>OU426982.1:28047036-30757656 GCA_911387785.2 Aelia acuminata | reverse complement strand
TAGTATTATGGGGATAATCTTTTCTTACAATAGCACATCCAATTAAAACATTTATTTATTTCTTCAATTAGGCCACTACAACGTTTCGGGGATTCATCTGGGATTATCTTTTAAGTAACTGCTATTATGATTGAACTTATGGCTGAGGTTACGTTTTAAATAACTATGATAATAGCTCATATGTTATGTATCTTTATTATGATTCTCAAAGTTATGTTTAATTTTTAATAACTACATAGAGAATAAAAAATCAGACGCAATAGAGTATTATGTTTGCATTGCCGAATTAAGTAGTAAAAAAACTTTTTAAAAACAAGTAAAATTTTTTTTAAAAACAAATAAAAACTTTTATTTAATAATCTAAATTTATTGTACTTTAGAGACCAAATACAAAAAGTAAAAAAAGTAAATGAATGCCGAAAAAATTGTGACTTTGAGGAAAGCCATTAACGAATCTCGTCAATTTCTAATCTAACCAAGTTGGTAAGTGAAAGTTGTGTGTTGCGCGGATCGCACCAGATTTTTTGACTACTTGCTGCAATAAGAATTTTTTTTAAATTAATATTTTAACTTATGTTTTAAATTTTGGATTACGTTTAAAAAATTGTTAGATTTATACTATGTAATCTTAAATACACTATATGTGCTGGAAGATCTAAATATTGTAATTGAAGGTTGGTGATAGATGTCAGTTGGCAGTCAGTAATAGATAGTGTGATAAGAATATTGTAGAAAAAAGTGGTAGCATGTGAATATATATATAATTTTATATAAAATGACCAATTTACTTAAGTAATGGGATATAATTGTAATATAGAAATAGATGGACCTAGCCACCAAAAATTGTCAGGTGTAAGGATTACCAGTTATTGGCAGAAGAAATTTGCCCTGAAGAGGGACGAATAGTCCGAAACGTCGGCAAATTAATGTATATATTATAAAATTTTTAATAAAAGAAATTTGGAAGAAGTATTTCACCAATCTTCAATTACAATTGTTAGATTATATTTTAAAAGAAACTTATGGCTGGGGTTACGTTTTAAATAACTATGATAATAGCTCACATTTTAAGTATCTTTATTATGATTTTCAAAGTTATCTCATTTTTTTACTTGCTGCAATAAGAAATTTTTTGAATTAATATTTTAACTTTTTAGACTCACTCTAATATGACTATCTCATTGGCATGCTGGAAAATAATATTGTGATGTTCACGAATTAATTCAATAATCGATTTATATGGATGAATTTTGTATATTTAATCTTATTGTAGCCCGAGGATGAGGTGAATAGCCGAAACGTAGTGGCCTGATTAAAGAAAAAATTGAATGCTTTTATTTGATAGTGTCTTTGATATTTGATAGTGATCAGAAAATGTTACACTGAAGAATCTTCAGGCATCCTGACCATACCTAACCTCGTATAATATGAAATTAAATATTAAAATTATATTAAATTATTCAGTACCTATCAATAATGAGCGTTTCAGCCTTTTGAATCCATTGTTTTGCTTTTTCAACAATTCAGCTAATTGATGGAACGCCTGATCAATCCAGAAGTGTACAGGAGACACTAATACAAACAACAGGATTCTTCGAACATCTAAAATAACAGGGGGGCGGTGGTTTCCTACCCTTTGCCGTTTAAAAGGGGGTAATTTAATCTCGGTCCTGTAATCCAGGACAGAGGTCTCAAAGCTGACAAGGGTTGGTCCGGGTCCTGCTCTACTCGGGTCTCAAATACGGGACTCGCTCCTTTGACAGCGTACTCGAATTACGTCCAATTATATCTGACATGAAAAAAAAAAATGTGTTCTAAATAAAAAAACAAACAAGACTTTCCTCGAACTTATAATATTCAGAATTTTTTTTTTTTTTTTTTTTTTTTTTTTTTTTTTTTTTTTTTTTTTTTTTTTTTTGTGCGTAATTATCAGGCTGCTATTCCAGAATAATTGTATGAAATTTTTACTTGGATTGTTTTCAATCATTTGCGTTAAAATAGTTCAAGGATAGAACCCAAATTTTAGAAAGATCGGATATAAAAGCGAAATATTTTTTCTATTATTTTGATGACCTTATTTTCATTATTATTATTATTATTATTATCCTAAGACGATTATTGTACGTTTTCTTCCTCGGAGGAGTTTTGCTTAGGTAATGGGGTACGAAGTAAAAGTAGCACAACAAAAGGATTTTCTTTCCAGTTTTACTTCCGTCTACATCCTGGAAAACTACAACGCGATCCTTGATAGGATACACAGGGTTGAGTTATTACTCCATCACCCGGTTTGTGTGTAAGGTGAATAGAGAGAAGGTGGGCTTACTTGGGTAGGCAAACCCACACAACCCCTTCCCATTTACGTCATTGGACGCATGCCTCTGCGCATGCGTATTGAATTCTCTTTAAATACTACAAATTTTCGCAATGCTTTTAAAGTAAATAAGATTACTATGTTCCATTATTTTAAATTCTGATTTCCCAATTTAGATTTTTTCTCCACAAACCCGACCATTATTCACGAACTTTAGAATTTTATTACATAAAAAATTAGGATTAGTATAATTTTTCCATTTCATAATACTGAAATAGTCTTGCATGTATATACCAATTAATTATATTTTCCAAGTGATTATTTATATCTGGAGTGACTACTGATTGGATTTTCTCTAATGAATTTCAACCAGGAAAGATTTACAAATAAAAATAAATAAAAAAAAACCTAGAAGTGTAGAAATAGTTTTCATTTATAATTGATAGTAAAATATGGGATACAAATTCATTGTGGGTAAAAAAAAAGATCAGTAAAATATAGTCTTTATTAATGATGTAAAAATTAAAAAAAAAAAAAAAAAAAAGAACAATGCGCATTAAACATTTATTTACATAAAAATATATATAAAAAAATCAAAATATAAATTTACATGAACATAATACAACTTACATGTTTTACATGAGCATAAAACAGTAAAACAACTTACATCGCCATCTGTTTGAAATTTATAGAACTTACTCACTCAGCTGTAGTATAATAAGCATTTAACACAATCACACTCAGTTGTAGTATAATAAGCATTTAATTTGCAAAAAAAGAAATATTTAGGCCAATAATCGAGATAAAAACTGTCCTATCTTTTAAATTGGACAAGACTACACGCAATGAGCTAAATTTTATCAAGATCGGTTGAGAAGTTTTGCATATTATCCCGGACAAACATCGTGAAATTTTAATAAATTTAAAGATTTTACAAGTTACTGTGAAATTAAAAAAAAAAAATTTGAAGCACTTTGAGAAAGCGCCGTATGCTTCATTCCCCCTCGTTAGTACGAGTATGCTTCTGTTCGCATTATCTCTATTATAGAACCGACATCATAAACTACTGGAACCATGGGGTGGAAGAGGAGATGGTACTTACTGTCGACCGGGTAGAGGTCAGGAAAGTAATCGAATCCAGTGACAAGGTTATCGAAACTAGTTCGCCTCGAAGGTGAACGGCCTCAATACATCGATCTGTAACAGGTGTAATACCATATTAAATTAAATTAACAATAAAAATGTTATTATTAATATATAACTTGATTTAATATACAGTTGACTCCGTTTATTTGGGTCATCGGATAATTGGGACCACCGCTTAATTGAGCCATTTTTAATAAAACGGAATCAAATATAGGTAAAAAATCACCGCTTTATTAGGACAAAACATCGGCTAATCGGGTCGTAACTTTCTGGAAGTTTAACGTTTCAAATAAACAGAATTGCAAAAAAACTATGAGACACACTGTCAATCGAATAACCTAAGTATGTATAATTCTCTACGAACCCATAGTTTTTTTTTAAAGTTAATTAATTCTAAATAAAAAAAATAAAAAACCGCTTGTGGGCTCGCAGGTATAATTTAAAATTATGAAACTATGATTTTATAAAGTCATTGATAGACAATTTCAAACAATTAATGTTATTTTTCTTTAATGCAAATTGTTTTTGAAAATTTATTTCATGAGATTAGAATATTTATTTGCATATTATTATGGAGGGAAATAAAAGTTATTTTTCTAGATAATTAGAAATGTCATTTACGGGTTTTCTAAAATTCATGATATATAAGATATTTAACTAATTTAAACTTTCGAAAATTGTGTTTTCAGGTATATTAAAGAAAAACAACACTAATTGTTTAAAATTTTCTAACAATGCCTTTACAAAATTATAGTTTCATAATTTTAAATTATTCCCGCGAGCTCACAAGCGGTTTGTTTCACTCAAGTATTTCTTCTGGATATAAAATGAAACAGAAAATTTTCAATTCACGTTTACATTAATCCTGGATGTTTTTCTGACAACTAATATTTTTTTCAGAATTTTTGTTTAATAATTCAGGTGCAAAAAAGGGTGGACATTTTTGGGCTCCAGAACCCCTCCCCCCCCCCCCCCCTTGCTAATCCTTAAGAATTACAAGAACGTGCCAAGAGAGAACTTAAGCTTTTTTCGAGTAGTTTTCGATGCAAAGACTTCTCAGGGTAGAGCAATTATAAAAGGTATGACGGATTACTTATTTAAAAAATAAAAATAAACAAATAAAACGGCAAGAATGGCTGAAAAAAAAAATTATTTTTTGAATGGCTTCATTTGTGATGTAGATATGACTACCCTGGATGTTGCCCCTTGGAAGGGTTGAGCTAAGGTGGGGGGGAGAATCAATGTACGCCCCCCCCCCCCCCACTCAAAGGCGTGTTTTTACGGTTGGACGGTTATATCTTAGTTATATCTCGCAAATTACTCACATTATCGAAAATAAATTCCTATATATGAGTTATAAGCCATTAAATTCGGGGGGCACTTGTGGTGTAGTGGTTAGCATAGAAACTTACAATACTAAAGGTCGCGGGTTCGTGTCCCGAGATGGACCTTGTCTATGCCGTCCCTAGAATAGGACGTAAAATGGAGGTCCCCATCCTGTACGATGTCTGCTACTCGTTAAAGACCCCTATCCTAATTATACCTGGATAGGCAAAATTTAGGACTCCCACTGTAACATCGTCCGGGTAGCCTTGGTAGCATAAATGGACGTTAAACAAACAAACAACTTTTTCAACTCGAGTAAATAAGAAGGTTAACTGCGCCAGTGGGGTTAGTTAGCTAGACACCACTGCCGGTCCCAAGCCCGGATAAAGCAGGAGGGTTAAAGAGGGGTTAACTACGGTTTATAAAAACAACTACGGTTAATTATTCTCAACAGCCTAGCCTCGGATTTCGGACGGATTTACGTAAACGACCTGGAACTCGTCATATGGTTTATAAAATTGGAACATGGAACGTAAGATCACTCTATAGACCTGGAGCACGGACGGAACTGGAAAAACAACTGCAACAGTTAAATTTAGATATAAGTGCTCTTCAGGAAACACGTTGGACTGGTGTTGGAAAGCAAAGTGGAAATGATTTTGATATTTTCTACAGTGGTGATCAGAATAGACATGAGTTCGGTACAGCTTTCATAGTATCAAAGAGAATGAGGAAAGCAGTTCTTGATTTCCAACCAATAAACAAAAGGGTGTGCAAGTTAAGGATTCAGGGAGAAAAGTTTAATATCACTCTGATAAATGTTCATGCCCCAACTGAAGAAAAAGATGAAGAGGAAAAGGAACTTTTCTATGAGGATTTAGAACGGACTATAGCATCGCCCTCCTTCGATATCAAAAATTGTTCTGGGGGATTTTAATGCCCAGGTTGGTAAAGAACCAGTGTTTGCTCCCACTATTGGCAAACAGCTTGCATCTGAAGACTAATGATAATGGAGAACGAATGGTTAGTTTTGCAGCATCTAGATCACTAGTAGCGATGAGTACTGTATTTACTCACAAAGAGAAACACAAGCAAACATGGATTTCACCAAATGAAACTGCAACGCAGATCGATCACGTTCTGGTCTCTAGTAGACATTTTAATGTAGTTAATGAAGTGAGATCTTACAGAGGACCAGACATCTCTTCTGATCATTATCTGGTAGTTGCAAGGCTCAAACATGCGTATAAGTTAAGAATGTTTGAAAGGAGCAAACTTCATATAACCTGGGCAAGAGAAAAGTTAAAAGAAGAGGAAATCAGGTATGATTTCCAGAGAGACGTTGAAAGAGGTATACGTAATATCCCAGCTGTAATTGGAGGAAGAGATGTGAATGAGGAGTGGAACCATATTAGAAAAGCTCTATCTGATGCAGCCGGCCAACATTGTAAGAGGGATGGCAACAGAAAGATTAAAAACGCCTGGTTCGACCTCGAGTGTGAAGATGCGATTAATGTGCGGAACGAAAAGAGGAAAAACTTCTGAACAGGGATACTAGTCAGAACAGAAAGGAGTACCAGGAAGCCAGATCTTATGCAAAAAAAGTTCTGAGGAAAAAGAAAAGATATGCACTACAGGAAATTGTCGTAAGGTGGAGGAGTACGGCAGGAACAATGAGGCAAGAAAGTTTTTTGGTGAAGTAAAGAAAATCAAATCAGGTTTTATAAATAATTGCCCAATGATAAAGCGTTCTGATGGGAAAATGGTCTTCATGGATGAGGATGTGCAAGGTAGATGGATGGAGCATTTTCAAGAATTGCTAAACCACCACGACAATGACGAGTATCCTGATAAGGATTTTCGAGACACGGAGAATGACCATGAAGTTAGCCCACCAGATTCAGAAGAGGTTAGACTGATTATGGACAATTTCAAGAATAACAAGGCTCCCGGTTCAGATGGCATACAAGCGGAGTTTTTGAAGATTGGTGGGTCAGCACTGGTTGAAGAGTTGACTCATCTGATAGTTAATATATGGGAGAGCGAAAAAATCCCGGAGAGCTGGAAAGAGCCTGTCATTATTCCCTTGCTCAAAAAGAAAGGTGTTCCCACAGATTGCAACAGTTATCGAGGAATTAGCCTCCTGAATACTGCCTATAAAAAATTTTCTGTTGTTTTATATAACCGAATTGTGGATTTTGTGGAGCCTCGTTTGGGTGACTATCAGGGGGGTTTCAGGAAGAATCGATCAACTATTGACAAGATATTTTCTTTGAGACAGATAAGGAAAAAATGAAAGAATTCAACAAGTCTATATGATACTTTAAAGCAGCTTATGATTCCATTGTTAGGAAAGAGCTCTACCTGGCAATGGAAGAGATGAGATTTCCACCGAACCTAATCCGACTTGTAGCTTGTACTTTGAATGAGAGCGCGAGTCGAGTGAAAATAAATGGTAAGCTGGGCCAAGCTTTTGCAGTGAAGTCAGGAGTTAGACAGGGTGACCCCCTTTCCCCACTTCTATTTAGTCCTCCAAGTTATAATGAATCGGGCAGAGCTTAATCAGTCGGGCACCATTTTCAGCAAGGCGACTCAAGTACTTGGATATGCTGATGATGTAGCATTGATTGGATTATCCCTCAAGGCGATCAAGGATACCTGTGAAGGGTCTCAAAGAGAAGCTGAAAGAATGGGACTATCCATAAATGAGGAAAAAACAAAAATAATGGTGCTCAGGAAGAAAACACCTATAAATCCTCCAAGGCATTATGTAGTGGGACGATATTCGTTTCAATGCGTATCCAGTTTTAAATACCTCGGCTCCATCGTTAATGACCGGCTGGACGAACAAGAAGAAGTACGTAACCGTATAATGGGGGCTAACAAAGCATATTTCGCCCTAAGAAGTTTCCTCCGGAGTAAGCTACTTAGTGTACGTACTAAAATAATCGTATACAAAACAATTATCCGTCCTATACTGATCTATGCCTGTGCAACTTGGACCCTAAGCAAAAACCTAGCCGAAAAAATTGACAGGTTTGAAAGGAAAGTATTGATAAGTATCATGGGGCCAGTTAGAGAGAACGGCGCATATCGATTAAGGAAGAACGAAGAGATCTACGACCTTTTCGACGATCTCCGAGTCTCTCATTTTGTGCGAATTCAGCGCTTAAAATGGCTGGGACATGTTATCAGAATGGACGAAGGTAGAGCCGCGAGGAAACTATATTATGGGACCCCGGATGGAGTCAGACCACGTGGAAGACCGAAGGGAAGGTGGAAGGACTCCGTGGCTGAGGATTTGAGGAAAGTTGGAGTATCCATGAGACATGCTGCTGACCGAAATGTTTGGGAAGGGGCGGTTGAGAGGGCCAAGGGCAGCTTCAGGCGCCTGTAGAGCCGATAAATAAATAATTACCTGATATTAAAGAAGACTCGATTTCCATTGAACATGACGAATTTGATCAAAATCGTTAAAGCTGTTTTTGAGAAAATCGAAAAAAACTTAAAAAATTGAAAAAAAGTTATGAAATAAAGTCCCCCCTCCAGTTGATCAATTTTGATGAAATTTTCACAGTCATATCTGGGGCATATTAATACATCAAATAGTCAGTTTGATCAAAATCGTTAGAGGCGTTTTTGAGAAAATCGAAAAAAACCTAAAAAGTTAATAAATAAAGTACCCCCTCCCTTTGAGCAACTTTGATGAAATTTTTGCTGTCACATCGCGGGCATATACATAAACTAAATACCCAATTTCAGGTTCGCACGGTTTATAGTTTTTGAGCTAGTCTGTTCACACACACAGACTCACACACAGACACACACACACACACACACACACACACACACACACACACACCATTTCGCGGGACTTGGTTATTTGGACTCAGGGGACCCCAAAACGTGTATTTCCGTTGAAAACCGGAAGTCGACATTTTTCACGATCGCAATACTTCCACTTACTATGTATTTCATATAAAGGTAAGTGAAAGTTAAAATGCGAGTTGCAAAAATAATTATATTGCTATAAATTTTTCGTTGCAAAATAAACTTTTTCAATGAGTGATTACACAGGTCGACACTGATTTGGTAACACGGAGTGAACCACCGTTTTGGGGGTTTTCGGGTGTGGTGAATCTGAATTTGATATTAGTTTTTTCCCTATAAGTCGAGTTTTTAAAATATAGGGCTTTTAAGTTGTTTCATAGTAATACAGTATCTTAAAATTTGCTCTGTCTACAGAAATTTTTTTGGCGTTCTGGTTTCTATAATTTTCATGTTTTTCGGGGTGGAGAATACGAATATGAAGTTGGATTTCTGATAAGTTGGTTCGTTTTAATAAAAAATAAACTTTTAACCAAAAAAAACATTCAAAATTGCTGTAAAATTCCCATTTTTTTACCATTTTCAATGAATTGTTGCAAAATATAAAATTGATAGGAAAAATATAATTGCAAATTTGGATTCTACATTAAGTTTCCTTTTAGAAACAGCTATTAAAATTTTCAAAATTACAAAAATGATTTAGTAAAAGAATACTATTCTGTACGGGAGAGAATAAATAAATTGTTTATGAATTAGTTTAATTGCAGAGTTAACAATTTAAATTATCAGAATTAGGACAATACTATTGACTTACTTTACTTGGAATGTGGAGTAAACCTAGTTGAGGATTGAGAAAAATGAAGCTGGGCCCTACTGTAGGCGGAGAATCAGCCTGGTTCTCCCGTACAGAATAGTATTTTTTTACCAACCCATTTTTGTAATTTTGAAAACTCTAATAGCTGTTTCTTAAAGGAAATTTAATGTAGAATCCAAATTTGCAATTAGATTTTTCCTATCAATTTAATATTTTGCAAAAGGTTCATTGAAAATGGTAAAAAATTGGACTTTTACAGCAATTTTGCATGTTTTTTGGTTAAAAGTTTATTTTTTACAGAAAACGAACCAACTTATCAGAAATCCAACTTCATATTCGTATTCTCCACCCCGAGAACATTAAAATTATAGAAACCAGAACGCCAAAAAAAATTTTGTAGACAGAGCAAATTTTAAGATTCAGCACTACTATAAAACAACTTAAAAGCCCTATATTTTAAAAACTTGACATATAGGGAAAAAACTAATATAAAATTCAGATTCAGCACACCCGAAAACCCCCAAAATGGAGGTTCACTTCCGTGTTACTTCCAAAAAGTTAAAATTGGTTGGCTAGTGTTTTCAAAGGATCATAACTAGTGTAAAAATCGGAATATCTCCAAAAAAACTCATGGAATGTGTCAGGTAACTATTCTATTTATTAATAATAAAAGGAAAAAACAAATTCCAATATCTTCATAAAATAGGTATTTTCCGCCCTTCAACCAATGTGCGCCGCTCAGTGGGGCAAACTAGGAAAAAAACCCAAAATCCAATGTTCATATCTGGAGTTAATTTTTATTGTATTTCATTCTTGAATAGTCAAAAAATAAAAAACGATTGGTTCCTGTCTTATCAAAAATTTCTTTTAAGCAGAAATTCTAAGTTTTGTCGTGGTTGTAATTATGACATTTTTTTTTTTTTTATAACAATATTTTGAGCTAGTTACAGCACATATGAGTAATAGTTGTTTTACAACATTTGCGTGCATATACAGACGTACCACTTTATAACAGTAGTCACCTACATAAACAATTAAATAATCGAAAATCTTTCAAACAAAATAATTAATTTGAACCTTAAATATAGTTTGGGGCTTATCCTGGCTTAAGATGGCAACGATTGATCTAGGACCGGGATGTATCAGATTATATTTTCCTCTGATATCATTTGCCTTGTTTTGACTGTTCGGTAATTATTGTTATTTAATTGAAAATTTTCGTGGCGCGCGGCACAGTGTGGCAAACTAGGAAAAAAACCCAAAATCCAATGTTCATATCTGGAGTTAATTTTTATTGTATTTCATTCTTGAATAGTCAAAAAATAAAAAACGATTGGTTCCTGTCTTATCAAAAATTTCTTTTAAGCAGAAATTCTAAGTTTTGTCGTGGTTGTAATTATACATTTTTTTTTTTTTTATAACAATATTTTGAGCTAGTTACAGCACATATGAGTAATAGTTGTTTTACAACATTTGCGTGCATATACAGACGTACCACTTTATAACAGTAGTCACCTACATAAACAATTAAATAATCGAAAATCTTTCAAACAAAATAATTAATTTGAACCCTAATTATAGTTTGGGGCTTATCCTGGCTTAAGATGGCAACGATTGATCTAGGACCGGGATGTATCAGATTATATTTTCCTCTGATATCATTTGCCTTGTTTTGACTGTTCGGTAATTATTGTTATTTAATTGAAAATTTTCGTGGCGCGCGGCACAGTGTGGCAAACTAGGAAAAAAACCCAAAATCCAATGTTCATATCTGGAGTTAATTTTTATTGTATTTCATTCTTGAATAGTCAAAAAATAAAAAACGATTGGTTCCTGTCTTATCAAAAATTTCTTTTAAGCAGAAATTCTAAGTTTTGTCGTGGTTGTAATAATGACATTTTTTTTTTTTATAACAATATTTTGAGCTAGTTACAGCACATATGAGTAATAGTTGTTTTACAACATTTGCGTGCATATACAGACGTACCACTTTATAACAGTAGTCACCTACATAAACAATTAAATAATCGAAAATCTTTCAAACAAAATAATTAATTTGAACCCTAATCATAGTTTGAGGCTTATCCTGGCTTAAGATGGCAACGATTGATCTAGGACCGGGATGTATCATATGTTTTCATCATATGTTTTCGTGGCGCGCGGCACAGTGTGGCAAACGAGGAAAAAAAAACCAAAATCCAATGTTCATTTTTGGAGTTAATGTTTATTGGTTTTCATTCATTAATAGTCAACAAGAGAGAGAAACACTTTATTCATCATAAAAGTGATGCTGAACGACATTGGATTGCTAATACACAGCATACTATACGTCTATCTGAGACTATTTGTAACATCTTATTGTAATAATATATAATCAATAAAAAACTATTTGTTCCTTTCTTATCAATGTTTCTTATGTTTTTTCTACTTGTTTGCCGTTTTGTCCCACTGTGGGCCGTCCGTCCAACTTCCTCAAATTCGTCCCTCATAGGTCCAAATATTTTACGAAATACCTTATTTTAAAAAAACCTCAACCTTCGCTCATCCCTCAATGTTAGCAGCCACGTTTCACGGAATCCTCCCACCTCCGTCTCGGTCTGCCCCTTGGACCTTTCACAGTCGGCCCAGTACTTATTAATATTTTAGGAATTCGTTCACCACCGAGTTGTTCAAATTCACATCCCCATTTTATTCACCGCACTGCAATAACCTCTATCATATTTAGCGGATACAGTTCACTTTGTTCATTGTGTTACCCTCTAAATTCTCTAGTAGATTCGTCCCTCATAGGTCCAAATATTTTACGAAATACCTTATTTTAAAAAAACCTCAACCTTCGCTCATCCCTCAATGTTAGCAGCCACGTTTCACACCGTTAAAGGACCATAGGAAAGATAATTCTTTCACCTTCGGTTACGTAAAAGTAGTTCTACAACCAATGGTTTGATTAGGGACGGATTAGCAAGAAACATAAAAATTCAATTCAAAAGAGAACATGAAATATTGAATGTAGATTGCCTTTGTATTCCATGCTGAAGTTGCCTTGTTTGAACTTTATTCTTCAGTTTTTGTTGATTTGATTCTGCTTAATTGAAGTATGAAAAAACATATCATAAAAAAAAACAAAAAATATTGAGATGCTAACATTGAGATAAGATGCAGAACCACGGAGCGAGGAGAGGGCTAGGTAATGAGCAAAGGTATCGACCAAGGAGCTCCCCCAAAGGAAATGCCCTCAAGATCATTCTTTAAGTGCCAATCGGCGGCCTCCTCGCTTCCTCCCCATTCCTCAATATTTCACAAGAGGGGTTCAATTTCTTACTGTGAAGTGAAGGGGGGGCAATGGGGGGGTAGGAGGGGGGTTAGGGACACGTGACATTGCGGATAAAGGAAAGGGAGTTGGAGAACTCGTTAATTGTTTCATTTCGAAATAAAATCAATCAATAATTTCATAAACTACTTACCTATTCCAGGACTGAGAAAAATGTTAAATTTCACTTTTTTTTTTTTTTTTTTAATTGATGGTTGACTGTATATTCATCAAATACAAGAACAGCCAGGCGTTCAAAAAATCTACAAATGGTAATCAACTATTTGAAGGGTCAGGGGGAAAACCATGGCAGTCCACTTTTTGTTGATTTGAAACAAGTGGTGCCATCTGATAGTATAGGAAGAGTACTTACTTTTCATACTTGTTACATTAGAAAAATAAACCATAGTCCACATAAAATCGATACAAGGGGGAAAAATAGCTGAAGTCCTGAGTGTCTGAGTGGGGAAAGATTAAAATAGTCCATTTCTGTTGTGTTTGTCTGGGGTTGAAGGTTATCAATATTGGTTCTTGATTCTTCAGTTTACATTCTATTCTAATCTATTACGGTGTTTAACATTACAAAAGTTATTTTATTATTATTACGTATAAAAATGAACAGTGACTTTAGTCTTATCCTGCACACTTGGATGATTACAATAGAAAAACAAAATAAAAAAATACGGACGAATGTCTGATGTCATGAAAAAACTCAGACTTTCAACTTACAACGCAGGTGAAAACTGTTTTTGTAAACGATTTAAGTTAAGTAAACGATTAACTTGGTGGAGTTAATTTTGATTCTCCATTTTTTTAACACTAGTTTAAATAGATGGTTTTGAAGGGATGGGATAGTAGAATTTTGATGTAATGAAAGGATAGCTGTGTCAACAGCGAAGCTATAGATGGTGGTGCGAGGGTGTTCTGGGATATCTGATGTGTAGGCAGAGAAACAAATTTATTTCGGTGAACCAATAGACATAAATTTGCTAATCAAACGTTTTATTTGTTTACCCAAAAAAGTAGTAATAATTTAAAGGCCACAAACAAATAAGCAATGGACTACAGTGGTCCCCCCCCCCCCCCCACCCCCAACAATGAGCAGTTTGGTGATGTTTAGTTATTTCAGGGGCATTAATAGCTACTATTTGGTTTGGAAATCTTGTACAGAGGTAAACAGTTATCTGGGCTAGAGGAATATGTTTTGCGAAACTAATTTTAACTTTAGGAAAATGGATCAAGGGGACCATAACCTTTAAAATTATTAACTTAATTATTAATAAGTAATTATTGTAAATACAGTAATCTGGATGGGTAAATAATGGTGAAACAAGAATAAAGAATTAAAACCAACTAGATAACATATAGTCACACTATCTTGGGTAAAATAATTTTTATTAGAAGAAAAATAATATTAATTAATCTAATCTTAGTTCGTGGCTGACCACCATTTTAAATTATTTTTAAATAATTTATTTTTTGAAGAGAAAATATTTGGCTCCGCCGGGAGTCGAACGCGGGTCTCCTGCGTTACATTGAAGAGAAAAGATTTGGCTCCGCCGGGAGTTAGCATCCTCGCATGTAACGCAGGAGACCCGGGTTCGACTCCCGGCGGAGCCAAATCTTTTCTCTTCAAAAAATAAATTATTTAAGAAAAATAATAATTCATAATGTCAGACAAACAACAAATGATCAAATTATTAACAACGTTACCAAAAAGTAACAACAAAGGAACACAAGTAACCAACCATATCCTTCGATCTTCAGAGCCTTTATCCATATCCTTCGAGTCCATCGCTTCTTACACATAATCTGAAAAATAACATTCTAGAACGTTCTTAAAAAGTGTAGAAGATTCTCGTACAATCAAGAAAACGTACTAAAAAGTTATGTAACTGTTCCTTTTGTTGGACTTTTTGTTAGTCTAGAACTTCAACGTAACCGATAATAATCATATCGTTCAGGCGGGCTACGAACCCGTGACCTTGCTTGTCATACTAAACACTAACTACTTTCCCTTTCATTTTTTTTTTATTTTTTTTTTGGTACTTCAAGGCTTCCACTGAAGCCCTATACTGCTCATACTAACACCCATGGCACTGGGTGATACTTCTCCTATGAAAGAAAAGCACCACCCAGGGCGGGACTTGAACCCGCAGCTCCGGCATGGGAGTACGGCGCTTTACCGCACAGCCACACCGGGGTCTTCCTTTTCATTCTTGAATTATATTGATGCTGATACAATATTTGTTGAGATTTTAGAATTTTATGACTTATTGTGTGAATAGTGAATGTAATGATACACACATTACACTAACGCCAGAAATCACAGAACGTGCTCAGTTGACAGAGAACCCAGCTGTGTTCAATACAAAAGCATTATCCGATCAGCTCATTCGGTAAGTTACCGTATTGTTTTCGAAGGTCACCACCTCAGGGTATCCCCGTCACAAATCAGCAATGTCACTAGATAAAATAATACCGAACAAAGAAAAAATCAACATAAAAGCCTAATCGATGAAATCTTGAAATATACAAGAGAGTAAGAAATTATTTTCATTTATCTAGTTGTTTCTTGCTGCTGAGTTTTGCAACCTCAATCAAAAAGGTTCATACGCAATTCATGTTTTAAAAGCAGGTGATACATTTGGTTCTAGTAACTCCAAGTGACGGACACATCACTTTCATGCCTATTTCAGATGCATTTGTAACACTTAACAATACAATTCATATTGTATTGTTGTGGGTCAATAAATATTTATTTACCAAAAATATACAATTATCAATGCCAAACGAATTAATACAACTCAAACATTCGAGCAGGTTCCAAAAATGATAACTTTATAGCACACAAATGATATGACTTGAGCTTCGCAGTCAAGACACAGACTAAGACTAATTGGCCCAGTCACTCGCTCATTATATATAGTCGCAAAAAGAACCTTCTGATCCTCCTGGGTGGTTCCAGGTCTCCGTCGAAAAGATCTAGGCCCGTCCACGTGCTCCAACGGCTAATTCCGACCAATAGTCGTTCCAACAAACGGTTTGGGATTTTACACCATATTTTTTTTTATTTCATTATCGATTTAACGTTACACTATAAATATAAATTTTAGCCATTAGTTTAATTCGAAAAAGAAAAAAAAAAGCTGGAAAGTTGTCGTTTGAAACAAATATAAAGCTAAATGAACTCCTTCGACGACTTCCATTTTAGTTCGAGGAAATTTAGTTTTTGTTGGGAAAATGGAAATTCTTCTCAAGTATGGTATGTGATACTTCGTGTTTGGGGAAGCAGAGACAGTCTCAATTACCCCCAAACCTAACGTTTATCCAAACCATGGTGTCGTCCCCAGGGTGCAGCGGCAGACTGGTGCCTTTAAACTGTGCGAACCTCACCCTCGATCAGGGGGGGAAATCCCCCGAACTTAAACGTGAAGTCGAGCGAACAATGATGTCTGACCGCACCTATGCACCTTAATATTATAATTTTCATTAAAACGACGGCTGACTTGGAACTAGCGGCTGTTCTGGCTTTTTCTTTAACGTATTATGGATAAAAGCAACGTCATAAAAATCCTAAAAGAAGTTCTAGAAGCTTATATTAACTAACTCAAAAGCGACACTAGCGCTATCCTCGAACACACAGGCGAATAGATAAAGAACCTGTTCGAGTTCGTATCTTATTTACTTAAATTAACCGAACACTGTTCCAAACAGGCTATTCGAGGGTAAGGGTGCAGTGTAAAGTCACCTTGTTTTGGTTCAAGGACAGTGACAAAATAGTCTTGGTCTACGGTTGATGGCTGCTCATAGTCAATAGGCCCCGAGGCCTTAATAAGTTTTATTGAAGCAGACCGTTATGGACTGAAGCTCTGAGTGGCTACACACATCCTAGGAAACTCCACCACGATTTTCAATAGGATGCACGACTTGGACTGCCTAGTTTTCATCGGTCAGCGGTCACCCATCCAAGTACTAACTACTCTTGAAGCTGCTTAACGTTGATTACCTGCTGCAAGTGTCTTTGTCCACTCAACTATTCCCTAAGCCCGGTTCCCTTATAAATGTCATTTATGAGCCTTTTTGATAGAAGTTTATCTCCGCTTCAGCCGTTTGTCTAGGCATTGCTTCTCTGACTTTAACGGATGAACCTAAACAATTTAGTGGTGGGCTCCTGAACTTAGGTGTTTTCTCGTATTTTTTTTTTTTTTTAAAGAAGGAAAAACTATTATCTATATAATGGCCTGATTCTAGTTAATGAAAAGAAGAATAATGTTTGCAGTATTATTTTCAATATGTTTATCTATTTATTAAGAGAGTTGTAAATTATAAAGAGGGAGAGTGTAAGAGCTGGGAGCGGATCAATGATTTACCTCAACAAGGACCTCAGAGCCTTCTAGGTTGTGCCTCGACACGTGACTTTCTCGAAATAGAACCAGTCCACGTTTGTCATTACCGGGTTTCTTAACGGTCTTCTAATCGATATACCTCTTTTACACGATAGCTCATATTATTTGAAGGAGTTGGCATAAATAAGGATGTTCGAGGCTCAAAGTTTGGTGTTTGTAAATTCTTCAATTTATCTCTACCAAATACATCTCTTTGATAAATCGCTTACAGACTGCAATAGCGACGATTCCTGGTACATTTTAACATTGGTATAAAGCAGGGAACGGATATAAAAGGAAGGGAAAAGAAGAAACTTTAATCGGCACCTACCCCCCCCCCGCTTTTGAAGTTTTAAAATTCTAGCCCCCTTTAGTGGGTCACAGCATAATTAACTTAAGTACCTCGTGAAGTGCTCCACTTTTTTCGCCTTTTCATCTTTTTTTTTATTTCTCAACTCTGTACTTCAAAACGATTTCTCATTGTTAAATAAGACAATTGTGTTTAGTGAACATTTTTTCATATTCAGTTACCAAATATTATGGGTGTCTCATCAATAAAATACAGTCCCTAAATCTTTCTGGAGCGTTTTTACCCATCTAAAATGGATAGGGCCTTAATCCAACTACATCACCAAACTTTGAGCCGAAACGAACATCCCGTCTTTGTGATAACATACTATCTCTCACTCATTTATATTATAAAAATTTTACTTGTTTGCAAAATTGTGCTAAAGAAACTCCTAGTCTTTTTATTGCTAACTCCTTCTAACCTCTTCAAATAAATGTTATAACGATATGGTGGAGCTTCGACTATAAGCTGAAAGTTCATCATCTCATGAACTCTACTTTATTTTCAATCTCCGAAATTTCGAACGAGTTTGTTTCTTTGATTTGAGAGGGCGTACAACATCTAGGTCATCTATGTAATCTATTTATTTGAGCCCTAGTTGTGAATTGTGCTGCACAACTGACCCGAACATTACAGAGCGCCCAGCGAGCGGTGCCCCCGGTGGTTTCAGTGGCGTCCAAGTCCCACAAGTCAGATGGTAACTGCATGCCATTCAGGACACGAGGACTGATCAGAGGATGAGGATAAAAACCATGTTGACCATCTCCTTATACAAAGTACATTAGTCCATTCCTTGACAGGAGAAGAGGTCCTGCAGCAAGAAGACTACCAGACAGAAGAGAACGGCGCTTAAATAAGAAGAGCAGGCTGTGTGCACAGCTCATGAAACATAGTGCTATTGTTTTACTGGCCGCAGTTGGTTGCTACCCAGAAATGGTTACCATCCAACTGCTGCCAAAACATGTATTGCCTCCCAGGCAAGGTAGATTTGGAAATAATAATAGTACATTCCATGAATGTTTGTTTGTTTCCATGAACCCATGGAAAAGTCCAAAACCTGAATTCTATGGTTATTTTGTGGGAAATTATCCTGATATGATTGAGTGTTAGAGCAAAGTTACAAGGTATTGTTTTCTAAGCCATATTGGCATTCCAAATTTTTTCAAAGTGGTAAATTTTAGAAAGAGACGTCGATTATTATTTTGAAAATCCATAAAATTGGAATAACTACAATACAACTTAACCAACCAAAATCAACAACACGAAATGGCACAAACCCATCTTCATTTAAATGTTTAACGGATATGTGAAAAAAAAAACAGTTTCAGGTTGTTTTTGAGTTATTCTTTATTTCTTTCCTAAACAATAAGCAAATCACAAGTAATTATTGGGACTTTCTGTGGAAGGAAACGATCAGCATTCTAATAACTTGATTTTGATGAATTCCTAGGGATGAACGAGAAATGTCAGTAGTTAGTGAGCACAATGGTAAGATATATTTCCTCGGCCTATCTCAAGGCTTACCAACCAACTATTCAAGGATCAGAAAGTCACTAAGGACGACCCCCGTCTCATAAATACATCCAGGAAGGAGGAAGCTCGCGAAGTGAAGTATTATAGGCCTTAGAACCGACAGAACTTGCGCAGGAGTGACATACATCTTCTCCACCGCACCAATTGATTAGAAGAGAGGAGCGAGCTGTCTGGGTGTCTTGTCATCAATCTAGGGGCTGGGGTGATGGGGAGGTATCTGTCGAGGTTTCTTCGATGTTACTGTGCATCAGGAGGAAGCATAACGATAAGCCTCATCCTCTATTCGATTCCTTCATATATTATGACCTTGAAGTACTTAATACTTATTAATACTGAATTACTAGCTTTTCCCTTATAGAAGAAGTAATATTCGCGGGCGCAATCGACTATAGGGTGCGCTAGTAGTTTTGCTAAATGTCGGAAGGAACGGGGATAGACATAGTTGATGTGATAGACATAATTGATAATTTCAAAAGACCATTATTTGAAGGGCAAGCTATCCTTGATGCAAACCACATAATTACATGTGGAATAATATCTAGAAGTATTATGGAATAAGTATCTAGAAGTAAAAAAACAGTTATTTTACAAGCCTTGAGCCTTCAAACAAGCGATCATAAAGGACTGCCCCATCAAATAAAGTGGAAATCAAATTTATTATTAAAATAAGCAATTGTCTTGTAATTGTACGTGTAAAGCTGGTAGTTCCGGTAAATGCAAACACATTATTGTAACTTTACTCTACGTTTTTCGGTTGGTAATAAAATTAATAACCTATTCATACAATCATCGTTATGACAGCTGTTATTTTCATGGCAGCTTAGTTTCTTTGTCATACTATTTATTTATTAGTCAAAACATTCAGGCATCGCATTGAAAACTTGGAACAATTGAGCACAACGGATGTAAGACAAAAATGGGGAAAATTAAAAAAGAAAACAAATCTATGACACTATGGTCCCAACGTTATTTGCATAAAACTAGCATTTTGGAATAATAAAATGTCAAATACTAATATTTACCTGGGTAAATATAGTCACATTCTTTAAAATGAAGACAACATATCGTCATATGTTTCGAAACAGGCTTATCTATTCTTAATTTTACAATCCACTCTTTAAGAAGCTTTTTATTTTTTGAAATAAATGGAATGATACGTCTTTTGATTTTCTAATTTGACTGAGGAACAGAGCAATACCTATTAGACATTTTTCAAATAATATTTTGCTAAATCGGGTTTTAATTATGGAAAATAAATTAAAAATGCTAAAAAACCCTATGAATCCCAGGTACTGGCCCGGCTTCTATCCCCGTTTCTCTAGTTCCAGTCAAGAAGTAGCACCGTCGCTTGCGCCCGCGAATTGGAAAGCTTGGACTAAGATACCTTAATCAAATCAGTTTAAAAAATAGTTTTAAAAGTATCCCGTTTTGAGCCAAGTGAAGAGTATTTGCGGGGAGATTCATCGTACGGAGCATTTTATTTTGAGATTAGTAAAAGCTATTGCATTATGACAAGTAGATACTGTCTTAGGTGCTTCTCAATTAATGATTTTATTCCTGGAAACAAACAACTAGGAAATACAAAAAAGTTTGAACTTTTTTGAAAAAAAATGGAAATCACTTTTAATGGAGAATTAATTTACGATGTCAGACGCTAGCTGAATTTTGAAAATCATTAATCTTAGGTGACACGAAAGTTTCAAAACGTTTGATACCATCAGAAATGACGCATAATGAGGATATTGGGCGACGTTTCCCTAAGTTTGAATTGCTGCAGTTGATGGATTCTTGTGTCTTGAGCCATTGTGTAGGAATTTTGGAGTTTTCCCAAAAATATAGTTTTGAATTTCGCTTTCGCTTGTGAAGGCACACCTTAGCTCGCTCAAACCGTTTATCAAGAGGTTCTGCTACGGTATGCGAATCCTTAGCTGCAACGGATGTTGGACGCGGAGCTCTTAGGGTCAAAGTCAGGGAATCGTTCTCTTGTCTATCCAGTTCCTATATAGATGCTTCAGCAGCGGAACAGATGACCTTCTTCTTCTTCCTCCGTAGTGCCTTTCAACGTGGAGGTGCCTCGGTCCATGCATGCCATGCCTTTCGATCTCCTGCCATAGCCTTAATCGCATTTAGTGGCTTGTTTCGCTTATTGCCAATTCCGGAAATGTGGTCAATTGGCCACTGCCTTCTTGGCCGTTTCCCTATGGGCACAGCTTCGAAGAATTTTCGGGGATCACGGTACTCGTCCATCCGGCAGAGGTGTCCAAACCATCGAAGTTGTCTTTTTTCAAAGGTATCTTTCAGGACAGCAACTCCGAGATCTTCTCTTGTACGCTCATTTCTGATACGATCTCTCCTTGTTCTACCAGCCGCTCTTCGGAGATACATTTCAGTAGCTGTCAATCGATTAAGGTCTTTCTCTAATGGAATCCAACTTTCACTTCCGTATAATAGGGTAGGCAGATAGCCGGCTTTAAAAGTGTAAAAAGGTACAGATGACCTCAAAACAATATTTCAAGACTGGGCAGACATAAGTTTTATGTGCGAGGTCCATCACATTCTGAGTGGCTCCCCTTGTCATTCGTTTAAAGTGCTTTAAGAGCTTAAGCTTTCTTCCTCTCTTTTCCAGCATCTCTTCCAACTTGATTGTTCCAAATGATTTTAGCACCCAAGCCAAGCTCTTTTGTCGACAATCAGAGCAGTTGAAAATCATTAAGTAAATTCTAATCATCAAGTAAATAATATTCAATAAAAAATAAACTAAACACCATAAATTAATGCTGGTCCATCAAGATTATATCAAGGGCTCGATGAAGATGAAGATGTAGAGTGCGTTGAGGCCAATTAAGGGTTAGGCATTTGGGGGCGATGAGGGGTGGTGAAGGGGTTGAAACATGATACTCGTTCGATGAGGACCGTTCCACCACCCTTCAAGCATCACCCCTCAAGATGGTGGAGATTCTAAGATATTCAAAATCTCGGGGATTGTTTGAGATCACGTTATCTAAATAATGGGAATGGAGGGAGGAAAATACTTAATTTTCTTCAGGGATATAAAGATAAGATATAAATCGGACGA
Organism: Aelia acuminata; assembly: GCA_911387785.2. Taxonomy (NCBI): domain Eukaryota; kingdom Metazoa; phylum Arthropoda; class Insecta; order Hemiptera; family Pentatomidae; genus Aelia; species Aelia acuminata. Next base: position 30,735,575 of record OU426982.1, on the reverse strand, counting down.
TAATTACATACAATGTGGTGTAATATAATATATATATATATATATAGATATACGTATCCTTTTTTTCAACCAACCGCTGTTGATCGATGCCTCAGATTTTGTTTTTGTTCATAATTCCTATAGTTTAATTCATAATTTAGCAGTTATGATCGGGGAGGGACCAAAATAAGTGATGTTAAAGCAGTTTAACACGTTCACGCCGGGACTGTTAAATGCTGTTCCCTCTATCGGGCAGGAGCTATTCCAGGGCATTATGCAGTATTGGCAATCCAACAATAATAAAATAAACAATAAAAAATACTATCCTACTAGTTACGTTTATAATACGATATCAATTATAATTGTTATTAAAAAATAAATGTTTATAAATTTATAAGTATATGAATATAAATATAAATGAATACAAATGAATATAAAATAAATGAATTTACGTTAAATTTCCAATATTTTAATTTCCAGCTATTTAGAAATTCTTTTTACTTTCTTAACATTTTGGCTGCAATGTCAGGAAATCGAGTAACTGTTCTCTTGTCAGAGAATAAAATATTAAAATTGTGTGGAAACGAGAGCATGAATCTCAGGTATTATTTTTCGGCAATCAAAGTGTTAAAGATCTAATTATTTGGCATGGGCGGCATTCTAGCGAGAGCCACCGGTGGAACACGCCGCCCGATGAGGCAGTCAAGTGTGAGCCACCGGTGGTACACGCCGGCGTGAACGAGTTAATTAACCGATTTCAGGAGATTTTATGGATATGACTATCTTCGTAAACATTATTTCGCCATACTGACATCTAAGAGGCGTGTCCCCCACAAAATCAAATCAACCTTAGAATATTAGCGCCGATCCCACTTCGTCATTCGTAATGAAACGTCTCTCGAGCGTATACTTAATTCAATATAACAATTAATTCTATAGCTAAATCTACTTTATTTTTCTTGAGCTATGCGTTCGCTCATAAACCAATTACCTATCTTAATTTTACGATTTGACATTACCTATATTAATGTAGGTGCCGGAATGTGTTCCTTCAGCTGTCATCTCGTGTGATTAACAACTTTAAACATTTCTAACCTTAGCAAATATGCAGAAGAGACTTGATTCAAAGTTAATTATATTTATAAAACGCAAAAAAAAGACAAGTGAGAGCGAGCAATAATTATCCAATTAGAATTACTTACAACAAAGGTTGTAAGTATAAGTAAAAGAAGGGCCTATTACCTATTACCTCCGAGGTAATAGGTTTTAGAAAATCAAAAAGTAGGGGAGAGCATGGTTGGTTGGCAACAGTTTTCATTTTTTTGATTGTTGAGTCGTTCCTGTAAATATAATTCCAATGGGACTGATACCACTGTAAACTCCAAGTATTAGAGTACTTCATGTATTTTTTTTCACAACATAATATTCAATACTAAGATCATAGAAAATTGAAGAATTCGTCAATCCAGAGTATGCCAATTAACCCCCTTTGAGGGGCAGGTTGGCCTAGAAGGTGGGGTTGTTTAGCCATCTCATTCACGTACTGCCTGACACATATTATTGTTATTAAAAGCTGCACTATAATGGTATAATAATTTTGAATCGGTTTTTAACAGCTTTTAAGGGAAAATATAAGAAGATAAAAGTTTAGACTGTCCTCATTTTTTGCATAAGAAAAATTGCTCTCATCTTCCTCGCTGGAACTAAAGACAATTGGTAGTTCACCTTTGATTATGTTTACCTTGCTTTTGTGAATTGCTACTGCGCCACAAAAAAAGTTGAAGAGAGCCAACTAAGAGAGATAGGAGAGATCATATGAAAGATGACTGCCAGGACAGGGGAGAACTATCAAACAAGAAACTGGTTAGTCGTAAGGTTAGGTTTTTCAAAGGAGTTTGGGGCTATGTGAACAGAATCGGAGTCAAATGTTTTTCCATGCCTTCAAACCAACTTTACTGAAAATATAAAAATTTACTTACATGCTGTAAAATAAATCAATGAAGCACACTCTTATCTACACTTTCATCATCGGATTGAAAACTCAGGACAAGATTCCCGAGGTCGAGCGGGTCACATGGTACAATGGTGGGGCCTTCACAACTGGTGTGACGGAAACTATAAGCCAATGGCCAACCTACCTTCTATGCCAACCGACCCCGTTCTCCCCTCCTCATCTTTTCAACTCTTTTTTTTTTTCAATCATAACTTCACTATGATTCGTAGATTTTTGTATTACATAAATTAGGCAAATTCCTACAACATCTCTGTATATTCTTGCTTGAGTAAGTGAGCCTAATTTATGAGGGATTGCTTGATGAGTTCGAGCTGAGATTATGAAGGTCGGAGAATTTCTTTATGAGATTCATTAATGGCGTGTCCAGTTCCTCTCATACCTTACACGCTATGGTCCTCAATTTAGGAGGAATTATGCAAATTACGGAAAGCTCAACCAAAATAATATTGTTTATCTTCCTTTTATAATTAAAGCACTTATATTTTATTTTCATTAACTGGGTATTTTTAATATTTCTTTATGTATATTTATATTATTTGAGTACTTTGAGACTGGTATAATGTTTCGGGCAGGAGTATGTGCTGGCAAAACCTAAGTGGAATTTGAGCGACACATTTCACTCACAGCTATGTATACTTAATGAATTGCCAGTTATTCCATAATACCCGAAACGCAATTCTGGAAAGTGAACCTTTAGGCCCCATGCACACGGACGACACTTCTCTGCGATGCGGACTATAAGCCAGGTCATGGGTACCTGGAGTTCAATGGTAAATCCAGTCGGTCCATTGTACTCCAGGTACCCCTGACCTGGCTTATAGTCCGCATCGCAGAAAAGTATCGTCCGTGTGCATCGGGCCTTAAAGTAACAGACGAAACCGACCACATTATAATAAACTAAAATTATTTTAAGATGCATTATGCTTTAATAAGTCGCCGGTCTAATAATAAATTAAAAATTTTTGAAACTTTTCGAAAACTCTTGAAAATTCCCAAAAAACACTTTCATCTGTTGTACGAAGAAAAGTAAAAAGTTTTCAAGTTTTGCACTTCATCCTTGGAATCAGTTGAGTATTTCATGGCATTCTCATTTGATAGCTGAGCTGAACTGAGAGAAAACGTTAGTATTCCACATTTACCGACTATTCATAGTAGGTACATGGGTCATTTTCCCAGAAAGGGCGAATCGCTGTCCCCGATGAATTCTGAAGCCCCCCTCACCATTTTTGTTCATTCTAACAACCTCTAATTAGGATCTGTGACTTGCCCTGTCGACTACGGAGGGTTTTACTCATATAACATTTAAAATTAAAGGTTGAATTTTGATATGACCAGTGGAAATCTCCTTCCCTCGGCATGTCACAACTCTAGTTTCCAAACTTTACGTTCGTCTACGAATTGACCATTGATGCTTTTTGAATTTTTTATGACTGTGGTGCTGTTCGAAACATCTCAAGATTAGAATGTGAGGTATGCGATATTCTTAAAAATGATTGAATAGTACACAGAGGAGGTAAAAGACTTGTCCCCGGTGTTTGGGTTTTTCCCCGCTTGCGTAGTATTTTCGTGTTTTGTCAGTTTTAACCTCTACAGATGACTGCGACTTATGGCTAAAAGTAGGATTACATCTCGGATAACAACTCTTTTTGCCACCAAATGTTTTCAGTCACTGTGGAACCGTCAGGATAACAACGTAGGTGCTGCGGCGGGAGCGGCATACAACCCGTGTCATTGTCCCGCCCGTAGCTACTTAGAAGGTAATTGTATCGAATTTTTTTCATTGCTTTCATCTTTTAGAGCAAGTTAATACGTTTCTGACGGTCTATCGTTGTTTAAAAAAATGGCTGTATTTAAGTATTGAACAGAAAAAAATGGATGGTCATACAATACAATATCGGGTGTTTTTGTCCCGCTTGAGTGTACTCGGAGATTAATTGTATCTAAATGTTTTCCTTGCTTTCTACTTCTAAAGCTCATTGAAACGTTTCGAACGGTCTATCATTTTGTCAAAAATATGCTTTGTTTAAGTAGTAAACGAGAAAAAACTAGAAAGCCTGTCGAATTCTGATGTCATTAGCCCGCCTCTCCGGAATTGGAAAGTAATTGTATCTAAACATTTTCGCTGCTTATTACTTAAAGTACTCGTTAGCGCGTTTACAACGGTATATCGTTTTGTCGAAAAGCATCTTTATTTAAGTAGTAAACGAGAAAAAACTGGATGGTCATAAAAATTTGTTTAATGGCAGATAGATGGCTTAGGATTTTTGTCAGCAAAAATAAAATAAATAATAAAAAAACAAAAAAAATAAATAAATATTTTTTTATTAATGTAATCCTAATTTGTGGATGACCACCTGTTTTAAATTATTTTTAAATAATTTATTTTTTGAAGAGAAAAGATTTGGCTCCGCCGGGAGTCGAACCCGGGTCTCCCGCGTGACATGTCCGTCTGTGATGCAGTGGTTATAATCCGCGCATGTCACGCGAGAGACCCGGGTTCGACTCCCGGCGAAGCCAAATCTTTTCTCTTCAAAAGATAAATTATTTAAAAAAAACTCAAGAAAAAATATATTTAAAAGAACCCTCAGCACATTTCTTTTCCCGTCTTCCGATTTTTTTATTTTTTTTAATAAGTAATAAATGCGCCCTGCTCTTGTATAACCTTGCCTTGGAGTTCAACCAGTGCTATGTAAAGAGCACCCCTAAATATTTTCCAGACGTTAATTCGACATTTTCAATTTCAAGAATTCCAAGTTCAGATTCGCCCTTTCTGGGAAAATGACCCACACAATTTGATATCAACATAAACATAAACTTATTCATGATATATGTAGTTATTAATACAAATGACCCTGGGCCATCAGTCAACACACTGATTCAGACTTGATGTCTCAGATTTTCATGAATTTTTGTACGCAGCAATATATCATCGACTTATGAAAAAATATCCAATTTCAGTTGAGGGACACAATTATTTTTGGAGTTCATAATTTTTAAAGATTTCAAATTTTATGAAAAAATTTCAGGTTTTGGCACCTTTAGATGCCTATAGGCTGGCAACCAGTGATGATATAAAGCTAGGAATGGTCTTATTTTAAAGATGCTGAATTGGGTTTTAATATGATATATCACAAGATAGGAGTGACAATTTTAAAAAATTGAAAATTTTAAATTAAATTTCAAAATTCAAATTTCTCAAAATGTGGCAATTTCAAAAAATTACCAAAAATGGTTTGTAGTGTCTTAATACATATAACGAATTCTATGATGGGATCTCGATGGGATCAGGAGATACAGGGCTTCAGAAATACACATGTTTTGGGAATAATGTACCAAATTAGTGAGAAAAAAAAATTTTAATTATGCAATGTGTAGGACACTATTAAATAATTAAAATACAATGATTACTTTATGGTACCATGTCTTGAAATCATTAAAACCTGAGACATCATGTCTAAAAATTTACCAAAATTGTGTTGATTTGACATGGAATGACCCCTGGGGTTGTGGGTGGAAGATCAACCCTACCAACACAAGTTCTAAAAAAATCTGGTGCGTGCGCGCAACACACAACTTTCACTTACCAACTTACTTAGATTAGAAATTGACGTGTTTTCCTAATAATCATTTCCCAAAGTCACACATTTTTCTACATTCATATCTTATTTTTGTTAATCGTTAAAGCCGTTTTTGAGTAAATAAAAAAACCTGTGAAAATGATACAAAATTTATTAAGTAAAGTCCCCCCTCCCGTAGATCAATTTTGATGAAATTTTTAGAGTCATATCTCGGGCATATAAATACATCAAATACCAAGTTTGATCAAAATCGTTAAAACCGTTTTTGAGTAAATAAAAAAAACACGTGAAAATGATACAAAATTTGTTAAGTAAAGTCCCCCCTCCGGTTAATCAATTTTGATGAAATTTTTACAGTCATATTTCGGGCATATAAATCGATCAAATACTCAGTTTAATCAAAATCGTTAGAGCCGTTTTTGAGAAAATCGAAAAAAAACGTAAAAAGTTATTAAATAAAGTACCCCCTCCCTTTGAGCAATTTTGATGAAATTTTTGCTGTCACATCGCGGGCATTAACCTACACTAAATACCCAATTTCAGGTTCCCACGGTTTATAGTTTTTGAGCTAGTCTGTTCACATACACACACACACACACACACACACACACACACACACACAAGCACACACACACAGACCATTTTGCGGGACTTGGTTATTTCGACTCAGGGGGTCCCAAAACGTGTATTTCCGTTGGAAACCGGAAGTCGAAAATTTTTTACGATCGCAATACTTCCACTTACTATATATTTCATATATAGGTAAGTGAAAGTAAAAAATATGGTTGAATAAATATACGCATCTAATGAAAATTTAAAAAAAAATCTAGTATATTAGAATTTAAGAATATTTACTTTGTAAAGCTCTGTAAATGCAAAAAAGTGCTATTTTTACGCTTTATCATTAACTATTAACTCTTCCTCCCCACGCTCGAAATATTTTTCCTGGATCACTACACATGATGATTTGGTTTTAATTTTTTTTCTTATTCTGGAACTGTTTTTATTTTTCAACATTTATAGACCAGATAATTTTTAAAATTGCTAAGCCAATCACTGATTTTTTATGTATTGTTAACAAACATATTCCATATAAAAAAAATATAAATGGTAGTTAAATATATTTAATAATAATATAATAATAAGAAGTCTTTATTCATGAAATAGCACAATTACAAAATCAAAATAAGTTTAAGCTGAAGACAATCCTCATGGTAATTACCGTCTGAGGGAGTCGAGCAATAGCTTTAATTAAAAAATACTCATAACGAAAAATAAATAAAATATGAATAATAATAATAATAATAATAATAATAATGAAATAAAATATCTTTCTCTCTTTTTACAGATTAATATTTTTCAATGATGTAATATCTAAATAACTATTTTACTACATCTTAAAAATAATAAATAAATTAACTGTTTTCCATTAATAATTAAATTCTTTTATTAGTTCGTACCTGTAATACCAGGCCTCTCTACAATAGCCAACAAGACTATTCCAGTTTTTGCCGTTCAAATAAACTTCAAACTCTACCTCACTGAGTATAGTTTTGTTAAAATATTGTATTCTGATTTCGCTAAGAATAGGGCAAATTGCAATAAAATGAAAAATGTCTTCGTCCTTCTTAAGGTTACATAGCGAACACCATTTATTTGAGGCAGAAAAGGTATATTTGTTTAAATATAATAGTTCTCCCCTTACTTTGAATATCCAGCTGATCACTACTGAGTCGAGTTTAGCATCACTAAGCAAGGTCGGCAAAGGTTCTAGCTGTTTATACATAGTATGGTGTATGCTTTTTTGAGCTGCTAATCTATATTCCCTTATCAAACCTATTTTTATATTATCAACAATCTCCTCTACATTAAATTCAGAGTTCTCGAAAGTGTCTAATAAAATATTAAAACGATTACACAGAAGTTCCCAATGTTTGAAAAAAAATATTTTTCTTTTTATTATTTCCTTGGCTAGTATATTAGGATATCTGTTGTTAGGCATCGAAAGACATTTCTGAATATATTTCAAGTGCAATTTCACCGTATAAAGGAAGGTCGGAAGTAAATTTGTTTCTAAATATAAGAAGTAGTTAGGAGTATTTCGAGGAAGTTTAAATACTTTTTTAATGAAAAATTTTAATAGCAATTCAACCTGCTTATACCAGTGACCACCCCAGCATTGCGCTCCATAGCAAACAACGGCTCTGCTCACTGCATTATAAACATTTAATTTTACCTGAAAAGGAACGGACCTGTTTAGAATTAGTTGATTAAAACTGTTTAATGCGGCTTTTGCTTTTGGGATTCGTTCTTTAAAATGTTTATCTAAGGAAAGATTTGGCGAAACTGTAATACCTAAATATTTATAGTTAATGTTACGGGCTTCGGGTTCGATAAAATGAACAATTAACACTAGGACAATAATTTATTAATCAATACTCACAAGGGTAATTACAGCCTTATTATCAGATACAAACCAGGCTGTGTATGCAGACTCTAATTACTTATAACTAACCGCACGGGTTAAAACAAGAGTCTTTTCTACGACATACACTATCACCACAATAACTTATCACAATAAGGCTTACCACTTATCACACTAACATATCACTGTTCACTACGAAGTGTACTCCACGGGTGTTGCCAAACAACTCCGCTGAGGCCTGTTAGAGCCGGTATTTATTAGTCTTGGATAGATTCTAGAAGGTTCGGGGTTCATCCAGAACAAAGTCTTTGATCTTCCCCGACAGCCAGTGCGGCACCGAACAACGGACGTATTGTTCACCAAAGGCGCTTTGTCTACTACCGCTGACCGCAACACTACCCCCTCCTTAATGCTGATCTGTCCCAGATCAGGTCGTGAATGGGGTGTAATAGGCTCAGGTGTTTTCTCCTCTTCAGCTTCCAGCAGGACTTTTCCTGTTTCCTGACCGAGTGTTAGAAGCACAGCGAGATTCTTGAAACTACCAGGCGAAGCCACCTTCAACGAAAGGACACTGGCCGGTGCAACAGAGTCGAGCTCCACAATGCCAAACGTATTTGACATTACACAAACACCAGAAGTTGGGTCCGGGACCTGGCTTGGATCAATCCTTACAACACTTGCTTTGGAAACCAGCACCTGTTGGTTGTGAGGGTCTAGACCAATGCTCTGCTCAACTAAGATTCCGTTAACAGCACCATGAGCAGCTGATGGTTTGCTCTCATCACCATTCGATTCGAGTCCTACTACCGCTGTTGGACTTTCTGTAGTCCCATGGGTAATATTGGGCTTAGGAGGAGGCCGTCCAGGTCCTCGAATGATGCCACTCACTGTCACTTCATTGTCAGTTTCTCTCTCCAATTTCAATTTCTCTGCTAAGGGGTCATCATCCTCATCAGAATCAGTAACATGCGTTCTCCTGTTTAACATTTCAAGTTCAGCATCATCAGGCTTCATAGACCCACACCAAGCCTTTCCCTGATTCAATGTTCTTTGCTTGCTGTACCTGATTAGCCGACCACTGATTGAAAAGGTTCCAGAGTTTATCACTTGATCATTTCCAGCCCTCCCCGATATGGCAGTCCTATGTTCATTCAAAGACCGCTTGGCCAAACTCTTCTCAAATGCTCCAAACAGACGCCGAGAAGCCTCCAAGCTTCCAGCCGGCTCCCAGCCACTCTGTTCAGAAGGGCATCCCTCCCATCCAAGGGTGTATCCGGCCCTCCTCGATACGGCTGACCTCTGTCCATTCAAAGACCGCCTGGCCAAACTCTCCTCAAATGCTCCAAGCAGACGCCGACAAGCCTCCAAGCTTCCAGCCGGCTCCCAGCCACTCTGTTCAGAAGGGCATCCCTCCCATCCAAGGGTGTATCCGGCCCTCCTCGATACGGCTGACCTCTGTCCATTCAAAGACGGCCTGGCCAAACTATCTTCAAATGCTCCAAGCAGACGCCGACAAGCCTCCAAGCTTCCAGCCGGCTCCCAGCCACTCTGTTCAGAAGGGCATCCCTCCCATCCAAGGGTGTATCCGGCCCTCCTCGATACGGCTGACCTCTGTCCATTCAAAGACCGCCTGGCCAAACTCTCCTCAAATGCTCCAAGCAGACGCCGACAAGCCTCCAAGCTTCCAGCCGGCTCCCAGCCACTCTGTTCAGAAGGGCATCCCTCCCATCCAAGGGTGTATCCGGCCCTCCTCGATACGGCTGACCTCTGTCCATTCAAAGACGGCCTGGCCAAACTATCTTCAAATGCTCCAAGCAGACGCCGACAAGCCTCCAAGCTTCCAGCCGGCTCCCAGCCACTCTGTTCAGAAGGGCATCCCTCCCATCCAAGGGTGTATCCGGCCCTCCTCGATACGGCTGACCTCTGTCCATTCAAAGACCGCCTGGCCAAACTCTCCTCAAATGCTCCAAGCAGACGCCGACAAGCCTCCAAGCTTCCAGCCGGCTCCCAGCCACTCTGTTCAGAAGGGCATCCCTCCCATCCAAGGGTGTATCCGGCCCTCCTCGATACGGCTGACCTCTGTCCATTCAAAGACGGCCTGGCCAAACTATCTTCAAATGCTCCAAGCAGACGCCGACAAGCCTCCAAGCTTCCAGCCGGCTCCCAGCCACTCTGTTCAGAAGGGCATCCCTCCCATCCAAGGGTGTATCCGGCCCTCCTCGATACGGCTGACCTCTGTCCATTCAAAGACGGCCCGGCCAAACTATCTTCAAATGCTCCAAGCAGACGCCGACAAGCCTCCAAGCTTCCAGCCGGCCCCCAGCCACTCTGTTCAGAAGGGCATCCCTCCCATCCAAGCAAATATCCGTATTGCTTCTTTCCTGGATGGAACCTTCGGGAAATAACAAACTCTTCTTCCTTATCTTGGGAGCTATCACCATCCTCGAGATGATCTCTCAAGTTCTCAATATCCTCCCTTCCTTTTTCAACACCAGTGGTTGACTCAACTTCCATGACTTCTCTTGTCGAATCCACCTGAACAAGCCTTCCCACTTCAACAGGCGTTTCCTCAGCGCCTTCATCGCAATCTTCCTTGTCAGGTTTAGCATACCTAAAAGTACTAGAATCCATGACAGTCTGTACAGCAGCTAACCCTGCATTTCCTATTCTTTCAGGCTTGGGTTTCATGAACTCCTCGAAATGAACACCACAAGAGGATACACACACAAGAGCATCCACCTCTCTCAATCCGTCAAGCGGCACCTTCACATCTTCAACACTCACTTGAGGATCAGGGTCGAAGGGCTCTTCTTCTTCTTCTTTATCATTTTGCGTAGCACTAAGAACCTTCTTAACCGAAATCTTAGGAGTATCACTATCAACTAACTTATTTTCTAAAGTAGTAAAACATTCTGATAACGTAGAAAATAACTCATTTTGATTTTCTAACAACTCATTTTTAAATTCTAACAACTCATTTTTCAATTTACTAAATTCTGTTTCAAAAAGAACGTGATCTGGATCCTCTCCACTACTAATTAAAGCTTCCCTGAGCCTTTGTTGCAATATAGACTTGTTCCCAGAAGTATCCAAATCGCGTTCTTCTAATTCACTTTTTAAATCTGCTACTTTCAAATCATACAACCTCAAGCCACCGGTTGACATTTTAAATATTATATACAATTATCAAAAATAAAATTAACAAATCAAAACTTAAAGACTAACAACAATAATTTGATTATAAACTAACAACGAAAAAAATAAATCTAATCCTATACACAGTTAATAAAATTTAAATTACAAATGAAATTCTCAACACTATAAACAATAAACTTAATTATTAAAAGAAACAAAAAAAAGATTAAATAAAACTCAAACATTAAATAAAATAAACAATATTCAAAATAGACAAACAAATTTTCAATAAACTAAATTACAATAATTAACTAAAGTAATAAACAGAAAAATTATTTACAACAAACTAAATAAATACGCTAATGCTAAAAATATACCCGCTTCTGACACCAGTTGTTACCGGCTTCGGGTTCGATAAAATGAACAATTAACACTAGGACAATAATTTATTAATCAATACTCACAAGGGTAATTACAGCCTTATTATCAGATACAAACCAGGCTGTGTATGCAGACTCTAATTACTTATAACTAACCGCACGGGTTAAAACAAGAGTCTTTTCTACGACATACACTATCACCACAATAACTTATCACAATAAGGCTTACCACTTATCACACTAACATATCACTGTTCACTACGAAGTGTACTCCACGGGTGTTGCCAAACAACTCCGCTGAGGCCTGTTAGAGCCGGTATTTATTAGTCTTGGATAGATTCTAGAAGGTTCGGGGTTCATCCAGAACAAAGTCTTTGATCTTCCCCGACAGCCAGTGCGGCACCGAACAACGGACGTATTGTTCACCAAAGGCGCTTTGTCTACTACCGCTGACCGCAACATTAATAACCGTTTCAATTTTTTCATTATTTAGAAAAAGTGTTTCATTTTTGGATATTCTGCCGCCGTTTCTAAAAACCATTATCTTCGATTTTGTCAAATTAATTTTTAAATTCCATTTCAGACAATATTTATAAAGAGAATTTATCATGGTTTGCAATGAAGGCTTATCCGTTGCAAGGAGGACCAAATCGTCCGCATAAGCTAATAACTTAAAAACGGTGTTATTTATTTGCACTCCCCCATCAATATAACTTTCTAAGTCATTAATGAAGAGAGAGAATAAAAGTGGGCTCAATAGACATCCCTGCTTTACGCCCATAGTCGTTTCAAATTCTTCAGACAGGCCATTGCCACACCACACCGAAGCACTAGTCGATAAATACAAATTCTTTAATACTTGAATAATTTTAGAGGAAACTCCTAATTCCGTTAATTTGTATATCAAAGCATGGCGGTCAATGCGATCAAACGCCGCGGATAGATCAACAAAAAAGACATAGACCTTACCCCTTTTCTTGCTCAATTTTATTTTAACCAAGCTGAATAAATTCATAATATTATCCACCGTTGAATAAGATTTTCTAAATCCCGCTTGGAACTCTCTAAGTATCATATTTTTATTTACCCATTCCGTAAGCCTTAACAGTAGTATGCCTGTAAATATTTTACTTATGGTATTACAAAAGGAGATTCCCCGATAATTACTTACATTTTCTATACTACCCTTTTTAAATAATGGAAAAATAATCGAGGTTTTAAGGGATTTAGGCAGTCGACCCTCATTAAGAAAGCTATTAAATATAGCCAAGATTTCGGTTTTGAAACTTAAATTACTGTTTTTTAAATATTCGTAAGGTATTCTGTCCGGCCCCGGTGCCTTGTTATTCTTTGCTTTTTGAAATACTTTTTCTAACTCTAACATTTCAAAAGGCTTATCGAGGATATCATTAGTTATATAGGGCTCAGCGTAACTGATTCGCACTGCATTTAAGGGAGGATTTAAAATATTGTTGAAATAATGGAGCCATTCGCTCGGCTCTATACTTTTATCATACAGGAAATGTTGTGATTTAAATGAACGAACTAGAGACCATAATGCTTTCGTGTCTTTCACAGTTTTTAATTCGTTTATAGTATTCTGATAATATTCTCTCTTTTTAATATTACACATATTTTTATAATTTTTGTTATTTTTTAAATATAAAATTTTAATGAACTCTGAATTTGTCTTTCGGAAAATTTTTAGCAAATCAAATGTTTTCGAACGTAAATGGGCGCACTCCTGATCAAACCATTTCTGTTTTTTATTCCAAGCTTTATTTATTTTTTTATTTATGCGATTGTGGTCCTTTTCAAAATCAATTATCATACTCATAAGTTGCTCTAATTTCTGTGTAGGGCTACTAGATAATTTAGAATTACATAGTTTGGTTTCTAAATATTTGCAATAAACTATTTTCTTTTCTGATTTCCAGTTCAATTTTGGTAGTGACGGGATCGGGACATCTGAGTTTCTAGGCATATCTATGGCACATTTGATACAGATCGGCATGTGGTCCGAATAATTTACTGGTATAACTTCAAAATCCCTAACGTAACTGATTAACTCGGCCGATATTACGCATAAATCTATTACAGATGAACCCCGATTACTTATAAATGTGTATTCTCCCAAAATATCCCCCTTCGTTCGGCCATTTAATATTATTAGGTTAAAGTCCTCCAGGAAAGTTAACATGGTTTCTCCATTCGTATTACTTACACAGTCCTTTGAATTTCTATGAAGAAAAATAGTTTTTGTGTCGCTTTGCTGATATTTGGAAATCGTCTGTAAGTTAGAGACTCTACTATTGAAATCTCCGATTAAGATGAATTTTGAGTTTGAAAAATTTTCAACCACCTTATAAAGCTCTAGAAAATCATCATCCCATTTATTGCAGTTCAAATATACAGGAACGATGTAATAAGAAAAATAATTAAGATTTACTTCGATCACATCATAATGAAGCAGCGATTTGAAGTTTATATTGTTGGCTTTCAGCAACTTTTTGTGTATCCCAAAAATACATCCCTCCCTCGGTCTACCAAATACATTTGTTTTGGTTGCTGGAATCCATTTAACGTGATATTCTATAAATCGTTCTTGAAAAATTAAAAAGTGTTTTTCTTCAATTAAAAAGGTTTCATAGAGTAAGAATATATCGTACTTTCTCAAAAATTCACAAAAATTCAAATTATACACTTTGTTTTTTAACCCACAAACGTTATACGATACAATATTTAAAAAATCATCAGACAGTTTACCTTTAGATTTATTTTCTTGAGGTCCCTGATTCCGTGCGCTGACGAAAAAAGTCTTTAATATTTGCCGAGGCTGGTTGGGGCTGTCACCCTTTCCTCGCGCGATTCCTCTTCTTTACGGTGGCCGCTATCCCGGACGAATCACTATCCTCACCTCCACGAGCTCCTTCCTCTGGGCCGACCTCTTCTATCTCCTCTTCTTCCTCCGATTTAGAATTTTGAGATAAAGTAATCAGTACGGAGTGGTGGTGAAATTTTCCATCTATAATAAGTCCGTTTCTTCTAATTTTGCATAGTTTTCCTTTCGCCCTATGGCTTAAAGCGATTTTTCGAAGCTCGGAGCTTAATATTTGCGTTTCTTTGTCTTTATCTTCCGACATAAATATACCACTTCCCTTTAAATTTTTGGAATTTCTCAAAATTTCAATTTTCTTGATAAAAGAAACAAAAGAAATTAAAACTGGCCTCGGTTTAGTGCCGATTTTTCCTATTCGCTTAACGAAATTTAGTTCACTTTTTCGGGTTTTTATAATTAACACATTATTACACAAATCTAAGATATTATTTTGTAGTTTTTCGTAGCTTTCTTCTTCGGACTCATCCATTCCAAATAAAATTACATTATTTCGTCTCTGAATTGAGTTTATTATCTTTTGCTGATTTAGTATGGCCTTTTTAAGCTCAGTGTTTTCTCTTTTTAAATCCTGATATTTATTCAACTGATCTTCTACAAATGCTTTGATATTTATTTCTTTTTTAATTATATCTTCTACGTCTTTTTTAATTTCCATCCTAAATTCTTCTTTAAATTTAGTTAAGAAATTAATAAATTCTTCTTTATCGAAAGACATTTTTCTGAGGATAAAACAAATATAATAATTATATCAATAATTTGTATGTAACCTGTGGGTTGTTTATTGAAGGCAGCTGGCTAAGGTTAGGTGGGGGCTGGCTTGTCTCTTCTTGTCCACTAGTTAACCTGGGTACTTCCACTGGAATCACTTAAACTATTTTATTTCTTAAGACGAAACTACAGCACCAATGGTCTCTAAATTTTGCCAACTTATTCACTAACACTTACACTTTATTTAAGCAAAATTGTATAGGATATTGTTCACTTTAAAAAGTTAAATGAGAAAGTTACACAGACACGATGTTGCTCTCTCAACGGCTAATGCCAAACTCTAGTTAAATATATTTTAACCCGACCGTGGTCGAATCTTCTAATAAAATAGTTTAAAAAATATATTTTAAGTTCGAATGTTCATGATACCTCATTTTCCATTTTTGATACGCAAAAAACTTTTTAAAAGATAATGGCAAAATTAAAGACATATTGATCACTTTAAATGGAAATTCATAAATCTCCGAAAATCCCTGCAACTATCCCGATGATATATTTGAAGTAGAGGCTCAAATTAGCTGGCTTCGTCCATAACTCAACAATTTAATGGTTGACTAATCCTACTACTAGGTTATGGTAGACATAAACCGGTTAAATTAATGGTTAGTTTAGGGATTATAATATTTGTCTCGTCGCACACAAGGTAATTTGCTATCCACCTAACCGCCATAAGTTGTATAACATTCATGTCGAGCAGGGAATACCAAAAAACATAGTAAACCTAGTAAAATTGTATATGACCGAAACGTTTAATAAAATAAGAATCCGTAACTATTTTTCTGAGAAGTTTGAGATTCGCTCTGATTTGAAACAAGTTGTTCTCTATCGCCAGTTTTATTTAATGTAGCACAGAAATATGCCATTAGGGAGGTGACACATACCGGAAAGGGTTTGAATTGAGGGGAAATACCCGTACTCGGATATGCCGATGATTTGGTTTTGCTAAGTGAGGACGCGAAAACCTTAGAACCATATTCAAAAACGTTAATGAAAGCCGGTCAAGAACTAGGGCTGGAAATAAATCGGTTATAAGATGCTAAGTCGTAGAAGTGGTGACGATTTCGCTGATATTAATGTAGATGGGAATACATTTGAACACGTGGAGATCCACATAGCTGAATGATATGGAAGATTCCATAACGTTCGTGATTACATGTTCGAAAAAAATCAAGTACTATAATCGAATATAAATTGTAAATTTTTTTGCCAATAGCCCGCAAGAGTAGAGGCATTAAAACTTAGAATAAATAAAATAAAAAATCTGGTGCGATGCGCGCAACACACAACTTTCACTTACGAACTTACTATGATGAGAAATGTGTTTCGATAATATGTAAACCCCACACTTTTCCACATTTATATGCTTATATTTGCATATCTCCATAAGTTATGATGTATCTTTAATGCAAAACTTAAAACTTCTCAGTATTTTTCGATTCATTATTGCTTATATCTTTTTTTAAGGGACCTAATTTCATCAACAGTCGAGTTTTGTTTTGCTGCTTGGTTGTTTTTTACATATATCGTGAAGGTGAATCGATAGGAGGTGTATTTGCGACTCGTAGAAAAGTTTGTCTCCTATGCCTTTCTGGAAATCGATAACGATTACTGTTCCTCTAAAATCACTTTATATTGCCTTCCGAAATTTATTTTGGAACTAAAGTTTCTAAACTAAAATATAATTAATTAAAGATCATCTTATACCAAATTTTTACACCTTAAATGATTTAAATAATTTGAGCATCACCTATAAATTTTACTCTCTAAAGTAAAATAATTTTTTTTATTGTTAAATAAAAGTTTTTATTTTCATCGGTGATTATACGAGATATGAAATTTTGGCAGTCACGTCGCGGGCATATACACATATCAAATACCCAGTTTGATCAAAATAGTTACAGCCGTTTTTCAGAAAATAACAAAACAAAAAAAAAAAAACTTGAAAATGGGACAAATTTATTAAATAAAGTGCCCCATCCGTTTGACCAATTTTGATGAAATTGTGGCTGTCACATCTTTTGCTTATACATACATCAAATACCCAGTTTGATCAATATCATTACATTCGTTTTTGATTATATTAAAAAAACGCATGAAAATTAGACAAAATTAATTAAGTAAAATGCCCCTTCCTATTGACTAATTTTAATGACATTTTGGCTGTCACATCTTTTGCATATAGGTACATACATAAAATACCCAGTTTGGTGAAAATCGTTACACCCGCTTTTGAGTAAATAAAAAAATAAAACGTATAAATTAGACAAAATTCTTTAAATAAAGTACCCCCTCCGTTTGACCAATTATGATGAAATTTTTTCTGTCACAATGGGGGCATATATATACAACAAATGCCCAATTTCAGGCTCGTGCGGTTTATTGTTTTTGAGCTAGTCTGTTCACACACACACACACACACACACACACACACCATTTCGCGGGTCCATATTTGGACTCAGGAGACCCCGAAACGTGTATTTCCGTTGAAAACCGAAAGTCGAAATTTTTCACAATCGCAATACTTTCCCTTATTATATATTTCATATATGGGTAAGTGAAAGTAAAAATCAAGTACTATAATCATAAGAATATAAATACTAATAATAAGAATATAATAATAAATAACATAATATATAAAAATACTATAATAATAAGAATATAATATATAAAATACTATATTAATAAGAATATAAATTGTGAATTTGTTCGGCAACAGTCATCAATAGTAGAGGTATTAAAACGAATGAATAAAAAATATGATTATAAAGTAATACATAAAAATATATCCTTAAATACAGAGATAATGATTCTTCAACGTTTACCGAAAAATGATACTTTAAGGAATGAGGGAATAAAAGGTGTTTTAAAGATGCCATGGAGGAAAAAGATCGACTGGTAAAGTAAGTAAAGGAACTCCCATAACGAGCAAAGAGTGGTTTTGAAAAGCCGGCTCTGAGGAAAATAATATACCAATTTTCGATTTGAGATCTTGCGTTTGAGAGGTCCTGTGGGACGACTTATCATAGATCCTGATATTACCTTAATTTCTACAAGTTTTCCATTTGCAAAATAATTAAACTTAAGAATAATATTTTCTCCTCACTCTCAAAAATACCAAAAATTCTCTTTAAATATTAAAGAATGGGGATTGTAAGCAATGAATGAACCTGTTCAGTTATATAGATGTCAGACCTGGACACTAACTGGCTCTCTAAAAAAAAGATTGATAGATTCGATAAAAACGAACGATTGCCGAAGTTATTTGGGATCTGAATATGAACGCTTGGAGGAGAAGGAAGAAACAAGGAACTGCTGACGGAAACTGTTCAATCCTTATTAACTTAAATTGTCATGGCATGTGATGATCACCGACCCCACCAGGGACCACCACCGTCGCGAGTTAGCTCTCGCACACCTAAATTGTCATTAACTAATTACTATGGTTTTTTTTCCCTCGCTAATTACCTCTCGCAAAGGTAAATATTCAAAAAGTCCTTATTATGTGGTGTAGCGGTGGGGGAGGGTGGGTGGGGCTCCGCCCCACTTCCCCGACTACCGCGACCAACGTTTTCAATGCGATCTATTGTTAGTTCTCGCGAACTAAAATTTTAAAAACCTGCTGGTTAGCAGGTACTGTCCCCGTCCTCTCTCTTCTCGCCTTCATGTGCGGGGGTGGTCGGTGTAGGCCACAGGCTAGGTACGACCACCTTGAACGCGCATGAATGGATTAACGAGATTCCGTCTGTCAAGAAAGTTGTATTTTAAATCCCGTTGCTTTTTAAATTAGCTGAATTATTTTTATCTCTATCAGTGAATTTTGATTTGACTGTATTAAAAATAATAGGATATAATTCATACAAGCCACTATTGGTTATTACATGTACACAACAACACGAGGCCGGAATTGTTCCTAAATTATATTTTTGAAGCTATGCCACACATATATGATACAATTTAATGTATCACCTTTTTCTAAGAAAACAATGATAATTATTCGGGGACGTGATGAATCCTAATTTCGATTCTCGAATTCTTACCAGTGCTGAAATTAATAAACTAATAAATAAAAATATTAATTAGTTAAACAGTTGTTTAAGTTGCCGGATCGAAGCGAATAAAATTTTATTTTTATTAGAAATGTAAAAATTGCATAATCACATTGTGATCGAAGTAATCCATCTGGAAGCCTCTATACAATAATGAATGTCTCAATAGTTAGCAAGAGAACTCTCGAGAGGGCAAAAAATAGATGGGTAGATAGAAACAAATATGCTCCAAAGTGCATGTAAGAAACTATAAAAAAAGGAGTGCAAATTAGGCAGATCAAAGTCAGTAAAGCCAAAAGAAAAAAATTTTCATC
The DNA here is from genome assembly GCA_911387785.2 of Aelia acuminata. Lineage (NCBI taxonomy): Eukaryota > Metazoa > Arthropoda > Insecta > Hemiptera > Pentatomidae > Aelia > Aelia acuminata. Next base: position 30,716,037 of record OU426982.1, on the reverse strand, counting down.
TCAAAATCTTTTTTTTTTTTTTTTTTTTTTGTTCGGTACCCCTACCTGGCCATGTGTGGCATACGGGGGGTTACTCTACAGGTGTAACCAACCTATCCTAACCATGGTGGGTAGGTTGAGATTTATTCCGTGGGGCCTCCACGAAATAAAAGTCAATCATCCCAGGGCGGATTCGAACCGCCACCGTTCGGCTCGAGGGTGTTAAAGCGGGCCGCGCTCCAACACGCTCGGCTATCCCCGGCCCTTCATCTCAAAATCATGAAACAAACTGGCTTCACTTGTTTGGTAAACATATGGAAAGGCAAACATATCATATGTTACACATTTCATATTCTGTTGCACCTCCCAACTTGCTTAGCATATGGATTGACTTCGATGAATGGCGTAAGACTACATTATGCTAAGAACTCAGTAGAATATTGTAACAATTAGCTCAATGTACTACTCATTATTTTCTCATCATATTGACTTGTGATTCATCCAAATGTTCTCGCTGCTTGTCCTTATTCATGTTGTAGCCAGTGGAGATGTACCCTAATGACCTTGGACCGTGGACGAAGTATATAAAGACAATATGGTGGATCTGGGGTAGGGCAGACGAAGACAGATGAGGGAGGCTGGAAGAGGCGACCCAATTTTTTATTGATCCTCGGAGCAGTGGCCCAGTTAAGGGAGAGGCCGTTAGAGGCAGTGCGCGCTATCTGTCGGCCTATCTCTTCATTAATGCAAAGCCTCATCAATATTGACATTATCAGCCCTACAATAGGTTAGTATTCTAAATACGTTATAGGTGGGGTATCTAAGCCATTTTAGGTAACCTAGGTCGGGGGCGAATTGATGATTGATTACCCCTAATGATGTATCCGTCATCCCAATGAATAAGGAATTGAGTCAAGTGTCGTTAATTTTGACCGGTATTGATACAAAATCAAGTTTTCATTATTAAGCACTGAATAGATATTATCAGTAATCAGATGTTAAGAGTTGAATAATTGTTCACCGACCGATTGCAACAGGCTAAACGTAAATTATTATTACTAAACTTCAAATGAACCACTCTGACTGGTACTGGTTGGATATCCTCCCCGCACTACTAGCGCTCCTAGCGGCACTATCATTAACTACTATCAAAATGTCAGGTTATAAACAAACAACATAATAACAGAAATGCAGGACTGAAAAATAGAAGGAAAAGAGGAAAAATTAATGCTGTTCATTTGATAAATATGCTTATAATTTTAGAAATATGTATAATTTTTAAAACTATATAATATTACATATATATATGTAAGGTGTAATATAATATAAAAATGTATAATTGGTTAACATATATAATTTTTGATAAATAGAAATAAAAATATATAATGAATAAAAATTAGAGGTATTCTAGTTCCCTCTAACCAGGTCCCTTTTCTTATACCTTTTTCAGAATTGCAAGTTCTAATTCGGCACCGCCATCGAATATTATTATTATTAAATTGTAATTTCATGTCATGATTGTTGTGGCATAACATTCCACCTGGAATAATATCAAACTTTTGAAGGTGCCTTTACACTCTACGAACCTCACCCTCGAACCTTGCCTTACCGGCGTTAAACGAACAGCCATTTATACTTAACGTGACGTTAAGCGAACCAATATGGCTGACGCACCCAACGCTAGCTTATGATGATGATAAAATCTCCATTATCAATATATTTTATATCATCTGAATAATAAAAAAATAGGAGACGAATTAGAACGGCGCATTAATATCACAAACAACTCCTGTCACTTGGGAAAAACCCAAATCAAAAGTGACACTAGCGCTACCCCCTAACACAGGCAAACAGATGATGTACCTAGAACACCCAAACAGTTGACGTGAAGGCTGTTCTAAGGTGGTGTTCGAAGGTAAAGTTCGTAGAGTGTAAAGGCACCTTGAAACAACTCCACTGCTTCTTTATCATTAGATACTTTTCTAAATATTTTTGTAAGTTGTATTCGTCCATTTTGACAAAAATCTGACTAAAAATTAACAACTAACTATAAGTAACTTAAAATTACAACTAATTAACTAAAAGTAACTTAAAATTAACTTAAATTGGCAACTAATTAACTAAAAGTAACTTAAAATTAACAACAATCAACACGAAATGAAAAACACCAAATGACAAGATAAGAATATAGCACAATTGAGCCTCCCGACCAAGTATAATGTTTTGCCGCTAGGAGCGCTAGTAGTGCGGGGAGGCTATTCAACCAGTACCCACTGACTTTTAAGGTGCCTTTACACTCTACGAACTTTACCCTCGAACAGGCTTCACGAAGACTGTTCGGGTATTCTAGGTACTTCATCTGTTCGCCTGTGTTCAGAGGTAGCGCTAGTGTCACTTTTGGTTTGGGTTTTCCCAAGTGACAAGAGTTGTTTGTGATACTAGTGCGCCGTTTATAATTCGTCTCCTATTTCTTTATTTTTCAGATAAAATAAAATATATTAATAATGGAGATTTTTTTCTTCATCAGAAGCTACCGTTGGTTAGGTCAGCCATATTTGTTCGTTTAACGTCACGTCATGTATAAATGGATGTTCGTGGAACGCCGACAAGTTTCGGGAAAGAACTTGTTCTTGGGTGAGGCCTATACATTTATTCACTACGAAGAAATCACCTTCATGCTCCTCTCAAGCAAGTTAACCTATTTTCGGCTAAATACTTATCCACACATTCACTGAAATAACAGATAAATCATATATAAACTGACCATTTATAAAATTGAATGAAATTTGAACTTGTTGATGGATAAGAAAAAACTCAATCACTGAACAAATTTACTTGACATGAAATAATAGAGAATACTTTCATTCTATGACTTTTAATTTTTTTCTACTTCATAAAATTTGAATCATCTCCACTCAACTTTAAGAAACAAGAAACAGGCGACTGATCGATACCCATATTCTAAGAACTATTCAAACATACGGAGCAGAACTTTTTGGTTTCGCTAAACAAGTCTAAATAACACTGACCACGTCTCAGAATTATTTTAAATTTCACCCTACATAACGACAATATGACCCTACAAGAAAAATACAACATGTTTCACTCTTAAACAAAAAATTAGCAGAATCCACTCTCCTTTCTTATTTCTTCCCCCGGTAACGCGGTCAGTCTCAACGTAGATTGTGAAGTCTTTGGCCTAGACTTTTTATAGCAACAGACATAATTATTTGTCCTTTGATATATATATTTGTCAATTCATTACAACTTTCACAACGTTTCGAGGCCTATTGCCCCATCTTCAGGTGTACTGCAACAATTTTTTAAACAATATTTAGAATATTGTAATTATATATATATATATATACATTGTAAATATTATGTAAAAAATTGTTGCAGTACACCTGAAGATCAATAGGCCTCGAAACGTTGTGAAAGGTGTAATGAATTGACAAATATGTATGTCAATATATGTCAAATAAGTATTTCACTATTTTACAAAAATTTGGAATAATATAGATCAAGTCTTCCAGTAGGTTAAAAATTATCAAAAAAACAAAAGTAAAAATTACTTATTTTGGATTCTTTTAAAATGGTAATAATTTTCTCTCCGTTATCCAGGTTATTTCCAAGGGAACGTGAGATTTGTTCTCGAGAAATGGCTATGTCTGACATCAATGTTAAGACCGAGCGCACATTGAGACACTCGCGAGTTTAAAAAAAAATTATATGTAAATATATTAAAATTTAGTTGAGGGCCTTTCTGAAGTTCTAAATATAGATACTTTTGCTTAAATATTTTTAATATTGTTATTTTATTTGTGATTCCTTATTTCGGTTTTCGTTAGTTTTTATTTGTCTTACTGTGACACGTTTAAAATATAGAAAAACAAGTTTTCCTCTAATAGATACTAGAAGTTAATTAAACTATTCAACAAGTTATGATCTCAGGAAGATTTTACTGATATTATTTCACCGAAAAAAACATAGGCTTTATGGAAACTTTGATTGAAAAAACAAATAATGTATATTTCTTTTTTTTAAATATATTTGAACAAAAAATAAAAAAGCTACTACCGAAAACCGCAATTAATCGAAAAAAGTGGGGAATGGACCAAGTGTTGATAAGAATTTTTTTCAATAAGAATTGGATGTAGGTAAATATAACTCTTCTCTGTTATATTATCTACTTAATTTAATTATATCCTCATACAGAATAAAAAAAAGAGAAAATAAATTTTGTTCTGGGACAAGGTTCCTCAAGAATAACAGACTGGAACAAAAAATAAAACTACAACTGGTCAAATAATTAAAGTAATGGTGGATAGTTAAAGATAATATTTACATTAAAAACCCATAATAAATAGTTATAAATAATAAAAGTGTACAAAGTAGTGAATGATATATTCATTAATCAAATAAATAATAACGGTAATAAATAAAAATAAATTTCTAAGGAAAAAAGAAGAAATCAATGAAAAAAAATCTGGTGCGTGCGTGCAACACACAACTTTCACTTACCAACTTACTTAGATTAGAAATTAATGCGTTTTGTTAATTGCCACTTCTCAAATGAACAGAACAGCTTTAATTATAACGCATTGGTTTGTCATTAAAGGAATACGGCGCATGCGTGAGTTCAAGGTGTTTTATGAGTTGACGGAATATTTTTCTTTTTTTCTCCTTTATATGTTTACTTGATTTTCTTCATGTATCATATTTAGCCATTTCTTATTTTTAGGCGTGATGAGAGACAGTTAATTTCTCAATATAAACTAAAACAAAGGTTATTTATAGAATAACAAAAAAGGCCCCTTCCCCATTTAAGCCCCCTCAGAACATTTTAATAATGATAAAGCTTACCTGATATTAAATAACAACTAATTTTTATTAAACATAACGAATTTAATAAAAATCGTTAAAGCCGTTTTTGAGATAATCGATCAAAAAGGTAAAAATTGGACAAAATTTATTAAGTAAAGTCCGCCCTCCTGTTGATCAATTTTGATGAAATTTTTACAGTCATATCTCTGGCATATAAATACATCAAATACCAAGTTTGATCAAAATCGTTAAAACCGTTTTTGAGTAAATAAAAAAAACACGTGAAAATGATACAAAATTTATTAAGTAAAGTCCCCCCTCCGGTTGATCAATTTTGATGAAATTTTTACAGTCATATCTCGGACATATTAATAGATCAAATACTCAGTTTAATCAAAATCGTTAGAGCCGTTTTTAAGAAAATCGAAAAAAACGTAAAAAGTTATTAAATAAAGTACCCCCTCCCTTTGAGCAATTTGGATGAAATTTTCGCTTTCACATCGCGGGCATATACCTACACTAAATACCGAATTTAAGGTTCCCACGGCTTATAGTTTTTGAGCTAGTCTGTTCACACACACACACACACACAGACACACACACACACACACACACACACACCATTTCGCGGGACTTGGATATTTTGACTCAGGGGACCCCAAAACGTGTATTTCCGTTGAAAACCGGAAGTAGAAAATTTTCACGATCGCAATACTTCCACTTACTATATATTTCATATATAGGTAAGTGAAAGTAAAAATTATTCCATAATGATATAAAGCTGTTAAAATCGTATCCAAGGATTTTAAGAGATTTGTGCTTAGTATAATTCTACAAACTTAGAGCTTAACCAGACCTCTCATTACCTGATTTTATAACATCACGGATAAGTAACGGTTTTAAGCTATCGATCCCTCAGACTAAATAGTAACTTCAATGTAATTATGTAATTCACCAGACTGAGACGGAAATATTTCAATAGATTGTTAAGAATAATCTGTTTGCAAATTCTTTCGTGAGCTAGTCTTTTCTCCATTTCCTTATTTTATCACAATCTTTTTTACCTTGACTTTTGATAATGCAATTTTTTTGGTGTACGATATATACGAATCAGATTCTGATCTTAAATCCAAGAAATCTAACGTACTTTAACTAAAAAAGCCCCTGCCTTGCCGAACCTGCGGCACAGAAACTGCTCTTCAATGTGCGCGGGTAACTGTGCGACGCAGTTTTTTTTTCGTGCCGCCTGCTCTGTTCTGCTCTGCGTGGCACAGTTCGATCTTACCTAAGAGACGACTGAAAAGAAGCTGAAATAGAGACCTAGGGGTGCTATTTTCAAGTTCCGGAATGAGGTTCTGCTTGGCACTATTTATCCTCAAGCCTGAAACGCCCCTATTTATTCTGACATCACATTTGATGGGTACTAGCAGGTGCGAATAAAAATATAAAGAGAAAAAAATTAAAGAGTAATTGGTTAACCTATATGTGTGTGTATGTTTTATCAAAGCGTATTTAAATATTGATTTTGGGCAGTTAAAAAAACATCAATTTCTTAAGCTGTTTTCCAGTTAATCTGCCCTTCTGCTCAAACGCATTCAAAAACGATTTGTTTAATCGTTCTTTCATCCACCCTCTGTAAATCGTCTCGAATAAGCCGGATATATTTATTTTTAACTCGATCAATAGAAATTTGTTCATATTTTTGATAATATATAAGTTGATGGAAATAAATTATAAATATATAAAAGAGGAAATGCAACGAAAAGCTACGGATTCAATAAAACACCCACAAAAGCTGAAGCCTGCACTTGAAAAAAAAAATTATTGTTTATTCTGCAAAATATTCTTCTGAGAAATCATTATTTGGAATTAGCTCGTGGTTGAAGACGTAATAATGATTAAGACGAAATAACAGCACCAATAAGTGCTAACTCTAGCATAGATTAGAACTTCCGGCTGATCGAGAAAAAAAAAATGTCTTATCCATATTCAATATCAAAATTTTGTAACTGAAATATCCAACCGGAAGATTAAACAGTGCAAAAATACGCTAATAATATAGTTTTTTTTTTAATTTCCCTTTTGCTATAAAAATATATGTATTAAATTAAATCTTTTGATACTGTATATAAAACAATAAATAAGATGCCGAAAAATGCATCAAATCATGGTCATCAATCATTAAATGGTTTGATGGTGAGAGAAGAATTCGAATAAGGCAAGGGTAAATAAAGAAGCAATATAAAGCACATCATTGCCACGTGTTAAAATTTGATTGGCTACCCCGAAAGGATTCGATCATAAAATGTTTAAGATACGAGTACCTTTCGATATTGAAGTATCGATATCACATTCTGGGCAGTATATTGGAATCGATAAAGATATTGTGAACTTTTATCGCATCTGTGAAAAACGGCCGCAAATGAATCAACTTCGCCACCTTCCACATTTTCATATCATAAATACATTTTAAAGCGAATAAACTAAAATTAGTGATTAAGTAAGATAAAAATATTGTTTAAAAAAATATATTCGAACTTATAGTAGGTATCCGATCATATTTCCATGGGATTAAGCGTAATTTAATGTATATCTCTTTTAAAGTTTTGAAGACGGATATTACACTTAAGGAACACAAGATAACAAAAAATATTAAATCTATATAATAAAGTTGAAATTCTGTTTGTTTGTTTGTTCTTTATAGAAATCCATACCGTTTGTTCTAAATTCTCCAAATTTCGCTCAGTGGTTCTTTCATACCAGGTGTGAACACCTGTCGATATTAAAATTGCATAACTTCAGCCAATCTCTTCTTTATTGTTATAAAAATCGTTATGATCTCGCTTTACATTAGGTTTTTACGAAATAGACCGTTTGAGTCGAAAAAAGTGTCATTTTATAGATTTTGAAGAGCCCAACAAGGCCCGGTAAGGGCGTTCCCGCGATATGGACCGAAGTTCACGTTTTAAGGCTGAACGAGTCCTTTTCGAGTTATTGGCCGACACACAGTGGGAAAATTTTGTCATTTAGCGGCCAAAAATCTATAAATCCTGACCGAATGACGATAATCGAATAATCCTATTTTCATTAATGAGCTTGGGATTCCCTTCATCAGTGAGAATCAAAAAAATAAAAATAACATCCCTCAAAGAATTTCAAATTAATTTTTATATAAATCATTTCTTCACTTAAATTTAAATAAATAAGCTTATTAGGTGCGGGGTTATACATGGAGAATGGAATGAGTCAGTATTATTATCTATTGAGCTTTCTGCTTATATACATATCTTTTTCAGGCATTTGCTCCTTTTGAAAGATTTTAAAATAATTATTGTCTAAATAAGAAAATTTCCAAACAATTAAATTAAAAATACCCCATTTATTATTCCCATTAAGGGAATAAAATATTTTCATATAATTCAACGAGAAGTATATTTTATGATTTAGCCCAATTGGAGGCCGATTATATAATAAAGATTCAAATATAGAGATTTAAATCTTAAAATCGATATATCGCCGATCGATCGCTTTTGATCGATCTAATTCTATTATGGTATTTTAGCACCATTCACCCTCTACCACTGTGAAAAAAATCAGAACCAACTATTGCCAATAATAGAAGTTATATCAATTTAAATACTTTCTTTTCATAAATTACATAGTTAACGTCGATGAAATTAAAACGCATTTTTATCCAATAATTTTACAGCCATTCTTCTTATTTATAAAATATGTTTGGTGCATTATTATAGAAAGTAAAGCTTAATAGGGAATAAAATTAAATTTATTTTAAGCAAAATCTATGCTCATCTCTCTGATATTATTATTTTTTTTCTATTCAGCTTTACTATTTATATTATTTCACCAAACATATTTTATAAAAAAGAAGAATGGCTGTAAAATTATTGTATAAAAGTGCGTTTTAATTTCATCGACGTTAACTAAGTAATTTATGACAAGAAACTATTTAAATTGATATAACTTCTATTATTGGCAATAGTTGGTTCTGATTTTTTTCACAGTGGTAGAGGGTGAATGGTGCTAAAAAGCCATAATAGAATTAGATCGATCAAATGCGATCGATCGGCGATATATCGATTTTAAGATTTAAATCCCTATATTTGAACCTTTATTATATAATCGGCCTCCAATTGGCCTAAATCATAAAATATACTTCTCGTTGAATTATATGAAAATATTTTATTCCCTTAAAATTCCTAAAAAATAGGGTTTTTTTAATTTAATTGTTTGGAATTTTTCTTATTTAGACAATAATTATTTTAAAATCTTTCAAAAGGAGCAAATGCCTGAAAAAGATATGTATATAAGCAGAAAGCTCAATAGATAATAATACTGACTCGTTTCATTCTCCATGTATAACCCTGCACCTTATAAGCTTATTTATTTAAATTTATGTGGAGAAATGATTCATATAAAAATTAATTTGAAATTCTTTGAGGGATGTTATTTTTATTTTTTTTTTTGATTCTCACTGATAAAGGGAATTCCAAGCTCATTAATGAAAAAAGAATTATTCGATTATCGTTATTCGTTCAGGAGTTATAGATTTTTGGCCGCTAAATGACAAAATTTTCCCACTGTGCGATGAGTGAGTGTCTCCCCGCTTCTCGCTTATCGCTCCTGCTGGTATCAATTTGGAATCCCCATGTTTTTCTCATGGGTAGCTTTAGGTTGCTTGCTCTAGAGTAGGTTCTTCTAAAGATCTAATTATATATGCCCCAGAGGGTAAAACTAAAAATATGGTATATCCTAAAGCTTTCTAATAATAATCTATTAGTGCTATTTTTGTTGTATTTTTTGTTTATACAATTGTTCACGTTTATTAGAAAAATGAAATTCCTCAGAAGAAACCGGAATATACAGCTAGTTTCAATCATAAAATTACATTTTAAGAAGTAAAATTCATTATTCATTAATAAATTTTACTTTTAATCAAATAGAGCAATATTATTATATTGGACCATTATTATTCCCACAATAATATTTTTATTAATACTTCATTTCTTTTCATTAAAAAGAATTATTGAAAATTTTCAAATTTAAAGAGGTATCTTTTTTACTTTCACTTACCTATATACGAAATATAAAGGGGGGGAAGGGAAAGTATTACGATCGTGAAAAATTTCGACTTCCGGTTTCTTTTTTTATTATACGACACTGATTCAAAGATTTGCTAAACATTTTTGTAACCTGCAGCAGAGTGGCATTTAATTCAGACACACATTTCTCATTTGTGAATCGCTCCAAGACAAAATAACTACTAATAAAAAGTTTATCTAGTTTTGAGATAATAAAGCAGAACACCAGAAAGTATTTGTCGAAAATTTCATTAAAACAATAATTTTCTCCGAATTCATTGAAGACATTATTACGAAATAATCATGGGAGAAGCTGACTACCATTATAATTTCATTTGCTAATATTAGTTTTTCAAGGCTCCTCTAAAAGGAAATAAACACTTTGTGTGATTTGAAATGAATCAATGGAGATATAAATAGTTGACACTACTTCACAACTGTCAGTTGACCTCGCAACATGTGCAAGTTGTTCTGCTTAGCCCTACTTACAGCGGCTCTAGCTGCTCAAGCAAACAGGACCAACATCAACGGCCTCCTCGATCAAATTCTGGAACAGTTCAACCACCACCAACGTCAAGCCTGGGCAACTTCATCGCGCATCCAACAAATCCCGTTGAGTTCGGGGGTAAGTCTTTTATTAGAAGCTTAGCAACTGTCAAGCTTTCACCCATTATGCTGTGGGCTTCTTCAAGATTGTAAATGCATATAATGTATCCAGGCCACGGAAGCCTACATTTTATCATCATTTCTATATAATAATATTAAGTTAAACTTTTCAGGTGAAATTTTCCGATGCCATGTTATTGGGCATAGATTCGGTGCGGAGGACAGCTGACTGCTGGCAAGAAATCCAAGGATCGGAAGTCTCCTACGAAATCCATTACGGGTTCAGATTGATGGCAGTAATTCTACCTCACCTAGAGGTCCACGGGAAGAGCATGTCGGCGTTCGCCAGGATCGGGGACAACTCCGTGTACCTGGCTTTCACCATGCACCTCGGTCATCAGAAGTGCAACTTCACCCTCGATGAGCTCTTGGTGGAGAGGATGGAGAAGGTTGACTTCGGAGCCAGCCAAGAGGAGTACAACGGTCTGCAGCTCGACGGATACTTCAAGATGGTGGTGATCCCGGCGCTCAACTCGATCCTGGATTCGCACTTCGATAAAATCGAAGCCTATCTACAAATACTTTGCAGGCTAAAAGATTACCAAGATGAAGAGGATCTTCAGGATGTTATGTCAATATTCCATCAGTAGAAGTTTAGCTATGTAATAAATACACATGATTGCTTTATGGCCACTTGAGATTAACTGTTCAATTTTAACAATAAGAAGAAAAAACAATTAGAATATTTAAATTACACCTTTACTAATTTTATTTTTATATCCACCCTACCTTGCCTCTCGGCAACACGGGTGTTGACAACATGAAAACACTAGCATGTTCTCATGTAGTCCCTTGACATTACTTCCCGTTTTTCATCATTTCCAATTGTCATCTTCCTTCTTCAGAGGCCTCAGTCAGGTGGTCGGTGCTGTTGTCTTCCAAGGTTGAAGGCAGCTGGCCCGAGAACATCTTTCCACCCGTATACAAATGCTTTGTAGTAAGGGTAGTTTTGTTCGGCCATCAACTTAGGGAACTCGTTCTCCGTGATTACGTAGAGACCAGTTTCCCTCAGTAACTTCGACCTCAGTGACTCAAAGGCGGCGCAATTTAATACAATGTTCTCTGCTGTCTCCGGTATTCCGCATGTTGGGCACAGAGGATCAATATCCTTCCCGAAACTATGGAGTTTGGCTCGAAAAGCTCCGTGCCCGGTAAGGAATTGAGAGACCCAATAGTCCGGGAGGACCCACTTTGCTTCCAAACGTGTGTTAACGGTGGGGAAATACTTTCTCAAAGTGGAACCTTTCGCGGTGGCCACCCACCGCCTGTTCCACTCTTCAATGGTATCGTCCCGTATGACTTTTTTCCATTTGCTTGGGTCCTCTGCAACCCTTACCCGTATATTTTCCGGTAGACTAGCTGAGCCATCAGTTTTATATTTCCTCTTCAAAAAGTCTTCTCGCAGGATAAGGTCGAAAACGTTGCCGGTTGAAAACGGAAAGGTCGTTGAAACGTTGCCAACCTGGTTTTCTGCCTTTTTGTGAGGTTTTGGGACCACGCAGGGGAGGCGTACCTGAGGATACCCAACATTACCCCGCTATATGTAGACATGGTTGCTGGGTTTCTGAGGCCCCAAAAAGCGCCTGCCAAGCGACTCAGACCGGTCAAGGTTTGGGCTACCCTGTTTCCGAGGTAGTCCAAGTGAGGGGTTACGTTAAATTGCCTTCCAAATCTTACACCGAGGTAGGTTACCATCTCACTTAGATGTATTCTAACACCATCAATGGTAAGATTTATTAGGTGAGCCCTGTCCGTCTTTCCTCTTAGGAGAATGGCTTGGGTCTTCGCAGCAGCCATCTTCAATTTCTTGAGCTCACATCATTGGTTTACCAGGTTGGCACATCTTTCAGCTTCCATTATTATGCCGGCTCTGCTGTTGGACGCTACAATAGTCGCCAGGTCGTCGACCTAGGCCGTTGGAGGGAACTGCTCTTCCTCAAGCACCACTAGCAACTCGTCAAATACCAGCTTCCATAGAGCTGGCCCAAGAACGGATCCTTGAGGGCATCCCCTCTCTATGGAAGCTTCTACTTCAAAGGAGCTACCTCGAATCTTAACGTACCTGTCCTGGAGGTAGCTTTTTACGAGGGCATATAAGTTGCTAGGGGCATCGAACTTCTGCAGCTGCTGGAGAATTAGGGGCCACCAGACGCTGTCAAAGGCGGAGGATATGTCAAAAAGTAGCAACATGACATACCGCTCCGCTCTCTGTTCTACGTCTGCGCGGACCCGAAGCAGAGCGTCGGCAGTTCCCTTACCTTTTGTGGAGCCATATTGCCGTGGATGACTGGCCCTCATCAGAACCGGTCGTAGGCTAGCTAATATTAGGTGTTCCAGGACTTTGCTCATCACAGGGAGAAGACAAATAGGTCTGTATGACTTAGGTAGTTGTTTATCCCTGTCTCCTCCCTTGTAGATCAATCTCAGGTCAGCAATCTTCCACATTAGTGGAAAGTATCCCCTATCCAGGCAATCATTGAAGATTCCCAGAAGCTGGTGTTCAATGTAGGGGATACTGTTCTTCAAGATTGCTGCATCTATAGCATCAAGCCCTGGAGCACCTCCAGTTCTTTGTCTGTCCACGGCAATTTGAAGATCAGTTCTGTCCCATGGTGAGCACAAATCCGTGCCAGGCGGATATATCGTAGTGCGCCTCACAAAAGTGTCTTCCTCATCGTTCTGGGCAGGATCGTCTTTCGGGTACGTAGCTTCTATAAAAAAGTTGGCAGATTCCTCAATGGAAGTTGCCAGGGCATTTCCAAGCTTGAGGGCTGCTATTGTCTGTAGCGGAATCATCTTGCCCATTGCAACCCTATAAGGTACCCCCCATGGATTTTTCGAAGATTCTTTTATTATAAACTCATCCCAGGACCTACGTTTTTGTGAACGCACTTCATTTTGATATGTCTTGGCCTTAGATTTGTACTCATTACGAAGTATAGTATATATCTACACTTCTGGTATGACCGCCGGGCCTTGTAGAGGTCTCTTTTCATGGTAGTTAGGGCCGGGGTCCACCATGGGACAGGTCGAACCCTCGCCTTCCGACGCTGAAGGGATTTCTCGGCGGCATTATGAATGGCATCAATGATACAAGAAACCCTGTTATCAATATCATTTGTATCAAGGGATGCCGCCTCATCCCAGTCAAGGTTTACGATTTCTTCCTCCAGCATGCATCGGAAGGCGTTCCAGTCACTCCTACGGGTAATATAACCTTTGTCGATGCCGCGGGGGCTGCCTGTGTCTTGCACCAAGCTAAATGCCAATGATTTATGGTCGGAACTCGTTTCAGATTTAGGGGACCAATCGGCAACATGCTTTATCAGCGTTGGAGAAACCAGCGTGACATCAATCCAACTCTGACCCCTTGCGCTAGTGAAGGTGGGGAAGAAGTTGGATCATTTACAACTATTAGCTGACTTCTTGCAATGTATTCACCTAGTTTAACGCCTCTTTTGTTTGTGCGATTGGAACCCCAAACCGTGTTCCAGGAGTTGGTATCTGAGCATATAATCACATTCTTATTTATAGATGTGATCGTCTCCAAGGCGGATATGTCTTCTTCAATGTCACGACTATCAGGGAGGTAAGCAGAAACTAATGTAAAAGCTGTACCACCCCATTTAACATAACAAGCAACACAATCCGCCATGGAAAACTGCCTCAGATCCATCACGTCGAGGTTAGGGTTATTTACCACGATGGCAGCCCTGGGCTTCCTCTCTCCATTGCCCAAGGCTAATACCCTCGACGTGAGGCCGAACCCCGTGACCTTGTTCCCGCGGCAGCACGGATCTTGAACCGCCATATTGTCATATCGCTGCGAGAGAGAACGAAGCTCCTCTGCTACTAGACGTCGGCGGCCCATGTTGAGCTGAAGGATGGAGAGACTATTCATAGTGAATCTTCTTCACCATATCCTTGGACTGGGCTAAATGAACAGGGCAATCCCTGCTTCCTGCTTTGTGTTTGGAGTTTTTAGGTTGGACCTTATTCCGAATACAATTGATACATGTCGGGCCAAGTAAGTCCTTTCTCTTCGGGCAGTCCTTAAGGATATGCCCAGTAGCCGCACACCAGATGCAAACCACAGCTTCTGATGAACATGTGGCTTTTGTGTGCCCGTAACCTTGACAATTCGTGCATCGAGGGGCATCAAGGTTGTCCCGGAAGGTCATTTCCCACCAACCCCCATCTATAGTCGACAACTCTAAGAGCTTGAAACGCAGAGTTGGGTGAACTTCTATCACCCAATTCTTAGTTATTCCGTTCCTAGCTGGAGAAGAGAAGATCGGCCTCAGTCCCTCATTTACTAGTGAGACAGGAATAGTTTTATCGATAAGTTTCCCTCTCAGGAGCAATATTAACTCTTCAGCTGTCCAAGAATAGGGAACACCCCTTACCTCCAACCTAGGTTTAGTTTTTTGGGCAAGCCGAGCTTCTAGGCCTGATTCTTTGAGATCTTGCAAGCCAATTACCTTAGCAGCCTGGGAGCTACCGTCCATGCGGACCAATACTGACCCCCCTTTGGTTGCGCGGACTATAGAAGCCTTTACACCTAAGTTGGCCGGAGAAGGAAGGCTGTTGATTATTTCTATTGGGCTCTTACCATTCCCGCTTATTGTAATGTATGTAGGCGTTGGGGTAGAAGTCGGTTTTGATGGTAGGGATTTAACAATTTCGTCATTGATTTTTTTATTCCAGTTTGAACGACGGTATCAGACGTTATGTTTTTAGGTATTTCATCATTCGTTGTTTTCTCCACCGCTTTTGCTTTCCTGCGGCTTTTTCTGCTCTTTACTTCAACGAACGTTTCCGTAGGCTCCGAAGGTCTTGTTGGGCTGGCTTCCCGTCGTACATCAGGTTCTTTAGAAGGTCCTGCTGTAGGTAGGGGACGTTGTGGTTCCACACGAGCCGCAGAAAGTCCTTCGATAACCTTCGGAACTAGTTTTTCTACAATATCCTCATAAACAGTCGGCAGAGCTGCGTGCACCGCCTTGTTAATAAGGATCGATATATCGTCACCCTTTTGGGCCATTTTATTTTTTTCCTCCATGGTTTCAATCAAAGCAATTAAGGTTTTTATTTTTCCATTAATATAGTTTTGTACCTTAAAATTTAGTCCTTTTTCTGCTCTTTGAATATAAATCCGTACATTTTCCTGTACCTGGAGCGCCGAGCTAAGATCTCTCGATTCTTCTTGAGCAGCTTCTACATCAGGAGTCCCCTTTCTTGCTCTTTTTGCCGTTCGCTTTGTTGCTTAAAGCGCAGTATCGTCCTCCTCCATTTCAACGGAGTTGGAGTCAAACATACCCTCTAGCACGTATTTACCACAACAATACGTTCAATGTCTATAATTAAGCTATGTGATAATACCTAACCTACTGTGAAGGTTACCTTCTATTGATAATAGTGATGGTAACTGGAACACTAAAACAGGAGAAAGTTTAGGCTTACCTTAAGGGCCAAATCACTAAAAGGTGTACTTAATGTCTCTTCCTTAAGGGAAACTACTTCCAGGTTCACCTAACCTCGCACTTAATTTATTAATGTATTTAAAAGAAAATCTTTAAATAAAACTACATGAAAACATAACAAGGTAACAAGAACAACACTAGAACACAATACGAACACAAAATATATATATACAAACTCCAGTTCCAACCGCTAATCACTATGAATAGGAAAACCGAAATCACCAATCTCACTATTTGTGAGGATCACTATTGAAAATTTTGAGGCCTGATGAATTGGGTGGCCAAATATAGAGAACAATCCAATCACACAACTAATCAGGTCGGAACGTTGGTAGCGTTGTCAGGTTGACTTTTCTGACTACACTACCCATCTGGCCCACAATCATAAAATTTTCGATTCAACGGCCCAAATTGCAACTCTCTAACTAAGCTTTATATTTAAAGAAGATAAAAGAATAATTCATTATTCATATATGACTTTGGGATTTCCTCCAATAGTAAAAAAATATATACTTAGGATCTCTCTAGGCTTTTCAAATTATATTTTATTTGAATACTTTCTTCAGTTTATTTTAAACATATTTATTTATTTATTATTGCCTTTACCCGGTAGGGTCATTGGTAAAAATTGCCATTTGCATCGTATTTTGCACATCATGGATTTGCACCAATCTTCGTTTTTTTTTAATATTGATGAACGTTTGTCATATTGATGAACGTTTGAAAAATTGGTGCACTGTTAGTACGAGCCATGTGTGCAGCATGATCGGCGCTTTCATTGCCTGGTATTCCGCAGTGCGAAGGGACCCAGACGAAAACAATGCTCCAGCCTTCTTGACATAGCTTCCACCACGTGTTTCTAATCTCTCAAATAAAACCAAGTTTTGGCTGGTGGCTTTCTATTGCATTAATTACGGACATCGAATCTGTTATTATGACTGTCTCAAGATTGGTAATATAGGCCCAGCGGTTAGTTCGATGGTGTAGAGCTCTGCGACGGAGATGTACAGACCTGGCTTCAATTCCCGGCCTTAGCCAGTCTTTTCTGTTCTGACAAAATTGTTTAAATACTTAAATAAAACAGTTTATTAGGTGCTTGGCCTCAAACAATTTTTTCGTTCGAGAATTCATACAATAGGTTCTTAAAGATTGTAAAGGACAAAACAATTCAATTGATCTAAACATTAGAAAACGAGAGCTGTATCCAATACTATTAAAAAAAAATGATATGATTTAAAATAGTTCTAGGCTTGTTGGAACAAACTGTTCTAGTACATGTTTGTGACTGTTCGCGTACCTTCTACGCTTGTCGAGAACATTCCAGACAGTTCTATTCTAGACTAAATGTAAGGTGCGGAGGACTGAAGGTTAGTCTTGCTATGCAGATCCATCATATAGTTACGTTTGTGTTAAAAGTTCAGAATTTTTGTAGCCTTCTTGTTTACTCGTGTTGAAATCGTAGTTTGTTTGTTTAACGTCCATTTATGTTACTAAGGCTACCCGGACGATGCTACAGTGGGAGTCCTAAATATTGCCTATCCAGGTATAATTAGGATAGGGATCTTTAACACGTTGGGTGCGGCGGCGTATTTTAGGGGTATCCTGAATTGGACGGTATCGGTCCCGGGGTCCGACTGCTGGGATGAGCCGCTGACGATATCGGGCGTCCGGGCCCGATGGAAATGCTCTGACGAAAGCGTTATTTTTTGACTGAAAAGTGAATTAAATGAGCGTCTCAAGGGCATTATCTCTAGGCAAGGATTGGAACTAGACATAACAGGCGCAGGACATGCCCCAGGGGTCCGATACAGGATTTACGCCATACTTTATCGAAAATAGCATTAAACTGCTGGAATTTTTAATTACCATCCATATTGATAATTTTTGCTATGTTAAAACATTTTTTAGGAGTATTTTACTGCTTTACAACCACTTACTCTATGATAAAAAAAAATTATTTTTAAAGAAATGAATTTATATAAAATAAATAAAGCAAATATCAGTGTTTTATTTATAATTACAGATTTAGTAAAAATTATTAAAACAAAATATTGTTTTCTTTTTCATATTTATACAATAAATAAAGAAACTAAATAGA
This sequence comes from Aelia acuminata, assembly GCA_911387785.2. Taxonomy (NCBI): domain Eukaryota; kingdom Metazoa; phylum Arthropoda; class Insecta; order Hemiptera; family Pentatomidae; genus Aelia; species Aelia acuminata. The sequence continues at coordinate 30,697,891 of OU426982.1, read as the reverse complement.
ACTTCAGAGTATAAAAATAAACACATAAAATTAGTGATAACCATAAAGGTATTCGTTGCAATATTATCGGACGCGGAAAGGTGATGCCGTCCAGTAGTCTTGTTTCATTACTGATGGCCTTTATCGGACCCCGGAGTCCGATTCTAAAAAACAACAGAATTTCATATGTTAGCAACTTTTGCTGCACTAAAATGCAATAACCTCATTAAAAATCGACCAAATTGAGTCTTTGAGGTGTTCGGCCTTTCGGGCATTTTCATGTAATAGTCGGCTGTTGAGATGGGAATGTAAGACATCGGACCCCGGGGACCGATGCCGCACCTAACGTGTTAACGAGTACCTGACATCGCACAGGCTCTGGACCTCCATTTTACGTCCTATCCGAGGGACGGCATAGCCAAGAATTTTTTACTCCCTTAAAAAAACCCTAGGGCCACCACGGAACGCGAACCCGCGATCTTTAGCCCTTAACTACTCACCCGAATCAATGTTACTTACCTACTCACCTCGGGTCAATATGACCCAGAACACAAAAAAATATTTAAATAACCTTAGGGCGTAAGATATTAGTTTTAAACAACAGGAGAAGGCTTGAAAATATATATTTATTTATGTATACAATAAATGAAAGTTTTAAAATATGAATAACATGTTGAATTATAGGTCTGAAAATAAGTACTAAAATAAAGGAACCCCTTAACTTCTTTTTCTAATAATTTCTTTTGAATTAAAATTCAAAAATTTGTCTACAAACAACCTTTGAAGTTAAAACAAATAAGAAATGAGTGATTTTTACAAATGCAATCCCCGCATTGAACACAAAATAATGGCTTGCACAACTACTCACCTCGGGTCAAAATATCTATTTCGATAAAATAAACACCTCCCTTATTTTCCAGACACTGGCAAGAAGTAACTGGACCCAAAACAAAGGATACGTCAAAGTTTGGTGACCATTCAATGCCGAAGAGGTACAATATAAATAGAAGGAAATGAAACTTGGTATGGGTCAATATGACCCGACGTGAGTAGTTAAGGGTTAAGTTAAAATTGTTTATGTGGCATTTATTTTCTTTAAATAAAATCATTTAAACCCACATAAGTATTACAATATTTTTGTTTAAAGTTGATACATCATTCCTGGTATGCTTCATATGATATACGTTTGGTACATTACCCTTGATATATTCAAATACAGAGCTAGAAGAGAGATTGAAAGTGGAAATGTGGGTGGAGATACAGGAGCGATACATGATGGAGAGGGGGGCACCGCCTGGCAGGGGTTGGCTCTGCGGACCGTCCTATCGACCTGGCAAAAATTTGAACTCTGACATTTGCGTAATTGCCAATACAGGGTCCTCAGGGCTTGTTGTTTGCTGGAGGATTTGTCAATATGCAGTGTAGCAAGTCCTGGATTAAGTGGAAATTTGAAAAGTATTAAATAGAAAAAAAGAATCGTCTGAATGTGGGGTAATATATCAGTGAAGGGGGGGGGGGGGGAGCTCGGAGTAGGCTCCTTATTCCATCCCCCCACCCCGTCTACCAAGGATACTCAGTAACATAGGATTTTTTTATATTTAATAATCACATCATAAAAAAAAGTAATGATAATAATTGAAGTATTTTTTTAGTGGGATTTTCCCTTATTGCTCATATTTGAATAATATCATCCCTGTAATGTAATAAGATAATATTATCTTACTTTGGAGCGTTAGTATGAAATATGGAAAAGAATATATGGGTGATTCTCGTATGAATTTGACCATTTAGTATCATATAAATTGTTGGATATCTAATTTATAGTTTTTTGTTGTAGCAACGATGGTAACATTTAAATGTACCTAGGCATCATAAAAAACAAAATATCTCAATGTGAAGTTTGAAAATGTCACGAGTGTTACATTCCCCAAGCTGATTATGCTTTGTTCACCACAACCTGAAATGAACCCCTGATAATTGATCAAATTTGAATAATGAGGTATTTCATTACAATACGGTGGTGTTTCAAGGTATGAATGATATCTTTTGTTACCTTTAATACTTCGAATGTAAATCAGGAAAATGAATCAGTCACCAAGGTTAGTAGAAAAATTCATGGCGAGTGTTGTCGGCTGTTCTGGGCAACTCTGTTGGGAATGGCCATGATAACCTTTGTTTACAATACCGGCAATCAGTCCATGTGCAAACTTGGAGAAGAAAGTATCTAATAGGCAGATATTTGGTATCCCATGCAAAATCATGTATGTCACAAAAATTAATCGTCACGAGTGTTGCGTTAATTGTATGTATCAGCGTTCATTGAAAAATCCGAATGATTCGTGCAAAAGATGTTGGTTTGGGACATTTATTCGAGTTCATCCTCTCATATTTGTTCGACACAAATTTTAGCTAAGGAGAGAGATTTTCTGTGAAAATGTCACGAGTGTTACGATAAAAATGTAACACTCGTTACCTAAAAATAATAGTGGGAAAAGGTTGTTATGTTTTAATGCCTATATGATTCATTTCTTTTGGATAGCCATTTTAAGCTGTAGAAAGGAGCACCAGAGAAAAGAAAAATAGACAAAGGATATAATGCGAAATATATTCTTTATAAAAAAGAAATGTTGGCCAAGAGAAAGAAAATAAACAAAATGACAGCTTTGCTAGACAAAACTAGAACTATTCAATCTAAAAAATGAAAAGAGAAAATACTGCTGGGTCTTTAACTTTGATAGCAAAAGAATGAACGAATTAATTATCGGTGAATCGTTGACACCAACTTCATTTCAAAATATCTGGCGCGTGCGCGCAACACACAACTTTCACTTACCAACTAACTTAGATTAGAAATTAATGCGTTTTGTTTTGTGAACAGAACGGCTTTAATTATGAAAAATGCTCTGTCATTAAAGGCGTACTCCGTTTGCGTAAGCTCAACAAGTTTTATGAGTTGACTGAATGTTTTTATTTTTTTCTCCTCTTTATGTTTTCTTTATTTTTATCATATCTAATATTTAGCCATTTCTTATTTTTAGGCGTAACGAGAGACTTTAATTTCTCCATATAAACAAAAACAAAGGTACTTTATAGGAAACAAACAAACCAAAAAGCCCCCCCCCCAAAAAAAGCCCCCTCAGAACATTTTAATAATGATAAAGCTTACCTGATATTAAAGAACACCTAATTTTCATTTAACATGACGAATTTGATAAAAATCGTTAAAGACGTTTTTGAGATCATCGAAAAAAAGGTAAAAATTGGAAAAAAAATTATGAAATAATGTGCCCGCTCCATTTGACCAATTTTGATGAAATGTTCGCTATCACATCTTTGGCATATACATACAACAAATACCCAGTTTGATCAAAATCGTTAAAGCCTTTTTTGAGTAAATAAAAAAAACACGTGAAAATGATACAAAATTTATTAAGTAAAGTCCCCCCTCCGGTTGATCAATTTTGATGTAATGTTGGCTATCGCATCTTTCGCGTATACATACATCAAATACCCAGTTTGATCAAAATCGTCGAAACCGTGTTTAAGTAAATAAAAAAAAACACGTGAAAATGATACACAATTTATTAAGTAAAGTCCCCCCCTCCGGTTAATCAATTTTGATGAAATTTTTACAGTCATATCTCGGGCATATAAATAGATCACATAATCAGTTTAATCAAAATCGTTAGAGCCGTTTTTGAGAAAATCGAAAAAAACCTAAAAAGTTATTAAATAAAGAACCCCCTCCCTTTGAGCAATTATGATGAAATTTTTGCTGTCACATCGCGGGCATATACATACACCAAATACCCAATTTCAGTTTTGTACGGCCTATAGTTTTTGAGCTAGTCTGTTCACACACACACACGCACGCACGGACGCACGCACGCAAGCACGCACGCACACACACACACACACACACACACACACACACACACACACAGACCATTTCGCGGGACTTGGTTATTTGGACTCAGGGGACCCCAAAATGTGTATTTCCGTTGAAAACCGGAAGTCGAAATTTTTCACGATCGCAATACTTTCCTTACTATATATTTCATATATAGGTAAGTGAAAGTAAAAATGAGTAAAAACTCTGCAGCAAAATCATATTAATTTCGATTAAGGAGATGACCAATGAGCTCCAAATATCCGAAGAAAAACCTAAGCCTTGACAGAATGACTGTTAGGTACAGTAGCGAAAAGAATAGACTACTACTGAGCTTGGTAAGTAAAGCAGTAGGACTGACTAGAAACCATCCCAGTGATTATTGTACACAAAAAGGGAAACAAGATTAGATGCCTTGAAAATGAGTTATTACACATTGATATGGAGTGTCGAGAGTGAGTGAGAATAAAAAATTACAAAAGTAAATAAATAAAAATACAGAAACACTCATCACTAAACTCATTTTTGAGTTTAAAAAATACTATGAAATACTAATACTTAACGAACTGACAAACTTTGTATTCTTGAACATGGGCGTACCCAGAGGGGGGCAGCTGCCCTGGAAGGCTGGGTGCAATAATTTTTTAAGGCGGGAAGCAGTAATAGAATCATTTTTTTCAAGCAAATAATTGTAATAACTTAGTTGATAAAGCACTGCTATATTATACATAATTTTGGTTTCATTCACCTTTTGCGCGGTAAGATGTTGCACCTGAAAGACCATAGCTTGCCCCCCCCCCAGTTTTGATCCTGGGTACGCCCTTGTTCTTGAACATCTTATTGATGATATTCACATCAAATTTTATTCACAAAGCTGAATATTTTAAACCCAAAATTCAATGTCTAAAAAAATCAATCGGTCAAATAAAAATGAGAATCACCCATATAGCAGCTGGTCAGGAAGTATAATACCTCGATTTTAAATTTGAAATTTGACAGTAAGAAATTAAAATTAATTCCGTATTAAAATTAATTAAGTCAGAAGAGAGAAACACTTTATTTATAAAAGGAATGATGCCCAACTACATTAGGAACTGTACATATATCTTAGAATATTTGTAAAATCTTATTGTAACATTGTAATAATAACATCCATTCATACATAAAAGTACCTACATATTTTTTTTTAATTATATAGATATTTTTTTTTTAATTTTCCTCCTTTCCCTCTTTTCCTTAAATGCTCTCTTAAATTACTGAAAAAGAATTCGTCTCCAGTCCTCTGCCCCTATATTGAGCAATGACCAATATTTTATCATAGATATATTTTAGTTCTCACTTCGTACTTCTTTGGGGTACAGTTCCCCATCAGCAAAACACTGGGTGAATTCAGAGGAAACTTTATTGGAGCTAAAAGAATACTTCGTTGGAGCATGAGTCTCAACCTCATTTTAGGATATCGTGGATAACTAGATGGTCATTTACAAGAATACTTGCCCTAGGTTCTTTTTTTTTTTGAGCGTTTATCGATTTTGTTTTTGATTTTTTTTAGCCGTTTAATCACAAATTCACTATGTTCAAACAGCGGAATTCAAGGGCGACTGTAGGATCCGTCTAGCTAGGGGCAGGCTTGCCAATTTTTTGTCTAGTGGAGGAAGGTTGGTAAAATTCTTATTATCGGGTTGGTGTGGGGGGGGGGGGGGGGGAGGATTGAGGTATTCTGACCTTTTAAGCCTCAATTAATGGTTCAAATATTAGAAAATTAAAATATGGTTTTATATACATATAGTAAATGAATAAGAATTAATTTATTTGTAGCTTTTGTTTCTCATATCTGGGGCAGCTCCTGCCCTGTGGACGTACATGGCGGAAACGCAGTTGAGAATCAAGCTCCTTCGAAGTTTTTTACATACATACCTGGTCCGGATAAACGAGGTAGTGATGATTAGTCATAATCTGTGATGGGTTAATGCATACGGGGCCTTCTTTGTTAATAGTTAATTATTTACTATTTAGAGGTACAACCCTAAATAGGGGACAGTGGCTAAAAGGTACCCAAAGAGGTAGCAAACAAAGTCATTCTAAGAAAAAGAGATCCTTTATCTTGAGAGTTAAGAACCTTTTTAGTGCTTTTAATTATTTCCTTATTATTAATGAAATTAATGTTTGAAGAATAAATCTTCTGAATACTTAAATTTGAATTAGTCCTTGGAGAATCCCGACATGTTCACAGATTCAATTCAAATGAGAAAAAAAATATTTTAGTCAGTAAACTTGAGTTGTATCAAATGGTGGTAATAGGTTTTGTGCTTTGTTCTTGAATGTAATGAGACTCAGATTCAAAAACCAATTTTTAGGTCTTGGCAGACCCCCTCCCTCCCGGATCACTACTAACATCCCAAAAACTTGTTTACTTTTTTACTATGAAGAAGCACATTTTCGACAAATAAAAAGAAATATACAATACATTTTTAAACTAGATTATATCCGCTAAAATTTGAGATCAAAACTGTCTATCCTACTAGATTCTACTTCCGGTAATCTCACAGTTCTTTCAATTCACATATAGCCTTGAAGTGACTGGCACCAATCTGCAGTTTTTCTCTTTTTGTAACTAAAAATGACAAAATTCTATAAAAAATGATTTTCTAATGACTGCTCTCATTCTAAAGAGAACCAGCAATAGAAGGCTTAATGATGATAGGAGTTACCTCAAATTCAACACTATATTATTGATTATTTTACACTAAGTGCAGATGGTTATATTGGAAGATTCCATCATTCAATAATAAATAAATCAAAAGCATAACAATATGGAACTACTGCAACACCCATTGATTAAATTATGCAACTAGAGTGAGAATCATCTGATCAATTTAACTATAATTGTAAATACTAGGAAACAAACTATGAGGGTCATTCAATAAGTAAAGAGACAAATTCTATAATTTCAAAACTATTCAATGAATGTGTACAATCTTTTCAGGGGTGTTAGTTGGCAACCTCGGGATATGCTGTGATCAGCTGTTTCATCATTTTATGTCAACGTACCCTCAAAATTTCCAATTCACCATGGCAAGTCCACTAGAAGATTGCACCTTAGAAGAGCAGTGCTAAGTCATTAGATTTTTAGTCGCAGAAGATGTTAAACTACAACCCTGAGACCAAAAGACTGAGTATGGAGTGGAAACACACTAGCTCTCCAGTTGGCAATAATTTCAAAGTTCAACATACCAACTGATTTATATGGTTTAAATTTTTAATCTCTAATTTTATTTAGTTTTGGTTCTTTCTTTCAGTGAATTTTTTTTTTTTTTTTTTTTTTTTTTTTTTTTTTTTTTTTTTTTCTTTCCACCTTTAAATTAATATTTTTTTTAGATACTTTATTATTTTTTTTTAATGGTTACCATCTCATATATGTGTATATATATGTGTGTGTATGTATGTGTGTATATGTATATATGTATATATATATATATATATATATATATATATATATATATATATATATATATATATATGTATATATATATATATATATATATATATATATATATATATGTATATATATGTGTGTGTATATATATGTATATATATCTTTTTTTTTTTTTCTAATTTTTAAACCTTTTATGTATTTTTACTTTCACTTACCTATATATGAAATATATAGTAAGTGGAAGTATTGCGATCGTGAAAAATTTCGACTTCCGGTTTTCAACGGAAATACACGTTTTGGGACCCCCTGAGTCGAAATAACCAAGTCCCGCGAAATGGTCTGTGTGTGTGTGTGTGTGTGTGTCTGTGTGTGTGTGTGTGTGTGTGTGTGTGTGTGAACAGACTAGCTCAAAAACTATAAACCGTACCAACCTGAAATTGGGTATTTAGTGTAGGTATATGCCCGCGATGTGACAGCAAAAATTTCATCAAAATTGCTCAAAGGGAGGGGGTACTTTATTTAATAACTTTTTTAGTTTTTTTCGATTTTCTCAAAAACGGCTCTAACGATTTTGATTAAACTCAGTATTTGATCTATTTATATGCTCGAGATACGACTGTAAAAATTTCATCAAAATTGATTAACCGGAGGGGGGACTTTACTTAATAAATTTTGTATCATTTTCACGTGTTTTATTTATTTACTCAAAAACGGCTTTAATTATTTTGATCAAACTGGGTATTTGGTGTATGTATATGCCCGAGATACGACTGTAAAAATTTCATCAAAATTGATCAACCGGAGGGGGGACTTTACTTAATAAATTTTGTATCATTTTCACGTGTTTTATTTATTTACTCAAAAACGGCTTTAACGATTTTGATCAAACTGGGTATTTGGTGTATGTATATGCCCAAGATACGACTGTAAAAATTTCATCAAAATTGATCAACCGGAGGGGGGACTTTACTTAATAAATTTTGTACCAATTTCACGTGTAAATATTTTTTATTTACTCAAAAACGGCTTTAACGATTTTGAAGAAACTGGGTATTAGATGTATGTATATAACAAATATGTAAAAGCCAACATTTCATCAAAATCGGTCCATTGAGGGGACACTTTATTTCATGAATTTTTTTCCAATTTTTACCTTTTTTTCGATTATCTCAAAAACGGCTTCAATGATTTTTATCAAATTCGTTATGTTTAATGAAAATTAGTTGTTATTTAATATCAGCTAAGCTTTATCATTATTAAAATGTTCTGAGGGGCTTAAATGGGGAAGGGGCCTTTTTTGTTTTTCTATAAAGTACCTTTGTTTTAGTTTATATTGAGAAATTAACTGTCTCTCATCACGCCTAAAATTAGAAATGGCTAAATATGAGATATGAAGAAAATCAATTAAACATATACAGGAGAAAAAAAGAAAAATATTCAGTCAACTCATTGAGACCACTCATGCGGAGTACGCCTTTAATGACAGACCATTGTTCATAATTAAAGCCGTGCTGTTCATTTGAGAAGTGGCAATTAACAAAACGCATTAATTTCTATTCTAAGTAAGTTGGTAAGTGAAAGTTGTGTGTTGCGAGCACGCACCAGATTTTTTATATTATAGTTTTACTAACTGATTTAAAAATTTTAACCTTTAATTTTATTTATGGTTTTTAGTATTTTTTTTTTTTCCTTGCTTTTATACTAATATATATTATTGTTATCTTATAAACATGAATAATTAGATTGCATATATTTTATTTTTGTTGTTTTCTGTTGAATTATTATATAAATTTTTAGTTATTTATCTATTTTAAAGATTATTTATTCATATATATATATATATATATATATATATATATATATATATATATATATATATATATATTATTTTATACTATATTTTATTTTTGTTGTTTTCTGTTTAATTATTACATAAATGTTTAGCTATTTATCTATTTTAATATATTTTAAAGATTATTTATTCATGCATATATTATTTTAAACAATATTTTATTCACTAAGGTTAGTATAGAATTAGTTTTCAGTATCTACTGTTAAAGTAAAGAGATATGGATTATAATGAAGGTAATTCTGGGAAAGTTGAAATAGGACAGAGAGTATGGGTTTTGAGGTCGGCGGGGCCCGTACAGGAAGCAGAAGTTGTCTCCTTTATGTCCGTGGCCACCGCGGGAGGAGGCGAAAAAAAGTTTGCGAAGGTAGAATGGCAAGAAAATGGGAATCGCCCAGTATTAGGCAAAACTGTGCCCATCGAAGACGTCTTGCCAAAGAGGCCCAAACAGCCGCCGAGGACCGCGATAACTAATAAAGATGTAGATGAAATAGAGCGCAGCCAGGCGGATCTTGCATCAGGTGCAAATGAAAGAGTCTGTCCTGTCTGTGGTCTGTCATTTAAGGGCGATAGAGGCCTCAGAACCCATATAGCCAAGAAGCATCCCAGGGAGGCAAACAGCGCAAAACTAAGGGGTATACTTGGTAACAATATAAAAGAAAATATTGGAGAGGATGAGGCTGATGATGTTAAAAAAGAAATAAACAGATGGTCGGCTGTCTTCGAAGACTTTACGAAGGGCAATATATTCAAGGCTGAGGATTTCGATGAAGCAGTGGGCAGTTTCTTAAATTTTCTGAAAAATATAAATGCCCAACTGCCTGGCCCACAGCATCCTGCTATAAAATTCTACAAAATTAGGAACAAAAATAAAACCGATATGGCTAGCAAGGGTGCTGGAAAAACATCAAATCCTCAGCGAGCCAACAAGAAAGATAGGAGCCGTCGGCAAGAACAGTACCAGTTCGAAGTAGCCCAATACAACTACTATAATAGGCGGAAAAAAGTGGTACAGACCATTATGAATGCCGACGCTCCCAAGCATTGCCCTCTGAAGGTAGCCGACATCGAGAGCCATTTTAGAGGCCTCTTTGAGAAAGAGAATCTCTGCAAACGTGCGGATTACGAGAAATGCGCTCCGGTGCCAAATGTAGTGTCAATCGACGCAAAATTAGTAAGGAAGGCAATTAAATCAACTTCATTGGACACATCACCGGGGCCGGATGGAGTCTTGATCCGCACGATAAAATATTTTGACGTATCTCATATAATAAAGAATATTGCAGAGATAATGCTGAAGATGGGTTATGTGCCAGAGCCTCTTCGTCAAGGGCGCACAATATTGGTATATAAAGGAAAAGGTGAGGTCAGAAGCATGTCTTCATGGAGACCAATCACGATATACTCCATAGTGCGCCGGATCATAGAGAAGGTTCTGGACCACGAACTGAGGAAACAGGTCACCTTCAGCAAAAATCAAAGAGGCTTCATCAGGGGCTTACCGGGAGCACATGTGAGCGCGAGGATTATCGATGCGATTTTAAAAGATTCCAAGCATAAAAAAAACGACTGCGCTGTGGCATTCCTCGATGTAGTAGGTGCATTTGACAACGTTGGCCACAATCACATCGTTAGCTCTCTAGAGGCAAGAGGGGTGTCACCGGACCTCAAAAATATAATAGCAGCTCTCCTTACCACTAATAAAATTAAGATTAGTGTAGGAGCGCACTCGACCAGCCAGATCAGTGTGCTCAGAGGAGTGCCTCAGGGCGGGCCCTTGTCGCCTTCGCTATTCAACCTGGCCATAGACCACCTCTACCGGGACTTATGTGACCAAGAATTTGCCAAAAAGTTTGGCTACCAATTAAGTGACCAAGAATGTGTGGTCCTTACAGGATTCGCGGACGTCCAGGCGGTCTCGGCACGCGACAAGGGTGCAGCCGAGAGAATTATTAACAGCACTCAGAGGGTGTTAGCAGAGATAGGTCTAGCTATAAATCCGCTAAAAAGCGTGGGAATTGTTATAGAAAAAGGAGAGCTGCAGGCGACGACACTCTCCCTGGAGAACGGAGACAGCATTCAGACTGTAAGAATGAGAGAATAAAATATTTGGGATGCTCGTTCTCGGGAGAGATTGTCTTTAATGATGAGGCGGTGACAATAGTGAACGCTAATCTCGACAAATTGGTAAGCTCGTGTTTGTTAAAACCAGAGCAGAAGGTCAACGTTGTGAATCAATACGTGTTCCCGGGGCTTACTTATCCTCTCCAGACAGCACCCCTAACTAAAATACGTCCTGCAGTATTGGATGGTATTGACACCAATATTCGCAGGAGTATCAAAGCCATAATTGGGCTCCCAGCCAACACCTCGACAGCGATGTTCTACGCACCAAGGAGGTATAGAGGACTGGGATTGATCCGTTGCCAATGGGAGGCTCCTTTGCAGCATTGGTCCATTGCTCAGCGGCTGTCAAATGTGCCGGATGCCCTGTTCCAGTCTATATTTAATTACCAAGAAGAGCTGGCGGAATGCGCCGAGAGACTGGGTGTTGATCAGGGCTACCGAAGTGCGAGAGCTCTACGTCAGTCGCTGCGTGAAAATGCTTTTGAAGAATGGGCCAATTATAAATGGCAGGGAATTGGAGTTCGACATTTTAAAGAGACCCCGAAGGCTAACAGATACATCTACGACAAGCAGGTTCTTTCGGGGTCAGAATGGTCGAACTCCTTAAAACTCAACATTAATTATGCACCTCTGCGAGGAGTCCCAGGAGCCAGCGGACAACCGAGAGAAGTTGGGTCCCTCTGTCGTAAATGCGGCAGAGAGTCTGAAACACCAGCCCACGTGCTGGGAAAATGCCCCAACAACTCCCTCCTCATAACTCGCCGGCACCATAGGGTTAAGCATGAACTTATAAGACTCCTTAAAGAGAGGAACTTCGCCTGCTTTGACGAGGTCTATTGCATTGACACAGATGGATCCACGAGGTATGCAGACATTGTCGCATTCCCTAAGACCGGGAATAAAGCACTGGTGGTGGATCCGACAATTAGATTTGAAAACAATGACCTTGACCAGGCGGGTGAGGTGGAAAGAGAAAAGAGATATATCTACGAAAAGTGCATCCCTTTCCTTAAAGAGAAGTTCCGCGAGACCTTTGAAGAGAGAGAGTTCTCCGTGACAGGCCTCTGGTTCGGATCTCGCGGAACGATCCCAAAAAGAACAAGGAGTTTTTTAGAAGACCTAGGTGTCGAGATGAGAGAAATTTCGGTGTTGGCTCAAAATATAATCTTGGACTCCCTGGGCATTATCCACTATCACCTATATGGCCACTAATTATGTGTGGCTGTTCTGTCTGTCAAAGATTTTTTTTTTTTTTTTTTTCTTTTTTTTTATATATATTTGTGTACATTTTTTATTTATTTATTAATTGTGTATTTATTTATATCTATTCACTTATTTATTCATATATTTATATATTCGTCTAGTTATTTATCTATTAGCTATTTTGTTTTTTGCTCTGTATGCTTGCCATGATAGGACGGGGAGAAAAATGAGAGAGAATGTTGAAAGATTTGCTCAAGAGTGATGTAAACTATAACGGGGGAAGAAAAAAGAAAGAAAAATAATGGTTTAAGGGAAAAAAAAAAAGAAAAAAAATAATAAATAAAAAGTAAATAAAATATTGGAAAAGAAAAAAAAAATGTAAGATTTTGTAACAGTACGTTTATATGCATGAAAAATTATAATGTAATTTTAGTTTAATTAATGTACGAAATTGTATTGATTAGTATGCTGTGTGTTGTAGCAACCCAATGTAATTGGGCAGCATTGTTTTGTTTTGTTTTAAAAAATAAAGCATTTCTCTCTCTGCATGGGACAAGTGCATAACTGTGGGGGTGGGGGTGATTATGTTGAAAAATAGCCTTAATTTCGAAAGATTGAAATAAGCCGTTTTTGAGCTATAGACAAATGTCTCCTTACTTATTGAATGACCCTCAACTTGTTTTCAAGCAGTTATTGAGTAAATACTTAAGATCAGCATTAAAGAAATTTGTTATTTTTCAGCAACATGTAACATGACTTTTATTGACTTTAAAAAGCAAATAAAACTAATTATATTACATTTATTTTTAGTTTTTTTTTTTATCATGAAAAATGGATAATTCATGCGGAAAAAAAAAAATAGAAAATTAAATATTAAACGAGGAGCGGCGTAGCTCTCATTGGTAAGGCAATGAGGTGCTGTGCTCAAGGTCCCGAGTTTGAATCTCGATTGGCAGGATAACTTTAATATTCTGTAATAGATCATCCCGCTGGCTGAGAGACCCTCTGGGACAAGCCCAGCCTCCACAATGTGGGTACTTAATGTTTCAATTTATCAACAAGATTAATTCAACAGGAAAAAACCTGGTGGTTGAGCGTGATCGTGGTCAAATCACACCTTGCATGACTGTTGACCAAGAAACAGTAATTCCTTACATAGTACTGTACCCTTCATGTGTTGTAGTGGTAAAGGTATTTTTTCTTTTAAATATTAATCAATGAACATTCCTGATTAAATAGTTTGACATCACATTTTTGTAATGAATATCAAATTGCTCTATAATAAGGATAAATTGATAACTAGTAAAAAAATTTAAAAATACATATATTTCCTAATAACATAGTCGCAGATGCAAAATATCAGTAGGACTTTTTTTCATGAAAAAATAATCTACTTTTTCATAATCGCAAATATTTTTAGCTGAAAATTCAGCAGCAGATTAATCCTATCAACATTCAGTATATTTCTTATAAAAAAATTAACTACAACATTAACAGAAATTATGTTATATATTTATAATATTCCTACAATAACAATGTTAAGCTACTTCCATAAAAATCTACAATCATTTACAAGAAGAGGAAAAAACATTTTTCCATAAAACAGAATAATTAATACTTTAATAAAAAATAAAAATAAATACTACGAACTTAGAATACGACGGCTTTAAAAACATTGAGAAAAAAAAAATTTATTCTTTACTGTACAGTAATTACAATGGCAATGCCAGAATTTAATCACGAGTCAAAGGAATTCAGACCAGAACTTCAATGTCTCGATCAAAGAAATACTACAAAAAGATTTTGATATCTATACGAACAAAATTATGTTTTAAATAATAATTAATAATAAAATGAAAACACCTGCATACGATTAAACAAACCACTTGTTTTAATCAATATTGAAAACAAAGCATTCCACAGAAATTAAGTATTAGGCTGTATTAAAAAGATATATATATTTTTTTAATATGGTACATATAAAATTCATATTATTCAAAAGAAAAATACAACAGAGAACATATAAATATAAAATTAAAATAACATTTCTACAGTGAAACTAATTACAGTGGGGGAATGAAATCTTAAATTAAATAAAATATAATTTATACTTTTAGTATATATATGTCTATATATATATATATTTAAAAACAATGGGTTTAAAAATATTATTCATTACATTCCAATATTTGGTTTGGTTGCATCAAAGACAAAAACAGTCAAACTTAACCCATCTTAGTCAAGAAAAATTTAAAATTTCATAGAAACTTTAATAGAGCTATTTACATTACAAGGTATCATCCTTCATTTAGTTTCCTTAATATTGCAAGTCACTAGAATATCAGCGATTCATCTAATTATAAAAGAACTAATAATTACAATATAAATTAAATATTACCCTTTTAATTCATGAGTTAAAGAAAAGAAATGTTAATTACTTGGTGGTGGTGGGGGTGGCGTCGGATCCGGCGGAGGCATCGATTCGGGAGGAGGTTGTTGCGTATGGTCAGTAATGAACTCTAAATAGTTCTCGGCAACTTCATGGAACACACTTTGTGTAACGATTCCATGAACTTTCTTATGCCTTAAAAATTTATTGCGATTGGTAAACTTTCTGCTGCACTTCTCGCACTCCAGGAGCTTTTTTCTTATTACTTTTCTTGGTTCCGAATTGCTCATACCAGGTACTTTAAAACGTAATACATTACTCTTTCTAACAGGTTGAGAAGATAAAGTTTCACAACTTTCAGGTTGTATCTGAATGTTGTAGCAAAGTGTTTCAGAATTTAATATCTTATCTGAAAAGAGTTCGGCTTCCAGTAGGAGAACAATGTTGTTCACTTCATCTTTCCTACTTCTGTGCTCCAAAATGTGTCGCCTAAGATTATCATTATTAGAAAATCCAAATGAACAGACGTAACACAATAGCGGAGGAGGGATGTTGGAAGGGCTCCCATCGTCTAGAAGCCCTTCTCCTTCGTAGTAAGGAATATAATGGCAGTCAAGAATATGCTGCCTGATTGAGGCAGTGTTCTCCTTCATAGACAAATGTTTACTGAAAGTTCTGCTACATTTTTTACATGATACACTTTCTTGAGAGAGCATGCTAATTTTAAAGCAACCATAAACATGACGGTAAAGACCTCTTTGCATAGTTATAACTTTGTTACAAATCGTACAAACCCTACCGATTTTCATAGATTTTTCTTCGGCTACTTTATTGGCAGGATCATTTAACAGTGATGAGTCCAACCCAATCATACTATTTTCATCAGTAACGCTACTATCAATCATGCTCACTTCAGTAGCAGATACTTCTCCATCTTCTTTCTTGGGAGGGATCGGCTGGAGCTCAGGATAGTTTGATATAGAGAACCTATTCAACTGCCTTGTTGATAACTTGGTTCCTTTTGGTCTAGCCCTGCTATGGCCATAACAGTTACTATTTAACAAATGAACTCTGTACTCTTTTGCAGAATTAAAGAGTTTTCGGCAATGACTACAACGATTTTCACAGCTGCCATCACATTGAGAATAATGCTTGATCATCAATAATTCACTCCTGAAATACTTATTACCAACAGGACACTTCATGAGCCTTATCCCCCTGGCAGCAAGAGGAACTTTTGCTTTTGGTAAGGGGCCAGGAAATCCAGGATTCAGTATTCTGGCAGGTGCTGAATTCACTTCTTGCTTTGGATTCATCATGAATTCTGACTTTGGTGTTATTGAAAAGTTTGGTTCGGGTAAACTTTTTTTGGTCTTTGGAACTTTAGTCAAGTCTGGAAGGCAAAACCGACAGATTCTAGATTTTCCTGATTCACACCATTTTCCACATTGCAAACACATTCCATCTTCTAACTCGAAAGCATTATATTTACATTTTTTCAAATGGACAACAAGCATTCTTCTGTTGCCAAACACCCTTCGACAATGTTTACATTTCCAACATTTAACAGCATTAGCTTTAAGAACTTTGTTTTTCTTGGCCATATCTATCTGCCGAGTTAACAAGGGTTTTGTTTGATGGTACTTCCACATGTGCTTCTTCAATGAAGCTAAAGTAGCATAATCTCGGTCACAAACATCACAATGTAAGAAAGGATCACTCTTTGCTGAATTAGAAGACTGATTTATGTTAGAAGAGTGGAATTTTGCTGATGTTCCAGGACGGTTTTCATTACCACTAGCGAAACTATGACGGTTGGTAGGTAAATTTTGTAGCAATGCCTTACGGTCAAGAGAAGAAGTTTGATCCTCATCCGAAAAATCAAGAACATCATTATGAAACCTGATCTTATGTTCTTCTAAAGCAGTAGGGTCTTTAAACGAATGTTGACAAATATTACAACTATATATTTTCATTTTGATGGAGCACATATCATGCTTCCGGTGGTGGGAAAACTCTCCTCTGGTTTTGAATACCCTGAAACATTTATGGCATAAAGTCTGTTTAGACCCAGGTGGTAAGAAATGCAGTCGACAATGATCCATAAAAGCTCTCCGAGAGTCATACCCTTTCTTACAAATTTTGCAAATATGTTTGGTACTATGAACCTTTAAATGGAAATTCAATGATGATAGAAGGTTGAATTTCTTACCACAATGATTACAAACATAACCATGGCCTTTTCTGCTCTTAACACGTAATTTATTTGCCGCAATAACAGCTTTCTTTGGTTTAGGGGGTCTGAAAAGCCCACTTTCCAATGCTGATCCTTTGTGATAAATCTGAACATGACTGATGAACACACTTTTAGCAGCAAATGTCAGATTACATATTGGGCAGTGCATTTTTTTTAACTGTAAGTTATCAGGAATGTTATCAGATAGTTTAGGTAGTTCTTCTTCTTCGTCTTCTTCTTCTTCTTCTTCATCTTCTTCTTCCTCCTGCTCATTAGGAATTGCCGCGGAACAATAGTAGCTGTGTTTCTTGAGGCCACTCTCACGAAGGAATGTCTTATTACAACCCTCACATTTGTGATCATGAATCAAAGGTTCAACAGCAATCGGTTCACTGAAAGCATTAGATTTTCGTTTTTCTAATTCCTTTTTGAGTAATTCTTGTTGCCTCAAACTCAATTTAGGCTTTGTTCCAGCATTATCGAATTCTTTCATCAGCGGAGTAGGAGGTGCAGGAGGCTGTCCGATTCCATGAGTTCTCATGTGAGCCAATAGCCTCACACCTTTTTGACAAGAATAATGACAATTTTCAATAGGACATATGAATGTTGATTGACTCTTTTCTAATTGTAATGGTGGCGTTTCTTCTTTTTTAGAATAAGTCACAGACCTTTCCGCTCTGTTTCGCTCTTTTTCTCTGAGCATTTGCTGACATACCCTTTTCATTCGCTCATTTTCTCGCATCATAATATCATTATCGCTCATCAAACGCACGTTACATTTGTGTTTATTCGAAAGTAAGTGTCTCCTCATTTCTGATATATATGAGAATTTTGTATTGCATAACCTACATTTATCCTTTCTTCTAGATAATTTACTAACAGCTGCAGGGTAAGGTAACCTAGGCTGGGCCTGCCGAATCACAGGTTGTGACCTGCTAACTGGAGCCTGCATAAAATCTTCAGGGCAAAGCCTAGAACGGAGCATAGGAGAGTCGGAATAACCACTAAGCCTAGAATCCTCTGAATATGAATCTGCATAGTTTATCCTAGGATCAACATAATCTGGTTGTGTGCCATTGTCAGGCAGGGCGACGTTTTCTGCAGGGCCTAACGAGGCATTGTACAAATGAACTTTGGTTTGGAGATGTTTCAGGTAATTTGACAATGAAGAATATTTCCTATTACAAACATCACATTTATTAGTTTCCTGCCCCGAGTTAGAAGGTTGATTTCCGAGATCACCACTGTTGTCGTCATAGTCAAAGGAGCTGAATTCAGATTTAACCCTAATGGGGAACATAGGATTAGTGTTGCCAGAAGGTGTTTCATGAGTATCTATTGGTTCTTGCTTGATATTTTGCACCTGAAAAAAAAAAAAAAAAAAAACATTAATAAATCTAATGTTTTTTTTTATTTAAAAACTATAATTAATATTTTATAAATAAAATTGTAAATAGTCTTGATGTTACATTACCAAGAATGTTAATTCCACAATCACGCAGGAACCGTTCTGACTTCATAGGGACTAAGTTTAAGTAACAGTTTTCTCAATGCACAATGCAATAATTATAAACTATTGGGTAGCTTTCACTTATAAAAGCTGATGTACAAGATATTGAGATTAACAAAATGAATAAGCGGGGTCACCTATGGTGTAGTGGTTAGCAACCGACAATACTAAAAGTCACGGGTTCGCGCCACAAGGTGGTCCTAGGATTTTTTTATGGCAGCAAAAAATCCTTAGCTATGCCGTCCCTCGGATAGGACGTAAAATGGAGGTCCCGAGCCTATACAATGGCATGTACTTTTAAAGATCCCTATCCTAATTAAACCTGGATAGGCAAAATTTAGGACTCCCACTGTAGCATCGTACGATTAGCCTTAGTGGCATAAAGTGACGGTTAAAGAAACAAAAGGATAATAATTTTAACCAAAAGGATAGAATATATATTTCATTCCAAATAAAAAATGATTTAAATTTTATTTTTTAGCCAAAATAAAACAATACTAGCCAAACGCATAGTAGAGTAAACCGGACAGTTATTGACAACCTTAAGACTAAACGAAGGGATCGTGCAATTAGTCTTAGTGGTATAAAGCAAGGTTAAACAAACAAACAAAATGAATAAGCATGAAAGATTAGTAGCCAATCCTGATGTTCAATTCTAAATCCTTAAAACTTAACTTGACCTGTCTCAATACACCATACATCAGCATTAAAATATCCAACATTTTTTAATCTCATATATTTAAGTGGAAATGAGAATTAAAATAAAGATTTTCTATATTTTTCTATTTTCTTCTCTGGAATTTTTTCGAAGGATTTTTAAAAATATTTTTTGGGTGAAAAAAAATTGTAGACTTACTTTATTCAATTCTCCTTTTTCAATGACATTCTTACATACGCTAAACTTATCTTCAGGATATATTATTTACTCCTACTCCACTAAGTCACATTTTTTCACCTATTACATTCCTTTTCCAATCCAAAAATCAATATGTTATCTTTTCTAATTAAACATCTAGTAGTTTTTTATTTTCTTGCATTTTTAATTTGGTTTACCCATAATGAAATATCTAGTAAGGGAATGTATTGCTATCATGAAAAAATTTCAACTTCCAGTTTCGAACAGAATTACACATTTTGGGGTCCCAGAGACTTAGTAACCAAGTGCTGCCAAATGGTCTATTTGCATGACTCGGTACAAACAGACTAGCTCAAAAACAATAAGTCATAATCATTTTTGTTTTTTACGTTTTTTCAAAAATAGTTGTGATTTTTATTAAAGTCATAAAGTTTAATGAGGATCAACCATTATTCAATTTCAGGTTTTACAATCATAAAAAGTTCTGATAGGGCTTGAATGGTGAAGGAAAAATTTCTTCCTATCAAGTACGCCTCTGATTTTGGTTATGTGAAGTGATTAACAATATCTCATTATGCCTAGTAATGAGAAATGGCTAAATATAAAAAATGAATTAATTTGATAAACATATATAGAAAAAAAAAAAGGTTTTTGCCAGATGAAAATTTCAATTGTACAATGTCAAAAATTCAATTTCTGTTAATGAATGCAGTAATAAACATGATGAGATGAGAATTAAGGAAAGAATGTTTTTTTCATGGTAACTCAATGAAGTTTTAATAACAACACAATAGAGACTTATAAAACATATTCTAATTACATTATAATTCTATGCTAAAGAAAGCTAAAAAAAAAAAAAAAAAAAAGTGATGCTCAAAATATTTAAAGCAATTTTTCGGTTGAAAAACGGTAAAAGTTAATCTTTAACCCTTTCATGGCTCCAGACGAGATATCATACAAAAAAAAGTCGGTCCCCACAAGCTAACGATGAGATAACTCGTTCGTTGTTTTATTTCGCTATTATTTCTCCAGTTTTGGTATTAGTCGAGAAAAGTGTTCACTGATAAGGAGATTTTGAACGAAAGCTCGGAGGAGGGCAATCTTTCTCCAGAGCCCATGGAACAAGAAATTAAAGACAAAAAAAATGATAAAGAAAATTCCTAACTCTGCCGGTGGTGCCCGCATCTAAGAAGAGGATAAGGAAGTTTTTTATCGATCTAAACATTGGTAAATTATTGAAATATTACTTAAAATAAAAAAAATATTACTTATTAAAAAGTAATGAAATTTAAAAAAAATGTATATAAAGTTATAACATCATCATATTATTGTTCATTATTACCTTCTTAAATCACGTAATCTGTTATTGCATCTAGCATTTTGATTTATTGAAATAATGATTAAGGTATTATAGAATCATAAAAAATAAATAAAACATTAAGAAATAGTCGGTGAACTTTATGAGGAGTTAAAGAAGTTGAGGCAGTCAGCGGCGGAGAGTGGCCTGCACGCCTTAGCTTAGGGAGTATAAAAGACAGGCCCACTTAGCTTCTCAGTGCAACTTGCGTTCCGAGTGCTTAGCTATTAAAGGGTTAATAATTATATATCAGTTTACAAACTTTAGTTCAATGAGATATTTCGAATGAAATATAAAATGGCCCTACTAGAACAGTAATTATTAATGGTTTTTGGAAAGGCATCAGAGAGAAAAATAGATTTCAATTAAGTTAGCCATAGATATCCTTACCCATAATATACACCTATATTATGAAAAAATTTGAAAAATAGGTTTAAATTAACTTAGCTGTAAATACCCTTACTATCAATTCCTGTTCACAATAAATAAATTAAAACCATTAACAAACTTTTTTTTCTCTTAAACCAACTCCTGCACCATATCCTTCCTTATAAATTATAATGTCATGCTCCAATATGTTTATTTCATAAAACTATTTTGTTTGAATATTTAACTTATTAAAAATATTTCTTACCATCAACTGCGAAAAGACAATTTCCTGATCAGCATCGGCCCTGCTGTTCATCTCCACTTCTAGATGGTCATTGACGTTGATTTCAGACCTATCCTCATCAGTGATATTACCTTGAACAGAGGAAGGATTGCTCAACTGTTCTGAAATAACCTCTGATTCTGAACTTTGTCCCTCAACAGGAACGCTTTCCTCACTGTTTCCTGAACTAGAACCAACCACAGCTGAGTTAGAACTTTCACTGCTAATAGCTTCGGCAACTTTTTCTACAGGCTTTGCAGTAGTATTATTTTCAGAACTTGTTTTACCATCTTGTGAATACAATAGTTCTGAATTTTCAGGAGTCAAAGTCGAAATGGATTCGATTCTCAAGCCAGAAAGTGATTGGTTTTCTCCTTCTGTGGATGTTTCAAGAGATTCTGGAACTTTCAGTTTTTCTTTAGGAATATCAGTAGCTGGAATAGCAGAGGAGTTAGGAGTAGAATTTTCTTTGTCTGAATCAGGAGAAGGGGCATTCTTTGGTACTTCGTTTTCCTTTGGCGTAGGTTCAGTTGTAGTATCAGGAATTACTTTGTTCTCGGAAGATTTAATTCCAGAATCTTCCCTGGGATTGTTGGTTACTGAATCTGGGGCTTCTGTTATGGCACAGGGCTCTTTTTCAGAAGGCGATACCTCTAGTAGTTCAGCCGTATCTTTTAATTTAACATTTAGACATTTGCCAGCATCTGACTCACAGAAAGATTTTTCTTTACTCTGAGAACTTGCCAATTCCCCAGTATCCATAGAATCAGGGTTGGAGGCAATAGATTTGATATCATTTACTTTCTCTAATTGAGAAGAACTTTCTAAGATCGCTTCCACAGCATCGACAGAGCTGTTGATAGCTGAAAAGCAATCATTGATTTCATTGGAAGATAAGTTATCAGAACTAGTAGGCATTGAAATTTTTGGCAAAGCTTCGTCAATATCATTGGAAGTCACTTCCATCGGCTCAATAGAATTAGACACCCCTTTATTCTGAATGCTTTCTTGTAATTCGTTACATAATGCCATGACTGATTCAGTTGTCGCAAGCAAACCTTTGGGGACATTATGAGATTCAACATTTTCAATTTCTTTGGTCGAGCTGACAATTGAAGATTGTTTATTCTCTTCCTCGCTAAGAATGGTGCTAGAAATTTCTTCTGTTCTATCCTCCGAAAAATGCCTAGATGTATCGGATAAAGTTTTACCAATTTTGTTGTTTTCCTCAGGGGATATACCTGATTCCACAACACCAGGTAATATCGATACAGGAAGAACAGATTTTTCACTCCCATTACTTATTTCAAAAGGTTTAGCAGATGTACTCAACAGGTTCTTAGATGTGCCGACATCAACCTGAAAACAAAAATAAGATTTATATAATAAATATATAATACATTAAGTTATTGCATGAATTAAGTTAATTACAAAGTTGAAAAAAAATTAAATCTTCATAATCAAATAAATCTTCAAAAAAATTAAATTCAACGGTATGGTAAAACAAGGAGATGTCCAATGAGTGACTCAATTTGATTTAGTTTTGCAGAAAAAATTGGCCAAATAGGAGGCAATGGTCTTATCACCGCACCACTTAGGAGCTTGGATATGCCGAAGTGAGGGTATCATTATCTCCAGGCAAACTTTTCTTCCATTGATTGCCCTTTATCACCCTTACTATACTACACCTTGACATTCAAGTGAAGGTGGGCATAGGTAGGCTCCAAATTAGAGCCCCATTTCAGACCCTAAGAGCCAGAGAAAGGCTTAAACAGCCGGTAGTGTCCAGTTTCACCCAGTAAAATTCGTCTTGGTGTAAGTGGTCCTATTAGGGCTGAGTCAGTGCAAGCATCACTTAATGCTGTCCACATTTAACTTCTTGGGATGCAGTAAGAGGTCTGCTTGAGGATCACAAAAGCTACAAGCAGCTTATGGTTCATCTATCTGCATTCATTGATGAACTGCCGAAGGACGAACATGGAAATATCCTAATGATTGGCGATATGAATATATATAAATACATATCAAGAAATATGTTCCTCTAATTAACTCTAGTATTCAACAGTCTCACAAAGATCCTCCCTGGTGCTGGAACTAAAGCGTTTTTAGAATTTTTTAGATCTTGATGAAATTCTTATATATCTTCTCTTCTTTTCCATAAGTTGGGGTTGGCTCTGCCCAAGATCTTCAAAGTGGATCTTCCAAACAATGTTAGTAATCGGTGAGAGAGCATTCCTCTTCTGCTAGCACACAACTTGTTTGACACCTGCAAAGATTCTCTCACCCTATTGTGTACTATCAGTTTGTAGCAGTATCTATGCCATGGAGCATTCCCCTCACTCGACATAAATCTCTATGCCTCCTTGGTATGCCTTCTTATAGCAATCCAAACCTGCTTAGTTCTTGAGGCAAGCGATATCAACCAGATTTATCTTAAGCCAATAAATTTGACCTCCCCCCCCCCCAAGTTTCCAAAAGTAACTCTAGATGCCAAACTTTTCAACATGTTTGAAATTGCTTTCTAAAGGAGCTATTACATTCAATCATTATAGTGATCCTCATCTATAATCAAATTTATGCTTGACAATTTGTTGTCATTAATGTCCTATCCAGTTTTTTGTAGGATATGGATAGAAAATATCTGTATGTATTTTAAGACTGGCGACTAGAATAACAAACCAAATACCCAGTTGCAATATTTAGGGATAGAACAAAAACCAAATTTTTGAGTTTTATCAAACTGAAAACTGTTTCTATTACCCTAAGAGTTTAGACAATGAATTTGGATAGATCAGCAGCAATTAGGTAGCGACTAGTTTATTTACTACACTTATTTCTGGATTCCAGTAAGCTTTGATCAACTTAACATGAAACCAGATTTAGGTTCAATTACCATTCACAAGATAAAATTCAAAATAAAAATAAAACCTTATCTATTCAACGCAACAATAATTACGACTGCATTAAATATTTCAGTTAATGATATATAATTAAAATAGATCCATATATTTTAAAATATCAACGACATAAAAGACATAATTCAAACTGTTAACTCAGTTTAATACCGAACTAAATTCACTTTTTTTCAATCAAACAAATGCTGACAAAAAATATACTTTTTAAAAATTGGTGTTGGTAAAGCTTCCATTATGTTGCTTATGTGCGTTGCCTTTTTTGGGAGAATATATATCCCTAATATTAGAGTCTTCCTATCACATGTTTTTCAGTTAAATGGGGTCTTAATCAGTTTTTGAAGATCCCAGCTAACGACTACTGCTCTTCAAAGATAAATAATCCCCCAAACGGGGCCTTTTCAGCGCCAACATGAAATGGCGCAATATTGGCTACGGTCAATAGCAACATAAGGAAACTAGTACCCTGGTGTCATATACATATTTATGATGCTGTGTCTTGATCATAAAATGATTGTTAATTTACATCATGCATAATGAAAAAACAAAATTAAAGAATAATGGTTTAGTTTCCTGTGATGTCAATAAAATGGGTCAACTTAGCTAAAATTTAAATAATTAGAATCTCTGACAGAATAACTTCTACATCTTCAGCTGCTATTTGAATGAAAACTTTTAGCTGCAGATAAAAGTTATTAGAGATGAATGAAATTTAGAAACATTTTTCTAGAAAATATTTTGAGAGTAAGAAATCCACCTAGGAATTTCCAACATAAATGAAAGAATAATAAAGTAAGCAATTCATCAGAAAACTTTTAAAAACACTAAATTATCTTGCAAAATAGTAAAATTTTAAGTTTATTTCACTTCAGTGAACTGGAATAACTAAAACAGCAATGATATAAATGACGATGATAACCAAATCATCAGCAGTAAACAGAATATTTTATAAAGATATGTGTATATTCTTATAGGTAGAATAAAATTAGGCAAATGAGGTAATAAAAGGCCTTTTTTAAAACCATGAAACATTTTTCGAGTTGCAACATCAAACATGCAAACTGAAGTAGATAAAATTCAAAATAAAGATGATTAAATAATGTATCAAACTCATTAAAGTGAGAACTTTTTACTTGCAGCTCAGTGCTGCAGGCTTAATAATATAAAAAGTTGTGGTTATAATTAGGTTTATAACCTGATAAATGATAACAATTGAATAACAAAAACCAATCAAAATTCAAATACCTCCTTGACATCACCACTGATTCCATTACAATTTAGCCACTCATTTAAAGTTTCTTGTGTTTTATCGCAGGTATCTTTAAATACACACCAACTTTTAACATTACACAAACAGTTTTCACAGATCCCTTTAGGTAATCTGTCTTCTTTTGTTATCTAAAAACAAAAAATAGAATATTAAATGAAGTAATAACAACTGGTTTCTGTACTGTTTGTAACAGTGAACATTTATGTCAACCAATGAAGTTTCATCAGATTAAGATTAGCTGGATTAAGTGCAAAGAAAAACTAACAAAGAAATGGATTATAGTTCCCAAACAAAAGAGGTGAGATAATTACAATTCCATGAGCTCATGCTTTAAAAGCAGGTAATATCAATCTTAATAATCCATAACAATTGCAATTCATGTTGATACTGGAAGATTGAAACTGTTAAGAACATATTTTATACTATTCCACCAACCTTAACAGATACACAATTATATATACTCTCTGGTGATATGGAACATTTAGGATTTTCTTCAAAAATTGATATCTTTCCTTCTCCATGAAGGCAGAGACGACAAGCTCCGTTAACATTTTTACGAACTTCCATCATAATCAAAACACAACAGCATTCATGAATCGCCACAAAACATTTCACGTCAAAAAGGTAACAACCCCTGTCTTAATAACACAACATAAATAATAAAACTTAAGTTGTTAATGTATATATAGCATCTAAGTGTACATCTTCAAACTTTCCAATGGCACAATGTTGCCAGTCAATTTAATACCATATAAGCTTAGGTATATCGATTTACTATTCATGTTCTATACTTTGTGTCCTTCAATATTTATTAATATCAAAGAGGAATATAACTTGTAAATTATTAATATAAAATAAATCCAAGGTGAAATAACAAAAATTAAATAATAGGGTTATGCCTGATAAGGTTACGTTTAACGTATACATTCAGCCAAGCAATGAGATTTGTTTATATTCAATCATTTATGAGTGCTTTCTCAACTTTATTATTTCTATAAATAGCACTTTTTAAATCAGTAAGTTAATTTCAATCGATTACAATCGATACCACAAAATATTCGTTAAGAAATATGGAACCGTTCAATTAGTCAGTACGATTTTTTACTTATGTACCTTTCACATAAGCAATCCAATAGAATAAGGTAGAAAAGCAGAAATCACGTTTATTATTAACTATATTTTACATAAAAAGGTTGTTTAAGATAACATAGAATAACGGCATTCAAAAACTAAAGAACTACACTTCAGAATACAGAAAAACAGTTATCCAATCGTAAAGTAGTGACTGACTTACTCTTCAAAAACTTTTGTAATAGTTTCTTCAGAAGTTTAAATCTAGCATTCTTCTTTAAATATACTCTTTATTTGATCGAAATTTAAAATCTCTTGTTTATGGTACCTGATTTTCCAGGGATTGGTTGATTTGTGCTTGTTTGAGTGGGGGGCATCTGATATGGTCGCTCACTCAATTTCCAGTTTGTTCATATTTTCCCTCTTAGCTTCCGATGCCAATCAGCGTATAGTCCCAAAATCTGTTCTCTGTATTCTCTGGTCACTTTTCCAAACTATATATTTTCACTTAGGCATCTCTTTCCAACTGTCTTTCAAGTACTACATTTATAAGGTCGTCTTTTTTTTTTTTTTTTTTTTTGTTCGGTACCCCTACCTGGCCATGTGTGGCATACGGGGGGTTACTCTACAGGTGTAACCAACCTATTCTAACCATGGTGGGAGGGTTGAGATTTATTCCGTGGGGCCTCCACGAAATAAAAGTTAACCCCTCCCAGGGCGGATTCGAACCGCCGCCGTTCGGCTCGAGCGTGCAACAACGGGTCGCGCTCCTACACGCTCGGCTATCCCGGCCCATTATAAGGTCGTCTGTCTGACCAACATTTTTTTCTTCCTGATTTAACATCCACGAACCTATCACCATTTTGTTCTATGAGTGTTTGTTTGTTTAACCTCCCGTTATGCTACTAAGGCTAATAGGACGATGCTACAGTGGGAGTCCTAAATTTTGCCTATCCAGGTATAATTAGGATAAGGATCGTTAACGAGTACTTGACAACGTACAGGCTCGGGACCTCCATTTTAAGTCCTATCCGAGGAACGGCTTAGCCAAGGATTTTTTACTCCCATTAAAAATTCCTCGGAATGTTCAAATACTCCCAAACCAGAAGAAACACGTTTATTTTCTCTGAAAAATTTTATTCCTTAGTTCGTCCCAGGAAAAATAATTGTTGATTGATATGCTTAATTTAAATAGAATGGAAAGGAAAGTTATATATTACCAGGATGGTGTCCCTCACTACTGCTTCTTATTACCAAATTAAATAACTGATCTTATACCAGGCGAAATTGGCTCTTCTGTTCCTACGCCAAGTAGGTAATTATTCTTCCCCTCCTCATGCCTTTTTGACAGCATGTTCAAGATCCTCTTTTATCAGTTTCCGCATAATTGATATCAATATTTTAATTCCATTTGTAGTTAATATTATTATTTTTTTTTTTTTTTTTTTTTTTGGCGGCATGATGATGGCTTAGTTCTCATGCAGGGGATAGTCGGACGTCCTTTCTCCATTCTTGGATAAATCAGTTGAGGAACGGCTTGCTAATCTGTAATCGGGGACGGTTCAATGGTAGGTTGAAATTCGAAAGGCTAAAGTTGAAATAATAACGCCTGGGAACAACTCTTGGAACATTTACTTCCTTCTTCAACGATGTATTTTCAAGATATTTGGTCTCTTAAAACTTGCCAATTTATGCCTCAGTTATGGAGTTGGTAGCTCCCCATGCCAAAATATTGGGAGGGGGAAGACGTCCACCCTGCCTTCCCACCCGGCGGTGTCGACGTTTCTGAATTCAACTATTTAAGTAAGCAAGATGTTTCTAACACAAAAGCGCAGATACACCGATATTGGGTCAAAATCATTTTTCGAGAGCTCATTAGATTCAGAAATTCCTTAAATCAAACTCTTGAACATTATCATTTTTATAT
Source organism: Aelia acuminata (assembly GCA_911387785.2). Classification (NCBI taxonomy): domain Eukaryota; kingdom Metazoa; phylum Arthropoda; class Insecta; order Hemiptera; family Pentatomidae; genus Aelia; species Aelia acuminata. The sequence goes on along the minus strand of OU426982.1, from coordinate 30,669,228 downwards.
TAATTTAATCATTATCGTGGATGACCACTCTTGTTTTTAAATTATTTTAAATAATTTATTTTTGAAGAGAAAAGATTTGGCTCCGCCGGTAATCGAACCCGGGTCTTCCGCGTGACATGCGCGGGATGCTTATCCATTACACCACGGAGTCGCTTCCAAACGGTGCCAAATCCTTCCTCTTCACTGACACAGGAAGGATTTGGCACCGTTTGGAAGCGACTCCGTGGTGTAATGGATAAGCATCCCGCGCATGTCACGCGGAAGACCCGGGTTCGATTCCCGGCGGAGCCAAATCCGGATTTATTGTTAGTTTTCAATAATTGATATAGAAATTAGTATGTAATTAAAAATCAAAATGTAGTCTTCAGTACTTATTGGAACAAACAAATAAATTCCGTTCTTACACAAATCTAAGAATCATTACTAACTGTCATTTTTTTTTTAAATATCAATGTTTCTATCCCGAGAGAAAGAATAAAAGGAACAAATCTGCCTCAGTCACCAAACCCACCAAAAAAAAAAAAAAATTATCTTCCGCCCGAATGGTGATCTTACGTCAAAAGGCAATAACAATTGGACCATTAAGATAAACCCTAACAAATTATCTCAGAAACCTACGCCATCCAGCCTTCTTATATCTCTTATTAATGCATTTCTCTTCAACAGATATGCTGCCACCTAGATAACTGGATTACGTCCAGAACCGCAAGAAACAACAACCTTTCTCATCGCAGAATATTTCAGTATCGGCTAGAAAAGTATTTTAAACTAATTTGGTTACAGCTATCGCTATATAATTTTTGGGCGCGGCCTATTTCGTAGTTATGTGATGGTAATATAAGCGAACTCCCATCGCGTCATTTTTATTTAAATAGTGTCGTGATCAGCATTATTATATCCCAGTTCTCGACTCCCAATCGCTCAAATATATAAACCTCCAAACGGGTCCTGTTCATTTGAAATCTAAATATCGGCACTATATCGGCCATTCCTTAAAATTAATGTAGCTATATTGGTGCCCTAATTTGTCTGCCAAATCAGCTTGCCATCATGATCAAACTAGATATCCGAAATTCGTTATAGTTTAGTGTCTTCAATTAATTTTTTTGTACAACATGACTAATAACACACACGAAATATTTTCACGTTAATGCTCTTTCGTGACAAAATATCTTTTATATTAACTCGTCATTAATAATAACCTCTCTTACAATACATAAATACGAAGTCACAGTATTTTGTATTTATCCCTGACAATATCTCAAGGTGCAGTTTCCCTTGTTCTAAAAATTAATTATTTGCAAGCAAGTAAACTAACTAGAAAAAAAAACATTTGTATTAGACATGGTGTAGTGATACATCGGATAAAGTAGGCGGTGGATATCAAAGGAAGAGGAATAGAAACTATAATCGGCTTTCCTGAAGAATTTTTTTTTTTTTGCATAGTACGAGCGATATCACCTATCAAATCGGAGTCTATTTCCATGGGCGTCCCCTCCAATATTTTGGAAGGGGGCAGCTACCTACGCTCTAACCGTGATATAAACAACAAGTTTTATAAATACCTTTAAGCTACATTCTTGTAGAAGTAATTAAATTCCCCAACTGTTGTTTTTAGGCGTTGTTATTTCAAATTTTAGCCTCTCAAATTTTTGCCTATCTATGAGAATATTAATTCGTCCCCCCTCCCCCAATAATTTGGTGCTGGTGACGCCCATGTCTATTTCAAATTGTGGCTGAAATGCTATGTTTTGAGGGATCACACGTCCGTTTTGTCCCTTTTTCATAGCTCATTTATTAGGTCAAATTACGTTTTGGCCGAACGGAATAGTTTTACCTAAAAGAATAGTTAAACCTAAACACGAAACACAGGTAAAACTGTCAAGCTATCAGAGTATTTTTCCTGACACACTTTATTATCTCTTACCTAGATCAATGAAGAAAACCTTTGGTTTACCTTAAAAACTTTGTAACTCCATAAATGCAGATATATCCAAAAGTTAAATATACATACATATATATATATATATATATATATATATATATATATATATATATATATATATATATAAGTAATATACTTAATTAATTAAAATATATATATGGCGGGGATAAAAAATGTACACCATGCCCTCACCTCTGACCTGGAAAAAGCTCTATAGTCGAAAAGGAAAAAAGATCGAGTAGGCAAAAAAAGTTTTCACTGATGTTTGGGGTACAACTTCCGAAGAGCGGCTTTTCTTGTGGCCTATTTCGAATGGTTATGTGAACTTGATTTTGCGAACTCCCATCACATCATTTTCGTTTTTCTCTTAAAAAAGAATTTTGATTAGCATATTTAATCCCAGTTTCCTAAAAAACATATACAATGCTTAAAAAAGAAACTTATTTATTAAAAAAATGATAAGAACTTTTTTAAATAACTATATCAATTAATAAAATAGAAAATTAGATTTGTGGATTTATATTGCTAAAGTTTTTTTCTCGAAATTTCAAGAGGAAAATTATTTTCAGTCCCCATTACTCCACGGGGACCATTAGCCCCAATTACCCCCATTACCTCTGATTAATTGTTGGTAAATTCATGGTACAATAGAGATATTGAATCTTTATTAAATGAAATATCATTTTAGAGCTTTCCTATCTCTTGCATTCGGAAGAAAGATAAAGACAAAATGATTGGTCAGCAGCCGAATGCTCTTGAACTGGTAATTCACTTTTTATTTAATATCAATTGTTTTGCATCTAACTACTACATATTAGATTCATAATTGTTTCCGATGCTTTAATTACAATATTTTTTTTCTTTCCATTGATTCATTTTAAGCCTCCTCCAAATTAAAACCTTCCATGAAGACCGAAACAGCTTAGGAACTAAGGCTGTTCTGGAATATTCCGGCCTGAAATGCCTTGAATTCCAAGCGATAAAGTTCCGCACCATGTTGGAACTTGAATATTGTTTCCCATTTACTCAGAGGTTATATAAAATAATTTAGGATATATATAGTAAATAAGAATTTCTTATTATAATTTATTTCTTTAACATCCTATATTAAAGAAAATTGCTAAAGTAAATGCTCGTCAATCAATTTATTTTTGTTACGCCGAGAATTTAACAACAAACAGAACTCTAGACTCTCCTACAAAAACATTAATATGATTTCTCTACAATGATAATCTCAAATCCAAGGAATCGCAATTGGTAGACGAGGTGCTTCACTTCTACATCAAGTTTATTAGACATTAATATAAGTCAAATTTGAAATTTCAACTCCGTATTTGATCCCAACAAAAGTTGTTTGATATGAGACAGCACTCATTCGCAAAGGATGCAGGCGAGATGGTTATGAGATGGAATGACTTCAACAGCCTTATTTCGTGTTTAATTTAAAATAATTTTTATTTGATTTATATTATACAATCGTGGAAATGTAACGTTTTTAAATAATATTATGGTTGAACTTCTACAGTAATGATTTTGTGATAATTCTCATCAGGAATATTAATCGGTTGTAGTTTTTGTGTTCCGGTCTTGTATTTATATTCTTATCCATCAGTTGTTTTATTATTTTTCTAGCGAAATAATCGCATATAGTTAGGCAATACTTTTCATAAAATTTGGGACATTGTTCTTCCTATGATTTATGCGGATACATTACTTACCCGCGAACAGCAGAAGAATAACCATTCTCACTTTTAAGCTTATTTACCTTGTCCTTGAAATTAATACTTTTAGATATTCTTGGAACTAGATTATTTACCTGTTTGAAGTAGATGCACATTACCCATTCGACGCCTTCACAGCTATCAATTACATTATTTTTATAAGAATTCGTTTCGAGTCCTGATTCCTCATAACTATCCCCAATCATAGTTTTATTAATTTTAATGATTATGAATAGTTCATTACAACAATACAAAAACCTCGACATCCCCAGGAACGAGATATTTATTACTTCAAGCCGGGAGTACTCAAGTTACAATCAACTTTTATACTTGTGGGATCGACTTCTGCTGAATTAGATGTTTAAAAAATAAATATGATTCTCGTCGCGTTGACAGGAAAAATAACAGCGACAAATAATAACTTAATCCTTTTAGTATTTGTCCCGAAGTATTCATTGATTTGAGCTCTCCTTCTACATTGAACATTATTCTTCAACTAGCTAAATGGGTACTCCATAAAATATAGCGTAATGATGACCATATTGAACAGATTATTGTTATTTAATTTTTTTTTTTAAATGAGGATTGGCATTTGAATCAACTTCAGTATTATTTATATAAATAAAGATGAAATTCTGTTTGTTCTTTATAGAAATCCATACCATTTGTCCTAAATTCTCCAAATTTCGCTCAGTGATTCTTTCAGACCAGTTGCTAACACCTGTCTATATTAAAATTGCACAACTTCAGCCAATTTCTGGGTATATTCTTTATGGTTATGAAAATCGTTTTGATCTCGCTTTATTGGTTTTTACGGAACGAACGTTTGAGTCGATAAAAGTCTCAGTTTATAGATTTAAAAAATGAAATTCTCCGGGTGAAACCTGTATATACAGCTAGTTTTATATATTTTTTTAAGGAGATCCTGTGGCCAAGAACAGAAATTATAGCATTTCACTCTTAAACGCACCCAAAACCCATATATATTTTGGCTGTGATTGCATTCCATTTAGCAGTTTGAGGAGTCGAAAATAAATAAAAAATGGAATTGCTAAGTTTCTGATAATATCCTGCAAAAGTGTATATGCACTCCATGCCAATAAATTACAGAAAATCCAGGTCCAAAGTGCTTGAGAAAACATTGCGTCGAGTATTCTATGATAAAATCATTTGATGTTGTACATTGATTGAATTTCTTATAAGCCTTTAGGCAATCAACCAAAATATGTTAGCTGAACTCTAAGCAAGGGTTTAATGTCGCAAGTCACGACATTGGAATTTTTTTGAGGAGGGGCCACGTTTTTACAGAATTATAATCTTTTGCAGATTACCATGTCTTTTAAATTAACTAATCATTAACTGATCATTATTCAAGCAGGGAAAAACATAAAACAGTACATAGCGCAAGGTTTATTTAATATTAATTGAGGCGTAGAATTCCAAAACCAGCCTAGTCCATTTCCAGATTTTTATTTTTTTTTAAATAGTTTTTCTATTAGATTATCATTAGGTGGGAGGATTTCTTCCAAAAGAGGTTAAATCGTATTGAAAACGGCCCTACAAAAATAAGGTCTGTTCCAAATCCAGCCAGATAATCTATAGAAAAAAAAAATAAAAAATATAAATCTGGAAATTGGACTGGTTTTGGAATTCTACTCCTCAATTACAGTTTTTGTAATATTTTTTCATGAAGAAAGGAACAATATTTTATTTTTATTTTGTATGGGTGGGAGAGGATTTGATTAGTCCTTGTTATCGGGATGTTCATTGTTCAGTTATTCATTTGAGGTTTGCACAGTGTATTTGATTGTATTGCACAAGTAGATGTATTTGGTTACAGTAATTTTTTTCAAACGCAAGGATCTAAGATTACATTCGTATAATTGCACGTTAACGGTTGCTCAGTAAAGTACTGCGAGTTCCATTTTCTGTTGTTTCTTTTCCCAGGCGTATGGTCGGTAATCAATAATCAATGCGGGTGGGTACACAGCTGCGCAGATGATAAATTTAAGAAGGTCTGGCGATACCCGGTGAATGGAATCCGAGAACTCCAAAATAGTTTGGAAGGGTCGAGGTTATCGGGAAGAGTAAACAAGCGCTATATTTGCACACAAGGTGCGAAGACCGAGTCGGGGCAAACCGCTTGGAAGGAGGGAGTGAACCTTGAAGCCTGACGTCATAACTATTGATGTTGTAGAGGTCGGCGATGGGCTTGTAGAGCGAGCGGCGTAGGATCGATCCGCCCAAGTTGGCGACGCTACGCTCAGCTCACAGCACGACGTTGATAGTTGAGGAACTCGATAGCGGTACCGTAGGAATGCTAACGGGAGGAACTTGAGAGGTTGGCTGACGTTGATAGCTGTGGGGAAAGGCAGCTGGTCCGTAAATAGATCCCAACATGTTCTGGAAAGGCCTGGGGACAAGCTTAGGTGAATGTACGTTACCTTTCAGTTCAATGACGACTGCGTTTTTTTTTTCCCCTTCATTTTTATTAACTTACCAAGTTTTATAAAGAAAGTGCGAGCACAAAAGCACATTCATAGCTTGTTAAGGCCAGTTTGCACGGTTAAATTTTTGGAAAGAATTTGTAATCAAATGTTACTTTGCTAATTCACCCCCAAATGTGATTACAATGGACGAAATAGAACAGTTTATATGTTTTTTTTTTAATCATTCTTGGAACGAAAATGTTTTAGTTCATTTCTTAATCGGTTAGGAAGAATAGTAATCATTACCGGTTAATAATCATACCAAGATTGATCAAAAGACATATAGTGTAAACAGAACTATTTGGTCAATTGGTAACACTTTGTAATATGGTATAAAATACAAACTCATCAAACTTTATTAATCTTTGATACTATACCAAAGTATTTGTGTTTGTTTGTTTAACGTCCATTTATGCTACTAAGGCTAATCGGACGATGCTACTGTGGGGCCTATCCAGATATAATTAGGATGGGGATCTTTAACGAGTAACTGACATCGTACAGGCTCGGGATCTCAATTTTACGTCCTATCCGAGGGACGGCATAGACAAGGATTTTTTACTCTCTTTAAAAAGTCCTAGGGCCACCTCGAGACGCGAACCCGCAACCTTTAGCATGGTAGTTTTCTATGCAAACCACTACAATACAGGTGACCACTAGTAACCAACGTTACATGATCACATTGGATGAAATAGACCATTTTATATGGTTGTTTTTTGTTATGTTTTTTATCATTCTTGGGATGAAAATTTTGAAGTTAACTAATTAGCCCGTTAATATGAATAATAACCATCACCGGTTAATAACCATCCTAAGATTAATCAAAAGACATAAAGTGTAAACAGAACTAGGTCAATTGTAAGCGATCCTGGCGGTCAAAAGGCGAAATGAAGCTGAAATTTAACTGTTTGTTGGTTTAACTTTGCTTTATGCCACTAAGGATAATCGGACGATGCTACAGCGTGAGTCCTAAATTTTGCTTATCGAGGTATAATTAGGATGGGGATCTTTAACGAGTAACTGACATCGTACAGGCTCGGGATCTCCATTTTACGTCCTATCCGAATGACGGCATAGACAAGGATTTTTCACTCCCTTTAAAAATATCGTAGGGCCACCGCGGGACGCGAACCCGCGACTTTTAGGATTGTAAGTTGCCATGCTAACCATTACATCACAGGTGATCCCGAAATTTAACTGTTACATACCTTAGATGTAGTAATTAACATAATTGTTATTAGAAAAACTGATCAAAATTGATTTTTTTCTTTAATACTTAAGGACAGGAGGAAATCAAATCGGACGCAAAATCAATTGAACAACTGAATTTCTATATCGAATTGTATGGGCATCTTTTAATATTTTTCTCCGAATCAGCTTTACTAATTTTGTAGTGCGTATGAAAGAAAGTGAAGAGCAAAAAATATTGCTTAAAAAAACAAAACATGGGTTTAGCTAAGCAAAACCTTAGAAGGCGGGATAACCACAGAGGAAATTGGGTATAAGAAGAAAAAGGTTGGAAACAAATTGGCATTATTATGACTTGAACGCAATTTAGATACATATTTACACCAATCTGAAATTCCTAGTGCCTGGAGAGGTGAGCCAAATTTATCGACATCGTCGAAACTCCTATGATCGTTATATAAAGGTTTATTATTTTCGGAGTAATCCGACAATATTATTTTACGAATTCATGAACATTTTTTTTTTTTTTCGTTACAAGTATGTTATAGCTATAGCTACTAAAGCAGGAGCAAAATCTAAAATCGCTGAATTGTTTTCAAGGTTTCATTAAATTTAGCATTGAAATGATATTTTTCACCGAAAGTGATTCAGCTTCAAACCTTTCATTGATGCACTCATTGCATAGGATCCATTGATTAATAGCACCTAAGGATACACCCAATTTAAAACTCCCTTCACGTCCTTTTCAGTTGAAGATGACCATCAACTAACTAAACTACTAGCGAAACTAGGTTCATTAGCTCGCAGTTTTTCATCCCGCTTCACTCCCGAAGAAATATCCCCAACGGTCCCTTTTCAGTTAGGATCGCTGCCACACAGATAGGCCACGCCCAGAATTGACGTAACAGTAGTGTTACCAAAGTGGAGATAAGAGGAAAAACGTTACCGCCAAGGAACATTTCAGACATCGACGCAAATTACTTAAATATTTTCAACACTCTAAAATTTGGAATGTCTTTAGAGGTGCGTGGAATTCATCAAACATCATCACAAACCTCTGAATCGTTGTAGGGGCTTAGGTGTAGTATATAGGCCACAAAAAGATATGAAATACAACCTTCATTAATCTTTGATATTATTTTAGGGGAAATTCGACAATCTAATGTCATAAATTCATTAGCGATTATTTCAGTGACAATTAAAAATATCATGGGATCAATGTAAAAAACAGGACGGTGGATTTTTTCCAAAATTTTTAAACCTCAGCACTGACATAATATTTTTAACGAACGTTTTTACTACATATGAAATATATAGTAAGGGAAAATATAGCGATCCTGAAACATTTCGACTTCCGGTTTTTAACGGAAATACACGTTTTGGGGTCCTCTGAGTCCAAATAACCAAGTCCCGCGAAATGGTCTGTGTGTGTGGGAGTGTGAAGAGACTATCTCAAAAACAATAAACCGTACGAACCTGAAATTGGGTATTTATATGCCCGCGATGTATAGCGAAAATTTCATCAATTGGTCAAACGGAGGGGTCAAACTTTATTTAATAATTTTTTTCCAATTTTTATGATTTTTTTTTACTTAAAAACGGGTCTAACGATTTTGATCAAACTGGGAATTTAATGTATTTATGTATGTTTGTTTAACAATAAAATATTTAGTGTACTTTAAAGAGCAATTCAAACAAAAAAGAGTAAATTAATGTGGAGAAAGTGTGATTTAGAGGGATGGCGTTTACATATTTATCAAAATACGTCAATTTCGAATCTAAGTATGTTGGTAAGTGAAAGTTGTGTGGTGCGAACATCGCACCAGATTTTTTTATTATCAAACCATTTATCGTTTTCTTTTTTTTTCTTTTTTTTTTATGGACGGTAAAACCATTGCGAACTAGGCGACAAACCAATTTAATAATTTTTTTATTTTTTTTCATGGTCCATTATGCTATATAATATCGAAGACAAAGTGAAACATATTGTACTTCAAAAACGATAGAATTAAACACAACCTTTTAATGCTCGGTATTCCATAATTGATAGTACATTATATACACCAATTCCGAAAACACGTTCCTGTCATTCACAAAAAGTTTTTTTTTTTTTTTCGGTACCCCTACCTGGCCATGTGTGGCATATGGGGGGTTACTCTAGAGTAGCCCAGTCAAATGGTAGTTTTGACAAAAAAAATTAGGTTAGAAGGTTTCTCGACGGATTCTTATGTTTTTCGGTGTGCTAAATCCAAATCTGAAGTTTGCCAACAAAAAAAAGACGGCTTCAAAACCCTAACAATTTCGGACTTTTTTCACAAAATCGCCTATAAGTTGAAAATCCTAGCGAATTTTTAATTATTAACAAAATTAAAGTAGACAAAATTTTCTTCAAAGTGCACTGGTCACTTTTAATTTCTAAGTGCAGGGCACCGCCGCTAGAGCGCGCTGAGAATGAGCAACTTTTTGGCACTTAGGCAAAAACGAGAGAAACTCAGCTCTAACTAGCCACAGACGCTTTCTTATCATATTTCCTCCATGAATACGTGTTTTTTTTTCATGTTCTATGGTGGTTACAAGATTACGGAGCCTTTGAAAAACATTACCCACGGAGTTGTAGGAATTTATAATAAGGCTAATAGGACGATGCTGCAGTGGAAGTCGTAAATTTTGCCTATCCAGGTATAATTAGGATCGGGATCTTTAACGATAACCTGACCTCTTACTGGCTCGGGACCTCCATTTTACGTCCTATCCGAGGGAAGGCATAGAAAAGGATTTTTTGTTTTATTATTTATTTCAAAAATTAAATTAAATGAATATAATGAAAATGAATGTAATTGAAATTACCTATTAACACATTACAATTAATTTCAATTCTTTAATTGAGCTTCCTCCTTTTTGGCCTCGATGGAGCAGCCTCCGGTTGATCGCTATCGGTCGGTAACTCCACTGGAAAAGGAATTGTACATATTATTGTACACAATACTATCAGGTGTCTAATTGGAAAACTGTTCAAAACCCATTGAAATAGGGTGTATTACAAACATGCAGTTTACCTTCTGCTGAAGTCTCCACTATGGTCGTTGGTGATTCGACCGGGATGGAATCGCCAGGATTCTCGGACACCTCAAAAATATAAATCGTACGAATACATTAGAGAGTGAATTAAGCGAACCCCATTGCCAAAAAAGGAAAAGTACCATCGACATTATTTAGCCCCGGCAGCTCGTTACAGGAGCCTTGTCAGGAGCTGGGGCGTTAGCTGTACTCGTGGGGGTGAGGCCTCGACGACTTCCCCTGGTTTGGGTTGAGCTGATTGTCGAGCCATTGCTGGATCTAGTGGTAAACTCGCAGAAGGTGCTCACGGGCTGCTGCTGCACGGGGATCGAGGCCATTTTTCAGGTAAAATATAGGCCAGGAAGGAACTAAATCAATGGAGCGGTTAAGGAGGTCGAAAGTGAAGCACTTAGTGGATGTTCAGTTTAGTGGCTCAGAGGCTCCTGTAGCGAGCTTCCGGGGCTATATAACGTCGGTGGTACTTTTCCTTATCCTGGTGTGGGTCTATATTGCTCTCGGCTTTTTAACATCTGCAAGGGAAACTGTATGAATGTTGACAACTCATGCGACATCGACAAAGAAGGTGATCCTGAGTGCCCTCCTCCGCTTGAGTGACCACATACAATCCTGGAGACACCATCACTAGGTAAATATCTTGTTTGTACATACCTTATTCCAATGGGGTTTGCTTAATTCACCCTCTAATGTATTCGTACGATTTATATTTTAGAGGTGTCCGAGAATCCTGGCGATTCCATCCCGGTCGAATCTCCAACGACCATAGTGGAGACTTCAGCAGAAGGTAAACTGCATGTTTGTAATACACCCTATTTCAATGGGTTTTGAACAGTTTTCCAATTAGACACCTGATAGTATTGTGTACAATAATATGTACAATTCCTTTTCCAGTGGAGTTACCGACCGACAGCGATCAACCGGAGGCTGCTCCATCGAGGCCAAAAAGGAGGAAGCTCAATTAAAGAATTGAAATTAATTGTAATGTCTTAATAGGTAATTTCAATTACATTCCTTTTCATTATATTCATTTAATTTAATTGTTGAAATAAATAATAAAACAAAAAATCCTTTTCTATGCCTTCCCTCGGATAGGAAGTAAAGTAAGTCCCGAGCCAGTACGAGGTCAGGTTATCGTTATAGATCCCGACCCTTATTATACCTGGATAGGCAAAATTTAGGACTTCCACTGTAGCATCGTCCGATTAGCCTTAGTGGCACAAAGTGACGTTAAACAAACAACAAGACTTGGTCGGTCCTTTATAAATTCCCACAACTTCGTGGGCAATGTTTTTCAAAGGCTCCGTAATCTTGTAACCACCATAGAGCATGAACAAAACACGTATTCATGGAGGAAATATGATAAGAAAGCGTCAGGGGCTAGTTAGGGCTGAGTTTCTCTCATTTTTGCCTAAGTGCCAAAAAGTTGCTCATTTTTAGCGCGCTCTAGCGGCAGTGCCCTCCACTTAAAAATTAAAAGTGACCAGTGCATTTTGAAGAAAATTTTGTCTACTTTAATTTTTTAAATAATAAAAAATTCGCTAGGATGCATATTTTTCAACTTATAGGCGATTTTGTGAAAAAAGTCCGAAATGTTTAGGGTTTTTTTCGATTTTCACTGTGAAGCCGTCATTTTTTTTGTTGGCAAACTTCAGATTCGGATTTAGCACACCGAAAAACATAAAAAACCTTCTAACCTAATTTTTTTTTTAACAGGCCCTTCTGAACACCTATTGACTGGGCTCAGAGGTGTAACCAACCTATTCTAACCAACTAAATAAAGTCGTATTTATTTAATATATACGTATTTTAACTTTTAAATATCATTAAGTTTTTTTTAACCATTAATTGAGTCTTACAAGGTTACAAGGAATTTCACCAGCCTGATCCCCTAGACGAAATCCTGCGAACGCCCCTGAAGACGTGTTATATTTGAAATGTGCTTTGGTGGCATTGATCGCAAAATGCTGAATAGAATGAATAGAGAAAATTCGTCATGAGACAGGAGCTGTGATTGGTCGGTCCTTGTCGTTACAGCTTTCAAGTTATGGATTGCAGCTTGGGGTTATAAATGCTAATACCTTCCACAGCATATACTCCACCCAAGGAAAGGGGAAGCTTTCCAAATGAGGCAGATAGTTCCTCAACTTATCGTGCTTTCACCATACAAATCTTCAGATTCATATTTCTGCACACATGAAGAGAAGATATTCTTATACGTCAAAGGAATTAAATATAAATTTACAAAAAGAAAAATCAAAAATCGTAATTAAAAAAAAATCTTATTCAAATAGATGTAAGCTTATAATTTAAGAACTATAAATATTTATTTTATAATATGGTAGAAGGTCGCTGAAACGAAATATTGGAGTACCAATTTTAGACAAAAAAGAAGGGTGGTAAGTGAAAGTTGTGTAATGCGCGCACCGCACCAGATTTTTCCATTAAAAGTAAACGAATGTTTCATAGATAATAGGGCGGCACAAACAATGGTTTGAAGGTTGCGCATTAGGCCCGATACACACGGACGACACTTTTCTGCGATGCGGACTATAAGCCAGGTCAGGGGTACCTGGAGTATAATGGTAAATCCGGTCGGTGCATTGTACTCCAGGTACCCCTGACCTGGCTTATACGAGTAGTCCGGATCGCAGAAAAGTTTTGTCCGTGTGTACCGGGCCTTAGCCGAATGAACAACCATTGTTGCAATAAAGGTTCTCTTTCTGCTAAAAATGAATTGTTAAGGATTGAAGCCTGATGTAGGAAAGATTATTCTTGGAAACGATTTTTCTATGTATTTTACGAATACATATATGTAAAATTTAGATTTTATAAAAAAAAAGAAGAACGATTCCAATCGAGAACCGACAAAACGCTTGTGTCATTCTCATGCTTTAAATGCGCGCCTTATTTTTATTTTTAATTAGGTTAATTCATTTTGTTAATTTTTAGCTTGTATAGGTGATGTGTAATGTGGGAAGTTTTAGATTTCCTTAAGTTATTTAGGCTTTTGGGACGTCTCCCATGTCTAGTTTACTTCTTACAATCAACTACTTTAAGGTCCGGGACAAAATGATAGCCCACCTAATATTATTTCTCTTGATCAATTTTAACCATTAATATCATCTTTTTTTAATAACATATAGCGTATTTTGCTTTAATTTGAACCGATTTTATAAGTTAGGAGTTGGAAAAAAAAAAGTGTGAATTAATAAATAATATTTGATTTGGGGTGGGACAAAAAGATAGCACACTTGTTGTTTATTTACAATCAAAACCAAATCCCTCTGAGTAAACAAGGCTAAACAAGTTCTGTTTCTGCTTTTATGTTGCTAACATTATATTAGTGCAATGGAATGAGCAAAATCATTAACACCAGTTGAAAAAAAAGTATTATTCAGCGAATGAAAAAACGAGGATTTTGTATTTCCGATATCAAAAAATACCGGTAGGAGTAGAAAAGTAATTTAAATTTTTTTGAAGACCCCAGAAAGATATAGGATAAAGAAATCTCCTGGAAGACCGCCGGCCTTGACAACACGGGAAGAACCGGCAATTTTAAGGGTTGCATCCAACTCAACTTTAACGGCCCGTCAAATTGCTGCGACAGATGGTGTAGTGACGGATGTGAAAGACGTCCAAAGGATCATTCGTGCAGCTCCTCACATCAAAAGGAAGAAAATGAAAGGCATGCCACCTCTAAGTGCGGCGCATAAAAAAAGAAGAAAGGAGTTTTCCCGTGAACAAGTCCAATGGAAAGAGGAATGGAAGGAAGTCCTGTTCATTGACGAAAAAAATTCAATCTCGATAGTCCTGATGGCTGGGCTCACTATTACCATGACCTACGGAAAGAAGAAAAAGTGTTTACCAAGAGGCAAATGGGAGGAGGCAGCGTCATGATATGGGGTGGCATTGGCTATGATTACAAAACTGTGTTTATTTCTGGTCGAATGAACAGCCAACAATATGTTAATTTGTTGGAAAAGCAATTAAAAAAATATTTTGAACTTGTTCCTAAAGAGAACATAACTTTTCAGCTAGATAATGCACCAATTCACACGGCAAAAGTTGGAAAAGATTTTTTTAGAAAAGAAAGGATCAGAATTATAGATTGGCCGGCTAGGTACCCGGATTTTAAAACATCATCGAAAATGTAAGGAGGCATCTTGCTAGGAGTGTTTACTGCGGTAGCCAACAATTTCAGAGCGTTGAAGAATTAAAAAAATCAATTAAGGAGGATTGGGACAAACTCCCTCAAGAGTTGATTCGTCGTCATTTTGGCTCTCTTTCAAATCTTCTGATTGCTGCATTATAAAAAAGGTGGTGCGTATATGGGACATTAGAATCATTTTAATTGTGTTTTAATAAAGAATCCTATTATTGTTATTGTTCACTGTGCTATCTTTTTGTCTCACCCCAAATCAAGTATAATTTGATTATTCTTACAAAAATTTTCAAATCCTAATAGAGAAAATCTGTTCAAATTTGAGCATAATACACTAAATATTAATAAAAGAAAATTATATCAATGGTTAAATTGACTAAGAGAAAAAATATTGGGTTGCGGGCTATATTTTTGTCCCGGACATTAAACAGTAAAGAAATAAAATAATTATTAGGTTGGCGTTATTCAAACCCTTGGCCCTCATTTATCCGGATATCAGATATATTTTCGGCATTAAATACAGGGTGTGATGAAAAAAAAAATAAAAACAAGTAATAAAAAAGTAAGGTTTTTCTGAAGATAAAAATAAGATTCGACGGTTTCATTAAAAGATGGAAAGTTCCACAGTGAGGAGACGGATGCGGGCCAAGCCGACGAGCCTAGGGTTCAACGCACTCAACGGATCCTACCTTACACTGGAAGCAGGCGGTGATTGGCTAACAGGTGCCTTTACACTTTGAGGTCCCTTTACACTCTACGAACTTTACCCTCGAACATCACCCTCAAACAGCCTTCACGAAGACTGTTCGGGTATCATAGGTACTTCATCTGTTCGCCTAGCTAGAACCGCTTTTGATTTGGGTTCCCAAGTGACAGGAGTAAAATCAAATATATTCATAATTGAGATTTTTTTTCTTCATTAGCGTTGGGTGAGTCTGCCATATTTGTTCGCTCAACGTCACGTTATGTATAAATGGCTGTTTGTGGAACGCCAGTACGGAGGAGAATCTGTTCGAGGGAGAGGTTCGTAGAGTGTAAAGGCACCTTTACGAACTTCAAACCCGAACCTTCGAACAGACTGTCCCAAACACTGCTAGACAAATCTAAATAAGACACAAACTATACAGATACTTTATCTGTTCGCCTGTTTGTTCGGAGATATCTCTAGTGACGTTTTTGGGTGAGTTAAAATAAGCTTCTAGTCTTTCTTTTAGCATTTTTCGTACGTTGCATACATCCTCATAAGCAAAAAAGTCAGATCAGCAGCTAGTTCCACGTCAGCTGTCTTTGTGATGAAAACATTAAGGTCCATAAGTGCGGTCAGACATCATTGTTCGTTCGTCTTCACGTTTCAGTATTAACAGCTGTTCGTGGTACCTCGCTACGGCAAGATTCGGGGGGTTACCTATTTGAGGGTGTAAACGCACCAGAGGTACAGAGGTACAGGTAGTACTTGTAGGGGAAGGGTGTTCTTCAGGATGACCCTTCGCATCTATTGTTGTAGCCAGCCAATTGGGCTTCGGAACTTTAAGTACCGGCTTTTCTCTTTTGTAAAATCCGAGGAGGTATAGGATCTTGTTGAGAAGATGTGCACCAGTTACGTTTTCGGCCATTAGCGGTTCACTTAATTTTAACTGCATGTGTTTTTTATTAAAACACACACACACACCATACATCATAGTGCAATGACCGTCTGATAGTTACACCAAACCTCAAAACGTAGTGGATGGATTCACCTAAAAGTTTTACACAAGGTTGCTGTTTAGTCGCATGTTAATAACTTATATACGAATTATCCACAATGTATGTGCAAAATGATACTCTTCTCAAACCGCTAAAAAACGAACAAAAAAAATCAAGGAAATAGGACAATCATTTGCAGGGTGAAGGCTATTTATATAAAAATACATGGGCTTTATGTTTATAAAATTTAAACTCGAAAAGTAACCTAAAACTGCCCTCAGTTCAATAGAGGAGTGTAAGCAACTATCTTTATATATAACAATTATAAATAGTCCGTCTGTTAAAAAGGACTAATTTTACATAATATGGCAATAACAAGAATAATATAGACTAAACGAAATTAAGCTTTGGGACGCCAACAAATTATCAAATATCCTTACAATTCAAAATCCTTGTTTTTTCATAAACAAAATTATCCACTGGGGCATTAATGTTCCATAAATCACTGTATTGATGCCAACATACCCAAACACATTAATAGCGACATATGCTGATGACAATCGCATTTTTCACCGAACATGTTAACATCACTCAGGCATTTCTGACCCTTCAACATTATTTACAAGTCAAAAGTGGCATATACGGTATATTGCTGATTATAGGCCCAATTGGTAAACCAAAAATAAAAAGGAAACATCTATTAAAATAGGATTTTTTTTTTAAATTTTTCTTTTCAAAAATTTATTTTAAATTCCTTCGATGTATAAAAATATCTCTTCATGGGTGCAGAAATATGAATCTGAAGATTTCGATGCTGGAAGCACGATAAATTGAACTATCTGCCTCATTTGGAAAGCTTCAGGAGGACAGTTATTTTCTTGAAATAAAAAGAATTAAAGGTACTTTATGGGAAGATTTTTCCTTAGCCATTTAAGCCCTATCAGACTGTTTCTATGACGATAAAACCTACTTCATATTAAAGAATTAGGATATTTGCTTCATTAGGATTAAATATGATAAATTTAATCGAAATAGCTATTGCCGTTTTTGAGAAATCGCAAAAAGAAAAATAGACGTTGGCATAAAGTGCCCCCTAAGTTTATTCGATTAAGACGAAAACTTGGCTGTCACATCGTGAGCTCAGACATATCTCAAATAGGTACCTGATTTCAGTTTCATAAGATAAATAGTTTTTAGCTAGTCTGTCCACACTAACACATTTTGTGGGAATTGATTAATTTGGCTCAGGGCACCCCAAAACGTGTATTTCCGTTGAAAACCGGAAGTCGAAATTTTTCTCAATCGCAATACTTTTTCATATGGGCATGACAATACTTCATATACAGGTAGGTAAGTGAAAGTAAAAATAGATTAATCGGAGCGGCTGCTTCTTGAAAAAGATGTGTGAAGTTGAGAAAGGGTTTGTCGTGGTTGGAAGGATTGAACAACGTGAGTTCGAACATTACTACAGCGGCAAAACCGCATCACCTGAAGGTGAACCACGTTCTTGGCGCTCATCCCGGTGGAGCATTTTCGAAAATCCGTCAACCACAACCCACTAACTCTCCATTATTCTCGGGCCTCATAAGGAAACAATACGTCGTCGAAAATTACAAATAAATAAACAATACCATTCAAAAACCGACAAACCTTGGTATCATCTCCTAAGATTAAACAATGATGCTGATCCACAAAAAACGAAAGAAAAGTAGAAACTTAAATTTTAGATGTGATACGTGTTTCTAGCTGTTGGGAAATTTTGTCAACTGGGCGTAGTCTTCTTAGTAAGAAAATCTCTGCTATAATTTAATAATAATTTAGAATTCTTGTTAATACCATTGCAAAATGAAGCAACCTCACAAGCATTAGATACGCATAGAAACCTATTTTTTTTTTATTTAATGTCTCATGGTTTTAACATGGCTAAACGGAAAATGCAACAGAGAGAGTCCTTAATTTTGCCTATCCAGGTATAACTAGGATAGAGTAACTGGTATCGCACAGGTTCGAGACAATCAATTCTCACGTCCCACTAGAAGGACGGACTAACCAAGGATGTTTTACTCCAATTATATTTTTTTTTATTTTAAAAGCAAGTTTGCTCCACCCACCGCATTCACATGATATTACTCCTTCAGATTATAATTTATTTCTTCGATATCACACACACTGCATATCGATTTGAAATTGTAAAAAAAAATATTGTAATAACTTGTATATGAATGAAGTGCGTGTGATTTTCAGAAGCGCCTTCTGAAGTCTCATTTTTTGATCGTTTAAATTTGGAAACATTTCAATACACAAGAAAGAAATTCAGGGGTACGACATTAACATTGTTCGCCATTTCCGGTGCACACAGCTGCACGCTTTTATTTGTTATTGCATATATCACATACATTTACCGTTACATCCTTGGATTACATCAAATAGGTTTTTACTGTTTAGTAAAAAAAAAGAAGGAGAAAAACTTTAAAATTACCAAAGGAAGGAAAATTGGATAATTAAAACTAAGGTTACTCTTGTTCAATGAAATGTTTATGCTTCGCAATATATTTTTTTGGTTAATTTTTAATCTAAAGATGTATATTATTATTAATTTTTATTGGGATAAATGTTTCAAACTTAATGCCTTTTTTTTTTTTTGTAGAGTAAAAAATGTGGGAAGTACGCATTCTATTAAATTTGAATAAAATTTGGAAGCGGTTTCCAAGCCTTGTCTGTTTGTATCCTTAATTTGCAAATCCTAGCCTTGCTGTAGGTTGCCGTTACAACGTGCAAAGTGTTTGTTTGTTTAACGTCCCTTTTTGCCACTGAGGCTAATCGGAGATGCTACAGTGGAACGTGCAAATTGTGTGTGGTATATTTAGATTAATATAGGATAATGATTCGGTGAATGACCCTGCTACTTGTTGATCCGGATCGTAATGCGCCCTTGCAGAACTTTCAGGAGAATATTTCTCCTCAAGCAGCAAGTTCCAACTGCGTGGAGTGGGAGGGATAGGTTTGCTATTGATCGAAGAAGCTATATGAATCGGGTTCACACAATGTCCAACATCATACTTTTTCGTTCACCTACCTACTTGCACAGACTACATAAAATAGCAATGAAGCATTACTTAAAACTATTTGTCAGTTAAGTGACAAGGAAGAAATACAATGAACTCAGTATGATTGCATAACAATGACCTCTTGGTCTGGCCTCGAGGACAAATGCAAAACGGAACGCATTGTGTTGAGTATAAGATGGCACATTTTAAGATTTCAATTCCACATCGAATACACCCAATGTCACCTTAATTAATTATTATACATCGCAAAATGTATGTTTTAATTAATGGCAGAGGATCCTCCAAAAGCAATTCTAAACAGGTTTTGAAAAAAAAAATCCGCACGGGCCCTGGATCATGTCCAAATAGGATTTTTCATTTTAGATATTTTTATTTTTAGTTTCAGAGCCTAGCAGCAATGACCTGTTTACAGCGCCTATGCATGCACATTCTCGAAAATATGTCTATAATGAAACCGAACTATTCTTGGATCGAATTACTCTTGTTGGATATAATCGCATATAAAGTTTTCGGCCGAACACAATTTTGTGCATTTCAATAATGCGAAATCATTTTTTTTTTAATGAAATTTGCTGAATGTAGATTCCGTCGCCCAATTCTTAGCAAAATAACAATAATGCCATTTCTATGTATGGACCTTCGAAGAAAAGGTGGCTCACTGATTTTTCTATTTTGATTAAATTGAAATTTTAAAAAATGTGGGGGGGTCCTAGACAATAAATCAGTACTAATATTTTGAGTATATGGCTTTTATAATATGTAGTAGAAGTATAGGCGGGCGCAAGCGACGGTGCTGCTTCTGCGACGGCGCTGCAGGAACTAGAGAAACGGGGATAAAAGAGGGGCCATTACCTGGGATTCATAGGGTTTTTTGGCGTTTTTAATTTATTCTTCCATAATTAAAACCCGATTGAGCAAAAAATCATTTGAAAAATATCTAATAGGTATTGCTCGGTCCCTCAGTGTTCAATTAGAAAATCAAAAGACGTGTCATTCCCTTTCATTTCCAAAAAATAAAAAGCTTCTTAAAGAGTGGATTGTAAAATTAAGAATAGATAAGCCTGTTTCGAAACATATGACGATATGTAGTCTTTATTTTAAAGAAAGAGACTATATTTATCCAGGTAAATATTAGTATTTGACATTTTATTATTCCAAAATGCTAGTTTTATGCAAATAACATTGAGACCATAGTGTCATAGATTTGTTTTTCTTTTTTAATTTTCTCCATTTTTCTATTACATCCGTTGTGCTTAATTGTTCAATGTTTTCAATGCGAAGCCTGAAAGTTTTGAGAAATAAATAAATAATATGACAAAGAATCTAAGCTGTCATATCAATGATTGTGTGAATAGGTAATTGATGTTGTTACTAACCGAAAAACGTCGAGTAAAGTTACAATGATGTGTTTGCATTTACCAGAACTACCAGCTTTACATGTACAATGACAAGAAAATTGCTTATTATTATTAATAAATTTGATTTCCACTTTTATTTGATGGGGCAGTCTTTTAAGATTGCTAGTTTAAAGGCAAGAGGCTTGTAAAATAACTGTTTTTTTATTTTTAGATATTATTCCACATGTAAATATGTCGTTTGCATCAAGAATAGCCTGCCCATCAATTAATGGTCTTTTAAAATTACCAATTATCTCTATCACATCAAAAAGGTCTAACACCGTTCTTTCCGACATTTTGCAAAACTACTAGCGCACCCTATATTCGATTGCGCCCGCCTATAATACGAAGTCAGATTAGTTACACCATTTATAAACCAAGAACTGCTAGAACGATTTTTATGATCTTTGTTTTGTCGGATTTGTTTCCAACAAATATAATTAGAGCAGTACAAAGGTACTGTTCCCTGTGGAACAGAATAAGGATTTAACCATTAGAATAATGGGGAGGAGAGGGGGATAATTGTTGGCTTTTTTATCAGTTTAAGGTTTTACTTTTTTTATCTCGGAACCAATTTAATGTGTCAATATGTATATAGGCGGCGATACTCACTCCTATTCAACCTCTTATCCTCTTAACTCAATCAGTAGTCTTTAGAGGAACGCAAGCCGTACAATTATAAGGGATTAAAGTTTCTTGGATGTTATAAACCTTTTACTGGTTTGTCCGATTTCAATAAAGTTAGAAAGGTCATGTTCCAATCAATAAAGTTCCAATTAGTAAAAGGCGCATTTTTAAGTATACCTATTGGTTTGGAGTTAAGTGATCATTTTAGGAATTTTCACAATTACAGATCCGGTTCCATATGTTGGTGAACTGGTTACAAGAGTATTCATATTGGTAACCAGTTATGATTATGTCAAGTGGAGAATGAACTAAAAATGTTATTTACGCTGAAGTATTAGGTATAATTTTTTATTAGTTACTCTGACGATATATATATATATATCATATAATGTCTAGAGCACATAGTTGTAATTCTCTGAAATTACTTGACAAAGTTGATTATCTTATATTGACCATTATAAATTGAAATCATAATGAAATTTTTGAAATAGATGAAAACTTTTTCAAGTAGAATACCCATTTTTATTTTATTATATTAACTATCAATTATCCCAACTAGCCACTTGAGACTTCCTAAGCCCTAGAGATAGGGCTTAAATGGCTAAGGAAAAAATCTTCCTTTAAAATACTGTAACGTTAAATCGTTAAATAAAAAAAATAAAAAAACATATTTGAAATCCCAGACCGTTTGTTGGAACAAACTAAGCGGTTGGATCGAACTGTTTGGATCTAGATTGTGTAGCTCCATCTATGGCATTCCACCAGCTTCCATGCTATTCTACAACGCTCTGAACAGTTGTATCTAGTATTGTAAAGAAAAAATTGTTGTATCTAGACTGTTGTACAACGATATCTACATACACCTTCTTACAACTATATAACTATAGGAGTGATTGACTGAACAGTCTTGACAGTTTAGTCTTGACTGTGAAGCTCAAGCC
This sequence comes from Aelia acuminata, assembly GCA_911387785.2. Lineage (NCBI taxonomy): Eukaryota > Metazoa > Arthropoda > Insecta > Hemiptera > Pentatomidae > Aelia > Aelia acuminata. The sequence goes on along the minus strand of OU426982.1, from coordinate 30,646,932 downwards.
ATATGATTTGTGTGCTATAAAGTTATAATTTTTGTAACCTGCTCGAATATTTGAGTTTTATTAATATTAATTTGTTTACCATTGATAATGGTATATTTTTGTTGAATAAACATTCTGTAACCCACAGAAGTGTTACAATACTTTTAATTTTGTTTATTTCTAGTAAATAACTGTCCCTTGTCATCCCTAGTTACAAGAAATGGCTATATATAAAATTCCAAAGAATTTAGTAATCAAATAAAAGAGAAATAAAATACAAGATTTACCAAAATACACGATTTGGGGCCTGGCAGACAAAATTTGAAACTTCTAAAAAATGACTTCTCATCATCTAATTCATTTCTTTCAATTTTATAACTCACTTTTTCTCAACCTTTTTATGTTTTTTTGCCAGTGGTTAAAAACCTCTGCTATAATAAGGGGACCTTATGTGATCTAAAATATTAAATACAATCTAGTGGTCCCAAAACGATTGTTAAATTTTTATTTAAGGCTCACAACTTTAACTTTATGTACAGCTTAAATTTGAGTTTTATAAAAATCTCAACAGCTCTGGTCATAAAAAAATAATAAGTAAGGTAGGGGCACCGATAGTCGACCATGCACTAGTAGTTGACCATTTTGAAGGAAAAGCTCCAAAATAAGGGATATTTTATGTTGGTAGTAGTGCAAACCTGCTTATAAGACGCTACTGCCATCTGGTTGTCAAATGTTAGCAACTCACAGCTGATTGGCATATCAGTTAAGTAATGGTGGACAGTGAAACTTGTGCTCTCACAGATTCTCCTAATTCTTGCCCTCTGGTTATCTGTTTTGCTAAGGGACTGTATTCAGTTTTTGTGTAAGTACACTTATTTATTTATATTATTCAGTTCAGTAAACAATTATTTATTAAGTGCATGCCTTATTGAACAAAAACACATGTGAATCATGTGGTTTACTCATTATTATGTCTATTGTTTTGTTGTGGTCAACTACTGGATCTACAAATTGTTAATATTCAGAAGTTGACCATCGTAGTCAACTACTGATATATTTAAAAAAAAAATTAATGTAGAAATGAGTTTAATGTTAAAGTAAAACCCGTTTAAAGTAATAGGACAATTTCTCAAGGCCGTATCACTGTTCTTTTCAGTAGATGACCACCTTGGTCAACTTCTGACATAGCCCATGGTCAACTTCTGAATTTCCTTACTTTTTTCCTTTTTAGGCTGTCTAAATTTCATTAAGTATGCCTCCAACAAAGGATAATTTTCGAAATTATTCAGAAGAGGCTTTACTGAAAGCTGTAAACGAAGTTTTAATAAATAAAACAGCAATAAGAAAAGCTGCAAAGAAATTCGGTGTGCCTCGCACAACTCTGAAATACAAAGTGGAGGGAAAAGTACCAATGGAAAGGTATGAATACTTACAAACATAAATATTACTTAATAAGTAGTACCTATCTCTTGAAATTAATTGATTACTTAAATATTTAGGTGTTTATTTTGTAATTTATTCATGTAAGTAAGACTTCTTGTTATTGTTTTTTTCAGGAAAATGGGACCACCTTCCATTCTAACAAAAGCAGAAGAGGAAACAATTTGCCAGTGGATTGTTAAAATGGCTGCAGCTGGTTTTCCAGTCACAGTCGACCAACTGATCACAAGTGTAAAGAAAGTTATTAAAGAAATGCAACGTCCGAATCCCTTCAAGGATGGTACTCCAGGCAAGACCTGGGTAAAATCTTTTTTGAAGCGAAACAAAAATATATCTCGAAGAGTATCCCAAAACCTTACTTCATCAAGAGCAGCAGTTACCAGTTCTAATATACATAACTGGTTTCCCGAGGTACACCAGTATTTAAAAAACAATCAATTCGACATGATCCTCAATGATCCCTCACGAGTGTTCAATTGTGATGAAACGGCCTTTTTTCTTAACCCTAAGGGAATCAGAGTGCTGGCTAAAAAGAGGGAAAAACCAGTGTACCAACAAGTTAATGTAGATGAGAAAGAATGTGTGACAGTTTTAGTAACAGCCTGTGCAAGTGGACTTGTTGCTCCTACTACAGTTCTGTTCAAATACAAGCGTCTTCCTCAAGAGATTGTCGATAATTTCCCAGTAGAATGGGGGATTGGGAAGACCGATTCGGGGTGGATGACTTGCAAGGCATTCTATGAATTTATAGCCGATGTATTTCACCCATGGTTGGTAGAAACACAAATTGTGTTACCTGTTATACTGTTCATTGATGGCCATTCATCACATTTAAGCTTGCAAACAAGCAAGTTTTGTGACACTCATGGCATTATTTTGGTGGCGCTTTACCCCAATGCTACACATCTGCTGCAGCCATTGGACGTAAGCGTCTTTAGAACTTTAAAAGAAGGGTGGAGGAGTAAAGTTCATGATTGGAGAATCAACAACATTGAGGCCCCATCATTGAAAAAGAAAGATTTCCCGAAGCTGCTCATGGAGGTTATCGATGAAAGAGTCACTAAAGATATCCTGGCTAATGGATTTTGTAAATGTGGCTTATGTCCGTGGAATCCCTCAGCTGTTCACATACCTGGTGAAGAAGAAACAAACAATAACTCAAATGTTGAAGTGGACCTGACTCGAATTAAGTACCTGCAGGAAGGCCTCAAATTTCTAAATGAAAACTTAGATAGAGACAAAATTGATAGTTTTCAACGCTCTTCAGAAATATGGGAAGGTGACATAAAGGACTCATCGCTGTTTTTACTATGGAAAAAGATCCAGAAAGAGTTAGAAACCTATAGTAACTATTCAGATAAAAACAATACAGTGGATCCAGCTAACTCACTTAGTCAGGACAACATTCAACTTGATGACTCCATTTCACCAACTGAATTAATACATCAAACAGAGGAAATGTTGAATAGCATTGACATACTGACTGATACCACACTACCAGAAGATGGTAATTATTTAATTCCAATAATGGATGAGAGCGGTGTGAACTCCGGAGGACTCAATGAGAACATGAGCAATCCCTCTTCTCCAACTGCACTCTCCAACACAGAGGCCGCACAGACAGTCATCCTACCTCAGGTCAGAGCAAGCACCTCTTATGAAGGGAATCCTGTAGGACTTTCCCAAAAAGTCCCAAGCCCATTTAAACAGCATTTCTCCTATGAAAACAAAGATATTAAAACAAATAAAAGAAGAATGCCCAAAGAAAAAATATGGTACTTTCCTATTTGATAGCCTCCAGTGATTTAGATTATGTAACTGTTACTTTTATGAAATCACTATAAATGTAAAACCAGATGGTTCCTTCTAACCTATCTGATATTCATTTATTATTTTTGTGATCTCTAATCTAATTGTTGTGTGTAATATATAAAAAGTGGGAATACTACCATCAGAAAGAATTTGCAGAATTTTCTGGCCATTTTGGAAGCAATTAAAAACTTTTCGCCTCCCAAAATAATGATGAAATAAGTATTTAAACCATAACTTTTGTTTGTAATTTTCAATAAAATGTTGTTGTTTTTTTTAAATTTAATCATTAATTTATTAAAAGTGTAGTAATAATAAATATTTATCAGTGAAATTAACATTGAAGTAAGGGTTTAGAAAAAACATATGTTTGTAAACTTTAAAGGGAAGGTTATGATGACCCTGTGAAGTATCTATCTATCTATCTATCTATTATGAAGTAATAGTAACATATACTAAATCACTGGAGGCTATCAAATAGGAAAGTACCGAAAAAATTCCAACCGTAGTTTCAGGAAAACAATTTCATGAATACTTCCAAAAAAAGATAGCAAGGAAAGAAGAAGAAGACAGATTAAAAAGAGAGAGAGCTAATGAAAGGCAAAGAAAAAAAGAAGAGAGAGATAAAGCAAATGAAATTATGTCCAAAAAACCGAGAATAGAAACAGTAAAGAAACTTGTTAGCTGTCCATCTGAGAGTTCCATTTCAAGTGACGAAGATACTGATTCTGATGAAAGTGTTGAAGAGTTCAGCAGAAATGAACAATATTCTGGCCTCAAAGTTTTACCTGTCAAGAGACAAATAAATGAATTTGTTATATTTGTCTATGAAGGGGAATATTCCCAGGGAAGATAACAAATGTCAAGAAGACTGAAGCTACAATCACCTCCATGAAAAAATGTGGAAGATTATGGCAGTGGCCAGAAAAACCTGATATTTTGAATTATGAATGGAGGGATATTGTTTCCCATATTGGTGAGCCACTAAAAACAAGCAAAACTCGTAATATGTATAGTGTTCCAGAGTTGGATTTCTTGTGGAATTGAACTTTTTTATACCTAATCTTGATATGTCTTATGTAATATTTTATGCTGCATTTTAAAAATTAGTACTTAATGATTTAATAAATAGTTTTTAACATTTTTTAATTAATTATACTTAATAATAATACCATCCCCTTATCATTGAAAACTTTTTTCCACAAGGTCAACTACTAAATCAGCATAGGGTCAACTACTAGCGATTTCATTTTTTCAGGTGGTCAACTACTAGAGCAAAAACATTTTTTTTTTAAAGTATTAATAATAAAATATAATACAAAATGTTTCTAATAAAAATGTAACAGTAGCAACGTAAGCAGTCCAAGAAACTTGTTAACCGAGAGAAAATTCAATACTGACTCCACAAATAATGCTATTGGTTAGTGAGTGAGGAATTTCCCTTAGCTGATCAACTACTGGTGCCCTTACCTTACTGTTTCTTGGTTCAGCGATTTTGCTAGGTGGTAAGTTGACCAAGGGCATCTTATCTCATCTAAACTACAAGGTTTTCCACCTTAATTAATACATTTAGAGTATGACTATAGAGGCTGGGTTCGCCCAAGACAGGCACATCCCAAACTCCAAGATCCAGGCTAATGTGAAAAGATTTAATATTTCCATGCCACCCAACGCAGGATACGGAGAAGAGCAGCTAAGTCTCTTGCTTACTGTACTGGCCTACTAACCAGAAAGATTTCCTTTAGAAGTTTCTATCCCCGTTAGATGAGGAGAAAAGTTTTATTTTGTGGAAGGATATATGACTTCTATTCCCACTAACTATATTAATTTAAATGAACTCTATAATAATAAAACCAATGAAATTAGTTATTGAATCACCCAATACTTGCAGTCAAATAGGTAGTTTACTTCGATCTTAAAAGGAAATATGAAATAATATAAAATTACCAACTCCTGTTGAATGATAGATGGATGATATATTCTAGTGAGAGCTCGACTAATTCATTGTTTTAGGCCAGCTTTAACATTAATAAAGTAGTAGTTTTTTGTTCGGTACTCCTACCTGGCCATGTGTGGCATAACCTATTCTAACCATGGTGGGGAGGTTGAGATTTATTCCATTGGGCCTCCATGAAATAAAAGTCAACCCAGGCCGCCATTCGGCTCGAGTGTGCTAATGCGGGTCGCGTTATAATATATAGATATTCTAAATGAAGGAGTGGAGGGAATCGGGTGCTTCAAACTTCTCCTACCTTCTCCTCTCTGCACATAAAATAAGGTGTTCACTAGCAATAATATACCTAAGGGAGGGGTCCGCCCCAATATTCACATCTGGGATTTTAACTCTGCTTTCCTCGTCCATCACTCTAGTAAGAGGCCCACTGCGTTTTCAGTGGGCCTCAAAAAATACATCTTCCACAGGCCCCGAGTGATCTATGTACATCCAATAGAGAGATCGCCAGAAAAAGGAAAGAGAGAAGAGTGCTATGGCAAATGAAATTCAATTAAATTACAGAGTAGTGTTAAGCAAATAATATTCCAATGTTATGAAGGGTTTAAAAAACATGTGTTTTATTCCCTCCTTCCTCCCCTTGTTTTAAATATCTCTGAGTTGCAGTTATATGTTATTATATATTTCTTATTGAGCATAAGAATTATCTTTGATTACCTCATAATACTAACATGTAAAAAAGCTGGCAGCTCAGAGAAGGATAAATGAGGATAAGGCATATAAGCAATCAATAGGTTGCTTATTGAGGGATGTGTAATACTGAAGATCTGTAATAATGCAAATACCCATATAGAATAAAATGCAAGGCATCCTTTCAGTTCAAGAGATGTGGATAAGGGCTCTGGAAAACTCAGCTGAGGATTTTACGAAGAAGTAAAAGTAAAAATTAAGCTATGCATCCTCCCATAAAAGTGAAGCTATTGATGAAACCTAAAAGTAAGCAGGATGGAGGATGGAGAACTTTTGAAAAATATTTTTAAAGGAGGGAATATGAATAAGATCTTTTTAGATGTAGCTGAAAAATAATCAGCATTAGAGAATAATGTGAATTAGTGAATTTGATGAAGTTCAAGGTTGTTCCTCTTTGAATGTTTTCAGAATCATCTTGCTCAATCAAGCATTTTAAGTACAAAAAAATCAATAAATAATATAATAAATAAATTATTTAAAGAAATTTTCTCCATCCCATTATTTATTTCAGAACCCCATTCCATCTTAAAAAAGGTAGCTAGCTGAAATCAGCAGGACCAATGCACTCAGTATGAGTTTGTGGAGACCTGATACATTTTGTTTGCTGTTAACTTGAACAAATATTGATTAGTTATTAATTCAGGTAGCATTAATATATTTTATTTTATTTTTGTCGATAAAAGGAAATTGAATCGAGTGAAAAATCCATTTTTCTATCATTACATTTTTATTGAAAAATTATTAAAATCATTTGACGAATATGCGATATCAAAATTCTGTAGGTGCTAAGTTGGTTGATTAAGAAGGAATAAGTCAGATTTTAAACATTTATAGTTAGTTATACATCAAAAGCTGGTCAGGACATTCCAATAATAGTACCAGCAAATTCACTTTAAAACCCTAATATGTACTGTTTTCCAGGTACTTATAGCTTCCTAGGTACCTTGGTAATATGGAATATTTAATATTACTATAGAATAGGTTTTTAAAAAATTAAATATTTCTACTTACCACTCGGCAAGCCCAGGTGGCCAACTACGTCTCAAGGACGTACTCAGGTATATTCTATCCTATCCACTTGAAAGAGATGGCCACATAGGAAAGTTTTGAATTTAGTTAGTCAGCCACCTGCACTGGTTCATGACGGTCATTTCGGCGGTTTTGGTTTCCTCCTAGCTGCTTTATAGCCATAGCTGTGGATTTTTAAAGTTTTCACTCAATTTTTGTATAATTTAAAAATTATTCTCTCTACTTATATTATATTTTATTATTATATTACATTACCCAGTTACAGTGGATTAGGAAATTAACAAAAAACTATATATGCAAATTTTTACGGACAAGAATGAGGAGATTTGTTGATGCAGAAACTGCGTTGGGCAATCACAAACTGAATATATTTTTTTTTTTTTTTATACTATTTTATTTGTATTTCATGTCACAAACCAATTGTAAATAGTGATCATTATAGTTAGTATTAAAATAATTAGGTATAGAATTAAAACTGTGTAATTAATAAATAATCTCATCAGTTAATATTATTTTTGTTGTGGCCAAGTGGGCTAATGTGTTGTCCCTGAAAACCCCTGTATTTAGTGAGTAACCTGAATTTAGTGAGTTTAACACATTCATGCCGTCGCGTACCACCTATGGCCAGCATTTGACTGCCTCATCTGGTGGCATGTACCTCCGGTGTCTCTCATTAGAATGCCTCCTCGGCCAAATATTTAGATCTTTAACACTTTGACTGCCGAAAAAGAATACCTGAGAGTCACCTTCATTAATTTTTTAATAACAATTACAGTTAATATCGAATTATAAACATAAATTGTAGGATAGTGTTTTTTATTGTTTATTTTATTATTGTTCGATTTTCAATACTGCATAACAATAGCTCTGTCCGATAGAGCGAAAAGCATGAAGCTCAGCCGCCAATGAGCGAGGAGCATGAATTACAGTCTGGTTTTTATTCAAACTCCGTATTAATCCCACACTTTCATGCCTGGCCTGGGAAAAAAACCTGTATTGCCGAAAAGTCTCAGAAGGGAAGAGATAATAACCTAGTAATTCCATTCAACAAATTTCTGTTTTCAACCATTAATAAATCAAAATATTGTCGGAAAAAAAAAAATGATATCATTATCTTGAGAAATGTTTAGGGGGAATCAATTTCAAATTAAATTAAAAAAAAAAGATTTAATTGTCTTTAACAATAGAAACTTCTATTTACATAACTTAGACATAAACATTGATAGTTAACAGTTTATAATGTGTAATATTATATATTTATGATTTCTAAACAGCAATATAGTGCAATCACAATAGGTTTGCTGCTATAATTTTTTTTTTGTTTTTCCTTGTCCATAGAAACATCATCTCAGCAGAAGCAGCATGGTGATATTTTCATCTTTTCAGATGATTAAAATAACTTGCATAAATTTGTATCTATTTCATTGTAAAAAAACAAAACAAAAAAAAAAACACCTAATATAGTTGTTTTAAATCATTAAATGAATTTTAAATCTATTAAAAAGTATTTTCTTCAAAACAGAGAACATGAATGATACAATGTGAATGTTATTAAACATTTATGACATGAGATACTTCTAAAGGGACAAAATAACAGTTTGGTTTTTTGGTGATATAACAATATTATAACTTAAAAAAATAAATCAAGCAAAAAACTAAATTAAAAAATTGCAAAAAATATTTACTTAATGCTACAAAAATAAGACAGGAAATACAGTAGTATTTCTGGTAACTTTTAGTTTAACAATGTCATTCTTAATTGAACTGCCTTGATCATCAACTGAAAACATTTAGAGTAACACATAATTTTAGGATTATAAATACTTTTTCATTTCCTAAGATAATATCTATGTTTTCTATGATAACTTCAGGTTAACTGGCATCATATGCCTTCAGGGAATGAACATATACATTCACATATTTCATAAATATACTAATATTACATAAATGCAGTCAATAAGATTACTTCAACGATTAATTTAGCAAATTTTTACTTAAAATAAATAATAAACTGAATAATTTAAATGAAATAGGGAGAATTAATGAAACTTTGAAAACAAATCATATAAGTAAACCCTTTATTTACACTAAATCATATAGAAATAAAGAAAAAGAAAGATGATAGAAATGAAATCAGTGTTAGGGGCATTACAAACGAGTGTGCTACAGGACAACCCTAAAGTCTTATGGCGGCAGTTCAAATCTGTCTTGGTCAGGTTGCCCTTTTTGCCTCTAAATAATTATTTGTATTAATATTGTATTAAATGAACCCAGGATATGTTGCCATTTTTGTTTGTTTTTTTATTAATCATAAGCCAACTTCTAATTAAAAAACATCTTTAATTGAAAATATATCTATTTGGTGATATGCTAAATTTAAAAGATCCAATTGATTTACGTTAGTATTAAAAATATTTTTTTTTGGTATACAATCTATGGGAAATAGCCAAGTTGTCCATTGGTTAAATTAATTCTAGTATTACAGGACTGAATCCCAATATTAATTTTCGAATGGTTGAAGGCAACGTTTCTATTTACGAAACAAATGACTAAGAACAAAATATAATTTTTTTCTTTTGTTTTATATTGGTTAAATCAGATGTTTCCAAAGGGAGTTCACTAATAAAACATAGTGAAAATCACAATACAATTTTAATATCAAGCAAAACCCAAATTGTGTAAAGGCGATTGCTCAGATATCTTTAACCATTTGAATTATAGTTGGTATAATTCTATGAAATGTAAACTTATTACATAAATTCAACAACAATACTTCTCTTATTTTAATACATTAATGATTTTATGACTAAAATATGTTAAATTTAACATCAATTTTAACATCCATAAATACTTCTTAATCTTTGAGACAACACAACATTAAGTACATTTAGATATGCCAAACTTACAGCAAAAGCTCTGAGAGAAATTGACAGTTCTTTTAAGTACATACTTGCATAAGGGTTTATAAGCGATACCGGGTCAAGATATTGTTTAGAACACTACTTTTGCTACCCATAAAATTTCTTCACATAATAAAAATATTCTACATATAAGAATACATCGTGTGAAAAAGTAATTTATACGAGTAATGTACATCAATATAATTCTAATAAATATTTTCTGTTACTAAAAAATAAAACATATATATACTACATGATTAACTTAAGGTCATTGCCTTCTAACAAAATATTGTCAATAACCTCCTTCAAATTCACAAGGTATGAAATATTTTTAATTTATTATCACTTGTGTTTCGAGAAATTTTGTGTATTTGTTTTTTTTTTTTATTTATACTTACAATGGTCCAAAATATTCAAAATCTATTTTAAAAATTCATAACTATTTAATTCTATGCTGCGGATTAGAAACAGCATGAAATAGTACTGTACTCATAGAAAACTAACTTTACTATCATAAAAAATATGAGCCAAAGCATATATAATTATTAGTTTGATTTATTATTTTTTTCTTGTGTGTATAATGGCAGTCAAGAATTGTGAAGTGTAGTTTACTCGTGTCATGTTGAGTAGCAAATCTTACATAAGGCATGACTGTTAACCTGTTTTCTATGAGCTGCATGCTGTGCAAGAAGCTTTCTGCGTATGTTCTCTGACGTAATCTTGAACGTTAAAGGAAGATTTGTTATGAGCTGCGTTCTTCCTTGCTTTTAATTCTCTAAAAAAAATAAAAATATTGATCTTCAAATAACATATAAGTTACAAAATAATATAATTGACACTTAGAAATCATTTCAGTTTAAAAAAATCTGGTGCTTGCGCGCAACACACAACTTTCACTTACCAACTTACTTAGATTAGAAATTAATGCGTTTTGTTAATTGCCACTTCTCAAATGAACAGAACGGCTTTAATTATGAACAATGGTCTGTCATTAAAGGCGAACTCCGCATGCGTGGACTCAACGAGTTTTATGAGATGACTGAATATTTTTATTTTTTTCTCCTCTTTATGTTTTCTTTATTTTTATCATATCTCATATTTAGCCATTTCTTATTTTTAGGCGTAATGAGAGACAGTTAATTTCTCCATATAAACAAAAACAAAGGTACTTTATGGGAAACAAACAAAAAAGGCCCCACCCCCAAAAAGCCCCCTCAGAACATTTTAATAATGATAAAGCTTACCTGATAGTAAAGAACACCTAATTTTCATTTAAAATGACGAATTTGATAAAAATCGTTAAAGCCGTTTTTGAGATCATCGAAAAAAAGGTAAAAATTAGAAAAAAAAATTATGAAATAAAGTGCCCGCTCCGTTTGACCAATGTTGATGAAATATTGGCTATCACATCTTTGGCATATAAATACATCAAATACCCAGTTTGATCAAAATCGTTAAGGCCTTTTTTGAGTAAATAAAAAAAAACACGTGAAAATGATACAAAATTTATTAAGTAAAGTCCCCCCTCCGGTTGATAAATTTTGATGTAATGTTGGCTATCGCATCTTTGGCATATACATACATCAAATACCCAGTTTGATCAAAATCGTTAAAACCATTTTTGAGTAAATAAAAAAAAATATTTGAAAATGATACAAAATTTATTAAGTAAAGTCCCCCCTCTGGTTGATCAATTTTGATGAAATTTTTACAGTCATATCTCGGGCATATAAATAAATCAAATACTCAGTTTAATCAAAATCGTTAGAGCCGTTTTTGAGAAAATCGAAAAGAACTTAAAAAGTTATTAAATAAAGTACCCCCTCCCTTTGAGCAATTTTGATGAAATTTTTGCTGTCACATCGCCGGCATATACATACACTAAATACCCAATTTCAGTTTTGTACGGCCTATAGTTTTTGAGCTAGTCTGTTCACACACACACACACAGACACACAAACACACAGATACACAGACCATTTCGTGGGACTTGGTTATTTGGACTCAGGGGACCCCAGAACGTGTATTTCCGTTGAATACCGGAAGTCGAAATTTTTCACGATCGCAATACTTTCCTTACTATATATTTCATATATACGTAAGTGAAAGTAAAAAAAAAAAATCAGGTGCGTGCGCGCAACACACAACTTTCACTTACCAACTTATTTAGATTAGAAATTGACGTGTTTTGTTAATTGCCACTTCACAAAGTCACAAATCTTTCCACATTCATTTCTTATTTTTTCCTTTTATGAGTAATTGAAAACACATGTGAAAATGATACAAAATTTATTAAATAAAGTACCCCCTCCATTTGATCTATGTTGATGAAATTTTCACAGCAATATCTCAGGCATATTAATACATCAAATACTCAGTTTGATCAAAATCGTGAAAACCGTTTTTGAGTAAATAAAAAAACACGTGAAAATGAGAAAACATGTATGAAGTAAAGTGCCCCCTCTAATAGATCAATTTTGATGAAATGTTTACTGTCACATCGCGAGCACATACATATACTAAATACCAAGTTTGATCGAAATCATTAAAGCCGTTTTTGGGTAAATGAAAAAAAACTCATAAAAGTGGGACACAACTTATTAAGTAAAGTACCCCCTCCGGTTGATCAATTTTAATGAAATTTTTACAGTCGTATCTCGGGCATATAAATGGATCAAATACTCAGTTTAATCAAAATCGTTAGAGCCGTTTTTGAGAAAATCGAAAAAAACTTAAAAAGTTATTAAATAAAGTACCCCCTCCCTTTGAGCAATTTTGATGAAATTTTTGCTGTCACATCGCGGGCATATACATACTCTAAATACCCAATTTCAGGTTCGCACGGTATATAGTTTTTGAGCTAGTCTGTTCACACACACACACACACACACACACACACAGACACACACACACACACACACACACACACACACACACACACACACACACACACACACACACACACACACACACACACAGACCATTTCGCGGGACTTGGTTAATTGGACTCAGGGGACCCCAAAACGTGTATTTCCGTTGAAAACCGGAAGTCGAAATTTTTCATGATCGCAATACTTCCACTTACTATATATTTCATATATAGGTAAGTGAAAGTAAAAATTTTCACGATCGCAATACTTCCACTTACTATATATTTCATATATAGGTAAGTGAAAGTAAAAATCAATAATAAAAATACAGGAATTTCCAATCAAAGATTGTTTCAAATTTTTAAGTATTTAACCTCAACTGATTGATGTATTCATTGCATTAAAAAAGGCAGCCAAGAAACTTATTCTTAATTTCAATCTAAAAAAGACTAACGGACAAAAAACAGGTAGAATCATTGAAGAATGAAGGTATACCTTGCTATTGCCATAAATGCCAGCTCAACATTCTGTCCAGTTTTGGCTGAAGTTTCCATAAATGCAACGGAATATTCTCTCGCTAACCTTTCACCATCTTCCCTCCTTACCATTCTTTCTGAACTCTGGCAATCAGATTTGTTACCTGAGTGCACAAAATATGAATCAAAATAAATAATATACATCAAACGCATTATGGAAGAAATTTATATTTTAAATGTGATGATGTGATGTGAGGACACCTATCAACTATTACTATTTCTGTATAACAAAGGCTATCTTTAGTTATTTCTTTAGCTCCACAAATGAAAAATGGATTGTATTTAAACATTTAATATAAATCTACAGCGTAACTATGCACTAATATTTTAAATTAGGCTTTCATGTAATAAAAATTTAAAAAATAAAAAAGTGCGCTCCCTCAGAAAATTTCTGGATCCACTAATGAGTGAGATTTACATTTTAAAATTATCACTGAAATAAAAGGAAGATGTGGATTAAAATTAATTTATTATGTAAAACTTAAATCCTTTCTATTTCTAGATGAGGTAAGTGCAACCACATGAACATGTCCCACAAAAAAGCTCTGGATCATTCTACTACAGAGTTTTGTAGACGTAGTTTGCATGAAGTATTGTATAAGTAGCTTCTGAAGATTCTATTCGCTACAAACAATATTAAAAACAATTCCAAAAAAAAAAAAAAAAAAAAAACTAAAAACCAGCTAATAACAAAAATAACTGTCCATCCCCCAGTGAAGGGTTAAAGTATTTGCTCTTGATTAAATAATTAATTAAGGGGACAAAGCTGGCAGTTGAGCCTCCTCTTGGTCAAATCATCTCTTTGCTCAAACTTTGATCCGTGATTTATAGTTTTAAAGGTTTTAATTAATTAAATTTTTAATAATGATGCTGTTTAAGAACAAAAATAATTTAAAGTATTACAATTTTCTAATACATAATTTTTTTTTTAATTTGTTAAACTTGAATAATTTATTCAAGTAATATTAAGTAATTAAGTAAATATTTGTTAAAGTTAAATAATTTATTGAAATATTCAATAAATTTTATGTTGCGATTTGCACTAAACTACTTAAATGGAAATGTGTAAGAAAAAATGATTCATAATAATTATAATAATAATATATGTATTTAAAAAAACAAGCACATACCTAACAACATGATTACTACATCATCTTGGGCATACTCCCTTATTTCGACGAGCCAAGCTCTAATATTGTCAAAACTGGTTTTGTTGGTAACATCATATAAAAGTAACAGAGCTGAAAAAAATAAAATATTATATAATCAATAATATTGGAACATAGTAATTTTTGATAAATAGATAAAAAAATTAATAGATTGTTTTAAGAAAATCAAACAAAACATAAATCATAAAATATCTTTAATTTTAAAAGAGAACTGTTATAAGAGTTTGAATCTTAATTCAGGAGTAGTTAACATAAGAGAAAAAGTTAAAAGAATTTATCTGAAGTAATTTGATTATTCATGTTTTAAAAAACCTCTAGCCATTTCCAACAATATACTCATATCTGTGGCCCTTGAGACTACAAAGATACTTTCTAATCTGCAATTTCATCAATATCGATTCAAGTACTTCAATCCTGTTTTTATTTATTTTTATTTTTATTTTAAAGGCTAAATAATATGACTATAAATTGGATGCATTTCATTACTGGGATGCATCAATTGCATGATAGCCTGGATGGTAGTTTATGATATGGATGGTAGCCTTTTTTAATGGATTGATGTTATTCTGAAATGTGCCTTCCCTGTAAGGTCACACAACCTCTAGCACACTTGTCAGCGACAAATCACTAGAAAGCTCTCCTGTAAGTCACCTGAGTCGCAGTGTGTTTTACTAAAGCAGTGCAGGTGATAGAAGCAGGCTTAGGTACCTCTCGATCTTAAGCTTTTGGAAGAATCATTAAAGAAGAAAGAATTAAATGCCACAGTAGTTCTGCCAGAAAATATCTGGGTTAGCATTTCAGAGGACCCAGTGAACTGAAAGCGGTGAAAGATTTAGCACAAAACTAGGGAGAGGGGTTACGACCCACACACTCAAATGTTGGCTTTTGCCTGAAAGCACTTCTTTTTTTGTCAAATTTATTTAATGAATTATTTACTTGCAGCAAAAAGCACTGTGCTCTAAAGCATTACATTTATGGTTTAGCAGTTATTCAATTGCATTATTCCTTTAAAAATATAAAAAAGGTATGTCTGCTAGGATCTTTTTCCTCACTTAGAGGGAAGAGTGCTGTAATTTGTAGGATTTTCTTTAATGAAGGAGCTCTTCCGTGTTTAATATTTTTTAATTATTTTTTTCCCGACGTTTCGAGCTTGTGGCTCATCCTCTGGGGTTATCTACATTACATACATTACATTAATCTACTACACTTAAATATAATATCCAAGTATGTTTTTACTATTTTTTTATATTGGCATTACATTACCTTATCTTTAGTTGCTACATTTCCATACAAGCCATTTGTCAAATGCAACAAGAAACAATATATGTAATATAATTACAAACTATATACAGAATGCTAGAATAAATAAAAAAAGTAACAACCCCCTCAATAAACAAATCAATAAAGACCTAATAGACCTTAAAGAATACATGAAAGCAAACCAGGATACAATAATAATCAAATCTGACAAAACAAAAAAACTAGTAATCCTGTACAAAGAAGAATATAAAGAAAAAATGGAAAAACTTTTGGATGATAAAACAACATACAGGAAACTCAGAACAGAACCATTTAAAGAACTAAACATTAAAATTAACAATTATGTCACGGAAATATTCAAAAAAGGATACATAGATAAAAAAACCAAAAACAAATTACAAGTTACAGATTACACATCACCCAGAATTCACGGCCTCATTAAATTACACAAAAAGGACCATGATATGAGACCAATTATAAATAACATAGGGGGACCGACAGAGGCATTGTCCAAGTTTCTAAATCCGGCCTTAAATGTCTAAATAAGAATAACGAATATGACATAAAAAACGCACTTGAATTAAAAGCAATATTAAAGAGTATAGATTTCCAAAACAAAAATTTACATATAGCTAGTCTTGACGTTAAATCCCTATTCACCAATGTACCAATAGATGAAACAATAAAAATCATAGAGACACAATGGGACCAAATCAAGAACAATACAAAAATAAAAAATAAACACACATTCATAGAAGGTCTTAATATATGTCTAAAAAAATAGTTTCTTCACATATAACAAACAATTTTATAGACAAAAAGAAGGACTACCAATGGGCTCAAATTTAGCAATAAATATCAGCGGAATATACATGAATGACCTCATCAACAAAAATATAGAAAAATTAGCAACAAAACCCATATTGATAAAAAAATACATAGATGATCTCATAATAATAGCAGACAATACAGATACCCTCAATGAAATACTATCAAAATTTAACAAACACCATAAACAAATAGAATTTACCATAGAAAACCACATAAACAACAGTATCAGATATCTGGATATAGAAATAAACATTAACAATGCAAATAAAAAAATAACAACAAAATGGACCAAAAAACCAACCACAAGCAACACACTACTAAATTACTGTTCAAACCATCCCATAACACAAAAAATAAACACAGCAAAAAATCTTATAAATAGAGCAATCACATTAACAGATACAGAACATTTAAAAAACATTAAAATCCAAATATACCAAATTTTAGAAGAAAACCTCTATCCAAAAAAACTAATAAATAAAATATGGTACAACATAAATAATAATAATATGATAATATAACAAAATAAAACCAACTCAAAAAACAATACTAAAATCAAAAACAGAGAACCAAAACAAAATACTAATCCAACAAAAATATACGAAAACAAAGTAATAGATAAACCAAACCAAAAATTAATTACAGATTTCTACTCAGACAAACAAGAGTAAAAAAATAAAAAGATAGATAATGAAAATTATAAGAAAACAAATAATAAATACTACAAAATTCAATACATACCACAATTAACAGATAAAATAAAAAAGGCATTCAACACATACGATCACCATAACATAAAGCTGGGTATGTACAATAGAAACAAATTACAAAACCACATAAGCAATATGAAAGACAAAATAGAAAAACTCGAAAAACAAAACGCAATATATGAAATAGAATGCAAAAACTGCAACAAAAAATACATAGGTGAAACATCTAAAAAACTAAAAACAAGATTAACACAGCACAAAAATAATTGTAAAAATATAAAAAACATAAAAGCAACTGCATTATCCGAACACTCCATAAAAAATAACCATACCTTCGATTTCGATAAAACCAAAATTCTAAGCATAGTACAAAATACAAAAAACAGAAAAATAGAAGAAGCAATCCATATAACAAAAGACATAGAAAACACAATAAACTACAAAACAGACACAAAACACCTAAACAACCACTATGCAAACATAATGAAAAAATTGAAACACATATGAAAAAATAATAGAAAC
Organism: Aelia acuminata; assembly: GCA_911387785.2. Taxonomy (NCBI): domain Eukaryota; kingdom Metazoa; phylum Arthropoda; class Insecta; order Hemiptera; family Pentatomidae; genus Aelia; species Aelia acuminata. The sequence goes on along the minus strand of OU426982.1, from coordinate 30,629,176 downwards.
AAAACATCAACAAACATAGAGAGCAGGATGAGGGAGACTAATCAATGCAAGTACCAAAGTCCACACACAGCCAATAACTATAATGTGACAATGAAATCAAAGACAATGTAACAGGCCATAAAATGCAATAGACAAAAGTATTTTTATACTTTTAAAAAGAGAAGTTGACAAATGGCTTGTATGAAAATGTAGCAACTAAAGATAAGGTAATGTAATGCCAATATAAAAAAATAGTAAAAACATACATGGATATTATATTTAAGTGTAGTAGATTAATGTAATGTATGTAATGTAGATAACCCCAGAGGATGAGCCACAAGCTCGAAACGTCGGGAAAAAAATAATTAAAAAATATTAAACACGGAAGAGCTCCTTCATTAAAGAAAATCCTATAAAAAAGGTAAAATATTAGGGGAAAGGTCATGACCCCTGTGACCTCCCCTCTCTGGATCCATCCTTGACGGAAAGAAGATTATGTGTACATTACTAAAAAGTGGAACAAAGGTTCTACTTTAAGAAAATATTACAAGAGTACTTAGGATGCAAAGTACATCCTTACATGGAAGTAGGTACCTCCAGGCCATTAGACGAATTATCAGGTCATCCCATAAGTAATGTCGGTTTTTAATGGCGTGCAATAAGGTATAGGATAAAATCAATGGAACACATTCAATCTAAAATGTATTTACCATCTTGTTGTATAAAAGTTTGCCACCTTCCTTTGGTTTTGAATTAAAGAAAGCTAACACCTCGTTTTTCACCTCATCGACTGACTTCATGCTCTTGCCGCTTAATGAGTTTTGGAGATTGCGGAAAAGGTGATAATCCGAAGGCGCCAAGTCTGTGGAATACGGTGGGTGAGGAATAATTTCCAATCCAAAATCCTTTAATTTTTGCAATGTTGGTTTTGCAACACGGGGCCTTGTCATGATGGAATAAAATTCTGTATATATTGATAAGTGGTGGATTGTCCCCTCAATTGCTCGCTTCAATCGGTCCAGCTGATCACAGTAAAGATCTTTAGTGATAGTTTGATTATGATCAAGGAATTCGTGATGAAGGATTCCTTCCAATATCCCACCATACAGACATCATCACTTTTTTCGGATTAAGTCCTTCTCTCGCTTCTGTCCTAGGTGTTTCTCCAGGTCCTAATCGCTGCCGTGACCGTCTAACATTCCGATAGAGATATTAGCAAGTTTTCGGTAAGTTGAAGCAGTATTTTCTCCTTTATCGAATTCCCATAAGCATAAGTGGGCATAAGTGGTTTCTTGGGAGATCCATTTCAAATGAAATTTCAGCACAGAATAAATAAGTTTCACCAACCAAAACATCATAAATAGATGTGTATTTTTTATAATAAACAAAAATAAATTGAAAAGGAGGGATTAGTAAACTAAACATAAACAAACAGAACATTAAAAACCAACATTACTTATGGAATGACCATATACCTTATGCTGCTACAAATCATCATTAATATCATTTTATAGTGCGTATGTATTTTTTAACAGCGTTTCACCATGACTCTTTTAAGTACTCATTTGCATAGATCAAAATACTTTAGAGGGCATGGAAGCATTAAACAAAGCTTTGTGAACTAGTAAAAGGAAGATGTAAAGAGAAATGAAAAAATAATATTAATAAATAACCCAGGAATTTTCAAAATAAAAAAGTACTATTAATAGTTTTTTGTTTTTTTTTCGACAAATCAAGGATGTCTTTTCAGGAATATATTCAAAGATGAGGAATTTCAAGAAAAGTAACAAAATGAAAACAATTGGAAATAAAAATAGAAGATTGATTCCAGATGTATTTAATAGAAAATACATTACTTATAAAAAATCAGTTTACCATGAGCATCCCTGTAATATGCATGGGTAACACTCCTGAAGCGTTCTTGTCCTGCGGTATCCCAAATTTGAAGTTTAACTTTAGAATCATCAACACACACAACCTTATTCTGAAACAGAAGCACAAATTCAGTTATATTAATTTAAAAGTTCTGATACTTATTAATAAATCAAATATTTTGATACAGATATTAAAAAAATATCTTATATATGACCATATAAATTAGATTTATAAAAATTTTTTCTTCACCCTTCAGAGGACAGGGTGAGTGCTTAAATGGAAAGTTATAATATATAATAACAAGAGTTATAATAGTTTATAAAAACATTAATACATTTTCACGCATTCAATATAATTAAAATTAAAATAAATAAAGAGGTTTACAGTCATATTATTATAATACTAGGCCACACATGCTTAAAAGTTGTACAAAAATAGTCTATTTTTAATTTATTCCAAGATTAGAATATTTTAATTTTCTTTTTTCAAGATCTATACATACTTGTGACAAGAATACAAGATTTATAGCTCCTGAAAATGTTTTCAGCCTCAACATATAACCACAACTTTTCAAGAGAGACGAAAAACTTTATTATGAAATATTAACCCATTTCGTTCCAAGGATAGGAACTTTATCACTTTCCAGCATTTCTTTTGATTTATATGTTAATAGATGTTAAAAGTATATGATTGTAAATTTAAAAATGATTGCCCTATGGGAACCCAATTTTATTGGAAACACACCTCTGGGACAGTAAGGGGTCAAAGGAGAAAACTAAAACCGCCCTAATTATTTCTAAGTTTATTATTAAATTCTTTGTATCAAGGATAGACATAAAAAGAATTTAAAAAATTATTTTTCATAATATTTTTGAAACACCAATAATTTATTGGTGTGGATAATTCTTATTTCAGATTTCTGAAAGTCTATATATTTGAAGTTTTCTAGTTCACATAAAAAATTCCAGGTGTACAAATTTTTAGACTTATTGACATTTTAAAAAATAATTTAGAACCTTAAATATTGATTAAAGAACAGACATGAATTCAACTCGTAATAATATACTGAAGAAAATATTAATATTGCTGATGCGTAAACACATCTAGGGGGCCAAATGGGTTAAATTTTCATCATATTGAGTATTTTTTTTTCTTTTTTTTTAACAATATCACCAGCAAGTGACATATATAGTTGGGTAGAAAATAAAATATTGAATGGAAACTTTATGCAAAAAGAAAATTATGAAATAATCCTAAATCAACAATTATTATCACTTATGTATTTTCATATTTTAAGTCAACATCCATAATTAATTTTTCAATCTAATTTAATATTTAAAAATAAAATTTTCTCAGTTTGAAGATTATAGCATTCACATTTTTTTTTCTTTTATAAATTAATTAAATATGGTAAATAATTTAGCATGAGACAAATAATTAAATACCAGAAATATAAAAATATTTTTCAATTAAAAAAATAATAATAATCACTTACCTGAGAATGCTGGAAAAGCCCATGGTAGGTTTTCTGAACAATATTTATTACTTACCTTTATTTACATGGAATATTATATCAACTGGCCATCTTGAGGTATAACGTATGAAGAAGAAGAATATATAGAAATAGAATATAGAAATAAATAATATCAAAATATTTAATGCCTTCAATAAATTAATTTCTTACAACTTCTATTCTTTTTTGAAATAATGTTTTAATCCAAGTGTTTCTGAAATATATAGCCAACACACGTTTTACTAGGCGGCAGTCTATGATATATTTTTAACATAAGAAGCTTCTAAGGAAATTGAATCTCCTAATCCTAACGCTCCCAAACTTATATTATCTCTTTTTTTTTCACGTATATGAGAACATGCTTATATCCTTCATCATCTGGTGTTTAAAAATTCAATTTAATTTTCTCACTGATATATTCCTTTATCCGTCCTTGTAAAATATTTAAAGTTGAGAGAGAGTTTTGAAAAATATATAAGTGCTAGGTTAAGCTAAAGTCAGTGCATACAAGATTACAAATTTAAGGATGAAGGTAAAAGGGTTTATTTTAGAAGGAATTAATAAATAGACTATTAATATTTTTTTAAAGTATAAATATACTCAGAAAATTTACTTATACACAATCATGCTCTTTTTATTCTAAGATAGAATATCATACATAATAATAATAATAAATTTGTATAAGGAATAGAAGTGTTGAAGAAATTTATAATTCAACAATAAATTATGGAAAAGTTTGTTAATATAAAAAAAAAAAAAATACAAAATCACATTAAAATTTATTAAAATAACACTTACACGAAAATCTATCCCTACGGTTGATATGAAATTTCCAGAAAGAAAAAGATTGTCTCTGAATCTAACCAATATACATGTCTTCCCAACACCTGAATCTCCGAGCAGCATCACCTAGCAAAAAAAGAAACCAGGTTTTAATCATACAATTAGCATTAAGTATATACAAATTTTAATAAATATTTAACGTACATTAAATATTAACAATATAAATATTAACAATAAATTATTTTTTTATTAGAGAATCTTAGACAGGCTTGATTATATAAGGGATTCCCCCTGCATAAACAGGTTGTCTAGGATAGGGGGCAGGGGAGGACTTGCTTGAGGAGTGGTGTAGACGGTCGACTTCAAGCGAGAAGGACTCGATTCTTAGGAAATCAGGAAATACTCCCTCACAGTCTAATCCAGATTTGAGGCACGGAAGTCCCAACTGATTATGGTCATTGGTTCTCACAGGTCCTTACAAGACAAGGGTGGTTTTCGAACTGAGTAACATTAGGGGTAGGCTGATATATCAACTCCTTTTTACTTTCACTTACCTATATATGAAATATATAGTAAGTGGAAGTATTGCGATCGTGAAAAATTTCGAATTTCGACTTCCGGCTTTCAAAGGAAATACACGTTTTGGGGTCCCCAGAGTCGAAATAACCAAGTCCCGCGAAATGGTCTGTGTGTGTGTGTGTGTGTGTGTGTGTGTGTGTGTGTGTGTGTGTGTGTGTGTGTGTGTGTGTGTGTGTGTGTGTGTGTGTGTGTGTGTGTGTGTGTGTGTGTGTGTGTGTGTGTGTGTGTGTGTGTGTGTGTGTGTGTGTGTGTGTGTGTGTGAACAGACTAGCTCAAAAACTATTAACCGTGCGAACCTGAAATTGGATATTTAGTGTATGTATACCCCCGCGATGTGACAGCAAAAATTTCATCAAAATTGGTCAAACGGAGGGGGCACTTTATTTCATAACTTTTTTCCAATTTTTACCTTTTTTTTTATTATCTCAATAACGGCTTTAATGATTTTGATAAAATTCTTCATGTTTAATGGAAATTAGGTTTAAAATAATATCAGGTAAGTTTTATCAGTATTAAAATTTTCTGAGGGGGCTTAAATGGGGAAGGGGCCTTTTTTGTTTTCCTATAAAGTACCTTTGTTTTGGTTTATATTGAGAAATTAACTGTCTCTCACCTCGCCTAAAAATGCGAAATGGCTAAATATGATATATGAAAAAAATCAAGTAAACATATACAGGAGAAAAAAAGAAAAATATTCAGTCAACTCATAAAACACCTTGAGCTCACGCATGCGCTGTACGCCTTTAATGACAAACCAATGCGTTAAAAATTAAAGATGTTCTGTTCATTTAATGAAAATTATTTGTTTCACGGGAACTAAATGAAATATTCAACAAGTACATAGAGAATTATAAAATCAGACGACTTGGAGTATTATGCTTGCATTGCCGAATTATCACGATCAAAAACTTTTATTTAATAATAAAAGAAATTAGTGTTTTTTTTTAGCAAATGAAAACAAAAATAAGAAATGAATGAGCAAAAATGTATAACTTTGAGAAGTGGCAATTAACAAAACACATTAATTTCTAATCCAAGTTAGTTGGTAAGTGAAAGTTGTGTGTTGCGCGCTCGCACCAGATTTTTGTAACTTTAATGATGAAAACAGCAAGCAGTGTAAGCAGTTTACACTATATAAAGGGCAGACAAACTTTCTCTATACCTTTTTGATAAATTAAGGATTGAATACTCGTTGAACATAGCCACTGTACCACAGGTGACTCCGGGAGGAGAAGTTATGAGTTTTTCTCATGTAAATAAAGAAACTGGGTGCCCTAGAGGAATGCTATGGTCAACAACCTTGCACTGAACAGGGGCGAATTCAGCACGAAATTTGGGGGATCATGACCCCTTCTTTCATAATCTCGCGGCTGAGTTTTTCAGTGACATTACCTTGTATTAAGAAGGGCTGGGATCTAAACCACCAAAAGTGTTATGTTTAGGGCACAGTAACTACCTAATTGCATTATTCGTATAATAATACAAAAAAAATCTGGTGCGTGCGCGCAACACACAACTTTCACTTACCAACTTACTTAGATTAGAAATTGACGTGTTTTGCTAATAATCATTTTCCAAAGTCACACATTTTTCTACATTCATATCTTATTTTTGTTAATCGTTAAAGGCGTTTTTGAGTAAATAAAAAAACCTGTGAAAATGATACAAAATTTATTAAGTAAAGTCCCCCCTCCCGTAGATCAATTTTGATGAAATTTTTACAGTCATATCTCGGGCATATAAATACATCAAATACCAAGTTTGATCAAAATCGTTAAAACCGTTTTTGAGTAAATAAAAAAAACACGTGAAAATGATTATTAAGTAAAGTCCCCCCTCCGGTTAATCAATTTTGATGAAATTTTTACAGTCATATTTCGGGTATATAAATCGATCAAATACTCAGTTTAATCAAAATCGTTAGAGCCGTTTTTGAGAAAATCGAAAAAAACGTAAAAAGTTATTAAATAAAGTACCCCCTCCCAATTTCAGGTTCCCACGGTTTATAGTTTTTGAGCTAGTCTGTTCACATACACACACACAAACAGACACACACACAGACCATTTCGCGGGACTTGGTTATTTCGACTCAGGGGGTCCCAAAACGTGTATTCCTGTTGAAAACCGGAAGTCGAAAATTTTCACGATCGCAATACTTCCACTTACTATATATTTCATATATAGGTAAGTGAAAGTAAAAATTGAAAAACCAAAATATTTGGGGGAGTCATTCACACCTATGACCCCCCTCTCCTGGATCCACCCTTGGCTCTTAAGGATACGTAGTCAACTTTCTCGGAGAGTGTCCAAGGTGATCTTGAGACCATCCTCCAAGTTGGAGTAGCGGTTCAGAACTAGCACTAAATTAAAGAAAACAAAGAGGGTTACCTTGCCAACGAGGTCACATGGCTCGGTGATGGAGTGGCGGTGGACCCTGGGGGCCGGTGCCTCGCCATTGGAGTAGTTGTGGTGGTGGTGCTGGTGGCTGTACTGGCTCCACTGCGGCAGCGACCGTCGCTCGTAGCGCTCACTCATCCTCCATCTTTAGCCGGTCCACATCTAGTTCTCTCCTCCTCTATGTAGTAAATTTCATTATATCAAGTAATGTTATGTACAGTCCTGCTTTGGATAAAAAGAAAAGAAGTTTATTCTATGTGGGAACGACATAAAACCAACCTATGATTCAATAGCAATTCCGTTTCAGGGATTCAGCAAGAATGGGAAGGTCCATGTACAGAGCAAAGATATAGTACATTCTATATAGACTTCTTCAATATAGTATTTTCAGTTACACATTTATTTTATTTTGTAAAGCCACCGTTTCGATCCCAACATGTGAAGATTCATCAAGGCTTGTTGATTTCAGAGTAATAGTTGAGGCCAGAGTGTCTGGATTTAACAAGCCCTAATGAACATCCACATGTCCAGGGGATCGAAACATTGGCTTTTCAAAAATAAAAAAAAATAAAAAATGTGTAACTAAAAATCCTGACTATTAGCCTGGACTCCACAAGCTCTGATGAAGACCCACATGTTGGTATCGAAACTTTGGATTTTCAGAAAAAAAAAAAGAAAAAAAAAAAAAGAATGTGTAACTGAAAATTCTGACTATTTGTCATCCTGTCTGATCTAGCTTTCATTTTAGAAAAAAAAGATTAAGTTTCGACCAATTTGGTAGCTTTAAAAAAGTGTGGACTGGATAAGGTTAAATTATTTGAAATGAACAAAATGAATAGGAAATATGAGAAAAATTGGTGAGATTGTATTTAATAAAGAATTGCAGATAATGATATGATTACAATCATATCTTACTTTAATCATATCTTATTATGATTACAATCATACAATAGAAATAAATTTGGTCCTGAATTTGGATTTTGAATAAAGGTAATCTTGAGGACAGCATGTTTTTCTTGATAGCGGTGTCCCCTCTTCTCTTCGCCTGCTCGCTTCTCCGCTCCACTTCTCTGCTCTGGGAGCTCTGAGTTCTACTCCATGATCTTCATAAGGATATTCATTACAATAAAGAATGTCCGGCTGCAGCACACCTTAATATGGACCGGAATGGCGACTGGCAAGTGAATGTTACTATCGATTATTTTACTTTATGTTTATACTGGGTGTCCCAGACCTATTGTAAAAAAAAAAAAAGGGTAATACAGTAAAACCTCCATTTAGCGGACACCCTCGGTGCACTCTACGGTGTACTTTAATGGGAGGTGTCCGTTAAAGAGAGGTTCCCACACCTCCCCCCCCTTTTTTTTTACCTATAAGCTCTTGTAAGTAAACTGCATGTAAATGCAAGGAAATATCATTATTTATCATCACAGTATAAGTCTATATGGAAAAAGGTTAAAGAAATATGTTATACATATGTTTAAAACTAATTTATTTGATTGCATATTTAAGGTAAAATGAAAGAAAAATATAAGTATGCATTCTTATGTACAGATGAAATTAAATGAAAATATAAAGTACATAATACATTGAAATTAAATAAGGAAACACACGAATGAATAAACGCAAACGCCAAGGAACTGCACCCTAAACGTGTTACATTAACTGAAGCGTTAGAAAGCGCTGAAAAAATTAAAGCTTTTTTTTGAATGGTGATGATCCGGTAGGGGTGAAAATTGCTGCTGACATCCAAATGTTAATATCTTCGAAATTCGAAAAAATGCATAAATGCCAAACTACAATTGACGATTTTTTTAAAGCAAATTAGACTTTATATGTATGTAATTTTTAGAAAAAAATGATTGTTTATGATACAATTGCACTTCACCTTTTGAGTCTAAAAGAAGTTTTTCTGATGAAAAACACGCTAGAGAATGTCACTGCTGGGGCAATGAGGAAGCACACTAGAGCCTGCATCCAAAGTAATGGATGCCGAACATCCCATAAGTTAGAGTTAGTTTTACTTTTTTAAGACTAGAAAGAACAATGTATGAATTCTAAATAATATAAAAAGTATAATAATAATCTAAAATTAAAAAAAAAATCCTACATAAAAAATGTTGAATATAAGCCTGCATCCAAAGTTTAAGTTTTAATAAATGTTTTGTGTTTAGCACATTAAAAGTCCCACTGAAAGTATATTTAAAATAACCAAACCCATCTCATCTTTTAGAAAATGTAATGCTGATTAAGAAAATATCATCGTTTTTGTTTCTATGCTAAACCAAAGTAAAGAAAACTGTCATTTTTCAGAAAAAAATAAGATTTAAAAAATAAAAACAAAAAAAATTCTATCTCCTCATCAGATTGAGATAGGGAACTCGTTTATGCGCCATTCTACCCCGTTTAACATGCAGTAATACCCAGTTTTTTTTTTTACACTAGGTCTGGGACACCCAATATAATTTTATCGAACGCGAACACATCCTATCGTAAAGACTCAGTCTGTTTATTACTCTTGACTCAACAAGTCCTGATGAAGATCCACATTTTGGGATCGAAACGTTGGCTTTTCAAAATAAAATAAAAATGTATAATTGAAAATCCTGACGATTAATAATCATATCGTAAAGATGAACAGTTGAATATTACACACTTCTAAAAGAAAAAATATTTATTTTGAGTTTTTGCAACTATCTGACACCCTTTAACTGTTTCGAACTCTTCCACATTTTCGTCTCTTCACTTTTCGGCTCTTTCACTTCTTCCAGATCCCCACGAGTCCAAATAACTAGGTTTTGCGAAATGGTATCTGTATTTGTTAACATCATAACTCAAACATGATAATTCTTAGGAAACTGAATTTACATATTTGAGGTGGGTAATGAGCCCGGATTTTACACGAAGTGGCATTATAGATTTTACACATTTTTACAATTTTATTAAAAAAGGCTCAAACGACTATCCTTCTTTGGTAGTGTGGAGCCTAAAATGAAACGACCTAGGGCACTTTACAGTCAACTAGACTTCGACACAGTAATTAAGAACGCTAAGCTGAGAGGGAATCCTGAGAGGGAAGGTTGTGATTCTCAACTGGCACATATTGGCGCCCGAACATTCTGTCAGAAAGTATGCGGATATGCTCTCGGAGGATTGTGGTGAAGTTTGTAGCATTAAGAAATAAAAGTAAAAGAATAATGTTTTCCGATCGAAATTAACAACTTTATCTCACCTGTAAAGTTCACTCAGAGTAATAATCCGTTTCCTCACGCCTCGCGGGCAATAAAATGTTGGAAAAGTACACAAATTGAGTAAAAATCCATTCATTTTTGTTTTTGTTTATTGATTTATTTAATTTTTAAATGGAAAAAACAAACAGGCGCCATCAGAGAGGACATGGAGGGAAACACATTTGGTGTTTCATGTGTAAATATCAACTTAAATTCTAGCTTTATGTATGTTTGCACGCTCCAATTATTTAAGTAAATATGGAGAGTTTTTGAAAATATAATTGAATAAACTACATACACATACTTACTTAAACCTATATGAATATACAGCTCATAGATATAAGGCATTGCCAAAAAAAACGCATTTATAAAAACTTCAAACTATCCAGTCAAAAATATTACGACTCATTTTAAATGCAACTTGGTAACTGACTAATCAAACCGTACATACTGACAGCATTGCAAACAGTCGACCAATGCGTTAACACTCTTTATAAACGTCTTCACATAACCTACACGGATGTATAGACCTCCTTATAAGAGATATGGCTACAGTTAAATGTCAGGAGGAGATTAAAAAGGCGTTGGATGAGAGATCTCTAAAAGACCTGAATAACTGAATCAAGCAAGAGAAGGGGTATTGTTGGGTGCCATTCTCCTCCAGGCCTGACATGTCATCATTTGACTAGTAGAATGACCATCAAATCTGCTGATTGCCGATATATTGTTGACAGGCGCAGATATTCAAATGAAGAAAAAAAAAAGAAAAGTGTTATACTTAGATAATTATACGTTTTATTGAATCTTAGTATGTAATATTTGTGTTCATTCCTTTTTCTAAAGGGGTTTTTGTCATTCAATTTCTATTTTTTTATTTTTCCATTTAAATATTATAAACTTATTTCTTTCTGAATTTAAACCTTTGCACTCGTCACCGTTTCGGACGTTACCTACCGGCAACTGGACGCTACTTATTCGCGAAAACGTACACCCTGAAAACGTAATATTATACAGTAAAATTTTAGAACCAAGTAAGGAATTGTAATGAAATTTAGGTTAGATTTATTTGTGAAGTTTCTAGAGTACATAGTTACAAAAAAGAAATTAATTTTATATTTTTTTTATAATTTTATATTAACTTCAAAAATTTTTTTTTTAAATTTTATATAATTTTATTATAAAAAAATATTGATTATCAAGAGAACCGGATAACGATGGAGATCCCTTAGATTTCACAAAGGTTTTGCCGTTCCTTACATATAAAAGCATAAAAAATGTAATTGGAGTAGTAAAAACAGTTAAAAATTACGAGATGGACCCTTTTAGTAGAAGTTTTCTCAGATAACCAATTAGAAAAGCTCCTAAAATGTGAAAATCTATTTGATAACTTTCCGGTTAAAGTAGAAGCACATGGGAAACTCAATCAAAGTAAAGGGATTATTTGGTGCCTCGAATTAAATTATTGTACAATTGAGGAAATAAAAGATGAATTAAAACCACAAAATATAGCCTACGTTAAAAGATTAACGTACTGTAAAAATAATGAAAAACACCGCGAGCCGCGACCGTCATTTATCACAAAAAGCGAAATATCCAATAAATAGTTTTTACGATTTGTTTATGTCCTTATATATGTTAAAAAAGAAAATTATTTGCATTGTCTCCGTAACGGAGCCCTCGTGTTTGAAGAAAAATTTTAAATGACTCCGCTCCGGAGACCTCGAGTACAAAGGGTTAACTTTAATGTTGCAGTTTACACTTTTTTATACAGACTTTAATTGCGAGGGATCTAAGTCCGTTTCATCCTGTTTACGATGATTGGTATATTAGTAAAAAATCTGGTGCGTGCGCGCAACACACTACTTTCACTTACCAACTTACGTAGATTAGGAATTAATGCGTTTTGTTAATTGCCACTTCTCAAATGAACAGAACGGCTTTAATTATGAACAATGGTCGTATTCAACAACAAACAACAACAAGGCGTACTCCGCATGCGTGGGCTCAACGAGTTTTATGAGTTGACTGAATATTTTTCTTTTTTTCTCCTATTTATGTTTTCTTTATTTTTATCATATCTCATATTTAGCCATTTCTTATTTTTAGGCGTAACGAGAGACAGTTAATTTCTCCATCTAAACAAAAACATAGGTACTTTATAGGACACAAACAAACAACAAAGGCCCCAACCCCCCCCAAAAATCCCCCTCAGAACATTTTAATAATGATAAAGCTTACTTTATAAAGAACACCTAATTTTCATTAAACATGGCGAATTTGATAAAAATCGTTAAAGCCGTATTTGAGATCATCGAAAAAAAGGCAAAAATAGGAAAAAAATTAAGAAATAAAGTGCCCGCTCCGTTTGTCCAATTTGGATGTAATGTTGGCTATGGTATCTTTGCCATATACATACATCAAATACCCAGTTTGATCAAAATCGTTAAAACCGTTTTTGAGTAAATAAAAAAAAAACACGTAAAAATGATACAAAATTTATCAAGTAAAGTCCCTCCTCCGGTTGATCAATTTTGATGAAATTTTTACAGTCATATCTCGGGCATATAAATAGATCAAATACTCAGTTTAATCAAAATCGTTAGAGCCGTTTTGAGAAAATCGAAAAAAACGTAAAAAGTTATTAAATAAAGTACCCCCTCCCTTTGAGCAATTTTGATGAAATTTTTGCTGTCACATCGCGGGCATATACATACACTAAATACCCAATTTCAGGTTCGCACGGTTTATAGTTTTTGAGCTGGTCTGTTCACACACACACAGACCATTTCGCGGGACTTGGTTAATTGGACTCAGGGGACCCCAAAACGTGTATTTCCGATGAAAACCGGAAGTCGAAATTTTTCACGATCGCAATACTTCCACTTAGTATATATTTCATATATATAGGTAAGTGAAAGTAAAAAAAAAAAATCTCTAAGCTAGATCCATCTCAGACTACTCCAAAACTCTCCCTTCTAGCCAGAACTGTAAGGAGTTGAAGCGATAACCGACGAGAACTTACGACACCGTGAGGGAATTTGAGGAGCTCCGGATGTTCGGGAGGGAGATCTAAATGTCAGAGCTGTTGGGGGAAGGAGGAGATCAAAGCGGTGGTTAATCGGGTGGCAGCCATTCCTAACCTCACCTGCCTCTCTTCAGTTCTATTTATATTCCCTCCCAGAGCCCACGCGTGCTTTATTTCCAACCCCGCAAGCTTTACAAATTCTCTGCTTGATGAGCTTCCGTTCAAAATATTTATATCGTTTTCTTCCTTTGCGTTCTTATAATTTGTCAATTAAATCAAGTTATACATAGCAACGTAAATATATTGTGCTTCGCAGTCTTACCTCCATCAATTATAAGTATAATTCGTGCCTTTTTCAACAAAAAACATTTATTACCGTTAATAACAAAAATCCGATGCGATGGGCGCAACACATAACTTCCACTAACGCAATTTAGAAAATTCACAGAAATTAGTTTTATCAACATTTATTTACTTATTTTTGTTTGTTTATGGTCACTTTATGCCACTAAGGCTAATCGGACGATGCTACAGTGGGAGTCCTAAATTTCGCCTATCCATGTATAATTAGGATAGGGATCTTTAACGAGCACCTGACATCGTACAGGCTCGGGACCTCCATTTTACGTCCTATCCGAGGGACGGCATAGCCAACGATTTTTTAATCCTATTAAAAAATCCTAGGGCCACCGCGGGGCGTGGGTTCGCGACCTTTAGCACAGTAGGTTGCCATGCTAACCACTACACCACAGGTGATCCCATTCTTGTTTGTTATTCTCCATTAGGAATAGAGTTTCATAATTATTACAAATCTTGAAATCTCCAGTGATTTTTCGATTCATTATTATTTACTTCTTTTTTTTTTAAGGGGAAAAAATTAATTTTATCAATAGTCGAGTTTATTTATACCGTTTTTTGTAAATAAGTATATTATTAATAGAAATCGACAGAAGTATTATTCTTCTTAGAAAATTGGGACTTAGTTTTCGAATTTTAGTCCCTAATGCCTTTCCAGAAACCGACCAAGATGATCATGATAGTTAAAGCACCCTATATTTCACTCAGAAATCAACTAGGAAACTAAATTTTTAAACTAAAATATATTCATTAAGGATTATATTGTAACATATATTTAAAAGAAAAGGCAGCATTAAATATTTTTGTATTACGTTATTTTCTAGGCACTCACTAAAGAACTCATAAAATAGTTTTCGTTTTTATCTTTTTTGTCTCAACGCAAAACATAATACAACATGGCGTCTAATTTTATTTCTCTACCTATTTTGTTGCTATGAAAACTTAATTTAGTCATCATGGAAAATAACGATTTCCGTTAAATAGGTATGTTCTAATAAGCACTTAAAACATGTATACAACTCATTCGCATAGGCATTATGCCTTACTTTTTAACAATTGACTGTTAGTAAAGTACTGCGCGTGAGAAAGAGTTGACAAGGTGTTTTAAATGCTTTAAATGCTTGTTGGAACAAACCTAATATTTTTTGTATGTATAAAATGTATATATTGGCCGCGGCGTGGCCGAGGGGATAGCGTCTTCGACTCCCACGCTGTCGGTGCGGGTTCGAATCCCGCCCAAGCCCGCTCGATTCTGTTCGGTGACGGCCTCACTGAACAGACTCGGCGGCTTGCCATGGATTAGAAGAGGTTGGTTACCCGTAGATAACCCGTCCCGATTAGCCCTCGTGGTAGAAAGCGGACATTAAAAAAAAAATGTATATATATATATATATATATATATATATAGAAACCAAAACACGTAGAGAAGATAATGTAGATATCAGTAAACCCATTACGAGCCTCAAATGAACAACTGATGTTATGGATCGGAAAACATTTAATAGCGCATGAGTCAATAACAGTTTGCTGAACGCAATGAATCGTATTGGGACAGACTTAAGAAAAGAAATGAAGGTGCGCAGGCACAAAAAGGATAAATGGGGATGTAATAAAATTTCCTTCCGAGGCGCGCTAATAGATGCTTTACATCAAAAGAATTATCATCTTAGAGAGGCAGAATTTTTCTTCAAACCTGTCTTATATTTTAAATTTCTAATAAATTTTTCTTTTAGGATCAATTTTAAGAAGGAGGTATCTTTAAAATGGTACAAGTGGAGGAAAATTATATTTAAAAATAAACGGTATGCTTATATTTCATGTGCTAAAAGTATATAATATTGTAACGTGAAGCACAAAACAAATGATTTAAAACAGTTCTAGACTTTTTCTTGGAACAATTACCAACTCTTGTAGTACACGTTTGTGACTGTTCGAGAACCTTTTAAGATTGTCTGGAACCATCTGTAATCTAATTCAGACTAAATATAAGGAGCGGTGGACTGGAGAGTTAGTCTTGCTCTGAAGCTCGAATCATATGGTTATTTTTGTGTTACTCTACCGTTACAAGTTGATACTCTTTGTAACCTTGTTACTCATTGGAGCTTTTATTATTTGCCAGACATTGTGAATAATTTTTTTACTTTGTTTTACTACATAAAGAGTAAAAAATGTTTGGAATGACGTGAAGCTCTGGTCATTTGCCTAATACATAATAATATTTTTATATTCATTATAAGGTTATATAATAATAATATAATGTCTCATACATTTATCTATGAAATGATTCATCATGTTGAGAATAAAAGTGGTTTCATCTCGTAGTGATTAAGTTTAATTAACTATTAAACCTATATTTTGAAAATTTCATTTTTGCAAGTAACTTCAATAAATCTGAGGAATCACAAAAAAAAAAAAAAAATCTCTGAGGCGAAAAGTAATAAAATGTCTTTATGAAGGAGTGTGATAAAGAATGGTAGTTATTGCCTCGTGCATTATCACAGGTGCGAACGTTCCAAAGTAGGATAGAGTCGACATGAACACAAGTCAATATAAGCACGTGAACGTATAATGCTTGAGAAAAGCTGCAGCTTACGGTTGGTTTCTTTTGAAGGAACACACTTTGGAAGCAATTCCGACAATTCTAAACGCTACGGACATTTAAAAATTCCAAGATATTATTGTAAATTCCAAAATAAAAAGCCAAGAGTCTCTAAAATGAATGTGGACAAATTAACTTGTCAATAGGAATAATTAGGAGAGAAATCACTTGATAGTTAATTTACTTGCATTTTAGAAGGTCCAAGGTCTTTTCTTTTAAACGGTTCAATTCTACCTTAAACCCTTTGTAATAAATATAGGTATAAGTAGTAAGTAAGGTAGATATAACAACTTTATTATATATTATAATTTTTACCTTTTTTCAATTTAATTTTTTGATATTAAAACATGTTTGAGGAGATCGCTCACTTATCATCGAAGAGAGGAAAAATTACGAGGAATAACAGCTCATGAAATTTGAAAGGAAAACCTAGGGACGCAAGGCTTTTTGTTTAGGTATTTTTAAATTATATCTAATTGTATATAATAATAGATCTTCTCACAAAGAAATACCCGTATAATGGTAGCGACCCTTATGAACATTTAATTTCCTTTCAGCTCGTAGTTTGCTTTTGTATTATCCTGTGCAAGAATATTTAAGAGCACATAATTAATTGTCTTGGATAAAACGGTGATGGCAATATTTTTACTAGGGAAGGGTAGGTTAAACATAGTTTCATAAATAATAACAGGATAAGACCCATTGACGACTTTTTTTACGAGATTTCTCATATGAAAACTTTATTACTCTATATTACCGGTGCATGCATAATTTGCAGTGCAGATTATGTTATTTTAATTTTTTTTTTTTTTTTTTTTTTATCTCTTATTCCCTGCTACAATATTTTTTGAAAGAAAAAATAATTTATTATTTTATTGACTGAATTTTCAACATTATAAAACAAAAGTAAATTTCTTTTGAAAAAAAAAATGAATAGCTTTTTACGAAAGGAGTACACATAAGTAGTATTGAACCAGACAGCATTAGAAATTTTGATGCCTCTAAACATTAAAAACAGTTTGCTTGTTTGTTTAGCGTCCCTGTATGCCACTAAGGCTAACCGGACGATGTCATGTCCATGTCCTAAATTTTGCCAATCCAGGTATAGTTAGGATAGGGATCTTTAACGAGTACCTGGCATCGTACCGGCTCGGGACCTCCATTTTACGTCCTATCCGAGGGACGGCATAGCCAAGGATTTTTACTCCCTTTAAAAATATCAGGGCCACCGTGGGGCGCGAACCCGTGACCTTTAGTACTGTAGGTTGCTATGCCAACCACTACACCTCAGGTGACTCCTATTCTAGGAAGTTACATGGTAGTTAAGAAGAATTTAAGGTGACTTTCAAAAATTTAACGAAAAAAAAAAGTAACACCATCGTTCTCCATTCGTCTTATATCGATACCTCTTACATCGATATCGTTTCAAATTCAATCTGATTATAAATTAATTTTTAATTTAGTGCCTTTAATTTTTATATTTTACTAGCTAGGGTGCCCGGCTTCGCTCCGGTAGTTGTGTGGCAGTTTTAATAACAGAAAAACTTTAAAATTAAAGGAAATATAGAACAAAATTAGCACTTTCTTGAAAATTTTAATATTATATCAATATTAAGATTCGAGATCTGCAGTGTCCGCCCAAATAAGAAACCCTATATACTTTATAGGGTGTTGAAAATGGTGGATGAATTGTTCCATTTTGCTGCAACTTTGTCGAGTCATGCATCGTTTTTGATGGTTTCTGTGATTATGAATCCTATGAGCCCATTCCAAGCAGTCAGCAGATAATAAGTTATTAGATTATTAGTTAAAAAAACTATATTTGGAATACAACTTAAGCGCCGACTACTGTGATGTTTTTTTTGTAAGACCTTTCTTCCAGTTCAACCTCCCTTAATATATCCCCCCCACCCTAATTTGGCCGAACTCTGCACTTCTCCAATCTTACTACTGTTACTAAGTGAAAACCAAAATATCATGAGGGCACAATTTTTTCATCATATTTCTTTTTATCATGAACTATGAGCGGTGATAAAATCTTATTGAAAAAATTGTATTATTGGAGTCAATTCATCATTTTGTCAACTGGAATGCTCATCATACATAGTAATAAAACCATTTTTCATAACTACATACAATAAGAACACTTCAAACTTGTTATTTTCGGTTTATAATCAGTCTATTCAGCTCTTCTTTTTTGTTTTATGTCTGTTTTTATTCGCTCACTCATATTGCATTAAATTTACTTAAGTATATGTTAGATATTGATTAAATGTAATGTATTTATCAATTGATCTTGTTATGAGAAAATTAATTTTGTAAAGTATCCAGTCGGTTTTCCAATTGATTACAGATATGTAAAATCATTAATTTATTTTAAAAGAAAAGGTGAAACTAATTATTTTCGCTTGATTTTTAAGTAATTTAAAAAGAACAGCTGACAAAATATATAACCTTTACAAATATAACGGAATGAATTAATAAACATTGAGTGAAACACACCCTAGCGCTTCCTGGTGGTCTGCAGCTCGAACTAAATTTTTCATTCATAACCTCGTATCTCAATCTCAGGTAGGCTAATTACATGTTGCGAGAGGCTTAAAATTCCAGTCCTTTTCTCTTCAATTTCACACCCTTAAGAGAAAAACGGAAACCTTCTTCTCCGTTAGGGGACATACAGTTACACGCTGACATAAATCTCTTAATCGTATGTGGAGTCGTTTCTAAGCCTTTTCGGCACGCACATTGTACACTTTGCTTTATAATATATATATTGATTACGACTTGAACAAAACTGGCATTAAATGTCACAAAACCGGACACTGGAATTCTTTATTAGGAAATCGATTGCCAGTGTTCGGATGCTACAGTGGGAGTCCTAAATTTTGCCCATCCAGATATAGTTAGGATAGGGATCTTGGCATCGTACAGGCTCGGGACCTCCATTTTACGTCTTATCAGAGGGACGGCATAGCCAAGTATTTTTACTCCCTTTAAAAAATCTCAGAGCCACTGCGGGACTCGAACCCGCGACCTTTAGTATTGTAAGTTTCTATGCTAACCACAACAGGTGACCCCCAAAGAAAATACACTGTAATATTCATATTATTTAGCCTCCATTTGTTTTGCTTTTTTAACACAACCTGAATGCGGCGATTAGTTAAAAGTATTTTACCTGTAATTTCTCTAGTAATCAATTGGTGTAGCTTAGACCTTTAGTAGTGTAGGTTGCCACATTAAAAACCAGTTATAAGTAGTTGTCTACTACTTTCACTATATTTATAATCCATTCGTGTTTCACTGAACTCCACTATTCAATTTTTTTTTTTTTGGGCCCTCTCCTTCCTCACCGATTAAGCTATACAAGGTTTCCCGGGCCAGGGGAGAGGGTGGGGAATTAATACCGTGTATATTTAAATCCACTTAAGAGAAGGACATGGATTCATGATCGCACTGTTGATTTAAATCCAACAATGACCGACTATTAAAGCGTTTACGAGTGTAATACCACTATCTGGGCTAACGCGTCACCTCTTGGTAATCTGACGTTTTATGAGATCGCGTCTCAAAGTACCGGTTGGGGTGGATGAATCCTTTAACAACTCCCCATCAATAACCATCCCTAACCATCCCCACCATCTACCCTAAAAAAACGGGGGGAAAAACCGTAAAGCCAAAAAGACGAGGTGGGAAGGGAAAAAATCACAATTTACTACTACTAGAATTAGGTATCTCCGAAATTCAGATATTTCTTTTTATTAAAATTTAAATTTATATAAGGCCTTGATTAGCTTTATGTGAATTCCGGATCATGATTTCTGCCCGACCAGAAGGAATAAGCAAATTTTCTTTGTTAAAATGTTAACTGTGCAAATTTTGTCCAATACACTAAGCGACATAATAATAGAACTTTTGGGAGCATACTTATTATTAGGAAAATGGTATGAATAAACTAGTTGATAGATTTCAGCACATACTTCCACCAAATATGCCTAGCGTACTTCATATGCTGGCCCGATATCATGCATGCAAATGATCCAGAGCATGGAATCAATCAATCGCTAATTATGGGGACGAAGGCCGCGCGGATTACTAAGTGCAATTTATCGCCATGTCAGCCCGGATCCGATGTTATTGAATGTCATCACTACCAATAATCAACTAAGCAGTGAAGTGGCAGCTTAAAACTAAATTAATACAGTTCCTTAGATCAGCTTTGAACACGCATTTTAGCGAATTAGCACATAGTATTTTATTCTCCGAAATAACTCGATCAACATCGATTATTTTTTTTCATTATACTGCATCAAAAACATGTGTTTTCATTACTTGGTTTGAGTACTTTTCTGTTTTACTTTTGTAAAATTGTACAATTTAATAAAATATTGTACTTTTCTGGCCTAGGCCTGAAATAGTATATTTCGTACCAAGGGCCGAAAGTGGGCGTTTGCCGGCCCGAGATATTTTTTGACCGAGACGTAGTCGAGGTCATGAAAAGTTCGAGGGCCTGCAAAAGCACTTTGGCCCGAGGCACGAACGCTATTTTTCACCATACTACAATAAATATTAATAGGATATAACATTAATCAAAAACAAGATTTTCTTTTGGTTAAGTGTACCTCTTTGTTAGAAGGTTATCTTGTAGTTATGGGGACATGATGAATGTTTAATGTATGGATTGTTTTACGTATGATATAATGAAATGAATGAATTAAAATAATAAACAGCTGATTTTGCGGCCCTAGGGCGAAATATTCATTTTCGGCCCTAGGGCGGCGAAGTGTAGCTTTCGGACCGCAAATTAGGTGTGTAAAACAGGTGATTACATCGTAGTCAGAAAGGAGATTTTTAAAAAAGATTTTTCACCATACTACGATGTAATCACCTGTTTTACACACCTAATTTGCGGTCCGAAAGCTACACTCCGCCGCCCTAGGGCCGAAAATGAATATTTCGCCCTAGGGCCGCAAAATCAGCTGTTTATTATTTTAATTCATTCATTTCATTATATACATTATATAAGTTTGTTTTGCTCGTATTATTGCTTAGTTATTTAGTAATTATGGCTAATAATATATCAGAATCTATAAATAGAAGAGCAAAAGAAATCATAGCAGATTTGTTACCAGCAAAATCAAAAGATAGGTATGAAGAAGAGCATACAAAGTTTTTGAACTGTTTAAAAATGGAAAATGTAAAACCTGTAGATGAGAATGATGAAGTTTTACTCGTATATCTCTCGGTCCTATCAAAGCAAAACTAACCTAACGAACTAACGAACTAACTTTTTTTAGCATTTTGAAATATATCAGTTGTATTAAATGAAACACACATATGTTCATCTCTCTTTATTAACTTACATAATAACATAACGTAAAACAATCCATACATTAAACATTCATCATGTCCCCATAACTACAAGATAACCTTCTAACAAAGAGGTACACTTAACCAAAAGAAAATCTTGTTTTTGATTAATGTTATATCGTATTAATATTTATTGTAGTATGATGAAAAATAGCGTTCGTGCCTCGGGCCAAAGTGCTTTTGCAGGCCCTCGAACTTTTCATGACCTCGACTACGTCTCGGTCAAAAAATATCTCGGGCCGGCATACGCCCACTTTCGGCCCTTGGTACGAAATATACTATTTGGGGCGCTAACCTTACCTGCTATTAATGTATATTAATAAACATGTGTTTGAAGGAGGTTACTTGTAGCTATACTGTGCTTCATTCTAATGTAAGTAGTATGTTTGAAGTGCAAAATAACAGGGATATACCAGAAGATCTTTTAGAAGAAGCCTAAGAAGCTTTGAACGAACTACTTCCAGCTAATAAATAATCGGAATTGCACTATAAATATTAATGTAAATATATAAGTACTTTTCTGCTATTATAGGTTAATAAACAGATTTTTTTTTTTTTTTTAAATGGTGTCAATTTAAATTCTTACATTGTATCTGTATGTTATTAATGAAATATAAAAGTGTTTTTATGTACTCAAGTAGGAGCTGTATGATGAAAAGTATTGTATATAACACGTAGTAAAAGTTTGTTTTCGGTGCTTGGTCTAATTTCCATTAAACATTAAGTTAAACTCGACCGCGCAACGAAAACAACCACTTGTGATGAAAATAACTGTTTCATCTCTTTTATAGAGAGAAGTAAAATAAAATTGTATGTTTACTCGAATTCGGTTTTGTATTTTGGTACGGATTTGGCTTCGTAATTTGGCACGTTTATATGTTCCTCTTAAATAATAAAAAAATATTTGTAGATGTATTCATTTTTTGTAAAAAGGCACGTATCGTACATTTTAAAACTGCCAAGTAAAATTTATTGATGTTGTTATATATTTATAACTTTGTTTGTTTCTATAATGTCCCCTTATACTTCTAAGGCTATTCGGACCACACTACAGTGCGAGTAATAAATTTTGCCTATCCAGGTATAATTAGGATAGGGGTCTTTAACGAGTACCTGATACAGGCTCGATACCTCTGTTTCACGTCCTATCCGAGGGACGGTACAGCCATGGATTTTTTACTCCCTTTAAAGAATCCTAGGGCTAGAGCGGCACGCGAACCTGCGACCTGTAGTATTGCTAGCAACTACTCTACAGATGACCTGCGTGTATAATATAAATATAATTTTTAATCTTATAGATTTTAAGAACTAAATTTAAATAGCATCATGTTTTTCGGATTTGGATGAAAATGAGCAGTTTTATTTTTTCATATCTAGCAAACTTATAGGGCCTCTTATAACCTGACCATGGCTTATATAAAAGTAAAGTTTGGGTCTTTTCTACTTTACTCCCTCTATGATTACTTTCTATATCTTGTTGTTACTTTTTCATTAACCTTACATAAACACATGCATATTTAAATTATTTTATTAATACATAACCAAATACAAATTTTAAACACTTGTCAAATGAATTACATAGTATAAAATTCATTAATACTTTTTAACAAAACTTTGAATAAATCCTTTCCTTCATGTCTTCATTTCCATACAAATTCACATAAATAAGAATCGGATAAACTCCTACGAGTTCCACATTCTCTCTTCTTCCTTCTTCTGGCAGCAGCCCATAATGATTCGACATTTTGTGTACGGGCTCCTGTCACTGGGTCTACAAAATTTTTAGAATGATTTACTGTGTAAAGTATAAAGTGTAAATCCGTTCATTATTAACTTTTAAACAATAAATGAGAAATATATGCACTTAACCTTTCAACTTTTTAACAATGAATTCATATTTATTGATCATGTGTTATAATTTGAAAGAAAACTCCAAGGTAACTGTTCCATATAAGTAATCACAGGGGGAGTAAAGTAGAAAAGGCTCTAAAGTTTTACCTTCCGAATAAATCCAGCTGAATGATAAGTTGTTTCTACCCCCATCGGCGGAATGTCTTTTACATCGTGGCAGACCGGCTGAATAAATCTTCCTCATCGATAAACCTAGGATTAACCGCCCTTCCCACTTATGTCCGAACTGTACGCCATTTTCCATTCCACACTTTCCTTCCCACCGATTATGGCTGATCTGAATCAGCAGACCCCGAGGACCTATATTTCATTCGATGAAGTACACCATCAATGGCGGCCACTCAAATCTTGGAAAACCAATTAATGATCCTCCATTGGGTAGGGTCTTCATATACTGGGGGAGGGGTCTTCATTGGTGGGCGGGCGCTAATCTAAGCACTAAGCACTAGCCACGCTCGACGTTGCGTAAGTTTGTTCACCTACCTTACTAAACGGGAATGATACCCGAAAGAGTAATCCGCCTATGTGGCATGAAGGCCAAGTTGAAGAGGGATACAGGACTCTACGCTATGACAGAGAGCGATCTCCATCATTTTAAGTCCTTTATTTACGGATGGAAGGAAGTCTTTGGACCAGCCCACTTCACTCTGGCAAGGAGAAGGGGACTGGCACCTGTATGACCACCAGAATGAGGCTTAATTCAAAAGAACGCTGAAATAGTGATGAAAAGAAAGAAATGAACGTTAAATGAACTCTTGTTTCGATTGCAGCAAAAGAGGGTTGTTAGGTACGCCTACCACCACAGAACTGCAAACACCTATAGTGCCTTAAAGGCAAGAAAGGTTTGAAATAAATAAATAAAAATCCAATAGAGTAATAAATAAATCACTATTACTGATTAAAATTGGAAAATCCGAAAATATAGGCTTTCTGTGACCCGAGGCTGCCTACCTCAGTGACGATCAGCGGTTGTTATAATAAACTAATAAAGTACCTACCACCTGGAGAATCAAGCACGGAGCTTAGACCTTGTACCTTACCTGCGGGGAAATTAACTATAATTCGTTTGTTTACATTTGAATAATAATATGATTAGCAATGGTTTACTTGTCTTTATAGTGCAGTTACTGAACAGTAATTTATTAGATTAAGTACCGCTTTACATGTTTTAGAGGCACAATACGAGATGAAGCTACCATTGAAGCCTTTATAGAACGAATTCCTTCCCGACGAAGCCCCTCAAGAACAAGATGACAAACAGTATTAGAGCCCTCAAATCAACCACAAATTAGCCTTTATTGCTCCCTTCACAGTGTAGCATTGTGTTCTGGGGAGGGCCCTAGACCGCGGTATCAACCTAATATTCAAACCTCATATCTTCTCATAAACATTTTGCTGACTTTTGGATATTACATCTCAGGTAGAGAATCTTTTACCGAACCCGATATAGTACCGTTTTTTCTCCCTCCGAAAAAGTTTGAATATGTGGAGCTGACTCCTTTTCGAAATATTTAACTATGGTGGGAAAGCAATTTATGTATGAAAGCCATACTACATGACTTTTTTTTTTCAATAACAATTTCGTCTGTAAAAATATCTTAAATCAAACCTCTAAACGGATTTAAACTATAGACACACTATGGGCGTTGAACATGGGTTCGCAAATCTTTTTGTACTACGCCTCCTGTTGGAATAAACCCCTCATTGTTGAAAGAAAGCCGCCCATGCACCCATTATAAAATAATCTACAATGTAATTTTTTCCCTCAATAATTTGTGCAATAAAATTTTAACTAAGTGAGATTTTTGTTTTACTCGTATTTTCAACAGGTATGGCATTCCCCCTGACTTGTCGTCACGCCACTTGCATATGGCGCCAATATATATAGACTGTTACTATTAAATACCTTTCACTCGCAGTCCTATTCGTGTTGAAAATTGAAATTGAAACCGAGAGCCCTTTGTTGTGAAAGGAAGTCTGAATTCAGCCTGCCTCGTGGATTTCATTTTAGATAGGCCTGTCAACGCTTGTATTTTTTTTTTTTTTTTCAGAATTCGAAGCAAGGGTGTACTAGGTGGCAAAGCAAAATTAATCTGGTTTCGTAAAAGTAATCAACACTCTGTCGCCGAGCATACCTTTTTTATTTTTACAAGCCTGATACCTAATCAGGCTGTATAAGAAATAAATAAAAAAAAAGTAGACTTGTAAAAACAGCAAAAACAGTATGCTGTATGCTATAGGTTCTAGTTAAATTTCAAACGTTTTGTTCATGATATACAAAATTTTGCTAAAAGAAATCGGGCCTTTCCAAGAATTGATAATTATCGGATGACGATGATTTTTTATTTCCTTTTTAAGGATGTTTTTTTTTTTCGAAGGAGAATAACTTTATTGTAATGTTTCATCAGGATAAAACAACTCCGTTTTGGTCTCTTGCAAACGTTCCATCAATACTTGAATCAGTCGTTTTAGAAACCCAACATACCAAAAAAAAAATTTTTGTTTTATACTCATGATGATTGTTTTATACTATTTTTAACTCCTTGCTTGCCAAGACATCTAATTGAAGATAAACCCAATCAATCGGCTTTTGTAGACCACTCAAATAATCGTTGTCAGGAGAAACTCGACAAATCCAGGATATGGAAAAATATCTTCCTTTAACCAAAGCAGTAATTTTGGCGTACAATTTTTGCTTGGCCTCTGACTGTTAAATAACCTATAGTAGATTTGAATGAACAACCATAAATTTTAATCTTTCCAATTTCAAACTTATATATTTATACTTTCAGTTATTTTTCATTTCTTAGACAATATATGTAAGCTTCTAAGTGATTTGTAAAGTAATATCCAAAATATATGGTTTGTAACAATCGCTTGTCTTCCATAATCAGGAAAAACCCTATAAGTCCAAAAAAACATATTTTTCAGATCCATCGAATGTACATAAATTTATCAATTGATGAAAAATCTTTTTTAGGTAGGAATATGTGTCGGAGAACTTTTACTTTTCCCAAAACTTAAATTTGTTGTCATGTCGGATTTCTCAATTATAAGAGTAGAAAACTTGAGGACAATTAATTAATAGTGAAGTATCAAAAATAATGATAATTATATATCATTCGTATTTGGTCAAAAGAACCTTAAGCCATCAAAAGATTTTTTTGTCTTTTCATAAAATTCATTAATTTACTGTAAAGACCATTGTCTGTTGAAATAATATAGTTTCATTTATTATTCAGCAATAAAGAAATACAATCAGTGTTGGCACAAAAGGCTTAAAATTACATATATGTAAAATTAGTAATAATATGTAATTATTATAAAGTAATTATTTATTTTAGATCTATCATATCAATGATGTATTTATTTTTATTCTAATATTAGTTCCAGATCTTAATATTAGGATACAAATGACTAATTTATATTATGTATGTTTGATAAATGTTTTATTTAATTTTAAATTAATTAATTTCACATTGATTGACCGTCTGATGTCAATCATATGTTTTTTCAAGAGAGAAACAGGTGAAAAACAAATACCGCTCAGTTGTCGTCCACTAGCGGTGCCGATAACATATTTAAGTTTTAACGCCGGCCGGCTAATTTTTTGTTATTATTATAACAACGTACAAGACTTTAATACGTTGTCATATCTCATAAATTATAACCCGAACTGGAATGAAGAGGTTCAACTGGACTGGACTAATGAATTGAAAGGAAATTATTAAGATCATCGGATTTCATCCAAACACGGCAAGGAACTAGCGACTATCATTACGGCTCGACGTTGTTCGCCATTTTCACCACGATAAATCCTCAAAACCCTCGATCAAGGTACCATTTCATTATTTGTGTTTGATTAATAAAACATTATTTACAATAATTTAATTTTGAAGGCCTAGATAATTTATTAATGGACTGTTATATTGTTAGATTGGCCAACATTAATAATTTATAATTTGCTTGATGAATCTATTATATATTCTGTATAGTTTAAAGTATAATTATTATTAGTTTATAATTTGTTTTGATAAATCTATTGCTTAAAATTATTAGTTTTATGAAACTACTTTGACCGAAATTAACTTAAGTAATTATATGAAAATTTGTAGTTTAAAATTTAAAGTTAGTTTTATAAAACTATTTGATTGAGATTAATTTAGTTTTGTGTATAGAAGTGTTATTTTTGTAAAATTGGTTGATTAAAATTAAATTCATCACTTTATAAAAGTATAAGTTAAGTTAAGATTCGTTATTTACTTGAATTGCTATTTCAATAAAATTTATAATTATTGCCGTTTAAAATCGAATGATATTTTTATTTTATTTCTATTATCCCTTATTTCAGAAAGTAATTTTTTAGATTAATTATTATTTATTATGAGTTATTATTTATTAATATAATTAATGTATAATTATTAATAGTTATTATTGATACAATTAAAAGGTAAGGTAGTGTTGGAAACAAAAGAATCTGGCAAATTTAATTTAAGCGTCAGCAGCGCTAGTGAGCTTCTGACCTCTTACTAAGAGTCAACTCATTTCCGCAACAATCAGAAAGAATTTAAAATGATTTTTAAAAGCTCTTTAAGTTATTTTGCCTAAACACCAGTGAAAGAGATACACTATAGTTCTACACACCATAGTTTAGATGTATGTAGTTTTAAATGACAGGGTTTACGCAAAAAAGTAAAAAATACCATTTTTCTAAAAATAATTAGATTATATATAGTTTTTAAATTGAAACATACAATTCTTGAACCGCTGTTTCTACTTCTTGAAATGTATTTATTTATTTTTCCTACCAAGGAGATGGCCATGAATTGAAACAAATAAAAATCGGAAATATTTGTGTGAAATATGTACAGATATCTATAAATTTAGAGTGTTTTAAAGAGATAATATGTTGTTAGTTATTTAATAAATAAATAATATTTATTATTTTGATTGTTTATAATTCTGATACAATTTATGCATTTGATTGATCAGTCATTTTTCGAGGTGTACATCTGTCTATATTTCAGGAAAAGGTAATTTTCAAAACACAATTACTCGTATATTAATCTAAATCAGAATTAAGGTGTTAAATTGATATTCATTTCTCTTAACTGTAATACCCAAAATAAAAAACTACTTAAAATCCGAAAATAGATAGAAAAAACAAGAAAAAACCCACCACAAACAGAAAATGGATCAATGAGAAGTTCTAATCGGTTGAGGTAGCCGTGACGTAAATAACGTGACACAGTCCAGGTTCCTGTTCTTGTCGGACCGAGACTTGTTTGGAACAGGGGAATTCTCCCAACGTTGTCCACACCCCTATTCTCCGAGTAAAAACATTTTATCTTATTGTATTTCAACACATTTTTTCTTTTAATACTAGAAAATATTTATTAGATATATTTTATAATGTAATACAGTTAGACAAATATTAAAAAAAAAGTTGGTTTTATTTATCAAGAAACTAAAAAAATAAGAACTGACCAGACGAAACAAACAACAGTCGCACCTTCTAGACACCTGATCATCACTTAACTTACGAAACATAAGACTATTAATACCATACTGAAATCTATTTGGAGTAACCTATGGTACAGTGGTTAGCATGGCAACCGGTCACTAGCATAACATGACAATTGGTCACTTGCCGACTTACATTGTTGCGTGGAGGCTTCTTGTGAATTGCTTCTGGTTTTGATGTGTTCTGACATTGGCTTCTATGCTACATACCCTGCATAAGCATAAGCACTCCCTTCATGCCTCTCATTCTAATGTATACGTGTAATTTTCAAGGAATTATCATGCTTTGAAATTCAAAAATACCAAAATGGTGACTACTAATAAGGGCCATTAAAACAACTGAATATATTTTTCATTAATGAGATGTGAGAGTTGACTAATTGTTCACCGACTGATTACAAAAGATTCAACGCGAATTATAATAACCTTATTTCAAATGAACGCCTGACTTACAAACTTATCCAATACGAAGGAGTTCACATGCATAAAAGACGCATATCTGAAATGACAGATAGATCGATAATCTTACATAATAATGCATACAAAATAAATTGCATCCAAAATTAAAAACAGCTTAAAATAAAAAAAAATTAGCTCCTCTGAACCCCGGTTAATTGGAACCCCGGTTAAGTGAGCCCCGGATAATGGGGGCCCAACTGTACTTAGAAATTATTGTCGTGTAGGAATTCAATATCTTCGTTTCTGTTTTTTTTATTTTAATTTTTATTTTTTGTAAAGATTTTCTTTAAACTCTTTTTGTAAATATTTAATATTATTCATATACGGCCACACTTGCTAGATGTATGCATAATTTATACTAAAGGGACATCAGTCCCAGGATAGTAAAATTATTTTTCATTTCATTACAAAAATTCTATTTGATCAAATAAAAAGGAGACAGGAAATTAGACCTCAGTGGACGAAGGTCTACTGCTTATGCTTCATATAGATATTTTTTTTTTTCATAAAGAAATAGTTCAACTATAGGATTGTATATACATTTTGTTGTCAAGTGGAAAAATGTTTAGTTTTGACTTAGTTCTCCCTTAGACCACTAACTAATTATATCATTAGCAATCTGCTAAGACAGACAATATACCAGTAGATGTCCGAGGATAGAATGTCATATTAATCACGGATATTGCAAGGATTAGATTACACGAAGATCAGATTTATCCAATAACTGTTACCATAATTAATACAATTCACAATAAAACATACAATTATAGGGAGGGACTTAAATTCTTCCTAAATTTGAATTATCTAATTAATTTTTTTTTTATATTATATTTTCATTACAAATTTGCCCCCGTTGCGAAACAAGTAAACGAGATCTATTTTTGTTCTTTTGCTTTGATTTGCTAGTCAATTTTGAAAAACAAAATTATTTCTGTTGCTGTAAAAAAGTCTAGGATAAAATATTTTACGTTGAGGTTGATCGGGTAACAGGGAGGAGGAAAGAGAACGGAGAATGGGTTATGGTGATTTTGTGTTGAAGATTGAAACATTTTGTATTTTATGTTCATGTCGTTGTGTAAGATGTGATTTGAAATAATCCTGGAATATGGACAGGGTTTATGTAGACGGGTTTTGCGGAACCCAAAAGTTCTACTCCGTACGACCAAATAGTTCTTAGAATAGCGGCATCGATCAGTCGCTTGTTTCTTGTTGAGTGAAGATACTTCAGATGTTATAAAGTAGAAAAAAACTTAAAATCCACAAAATGATTGTATTCTTTATTATTTTTTTTTTAATTAAATTTGTTCAGTAATTGCTTCTGTCTTGGGAGCGGGGTAGCTCAATGGTAAGGTAGTGAGTTGCTGTCAACGTCCCGAGTTCGAATCTCACTTCGCAGGGTATCTTTGACGTTCTGCCAAAGTTCGTATCGTGAGCCGAGAGACCCTCCTGGGGCAAACCCAGCCTATGTAAATTGGGTACCATTAATTGAAAAATAAAGGGGTGGGGAGAATTCAGGCGGTTGAGCGTGATCACGGTCAAATCATCTCCCTGCAAAGACCAAGAAACATTACTTCTTTCAATGTACTGAACTCAAGACGCTTCATGGGTCTTTGTGGTACAGGTAAAAAAATGGTTCTGTCTTAAGGGTGTCCAGAAAGAGTATTCGGGTTTTTGTTACTGTGAAATGATTAGAGGTTTTTTGACCCAAGAACTACAAGAGTTAAAAGAATATAACTCTAGAACATGGTTTCAGCAAGACGGGGCCACTTGCCATACTTCAGACTTATCAATGGCTACGGTAAACGAATTATTCCAAAACAAAGTGATTTCTCGTAGAGGCACCATTAGCTGGCCTCCCAGGAGTCCCGATCTCAGTCCTCTTGACTTCTTTCTGTGGGGATACCTGAAAAGTAGGGTATACGAAAAGAAACCGACGAATCTAACGCAATTGAAGCAAAATATCAGAACAGAAATGACGGCAATCTCAGGAACAATGTGTCAACGCGTTTTTTAGAAATCTGCGTTTGAGATTCGAAGAGTGCCAGCAGCGTTATGGTGGACACCTAGACAATATTGATTTTTCTAAATAAAGTTCCAGTTCATTGTGTTTAA
The DNA here is from genome assembly GCA_911387785.2 of Aelia acuminata. Classification (NCBI taxonomy): domain Eukaryota; kingdom Metazoa; phylum Arthropoda; class Insecta; order Hemiptera; family Pentatomidae; genus Aelia; species Aelia acuminata. The sequence continues at coordinate 30,597,467 of OU426982.1, read as the reverse complement.
ATAAAACGTAAACATCCTACTTGATATTCTATGAGATTTTATTTGGGATTTTATTCAACTTTCAAACCTCGAATACTCTTTTTGGACACACTGTATTAACAATTTCCGATTTTATTCAGTTTTATCACAGGTTATATATCATTTATCTTAGCTGATGAGCGCCAAAATATTTATTTCTATAAGAATTGAAGATAGGGCATCTGGCTACTATGTGATACGTACCTTCATCCTCATTTAAATTATACATGGATGCTAAGTAAACATCAAATTTTAGAGTTTTTAAATGGGAAGGATTGGCTCAGCTTATATGGGTTTATGAAATGTGTGTTAAGCTACAGAAAATTTTTAATTTCAGAATTTAATTGTAATTAAATTTTAGATTCATAATAGACTAACAGATCTGTAAAGTGTATTAAGTATCTTCTCTATGTTTAGTGAAGGCTTTTATTTTTTAATTCAGAGTTTTAAAATTTGTTTTATTCTCTTATTTAGATAGGATGCTTATAGAGGCAAATCCTGGCAGCCTGTATTAACCATTGTCATAGTGTGTTGTTATTGTAATATATTATTTTGTATATCTTTACTATATAATAAAACAAGATTATCTATCTATCTGTCTATATCATTTATCTGTCATTTCAGATATGCTTCTTTTATGCATGTGAATTCCTTCGTATTGAATAAGTCAGGCGTTCATTTGAAATAAGGTTATTATAATTCGCGTTGAATCTTTTGTAATCAGTCGGTGAACAATTAGTCAACTCTAACATCTCATTAATGAAAAATATATTCAGTCGTTTAAATGGCCCAAATTAGTAGTCATATTTTGGAATTTTTGAATTTCAAAGATTGATAATTCCTTGAAAAGTACACGTATTCATTGGAATGAGAGACATGAAGGGCGTGCTTATGCTTATGCAGGGTATGTAGCATAGAAACCAATGTCAGGACACATCAAAGCCAGAAGCAATTCACAAGAAGCCTCCACGCAACAATATAAGTCGGCAAGTGACCAGTTGATTTACGTTTAACATAGAAGATATAGTGTTACTGCAGCTAAATGGAAAACAGTGGACTAAGGTTCTACAAGGTCTGTAAAGCCAAAGGTGAAAAATCTTTGTTTTCAAAAAAGTAAAAATCAGCGAATGTTGTCGATAAATTTAACCTTTGGTATTTCTGGCATGACAGAAGATAAATATATTCCTGTATCAAATATGAAGATGGCTTAGGTCTTTTTTACTCTACCCACATCAGTTAATAGATCCTAGATATGAGAAACGTTGAAGGTGTTTTTGTTCATAATGAATCTGATGCAACTGAGTCGTGTCCTTAAATCAGAAGAAGAGACATTTAAGACATTTCAAAGGTTCGGAATATTGCATAAAACACGGAAATGTAGAAGAGGACATTTTATGAAGCTTGATTTTCATCAAAAATATCTCCAGCATTTAGATGCAGTTTGAGAAGTTGCAGAGAGGAAATCGTTGTTATAACTTAAACTATCATTTTTTTTTTATTTTTTTTTTTTACATATGAAGCTTGTTTAGTGCATTACTTTTATCATCTATTATTCATTAGTATTAATTTAATAATAAGATAAATCACTGTTTTAGAAATAAGTAACTGGTGTGGGTAAAGTAAAAAAGACCGGAGGGCTTTATCGTGACCTAAAAAATAAAAATAAATAAATAAAATAATAAAATAAAATAGTAGAGGTGAGAGATGGTCAACTGTTCTTCAATTACGATGGTCAGGATTTTCAGTTTACAATGATTTTATTATGGTAAGCCAACGTTTCGATCCAACTTGTGGATCTTCATCAGGGCTAAAAGAAAACAAATATATGAGTATCTATGCTAGAGGGTGACAATAAATGGATACATTACAGAACTGATAATAATATAAAAGATGGTGTATACATGAATATTAAAATAAGAGGCTGGTTAACAAGATAAAATAGAATCTGATATTTACCTACTGAGTCCAGGTGGATACTAAGACTAAAGGTAAAAATAAGGTGAGAGGTAGTAGTAGGGGGTTAGTATGCCGACTTCAAAGGTTTATGACGGGGAAATCCAACGTTTCTGAAGTGAAAGCACATGACAACTGAGTGAACAAAAATATATAAAAAACTAACAGAATATATGGTACTATATACAAATAGTTGTGTCTGGACTCAATCTATATAAATAAAGATGAAATTCTGTTTGTTTGTTTGTTTATTTGTTCTTTATAGAAATCCACACCGTTTGTCCTAAATTCTCCAAATTTCGCTCAGTGGTTCTTTGATACCAGGTGCGAACACCTGTCCATATTAAAACTGCATAACTTCAGCCAATCTCTGGATATATTCTTTATTTTAAAAAAAATTTGTCACAATCTCGCTTTACAATGGTTTTTTCTTTACGAAATCGACCGTTTGAGTCGAAAAAAACGGCCTAAAAAATCATTTTATCGAATTTGAAGAGGCCAACAAGGCCCGGTAAGACCGTCCCTTGGTAGGCGTCGAGTTCTGGGATTTTTAAACCATATGTTTTTTTTTTTAACATTACAATACGTTTATTTACATGTATGGTGAATTTATTTTTTAAAAATGCCTCCTAAAAAGCGAGCTTCAATAGGAGTAGTGAGCTGAAAAGCAAAAAAACAACGTCAAATACGAGAAGCTGAAACTCTTGACGAACATCAAAATAGGATTGAACAACAGAGGCTTAGACAGGCAGAATCGCGGGAAACTGAGTCTGCCCAGGAATACGGGGCCGCTTTGCGCCACAGAGGCTTAGACAAGCCGATTTGCGAGAAGCTGAAACTGCAGGGCAATATTTCTGTTTGTTTGTTTGTTCTTTATAGAAATCCATACCGTTTATCCTAAATTCTCCAAATTTCGCTCAGTGGTTCTTTCATACCAGGTGCGAACACCTGTCTATATTAAAATTGCATAACTTTAGCCGATCTTCAGCTGATATTCTTTATCCTAACAAAAATCATAATGATATTGCTTTACAATGGTTTTTTACGAAATCGACCGTTTCATTAGGAAAATGAAATTCCCGGGTGAAACCGGGACATACAGCTAGTAATAACATAAAAATGAGATAATACATAATGTGACAATGCATAAAAATTTGGAAAATATACAGAAAGAAGCATACAATACAAAAAATAATAATAGTACAAGAGGTACAGAGATAATTGCAGGTACCTATAAAATCAAAACTAGGATTTGAGGATGCGGAAGATGTTAGAATAAGTGGATGAAATTATCTCTTTATCTGTTTTGTGATTTACCGGGTTATTTTTTTCTAGATGGATGAAAATGGATTCTGAGAGGAGTCGTTTATCGTGGTTAGGTACAGTAGCTAATATGGAGGGGTTCTCAAAGTCGAAGGAATGGTTGTGGGCAATGGCATGTTCTGCTAATTTAGATGTAGACGAATTAAGGTCTGGCCACACATGTCCGCACCGGATCCGCACCGTAGCAATAATACAGGTTATGTTCAGAATATTTTTAATTTAACTTACATATTACCTTTAGTTATGCCTAAAGTTCAAGCCACACATGTCAGACACAGGCCATTTTAGGCATAACTAAAGGTAATATGTAAGTTAAATTAAAAATATTCTGAACATAACCTGTATTATTGCTACGGTGCGGATCCGGTGTGTGGCTAGACCCTTACGCGTGGAAATACTGTATTTATGTTGATAAATACGTTTTCTTACAAAATTATTATTTATTAGCAAAAATAATAATTTTTAATTATTATTACAAAATTATTATTAGCCCTGATGAAGATCCACAAGTTGGATCGAAACGTTGGCTTACCATAATAAAATCATTGTAAACTGAAAATCCTGACCATCATTTAACCTATCATAAAATAAAATAATAATAATAATGACGTTGTTTAAATAACCTAAATATGAAGTTTATTCCGAAATGAAAATACCACCACAAATCGATATATAGGCAGCCTATCGATTATAGCACAGAATATAATATAGACTAGCTGGCAGGTGTCATGGACTATCACAGCTGCCAGGCCTCATGAATGGGAGTTCGATTTAAACACCTTATTTCACGTTTCATTATCAACTCCCTTCCTCTCTTGTCAATCACATTTTGAGGTTGTATACAAAATGGACGAATCGAGCTGTACTCGTTGCGCTATAGAAATCGGTTTTAGCAAGGAGGAATTCGTCTTTTAATAAATATGATAACAATTTTAATATTAACATTTTAATATTAATAATAATATTATTATTTAATATTAACAATTTTATGTTTAAGACTTTATTACTTATATTTACTCAATCACAAAAATCACGCACAAACGCCACATTTTTCACCAACAATTAACTATGTATTCAAGAGTATCCAGTTTATAGAGGCTGAATGTGCACCAAGGGGTTCTCTGATTCCTATAGAGTTCACTATGACTGTTGTTATAGTTCATATATTTGTATATGACCAAAGGCGCCAGATGATGAAAATAAATCCTAATGTTACGTGAGAAGAATTTGATTCAAATGTTTTGTTGTTTGTTTAACGTCTATTTTTATGCTACTAAGGCTAATCGGGCGATGCTACTACAGTGGGAGTATTAAATTTTGCCTATCCAGGTACAATTAGGGTAGGAATCTTTAACGAGTACCTGGCATCGTACAGGCTCGGGACTTCCATTTTACGTCCTATCCGAGGGACGGTATAGTTAAGGATTTTTCACTCCCTTTAAAAAACCCTAGGGCCACTACGGGGCGCGAACCCGCGACTTTTATTGTATTGTATGTTGCCATGCTATGATAACCACTACACCAAACGTGACCCCGATTCAAATGTTTTGAACACTTTTTAAGCCCTGAGCAGTATTATTAAGAATTTGGCGGAAATAGCATAAATATTATTTTTAATAGTTAATAATTAAAATGATCAAAACTTTTTTCGGGGAAAGGGCTAATATCTAGTATTCATTGAGAATTATTGACAAAATTTATTGTATATTTTAAGGTGTGTAATTATTTATTATTTTATTTTTCTGGCTATTCAAGTTTTTTTGCTAAAATGAGATTTTTTGTGCTTCTCACTTTTCCTTAATCCTGCGTTGCGAACCACACGAGATGAGATTTCCCGCTACTCACATTTTTGGCTAAAATAAGATTTTTTGGGCTTCTGATTTTTCCTTATCCATGAGTTGAAAACCACACGCCTCTGAGACATACAGCCCCTGAAAAATCCTCCATTTCTTAGCCAAAAGGCAGCCATCAACCCTTTTAGACATGCTATCCCCACTTAGTTAACAGGCAGCTGGAAAAGAAGAGATATTTTGTTCCTTTTCCCTACAAGATTACCAGGTTTTTTTCCCCAAAAGTCTCCATGTCGCAGTGTAGTAGAGGTAAGGGTGGTAATATGGGTACCCATTTTATTATATTATTTACGAGCAGACCCGACCACGCGTTGCTGTGGCTCAATACAGCTGTAATGCGTTGAATTAATTATATCCTATTCTTTTTAATACAGTCAAATCAAAATTCACTGATAAAGATAAAGAAGTTTCAGCAAATCTAAAATCCAACGGGATTTAAAATAGAAATTTACGCCAAATTTAAAATTGTTTGGTAAAGAATTTATAAGGGTTAAAATTTTTATTTTTTACATCTCATATTTGGCTAGAGTAAGTATTAATGATCCATTCATTTAGCACTTACTGGATTCTTCTAGCAGAGGCAATTATTAAATATGAATAACCCACATGTAAAAGGAACTAATATAGAATGTAATTGGATTAGGGTTTAGTACAATCACAACAGAAAGTTAGCGAAAATGTACCAAAATAATGTTTTGCCAGAATACATATTAATATAATTCAGAATATAACACATGATGAAATGAGATTAGATATCATATCGGTGGGTTATATACCTGAAACAGGTTATCAAAGGTCTTTTGCTAAATCAAATAGATTCGATGTTTTCCCCTCACGTGAAAAGGCGACACATAGGAAAAACACAGATTTTTCTAGTCCAGGCCAGAAGAAATAGATTTCGCTACTGGAAGCTTACCCACCCTAAATATCGAGAGAAAATGAACTGTTGTGTCATTAAGTCAACTTACTTCGCCACCTGTTGGAAATTTATAGAACTTACAAATAATCACATTCAATTGTAGTATAATAAGCATTTAATTTGCAATAAAAGAAATATTGAGGCCAATAATCGAGATAAAAACTATCCTATCTTTTAAGTTGGGCAAAACTACACAAAATGAGCCAAATTTAATCAAAATTGGTTCTCAGTAGTTTCTGAGTTTACCTCCGACAAAAATTCGGACAAGAGATTTTTATATATATAAAGATGGTTACATGAAAAACAATGTTTTTTTGTTTTGTTATTTTCCCGTTTCCAATAATATGATGGAATTAATAAATACGATAATTATATAAAAATGGTGATAGTAGATTTAAAATCAAATAAAAAAATATAAACTAAATACAATACAACAACCATATAAAATATGACGTAAAAATATATTAAAACTTAACAAACAAATAGATAAATCCTTTCTCATTGTTATTTAATTTTTATTTGTCGCCATCATAAACAAATTAAACCTCAGTTTCCACAGATCCTAATTAGGATTCTCATTACACAGGTGCTTAGGCGGTAATGAATTCAGTAATAATTATCAAAGAGAAATTTCGCACTTTATAGCAGAAAACATTAAACAACAGTTAACATGCCACGAAACCTGACACCATATTTTATATTTAACATAGTATAATTTATCGATTCTTTAATGCTATTACTTATGAATATTTTAAAACTCGATTTCGCTTAAATTTAAAAAAGGAAAAAATAATAAAAATATATATAAACTATATGCTAAAATGTAACGCGAAACAAAATCATATGAGCCAAATTTTATACAAATCGGTTCAGTAGTATCTGATTTTACCCCCTACAAACATCGGGACACGAGATTTTTATTTATTAAAGATTCAGATTAAAAAGTTTAATAAGGCATCATTAACCCTAAAATATTACAGAAAACATACACTGGCAAGTGATAAAATATAATGTTAATAACATCAACCTAGACCTACGACTTTAATGTATTTAAAAATTTGTTTCTAATATGTATCTTTTGAGAAAATTTCCAGTTATTGTAACAATTAATATTGTTAGTATGGACACCATGAAAAAAACGAAAATAAATACAATTTTATCGTATAAAACAAAGTTTAAACTCACTTACTGGGACTAAGGTCGACACCAGTGCTCCAATGTGCCTTCAGATAAACCTTTACTCAACCTTTACCATTATGCTAGTACACATATTTTAAATATTAAAGGGACCATGTAACCATCATGTGCTGATAATATTACTCACTCTTGTATCTAATAGTTATATATTTTTACTGTCCCAAATGCGTGTTTTATTTTTTAACTCTAACAAATAAATATTAGTTTATCCCTATAATATTCCTGTTTTCAGACTGCTTTTTGAGACCAGCATCAAGATTTGAAGAGGAAAAAAAAAGAAAATGATTTTTATACAGTATTTTTTGCATCTTTTTGCTTTAAGAAATTTTACAGTACCCATGCCCCTAAACTAACATGAATTCAACAAACAAACAGTATAACTTGAATTTTGTCTTATTATAATCATTAATATTCAATCTCTAGGCCCCGGAGGCAAAAGCATAGGGAAAAAATGGTTGGCGACTTAGGGTTATGATGTTTTTGTTTTTTTTACGTTAACATTTTGTAACTTTCCTTAAGGTGAAGGTCCTGTTTTAACTATATTTTAGAATGTTTTTTAAGAAATCAAACAATAATAAAACTAACAAATAAAAGTATTTTTAAATAGTCATCTTTATTTATTAACCCTTTGCACTCGGCATCGTTTCGGACGTTACGTACCGGCAACTCGACGCAACTTATTCGCGAAAACGTACACACTGAAAACGTAATAATATACAGTAAAATTTTAAAACCAAGTAAGGAATTGTAATGATATATGTATTTGTGAAGCTTGAAGAACACATAGTTACAAAAAAAAAATTAATTTTTTTAAATTTTATATTTTTTTAAAATAATTTTATTTATAATCCATTGCATACGACGATTACTTTTCTTTTAATGCGTACTTCACTACCTTACATGTAAAAATGATCTTTTCCCTAAAATTGATATGAATGAAAAAAAACTTCGAGTTCAAAGGGTTAAAAGATTAACGTAGGGGAGAGCGGGGTTGGTTGGCGTAGGGGGTAGGTTGGCCATCGGCTTATAGTTTCTGTCACACCTGTTGTGAAAGCCCCAGCATTGTACCATGTCACCCGCTCGACCTTGGGAGTCTTGTCCAGAGTTTTCAATCCGGTGCTAACACTCTAGAGAAGAGTGTGCTTCATTGATTGATTTTACAACATGTAAGTAAATTTTTATATTTTCAGTAAATTTGGTTTAAAGGCATGGTAAAACATTTGACTCCGATTCTGTTCACATAGCCCCAAACTCCTTTGAAAAACCTCCAATTTTATCTCTTTATAATCATGATTAAAAACATTCAGTATTATAAGAAAAAACGAGAAATTATTAAATATGAAAATTTTATCCCAATTTTTATGATCAATCATTTGAAAAAAATATTCTCAAGAAAATTGTAAAATGAGTAATTAAAATCTATTCACTATATAAATTAGATAGAATTTATTGAGGTGCTGTGTTCAATTTAAAGTAGTACTAATTTGGCAATGGTTTTATCCCTTGTCTATGAGCATGACTTTAGTATTTGTTATAACCCTTTTTTTGAAAAAAGTTTTTTCGTCATTTTATTTTATAAAATTTATATTTTTTTTTCTAATTTTTTACATGGTTAATTATATTAACCCTTTGCACTCGAGGTCTCCGGAGCGGAGCCATTTAAAATTTGTCTTTAAACCCAAGGGCTCCGCTACGGAGACCTCGAGTGCAAAGGGTTAATATAATTAACCATGTAAAAAATTAGAAAAAAAAATATAAATTTTATAAAATAAAATGACGAAAAAACTTTTTTCAAAAAAAGGGTTATAACAAATACTAAATTCATGCTCATAGACAAGGGATAAAACCATTGCCAAATTAGTACTACTTTAAATTGAACACAGCACCTCAATAAATTCTATCTAATTTATATAGTGAATAGATTTTAATTACTCATTTTACAATTTTCTTGAGAATATTTTTTTCAAATGATTGATCATAAAAATTGGGATAAAATTTTCATATTTAATAATTTCTCGTTTTTTCTTATACTACTGAATGTTTTTAATCATGATTATAAAGAGATAAAATTGGAATACAGTGACATAAATAACATTATTAATTGTGTCATGGGCGCCTCTAAAAATAGAAAATAAATATTCCCTATTTACAATAATCGTTGCTATTCTATGTACCAAATAGACTGTGTAAAAAATCTAACGCGAATTACGTTCATTCAAAGAAAATATATTTCTCAGTTTCTAAATTGCTGGATGTGGGGAACCGCAGTTGTAGATGTAAAAACATAAATAACTTTTTAAAAACATGTAAAGAGCAAGGAGCCTTCGATGTTGAATAAATTTAAAAGAAAAAAAACAAACAGATTAATTATTTTATCCTATGTATAAATAATAATTATTTTATAGTTTATTTATTGTTTATAAATTCATTTCGGGCTTCATTATTATTTTGACCTATTTTTTTCGAATATGCCTAGGAGTTTTTGCTTATTATAAGAACACCCAATTTAAAATATATCAAAAAAGTATATTGCTAAATTTTTTTCAGTTTCATACTTTCAAATCTGTTATAGATTATTTCACTTTTAAATTTATGCAATTAACAGCATCTGTAATGAAAGTTTTTTTTTTATTTTATACGATTTGTTGAAAAATATAAATAAGAATAAATAAATATTAATTCTTCTTCAAGATAAAAGAGTTCCTCTTAATAAAATGTTGCTGAAGCCAATCTCTGTTTGTGACGGAATCCCTGTGCCAATATTTGTCATTAATTGAAAGCTTAATCAAAATATTCCGCAAATGAATGAATATTTATGAACTTTCATTCGGAGAATTATCATTTTTCTAAAGTGGATAAAAAAACAGACTGATGTTTATAAATGTACACATAAGAAGTACATAGAACATTTATTATCAAGTTTTCAGGTGAAATAAAGCTTATTTAAAAAACTAATAAAAAATGTCTAACTTAACTTACTTTATTAACACAACTTACTTAATACTGAGCACTCAGGGAAACAATGATTCCTCGAAAAAAAAAATACTATGATTTTAAGTATTTATTCTTTATTCCTGAGTAAAAAGGAACTGTTTCTTGGTCAGCGGTCGTGCAAGGAGGCGATTTGACAGCGACCACGCTCAACCGCCAGGTTTTTCCCTCTTATTTTTTCAATTAAGGGTATCCACATTGTTGAGACTAGGTCCCTCGGCCCATAAGCTTTCTGTTTATATAAATGTATTTTTCAGGCATTTGCTCCTTTTGAAAGATTTTAAAATAATTATTGTCTGAAGAAGAAAAAAATAATAATATCCTATTTTTTAGGACTTTTAACGGAATAATAATGGAAAATAATAAAAATAATGCAACTAAAAGTGTGTTTTATAATTTAGTCTAATTCGAGGTTGAAAATATATTGAATGTTCAAATATAAGAATTTTTTTTTTTTTATTTGTCCTCCCCTTCCTCGCCTTGTAGGCTATACGGGGTTTCCCGGGCCAGGGGAGAGGGTAGGGGATTGATGCCAAGTGTTATTAACTTTTCGCCTGGCTCCGGGTTTCGAACTTGCTATCTTTCGGTTCTCAATCATATGTTGCCATGGACAATGCGTATTTTTTAACGCGTTTGCCCACTCGCGCCACCTTAAATCCCGCCACCCAAAATATAGGGATTTAAATCTTGAAATCGATATGTCGCCGATCGATCGCATTGGATCGTTCAAATACTTTTATGTCATTTTAGCACCTTTCACGCTCTTCTACCACTGTGAAAAAAAAAAACCAACTTTTGCCAATAAAAGAACTTATGTTAATTTGAATACTTTTTTTTTTTTTTTATAAATTATACAGTTAACGTGGATGCAATTAGAACGCATTTTTATTATCGCATGGGCATAACTAAAATTCATAGGCATTGTAAATTTTAAATGTCATAAATCATGAAATATGATGAATATATAAATTAACAAGATCAATTCTTAACTTTTCCTAATATTGGATTGAGGATAAAGTAATTTCGTTCTATCCCAATAGGTGGCCTTAAAGTCACTCGTCTCCTGTGATCCTGTGATCCTTTGAAAGATCCCAGTCCCCATATGTTTAAATATAATCCATAAAATATTAAATATAAAAATAGCGCCATTCATTTATTTAGACAACAGTTATTGCGCTTCGAAAATGGGGGTTATAGAGGGTCGTTTTTATCATACTTTTACTGTTTTACAACCGAAAAGAGAAGCTCTTTGAAAATTGTATGATGTTTATGGAGGCGAGAGCATAAACGCTAGTGTCAGAAATGGTTTCCTCAAAAGTCGATCGAATTCTTCAAAAATTCCATCTACTGTGATTCAGTTATAGTTAGACATTCATTTATTAATGTTTAGTTATAGCTTGACAACATAAGAAGTTTAAATGAGGGCGGAGCTTAAATAAGCCACGCCTAATTTTGCTTTGGCGCTAAATTTGAAGGGTATCAGGTTATGTTGGCAAAATGATGGCAAAAAAAAAATTGAGAGGACATTACAATAAATACAATGAAACTATATTTCATGAAATAATTATCAATTGCAATATAAAAACAAACCATAAATAATGAGATATCCAATGAATGCAATTCTAAATGTTTTGTATAAATGTACCATACAGTAGTAGTTTTATTAGTACCTGTATAAAAGCATTATTATTATATGGATATTTAATGGTAGATATTTAACTTTCGTTCAGATATATTATAAATATAATTTACTATTGATATTTGAATTAATAATAAAAAAAATATTTTTAATAATTAATATTTAATTTTCATAGTTATTTTCAGGGCACTCTCTTTTTAGAGTTTCGAAACTGCACGAAGGTACTGACATTTAACATTTTCTGCTGTTTAGGAAAAAAAAAATCAAACTATAAAAAAACAAAACCCAAAGCACTTATATTAACTACAAACACTTCGAAATAAATGGGCCACCGGTGATATAGTGGTTAGCATGGCAATCAACTGTACCAAAGGTCGCGGGTTCGCGTCCTGTGATGGTCCTAGGATTTTTTAATGGGAGTAAAAAATCCTTGCCTATGCCATTGCTCGGATAGGACGTGAAATGGAAGTCCCAAGCCTGTACGATGTCAGGTATTCGTTAAAGATCCCTATCCTAATTATACCTGGATAGGCAAAATATATGACTCTCACTGTAGCATTGACCATTTAGTTTTAGGTGCTTAAAGTAACATAAAATAAAGAAACTAATACTCAGTTCCTGTTTCTCTAACTACCGTTTTCATTTCACATTTATACGTTATTTATTTATATTATTTTTATTTATGTTTTAATGTTAATGTTTTCTACAAGTATTTTTTGATGAGAGGAGTGGGGCAAAATTTAGTATTTCCAATGTAGCATCGTCCGATTAGCCTTAGTAGCATAAAGGGATATTAAACAAACAAAAACTTTGAAATAAATCCAAAGCATTAACAAGTAACAAATTAACGTACACCTACAAATTAACGTACAGTTACAAAACCTTTTTTATTGGCCAACAAAGTGACGTCACAGTTCGCGTATGCGATTTTCAGGTATATTTCTTATGGTGTTGAGCTATAACCAATTTACTACCATTTCAAGCGCTGATTTTGAATTTTTTATCATAAAGTCTGCTTATAACTTAGACAAAAAAATAAGAAAATAGTTTAATGCACATTTTGCACGTGTTCAGTTTAATGCTCATGTTCTGAACAGAACAGGTTGCTCTCTCAAAAAAAAATTCTCAACCTCGGTTAAACACTGAAAGTTTAGGTAATGTAACGTATGATAATAGCGGATATCCTTGTATATTATATTAACGATAATATTATATTACATAACTGTTAATAATTCATTGTATTTTCTGTTTTAGAAGGATCAAAAAAAAAAAAAAAATCTGGTGCGTGCTCGCAACACACAACTTTCACTTACTAACTTACTTAGATTAGAAATTAATGCGTTTTGTTAATTGCCACTTCTCAAATGAACAGAACGGCTTTAATTATGAACAATGGTCTGTCATTAAAGGCGTACTCCGCAGGCGTGGGCTCAACGAGTTTTATGAGTTGACTGAATATTTTTCTTTTTTTTCTCCTCTTTATGTTTTCTTTATTTTTATCATATCTCATATTTAGCCATTTCTTATTTTTAGGCGTAACGAGAGACAGTTAATTTCTCCATGTAAACAAAAACAAAGGTACTTTATCAGAAAGAAACAAAAAAGGCCCCCACCCCCAAAAAAAAGCCCCCTCAGAACATTTTAATAATGATAAAGCTTACCTGATATTAAAAAAAAAACCTAATTTTCACTAAACATGACGAATTTGATAAAAATCGTTAAAGCCGTTTTTGAGATAATCCAAAAAAAAGGTAAAACTTGGAAAAAAAGTCATGAAATAAAGTGCCCCCTCAGTTGGACCAATTTTGATGAAATGTTGGCTTTTACATATTTGGTATATACATACATCAAATACCCAGTTTCTTCAAAATCGTTAAAGCCGTTTTTGAGTAAATAAAAAATATGTACACGTGAAATTGGTACAAAATTTATTAAGTAAAGTCCCCCCTCCGGTTGATCAATTTTGATGAAATTTTTACAGTCGTATCTCGGACAAACACATACATCATATACCCAGTTTGATCAAAATCGTAAAAGCCCTTTTTGAGTAAATAAAAAAACCACGTGAAAATGATACAAAATTTATTAAGTAAAGTCCCCCCTCCGGTTATTCAATTTTGATGAAATTTTTACAGTCATATCTAGGGCATATAAATACATCAAATATCAAGTTTAATCAAAATCGTTAGAGCCGTTTTTGAGAAAATCGAAAAAAACATAAAAAGTTATTAAATAAAGTACCCCCTCCCTTTGAGCAATTTTGATGAAATTTTTGCTGTCACATCGCGGGCATATACCTACACTAAATACCAAATTTCAGGTTCCCACGGTTTATAGTTTTTGAGCTAGTCTGTTCACACACACACACACACACACAGACACACACACACACACAGACCATTTCGCGGGACTTGGTTATTTCGACTCAGGGGGTCCCAAAACGTGTATTTCCGTTGAAAACCGGAAGTCGAAATTTTTCACGATCGCAATACTTCCACTTACTATATATTTCATATATAGGTAAGTGAAAGTAAAAATGATAAGGTTGAATGGGTTACATGTGGAATGTAATGAACAATAAAATAAATATGGAGTCTGCGAATCCAGAATTGGTCAGCTCGGCTTGTTGGAACAAGCCTATGATCATTTCAAGTACAGTTCCGGAGTAATGGGCTCATATGAGACATAGTAACATTATAAACGGTAACTTCGGTTATTAACAAGGCTCTCTCGATGTAGCGGGAAGTAATATCCAGTCATAGATCTTCATTTATAGAGATTTTTTTTTTTTTTTAAATCTCTCTTGAAATTCTTTATCCTGTTGAACTGCCTCAATAAAACCAACAATATTACTGCCCTTTCGTTTTATCGCTAGCTCGGGAAAATGGAAGTGTATGAATGACTGGGCTCAAAGGATTTTCCAATTAACTTGGTCCTCACATGTTTGTTGTCACTATGTTAGTCGGGATTTATGTGACGTTGAAGTTTACAGCTACCTAAGTGTGCAATGAACCTATATTTCATGAACTCTGTGATAATGAAGTTGCAATGTATAGTCATAGTAATGTAATGTAAATGTAAAGGATGAGTGTAGATGCGGTTTTACACATTTCTCGTTTTCATCTTTTTTACAACTGAGTCTAACTAATATGTAATACTTATCATATGAAATATTTAATCTTTAACTCTAATTAAAGTTAAATCTAAAAAATTTAAAAATATCTAATTCAAAATCAGATTAGGATTTAAAACTTGCAAACAATTATAGATCAAAACTATTCTCAGCATTAGCTGCGAATTATGCAGGAATAAATAAATTTACATTTTATATATCTGATGTTGCTATACACTATGAATATTGCTATGTTAAATATATTCGGTACTTGTTAATAATGGTGGAGCCAGCTATTTTTTAGTAATATATTAAAATAATTATAATAAAAAAACACATGTTTGTATATAAACAAATCTATTTATTATTAATTTCTAACCAAATCTCTTTAATATCTACCAAAATTTGAGAAAACGCGTCTTTTTCTTTTATTTGAGTGCGCCACATAAACTCGGCCAAATACGAATTTTGAAAATGTCGATTAGTTCCTCTTCTTCGTTTGTTTCCCCATTTGGCAGATCCCCATAATCTTTCTATCCGTTGTGTATTTGACAATGTTTTTGCGTCTACGAAATTATATCTATGGTTTACAGTTTGGTGTTTGTAAACCGGTTTATGTAGGTTTTTGTATCCTTTCCAGCAATGGATCCTCCTTTTTATTACTTCTAATAAATTAGATTCCGATCTATCTTTAACTAATTCCAAAAACATTCATTTGTCTCTCGACAAATCCCTCCAAAAACCCATTGTTGTGGAAGAACACGTCCTACATTATATATTCTTTTTGTAAATAAACTTTCATCTATTTCTACAAATTTGTTATCCCCACCGATGCATACTTGAGTTTTCTCCATCTTCCAAACACAAACTTCTCTTAAATAATCGTTCCAATCAACTGTTGTTGGTTGAGACATGCCTAAATGCTCAGAACAATATTTTATACTAGTTAATTCCTCACACCATGAATAAATAAAAAGCACAGCATTTTCGAATTGTAATTTAGACCCATCGAACCAACTATCTGCCCTTAACGAAATATGTTTTCTACAACTTCTTTTGTTGCACTTCCAGTAAATGCGATTATCAAAACATAAAACGATTTCATGGTTTTGTGAACATACCTTAATCCTTGGCAAGAGTTCATTTTCTTGTACGAACTTCACTGCTGTATATTCATCGTGAACTTCTCGAAAAATCTTTTTGATCGTGTACATTTTTACTTTCTCTTACCTATATATGAAATGGTATATAGTAAGTGGAAGTATTGCGATCGTGAAAAATTTCGACTTCCGGTTTTCAACGGAAATACACGTTTTGGGACCCCCTGAGTCGAAATAACCAAGTCCCGCGAAATGGTCTGTGTGTGTGTGTGTGTGTGTGTGTGTGTGTGTCTGTGTGTGTGTGTGTGTGTGTGTGTGTGTGTGTGTGTGTGTGTGAACAGCAAAAATTTTATCAAAATTGCTCAAAGGGAGGGGGTACTTTATTTAATAATTTTTTACGTTTTTTTCGATTTTCTCAAAAACGGCTCAAACGATTTTGATTAAACTGAGTATTTGATCTATTTATATGCCCGAGATTCGACTGTAAAAATTTCATCAAAATTGATTAACCGGTGGGGGGACTTTACTTAATAAATTTTGTATCATTTTCAGATGTTTTTTTTATTTACTCAAAAACGGCTTTAACGATTAACAAAAATAAGCTATGAATGTAGAAAAATGTGTGACTTTGGGAAATGATATTTAGCAAAACACGTCAATTTCTAATCTATGTAAGTTGGTAAGTGAAAGTTGTGTGTTGCGCGCACTCACCATATTTTTAACCTAGTAAGTATAACTAAATATGATTATTTGCAATAACAAATCAATTAACATGTGATTTAGTTTATTTTGATTATTTTAATATATTACTAGAAAATAGCTGGCTCCACCAGTACCATATATTCTACAAAGAACTTTCAAGTCCCTCAATATTTCCTAAGCCTTCATAAAAACTTTCCATTAAATTAGAGTATATAGGGGATATAATTCAACTATTTCTCTGTCATGATAACATGAAATTTATTTTTAAATATTTTTTATCATTAGTAAGGCACACCAGGCACACGTCACAGTCAAGTTAATAAAAATGGATCTCGATATTCAATTGCAATATGGTAAATAATTATAATATCTACCTCAGGACAGAGATACAATACAAGTATGTTGTTGCTATGTAATTACATTTTGCAATTAGAGTTGATTATTGTTATTGCAATATTGTTTATGGGCAAAGGTTTGATTTCTGGTTATCGACGGAGTTTAATTGCGAGAGATTGGAGCGATAGAGCAATCAGGAATAAGGTAGCGAGCAATATAGGAGATGAAAGAAAGGGCTCAACCAAACAGTGGGCTCGCCATCTTCACTCCGCCCTTCGCAAATTACTCCCTACCCCTCAACCACTTTGATCTTTTCTTTGCTTTCGTTCGGGTTTAATATTTCAACGGGCATTCCTTCATCGTTTCCACGTTTTGTCATTCTCTGTTGGTAAAGGCAAACCTAATATTTATTTTATTATTTTTTTTTTTTACCAACCATTTATTTATCCTTTAAAAGGAAATTCAAATTGCCGATAGATGAAAAAAAAAAAAAAAAAAAGCAAATAGAAGCCATCGAGAAGAAAGGTGGAATATTGTAATACAGTCGACTCCGTTTTATTGGGACATAAAGGGGAATTTGTTTTGTCCCAATTAGGCGGAGGACCCAATAAGGCGGAGATCATGAATCCACGTGTAAATGCAAATACAAAATGCCTAATCACTGAGCTACCGTACATGTATGATAATTGATGTCATAAATTAGACATATTTGGGAGAAAACCCAGTTAATAGGTGCATTTAGCTGTAACCTAACCTATTCTCGTCTATTAATTTAATGATGGGGTCAAAATAATACGATTAATTTAACTCTTAAAATGTATTTTTATTAAATAGGTGTTTAAATGATATACGAGAACTAGAAATATACGAGATGAAACAAATTAAAATAACTAATCGTATACAATATAAATTATACTGATAAAGACGAAATAAGAAATGAATCAGAACATGTTTTTACGTCAAATTTTTTAACAGGCAAGAATCAAGTGTGCATTGTCACACTCATTGTAAACTACGACCAACATAATTAGCGCGCTTCTTTAGGACGCCTAAAGAATTTCTTCATTTCCTTTTTGTGAAAAAAAAAAAAGGACTAACTTTTTTGATGCGGTTTCTTGCTTTTGGTTGAGAAACAGGCGTGGTCTCAGATACTTAAGTTATTCGATTGACACCGGGGTCTCGTAGTTTTTTACATTAAGTTGCAGAAAGTTTTGGTCCAATAAAGCGGTGATATTTCACCTATATTTGATTCCGTTTCATTAAAAATGGCTCAATTAAGCGATGGTCCCAATTATCCGATGACCCAATTAAACGGAGTCGACTGTATAGGTAATTGTTGATGGGCTGTATTTTTTATGCCTTTTTTAATTTTAGGCGGTTAGGGACTCAAGATTGTATTTGATTTTTACATTCATGGAGAATATAAAGGAAGATATAGATAACGAGAATACGAAAAATATTTATTATTTAATTTCAAAACAAATACAAAATAATTTGACGAAAAATAGCAGAATATAAGTCAAGATTTTTTATATATGTAGATCATTTTATTAACCTCAAACTTTTATAATATTCTGTTCAACGTTTCGGCACTAAGTCATTTTCAAGATGAACATCTGTGACCACAATTTTCAATAAAATAGGCTGAGTACCCTTGTCATAGAATTCAAAAAAAATTTTACTAGTTAATTTTTTTTTTTTTTTTTTTCTGTGAAGCTTGAATGAAAAGACTATAGTTTTTAACTAGTAATTTTTTTTTTTAATTCTAGGACAAGGGTACTCAGCCTATTTGATTGAAAATTGTGGTCAGAGATGTTCCTCATGAAAAGGGCTTAGTGCCGACACGTTGAACAGAATATTATAAAAGTTTGAGGTTAATAAAAGGATCAATATAAAAAAACTTGACTAATATCTGCTTAGCCTCAAAACAGTAAAGAATTATCAACAGAATATAAAGTTTATAATTAATAAGTAAAAAAAGGTTAAATGTGACTACATATGTTACTTACTATAAACATATGTAAATTTGAATTATGATTATTTTAGAGCAATATGGGATATTTGACTTTAAAAAAATCTCAGAGTGTCCAGAAATGTAAAATATATTATTATATATGTATTTCAGATTTTTTTTAGGAAGATCAACAAAATTATATTCAAATAATTGAGTGGTGAGGTATAAAATCCTCTTTATTTTTTCCTTTCGGAATTACTTCCATCTTCAGGTTTTCTTTTAAACATTATCTCTTATTTTTGTCAACGATCTATATTCCTTTTTTTTGTTAGTCAGTTTTCTATTTTCCATTATTAAATATGACAGGTCATGTCATTTTTTAATATCATAATAAAACTGATTTTATCAATAGATATAAAGTTATAATATTAACAAGGTATGTGATTTTTCCTTGTAGCTGTTGGTAATAAAAGTTGATTAATAAAAAATGACCTATCATATTTAATAATGGAAAATAGAAAACTAACTACAAAAAAGAAAGGAATACAGATAGTTCAATAAAAAAACAGATAATGTAAAAAAAAAAAATAAATAAAAAACCCTGAAGATGGAAGTAATTCCGAAACGTAGGTGAAAAATGTAAAGGTTTGACTGGTTTTTTAATAAACATATAAAAAAATAAAGAGGATTTGATATATTACCGCTTAATAATTTGAATAAAATATAATAATAAGATAAAATTGATTAATGTGTAATAACTTATCAACGAAAAAAAAATTATTCATGAGTTGAAAAATATGAAAAATCTTTTTACTCTTATTTTATTTTTTCGTTGATTTCCACCCTAATTTTAAAACGAAAATTCCTTTAAGCGAACAGAATTTAATTTGTTAAGAATCTTGAGCATTGGAGTGCTTAAAAAGGAGAAAAGAAACTTTTACCGTATATCGGATATTATGACACGACATTCCCCAGTCTTCCATAAAAAGCTCAAACAGAGGAAACACTTATAATATAAATGGAATGCTATGGATTTTTATAAGAAATATGGAAGGATAAAGTATAGTATAGTGCAACGGTTTAATAAAGAAGTAGCGATTCATTCAGAGTAGGTGTAATTAAATGATAACCATTTTTTGACTTCACTTACAAAAATTTTCGACATAGATAACCATGCTTCGTTTGATAGAAATTAATCCAGCCAACTGTCGAAAATTTATAGCGGAAAGATAAGAGCTTAGGGGAAAATGCAGATATTATTCACTAAATAAGGCCAGAAAGTTATTTTAAACATTCTTTAAATGAACATATTCGTGATGGTTCCTTCATGTTTCTTTAGTTTCCATGTGGCATTTTAATACATGCATAAAAATGTTTATCTATGCTGAAAGAATTATTTTTCCCGCGGTCATTTGACCTAGGCCACATTACAGATTTTTCTCGGAAAACAGAAAAAATAATTAGAAGTAAAGAATGAAGAAAATAATGTATGCATATTCTCTGAATTGTCAAATTGTTTGATAAAGGTATGATAACGTTTAATTTGACCGGCATTGGTACGTTTATCGTTAAAAGTTACACAAAACCTAAAGATATACAAAAAACCTTTTTAATTTTGTTTTACAATGGAAAACAAAGAGAACTGTTTAGAAAGAAGACGAGAGAGAACATTGTGAGAGAAGGGGAAGAGCGTGTTGTTCAAAATGTTATCGATCGGAAAAAAAAAAACTTATAGCGATTCTTAATGAATCAATGTTATGTTCCAACAAGCACTTAAAACACTTGTCAACTCTTTTCGCATATGCAGTACACCTTTACTAACTGTTCATTGTTAACAAGACAAGGCTTACTGAACATGCGAAAAGACTTGTCACTTAAGTAACCTATTAAATTCATTAAAGCATTAATACGCCTTACTGCCCTAGAAGGATAAAATATCGCCTTCGTTTTCTGAAAAATACTACGGTGCTAAAAATTGAGTTCCAATTTAATATCGGCCGTTGTGATGAACCTTTACTATCGATTCTTACTTACGATATATCGTAGAAAAACATGATCGCTCATTCTAAAGTTCGATCTCCTGAAAATATATATTCAAACGAACCCTTGAAAAGTACGAGGTTCTAGAGTAAATGGGACCAACTTCATTCTTGGTACACCACTGTATGAATTACTGAGCCCACTTTCCAATAATAAAGATATATTGCGAATGAAAGTTTAGCGAGAGGGAACACTCTCTGCTAGCACTTAAGTAGGCATTAAAAAAAAAAAAAATGTCTATTTTAGTCAAAAAAGAAGTGTGGAAAGTACAAGTTGTGAGTTGCGCGCACCGTACCAGATTTTTAAATTTATTATTCAGTACATTTCCTCTTTTACTACTAATACTCACAATTTCTAAAGATAATATATTTTTTTAAATAATTCCTTATCAGTATAATTTGTAGTTGACAAGGACAGTCCACACTTTTAAGCGCCCATTTGAGAAGAATCTGGCACATGCTAATAGAATACGAACACTGGCCCCGAATACGAAAAATATACTTAAAACCGGCCAGCTTAAAACATAAAAATATCCACGAAGACAATGAAGAACAAATCCCTACTTTATTTGAATCCCTAAAAAAATAGGTAGGATTATTAGACTCTAATAACCCTTCGAGAAAGGTAGGAGAGTTATTGTTTAAAACTTGTTTCAGAAATATTTTGTATAACCGCGAGCTGGATAAGATGAAGAATAATGAGACATTGATGTAGGATTTGAGGAACTAAGGCCCCAGCTTCCGAAATAACAACCGGAAAATTTCCTCGGAAGACTTGGGCCTGAAAGATTATGAATAGACCAATGAGCTGTCGGGAATTTCCTTAGCAGTTAAAGGAAAGTGAAGACCCCCCCCCCCCCGACTTTAACTTCTATCCATCTTACCCTTCCAAGATGATGTTAACTTCCTAACCCAACTTTTAATTACTTAACTACTTGGTGTACGGAAACAATGTAATTCGTATATAGATTGAAAATACTTTATAATAGGGTTAAAACAATAACAAATAAAACATAAGCTAAAAAGGAGTTCTGGATAAGTATAAAAAAGTATTAAAAAAATAACATTTTTTAAAAATGAATACTATATATATTAGTAGCTGTATATACCGGTTTCACCCGGAGAATTTCATTTTTTAAATCTATAAAATCTATAAAGTGAGACTTATCGACTCTAACGGTCGATTTCTTAAAAAAATTAAGTTGTGCAATTTTATTTCAGACAGGTGTTCGAACCTGGTATAAGAACCACTGAGCGAAATTTGGAGAATTTAGGAGAAACGGTAGAACAAACAGAATTTCATCTTTATTTTCCGGTTTCACCCGGGGAATTTCATTTTTCTAAAGTAAAAAAAACAATGTAAAGCGAGATCATTACGATTTTTATAACAATAAAGAAGATCGGTTGAGGTTATGCAATTTTAATATCGGATTTTTCTATAAAGAACAAACCGAATTCCATCTTTATTTACAAAAATTATAGCTGCATATCCCGGTTTGAACCGCTGAAACGGTCGATTTCGTAAAGAACCATTGTAAAGCGAGATCATTACGATTTTTATAACAACAAAGAATATCAGATGAAGATCGGCTGAAGTTATGCAATTTTGATAAGGACAGGTGTTCGCACCTGGTATCAAAGAACCAACTCTGAGCGAAATTTGGAGAATTTAGGACAAACGGTATGGATTTCTATAAAGAACAAACAAACAAACAAATAAACAAAAAAAAAACCAACAGAATTTCATCTTTAATTATATAGATTTCTCAAAGACGTTTTTTTTCTTGGTACGCCATAATTTCCTTAATACTTCATCAACTTTTATGAATGAGGCATTATTTTAAAGCTTTGATTAACCGCTACACACCTTCGTGCCGCTACACACATTCGCCTTCGATTGCGAGTTATAAGCGCAAAACCGCGGTTTTGTTAATAGAGGTTTGGTAGCAGATGTTTCTAAATGGTGTAATTTTTTCAATTTATCGAGACGACCATTTTTGGTTTTATACACTTTTCCAATTGCCGCCGTCGTTTGCGAGTCACAAGCAAAACAATTTCAGTCAAAAGAAACTTATTTTTTACTCTCTTTCCGCGAAACCGATACGTATATTTAAGTATGTGGCGTTTTCCTTGATGTGCTCTTTCAGTGACGTCTAAGCCCTTATAAAACAAACCCACCAACAAACATTTCAATTCAAACATAGTTTTCAAAGAGGTCCTGTAAACACGTAAAAAGGGGTCACCTGTGGTGTAGTTGTTGCATCGAAACTTACAATACTTAAGGTCGCGGGTTCGCGTCCCGAAGTGGGCGATTTTTTAATGGGAGTAAAAAATCCTTGTCTATAACGTCCCTCGGATAGGACGTAAAATGGAGGTCCCGAGTCGGAACGATTTCAGGTACTCGTTAAAGATCCCTATCCTAATTATACCTGGATAGACAAAATTTAGGACTCCCGCTGTAGCATCGTCCGATTAGCCTAAGTGGCATAAAGTGACGTAAAAACAAAAAAACAAACAAACACGTCAATACTATCTAAATCATCATCATCATCTAATGGCGCTATGGTCCTTGCAGGACCTTGGCCTACTCCACTATTCTTCTCCACACAGACCTGTCCTCTGCTGCCCTTTTCCATTCCACAACGCCTCTCTCCCTTCTTCCACCTGGGTTCCCTTCCATTATCATTTTTGGAAGGCGCTCGTTGCTCATCCTCTGTACATGGCCTAGCCATCTTATCCTTCTCTTCTTTATAGTGGCAACTATGTCTGGTCCCCCGTACAAGTTCTTCAACTCTTCGTTAGTCTTCATTCTCCAGAGATTCCCTTCTTTAGTCGGGCCGTAGATTTTTCGGAGAAATTTTCTTTCCCAAATATTAAGTATTCTTTCCCCACTTAAAGTAAGCGTCCAGGATTCGCTATCGTACGTTACCACTGGTTGCAAAATCGTCCTGTAGACTCTTACTTTCAAATCTCTGGGTATGTCTTGACTACGGAAGATTTTCATCAGCGACCAGTAGTATCTGTTTCCAGCTGTTACTCTCTCTCTGATTTCTTCTAGCATTTTATTATCTTCCGTTATGACCGTACCCAGATACTTAAATTTGGGTACCCTCTCGAAGCGATGTCCAGCCCCTTCAATATACCTACTCTCAGCTTCCCCTTTGGCGGTTATCATATATTTCGTTTTTTCCTTATTTATGGCCAGCCCAGTTTTCCATGCAGCTTCTACGCTCTCTGCAAATGCTCCCAGCAGTGCATTAACTATAAGAAACCCAGTGTTCGCGCCAACCCGCGAACACATTTTAAATTACTTATGATTGTAATGACCCCTGGTGGCCAGGTAGGCAATCAGCACAGTAGGAATCAAGAGACATTACTGGGCAGCCACATCTATAGGGCCAGCACAGCCCTCAGCCTTAAGAAGAGTTTTCTTCATCAACTCATGTCCGGCTAAGGATAGACAAGGGGACTGAGATGGCAGGAAGAAGAGCAGGCATCACTTATAATGGACTTATAATATCACAGGGGCAAGCAAGTCCAACATTTAATTTCATTTCTTGTATGTATTCATTTTATTCAATTCATGCATTATACCATAAATAGCAAAACCTAAAAATAGAAGATGAAAAACTGTTTTTATTGTATAAAATAAATATTTCACTTTACAAAGTATGCAATGACCTTTGAACTGAGCCAACCCCATCATGTAATACAGTCCACTAAAATGAGTCATTTCATTTTTATACCAGTAAATTATAATTAATGGTGGGCAGACCGGGAAAGCCGATGCCCATCATTAAACACCCAGCGTAGTGCTAAAAATAAGGAATAAATAAATAAAACTTTTTTAAAAATAACTCAACAATTTTTTTCTTTTAAAAACCAACAGATAATTTATTAGCCGAGTCTGATGAATTTCCTCCATAATGAAAGAAGCCGTAATGACAAGTGCAGGTACTTTCAGTGAGTGACACTAAATAGGTAATAGGGGAGGTAATAGATATTTCAGGGACTCTTAGGGAATTGCAAATGAGACTTAACTTCATTAAGTGTAAGAGGGAAAGCCTATGGCTGCAGCAGCTGGGTTTTCTAATTTTCCACTAACAAACTGTCGCTTTAAGTTAACTTCAACCTTGAGCATTGAGAGATTAGTTTATCATTTACCAATTTCTTTCACTCTTCCTCCTTAAGTATGAAGTAAGTATATTGATCAGGCGTAATTTTTTTTTATTTTCTGTTCCTTGCATTAAGAGTTGACATAGTTTCGGGTTTTCGCAGATTCGCTAGTTAACCATGGACCCGAATAAATGTGAGCTTAAAACAATAGCACTGTTTACATAGTATTTTGCTTATAGTTCGTTTAAAGTTTTTAAACTAAATAATTTCAAAAAATACCTCTCGCCTTGATTATTATGTAATCACAACACCCAAAAAGATACAAAACACTTCCATGGTATTCCTTTCGGTACGATTTGACAAAAAAAAAAAAAAAAAAAAAAAAAAAAAGGATAAATATGTTTGTGTGGAATCTCAAAATAACTACAAAAACACCTCCTTGGAGAACTTTTCGTAAAGGTCCCTATATCCTACTATCTGCCTATTTGGGGTCATTGACCTCAACTCTCAAGGTTGGTTCATTGTTGACCTTCTAATAATCAGGGAACGCAACAATGTCATACCATTGTAGTCATAACCTCTATGTCTGCTAAACTGTATGAGGCAGGTAAATTGGTTTTCCCTTAGGGGCAACAAACAGTTTCCCTAAACTGCAGTTCTTCAAATATCTCAGGTGGTGAAATCCTTTCACAATACCCTTCAGATGTATGCTTAATTTTAGACTTTCAACAAGTAAAAGTGATTTAGTTAATTTAAATCTATCTCAGCTCACATAAAGATTATCGTAAAATCTTATTGTTTCATGATATGAAAACATTCCTTTCTCACGTCGACCCCAAGGAATTAAAATGTCTGTCACCCACAATAGTGTTCGTAAAAACACGCCATTCACATTATATTTCAGTATTTCGTTACTATTTTACATGATTCCCAAGCAGTGAGGTTTTCTGATAAGGTTTCATTTATTTTAAGACAAAGGTAAACTCTTGATAAGTCGATCTTCCAAGGAACGTGAAAAATTTTTCGACTGACCAACGGTTCGACTGACAGAACTTCTTATAGAGGTTATCAATCGTTTAATCCACATGTGAATGAAGAAAGTAAACACAGCATCATGAATGTTGATACAAGTAATGTTGATAAACAAGTTGCATTGAAATAAAAAGTGAGCTAATATATAAATATGTAGACCCTACTGTTTTTTTTAATATTTATTTTCTTAAAGATGGTCGAAAGTGTGTTGCATGGCATTCCAAATTTACTGGCGAAACCCCTTAACTTCTTTCTCCTTCCTCAATAACTTATCGCTAATTCTTCAAATAATTATTTAATTTTCAACTTTCGCGGAGCAATTGCTAGCAATCAATCGACTAAATAACTAATAAGTGACCGGAGTGTACAGAAGGAAAAAATTAAAAAAAAAAAAATCAGGATATCAAAATATGTATGAAAAACTAGCCAAAAACTTGGCTATTGGAGTACAAGTTATGCGTACGAGGTGACGGCATCGAATTACTGAGTTTGAATTAACGATGTGGAACTCATAGTCCACTCGTTTATCATATTATATTATATATTATTCAACTTACTCCGTTTTTGGTCTGAAATCGATTTATCGAGGTGAAATTTATCGAAACTCGATACATCGGGAGTTGACTATATTTATATTTTAATAAGCTCTTACTATGGAGATATTTCTTTTAGCTACTTTCCCCCAAGTGGAATAAAGTTAGGAAACATTTTCCTCATTTATTGACGTTTTCTTCGTCTTGAGGAAATATTCTACCTTCTAAATATATAATATGTATTATATATGACTCTACTCTTCCGTTCCGTTACTTATATTCTTAGATTTTATATATTTTCTATAAGAAAATAATATGAACTGTTAAACGGGTTTACATTTAATAAAAAAGAAGACATTATTTTGCGTTGCACAAATCTTATCATCATTAGCGACGATTAAGTGATAAGAATTCAAATGATTTAATGTAAATACTCTGTCGTGGGTTCGACTCGTGAGCCAAACAGTTCTGATGAAGATGTTCGTGGCGTACGAACGTGCTAATCAGATATTCGCCTCGTGCTTCTTCCTCTCAGCTTTCGCCTTAGCACCTCTGGCAACATCTACACGCAGCACATGTCTTTAAAAGGTGTTAGATTTCAGATTATAATATTCAGAATTACTCTCCTACTTTACTAAAAACACAATACATACAATTATGGCTAAGGGAGATGGATTATTATTAATTTTCAAAAATCGACATTTCGTTTGAATCATAAATTATTCCTTCTATTAGTTTTAAAACGAAGTGATTCAATTGATTCTTCCACAAATTCAAATAATGGACTAAGAGAAAAAAACGTTCCTACTTTTGAATTAAGAGAACTTTTTAAGAGTACTTTTCAATTTCCTTAACTTAAATCATTTTCTCCGAAACATATTCCTACTTAGAATTCATTTTTAACGATTTGATAATTCTATGCTCATTTGATAAAACTGATTGAAAAATAAATGTTTTTTGGACATGTTTCTTCTGATTATAAAAGATAATTGTTACAATCCATATATTTTGGAAATTACTATACAAAACACTGACAAGCTTACATATGGGACGTTCTTTTACAAACCGAACACCTTTCTGACCGACACATTTTAGATTTAACTGAAACTTTTTTTACGGGTTCTATATCGAAAAAAAAGAGATACGTGTAAGAGGATTTTTTTTTTATTTTCGATATTTTGAAAAATAAACAAGATCGAAAATTCGTGAATTTGATGATTTATCGATAATAGCCTATTTTTCAAAAATTCATAACTCCGGTTCTATTTAAGCTAAAAATCTAATTTTTTTTTATTTTGAAGGTAAAAAGACAAGCTTTTTACTATTTTTATCGTATTCTGCGTCAAATTTTCTATCGAAAACGCTTTTAAAAACGATGGAGAAGTTATTTTTACTGTAAGAAAACAATTAATTAATTTAGCATATGAATACAAATTAGAAGAAAAACAATTGTCCGAACGTTTCCAAAAAGCTTTAACAATAAAAGGAACTTTAAAATATCATTGTATTAATCCGATTTGTTTACAGCAAATGGAAGCAAAACGGTTTTCATCTTGCGAAAAAAAGGATATTGTAAAAATTTTTAAACAGAAAATGTAAACATTGTCTTATTTTTAAATATTGTATTTATTATTATATTCCAAATATTGTTCTTATTAACTAATGCATTATCGAAATCTTAATAAAAAAATTTCATTTTCAACAATGTTTGAACTATTTTTATTTATGTATTTTTTCTATTTTTTCCCATCTTCTTGGCTAATAAAATATGTTTTTTAATTAAAAAAATGAAACAATTATTTGTATTTAAGAGATAAACGGTGTAAAACAAGAATATGAGCCGTAAAATTTGACCCACGCGTCGATGTGACGTACCGCGCTAAATTAATTAATTTTTTTCTTACAGTAAAAATAACTTCTCCATCGTTTTTAAAAGCGTTTTCGATGAAAATTTGACGCAGAATACGATAAAAATAGTAAAAAGTTGATTCATGGGTGGCGCCACTGTTAAAAACCGATTTAAACATTGAAATTGTTAATACCAATTTAAATTTTTCGACAATTTGTTTTGAAAGTATTATTTTCTTAAAGCTTGTCTTTTTACCTTCAAAATAAAAAAAAAAATTATATTTTTTAGCTTAAATAGAACCGGAGTTATGAATTTAAGATTTCGATAATGCATTAGTTAATAAGAACAATATTTGGAATATAATAATAAATACAATATTTTAAAATAAGACAATGTTTACATTTTCTGTTTAAAAATTTTTACAATATCCTTTTTTTCGCAAGATGAAAACCGTTTTGCTTCCATTTGCTGTAAACAAATCGGATTAATACAATGATATTTTAAAGTTCCTTTTATTGTTAAAGCTTTTTGGAAACGTTCGGACAATTATTTTTCTTCTAATTTGTATTCATATGCTAAATTAATTAATTGTTTTCTTACAGTAAAAATAACTTCTCCATCGTTTTTAAAAGCGTTTTCGATAGAAAATTTGACGCAGAATACGATAAAAATAGTAAAAAGCTTGTCTTTTTACCTTCAAAATAAAAAAAAAATTAGATTTTTTAGCTTAAATAGAACCGGAGTTATGAATTTTTGAAAAATAGGCTATTATCGATAAATCATCAAATTCACGAATTTTCGATCTTGTTTATTTTTCAAAATATCGAAAACAAAAAAAATCCTCTTACACGTATCTCTTTTTTTTCGATATAGAACCCGTAAAAAAAGTTTCAGTTAAATCTAAAATGTGCCGGTCAATTTTTTTCCAAACCTGTTCGGTTTGTAAAAGAATGTCCCATATATCAATTGTCTAATAAATGAAAAATAACTGAAAGTATAAATATATAAGGTTGAAATGGGCAAGATTCAAACGAAGATTCAAAACTTCTATTGTTTCTTGACAGGCCAAGGAAAGTCCTGGATTTGTAGCCTTTCTCTTGATAACGATTATCTGAATGGTTTTTCTGGACATGTCGGCTTTCTCAAACGACGATTCAATTACGCTTAGACTTTTATTATTTTTTTTATCTTTGTTGATTAACCCGCATTTAATAAATAATGCTAGCATTTAGAAAGAGGACATCAGAACCAGATATCGAATGATAAACTTTTTGAAATGGTGTATCTAGTTTTTTCAAGTATCTTAAATAAATATTATTTTTTACATTTAAATAAAGGTTACTATCTGGAAACGATAGGAATATATGATAGAATAAATTTATTGAAATGTATTAATATATTCTATGTTTTTTTTTTATAATCTCCTCAACTCCCCCTAAAACAGAAAAGCAAATAGCGCGAAATGCAGATAAGGGGGTAAACATCGTTTCCAAAGGTAACTGGAATCCGAATTCGATTTTTTTTTTTTTGTTTTTTTTAACATTATACAACCTCAAAAAAAGGAGTAAAAAAAATATTTTCTTTGATTTATTTTATCGGAGCCAAAACGGCTTCTGACTTTAAGGAAAAATTATTTATATAAGCCTAATTAAAATAATTATGAAAAGTTATAAAATTTTTCACTAAAAACTTTTTATCAAATATAAATATAAATTATTTCTCACGAATCCTTATACAGAGTGTCCAAAAAGAGTATTCGGGGTTTGAAAGTTGAATAAAATCTCAAATATAGAATATCAAGTATGATGCTTACGTTTTATTATAACACAATGAACTGGAAATTTATTTAGAAAAAACAATATTGTCTAAGTGTCCACCGAAGGCACTCCTCGAATCTCAAACGCAGATTTCTAAAAACGCGTTGACACATTGTTCCTGAGATTGCCGTCATTTCTGTTCTGATATTTTGCTTCAATTGCGTTAGATTCGTCGGTTTCTTTTCGTATACCCTATTTTTCAGGTATTCCCACAGATAGAAGTCTGTGATCGGGACTCCTGGGAGGCCAGCTAATGGTGCCTCTACGAGAAATCACTTTGTTTTGGAATAATTCGTTTACCGTAGCAATTGATAAGTCTGAAGTATGGCAAGTGGCCCCGTCTTGCGGAAACCATGTCCTAGGGTTATATCCTTTAAACTCTTGAAGTTCTTGGGCCAAAAAACCTCTTATCATTTCACAGTAACGCTCTCTATTTACAGTTCTATTTACTGCGTTTGAGGTTCGAGGAGTGCAGTTATGGTGGACACCTAGACAATATTGTTTTTCTAAATAAATTTCCAGTTCATTGTGTTTAAATAAAAGGTAAACATCCTACTTGATATTCTATATTTGAGATTTTATTCAACTTTTAAACCCCGTATACTCTTTTTATATATAAAAATCTCGTGTCTCGATGTTTGTCGGAGAAAGTCAGAAACTACTCAACCGATTTTAATGAACTTTGGCTCAATGTAGGTAGTTTTGTCCAACTTAAAAGAAATGATTATTTAGACAGTTTTTATCTTGATTATTGACCGCAATATTTCTTTTACAGCGAATTGTTGCAAATACAGTAAATCGTGTTTCGATTTATTAACAGGGCGTCATATGTCGATTTCACAACCTTTTTGGTTCAACTAGCAATAAATAACAAGAACCTCAGTAGGCATTGGTTACGATATTGCCTCTGCGCAAGGTTAACCTTTTTGACTATAAGCATGCTTTTGTAATGCAGGTTATAATTAGGTATTGTGTTATGTTAGTGCATTTATTTGTTACTACATTATTATTTTCAACGGACAAATATTATAACAAATTTTCGTATTTATAGTTAATTTTTAGTGAAGCTTGGTTTGACTGTATAAAAATATCAGGATATAATTAATTCAACACATTATAGCAAATAAACCACAGCAACGCGTGTCCCGGTCTGCTCGTGTATTATAAATATATTAAATAGAATGATTGATAACTAAAGGGCTCTTCCACAGTGTAGCTAAAGTTGTGAAGGGAAGCAAATGAAACAAATGTGAGAATTGGATATTATCGAAATTTATCTCATCTTATAAAACTGTTTAAATTATTCGTTTCGTAAATAAATTATCCCTGTTTATTCCGAACACAGGCCACCACTGATTACAGAGTTGTAATTTTAAACTGGCCTTTATATCGGGGAAATCCCCATTAACACGGTTCATTAGAATTACAGGAGTGCGGTGAACCGGTTACTACTCTAAACTAACCGGTTTAATACTGCCCGGGGCTAACTATTGGGTCGTGGGTGGATAAAACTGTGTATAATGGCCCCCGCATAGGCGGGAGGGGGTTCTTGAAGGAACTTTTCGCCCCCCCCCCTCTTGGGAGAACTCTCATTAGGACCTACCTTAGTCAGCTGTTTGCAATCCGATGGGAAGCTCTTCAATATCCCTCACTTCTTCTTTCATCATCTCGATGGCGATTAAAGGAGGTTGAGGAGGGTGATTAGTGAAAATAAAATTAGTCACAATGTAACTTGTAATTAATTTTTAATCATATTAAAAATCTGAACTCATCTGCCTTTCTTAATCACAGGGAATAGACGACACACCAACTGTTAAAAGCCAACCATGATGGCATGATGGATCGCAGCTAACGGCATAGAAATCATCACCATACAATATATTATTTCTCAAAGCCTTTTTTTTGTCTATACGCCATAACTTCCTTAATACTTCATCAAATTTCATGAATGAGGTCATTTTAAAGCTTCATTCATTATTTCACCATTTTAAAGCTTTCCTTAACCGATACATCAGAAAAATATACAAATCACTCATTTCGCTGTTTAGGTAATAGAGGTCTGGTAGTAGAGGTTAGAGGTTTCTGAATGGTGTCAATCTTTTCAGGTTTTCAAGAAAAAGATTTTCGGTCATAAACATGTTTTCTATTAATCCCTTCGTTTGCGAGTTGTAAGCGAAAAACTGCAATTCTCAGCGAAAATGGTCACAGTGCTTTTTCGAAGGTGTCATTTTTTTCACTTTGTTGAGACGAACATTTTTGGTTACATACACTTTCCCGATTGTCGCCGTCGTTTGCGGCGATGCGATATCAGTCAAAACAAACTTATTTTTTACTCGCTTTCCGCGAAACCGATATATGTATATAAGTATGTGGGGTTTCCAGGGTGCGCTCTTTTAGTGACATCTATGTCTGTATAAAACAAACCCACCATCTAACACTCACATTTGACCATATCGTAACTTCAAACATAGTTTCCAAAAAGGTCCTGTAAACACTTTAATACAATGTAAATATCTTTAACTCATTTTAAATAAAATAAATTATCTACAATTTAAACACATCTATTCTTTACTTCAGCCATTACCTATGCCCATGACGCACTATAAGATACTAAATATAGGGTTTGTAGGTACTTTAATTAAGTGGGTTTAAAGTAGATTAGAGTACGAATGCTTCGCACGGGTCAGCTAGTATATAATAGGGTGTATAAAAAAAAATGACCGTTTTAGACCAAAAATTAATATATATTTTTTTTATACATTACAATAAAATTAGTATTCAAAATATAACCCATTGTTATCTAATGTTGCTTGCCATCTTTCCGCCAGTTGCATGATCCCCTGCTGGTACCACTCTTTGGATAGCTATCGAAGAATTCCTGCACCGCTGTTTCGACTTCTTCAAAGGTATCAAATTTTTTCCCTTTCAAGAAGTGGGCCATTGACCGAAACAAATAAAAATCTGATGGAGCAAGGTCTGGGCTATATGGTGGGTGAGGAAGAAGTTCGATCCCATCAAGATTTTTTAATTTTTCCTTGGTCTGACGGGAAGTATGCGGCCGGGCGTTATCTTGCTGCAACAGAACTCCTTTTCGATTGACCAAAGCTGGATAAAGTTGCGACAGTTTTGCATATACTCTATCTAACTAGATGCAATAGAGGTCAGAGTTAATTGTGGTTCCATGAGGTACGAATTCATGATGGATTACACCTTCATAGGTCGCCCTGACCCCTTCTTCCGTTCTAAGGTCGTATCTCCACTGTGAAATTTTTGGAACCAACGCCGCGTGGAACGCTCGTCAAGGAGACCTTCTCCTTCAATTCTGTTGATTTCCCGAGCCGCTTCAGAGGCAGAACACGATTTTTTCCAATAATGTCTCAAAATAACAAGAATTTCGTAAGACACCGTCATGTTGCTTCCCCAGCAAAAACTTGTGAACTGAGATATTATTGAGTAAGTCCAGTGTTGATAAATAAAGTTGGATTAACATTCTAAAGAGTATAGGACTTGTTGGTAAACAATAAATAGGATTAACGTCTTTACAGTCCTTGGAATTCATGCATTTGACGAAACGGTCATTTTTTTTTATACACCCTATTATTATTTCTCAAGGCCTTTTTTTTGTCGGTAAGCCACAACTTCCTTAATACTTCATTAAATTTCATGAATGAGGCATCATTTTAAAGCTTTCTTTAACCGCTACTTCGGAAAAATATAGAAATCACTCATTTAGCCTTCGAGTTAAAAGCACAAAATCGCGTATTTGCGAGAAAAATAGTCGTAGAGGTTTCTGAATGGTGTCAATCTTTTCAGGCTTTCAAGGAGAACCTTTTCGGTTATATACAATTTTTCGATTAAACCCTTGGTTGGCGAGTTGTAAACGAAAAACTGCAAAAAAAGAACTGCAAATCTCAGCGAAATTGGTCGCAGTGATTTTTCGAAGATGTCATTTTTTTTCAGTTTGTCGAGACGAACATTTTTCCGATTGTTCCCGTCGTTTGCGAGTTACAAGTAAAAACATGCGATTTCAGTCAAGAGTATCAGCGTACTTGTTATTCGCGAAACCGACATGTTTCAAAAAATAAAGTGTGTAGGTACTTTAATTAAGTGGAATTTAGTGGTACGGTACAGGCTGGTATGATATATTTAGGTAAATAACCTAACATATGACATAAAATAATATAACCATAACCCTAACATATGATCGAAAAAGAATTCTAGACTTTTCGTTGGAACAGTTACCAACTGTTATTATTATTGCTTCAATATAACAGTAATAAAGATTGAAAACATGAGATTTTAATTACATATTAATATATACCTACCTAATTGGAAAATTTCTAATAAGTTTTATTTTAAAAATGAATTGAGCCTTACAACGCCAAAATTTGATTACATCAAATAAAAGAAAAAAAGGTGCTTTATTGGAAATATTTTTCCTTAGACATTTAAGACCTATCAAACCGTTCTGTGATGGTAAAACCTAGGTCAAGAATACTTAGTTCTCATTAAATATGGCGATTTTAATCATAATCTTCTGAGCTGTTTCTGTTCAGAAAAATGTGAAAAGAATAAATTGCTACTTTTTTAAAGTATAAATATTACTTGATTTTGTTGAGAAGGCTATAATGATGATATACATTTTATTAGTCTGTTTTTTTCATTCTGACGTAAAAACCTTAGAGTGATTTCATATTCGATCAGAGCTAAGAAAGAAAAATCCTCACGAAAAAAAAAAAAAAAATCCCAGCATTCCTGGATACTAAAAAATTTCCGAGGCACTCCGAACTGTTAAAAAATTTCACACTGCTTAAGACCTCAAAAACTCCCTTTAACGGGGATAGAGGGAGGGGAGTTGGGCAAGATATTTAATGCCTTTCGGTTACATACAGCACCAAAATGTCCGTAAACAATAATGGAAAAATATCGTGTAATACGAAAAACAAAATAAAAAATTAAAAACAGATTAGTTCCTATATCCCTTAGAATGTTTAATATTTTTTACATGGACATAAAATAATGGCATTGGCTAGGATCTGAACCCGGATTTCCTTATCACTAGTAAGGCGCTCTTGCCACTTGAGCTACCAGGCACATATACCGGTCAAGTCAATCCTTTCTCTTCACTGACCTCTTTCCCACTGATCTCGCAATATTCGTGAATTGTATGGGGAAGTGGAAAATTTTTGTACACTTTTGACTTCATTAGATTTGACAAACATTGTTCAAAAAATCAGCGTGAAAGAGGTCAGTTAAGAGAAAGAATTGACTTGACCAGGATATTTGCCTGGTAGCTTAAGTGATAAGAATGCTTTACTAGTAATCATGGGTGGATCCAGCCGATTGTAAAGGGGGGGCTGCAGTCCTAAAGAGGGAGGCTGCAGCCCCACAGTCCTTCATTTGGATCTGCTAATCAGCTTTTTTACCTCTTTGCTCCTTTCCCACAACTAAAATTCTACTTGTTCTTCACATTATTTGTTCTTTAACTTGCTTCGTTACATTAAGGAAAGTCAAATCCTAATTTTAAATTAAAGAAACTTTCTCTTCTAAAAAAAAATATTTAAAAATTATAACAATAAATTTCATGTTGTCATGACAGAGAAATAATTGAATTATATCCCCTATTTAGTCTATGTTAATAGACTTGAATGTTCTTTGTAGGATATATTTAAGGCAGCAATATTCATTGAGTATAGCAACATCAGATTTATAAAATGTAAATTTATTTTTTCCTGCATATTTCGCAGCTAATGCTGAGAATAGTTTTATCTATAATTGCAAGTGTTAAATCCTAATTTTATTTTGAATTATTTATTTTTAAATACATTGTTTAAATTTTTAGATACCTATATGTGTGTTAAAAATTAAATATTTCAGATAATAAGTATTTCATATTTGGTAGACTCTGTTCGTATAGGGTTCTTCCCTAAAAGCAAATTATGATTATATACACACTATTTTGGAATTGGATTGTAATTTTCTTTCGGTCGACTTTGAGATCTGAAAAAAGTTACGTGCCATATAATGACGGTCATACTATAGTTTTTTGCTTAATAAGGTCTTCTAATACAGTTAGTAGCGGATAGCAAATGATTAATCTGTACATTTCATGTCTAATGTTATATGTCCGATGTCACTTTTTTTTTAATGATATATGTGCCTAAAAACATAAATATTCCAAAATGATTCATCAATATGAATTGGCTCAACTCGATACTAGCTCGATGCGATACGAAAATTACTGCCGACAACAATATGGCCGATATTGAAGTATCACATGTTGGTATCAAGAACACACGGAAGAGATGACATCGATCAAGATCGACACTATCGCCTGCCCTATAGAAGAGGTTCCTCCACCTGTCAATCATCCTCTTTTCTTATCTACCGGTAGGGTGTGCTGTAATGTCATCGGAGGCCGAACCCATAGGGGGAAGAACAGCGGAACAACTATCGAAACCGAAATTAGGGACTTATTATTATGTAACTCCATATCCACCGAATATTAAGTTATTTATTCGAATATAATTTATTGAAAATAAAAGAATTTAAGAAGAGTTGATTTTTTTTTTCAACAGCAGATCCTAGTTAAGACAGCTGCGACAGTATTGGGCGCAGGGGATAAAAATTCTGGAAAACTATTACGTGAATAAGATGGAGGCCTAGCTCCATACACCTCCCCCCCCCCACCCACAGTCCAATCCCAGCTCCACAAGATCAGCCCTCACTGAATCCTCCCACCTTCGCCTAGGTCCAATCTTCGGACGTTTTCCAGTCGGCAAAGCGTTTATCAATCTTTTAGGTATTCGTTTGCAACAAAGACTCGCGATTTTGCACTCACACTTTAACCGACGCGCAGCTATAAGAGAGAGAGAAAAGTTTTTATTAATTATAAAATTGTACAACATACATATTTACAAGTTTTTACATGATTTCGGATATATTATCCTTAAAATCAACAATTTATATTAATTTGATGATTATTTATAATGCAAACAAAGGTAAAAATTATAAGACAGTAGGAAAAAATAAGAAAAAACCTATACAAAATAAAAATAAAAAGAGTTAACTTAATTTAAATGAACACAATTAACTTCATAAAGTAATAAATAAATACATAAACAAGGAAGAAATAAAGACATCAGAAATGATTAGTTTAATAATATATATGTTTGGTTCGTTTGTGAGTGTAGCGTTTGAGTGAGTTTTTGCTATAGTTTCCTATTTCTTGTATTAATGGGTTTGTGGAGGCTGTTGTATTTCTGAAATATTTGGAGGTATGTGATAGGACAAATTGTTCGATTGTGGGCAGATCTAGGTCTTTGAGCATGGTAGATATTTTCGTGTAACGGGGATAGTTGTTAATGATTCTCATGCAAAGGTTCTGTATTCTTTCAAGTTTTTTATAGTTGGTTTTACAGGTTGAACTCCATACAGGTGAGGCATAAGTTATTAATGAACGAACTACGTATTTATAAATAATAAGCTTGAGCGTTGGGCTAAGTTTGGATTTTTTATTGAAATAAGGGAACATTTTGTAAATAATTTTTTTTGCCGCATCAGTTTTCTTGTTTATGTGTTCCGTGAAAGTGAGGGATTTGTCAAGCGTTAAACCAAGATATTTAACAGATTTTGACCATGGTATGCGGGTTGAGTCAATATTAATTTCGTGGTTTAAATGAGGTCTGCTTTTTGTGAAAATTATTGCTTCTGATTTTTTTGGGGTTGATTTTTAATTTCCAATTGAGACAATATTTATTTACTTTTTTGTAATGTTGCTGTAGTCGATTTATTATTGTATCTATTCTGAAGGAAGAGGTGTATAAAGCTGTGTCGTCAGCGTACATAGATCTAATTACATGTGGGTGAGATGGAAAATCGGATGTGTATAGGTTGAATAGGATTGGGGAGAGACAGGAACCTTGTGGAAGACCAGCAGCGATAGGAAGAGTGCTGGAGGTTGCATTATTAATTTGAATATAGAATTGTCTGTTGGAGAGATATGAATGGATGATATGGACTAAATATGGTGGGAATCTGAATTTGATTAATTTGTGTATAAGTCCATCGTGCCAGATGGTGTCAAACGCTTTTTCAGCAGCTATAATGTTCATTACATTTTACGGTTAATGTTCACGCAACGATATTTAAACTGTCACTCGTAACCTCGTTCGCGATCGATTTCAACCCACCCACTTTATTCCGAATTTTGAAGTTCCATTTCCCTAAAACTAAATCTCTTACTTTCAACTTGCCTCATGGTACCCCTAAAGCAGTCCCCTTGGTCTTATGCAGAATCCCGGCACCAGTGATTTAACCTGGTTAAATAGTGATTATTGCAATATCATCACATGTCATTTAATAACCAACTCTTTATTGTTAGGTAGGTTATTTCTAATTTGTTGTGTTACTACAGATGATTTTAGTCTCCTCTATCGCAGATTTATTTATAAATAAAGCATTTTTAACAAAAGATATATCTACAATATTTACATTGGAGGTATAAAATGAACAATATCTGTCAAAATC
Organism: Aelia acuminata; assembly: GCA_911387785.2. Lineage (NCBI taxonomy): Eukaryota > Metazoa > Arthropoda > Insecta > Hemiptera > Pentatomidae > Aelia > Aelia acuminata. The sequence goes on along the minus strand of OU426982.1, from coordinate 30,558,458 downwards.
CTCTCAAAAATGTTTTCGTTTCTGTATTTCCTTCTGTAAGTCCATCACCACCAATCATCAAGCGAATCCGCACAAACCTCACGTAGTAAATTCTTCCAACCTACAATAGTATGATCTGAAAATCCGAACTCATCCTTACAAAATTTTACCGATGTAAATTCTCTTGACCAGCAATAAATGAAACATATAATGTATTGAAAATCTAAATTGCTGTTTTTGAACCACGTTCCCTTTCTTAATACCTATTTTCTTACGGCAGGATCTCATGCTGCATCGCCAACTGTCCTCTAGAGCCCCGATGCTTAGATAAGTGCTGTGTCCTTATGAGCATTTTCTCTCCTTATGTAATATTCCTTTTTCTTGCAGAAAGAGAATTGCACTTGTCTTGTCCGGAATATCCTTCATCAACTTCAAAATCCCCATAGTGAACAATACTGAGCTATTGATGCTAAAATTCACTAGCTTCCTAACCTCAAATGTAAATTAAATGAAGTCATATGATTAAGTGATACAGGTGATGTGGTTACTTGTACAATCACTGGTGCCGGGATTCTGCATAAGACCCAAGAGCGTTTTACCTTAAGAGAATCCGTGACTATTTGTGGTGTTTTGGTGAACTAAAGATTTGTAGTTGTAGAGTATTCAATCATACTACGTCACGGCCTCCAGCAAGCCTGGGGGCCGCTTTTTACTTTCACTTACCTATATATGAAATATATAGTAAGTGAAAGTATTGCGATCGTGAAAATATTCGACTTTCGGTTTTCAACGGAAATACACGTTTTGGGGTCCCCTGAGTCGAAATGACCAAGTCCCGCGAAATGGTCTGTGTGTGTGTGTGTGTGTATGTGAACAGACTAGCTCAAAAACTATAAACCGTGCGATCCTGAAATTGGGTATTTAGTGTAGGTATATGCCCGCGATGTGACAGCATAAATTTCATCAAAATTACTTAAAGGGAGGGGGTACTTTACTTGATAACTTTTTAGGTTTTTTTCGATTTTCTCAAAAACGGCTCTAACGATTTTGATTAAACTGAGTATTTCATCTATTTATATGCCCGAGATATGACTGTAAAAATGTCATCAAAATTGATAAACCGGAGGGGGGACTTTACTTAATAAATTTTGTATCATTTGCACGTGTTTTTTTTATTTACTCTAAATCGGCTTTAACGATTTTGATCAAACTCGGTATTTGATGTATTTATATGCCCGAGATATGACTGTAAAAATTTCATCAAAATTGATTAACTGGAGGGGGACTTTACTTAATAAATTTTGTAACATTTTCACGTGTTTTTTTAATTTACTCAAAAACGGCTTTAACGATTAACAAAAATAAGATATGAATGTAGAAAATGTGTGACTTTGGGAAATGATATTTAACAAAACACGTCAATTTCTTATCTAAGTAAGTTGGTAAGTGAAAGTTGTGTGTTGCGCGCACGCACCAGATTTTTATTTTTGGTAAGGGATTCCATCGGACTTAGCCGGGAAGAACTTCCAAGGAATATTCACCGCCACCCGTGGAAGGCTCCTCATACGCGTTAATGAGATCCGCGCGAGTATTACGAGAATTTTTTTTTTTACTCCAATTTTAATGTGCATTCGTTGTTGTATTTATTATTATTGTATTATTATTTATTACACTGATCCGGGTTTAAATAATATTATTGACCCAACAAATTGGTCACCTTGCCATTTATTTCAGCAGACTGGCTGGTAATCTTATCTCTCCCGACAAGTTAGCCAGCTTCCCAATCAGCGGTCTGCTTGTTAAACATGGCCTTCAAAGAGCGATCTTCGAACTCAACTACCTGAAGACCTATGCCCTGCCCTGACTTAAGTAATTCTCACTTAAGCGTGCCAACAGAGTCGCTTTCGCCCCAGTAGAATATTAATCCACTACTAATTCCCTCCTCAGTTTCGCTAATAACCGTTCTCTGATCCTCTGCCAGTCATATTTCAAAATACTAATTTAAGTAAGTCTATCGAGGGGTCATCTCAATTTAAACTACTTTTTCCTTCACTTTACCGTCTTTAGAGTAGATAATAATTTTTTCATGAATAATCGATTAAGAGGAGGTTCAATTTTTCAAAGGATATAATTCAGTTTGTTTAAAAAAAAAAATGAAGTGAGTGACCACATGGGAAATTTCTGGACCCACAACTATTTTGATCAGAAAAACGGGATGATACTTTCTCTTTCTAAAAAGCGGTTCTTTTTACATTCTGAATTTGAGGACGAACTATAGACCATTTGTAGTAGGGGAGGAAGATTTGTAGTGGGAACATGTACAGAATAATTTTAAAATAAAGTTCACAATGCTAAACTGTACTCCGCTGGTTTCATTAAGATTTTTTTTAATCGCAGATAAAAAAGTATTTCATGTTATATATTGGTTCTGGTAAAAATGTTAAGGGTTTATAAAAACCGATGATAGAGCTATTAAGAACGACAATATTGTAACGTAAAACACGAAACATATGAGCGAATAGAGTTCTAGACTTTCTGTTGGAACAAACTGTCCTAGTTCATGGTCTTGGCTGTTCGAGAATCTTCTACTCATTTCGGGATCTGGACTCTTTTTGGACTTAAATTAAAAGTACATCTATCGAGTAAATTTTACCAAATCTGAATGCGAGTATACTACGTCAACACTTGAAAAGAGGTGTTGAAACAAGGTTTATTAATTTAAAGTTAGAACCTTTTAAATTAATTCTAACAATTAAAACTAAGCGGTTGAGAAGTAGTCACATTTTCTGTCTATTTTTTATCCTTTTCAAATATTGAAAATTTAGTAATATCGCTATTAAGGATTTATTAAGGATCGCTAGTTTTGTGATCGATATAAAGTATAAATCGATATCAAACAGTTTTTAGTTATTTGGATTTCTTACTTTACCCGTGAAATACTGTCACATAAAATGCAAAAAGTATGATTTAAAAGAGTTTTAGACTTGATGTTGAAACAATTGGAACAAACTGTTCCAGTACATTTAGTGACTGTTCTAGTACATGTTCCTGAATATTCGAGTATCTTCTACGCTTGTCAAGAACATTCTAGTGTTCGAATTCAGACTAAATATAAGGAGCGCTGGACTGGAGAGTCTTGTTCTGTCTTGCTCTGAAGCTCGAACCGTGTGGTTACTTTTGTCATACTGTATCGTTACAAGTTGATACTTTTTGTAGCTTTGTAAATGATTTGAGTATTTATAGTTATTAACATAACATTGCGAATTGTTATGTTCGTTTAATAAAGTTTACATAAGCCAACTACAGTGTTACAACACTTTTGTCAAAAATGGAAACGTTCATATATGCATATGTAATACGAATATTCACGTTTTGAACTAAGCTCCCGATTTTACACACTTAAAAAAAAAGAAAAATCCGAAATTAAAACTAAAAATACTAAAAAATTCCTTTAACGTTTTTAGCAAAGGAATTTATCAGAAAAGACTGAATTCCTCCAAAAGGCAAATCATAGCCACTATGAACCTGTTGCGTTGAGTTTGCCCTACCCGGAATGAAAATCTGTCAGGCCCAACTCATCACCGTCCCCCCAGTATTAATGAAGCAACTCAGAACCAGCAATTAGTTCTCGCACACTCCCCCTAATGGAGGATTTCTCCTATATAATAATGATAATAAAATAATTATGCCATGTTAAACACTCATTATTCACGAATATTTTCATGATACTTTAAACTTACCTGTATATGAAATATATAGTATGGGAATGTATTGCGATCGTGAAAAATTTCGACTTCCGGTTTTTAACGGGAATACGCGTTTTGGGGTCCCCTGAGTCCAAATAACCAAGTCCCGCGAAATGGTCTGTGTGTGTGTGAACAGACTAGCTCAAAAACTGTAAACCGTACGAACCTGAAATTTCCCGCGATATGACGATAAACATTTCATCAAAATTTAACAAACGGAGGGGGCACTTTATTTCATAACTTTTTTTTCCCATGTTTACGTGTTTTTTCCATTTTCTTAAAAATAGCATTAACAATTTTGATCAAACTCGTCATGCTTGATGAGAATTAAGTATTCTTCAATATCAGATAAGTTTTATCATTGAAATATTCTGGTGAGGGTTAAATTTTTTGTTTTCCTTTAAAGTATCTTTGTTTTTGTTTATATTGAAAAACTAACAGTCTCTCGTTATGCCTAAAAATAAAAAATGGCCAAATATGAAATATTAACAAATCGAGTGAAACACGCGGAGCCCACACATGCGCAGTACGCCTGTAATGACAGACCATTGTTTTTTTTATAATTAAAGACGTTTTATTCATGGGAAAGAGTTGTAAGAGTACAAACATACATATTTAATGGAAACTATTATTTTCCATGGTAACTAAATGAAGTTTTCTACAACTAAATAGAGAATTATAAATTATAATAAAAAAATGTATTGTACATCAGAGAGCATATCAAATAAGTAAACGAATGTGGAAAAATGTGTGAATTTTAGGAATGGCGTTTAGATATTTATCAAAACACATCAATATTTAATCTAAGTAATTTGGTGAGTGAAAGTTGTGTGTTGCACGCATCGCACCAGATTTTTATACTTCATAATTCATCATATATAGATAACACATATTCCAGAATACCAGCAATTCTACTATAAATTTTCTGCAAAGAGGTTGCTATAAAGGTGGTCTATGCCTCTATATTTTATCTAAATAGCGGGGTTATAAAGTTTTGAAGTAGTAATTTATTTTTAAGTAAATAATCCTTTTTTCGACATGACCTGAATATGACCTGACCTATGTTTCCTTTCTTGGATATAGGCGTTTTTTATTAGTTTATTAGTTTTTATTTTTATTAGTAGCTTCATGTTTTCTTTAAAAACACGTCAATTAAGACTTTTGTCCACTTCGACCTTATCTGCGCGCAGTATGTCCAATTTGGGAAAAATTAAGTTTATTACATTACAGCTATGTAAAATATAATTATATTTGAAAATTCTTGTTAAATATTTATAGAGAAAAGAATTGTAAACGGAAATCAATAGGCTACAAAAACATATATCAGTATTACAAATATGTGGAGCAAACATTTTCACATCCAGAATAAGTAAACTTTTCCAATATTGGAATACCGGGGGAAAAAATATTTAAACTTATCTGTTACTTCAAAAAAAAAATAATAATAATTTTCAAGACATGAAATTTATTGATGATTTTTTTTGTATACTAATAAATAGTCTACAATATATAAAAAGGTCTTTTTTGTTTGTACAAGTTAATATATCTGTGTACTAATAAATTGCTTTAGTCAAGATTTTTAGATTTAATACTTCGTCGAATTATTACAATAAAAAATGTAATGTGCAGGAAAATTAGTGCTTCAAAATTTATTTATTCATTGATGAAATTAGAATATTTCATTAATCATCAATACACATGTTATTTTGGCCTTAATAAGCCTTAACACCAAGCAAGGTTTCTACCGTAAAGGGAACGAAATGTGTTAGTGATGTGCGGCATAGTATAATCCCAGCGCCTGCCAGTAGGACGAAAAATTTTTCCCAACACTAATAGGATTTTTAAAAAATATTTTGTTCACGTAAAAAAGATAATACTGAGTGATATTATTTTTAATTTTTCAAAAAATAAAAAAAGTAGACATTACGACACGGTGATAAAACTAGTAATTTTGTACGGGATGCAGACAACATGTCTCCCTAAACTAGAAAAATTGGTGAAAATAGAGAGAAGGATCCTGAGGAGAATCTATGGACCCAAGAAAACACAGGAAGGCTACACATTAAGACCCAAACAGAAAATCTAGAGAACATAAAGCACTTCGAAAATAAAATAAGAATAAAAAGACTAAGAATTTAGGGACGCGTGGTAAGAGTGGACCAAGAAAGACCAAACAAGAACATTATTGACAGAATCCGTGAATACAAGAGTGTAGGAGGATATGTAAAGCAAACGAGAGAGGAAACTGTAAAATTGAAAATAACAGAGAAAAAACTGACTGGGTAGATACGGAAAAAAATTAGAAGAAATCAAGGTTCTTAAGAAAAAAGAATGAAAGGAAGGAAAAGGCACGCAGAAATGATGAGAAGATACTTGAAGAGAAAAGGGACAGTGATATTCGCTTTGTCTAGAAGAATAGATTTTTTTTTCTGGTGATTGCTAAATATTTGCCAAGAAGGATGACTAAGCCATCATGTCAAATGAAGAGGCATCACCTTAAACAAAAATCAGATATTTAGTACTCACTTTTTTCCAAATCGGCAAAATGGAAAATCAGACGGAATCTTAATACATACATGCAAAAACCTTCTAAAGCATTTATATACCTCTGCCCAATAAAAATTTATGGTTCAGGAAAAAAAGACATTCTTAAAAAAACTAGAAACGTTTCAATCCAAAATTTTAAGACTAGTAGCAAATTATAAATTATAATAACAAACTGTTAGCAAAACTAAATTCTAACCGACTTACAACAACCTAATATTGACAAACATTTATGAACTCTTTACTCCTTTAACTTGAACTAGTTTTATAGACTAGTTGTTATTAGCGTTATTTATTGAATTCCAGTTAGTTATGACAGGCGCTAATCAATGTTTAAAGAAAAACAACTGGGTGCGATGCGCGCATCACACAACTCTCACTTACCAACTTGATTACATTAGAAAGTGACGTGTTTTGTTATATGCCATTTCTCAAAGTAACACATTTTTCCAAATTCGTTTACTTATTTTTGTTTGTATTTGATCTTTAAAGTATACTATTTTTTTTTTTAACACGAAACGGCCAGCAAGGACCACGCGAATATCATTTCCGTTTCTTCACACCCTCTGCCTTCCTCTTGCCCCAATACTGTCTCATCCTCCTGGAATGTTCCCTTCGCTCTTCCTCAGTCCATTTTCTTCCTCGTCTCTCCTTCTTACCCACAAGAACACCAACCCCTTTCAGTTTTTCCCTAAAAAGTTCTCTATCCAAGCAATCCTTATCTGTGATTTTAAGCCTGCACAATTCTTCTTTTATTTGCGTAACATAACCCCCTATACTTTTATAGTTGCAGACTTTGTCGAAAATTTTCTTGTTTTGTCTCTCATTACTCATTCTGACCATGTGCCCGTAGAACTCCAGTCTTCTGATCCTGACGACAGTTTCCAAATCTTCTACATTCTTGTATTTTTATTGTACTACACATTATTGTATTTCATTATTAGATTTCAGTCTGTACCCTTCTTGCTTTATTTTGGGTCCATGAATCCTCCTCAGAAATTTTCTCAAGGCTAGGAAGGTTGACTGTTTCTGTACCATACAGTACCACTGTACAGTAATGCCTTATTTTTGCATTTGAGGACAATTTTTTCTTATTATAGACATTTCTAATAGCGAAGTTTAGTCTTTCCAGTTTGGCTATTCTTTCTTCTATGGATGTCCTATCCGTTCCGTTACTACTTACGTCTACGATTGAAATGCCATCTAAATATGACTATAGAGACTCTATACAGTCATATTTAGGTGGCATTTCAATCGTAGACATATAGTCCTACGTAATATACAGCAGACTTCAGCTACAGTTTATTTTTTTTAAAAATGTGGCTTGGAACTATTTTGTCCCGACCCCTTCATATTATCTCGCCTAAATATTTAAACTTTTTTGTCACTTTTCATTTCCCATATTTTGTGTCCAATATTTTCTCGTTGAATTTGGGATCTGTTGTCATAATTTCTGTCTTATCATAAGAGATATGTACTCCTGTTTTCTCGGATATTTCTTTCAGAGTGTTTACCTGGTTTATGGCTTCCTCTTTTGTTTCTGATAGTAGGACTAGATCGTCTGAAAAGGCCAGGGACTTTACTTTCACATTGTCCCTCTTTGTTCCTATTACTGCACCTGCCTCACCATTTTGCCAGAATACTGTCATAATTTTGTCCAACATTATATTAAAAAGTATTGGAATATTTTTCTTTTAATTATTAAATAAAAGTTTTTTCTTGTGATAATTCGGCAATGCAACCATAATACTCCAAGTCGTCTGGGTTTGGAATTCACTATGCAGTTATTGAAAACTTTATACTAGGTTGTTACAAAAGTCCTTGTGCATATCAAGTTGTTTACATTGAGGTCTCTAATTTAATCCTTATTTAATCTCTGACGAATACAATTCTTATGTCAATGTTTACATTAACTAATCCTCTAATTATCTATGTACGCCAACTGTCCCTGCCTTTCATTCAGTTTATTAAATTTCACTAGAAATGTCGGAAGAAAAATTTGTCATCCGCGGCCTTCTTAGGCATTATTGGAAAAAAGGTTTTAGTGCGAAGGCCTCAGCCGAGGAAATTTGTGCAGTGGAAGGGGAAAGTGTGGTGCATCGAAACACGGCCGCATTTTGGTTCAGGCGGTTTAATTCTGGGAATACAAGCCTTGAAGATGAACCTAGATCAGGTCGTCCTTCAGTCGTGGTATCAACATCAAATACAACTTTTGGCTGAAAGATGGGTTAAAGTAGTTGAAAATGATGGCCGGTATTTTGAAGAATAAATTTGATTTGTAAATTTTGTACTCACATTTGAATAAAATTAATTTTGTGAACAAGGACTTTTGTAACAACCTAGTATAGTTACCATGAAACAAATAATTTCCATTAAATGAACAGAAAATATTTATTAATTATAAACTATCGTCTGTCATTAGAGGCTTACTGTGTATGCGTGGGTTCTGTTTTATGAGTTGACGGAGTATTTTTCTTTTTTTCATCTGCATATTTTTCTTGATTTTTTAAATATTTCTTATTAGGTATATATATGTTATATTTAGGCGTAACTAGAGACAGCTAATTGCTTTCTTACAAACAAAAACAAAGATACTTTATAGGAAAACAAAAAAGGCCCCTTACCCTTTTAAGCTCCCTCAGAACATTTTAATAATGATAAAGCTTACCTGATATTAAAGAAGACTTGATTTTCGTTAAACACGACGAATTCGATCAGAATTATTAAAGCCGTTTTTGAGAAAATTGAAAAAAAACAACGTAAAAAATAATTGAAATAAAGTGCCCCCTCCGTTTTATCAATTTTGATAAATTTTTTGCTGACACTTCGCGGGCATATACCTACATCAAATACCCAGTTTTATCAAAATCGTTAAGGCCGTTTTTGATAAAATCGAAAAAAACATAAAAATGGACAAAATTTATGAAATAAAGTATCCCCTCTGTTTGACCAATTTTGATGAAATTTTCGCTGACACTTCGCGGGCACATAAATACACCAAATACCCAATTTCAGGTTAGTAGGGTTTATAGTTTTGGAGTTAGGCTGTTCACACACACAGACACATACAAACACATACCAATTCAAAAAAATTATTTCCGTTGAAAACCGGAAGTCGATATTTTTCACGATCGCAATACTTACCCTTACTATATATTTTATATATAGGTAAGTAAAAGAAAAAATATATACATAAGCCTAATTTTGCCTTAAATTACATTAAAGTTCACAGGATTACTAAAACCATGTATAAAGGCGGAAATTTATTCGAGTTCTCAGTTTCAATGACAGGTGTTTGAACCTCGCGAGGGAATATAAAAGACACTTTTAATACAATATGGAAGAGGAGCGGGTATAGGCTCGGCATGGCTGCCTGTAAAAGCGGATCCATAATTAGGTTGGGTATAAAGAGGCGAGCCAGGTGAGCCCCCCCCCCCCCCACCCCAACACAATTCTTTTACATCCTTTCAATATCCCTACATTTCATCGAAATTCATGCCTTATAAATTTTGAATTGTATCCATATATCATGTTTGAATTAGAACAACTCAATATGTAGTCTTTATTTTTTAAATTCAATTTATTCGGCCCTCCATAAAGTTAAAACAAATACTCCGAAAACAATGTATAACTTCTTTTCTCTTGCCCTCTTCTCTGTTTGCCCAAACCGTATCGGGTTTTGTACTGAAGCGAATAGGTTGGCCATGCCGTGATTAGAACACGGGTCACCGCATAATCGTTATGTACAAGAAGACCGCTAATCAACTATATACAAGAGGCCGCCCAGCAACGTCAACATTCTCCCTTCACTTAATCCAAGTAACGCCGATGTCGTCCCTTTGCACTGTGGGGCGAGTCCACTGTCCGGCCGGACATTGGGGCAAAACATGAAAGTTAAAATTTAGAGGTTTCATTGTAATTTTAATAAACTAGAATCCTTTCCCCGTCATGTGCACTAATTTTTAACTCAATCTTTGCGTTAATAATGATACAATATGAGTTGAAACATGACAGTAAGACATTCATCTTTTTTATATTTAAAGTTAGTGTGCCTATATGTTTTGGCTAAACCTAATGTAATGTTTACAGTATGATGAAGCATTACGAATAAATTGTAATACACCAGAATTATAGTTGTGGAAAAACATATGCAACAGTTACGACGGTTCAAACAAATGTAAACTATTTGGTATAATATAGTAAAACGCCGGAAATTGCCCGGTAAACTACTTATACCCTATTGTTAGCAAAGGTTTGAATTTGAGCAAACAGTTTTCTGATCTTGTCACAATCTGCCTATACTCATTTAAATGAGATTTTACCAAGCGTGAACACAGAATTCAAGAGTGAATTTGGTTATTTAGAACATCTTCTTAGGGTCTTAGAACATATTTGGGTTTTCATCAACTCATAATCCTTAAATTAATATATTACTAATCAACAGCAACAATTTATTCACCAAATTACGATTTCCAATTGAATAGCTTTGAACATTTAATAAAATTGCTAATTTCTTTAATATTTTATATTTATACTGCACTATAATAATTAGTAAGTTAAAAGAGTACACTGTACACGAAATATTGTTAACAAAAATATTTCACTGTCTTTAATTTACATAAAATCATAAATAGACAGTAGCTGCTTGGTTATAGTAGGTAGTTTGGAATTGACTAAAGTTATAATTTTGTTAGCCTTTTTTTAAGTCCGGTCAAACAAAATCAAACGTAGTTATTATACGAATTTTGTGCTGCTAACATCATAAATATGAAAAGAAACAATGAACTTTTTCTTTTCTTCAAAAGAACAAGATAGATTTAACTGATAAGGTCTGGCTTCGGAATAAGGATCAAGAAACAAATCAGAAAATTTTTTGGGATTATAGAGAGCACCATTCCAGAAAAACGTCAATAATCGATAGTTTGCTATAAACTCCGATCCTATTTCAATCTCAATGTAATAGTGTTGTGAAAAGTAAAATGTTCCAGGAAGCAAGAAGCTTGCTCTTAAGGTAGAATGTGAAGCTAATGAATAATTTAATAATTTAAAAAAAAGGTATATTACATTAAATTTGTTATTATTTAATTACATTTTAAATCATGGTGGTTATCTATTTATTATTGTTACAACATACTACTGTAAACTTAATTGCTATAAATTTTAATATAAAATTGTTAATGCATTTTGAATTTATACTAATATATTTTATAATTATAATGTACCTACGATATATATGTAATGATTATAAATGAAATAACAATAATTAAGATTCTGCATTCTCAAAAACATAAACTGACAAAATTTGAGAAGTCCAGCGAAATATTTTTGATAGTTATAGCCGATGTCCAACGAAAGTGTGGACTCGTTCCACTGTGCGTTGCAGCAAAGTAATCGGGGACTGAACATAGTCCAAAGGTAGAATCTTATATATAGAATACCATTGAATTATTGATTGAATACGAAATATTTTTTTGTACTATTTCTAAACATTGGTGCGCCGTTCAGTAAAGCCCGACCTCCACCTTTCTGGGTTTATTTATCTCTGACGAGAGAGCGTAGCGAGCTGGAGTCGAAAGCTAGGATCTGTTAACCCTAGGATGGCCAAGGATTTTCGCCATCTTAATTGGGCCAAGAGAGGGGACTCCGGGAGGCCACACGTTTTTATGACCCATTGATGGCCATATTTTACTCAAACTTGCTTACAAAATGTCATTGTTTGTTTGAGGGATGTCTTTATTTCATTTAAATACTTAAAAAATTTTATAATATGATTATTTTTTTTCAAACTTAAAAATAAATTTATCTATTTGCTTATCTTTAAAACGGTTAAAATAACAGAAGATAAGAAAAGTTTTATTTTCTATATAATATTACATATAAAGAAATAAAAACTAGTTCTACAATGTTGCATATAATTTTTTTTTTTCGAAAGTTTATTGCAAAAGTTCTTTTTACTAAGTCCACAGGTTTGCTTACTTTTTGATATATTATTGTACTTCTGTCGTTTTGAGTAGGCTTCCTTTAAACACATGTAGCATCGATTATTCCTCAATTGCATACTTGTGCTCGTTTGATCAGATGACATCGAATGTCCCAAAGTTTATGACATAGCGTTCAGTGTGTGTCTCTGAAGTCCGCTGAGGTTCTGGCTCCTTTCTTGAATACAGGGCTTTACAAGTGAGTCAGCAAGCTCATAAAGAAATTATTCTCTTCTGTTTAAATATAATATATTTTTCAAATTTTTAAAGACAAAAAGTTTTAAAAAATTTCAAATTTTTAAAGACAAATTTGGGGGAAATTTCGGAATGTAAAAATATTGAGGGGTCCAGGAATCTCCCCTTGGCCAACCTAGGGTTATGGCTAATCAGGGGTCCTATTTAACTGAAAAAAAAAACGATGGGTGTTCCGTAACATCAAGGTCACATAACCTCTCTCACTATGGCCATAAACCTCTCTTCAGAAGTGGTACCTTTTTTTAAACCGCTTCGGCCTACTATGGACCACGGGGCACGTCTTAACTCTCAGTTAGGGTCTTCTGCTTTTTCTTGGCCCAGTATATGCCTTCATGTTCTGGCTTTGAGCATGCTTCCTCTCATCCGTCCGTTTAGGTCTGGTAGTGAGAAGATTCCCTGTCAGATGATCTGTCGTTATTGAATTCGGTTCCCGTTTGTCTGTAATTGGATCTGCAGTTCCTCTAAGTCTGAACAAAGGTGAACACTTGGATTTGGATGCCTTTCCCCTTTTTCGTCACTGTGAGGATACTCTTGCTGAGCCTGAGGTGATTCAGGCGGGTCATGTTCCCATAGAAGGTCAGCCCTCTTTTCCTTATACATGCGACTTCCAGATGTTTGTGGAGCTCGTTATTTTGCTGGATTCTCTTATGGGTCCTAGTATTCTCCTCAGGATCTATCTCTTTAAGTTCTAGTTTCCTGATTGAATTCAAGAACTACTCAGAGGAATAGAGTGCAGAGGGTCTTACTACCTAATTGTAGTGTTTCAGCTTTATATTCTTGGATAGGTGCTATACTTGGAGATACAGGTGAATACTATGTAAATTGTTTTAAATATTTTAATCTTAAGAGAGATGGTTGTCAATGGCGAGGTTACTACATCACCGTTGTGCTAACCACCTAATCACCAGACCCTGTATCCCTGCCACGTCAACTTCCTCTCTTTAATGATCCTACTGGTGACATCAGCACCTGTGGCGTAGTTGGTTAGGTGTCGTACTGTCGAACTGGTACGGTGATGCTAAGCTTCGGTTTCTTATCCTGCCCGTGGCTCACGTTTTCTTTACAGTTAGAATTTATTTAAAATAAACGTATTTTATTCAAGTTCTAAGAGCACAAGCTGTCAGTTTTGCCACGATATTAATAAAATAATCAAATTATATACCATAAAAACAACCATTTAAGTATTTGTTTTTAATGCACTCAAAAACTTAATGCACGTTTAATTTTATTTTCATGATCACTTAAAAATATCTGATAAATTTGATACGACCATGTACTTTATCAGTTTCATAATTCTCATTTTTTTTTCATTAATGCTTTAGAAATAAAAGAAATTGATATTTTCTTTTAACCATTACTTATATATACAAGTTTCGTTTTCATTATTAAAAATCTGGTGCGTGCGCGCAACACACAACTTTCACTTACCAACTTAGATAAGAAATTGATGCGTTGTGTTAATGCCACTTCTCACTCAGTTACACATTTTTCCTCATTCATTTCTTATTTTTGTTTTCATTTGCTCTATAACAAACACTAATTTCTTTTATTATTAAATAAAAGTTTTTTCTTCCTTGAGATAATTCGGCAATGCAAGCATAATACTCCAAGTCGAATGATTTTATAATTCTCTATGTTCTTGTTGAAAATTTAATTTAGTTACCATGAAACCAATAATTTCCATTAAATGAACAGAACGGCTTTAATTAGGAACAATGACCTGTCATTAAAGGCGTTAAGAAGCTACGCATGCGTGGGCTCAACGTGTTTTATGAGTTGACTGAATATTTTTCTTTTTTTCTCCTCTTTATGATTACTTGGTTTTTATCATATCTCATATTTAGCCATTTTTTTATTTTTAGGCGTAATGAGAGACAGTTAATTTCTCCATATAAACAAAAACAAAGATACATCATAGGAAAAAAAAAAAAAAAAAAAAAAGGCCCCTACCTCATTTAAGCCCCCCCAGAAAATTTTAATAATGATAAAGCTTACCTGATATTAAGGAACACCTAATTTTCATTAAACATTAAGAATATGACAAAAATCGTTAAGCCGTTTTTGAGATAATCGAAAAAAGACTAAAATTGCAAAAATAGTTAAGAAATAAAGTGCCCCCTCCGTTTGACCAATTTTGATGAAATGCGGGCTATCACATCTTTAACATATACATACGTCAAATACCCAGTTTGATCAAAATCGTTAAAGCCGTTTTTGAGTAATTAAAAAAACACGTGCAAATGATACAAAATTTATTAAGTAAAGTCCCCCCGCCGGTTAATCAATTTTGATGAAATTTTTACAGTCATATCTCGGGCATATAAATACATCAAATACCCAGTTTGATCAAAATCGTTAAAGCCTTTTTTGAAAAAATCGAAAAAAACATAAAAAGTTTATAAATAAAGTACCCCCTCCCTTTGAGCAATTTTAATGAAATTTTTGTTGTCACATCGCGGGCATATACCTAAACTAAATACCAAATTTCAGGTTCGCACGGTTTATAGTTTTTGAGCTAGTCTGTTCACACACACACACACACACACACACACACACAGACCATTTCGCGGGCTTGGTCATTTGAAATCAGAGGACCCCAAAACGTGTATTTCCGTTGAAAACCCGAAGTCGAAATTTTTCACGATCGCAATACTTCCACTTACTATATACTTCATATATAGGTAAGTGAAAGTAAAAAAGATTAACCATTATTATTATTACCATCCTTAACGATTTGACTCATTGAAGCCTCTTATAAGTTAAATTGTAATAAGCTTATTAAATGCATGTGGATTGATATATAATTTGAGTTATTGTTGCAATAAATTATATGAATAAGAAATATTCAGCTAATACGGACGAGGAACACCACAAGGTAACCAACCCTCTTGGCGGTGGACGGTGAGGTGAATTATCTTCAAAAGTGTAATTTGCATCCAGAGCCCGTCTTAGATTACCTCCAATCCCCCTCTATTATGTAATTTCTTACTTAGCTAATTGAGGAAATACAAAATATTGTAACACTTATGAGGGTTTATGTAATTTTTATTGAACGAAAATAGTAATTCACAATATCAGACAAAAACAAACTTACAAATAAATAACGAGGTTACAAAAAGTATTAACTTGTAACGATACAGTAACACAAAAATAACCACATGATCCGAACTTCAGAGCAATAACAACTCTCCAGTCCATGGCTCCTCATATTTAGTCTGAATTAGAACTATTCAGAATGTTCCCGACAAGCGTAAAAGATACTTGAACAGTCACGACCATGTTAAGTTTGTCGATAATTTAATCAGCTTTTAATACAGTCTTAAGTCGATCATAGGCTTTCCTTTGTAATGTTCCCTCCCAATTCTTCAGCAAATTTGGTCAAAATCCTCGCTTCCTTCTTGGGTTGTAGAGCCAAACGAGTTCTACTTCTTCGAATCCCTCCTGATTGGCTCTGCTTCCTGTTGGTCTCTTCATCCGATCACTGGTGAGATCTCTCTCAACGATATCGATAGGGTGATATACATTCTCCATAACGAGACATCGATTCTCTTCTCGAGGAAGTTAAAGATCAACACCTTCAAACATCCTGTTCCCCTTTCTTGATGTCCGTTCGTCCATCACAGTCGCCTGCCGAACCACTGAGGTAATTGACGCTAAAGTACAAACCTTAGTGCCTTTCCTAACGGTAGTTGAGTTCTGGTTCCCGATTAAACATCTCACTAAACGACTAAACATTTCCTCCACACTGATTTTGACCCCTTGAACCCTTCGTTTTAGGTCCAGCTAAAAACAGTATGTAGTCATATGTTCCAAAGAAAAGTCTAGAAAATCTCTTCTCAATCATATGTTTTGTTTTACGTTGCAATATAAAGGAAAATTCTATCGTTTTTATAATTTTTTTTATCTTTAAATATGAATGGAAGAGGATCGATGGGATTGAAGGAGTGTCCTGTATTTTTTAAGTTTTGTTGATAAGGCCTCTTATCCAGCTTTATTTTAACCGCCAGATTTTACTAATTAACAAGTTAGGTGCGGCGGCGTATTTTAGGGGTATCCTGAATTGAACGGTATCGGCCCCCGGGGTCCGACTGCTGGGAGGAGCCACAGATGATATCGGGCGTCGAGGTCCGATGGGAAGGCTTTGACGAAAGCGTTATCTTTTAATTAAAAGAGAATTACATGAGTGTCTCAAGGGCATTATCTCTTGGTAAGGATTGGAACTAGACATAATAGGCGCAGGACAGGCCGATACAGGATTTACGGCATTCTTTATCGAAAGTCCGGACCTCGGAGTCCGATTCTAAACAACAACAGAGTTTCAGCTGTTTGCAACATTTTCTGCACTAAAATGCAATAATCTCATTAAAATTCGACTAATTGAGTGTTTGAAGTGTTCGGACTTTCGGACATTTTCATGTGAAATTCGGCTATTAAGAAGGGAATGTAAGAAATCGGACCCCGGGGACCGATGCCGCACCTAACGTGTTAATTAAATGTTACCGCAAATGACTCTAATACGTTATATTCTTGTTACAAGGATCTTAAGTTTTCCCGAAGATAATTATAATCAGGCGAGTTACAATCAGTGGTTCAGGCCTTTTATTTTTAAATAAGGTCAATGTATATCTTCATCCACTCCACGTTAAGGGAGTTAAATCTCTTTATTAGACAAAAGATAGAGATTTATAAGGTTGTACCGCCACGACATTAATTTTATATGAGCTAGGAGAGAAGAAAACAAGCCTTGATTCAAAATAGTGCTCTTAAACTAGGATAAAGGGAGAAAGTTGTCTATTTCATATATATTTTAAACCCTTTTATTAGAACTAGTAGCGAGAATATTTTTCTTCTTTTTTTTTTAAGTATTTTTTTTTTTTTTTTAAAGTTCTCTACGCATATATCCAAGGATGGATGAAAAAGAAAATTTATGTTCTACATGGGACGGGTTTTAATCTTGGAGATAAGAGTTCAATTCCAAGTTATTATTATCGAATAACCCAATATATTTTTAAAAATTCAATACAAATTTTCATCATTAGCACTATAATGACTGGTCTTCAAAACTGAAACTTTTATTTCAAGTAATTAAGTACACAATATACTTCAAGTTACCTTATATTTCTCACTTATACCTACACACAGTTTCCAGTTTTATCCTCTTCCCTTTTGTGCTTGCAGCACGTATTACATTGAATTGCGAACTAACGAAATATTGTTGGCGTTTCCACAGGGATCTGTAAAATGATCCCTACTAGTCCACAAGATGTTCATCGTATTACTCAGTACAACTCACTAGTACTCATTTTCCTGTTTTTATTGTGGATAGTCTTCAACTTTAAGTCACATATCCATTTCCCAAAGAAGGATTGGAAAGAACTGAACAATTAATTTGATCTCTGCAATTATTTGATTAGTTCTAATTCCGCATTTCAAGTTTATTATTTTTTTTAAATAATTTATTTTTGAAGAGAAAAGATTTGGCTCCGCCGGGAATCGAACCCGGGTCTTCCGCGTGACATGCGCGGTATGCTCTCCATTACACAACGGAGTCGCTTCCAAACGGTGCAAAATCCTTCCTCTTCACTGACACCTCTCCCACGATCTCGCATGTTTTGCGAGTATTTACGGGAGATGGACAAGTTTTGTCCAATTTTGGGCATCTTCTTGACGTTCGTCAATTTTTTAAATTATTTTATATTAATTTAACTATCATTGTGGGTGACCACCTATTTTTTAAATTATTTTAAATAATTTATTTTTGAAGAGAAAAGATTTGGCTCCGCCGGGAATCGAACCCGGGTCTTCCGCGTGACATGCACGGTATGCTATCCATTACACCACGGAGTCAGTGTAGGAGGAAGGAAGAGGAAGGATTTGGCACCGTTTGGAAGCGACTCCGTATATTATAATATTATTATTTTTTTTGTTAACTTCCTAGAATAAATTAACTTTATTAAATTCGATAAAGTAGTCGATTTTAGTTATATTTTTTTAAAAATGACTACTAAATATGTATGTATATATATTATTAACTTTGGCATTTTAATCTCCTACCTTGAAATCTGAGCCAAATTTCAAATTTTTATTTTGTTTGCCCAACGGAGGTATTAAGCTTTAAACTTTTTAAATTTTGAAAAATTCGCGACTTGAAACTGTGACTTTAGAACACCAATCTATATGTATAAAAAAAAAAAAAAAAAAAAAAAAAACACCTTGTCATGTTTCTTTTTGTAAAAAAATAGTTTTGAAAAACCCATTTTTTAAAAATTACAGCTTAGAATTGAAAGGGTTTATGGACCGTTGTTATTAGTTTTAACTTCATACTTGTAATAACTTTTATTGAACTTCAGATCTTTTTTAAGATTCCGTAGTTGGCAAAATAATTTAAAAAGTAAACC
The DNA here is from genome assembly GCA_911387785.2 of Aelia acuminata. Classification (NCBI taxonomy): domain Eukaryota; kingdom Metazoa; phylum Arthropoda; class Insecta; order Hemiptera; family Pentatomidae; genus Aelia; species Aelia acuminata. The sequence goes on along the minus strand of OU426982.1, from coordinate 30,539,558 downwards.
AATTCCAGTTTTTCAATTCTAATATATTTTACTTTATATGGTAAGAATATTTAAATAAATTGAAATTTTAAATCAACCACCCCTGGGCCACTTGATATGGATGGACTCAATCGAAAGTGTAATTTTTTTTTTGCTACAATATTCCACATCTAACTCACTTCTTGAAATAGGGTTGCACAATTTTGCTTTGAGAAATGGGTATCCTTTTTCAGTTTACTTTAAATAAATAATTATATTGACAATTTTTTACTGATTTGAGGCTAAGGAGATATTAGCCAAGTTTTTATGATCCTTTTATTAATCTCAAACTTTTACAAAATGGCTCAAACCATTTTACTTTATAGCTTGAGTAATAAGGTATAGTTTTTAACTAGTAATAAATTTTTTAATTTTTATTACAAGGGTGTTCAGCATATTTTATTGAAAACTGTGGTCACAGATGTGCATCTTGAAAATGGCGTAGTGCCGAAACGTTGAACAAAATTTTGTAAAAGCTGAGGTTAATGAAAGGATCATGAAAACTTGACTAATAAATAATTATACTTATGAAGCCTCTCACGTTCATGTTATTCTGAAAGGAAAAGTTAAATTGAGACGATTCCTGCAGTAATTCAACCAAATGGGAGTTTCCTTATATAGAATTTTACCGAATAGATTAAATTAAATCATGGCCTTTGGCCTTTGGCTTCCAGTGCAAATCTGAGCGACGACGGATTCAATGTGGGAGGGCAAGGGGAATAAATAAGGAGGATGATAGCCTCGATGATGCGATATATCGTAAAGTGAGGTATCGATACATATGAAGCGGTATCGAAGCAGGCTGATTGGAGCGAGGGAGGTCCTTTATCTGTTGGAGCGGGACGAAGCCATTGAACTGTGCCATCCGGCCGACCCTTCCACCTCCTCTGCATCTTCCACTCGTCTCCATTCATATCTGGCGAGGGCAATAATTTTAATGCTACAAGGGTTAGAAAACAGGTTTTTTTTTTTTTTTTTTTTTTTTTTTTTGGGTACATATTAGAAATGGCTTTTTTCGGTAGGTGGCGGACGATCTATATCATCGGTTTCCAAACTTTTTTTTACCAGGCCCCCTCCTGTTGAAATAAAGCCTCCCACACCCCCCTTAAACAATAAATTCTATTGGCAATAGGTATATTAAAAAAATATTGAGAATTGCATTGAAAACAAAATATTTATTTTTGCTGTCAAAAGATACAAAATTATAAGTTTCAATTTAAGTTAAAGAAATACCTACTTGTAAGAGAAAAATAAGTTAGTGAGACAGATGAGTTTGCATTTTACTTAACAAGTAAGCCTATTCTCGATTGAATTGTAGTGAGGACACACTGGCAACATAAAGTTTGTTCCGATACTTTGCTTTTATCGTCACAAGAGTTGAAAATGCTTTTTCGCACAAGTAAGTGCTTGAAAAAGGCATATTTAATCGAATAGCTTCCTGCAATACTCTAGGATACACTAAGAAGTATTTTATCCAAAATGATATCTCCATTTTTTCAAAGACATACTTGGCAGAGGAATCATTTTTTATTTCCAAACCTTCAATAAATTGAAATCAAATTTTTAATGAATTGTTTAATCAAATTTTTACATTTTTTACAAAGTGAGATTTTTTTTTAATATTCAACTACTATCGCGCCCCCCCCCCCCTGACTCGTCTTCACATCCTATGGGGGGGGGGGCGCCCCCCAGTTAGTGTCTAAATAATGGAGCTCTTGCAATGTACTAATTAACTCGTAGTTGGCTTCCGCGAAGAGATTTCTGTTACATTAGCTCAGCTACGAGATAAGATCGTAAGACTCTTAAGAGCGTTTTTTTTTTTAAAAAAAAATACTTTTTTTTTTTTTTTTTTATGGCATCTATGGTAACTGCACCATAAGTTGACAGTGCTCCAATAGTTGACATTTTGTACAAAAAGCGTGAATAATATAATTCAGAGTTGATTATTTTGGTTCATAATTTTGCGGCAATTTGCCAATTAAACTAGTTAGCTGTGCTGCCATCGGCATCAGTTTGATGAAAACTCAAGCTTATTTGTGAGAGGTTATATAGTGGTCTGAAAACTTGGTTTCTGCTTCCCTGCTTCATTATGGTGGTGGGAGTCAAGTTAATTAGCTTTTTAGTTGGTTATTTGAGCTCAATTATGTTTTATTAAATGTTAATTACTTTTATGGTATTCATCAAGTTCATGAGAATTATTTGATATCATTTTTAATATGTTTATACAATGTTTTAGGGTTTAAATGTAGGTGTCAACTATTAGAACAGAAATTAATTCTTAATTTCAATAGTTGACAATGATGAATTAGAAAATCTGGTGGTTTATCGTTATCGTGGTTTATCCATCTAGGTGTGGTTTATGGAAGTCTGTGTCTGGCTGGATGACAGATGTCTTATTTTATGGATTTATAGCTAGTGTGCTCTATCTGTGGATCATTGAGAGCAAAATTGCTTTGCCTTTATTCCTATTCCTGAATGAACGAGCTTCAAATCTGACTCTCCCCACTTTCGAATTCTGCAAAGAACATGCGATACTTGGTATTAGTGGCATTCTATCAAAATGCTTCATCCAACCAATGAATGTGGCTTTCTTTAATTGGCTAATAGGGCACTGGAAGAGTGAAGTTCATCATTGGAGAGTCTAAAATTATGCAATCCCAACATAAAAAAATCGAAACTTCTGGTCATTACTAAAATCTATTTATCATACTTACTTAACTGGGTGATCTCAATTTTCGTTTAAATATGCTTGTTTGTGTTTTGGCTCATTTAAGGTTGTCTGTATAAAATGATTAAATTGTGGAAATTTTGTTTTGTTTCCATTGTGAATTTACTAGTTTATAAATAAGAAAAAATATTAACTTTTATTGCAGTCCTTATTACGGATTAAAATCATAGGAAATCAGAAATTAATTAATGTGTCAACTTTGAAACCATAAATGTCAACTTTCCAAACCTTTGCATTTTTATGTGTCAACTATTGGTTCATTTTATAAGTTTCTAAGAAATCATTTTTTATAAAAACCGTAAATGTAGATTAGAGGATATTGTATTCCCAGTTTTCTAGAGGGATTGACCTTACTAAATTCATAACAAAGATTATCCTGACATCATTATATTGGTAACCAGTGTCAATAATATACTTTTTTTTTTCTTAAACAGTCAACTATTGGTACAGTTACCCTATGAACTATAATTTAAAAAATTAAGTTGAAATATGATTAAACGTTAAATTTTCTTTTGTTTTCCCTATAATTTATTTATAATATTATCCTTTATTCTCTTCCCAAGCAACTTCTAAATTCTTATAGCGATACTACCTTCTTTATTGTTTTCATTCTTTATTGTCACCCATAATTTTTATGTTACTATTGTATTTATAATTGTACTCGTCATAATTTTGCAAATGTTCTTTGGGGGCTAAAATGACCCAAGTGGTTGAAGAACCCACTTTGTTATTAATAAATAAATATGATTAAACGAAATTGGCCTTTTAGACCGGAATTTGGAAATTACCATGGCAGTCAACGTGGTACCGAGCTACTGTTTTTTGGAATACAGTTTTATCTACTGCTAATGATCAACTAGCAGATCAACAGTTAGGCTATTAAAAAAATTCTATTTATATTTAAAATATATTGGAATAGTATTTTTTTTCCTATTTTTTATTTATTTTTTTTTAACATTTATTTTGGTTTATTATTAATACTTTTGCCAAAAATATTTTTGGACATTCCTTATGAGTTTGTGAGGAACACTTTGTATATTATATCCCTACACCTACCCCTCTATTTCGGATTTTCCAATTTTAATCAATAATAGCATGCATCTGCTCTCAGAAGTATGATTCCGTATAAAATTAACTATTACTTTACTCTTTCCGATTTGATAAGGTAGCCTTCGAGGTAGGATATCTGAATTTTCTCCATTGGGGTAACTGAAATATCCCTCTCTTTTCCCGTTTTCTCGATAATGGTAGATTTTTGGGGTTTATGAGTGCAAAACTGGTACAGTTACTACTGAATTATACCGCGTCTTCACATACACAGAATGCTGAATTTAAACATAGACAAATGTTAAATATCAATTTTGAAGTTAAGATTTTGTCAACATTAATATAGCACTTTAGGGAAAGGAGTTCCCTAGCCGTTAGGTAACCGGCTAAGCAAGCCAAGCAAACACCTTGACTAAGTTTGCCGACTGGTCAGCCACTTCCTTTGCCCAAGTAATCTGTTAGTAACGAGCTACCCTGGCTATTTGCCACGCTTCTCAATCTTAAGGTGCCTTTACACTGTGCGAACTTCACACTCGAACGGTTAATCTCCCGAACCTTGCCGTCCCGGAGTACCGCGAACAGCTATTTACACTTGATTAAAGGGCGTGAAGCCGAGGGAACAATCGATGTCTGACCGCACCTATGCACCTTTTATATTGAAAAACTATAAACCGTACGTACATGAAATTAGTTATTTGATATATGTGTAATTGCCATTTTATCACTCTTTGATGATGAAGTTAATGAAGAATCCAAAACAAAAATTGCAGTGAATTTCCAAAGAGAGAGTTTGTGTAAATTCTGGGAAGAAATACATTCCATCTGAAGAAGATATGTCTGATTATTTGTATAGTAAGTAGGAATACAATTAAAAATACTATTTGTATACTGTTTTCAATAAGTTGTTAATAATGCTGCCTTATTTATTGTTGCAGGAAAATCATTAAGTGATGTATCTGTCAAGAGCACAAATTTATTTTCTCGATTAAAAATAGATAAGAATTTCCTCCAGAGACCCGCTTTTCATGGTTTGATCACCAGGACACAGCAAAGGAAGAGCAGAAGCAATTTTTGCTACGCTGTGTTCAGGAGCATAGAAATCTGTATCCAGACTGTAAAAAAGAGACCCTCAAAAGAAAATATCCTGCCTGATCTTTAATTTTATCTTCTTTTAATAAATATTTCATAAAAAAATTAATATTTCAATTGATTTAGCTCTATAACGGAAAGGGTTAAAAACAGCTATTTTCAAAATCTTCAGAATTCTGCCGGCACGGGTTAACGTTGACGTAGGAAGATGGAATTCTGAATTTAAGTAACTATGGTTAGTTTAAAAAGAAATAGGAGGTATGCATTTTGATATCTAAAAAAAGTTCTTTTCACTTATATCAGGGACACCCCAATGTATATGTCCGCAATGTATTAGCTAAATCTTATCAAAATTGGTCAATTTTGGAGGGTTTGTTTAATTAATATTTAATGAGAATCTAGTATTCTTTAAGACCAGGATCATCATAGGATGGGAAGGGGACTTTTTTTTCTTATAAAGTACCCTTGTTTATATGGAGAAACTGTCTCTTGCTATGCCTAAATATAATAAATGGTAAAATGTTTACTCGATTTTTGCATATTTGTATATTATGCAGGAGAGAAAAAGAAAACATATTCCAGCAACTCATAAAACACGTTGAGCACACGCATGCGTAAAACGCCTTTAGTGACATACCATTGTTTACAATTAAAGACGTTCTTGACATGGGAAAGAGTTGTCAACGTGTTTTGAAACATACATATTTAATGGAAATTATTTGTTTCCATGGAATATAAATGAAGTTTTCAACAATTACATAGAGAATTATAAAACTGACGCGATGGTCATAATAGATTTCTGAATACAATATAAAATGGTTTTAGATGAATAATAATCGTTCTCGGTTTCCGGAAAGGCATAAGATACAAAAATATTAAAATTAAGTTTTAATTTATTACCAGTCGTAAATACGCCTTCACGATATATTTACAAAAAGCAAATCTCAGTAAAAACAAGCAAGCAGTAAAAAAACTCTACTATTAATGAAATTAGGATTTTTTTTAGGCCCCTTAAAAAAAGAAATAAACAATAATGATTAGAAAAGTACTGAGAACTTTAAAGTTTTCCGCAACACAAATTATAATACTCTATAATTTATGGAGAGAAACAATATTTATTTACATCAATAGTACAGAAAGTGACATTTTACTGTAGGAGGTCTGGTTTGACGAGCAAGGCGCAGCCGAACTCGGTAGTTAGACCGAGTACTGTAGAGACACTTTATATACAATTGATGTAAATTATTATACTGAAAAATAAAAATAAAACATATTATTAGAATTTTATTTTGAGTAACATTTAATAAGAAGTTAACAACGGTTAACAAATAATGAATGAAAATCATATGGTAGGATATGAGGTATTGATGACTCGTAAAAAATCTACATATTTATATTTATACTAGCCAGGGTGCCCGGCATCGCTCCGGTAGTTGTGTGGTAGTTTTAATAACAGAAAAACTTTAAAATTAAAGGAAATATAGAACAAAATTAGCACTTTCTTGAAACTTTCAACATGGTATCAATATTAAGATTCGATATCTGCAGAGTCCGCCCAAATAAGGAACCCTATATACTTTAAAGGGGGTTGAAAATGGTGAATGAACAATTAATTTTGCTGCAACTTTGTCGAGTCATGCATCGTTTTTGATGGTTTCTGTGATTCTGAATTCTATAAGCCCATTCCTAGCAGTCAGCAGATAATAAGTTATTAGATTATGGTTGAAAAATCTATTAGTTAAAAAACTATATTTCGATTATAACTTAAGCGCCGACTACTCTGATGGTCCTATTAGATCCAGAAGCTTAGAAACTACCGAAGATTCATAGAAACTTTTTTTTTTTAGACCTTTCTTCCAGTTCAATCTCCCTTAAGATATCCCCCTCCCCCTGTATTTTGGCCGGACACTGCAACTACTATTACAAAGTGACAACCAAAATATCATGAGGGCACAATTTTTTCATCATATTTCTTTTTACGTTGAACTATGAGGGGTGATAAAATCTTATTGAAAAAATGCTGTAATTGGAGTTAGTCATTGTGTCAACTGGAATGCTCATCATACATAGTAATAAAACCGTTTTTCATAATTACATACAATATGAACACTTCAAACATTTTATTTTCGATTTATAATCAGTCAATTCAGCTCTCCTTTTTTGTTTTATGTCTGTTTTATTCGCTCACTGTACTACTCAAAAATGTTAACTCATATTGCATTAAATTTACTAAAGTAGGTATATATTATACATTGATTAAATATAGTGTGTTAATCAATTAACCTTCTTATGAGAAAATTAATTTTGTAAGGTATCCAGTCGGTTTTCTAATTGATATGTAAAATCATTATTTTATTTTGAAAGAAAAGGTGAAACTAATTATTTTCGCTTGATTTTTTAGTAATTTAAAAAGAGCAGCTGAACAAATACATAACCTTTACAAATTGAACGGAATGAATGAACAATAAATATAGAGTGAAACGCACCCTAGCGCTTCCTGGTAGCCTGGAGCTCGAACTAAATTTTTCATTCATAAACTCGTATCTCAATCTCAGGTAGGCTAATTACATGGTGCGAGAGGCTTAAAATTCCAGCCTTTTTCTCTTCAATTTTACACCCTTAAGAGAAAAACAGAAACCTTCTTCTCCGTTAGGGGTTATATAGCAACAGGCTGACATAACTTCCTTAATCCCACGTGGAGTCGTTTTTGAGCCTTTTCGGCACGCACATTGTACACTTTGCTTTATAATATATATTGATTAAATGTAGAATTATTATTATTACTAATATTGAATCTTTCAAAAGGTAATTGAATGTCACTTTTGGAGTTAGTATACTTTTTATTATTCATATTATATGGATCACTTTCTAAGCTAGCTAACAGTCTAGAAAGAAATAATGTCATAAGCAGTATAATGTAAAAAAATAAAAATAAAATAAATGTGGAAAAATATGTAAAGTTGTTGAATGGCGTTTATATTTTTATCACAACACATAGATTTTTTTTTTATGGTTGTTCATACACGCTTTGAGAAGAATTTACTGTTATTAATTTGTGGTACTGGTCGTTGCCAACAGTTTAACAAATTCAGAGTAGGTATATTAAGCATACTGTTAATAATTAACACAGCGGTTATTATAATACAGTTACTGTTATAAATCAATGTAACACAGTTCTGGCAGTATCACATGTAACGAAATATTGGTATGGAGGTATTTCGGGAACGGTATTATAAAACACACGGAAAGGGGGGGGGGGAGCGTAGCAAGTTGTGAATCGGACTGCGATAGCTTTGTTCTGGGGCTGGCCATTGTCCGGGGAGTGCTCTCTGTGTGTCCCCAGCGTGGCTCCGGTCCGGCCCTGTATAATCAACTTTTGTCGTCTCTCCGTATCTGTCCCAGTGCCGGGGGATCAACTCGCCCTACTCCCATATCCTTACCGATTCTTTGTTATACATAGTCCAGCTTCAGTCCATTGTATTCTCTCCGACAATTTCTTACTGGAGATATCGACTCGGTGTTCACCATAAAAGATAGAAAGGATACGATTTAAAAAAAAAAAACTTAGTACATATATACAACGAGCAGACCGGGCCATGCGTTGCTAAGGCTTAGCAGTTAAAACGCAAATTTAAAATTGAAGGTGCCGTCTGTTGTCATATTTAGGAGGCATTCCCATCATAGACATATAATACTACATAATATCCAACAGACGGCAGCTACAGTTTATTTTTGTAAAAAATGTTGCTTGGCACTATTTTGCCCCGACCCCTTCAATTGTTTGGTAAAGAATTTAGAAGGGTTAAAGTTTTTATTTCTTAAATGTCATATTTGACTATAGTAAGTATTGGTGATCCATTCATTTAGCAGTTACTGGATTATCCCATGTTTGTTGTTGGTTCTTTGTTTAACGTCCATTCATGCTACTAAGGCTAATCGGGCGATGCTACAGTGGGAGTCCTAAATTTCGCCTATCCAGGTATAATTAGGGATCTTAGACGAGTACCTGACATCGTACAGGCTAGGAACCTCCGTTTTACCTCTTATCCGAGGGACGGCATAGCTAAGGCTTTTTTACTCCCATAAAAAATCCTAGGACGCGAACCTGCGACCTTTAGTATTGTAGGTTGGCATGCTAACCACTATACCGAAAGTGACCCCAAGGATTATTCCATAAGAGGCGAGATTAAACTAATAAAGAAAATAATTGGAAGAGGAATTACAATGGACAGTTGGTATAGATGTACCAAATTAATCTTTTGCCACAGTAAATATTAAATAATTCAAAATATAACACACATCGTATCAGTAGGTTCTTTTATACTGAAACAGGTTATGAATAAGATAGACAACGTTATTTTATATAATAATTTACATTTCTTTTATTATTAGAATTCACAATTTCTGTTTATTTTAGTGCTAACTGGTTTACTATGATTTTGGTTAACCTGTCTTTTGATAAAACAAATAGATTCGATATTTTCCCCACACGTGAAAAGGCGAAACATAATTGCCCATGAGAACAACACCAATTTTTCTGCTCCAAGCTGGAAAAAATAGAATTGGCTGCTGGATGCTTACCTACCCTAAATAGCAGACGAAAATGAAGTGTTGTGTCCATAAATCAACTTAAACCACCATATGTTTGAAATTTATAGAACTTACAAATAATCAGGCTCAATTGTAGTATCATAAGCATTTAATTTGCAATAGAGGCCAATAATCGAGATAAAAACTATCATATCTTTTAAGTCGAACAAAACTACACACAATGAGCCAAAGTTTATAAAGATCGGTTGAGTAGTTTCTGATTTTACACCCGAAAAACATCACGACACGAGATTTTTATACAAAGCGGGGCCGAGTCTGCTCGTATAAACATATGATTTTCATATATTTCTCACTGTTGGTCAGAAATGTTTTTAGTTAATTAATACCGTCAAACGGGGTGAGAATGATATGGGGTGCAAATACCTAGTTAAATCAGGAAAGAAAAACAAAATTGGCAACCGAAAACTTACCCAGAACCAGGCATTTTTTTTCTTCACCTGTTGGCGGTTTATGTCACCGCAGACATTTTTATGTCTTTTTATAACATATTATTTTTGGCAGAAGAACGATAAATTCCACCATCAATGAAGGCTAAGATTCAATGAAGAAGAAATCAAGCCCTATTCCTGTTTTTTCCTATTAAGTTCATTCATAAGTAGATGCATAATAAATTTTAAATTTAATTGTTGCGGCAGTTATAATTTAAGGTACCGAACTTTCATGATTTTGCAGAACATGTCACACTGCTATCCATGTGCTGGCATATCATTAATGTGTCTAAAATATGAATAAGAGAAGGATACCAAAAATTCTCTGGATGAGAGATCACCTTACTTACCATTCAAAGGACGATAATAAAAAAAACAAATAAAATAAAAAAAGGCTAGCGATGTACAGCTGGTTACTATCAGGAGCCTGACATGCCATTATTTTAAAAAATTCCATAATAATGTAATATTACATAACTACGCTTTTAAAATGATTATATTATAATAATTTAATTATACAAGGGCAGTATAATTATATAGTTTGTTCATAGAAACTCTGTCCTGTGGAATGGTAAATCTAATGCGCCGAAGAAAACTTTTCATTTTAACTTGAAAAGCTCGGTTCTAAATTGAAAAGTTATGTAGTTTGCACTTAGTTTACTTTCATCCTTACCGAAACTGCTCACTTGTTACTGCACAAACTATCAACTAACCCCAAAAACCATTCGAATTACCTAGTTTTTTTTTTTAATTGTTTGAAAGTCTACGAACTTTCCTACGAATTATGTAAAACTCACAACAAAAATCATATCGATATATTCCGGATATCAGCGAAAATATAGCATATTGTACGTATGTTTTTGGTCCAAATTGCAGTTGTGCTGTTTACTAAATTAATTCCCACCAATTTTGGCACTTTTTAATGTTGGTCTTAACGATCAATTCTTAGCAGTATCCGAGATAGTATCCTGATTAGTTTCTCATCACTTCTAATTTTAGTTAGTAGCCCACGTTTGAGAAGCTTATAGTATTACTGAGTAAATAAATATGCCAGAACTCTTTTTTTACTTTCACTTACCTATGTATTTAATATATAGTAAGTGGAAGTATTGCGATCGTGAAAAATTTCGACTTCCGGTTTTCAACGGAAATACACGTTTTGGGGTCCCCAGAGTCCAATTAACCAAGTCCCGCGAAATGGTCTGTGTGTGTGTGTGAACAGATTAGCTCAAAAACTATAAACCGTGCGAACCTGAAATTGGGTATTTAGTGTATGTATATGCCCGCGATGTGACAGCAAAAATTTCATCAAAATTGCTCAAAGGTAAGGGGTACTTTATTTAATAACTTTTTACGTTTTTTTCGATTTTCTCAAAAACGGCTCTAACGATTTTGATTAAACTGAGTATTTGATCTATTTATATACCTGAGATATGACTGTAAAAATTTCATCAAAATTTATCAACCGGAGAGGGGACTTTACTTAATAAATTTTGTATCATTTTCACGTGTTTTTTTTTATTTACTCAAAAACGGTTTTAATTATGTAGATCAAACTGGGTATTTGATGTATGTATATGCCAAAGATGCGATAGCCAAAATTACATCAAAATTGGTCGAACGGAGCGAGCACTTTATTTCTTAATTTTTTTCCAATTTTTACCTTTTTTTCGATGATCTCAAAAACGGCTTTAACGATTTTTATCAAATTCGTCATGTTTAATGAAAATTAGGTGTCTTTAATATCAGGTAAGCTTTATCATTATTAAAACGTTCTGAGGGGGCTTTTTTTGGGGGGTTGGGGCCCTTTTTGTTTTTTTGTTTCCTATAAAGTACCTTTGTTTTTGTTTATATGGAGAAAAACTGTCTCTCGTTACGCCTAAAAATAGGAAATGGCTATATATGAGATATGATAAAAAAAAAAAAGAAAACATAAAGAGGAGAAAAAAATAAAAATATTCAGTCAACTCTTAAAACTCGTTGAGCCCACGCATGCGGAGTACGCATTTAATGACAGACCATTGTTCATAATTAAAGCCGTTCTGTTCATTTGAGAAGTGGCAATTAACAAAACGCATTAATTTCTAATCTAAGAAAGTTGGTAAGTGAAAGTTGTGTGTTGCGCGCACGCACCAGATTTTTTTTGTTAGTAGTAAAAGTAGCTTACTTTTTAAACGAATTTCATACTCTTTTATTCATCCCTAAATGATCCTTCTAATTAGTTCTTCATTATTATTTTTGGATAACATAGTTTAAAGTACGGAATAAAAATAACAAAAAAATTCGATAAAATAAAAAAAACATTGTATTCAAATAATAATAACAAAACGAATAATGAAAATAAAGAAACTTCTGTTAAATAAATAAATAAATCGATTGAGAATATAATATTAAAGTCTTAAATTAATTATGCAGTTCTTTAACAAATCACCAAGAATCCCACAACACGTAATTAACACACTCTGAGGGAGTTTATATCTGGTTATCCGCAGTGTAGCCAGATATAAGTTATAAGGTGTTCACTAATTTACACTATTTTTTGGCAACACTGACTCCACAAGTCAGGTTTCGATTAGTGGTAGATTGATACACCTGTGACAGTAAGTGCTGCTACAATGGATTCCGCTAAATAAATATATTGATCGGCAAAGTTGATATCTTGGCTTTTAATTTCCGGTACTTCTTTCAGTGAGTTTTTTATAATATTTGTTATTTTCAGTTTTGATATACAACCTCACATATTCATGACAACCAGAAGTTCATTGGCCATTTGTTTGATTCCTGTGATATTATAAATATTGTTAACTTTGTATGCAAAGGATTCAATAATTCATTTTCGTACTGAAACTGAAAGGCGAATTTATATTTCAACACCAATTAAAGTGTTCGAATGAGTGTTTATTCAGTCGAAAACAGTCTGGCGTTTACCTTTTACAATTAAATATAAAAAGAAAAGAAAAAGCACTTAAATGTAAATTTCAATATGATTTTTTCCAAGATGCTCTCATTGATACATATCAATAAAGTTGAAGATCATTTGGCAATTATATTCCAACGAAAAATTTCTCATAAAGGAAGTGTGTCCTGTTTCGGAGAAAACAATATATAAAACTTTCACCTGAGGGAAATTGAAACATTTTATTCGTTCCTGGAGTGAAAAACATTTATTAATTTAGCCGTTGCTGGTTGGTAGCGGGTTGACAGTATGTAATAAAACCCGTGTCCTACTGTTATTAAAGCTCAAATGGGGGAGCCATTACAAAAGGGACAAAATGGTGTCGTTAGCTAAAGGCGACTTTAGCGCCCTTTAAATGTGAACCCTCATCCCTCCCGAACTTCTGCGCCAATTAAGGGATGGGATTCAGAATGTTTTCAATGATATGTTTTAAAATGTTTTGAGGCCTGGTTTTGGTTCATCTGGAACGAAACCAGAAATCCCTTCCAAGATTTTTAATATGGTTTAAAAGGGAAACTATATAATTAACAAATTTTGCAAAACATTATTAGAATACCGCCATAGAACCATTTCAAAGCACTTTGAAAATACACTAAGATCAGAGACAAAGCGATGAAGGCCCCATTTCTCAGTTTTAAATAACTTGTCTCTATAAATAAAACTAGTATATTATAAATGTATAGTAACGAAAAAAACAAAAACATATGACTGAAAAGCGTTCTAGACTTTTTACTTTCACTTACCTATACATGAAATATATAGTAAGTGGAAGTATTGCGATCGTGAAAAATTTCAGGTTTTCAACGGAAATACACGTTTTGGGGTCCCCTGAGTCCAATTAACCAAGTCCCGCGAAATGGTCTGTGTGTGTGTGTGTGTGTGTGTGTGTGTGTGTGTGTGTGTGTGTGTGTGTGTGTGTGTGTGTGTGAACAGACTAGCTCAAAAACTATAAACCGTGCGAGCCTGAAATTGGGTATTTAGTGTATGTATATGCCCGCGATGTGACAGCAAAAATTTCATCAAAATTGCTCAAAGGGAGGGGGTACTTTATTTAATAACTTTTTAAGTTTTTTTCAATTTTCTCAAAAACGGCTCTAACGATTTTGATTAAACTGAGTATTTGATCTATTTATATGCCAGAGATATGACTGTAAATTTCATCAAAATTGATCAACCTGAGGGGGGACTTTACTTAACAAATTTTGTATCATTTTCACATGTTTTTTTTTATTTACTCAAAAACGGTTTTAACGATTTTAATCAAACTGGGTATTTGATCTATTTATATGCCCGAGATATGGCTGTAAAAATTTCATCAAAATTGATCAACCGGAGGGGGGACTTTACTTAATAAATTTTTTATCATTTTCACGTGTTTTTTTTTATTTACTCAAAAACGGTTTTAACGATTTTAATGAAACTGGGAGTTTGATGTATGTATATGCCAAACATGCGATAGCCAACATTGGACAAACGGAGCGGGCACTTTATTTCTTAATTTTTTTCCAATTTTTACCTCTTTTTCGATTATCTCAAAAACGGCTTTAACGATTTTTATCAAATCGTCATGTTTAATGAAAATTAGGTGTTCTTTAATATCAAGTTAGCTTTATCATTATTAAAATGTTCTGAGAGGGCTTTTTTTTGGGGGAGTTCTTTTGTTTGTTGGGGCCTTCTTTGTTTGTTTGTTTCCTCTAAAGTACCTTTGTTTTTGTTTATATGGAGAAATTAACTGTCTCTCGTTACGCCTAAAAATAAGAAATGGCAAAATATGAGATATGATAAAAATAAAAAAAACATAAAGAGGAGAAAAAAGAAAAATATCCAGTCAACTCATAAAACTCGTTGAGCCCACGTATGCGGAGTACGCCTTTAATGACAGACCATTGTTCATAATTAAAGCCGTTCTGTTCATTTGAGAAGTGGCAATTAACAAAACGCATTAATTTCTAATCTAAGTAAGGTAGTAAGTGAAAGTTGTGTGTTGCGCGCACGCACCAGATTTTTTGATGGTACAATTGGAACTGTTCTAGTACATGTGACTTTGTAACTTCGTGACTGTTCTAGAATTTTCTTGTGGAAAACCTGTATTGTTTTAATGCCGACTAAATAAATGGATCGATGTACTAAGTGACGATAAATATCGATAACCTTCTATGCACAGGATTCTGTAGTTCATTTTCGTACTAAGAGTTGTCCTAAAAATTATAGACAAATTTATGTTCAAAAATAGAGAGTTATTCCTGTTCTGAAGATCGAACCATTCGGTTATTTTTGTTTTAATGTATAGTTACTTTTAGTAACCTTGATAGTTATTTCAGTTTTTATTTTTGGTAAGACATTGTAAATTATTATTTTCGTGTAATCAAAATTATGTAAAACCACATAATTGTTAGAGTATTATTAGAACTACTCCATGGTACTCCATATTTAAACATGAACCATAACCGAATTATAAAATGTTGGAATCAATCCATCCAAAATGGTAAACATGGAATCTTTCGTTTGTAATTGGTCCAAATTGACTTGTAGAAGTTTTTTAAATTAGAGTAGGAGATGGGCGTCACCAGCCCCAAATTATTGGAGGGTAGGTAGAATTTTAGAGACTAAAAGTTGAAAAAATACCACCTAAAACAACTGTTGGGACAATATTTTCATCCTCTGACGATATATTTTAAAGGTATTTTCAGTCTCTTAAAACTTGTCAATTTATAACTCAGTTAGAAGGTAGTTGCTTAGGCTTCATGAAGAAGGATGTAGGCCGAAATTTCTTCGTTGAATTTAATCCAAGTTCTCCTTCTGATCCTCATCCTACGAATTATACTGTTTTCTATAAACTTCTACAAGCTTCATCGAGTTGAGGGAAAGTAGGATCAAGCTGTTTGGTTTAAACAAAATATGGAGACCAATTCCGGAGATCCGACTTTGTTAATGAATTTCTGAACCAATACAGCTCAAGATGAAATAAAAATAACACAATTCATCAAATATACAATAGGCCTGACGTTGCTTATAAAAAGCGACACGGCGTCAATTTGTGGAAATAACGTAACAGATGGAGTAAGGGACCGAAGAAAGACCGTGTACGAACATGGAGACGGCGCACAGTAGTTGAAAGGCGGAAAAAACCTATTTTTTGAAGGTATGGGAATATTCTTTTTCTTTTCATTATTAATTAATAGAATAGTTACCTGACACATTCCATCAATTTATTCGGAGATATTCTGATTTTTAAACTTGTTAGGACCCTTTGAAAATCGATCATTGAAAAAGTTTATTTTTCAACGGAAAATTTACAACACTATAATAATTTTTACAACTCGCATTTTTGTTTCTTAGAGCGATTTTCCTTCATAATCATGAAAAGCGATCTCACATATTACACTAGCATTAAAATGATGCTATTTGGTCTATGTTTTAACCCAGAAATAAAATCCCGAATACATGCAATAAAATTAAGACAAAAATTTTTTTTGGTAATCCATATTTTTCAAGCGCAGCCGAGCGCAGTTTTAAAATCCATTTTTTAAAGAAGAAGATACATTCAAGGAAATATTAAAACATATTCTAGCTGCGTCCACCTGCGTCTGTAAATGTGTGATATTTTTTTTTATTGAATTACCCATGCTATTTCTTGCAGTTTATTCGCTATGGAGCTTGTGCGTCGAATTAGGATATTACTAATCGTTTAGTAAAACGTTATGCCTTACTTACCAGGTCTGTAGCATCATTTATAAAGTCAGTCTGAATCGTTGTTAGGTCGATAATAAATCAACTTTTTCACCTACCGTAATTTTAGAATGAATTTGGAAATTATTAATAATAAGTTTATTAACATGACCTCCGATAACTTAAAGGCTTCGGCACTTTTCATTTTTAAGCATCCATTTGTTTTTAGGTGATTGGTATTAAAAAAAAGGTTCAGCTATTATTTAGCGTGAATAATGGAACTAAATTTTCACAGATAGAGTGTCAGTTTTTAAACCTACATTGAACAGTCCATCCCACCATCTCCTATCAAAATTATATTAAAGTCGGATGATCCCAATCTTATATTTTAATATGATATACATTTAATAGTTAAGAATTAAAACATAACGAAAAAAATAATTGATAGTTCCTATGTATGATTTTTAGTTTTTGTTTTTGTTTTACCTAACTCCAGTGTTTTCATGAAATAAAATGATATCGCAAGTACTATCAAGGATATTAATAGCATAAAACAGAAAAATTGTTTGAACTAGCCGATCTCGAGTCGAAAATTGATGTATAACTTTTTTTCTATTTTTCTTACACTGCCGGTTAATCCGAATATGTAGTCGGTTAAGCGAGGCTCGAACCTATACATTTTATAGGAAATTCAATCGTGGTAATGCTAATATCAACTTTATTTTTTTGCGGCTTACAGATCAGGTTTGAGAAGGTTTTTTCCGAAAATAGTCGATTTTCAGTGAAGAAAGGTTCGCCCAATGTAACATTATCTCTCGTCTGTCTTTTGGCGGGCGTTCGTTCAATAATGTTCTGGGGTGGTAGTTTTTAGTTCATTCATAAGAAATAAATTGTATCTCTTGATGTTTATTTATTTGTTTAGGATCCCTCAATAGCTCAGTATTAATAATGAATTAAAAAAACAGAATTATCGGTATAAATATTGAAGTGGTGCCTAGATTTTGATCAGGAGTTTATATCATAACTTCTAACAAAGGTATGATTAGTGTGTTATGTGATGACAGACTTCGTCACTTAGTGAAAACTGAATAGTGGAGTGTTGTTGGACCTTGTAAGCAGCAATAGAGGATTAGGAAGAGGTAATACACAGGACTCCCTAACCCGGCTGGGAGTTGAGCTGTACTCCTCAGCAGGCGCATAGCCCCAGGGGACGGGACCGCTACAGGTGTCTGCTCCTACCTTGTGTACGTACCTTCACCTGGGTTTGTATCCCCTATTATGAAGTATAATCTACAATATACAGCATAAGCTATTGGGTATCACTTTCTTCAAAATGGCATTTTAAAAGTTTTATTTATAAGAAGTTATTAAGACCGATTTAGGCTTTAGGGTTTGAGGTGTGGAGCACCAAGCCATTAAATTCCTCTCTAATAAATTCCTTAAATCCTAAATCCTCAATAAAATAATATCACCGACAAGGACCTTAACACATTCGGTGCGGATCTACTGGGTGCCTGTCTACTCACCGTACGGGCCCAGTAGATGTACTGGCCATGCTGCGTAGTTTATGACTTCACTAGAAACGCCCGTGAAGGGGGATTTTTGACAATTCTTCGGCAAATCCCCCTTCGCGAGCGTTTCTAGTGAAGTCATTAACTACGCAGCATGGCCAGTAGATCCTAATGGGTCCGCACCGAATGTGTTAATATTTCATATGCCGTTGATATGGCCCGATCCAGATACCAGTCCAATTCATAATAAATTCCCAAAACATCCGAACACACTTGCTTCCATGACCTGATTTTTTAAAGGAACTAAAGAAATTATTTTAAAGGAAAAAAGAAATATGACAAAACAACAAAGATAAACACAAAAAACAAGAACCTATATCTATGAATAATCGAATTTAAAGGCTATTGCTTTTTTTACATACTGGTATAGTTAGTGATAGTCCTGCCCATTCGATAAAAGCTTCACTTTCCGATAGACTATTCTTTCCAAACGCGTCTCTTCTAAATTCCTTGAGAATTGGAAAGAGAGTTATGAAATGAAAAACATCCTCTGGTTCTCCAAGGTTGCAGAGTGAACAGATAGCACTGTTACCTTGGCTCCAAGGTTTTCTATTGAGGCTAAGAGTTTCGGTCCTCGTCTTCATCAACCTGCTGATCATATGTAGGCTGTTCTCATCGCTGATATAGGAAAGCTGGTCTGCTTCAAATTTTAAAGTTTTGTAGAGTGAATGAAATTGTGCTAATTCTACTCTAGCTGATGGGCTTATCCTAATAGCTATTAGTAATTTTTTTTTTTTTTTTTTTGGCTATTTGGTAAATGTGAAAGAAATAAAATGTACTTCATTCATTCACACTTGCTTATAAGCTTGCTCCGTCCTCCATTCCTCACGAAGGCGTATTAAGATAACCTTGCACCCCTTTAAGTTCGAAATACCATTTAACTGTTACCAAGTAATTATGAAATTACTGTTTCATAGCCAACACAAATGTATTTCAATGTAGTGTTGACTTCTAGATTTTTTCTGCATTTTTAGAAACCTACCGGCTTTGTTTTAGAAATTTTCCAATTGAAGCTTAGACAATTTTTCCATATATCAAATTTCTTATACCCACTAGCGTGAACTACGTTGGGCGCATACACCCATGTCATCTTTCAAACGTTCAATAAGCTACTTTCTAACAACAGATAATTATTTATACCCATTTCTGAAAAATGGCTTTGGAAAATATTCAACAACAATAAGAACAATTTGGCAAAAAAAAACAAACTTTATTTTTACTTTCACTTACCTATATTTTTATTTATTTATTTATTTATTTATTTATTTATTTATTTATTTCGCCCTTCCTTGCCTTTCGGCAACACGGGTGTTGGCAACATTTTACAAATGTCGCAACTGGAAATCTTTGAAGTTATACTTCAGTTGTTTCTTTTTCTTCTGTTTTCTGTTCCTTCTTCTTCTTCTTCTTACTTCAGTTTTCAGCTGCTACTCTGCAATTCACCTTCTTCTTGGCCTTCTTCTTCATCTCCTCCTTCAGGTGGTCTTCCAGGCAAAGGTCCCTGCCTTGTCAAATTGAAATGGGCAGAGCCAACAGCAGTTTTCCACCCGTACACAAAGGACTTGTAGTACGGGTAGTTTGCTTCAGTCACTAGCTGAGGGAAATCATTTTCTGCTACCACGTAGAGTCCAGTTTCCCTCAACAGTTTGGCCCTAAGTGCCTCAAAGACGGTGCAGTCCGTAATGATGTGCTCAGCCGTCTCCGGAACCCTGCATTTGGGGCAAAGGGGATCTATGTCCTTTCCAAGACTGTGCAGTTTGGCGCGGAAACCCCCATGCCCTGTGAGAAATTGCGAAACCCAATAATCCGGAATAATCCAAGTCGCCAACAACCGTGACCCGACGGTGGGGAAATATTTCCTCAAGGTAGCTCCTTTCGTGGTAGTCACCCACCTCCGGTTCCATTCATCAATTGTGACTTCTCGCAGTGTTCTTTTCCATTTTCCTGGGTTTTCAGCAATTCTCGTACGGATATTTTCCGGTAGACCTGCTGGGCCTTCCCTTTTAAGGACATCCTTCAAGGAATCTTCACGCAGGAGAAGGTCGAGAGGTACCCCTCCTGCTAGGACCTGCACCGCCTCATGAGAAACACTTCGGTATGACTTCGTGACTCGCAGCAGAGCCGTACGCTGAAGCGACGCCAACCTGCGTATCTGCCGCTGTGAGGGATTCTTGAACCATCCGGGGGACGCGTATCTCAGAATACCCAGTATTAATCCTTTGTAAATGGTCATCGTCGCTGGGTATCTGAGACCCCAGAAGGCGCCCCCTAGACGACTGAGCCCGTTTAAGACTAGGGCCACCCTATTGCGGAGGTAGTCCAAGTGAGGGGTTATGTTAAATCCCCTACTGAATCTCACACCAAGGTAGGTGACCACCTCACTTGGACGTATTCTTGAACCCTCAATCACGAGATTTATAGGGTGTGCCCTGTCAGTTTTCCCTCTTAGAAGAATGGCCTGAGTTTTCGCCGCTGCCATTTTCAACTTCTTCGTCTCACACCATCTTCCTACCAGGTTGGCGCATCGTTCTGCTTCAGCTTTTAAACCGGCTCTGCTGTTGGATGACACTACAGTCGCCAGATCGTCGACGTAGGCCGTTGCAAGGAACCGCTCTTCCTCAAGCACCCCTAGCAACTCGTCAAATACCAGCTTCCATAGAGCTGGCCCCAGAACCGATCCTTGAGGGCATCCCCTCTCTATGGGAGCTTCTACTTCAAATGAGCTACCTCGAATCCTCACAAACCTGTCCTGGAGGTAGCTTTTGACAAGGGCATATAAGTTGCTAGGGGCATCATACTTCTGCAGCTGCTGGAGTATCAGAGGCCACCAGACGCTGTCAAAAGCGGAGGATATGTCGAAAAGGAGCAACATGACATACCGCTCCGCCCTCTGTTCAACGTCTGAGCGAACTCGAAGCAGCGCATCAGCGGTTCCTTTACCTTTTGTTGATCCGTATTGTCGTGGATGGCTTGCTTTTCTTAGAACCGGCTGTAAACTGGCTAGAATAAGATGCTCCAGAACTTTGCTTATCACAGGGAGGAGACATATAGGTCGATATGACTTAGGAAGTTGCTTATCCCTTCCCCCTCCCTTGTAGAGGAGTCTCAGATCGGCGATCTTCCATTTCTTCGGAAAGTATCCCCTATCTAGGCAATCATTGAAGATCGTCAATAGCCGATCTTCTATAAAGGGGATACTATTCTTCAAAATCGCCGCGTCAATAGCATCCAGTCCTGGAGCGCGACCAACTTTCTGCTTATCCACGGCAATACGAAGGTCATATATGTCCCATGGCGGGCAGAAGTCCGTGCCTGGAGGGTATACCGTTGTGCGCCGTACAAAGGCCTCCTCTTCATTGTCCTGGGACGAATCGTCGCTGGGATATGCCGCTTGTATAAATAGGGCAGCCGATTCTTCAAGAGAAGAAGCCTCAGTACCAGCATGTCTGATGGCTGCTAGCGGCTGCGGAGGAACTAATTTACCCAACGCGACCTTGTATGGTATACCCCAAGGGTTTTTGGTGGATTCATCGGCGATAAACTCGTCCCAGGACCTTCGCTTCCGTGAACGCACCTCGTTGCGGTACACCTTGGCCTTGGACTTATACTCGCTCCGAAGTGCAGTGCGCCTCTCGTCACATCTGCACCTCTGGTACGAACGCCGGGCCTTGTAGAGCTCTCTCTTCATGGTTGTTAGGGCCGGCGTCCACCATGGGACAGGTTTGACCCTCACTTTTCGGTGCTGGAGGGAGTCCTCTGAGGCATCTAAGATGATATCGGTTACCCTGGTCACCCTGTAGTCGAGGTCATCAGGATCATCATAATGCCCCTCCTCCCAATCTTCATCGACAATTTTACCCTCCAGCATGCACCGAAAGGTACTCCAGTTGCTAATGCGGGTCACATATCCCTTTTGAATGCCGTGGGAATAATCTATATCCTGTTGCAAGTTAAAAGCCAGGACTTTGTGGTCAGAACTCGTCTCAGGTCTGAGGGTCCAATCGACTATGCGCCCTGCGAGTGTTGGTGTAGCCAGCGTGACATCAATCCAACTCTCCCCCATTCCACCAGAGAACGTAGGAGAGGCGGAGATATCGTTTATTACCACCAGCTGATTCCTTGTGATAAACTCACCAAGTAAGGCACCTCTTCTATCTGTTCGATTGGATCCCCAGATCGTGTTCCAGGAGTTGGTATCTGAGCAAACGATCACGTTCCTTGTACGGCATATGATCGTTTCTATGGCAGATATGTCTTCCTCGATATCATTCCCGTGAGGTAAGTATACCGAGAGTAGCGTAAAAGCGACTGCGCCCCACCTGACATAACATGCAACTCTGTCTGCCATAGAATATTGCCTCAGATCCATCACGTCGAGGTTCGGGTTGTTAACCACAATGGCAGCTCTAGGCCTCCTCTCTCCACTGCTTAGAGCTATAACCTTCGACGTGAGGCCAAACCCCGTGACCATGTTACCACGGCAAGTGGGTTCCTGGACCGCCATAATGTCGTAGCGAGGAGAAAGAGCGCGAAGCTCTTCTGCTACAACTCGCCTTCGGCCCATGTTAAGCTGGAGGATAGTTAGTTTATTCATAGAAAGTCCTTTTTGCCATTTCTTTGCACCACGTCAAGTGCACAGGGCACTCCCGGCTCCCTGACTTGTGTTTTGCTTCGCTGGGACGAGCATTTGCCCGGATGCAATTTACACAAGTAGGGTCAGCCATTGCTTTTTTCTTTGGACAGTCCCTCATGATATGCCCATTTGATGCACACCAAATACAAACCACGTTATCCGCCGTGCATGCAGCCTTGGTATGCTCGTAGCCCTGGCACTTAGTGCAACGAGGGGCATCAAGGTAGTCCTTAAATGATAAAGAGCACCATCCTCCATTCAATGTACCCAGTTCCAACAATTTGAACCGGACTATAGGGTGTACCTCTAGCACCCATGTCTTAGTGAGACCATTCCTTGATACAGTGGAAAAGAGTGGGCGAAGATCGTCGTGGACCAATGGAGTGGGGGCCGACTTATCAGGTATTCTTTCCCACAAAAACCTCGATAATTCCGCTGGGCCCCATGCATGAGGTACACCCTTAACTTCCAGTTTCGGCTTTTTCTTTAAGGCCAGTCTGGCATGTAAGCCGTTATCGCGGAGCCCCTTCCACCCAATGACCTTTGTGGCGTGGGAGCTGTCTTCTATGCGGACCAATATTGAGCCTCCTTTTGTTGCTCGCACAATGGATGCATTGACCCCAATTTCACTAGGGGATGGCAACCCATTCATTATGTCCACTGGGC
Source organism: Aelia acuminata (assembly GCA_911387785.2). Classification (NCBI taxonomy): domain Eukaryota; kingdom Metazoa; phylum Arthropoda; class Insecta; order Hemiptera; family Pentatomidae; genus Aelia; species Aelia acuminata. The sequence goes on along the minus strand of OU426982.1, from coordinate 30,516,142 downwards.
TCTTACCAGATCCACCGATTGTGAGATAGGTTGGTTTTGATGCCTGAGTTGGCTTTGTAGGCAAGGACTTTACTATGTCTGCCAAAGTCTTAACCTTCGCCTTCGAAGAAGAACCATCACGTGGAGACGGCTCAGATAAACCTCCATCAGTTTTGGTCTTTTCTTCTGTATGGCCGTTTGATCGCGACATTGCTTTCCTTCGGCTTCGTTTGCTCGCCACAACTTGAAAATTTACATTAGCGTCTGGTGGTTCTTTTCTATAGGATGGTCCAGCAATGGGCTGCGTAGAGCTTTGACCTGAAACCTCCTCTCGCGGTAGCACTTCAGTTACCATGGGCAACGTATTATCCATGATTTTATCTTTTATAAAGTTAAGTACGCAGGAAGACATCAGGGTTTCCTTTACTACCTTCTGAACCAGGTCCGAGACTGGAAGCTCCGTGAATTTCTGCCCACATTCTTTACTTTTAGTTATTAGGTTATCAATGATATCGACCAATCGATTAATCTTTGTATTTATGTGATTCCTTGTCTTATTACTAATTTTCTTATCAAGATTTTGCAAGAAAACTTTCAAGTTCCCTTGAATAGATTTGGCTTCCTGCAAAAGACAAGCAGTTCCTTCGGGTTCGTCTGCCAAATCAGAAGCTCTGCTTCTTGGCCTTTTGGCAGAAGGCTGTTGTGATTGGGTGCCTTCATCTTCAACACAGTCTTCCTCCATCTTTACAAACTTATTACAAACTTTAGGAGGACTTTTGACCGATTATTTATAAAAATAATCAGTATGAGAAACCCAGTTAACTACTAACCTAACAAGTAATTAAGTCTTTAAAATGTAACTATTTTGGAAAAAATCTCAACGAAACTCAACTTAAATGAAAACTTGATTAGTCTCTTACCTTTCCTCAATTCAAATGTCTTTATTAGTGAACAGTTGAGGTGGTATAAACCTCGTAGATAACCACTTGGCTTAACCTAACCTAATGTTTCACTAAAAGTCTAAAAAAAAAAAAAATTAAAATAAGAAAAAGCAATAAACTGAAACAACAAGAAACTCAAGAAAACATTGAAAACAATAAATGATAACACAAACTAATGAACAACAAACGGAAGATTAAAGACACTATTACACAATTAAACACACACTATTCGACCAGCCAAAACACTCATTCATTTTACCCCCCCCCCCCCTCCTTGCTACCGCGACCAACGTTTTCAATGCGATCTCTTTTTAGTTCTCGCGAACTAAAATTTTAAAAACCGTAATTAATACGACTTTTTTTTCGCGACTAGTTACCTCTCGCATAGGTAATTAGTCCAAAAATCTTTATTAGGTAAGACTATAGATTGGGGAGGGGGGGCGGGTTAACCCCGACCCCACCAGGAACCACCACCGTCGCCAACTAGTTGTCCCCGCGCTCCGGTTACCTCTCGCACTCGTTAATTTTCATTAACTAATTACTATGGGTTTTTTTTTCCTAGCTAAAAAATGGTAAAAAGTTGAAGTTGAAATCGGAAGAGTTATTTAGCCAAATTCGAACATCAAAGATCGGTAATTTTTACCATTTTGGTGGAAACTCATGTTCCAACGCCTATAACTCCACAATATGTACTCTAAATGAAAAATGACACAGATAAAAGTTTTAGGACATTAAAGTTAGCATAAAATAAGCCCATTTATTTTAATATTAACTTATTCCTGCCTAGAGATAGAAATGAAAACCTGAAAGTATTCATAGCGCTTAATTCCTCCTTTTTGTGAAGTCTAAGGGGATATGATAAAATATTCACAGAAATAACTATTAAGGTAGGTTTATTTTATGCTAAAGTTAATGTCCTAAAACTTTTATCATGACATTTAGTTTAGAGTACATATTGTCGAGTTATAGGCGTTGGAATATAAGTTTCCACCAAAATGGTAAAAATAACCGATCTTTGATGTTCGAATTGGGCTAAATAACTAATCCGATTTCCACTCCGAATATTTCATTTTATTTGTATTAGTATACATTTTCACTTACCTATATATGAGATATATAATAAGGGAAAGTATTGCGATCGCGAAAAATTTCGACTTCCGGTTTTCAACCGAAATATACATTTTGTGGTCCCCTGAAACCAAATAACCAAGTCCCGCGAAATGGTCTGTGTGTGTGTGTGTATATGAATGTGAACCATAAACGGTACGTCCTTGAAATTGGGTATTTGGTGTAAGTACATATGTGCCCGTGATGTTACAGCAAAAATTTCATCAAAATTGGTAGACGGAGGGGGCACTTTACTTAATAAATTTTGCCTCATTTTCACGTGTTTTTTTAATTTAGTCAAAAACGGCTTTAACGATTTTGATTAAACTCAGTATTTGATGTATTTATATGCCCGCGTTGTGAGAGTCAAAATTTCATCGAAATCCCTCAAACCGAGGGGGTACTTTATTTAATGAATTTTGTCTAATTTTTAATGTTTTTAATCTCTTGATTTTTTCAAAAACGGCTTTAACGATTTTGAAACCTGGCCTCTGATGTATGAATATGCCCGCGACCTGGCAGTCGAAATTTCATCAAAAACTGTCAAACGGAGGGGGCACTTTATTTAAAACTTTTTTAACATTTTTAGGTTTTTTTTTATTTTCTCAAAAACGGCTTTAAATATTATGATCAAATTCTTCATGTATAAAGAGAATCAAGTATTCTTTAATATCAGGTAAGATTTATCATTATTAATACGTTCTGAGAAGGCTTAAATAGGGAGGGGGCCTTTTTTGTTTTCCAGTAAAGTTGTAAACTGTCTCTTGTTACGCCTTAAAATAAGAAATGGCTAAATATGAAATAAGAAAAAAATCAAGTAACCATATAGAGGAGAAAAAAAGAAAAAATGCTGTTTCCACGCATGAAAGGCCATGGTTTATAATACCTAAATGACGTTCTGTTCATTTAATGGAAATTATTTGTTTTATGATAACTAAATGAATTTATCAACTACTACATAGAGAATTATAAAATCTGACGCGATGGAGTATTATGATTGCAGTCCCGAATGATTACAAGTAAAAACTTTTATTTAATAACAACAAATTTAAGTGTACTTTAGAGAGCAAATACAAACAAAAATAAATATTTCAATGTAGAAATATTGTGTGACTTTGAGCATGGCATTTAACAAAACACGTATATTTCTAATATTAGAAAATTATATAATTATATTCTAACTTTTAATTATATAAAAAATGATGTTGCAAATTACACTGATTGTAGTGAGAACTATTGTTCAGTCACTAATCATCATGTATTTAGATTATTTCTCCTTCATTAAATCTTTCTAGTAATTCCCTATGCCTGAACTGCTTGAATAATACCAACGATATTACTACCCTTTCCTTTCATCACTACCTCGGGAAAATAGAAATGGAAATGCATGATGGACTGGGCTCAAAGGATTTTCCTATTAACTTGTTCCTCTCATGTTTGTTGTCACCATGTTAGTCGGGTTTTATGTGACGTTGAAGTTTATCGCTATCTAAGTGTGTAATAAACCTCTATAGCATGAGCTCTGTGATAATGAAGCTGCAACTTATAGTGTTAGTCATTGAAATGTTATGTAGGTTTCATGAAACCAGATTGAGATGACCTAATTCCAAGAGAAGTATTTGTCATTTAGGAGGAACTAAAAGGTATTCCATTAAGGAAAAATCTATATTCTTAAAGTATAACATAATGAAAGACAGCGGCGGATGAATGTGTTATTAAATAAAAATTTTCCATGGTCCCTGGATCGAAACTCCGGGTGATTACTCAAATCCTGGAAAATCAATGCTTGTGATATTGTGATGATATAAAGGGGGTAGGGTAGAGACCTCATTCCTAAGCCTGTCATTTTTTTACTTTCACTTACCTATATATGTAATATATAGTAAGTGGAAGTATTGCGATCGTGAAAAATTTCGACTTCCGGTTTTCAACGGAAATACACGTTTTGGGGTCCCCTGAGTCGAAATGACCAAGTCCCGCGAAATGGTCTGTGTGTGTGTGTGTGTGTGTGTGTGTGTGTGTGTGTGAACAGACTAGCTCATGAACTATAAACCGTGCGAACCTGAAATTGGGTATTTAGTGTAGGTATATGCCCGCGATGTGACAGCAAAAATTTCATCAAAATTGCTCAAAGGGAGGGGGTACTTTATTTAATAACTTTTTAGGTTTTTTTCGATTTTCTCAAAAACGGCTCTAACGATTTTGATTAAACTGAGTATTTCATCTATTTATATGCCCGAGATATGACTGTAAAAATTTCATCAAAATTGATTAACCGGAGGGGGGACTTTACTTAATAAATTTTGTAACATTTTCACGTGTTTTTTTTATTTACTCTAAATCGGCTTTAACGATTTTGATCAAACTGGGTATTTGATGTATTTATATGCCCGAGATATGACTGTAAAAATTTCATCAAAATTGATTAACCGGAGGGGGGACTTTACTTAATAAATTTTGTAACATTTTCACGTGTTTTTTTGATTTTCTCAAAAACGGCTCTAACGATTTTGATTAAACTTAGTATTTGATCTACTTATATGCCCGAGATATGTCTGTAAAAATGTCATCAAATTGATCAACCGCAGGGGGCACTTTACTTAATAAATTTTGTATCATTTTTACGTGCTTTTTTTATTTACTCAAAAACGGCTTTCACGATTGTGACCAAACTGGGTATTTGATGTATGTATATGCCAAATATGTGATAGCCAACATTTCATCAAAAGTGATCAACCGAAGTGGGGACTTTACTTAATAAATTTTGTATCATTTTCACGGGGTTTTTTATTTACTCAAAAACGGCTTTAACGATTAATAAAAATAAGATATGAATGTAGAAACAAAACACGTCAATTTCTTATCTAAGTAAGTTGGTAAGTGAAAGTTGTGTGTTGCGCGCACGCACCAGATTTTTTTTTTTTATTATTATCTTTGCAATATTTCTATACATCTTCGGAAATATTCCAATGATTCTCGATCAAAGTAAGAGCAATTTTTTAACAAAGTTACGATTAAATCAATAAAATAGTTAAGGCCGCAAATTTTTTATTTGATATTTTATATTAAATTTTTAATTAGTAAACCAAGTTCTAGAATGTACTGAAAAGTAATCTAGAGTTTTCGGATAGTATCGATACTACTAGACATATCTAGGATTATTGTTTGGTACTTTTACACTGTTTTTGTTTTTCAATTTTCCTTTCTTTTTTTTTTTTTTTGTATACTATACGATTGCATAACTTTATGAAAAAAAAAAACTATTGGCATTGTCAACATCTATCGAGCGAGTATGCTTCAAGGCATGAGAGCTTGTAATATTTAGAACTACACAACCCTGCCGTAGAGTTCCCATGTAAAGGGAAAAAATTCCTAAAAAAACAAAAATATACAGCATGGCAGAAAAATAAAGCATTTCCAACTCTTTTTTTTTTAATTACTATATTTTTTTCTGTTCTATGGCTTCCTTGAAAAAAAAAACTATTTTTTAATTTTAATACCAAAATCATCGCTTTCAAAAATATTACTACTTACATTTTTTTACTGCTATGAGCCAATAATAGTTGTGAAAATAAAAATAGTGCTTTGGGGCAACCCTATGAGTTCTGATGTCTTACATTGACCCTTTCCACGGTGTGTTAAAGTACCGAAATAATCTCAAGGGTAACAATTAAAATGAAAACGGTTAAAGTAAAAATAAAGGTCACATTTGAGTTGTAAGGAGTTGAATTTCCTTTGAAAAGGTAAAGATGATTGACTTGCCTAGAGTTGCCTGTGACTTAGTTCTATTAGACTTGGAAATGCTATACAAGTATTGATAAGAGAAATCATAGAGGGCAATGGAAACTAACTAAATATTACCACAAAGCCGAATCTTAATTGAACAACGTTGTGTAGCGTAAATAATAATAATTTATAGGGAAAAAAATTAAAATATAATGTATTCGGCTACGAGTGAACACTGCGATGTATCCTGAACAACGCAATCTGTTCAGAGGCGAAGGCGTGATTTAGAAGAGAAATGAAATTTTCCCTCCTTCAGGGTGGGGAAGGAAATCATTTGGAGTTTCCACTCCAGGAACAAATGGGGTTATCGCAACCGCTTAATCTAATAGAAATCAATCTGGGAATAGGCGGAAAGGAAAAAATGTCCCAACTATTGTAAAATGCAGCAAAAGAAAAATTATAATGTGTTCAATTTTACAACAGATTATTGTCCTGTTTCAATGTAAGAAGTCCAGAAACATACTTGACATATCAGATCAATATTAGAAATTAAACTATTTCAGCCGAATCAAGATAGTGAACTAGTTTCATATACAGCTTTACCACCACACTAAGTCCACCATATCCTCCTACACTTCCAAAAGTTGACTGATCACAGGCAAAACTACCTAAGCGATTTTTCTCTCAGCCTCATCTGATAATGAAAAAATCGAGGATCTTCTGAAGACCGTTGAGATAGATGAACGTAATCAAATTATAACTTCATCGTGTTTTCATACAACACATTAAGTACCCTGCGGACTTAAATGTAGATGCTCTGAGTATGATTACCAGTGTTTTTACTTTCACTTACCTATATATGAAATATATAGTAAGTGGAAGTATTGCGATCGTGAAAAATTTCGAGTTCCGGTTTTCAACGGAAATACACGTTTTAGGGTCCCCTGAGTCCAATTAACCAAGTCCCGCAAAATGGTCTCTGTGTGTGTGTGTCTGTGTGTGTGTGTGTGTGTGTGTGTGTGTGTGTGTGTGTGTGTGCGCGCGCGTGTGTGTGTGTGTGTGTGTGTGTGTGTGTGTGTGTGTGTGTGTGTGTGTGTGTGTGTGTGTGTGTGTGTATGTGAACAGACTAGCTCAAAAACTATTGAGTATTTAGTGTATTTATATGCGCGAGATATGACTGTAAAAATTTCATCAAAATTGATCAACCGGAGGGGGGACTTTACTTGATGAATTTTGTATGATTTTCAGGTGTTTTTTTTATTTACTCAAAAACCGCTTTGAAGATTTTGATCAAACTGGGTATTTGATGTATGTATATGCCCGAGATATGACCGTAAAAATTTCATTAAAATTGATCAGCCGGAGGGGGGACTTTACTTAATAAATTTTGTATCATTTTCACGTGTTTTTTATATTTACTCAAAAACGGTTTTAACCATTTTGACCAAACTGCGTATTTCATGTATGTATATGCCCAAGATTTGATAGCCAACATTTCATCAAAATTGATCAAAAGAAGGAGGCACTTTAGTTTACTTTTTTTCCAATCTTTACCTTTTTTTCGATGATCTCAAAAACGGTTTTAACGATTTTTATCAAATTCGTCATGTTTAATGAAAAGGGGCCTTTTTTATTTGTTCGTTTTTTTGTTTCTTATAAAGTACCTTTGTTTTTGTTTATATGGAGAAATTAACTGTCTCTCGTTACGTCTAAAAATAAGAAATGGCTAAATATGGGATATGATAAAAATAAAGAAAACATGTAGAGGAGAAAAAAAGAATGCGGAGTACGCCTTTAAAGACATACCATTGTTCATAATTAAAGCCGTTCTGTTCATTTGAGAAGTAGCAATTAACAAAACGCATTAATTTCTAATCTAAGTAAGTTGGTAAGTGAAAGTTGTGTGTTGCGAGCACGCACCAGATTTTTTATTGCAATATTGGATGTCCTTTAATGTTTATGTTTATAATTATCCATTCTATTACTTATTCAAGATTACATTACTTATACCCATTTCTGAAGAATGGCTTTTGCAAATTCAACGATTTGGCAAAAAAAAAACTGTTTTTATTGTTTTGGCACTTAGACGTTTTGCTTTTCCACGCTTCATTTGTACAAGACTATATTTTTTATCATTAATAAAGATGCCGACACAACTCGCTCCCTGCATACCTCTATCTACCAACCGCCATCCAGACCCAACTTAACGCAATCCTCCCACCTCCGTCTCGGCCTGCCCCTCGGACGTTTCCCATCCGGCACCGCGCTTATTAATCTTTTCGGAATCCGTTCACTACAAAGTTTCGCAATTTCGCAACCCCATTTCCCTCATCTCGCTGCTATCACATCTATTAAATTTACCGGGAACAGTTCACTCAGTTCGGCGTTGTTTAAGCGTCTAAATTCTCCGGTTAGTTCATCCCTCTTAGGTCCAAATATTTTACACAGTACCTTATTTTCAAAAACCCTAAGCCGTTGCTCATCCCTTAATGTCAGCGGCCGTTTCACATATATTCCGTAAAGGACTGTCGGAAGAATAATAGTTTTGTAAATCCTAATTTTTAAGTTTCGTGAAAGAAGGCGCGAGCTAAGCAATTTCGCAACTTAAAAGTAGCAAGCATTACCGGCACCTAATCTAGCCTTAATTTCCTCATCGTTTTGGTTTTGTTTCTAGTTACCATCGCCCCTAAATATTTAAACTTCTCTACATGTTCAAACGTATTCCCTTCTATATTAATATTCGCAAAATCGTCACCACTTCTACGACAGTCTTTATTAAATAAAACATATTATTATTGTTAAATTATATTATTATTTCACTATTTCACATGATGTTTCCCACAATTTTACAACAGAAATCTCAAGAAGGGTAAGAGGCTAGAGCGTAGGTAGGGTAGTGTTACTAATCGCGAGCATTTGGTTTCCCAAGATCTGACTGCTTGCAAACTCCATGTTCTTTCCCCCTAGTAAAGATTACTTACTTTATTGTGGCTAGGTTAGCCATAACAGCCATAGAGTGGTATAATATTCAGTATACTGTCCACAATAGAATTTCATTCAACTATACTCCAAATAATGTAAACGTTTATATGTATATGCACATTATTAAATAAGTGTCTTAATTAATATGCTAATAAAAATAATGAAGATACTTAAAAAATTAGGACATACTTCTTGGGGTTCTGACAAAAAAATGCTACCAGGCTCTGATCCAATCAAAAATGGACTATGGTTCCTTTATTTATGGCTCCGCAAGTAAAGCTGTCCTATCTCGGCTGGATTCGGTGCATCATACTGGTTTACGTTTATCGACAGTTGCATTTCGTAGTAGCCCAGCCCTTAGCCTCTGTTCGGAAGCTGGTGTACTCCCCTTAACTTTCCGTCGTCAAAAACTTGGTGCAAGAAACCTCTCCAAATTATTCACCCAGCGGGACAATCCTACATACGACTGCTGCATCAATCCACGTTATAAAAATTTATACGAGAGAGCGAAACACCGGTCACTCCCTGTTAGCATAAGGCTCGATGATATTTTAAAAGAAATCAAAAAGAATCCAACAATGTTAAGTGACGACAACCTAGCCCCTTGGATTCTAACCGCTCCTGCTATCAATATGGAGTTGTTCCGATTAGTTCAAAATAATGAATCAATCCACCGCCTGAACACCTCTTCTCTGCAATTACAAAAACATGGATGGTTCTAAAACAGAAGAATCGGCATCCTGTGCGATAGTGTTTAATCTGACTTCAAAAAAGTACAAACTAAACTCCATATTTACTGCTCCATATTTACGGCTGAATTGACAGCTCTACTGAAGGCCCTCAAACATGGTACTACGGCAAAAGAAGACTCGGTTGTGATTTGTTCGGATTCACTAAGCGCCCTAAAAAGCTTAAGAAATCCCTTCTCAGAAAAACCAATTGTCAAAGAAATTCACAGCCATTTACATAAGATGAAAAAATCTAAGAAAGCAGTTGTTTTTATATAGGTGCCAAGTCATATCGGCGTAGTAGGCAACGAAATGGCCGATAGAGCAGCCAAATCAGCTCACGGATTAGATGACACTAAAATTTCCTTTTTATCGAGCTCAGAACTATTCTTGCCTCTTAGAAAAGAGATCTGGAAGAAGTGGCAGGTAATAGGGGATGGGAAAATTCTTAATCAAGAGATCAGTTAAGGAATGGCCTTCATGTTCTAGTTCATCGAGAAGAGAGGAAGTGGTTATTACTCGCCTCCGCATAGGGCACTGCCGCGGCAGCATAGGGCATGCCGCCTCACCTATGGCTACCTGATGGCTAAAAAGCCAGCACCGCAATGCCAAAAATGCAGAACAATACTATCTGTGAGGCACATAATCGAAGAGTGCCCAGTTTATAATGAGAAGATGATGCAGAAGGGAATTCCTCGGTCTATCGCTACAGCATTAGGAGCAAATCAGAACTCTGTATAGCATCTCTGTATGGTAACAGATGACCAGAGAACTCTTGAGTTTCATTAAAGAAGTAGGGCTCTACCCTCTCATATAAGAGCTACGCCCTTTCTAATTTGCGGGTGATGATAACCTTTGCTGTTTTTCACCCTGTATAAATAAATAAAAAATAATGAAAATATTTAATTAAATCAAAAACAAAATAAGAAGCATTTTTTTAATTCTTATTATTAAGCATTTTAGGTTAATGACGAATTCCGTCATTAACCTAAAAAAATTTATCGCCACGAAGTAGGATTCAAGAGCACAACAAAGAATAAAATGCTACATGTGATTTAATGAAGCGAAATTTTTTATAGATTACACAATCCTACAAAACCATTGGTTAGCAATATCTAATGGTAACATGAACAAGACCCGAAATTTTGAAAACCTTTTATGAATACTACACAACCAATCAGAAAAAAGATGAGATGACATTGGTAGAATTGATAAGGTTACGTAAGAGAGAGGCTGACGATAGCAGATAGGGATTTACTGGGCCCCCCCCCAATCTGGTTTTGAAATTTACGTCATTAGCCCATCTGCTCCTGACCACTTACGTCATTAGGGTTAGCAAGTATCGATTATCCTCCTTCTCGACCATGTTAAATACTAATGAAAACCGTTTGAAACTTGCCACAGCTCCCAAAGGGTCCAACTTCATTAGCACGTTGAACGTTTAATCTGTGAATCATTGAATCGGTCATTTGAGAAACCATGTCCAAAAACATCGATTTTCTTATTACTTATTGTTAAACTTGCATGCCGAGACATCTAATTAGAAAGATACCGAACATGTCCAGCTGCTCTATCGGCTTTTATAGACCATTCAAATAATCGTTGTCAGGAGAAACTCGACAAATCCAGGAAGTTGAAAAATATCTTCCTGTAACTAAAGAACCAATAGAAGATTTGAATGAGGAACCATAAATTTTAATCTTGCCCGTTTCAACCTTAAATACCTTGCTATACATTTATACTTTGTTATTTTTCATTTTTAGACAACAAATGTAAGCTTTTAAGAGTTTTGTACACTAATTTCCAAAATATATTTCTAATACAAATACAAAATACAAAAATCTGTCATTTTTTGTGATTTGCAATCTGCAAATTAGCAATAAGCAAATACTTTGATATCCTATTGGATGAATTGCTAACTTTATTCTAAGTTAGCATATCTCTCGGCCACTGTCTCAAAAGTCGCCGGGGTGGAATGTAAGGGTTTATGTTTGATGTTAGTGTCTGTGCTAAAGGGGTTCGTGTTAAAATTTAGTCATTGGTGGAAGTTTTTGTAGTATTTTGTGGCTGTATCGATAACTGTTGGGATATTCAGGTCCATGCGCAGTAAGTCATTTGACACATAGTATGGTGCGTCTCCTATTTTCCTCAATACCTACGACAGTAATAACTGAATTCTTTGGATGATCGAGGGTTTTGCAAAACCCCATAGTTCTATCCCATATGTCCTTACTGGTCGTATTAGTACTTTGCAAATGATGAGTTTGTTAGTTATTGCTAATTTCGAACGTCTGTCGAGTAACCTACATAATATTCCAAATCGTTTGTTAAGTTGTTTCCTTTGGTGTGGGTTCTCCATGTCAGTCTCTTGTCCAGGCGAAGTCCCAAATATCTTACTGCTAGGGATTCAGGGATTGGATTATCATTAAACGTTACTTGTTACCAAAATTAATTACCAAAATATATTATTTTTAATAATCGTTTGTCTTCCATAATCAGGAGAAACCTACATGTCAAAAAAATATTTGCTTTTCATATTTATCGAATGAACATAGAGTTGTTAAATCATGAAAAAGGTACTCCAAGTAGGATATAATAGGCGTCTGATAAAATAATTATTGTTAAAGAAATCTCTCAATGCAATGGTATAAACGTTTTTTTCATAATTTGACTCTCAAACTGAGATAGAGAGAGAGAGAGAGAGAAGAAAGAAAGTGTTGGGGAGAATTTATCCACTTAACGACACTTTTTGTTACATTAATAGATACACAGCTATTGAGTACTTTCAATGGTCGCCATAAATTTATATAGGTTGAGCTGCACTTATCACTTTTTTATTCCTTTTTTCCTAGACCTTCTACATCTTCTACCCAATTTTTCCCGTTGATTCCAATTCCACCTCCTTGAACACTTTAAAGGTTCTTTTCCACTTAAAACACTCCAGTAAATATTTTTTTTCGCTTGAGTGATTCATAATTGATACTAGAAACATTATTTTTACTAAACTTGTGAAACGAGTAGGTCCATTTAAAGGTTATTTCAATTGAGTCCTAAAGTCCTAGTTTCATCAGATGTTGAAGTATATATCCTCATAATTCCCCTCGGAAAGACCATGATTCAGAGTCAAAACTACATTCGCCCTCTTTTTTTCATTCATTTTTATTTTCCACCTTGCAGCCCAATCAGCAATGTCGTCCAGGTGGTTCAGAAGAGCGGTATATGCTAAAAAAGGATTATTATATGAACTGAGAATTGCAGTATCGTAAACAAATGCGTTCAGAAGTGTCTTAGGCGTTGTGGTATTTTTAACATGTACATATTAAATAACATTGAAACGAGTACGGTGCCCTGAGTAATTCTTTAATAAACTTTATTTAAAAAAAACAAAATTATTTCTTCCTTAAACTATCATAATCAATATATATTATAAAGCAAATTGTATAATGTGCATGCCGATAAGGCTCAAAAACCACTCCACGTACGATCAAGAAAGTTAAGTCGTTTAAAACCCCTAACGGTGAAGGAGGTTTCCATTTTTATATTTAGGGTGTAAAATTGAAGAGAAAAGGGCGAGAATTTTAAGCCTCTCGCACCATGTAAATAGCCTACCTGTTCGGGTTAGTTAATGAAAAATTTAGTTCGAGCTCCAGACTACCAGGAAGCGCTAGGGTGCGTTTCACTCAATGTTTATTGTTCATTCATTCAGTTTGTAATGGTTATATATTTTTTCAGCTGTTCTTTTTAAATTACTAAAAAATTAAGCGAAAATAATTAGTTTGCTTTCAAAATAACATAATGATTTTACATCTCTGCAATCAATTAAGAATACCAACTGGATTCCTTAACAAATTATTTTTTACATAAGAAGACTAATTGATCAACACATTACATTTAATCAATATTGTTATATAAGTAAATTTAAAATAAGAGTGAACATTTCTTAGTAGTGCAGTGAGAAATAAAAACAGACATAAAAAAAAGAGATAACTTGACTCGAAAATAAAAAGTTTGAAGTGTTCTTATTGTATAATCTTATGAAAAAGAAGTTGGTTTGATTACTATGTACGATGTGCCTTCCAGTTGACAGATTGACTAACTCTAATTTCAGCATTTATTCAATTTTATCACCCCTCATAGTTCAGGATAAAAAGAAATATAGTAAACAAATTGTGCCTACATCAAATTATTGTTTTCACTTTGTAATAGTAGTAAGATTCGAGATCTGCAGAGTCCGACCTAATTACAGTTATACACAGTTTTTGTAAAAAAAAATGTGCATTCATCAAATTTACATTAGTGATGTATCACTAAATCGAATGGAGGATTAACATGGCATTGCAGTCTGTAGATTGAAAGTTATCACAGACTAACTGCAGCATTATGCATGTTAGTCTGTATATAACTATGTAGTCTGGCTATAACTGCAGCATTGCTGAGGGGGGAGAGTCGAGCACCCCAGTTGTCGCCACCTAAGATGTACTCCAAATATTTTTTTAACTGAGATATCAGATTTTTCAACTATAATCTAATAACTTATTATCTGATATGGAATGAGTGATAAGGTGTGATATAGTACGAAGTGGTTCAAAGTGTTCTGAAGCGTTTTATGTTATTTTTGTGTTATTTGTTACTATATTTATGTTCTCTTGTTATTTTTCCATGTTACTTTATTGTGTTTTAGTTTTTGGACATGTTTTGACTATAGTTAAAATAGATTTCGTTTAAAAGTTAAAACAATACAGGTTGAGGTTAACCTTGTGGATTCCACGAACGTTTTAATTTTCCTTATTAAATCCCCTACAGACATTAAAGGTGGTGCTACGGCTAGAGGATTTTAAGATAAAGTACCATTTGAACCTTTTAAATCACTGCTTTGATAAAATTATTTATCAAAAACTTTGATAAGATACTAGGTTGTTTCATTGATACCTTTATAATTCACTTATTATGGTCTCTGTTTAACATCAAATAGACATGTCTCAATCCTTAGTAACAGCAATGGAGGAAGAGGAAAGGATCTCCTGATGCCCGGGAAGTGCCTGAAAAGGCACGAATCGATGATATCCTCCTACAAGACGCTAAAAGATTACAGGAAAACATCAGAGTGTATATGAATACCAGTGATAAAAACATAAACTCCAAAGTCCAAAAGCATATAAATAGTAAGATACAACAGATTATGGATATCATGGAAACGATCAATGATAAAAACGAAGAACATAAAAGTTTGGTCCAACGGGTCATTACTGAAACATTGGTTTCTCCTGGAATTTATGAAGATATAATGAAAGGTATCATTGAGCAGACATTCCCTCTGATACTTCAGGGACTAAAGGCAGTTACTGTCCTCTAAGCGTGCAGGCTGAACCTGCACAACCTGGACCATCTCGGGAACCCAGTACTGCAAGAAAAGAATAGTTATCCTCCGATAACCAGACTACCGTAACGGAAACTGAAACCTTTAGTGTAGTTAAAAAAAGAAGGAAGAAAAAGCAGGCTTCCCAGTCGAACAACAGTTGCGATACTACCCAGACTGAACCTCACAGAAGAGCTGTAGTTCCTAAAAAGAAGACAATGGCAGAAGTAGTGAAAGTTCTCCCATTAGAACCAAAGGAAACTCCCAAACCAACCTATGTTACTATAGTTGGTGAAGGCAAGAGTACAGCTGAAATAATTAATAATTTGCCATCTCCTTCTGAAATAGGGGTAAAAGCAAAAGTTGTTCGAGCAACCAAAGCTGGTTCAGTTTTGGTTTGTGTGGAGGAAGACACACATGCGAAAAAACTGCTTGTTAAAAGGATATAGGAATGGAGGCTAGACTATCCCTCAAGAGGAAGCCGAAGGTCGAGGTCAAAGGTGTTCCCCAGTCCTGGACAGCGGAAAATCTAGAAAGAGTTCTGTGGGAGAAATTGGTAGCGAAATCAGTTCCCACCCCGGAGAATAAATCAAATTTTATAAAGCCCCTGTTTTTCACTAAAGCACGAAACAAGATTACGCACAATTGGGTTTTAGAGGTGCACCCAACGGTAAGATATAATCTTTTAAGGGAGGAAATCCTAGCTGGAGGTTGGTGGACATTGACATTCGCAGATTACCCTGACGCCCTTTTCTTCGATGCCAAGGATATGGACATACGAGGGCAACTTGCCAAGAAACAGGCATAGTTTGCAGATGGTGCTCGGCGATCGGTCACATTGCAAAGGATTGTCCCGAGAAAATAAATAAGTCCACTCCAACCTGTGTTAACTGCTTGAGGGAGGTTGTGTTAAGAAACAAAGCTAGGCACCAGGCAGGGAGTCGGGGCTGCCCGGTGCATATTAAGAAGTCACAGGAAGTTGTAAGGAGAACCTTTTATGAGTAGCCTAAACATTCTTCAGTTAAACATGGGCAGCCGTCGCCTTGTAGCTGATGAGCTCTAAGCTCTCTCCAAGCGCTATGACATATTGGTGGTAGAGGAACCGACATGCCGTGGGAATAGGGTAACGGGGTTTGGCCTCACGTCGAGGGTAATAGCCCTGAGCAGTGCAGAGAGGAGGCCCAGGGCTGCCATAGTGATCAATAATCCTAACTTCGACGTGATGGATCTGAGGCAGCACACCATGGCGGATTGTGCATCTTGCTATATTAAGTGGGGAAACATAGCGTTCACACTGGTATCGGCATACCTGCCTATAAGGGATGGTATCGATGAATACATTACCGCTATGGAATCGATTATAGGAGACATGAGGAATGTCATCGTGTGCTCAGGTACCAACTCCTGGAACACGGTTTAGGGGTCCACCCTTACAGATAGACGAGGTGTGAAATTAGGTGATTTCATTTCTAGAAATCAGCTAATTGTGATCAACGAACCCTCTTCTATCCCTACATTTTCTGGAGGTATGGGAGAGAGTTGGATTGATGTTACTTTCGCAACACCTATGCTTACAAGATACATTGCGGATTGGACCCTCAGATCTGAGACGAGTTCCGACCACGCTGCTATAGCAATTGGCCTGGTAGATGTAACAGGATGTTTCCACGGCAACGATAAGGGTTACACTACCCGAAAAGGTGGCTGGAAAATGTTTCGATCTCAACTAGAAGAAGTTATAGATGACGATGAATGGGATGAGGCGGAGACGGATGGATCAGACAATCTCGATGATCGAGTGTTTAGACTAACAAACATCATCCGCGATGCTTCTGAAAGATCCCTTCGACGCCGGAAAGCGACTGCTCGACCGGTCCCATGGTGGACGCCTGCCTTAACTGCAATGAAGAGAGACCTCTACAAGGCCCGGCGTTCGTATCAGAGACGCAGATGTGACGAGAGGCGCACTGCATTACGCAACGTGTACAAGTCTAAATCCTGGGAATATCGAAATTAGGTGCGCTCACAAAAACGGAGGTCTTGGGACGAATTCATTGTTGAAGAATCCTTCGGGCATTCCATATAGAGTGGCAATCGGGAAAATTACTCCTCTGCAGACCTTGGCAGCTCTCAGGTATGAAGATGCCCAGGCAACCACCATTGAAGAGGCGGCCAACATCTTTATCTAAACAACGTACCCCAGGGATGACCCGTCCCAGGTTAACTAAGAACAAAAATTTGTGAGACGCACCACGGCATTCCCGCCTGGTACGGACTTGTGCCCACCAGGGGATATATACGATCTTCGTATGGCCGTGGATAGGCAGAAAACCGGTCGTGCTCCAGGACTCGATGCTATAGATGCGGCGATCTTGAAGAATAGTACTCCTTATATCGAAGATAAATTGTTAGGAATCTTTAATGATTGCCTCAATAAAGGATACTTTCCGAAAAAATAGAAGATCGCCGACTTGAGACTTCTCTACAAGGGAGGAGACAGGGATAAGCAGCTCCCCAAGTCGTACAGACCCATTTGTCTCCTTCCTGTGATGAGTAAGGTTCTGGAGCATCTGATACTAATCATACTACGACCGGTTCTTGAGGAGGCAAACCATCCACGACAGTATGGCTGTACAAAAGGAAAGGGAACCGCTGATGCTGTGATGAGGGTACGCACAGATGTTGAACTGAGAGTGGAGCGATATGTCATGTTGCTGCTCTTTGACATATCCTCCGCTTTTGACAGCGTCTGGTTGCCTCGCCTTCATAAGTACGATGCATCCAGCAACTTACATGCCCTCGTAAGCAGTTATCTGCAAGACCGGCACGTTAAAGTACGAGGTAGATCCTACGAAACAGAGGCATCCATTGAGAGAGGCTGCCCTCAGGGATCAGTCCTTGGACCGGCTCTTTGGAAGCTTGTTTTTGATGAGTTGCTGGGAGTGCTTGAGGAAGAGCGGTTCCCTGCCACGGCCTACGTTGACGATCTGGCAGCTGTGGTGTCCTCAAACAGCAGAGCCGGTATTAAAGAAGAAGCAGAAAGGTGCGCCAACCTGATAAGTATGGTGTGAGAGCAGTCAATTGAAAATGGCTGTTACTAAAACCCAGACGATACTTCTAAAAGGAAAAACGGATCGGGCCCACCCTATAACCCTTAGAATTGACGGTATCAGAATACGTCCAAGTGAGGTGGTTACGTATCTCGGAATACGGTTCGGAAGAGAATTTAACATGAGACCTCACTTGGACTACCTGGGAAGTAGAGTGGCCAATACTTTAAATGGTCTTGGCCTTGTGGGGGGAGCTTTCTGGGGCCTCAGATACCCAGCTACGCTCACCATATATAATGGTGTAGTTTTGGGTATTCTGATGTACGCTTCACCAGCGTGGTTTTTGAATTTCTCACACCGTTTAAAGCGCAGGTAGGCGACGATTCAGAGAACGGCTCTGCTGCGGATCACCAGAACGTACCGGACTGTGTCTCATAAGGCGGCGCAGGTATTAGCAGGGGCGGTAGCTCTCGACCTCCTACTGCGACAAGACTTATATCAATATAGATTAAAGAAAGAAGGCACCGCAGGACTCCCAACCCACATTAAAGTGAAAGTCGAACGGGAGCCTAATAATTGAAAAAAATTTATCCGGGAGGACACAATTGAGGAATGGAACCGGCGATGGACGACAACTCCGAAAGGAGCTACCTTAAGGAAGTACTTCCCCACCGTCCGGTCTCGTAATGAAGCGAAATGGGTCCTCCCGGATTATTGGGTATCACATTTTCTTAAAGGGCATGGGGCCTTTCGGGCTAAGCTTCATGGCTTTGGGAAGGATATCGATCCCCTGTGCCTTACCTGCGGTGTCTTTGATTCTGCCGAGCATATCGTTATAAGCTGCGCTGCCTTTGAGACACAAAGGGCCAGGTTGTTGAGGAAAACTGGACTCTATGTCCTCTCGAAAGCTGATTTTCCTCAACTAGTCTCTGAGAATAACTACCCGTACTACAAGGAGTTTGTGTACGGGTGGAAAACAGCACTGGGCCCAGAAGTTTAACTTAGGTAGAGGGAATCCTACTCCTGGAAGGCCACCGGATTCAGGAACTGCGAGAGAAGACTAGAATAAAAGAATAAATAAGAATATGAGGAAGAAATAAAGAAGCGGAAGAAGAATTGCGCATCATTAACATACGCATGAGCGTTATATGTTAATGTTGCCGAAACCTGTATTGCCGAAAGGCAGGGAAGGGTGTTTAATAAATTAAATAAATAATAACTTATTATCTGTTGACTGCATGGAATGGGCTAATAGGATTCAGAATCACAGAAACTATCAAAAACGATGATTAAATAACTCGAAAATTAAACAGCAAAATTAATTTTTCATTTACCATTTTAACCCCCCATAAAGTATATAGGGTTCCTTATTTGGGCGGATTAGACAGACCTCGAATCTATTAATTGCTATTAATGAGATAAAACCGAAGTTTCAAGAAGGTGCTAATTTTGTTCTACATTTCCTTTCATTTTAAAGTTTATCTGTTATTAAAACAACCACATAACTACCGGAGCAAAGCCGGGCACCCCAGCTAGTAATAAATATAATGCACTATCAATCAATTCAAAAACAAATAAAATATGAAATAAAGGACAGTTTGATTTGCTATAAATGTAATGCATACATTATTCTAAAAAAATATATCTTGATAGAGCAACACACATTGCTATTATCATATCAACAATAATCTTACTAATAAAGGCTTCTTAATCACTGCAAAACTACCTAGCTTACTAGAGAATAAGAGTCGATAAAACTAAAAGATTGTTATTTTTCAAACATAATAACTGTTTCAATGCTTATAACGTAATTTACATTATATCTTCTTCAGATACTAAAACTTACTATTACACATTAAATAATCATTAACGCATCAAAATTTTAAGGTTGAACAAAAGATGTAAGGTATACAAAGTGATTCGGAAACTCAAACAAAGTTATAACAAACTTGATAGTCAACGAATTATAAGCTTATTGTTGAATAAGCAAAGTTTTAAGGCCTAAAACCGATTTATCAACATCGCCTAACGTCTTGGCCAAACTAGTTGAAAATTTAATGAAACCAAGATAAAAAAGAAATTAATAATAAACTTGTCACAGGAAAATTTATTTTCTGAACAGACTAATAAGAAAAAGTTTAATAAAATTACAAACCAGGAAAATATACTTTTATACTGAAAGCAATCAATAAATTGACCAAATAGACTTTTCCTTATTGCTTTTCCGAAGAATGGGAAAACAAATAACAAAGAAACAAATTGCGTGTAATTAAATACCTGTCCGAACACCGGCAATCAATTTCCTAATAAAGAATTCCAGTGTCCGGTTTTGTGACATTTAATGCCAGTTTTGTTAAAGTCGTAATAAAATATAAAAATCTGGTGCGTGCGCGCAACACACTACTTTCACTTACCAACTTACTTAGATAAGAAATTGACGTGTTCTATTAAATATATTTTCCCAAAGTCACATATTTTTCTACATCCATATCTTATTTTTGTTAATCGTTAAAGCCGTTTATGAGTAAATAAAAAAACCCCTGAAAATGATACAAAATTTACTAAGTAAAGTCACCCCTCCGGTTAATCAATTTTAATGAAATTTTAACAGTCATATCTCGGGCATATACATACTTCAAATACCAAGTTTGATCAAAATTGTTAAAGCCGATTTAGAGTAAATAAAAAAAACACGTGAAAATGTTACAAAATTTATTAAGTAAAGTCCCCCCTCCGGTTGATCAATTTTGATGAAATTTTTACAGTCATATCTCGGGCATATAAATAGATCAAATACTCAGTTTAATCAAATTCGTTAGAGCCGTTTTTGAGAAAATCGAAAAAAACCTAAAAAGTTATTAAGTAAAGTACCCCCTCCCTTTAAGTAATTTTGATGAAATTTATGCTGTCACATCGCGGGCATATACCTACACTAAATACCCAATTTCAGGATCGCACGGTTTATAGTTTTTGAGCTAGTCTGTTCACACACAGACACACAGACACACACACACACACACACACACACACACACAGACCATTTCGCGGGACTTGGTCATTTCGACTCAGGGGACCCCAAAACGTGTATTTCCGTTGAAAACCGGAAGTCGAATTTTTTCACGATCGCAATACTTCCACTTTCTATATATTTCATATATAGGTAAGTGAAAGTAATATATTTCATATATAGGTAAGTGAAAGTAAAAATTAAAGGCACTAAGGGCGTGGCCTAAAAATAATTAAAATGTTTAATTATGTTCAAAATTAATTTATCAATCAGATTGAATTGGAAACGATATCGATGTAAGAGGTATCGATATAAGATGAATGCAGAACGATGGTGGTGCGTGTATAGAACAATCGATGTTTTTTGGCGTCCCGCGGTGGTCTTAGGATTTAGTAAAAATCCTTGGCTATGCCATCCCTTCAGTAGGATTGTAAATGGAGGTCCCTAGCCTTTATGACGTCAGGTATTCGTCATATATCCCTATTCTAATTATACCTGGATAGGTAAAATTTAAGGCTCCCACTGTAGCATCGTCCAATTAACCTTAGGGGCTTACAGTGACGTTAAACAAACAAACAAAATCATCCTAGAATATTGACAGACACTGAACCTACAATGAAAATGTCAATTGAATGAGCTTAATAATGGTCCACCTGTTTAGTTCGTTGAGGTTTTTCTCCTAAGATACTCAGAAAACTTAATTAGTAAATATAAAAAAATTAATAAGTTTCTAACTTATAAGTTAACACCCAATGTTTTGGTCTAATGTCATGGTATCTGAATGGTAGAATTGAAAAAGATTAATTTTATTATCAATAATTTTCTTGGGTAAAAAAAAAAAAATCAATCTTCTTAATTCTCTTCATTTTTTAAAATAATTAATGATCATTCCTTTTCTCTTCAAACACTACTCGAAGTTTCAGTCTTTTTCACAATCCTAATGACTTTAGAATCATTTGTTCAATTTTCCCATTCAATGATGATCGTAACTTTTTCCCTAACAGGGATCCCCTCATTTCATCTATATCTGGCCCTTTCTGAGATTTCAGAAACATTTTTCACCGCTCCTAATAAAGATGACGAAAAGATTCAGAAGCGTGGGATTAAGGAATTGATCAGCTATTCATCACAGGTTTAATCCATTAGCCTGATTGAAACTTTATTCCGAGATAGCATGACTTTCCCCGTGAACTTTGGAAAGAAAATATATTTGCTTAACGCAAAGTTCTATAAAACTTTCCAAAGTAAAGTACTATCTATAATTCATTAAAACTGGTATATTTCGAATATTACTCTGAGGATCTCCGAAGTTTTGCTATAATGTAGAAATTATTGGATAGCTTAGTTTATTGTCGGAGTTAGATTCTTATCATAAAATTATTCTTATATTATTTATTTACTGCCAACACATGTATTAAAACTAGAATGTGCTCCACCTTTTTATTATAATGGGTTTTTCAAATATCTTTTCTTAGAGAATTTAGGAAAACTGACTTGATAGGCTGATCTCAGAGTTACCTTAGGCGTCTGGTACATCCTATTTGCTGGAGACGGCCAAATTTAAGGGAAAGCTAAGGCGCATGAATTGTCCGACAAAATTTAAGCATCAAATAATACTTTTATATGATTATTTTACTCTATATGAATAATTGTATGATAAGAATCGAACTCGAACAATAAACTTAGTTATCCATATAATCTATAGTATAGCAAAACATCGGAGATTTTCAAAGTAATAATCGAAACCCCAGTTATAATGAATCATAACGCTAATTATAAAACATATTTTTAACAATCAACCCTAGGGACTACGAGGTATCTGATTTCTTAGGGGCGCTATACTAACCCTTTCCTTTCTTTTATTGTTAATTAACTCTAAACAATTTTTTTTTTAAATTTATTTCATGAGATTACCCTATTTACATGTTTGTAAAACATTTTTATAGATAATTAGAGATGTCATTTCCAAGTTTTCTAATATTCGTCATTCATGACGTATATAAGATATTTAATTATTTTATGCTATCAAAAGTTGTGTCTGCAAGTATGTACATCAAAGAAAAAAAAATTACATAATTGCTAGAAAATTATTATCAATTCATTCACAAAATTATTTTTATATATATAACAATCTCGTGTCCCGATGTTTGTCAGAGGTAAAATCAGAAACTACTCTACTAGGATAGTTTTTATCTCGATTATTGGGCTCAATATTTCTTTTTTTACAAATTAAATGCTTATCATACTAATACTGAGTGTGATTATTTGTAAGTTCTATAAATTTCCAACAGATGGTGTTAGTTGATTTATTGACAAAACACTTCGTTTTCTTTCAATATTTAAGGAAGGTAAGCATAAATCTATTTTTCAGGCATGGACTAGGAAAATCAAAATAGCCAATACCATGGTAAATGATGTGTCGCCTTGGGGAAAACATATGTATTTGTTTCAGCAAAAGACAGGTTAACCAAAATCATTGTGCAACTATTAGTATAACCTCCTGATACGATATCTCATATCATCCTATATTATAATCTGAATTTAATTCATATGTAGTATGGCAAAAGATTAATTTAGCGCATTTTTTGCTGTCTATTTTGATTGTACTAAACCCTGTTCCAATTATATTCTTTATTGGTTCCTTTTATGTGTGTCATTCATTAACACATTATGGTCAAATATAAGATGGAAACAATAATATCTTTAACCCATCTAAATTCTTTACCAAACAATTTTAAATTTGGCTCAAAGATCTATTTTCAATGCCGTTGGTTTTTAGATTAGCTGAAATATTTTTATCTTTATCCGTGAATTTTGATTTGACTGTATAAAAAAGAATAGGATATAACTAATTCAACGCATTATAGCTACTGAGCTACAGCAACGCGTGGCTGGGTCTGCTCGTAGTTTAATAATTTTAAATTATATCCGCCAGCTCACAAGTGTATTTCTTGTTTTTTCATTTGAATATTTTTATTTGAATTATTATTTCTTCTGATTATATAATGTTACAGAAAAATTCTAATCCACGTTTACATTAATCTTGAATGTTTTTCTGACAAATACTAATTTTTTATTTAATAATTTACGTGTAAAACACGGTGGAGAAATATTAATGGGCTCCAAGTGCCCCCGTGATAATTCAACGGTTAAGGCAGGTAAATAATACTTTATTATAAGCCACAGTAAACTATAAACTGTAATACAGTAAACCCTCATTATTACGAACTCGGATATAACGAACACCTCGATATATTATATTTCTGCTGAACCTCTCGTTATTGCGAACTACGAACTAAATTTGATGCCTGAGAATTATTATATTCTGTTATAACGAACTGCTAGAATTTTTATTATTTTTTTTTTTTTTTACTGTATTACGTAGAATGAGCGCAGGAAGACGAAGTAGCTCCAGTTTCTAGAATTGAGGTGTTTTTTTACTCTTAACTAATCCGATTTCCTTTTGCTCTCTCTCTGATTCCATTGACCTTTTTTCTCAAAACTAGCTCAGTTCTGTTTTGACCTCTGTATTATTCGAATTAGTGTTCTGTAGTCGTTAATACTGGTTTTTTAAATGACACACAATGAGTTCGTTGGTAAACGTGTGTCACAAACGTAAATTAATCGGAAAAATTGAAAATTCTCCAGGATATTGAATCGGGAATTCTAAGTAAGAAAACCATCGCAGAAAAATATGGAATTCCAAAATCAACATAGTCAACCATTATAAAAAACAAAGATAAAATAGATTCAACCGCAGCCCAAGGATTAACTTCAGCATCAAATAAACGACTGCGCTCTGCTGCTCATCAATATTTGGAAAAAATAGATAAATTGCTTTAAACAAATGAGATCTCAAATATCAATCTCAGACCCTCTTATTAAAGCTAAGGCTAAAGAAATCTCAAGTGAACTTGGCAGGTAAATTTATGAATCTCATTGTTTAATTAATGTGTAGTTTATCTAAAATAAATTACATACATGCGTTTTAATTTAACTAGTTCTAATGAATGAATTTCCTTCTAAATATGATCAAATTAGTGCGGCCATTGGCTAAAAAAAATGTAAAAAAAAAGAAACCTCGGTTATAAGAAATCTCGTTATAGCGAACTATGAATATCAAACCCCCTACCAGATCACTATATCGAGGGTTACTGTATTTCTTTCAGAATGAAAAAAAAAAAAAATCTTTTCCTTATCCTGGAAATAATTCAAAAATCTTATAGCATTGAGGCCATAGAGCTACGCAAAAGTTTCGGCATTGCAGAGCCCATAAGAGTCAAACAAGGACCAACCATTATTCCACGCAGCGGTATCCCATTCCATTCGTATCCTTCTCCGCCTCTAAGAGAACGATGGAAATGGTTATCGATCCCAACAAGTGGATTGTTCCACTTTTATTTCCATCAATTCCCTTCGGTATTGCTTTGAAGTATTGCAACTACCCAAAACGTGATACTGCTTCAATACAAGTTTCAATAAGTACAATACGAGTTTAACCAGTGTAAAAATCGATAAATATTTTCATTAAAGAAAACATAACATTAGAATTTTTCAGGATTAATTGACTACATATGTAGAAGCCAAAGAAATCCAAACATATGTGGAGCACATAGGAAGGAAATTGTCATTAAGTGAGGATTGGAGAGCGTGAAAATTGAGGGGAGAGGTGAAAAAACATCGACGGATGAATCGAAAAGCATGATCAAAAAGAAGCCTTGATTTAGGCAGCATTTCTTTGAGAATATAAGATTGCTTGATTCAATATTGCCGTCTGGTGCGAGGAAGCTACATTCAGGGTAGAAAATTCGCTCTGATCAATTTAGATTTTTATTGCATATCATAAAATATTTGATTATGGAAATCAAAGCCAATTAAAAGAGGATACGAGTATTTTCACCAGTAGTATTCGTAGTAGTAGTACATACAATGCGATGGAGCATGCCAGTGAAGTACAGGGCAGCTTAGCTCATCCAATCCTTACCCAAATTTTTGTCTTTTTTTTTTCTTGTTTTTTTTTAAGAACCGTGATATTCACGTATTTCGCCAAAAAACTGCATGAAACATGCAGAAATGGCTACCTACTGAAAATGTGAGAGTACAAAGGGTCTAGTATTAAGGCCAGTAAAAAAAAAATTATTAAATATTAATGTGGTATGGGTGTGAACATGTACGGCTACTACAATTGAATCGGTCGTTTGAGAAAACCCAACATGTACACAAATTCAAAAGTAAAAAAATCATCTATACTGCATTGAGAGATTTCTCTAACTTAAATTATTTTCTCCGCCACATATTCCTACATATAATACGCTTTTCATGGTTTCATAAATCTATGTTCATTCTGTAACTGGATGAAGAGACACTTCGATAGTTGAGCGGAGGAGGACAGGTACAAAGAAGGAGACCTCGTTTGGCTCTACAAACCGAGAAGAAAGTGAGGATTCTGCCCAAAGTTGCAGAAGAACTGGGAGGGACCGTACGTGATAAAGAAGCGCATCAACGATGTGATCTACAGGGTTTTCAAGTATCACAAGGTATGATCGTCCATTACAATCGCTTGGCGCCATATGCAGGGAGCACCGATGAAGAACAGGTCACGGGAGAGACCTCGATTTATGGAGAGCAAACCCGTATGGACAAGAAGGAATCCAGGAGGATTGTCACTAAGGAGGGGGCAGTGTAACTTTAAATCGTTAAATAAATAAAAAAACATGTGGCTTAAAATCCCAAACCTTTTGTTGGAACGAACTAGCGATTGGAGCGAACCGTCAGAGTACGTGTTTGGGACTAGATTCTACGCAGAACCCTCCAGACCAGTCCTTTTACGACTATATATAAGGAGCGAGTGAGTGGACGAGTTAGTCTTAAGTCTTTGTCTTGACTGTGAAGCGCAAGCCATATGATTTGTGTTACAAAGTGATAATTTTTGTAAGCTGCTTTAATATTTGTGATTTTTTAATTCGTTTGGCATTGACTATTGATATTTTCGTTTAATAAATGAGGCGTGGAATTCCAAAACCAGTCAAGTCTAATTTCCAGATTTTTATTAATTTTTTTTTTTAAATAGTTTTTCCATAGATTATCTGGCGGGATTTGGAACAGACCTTATTTTTGTAGGGCCATTTTCAATATGATTTAACCTCGTTTGGAAGATATCCTTCCACCTAATGATAATTTAATAGAAAACTATTTAAAAAAAAATAAAAAATAAAAATCTGGAAATGGACTTGGCTGGTTTTGGAATTCTACGCCTCAAATATTGTTAACCTACAGCAGTGTTACTATTCGATAGATCTGAAAAATAAATTATTATTATTGGACATGGAAGGTTGTCTCCTGATTGTGGAAGATAAACGATTATTAACAAACCATATATTTTGGAAATTACTTTACAAAACACTTACAACCTTACATATATAGCCTAATTAATTAAAAAATAATTGAATATATATATATATATATATATATATATATATACATACAGTGCCGGTCAAAAGTTCAGACTCACTTGTATTTCATTCACAATCTTCAAGTTTAAAAAAATAATTTTAACTCAAGAGATAACATTTCAAAAATTATGTGATTGTTTCGAAATACAATCTATATAAATAAAGATGAAATTCTGTTAGTATGTTTTTTTGTTTGTTCTTTATAGAAGTACATACCGTTTGTCCTAAATTCCCCGAATTTCGCTTAGTGGTTATTTCATACCAAGTGCGAACACCTGTCCATATTAAAATTGCATAACAGCCAATCTCTGGGTATATTCTTTATTGTTATAAAAATCGTTATGATCTCGCTTTACATTAGATTTTTACGAAATCAACCGTTGGAGTAGAAATCTCATTTCTTTCCTAACGAACTTTTCTGGACCCACAGCTTTTCTCATTGTTTTCAAAATTCCGTGGGTGAAACCGGGATATTAAAGCTAGTTATAAATACATTAAAAATAAAATTATAGTTGTTACGTTGTCCAATAAATAAAATGTTGTAACTTATTTATGTTACAAAATCTAAGGGTGAGTCTAAACTTTTGACTGGTACTGTATATATATATATATATATATATATATATATATATATATATATATATATATATACAGTATTTATTTTGATACTTGATTTAACATTAATTTATTTCTTTTATATGTTATTTGAATTTTATTTCATGTGTATTCTTAACTTCATTAATTAATGTTCATTTTTTATTTTGCTAAATCTTCCTATCCTTTAGCGGTTAGCGTTGATTGTATTTTGACTCAGTCGAAATGAAGACACCATCACGAAACAACGGGAATCAAGTAGACACTGATACGGGGATACCGATTGTCGCCATTTTTCAAACCACACTTTGAAGGAACGACTAGCTGTCTTGACCATGTCAATTTCAAAAACTGCTGATTTTTTTATTTAACGTTGTTTTTTTTTTACTTACTTTTGAATTTTGAATACTTTGAAAAAAATATTGGAGTGTAATCTTCAACCAAGTCAAAACTTTGTCAACAAATAAGAAGTCTAGAAACCACAATAGGTGAATAAGGTTCAAAAAAGCTGAAAAACGGACTAAATATTCCTGTTATTGATTTTTATTCAATCAAGTCATTAACACGTTCACGCCGGCGTGTACCACAGGTGGCTCACACTTGATGTATAGACCGCTAAATATTTCGAACTTACTAGTTTACAAGAATAACAGTAATAAAGATAACTAAATTAACAATCAATTGGGCAATATATAAAACAAGCGAATAAATTAATTAATAAATGTATTTCTAAATTTATTTCTATGGATTCTAATCTCTATCGTCTGACACATTCACGTTAAACGTCTTATCGGGCGGCGTGTACCACCGGTGGCTCACACTAAAATGCCACCTCGGCCAAATAATTAGAACTTTAACACTTAGACTGCCGAAAAAGAATACCTGAGATTCACGCTCCCGTTTCGACACAATTTTAATATTTAATTCTTTGACAAGAGAACAGTTACTCGATTTCAGGTGACATGGCAGCCAAAGTGTCAAGAAAGTAGAAATAATTTCTATATAGCTGAAAATTAAAATAATGAAAATTTAACGTAAATTCATTTATTTTTATATTTATTTGTATTCATTTATATTTATATTCATATACTTATAAACGTACAACCATTCATTTTTTAATAACAATTATAGTCAATACCGTATAATAAACATGACTAGTTGGATAGTATTTTTATTGTTTATTGTATTATTGTTAGATTGCCAATGCTACATAATGCCCTGGAATAACTCCCGTCTGATAGAGCGAAAAGCATTATACAGTCCCGGCTTGAACGTGTTAATTTAATTCTTGTTGTACTACCACTTATTATTATACAAGCATTATTAAAGCTATAAAAAAGTAAAAAAGAGAAAAAAAAATTGGGTAAGATGAATATTATCCAAAGTATTTTATTATTATTCTATTTTAAGATTAATCTGCATATCAATAACATATTTTTTTCTTTTTTATAGTTTTATTAATGCTCGTATAAAAATAAGCGAAACGTCAACTAGAATTGAATCATTAATTAACTGACTAAAATATCGTCAATAACAGGAATATCGAGACCACTTTCCAGCATTTTGAACCTTATTTAAAAAAATTAAAAATCGAAAAAAAAACAATCTAGTTAAATGCAGAACTTTTAACATATATTTCCATGAATTTCATTTCTATGTTAGCTCTTTCCTTTATTTATTTGTTCTCATGCAACACCCAGTGAAAGCTGTGAAACGAAATTTCATAAATCGCAAATGTTTTTAATTAATTAACCAAGTAATTAGATGATAATAACATAAATGGGTCATGGTATAAACAACATTAAATTGGCAAGCTTTGTTTAGAGTAAAATTCAATGTTTGATTTTAATTACAGCAACAGTTGAAAGGGAAGCAAATGCTCAAGTAATAGTGTTAAAATTTATATTAGCTTTTATAATATTTTTAAAAAATTTGGATTCTTTTTTGTTGGAAAGAGTGGGGTGGGGCCCTCTCCCATGGTATTGTGTGTCTAGATATCAGTAAAAAAAAAAGGTTGGGTTTTAGATGAAAGAATTTCAAGAATCTACATCTATCAGGCATTGTAGATAGTTATATGATAAATATATAAGAAAGGAGAAAGACACCTTTAAAACAAATGCCTATATTTTAAGGGCAAAAATGTAGAATTCTTTGTCATTGGCTAAGTTATAAAAAAAGTGGGTAACCCTAGTCTAAGTCGGGCCGGGATAGCCGAACGTGTTAGAGCTCGGCCCGCTTTAGCACGGTCTAGCCGAATGACGGCGGTTCGAATCTGCTCTGGGAGGGTTGACTTGTATTTCGTGGAGGCCCCACGGAATAAATCTCGACCGTCCCACCATGGTTAGGATTGGTTGGTTACGTCTCCAGAGTAACCCCCCATATATGCCACACATGGCTGGTAGGGGTACCGAAGAAAAAAAAAAAAAGTTTAAGTTGTACCAAACCACAAACTAAGATATTGTACCAACTGTTCTGGTAAGATATAGATTTAGCTTTGACTCTTGATCAACATACGATAGAAATAAAAATACAAATATATGAAGAGGAAATATATTAAATTAAAATTTAAGTTATTTATGTTCTTTTTTTTAAATCTTTAAATAATGTACCAAAGATTTAGGAATAAATTGTTGTATTTCATATTTTATCTGAAATGTATTTAGATATTGATTGTGAAAGTGTAATTTAATAACACGTATTATTCTAAAAAGAGACAGTTTGCTGCTGAAGAAGGACATTTTTAAGAACTATACACAAAACTTAAAAAAGAAATTCTCTCTTAATCGAAGTTCAATAAAAACTAGGAAATAGATATTTGGGAAATTTTGATGCTTTCTTTTTTTTTCATTTATCCATTGTTATTATCTTAAACTATTTTTTAATTTTTTTTTATTTGATGATTTTTTAAGTTATATTACACATTTATATAATTATTTTACTTTGGATGTATTATAATTAAAGAACCGATATAACATGAAGGTTTTCAACAAATTCTTGTGTAGGACGATTAGCATTAAACCAACCAGAATTTGGAATAAAAAATCTGAAAAAATGAAATAAACTTCATAATGATGTAAGATGATTGTATTATGATATGTTGATGATGATTGTACTATGGTGATGTTGAAGTGAATGTAATGGAAGTGGTCGGAGGGGTAGTAAGTAGAAGAACTAAACAAATATGGAAATACATAAGTCATATATACACAAATTATGTATATATTCGGTATACACAAGCATACATACATAAGTTTTTTTTCTGAATGCTAATTTTTATAACAAGAAATTAACTTTACATTAATAAATAAATTACGGGGCATAACGCTCTTCTGTTTTCTTCTCTTTAGATCGGTCATAATTAATACAACATCCTACCCTTAAAAGAAAATATAAACAGTCGTGATAGCCTTGTTGAAAAAAAAAAAACTTCATGCCTTTTGAGAAAAGTAAAATTTCAACATGAAACTTTTCAACACTTTAGAGGTGAGAATAAACAATTTGGATAAGGAAAACAAGAAAAAAAAATCTGAGGGGTAAAAAAAAGCGTTGCGATTAGGTCAGGATGGAGTGAAGGCCACTTCAAATACGACACGCTGAGTAGGTACAGAAGTGAGCGGGTTTGTTGTGCTGACGCCCACAGTCATGGCAAATAGTCTCGTCTCCTTAAGGGGAAATTTTCATTTTATACATAATTCACAAGTATAAAATAAAGTAATTTTTATTAAATATGACTCTCCCAATCCTTCATAACTAAATAATTTACTAACAAAGTGTTATTAATGTATTAACATTATAACAATATGTCATAAACAATATGTTACAAAATTACACTAACACTAACCTAAATCACCTTCTGGGAACACACCTAAGTCTGTAATATATTTTTTTTGAATCTTGTTATTTAAACCTTAGACTACTATTAACTCTGTGTGTGTGTTTTTGTGTGAATGTGAAGGTATATGCCCGGAGAGGACACTTTATTTCATTACTGTTTTTCCCATTTTTAGGTTTTTTGTCGATTTTCTCAAAAATGGCTTTAACGATTTTGAATGAGAATCAAGTATTCTTTAATATCAGGTAAGCTTTATCATTATTGAAATGTTCTGAGGGGGAGAGGGCTTTCGGTTTTCCTATAAAGTAGGTACCTTTGTTTTTGTTGATATGGAGAAATTATCTTTCTCTCGTTTCACCTAAAAATAGGAAATGGCTAAAAATGAAATATGAAAAAAAAATCAAGTAATCATATACAGGACGTGTTTTGTTCATTTAATAGAAATTAATTGTTTGATTGTAACTATATGAAGTTTTCAACAACTACATGAAGAATTATAAAATCAGTCCACTTGGACTATCATGTTTGCACAGCCGAATTATCATAAGTAAAAACTTTTATTTATTAATAAAAAAATTTAGTGTACTTTAAAGAGCAAATACCAACAAAAATAAATAAATGAATGTGGAAAAATGTTAGACTTTGAGAAATGGCATTTAAAAAAAAAAACACGTCAATTTCTAATCAAAGTAAATTGGTAAGTGAAAATTCTGTGTTGCTTTTTTTCAGTGCTTTTATTTAAGCATCCATCGCTCCTTGCGGCCGCAAAACGGTTCTCGTAATGTTTATATTGTAGCGATATTTAGTATTGATAGAGAGAAGGCAGGGCGCCTAGAGCAGTGCGGGGTGCAATAAGTGGAATCGTCATTAGTAGAGATAATTACACTTTGGGGTCAACAATCCCTAATTACAAACAACCCCCCACCCCCTTAGGCCAAAGGTATTGCCTTGGTGTACACCTGAGCTTTAGTGTCAGCTAGCTCTGTGCTATGCAGTCTGTAATCCCCCTCCCTCCCGCCCTTATTAAATCCACTCAATGCATCAATGACAAAATGGCTGTAATGTAAGTTCAATTGTTGTTAAATTAATATCGCAATCCAAAACAGGTTTCTCACAGGTGCCTATTTGAACATTTGACGGAAGCGCTAATTAAATCTCGTGCCATGTTTAATAATTATACCGCGAACAAAACAAGAGGTCATATTAGATAATGACGGCTTTTAAAAAGTTTTATGCCTCATCTATTGAAAGTAATGTCGGTAATAATAAATTAAGATGTTAGGTTTGTTTCTGAACCCACTGTGATTGTTACATAATTTATACCTTTACTGTTACACACTTGTTTGAAATGACAATATAATGCCATAGTGTTTCCCTAATTTTTGAAGGAAAGGGGTTTCTTTTTTCTTTCTTTTTTTGTTTGTTACTTCATCAGTATATCCGCACCTGTCAATAATGTGTCGACGATCAGCAGATTTAATAGCACAATGACAAATGATGGCATGTCGGGCATGGGGTAAGATGGCACCTAGCAGTACCTCTTGTCTGGCTAGATACAGTTTTCAGTTCTGTTAAAGAAAGAGATCTCTCATCCAACACCTTTTTAATCCCCTCCTCACATCTATGGGCGTTTCATCTGTAGCCATCTCTCTTATTATTATGTCCATGTAGATTAGTGTGAAAACGTTTGTAAAGAGTCTTAATGGGTAGGTCAACTGTTGGCATGTTGAAGTCAGTATGTAAGCTTCTTTCTTTTCAAAGTCAAGCTTCTGTCAGGACATTTCAAGCAGTATTTATCGTTTTTAATGTCAATAAACATTATTCAAACCCCAATTGGTTTTATATTTTAGTACACAGAGATGTTGAGTTTTGATTTTAACTGTCTAATGATCTTCAATAAGCCGGAAAGAACAAGAGCTGATATGCTCACTGTGAACAATATGAATGAGATTGAGGACGTAAATCACTTTGTTGGGGTTTGACCTGTTTTAAGGAAAATTAGGATAAGGAGTTTTGGCTGTGGCCATTTAGATTATCAGTTATTTTTAAATTATTTGAATGGACACAACTCGAATAGTCTATATGTTTGCGTATTATAGGCAAACCTTTATAGGAATGAACTGATAACGAAATTTAATCATTAAAGCTAAATGGATAAACATGAATAATATTTTCAGTTGGTTCAGTTAGTTTTGTTTTTGTGTATATTTATGGTTAAAATTATCTACAGTCTATGGCCTACAGATAATAATTTTAATAGGTAATGGAGATTATAATGTATAATAATGTAATTTTTTATTTTAGTTAACATTTTCAGTTTATTTTTTGTTCTCTGAGGCTGAGCTTAGCTGATGGACCTGGTCCAAGCTTATGTGTATATGTGTGAAATTTATTTTTTTGTATGTATAATAAATTTTAATAAATACACATTTATTAGACCATACAGATAATAATTTTAATAGGTAACGGAGATTATAATGTAATTTTTTATTTTTATTTTATTTTAGTCAACATTTTCAGTTTATTTTTTGTTCTCTTAGGCTAAGCTTTGTATGTGTAAAATATTTTAATAAATACACATTATTATTATTAATATGATCTTTAATTAATAAATTCTAAGCTGTAGGTACTTAAATAAAAGGGCAGACAAAAATTTGGAAGTACAAAATTGTGGCGGTGTTGATCAGGACGGAAAAATATTATGGGATTATTTTTTAAACGCATTTAAAACATCAGAGATGAAAAATAAAAAAAAAACTATCTTAAAAACCACTTCACATTGTGTGAGAAAAAGTAATGTTACGAATTAACATTTAAAATATAAAATACTAAAAAAGTGGTTAGCATGTCAACCTGCGATACTAAAGGTCGCGGGTTAGCGTCCCATGATGGCCCCAGGACTTTTTATTGTGTGTAGTTTTGTTCAACTTAAAAGATATGATAGTTTTTATCTCGATTATTGACCTCAATTGCAAATTAAATGCTTATTATACTACAATTGAGCCTGATTATTTGTAAGTTCTATAAATTTCCAACAGATGGTGGTTTAAGTTGATTTATTGACATAACACTTCATTTCCTTTTGCTATTTAGGGTAGGCAAGCATCCAGCAGCCAAATCTATTTTTTCCGGATTGGAGTTGGAAAATTCGTGTTGTTCTCATGGGCAATTATGTTTCGCCTTTTCACGTGTGGGGAAAATATCGAATCTATTTGTTTTATCAAAAGACAGGTTAACCAAAATCATAGTAAACCAGTTAGCACAAAAATAAACAGAAATTGTGAATTCTAATAATAAAAGAAATGTAAATTATTATATATGTATATATATATATATATATATATATATATATATATATATATATTGTAAAATAGCGGTACAGCAGAAGGCGATAGCATATAAAAGGATGCTACAAAGATATACCAGGCAAGCCGTGGAAGAATACAGACAGAAAAGAGAAAATGTAAAGCAGCTGTGCAGAAATAAAAAGAGCAAAAATGAAAAGGAAGATCTGGAAACAATGCTTAGGGATTTTGAAAACAAAAATAGCAGAAATTTTTATGGAAGAGTAAAAAAAATCAAAAAAGGATTTCAACCCCATATATCTTTTTGCAAGGACAAGGAAGGTCGACTCGTGGGAGACAAAAATGATGTGATAGACAGGTGGAAGGACTACTTCGAAGAGTTGCTAAACCCAGAGGAAAACCCTGAGGAGATAAATTGCGAACTCGTCATGGCAGAGGAAGATACAGAGCTGGAGCCTCCAGATCCTGAGGAAGTAGAAGAAGCTATTATGACACTAAAAAATAATAAAGCACCAGGAATGGATGGTATACCAGCAGAAGCACTAAAATTTGGAGGGGAGATACTTCATAGAGAAATATATGAGCTAATATTACAGATATGGATGGAGGAGGAAATGCCAAAGGATTGGAACGTGGCTGTTATATTGCCAATCCATAAAAAAGGGGACAAATTAGATTGTCGAAATTATAGGGGGATTGCATTACTGTGCACGGTCTACAAGGTTCTCTCAATGTTACTAATGAAGCGCATTGTCAAGAGAGCGGAAGAAGTTCTTGGTGATTATCAATGTGGATTCCGTCCTAGTAGGTCTACAAGTGACCACATCTTCAGTATGAGAATGATGCTTGAAAAATGCTGGGAATGGAATGTTGAACTTCACCACTTTATAGTTATATAGACTATAAACAAGTAGTTTATATAGACTATAAACAAGCCTATGACAGCATAGACAGAGATGCAATGTACTCAACTTTAAAGTATCTAGGATGTCCTCAAAAGCTAATCAGACTTATCAGGATGACCCTTCAAGACAGCAAAGGAGTTGTAAAAATTCAAGGAGAACTGTCAAAAGATTTTAACATTCAGAAAGGTGTTAAGCAGGGTGATCCTCTTTCCCCAGTGTTATTTAGTATGGTGCTAGAAGTAGTCATGAGGTCGATCCGCACAAGGCCAGGAGGATGTATTTACAACAGATTGACACAACATCTAGCATTTGCAGATGATATTGTGATTACAGGAAGAACAGCCAGTGCACTACTTGGAGCTTTTGAGGAGTGTGAAGTAGCCTCTAGAAGGATGGGACTGGCAATCAATATAGGAAAAACCAAATATATGGTAACCAGCAAGAAAGAAACAGGAAACAGACATATTGTGGGGACTGGATACCGCTTTGAGAGAGTACCAAAGTTTAAATATCTAGGCACTGTTATCACGGAGGATAATAATGTTAGGGAAGAAATTAAGGCTAGAATAATAGCTGGCAATAGATGCTATTGGTCCCTAAGGAAAATCTTTCAAAATCGGGAGATATCCAGAACCCTCAAAATAAGAGTGTACCGTACGTTCCTACAGCCAGTGGTAACATATGGGAGCGAGTCCTGGACGCTTACACACAATGATGAAAGGCTGCTAAGCACATGGAGGAAAATCCTCAGAAGAATTTTTGGCCCTACCAAAGAAGGGGATCGCTGGAGGATGAGAACAAATGCGGAGTTAAGAGATTTTTATGGAACTCCAGATCTTGTTTCCACCATCAAGAGTGCCAGGATAAGATGGTTGGGGCACGTACAAAGAATGGAAGGTGGTAGGCTCCCGAAAATGATAATGGAGGGACACCCTGGTGGTATCCCAGTAGAGGAAGACCAAGACTGTGTTGATGCAGGATCTGGAGGAAGACCTTCGGTCATTGGGTGTTTCTGGATGGAGAAGGGCAGCTGCGGACCGGTTGGAGTGGAAGAGGATTGCTGAGGAGGCCAGGGTCCTGCAAGGACCATAGCGCCGTTAGATTAGATTAGATTAGAAATTATTATATAAAATAACGTTGTCTATCTTATTCATAAAATTCGCCTTTCGCAACCTGTTTCAGTATACAAAACCTACTGATACGATGTGTGTTATATTTTGAATTATTTAATATTTACTGTGGCAAAAGATTAATTTGGTACATTTATGCCAATTAAATTAAATTCCTCTTCCAATTATTTTCTTTATTAGTTCCTTTTACATGTGTGTTATATGTATTTAATCTGGCCTCTTATGGAATAATCCTCTGGGTCAGCTTTGGTACAGTGGTTAGCATGCCAACCTACAATACTAAAGGTCGCAGGTTCGCGCCCAGCGATGGCCCTAGGACTTTTTAATGGGAGTAAAAAAGCCTTAGCTATGCCTCCCTCGGATAGGACGTAAAATGGCCTATACGACTTACCTCTCAGGTACCCGTTAAAGATCCCTATCCTAATTATACCTGGATAGGCAAAATTTAGGACTCCTACTGTAGCACCGCCCGATTTGCTTTTGTAGCATAAATAGACGTTAACCAAACAAACAAACTAAAAAAAAAATCATCGATGAAACATTATAAGAGAGCTGTTAACATGATAATTCTTTATGTTTATTCAGTAAATCTAAATAAATATCGGTTCGGAAGCAATTCTCGAAATAAACAAAACAAAATAAATATTTGGGTAATAGTAAAAGCAATATAAAAAATTATATAAAATAATAACACGGCCATTTGTCGCTAGAATCCGCGACTCACTGTTTTTTCTTTATTTCTGCAAGCAATTTCCCACTACTTGTATTGACCTTGTTATTTTTCCATTTCCACGCTGTAAAAACAGAGACGAATTCCAGCTAGCTCGCCATCAACTGGAAATTTAATTATGGACGAACATAATACATATGGACGCAATCACAACTAGGGAAAATGTGTAAATATATAGCAAGAAGATTTTTTTATTTTACGTTTGTATAATGAATCCAACAAACGTGAATACTTTTCATAAAATAAAATAATGTTCTATTAATTTATAATCAGTTATTGTAATCAAGTATTGTGGAAACAAAGCAAATATTATGGAAAGTAAAATTTACATTTTAATGGAAACACTTATTCTAAATAAGCGTTTGCTAATGGAATCATAAAAGGTATGAAATTTATTTAAATTGTTCAATCTCAAACAGTGTGTGACCACAAAAGAATTTTATGTTTCTCATCAGTAGAAGTGATGAATTTTTATAGCGATGTTTTGTATGCTAAATAGTAATTAGAAAGGTTTCAATTTACAAACCTTGTTGTAATACAAGGGCGCATAATTTTTAGATAGGATGTAAATTTTAATGCCTTTTAACGATTTCGATACTTCAGCACTGTCTGTCGGGAAGAACATTATGGAAATTATGGTAATTAAAAGATGGGCATTTTTCAGGGAAAGATTTTAGGGAAAACTTCAGTTTAATTTAAAAGCTATCAATTATGTATTTAATTTGGCCAAGTACTTTCTTTGTCCATTCAACGCAATTTTAAGATAGGTAAAACCAATTCTTTTTTTTTTAAATTTCGAAGCGAAAATTATTTTTTCCTGGTTCATAATTTATTTTTGTACCAAAAAAATGATATCAGCAGACATCTTTGGGCGCATTGAGACAAAAAACAAAAATCACCCAACCAATGGACGATGAAGCGAAAAATGTAATTACACCAGCTACTTAGGGTGTATCATACGTAATACTTTTTGAGAGTTAAATTAAGCATTGATTAATTGATTTAACAATCGCCAGTTGAGATTTTATCAAACAAATAGTTTTGGGCAAAGGACTAAGAAAAAAAGTAGGGACATGCATGATATGAACATATTCTGTTGTGAAACAATTATTATAGTAACAAATTAGTAATAAATTATCTTAGGGAAAATACTTTATTTCTTGATTCTTTTAACAGAGTTTATGACAAAGTGTGTGGTTATGCAGAGGACTGAGAATCAGAAACATAAATAATTATTTTTTATACGAATCTAATGTAGAATGGATAAGAATAGCTTTAAAAAAACAAAAAAACGCTGTAAAAAAGCCCTAGTTAGTGGTTAATGGTTAGTTAGATTTCTGCTTCTTATTTCCATGAAAATACCCGTATATTTATTATGAATAATAAAAACAAAAGCTGGCTTTTTATTTTAAGTATAACATCGATAAGTTTGAAGTTTATAAAATATTTCAATATTGTAATTTAGTTAACCTACCTGGGATCATGCAACGAATACTAATAAAACTTTTTCTATTAATATTCGATGCGGAACATTCTTAATCCGGACCCCGTCACGTGACGAACTTCTAACAATGTACGGAATTTCAAAGCTTTATAAAAGTAAGAGCGGACCCGGCCACGCGTTGCTGTGGCTCAGTAGCTACGAGTACAATGCGTTGAATTAATTATATCGTATAGTTTTATTTATAATAATGCTATAATTTATATATTAATAACGCCAAATCAAATTCATTGATAAAGATAGAAACGTTTTAGCTAATCTAAAAACCAACGAGATTGAGAATAGAACTTTACGCCAAATTGTTTGATAAAATTGTTGAATAAATTGTTTGATAAAAATTTTAGAAGCGTCAAATGCTTTTATCCTTTACATCTCATATTTGAGTATAGTAAGTATTAATGATTCATTTATATAGCACTTAATGGATTATTTCAGCAGAGGCGATATTAAATATGTAATCAAAGAATACACACGCTGTATTTTTTACTTTCACTTACCTATATATGAAATATATAGTAAGTGGAAGTATTGCGACGTGTGTCTGTGTGTGAACCGACTAGCTCAAAAACTATAAACCGTGCGAACCTGAAATTAAGTATTTAGTGTACGTATATGCCCGCGATGTGACAGCAAAAATTTCATATAAATTGCTCAAAAGGTAAAGTGCTCAAAAACGGCTCTAACGATTTTGATTAAACTGGGTATTTGATGTATTTATATGCCCGAGATATGTCTGTAAAAATTTCATCAAAATTGATCAACCGCAGGGGGCACTTTACTTAATAAATTTTGTATCATTTTCACGTCTTTTTTTTATTTACTCAAAAACGGCTTTAATGATTTTGATCAAACTGGGTATTTGATGTATTAATATGCTAAAGATGTGATAGCCAATATTTCATCATAATTGACCAACCGGAGGGGGGATTTTACTTAATAAATTTTGTTTCATTTCCACGTGTTTTTTTTATTTACTCAAAAACGGCTTTCAGGAGTTTGATCAAACTGGGTATTTGATGTATGTATATTCCGATGATGTGATAGCCAACATTTTATCAAAATTGACCAACCGGAGGGGGGACTTTACTTAATAAATTTTGTTTCATTTTCACGTGTTTTTTTTATTTACTCAAAAACGGCTTTCAGGAGTTTGATCAAACTGGGTATTTAATGTATTTATATGCCAAAGATGTGATAGCCAACATTTCATCAAAATTGATCAACCGGAGGGGGCACTTTATTTCTTAACTTTTTTTTCCAATTTTTCGATTATTTCAAAAACGGCTTTAACGATTTTCATCATATTCGTCACGTTTGATGAAAATTAGGTATTATTTAATATCAGGTAATTAAAGATTATAGAGCAAATGAAAACAATAATAAGAAATGAATGTGGAAAAATGTGTAACTTTGAGAAGTGGCATTAACTAAACGCAGTAATTTCTTACCTAAGTAAGTTGGTAAGTGAAAGTTGTGTGTTGCGCGCATGCACCAGATTTTTTTACATTAATAACGTTAATTTATAACTGTTTATAGCAATAATTTACATTTTTTTTTTTAATTAGAATTCACAATTTCTATTTATTGTATGGCTAATAGGTACACAATGATTTTCGTTAACCTGTCTTTTGCTAAACAAATATATTCAATTTTTTCCACACGCGTGAAAATGCGACATTAATTGCCCATGGGAAAAACACGAATTTTCCTAGTCCAAGCCGGAAAAAATAGATTTGGCTACTGGATTCTTACCCACTCTAAATATCGAATGAAAATAAAGCTTTGTATCAATAAACCGACTTACACCGCCATCTGTTGGAAATTTTTAGAACTTAAATATAATGACAATAATTGTAGTATAAAAATCATTTAATTTGTAATATAAGAAATATTGAGGCCAATAATCGAGATAAAAACTGTCCTACCTTTTAAGTTGGGCAAATCTACACTCAATGAGCTAAATTATATAAAGATCGGTTGAGTAGTTTCTGATTTTATCCCCGACAAAGATCGGGACACGAGATTTTTGTATATATAAAGATTTAAATATAAAACATTTTACAATACATTACTACAATACATATTCTGTAGTACATGAGTTTTATATAGAAATTGAGCTATCGCCGTATTATTCCGGCTTAGCAGAACAAATATATGAAAAAGAAAAAAAAAATCTATATCATTGGTTTATTTCAAAACTCGCGGCCTAAAGTAACTAGACCGCAAGTAAATTAATTATTTATTTTAGAATAGAACTTAATTGAAACATATTTTACCTTATTTTCCAGACTTTTTTTATTAGTTCGGATAATATATGAACTGGCCAAGTTTTGTCAGTTTAGTTCGTTTGACTGAATTTTTAAGCTTAACGGTTTATTAATTAGGTATTTTT
Organism: Aelia acuminata; assembly: GCA_911387785.2. Lineage (NCBI taxonomy): Eukaryota > Metazoa > Arthropoda > Insecta > Hemiptera > Pentatomidae > Aelia > Aelia acuminata. Next base: position 30,474,425 of record OU426982.1, on the reverse strand, counting down.
GAATCCTATTGTAACACTAATGTGGGTATTAAATAATTTTTATTTACTAAAAACTACAATAGAGAAAAAAACGGCCTCAAATAGTCTCAAAAATTACATATATATATTTTCATATATATACAAGCCAAATTTTCGCCCATTCGGGCATCATCAGGGCTGTAAAATTATGTATAAAGGTACAATTATAATTATTCTAAATTTGTTTTAATAAGTAGAAATAAAGTAAAATAAATGTTGGGGGACTCACCATCAGAATTGAATATATATATATATATAAAATATTTCACATATAAATGAAAAGTTAAAATTCTTTTAAAAACAACTATCCTGAAACAATCTGTGTAAGAACACTTCATCAACTGGGGTTACCTTAGTCTAACATTTAGTATCAGTACTCCCAACATTACATAAATTAAGTACAAGGGTTACATGAATTTTACCAACCATAACAAAGAAATTAAAAATTTTTTTAAGACAATATCAGAACAACAAAACTATAAAAATTAGATATATAAATAAATAACTATTCAAAATACAAATATAAGTAAAAAGTCATATCACATAAAAACCATTAAATTTTACAAATTTTTATTTTTTTTTTATATATAACAAAATATTAAAAAACAGTATTGTCCAAAAATAAAAACATAAAAACATAAATATATAAACAGAATATCCATCTTAAAAAAATATATTTATAGGGAGAATCACGATGTTTCAGAGTCAGGTTCCTCACATTATTTATTCAAAATTGCAATAGTTTCCGACAAAAAATTATTTAAATCACCCGCGTCAGTTTTAAAGTTAACTACCCTATCTAAATTCTCCGAGATGTAGAGAGCCTCCAAACATCTCAGCCTGCGCTCCGAAACATCGCGATGTAGAATTATAGTATTGTCAAAATCAAAACCATGCTCATTTTCAAAACAATGCTTTGAAAGGGCAGTCTTTGGTTCCTTCTGCCTTTTTTCCTTGTTTTTATTTCTAAGCGCAGGTAATATGTAAGTTAAATTAAAAATATTCTGAACATAACCTGTATTATTGCTACGGTGCGGACATGTGTGGCCAGACCTTAATGCGTTGAATTAATTATATCCTATTATTTTTAATGCAGCCAAATAAAAATTCACTGATAAAGATAAAAACGTTTATAATTGATAAAGATAAAAAAGCTAATCTAAAAACCAACGGGGTTTAAAATAGAACTCTAAGCCAAAATTTAAAATTGTTTGGTAAAGAATTTACAAGGGTTAAATTTTTTATTATAAAATGAAAAAGGAACTAATAAAGAATATAATTGGAATAAGTCTTAGTAAAATCACAATAGACAGCGAAAATGTACCGAATTAATCTTTTTCCATAATAAATATTAAAAGCATTCAGAATATAACAAACACATGGTTCTACCTGAAACAGATTATGAAAAGTTCTCCAACCATGTGAAAAAACCATATTTTCTTACAGTACCACTTATAAAAAAAAAAAAAAAATGTTATGAATGAGATCATTTATAGCTTTTATAATAATAAATTTACATTTTCCTTTATTATTAGAATTTACCATTTTTATTTATTTTAGTGCTAATCGGTGTGCTATGATATTGGGTAACCTGTCTTTTGCTACAACAAATAGATTCGATGTTTCCCCTATACGTGAACAGGGGACACATAAATTGCTCATGGGAACAACACGGTTTTTCCAAGTACAATCCGAAAAAATATAGATTTGGCAACCGGATGCTTCCGACCTTAATAACGAAAAAAATGAAGTGTTGTGTCAAAAAATAAACTTACACCGCCATCTGTTGGAAATTTATAGATCTAACTAATAATCACACTGAATTGTAGTATAATAAGCATTTAATTTGCAATGAAAGAAATATTGAGGCCAATAATTGAGATAAAAACTATCCTATCTTTTAAGTTGGACAAAACTACACAAAATGAGCCGAATTTCATGAAAAATTGGTTGAGTAGTTTCTGAGTTTACCTCCGACCAACGATCGGGATACGAGATTTTTATATAAAAAAACGGCCTCAAATAGTCTCAAAAATTACTAATTGTAGTCTGAATAATTATAATTGTACCTTTATACATAATTTTACAGCCCTGATGATGCCCGAATGGGCGAAAATTTGGCTTGTATATATATGAAAATATATATATGTAATTTTTGAGACTATTTGAGGCCGTTTTTTTCTATATTAGTGATTAGTCTCCTTCCTGCTATTGGAAAATCTTAATAAAAAACTACAATTCAAAACGTCAGACAATCCTGAAATTATTAACAACGTTACAAGAACAAAATGCTAATGACAATACAGTGACCCGAAAGTAACCATATGCTTCGATCTTCAGAGCGAGACTAAGCCCTAAGTTCATTGCTTCTTATATTTAGACCGAAATCGAACATTCCAGAAGGGTCCAGAACATTCTCATAGCATCCAGAACATGAGATCACGTAATAGTACAGTTATTTAACTGTGCCAATAAAAAGTCTGGAAATCATTTTAATGTAAAAGACAAAATCATATGATTTTTTTTCACGTTACAACATTTTAACATATAAGGTAAACCGGATAGTTTTTGACACCCTTAAGACTAAATTTCTATTGTAAAATTTAAAAAAAGAACATTTTATGAAGGGATCGAATTGAAACTTCCTATAGCTCCTCTTTATCTATCCTTATAAAGACTCAAGAGGTTTTTTTGGGTCAAAAGTTCAATAGTTTTACCATATGGCAATATTTATTGTAAAAAGTGCAAAAACTAGTTATTGGCACCCTGTGGATTTAATTGTGAAATCTTCCCTATGGTTAGTTTGTTTAAGTCTTACTTCATAGATGACTTAGAGGACACTTCAAACATTAGATTCATGCATATCTTGAAATAAAATTAGGACTTGTTTACTTATTTCTTTAAGTTAAAATTTGGGGTGCCAATAACTGTACTGAGTGTCAATAAGTGTCCGTTTACCCCAATTTATACATATTTTCTTAGTTTTTGCTTTTTTAAATTAAAGCAAAATGGAGTTTTAAAATATTTATGCATAATAGCATCAAAGAATCGATAAATTGCGTAAAATCAGTCTATAGTATCGTGAATATAAAATATGGTGTCAGGTTTCGTGGCTTGTTAACTGTTGGTTAATGTTTTCTGCTATAAAGTGCGAAATTTCTCTTTGATGCAAAGATTTCTTTGATAATTATTACTGAATTCATCACACCGCCTAAACACCTGTGTAATGAGAATCCTAATTAGGGTCTGTGAAAACTGAGTTTAATTTGTTTATGATGGCGACAAATAAAAATTAAATAACAATAAGAAAGGATTTACGTATTTGTTAGTTAAGTTTTAATATATTTTTACATCGTATTTTATATGCTTGTTATATTGTAATTAGTTTATCTTTTTTTATTTGATTTTAACGCTATTGTCACAATTGTTAAATTATTATCGTATTTATTAATTCCATCATATTATTTGAAACGGGAAAATAACAAAAAAAAACATTGTTTTTCATGTAACCATCTTTATATACATATATAAAAATCTCGTATCCCGATCGTTGGTCGGAGGTAAACTCAGAAACTACTCAACCAATTTTTCATGAAATTCGGCTCATTTTGTGTAGTTTTGTCCAACTTAAAAGATAGGATAGTTTTTATCTCAATTATTGGCCTCAATATTTCTTTCATTGCAAATTAAATGCTTATTATACTACAATTCAGTGTGATTATTAGTTAGATCTATAAATTTCCAACAGATGGCGGTGTAAGTTTATTTTTTGACACAACACTTCATTTTTTTCGTTATTAAGGTCGGAAGCATCCGGTTGCCAAATCTATATTTTTTCGGATTGTACTTGGAAAAACCGTGTTGTTCCCATGAGCAATTTATGTCTCCCCTGTTCACGTATAGGGGAAACATCGAATCTATTTGTTGTAGCAAAAGACAGGTTACCCAATATCATAGCACACCGATTAGCACTAAAATAAATAAAAATGGTAAATTCTAATAATAAAGGAAAATGTAAATTTATTATTATAAAAGCTATAAATGATCTCATTCATAACATTTTTTTTTTTTTTTTTATAAGTGGTACTGTAAGAAAATATGGTTTTTTCACATGGTTGGAGAACTTTTCATAATCTGTTTCAGGTAGAACCATGTGTTTGTTATATTCTGAATGCTTTTAATATTTATTATGGAAAAAGATTAATTCGGTACATTTTCGCTGTCTATTGTGATTTTACTAAGACTTATTCCAATTATATTCTTTATTAGTTCCTTTTTCATTTTATAATAAAAAATTTAACCCTTGTAAATTCTTTACCAAACAATTTTAAATTTTGGCTTAGAGTTCTATTTTAAACCCCGTTGGTTTTTAGATTAGCTTTTTTATCTTTATCAATTATAAACGTTTTTATCTTTATCAGTGAATTTTTATTTGGCTGCATTAAAAATAATAGGATATAATTAATTCAACGCATTAAGGTCTGGCCACACATGTCCGCACCGTAGCAATAATACAGGTTATGTTCAGAATATTTTTAATTTAACTTACATATTACCTGCGCTTAGAAATAAAAACAAGGAAAAAAGGCAGAAGGAACCAAAGACTGCCCTTTCAAAGCATTGTTTTGAAAATGAGCATGGTTTTGATTTTGACAATACTATAATTCTACATCGCGATGTTTCGGAGCGCAGGCTGAGATGTTTGGAGGCTCTCTACATCTCGGAGAATTTAGATAGGGTAGTTAACTTTAAAACTGACGCGGGTGATTTAAATAATTTTTTGTCGGAAACTATTGCAATTTTGAATAAATAATGTGAGGAACCTGACTCTGAAACATCGTGATTCTCCCTATAAATATATTTTTTTAAGATGGATATTCTGTTTATATATTTATGTTTTTATGTTTTTATTTTTGGACAATACTGTTTTTTAATATTTTGTTATATATAAAAAAAAAATAAAAATTTGTAAAATTTAATGGTTTTTATGTGATATGACTTTTTACTTATATTTGTATTTTGAATAGTTATTTATTTATATATCTAATTTTTATAGTTTTGTTGTTCTGATATTGTCTTAAAAAAATTTTTAATTTCTTGGTTATGGTTGGTAAAATTCATGTAACCCTTGTACTTAATTTATGTAATGTTGGGAGTACTGATACTAAATGTTAGACTAAGGTAACCCCAGTTGATGAAGTGTTCTTACACAGATTGTTTCAGGATAGTTGTTTTTAAAAGAATTTTAACTTTTCATTTATATGTGAATGTAAATTCTAATAATAAAGGAAAATGTAAATTTATTATTATAAAAGCTATAAATGATCTCATTCATAACATTTTTTTTTTTTTTTTTTATAAGTGGTACTGTAAGAAAATATGGTTTTTTCACATGGTTGGAGAACTTTTCATAATCTGTTTCAGGTAGAACCATGTGTTTGTTATATTCTGAATGCTTTTAATATTTATTATGGAAAAAGATTAATTCGGTACATTTTCGCTGTCTATTGTGATTTTACTAAGACTTATTCCAATTATATTCTTTATTGGTTCCTTTTTCATTTTATAATAAAAAATTTAACCCTTGTAAATTCTTTACCAAACAATTTTAAATTTTGGCTTAGAGTTCTATTTTAAACCCCGTTGGTTTTTAGATTAGCTTTTTTATCTTTATCAATTATAAACGTTTTTATCTTTATCAGTGAATTTTTATTTGGCTGCATTAAAAATAATAGGATATAATTAATTCAACGCATTAAGGTCTGGCCACACATGTCCGCACCGTAGCAATAATACAGGTTATGTTCAGAATATTTTTAATTTAACTTACATATTACCTTTAGTTATGCCTAAAGTGGCCTGTGTCTGACATGTGTGGCTTGAACTTTAGGCATAACTAAAGGTAATATGTAAGTTAAATTAAAAATATTCCGAACATAACCTGTATTATTGCTACGGTGCGGATCCGGTGCGGACATGTGTGGCCAGACCTTTATAGCTACACAGCAACGCGTGGTCGGGTCTGCTCGTGTATTATGTAAATGAATGTACTTATTGAAATGATTATTAAATTATTATAAGTTTTTACAAATAACTAAATGCAGATAGTTGTTCAGTAACAAAGTGTTTCTCTTAGCTAACGAAGCATTGTTAGTTAGACTAGCCTTTTTTTAAGTCAAAGAAAATTCATTCATAGAAATATTTGAATGGATCCGCCGAAAAACGTCCTAAGCGACAAAATTGCCGAAGTGGCACTTTTGGGTAAATGTATTAAAATGTATAACAGTACGTCATAGTATGATCTAGTACTCCATTATGTAATTTTACATGTATACATAACAAATCACATGAGAAAAAAATCTGGTGCGTGCGCGCAACACACAACTTTCACTTACCAACTTACTTAGATTAGAAATTAATGCGTTTTGTTAATTGCTACTTCTCAAATTAGCAGAGCGGCTTTATTTTTAAACAATGGTCTTTCATTAAAGACGTGCTCAGCTTGCGCTCAACGAGTTTTATGAGTAGACTGAATATTTTTCTTTTTTTCTCCTCTTTATGTTTTCTTTATTTTTATCATATCTCATATTTAGCCATTTCTTATTTTTAGGCGTTACAAGAGAAGGTTAATTTCTCCATATAAACAAAAACAAAGGTAATTTATAGGAAACAAACAAACAAAAAAGTCCCCCCCCCCCAAAAAAAATGCCCCTTCAGAACATTTTATAATGATAAAACTTACCTGATATTAAAGAACACCTAATTTTTATTAAACATGACGAATTTCATAAAAATCGTTAAAGCAGTTTTTGAGATCATCGAAAAAAAGGTAAAAATTGGAAACAAATTATAAAATAAAGTGCGAGCACTTTTGACCAATTTTGATGAAATGTTGGCTATCACATCTTTAGCATATACAGACATCAAATGCCCAGTTTCATCAAAATCGTTAAAGCCTTTTTTGAGTAAATAAAAAAAACACGTGAAAATGATACAAAATTTATTAAGTAAAGTCCCCCCTCCGGTTGATTAATTTTGATGAAATGTTGGCTATCACATCTTTAGCATATAAATACATCAAATACCCAGTTTGATAAAAATCGTTAAAACCGTTTTTGAGTAAATAAAAAAAATACGTGAAAATGAAACTAAATTTATTAGGTAAAGGCCCCCCTCCGGTTGATTAATTTTGATGAAATTTTTACAGTCATATCTCGGGCATATCATTACATCAAATACTTAGTTTAATCAAAATCGTTAGAGCCATTTTTGAGAAAATTGAAAAAAACGTAAAAATTTATTAAATAAGGTACCCCCACCCTTTGACCAATTTTGATGAAATTTTTGCTGTCACATCGCGGGCATATACATACACTAAATACCTAATTTCAGGTTCGCACGGTTTATAGTTTTTGAGCTAGTCTGTTCACACACACACACACACACACACACACACACACACACACACACACACACAGGGGACCCCGAAACGTGTATTTCCGTTGAAAACCGGAAGTCGAAATTTTTCACGATCGCAATACTTCCACTTACTATATATTTCATATAAAGGTAAGTGAAAGTAAAAAATTCACCTACAGAACTAACAATAACTTCAGACTATGATTTTATTTCACTGATTACTTAACATTGCATATTTGTCGCTTAGAACGTTTTTCGGCGGATCCATTAATTTAAATCTCACAAGTTGGCGCCAAATGAGTTGCCATTAATAAAACTAGAAACATAATTTGTATAAAATGTATTTAAATCAGGCCGAAACGTGTCTGGTGCTTGGAATCACACACCTATATAATATTCAACTGATACGAAAATAAATACTTGGAGAAGCCACCAAATGACATCAGTCTAAATGACCTCTCTAACGTAGGAGATCTGGGAGCCATTTTCTATTCAGGAGCCTAATAGGATTATCCGGAATTGTCAGAGACGGTAAGGGTTGCTTTGTGAGGATATAGGCTTCATTGTAGGAGGATGGATAGGTATTTTTGGACTTTGACACATTATATTTGTGGATAGGTCCCATCAGAACTACGACATTTGAAATTTTGGGGATTGCAGGATATGATACCAGAATATTATTGAAATTTTCGCAAGCATTTATTGTAAAAACTTCTTAAAACAGTTTATAATTTGCCAAAGATCTGTCTGCCAACTCAGTGAAATTGCAGATGTCTGCTATCATATTCACTACGTTTCGAACCTACAATAAAGGTCTTTATCAGGGCTAAATGAACAAGGTACTGACAAAAATAAAATATTTTCAGCTTGAAGTGATGACGTGTACAACTAGGTAGACAAATCTGTCTACTACAAACTAAAACTCTTGGTATGGCATTGGCAGATAGAACCCGGCGGTGCTGCCTTCTGCCATTCATAAGATTTACTAGGAGGTCTCTCATCCTACTCCTCTTCAGCCTTCGCCGAAGTATGTCAAGAATACCATGTCGTGCCATATCTTTTACAACGCTCAAGTCATTGTGAAGGGTTTCGTTTGAAACGTAGGGTAGCGAGTTCGTATTTAATCTTAAGTATTGGATTAAAAGGTTTTTCATTTTGGCTACTATAGGCCAATATAGGTTTTTGTATATAGGTTTTTGTTTGATGGGATCTTTAGAACTATGTGTATAATGGAGTATAATTGTCTCAGTCGGAAGTTTTCAGCGTTTTGCGTTTCATCCTTACGTTGTCTGCCCCATGTCATCCTTTTGTCAAGAATCAGTCCAAAGTAAATTACTGTATTTGTTTGTGGTATTGGGTGATTGTCTATGTGGCATGTTGGATGGCATGTTTCGTGTCTTAAATACAAACTAAAAATGTTTTCACATTAATCAATATATATTACAAAGCAAAGTGTACAATGTGCGTGCCGAAAAGGCTCAAAAACGACTGTAAGGAAGGACCAAGAAAGCTATGTCGTCGTGTAGCAGTTTAACCCCTAACCGTGAATAAGTTCTCCGTTTTTATCTTTAAGGTGTAAAAATTAAGAGAAAAGGACCGGAATTTTAAGCCTCTCGCACCATGTAATTAGCCTACCTTTACGGGTTAGTGAATGAAAAATTTAGTTAGAGCGGCAAACTACCAGGAAGCGCTAGGGTGCGTTTCACTCAATGTTTATAGTCCATTCATTCAGCTTGTAAGGGTTATATATTTTTTCAGAGTTCTTTTAAAATTTCTAAAAAATTAAGCGTTTATAAGTAGTTTCTCCTTAGCGTTAAAAAAAAAAAAGTAATGATTTTACATCTCTGCAATGAATTAGAAAACCAACTGGATTCCTTTACAAATTAATTTTCACATAAAAAGGATAATTGATCAACACATTACATTTAATCAATATATAATACATGAGTAAGTGTAATGCAATGTGATCGAACATTTCTTAGTAGAACAGTGAATGAATAAAAACAGACATAAAAGAAAAAAAGAGATAACTTGACTGAATATAAATCGAACCAAAAAGTTCGAAGTGTTTTTATTGTTATTGAAAAGGAAGTTGGTTTGATTACTATGTATGATTGAAATTTAAAACTCCAATTTCAGCATTTTTCAATAAGATTTTATCACTCCTTATGGTTCAGGATAAAAGGAATATGGTAAAGGAATTGTGCCTTGATTTGCGTAAAATTAATTTTTCTTTTGCCATTTTCAATCCCCCATCAAGTACATAGGGTTCCTTATTTGGGCGGACTCTGCAGATCTCGAATCTTAATATTAATACCAAGTTAAAACCGAAGTTTCAAGAAGATTCTATTTTTTTCTGTTATAGTACCACACAACTACCGAAGCGAAGCCGGGCACCCTATCTAGTTACTTCTAATAATTAAGTGCCATTAGTACAAGATTGCAAATCAATTAGTGCCCTCGTGTCTCATACCTGACATGTCACTGTTTAATAAGCATACGAACCAAATCATTTGCTGATTGCCGAAGGTTCGTTGACCGTCGCAAAGTTGAATATAGAGGAAAAAGTTACTAACCAATCAAATATCAGTTCGTGCTGCTAATGTGAATTTCAGTATTTTATTTTATTTTATTTTTTATTGATATCAGTTCATATGTCGGAAAAATATTTCATTAATTAACTGTCTCTCTAATATTTTATATTCGAAACAGCGACGAAGTATGAAATCGCCTTTTAAACGATCCATTTTTTAACGTGTAAATTGCCTCATATATAATAATGTCTTCTCTTTATGTTCCTTAAAGCAGAACTGAAACGTAGATAAGGGAACATGCCGATTGAGAGAACAACTCGAAAAGATGAAGGCCGTCTATGTCATCTATCTATGCGCTTTAATATTACAGACTGTACTGGGCACAAAAGGTAAGCTACAAATTGGTTTAAAAAGTTTAATTTTATTAAGACTATTCTTTCACTTATAATAATTATAGTTATTTATTTTATTCGTCTTTTGTTTCTGCTGATTAAAATCCAACTATATTTCTATTATGATCTTTTTATTATCCTTAATCATAGTCAAGCACCTAAAAGTTAATTTTGTAATCCAATATAAAAATTCAAATACACATACATATAAAACATAATTATTTTTACATTAAATTACTCATACAGAAATTTTCTACATTATTTTGAAAAATAGTCGTTATTAACCTTAAAATTTCTAAATTGAGCATTTTCTATAATTTTACGTCTTCCTTCCTATATAGTGTGTTGAAAAATCATATCCATTGCTTCTTGTGGAGTGGTCCTAATATTTTCCCCTTCCCTCTAACCCTAGATACTCTCATGTATCCCCACTCCTATATTTTTACCCAGTGTTCCTACTCTACCATCATTTTTATAATTCGTTTTTTGTTATGTGTATGGCTTCTTAGAATTTGCTCATTTTATTATTTTGTTATTTTTCTATTATTTCTGAGGTATTAAAATCAAATTTATGGTTTTTCGTTATTGCGTGTTAGGCTTATGCTGATTCGTTGGTTTTTTTTTTTTTTTTTTTTTTTTATTATCGGTGATATTTTTTTGTTATTTTATCTATCATATTTTTAGATTTTGTGATGTTTATCTATATAGTATTTTTCTTCACAATCTTTATCAATTTTATAAAATAAATTAAGATTATCTAAATGTTTTATTTTATCTTAGCTGTTTGTTAAATATTTTTCTATTATACACATTACCATTGTATAGGCCTAATTTTCACGAGAAACAAAAGACAAATAAAAGGATATCAAGAATCATCCAAATAAAAATTATTAGGAAAAAAAAAATATATTTTTTTATTTATTTTTTTTTGGTAATATTATTCTGTCCATTTTCGAGTTCTAATTGCAGTTTTAGATCAATGCTGGTCACTAAAAAAAAAAAAAAATTGATTTAAAAATATTGATGGCCTTCATACTTGTGAATAAAGCTGTAAATTTTGGATTTAAACTTTGGAAAGATTTCAATGGTTTATATTTCATAAACCAATTGAAATATTTAAGAAAGAAAATATGGCTTCATTAATATGATTTTTATTTATCATTTATTTTTAAGAAATTATATTATAATAAAATGATCATGTTCGACAGATAACACACAAAATTCAGAGGATGGGGATCAAGGTGTCGTCGGTGGATTTCTAGACGTTGGTATTGTAGCTGGTTTGATAGCTGCTCTCCTTGGAAAATAATCATCGTTTGAAAAAAAAAAAAAAGTGTTTATGTAAACTACAGAGTAATTGAATAATGTATGTAAACTACTAATGTACCTACTTGAATGAAAAAAATATAATCATACAAAAAAAAAAAAGATTCTTTCTATGATAATTTTTTATTTAACAAATTTTAGTTAAGCTATTTTATCCCTTATTAATAAATCTCACTTATATTACATTATTGCTACGATGTTACAACGCATCTCAAACAATATTCATCAAATTAAAAACAATTAAACAACAATAAAAAATATATGCTTATCCACATGTACACATAAATTCTTTGTAATCAAATAGGCTACCTGTCCTAGTCAAATAGAAAACTTTTCTTTTTTTTTAATTATAGTCTATCACAGTTTTATTCCACTAAAACATGCAAGTCAAATGGTTATACTAATCCCCATATCTTTTCCAGCATGCAAATTCATCTCTACTTAAATATTTTATTAAAAATTATCAACTAAAATACATTTAAACATCATATATGGACAGGTGTCCGCACCTGGTATGAAAGAACTACCGAGCGAAATTTGGAGAATTTAGGACAAAATATATATATATATTATCAAACAATTAATAAATTGTTTAAAAATTTCAAAATTATTTAATAATATTATTTAAGAATATAAATCATTTCCTTGTTTATTGTAACCTTTACAACGTGAAATGTAACCTTGTCCAAGTAAAATGTAACTTTGTCAAATGTATATACTAGGTTGTTACAAAAGTCCTTGTTCACAAAATTAATTTTATTCAAATGTGAGTACAAAATTTACAAATCAAATTTATTCTTCAAAATACAGGCCATTTTCAACTACTTTAATCCATCTTTCAGCCAAAAGTTGTATGTATATGGATCATCGGCGACTGAAGGACGACCTGACCTAGGTTCATCTTCAAGGCTTGTATTCCCAGAATTAAACCGCCTAAACCAAAATGCGGCCGTGTTTCGATGCACCACACTTTCCCCTTCCACTGCACAAATTTCCTCGGCTGAAGCCTTTGCACTAAAACCTTTTTTCCAATAATGCCTAAGAAGGCCGCGGATGACAAATTTTTCTTCCGACATTTCTAGTGAAATTTAATAAACTGAATGAAAGGCAGGGACAGTTGGCGTACATAGATAATTAGAGGATTAGTTAATGTAAACATTGACATAAGAATTGTATTCGTCAGAGATTAAATAAGGATTAAATTAGAGACCTCAATGTAAACAACTTGATATGCACAAGGACTTTTGTAACAACCTAGTATATATATATATATACTATCAAACAATTAATAAATTGTTTAAAAATTTCAAAATTATTTAATAATATTATTTAAGAATATAAAGCATTTCCACGTTTATTGTAACCTTTACAACGTGAAATGTAACCTTGTCCAAGTAAAATGTAACTTTGTCCAAATCAATCGTAACCTTTTTCAGTATATTCATGCCTGAAAAAGGTTACGATTGACAATTGATTTGAACAAAGCTACATTTGACTTGGACAAGGTTACATTTCACGTTGTAAAGCTTACAATAAACGTGGAAATGCTATACATATATACCTAATATACTACTCATAATTTATATCAATCAATAATTTTACTCAGAATTTTGCGTAGTATTTATTTAAAATTTACTGTTTAATAGAATCATTCAAAATTAGATAATTTATGTCAATGTTTATTATTTCCATTTACCGGGATAAGAAAAATCGCTTTGGTAATGGAAAGTACTGTGATAACAAACAAGTTTTAAGATATCCGAATTTCACGAAAATACCATCGTTGTACATTATTGTCTTAGATACAATTTTTTAGGTTTTCTTCGGGACACTGAGGACTAGTTCTAGTGATAAAACCTACGAAGTACCCCCTAGAACTCGCCAATAGATATTTTGGGAGCAACGTCTAGTTTTCCGGTTAGTAACAGCGGTTTAACAAGTGCGAGATTTTTAAAAATGCGAATCTGGAATTTATTATTTTGTCTTTAACACCGCCGCATAGGCATTACCTTTACTCTCTATAACTACATGCCTAGACTAAATATTGTTTATTTTTTATATATTCTTTTATAAATTCTCTTCTTTCAGAGGATAACACATTGTTGCTTTTATTAACAAAAATTAAATTTTTTAAGTTCTTAAAATATTTTTTATTTTCCATCTGAATTGGATCATCAAAATCTACCATATTTTATATTTAGCTATTTTTTATTTTAAGGGAAATAATGAGAATTGTTAATTACCCCAAATGAACAAAATTAAATGTAATTTTAATTTCGCCCTTTAAGCCCCATAAGACCGTTTTTATGAAGCTCATACTTATCTTATTTTGAAGTAAACTTAATCATTCATCAATATGACAAGTTGAATAAAAAACTTTGGAAGAAATAAATCGAGAAATCGTAAAACACTCACACAAAAACAATATCGCGTGTCTTTGTAATGTGCAAAAACCGAGCAAAAACATATAGTAATACAGGGAGATATAATCTATATAAATAAAGACAAAATTCTGTTTGTTTGTTCTTTATAGAAATCCATACCGTTTGTCCTGAACTCTCCAAATTTCGCTCAGTGGTTCTTTGATACCAGGTGCGAACACCTGTCCATAATAAAATTGCCTACCTTCAGCCAATCTCTGGTTATATTATTTATTGTTATAAAAATCGTTTTGAGTTCACTTTTCATTGGTTTTTACGAAATCAACCGTTTGAGTCGATAAAAGTCTCACTTTATAGATTTTATAGACTTAAAAAATGAAGTTCTCTAGGTAAAACCGGCATATACAGCTAATATTGTATAATAATTGTAATTGATGTTCTATACCCATGAAACCTATATATAAAATTATTTTTGTTTGTGCCTCGTTCTTTTAGGGGGCCATAAAGGGAGATTTAGCCATTTAGCACCTGCATTGTAACAAACAAAATAGAATTACAAAAAATAGAAACAAAATAGAAAAAATACTTAATTACTATACATTTTTTTCCTTATTTAATAATTACAAGGCCAATCCAATAAAATAAAAATTGTACAAATTGTATGGCTTATTAAATCAATATAAATATTTTTTATTTATTTATGTTTTATATAAAATTAAAATTTAAAGGTCAACTTTCATACACTTGATGTGAATTTAATTGTTTCTAAGGATAAAGGAGATTAGTATATTTTCCTCAACCTATTCACAAATATTCAATATTTGGTTAAAAGCCTGCCTTGCAGCGAAGAGGTGATTCAAATTCAGTTTTTTAGGTAAAATATTACTTACCACCTTAGTCCAATAGGCACATTCGAATGTTAGGGTAGAATGTCTTTGATATTAGTGGGCGGAATAATTTTTTTATCAACACTTTCTTATGCACATCTGATTTAAGATACAGTAAAGAGTTATTAAATAAATAGTTTCTATATGCGGTATAAACAGAAATAAATAAAAAATAAATATTGAATGTGAAAAGCCTAGACTAATGATGACTTTATTAATAAAGCCGAGTATTGATCAGCATATGGCCGATATCTTAAGGCTTCACGACACCCTTACAACATCCATATAAATATCCATACTTGAGGAACTCTATGATCACAGAAGGTTCATAAAGGAGTCGAAAGAAGATGTCGAGAGTCAGTGAAAATCTTAAAGAGGATGAAATCGGAGGAAAATTGTGGGGAAGAGAAACTTGCGAGATTTCCCGGCCCCCGCCCGTCCACTTGTTGCTACAGCCCCTCGCAGATTTCGAATAAACCTTTATAAACGGCTTTATCCCGACACTTTATTCACTCAAAAGGAATTATAATGCCTTATTCAACATGTATTAATTTAATTCAATTCACTTAATTATATTAAAAGATCCTTACTTTCCTCATGTTTAATTTTATCTAATTTCTATCGAAAACATTGAAAGAAAAAAATAAAATCAGAGAAATAATGACCCAATTTTTTTTTAAGGCTGCACAGTTAGGAAAAATCTTTTAATTTTTTTATTTTAATATATTTTAAAATAATTCAATATTTTAAGACATATCCACTCCGAGTATAGTATTGTATAAATAAAAGGACAGGCTCTATCAGCACACGTTTCCTTACTAAGTATTTTATCTACAGATAACTGAAATTAAAAACAAAATATTTTTTTTTTTTTTTATTTATGTATTGTTTATTATATTAGATATTAATATCGAATGATTGTTAAATTGTAAAAACGCCTACAAATAATGAATATATTGCAAATCGAGTTGTTTTTTCATTTTGTTTTTGTCAATCCTCTAAAACATTTTTTTTTTTTTTTTGTGTTGCTCATGACAAGAAAAAATCTAAAACATATTTCTTTTTAAACAAATAAATAAATATAGATGGATTATATTATATATATATATGTTATCGTTGTTGAGAGCTATTCATTTACCTGTAGGATAGGAAGCTATGAGATCCGGACTAGTACTGAGCCAGGAGCAGCTGAGACCAAGTCACCTAGGCAACCGACGGCTGCGCCCTGGACCATATTTCTCCTCTTGTGCACTCGCAGCCCCCCTCCGGTAGGTAAGGTGCCTTACCTTATGTCGCCCATTATACATATTTATTTTAAATAAATTTATCAAAAAATATAAATAAATTGCAATAAAAACTAACTAAATAAATCTGTGCTTGCAGCGTTAAGTTGTTGCTGTTTGTTCAACGTCCCTTTATACTACTAAGGCTAGTCGGACGATGCTACTGTGGGAGTCCTAAATTTCTCAATTTAAAAATCCCAGATATAAATAGGATAGGGATCTTTAACGAGTACCGTAAATGAGGGTTACATGAGCCCAGATTTTGAAACTTTTAACACTATTCTTTAGGGTCATTATCTGAAGATGCGTAGATTTCACTTCCTAAAATTTCATTATTGAAATGTCATAATTTCGGGCCGAAAAAATCATACGTACTCAGTGGCATGTTACCATCACTTTTTAAATAGTAGCCGGACAGGAGAACCTTTAATTGTCCTTTTAAAAAATTATGAAAACAATTTCAAAGTGAGGGAGTGAAGTAGTGAAAAAATAAACTTTGAGTAGTGAAAGCAAAAACGGCTATATTTTAAAGAAATACGATCTTAAAAAACAATAGAAATACAATAAAAACAATTTCAAATTCAAAAATAGGAAATTCAAAACGCGTATAGCCAAAGGTAAGCTTGGTTATAGAGTTACGTTAGGTTACAGTTACATACTTTTGGTCATAGTTTAGGAATCGTCACCTTAACATTCAAAAGCATTCTCAAATTCTTTTGAGAATACAAAGAATGTAGTAATTCGCTCCCTCATTTATGAATTTTTTGGAAAAAGTGAGGGAGTGAAATTTTTAAAGTCTTTATTATTTTTTAGTCACTTTAAGTAAAATTGAGAAAGACTGCAGAATCGAAAACTATGGCCATTTTCCATCAAAAAACAATAGTTGAGTGACAAAATTGCTTGGAAACTCACCAGTTTTTTTGAAGTGAGGGAGTGAAGTAACTATTGACCACAGCGTAGATTTCCCGTAATAACCTGAATCTCACAGCGGAGGCAAGCCATCGCAGCCCGTGGTCGGCAGTCAAAACGATCCTAGGGTCTTCCCTGAACCGATTCTTTCCACCCCGGGCTTTGAGCCATGCTCCCCTCAACGCTCAGACCATCCAACACTTCATGTGAGGGAGTAATGGAAAAACGTCTGGACATACCTTTCTTATTTTATTTATTGTTATTAGTAACAATAAATGACACCGCTTATTGTATTTTTTTCATGGAATCTTGAAGTAATAACTGACCGATTAATCAATTTAATCAAACACTCAATTGTTGAAAGAATACGAATTTTTAAAGTGGCTTGCCTGAGATTCGGATAAGGTGAGAGAAAGAAAAAGCAGTTACTTTTAATTTCTTTTAAGCAATTATAAATTTAGTTTGGAGCTGAAACATAGCCTCCATAAAACAACAAAAGGAGTGAAATAGTTCCTATTTTTTTCTAGTAACTAGCTCTCATTTTAATGGTTGGAAATGGACCGGAGGTACGATTTACACGTTTTCAGATAATGACCCTTTAACATATAATATTGATTGCTTATGTCGTAGTAAATGTTTTTATTTATTTATTTTTTTTTTTAATTTGGGTTTAAGCTAACCTTAAGGTTGGGTTACATGCCCCCAGACTCAATTCCCATTGAAAATACTATTTGAAGGCAGTTTGGTTCCAAGTAAGAGGGTGTTTATTAAAAAAAAATAATAATTTGTGAACATTCAGTAAACAAAAAAACGTTCATTTTAAAGACAAATATTATTTTAAAACATAATTTTAACAATGCTAGTTTTGAAAAATATAATTTAAACATTATTTTGAGCAACACTTTAGAGATATTGTCCATACATCATTAGTTGAGCGTATAACAATGTTTAGAGTCCTGTCAAATAAAACAAACCTCGTTTTATTAGTTTTGGGGGGCTTATTATAGCGGGAATCACACCTGGATACTCCGTCTTGTTCCATTTTACCAGAACGAAGTTGTCTATTTCTAGGACATCTTTGTCTTGATTTAGCAATCGGCTTAAAATCTGAATTTAATCCAAAGGCACTAATTCAGCTATATTGAAGCCTGCCATTCCTTCTGAAAGTGGCTTTGCTAATTTTATTAAATCCCAACGCTCCCTGCGTCATCCTCTTGCTCTTCACAGCTTCTAGGCATTTTTCTAGCTTTTTTTAAATGTGGTCACGATCACTTCAACCCTTGGGCTGAAGTAACCCGTATTTTAGATAATGTGTACCAGCTTTACTAATTAACATACTGTTCCATATGTGAGGTATTTATCATTTAAAAAGGCATCAATTTGCTTTGACAATAAACTTAGGACGAAATGTATGAGCTTAGCTTCAGTTTTTCTAAAGGACTAAAGTTTTCAGAGTGAAATAAACGAACAACAGGTGCATAGTTCGCAAAACTAGTTCTGTTCCTATTGGTTACTTCTCAAACCTCCTAAACTCGCACTATGGTCTATCTAGTGCTTCTGCCTACCAGCATAGCATTGAAATATGCCGTTGAACTTATCTCGAAAATACCAAGAGAACCAATCATCATTTTTCAGTTTTTTGGGCTCAAGTTACCCCCCAGGGCTCAAGTAACCCGCGTTTTCGGTACCTGACATTGTACAGGCTCTGGAACTCCATTTTACGTCCTATCCGAGAGACGGCATAGCCATGGATTTGTTACTCCCATTAAACAATCCTAGGGCCATTGCTGGACGCTAAACCGCGACCTTTAGTATTATAGGTTGCCGCGCTAACCACAACACCACAGGTAACCCCTGCAGCGTTGTGTTAAATCCAAATTTTTAGATTAGAGAAAAATGCGATAAAAACGTTGGGCTTTTGTAAAATCAGTTTTAAAAAGTTTATTTAGCAATTAACAGAGTCAATGACCTGAATGATGTTTTTATTTATAGAACAGAAAAGTACACAGAAAAAAATAAATAATGGTATCGAAAAGATTTTACCGACCACAAGTCGGTCACACTGTACAGTTCTATATACAAAACAGTTAAAAATTAACATAAAGTGACGAAACCGTTTTCCTCATCAGACAAAGGGAAAATAAACAAGGTTTAAATAGCTCTTCGGAAATGGAAGAGGAAAACCGGTTAGAAATTAGTTGGTTTTGATGAGTATGGAGTTAATTGAGAAATAATAAGATATATGGAACGTGATAAATCGACTGAAACAACTGAAAAATCATAGAATGAATTTCCAGAGCTGATTTGGCAACAAGAAACTACCCGTACTACAAAGAATGTGTTGGAGCAATTTCAAATGTTTGCAAATTCAAATCTACAGTACTCATCAGATTTTCAGATAATGTAAGAATAAGAAACGAAAATTCTCTGCTGAATTCCCTAACACTGTCTATTATACAAACAGTTGTTCACAATCAGTTTGTATAGCAACGACCTTCTTAAAAAAGTATACCTTTAAAATTTATAAGAATTCACCCACAATTAAGAACAGCTAAGTTATACCCAATTAATTCCTGACATAATACATTACATTAACCCAGAACAAATTTGCTCAATCTGTCACATAAAAACTGAAGAAAATGTACCAACAAAACTGTTCACCAATACTACCTACGATACTTGTAGCAATTTTGAAAATTTAGTGTCCTCATCCGGGAAAATAAGAAATCTGTATCGCTACGTAAAACAGGCAGTCAGGATAAGATCATTTATTGTAAATGAATAACATAATTCTATTTTTTAAATCAATATTTTCTTTTTTATACTGTACTGAATTTTTATTATAAGTTTTGTGTAGTCAAATTTTATTATAAGTTTTGTGGAGTTATCTTATTTTAAATTATTTGTTCTTTTCTTGTATTGCAATAAGCTGCTAACTTCTTGTTATAAGGATTGTATCTTACAAACAATTAATCAACGATCATTGATCAAAGAATTTGTGCACGAGTGGAAAGAAAGCATCGGACCAGGGTTTTTCAATCTCGGGTTTAGGGGACCACCAGACTGAGAGTTGGGACCCACTGAATAGAAGGCATCATTAATCTTGAATAAAAAAAAAAAAAAAAAGAAACCAAGTATAACCATCCAGTTGAACTCTTTTGAGCCAGTGTTCTTATTGGATAGCATTGTGTTGTTGTGAACACCCGTGTTGTCGTAAGGCAAGGTAAGGATGACATCAAAATAAAAAATCTGGTGCGATGCGCGCAACACACAACTTTCACTTACCAACTTACATTAGAAATTGACATGTTTTTTAATTGCCATTTCTATAAATAATATAAAAAAATGACTCGATTTCGATTAAAAATGATTAATTTAATCAAAATCATTAAAGCCGTTTTTGAGATATTCCAAAAAAATGTAAAAATTGGAAAAAAAGTTATGAAATAAAGAGCCCCCTGCATTTGACCAATTTTGTCTGTCACATTGTGAGCATATACATACACCAAATATCCAGTCTTATCAAAATCATTACAGCCGTTGTTGAGTAAATAAAAAAAAAAAACCTAAACATTAGATAAAATTCTTTAAGTAAAGTACACCCTCCGTTTCATAAATCTTGATGAAATTTCGGCTGTCGCATCGCGGGCATATACATACATCAAATACACAGTTTGATCAAAATCGTGAAAGCCATTTTTGAGTAAATAAAAAAAAATACATGAACATAAGACAAAATTTATTAAGTAAAGTACCCCCTCAAATTAATCAATCTTGATGAAATTTTGACTGTCATATCGCAGGCACATACATGCATCAAATATCAAGTTTAATCAAAATCGTTAGAGCGGATTTTGAGAAAATCGAAAGAAACATAAAAATTAGATAAAATTCTTTAAGTAAAGTACCCCCTCCGATTCACCAATTTTGATGAAATTTTTGCTGTCACATCGCGGGTATATCCATACACCAAATACCCAATTTCAGGTTCGTACGGTTTATAGTTTTTGAGCTAGTCTGTTCACATACACACACACAGACCATTTCGCGGGACTTGGTTAATTGGACTCAGGGGACCCCAAAACGTGTATTTCCGTTGAAAACCGGAAGTCGAAATTTTTCACGATCGCAATACTTTCCTTACTATATATTTCATAAATAAGTAAGTGAAAGTAAAAATATGAGAATAAATAACCCAAAAATCAATGGTTTACCATTTCCTATAGCCTTTAAACACTTCTTCTTAGTTCGTTAAGTTCCGTGTTCAAAGTTCTTCAGCATTTGAATAAGGTTTGATGTTTTTCTTGGGAATGTATTATTTTAACCTTATAAATCAAGCACAAAGCAGGAACGATTTTGGACAAGTTTTTTTGTTGAAATAGAAAATAATCTAATTTCAATTCCATGAGGGGTCATTATCAGAAAATCTGATGAGTATTGTAGATTAGTCGGATTTGAATTTTATGGAGCCTGAAAGATACAATGGGTCAAACATTTGAACATTTGCCCCAACACAGTTCTTTTTAGTATTGATAGTTTAAATCAGCTCTGGAAATTCGTTCTATGATTTTTCAGTTGTTTCAGTCGATTTATCACGTTCCATATATCTTATAATTTCTCAATTAACTCCATCCTCATCCGAACCAACTCATTTCTAACCGGTTTTCCTTTTCCATTTCCGAGAATCTTCCTATTTAAACCTTGTTTATTTTCCCTTTGTCTGACGAGGAAAGCGGTTTCGTCGCTTTCTTTTAATTTTTAACTATTTTGTACATGCGGCCGATTTGTAGTCTGTACAACAATCTTTCTCGATACCATTATTTTTGTTTTCTATGTATATTTCTGTTCTATAAATAGAAACATTCGGGTCATTGCCAACCTGTTAAGTGCTAAATAAATTTTTTAAAAATCATTTGACAAAAGCCCGACGTTTTTATCGCATTTCTTTTCAAATCTAAAAATTTGGATCGAACACACTTAACACTGCGGGGGCACAAGATCAAATGAGAAAAACTAAAATCAAATGGGGTCTTCCTGTGGTGTAGTGGTTAGCATGGCAACCTACTATACTAAAGGTCGCGGGTTCGCTTCCCGCGGTGGCCCAAGGATTTTTTAGAGGGAGTAAAAATTCCTTGGCTATGCCGTTCGTCGGATAGGATGTAAATTAGAGAACCCGAGCCTGTACGATGACAGGTACTCGTTAAAAAACCCTATCCTAATTATACCTGGATAGGCAAAAATTTAGGACTCCAACTATAGCAACGTCCGATTAGCCTAAGTAGCATAAAGGAACGTTAAACAAACAATTCCATTAGGAAAGAATATAATTATTTTTCTCATAATTTGAATTTATGCTTCGTGAAAATTAATCTAAGTTAGTTAAAAATGTGTCAGCTTGTTTATCCCGAAACCTTAATTTGATAAGTTGTAAAATGAGCCCTCGAAATGAAACATTAAAGTCTTTATGGATGAAGCTTTGGGGAAACAAGAGGTTTATTGACGGTTTGTTTGAGCCCCAAAGCTCAACTCTTCATTACCAAATATCTTTTATTGTAGTCGCATGAATATGCCTAATATAATTAATATGAAACTTTGAGTGTTTGGCTAGTAAGTGCTGAAGTAGTCGGTATCGTTTGAATAGTTTCTTTTCGTTTGTCTTGTATGAGGAAGACAAACTCTCCAGAGTTTGTTCAATATTAAAAGTTAATAATGAATTAAACTAAGTTTTCAGGAAAGAAAACAAACTAATCTTAAATATAAAGTATATTAGGGTAAACCATACAGTTATTGACACCGCAACTTTAACTTACAGAAATAAGTAAACAAGTCCTAATTTAATTCAAGATATACATGAATCTAATATTTGAAAGGTCCTCTAAGTCATCTATGAAGTAAGACTTATCAAACTAACCATGGGGAAGGATTTCACAATTAAATCCACAGGGTGTCAATAACCAGTTTTCGCACTTTTAACAATAAATATTCCCATATGGTAAAACTATTGAACTTTTGACCCAAAAAAAAACCTCTTGAGTCTTTATAAGGATAGATAAAGAGGAGCTATAGGATGTTTCAATTTGATCCCTTCATAAAAAGTATTTTTTTTTAATTTCACCACAGAAATGTAGTCTTAAGGGTGTCAATAACTGTACGGTTTACCCTCCTAAATCTATATACTCAAATAAAAACAGTTTTCTTGAAATTGGTTAGATAGGAGTGAGTTAAAGAGATTACGAGATGCTTGGGACGAGGTAAAGAGATTACAAAATGCCAACAATAAAATCTTGAAGGCCTTTCAATAAATTCTTGGAAAAAAAGCAGAATTGAGTCCAAAATCCGTTTCACGTGTTGTTTATTTAATATTTTAAAACGGCCTATCAAACCGTTTATCTGGTGTCAGTGTACATTGTTATTTGAGTCCTCAAGATATCATATATGTCTATTTTGCCCTATATAAATAGTAACATAGATAGTGTGGCCCTTTAATTATTCAAATTGTTAATCCTTTGCGCACGCAGAACATTGAATACCTTATTCACACAAAAGGTTGAAGTAGCACTATCCCATAATTAATTAATAGTTTATATACATATATATAATTACTTGAGACCGGATTCACGATTCCGGTGAAATTGGACTAACTTTTACTTTGAACGTACTACACAAAATACAAAAAAAAAATTTCCAATTACTTTAGTATACTTCAGAGAAAAAGAGGTCTCTGAAGAGAAATTCTGAATATAATTACAATTATGTATCCTATTAATCAGTAACTCGTTTACTCAAAGTTATATAAATCAGAAATTAATACAATATTTAGACCGAAAACATAAAAAAAAAAAACTGCTTCCCAAACGCATGTATTGCTCTACACGAATTATGTGCTAATTTATTAAGGGCTATGATTGATGATGATGATTGATAACTAAGGTTATAATTATATTGATTAAGGAGGATTTTTTTTTTGTTATATGATATATTGATAGGTATTATAAGATACTATATTATTGATTAAAGAGTAAAAATTTGTTTTACTACCTGTCCATACCGGTTTCACCCGGGAATTTCATTTTCCTAATGAAACGGTCGATTTCGTAAAAAACCAATGTAAAGCGGGTTCATAACGAGTTTTATGAGAATAAATAATATACCCAGAGATCGGCTGAAGTTTTGCAATTTTAATATGGAGAGGTGTTCGCACCTGGTATGAAAGAACCACTGAGCGAAATTTGGAGAATTTAGGACAAACGGTAAGGATTTCTATAAAGAACAAACAAAAAAATAAACAGAATTTCATCTTCATATATATAGATTATTGTATTTATGTATTTTAATGGGTAGATAGATAAATTAGTGAATATGTACGTATGTATAAATAATGTGATGAATAACACTGAGAATTGCCATAAGGTATGTAAAACTTTACTAATTTTATCTTTACAGCAGTAAATATTTTATAAATAGAGGATTGTGAAATCTGATAACGTTACACACAAAAATATTTATATTCATAAAACCATAAGGTTTTTGTCTCAGTGTACCCCACTGCAGGGAACACCGAGACATTTCTCGGGGACCGGTAAGACACCATATTAAAACTAAATATTTTAATAAAATTATTAATAATAAAAGATGATAACATTTTATTACGAAATTATATCATTATAACATAAACACTTTGACAATATTAGTACCACTAGACATTAGTATTTTTTGTTTTTTAATTTAGGGACCAATTATTTAATTTTGAGATTAACATTACCAAATCATGCATTGACAATAAAAAAAGTAGAATTTTGATGAAACGAGGTGATGGAATGAAATTATATTGGGTAAACCATACAGTTATTGACACCCTTAAGACTTGATTCTGTGGTGAAATTAAAAAAATACTTTATATGAAGGGATCCTATTGAAACTTCCTATAGCTCCTCTTTGGCTATCCTTAGAAAGACTCAAGAGTTTTTTTTTGGGGTCAAAAGTTCAACAGTTTTACAATATGGCAATATTTATTGTTAAAAGTGCCAAATCTAGCTTTTGACACCCTGTGGATTTAATCTTCCCTATGGTTAGTTTGTTAAAGTCCGACTTCATAGATGATAGAGTGTCAACTGTATGGTTTACCCTTTTATATTTAAATGAAAAATAATCTCTAATGAAAATAAGGGAAGGGATACCTTCCTTTAAGGGATTAGGCAATATAATTTTAATCACCTATATAATAGTATAAGTGTTTCGTATGCTGTCTCACTGTTCCCGTCTCAATCATCCCCATAGAGACTTGCTGTCTTTTATAACAAATTTCTGTTTCCGAAGTGAACAATCATTGGCCGTTTAAAGTTTAATACAAAGAGTTTTAGTTGGTGAATAAAAGGCATTAGCAGAAATAAGTGGAAGCGGTGAAATGTACAATAGTACCCACACTGTCAACGAGAAAGCAAGGTACAAATTTTATTTGCCTCGAAAACAAAATGAGGCAACTAAAATAGTCACAAACGTATGATAATGTTGGTTTCTTTCATGGAAAAGCTTACTTGTCTAATATTTAGTAACAGTACCACAAATCCTACTCTAACTGGGTCCTTGCAATTGGTCTATGAGCTAACTGTTTCACAGTTAACTGTGCCTCACTGATCCCCACTCTCCCCTATATAATTGAAATAAAAACATATACTCGCTTCCAAATCGTTCCGCAACTTTGTTTTTTGTTGTAAACAAAGATTGTTAAACGATCCACGTAATCATATAAAAAATAAGGTATGACGCAAAAAAACGGTTACAACAAGTAATAATATATATTGATACAAGCAATATTCAGCTGTGGTTCTGAGTTGCGGATTAAGCTGAATACAATAATCTGATATTAATTCAGCCGCGTTCAAGCCATAAAATAAAATCAACAAACAACTTTTGGTTTAAAATTATAACAAAATATTAACTATTAATTTATGTTTTACAACTTTGTGTCATATCCATCGCTATTTTATTTCGAATACCTTTTTCCCTGTAGCAGAACTGACCTACCTTGCTTTGGCTTCCGTTTGATACGCCCACGGCTAGAGCCATAAATAACTTCCTATACAGCTGCGGATTCAGTGTTCGTAAAACTCCTCAGTAATTTTCCGGGAAAAAGAAATTTTTGATTTTCCTCTAGAGATAAAAGTACTCTTATTCCTATATAAATTGTGTTTGGCGAATACTATATCAAAATGTTACGAAAGCGACTAAATTGGTGAGTGAAAAATTATGAAATACCTGCAAATTAAAAAGGTATAACTATTAGAAAATAAGATCAGCAAGAACCACAGGGCTAAAAATAGCCCCATACTATATTCAAAAGGATTTTAAAAAATATATTATTCCTTCATTCTATCAACTTACACATCAAGCATATACTAGTAACTTTATTTACTCGAAGTTTAGTGAATTATCGACTAAATAACCTAAGTTTAGTTATTTAGTCGATAATTCGATCAGCTTATTAAACAAAGATAGTTTAGAACTTTCTTTTTTCCTTTTTCACAGGAAAAAACAATTTCCGTCGTTTCATCAGGATTGGCGTCGATTTAAGTATGCATTGCAATTAGTTAAAGCAATAACATAAAAATAAACAATTTTAATTCCCATATTAGTGGGAACTTACAAAACCAGAAATAGAATATATTGGAGACAAAGCTCAAAAAATAGGAACCGAAAAATACCGCTCTAAAAACATCGAAAGATGTTATACTTACATTACTTCGGACATTTCATAGATTAACTAAAATTACTTTTATGAAATATTGCTTTGTATTTCTCCAGATAAAGTGTGGTACTTGAGGTATAATTGGTACGTTATAAGCCCACCAACACAGAATTTTCCTCTAATACTACCACAACCTATGGAAAAATTCTGGAGCATAAAAATTTCTATACAATTTTATTTTTTTCTCACAAAACTAAAAATTCCATTTTTACTGCTTAAAAAAAAGCATTTTGTTATCTGTATCTAATAACTTATTCTCTAAAGACATTGAACGTGCATTTAATTCAAACTATAGCCACATCTTTAGGCGAATCTGTTGCTATAATCACCCAGAACCTCAAAACTTCATAACATCTTTACGAAAGTTGCGAACTGTGAGTCGCCTGAGAGTTTCGATTGAAGACCGCCATGGGAATATTGCTCATCTTTTAAGGGCTGAAGAAGTCTGTAAGTGGTGCGGCCTCCTAATCACTAACCCTCTAAAGCATTGGGTCCTATAATGTTTATTTGTTCACCTATAGAACGAGATATCTCGACAAATATATCAGTGCGGGCTCGGATGACTTATGAGGGTTCTAGATATAAAAGCCTAGAACACTTGGACAATGTGTATTTCTTTATTATGTCATCAGTTAATATTTTTAACTCTGGTAATTTACCTGCAAACCCATAACAATAAAATAATCTTTTAATTATTCGTATGCTTCAGTTTCATATAAATAAAGTGCATATTCTGGTACCCTTTTAAATGGTAACAAGTGCATCGCGTCATTGTAACTAAAAGAAATGTATATTTAAGAAAATTTGGATAATATTGTAACGTTAAGTCGATAAGCAAATAAAAAAAACAATATATGGCGTAAACTCCCAGACCGTTTGTTGGAACAAAATAAGCGGTTGGAACGAAATTTTTGGGTCTAGATCTTTCCGTGAAGGCGTAGAACTGTCCACAATTTTCTGGAACAAATCAGGCCTGACTATTTACGATTATATATAAGGAGCAGCGACTGAACGAGTTAGTCTAAGTCTGTGTCTTGACAGTGAAGTTCAAGTCATATGATTCTGTCTTATAACGTTATCATTTTTGTAACCTGCTCAAATATTTAAGTTTCATCAAAGGTCAGGCCACACATGTCCGCACCGGATCCGCACCGCAGCACTTACATACTACATATTACCTTTAGTTATGCCTAAAGTGGCCTGTGTCTGACATGTGTGGCCTGACCTTTAGGCATAACTAAAGGTAATATGTAAGTTAAATTAAAAATATTCTGAACACAACCTATATTAGTGCTGCGGTGCGGATCCGGTGCGGACGTGTGTGGCCTGACCCTAATTTGTAGGCATTGATAACTGTGTATTTTTGTTGAATAAATATTTGTTAGCCACATAAGTGTTACAATATTTTATTTTATATAAATGGTGGTAATTATAAAAAAAATCAGTAAGTTTATTTTGTTAGTTCAACTATAGTTAAATTTAGTTTAATCCTTGTTATGTTAGTCAGTAAATTTATTTTATATTAGAGTATCTCTCATATCTTCTTCTTATACAGCGCTCAATGGTTTATTTGTTTAATTTTTTGTTTTGTTTTAATTTTATTCTAACCTGTTAACTAACATCGATTAGGTCAGACTTGGCTACGCTGTCGTATAAGCCAATAAATAAATATATATACTGTTTAAATAAAAAAAAAATAAAAAATTATTTCCTTCCCTGCCATGAAACTAAAAGTTGAACGAAGTCATCAGTTAAGACTATAGATGAAACTGTCAGGTAAGTCTTAGAACCTCAAGCTCATCTATAGAGCTAAGCTTTATTGCCCCATCAATCAAATAACTCAATCATACGCTTAAAAATCATTGCGCACACAATATAAAAAATTAAAAATTAACAAAGCTGTAAATGTAAACAATAAATATCATAAAACTCCTTTCTCTGAACATTTATCACTCCATTCATCCTTAAAAGTGGAATCACTTAGAACAAATTCAATACGCGTAGTACACGTGGTATATTTTACCAGCTGTAGTGGGAGACACAAAGCTTATATTCAACTTCGATTGAATGAAAAGTATTCTCTTTATTGGTACCGATTTCGTTCTTTATTCTCGTCAATATTGAAAATGTAAAAGCAGCGTTTAAAATTTCCAATGCTTATTGTTTCTTTTTCATTTTATGCATTGTGTTTTATATTTCAATTAATGGTTTGGGACAATGTTTCTCTTCCACCCATTCGCGAAAGCTACCTAGAGCGAATAGCTAGTTAGCTGAAGGAAATCAGGATGACGCTGAGTCCGGTTTCACTCAGTAGCATGGCCCTTTTGCCTCAAAATTTCTGCACTAGGCCATGACTAGGTTCCCGTTAATCTATGTACTTTGTAACGAAAAAAAAAACAAAAAAAATTATACTATTTTCTTATGGAATTGTTTGTTTGCTTAACGTCACTTTATGCCACTAAGGCTAATCGGACGATGCTACAGTGGGAGTCCTAAATTTTGCCTATCCAGTTATGATATCAGGATAGGGATCTTTAACAAGTACCTGACATCGTACAGGCTTATGTTATTTTTTAAAGGTTTTGTATTAATTTTTTTGTTGAGATAATTTTTTTTTATTCAGCTATAAAATAATTATGTTTTAATTATAAAAGAAGAGACGGAACCACAATAATTAATTTAAAACAGCTGTTCAGGCATTTGTTTTTTTTTTAAAAACAAACAAATTTTTTTTAAAACAAACATGTTTGCTAGCGTTTGAAGAGTGAGGAGTAAATGAGACTGTTGAGTTGATGACAGAGTGAGGATTCAATCAACTGTTCAGTTGATTGAAGAGTGAGGATTAAATTAGACTGTTGAGGATTAAATGAGACAGATTTTTATGTACATCCATCTTCGATCTTTTAATGTAATCTTTTATTTTTATTTTTGCACTTATTATCGCTTTATACTTGTAATCGCTATTTCCTTAAAATAAATAGCGTGGCGTCCCTTTATTTATTTGTGATCATTAGTAGACACCGGATTTATATACATTAAAAACTCCTCAAATATGCCATATAATATGCAAGAAAAAAGTGGGAAATATGCAACAAAATATGCAATTAAAGTTCTTTTAATTTCAAGTATAATTGATAGGAATAAGTTTTTCTGTACATTACAACAGCGAAGAAAGGTAATTCATAAAATAGAAAAGCAATTTTTTTTGTAAAAAATTATTAGAATTAAAAAAATCAGTAAGTTTTCTTTATCACAATAAGATAACTTTATTATGAATTATTAAAGCTTACAAACAGATACATTTCTAAATTATTTTCTGAAAAACTGTGCCTCCGATCACTTTAAATACTCTTACCATATAAACAGAAAATGATCTTTCCGCGTCTGCCGAAGTCAATGGTGCGAACTTAAACGCCGAAATAAATTCAGGGTCTGTGAATTTTTCAATTTTTACAGATTTTTTGAAAATATTTCACTTAATTTATTTTTTAAGATGATTCCCACTTGACCCGGGATTTTGTTGCGTTGTCACTTATATCATTTATTAATTGAAAACTGTCAGTAAGAGACATGTTTCTTGTTTCTAACTTTGTTACAGCCTCTGATAAAAACGATACATGACATGAAATAAAAGCCAAGTCATTAAAAATCTCCCCCCTTCTAAAAACTGCTATCACTTTTTGGACGCTCAGTGCATCTGGGTCCTTTTCTGCTATTTTTTCCACAACGGTAGGTTGCTTGTCAAAATGTTTAGCATAAAACAGGGCTGCATTTAGCCAAGTTCCTCAGCGATTAACAACAGGGACTGGAGGTAACGGTATGTCGTCCATCTCTTCTCTTTAAATAATTACATGGCTGAGAGCTTTCAAAAACATTTTCTTGCCGTTGCTTATCAGCTCATTAACGTCTGAAAATGTTTCTCTTATTTTTTCAGTGAAACGATTTAGTGCGTGTGCCACACAGGTGACGTGTATCATGTTACTGCAAAACACACTTAGGTTTTTTGCAGCTTTGGTCATATATGGTGCTGCGTCAATCACTAGAAGTAGAACTCTCATCTCAAACCCAGCATCTGACCATAGCAGTTTCATACTGTCATTAACGAAACGACTAATTGTTTCAGCTTTAGCTTTTTCTAGGTGCTTGATGCCAGTAAAAATAGCGGTCCTGGACCGCCTGTACTTAAAACACCCACTAATAAATTTGTGATATAAGTGCCTCTTGCATCAGTGGTTTCATCAACTACAAGGTATATGCAATTTTGCTGAACAGTATTCTTTGTTTTCCATGATCTTATTATAGCATTCTGACAGATAATTTTTACGCAATGTACTCTCATCAGGAATTTGACTTGAAAAGTATTTTTCCAAAAAGCGTTTAAAAGGCAGGTGATTTAATTTATTAAAAGGTATGTCAGACGAGACCATTCCGAAACACAAATCTTCAAAAAAAGTATCTTTTGTGGGTTTAGAAGTAGCCGGCAATAAAATTTGTGCAGAAATTTTGACGTTACAGCATTTACGTGGGAACCGAAACCCCATTCAGATTAATTAATATTTTTTAGAATAACGAATTAAATTTAAAAAAAAGTAAAAAGAAGTAAATACCTGTATTAGCATGCTGAACTATTTTAAATTTTTTTTCACACATAATTTGCTTTCCACAAGCGTTACAAAACACAATTTTTCCGTCTGACGTGAACAATTGCTTTTCGGAGTTAAATGGTGTGATCCATTCACTTAATTTTTGCTTCAAAAAAGATGAAACTTTTGGCATGGTAATAACGACGTCCCCCCTAGGCTCAACGGAACTGTACTGACTTGGTTTTCAATGTAGAAGGGTAATCAAATCTATACTGTAGGAAGAGGTTTCCCAGAATTCCCAAGTCTTTCATCAGAAGATCAACAACTCACCAAATACTAAGAAAACAAAATCCCTTGCTTTCGTGTTTTGACAAATATCAATGCAATATTAAAGTTTTTGAAAACGTAATTTATAAAGTAAGAAAAATTTCCCAAATTACGATTTTTATTCAAATATGCAAATATATGCATTTATCTCCCAAATATGCAAAATAAAATTCGGAATATACGTCACATTTGACATGGTTCGTGTAGATCTGCGATCAAACACTGAAAAACTTCAAGCAGAAAAAACATGCAATTGCAACCGATTTTAATGAAATTTGGCTCAATGTATATAGTTTTGGCCAACTTAACGGACCGGATAGTTTTTAACTTGATTATTGATCAAAATAATTCTTATATAGCGAATTATTGCAAATACAGTAGGTCGTGTTTCGATTTATTAACATGGCGTCATATGTCGATTTCATAATGTTTTTGTTTATAAGCATGCTATTGTAATACAGGTTATCATTATTATAATTTTGTATTGCGTTATGTGAGTGCAGTTATTTTTCCTATATTATTATTTTCCACTGACAAATAGTAATACAAATTTGTATTTATTGTTAATTTTCATTAAAGAATAAATAAATCAAGAAAAGGTTACAATAAATATTCAAATGTGTAGGTACTTTTTCTTCCTTTTCCTTTTTTATTTGTATTTAAATTAAATTACTAGCTAAGCGCTGAAACGCTTTGCTGAGCCCACCCTGATATCAACTTTTAGTATAGTAAATGCATTTTAATAATTTAAATTAGGCTATTATTTGAAATAATACTCTATAAATGTTGTAACAGCACCTACTGTCATAGGTGTAACCTAATAGAAACCTGACTTGGGGAGTCAGTGTTGCCAAAACTTAGTGAAAATTAGTCAATTGGCTACACTGCGGGTAACCAGTCGTAAAAACTCCCTCACAAAAAGGGTGTGTTTTGATTAGGTGTTGTGGGATACTTAGTGATTTGCTAAAGAACTGCATAATTAAGACTTTAATATTATATTTTCAGTTAATTTATTTAACAGAAGTTTCTCTTTTCATTATTCGTTTTGTTATTATTATTTAAATACAGTGTTTTTTTATTTTACCAAACCTTTTTATCATTTTTATCCCGAGATCTAAAATGTAAAATTTAAAAAATGTCAGTGAAGATTTGTAATTCCTCCTTTATCAACAATAATTTAAAGTTGAGAAAATTTAATCCCAATCGAATAGAGGCTGTTACTTCCTAAGTTGTAATTATCTTTAAATGTAAAATTTAAGAAATGTTAGCGAAGATTTTAATCCTTTCTTTAATTTAAAGTAGGCTATTATTGGATATGATATTTACTTATCTTTAAATGATTGTTGATTAAGAAAGGATTACAAATCGCGGCATTTTTTAAATTTTACATTTAATGATTATTACACCTCTACTGAACAGGAATAATTGTTATTTGGGTAACCTCAAGTTTCAGATTTATCCGCCATAAATATGAGAGTACTACTGCAAAATAATCCATCGGCAGATATATTTTTTAAACAATTGCAACAACTGTTGTGAGACGAAAAATGAACTGTCTACGAAATATAAAGTGTCTTTCCTGATATTTTGAACAATTATTTGGACTATAAGTGGCTGGGTAGTCGTGCTATTTTGGCAGCAAAAAATGTTGATTTCGATGAAATAAACTTCCAAAATCAATTGACAATGTTCTAGATGTAAACGAAGCCGTAAATTTCCCATCTGAATTTTTTAATTCCCTGGATATACACCCAAACAATCTCCAGTTGAATATTGGCTCACCGATCATTCTTCTTCGTAACTTAAATCCACCTCAATTGTGCAACGGAACACGTTTGGTCATTAAAAGGATCACAGGAAATGTTATTGAAGGAAAAATGTTACCTGGAAGGTTTATAGGAGATATCGCCCTGTTGCCACCTATTCCCTTGGAACCGACAGAATTTTCAATAAAATTTAAAAGGCTTCAATATCCTATTCGTTTGGCTTTTGCCATGACCATAAACAAATCCCAAGGGCAAACAATGTCCACTTGGACTTTGAAAATCCGTGTTTTTCCCTTGGGCAATGGCCTAACTCACGTGGGAAATGGGTATCGCCTGCTCACGTGAGTGGAAACCATCAAATCTTTGGTTTGTGTTAAAAAAAAAAAAAACAGGTTAACCCAAAACATTTTGAACAAATTAGTACTTGAATAAATAAAAATTCTTAATTATATTATGTAAAAACCTCTTTAAGAAGAGATTTATTATCACTCAAATATATTGCTAAATTAAAAGCTTCAACACACCACCCTCCTACCGAACACTTATTAGCCGAAGGGTTGGGAAATCGAGGTCTCAAAGAAATTGAGAAAAACGCCTATCAAAAGGACATATATGACGCGTTAACCAAGATTGGCATGACCCTGAGCAAAATTAAACCCGTTGTTAAACTAACAATACCAAGTTGAAGTAGTGTTAGGCCAATAATCTATAGATCAATGACTGAGGTTATCAAAACTTACTTCAGTCATCCTTTTTAAAATTAGTGGAAAAATATAGCCATTTCGAGTTAGTTTATACCGATCCATAAAAAAAGGGCGATAGTGTTGGCAGCTCTGTGAGTCGTAAACACAACCAGCTCTTTTTTAATCAAACTACATTGAAGTATGAGATGTAAAAAATAAAAACTTTAACTTTCCTATATTCTTTACCAAATACTTTTAAATGGTGTAATGCTCTATTCTCAATCACGTTGGATTTTGATTAGCTGAAAGGTTTTCATCTTTACCAAAGAATATTGGTATTACTCTATTTGTTTAAAAATATTAGGATATAACTACTGAGCCACAGCAACGCGTGGCCGGGTCTGCTAGTATATATATATTTTTTATTTTTTTTTATCGACAACTTTCTTAAGGTATGATGGTTTGCGCGGCATCCAAGCATTCTGGCAGAAGTTAAGCCTAGTTTTCAATCCTAATTGGATGGTAGGGAAGCTTTACGTCCAGAAACAACCTTTTTAAGCTGTTACTTACCAACGGATATTATTTACACTTCTACCAAAATATAAACTTATTTATTAACTTATTAAAACTGTATTAGGAAAAAGTAAGCTGCGGTCTCTCCTACATTTTTTCTTGTTCTGTTAAGCGAAACTGCCCTTTAACGCAATCGATACTAAATCACTTAATTTATATAAATATTTATATCACCGTATATATTAAGATATATATATATATCTTTACGCTTTACTATATAGCTACAAAAAAAACTTTGTTGAGGCAATAATTGCCATTGGTGAAGCGAACTAGGCCAAACAATCCTGCGGTTTGTGTTAGCTTGAAAAGCAGCCAATAGCGTTGGATATTCCAATCTATTCTACAATAGCAACATGGCCAACCTTTAATTAAACAATTTTTTGTTTGTTTTTTTTACAGAAAAATACTAGTCAATTATAAATATGGAAATATGAATTAAGGGAAATTAGACACCAAAGTAAATACAACACAAGACTCCTTCAATATTTCATAAAATACATCGACAACAAATATATCATTCATGTTTGGGCAAAAGGGCTTAAGTCATAAAAAATTTTTTTTTGTTTCGTCTTCTTAAAAATCACAATTGACTGTAATTTATTCGTTATTCCAAATTTATTACCGTCTCTGTTAGAAGAATATAGTTTAATTTATTATTCTGGGATAAAGGAATACAATCAGAAAGAATTTATAACGATTTTCAATAGCTTGGTAAATCGTTTTTTAAGCTTCACATTCCATAACTAGACCCCTTTTGACCAAACACCAGTGGTATAATACAATTGAACAACAAATACAAAACTCATAATAAATTAATCTGGAAGCCATAAACGTATATATACATATAAATATACTCAACCTTTCAATAAAATTAATGTCAAAATTTGTCGCAAAAATAAAATATACCATTAAAAATCAATATTCAAAATTACCTTCTGAAAAAAGAATATTATTGGTTAACCATATTAAAATTCGTATGCATCTAATTCCTATTTTGGTAGTTAATACAAAATGTTTTTCCAGTACATCAGATTATCCTGTAAAAATTCTTTTAACATGTAAAGTTTTGAAATTTCACTAATAAGTTACCTGTTCATTTTATTTCAACGATAATTTATTTCAAAGCACGAAATCTATAAAAAAACAGATTCGGCGGTGAAAAATACCAATTAAATAAATAATTTTTTTTTTTTATTTACATCAATAAAATTTAACTCTCAAGCAGTTGCAGCAGGGCAGTATTTATCCAAATACTGTACAACCTCGTTTATCCTAACTAGAGGCAATCCAGATAATCGACAATCCGGATAATCCGAAAATATGAGTAAAAACAAAACAAAAATTCTCAAACAAAAGAATTTGAAATGTTTACTATTACATATATATTTTATTTGTAAATAATAAAATAAAATTTGTCACATCATTTTACCTAAAAAGTCTACTTGCTGCTGCTGTATTAAAATGAAGCACAGTTCACTTAAAAGCTTTATTATTCCGGTTTGGTCGGCATTCATCAAGGTAATTTTCGGTGAAATAATAATTGTATTCTTGTTATCAGTTACTATAATAATTATTGTATATTTGAACATATTATAAAATAAATAATTTATTTTTGAAGAGAAAAGATTTAATAATATATTTTTAGTTTATATTTAATAATAAAAACGGGAATCGAACCCGGGTCTTCCGCGTGACACGCGTGACTTGGCACCGTTTGGAAGCGACTCCGTGGTGTAATCGATATCATACCGCGCATGTCACGCGGAAGACCCGGGTTCGATTCCCGGCGGGGCCAAATCTTTTCTCTTCAAAAATAAATTATTTAAAATAATTTAAAAAATAGGTGGTCACCCACAATGATGGTTAAATTAATATAAAATATTACAAAATAAATATGTCTAAAAATCTGGTCCTGATAATCCGAAGATCCGTATAAGCTAGGGCAGGGTAAACAAGGTTTTAATGTATTTCTTTATTTCTCTTCTTTTTTTCTTGTAATGTATTTGATAAATAATCGGCTACTTGATTTAAAAAAATTGTAACTGACTTTTTTGTTACTCTCCTTCAAAATTATTTGTATTTCTTTAAAAAAGAAAACTCACGATATTTATTATTTTTTTTTTTTTTATTTTTTTCCTTCTTATAGTAGCCCTATAAGAAGGGAGTTTATTTTCCACAAGTGCCATACAATATATGTACATAACTTGTGCTTAATGTTAAACAAAACATTACATTGTAATGAGATTCAAAGATATTAAACAATAGTTTACAATAACAAGAAACAGAAATTATATAAAGTTGTACATAAAATAATACACACAAAATATATAAAGTTATAGAATATATAACCTAAGAAAGAACTTTCAAAAAAGAAACTACCTTACAAAATAACAATAAACAAGAGGAAAATTACAATACAAGAAGAAAATACATAATAACACTGAAACCCAGGATGATAACACACAAAATACCAATAAATAGGATACTTAGCAACTAACATTGACAAACACGTAATATAAATATAAACCTGTAAATAGAATTATGAACTATCTTTCACTGTGGTTAATATCTATCGATAGTGAGAATTTACGTTTCCCATTTTCTCATAAATTTGTTTTGCGAATAATTTTAGTGCTGAGTTATGTTTATAGAATAATTTTTCTCCCTCGACAGGCCAATTTTTGTTCTTCTTTGTTACTTCGTCTCGTAGTAGTTGTCGTTGAGCTGAGAGAAGTCTGCAGTCGTCAAGGAGATGCTGGTATGTTTGTTCAGTTATGAAATCACAAGGGCAATATGGGTTGTCTGTTAGTTTGAATCTATGTAAGTAGGATTTAATTGAGCCATGTCCTGTGAGTAATTGTGTGGTGTAGAAATCAGTGAGTGTACTCTTCGTACCTAAGTAATCGGTTACGTTCGGTATAAAGTTTTTTAGATGTAATCCAGTTGTTGAAGATGTCCAAGCAGTTTGCCATTTGTTTATTGTATCTGTTTCTAAAAGTTTCTTGAGATGTGTTTTTGATATTTTATTATAGCTTAGTGGTAAGTCAGTGCGTTTTGAAGCTTTTTTGGCTGCATTGTCGGCTAAGTCGTTTCCGAGTATTCCTGAGTGACCTTTGATCCATGAAAAGTGGATGTTTTTGTTAATGTTTTGTAGTCTAGTGATTATCTGTCGAATTTGTTCAGTAAGCGGGTCATGAATATAATGATTGTTGAGAGCTTGAAGGCAAGATTGACTATCAGTGTATATGTTAATGGATGTAATGTGTTGTAGGTTTGTTTCAATGTATATTAGACTGTTGAGTATTGCTAGTTTTTCGGCCTGGTTGTTTGTACATAAGCGTCCTAATTTGTATTTCTGTACGTCAGTTAGTTCGTTCTTGAGAAATACTACGAAAGCACAGCCAACAGAGTCACCTTCTTTACTTCCGTCAGTGTAGATTTCTGCATCGACATCATCCATTGGATTTATATGAATTTTCGAATATTGTGAAGGATGCATCCATTTAGTGACATCAGTTGGCCTCTCGATATCCTCAATTCTGTAAAGTTCGTTGTCTTCTGTGCTATGTAGTAAGTTATATTTCATTGTGTATTGTTTCCTAATGAGGTCGATGGGCACAATTTTTGCTAGCACGCAAGCTGCATTGTAGGAAACTGTCTTAAAGCCCTTTATTATTTTTAAAGCCATCAGCCTTTGAATTCTCTGGAGTTTTGTAAGGTTATGTTTGCGGTCTAATCCAGTTTGCCAAATATTGATTGCGTAAGTTAATGATGGAAGTACAGCTCCTTTATACAGTACGTGTAGTGCTTGTGTTGATAGTCCCCATAAATTACGAGCAGCAATAGCTAAATTTTGAATAAGCCGTAGTAATTTGTAATAAAGTCTGTCGATGTGCGTGTTCCAGTTTAGTTTATGGTCTAACGTAACACCTAGGTATTTCAGCGAGTTTACCCTTTTTATCAATTTATTTTGTACCCATATGTTAATATCTGGTGTTTCCCTTTTTTTTGAAAAAATTATGTAATTAGATTTGTCATTATTGAAAGTTAATTTGTGCTCATGAGCCCAAGCATTTGTTAATCGCGTCACGTAATTGGCTAAGATTTGGAGTTCATTAAGGTGTTTTGATCTAATTAGAACTATTAAATCATCTGCAAAAGCTATTATATCGGTATTAGTAGGAAAGTCTTTTTCTAGCAAATTATTGACAATTAAGTTCCACAATATAGGTGAGATGCTTGAGCCCTGAGGGGTGCCTAAGGTCTGTGATTTTTTTAATGTTATTGTCCCCATTGTTAAGTATGTAGTGCGATCCTGAAAAAAGTGTTTAATTAGTCGATATATGTTTAGTGGGCATTGTATTTTTTTCAATGCGTATAGAATTGATGGCCACCAGGCGTTATCAAATGCACCCTTTATATCCAGAGAGATCATCACTGCATGGGACTTGGCTGTAAGTGAGTCTCTTATAAATGACAACGCTTTTGTCAGAGCATCCACTGTTGATGTTTGCGGTCTAAAACCAAACTGGTTGGGATGCATTAGGTTATTGGAATATATATAATGAGAAAGCCTACTATATATTAGTTTCTCTAAAACTTTCCCTGCTGTAGGAATTAGTGATATCGGTCTTATAGAGGACATTGAGACATTCGGTTTTCCTATTTTGTTTATCAGGATCAGTTTCGAGTTTTTCCATTGCTTCGGAAATATGCATAATTCAAAGCATTTTTTGTACAGGGCAGATTCGGAAGTTGAATAAAAATTCGTTTAAAGATATCTCCCGTAATTCCGTCTAATCCTGGTGATTTTTTGTTTTTTAAATTATCTATAACCGTATGAATTTCCTCGTCGGTTAAAGGGGAGTCCTTTTGAGCAACTGGATCTTTAGTGATATCAAGTCTACGGAGTCTGTGCTCCTCTGTATCCGTCAGTGGGTTGTCTGTTTTGATTAGAGAGTCCAAAATATATTCATAAGTATCATTAAAGGAAGTAGTAAAAGTTCCGTCTTCCTTCTGTAGCGTGTTTATCGCCAACTTCTTATGAAGTTTATCATTTGAAAACTTATATGGCCAGCCCCACGGATTTAGAGGATCGATATTACTACAATATTCCTTCCACGCATTCATTTTGCTCCTTCTAATCGCATTTTTGTATAGGCGTTTGCTATCTAAATAATCGTTTTTCCTCGATAGTTTTAAATCGTCATTTCCTTTTGTTTTTTGATACGTTTTTCGTAATTTGTTCGTTTTAGTTCTTAATGACGTAAGCGAATCATCCCACCAAGGTTTTGGTTTATATTTTATATTTTTGTTGCTTCTATAGTTTGGGTTGTATACTTTGAACGATTTGTTGCATGACTTTGTAATAGTTTTGGAAAATTTAGTTATGACTGCTTCTAGATTATCATCATTTAAAATTTGTGTGATTGCTGAATCTATTTCCCCACTAATATGGAATTCTTTGCGAATTTCATTTGTGAATGTTAATTCGAAGTTTTTTAGGTCATTATCATTATATTTGTATTTGATCCCGGTGATATTTGTTGTATGATGGTTGGGTTTATGAAGATTAATTTGGAACTCAAGTGTTAGGTGATCCGAAAAATTTTCGCTTGTTTTGATTTTCCACTGCCCTACTTCATTTATTAGATTGGTTGTTATCAAAGTAAGGTCAATATTACTAGATCCATTGGCTCCGTCAAATGTGGGCAGGTTTTGGTTTTGATTTAGAATGTATAAGTTGTTAGTTATAATAAATGCCTCTAAGCAACGTCCACGAGAGTTTGTTATATAGTCGTACCATAACGTTGATCTCGCATTGCTGTCTATTCCTATAATAATTTTTTTATCAGCAAAGATATTTAGAATTCGTTCGAGTTTAATGATATCGATGTTAATGTCTCGCGTAATATCGAAATAGGAACTGATAACTATGTATGATTGGCAGTTAACATTAACCTCTACAACTGTTAAATCTCTGTTAGAATATTCAGTGTGCATGATGGAGTTGATGTTTTTGTTTGCTATGATTATTTGAGAGCGGGAGTCATTTTTATCTCCTCGGTACGTTGTGTATTTCAAATTAGGTAATTTTTTACCTAAATATGGCTCTTGGATGATTGCAATGTCAATACCGTTTTGTTCAATAGAGTTTGACAATAATTCCGTGGCCAATTTGCTATGTTTAACGTTTAGTTGAGCGAAATTAAGTTGGTAGTTACTATTAGTAACGGTATTCATAATGAAAAATAAAAATAAAAGTGGGGTGACTGTATAAGAGATATCGATAATATTAAATTAGCCGAATGAATTTCGTTTCTGTTAAAGCTAGTAAATATAGCTAAATTTTTGTTTTCAAATTTATGACCACTAATCTGTGGGTGTAATCCAAGGATTATAGCCAGAATAAAATGTATAATAAAGAATTGATTAACGCAATTTGTAGATTTTCGATATAAATATTATAAATAAATATTTCCATAGTATGACAATGAGGTTAGGCAGGCAGTTGAACATGTGTTTTTATGTTTTCTGTTTAATTGATCGAATGCTGAAAGTTGAGAGAGGTTAAATTGGTTATAATGAAATATGAGATCTGTTTCACAAAATCTAGGGAATAAACAAATTATACAAGGAATAATAATTACTAGATACGTTTTATTAGCAGTTTTATAATCACCCTGAAATAAGATATGCATTTGATAAGTGCCTATAAACAATAAAGATTCTATTAAAACAGATATCCAGTCTATTGGCCCCATATTATTTAGTCATAGTCAGT
Organism: Aelia acuminata; assembly: GCA_911387785.2. NCBI lineage: Eukaryota > Metazoa > Arthropoda > Insecta > Hemiptera > Pentatomidae > Aelia > Aelia acuminata. The sequence goes on along the minus strand of OU426982.1, from coordinate 30,432,815 downwards.
ATTTTGAATTAGCCTGTTGAGGAAGAATTTTTGAGTAGGGCACACGTTACTAAATGAGGAATGGGAAACACATACCTTTTGATGGGCTTTGCAGTATTTATTGTAGATAATGCAATTAATGCATTTATGCTCCTCCTTCTTTTCCTTGTTTGGACAGTCCCTGGATTGGTGTCCCTCCGAGCAGAACGGGCAGGTATAGTCCTTAGCTTCGCATTTAGTAGTACTGTGGTTGAACCTTGAGCAGCGTCCGCAGCGACGAAGAGATAGGTAGTCCTCCGCCGAGCAGATGCTGTAGAACAGCTTCAGTCGGGAGTTGAGCAGGATCTTCCTCGCTCTTGAAGAAACGTGTAGTACAGCATGCCTACGCTCCTTATTATGTTTCGATTCTATAATAAATGCAGTAGTAATTTCGTCTTCTGAGATTCCAAGCTCTTCGTTTTGGCATCGAATAGTATTAGTGAGGTTATGTTTATTTGCTTCAATAGGAACATTCTTTATGATTATTGTGGGTTTTAATTTTTGTATGGGTTTAGATTTGAGAGGTGATTGTGATTCTTCTATTTTTTGGTGTATTTTAAGAAGGTCGTTTTTGTTTTCGGTTTCAACGATAAGGAGACCGTTTTTGGTTGATTTAAGGTTTTTAATCCCCACCTTCATTTCGATTGGATTAATTAGACTTTTAAAATGTGTTTTTGAAACTTCAGTATCAGCATTTGGAGTCGCGTTAGATATAATTAATTTATGGGAAGTTGAAAGAGGTTTGGATTTCAGAACACGGGAATAGGTTAGATCGCCAGTGGTCCCCACATGCTTACCTATTTTTGATGTATCTTCATTTCCCTGGTCCAGTTCTCGTTGTAGATCCTGCAGAAGGCTTATAGCTTTCAACACATCATCTTTCAAATCCTTCCTTAGTGTTACAAACTGCCCAACTGGTAATAAGAGTGCGATAACATTTTGTAAGAAGTTTACCTTGTCCGACATCTTGGACCGAATCGATATTTATTATTTTAATTATAACACAATGAACACATGTATGTTTACAGTATTTCGACAAGATTAATATAATTTTTTTTGTTAAATAACCATCAAATGTAAAATTAATTTCATATAAATATTATGTTATGAGGACCAACTTGATACATTTTATAGATAATGGAACGATTGTATGTAGATCGATTTTTTAAAATTGTTCCCATTAATATGAGTTAAGACCAACATGTATTTATTCTTTAAATTAAATATTTAACTAATTCCATACATAATAAAGAAAAATTATATATGTATGTAAGATGGATTCTAGCTCAACAATAGGCTTTGTCTTTGTTATATTTGAGGGTTAAGGTATCAGATAGAATTATCCCTGACCTGGAAGCAGGGGATAAGCATGAAATATCTCAAGCAATATTATTCTTTCTTGTAACAAGTCAGAAAAATAATTCAAATACTCGAATTATTCATAAATATTACTTAGAGAAGATTTTTACGTTAGCAAAATAAATTGTATTAATATTAAAACATTAAATATATAATTTTTAACTATGTAATTATGCTTTATTTTTATTTTTTTATTTACTGTGTTTTGCCCTAAATGGTCGCTGGCATTTTATTTTTTAATAATATATTTCTCGGTATAAACAGGTTTTTCTTAAAAATTTGAAGATCTTTTTAACGCTTTGTTCATAGCCTTTCAATAAATCATGCAGTTTTTCTTCAAAATTTTCTCCAGACCTCGTTACTTGATATCTGGGACAATCCAAGTTCTACGCTGATTATTTAGGAGCATTCTCTACATATGGGTGGTTCTAATTTTTTCAAGCGAAATTCGTGAAAAAGTTTGCAGTAGACTTTGCAAAGACTTTTATAAAATAAGTTGTTTAAAATAAAGAAATGTTAATACTGTATAAAATGAAACTATTTATTAAAATAAATCACTTCGATATGTAGTATGATAGCGTTGAGGATAGTTTCAATATATGTTTGTATATTATTATTTTATTTAGGTTTTATTTTTCAAAAGATATTATTCTTTTTTTTTATTTGAGTACGCTGTTTCTTTTTATCTGACATACTTATACCAATATAGTGTACATTTGATATTATAAAATATAGTATATATATTAAAAGATTTCGTGTCCCCATGTGTTTGTAAAATGACAAACTCCTCAACCGATTTTGATGAAATTTGCCTCATTGTGTGTAGCTTTGTCCAACTTAAAAGATAGGATAGTTTTTATTTCGATCATTGGCCTCTATATTTCTTTGTTTACGAATTAAATGCTTATTATATACAACTGAGTGTGATAAGTTGTAAGTTCTATAAATTTCCAACAGATGGCGGTTTAAGTTGATTTATTGACTCAACACCTCATTTTCTTTCGATATTTAGGGAGGGTAAGCATAAATCTATTTTTTCCTGCTTTGACTAGGAAAATCCGTGTTTTTCCCAGGGCGTTAAGTGTCGCCTTTTCACTAGGGGGGAAAACATCGAATCAATTTGTTTTTGCAAACAACAAATTAACCAAAATCATTGTGCACGTATTAGTATAATCTCCTGATATGATATCTCATATCATCATGTGTTATATTCTGAATTTGATTAATATGTATTATGGCAAAAGATTAATTTGGTACATGTTTGCAAACTATCTATAGTGATTGTACTAAAGCCTTTTCCAATTATATTCTTTATTATTTCCTTTTACATGTGTCATTCATTAACAGATTATGGTCAAATATAAGATGTAGACAATAAAAACTTTAACCCATCTAAATTCTTTACTAAATAATTTTAAATTGGCTAAATTATATTTTAAACCCGTTGGTTTTTAGATTAGCTGAAAATTTTGGTATTTATCTTTATCAGGGAATTTGGAATTAAAAAGGAATAGGAAATAACTAATTCAACGCATTATAGCTACTAAGCCACAGGAACGCGTGGTAGGGTCTCCTCGTACACTATATAAATCGACAGGAATTGTTTATTGCTTTTTTGTATGAAAAAGGGAAAAAGAAAGTTCCGAGCTACTTACTACTTCAGACTTTATTATAAGCTGATTAAATTATCGACAAACTTAAATAAAAAATAAGTAAATAAAAAAAAAAATAAGAACATCCGACTAGAAAATAATTTCTTTCTTTAGGAAAATGAAATAAAAATATCTTTAGCCTTATCTGATGACAACAATGAGGAATTGGTTCGGAATTTACCGTTCTAAGCTCACTCTCTTATCCGAAGAACATCCTCCATCCAGACGACACACGTGCCAACTAATACATTAATGCATTCACAACTCTAGCAAGGAGAACTTTCCTTATTGAAAACTTTAACGACACGTTCTCCAAAGGGGTTTCACTAATTTCCAGCAACTCCAGGAATGTCTAGACAATATAATTCTCCTTCTACGTTGAGGAATCCGCCTTTTACGAAATAATATATTTGAGGACCTTCAGAGACAAGTGAGATTTAAAAAAAAAAAAAAAAAAGTAAATAAGCGGAATACAGTTATTAAAATGCCACTCCTTTGAGTGGTAAAGAGACCAAAACAGATTTAATAGCACGGATAAGTTCAACACGTTAACAAACCTATTCGATACCAATATTCGTTAAAATTGGATAAACCGGTAAAAATATGAAAATTATAATATCAGGAATGTCTTCTTGTCGAAACATCAATGGAGAAGTGCAAGTCTAAAATTATACTTTTTAATATTTTATTCCTTCGTTTAAAAGACTCTTTGCAAACCCTAGTGCCAAGCTTGAGTTTGAGGAACTAACCCGAGATACGGAGGCTTGGTTTATGTGAAATCTATCAACCAAAATATAATAAAATATATTTCAGTTACTCTACAATAAAACATCTCTATCAATTACTAATAGGACCTCTGACAAATATGACATAAAAAGTATTCAAAAAAATCTGCTGCGTGCTCGCAACAAACAACTTTCACTTACCAAATTACTTAGATTAGAAATTAATGCGTTTTGTTAATTGCTACTTCTCAAATGAACAGAACGGCTTTAATTATGAACAATGGTCTGTCTTTAAAGGCGTACTCCGCATTCTTTTTTTCTCCTCTACATGTTTTTTTTATTTTTATCATATCCCATATTTAGCCATTTCTTATTTTTAGGCGTAACGAGAGACAGTTAATTTCTCCATATAAACAAAAACAAAGGTACTTTTTAAGAAACAAAAAAACGAACAAATAAAAAAGGCCCCTACCCCATTTAAGTCCCCACAGAACATTTCAATAATGATAAAGCTTACCTGATATTAAAGAACACCTAATTTTCATTAAACATGACGAATTTGATAAAAATCGTTAAACCTGTGTTTGTGATCATCGAAAAAAAGGTAAAGATTGGAAAAAAAAATTAAAGTAAAGTGCCTCCTCCGGTTGATCAATTTTGATGAAATCTTGGCTATCAAATCTTGGGCATATACATACATGAAATACCCAGTTTGATCAAAATGGTTAAAACCGTTTTTGAGTAAATAAAATAAACACGTGAAAATGATAAAAAAAATTATAAGTAAAGCCCCCCCTCCGGTTGATCAATTTTGATGAAATGTTGGCTATCACATCTTTGGCATATACATACATCAAATACCCAGTTTGATCAAAATCGTGAAAGCCGTTTTTGAGTAAATAAAAAAAAACACTTGAAAATTATACAAAATTTATTAAGTAAAGTCCCCCCTCCGGTTGATCAATTTTTATGAAATTTTTACAGTCATATCTCGGGCATATAAATAGATCAAATACTCAGTTTAATCAAAATCGTTAGAGCCGTTTTTGAGAAAATCGAAAAAAACTTAAAAAGTTATTAAATAAAGTACCCCCTCCCTTTGAACAATTTTGATGAAATTTTTGCTGTCACATCGCGGGCATATACATACACTAAATACCCAATTTCAGCTTCGCACGGTTAATAGTTTTTGAGCTAGTCTGTTCACACACACACACACACACACACACACACACACACACACACACACACCATTTTGCGGGACTTGGTTAATTGGACTTAGGGGACCCTAAAACGTGTATTTCCGCTGAAAACCGGAAGTCGAAATTTTTCACGATCGCAATACTTCCACTTACTATATATTTCATATATAGGTAAGTGAAAGTAAAAATTAGTCCATTACAGTTTGGTTTTATTCATAATTGTAGATAATAAAATAATGTTTGAAATGAGCATTTAGAATGTTTAGATTTCGCTCAGTTCGGCAAGGATCAGAAATTTCTAGTCCTACAGGGGGTACCACAAGGTTCAATACTGGCCCCTCTACTCTACATTGTATACACCTATGTCTTACCAGCAAGCACGAGACATTGAACGCTACTTACGCAGACGATACAAAGATTTTAACATCAAGATTCGTCACATGCTTCGCTAACCTTACAAATCTACTTACATATATTAAATGAATGGTGCAAAATATGGAAAATTAGACTTAATCACAAGAAATCAAATCATATAAATTTTACTTTCCGAAAAGATATCTCCCAACCGATTTATATCGAAAACATCCAAAATCCTCAAACAGACACAGTGCAGAACTTCGGACTAACCCTCCATAGAAGGTTAGTCAAATCTGCTAATTTTCGACACATTTGTTTACAGGCGCAGATAAAATAAAAGAAAGTATCAAGAAATTTTCAATTTTTATTTATGAAGAAAGTGGGATTTACATTAGAACATGCCATTCACTGAAACGTTTTTTTATATAATAGAGGGATGATAAAACATATCATATTATTTAATTAAAATAAAAACATACTGGACAAATAAATAATAGACCAGAAGGTCTCGGAGAATATTGTCACTTTTACATTTCCTTTAGGTGTTACGGAATAGTTAAGGATAATAATTAATTCAATATTAATTATACCGTTCACCACTTCAATCCATGGACTATTTCCAGGTCCAACGGCTATGCTAGGATTTGATCGGGACTAGATGAAAAGATAGAACTAGAGGAACAGAATCTACCAGCGAATATTTTGCGTGTCTTGAGCCGAAAGCTAAGCTTTGTTGGATTAGCTTCTACAGCTCTGAGCAGAAACCAAATGCGAGGAAAATAGTCCAGTGGATATTAACAATGTACTGCACTAGGGGTTTGTTTAATCTGAGCAGGCTGTGGTGTGCCAAGACTGAAAATCTTCCACCCTTTGTTTGAATAGGTGTATCAAATCAACATGCGGGTAAAATTTCATCCCTTACTTGATTGTGCCTTAATTAATATTTCACTGCGAATCTTTTAATATTCTAAAAAGGATCTTTCCCTCTGGTAATTTCAAAAATATCTTTAAAGGTGCCTTCACATTCTAAGAACTTTACCCTCGTACAGGTTCTCCCCCGAGCCTTGCCGTACCGGCGAACAGCCATTTATACGTACGTGACGTTAAGCAAACAAATGCGGCTGACGCACCCAACTCTACCTTCTGATGAGAAAAAATCTCCATTAACAATATATTTTATTTCATCTGAAAAATAAAAAAAAGGAGACGAATTAGAAACGGCGCACTAGTATCACAAACAACTGTCACTAGCACAAAAGTGACACTAGCGCTATCCCCGAACAGAGAAAGTACCTAGAATACCCGAACAGTCTTCGTGAAGGCTGTTATATGGTGAGGTTCGTAAAGTTCGTAGAGTGTATCCCATCAAGTTGTAAGGCATGTATGAGGAAATTATTCAATTTTTCACTCTTACGTAAAGTTAATATTTTTTTTATAAAGTAGATAAGCATTTTTTGTTAGAAACATTAATAAATTTAGATTGTCACATTTCTTTATTTTGTTTTATTTCAATGAATTATATACTTCATGGGTGCTTAGAGGCAGAGGCTATCACTTAATCCTTGAAAATGATGTTTCGTTATTACTTAACTATTTAACTTCGATAGTTACTCGTAAAATAACTATCGATAGTCTCGATAGTTTAAAACTATCAATAGTATCGATAGTACCATCGATAGTTTTACATCACTAATGTGAACATAAAATTAGATCTGGACATTTGAAAATAAGATGTAAGGAGATGGCATCAGAGAGGGAAGAAAGTTCGATAAATTGAAGAGTAAAACTAATAAAACTGAATTGGAGTTCAAAGTCAGAGGGTTAACCTTTTACAGAAGGCTCTTCAAACTTCGTTATGGAAAAGTTTTGCTGCTTAATAAGTAAGTCAAAAGCCCCGAAAACCTAATAACTTGTAAATATTAAGTACCCAAACGCTTATTCTCTTTTAACGAAGAGAGAGCTTCTATTTGAAGGATCCTCTTTACCAAAATCGAATGTATAAAGAAAAATTGAATATACATATAACGAAGTAAGGGAGTAAGGGTACAAACTAGCAATTATTAAAATCGAATGTACATTTGTAATGGGAAAAGAGATAGTTGTAAAAAATCATTTTACAACTAAATCAGGAATTCATAAAAATTACATAAACAAATATTTCTATATTTAATGCTAAGGTATTGCGAGATAAGTCAACCTATCTAATTTAATATTATGATCATGTTCCATCCATGTCTTCGTTAAACATAATTGCTAACGAAAACACATGCGTTCCTTATGGTATGATACGGGGATCACCTACATATAGCATTTCCAAATCAAAATTTAACATTTAAGTTGTAATTTAAAAATTATTATTTCAATTTATGTAAGGACATTTATAATCATTTGATACATTTTTTTTTTTTTTCAGATAACTAATATTAAGGTAAAAGATATAAAAATAAAATGGCATTTATTTTTAAATCTATATTTTTGTATTAATTTAATATTTTTGTCATTGGTTTTTAAAAGCAAAGGGGAGGGTAGAGGTATTTAATCGATTGGACAATTTTTCATTAGGAATTATCTTCACTTTCACTTACCTATATATGAAACATAAAGTAAGGGAAAGTATTGCGATCATGAAAAATTTCGACTTCTGGTTTTCAAAGAAAATACTCTTTTTGGTGTCCCCTGAGCCAAAACTATAAACTATAAACAATACGAACCTAAAATTGGGTATTTGCTGTATGTATATGCCCGCAATGAGACAGCAACAATTTCATTAAAATTGGTCAAACGGATGAGGCACTTTATTAATAAATATTGTCTCATTTTTACGTGTTTTTTTTTAAATTTTATAAAAAACGGCTCTAAAGATTTTGAAAAAACTCGTCATGTTTAATGAAAATCAATTAGTCTTTAATCAGGTAAGCCTTATCATCATAAAAATGTTCTCAGGTAGCTTATATGGGTAAGGGGACTTTTTTGTTTTCCGATACAGTATCTTTGTTTTTGATTATATGGATGTGGATTGTATATCGATTAAACATATAGGGATAAAAAAAAAAAAGAAAAATATTCCGACAACTCGTATAACAAGTTGAGTCCACGCATGTGCGGTATGCCATTAATTTCAGACTATTGTTTATAATTAAAAGTGTTCTATTGAGGGGATAGAAATGTCGACGTGTTTTGAAACAGAAATATTAAATGGAAATTATTTGTTACCATACCTAAATAGATAATTATAAAATCAGACGTGATGGAGTGTTACGCTTGCATTGTCGAATTATCACGAGTAAAAACTTTTATTTAACAATATAAAATTTTAGTATGCTTTAGAAAGCAAATCAAACAAAAATAAGTAAATTAATGTGGAAAAATATGCGAATTTGAGGAATGGTATTTACATATTTATCAAAACTTAAGTTGGTAAGTGATAGTAGTGTGTTGCGGGCATCGCACCAGTTAATTTAAGTCACTGGTGTTTGGTCAAAAGGGATTAAGTCATGGAATGTGAAGCTTAAACAACGATTTACCAAGCCATTGAAAATCATTATAAAATCTTTCTGATTGTATTTCTTGATCCCAGAATAAGAAAGGAAACTATATTCTTTCAAAATGGACTGTAATAAATTATGAATGAAGAATAAATTATAGGCAATTTTGAATTTTAAAAGACTAGACAAAAAAAGGGTGCTTTCTTTACCAGAATCGAGGCTTCCAAAAATTTTAGCAACAGATATAATAAAAAAGAAAATCTTTTGGCAAGAAGAAAATTTAAATTTGTGTAATAAAATAAATGTCCCATTAGAATATTCAGAAGACCAAACAGTTTCTTTAATTTTAAATGAATTAAAAAATAATTTTAGGGAGGCCATGATGGAAAAAGCAAGACTATCTAATTTCCATGGACTGTATAAGCGGTTAAATATTGACTTGGGTGAAAGGCATTACTTATCAGATGCAAATAAAATGAATTTTATCAAAATCATATTTAAATTACGAGGACAATTAGTTCATCTCAATAATAACGTAAAGAGACGGGAAGAGCAAAGATTTTGTACCCTTTGTAACCGTAACGAAATTGAGGATTTATACCATTATGTCGCCGTTTGCCCTATTTTACAAGAATACAGAGTCAAATATTTTAAGAAAAAAATCTTAAGTCCCAACGAATTGATAGGATTATTGAACGGGGAAGACTGGTACAGCTTATACCAATATCATATTACAGCATATAAATACAGATCATTCCTGATTCAACAATATAATACATAACAACATTAGTAAAGTAAATGGAAAAAAAGTATTGTTTATTATTTGGTATTTGTTTTATAACCTTTTTTTTTTCTCTCTTTTCCATTTATTCTCTTCTTTTTCTTTATTATTATTCTGATTATTATAATTTTTTTAGAATCTTTGAAGAAATTTTAAAAATTGTAAATATGTATTTCAATACAGGTTAAAAATTATGAACAGTGTATGAATTGTAATTATATACAAAAATGTTTAAAAATGAATAGACAACTCTTGGCAGACGGTTTTTTTTAACCATGTCAACAAAAGCTTATTTTTTATTTTTGTCTAAGAAAGAAATTATAAATTTATATTTAATAAAGCTATTTATCTATCTATCTATCTAAAGACTAGACAAAAAAAAAAAATTATGACAACCCCTTTTGCCCAATAACCCATGATTAATTCGAATTAATACTATGGTTGCCATTTACTTTCCGTGTTGTTTCATGACTCTCGACTATATTCAGATGAATGCTTAGAGAGGAACGAAAGGAAGAATTCAAAAATTAGTAGTTGAATATTGAATATTAATTACTATATAAATAATGATATAATTATTATAGATCTTAATAATTAAACTGCTTATACCTTAAATAGACTAAGGATCTATCCCATGCCGAACCAAATACAAACAGTGCTTAGATAGTTTGCGAATAGCTAATGTTAGGTGTTTGAAATAGGTCGTTTATTTCAACAGGTTGTTCAAACAGTATCGACAGTTTACCTTTAATCTGTTATCTCAGCTCTTCCTTGGTTAGGTATCGAAAACCTGCTTTGTTCTCTAGTAGAGTTCACATCAATGTTATCGATTCTACCTCCTAATTTATAGCTGATAGATGATAACAGGTTAAGATGATCATTAAAAACGTTAGTAATCAAGATCAGTAAATGGGTTGGATAAAAAAAAAAAAAAAGAATAATCAAGGTATAATAAAACATAAATTGTATTCAGTAGCGGATCCAAGGGTGGGGCGCGGGGTGCCCCCCCCCCCTGAGATGTGAGGACATATAAAAAAGTTTACTATTTCTTTATAAAATGTTCTTTACGATAGGTTACTTGATGGTCAGGATTTTCAGTTTACCATCATTTAACCTATCGTAATTGAAGAACAGTTGACTATCTCTCACCTCTAAAATGTTCTTTATTTAGTCATTTTTAAGTCTCATTTTTAAGTCCTCATCTCCAAATGGAAAATGGATTGTATTTAAACAATTAACAGTAATTTACAACGTCACTTAATACTAATACATATTTTAAATTAGACCCTTCATTACTCGTGATCTTAAAAAAAAAAGTGGGAGCCGCTCAGAAAATTTATGGATCCGCAACTGATCGGATTAGTTTTTTTAATATTATTAAATACTGGCTTAACCCGGCCGCGTTTTACTATGATAAACACTAGTAAAGTGGAATTCCGATGATTCGTATTGTCAAGGGACCGAGAGTAAAATATGAGCTATCAAGATATATGAACTTTCGAGATTTCCATTACTCTATATACATAAAGATGAAATTCTGTTTGTTCTTCATAGAAATCCATACCATTTGTCCCGAATTCTCCCAATTTTCGCTCAGTGGTTCCTTCATACAAGTTGCGAACACCTGTCCATATAAAAATTGCATAACTTCAGCCGGTCTAGGTATATTCTTTATTGTTATAAAAATCGTTTTCATCTCGCTTTACATTGGTTTTTACGAAATCGACCGTTTGAGTCGATAAAATACCTACTACTTTAATAAGCAGTATTCGCCTAAATTTTATTCATGCCTAAGGTGGCACTAAGGTGAACCAAACGGACGTTAAATGCAAAATATCACACGCGAAAACTTTAAAGTGCCCAAGTGAAAAATATACATTCGATGTTCATTGAGATATGCCGGTTTGATTTCCCAGCGACGATATGTACCCTATGTATGTATGTAGGAATTATCATGGAATTTCCCTCCTAGGAATCGTCTACAAAATGTTCTCTACAGCGATCAGCAGAAGGCTATCAAAATGGGCAGAGAAAATAGTAGAAGAATACCAATTCGGCTTTAGACCAGGTCGGTCAACCACTGATCATATATTTTCAATAAGGCAAATACTCGAGAAATCAAATGAGTAAAATGTAACTCTCCACCATGTATTAATCGATTTCAAACAGGCCTACGGTACCATCGACAGGGAGAGCATGCTAAAATGCCTAAATTCTTTAGGGATTCCAAAAAAACTTATTCGGCTTATTGGTGTGACCCTTCGAATACACCAATAAGCTTGACTTCCTGTAAAGTCAAGATCGGACGGAGATGCTCCACAGGATTTTAAAGTGGGGAAAGGATTACGCCAAGGTGACCCACTGTCAGTACTTCTTTTCAACCTAGTTTTTGAGCCCGCAATTCGTAAAATAAGAACGAATCCTCTCGCATCTCGCGGTGGCCCTAGGATTTTTAATAGTAGTAAAAAATCTTGGCTATGTCGACCCTCGGATAGGACGTAAAATGGAGGTCCTCAGCCTGTACGATGTCAGTACTCGTTAAATATCCCTATCCTAATACCTCTGGATAGGCAAAAGTTATGACTACCACTGTAGCATCGTCCGATTAGCCTTAATGAATAACGTTACGTGACGTTAAACAAACAAACAAACTTCTATTGACCTATGACCTATCAATGTTTCATATTTAGTCGATATTTAACTTACTAAAAATTTAGTAATTAATCCCCCCACTTATGAATCAAATTAATATTTATCAAGAATACATATAACACCAGAGACCAAAAAGAGGTTCCAATTTCTATAAAATCGGATAAACCTGTAAGAAACAAAGAATTGATCTGTCCAACAAGTAGTTCAACCACGCTCTCGACTCACAGATGCCATAAGTGAGCTCACACACAGGAGAGCTGGACGTCGTACAATTCTCGTCGGCAGATAGTAGGCATTCCTACTTAAGAATAATTGAGTAAATAGTATGACAATGAAGTTCTAATTAAGCAATAATAACGAACTTAATCTAGAAAAAAAATACTGTGCCATGCGTTACAACCGCATTTTTAAGATGTCACAGCTAATCGGAAAAGTCAAAGGTGATTAAATAAAAAAAAATAGTCCATTACTAACTTTAAAGTTTAGAGCGATTTACTGTATGTTTATGATTTTTTACTGTTTCTTTTCAATACACTCATATAACAACCTGATTTTCCTCGGTTCCATACAAACAAAACTACTTGCAACTAAAATTGCACAATGGTTTTGCACCAGGAGTTTCATGATGCAGGCGCTTACATGAATTGGTTACAATAGTGAGGAAAAACTATGAAGTTTTTAGCCATTAAAACTTGTTTGCGAGATCATATTAATGCATTTTTGGCCACATAACCCACAACAAGGCGCTCTAATGTGATCGTAGCCAATCTGGTAAAGTTTAGCGCTGTTGACCCGGAGGTATATATAACCGAATGAGGGCACTTGGCGGAACGGCAAAAACCGTGTGATCCGATTAGCGGGAGTTGCAGGGCACAACTTCGTTAACCAGCCTAACCTTGTTAGGACTCGTCGCTATATTTACATACATACTTCTACACGGACACTCTCCTCCATCCACAAGTTTTAATTGGCCCGAATTGATTTTTAGTTACATCGGATTTTTACTGAGGAAACTTCTACTGAGGAAAAACGTTTGTGCCGATGTAAAACAACGAATAATATAGGTTCAATGATTAAAATATAAAACAGAACTCATAAAACAGAAAATAAAGACAAAATGGGAACAAAGGCGGTTTCGGTTAAAAAGCAAATAAATTGAGAGAGATCAAAAATAATGTTATCCTCTGGAAAACTTCAACTAGAGATAAACGCAGAAAATAAGTGATAGTAACATGGCTTACGTATTGCTCATGCTCACCTTACCCATAGCTATTTAACTGATTGTCTGACCTGCGGCAGCCTCTTAACCGTTTAACACATCAGGGCATACGACACAGATTGAGCATTTTTAGAAATTTCCACCTTTTAGATTTCCATTTTAAAAGACAATGTACAAACAATAGATAACCGTTTCGACTTCCTCAAACTGGATCATAAAATATAGAGTAAAGCTATGACCGAAGACGAGGTGATGACCCCAATGGTTGACACCTCTAATTATATTTTAAAAAAAAATATTCATGAGGTAAGTTATTTACTTCTTTAAAATACGCAGGGACTACATCACAAGACTAAATCGCTGCATATATTCAATTTATAAATGTATAAATATCAGTACTAATAAACAGATTTTTTGCGGAAGTTATGCCTCGAAGAATATCCACCAAACCCTAAAATCATTCTGCAACACCTTAGCATTACACTAAGAGTCTTAATAAATAAATAGTTTACCTTGCGAGTCCGATAGTGCCGATATTACACTCCGCTACAACACTAAACATTGCTACTATTGAAGGCTTACCTTAGTTAACTGAGACAATCCAACAAGGGCCCATTCGTTAAGAGATTCCTTTCATGAGGACTTACCGTGAATCCAATGCCAACGGTAGCCGAGAACGTGCCGGTCTGGAACTTGCCCGTGTCGAACTGGACCAACAGCGATGTCTTCCCCACTCCAGAGTCTCCGAGCAGGATAGTCTGCAATCGCATAATGTTAGTTATAAGAATGCATGAGATAAACTATTAATTTTTTTTTTAATCTTTAAATAGGCGCTGGTACTATTTAAGCAGCGACATTTAATTGAGGTGTTATTTGCTTAGATCTCTACACAGATTCTATGAAACCTGTCCTAGTAATCAGCATTGTTATCAACTCAATCCACTTATGAGCTTATAACCTCTTTACTCTATTTTGGATCGCTACTGACAGAGGACAATGACAATTCCCTCTAAATGTATGCTCACTGAAATCAAAGCGAAGATAGGGGCTGGAAACAGACAATACAAAGCAGCTACAAAAGCCACTGAGGTTCAAGGTACTGACGAGAAGAGTCCGCGAGTTAATTTACAAAACCATCTTCTTCTTGGCACTCCAGACCGAAGTAGTCTTTGGCCTGCCTCAACATCTGTTGAGATCTACAGAGTTCGGTCCTCCACCCAACGGATGGCCGCCTGCCGCATACCTCAACCTTCCCCTTCCAACGCACGGGTGATCCTTTCGACATATACTTTCTTCATCTGTCTGTCTTCCTTCATGCGGCTGACATGACCGTACCATTTCAGCCTGTTTTTTACCGTTTCAGGGAGCCCCCCTGAATACAGAAGCAATAGTCAGTCACTCCAGTGGCGTCATCTGTTGGTCAGTGGCAGAAACCCTAGGTCAGATTGGCAAGTATAGAACATGAAAATGAAAGTTCAGGACTTAAGCGAGATGAAGTGAAGTGCTAGACCTAGAAATACCAACTTTTATTATGAAGCAATGTTCATTCTCTATAATGGAGTAAAAAAGACAAGAGACCACTGACCACCAGGAGAGAATGAGGAGGACTGAACAGCAGCCACATACAATAGCCAGCAGTTTGCCAATTGCCATAAAGCCATTATGGCCAAGCCATTATACAATTGCCATAAAGCCATAAAATGACAGAGAAGGAGCCACAGTTAGCAGTTTAAAGCATCAGGTACCCCATTATAACAATCCAAGACCAAAAACAATGTGAAACCATAACATCAAAATTAGTAATAATCCCACTAACATGATTATAATATATTCGGCCTAAACCGTGAGCGTCATGTATATCAAATTTAAATACACTCCACACATTTCCACAAATATTCTACATTAATTCACCAGCCCTAAATTTCCTCCTTGTGACCCACGTTCATTGCCTCGCAAACCGTGGTTCACAAAACAATTCTTATAGGATTTGACAGCCGAAGATCATTGTACTTTATTCTTCATACTTCGCCACACTCCACTCTTAAGAACTCCACCAAATAGTCCCCGCAGAACCCTACAAGACCACAATAAGGCCAATAGTTACGTATGGCACCAATAGTTGCAGTCCAGAGAAAATGAAAAGCTGCACTCCATATGAGAAAGGAAAATCCTCCGGAAGATCTGTGGAATATTCATCTATTTCAGATCAGACAATAGACAAATTCAGAACTTAAATAGCTCTGTAATTCCCCAGATCCTGGTAGCTGTCATTAAAAGTGGACGAACTAGATGGTTGGGACAGGTTGAAAGAATGCCTCAAGAGCGTGTGCCTCAAAACTTGATGTACATCCAACCTGGTGGAACTAGAAGAAGAAGGAGACCGCGACAGAGATGGCTGGACAACATCCTGTACTGTCCTTCAGTGGCTTGGGTGAGGCGACGGAGGAAAATTGTTGAAGAGGGTAACGTAATTTCAGGACCGTAGAGCCGAGGAAGTAAGTAAGATATTCAATTTTGAAGTATGAAGTAGCTCAGTCATTCGACGCAAAATTCTTTTTCTTCTAATTTTAAGGAGAATACATTTTTATTTGCGATGAATTGTTTTAGAGATTAGAAAACAAGACTAAACAGTAAGAAAAATCGTTTTTTTTTGGGGGGGGGGGAGTGGAGGGGTTTAGAAAACTTGGTTTTTTCATACTGGACTGTCATAAGTGGTAAATTTCATTTTCTTTACTTAATTTCCCAATAAGTTAGTTTTTAGGTCTGAATCCATGGTCTGAATCCATTATATGCAAGAAGGCTTGGCGATCGTAAAACCTATTACATGGTCAAACTCTGAAAAAGAAATATATAGTAAGTCAGTTGTTTTCTTCAATATTTGTTTTTTAAAATTTTCAGTTGGGGGATACATCAACTATTATAAAAGATCATGAATTCTTGACCCCGTTTAAACCACCTCCAATAATCCTCTTTTAAATACCTCAATCCTTGTGAAAAAGTTGGCGTTCTCTTCTTCAAGAATGTAATCGACAAAGTTATAGGAAAGGAAGATAAGGCATGAATAATCCTTTATTTCAATAGAGCATAGCACTTTGGTAAATGGGGAGAGAGAGGTAAGAAAATTGAAAAAAGGTGATTGGGGCGGAAGATGGATGGGGATATGATTTGATAAAACTCGACCCAAAATCTTGGGCCATGGTCAGATCTAGTTAGCTTGGGTCGGGAAGGGTTTTTTCTCAACTGGATACCGCTTTTTATCATTGAGAATAACTTATAGGTTATATTAAATATTGGTTAGTTTCACTCCTATATAATCACAAATAATGCATCAGCCATAATCGAAAATAAGAAATAACACCTAATAAATCGAAAATAGCAACACTGACAATTCCAATCTGAACAGATTTCTTGGAAACATTGAAAATCCTGGATGATTTACTGAATAAAAAAAAAAAAAATGTCATTGATAGGGGATCTTCATAGAGAAATTTTCTATAAACAATAAATCTCGATGAAAGAAACTGTTGTACTTTAAAACAATAAACAATTGATCGAGTCAGTTGGATTCAAAAGATTACAGTGAAGTTCTGAAACCCAATTATAGATGTTTTAATGAAGTCCTGAAGAAGTAAAAAGAAAACCTTTTCTCAAATTACTTTTCCTTATTACCCGCTTTATCCGAGTTTGCGATTCTGAAAAAGAGGATTCCTCTCAACTTCTAGGAAATACATCGAGGGAAAAGTTAGAAAAGAAAATAAGTATGATATATATTTTATATTCTAATAGGAAACTTCTACTTTTTATGAGTTGTATGATAAGCAAAGTTCTAAAGCAAAATTTTTAGAATAAGCAACAAAACTTTTTTAAAAAGTCTACTAATTTTTTTAATTTCCAATGAAGTCCAATTTTTTACATCACATTCAATTCCTAGATATTGTGTGTGAAGAATTTGACTAAACATATTAAAAAAAAAAAAAAAATGAAATCTGAATAATAATCATAGAAAATATTTTCTTGCGACATTGCTTCGAATATATTCTATTCCGGTACCCATAATCCAGTAAGGAACAATTTACACTCCTTTGCAGTTAACCAAAATGATACTTTTTTAAAGCCAAAAAATTAAATTAATTTTTTAAGGCGTAAAAATTACAGCAAAAAAAACACATTAGGTTTAAGTCTAATATTATTTATTCCACACTTATGAATATGATGATAAATTTATAACAACAGTGGTTCTGTTTCAAAATGTAAAACATTTAATGAAATTAATACAAAATCACTTACTGCATTTACGAAATTGGTTTTCAGTTCAGATAAATGTCACTAAACTATATCAGATTCGACGAGTTATTTGCACACCAGATTTTGTCAGAGAGAATCAAATTCTTCAGACTGAGACAGAAAGCATTATTAGCCATCAAGAAAAACTTTAAATAGATTCTTTGTTAAAACGAGTTTTAGCACAAGATACAGGGCTTTTCAGTACAATGAGTAAGCAAATTCATCGCTCATCGTAAATGACTATTCTTATATATATCTGGATTACGACCCCTTCCATCGTAAATACCTTTTTGAAGATCTTTAACAACATCGAATCATCCGACGTGTTCTCACTATCAATTGAAACCCACCCTTCCCTTGTTGTTTGTTTGTTTAACGTCACTTTATGCTACTAAGGCTAATCGAACGATGCTACAGTGGGAGTCCTAAATTTTGACTATCCAGGTATAATTAGGATAGGGATTTTTAACGAGTACCTGACATAGTAAAGGCTCGGGACCGCCATTTTAGGTCCTATCCGAGGGACGGCAAGGCTAAGGATTTTTTACTCCCATTAAAAAATCCCATGGCCACCGGGTCGCGAATCCACAGCCTTTAGTATTGTAGGTTGCCATGTTAAACACTACACCACAGGTGACGCGCCCCCCCCCCATCCTTCCCTTTTAGCAACTTTAACATAAAACGATAATTATGCGTATTACTTTCACTTACCTATATATGAAATATATAGTAAGTGGAAGTATTGCGATCGTGAAAAATTTCGACTTCCGGTTTTTAACGGAAATACACGTTTTGGGGTCCAATTAACCAGGTCCCGCGAAATGGTGTGTGTGTGTGTGTGTGTGTGTGTGTGTGTGTGTGTGTGTGTGTGAACAGACTAGCTCAAAAACTATAAACCGTGCGAACCTGAAATTGGGTATTTAGTGTATGTATATGCCCGCGATGTGACAGCAAAAATTTTATCAAAAGAGCTCAAAGGGAGGGGGTACTTTATTGAATAACTTTTTAATTTTTTTTCGATTTTCTCAAAAACGGCTCTAACGATTTTGATTAAACTGAGTATTTGATCTATTTATATGCCCGAGATATGACTGTAAAAAATTTATTAATTATATTAAAAATAATGATCACTCACCGAGTGATACGGTATTGAATAAATAATAATGATTAAAATGCGATAAAAAAAAAATATTGATCAGAAAATAAATATCACCTTTTTAAAGCAAATTAATTTATTAATATTTATGAACACATTATCAATTTACACATTCTAATATATTTAAAATAATATAAAGAGAGCATAAGATACATTATAAAGTAGAGTAATTAGAGCTGGAACTTAATAAAAATAAAACAAATAAAAAGTTTAAAACTTGTCTGAGACTAAATCTCAAAATACATTTGATTTTAAATTAATATTTAGGCGTTCATTCCAATCGTTTAATTTTTCAAGAAAGTGTCCGAGTCCGTTCGTTTTTACTTTCACTTACCTATACATGAAATATATAGTAAGTGGAAGTATTGCGATCGTGAAAAATTTAGACTTACGGTTTTCAACGGAAATACACGTTTTGGGGTCCCCTGAGTCCAATTAACCAAGTCCCGCGAAATGGTCTGTGTGTGTGTGAACAGACTAGCTGTTATAGCAAAAACTATAAACCGTGCGAACCTGAAATTGGGTATTTAGTGTATGTATATGCCCGCGATGTGACAGCAAAAATTTCATCAAAATTGCTCAAATGGAGGGGGTACTTTATTTAATAACTTTTTAAGTTTTTTTGGATTTCGTCAAAAACGGCTCTAACGATTTTGATTAAACTGAGTATTTGATCTATTTATATGCCCGAGATGTGACTGTAAAAAGTTCATCAAAATTGATCAACCGGAGCGTGGACTTTACTTAATAAACTTTGTATCATTTTTACTTGTTTTTTTTATTTACTCAAAAAAGGCTTTAACGATTTTAATCAAACTGGGTATTTGATGTATGTATATGCCAAAGATGTGATATCCAACATTTAATCAAAATTGGTCAAACGGAGCGGGTACTTTATTTGATAATTTTTTTTCCAATTTTTACCTTTTTTTCGATGATCTCAAAAACGGCTTTAACGTTTTTTATCAAATTCGCCACGTTTAATGAAAATTAGGTGTTCTTTAATATCAGGTAAGCTTTATCATTATTAAAATGTTTTGAGGGGGATTAAATGGGGTATGGGCCTTTTTTGTTTCCTATAAAGTACCTTTGTTTATTTTATATGCAGAAATTGACTGTCTCTCGTTACGCCTAAAACTAAGAAATGGCTAAATATGAGTTATGATAAAAATAAAGAAAACATAAAGAGGAGAAAAAAAGAAAAATATTCAGTCAACTCATAAAACACCTTGAGCCCACGCATCCGGAGTACGCCTTTAATGACAGACCATTGTTCATAATTAAAGCCGTTCTGTTCATTTAAGAAGTGGCAATTAACAAAACGCATTAATTTCTAATCTAAGTAAGTTGGTAAGTGAAGGTTGTGAGCACGCACCAGATTTTTTGTAAATAAAGTACTGTCTGATTTCATTTCATATTATAATCAGTTGAAGGTTACAGCTTTAATTCCACCCGGTCCATGTATATTACTGATTGATTTTCATGCCTCCATTTTCTTCAGGGCCTCCTTTATTTTTATTGCTCCTCCATAAGCGGGCATTTAAACCTGGGAATTATAGCCCCGCCATTTTGAGAGCTCCGGTAAATGGTCCGCGAGTTGACTGCCGGGCCCTAAGGTTTTTTTCATCGAGTCTTCTTCTCTACTGTTCTCCAGGAAATTGAAACGTTTCAGACCTGTCTGAAACCATTTCCAGTGATGCTGCGGTTCTTCTATATCGTACCTACCTGTTGTCGCTAGATCTAGTTCGTCCCTATCTTTGCCTCTTGGGAGGAACTGCTCTTTGTCGGATAGACAACCTTTCCGATTGTGGAGCTATTTGTTATTTGAGACTCCAATACGATGCACAGTGGGACGGATGGCGAATCTATGTGAAAATAATTCTGGAAGCGACTTATTTCATTTTAATTTTTCTAAACGATGAAATTTAAGCATAAATTAATAAATAAAAGACTAAACAATGTTTCTAACAAACGATTTACAAAAATTAAATATGAATATTTAGGTCAATTCTATATAAGGGAACAATTACATTAATGTTTATTTTTAAAATACAATATTATTAAAACTAAAAATGAAATATGAATTATAAAATAACATAAAATAAATGTAAAATTCAAATTAAATAGTATAATCAAATTTACACCTTTTTTGTGTAGATTTTTAGAAATTTTAAGGTTTATTGGCTTTAATGTTACACATGTACCCATTGAGTCTGGCCCATTTCGTATTAATATGGTTCAACTAATGAATGAATGAATGGTTCAAACAGTTGAAAGAAATACTAAAATAGCGCTTGTGCAAAATAGCTCATTAGAAGTTCACTTTAACAGGGTTGTATTTTAACTCTAGAAAATTATTGCTTTAAACATGATAGAGTTGATAAAAGTCCTGGACTATCAAAAAAAGGGAACTCTTAAGCAGGGTTTGAAATCGATAATTATTTTTTTCAAAATATCATATAATAATTATTATTTCTGATTTTTAATTTAAAAATCATTCTTGATTTATAAATGAAAATTTAAATAGA
The DNA here is from genome assembly GCA_911387785.2 of Aelia acuminata. Classification (NCBI taxonomy): domain Eukaryota; kingdom Metazoa; phylum Arthropoda; class Insecta; order Hemiptera; family Pentatomidae; genus Aelia; species Aelia acuminata. The sequence continues at coordinate 30,411,397 of OU426982.1, read as the reverse complement.
TCTTTGATATTTATTAATTATATCAAAAATAATGATCACTCACCGAGTGATACGGTATTGAATAAATAATAATGATTAAAATGCGATAAAAAAAAAATATTGATCAGAAAATAAATATCACCTTTTTAAAGCAAATTAATTTATTAATATTTATGAACACATTATCAATTTACACATTCTAATATATTTAAAATAATATAAAGAGAGCATAAGATACATTATAAAGTAGAGTAATTAGAGCTGGAACTTAATAAAAATAAAACAAATAAAAAGTTTAAAACTTGTCTGAGACTAAATCTCAAAATACATTTGATTTTAAATTAATATTTAGGCGTTCATTCCAATCGTTTAATTTTTCAAGAAAGTGTCCGAGTCCGTTCGTTTTTACTTTCACTTACCTATACATGAAATATATAGTAAGTGGAAGTATTGCGATCGTGAAAAATTTAGACTTACGGTTTTCAACGGAAATACACGTTTTGGGGTCCCCTGAGTCCAATTAACCAAGTCCCGCGAAATGGTCTGTGTGTGTGTGAACAGACTAGCTGTTATAGCAAAAACTATAAACCGTGCGAACCTGAAATTGGGTATTTAGTGTATGTATATGCCCGCGATGTGACAGCAAAAATTTCATCAAAATTGCTCAAATGGAGGGGGTACTTTATTTAATAACTTTTTAAGTTTTTTTGGATTTCGTCAGAAAAGGCCCTAACGATTTTGATTAAACTGAGTATTTGATCTATTTATATGCCCGAGATGTGACTGTAAAAAGTTCATCAAAATTGATCAACCGGAGGGGGGACTTTACTTAATAAATTTTGTTTCATTTTCACGTGTTATTATTTATTTACTCAAAAACGGTTCTAACGATTTTGATCAAACTCGGTATTTGATGTATGTATATGCCTAAGATGCGATAGCCAACATTACATTAAAATTGATCAACCGGAGGGGGGACTTTACTTAATAAATTTTGTATCTTTTTCACGTGTTTTTTTATTTACTCTAAAAAGGTTACATATGTTACATAAAAACGGCTTTAACGATTTTTATCAAATTCGTCATATTTAATGAAAATTGGGTGTTCCTTAATATCATGTAAGCTTTATCATTATTAAAATGTTCTGAGGGTGCTTTATTTTGAAGGGGTTTGGGGCCTTTTTTGTTTGTTTGTTTCCTATAAAGTTCCTTTGTTTTTGTTTATATGGAGAAATTAACTGTCTCTAGTTATGCCTAAAAATAAGAAATGGCTAAATATGAGATATGATAGAAATACAGAAAACATAGAGAGGAGAAAAAAAAGAAATATATTCAGTCAACTCATAAAACTCGTTGAGTCCACGCATGCGGAGTACGCCTTTAATGACAGACCATTGTTCATAATTAAAGCCGTTCTGTTCATTTGAGAAGTATCAATTAACAAAACGAATTAATTTCTAATCTAAGTAAGTTGGTAAGTGAAAGTTGTGTGTTGCGCGCACGCACCAGATTTTTTATAGTTGGTTTTACAGGTTGAACTCCATACAAGTGAGGCATAGGTTATTAATGAACGATTTACGGATTTATAAATAATAAGCTAGAGCGTTGGGCTGTTTGGATTTTTTAATAAAATAAGGGAACATTTTTTTAATTAATTTTTTATGGGATTTTTAGAAATCCCATTTATTAAAATTAAAAAATAGCTTATCGATTATTGAAAATAAAGGGGAAAATAAAATAACTGTACTATGTCCATTTTTTTTTTTTTTTTTCATTTTGTTGATGTTAATAAACTATTTCCATCTAGATTGGCGATTCGTCTCACTGTGCGATGTCTGAGAGTTGCATTTTCTTTTTTTAAATAGCCAAACTCATTCTAATATCTGTGGCTAAATTATAAAAATATATGTATATAATTAAACTTTAATATTAAGAATTAAGTCATTCGTAAACCACAGAAAAAATAAAATAAATGATAATGAAATATAAGAATTATTTAGTTCAAGAATTTTAAACATCGAAGGTAAAAATTCCGTTTTATAACCGCATATTTTAACTATAATCTCTCATCTATTATTCATTAAAGATTAAATATTGCGAAAAGATAAAGAATTTGAGTTTAAAGCAAAGCAATTAAGAGGTCCTTAATTTTGGCCACCGATATAAATAAAGGATAGAAGCGAATTCACACCACGTGCAACAAGTAGCAATCAACAGTTTGTATGTGCCTCGCGTCAACAATTCTCACGGTCAGATTGCTCAATCAACCAACTAATACTGTCGTCGGAATTTCCCAATTTATGCTTTTATTATTTATTGATTATTATTTTGATTGATAAAATTTATTTTTATTTTATAATATTTTATTTTACATGTATTCAATCTTCAAAATATACACAGTAGACCGTCATGGTTATTATGAATTATTAATTTAGAAACTCTAAATTATTTCTTTGTAACGAATAATAAGGAGATTATTTACTTTTTCTTTCTTCTCTACATATTATACAGGCTTTGAATATTGCCCAGAAAGGTAATATATTCAAAAAAGATCATTTATCATACCAAGAAAAAGAATACAGATGACTTGCTACTTGCCAACCTCAATCACTGTTGTTACAATCAACATTTTTTTGGTTAAACCCGTAGTTTTCTGTCATCATAAGTACCGGCTCTTAGGAAAAAATTGTTAAAAAAATTAAAAAATGAAACATCATAATTGATGCAAAACGTAGCAGCTTACATAAACGGCATAGAGTACGTACGACCAAATTGGTATGATTCAAGCGGGTTATTCAGATGGCTACGGAATGCTGAGTAGCGTAAGCTGTACTCGGTAAATAAAATTGAGAAGACAATATCGTGCACAATGGAATTACAGAGTAAAATTAAACTATTGAAATGTTAAACTTATAACAAAGAACGATTCCCTTAAATCTTTAAGTTGACTGGTAAACGTCCTAAGCCGCGTCCACACTACTTCTCAATCGACAAGTCAACCGTGTCGAGCGACAAGTTTGACTATCGAGTACTCCACATTTACTGTAATGTGTACTAGTCGACCAACATTATATAGTAATCGACATAGGTTTAATTTAATTGGACTTTAAAAAAAGTGAAGCAGAAGATATTACAATGGTAGCTGCTGCAAGTATCACTGCAGTTATTGGAATCCTGCAAGATTGTCTTCGTCACCCTCGAAAAGGTTACAATACGGACGAATCAATAAAAAATTTATTGCTGGATGACGGCTATTTTCTAAAAGGATATTTGTTTATGTGCCTATCTACCAGTAAATTCGAGAAACATGATTCGACACGTCCAGACTGATGTCGATTCGAGTTAATCTGAACTGTACCGAATTGGTTTGGAATGCATTCCTATCAGCTCTATATGGTAGTACAGAGCTGCAATATATGATAAATAATAAAATATGAAACATAAATCACATAAATAAATAAAATATACAACAACCTTTTCGCTAATTACGAACACACACTTGTTCGGCAACATTCGGTAGAGAATGGATGTGGCTTGAGCGTTGTTAAAAGCAGATGGTAAGAAACGTTCAGTTGAAAGAAGTGTGAAGACGTAAGTATGATCAGTTTTCTATATAACACTGTTCATCAAATTAATTTATTTTTTTAATTCATGATCCTTTGTTCATATTAGACATTTGTTTCAACACCAAAGCAACTAGTACGTACAGCTCAGGTATTGCGGTTTGTAAGAATAGCGTCAATGAGCACGTTCACGGACTCTATCGCATGCGCAGTGAGCTAGCTTTTTGGTCTTACTAACAACCCCAGCAGCATTCTAACACTTTTCAAATGGGAAAGTCATTATCCCCTATTCTAAGCATGCTCAAACGTTCTATTCCCACAGCCCACCTAAGTACATTACAACAAACGGCAGTCCAATAGCCCCTAATCCAGTAGCGAAAAATATTTTAAAAATTGGTAGAAGAGCTTTACCCCTGGAAAGCGGACTGCAGTTGAACGAGCCTTATAATCACACCATTATTTATTTCTAGCCATGTATGCTACGAATAGTTTCCCAATCCAAACGACCTTGGTTAATGCAATGAAGAATGTTGAGGATTTGAGAAATCACGAAATAGCAGAGATTCGTGCTGGTAGTTGGATCTCATGGGCGTATTTTGAAATGAATGAACCATACTTTGTGATACAAGAGAATACATAGTACACAATTTATAAGATGAAGGAAGAGAAAGAGGATGACGTATATTTCTGCCGAATGGGATAGCTGATTGATTGGGACAATCCCTCTCAATCATCCTTTCCTGACAGCGCTCTTCAACCGTCCTCGATGGAACACGTTCGTTAACAATTAACGGGTCGTTACTCAGCGATAACACGGCTGTTATCGTCGGGTACTGTTAGACAGATAGCATGTTGCACATTGTGTTTTATTAAAATAATTTAAAGTTGAAATATAAACCGTTTTGTGTTGTATTTGTTCAGGGAACCCATCTTTTTTATTTTATATAAATCTTTAGTTTAATTTTTAGTTTAGTATTTTTAAATTAATTGTAAATTAAATAATTAATAAGTTGTAAATTAAGTAATTAATATATTGTCGTTAATTTATTAATCAAATTTAACATTAAATATCATACCAATCGATATTAAGTATTTAATTAGCATTAGTTTAGTGTAATGTGCGTGGGCGTTTTTGATTGGTCGAAGACGCTCTGAGATAAACAAAAGACGCTTCACCAAGTCGGTCAGCTGTTGATTCTCGCTAACCGAGTACGCATTAAGGTCTGGCCACACATGTCCGCACCGGATCCGCACCGTAGCAATAATACAGGTTATGTTCAGAATATTTTTAATTTAACTTACATATTACCTTTAGTTATGCCTAAAGTTCAAGCCACACATGTCAGACACAGGCCACTTTAGGCATAACTAAAGGTAATATGTAAGTTAAATTAAAAATATTCTGAACATAACCTGTATTATTGCTACGGTGCGGATCCGGTGCGGACATGTGTGGCCAGACCCTTACTCCTCACGCTTAAAACATTCTTTAAAAACATCTTATGACATTCTCGTACACCCAGGGTGTTCATTTGTGTATTGTGCACATTTGCAAACATTACTTTAGAAGACTGAGCGAAGAATAAGATTAAGTTCCCAGTGGGATGGACATTTAAAGTAAAATAATTCCATTATTATTAAAATGAACATTAAATTGTGTTTTCACAATTAAATATTAAATCTTCAAATTTAAACAATATCTTCTAAAAATTGAACTTCATCTTTTAACATTAAATCAAATTGCTGAATTCAGTTATTATATATATCTTTGTATTATAGTTATTAATCATTTGTTTATTACTTTATTCTATAGTTCATCAATGGCCATTTGATTGAAGCATATTGTTTGTCTATAATAGTTTATAAGTTGTATTTCATTTTCATTCAATCATCTAAGTTTCATTCTTATTTAATAAATTATTGTTTAAGCTTTAAATATCAGAGAATTTTCTTTATTTCCTTTCATTCATGTTATTTTGTTCATCTTATTAATTATGCTTATATTTTTATTAACTTCAAAGGTAAACTTTATGTAAAATACATTTTATGCTATTATTTTATTATTTAAAACCATGACAAATCACAACATATAACATTCACACTCCGACGAGATACATGCCCTCCTGTTTATATCGGCGACCACCAAATTCCTCAAACAGACAAAGTAAGGTACCTTGGAATAATATTTGACAGAAGGATGACTTGGGGCCCTCATGTCAAAATGAAAAGACAGACTTTAAACAAACGACTGAAACTACTGTACTCACTATTTTCCAAATCATCAAAATTGAAAATCAGACAGAAACTCAATACATACACATACTTACTGAAACCCATTTGGACATACGCCTCACAAATTTATGGATCAGCAAAAAAGACACACTTACAAGAACTAAAAACCTTCCAATCCAAAATTTTACGACTACTAACGAACGCACCTTGGTACGTTAGTAACAAAACACTACACACCGACTTACAACTACCAACTATCGACGAACAAATAAGGACTCTCTATTCTGGCTTCCATATTAAATTATACGGACATAACAATAGACTTATTAATGACATGGCCACGACTGAGATGCCTTTTATGAGGCGACTGAAAAGGAGTTGGATGAGGGACCTCCTCTCCTGAAACAAGTCCGGGATGATGTGCTGCTGGACACTATATTCCCTCATGCCTAAAATGCCAACATCAAAGCAGTTTATATCACATTTGCTGATTGTCGCTTAGCTGCGACAGGTGCGAATATAAATACGAAGCAAAAAAACAAACAAACAAAACCTTTTAATGCATTAAAAACAACAAAACTAAGAGCATTGAGCACCGGTCATACTTTCTTCATCAGGGAAGCGAAAGGTTTTTATTATTAAAGCCTAACTTGCCTGAACAGTATTTAAACAACATTATTACATCTATATACTAATCGAAATAAATTTCTAGGTTTACCACTGTTTTTTTTAGGCTTTAGATGGAAGTCATTAGCTGAAATGAACAATTATAATCATTTTAAAATTATGATTTTGATTTATCGCATTCGTAACAGTGATTAATTTGAGAATAACAGATATATTGGAAACGCAATGTCGTAATTAGCAAATTAGCCTATGTTATTGTTAAATCCTTAACTTATGAACTCCGACTTAGCCACCTGCATTATTTAATATGATCATACTCTTGTTTTATTTATTTAATCTTGTTTTATTTATTTATCGTACTATTGTTTCATCTATCGAATTATTTTTTATTCGAATTACCCTTTACTAACAGTCATTTTATTAAATTATTCTTCTATGCAAATAATTTTCTGTTTTTAACATATAAGGACATAAACAAATCTTAAAAACTATTTATAGGATATTTCGCTTTTGATTATAAATGACGGTCGCGGCTCGCGGTTTTTTTTTTCATTATTTTTATAGTAACATTTAACATCGGCTATATTTTTTGGTTTTAATTCATCTTTTATTTTCTCAATGGTGCAATAATTTAGTTCGGGGCACCAAATAATCCCTTTACTTTTATTTAGTTTCACATATGCTTCTACTTTAACCGGAAAGTTATTAAGTAGTTTTTCACATTTTAGCACCTTTTCTGATTGGATATCTAAGAAAAATTCAACTAAAAAGTTGATCAATTCAACTGAAGGTTGAGAAATCAAACTAAAACACTCGTAATTTTTTAACTGTTTTTACTTCTCCAATTAGATTTTTTATGCTTTTATATATAGGGAACGGCGAAACCTTTGTGAAATCTAAGGGATTTCCTTCGTTATCCGCTCCGTTTTTCTTAATTATTAAACATTTTACACTATAAATAGATATTATAATAAAATTATAAAAAAATGTATAATATTTTAAAAAATTAATTATTTTTTGTAACTATGTGCTCTTGAAGCTTCACAAATACATATAACCTAAATTTCAATACAATTCCTTACTTGGTTCTACAATTTTACTGAATAATATTACGTTTTCAGGGTGTACGTTTTCGCGAATAAGTTGCGTCGAGTTGCCGGTAGGTAGCGTCCGAAACGGTGCCGAATGCAAAGAGTTAATAATGTGTATAAATTATGTAAATCTTAATTATTATTAAGTGCCCTGTCCCCTAAATAATAAAGTTTATTTTATACCTATCAAAAAAAGTGTATAGCTAAATGAAAATAAAACATCCAGACAAAGCATGACAAGCATTTAAAGGGTGGAAAAAAAGGTATAAAACCGAACGCATGGTGTTTCAGTCTGCAGAACGGAAAAAAAGTTATAACCCAAGTCATACCGCATCACTGCGTGCCATATCGGTCTAAGGATGATAAAGTCTTGACTAAAGGAAAAAATTGTTTTTCACTTTTCAATTATAATTCTTTCTTCCTTTATATTTTCAATTTTTTTTTTTTTTTTTAAACCTCTTTTAATTCAGTGTTGCCATTTCCAGCTTTTCTTGTTATCCCCTCATACTCCCATACCTGAAAATCTTGATTCATCAGGATATTTGGTCCTTAATTAGATCCACGATCGGTTATCAAGAAGCTTGCAGTAAAAAAATGAAACAGACAAAAATAAAAAAATATGGTGCGTGCTCGCAACACACAACTTTCACTTACCAACTTACTTAGATTGGAAATTAATGCGTTTTGTTAATTTACACTTCACAAATGAACAGAACGGCTTTAATTATGAACAATGGTCTGTCATTAAAGGCGTACTCCGCATGCGTGGGCTCAAGGAGTTTTATGAGTTGACTGAATATTTTTCTTTTTTTCTCCTCTTTATGTTTTCTTTATTTATATCATATCTCATATTTAGCCATTTCTTTTTTTAGGCGTAACGAGAGACAGTTTATTTCTCCATGTAAACAAAAACACAGGTACTTTATAAGAAAGAAACAAACAAACAAAAAAGCCCCCCCCCCAAAAAAAAAAAACCCCTCATGACATTTTAATCATGATAAAGCTTACCTGATATCAAAGAAACCCTAATTTTCATTAAACATGACGAATTTGATAAAAATCGTTAAAGCCGTTTTTGAGATAATCGAAAAAAAAGTAAAAATTGGAAACAAAGTCATAAAATAAAGTGCCCCATCAGTTGGACCAATTTTGATGAAATGTTGGCTTTTACATATTTGGTATATACATACATCAAATACCCAGTTTCTTCAAAATCGTTAAAGTTAATTTATTTGAGTAAATAAAAAGTATGTACACGTGAAATTGGTACAAAATGTATTAAGTAAAGTCCCCCCTACGGTTGATCAATTTTCATGAAATTTTTACAGTCGTATCTCGGGCATATACATACATCATATACCCATTTTGATCAAAATCGTTAAAGCCGATTTAGAGTAAATAAAAAAAACACGTGAAAATGATACAAAATTTATTAAGTAAAGTCCCCCCTCCGGTTAATCAATTTTGATGAAATTTTTACAGTCATATCTCGGGCATATAAATAGATCAAATACTCAGTTTAATCAAAATCGTTAGACCCGTTTTTGAGAAAATCGACAAAAACGTAAAAAGTTATTAATTAAAGTACCCCCTCCCTTTGAGCAATTTTGATGAAATTTTTGCTGTCACATCGCGGGCATATACCTACACTAAATACCCAATTTCAGGTTCCCACGGTTTATAGTTTTTGAGCTAGTCTGTTCACACACACACACACACACAGAACATTTCGCGGGACTTGGTTATTTCGACTCAGGGGGTCCCAAAACGTGTATTTCCGTTGAAAACCGGAAGTCGAAATTTTTCACGATCGCAATACTTCCACTTACTATATATTTCATATATAGGTAAGTGAAAGTAAAAAACGTTTCTACTACGATAAGTTCGATAATTAGTTAGTTCCACAATAATATTTTTTTAGTGAAGAGTACACACTTTATAAAGTCTGAGTGTGCCTCAGAAGGTCTTCTGACCACAGAGCCGATCCTCAACTGCTCGACAGAACATATAAAGAAATATGTAGGTTATAGCCACAGTGCCTTACCCGTTGCATTAAGCTGACCCTACAGCAAACTGACAATCAAATATAAAAATAGAATAGAATTTAAATATAAAATTTACCTTGTGAGGTATGTCGGTGTCGGGGCTGGGCAGCGGGGCTAGTAGCCCCGGGTCCGGAGTGTAGCCCCGGTAGCCAGTGGGGCTCGGCTCCCTCTTCACCGGGTCCCCAGCCCGGAGCCCAGCGTCCTCCGTCTCGAACACGTCGTCGGACATGCTATCATCAGCGATTATTTTCTGCAAAGGAATAGTGAAAGTTATCTAAAAGTAACGGTTAAATTAATAGTATCAATACAACATATTAATTAAAATCAAATGAGAGAGAATTATATAATTAGAAATAGTGCTGCCCTGCTTTAGTGTTGTTACACAGCATACTTATCAATCCATGAGGACATTAAATTGTTTATGTTGTTGGATTTTTTATTAACCGTTATCTTTTCCAGTTCTTTTCTTATGTCTTCTTTCTTATTTTGAACTAAGTCCGGGACCTGAGGGCCAAAAAAGTGTCTGATTTGAGGAAAGTTATTGATCTTTTATTCTGAAGGCACTCGTTTCATATACAATAAATGTGAACTTCTGCCACCACAGAGCGGTTGCCATCAAATTTGATAAGCAAAGTAAAATTTTGTGCTTACTTCCGGCTGACTGCAGTTTTTGAAGTAAAAACCATTTTGATCTACTAAACAACCTTCTTACATTGGTTAAAGATAAATTCTGCCAAGCACCTACCTATGCAGTAGTTATTTTTATGCAGATTTTATCAAATCCTCTGATACTTCAAAAACAGCAGTCTTAGCAGGAATGAAGCAGCTTGTTTCATGCTGAATTTGACGGTCTGCAACTTTTATCTAAAACATTTTTCATTTAAACTAGATGTTTTTGAGTTATAGGCATCGGAACACGATTTCCACCAAAATCGTAAAATATACAGATTTTTCATGTTCCAAACCGGCTGAACCATTAAACCGATTTAAAATTCAAATATATTTGAATATTCATAGCCTTTTATAGTAAAGAGAAAGCAATATTTTCTGATCTATACTAGCCGATTTATGTGGGAAAAATGAAACAAAAAATCCGAAAATTTCACGGATTTTAGGCCACTATGCGCTAAATACGCTCACGTTTTAATTAATTTGTCTCCGCAGAAGTTGGCTAATTTTAAAATTAGGAAGCTCTTTTGACGCAGAATTTTATATTCTACAACTATTACAGGCAACATTATTTATTTGGAATAGCCCTCTTTGAATTGCAGGTTTTGGAACATGAGCATAATTCATTTTTCAGCTAAAGTGGCTAAATTGATAATCGGTTTTGGCGAAAAGACTAACCCGATTTAACTTTGAGGAACTCAGTCGACGCGAAATTTAATGCCCTTTTATTTTAAAGAGAACACATTTTTCTCTGCGATGATTTTTTTTTTGTAGTTATGAGCAATAATTTGAAAAAGTTAGATAATTTCGATTTTGTTTACCTGTAAAATGTGATGGCAACCGATCTGAGGTGGCAGACTTTCACATTTATTGTCTATGAATAAGATCAGCATATAAGATCAAAAACTTTCTTCAAGTAAAACACTTTTTGGATCCTCTGCTCCCTGACTATTTAGGCTTGGATTAAAATTATTTGGGTCTCTTTGTAATAAGGGCAGTCATAAATAAACCGATAATAGTATAAATTCGATCATAAAACTTAGTAACCATATAGATGATGGTGGATGATGCCAAGGAGTCTAGTATTATGCTCTCGGCTAAAATCCCTATATCACCTATATCCACACCTAGGTCTTCTAGGTTTATATAGGAATAAACCTATTTCCTAGCATTATATCAACTGTAAATGTATTGATGAATATTATCACAAATATTTTTATAATTTATGATGAATTATTGAAATCTGAAAACAGCTATCTTTAACATGTTCCTGACCTAATATAATCAAATGGGGGTATTTAAATAATGCTAATATCAGACAAGAGGAGCGTGAGAACCAAATTGAGATAATGACTTCCAGAAAGGAACAGTTCTCTGCTGATGAAAATTACTCGAAAAGCACACAGAAAATGTTTTAATGGTTTTATTAAGCGGGGAAAAAAATCATGTGAATTGAAGCGTGGAAATGCATAAGGGTCTAAGTGCCAAAAAAATAAAATAAAGTTTTTTTTTGCTAAATTGTTATACGTACCAAAGCCATTCTTCAGAAATGGGTATAAATCATGTTTTGTTGTTAGAAAAGAGTTCATTGAACGTATGAAAGATGGCGCTGGGTGTAAGCACTGAACGTAGTTCACCCTAGAGGGTATAAGTCACACCATTTCTGTAAAAATTTCCTAAGGCACTTATACCCTTTTATTGTTTGTTGTTTTTGACGCTTTTATTGTTGAATGAGAAAAATACTTTATATACGCTACTTTACACAATCGATAGTTTACGTCCGATAATATCGAAACTTTCGATAGTTTTACATCAGTACGAAATATTTGTTTTAATTTGTCCAAAAAAAACACAATAAAAAATCGGAAATATTCATCACATAAAAGGAATATAAAGGTTTATTCATTATACAATGGTTGACCCTTTCAGACCGCAGACTGCTGCGAAACAGAATTCTATCGTATCTAGGCGGAAACAACACAACTATTAATCACTGGTGTGCAAGCAAGGACCCACACATGCGATGGTCACACTAATGAATTCAACGCTGCTCTTATCTAGGACAAACAGAACAGTAGTTCTTAGGGAGAAGAGCTAATATGTGAAATTATTAGGAAAATTACTTTAATTAACAATTTGACAAATAGTTCGAAACCTTAAAGTGATTTTCTGTCAGATCCAAAAATTACTAGGTGGCCAGAAGACTCAACCTGTGAAAAATGTGATATTTTCCCACAATTAGTTCAACACATACTACCTACTAGCGTGCACGCAATTCTAGAATTACAGACAAGAAAAAAGTTGGTCTCTCTAATTTATTGAAGGTGATTATGAGACGATAATTATCATCACTCTATTATAATTCCTTAAATACACGGAATACTAAAAAAAGAAGGGGTCATTCCATGTCACGTCTACACACTTCTTTCCCTCCCCATCTCAGATTTTTATGAAATTTGGTACACGGGATACCTCCGTATAGACTTAAAAAATACCAAATTTCAGCTCTCTGTTATCTCAAACAGTTTTCAAAATATAGCTATGTAAACTTATTGAAAAACACACAATTTTAACCTGTCGCATCATCTGGAAATTAAAATTGCAGCTCTTCTAGGCATGATAGAGAGTTGAAATTGATGTCATTTTAAAACTGAATCTATGACCTTCCTTATAACATGCAATTCAATAGGGGTAAAGAGATTAATACATGTGATGCGAGAGATCAAAATTGTGTGTTTTTCAATAAGTTAAATGATGAGCTGAAATTTGGTATTTTTTTTAATCTATACAACGATATCCTATGAACCAAATTTCATTTCTGAGATGGTGATGGAAAAAAGTGTGTTGATGTGACATGAAATGACTCGGATATGAGCTATTATTAGATGCCAATGTTTATACCCAACCCTTTGGGGTAAAGGCGACTTTACAAATAAAAACTAAAAAATAAATTGTATATCTCCACAAACCTATAAAGTCAAATAGATTGTTCGTTAGAAGTAAACAATTTACCAACCGCTAATAACAGAAAATCGTACAGTGTTAGAATGACCTTTTATCGAGGGAAGCTATAGGCTTTAAACGACCTCGCTACGGAAAGGTGCCAGAAAGTGGATGGCTTAGCGCCATTTTGAGGGGACCATTACTTTATGGGGTTGTGAATGATTCAGGAGGGTACATTTTACAGTGTCATGAATTTTTTAGGGGAACCACATTTATGTTAGGTTTCAATTTGCAGTTGAACTTTCAAACCCAGGGAAAAAATGGAATGGGTCACAATACCTTTCGTTGTATGGGTATAAACTAAGACTTTATAATAATACATTAGAAGTAGAGGTGTAAGCATAAATCATGATGGAAGAGGAGTGGGGAGGTCAAACTGCCCACTCCTGGCACTGGGACAAAAAAAAAAAAAAAAAAAAAAAAAAAAAAAAAGGATACCATGAAAGTTACTGAATATGGGAATTTGCATAGGTAGGTAAGTATATTACGCTAGCAAATCTTATATCGTTTGCAGTCTCAGTGAATAAGGCGCAAGGTAGAACTTAAACTAATTGGATTAGAGGAAAATACTATTTTTTACTCCTCAAAAAAAGTGAAGGAGTCTGCCGCAGATGAATAATATTAACTTTTAGAGAAATTTGCCTAATTTGTTGCGACTTCGTATACCTCTTTTATAACCCTTTACGAAATATTTAATAAATGCGTTAAAAATTAAAAAAAAAAAAACCAATGAATCCATTGATAACAGGTTAGTATATTTACGAAATGGAGTCAGTAGAAAAACGGCAGAAGTCTAAAATTGACTTCAACGTAAGAGCAAAAGACGAGGGAAATAAGGGAAGTAAAAGAAGGTCCAAATTCGTAATAAGCGCAAAAAAAAAAAATTGAGACGTCCATGCTGTTATTTGAGCAGACATTAAAAAACCTGACACAATCAGACGCCCCCAATAATTCAGAAACTGAAATTCACAAATTTCTAAAACGTCAAGACACTTTAAAATTTAAAAACGATTTGACAAACAAAAAAAATAAAAAAGTGGATGCGTAGGAAAATACTGATGATTGAGAACCCGAAGATAGAAAGTTAAAAACCTGGAGCCAGGGGACATTTAATAATTAAAAGGGGATTAATACTTGGCATTATTCCCCTACCCCCTCTTTCGGCCCGGGAAATCCCATATAGCCTAAAAGGCGAGGAATGGAAGGAACAAAAAAGAAAAAACAACTGTGTTAAAAAAACTCGACTAATGATAAAATACGTTGTTTTTTTTTTAGGCCACTTAAAAAAATTAATAAATAGTAATTAATTGATACTAATAACTTTCAAGTTTTGCAGTAATTATTCCTTTATTAACAGTAATTTTTTTAAATTATTCGTCTAGGACATATTGTGTTGTAACAACTATATACAGATAGACATATATAGACAGACACCCCAATAACTCAGAAACTACAATTCACAAAGAAATTTGTAAAACGTCAAGACCTCAACCTTATTGGGAATAACAATGAATCATTAGTAAATAAATGTGGAAAAGAGAAAATTTCTTTGTATTTGCTAAATGATGTTTACTCATTCATAAAAAAACACCGATTTCTAAGTAGGTTGATGAGTGAAAGTTGAGTGATTCGCGCAGAGCACTAGATTTTATTTTTTTGCATCTGTGTCAGGTGTCAACCAATCGGATACACTGGCATGTACTGACGTGTAAGTTCAAGAATTCATGTAACTCAAATTATAAATAAACTTAAATTTATGGTATTAGGCCTATAATACCAGGTTATCCCATGAGTATTGTCGGTTTTTAATATTCTGTTTTTTTCGTTTAGATTACTAAGATTATCAATTTATTTTTGTTTGCATTTATTGTTTTTATAGCATTAAAATAAAAGAAGCTTCTATTTATGATGTTTTGGTTGGTGAAACTTATTTATTCTGAAATTTCATTTGAAATGGATCTTCCAAGAAACCACTTACGCCATGTTACGATATACGCCATGTTTCTGAAGAGGATAGTAACTGGAGCTGAAAAGTGGTTTTTCTATCGGAATGCTAGACGGTCGCTGCTGTGGTTAGGGCCAGGAGAAAAACTTAGGACAGAAGCAAGAGAATGACTTCATCCAAAAAAAGTGATGATGACTGTATGCTGGGATTTGGAAGGATTCTTTCATCATAAATTCCTTAATCTTAACCAGACTATCGCTGAAGATCTGTACTGTGATTAGCTGGACCGATTGAAGCGAGCAATAGAAGAGAAACGTCCATCATTTATCAATAGACGAGAAATTTTCATATCGTGACAATGCGAGGCCCCATGTTGCAAAACAAACATTGCAAAAATTAAAGGGCTTTGGATGTGAAATTATTCCTCACCCACCGTATTCCCCAGACTTGGCGCCTTCGGATTATCACTTTTCCGCAGTCTCCAAACTCATTAAGTCGATGAGGTGAAACAAATATGTGTTAGCGACGAAAAACCAAAGGATTTTTTCAGAACAGTCATTCAAAATTTGGTTTCAATATGGCAAACTGTTATACAACAAGATGGTAAATACATTTCAGATTGAACGTGTTTCATTGATTTTATCCTATACTTAATAGCACGCCATTAAAAACCGACATTACTTATGGGATGACCTGATATAATAAATGTTTTACACTAAAATGAAATTTCGTTTTTGAGATAAAATTAAAGGGGGGATGTATTTTTTTTGGAAATTAGAATTCCAGATTTTAGATCATTAACTATTGATGCAAATTATGGTTTATTCCTCTAAGAAAAATTTAGTTTAATTTTAAGTAATATTTGGTTGAAATTGTATGCGAATACAATACCATGTTGGGGATTATTTTCCTGCGCTGCGCTGTCATTTAGCACGGCCGACACTGCACAACTAAAAGAAACAACTATCACAACTTTTCGTGTCAAGGCCATTTTGGCGATAGGGGCAACCCACCATCTCCAAGTAGCTGACAACCTAGTTGTCGTACAGCACCTTACTCATTACTTTCTATCTACGCATAATATGTTGATTGTATGTAAATGTTGGTTTATATTGTATAAATTTATCTGTTTGGGGAGTCTCTTGCAAGCTGAGAAATCAGTTGCTGGTCAATAAAATATCTTTAAATATTTTTATATAATAAGGAATAAAATAAAATGCGAGATCATGGGAGAGGTGTCAGTGAAGAGGAAGGATTTGGCACCGTTTTGGAAGCGACTCCGTGGTGT
The DNA here is from genome assembly GCA_911387785.2 of Aelia acuminata. NCBI lineage: Eukaryota > Metazoa > Arthropoda > Insecta > Hemiptera > Pentatomidae > Aelia > Aelia acuminata. The sequence continues at coordinate 30,394,955 of OU426982.1, read as the reverse complement.
AATGGATAGCATACCGCGCATGTCACGCGGAAGACCCGGGTTCGATTCCCGGCGGAGCCAAATCTTTTCTCTTCAAAAATAAATTATTTAAGATAATTTAAAAAATAGGTGGTTACCCACAATAATGGTTAAATTAATAGAAAATCTTTAATTATAAAGCATTGGTCTGTCATTAAGTGCATGCGTGAGTATTTTATGAGTTGACGGACTATTTTTCTTTTTTTCTTAGATACAGGATGTTTACTTGATTTTTTCATATTTCATATTTAGTAACTTCTTATTTTTATGCGAAACGAGAGACAGAAAATTTCTCCATATAAACAAAAACAAAAGTACTTAATAGAAAAACAAAACAAAATAGAAAAACCCTTCCCCATTTAATCTCCCTGAGAACATTTTAATGATGATAAAGCTTACCTGATATTAAAGGATACTTGATTCTCATTAAACATGACGAGTTTAATCAAAATCGTTAAAGTTATTTTAGTGAAAATCGAAAAAAACATAATACCCCCTCCCTTTGACCAATTTTGATGAAATTTCTGCTTTCACATCACGAGCATATACATATACCAAATACCCAATTTCATGTTCGTACAGTTTATAGTTTTTGAGCTTGTCTGTTCACACACACACACACACACACACACATTTCGATCGGGGTTATTCCCCGTAAATAAGTTCTTCTTCTTCGAGTTAATAATTACTGAGATTCCCGACGTTCCACCTCCCTTTTTAGTAAATAAATATATAAATCGCAGCCCAGGCCATGTTAGAGAAGCTTGAAAGAAAAAAAATGAAGACTTTTCTATTAAAAATTCAGGGCTTATTTCCTGGGAATATAAATATAAGTTTAAACGGGGATGATTCTATATTTATCAGTGACATTGACAACGACCCAAAAATTTTGGGTGCTTACAAATTTGCTCCAAAGACATCAGTTAATGTCGAAACATCATTTTCGAATTTTAAAAAATATTTTAAAAGATTGAAGGTTAGGATCTACTGACATGAATTAAATTTTTACTAGTAGGGGAGAGCGGGGTTGGTTGGCATAGGGGGTAGGTTGGCCATTGGCTTAGAGTTTCCGTCACACCTATTGTGAAGGCCCCACCATTGTAGCATGAGACCCGCTTGACCTCGGGAGTCGTCCTGAGTTTTCAATCCGATGCTAACAGTGTAGAGAAGAGTGTGCTTCATTGATTGATTTTACAACATGTAAGTAAATTTTTATATTTTCAGAAAGTTTGGTTTTAAGGTATGGCAAAACATTCGACTCCGATTCTGTGCACATAACCCCAAACTCCTTTGAAAAACCTAACCTTTCGACTAACCAGTTTCTAATTTGATTGTTCTCCCCTGTCCTGGCAGCCATCTTTCATATGATCTCTCCTGTGGGGTTAGTTGGCTCCCTTCAATTGGGTTTTTTTTGCGCATTAGCAATTCACAAAAACAAGGTAAACATAAACAAAGGTGAAACTACCAATTGTTGGTTCTAGCAAGGAGGATGAGAGCAATTTTTCTTATGCAGAAAGTGACGACAGTCTAAACTTCTATCTTATTTTATTGTCATTCTATTTTCCCTTAAAAGCTGTTAAAAACCAATTCATAATTATTATACCATTATAGTGCAGCTTTTAATAACAATAATATGTGTCCGGCAGTACTTGAATGACTAAACAACCCTATCTTCTAGGCCAACCTGCCCCACATAGGGGGTTAATTGGCATACTCTGGATTGACGAATTCTTCAATTTTCTATGATCTTAGTATTAAATATTATGTGGTGAAAAAAATACTTGAAGTACTCTAATACTTGGAGTTTACAGTGGTATCAGCCCTATTGGCATTATATTAACCGGAACGACTAAACAATCAAAAAAGTGAAAACTGTTGCCAACCAACTCTCCTCTACAGTTTGTTTAACGTCGCTTAAAGCCACTAAGGCTAATCGGACGATGCTACAGTGGGAGTCCTAAATTTTAGAGAGATTTCAGCTATTTGTATGAGCCCCCTTTAAATTTAATTTTACTATATTACATTCAAATCGACATAAAACTCTTTTAAGTCAATAAGCCACTCATATTATTTCATCATTAGATAGAGAATTTTATCATCTTTTTATTGAAGTAGAGTTTATTAGGCTGGTTGGAGAAAGATTTTTGCTGGCATTTTTCCATTACTGTTTTACAACTTGGAAAAAATCTTTATTTACTCAATTTTTATTTAAATTGAGGATCAGGGCGACCATTAAGCCTCAACACTTTTTTTCTTAACAATTTATATTTCCGCAAACGTTTCGGCCGTTCGGCCATCAACTGTGCTGAAATGTGATGGATAGTCAAAAAAATTTTTGACCGGCCGAAACGTATGCGGAAATAAAAATTTTTAAGAAAAAAAGTGTTGAGGCTTAATGGTCGCCCTGATCCTCAATTTAAATCAATCGGTTAGTCTCAAGAAGAGGACAGTAAAATTAAAAACTAAATTTTTATGTTTAGGAATTTCTTTCCGTAATGAAAAATAACCTCTCTAATATTTATGGTATCAGATCCTGTATGAAATGCAGATTTAATGAATACATTTTGAAAGCTTCAGTTCAATTAATACCCATTCTACAGAGGAAAGTCTTAACACATAGAAGTTGGTTTTGAGCTCAAGTCGTCATCGAAACTTGAAATATCACAAAAGTTAAAATGGCCATAATTCTGAAACTACTTGTTGCATTGGGTACAATTTGGGATTTTTTCTTATTTCTATATGTACTTAATACCAACAAATTTTTACAATCTGAGGGGGGGAGGTAGAATTTTGAACTTCGGTTGAATGATTTGACGTGGAATGGTATAACTTTGAGATATGAATCTCAACATTCAGAAAGGAGAATATAAAAATATAAAGGGGTATGACATATGATGTAAAGGAACAAATAAGGCTATAAAGTAATAGGAATACAATTTTCCTTATTCTAAGAAGGAACTTGGCTAAGAATAAGTTAAGTGCCTCAGAGAAATATAAGTTGACAAAGCCCAGGTCAGGCACGTGGTAAGGCTATCTGTAAGGTCACCGCATCCAGTCAATATTGATCAAATTCAAATTAAACTGTTAGAACTTTCTCTACATCTTCCTCGTTTGCCATTTAATTAGCAATAATAATATTATTAATACATTTCATCTTTCATCTTGATATAATATTAACTTTTCAGTTTACGGAAAGCAATTTCAATAATATTTCCCTTTCGGAAAATCCATGCCTTTTTATTTTGTAATAGTATGACAGTAAAACATGACCGTTTACATAAATATACATACAGTTATATTGGTTTAAATAATTTTTATCTAACGAAATATCTATTAAATATTTATCTCTTAGATAAATATTTTTATCTAACGAAAATGTCAGACAAACATAAAAACACAAATCATTAACAGTATTACAAAAAGTATCAACTTGTGATCACACAGTAACACAAACGTAACCATATGATTCGAACTCCAGAGCCAGACCAACTCTACAGTCCATCGCTCTTTATATTTTAACTGAATTAGAACATTCCAGATGGTTCCCGGCAAGCGTAGAAGGTACTCGAACAGTCAAGAACATGTATTGCGTTGTCCGAAAAGTTCGCGGAGATTTTTAAAATGAAATTTACCTTTTATTTTTTCTACTAAAAATGAATCACAAAGCTAATGTTTATTTATATGCCTTTAATCCTCATGGAATTAACTATGTTTACACACTGAATTCGTCTTTATTAAGGCTCAGTAGTGTAGTTTATTGCAAACCACGATTATGCTGTTCTTTTTTAAAAAAGGGAAAAACGCAGCCCAAACTGCAAGAAAGTTTCGTGCCATGTATGGCAGCTATTCAATTGCTGATAGCACGGTTCAGAAGTGGATTTCGCGGTTTAGATAAGGAGATTTCAATTTGGAAGACCAACCCCGGACTGGACGGAGTTCAACTCTTGACATCGAATATATTATGACGAATTACTGTCCGTGAGATAGCTGCAGAGTTAAGAGCCTGCAAACCGACCGTTTTTGATAATCTAAAAATGGCAAATCGGAAAGGAGTGCTATTCCACCAAGACAACGCTAGGCCCCATGTGTCTTTAAGGACTTGGCAAAAGTTATTAAGCTTCAGATGGGAGGTTTTAACTCACCCGCCGTACTCTGCTGGCCTTGCTCCTTCGGATTTCCATCTTTTCCGTTCCCTCGAAAATTTTCTACAAGGGAAATCCTACTCTTCAGAAGATGACGTCAAAACGGACCTTTTATTGTTCTTCGGGAGTAAGGACAGTGATTTTTGGAAAGAAAGGGATAATGGGCCTTCCAGACGTTGGGAAAGGGTAATCGCTACCGGTGGTAACTATTTTGTAGATTAAATAAATAAATTTTAAGCTGTTCATCAATTTTAATTTTTGCCCAAATTTCTCTACGAACTTTCCGGACAACCCAATACTAGAACGGTTGGCTTGTTTAACGTCACTTTATACCACTAAGGTTAATCGGACGATGCTACTAGAAGTCTTAAATTTTGCCTATCCAGGTATTATTAGGATAGAGTACCTGACATCATGAGTTATGGGTCCAAAAATATTAATATAAGATCATATATCAATATAAGAGCAAGTCGTTTTGCTCAAACGACAGTGATGTAATTCATTTACGTAATACATTTTCCCGCTAAAATGGAAAATATTGTGGATAATTGATAATCGGTTTTGGCGAAACGACTTCATTTGAGTAACTCGCGATTTTAACTTTGAGTAACTCAGTCGACGCGAAAATTTTATCCTTTTATTTCAAAGATATCATAATTTTCACCGCAATAATTATTTTTCGAGTTATGACAAAACATTTAAATGTTTGAAATACCGAAAATTTTGAGTTTGTCTGCCTATAAAATTTGGGGATAATTGATAATCGGTTTTGGCGAAACGACTTCATTTGAGTAACTCGCGATTTTAACTTTGAGTAACTCAGTCGACGCGAAAATTTTATCCTTTTATTTCAAAGATAACACAATTTTCTCCGCAATAATTATTTTTCGAGTTATGAGCAAAACAATTAAATGTTTGAAATATCGAAAATTTTGAGTTTGTTTGCCTATAAAATTTGATGGGAACCGAACTGAGGGTTCAGACGTTCAAAAACATATCAATGAAATGAGTACTTCCAGCCTATGAGATCAAAATCATTCTTCAAATCAGACACATTTTTGGTCCTCAGCTCCCGGACTGTAAGGCCTACTGAAGGGTCTCTGTTAAGGAACATGCTAGCAGAAACATGCTATTGACTTTTTGACTTCATGTAACTGACTTGTCAATACAGGCACACACAGGGCCGGATATAGGCATGGACCACTACGTGGCCTACGGCCCGGGCTCAGGGACGCACATTTTTGAAGGCGACAACTTTTGAGGTTGAATAAATGTAATCTGTAGAGAAAATTCAACTATACATTATTATTTGAATAATGCAATGTCAAGAGAAAATATTAGTAGCAAAGATGTCAAAAAACATACAAATTATTTTTATTGTTGTATTTGATTTTCTGTAAAATAGACCGGCAGTTGGCATCAAGCACTGTGTACACAGTCTTTCGGTAAGCCGCTCTGGCTGCTGCTTAACAGAGTAAAGGTCTGGCCACACATGTCCGCACCGGATCCGCACCGTAGCAATAATATAGGTTATGTTCAGAATATTTTTAATTTAACTCACATATTACCTTTTGTTATGCCTAAAGGTCAGGCCACACATGTCAGACAAAGGCCACTTTAGGCATAACTAAAGGTAATATGTAAGTTAAATTAAAAATATTCTGAACATAACCTATATTAATCTATCTCGTATCTAAAGCCCTATATGATATTTTTTATTTTCTTGTGCTCATTGCTCCGTACAACTATTTCCTTCTTACAAGCAGTAACCAAACAGTTTTTTCGTTACCTGCTGTCATGTCTTAGTTTGCAAACTTCTTGGGATCGTAAAAGTGTAAATCCGGCCCTGGGCACACATTAGGTAAAGTTAGGAAAAAAATATTGCCTCTTTGCGATAATTAATAGTTATGACTTACATAACTATTAAATTAATTAAATTAAATTAACTCGATTATGTTATAACCGATAAATTATGACAGTAAAGAAATAGCATTTTTTCTTAGGTTCATATAATGTGTGGCAGTATTGACAAAAGTGAAGATCATTGCAGCACTGAAGATGGCCAGATGGCCGAAACGTTTGATGCTTTGAAATAAATTCATTTTTTGTTGAGACTGAATACTGGCCGCACTTTAATTCTCACATTAAAAATTATAACGTTCAGGAAAACTTAAGACACATTCACACTTCAATTTCTCCTTTCCAAAACATGTGTTGTTCATTTCAGGTTAGAAATGTGTTTATTTATACCTACATTAACTTCTCTAGAAGTTTGGCCTCTATTTCATTACTATTTTATCCTATTTAAACAAAATTAGAAACAATTGTTGTTCCTAGATCCAATTGTTGAGCATAAGTATTGATTCCTCGTCAATATTATTAACGATAAGTCATTAAATGTATGGTATAAGCTTCTTACTACTTTCTATTAGTCTTATCCGATTTCAATACAATTGAATCAGTCGTCCAATAAAATCGATTTTCATTCAATTTTAATATAATTTTAATAATAATAATAAATTTAAAAATCATTATGCATGGGGAGAGGGATAATTATTAACTTTTTGCAGATTTGTACAATTTTAATTAAATATTAAACAATTTTCTGTTCTATGTAATAAAGGAGTGTAACATTGATCACTCATTTATTTTACCATAAATAGTTATTGGGAAGGGGAGGGTTAATTATTAGGGCATGGGCAATTATTAACTGTTTACAAGTGTATCCGCTTTCAAATAAACTTGAAACACTTGTATTTCAAAGGTCAAACGGAAGTATAAGGATGTTCAGTCCTCATTAATATTATTACAAACAAGTACCAAATATGCAGGAATTAGAACTTAACTATTTAAGTACTTATCGAATTCTAACGAAATTGACATATATCAAATAAAAGTAAAAGGATATTGATCTCTTATAATTATTATTATTATTTTTTATATTACCTTATTATTTTTAGAGGGAGAAACACTTTATTCATAAAAGGAATGCTGCCCAACTACATTGGGCTGCTAATACTCAGCGTAATATACATCTATCTTAGACTATTTCTAAGAACTTATTGTAATGTTGTAATAATAACATCCATGCAAATATACAAATATACATCGATGGTCATAGGTATAATTTTGTTTAAAAAATAATAATAATAACTAGCTGACCCCTGCGAAGCATTCGCATTGCGACCATTTTGAAATTTCCGCTTAGAATTGCAGTTTTTCGCTTACAACTCGCATACGAAGGGGTTTATCGAAATAATGTTCATTACCGAAAATGTTCTCCTTGAAAACCTGAATAGATTGAGACCATTTAGAAACTTCTACGACGATTTTGATTTTCAAGAACCGCGCTTTTGCGCTTATAACTCGCTATCGAAGGCAAAACGAGTGATTTGTATATTTTTTCGGTGTAGCGCTTAGGGGAAGCTTTCAAATGCCCCAATCATGAAATATTCGATGAAGTATTAAGGAAGTTATGACGTACTAACAAAAAAAGGGTTTTGAAAAATAATATCGTAATTGATATAAAAAACTTACAAATATAATTATCATGTATGAGTAAAATACATCGATTTTTATATCACCAACTTAGATGTTTCATATCTGCTAAAAGTCCCATGGCTTTTTTTTATGCGGTTAGTAACTTCTCTGTTACTACAAACGTAGGAAATATAAATAATAGTTATCTATTTAAAAAATATTATTATTATTATTATCATTACAATTTATGAAAACTTTCCGTGGGTTGATGCAGCGAACATAAAGACGGAGCAGTAGGGTACATTAGGTCCGCATCAAGCCAGGCCCTGCTAAGAAATGTCCTTTTATATTTTTCCCCTAATGATGATTACACTCGCATTTACAAAAAAATATTCAGTCTCAGGTCTTTTCCAGGCTGTACTACTACCTCATACAGCCTATCATGAGTATGAAAAATAGGGAATGGATACAAACTTTTCAGCCGGGGTGATATTCAAACTTATTCAAAAAATAATTAATTAAACAAAATATTAACGTTATCGTTTGATTCCATTAAATTTAAGGAAAATTGGGCAACCAACTTTACAATAAATCTGAGACACTGTTTCATCTCATGTTATAATTTTTTCAAAAAGTTCTTTCGCATTAGATACATTTTTCGATCATTATGGGAAAATAGTAAATAAAAAAATATTAACCGAATAAAAGTTTACTATTGTTGAGTTAAATGGACATGTACAATATACAACGATTTCATAATCGTAAGTCCAAAGGCCGGAAACGTTACATTTTTTGAGATAAATGAATCTGCTAAGTACATTTTTTATTAGCAAAACAACATTATACAATATTTTATTTGCTATCTGCAAATCACTTTGAAATAATCAAATTTTGTTGACTACATCATGAGCGTTCCATAAACAAAAAAATCTGGTGCGTGCGCGCAACACACAACTTTCACTTACCAACTTACTTACAATAAAAATTATTGCGTTTTTTTTAATGCCACTGCTCAAAGTTACACATTTTTCCACATTCATTTCTTATTTTTGTTTTTATTTGCTCTATAATAAACACTAATTTCTTTTATTATTAAATAAAAGTTTTTACTTGTGATAATTCGGCAATAATACTCCACGTTGTCTGATTTTATAATTCTCTAACTACTTGATGAAAATTTCATTTAGTTAACATGAAACAAACAATTTCCATTAAATGAACAGAACGGCTTTAATTATGAACAGTGTTCTGTCATTAAAGGCTTACTACGCATGCGTCGGCTCAACGTGTTTTATGAGTTGACTGAATATTTTTCTTTTTTTCTCCTCTTTATCTTTACTTGGTTTTTATCATATCTCATATTTAGCCATTTCTTATTTTTAGGCGTAACGAAAGACAGTTAATTTCTCCATATAAACAGAAACAAAGGTACTTTATAGAAAACAAAAAAAAAAAAAAAAAAAAACCTCAGAACATTTTAATTATGATAACGCTTACCTGATATTAAAGAACACCTAATTTTCATTAAACATAACGAATTTGATGAAAATCGTTAAAGCTGTTTTTGAGATAATCGAAAAAAAGGTAAAAATTGGAAAAGAGTTATGAAATAGAGTCCCCCCCCTCCATTTGACCAATTTTGATGAAATGTTGGCTATCACATCTTTGGCATATATATACATCAAATACCCAGTTTGATCAAAATCGTTTAAGCCGTTTTTGATTAAATAAAAAAAAACACGTGCAAATGATACAAAATTTATTAAATAAAGTCCCCCCTCTCCGGTTGATCAATTTTGATGAAATTTTTACAGTCATATCTCGGGCATATAGATGCATCAAATACCCAGTTTGATTCAAATCGTTAAAGCCGTTTTTGATAAAATAAAAAAAACACGTGAAAATGATACAAAATGTATTAAGTAAAATACCCCCTCCCTTTGAGCAATTTTGATGAAATTTTTGCTGTCACATCGCGGGCATATACATACAATGAATACCTAATTTCAGGTTCGCACGGTTTATAGTTTTTGAGCTAGTCTGTTCACACACACACACACCATTTCGCGGGACTTTGTTATTTGAACTCAGGGGACCCCGAAACGTGTATTTCCGTTGAAAACCGGAAGTCTAAATTTTTCACGAACCCAATACATCCCCTTATTATATATTTCATTTATAGGTAAGTGGAAGTAAAAAACAAATTAGCTCAGCAAGTCTCATTGCCACCACCTCCGTCGTCATTTGAGTGGGTTGTGTGACCATCTTAAATATTTTGTCAGAGGGTTTATTATAAGTCAGTCTTTCGTGAATGCTATTATAATTTTCTTTGGCTGTTTTCGAAACTGTTCGCATGTCCAAGTTCTTCTTCATTATATGGTTACTAACATAAAATCGACCATTCTTCGCAACACTTTTGACTGAAAAGACTGTTTTCTTTGGATGCTTGAAGCGTTTGCAGAGCCCCACAGATCTACCTCTTAAGTCCATATAGGTTATAGTAGGACTTAATATACTACTCTGAGTTTATTTGTTAAAGAAAATTCTGAAGGGTTGTCATGTAGTCTGGATAAATGACCGTTTCATCTCTTTAGTTCTTTTTGTTTTAGTCTAATGTGAGTTTTCCAAGTCCGTCTTTTGTCCCGATAAAAACCTATATACCTACTATCTTACCATATTTGTGGACAAGGACCACGATTAAGTGTAAAAATTACATAAACACTCTTTTTTTTTTCGTACAGTTTTGTTTTCTATCTGTCCTAGATTGGTCCAATCTGCATTATCCTCCAGATGATTTTGGAGAGTATAGAAGGCTCGAGGAGAGTTTTTACCTGAACAAAGAATAGCTGTGTCTTCATCACAAATTGCGAAATCAATATATAGATTTATTCTCGAAATCGTTACAAACAAAATGAAAGATAAATCAATGGAATATGTTACACAGTCCTAGAGAAAAATTATTTTGAAATGAAAAAGGTCATGAAGTGCTTTCCGAATAAATGAAACTACATTGTCACTTTCACACTTTCATGCTCCTCGCCCATTGGCGGCTGTACTTAATAATTTTCGCTCTATCGGACGGGAGTTATTGAAGGGTATCATGCAGTATTGGCAATCCTACAATAATAAAATAAACAATACAATCCTACCTTATTATACATCGTCGTAAAAAGTTTTGTGATTGAGTATAGCATGGGCGTCACCAGTATCAAATTATTGGGGAGGACGGCTTAATATTTTCCTTGATAAGGTAGGTTGAAATTCAAGGGGCTGAAAGTTGGAATATTTAGTCCTAAAAACAATTGTGGGGACATTTAATTCATTCTCCAACGATGTATTTTAAAGTTATTTATAGTAAAACTCTTAAAACTTGTCGATTTATGCCTCAGTTATGAAAAAGGGGGTAGTTGAGGTTTAATGTTGAAGGATGTGGGCCAAAATTTCTTGATTGAATTTTATCCAAGTTTTTCTTCTGATCCTGATCCCGCTTATTTCATTGCTTTCCATCAACTTCTATAAGCTTCATCGAATTGATGGAAAGTAGGATCAAGCTGCTTGGTTTAAAAAAGAAATGGAGACCAATTCCGTGGGTATAACTTTGTTACAGAATTCATAAAACAAAACAGTTCAAGCTGACTTAAAAAAATATATAATTCATCAAACATAGAATACGCCTGACTATGCTTTTAACAATAAAGTGTGCTGTAATTAAGTAATATTTTATATTTATATTTATTGGTTAAACTCGGATAAATTCGTGAAATCGCATTTTATTTTTTTTATTTTTTTTACATTGGGTCCTCTCCTCCTAAAATAATGGGCAGGGCAGTCCCCTCCTCTCAAAATATAAATATAGGGGGTGGGGCCCGTGGAGTATAGTGTCCGATGCGGCAGTCTAGTGTGGGCCACCGGTGGTACACAATCGTATCAAAAATAAATTTATTATTTGCTTGTTTGTTGTACATTATTATGCTTTTTGCCTCCTGAGGGTCATTGGCGTTTGATTTTTTTTTTTTTTTTTTTTTTTTTTTGTATAAACCGGGTTTTCTTAAAACTTTCAAGACCTTTTTGATGTTATGTTCATCGTTCTATCATAATATGTCATGATAATCATAATAAATCATACAGTTTTTCTTCAAAATTTTAACCAGATCTCGTTACTTGATATCTGGGATAATCAAAGTTCTACGCTAATTCTGAGGGGCATTCTCTGCATATGGGTGGTTCTAATTATTTCAAGAGAAATGCGTGAGTTGGTTTGCAATGGACCATGTCAAGAAGACATAAAATTGTTTCCTCTCTTCTTGATTGTCTTTCACTTGTTTTCCATTTTTTTATTTTAAATTTTATTTTGCCTAACTTTGAAAAACTCAATTTCCACTTATTTTCCCTTTCTTTAAGGAATTCAATTGTATCATCAAAAAGAAATTAATTGAGTTATGCAATTTTTATTTTTTTTATTTTTGATTATTACTTATTATTTTTCTCTGATAAAAATTAGCAATGTCAGACAAACAAAAACACTCAAATAATAAACAAGGTTACAAAAAGTATCAAATTGTAACGATGGAGTACCACAAAAGTAACCATATGATTCCAGCTTCAGAGCAAGACTAACTCTCCAGACCATCGCTCCTTATATTTAGTCTGAATTATAACGATCTAGAAGGTTCCAGACAAGCGTAGAAGATTCTCGAAGTTTCTCGAAGATTCTCAGTCACTAGAACAGTTTGTAACTGTTCTAACAAAAAGTCTAAAACTCTTTTCGATCATATGCTTTGTGTTTCCTGTTACCTACATACCTACTTTTGGAAATCCACGCCTCATTTTACATATATTTTTACTTTCACTTACCTATATATGAAATATATAGTAAGTGGAAGTATTGCGATCGTGAAAAAATTCGACTTCCGGTTTTCAACGGAAATACACGTTTTGGGGTCCCCTGAGTCGAAATGACCAAGTCCCGCGAAATGGTCTGTGTGTGTGTGTCTGTGTGTCTGTGTGTCTGTGTGTGTGAACAGACTAGCTCAAAAACTATAAACCGTGCGATCCTGAAATTGGGTATTTAGTGTAGGTATATGCCCGCGATGTGACAGCATAAATTTCATCAAAATTACTTAAAGGGAGGGGGTACTTTACTCAATAAGTTTTTCGAATTTCTCAAAAACGGCTCTAACGATTTTGATTAAACTGAGTATTTCATCTATTTATATGCCCGAAATATGACTGTTATATGACCGAAATTTTATCAAAATTGATTAACCGGAGGGGGGACTTTACTTAATAAATTTTGTAACATTTTCACGTGTTTTTTTTATTTACTCTAAATCGGCTTTAACGATTTTGATCAAACTGGGTATTTGATGTATGTATATGCCCGAGATATGACTGTTAAAATTTCATTAAAATTGATTAACCGGAGGGGGGACTTTACTTAATAAATTTTGTATCATTTTCACGGGTTTTTTTATTTACTCAAAAACGGCTTTAACGATTAACAAAAATAAGATATGGATGTAGAAAAATATGTGACTTTGGGAAATTATATTTAACAAAACACGTCAATTTCTTATCTAAGTAAGTTGGTAAGTGAAAGTTGTGTGTTGCGCGCACGCACCAGATTTTTTGAATTATTAACAAAATTATTAAAATTATGAGCAATCAACTAGCAAATGATTCTTAACAGCTATTAATACGACCACCATACGATGGCAATTTCAAGGCCGTTAAATTAGAACTGAGCCAATAATCCACTCTAACGGTCCCAACAGATGTAATAAACTTGGAGTAATAAACTTTATAGAGACCCTTATAATCAATTTCTTCACATATGCTGAGAAAAATGTTTCATCAAGTTTAATATTACTATTTTTTTACTAGTTTACCTTAATAGTCCATCAATATTAAATAATTTATTTTTGAAGAGAAAAGATTTGGCTCCGCCGGGAATCGAACCCGGGTCCGTTACATGCGCGGTATGCTAACCACTACCCCACGGAGTCGCTTCCAAACGGTGCCAAATACCTTCTCTTCACTGACACCTCTTTTTTTTTTTTTCGATTATTATTATTTTCGTCTGAAAAAAATTAGCTGACAAACAATAACAATGAGATGCCCTAAATTGGACAAAAATTGTCCATTTCCCGTAAATCCACGCAAAACTTGCGAGATCGTGGGAGAGGTGTCAGTGAAGAAGAGGTATTTTGCACCGTTTGGAAGCGACTCCGTGGTGTAGTGGTTAGCATACCGCGCATATCACGCGGACGATCCGGGTTCGATTCCCGGTGGAGCCAAATCTTTTCTCTTCAAAAATAAATTATTTAAATTAATTTAAAAAATTAGGTGGTTACCCACAATGATGGTTAAATTAATATCCATCAATATTAATTATCTGGCTACTATTTTAAAGATTACCTCCACTATAATAGAATGAAAAGAAAACGGAAAAGGAAGGAATCAAAATTAACGAGAAAACGATTATTAATAACTGATTAGTTTTGGGGGACTCGATTCATTTGCATGACAACAAATAAAATGATAAATGTTCCTGTAAATGAACAAATAGTAGGGACTTATAGAATAGGAGAAATATAGCTGAAAACATTAGGCAAATTTATGATAGTTATACATAATATACATTTTATATTTCTGGCACGTGAAATTTTATCCTATCATGGAAAAACCACGTTTCTGTGGCTGAACGGAAAAACCTCAATATTTATGTCATTCGACACAAGTTTAATTAAAAATAATGCAATCTTCTGCAATGGAAATGTATGGTTTTCAAGTCATAAAAAATATGAAAATTTTACGGTATCACCTCTTGGGGAAATTCCGTCGCTAAAATTGACTTCAGCTCCTATAGGTACCCTTCCAAAATCCAAATTGACTTGGCTATAACTCAAAATTTCCTGATATCCATTCCTGATCTACCATAATAAACCTCATCTAATACCCTCCCTTACACCATGAATTTGATCAGTAAAATCGTTTTGTTCAGTCTGTTTAAAGGTTTTCAATTGAAAATGTCGAAGCGGAATTTTCGTCGAATTTGGTTTTACGAATTCAAATTGTGGCGCAGCGCTGTACAAATTTGTAGCTTGTAATATAAATGAAGTGTGGGGTCACTATTAACGAATGCACAGAGCTTAGGATAATTAGTACATATCTTTGAATATTACAAATATTCAAAGATACTACCGTAAAACAAGGTGACTTTGTGACTAATGGGGTGACTTTGTGACCAGCCTATTTTTCTACAGTTTTTGAATTTCCCTCCTTAAAAAGAATCATGTTAGGCAATTCAGTGTACTTGTCAGTTGGTCAGTAATTTGCTGCAACCACACATATGGCCACATATAACTTCTTTCATTCCATTTACCATGGTTCTTTATTTCATATATGTTTGATTGTTTTCATTTACTTGAAAATTTGAAATAAAGCACCATGATAAATGGAATGAAAGAAGTTATAGAGGTCCATTTGTGGCCAGTAGGTTGCAGCACATTACTGACCAACGAACAAGTACACTGAATTGCCTAACCTATTTCTTTTTAAGGAGGGAAATTTAAAAACTGTAGAAAAATAGGCTTGTCACAAAGTCACCTCGTTTTACGTTAATATGTATAAAATATTTCTCAGAGTTCCAATTTTTCCTGTACTATCTCTGAGCAAGACTACTGATAGACGCCTGGAGCATTTTAACAATCGTATAAAGCAGGCAACGGATGTGAAATGAAAGGAAAAGAAGAAGAGCTTTCCAAAAAATCGCTCTTTTTGAGTTTGGACATCTGAACAGTGGTGAATACTTCTTCCATACGCATTCAATGATGAACTATACTCAAAAAATACATAAGAAACTTTGCCTGATAATAGAGATAAAATAAATTTTTATATACGATATCTATGCATTGAGTTGCTCAAGGTCCCGAGTTCGAATATTGCATCGTATGGTATCTTTAATATCTGCTACAGTTCGTCTCGTGTGCCGAGAGACCCACCTGGGGGAAACCCGGCCTCTAAAAAGTGAGTAATCTTAACTGAAAGATTAAGGGGGGAAAAACCTGGCGGTTAAGCGTGATCTCGATCAAATCACCTCCTTACAAGACTGCTGACCAGCATACAGTTCTGAACAGTACTGAACCCAAGGGCCTCCATGGGTTTTAGTTGTACAGGTTTATACAGTATCTATAGCCTACATACTTTTGGAAGACAGGAACAAATATGTAAATAAATGATATTCCTGGTTCAGTTCCATTATTTTTAACGAATATATATATATATATATATATATATATATATATATATATATATATATATATATATATATATATGAAAAATGGAAATATATAATTAGGTACAATCAAACTTAAATATTTTGTAATAATCTAATCTTAATTTGTGGGTGACCACATTTTTTAAATTATTTTTAAATAATTTATTTTTTGAAGAGAAAGCTGCGAGATCGGGGGAGTAGGTATCAGTGAAGAGGAAGGAGTGGCGCATGTTACGCGGGAGACCCGGGTTCGAGTCCCGGTGGCGCCAAATCTTTTCCCTTCAAAAAATAAATTATTTATATATTTTGAATGAAAAAATCTGAATCAATTATAAATCCAGTAAGGTCAGACAATCTTTTTGATTGAACAGGTGTAGTCAATTTGTTAA
The DNA here is from genome assembly GCA_911387785.2 of Aelia acuminata. Classification (NCBI taxonomy): domain Eukaryota; kingdom Metazoa; phylum Arthropoda; class Insecta; order Hemiptera; family Pentatomidae; genus Aelia; species Aelia acuminata. The sequence continues at coordinate 30,378,648 of OU426982.1, read as the reverse complement.
CAGTCATACAGGTATTTTAAAAGAGTAGGTATTCGGAAATAATACAAAGGCAGAAATATTGAATTGAATAAAAGACTTCTTGTTTGAAGGGGGAAAAAAGCTATTGATGAAACCAAACAATCGAACACTAGCTTATATATTAGAATTTTATTAAATGGATATCTTGCGTTGGTTTATTATATTAACGTAATGTACGGGGTCAACTGTGGTATAGTGGTGAGCTTGGCAACCTACAATACTAAAGGTCGCAGGTTCGCGCCCAGCGGTGGCCCTAGGATTTTTTAATGGGGGTAAAAAATCCTTAGCTCGGATAGGAAGTAAAATGGAGGTCCCGAGCCTGTACGATGTCAGGTACTCGTTAAAGATCCCTATCCTAATTATACCTGGATAGGAAAAATTTTGGACTCCCACTGTAGCATCGTCCGATTGACCTTAGTTGCATAAAGTGACGTTAAACAAACAAAGATATTAAAGTAATGTAATTAATTACCTGAATATATATTATTTTTCCACTTGAACGTCTCATGACTTAATTTAAAACGTCTTATGATTCAAGATTATTTTTCAATTCATTTTAAAATAATTTTTAATATTATCCTTGAATATACATATTAAATAATCTAGTTACTTATTACTAAGAGTTTTTAATAAGAATAAATTAAAATTTTGTCTCTAAGATGGTGGAATGGAATTTTCTATATGGATTTTTAACAATTTCAGACAAAAATTTAGATCAGATATATATATATATATATATATATATATATATATATATATATATATATATAGTATTGTTTATATAAATAATCTAGGGGGCCGGGATGGCCGAGTGGACAAGGGCGCTTGCAATAGATAATCAAAGTTAAGCAACGTCCATCGTGGTCAGTACTTGGATGGGTGACCGCTCCATTCGGGTGACCGCCCACCAATAAAAGCCACGCAGTCCAATTCTACCCCCACCCCCGGGTATGTGAGGCCCGTCAGCCTACTGGAGGCGACTCACACCGACCGAGCGTAGGAGTGATGAACCTTCCCCGTGTATCTCATCGAGAATCGTCTTGTGGTTTTCCAGGATGTCAGTAACCGCCCGGAGGTTTGGTTCAGGGACGGTATGCTTCAGGGAAAGAAATATAGGTCCTCGTGGCCTGCTGACTCTGAGCTACCATAATCCTTGGACCTAGACCAGTTTGTCACTGTCCTTGAACCCGAGAGAGCTGACGCCATCGGTGGGAAGGACACTGCCAAATTGGCCCCAATGGGATTGGTTATGGAGCTATGGGCAGTCTGCCGCTGTACCATGGTGTCCATGGCTTGCAGCAACGTGAGGTTTGGGCTACCCCCTCCAGGCTGTCTGTACTCCCGCAAGCAAAACAAATGTCTGTAAGAAGACCACACTGCGCGGCCAAAGGTCTCATTGGGCCTAATGCGCCAACCGAAAAAAATAAAAATTAATAAAAAAAAATAAATAAATAATTTATATAATTATTTATCTAGTCATACTAGTCCTGATAATGTCATAGAAGAAACGTTGGAAAGTAAAAAATGAAACTTATTTAATTTTTAATGCCTCAGCCTCAATCCTTTATTAATTACTTTATTAGAATAGAATAGAATAGAATAAGGCTTAATAATGCCACTTCAACCGACGAGCAGCTATAGACTCGATTACATTTACCGGGTAAAGCTCATGCAATTCTCCTGTTGCCTCATCCTTCTTCCGCCCGAATATTCTGCGCAGCACTTTATTTTCAAACACCATAAGGCGTTTCTCATCCCTTACTGTAAGCGGCCATTTTTCACATCCGTAAAGAACAGCCGGAAGAATTATAGTTTTGTAAATCCTAATTTTTAAATTTCGGGATAGAAGGCGTGAGCTAAGAAATATTGAAACCAAAAATAACAAGCATTTCCCGCCTTTAACCTAGCCTTAATATATATATATATGTGTATATATATATATATATATATATATATATATATATATATATATATATATATATATATACGAAGTTTTTATTTTTAGCAAGCTCACTGATTTAAAATACCAAACACGCTAAAAAGTAGTTAACTTGACAAATATCTAGCCTGCCAGCGAACTAAATACAGGTTGACCAGAATTTATGTCCTGTCTCATTTTTAAAACGACAGCAAACTAAAAATAACATGTATTTAATTTTTTCTTATCAGCTCTTCTATATTCAGAGCATTTTATTTTTTATTTTTAGATTCTTCCCTTGTATATTGTAGAAGGGCACGAAGCTACTTGTTTTATAAATGGAACACTATTAATTCAGAGGAAGTTTATCTTATTAACATTATCATAAACATAAGTTAACTTCTCAGGTATAAAACATTAAATAAAATGTCAATAAATCTTATATATTCTTATATAAATCTAGATATGAATGATTATTGTTTTATTAAGATAGATAAATAAAAAAAGTTAATTATTTTTTGGACGAAATTACTCAATTTATTGGAATATTTTGAATAAAAAGATATACCTAAATCAATTTTAACTCAAATCTGTTCAGACATTGTTTCTAATTGAATAGGAGTAATCAATTTGTCAACAGAATCGGAACAATCACACAGGTATTTAAAAGAATACATTGCGGAAAATAATATGACGGTAGAAATATTGAATTGAATAAAAAAGCTTGAGGGGAGGTGAGAAAAAAAAACCATTGATGAAACCAAACAATCAAACAATGCCTTCTATATTGGAATATTATTCAATGGATTATTATATTAAAGCAAGTAGATAAATTATTTTTATATTTTTAACTTGAACGATTTATGACTCAATTAGAAATGACTTATGATTTAAAATTATGTTTCTATTTCACTGATGTTTGGTCAAAAGGGGTTAAGTCATCAAACGTGAAGCTTAAACAACGATTTACCAAGCTAATGAAAATCGTTATAAATTCTTTCTGATTATATTTCTTTATCCAGAATAATAAATGAAACTATAATCTTTCATCTTATAACAGAGACTGTAATAAATTATGAATAACGAATAAATTATAATCAATTATGAATTTTAAGAAGACAAGCCAAAAAAAAAATTATGACTTAAGCCCTTTTGCCCAAACATGAATGATTTAATTTAAATTATTTTATTTTTTTGTCTTTGAATACAATTATATAAACCAGTAAAAAACTGATATGATTTTTTAATAAGAGCAAATTAAAATTTTGTCTGTATGATGATGAAATGGAATTTTTTATCTGGACTTTATTTTATTTTTTTTTACTTTAATTATTAATTCGCACCTGTCTGCAAAGTGCGGACAATCAGCGAATGAGAGGCGGTAAGATGAAATAATAACATGTCAGGTATGAGGAAGGAAAGCACCCAACAGCACCCCCTTCTTGGCTTGAGTCAATTACCTTGGCTGTCTAGCATATTTTATGAGAGCAGATCCCTCATCCAGCGCCTTTTTAGTCTTCTCATATCCATGCGAATGTCAGCCATATTGCTTATTAAACTGTTTGGATGTCCGTACAAATTACTAAAAACTCGTTTGTAAAGTGTCGTTATGTGTTGGTCGACTGTCAGCTTTGCCGAATATCTGTGAGGAATATGTCCATATGGGTTTGAGTAAGTAAGTGTAAGTATTAAAGTTTTTGTTTCAGTTTTAATTTTGAACATTTAGAAAGTAATTTTGACATTTTATTTTTAATAGTAATCTTTTAATAATAATCGATCAATAATAATTTTTTAATAATCGATTCAATCCTCCCATTAGCATTCTGAGGCTCTTGGTTATTTCAAAACTGGGGGAGGGGCATCGGAAGTAGGGCGAATACGTGAATCAGAAAGCTGTCATATTGTTATCAAACAACACGCAAGTCTTACGGGGGCTCCACTGTTTTCCAAATTTTAGCACATGATTATTTGTATTTTTTTTTTTTTTAAAAGGTAATTATTAATCAAAATTTAAAATATTCGGTAAAGTTAATGCCTTATGATTCTCAGATGTGTACTTATTTCACACATTAGGTAATAACAATAACTCTTCATTTAATTGTCTCTGGGACTAGTCCCTAAGGACCTAAATTGTACAGAAACATATAAAAGGCTACAGAGCCTAAGAGTAGTACAAACAATAAAGCTAATTGAAATGAAAGAAAAATACTCATAAACAAATTATAATAATAAATAAATAATGATAAATAATCTTCTTGTGATGAAAAAACTAAAAGTAAATTAAATATCCTTATTGATTCAAAATGAGAATAACAATGTATGTGCAGCTTATAATATACATACATATGTACACTTATTTACAAATAAAAAAATGGAACTTATATTTAAAAAATAAATAAATAATAAAGGCCTGTACAGTTTAAAATTAAAATTGAGAATTTTAGGTAGGAAGTATTATTCTTGAATTTTTAAAGTCTCAAGTGTAAATGGGTATTTGAGGATTGAGTCCATTTTTAAACATGGATTATGGCGAAGAGGCGGGTTTTCTGTCCTGATGTATATCTATATTTTTGTTTATAGAGTTTCAATGGTGTTCTTTTACGTTTTAAGTTTGGCCCAGTTAGTAACTTGTTGACACTCCCAACCACGCCCACTCATCCCCGACTGGAAAACATCAAACAAAATATTACTAACTTGCTTGTTGGCCGTCATCCCGCCTGGTTGTACAGTCTCCAACATGCTCACATTGCCCGCTGATAAGTGAGAAGAAGTATCGGTGATAGCTTGACCAGATGATAAGACTGCTAACCTGGCCCCACGTACCTTCTACCACTCGATCAATCCACGAACCCGAGCATGCGCAACCAACTCCAATCTGTTCTACATCGTCTCTGATAAGGTCCTATGAATTGTTATCACTGTGTAGGACATCGTCATTAAACGTTATGAGGACATTAATCCATATCAGCGTTATTAGTTCATACTCCTACAAGGACGACATAACCCAATAGTAAACCGTTTATTATCAGTATAATTTGAAACAGGCGAACTTGCACATCGGAGTAACTACACATACACACACACAAATATGCAGTGGTTGCCGCTTAAGCCGTCGTCGGATAATCTGTTTGTTCGGATATTCTGAAGAAAAATTATAGGACGGACTCCGTTTAATTGGGCCATCGGATAATTGGTACCACCGCTTTATTGAGCCATTTTTAATAAAATGGAATCAAATATAGGTAAAATATAACCGCTTTATTGGGACAAAACATCGGCTAATTGGGCCAAAACTTTCTGGAACTTAATGTAAAAAACTATGAGACCCAGTGTCAATCGAGTAACAAGTATCTGAGACCACACACGTTTTTCAACCAGAAGCAAGAAACCGCTTCAAATAGGTTAGTCCCTTTTTTTTCACAAAAAGGAAATGAAGAAAGTCCTTAGGCCTCCTAAAGAAGTGGGCTAATTATGTCGGTCCTAGTTTACAATGAGTGTGACAATGCACGCTTGATTCTTACCAGTTAAAGAAATTGACGTAAAAAATGTTCTGATTCATTCTTATTTCGTCTTTATCAGTATAATTTATATTGTACACAAATATTTATTTTAATTTGTTTCATCTTGTATATTTCTTATATTAAAACACCTGTTTAATAAAAATAAATTTTAAGAGTTAAATTAATCGCATTATTTTTACCTCATCGAGACGAGAATAGGTACACCTAAATGCATCTATTAACTGGGTTTCCCCCCCCCCCCCAAATATGTCTGTAATGTATGACATCAATCATCATATATGTACGGTAGCCCAGTGATCAGGCGTATTTAGGAATTTTAATTTGCATTTGTACGTGGATTCGTGGTCTCCGCTTTATTGGGTCCTCCGCCTAATTGGGACAAAACAAATTTCCCCTTTATGCCCCAATAAAACGGAGTTGAATGTATATTTTTTAAAGGATAATCGGTTTTAGTCTTCCGGTTAACCCGTTGTTTGTGTGGAATTATTTTTCAGTGAAATGCGATGACAAATTTGTAGCTTACCTATGGGACTGTTTTTTCTTACTTCCTGAATTCAGCTATTGTTCTGTCAGGCAATACTCTACAAGAAATAACCCCCTTTATACATTTCATCGTATTCTATTAATCAATTATTTAAATATTAATGAATTGCAGGGAGAGGGGACTTATTTATTTTTCACTTAATATCAGTGAGTTCGCGAACAGTTAACATTTTTTATTGTGTCAAGTTCGTCATGCCCTGCCGTAAAAGAGTGGAACGGTCGATAACGCGAAAGAGAAAACTTGTAGCCCAGCATGATAAGTTACCGAAAATGACAAACAAAAGATGCAGTCTTAAAATTATGAATCCCAGTTTCAACACTCTCCGATCTACAGTATAAATATACACCTTCTTTGTATTTAGACCGATATCTACTAATGAGGAATTGAATATATTTGAAAAAATAAGAGATATTCATTTAAAAATTTACCCTCAATTCCTCATTTTTCGTTTAATCCGCTGAATTTTACTTCTAAAAAAAATGATTCAAATTCAGATGATAATTTTTAATTAAATATTTAAGTAGCAATGAATTTGTTTCTGGAAAAGATATGGGAACTAGAATGTAGAAGATATGGGAACCGTTTGAAATAAGAATGTGATAAACTATTATAAAAATTTGTTCTATTTGAAAAGGGCAGGTAGCCTATTTGATTAAAAATTACGTTGATGTAAGACAACAGAGGAATCAAAGCGCAGGTGAAAAAATGGGCCAAAAGACCGTTCTGATTATGTTTACGAAACTTTAACTAAAAACGTTTCAAAAATCAAGAAGAAACAATACCATAACAATTAGCAAAATTACAACATAATAATTTGATGAAGTCGTGAAGTCAAACTAACTTAATTGTTATTTCTTCTTTGATTTATAATTGAATGGGTCCGCCGAAAAACGTTCTAAACGACAAAATTGCCGAAGTGGCACTTTTGGGTGAATGTATTAAAATGTATAATAGTACGTCATAGTATGATCTAGTATTCCATTATGTCATTTTACATGAATACATAACAAATCACATGAGAAAAAAAATTCACCTACAGAACTAACAATAACTTTAGACTATGATTTTATTTCACTGATTACTCAACATTGCATATTTGTCACTTAGAACGTTTTTCGGCGGATCCATTCAATTTTAAAACTTATAAATTTTTAGTCATGTAACTATACCCATGTAACTATAACTAATAAATTCAAGGATCCTTCAGTAATTTTGACATATTCTAAGGTGCCTTTACAATGTGCAAACCCTACCATCGAAAAGGTAAACCCCCGAACCTTGCCGTTCTAGCGTACAAAGAACATCTATTTACACTGAAACGTGAAGTCGAGCGAACAATGATGTCTGACCGCCTTAATGCAATAATTTTCATTACAAAGACGGCTGACTTGGAACTAGCGGCTGTTCTGTCTTTTGCTCTAACTTATTATGGATAAAAGCAACGTCAGAAAAATGGGAAAATAAGGTATACAACCTTACTTTAACTAACTCAAAAGCGACACTAGCGCTATCCCCAACACACAGGCGAACAGATAAAGTATGTACCCGTTCGAGTCCTTGTCTTATTTAGATTTGCTGAACACTCTCGAACAGCCTTTACTGAACACTGTTCGAGAGTGAAGTTCGTACAGTGTAAAGACAACTTTCCGATTTGAAAAACATTGAGGCCAACTAACAAGGAAGGCCAGACATGTTTATAGGGGCACTTGAAGTAACAGGTTACCGGAAACCGGAAGGGTCGGTCACCCTAGAGTCCAGGTAAATTTGGCAACCCCTAATCCTGCCGTGTGGCTCAAAAATGCTTGGGCAACCATACAAGTTTACCACAAATTTTAAATGTGCAAGTAACAAAAATTTAAACTGCTTTTTATCCTTTTTTATTTCACCTAATCTGGAATATTCCGCTTTACCCATACCGAATAGATTTGCTTATTTTCTTCTTAGGAATTCACCAAGAAGAATGTCCTTGTTCCGCCTACAACAGCACTTACTAGACAAATTTTGTATACCTCATTTACATGAATTTAATGTACACCTATAGGCCTATGTAAGCTAATGGAATTGAGCTTTGAGGATCTTTACCAATCCATTGGCGGATACGGGGGGAGGGCTATGGAGGCTACAGCTCCTCCTTTGAAAAGAATTACGTCATTTAAATACAAAATTTAACTTTATTAAAAGTAACGAGGTAATGTAATGTATAAATAATATGCAGAACTAGTAGAACTTAATGGGTCATAAAGGTAAAAAAGCTAATTGACAGATCTGCGAAAAGGGCTGTGTTGCTGCGGCCCATGTACCAAACCATCAGATTCCACTTTCATTCTATCCTTTAAACATTTATTTTGTTACTAATGAAATCATGCATAGAGACCTAAATGCTCGATGTGTCGCTGATTCAAGAATTATGTGTATGTATGTGCATATCTTAAACTATGGATCTATTCGAATAAAGAATAATACCCATAAAGCCTTTATATAGCCTACTTCTTTATTTAAAATTTGGTATATTTTCATTAAATAAGTTTAAATAAAAGTTTGAATACCTTTGACTATAACAACTGAGACAACTGAGACAGCATACCGAACATGTCATCATTATCCATTATGACGCACCATTATCCATTATGACTCATCATTATCCATACTAAATGCTGATCAAAGTACTTACAGAGTACATTTAACCAAGAGTAGATATAACAATAAATAATAAATCCCTGCGTGAAAAAAGAACATTAATAGAGACAGACTTGTGCATCCGGTATAAATATGTACCAACAGGTTTTAAAGTAATGTATATAATACAGAAAATATACTTGAGTGATGTGCTTACATAAAGCTCCAGAAGCAAAACCAGATCCTGTTAAACCTGTCAGGGGAGTGTTCCATTTTTTACCGGTGAAACGCCAGCCATCATGAATACAATCGAATTGAGTAACTTTGTACAGTTCGGGGTAACTTTGTAAACCGACCTTGAATGTGTTTCAAAACCATCTACCAACCAAACAATAGGAAGTTTTGATGTGAATTTTTGTTTTGGTTATTGTAATCTCTATGTATTTTTAGTTATATAACTCGAACTGTACAAAGTTACCCAGTTCGATTGTACCGCTTCTCTATAGGTTTGAATCGATAACAATATTAAAAATGATTTTGGGATTGCTTGATGTATCAATGTGTGACACTATTATATGTATAAGTAATGGTTGAAGGCGAAAATCAGATAGAAATAAGAGCTCTATATCGTATAGTATGTCCCAACAAAGAAAAGTGCTGAATCTTTACAACAGATTTGTGGGATGTTCTTTTGGCAGTCGATGACCAATATAATCATTAGATAGAGAAAAATAAACTTCGGAGCTCTTAAAATCTTAAAGTCTGGTGACATTGACGGAATAATGAAAAGCCAACCTAATGACTTAGAATCGTAGAAGTAAAGAACAATGAAGATCTTTACACTGACGGTCCAAAGAATGTAAACGAATTAGGACCTGCCTTGACCTATGAACATCGCACGCATTTCTTCTCTTTAAACTCAGACTACAGCGTATTCACAGCAGAAATGTTATCAATCTATATGCCACTAATCATACCCAGTAATAATAAAATCTTGATATTTTCCCATTCCCTATCCGCTCTAACTGCTCTAAATAGTCATAAACTTGTAGTGCATATCTTCGATACATACAGAAGATAGACAGTCCGAAGAGCATGAATGTCAGCACAGTTTTCTCCCGGATACGTGGTCATACAGGTATTGAAGGCAATGTGGAGGCAGATAGGGCAGCTAACAAAGGTATTACTGAAGGCATCCTACGCGAAAGTCCCCGCATCGGATTTACTTCCGAATCTAAAACACGCTGTTTGGACTTCGTGGCAATCTTGATGGGACGCTCGAACCAAAAACTAGTTGAGGATACTAAAGAGAAGCGTACAGCCAGGAAATACTTCATTTTCTGGAAACAGAAAAGAAGAAGTAACATGCTATATTCAGCCACGGATATTTAATGAAAGGAGAGCCCCCTCAATATGTGATGCTTGTGGGGGTAAGAAACAGTTTGTTTATTAACGCTAATCGGACGAGGTAACAAACATGTGTATTGGATGAATACTTGATTTATCAGAAACACAAAGAGGTACATAAACTGCCACAACAAATGCATGAAACGATCCTTGTATCATATCAAATTTATTCGAATTCTTAAGGGCCTCAAAACTGATTAAGTTTATTTAACAACAATATAATAATAACAAACATATTTCCAAGGAAAAAAATATGTTAATTTAAACCGAAAAGTAGTATTTCTCTGACATCATGACATCTATTGAACCAGTATTATGTCTATATATGGAACAATCTCCAATAAAACCCAAATCCTTTTCTAATTTCCAACTATCCAAGGGCGTACCCAGGATCAAAACTAGGGGGGGGCAAGCTAAAAACTAGGGGGGGGGGGGCAAGCTATGGTCGTTCAGACTGTAACACCTTACCGCGGAAAAGGTGAATGAAACCAAAATTATGTATAATTATAGCAGTGCTTTATCAACTAAGTTATTACAATTATTTACTTGAAAAAAATGTATTCTATTATTGCTTCCAGTCTTAAAAGCCTAAAAAATTATTGCTTGCAGCCTTCCAGGGGGGGGGGGGGCAGCTGCCCCCCCATGCCCCCCGCTTGGTACGCCCATGCAACTATCACTTAATAATCTAAATTTTCAAATATATGTACCTTTGGAGTTTGACGATAATGACCAGGCATAGGATTCTTATGTAATAAAAATATGAAAATATGGAAAAAAAATATAGGTAAGTGAAAGTAAAAATGAAAATACTGGACTTAAAATTAAATTATTTAAAAAGTTCAGAGTTCACATACAAATAATTATACATTTTTAAAATATCAAAATAAAATAAATGTAGTAAAAAAAAATTGGAAATGTGAGAACACATATTTTTGGAACTTCCTCATCCTCATCATCACAATATGGGTGCATTATAAGATTTTCTTGGGATAATCGACAACGATTCCGTCGAAGTAAAGCTTTGTATTTGCTGAACGATCTTTTCACGACTGATGTGACGGGTGTGAATTTAAAATTATTTAGCTCTTTAAGTTTAAGGGGCCAAATCTTTCTCCGGGTTTTCTCATTTGTACTGCCGTACTATATTTTGCAAGTCGTAAAGTCCAGGATTTTTTTTAAACATCTTCTAATTTTTGTTTTACAGAGGTTCCGTTTTTTCCTTTGGCTTTATTATTTTTAAAATTCTCAGTTGAATAAATAAGCGTACAGTTCTCAGAAATTTTGATCCACTCCTAAACACGCTTATTTATTCAACTGAGAATTTTAAAAATAATAAAGCCAAAGGAAAAAACGAAAAAAAATTTAATTTTAAGTCCAGTATTTTCATTTTTACTTTCACTTACCTATATTTTTTTTCCATATTTTCATATTTTTATTACATAAGAATCCTATGCCTGTCACATCATTGGTAAGGAGAAAGTGACTATGCCATCTGCAACCAGAAACATAAGAAAAGATGACTTTGAAATTTCAAAAAAAGAGCCAAATACCACCAAAATTTTAGAATCACCCATATACTGAAAAATCTTTGCTAAAGTGTATCTGTAGACAACCCAGCTGGACTGTGAAATAAACCCTTGTAAGTTGTTAACCGTAAAGTACAAAAGATCTTGATTTTTACGAAAGTAACAAGCCTAAACAAAACAAGGTGTGGGGTTACGATAATATGACTCGTTGGATTTTAATTTAAGTTTGCGTTTTTTGTAACCAAAACATACTCACTCAGACTCAAGATTTTTAAGAACGTTTGTGTAATCATTATTCAATTAAAGCGAGTAATTATTATAGAAATATCTAATAGCATTTTCAACGAAATTTATTATTTTCCTTATCAGTCCTCCAAAAAAAAAATCTAGTAGCGTGTACCACATATTGAAATTTTATATTTATTTATTTACAATTAAAAGCTGAGATTTTACTTCACAATACTTCAACGATTTGCTTTGTCCTGGTCAACGTTTTGTGGAATTTTACCGTTTGCTTTATTTTTCGGAAAAACATGTGGTTTTTTAATCTTTATTTTTTCAAAAATTCCATAAAATCCTACTCCATTCTTGGTCGGTCTAGGCTAGTGACTGAGTTTATGTAATTTTTTGTTGACTAGTTCCTTGGAATCTTTTTTACTTTCAAAACCACTTCACTTTACTACTTTTTATTGAAAAAAATGCCAATTCAAGGATATGACTAATTAGTTTATCTTAAATGTCTGTGACGTTAAGTTTTTTATATGGTCCACAGTTCGAAGAGAAAATTCATCAATTTCTTTTTACTTTTTATCCTATTGTTATAAATTTGATGTATGTTTCTGATTTCATAAACAATTATCTTTTTGTGTTGTCTTATTTCTTTGGTAAAACCAATTTTACTTCAAAAAGAGGTATGTTTAGGAACGTTTGTAGTCTAGGGTTAAATTGAGTAATTTGCATTCACTGTGCGGACACCTTAAAAATGGAATTAAAAAAATTTAAAATTATGCTATTTGTTTTTTTCGGAACTAGGCAAAGAAACATACAAATATAATGCGATTTTTATTTTACAAGAGGTAATTAATTAGTGGCACTAGAAATAATTCAATTAGGTTACACTTAAACATAATTTTATAATTATTTAAAAGGCCTATTTCTAAAAAGGAAAAAAAGAAACTTTTTAAATTTTATTCCGTTTGCTCAGAGAACTCTTTGAGCCCATCTGCTTCGGAGGCCATTTTGTAAGCCATCATGAGCGCCGCCATTATCTGCCCGGGCGAGTCCAAACCAGGAGGTGTCACCTTAGTTCCACAGCCTTCATGAACGGTTTATTAAAACTTTAAAAAAATAATAATAATTGTGTAATATATAATTAACTTAAATAATTACTAAATCATATCACAACTCATTACGACACCTAAATTATGTAACATCTAAATAATTATTCAGAAAAGTCAACTTAAACGATATAAATAGAAATAGAACAAAGAACATAAATGTGACCTATTTATCTAAATCTAAAAAAAAAAAAATTATAAATATATGAGAATAATGAAAAATAAAAAAAATAGATAATAATAATTTTAAATACAACTCATTAAGGTAATTGAGGTAATATTTATAAGACTACTGTTCAACTGAATGATTTGGACGGAATTCTATTAATTCATTTATTCTACATTTTAATTATGTTAATTATTTATAATAATTTTTTCTTTGGTAATCTAATTCATTTATAATTTTAATAAAGAAAATCTCCACCTAATAGGATAAAAAAATATTGTAAATTAAAATAAGCACTTGTTTTATAATCGCTACATCAATTTGAAAAAAAAAATATTTTTGGGTGACATTAGATTATTGGTGCTTCTTTAGGATAAAATATTTTTCTATTTATCCAAAAAATGTTAACATCACGGTCATTTGAGGAAGTTGCTGTAAGAAGGGCCTAGTTTCAAGTACCCGATTATAAGATATATGTATTCAAAATGTTTAGCGTTGTAAATATAATTAATTATTTAAGATAACAGGGTTTTGTTAGATAAAGTTCAATATTTATTCAATTTTATTAATTTGAAATGAAAACAAATAACTTGTAATAAAGATATTTAGAATATTCCAGAAGGGCGGAAGTAAATTTCTTTATCGGCCTTTTTTATATATAAAATTTTTATTTACCATTGTCCCCCTTTTGCATAAAGCTATATACAGTGGCATCCAGTCAAAATGATGCAAGGAATTTACTTTTTAAAAAAATCTATTTTATACCAAGCCAAAATATATTTTTAACAATCTTTGTTTACAAAAATAAAGTACAAAAATTAGGCTAGAATTGAAAATAGTTGAAAGTGTATTTGAGAGCAAATCCTAAAATTAAACGAAAACTTCATAAATAAATGTACATTTCTAAGGTCACAATGAAAAGGATGCAAAATTAAAAACATCCAAAAAATCAAAAATATTTTAAATTTTAATTCTTTTTAGGTAAGCCTTTATATTTTATTACCTCTTTTAAACGATTGGGCATGGATTGGACAAGCTTTTCTGTGTAAGGTGGGCTTATCTTGTCCCATTCTTCTTGAAGCGATTTTTGAGTGAGATCTTCTCTCTGTTTGATATCTCATGTTTCCTCACTTCTGTTTCTAATTTACTCCATGAATTCTCTATGACGTTTAGATCTGGTGATTGGGAAGGTGTTGTTATAGTTTTGGGGCAATTATATAATCACCATTCTCTCGCAAGATAAGAAGAATGCTTGGGATCGTTACCACTATAAAAAGCAAAATTATTGATTTGATACCAAGCTGGGTTGCCCTTTCTTTAAATTGTTTTTTCAGGGTGTGACTATAAATTTTTGTCAATTGTTCCCTCAATAAAATGAAGATTTCCTACCCCCGAGGCAGCAATACACCCCCAAACCATGACATGACCACCTCCAAGTTTGATGGTCAGGCGATGTTTTTCATGGCGCTCTTCATATGCCTTTCTCCAGACGAAACCAATTATATCAGAGCCAAACAAATAAAATTTTGACTCATCCGAATACAGAACACTTTTCCAGAAGTCCATGTATTTTGTTATATAATCCTTAACAAAATTTATTCGAAGCTTTTTATTTTTGTCACGGATATAAGGTTTTTGTCATGCACCTCTACCGTTGTATTAATATTTTCTTAGGGCCCTTGGAATGGTTTCAGCACATACCATTGTATTTAAATGTTTTTAACTAACGTGGTCAACTTTGGAGGGCTTAATTTTGGATTATTTGTTATTTGGCGCAAAATCCAAGTTCATCATTACCCGTAAAAAAAAAATTTTGCACTCACTCTAGCTTTTCTTATTATTTTTTTTTTTCGTTTTTAAAACTTTTAATAATATTTTGAACGGTGGCATAACTCCTACTGATATTAGGGGCGATTTTCCATTGTGTTTTGCCCATTTTAAAATTGTTAATCACCATTTCTCGTTCACGAATAGTAGTGTGCTCACCCATTTTAAGCAAATGCGCGAACTAAACTGATTACTTGTAATTCATATTGTTTATTGAAAGATTGAAAAGGAATTAAAAGGTTAATAAACTCATTTACACGATAACTGAAGAATACTTGTTACTTTCACTTTTTTCTAACCGGAAGTGAACATTGCATCTTTTTCACTGTGACCTTTAATCCCTACGAGTTTTAATGAAGATTTTTTTTTTTCTCTTTCTATAATTGCTGTTGAGTTGATTTGATTATATAAATTTAATGTATGACAATGAATTATTATGGCCTCGTGTGCATTGGTTTTTAAATTTTTACAAAGAGGAAGTAAACATCATTTGAAATATATAAATAAATATAAATATTTGTTTGCATCATTTTGACTGTGAGCTAATTTAAATAAAGAATGACGTATCATCTTCGAAGTAAATGGCAATGTTAATTTGCAAGAATTTATTATTTTTGTAACTTAATTTGTTGTTTTTTATACAAAAATTTACAATAAATGGATCAGGCTTATTGCAGTCTTTTATAGGTGTGTAATGTTCAACTATTTTATTCAAGATTAGAATGATTTATAGTCAGGATTTTCAGTCGAATTTTCTTTATTTTGAGAGCCAACGTTTCGATCCAAATATGTGGATGTTCGTAGGGGCTTGTTGAATCAATAGTAATACAGAAACTCTAGTATTACTAGGATTCGGTTTAAAGAAAATTCCACTGAAAATCTATAAAATAAATCTTCTTAGACTTATTTAATATTTATTATAAAGCTTATAAACTTAAAAATTATAACCATCTCCTGACTCCTGTTACTAAATCTTTCACAATAGGCTCCTGAGGTTTAAAAATGTCTTCCTAAAAACATATGTTTTTCTTTTCCCCAAAATATGTGGATAGAGCGATAAACATTGAAGCGTGGAGAGACCTGGCAGGTGATTATAAATTATTCTCAGCTATTTCATATACGAGGGTCATTCAGTAAGTAAAGAGAAAAATTCTATAATTTTAAAACTATTCAAGGAATTTGTACAATCTTTTCAGGAGTGTTAGTTGGCAACCATTGGATATGCTGTGATCAGCTGCTTCACCTCAACATAACCTCAAAATTTTCAATTCACCATGGCAAGTCCACTAGAACATTGCACCTTAGAAGAGCAGCGCTCATTCATTAGATTTTTAGTTGCAGAAGGTGTAAAACCAAGTGAAATTTTTTCTAGAATGTTGATACAGTACGGTAAAAGTTGTATGAACCGTGCGAATTTTTACAAGTGGGTTGATCGCCGGTAAAGTGATGCTGACCATCTTTTGGGACTCACAGGGTCCAGTCTATTGCGATTTCCTTGAAGATCAGCGAACTATCAATAGCCAATACTAGTGTGAGATGCTAGAACTCAAAGTTAGACCAGCTATCAGGAGCAAACGCCGTGACCCTCGTACTTTTTATTAGAATAATAAAAGGCATAGGCGGATCCAGAGAGAGAGCTGTGGGGGCTGCAGTACCCCCCCCCCATAGAAATTTTTTCCTCATTTACAGATAGAATTTAACTTTACCAAAAGCAAGGAATTAAGGTAAAGAACAAATAATATGTAAAACAAATAGAATTTTAGTTATAGCAAAGGGACATATTTAAAAAATATGATTCACAGATCCAGGGGAAGAAGTGTGGTGCTGCAGTCCAAAAGGGGGGTTTAAAATTTTATACGTAAATACATAAAAATTGTAAATATTTGTAGGTACATAAAAACAATAAAAAATTTACAACCGGCTGGATCCCCCATGGATATAGGCCAAAATGGCGAAGTTCCTCCTTCACCCACACCACTTATGTTGCCGGCTATCCTGATCTTTTTTTTCTCAAGAGTGATTTTTTAATCACTGAGTAAGTCAATTTCCAAGTGCTTAATCCTCAACTATAACTATTATTTATTCACATTTATATTTTATCTAGGGAATCACTAAAATCGCTTATTTGAACTTGGCAAGTTTTGCATTCGACGACATGTAACATGCATATGTAAGATCTACATCTAAAGTGCTTATTTTCTGACCGCACACCCAACATTGCACATCCAAACGTGTTAAAATCCTGTTATCGAAAATTTCAAATTGCGCGGAATCGATTTTAATTTGAACCTACCTATCTTAGTGTAGGTACGTTTTTACTACTTACACTACGATTTTAACATAAACGAGTACACCTAAAACTGCCTTATTTATTAATTACGTTTTGATATCATAAAATTTAAATAAAGGACGATTATAAAATTGAGCTAGTCATTGCTCGACTATACACCATATAAACACGTTACATTAGTGCATAGATAGAACGTTGATTTTAAACCAAAATAATATGTTTATCGATTATACAACAATAAATAGGACATGAACAAAGCAAATGATCATAATTGCTAACGGCTAATAAAATATTGCTAATTAACAAACAAATGTTATCTTTTAAACTGAAAACAATGAGTCAGAAAACTGTGAGCTACTTGTTATCATTTCGGTAAATAATGATAAGTATTGTACTACACACTAAAAACTGTCATAACCAAAATTGTCAAAATAAAAAGAACTATTTTAAAGTTAAAGTTAAAGTTAAACTATTTTTAAACTAAGAACTATTAGTCCACATTAAAACATAGGTTCAATTCATATTAAAATAATACATAAGTTCAACACATTAAAATAATAGTTAACATTAATCATTTACTCCCATTTTCTCTGCTGTGATATTTTGGCAATTAACTCAGTAATTTTTAATTTATAATCTAATTTTTATTTATTTTAAAATTTTGCTTCTACCCGCCCAAGTGGATGATTAACGTCATAAATCTTTAAATCTATAAAAAATCTCATGTAACGATGTTTCTTTTATTTATAAAACTAGCTAGGGTGCCCGGCTTCGCTCCGGTAGTTGTGTGGTAGTTTTAATAACAGAAAAACTTTAAAATTAAAGGAAATATAGAACAAAATTAGCAGTTTCTTGAAACTTTTAACATGGTATCAATATTAAGATTCGAGATCTGCAGAGTCCGCCTAAATAAGGAACCCTATAAACTTTAAAGGGGGTTGAAAATGGTGAATGAACAATTAATTTTGCTGCAACTTTGTCGAGTAATGCATCGGTTTTGATGGTTTCTGTGATTCTGAATCCTATAAGCCCATTCCAAGCAGTCAGCAGATAATAAGTTATTAGATTATAGTTGATAAATCTATTAGTTAAAAAAACTATATTTCGAGTACAACTTAAGCGCCGACTACTGTGATGGTCCTATTATATACAGAAGTATAGATACTATCGAAGATTCATAGAAACTTCTTTTAAATACCTTTCTTCCATTTCAACCTCCCTTAAGTTATCCCCCCGTAATTTGGGCGAACTCTGCAGATCTCGAATGTTACAGCTATCAAAAAGTGAAAACCAAAATTTCATGAAGTCACAATTTTTTCACCATATTTCTTTTTATCCTGAACTATGAGGGGTGATAAAATCTTATTGAAAAAAAATGGTGTAATTGGAGTTAATCATTTTGTCAACTGGAATCCTCATAATACATAGTAATATCACCAACTTCTTTTTCATAATTACATACAATAAAAACACTTAAAACTTTTTATTTTCGATTTATATTTAGTCAATTTATCTCTTTCTTTTTTTATGCCTGTTTTTATTCTCTCACTGTACAACTAAAACATGTTCACTCATATTGCATTAAATTTACTTAAGTATATGTTATATATTGATTAAATGCAATGTGTTAATCAATTAACCTTCTTATGAGAAAATTAATTATGTAAGGTATCCAGGCGGTTTTCTAATTGATTGCTGAGATGTAAAATCATTATTTTCTTTGAACGCAAAGGCGAAACTAATTATTTTCGCTTGATGTTTTAGTAATTTAAAAAGAACAGCTGTAAAATATATAACCTTTACAATCTGAAGGGAATGAATGAACAATAAACATTGAGTGAAACGCACCCTAGCGCTTCCTGGTAGTCTGCAGCTCGAACTAAATTTTTCATTCATAAACTCGTATGTCATTCTCAGGTAGGCTAATTACATGGAGCGAGAGGCTTAAAATTCCAGTCCTTTTCTCTTGAATTTTACACCCTTAAGAGAAAAACGGAAACCTTCTCCTTTAGGGGTTGTATAGCAACACGCTGACATAACTTTATTAAACTTACGTTGAGTGGTTTTTGAGCCTTATCGGCACGCACATTGTATACTTTGCTTTATAATATATATTGATTTATAAAATTTGGCTCATTGTGTTTAAGTTCATCCAACTTAAAAGATAGGAGAGCTTCCATCTCGATTATCGACCATTTCTTTTATTACTAATTCTTTTTTTATTATTATACTAAAATTGAGTGAAATTATTTGTAAGTTCTATAAATTTCCAACAGATGGTGGTGTAAGGTGATTTATTGAAACAACCCTCCATTTTCTTTCGAGATTTAGGTTGGGTATGCACCCATTAGCCAAATCCAATTTTTCTGCTTGGAATTTTTATATTTTTGATAAGTGGAACTGTTAGATCATAGCATGTTCAGAGGTTTATGGTAGTTACTAAGTCAATGAGTGGCGAGTTGTGTCATTCTTGTCTAATATTTATTTTTATTTTCGTATTTTATGAATAAAGTATCATGTTATATAAAGTGGAAATGGTAGTAATATCAGGCCTTTTAATATTACCATGCGTCAACAGGGTTCCAGAGCCAAATTGAAATTTGGCAAAACGACACATAAACTGTAATAAAGTTTGTTCTCTCATAAAATTCCAATTCAAAGCGTGGCTTTTCAGGGGCAACATATAAAGAAAGTCAATAAAACATAGCCTAGAGAATTTTGAAAGGGCATAATACCATTAAACTAAATTAAAGTTTTTTACTTCCGAAAGTGTTTAATTCCACATATCAATGAAAACAAAGTATTTTTTTGAATATCTGTGAGCCCAGTGAATAAGTAGCTAAATTTAATTTCCTTAATTTTCAGAGAACGAATTATAAAGTTTGAACCGTATTGATATAAATTAGATTTTCATTATCTCGCTTTGAAATTTCGTCAAAAAATACCGAAATCTTAGCTACTGATCATATAAAACATACTTAACCAACTAAAGAAATCTTTTCAATAATGAGAATTTAGAGTTCAATAATTAATCATCAACAGATTAAAACAGATTTAACGTATAATCTAATAACCACATTTCAATTGAACGCCCTACAAATAAACTTTTCACTACGAAGGAAACTACTACATGCTTCTTTTTAGCAAGTAAACCATTTTGGGCAAACTTCGACTTAAACAATTATTCACTGGTATGACAGATATAATCATAAACTATTCTTTTAAAATACGATTGTCACCATTTTATAATTTCTATTTCTACGAATATATTCAAAGTAAACGATTCTTTAGTAGTTTATTTTTGAAGAGAAAAGATTTGGCTCCGCCGGGAATCGAACCCGGGTCTTCCGCGTGACATGCGCGGTATGCTAACCATTACACCACGGAGTCGCTTCCAAACGGCGCCAAATCCTTCCTCTTCACTGACACCTCTCCCACGATCTCGCAAGTTTTGCGGGTTTTTACGGGAGGTGGACAATTTTTGTCCAATTTTGGGCATCTCTTGACTTTCGTCAATTTTTTAAATTATTTTATATTAATTTAATCATTATTGTGGATAACCACCCTTCAATTGGATAAACACCCCCAATCTTCAAAAATAAATTATTTAAAATAATTTTAAAAAAGGGTGGTTATCCACAATAATGATTAAATTAATATAATATTCTTTAGTAGGTAGGTACATTATTTCAGCTTCAAGTAAAACTCTAATTGTGGAGTTGTTTGCGTTCAAGGGTTATAATTTAAATAAACCGATACAGACAGACCTTTGAACATAAAGAGCTAAATCAGGGCTCAAATTGAAAACCAAAAAATACATCTTACATTCAACACTTAATAATAACTATCTTTTTAAATTTAACATTTTCCATGAAATTGCTAAAGTCTTCCAATAATGTAATTTTACCGGATTTAGTTCCCTCTTTCGATGGCCACTATCTCGAAAATCCCTGGAAGTCATCTGGTAGGTGCGATTTCAATGATGTGGATGTACACTATAACTGTAATGGTCTCGAAATTTCCGGCCAGACCAATAAATATATGAGCACTTGGCACACGGTCATGTAGAAAGCTATTGTTTAGGTTATAGTAAGAATAAATTCAAAGATCATTCTGAGAAGCAAACGATCAGTATATATATATATATATATATATATATATATATATATAGCCGAAGAAGACACAACGAAAATGCTGTGGGTGTAGGAGGGCATCGCCATTTTGGTGTTGACACTGAAGCACTGTTGGCAGAGGAAAGGGTAGAAATAGCATGCTCCCTTTTATTAAAAAAAAAAAGTCTACTAAAAAGCTGCGATTGCATTTATACTGAGCGATCAAAGGAAAACTAATTTTACTGTAATTTTAATTAGATCATCGTTTGGAAGATACGTAGGTATCGTTTTTGTTCACAATGTTCAATTTTTTTACAGATTTTTGGTTCAGTAAAAAAGACGCACAAAAAACTAAAAAATTTCAATCCAAAAATTTAATTCTAATAACATACGGTACTTATTGGTACAAAACTCGGCATACAGTCTTCAGTAACAAACAATCGAACAACAAACACAAAATAACCTTTTATTCCCGCTTTCATATTGAAATGTACAGACGTGGCATACTTATTAAGGATATTGCCACGGCTGACATGACTAATAGGAGGTGACTGAAAAAAAGTTGGATGAGAGACCTCTCATAAACCACGATCGGAAATATTTGCTGCTGGGTATTATCGTTCTTGATGCCTTAACATGGTGGAAGTAATTATATTAAACATCCAATTTGCTGACTGTTCAACTGCTACAAGCGCCAAACAAATAATAAGGATTAAAAAAAAAAAAAATGACAATATTAAAAATAAATTCATGACTATTTGTGTTTTTGTTAGTTTTTTTATAGTGCATGATAATTCTACTAAAAATACTTATGCTATGAATATATTATCATTATTTCATTAACAACTTGTAATACATCATATAAATGTTTAATTACAAATAACCTTTGAATGTTCTAAAAATAATTACATGTCATAACTAAGTTTTGTAATTATTCAACATTTCTGAATATGTATTTCCCTTTTCCTTATGAGAGACCGAAACATATCCATAATATCCGAGATACATTTTCAACCTTTATTGATATGCAAATGGAGCAGTGTGATGGAAACTCCTGAACATTAAATATGGACATGCGTTTAATTGAAAACTTCATGGAACACTTAATTCAATTAATAAACAAATCGTATAACAAATCCCATCAATTTTAAAATCTTATTATTACCTACAATACACTCCGCATGCCCTGAAAACCTTACCGCATTTCACACAGCCCACATTACATTATTCATAATCAAATTAATTTGAATCGTTCAAAGTACAAGACAATTTGTGCACTAATCCTCAACTCTCCTAGTAGTTAAAGTACATTTAATTTTGTTCATTTGGAGTAATTGACGTTTTTAGGCCATAAAACCATTTTTATCGTTCCCTATTCACAATGCATTTTCAAATCTTTCAAAAATAAGAACTAATAAAACCACAAACGAACAAGCAAGTATGTTGTCTCATTAATAGGAGCCATCTGAAATCCTCATCATAGTACACCATTCTATGTAAAATATAATAATTGACAAGTGCCTATGACACTACTTCCGTATATAGAATATATAGCAATTATATAGAATATATAGCAAATAGTTCTGTTTATGAAAAAAGTTTTCAATTGTTCACTGTTGAGTAACACTATTACAAAAAAAAAAAAAAAAAAAAAAAAAAAAAACGCGCACATCACCAGATTTTGTTTAAGCTGAAAAGCCAATTAAACGTCACCAGAAAATAATTATTAAGTATTCCAACTTGTAAAATTAATCAAATAAAAAAAAAATCTGGTGCGTGCGCGCAACACACAACTTTCACTTACCAACTTACTTAGATTAGAAATCACAAACACTGATGGACCCCAAAACGTGTATTTCCGTTGAAAACCGGAAGTCGAAATTTTTCACGATCGCAATACTTCCACTTACTATATATTACATATATAGGTAAGTGAAAGTAAAAACACGTGAAAATGATACAAAATTTATTAAGTAAAGTCCCCCCTCCGGTTGATCAATTTTGATGCAATTTTTACAGTCATATCTCGGGCATATAAATCGATCAAATACTCAGTTTAATCAAAATCGTTAGAGCCGTTTTTGAGAAAATCGAAAAAAACTTAAAAAGTTATTATATAAAGTACCCCCTCCCTTTGAGCAATTTTGATGAAATTTTTGCTGTCACATCGCGGGGATATACCTACACTAAATACCCAATTTCAGGTTCGCACGGTTTATAGTTTTTGAGCTAGTCTGTTCACACACACACACACACACACACACACACACACACACACACACACACACACACACACACACACACACACACACACACACACACACACACACACAGACACACACACACACAGACCATTTCACGGGACTTGGTCATTTCGACTCAGGGGACCCCAAAACGTGTATTTCCGTTGAAAACCGGAAGTCGAAATTTTTCACGATCGCAATACTTCCACTTACTATATATTACATATATAGGTAAGTGGAAGTAAAAATCATAAGATAGTCGTAACTACACGTTTCCTCAGTTGATATTGGATCATTTTTTCAATACATAACATCAAACTTACCTCCAACATTGAAAAATTTCATTTGAACATCTATCTGGACAGCTAAAGTAATCGATGTAATGTAATGAAATCGATGTGGCACCATGCAGTTTCCAGCCCACACCATCAGATTGAAGGTACCTATGTATTAGTTTTCATTCCAATCTAAATATGAGAATACATACAGGCAAATTATAACATAGTCATGAAAAAGTACTAAGTTAATTAGTTTATCACAACATATCTTAATCCGTAGATACCTGACATCATCTGAACAAATTACTGTAATTTTTAATATGGCTTAATTATAAAGGAGAAAATGAAAAATATATGGAGAGATAAAATCTGGAGACAAAACAGTTCTTAAATTCTTAGAAAGAATGTTAAAAATACGCCTGTAAACTCCGTCATAAAAAAATTAAGAAAGAGATTATGAACGTTTCTAGATTCTGAAATTCCAGATTAATTATTCCCAAAAACGTGAAAGAGCAGCAAGAGCGTTGAGTTTTCGAAGCTTTTTTAGAAGAGGATGGACACAATCAATAGGTAATTGTTTTATGAACCATCCATTAAAAAATCTTAGAAATCCTCATTTAAAAATTGAAAAATAGGGGAAAAACCTTCTTATAAGTTTCTACAATTCCGATTTAAAGAAGATTTATTATCCATAATAGTTAAGTTCACAAAAATTGATAACTAAAAAATATAGTCTTGGCGGATAGTCTCAAATGACTCTTTCAATTCAAAAGTTCATCGATTTTCGGAAATTAATTTTAGAGATCTATTTTAAAATCAAATGTTTGGTCAGACTTGGTAAAATATCAATTTTACCATTATGAGTGCTTTAAAAAAATCATAATTGTAAAGTTACTTACTTGATAACTTGGTAAAAATTGGTAACTTGGTTTTGAAAATTATAAGTATCGGGTTAGTCGAAATCTCGAAATATTTTATTGCGAGTTTCAATGAAATTGTACTCTTCTGTTGATTGACTTCATAACTTATGTGTATTAAGTTTTCTACTGTTTTGATAAAATTACTTATTATAAAAAGTATATAACATTTCCGAAAGCACCATTCTATCATTATAATATATGAACAATTGATATACCTATAAATTCAGCAATAACAACCAAAAATTTAACTTACAGCGAATATGAAGACTCCAATGTATAATTTTCCAAAATGAACAAGAAAACTAGCCCGCTCTCAGGCTAGCCATAGGTACTAAAATTAAAATATATCTATATATAATTAAATATTTACATTTATCTTTTAAAGAATGAATTTGCTTTGCTAAAATGTCTTATTTAAAAATAAATTAATAGAAATTTACAATTAAATTATATTGAATAAGTGTGGTGAATTTATAAATGTGTATGTTTTAAAAATTATATGATATACGTGAAAGTATGATGTTGGTAGCGCAACTGTCTAACGCTCTGTTTTTGAAAATTATTTTTCGTTTTCTTAATTTCATTTTTTTTTTCAATTTCTGCGTTGTTTCATGGTTTTATTTATTTATTCATTTTAAAATTTTTTTTTTTTTTTTGGATTTGGATGAAATAATATTTAATAATTAAAATAGAAAATGATTGTTAGCTTGATACTATTGCGATAAAACATATATTTAATTTTGAAGTCTAAATATTTTCAGTATTAGGGGTGGAGAAGAAAACTATGATTAAATGGAGTTTCCACCAGAAGCGTAAAAACCCTTGAGTGTGGGAAGGTATAAATACAATAGAAGTGTAGCTAACCCCCCTCCAAGCGGCCTGTAATGGACCTGCCCAACCATCACGAGGTGGTGGGGAAGCCAACACTCGAATGGTGGGGACACAAACACGCCGATTTAGTCTTGAACCGTTTACAACATGTCCTCCGGTCAAAGCCTTTTTACGTTTATAAAACCACAACGGTAGAGACTCAACGGCTCATGGAGTCATCCGTACAGAAGGAATAATAATATTTTTCATTCGGTTCTATATTATGGAATTATCAATGGGAGACAGAGTGTATGCTGCGGAACGTATAATGAAAAAGAGGCTGAGAAGGGTAAGTGACACTAATTTTGTTTTGACACCAATTAATATCCATTCCAAACTACTGGTTGTTTTCATACACCTTAGTTTTTCCTATGTTAAAAGTGCCTAGTCACTTCTAAAGGTATGTTGGAACTTAATATTCAGTGGAAGAAGTGTAAACATAACCTCAATTTGTAAACAGATTTAAACGCCACAACCTTTTCCATCTTTAATTTATGTGAAATAAATGTTTGTATTTATATTTTCAATTTTCACTACAATATTTGTTTAATTATAATGTACTTAAGAATGTTAAAGATTTTAAGTAGAAATCTGTTGTACTTAATTAACTATAAAACCTAATTTTAATTAACTTTCCCTTATCATAATTTTGTTTCTACTTTCATTTAAAGCTGTAAATATTTCCCTAGTTTTAAATGATCACCCTCATTTGAACAAAAATAACGTATCAACATCTACTGAAAAAATATATGAGTGCATTTTTCATTGCTTAAGTCATTATTGATTTTAAAAATTATTTATTTCCCGTAATTAATTATCAAACTTCTTAATTATAATATTTATTATCATTAATTTTTAATCAAAGAATTTACTATCATATTCGGTATGTAACCTCATTTCAAAATGTCTTTTAAAACAAGTTAATTTGTGTTGTTTATTATTTTTTTAGGGACGAGTAGAATATTTTGTGAAATGGAGAGGTTGGAGTCAAAGGTATGTTGTTTTCTTTGAATTAATATTTTCATGTTTTAATTATAAGTATTGTTTCATTTTTATTTGATTCACTGTTCTTTTGTAGACATAGTACCTGGGAACCTGAAGAAAACATTCTTGATGAACGTCTCATTGATATTTTTGAACAGAGGTAATGTATATCGTCATGATTATTATATACCTGTAATATCGCTAGGATAGCTAACGGTTTGTAAAAACTCGTAATATAAATCTTAAACCTAATTTAGTACGTCTTTGTTTTTCGTTTGTGATGCTATAATCTCAGGTGAGAAAGTCGTAGAGCTTTTCTTCTATATTTTACTCCAAGTTCCCCTTTTTTAAATATATCCAAAACATATTACAAGAAATGATTAATTAGCAATGTATAAAATAAAACATTAGGTTTAATTTTAATAATCAGTATGTAGCCTTGATAGTATCGTTTAGATAATCTGAATATTAGTACTTACCTTATTAAATTAAGTTGGAGTGTGTCACGCTTCAAGATTTTTTTTTATTCCTTTTTTATATAATCGCAGTGTTGTTCTTTTATTTTTCTTCTTACCTATTTTTTATTAGCAATAAGGGAAAATTGTTCTATTAAGTATATTGATACAAATTAGTATTTTTCACTTTTCCTTTTGTTCTGTAGATGATATTTTATGTTATTACAAAAGAATTTCTATATTCATAGAGTATAACATGACTAAGATTATTGATAACTGTCAATAATTGTAAATAAAATAATTATCATTGATTCAAATTAATTATCAACTACAGGGAAGATTGTTGATAAGAATGATTCAGTTTTATGATATGTAAATGAATAAATTTTTACTTAAAAACATTTTATGTTAATTAATCATTATTTCTTTCATGGATGGTTATTTGGTTTATTAGGTGTTTTTAATGTTGGATATACAATTGTACACGTAGTATTAGTACATATGTACATTGTATATGATAATACATTTAGTCTTTAGTATTAAGGTTGTTTAGTTTTCTTGTATCGCGGGAACATTTATTGCTTTGAATTACTACTAAAAAAATATCATTTCCAAATATTGTACATTTTATTAGCACAGTTTTTTTCTGTTCAATAAATATGAATGTTTAATACAGCCAATGAATGATTTAATTTGCTTCCATTTAAGGTTATTTATTTGTCAATCACTAAATATTGTCACGATTTATTAAATATTTAATGCTGTTTGTATTGAATGAAACATTAATAGGTTCGTCACCTGAGTTCACCAGCCATGTTTTCAAAATCAGTACAATTTGCAACAAGCTATTATAATCATTTAAGGTTTGCTAAGATCCTATTTCATCACCGATTTAGTACTATTAATGAAAATATTAAAGTTATTCATTTTGTTCAATGCGAATACTAAAGTACTTTTAGGCTTAAATATAGATGTACACATGTATTTATAAAGAAAAACCATTATATTCAGTTTCAGCATGGCATAACTGTGTTATAGGTTGTCCTAATCGGACTTTTTATGCTATAAGTTAGCTTGACGTGGTATAAATACTTATCCATTTTTATTTTTATTCATTGTTTACAGCCAGAGAAACGATATCAATCCGCATAAAAGGGGGCCCAAGAAGAAGGAACATAAGCAGGTATTGTTTTATTGCAAGAATAAATTAATTCATGTCGGATTAAGAAGCATCAGCTCTGAATTTTTTTCTTGTGTATATTCAGGCCCTTCAAGTTCAGTCACCACCACCCCCGGTTGAAAATGAAAAAGAAGTTATTGAAGAAAACATCGAAGAGCCTGCAAACGATGAAGAACAGCCGACAGAGTCAAATATTCCCACTGCAGAAGAACAACCTGGTAAGTTTATTTATTAGTATGGCTTAGCCTTTTAGCTGCTATTGATTCTAGCATAAGCTAAGACATCATACCGTTTACCTAGAGAGTGATTTCTCGTAACTGAATTCTTTTATCGTTTTGTTTATGTTTCCCATCTGTAAATCAATTTGGGTTTGGACATTGGAGTAGTTAAAAAAAATTTAAAAAAATAAAATTTAGAAACTCTTAAGCTTAATAACATTTATACTGAAATGTATCAACTTTTTCCTTATTATTTAAAGAACTTGTTATATAACAAATAAAGGAGAGGATTGCAATACCAAAACTTCTATTCTATTCTATGCAATGGGTTTTCCGGAAAGTTCGTAGAGAAATTTGGACAAAAATTAAAATTGATGAACTGCTTAAAACTTATTTATTTAATCTACAAAATAGTAACCACCGTTAGCGATTACCCTTTCCCAACAGCTTGGAAGGTCCATTATCCCTTTTTTCCAAAAATCACTGTCCTTACTCCTGAAGAACAATAAATGGTCCGTTCTGACGTCATCTTCTGAAGAGTAGGATTCCCATTGTAGAAAATTTTTGAGGGAACTGAAAAGATGGAAATCCGAAGGAGCAATGTCAGGAGAGTACGGCGGGTGAGGTAAAACCTCCCATCTGAAGCTTAATAACTTTTGCCGAGTCCTTAAAGACACATGGGGCCTAGCGTTGTCTTGGTGGAATAGCGCTCCTTTCCGATTTGCCAACTCCCACGGTCGATTTGCAGGCTCTTAACTCCGCAGCTATCTCACGGACAGTAGTAATTCGTGGGTTGTTTGCGATGACAGTCATAATATCCTCGATGTCAAGAGTTGAACTCTGGCCAGCCCAGGGTTGGTCTTCCAAATTGAAATCTCCTGATCTAAACTGCGAAAACCACTTCTGAACCGTGCTATCAGCAATTGAATCGCTGCCATACACGGCACGAATCTTTCTTGCAGTTTTGGCTGCATTTTTCCCTTTTTTAAAAAAGAACAGCACCATATGCCGAAAATGAACTGAATCATCACTCATGTTGGTTTGCAATAAACCACACTACTGAGCCTTAATAAAGACGAATTCAGTGTGTAAACATAGTTAATTCCATGAGGATTAAAGGCATATAAATAAACATTAGCTTGGTGATTCATTTTTAGTAGAAAAAATAAAAGGTAAATTTTATTTTAAAAATATCTACGAACTTTTCGACCAACCAAATAAAACCTAAGAAGAACTTCAAACTTGGTTTTAATTAGCGAAAGTACCACCATCCACCTATATATCATTCTGGTAAGAGGCCCACACTGATCAACACCTGTGAATAAGGGGAGTTCCCGAAAACTACACCCCACTCCCAGTCATTACACATGATATGGAGGAGTAATATGCCACCAAAAACAATCATTAGTTTACGTCTAATAAAATCGAAACTTTACATCACTAATAATAATGTAAAACTAGTGCTTTCCATTACTATGCTCTATTTTATCTTAAACGATCTATGAACATTCAAAGAAAATTTTATTTTTCCAAGGAATAGCTTTTATAAAGTAGCATAAGCTGGGTGACATCAATTCAAGTTAAGAGTGGCGCTGTCCTTACCAAGCCAATAACGAAGAGACACCGGAGTCTGAGCTTGTTCTGTTTTTTAAACGGATGCGAGTGGGCCTGCACTGAGTTTACATGGCATTCCAATTTCCAGATTTTTGTCTGTGTACATGTTTTAGATTTAAAAAGAAAAACAATTAGTTCTGAGTGTTTCAATTAAAAAATTATTGAACTTTCATCCATTTTTACTTTGACATTCACATGATTTTTTTTATATATATTTAGACATATTTATGTAGGGAAAAATATTTGTCCCTATAAATTATTATGTTTACTTAATTGGTAAAAGTGTATTATTTAATAGATATAAAAATATCATTTTTGTAATTATATTATCAACTTGCCAACTTATCAAGACTAACATTTTGATGTTTAAAATCAATTTTATTTAGCTCCAGATCAACAAGACGCCGCAGAGCCCGAGAAAACAACTACTGATAAACAAGTGGAAGATAAAGAAGCTGACAAAAAGAAACAGGACGAGCGAGAGGAAGAGACCGTAGAGGCCGAAGCGCCGACCATTGAAGAAGAACCACCGCCTCCGCCTCCTCCTCCTGCGCCCACGCCTCCAAGACCTGCTGCCAAGAGGAAAGCGGAAGTGCTGAGTAAGGAAAGTGGTAAGATTGGTGTGACCATCACTACCAGTTCACCTCCCTCGCACTCCACACCCAAGCAGCCACGGCTGTCCCCGAGCGTCGTCTCACCTAAGGTCACCTCACCGACGCCGCAACCGGTAATTAGTTTCCTTCCATATTTATTCTTGCTATTACTTTTATGCTATGGCTTCTTTGTGATTGAAATATAAAAATTAAATCGATAGTTACACTACTTTCTTCAGACGATGAAATCCTAACATTTTCAACATACGAATCAAACATTTTCATATCGTTTTCATTACAATAAACATGACTGTAGGATCATACGTAAGAAGATGTTATAGTTTCTTTCTATTCAAAAATTTATTTATCTTCTCCTACTAATTGTTACAGTCGACTCCGTTTAATTGGGTCATCGGATAATTGGGACCACCGTTTAATTGAGCCATTTTTAATGAAACAGAATCAAACATAGGTAAAATACCACTGTTTTATTGGGACAGAACATCGGCTAATTGGGCCAAAACCTTCTGGAACTTAATGTAAAAACTATGAGACCCGGTGTCAATCCAATAACTAATTATCTGATACCACGCCTGTTTCTCAATCAGAAGCAAGAAACCGCATCAAAAAGGTTAGTCGCTTTTTTTTCACAATAAGGAAATTAGGAAACTCCTTAGGCGTCTTAAAGAAGTGCAGTAATTATGTTGGTCGTAAGTTTACAATGAGTTGCAATGCAATTGATTCTTACCTGTTAAAAAAATTGACGTAAAAACACGTTCAGACTCATTTCTTATTTCGAAATTTTGTCTTTATCAGTATAATTTAAATTATATGCAAATAGTTATTTTAATTTGTTTTATCTTGTATATTTCTTATATTAAAACACCTATTTAATAAAAATACATTTTAAGAGTTAAATTAAACGTATGATTTTGACCCCATCATTAAATTAATAGACGAGAATAGATACACCTAAATGCCCTTATTAACTTGGTTTTCCCCCAAATATATCTAATATATGACATCAATTACTATACTTGTACGGTAGCCCTGTGATTGGGCATATTTAGACATATTTTATTTGCATTTACACATGGGTTCATGATCTCCGCTTTATTGGGTCCTTCGCCTAATTGGGACAAAACAAATTTTCCCTTTATGGCACAATAAAGCGGAGTCGACTGTATATTAAAAAAAAATGCCTGTCTGTATCCAATGCGGAACATTTTCAACTGCTTTAATTTACTTTATTATTATTATTTGTTATTATTTCATCCATTTTTTCATTTTCAAAGATAGTTTGGTAATGTAAAACTATTGATAGTGGAGACTTCTACTCCACTGGAATCCCTATCTATTTCATTTAAGTTCTTGATTTTTTCGACTTTAATAGGAGCTATTTGAGGTAGTTTTAATCATTATACATAAGAAACATTATTTATATAAATGAATTTCACAGTCAACATTCAATTTATGCTTCTTTTCTTCTTTTTTTTTTTCTTTTTTTCTATTTACTTGTGACATAATCTATAGCAGGAATTGGCTTGGCACATATTTAAGTCGTATGGTAATTGAGTATTAAAATTTGTTAAACATCTTTCAAAATGAAATGCAGACTACCTTCAAAAATGTTTGAAAATATTCCTAAAGGATTTTTAATTTTTACAGGTATCTTCTCCTCCAAAGATAAATAGTGCTAAAAGCCCTAGAAGGGAAGAACCACCACCCCCACAATCACCCGTTGCCAAATCGGTTTTACCGCCATCCCCTACCAGCGCTAGGAGTATAAAGTCACCTCCCCCAGTATCGACACCCACCCTCCCACCCGCAACGACTCCAGTACCGGAAGTCAAGCAACCTCCCAACAATAACAATAATGTTAACAAGGTAAATATTTATTTGATTTATTTTAATTTTATATAGTGCTCATAATTTTTTTAAGTTATGAGTTATTATAATTTTCTCATTTGTATAAGAATTAGGGTAAAGTGTTGATTTGGAAGTCAAAAGATTCAAAACAATTTTTATTTGTAATGAATATGGGTGATTCTCAAACTATGGGCAACTTCTTGTCACTCCATATTCAAAGCCAAACCCAGCATTGTGGCCTCTTTTTTTTAGATGTAAACATTTTCTGTCAGCAGATATCTGACTGATGAAATGAAAAATATAACATATTTTGGTTTATAGAACTCATTAATTGACTATTGTAAGGCAACATTATGAAATAATATAAAACAGCTTCTAATAATGAACATTTCTGCATTATACCAGGAGGGGAAGAAAAAAAAAAAAAAAATTTAACTGACAGGATGTAGAATATTTACAAAAATGTGTCTCTTCAACTAAAACAAACTAAGCTATTCTAGTTTTTGCTGATTTGAACCTTTCAATGTACTGGTGATTTAAAAAAGAAGGTGATTTAAGAAAAAAGTGTATTGGTCACGAAAATATAAATCAGTTAATGAAATAATTAAACTATTTGGATCCATCAAACTATATATATATGTATATAGTTCGCGTAGAATAAGGATCACCCATTTAATTCAAAACTTTACTAATATTCTTTCACCAATAGATAGAGAATTTCATCCTCCTTCCAGCAATATAAATGAATTAGGTGAATCGGGGTCAGATGTTTTCTTAAGTTATTTTTCTTAGGAAGGATTTAGGATCTTAGAAGAGGAAGGATTTGGCACCGTTTGGAAGGGACTCCGTGGTGTAATGGATAGCATACCGCGCATGTCAAGCAGAAGACCCGGGTTCGATTCCCGGCGGAGTCAAATCTTTTCTCTTAAAAAATAAATTATTTAAAATAATTTAAAAAATAGGTGGTCACCCACAATCATGGTTAAATTAATATAAAATAATTAAAAAAATTGACGAACATCAAGAAGATGCCCAAAATTGGACAAAAATTGTCCATCTCCTGTAAATACTCGCAAAACTTGCGAGATCGTGGGAGAGGTGTCAGTGAAGAGGAAGGATTTGGCACCGTTTAGAAGCGACTACGTGGTGTAATGGATAGCATACCGCGCATGTCACGCGGAAGACCCGAGTTCGATTCCCGGCGGAGCCAAATCTTTTCTCTTCAAAAATAAATTATTTAAAATAATAAATAACAATAAAAAAGATTTATTGAATTACTAAGAAAGAGGGCTAGAGTTCCCATTTCAAAAAATGGTGCGGGTTTGATTTTCATTCAAGTTCCTTTTTCTCCTTTTATTAGCAGTAGAATTTAGTTATTTTGTATTCTAAGTTATGACATCATGATAGGCATTGTATATTATAAATAAACTATTGCTGTAGGAGGTGACGCCGGCAACTCCAGTCAGAGAGACCAAGCCTCCTATTTTAAATGGTCACACCAACGATTTAACGACTACGGTGCTAACGAACCCTGGCCCAGATTATTGGCGATCACTCAACCCTCATGCGGACGATATCGTCATCACGGACGTAACGGTCAACCTGAGCACCGTCACTATTCGGGAATGCAGGACAGGAAAGGGATTCTTCAGGGAACGTATTAAATAATTAGTCATGATGAGATCGTAAGAGTGAGCTTGTAGTGCCTATCATATGGCTCCCTCTTCTAAAATAGATAATTTTATACAGTATTGCATCAGTCAGTTAAGGAAACATTTTTAATTGTTTTTTTTATTCATTTTAATTTATGAATATAAGTAGATGTGATAACGACAGTTATTGTTTTCTGCTTCTTTTTTTTTTTTTTTTTTTTTAATGGTTTATAAACAAAAAGATATTTTTGTAAAAGTATCTATTATCTGGCTGGTATTTGGGAAGATTCTTATATTTTTTTCTGGTAAGCAGTTTTAAAACCTTAATCTTTAAAATTTACTGAAAATAATTACATTTTATTGGAAATGTATCCTCAATAAAATTACTTGTTATTATGATAATGTAGTCAATTTTAAACCTCTAGATACTGAATTTATCTGTTTTTTTCCTAAATACCAGCCTTTTATTACTTTAATAAAAAAAAAAAAAAATTATTGGTATTAAGTGCTATCTGGCATTGATTGCTCCGCACTATTATCCATAATAATTAAACAAGTCTAACATTGTACATTTAGTCGTATGTCATAAATTTGCATCCTTTCGATTGCAAATAATTATATATGCATAATAGAAGATTATAAAACAAAAGAGAGAAGAAAACAATTAGCTCTACAGTATCAAAGGGAATCAAATTCCATATAGTATTTTATTAGGTTAACAAAAAGCTAAACCAGAAATACGTCTAGAAATAAATCCTGTATGATTCTAAAAGGTTTCATAATATTCTGACAATAATAAAATACTTGACAACCAATTTGTTTGACAATAAATTAAAAAATTAAAAAGTAACTGATCATTCATAAATCTATTAACTTCATGTTCTATCGCTTTTCCAAATTTCTAAGCAAGTTGATACTCCTCTGCTGTATCTAATTGGTCCTTCTAACAGGTCAAAGTTATAAATATTATACTCGACTATTTAAATATCAAATCATTCCGTCCGTTTAAAATCAAAGTTTGTGCTATAAAGAAAATGGAATGCTGGGATAGTTTTCAAGGGAGTTAAATTGCTTGGAAGTTTGTTAAATTAAAAAGTTAAATCATCAATATTCTATACTTGGGCAAGTTCAACAGATTTACTATTTTCTTACTTTCTTGTTTTTAGAACTACATAATCATTAAAAAACAATTTTTAAAAATGGCAAATCTGTAGCTTCCATAGTTTTACATTTTCTGATTTAAATAGGCTCTCCTACAAAGTAACGAATTGTCAACTTTGCCCTTAATACAGGGTTTAGATGAAGTCTTTTTCCTTTTTCAAAAATATTGTATGTTAAAAAATTGATATATTAAAACCATTAAGTATGTAAAACAATTAAGTCTTAATTATTTTACTTCTTTTGAGATTC
Organism: Aelia acuminata; assembly: GCA_911387785.2. Classification (NCBI taxonomy): domain Eukaryota; kingdom Metazoa; phylum Arthropoda; class Insecta; order Hemiptera; family Pentatomidae; genus Aelia; species Aelia acuminata. The sequence continues at coordinate 30,343,080 of OU426982.1, read as the reverse complement.
GTAGACTACAATGTAACAGTAATTGTTATCACATCCTTTTATATTCTTATCCATTTGGAATTTTTGTATTATATTATATAATCTTGTATCATAATATTAGTAATATTATACTCAAGTTACTTAATTTTTTTTCAGTATTTTTATGGGCCTAAGGAATCTTATAGCAATCCTATTTATTGTATACTACAGGTTAATTGCAATATTAATTATCATCATTAACTATGAATAGTTTTAAAGAAAAATGTTTAGGTCCGGTGATGATTACTTTACATAGTGAATTTTAACTATAATGTGATTTGCTGGCAAATATACTGATTCCAAATTTTATTTTCCTAAGGATGTTCAACGCATCATGTAAATTTGTTTTTATATTGTATATAATGATTGTTATTTTTAGGGTTAACCCTACGTTTATTTTTATACGCAGGAGTTCATGTGTGTTAGGAATATGAATTTAATGACATAAAAATATTCAAAATAAATATATAAATAAATTGTTATAATATGAATCTGTAATTATTAAAGTAAAAATTTTAAAAATAAAATATTCTTTTCCACGCGGTTTACAATGTAATCTAACTAAACAAAATACTATATTTTTTTTTTTTATTTTTTAGTTTGTGTGGTACACACAATTCTCAACTTAAACTTTGATGTTTTTATCATTTAAAATGCCAAGCATGATTCAAATTCAACCACTTAAATCAATCAATATAATAATAATAATAAAAAAAAAAAAAAAAAAAAAAAAAAAAAAAGGCTTTCATAATGTACAAAATGGTTCTAAAGTATTATTGGGTGAAGTGAATAAAATCTAAAACTTGCTCTAAAATTAGTGTTAATGTAATATAATTACTAATACTATAACTACTGCCAAACATTTTAAGCAGTGATTCTTTCTTGAAACGTTCAGCTACAGGCAACTTTTTTTTTTTAGTTTCTTCAACTAAAATCAAGCAATCACTACAAAATTTCTTGTATGAGCAATTTCATCATTTTATACATTTCACCCATTTTCTTATTTTTTTTTTGTAATTAGACTTTTTAATACTTACAATCAAGTGAAAAACAAAATTCAATCCCAATTTAAATTTGAACTATGCTTGGTACTTTAAATCCTTCACACATTAAAATTTAAGTTGAAAATTGCTTCACATGAAAAATTTTGTGTGGATACAAGTATGTATTAGTTAGATTTTTTTTTTTTTTAATTCAAAAATAACTTTTTTTGTAAAGTTAATCCTTTTTCAAAATGTTAAGAATAGATTTATTTAGCAAATTCAATGAATTGCTATTAAGTTTGTCATGGTTATGTTTTCTACAGTAATACACAGCAATAATTACTTCGTTTTTAAAGTTATAAGTTAATTAGTATACAGTTCAGAATTTATTTTATTTATTTTGAAACATTTATCCTTGCATTATATTTAAGATTATTTAATGTGAGTTTTTAATTGTTTGTTATCCCTTTTTATTTATTTTTTTCTAATTGTTCCTTATAATTGATTTGGTATATTGTATTTTATCGCAAACATTTTAAAACAAACAAATAAATGAATTGTTTGTTACTTATCAACTTTCCGATTCCATTAAATTTTATTGGATATGGTCAAAATTGAATTGGTACAAAGTATGTGATGAGTATGCTAATTTGAGTTTTCTTAAAACTAACCAAATATTTTATAACTAAAATTGCTGTATTGTTGAATTTTTGTTATAAATTTCATAAATTTTAAGAAATGTATAGATAAGGATTCTCATTATAGCTAAATGATAGAATGTGAATACATTATTACCAAATTGTAGAAATGTTTGTACATATTGAAATAAATTACTTTTTAAATAATCTATTGTGTAATTACTATAGCTTGTAATTTTGAAGTCTTTCTCTAATTTTTTATAGTTATTTTTTTTTTATTGTTAAAACTTTTTACAGGGTATAGGTACCTCCTTTTTTTGGCTTTGAAATTGGGTGATTTATTAATGATCATTTTGTTACTTAGCTTTTTTTAAATTCATGTACCACATTTAAAAATATAAATTTAATTATTCTCTGCAATGAATTATTTAATTATGAGCCTTTAATCAATATATTTTAAAAATAATTATCTGATCATTTAAAAAACAAAAAAATTAAAACAATTTTCATTTACTTAAATGCATCTTTACAGCAATTACATATAAAAGCTTTATTTCTTCAGTGGCAGCCATTATAAAGATGTTAACAGAACATATTTTCTGTGTTAACAGTACACGTGAGTTGGCAGCACCTGTCATGTGGATGAAAGCTATCGTAACTTTAAAATAAAATTTAGTATGAATGCATTTCATACATAAAAATATTAGGTATGTTCCAACAAACACTAAAAGCAGGTTAACCATTCTTTCGCATGCGCAGTACTTTACTAACAGCCCATTGTTAACATGCAGAAGAGATGTCTATGTTTTTTAAGTGCTAGTTAGAACATACCTATTTAATGGAAATCATTTGTTTCCATGGTAACTAAATTTCATTACAACTTATCTAATGTGGTACTCCAAGGTCACTGGAACCTAAAACCGGTCGAGGTATGGACACTAGCCTATGTCGAGCAGAGTTGGGCAAATTGTAATCAGAATAATGTTTAATGAATATGAATAATTGGTAATCATAAAACAAATGAAAAATTAATAACCATTATTCATAATCAGTACGGAGTATTTTTAATGATTATTGAGTGTTTATGGTATTCATTTGAAATGAATAATGAATAATTGGTATTTAGTTATTCATTATTCATTTCAAATGAATACCATAAACACTCAGTTATCATTAAAAATACTCCGTACTGATTATGAATAATGGTTATTCATTTTTTATTTGTTTTGTGATTACCAATTATTCATATTCATTAATCATTATTCTGATTACAATTTGCCCAACTCTGATGTCGAGGATTTAGTCCTCACTGCTGGCTCACTTGATAAACTGCGATAAAACCTACAGTGAAATAGCATGGGACTCAAGGTAGACTTGAGCGAAACCAAATACATGCCTATCTCTAGGAAAACTGGTGAATGTCAACTGCGAATAGATGACGGGCAAGTGGAGAAAGAGGAAACTTTTAAATACCAGGGGACTGTCTTTGGATGCAATGGTAAAAGCACACAGAAAAATAATTGCTAGAACCTCATTGGCCCGAAGGTTTTATGATGCTGTATGCCAAATTCCTCAGCTTAGGAAGGGAAAGGTTTCACAAAAGGCAGTGTTCAGGATGGTTTACATCACTATTCTGATATTTTTAAGTGAGACATGAACGGTCACTGCTAAGGTCGAAAGCAGAGTGCAGCCCAAAGAAATGAGATTCCTCAGAAATCTTGTTGGGAAAATGTGCAGGGACAAAGTAAGAAATGCCAAAATTCACATTTTCCTTGATACTGAGTCAGTTCTTGATATTGGGAAAAGGAATCTGCCAACATGGGTTAACCCTTTAACTGCCAGCCGCACGCTGGTCCCCGTTTGCTGATGGCTCGCATATGAGCCACCCTGTTTTTCCGCTTCACTGCTGTAGAATTATATATGAGCCACGTAACTAGTGCTTTCTTTTGACGTTTTTTGAAATCTATAATATTTCCCCATACCGATGAGGGGCATTTGATTGTTCTTTTCCTTATTATATTGGCTTAATACAAAGCTGCTTTTCAGCTTTCTGTAAATAGCATAACTTTTTCCCTGATATCAAACCTTTCTATTCCCTGCCTATTTACTCTTTGTCTAATTTTAGTTTATTTGCAACTACCGTGGCATAAACTTGTGCTGTGATATAATTATGATGGCAAAATAAATATATAGCAAGGAAGAGCTTTTTGAACTCGTAACGGTTGCTAAGTATGGGGAAGCTTTTTAATTTTTAAATCCACTAGTGCAGGTCCACAGTCAGGATCAAAAAGTGAGGATGAAGAACTTAGCGTAGGATTAATTAAGCTCACAAAACAAGTAAGAGCTTGAATGCCGTAAAAGTACTCTGCACAGCGGGACCGCTCGGTTTGCCTACTACCCCGCAATGGTGGACCACCTCATGCCCTGCTACCTCCGCAGATAAAGGGTTAAAAGAATAGACCATACAAGATACCACATGCAAGCAAAGGAAGAAAGAGGTGAGGGAACTAGACGGCGAGTAATAGGTGACGATCGACTTGACCAAAGGAATCAAACCTGAAAGAGTAAGAGCTAACTTAGGATCAAGCCAGAGTTAAAGCTTCAGATCGGAAAGCCTGTAAGTAAATTAAGTATGTTTTTACTTTGATTTTGATGCCATTATAAACATTCCATTTTGTTCAAAGGTTTTTTCACACCATTATACCAGGTGTGTAAACATGAAACCGGAATTTTTCAAATAGCAAATAAGAGTTGATTGTGTAAAAATGATACATACTTTTTTATTCGAAGTACTGTCCTTCGCTATCTATGCATTTTTCCCATCATTCAGGCAATTTGTGGATTCCCCGCCAAAATAATGCTTCCTCTTCTGAGTCAAACCAATCACTTAACTAATTTCGTACATTTTCATAAGAAGTGAAGCGCTGCTCAGCTAGTGCCTGTCCCATCCATGCAAATAGGTGGTAATCGGATGGGGCCAAATCTGGTGAATAAGCCGCATGCGGAAGAATTTACCAACCAAACACTTGGATCGTTTCCTTGGTCCCTTTAGCCGAATGTGATGGGGCATTGTCATGGAGCAAGATCACTTTGTGTGTCCTTTCTTGATATTTGGGAATTTTTGGCGCAAATCTTTATTCAAATTTATCATCTGTTGTAGGTAGCGTTCCGTATTAACAGTTTCCCCAGGTTTCAGCAGCTCATAGTAGGTAACACCCATCTGATCACACCAGACACAGAGCATTTTCTTCCTCCCCAAGCGATGCCGATGGTTCACCAGGAGTTACCCAGGATTTTTTACGCTTAGGATTCTCGAAGTAAATTCACTTTTCATCACCAGTCACAATTTGATGAAGAAATGACTTTTTTTCTGTACCTGGCGAGCAGCATTTGCCATGAGGTTTTTCGAGCTTCCTGCTGTCTGTCATTCTGTTGGTGAGGTACCCATTTTCCGACCTTCTGGATCTTTTCCATGCCTTTCAAACAAATGGAGACGGTGTCACATGTAATAATTGTCCAACAAACGCTTCCGAATCAGCTTTTTCAAATTTTTTTTTTTGGTTTTCCACGGTCTTTGTTTCTTTTATCGAAATACATCTTTAAATTTTTTGAACCAATCGAAACATTGATAATTGCCTAGGGCATGCTCCCCGTAAGCTTCAACAACCATCCTATGTGATAATGCTCCAATTTTTTTCAGAAGGAAACGGAAAATAAATGCTGTCCGCAAATCTTGATTTGTTGGCACAAAATTCGACATGTTCAACGCCACTAAAAACACGGTTATAGAATGAAACTGATGTTGGTATCAATTGGATCTCTTTGTTACATGTAGGCAAAAGCAGATAACACCACTGACGGATTAGTTAGAAGATTATATTGACTGCTAACTCCTATCATTGGCGAATTCAGGTTTCATATTTACACACCTGGTATACAGGGTGTCCCGAATTTAAATGGCAAAACTTCAGGATCTTATAGGGGACCGAAAAACTAAGACAAAAAGTCCTTTAGAGATTTGCTCGTTTTTGCTTAGTTTTAGAGAAAATCGCAAACAAAGAAATAAAACAAGTTTTCATTTTTATACTTTTTTATTTACATTTATATTTATGTTATGTTCTTTTTAATGTAAATATTGCTCAAAATGTTGTCCTCTTGCACCAATGCAAGCATTACATCTGGCGCTCACTTGATAAATTTCAGCTAAACATTGTTCTGATGATATTTGGTGCACTGCATCTATGATTCGGTCTCTTAATTGCTCTCTTGAGTTGATTGACACCGAATAAACTTCCTGCTTTAAGGTTCCCCATAGGAAGAAATCCATGGGTGTCATATCAGGTGATCTGGGTGGCCAAGGTACTACTCCTCCACGTCCAATCCATCGTTGTGGATAATTTATATCCATCCAAGCTCGAGCAGCTCTGCTATAATGAGCTGGACATCCATCGAGTTGGAACCACATTTCAATCCACTGTTGTAAGGGAATGTCATCTAAATAATTAGAAAAGTCGTTCTCCAAAAAATGTGTAAATGTGATTCCATTCAATCTTTCAGGCAAAAAATATAGTCGCACCAGTAATCCATTCCAAATTCCAAGCCAAACGTTAATAGCAAATTCATGCTGAAACCTATTCTCTCTAATAGCTCTGGGATTTTCAAAAGCCCAAACATGATAATTTATTTGATTAACAATTCCTCCTCTTGTAAAGGTAGCTTCATCGGTCCATATAATTTTTAATAGAAATAAATTATCATCGCGAATTTTTTTAAGAAACCAGTTACTAAAATTCAATCTCTTGACATAATCTTGAGGTAATAAATTCTGAACTTTTTGAAGATGGTACTGTGGCATTGTGGCTGATGCTATTCACACAAAAATATCTGACTAACTGACTGAAGACTGATTTAGGAATTATAATCCTAGAAGGAAGCCAAAATGTAAACAAATAAAAGAATGTAAAGGATAACATTAAGTGTTTATATATCTCACTGCCTAGCCTGACGAACTTTGAAAGGTGATAATTGCTACCTATAACATTTTTGTTTTGTTTCTTTTTTTGCGATTTTCGATCCCCTATAAGTTCCTGAAGTTTTGCCATTTGAATTTGGGATACCCAATATATATAGGGAATAAAACATTCATAAAAAAGGAAATAAATAAATAATCAGCTTTAAATGTTTTATTTCATCGATGACTTCAAAAATTAAACACTAAATATACAAACCATCTTACAAAAATATACAACTGTAGTTATATTTACAAAACATGGCTTTTTATTTTTTACTTAATGTCATAAGAGGCAGCAACGTATGTGAGTAATGCCATAAATTCTATTATTATTGCTATATAAACTATGCATACACTGTAACTATTTTAACTTCTCAATCTGATCATTGAATCAACATGTTTTATAGAAAGAAATGAGAAACCAAAGAGTGCTTATTAATACATAAAATACTTAAATATAGGAAAATTATTATTCTCGTTATATTTTAAAATACCAGCTATCTATAAACTAAGCTCCTATCTCTATGTAAGCTAGTTTGACAATAGAACTAATGCTCATGGACTCATTTTTATCAGTACTGATGGACTAAATTGTATTCAGTTCTGGTAAAAAGCTGACATTCAAAATGTCTAGCCAGGCCATATTATATATATAAAATGTTTTATTGTGCTTAAAACACAAATATTAAATTACAGTAAACCAATTTATAACAAACACATTCGCATTCGTTCTTATAACAAATATAATTGATATTTTTACCTGTTGTCGTTACCCATTATTAAGTTAAAAGTTAACAAATGAATTCCATATATAGTTTTAATTAACATTTTTTATTTCTCAGTATTATAAATCATAAAATAAAACTATACAAAAACTTGTAATCATATCACAATATATCACATTACATCTTAAAATGCAAATATAATAAGAATTATGTATAAAATGAATAATTGTAATTAATTAAAATAGTAAATAAAAGAGTTAAACGCAATAAAATTCATGAGGACTGGTTTGTAAACCCAGTGCTAATAACGTAAGTTAATACAGGATAAAATATATAAAGAATATAAAAAAGTTGTCTTAAATTGATGGGTTATATCAAATTAAAATCATTTTGCAAAATAATTAATATTAAAAAAAATTATAAATTTGAACAATTGACAAATTTTATTCAAAATAATAATAAACTCAGCAACATGAATTGGATTTATTATTATTATTATATAAATGTAAATTCAAAATCAGAGCTTCTTTGTCTAGCCTGTTAGGAAAAGTTATTAGTTATCAACATTTGAAATGGAACATAAACATTTGGGCCACTGGGGTTAGGTCATTTTGTAACCTAACGATGGAATGTTTCAATGATATTGAGTATTTGAATGAAAGATTTTGTAATAAAAGATTAATGGATACAACAATGATTTACTTACTTAAAAATCTTGAAGAAATTCTTATAGTTCTTTTCATCAGATCTCAGGTAGTCTTTCTTAAACCTTATTATCCTTCTATAAACAAACATAGGTTTTATTTTGTTTAATATCAATGTAAATAAAACAAAATCAACATTCAACTAATAACTACTAAAAAAAAAAAAAAAAAATCAAGAATAAAATCGAATATTTATGCGCGCTTACAGTCAACACCGATATTTTTCATAATAATTTTTCAAAAAATCTAAAATATGCATTGCAATAAATCTTCTACTTATAAAAAAAAATCTATGAGTGTACATTTGTAACTAATATGAAATGGGAAGGTATATCTAAGAAAATCAGAATATATTAATTTTTATATACATGGTAGATATTTCTGTATCTTAATGTCTTTAATCTATTCATTTCATACTAAAAAGATGCTTTCAACCCTAAACAATTATTCAATTTTAATTATTTTCAGTCGAATTATTTAGCTCAAACAGTAGTAAGATAAAAGACTATATGTCTTATTTCAAAAGATGTTACAGGAGAAACAACAAAGTAAGAGAGCTTATAATATTTTAAACAGAAAACTACAAGAGTTTGCTATGCCAAATATTGTTCCTAATGAGTTGACCAAGTTTCCTTCTTCTACCATAAAAATGTAAAACAAGGATAAATAATTTCAATTTCCCTATAAATCAATATTTTAAATTAAAAAAAATATAATGAACCTTCAATTAGAATATCTAAAAATCAATTTAAAACCTACATATTAAGCGTATAATTATATTAAATACACTATACATTTTTTTTATGATTATATATCACAAAAATTTTTTGTTTTTCTATAATAATCAACAAAAATAATTGATATAACAAACTAAAATACAGTAAAAATTACTTAACAAAAAAGTGAGGAAACAAAAATATTTTTTTGTGTTATAGGATAGTAGTACAGAGATATAAATAGTAAAGAAAAATACATTACAACCTTTCTTATATTAGTTTTTTTTTTAATATTTAGTTTCATAATTAATTTTTTTGAACTCTGCGATTATTTAGATAATGTTATTAGTTCTCTTAGGCCAGCTACTTAAAAAAATAAATCTATTAAATGGGCAAGAAAAGGTTGAGAATTCTAACAAATACTGAAGGAATTTTAACTTTTTTTTTTTCATCCCTCACTTTTAATCAATAGATGAAAATTACTAGTTTGAGGCAAGTAATCATAGGAAAAAAATCTTGGTTTGAAAAGTTACAAACTGTTCATATCGTAATGTTCAAAAAAAAAAAAAAAAAAAATTTAAAAGTTAAATCTGCTAGCACTTTTTGTGTTATTAACACGTTCAGTACTGAATGGCCCACCGGTGGGTTGCAAATATGGTTCTCATTATATAAATTTTTTTAAAAATTATTTCATCAAATTGGAATATTCCCTATAGGACCCTAATAGATCAAATAGTTACCCCTAATAGATCAATTCCTGCCAACAGTTTAAATAAAATAGTCAAAGTCCTCACTCCTAAATACTTTAGAAACTTTGCATTCTTAGTCGGTGGTTGGCCACTAGCATTAGCTCAATTTCCATATCACTTAAAATCAATGTACTTGTTTTATTCAAAATACAGTAGGATTCTGATTAACCGAGATCCGGCCAACCGAGGTGCCAAGTCTGCGTATGTGTATATGAGTTCATTTAAACCAACTACAATAAAAGATTTTTTTTTTTTAAATAGTTCCAGAATTTCTCTTATCATTATTGTTATTATTCATTATTATTATTAAGTATTTGTTAGGTTTTTAGCATATATGTAGTTTTTATTTAAAAATAATCTACGTTTTCAGTTGCTATTGGTATGGTTCCGATTAACCGATTATTTTGATTAACCAAGGTAACTCTGGTCCCCATCGACTCGGTTAATCGGAACCCCACTGTAAATAAAAAAGTCATCGGGAGAAGAGGCACTGTAGGAGCCTCTCTTACTGAACATGTTAATAAAAACCACTTATTGTTTCGTCTTTTCTGTACACAAAATTATTTCAGCGGAGAATTCCTGTGTAAATATTACACTTTCTCATGTGGTGAAATTTTGTAAACCTGTCCTGATCGTAATTGTTACGGGACGCGAATTACATCTGAATGGAGAGTAAGAAGAATCAATAATCTCATTTTAGCCAAGAAAGTGAGCAATAACCTTGGGAAACAAAGGTAGCCAATGGCTAATTCAAGGAATAGTTCTTTTTTAAGAAAAAGACTAAATACTGAATTAAATACAAAGGAACGTAATTATCATGGGCAAGAATAAAATGAGTTACCACAAAAATACTTTAGAACAGCATGCAAAGAAAAATTATAAAAATAAAAATGACTAGCTTGCTATCCAAATAATTCTCATGGTATAATGATCAGAGAAAGTACTTTTGATTTAGTGCATCGTCATGGACTGCTACCAGCCATTAAGTTTATAACCTTAACAAGACGTACTGATTAAGCATTGATATTATAAAGAAATAATACTTCCATTTATTTAATGAAGTATTATTAATGAGAATAAAAATTTGAGCTGTTATATCCACTGAAAAGGACTCGTGGAAATTAAAAACTGAGATCTAATAAAGGTAATAAAAGCCCTTTTTAACTGAAAATGACATGAAGTGAGCAAATGGCAAAAACAAGACAAAAGAAAGAAATCAAATGTAAAAATTACCAAAGAAGAAGCAGGTTGAGAAAAGCTTATATATATAATACAAAACTCTATTTTAAATGTAATAAAACTTTATAAATGACGTAAAAATACATATGAATGCCACTAAATATATTTTACTCTATTAATAACTAGATTTTTAAAATGGACTGTATTGATTAATTGCATAAAAACAGAAAACAGCAAATTTTAAAGAAAACTTATCCCTGTTCTTATTAAAGCTGTTTTAACAATTCAGAGAATAATACTCAGTTTATAAAAAGAATAGTCAGAAATATGCCCAAATTCTGAACATAGAATATTCTCATTTCCTATATTACTTAATTGATTCATTTACTTCAAAACCTAATAACTATATCACCTAAGTAAAAGATTTCTAAAAATCTAGTCCTACATATATACTTTGTTCATACCATGAATAAAATTATCAACATAAAAATCCAGCCAACGGAAAAATATTCAGAATATTCCAATTCTATAAAATTATAAAATTAGCTAAATAAAATAGAGGAAGTTAAGATAAATAAAATATTCTTTAAAACATTTGGGTGATTCTCTGATTATGGGAAATTTTCATAACAAAATTATGTCATTACCGAGCTAATAATTCGGGCATGGGAATGAGACGAGTTTTTAACTTGGTAATGACATTTCCACGTATTTCATTTGGCCAAAACCGCTGTGTATCTAATTGAGATCATCTTTTTTGTCAACTGGCTTAGACAAATGATAGTCAAATTAATATGATATAAAGAATGAAATAATTTGAAAAGAAAGCGTGTTAATACATGTGGTGGTAATGACAACAAAGAAAGTACGTGACTTTTTTCACGAGGCACATGCACGGAAGCCGGCTCCAAACTGAAGTCGGTTAATTCAAAGGTGGTTGTCCTTTAACTCCATGGTGACCACTACACTCACAAGAAATTTCCCCATTTTTCAAGGCTTTATCTCTGCCGTTTTGTTTTGTGAGTCAAATACGCCTTGTCAGGAGCCATCCAGGAGTTGGAGGAAACTGCGTCAAGAATGGGCCTTGAGATAAATGAGGACAAAACGAAGTAAATGATGACTTCAAGGCAAAAAAGACGGGTAGAACAGTCTATCCGCTTTTCGACCCATGAATTTAAGACGGTGGAATCTTTCAAATACCTGGGTGCCACTGTTACCAACACTAATGAGATGATGGCTGAAATTAAAAAAAAGAATGGCAGCGGGAAGCAGATGTATGTTCTCGTTACAAAAGCTGCTAAAATTTCGGAACCTGTCTAGAAAGGTAAAAATAGTAGTATATAAGACAGTAATCCGACCAATTGTGACATATGCCTGTGAAGCATGGACTCTAACCAAGGTCATGGAAAGAATTCTTCTGGTATGGGAGAGAAAAGTTCTAAGAAAGATTTTTGGCCCGGTGTTTCATCAGGGAACTTGGAAAATCCGCCCAAACACAGAATTAAGAGCACACTTCCAGGAAGTTGAAAAGGTGGCTTGGCCATGTGGAGAGGATGCCCGAGTATAGAGTCCCCAAGAGGATGTTATTCAGCAAACCTGGTGGCCAAAGACCAAGAGGGAGGTGGCTGCAAAATGTTGAAGAAGACCTGAAAAAAATGAGAGTGAGAAGATGGCGGATAAAGGCAAATGATCGTCTGGAGTGGCTAAAAATTGTGGAGGAGGCCAAGGTTCTTCAAGAGCTGTAGTGCCCGTCAGTAAGTAAGTAATGACGTCAAAGTGAAGGAACAAAGTTTCGAAACTACTTAAACATACTTACTGTTAACAAAAATTAAAAAAAAAAAAATAATTCAGAATGCTTCGGTTATTCTTTATGAGTGGAAATAAATTTCACTATCATTAAATGTAGGTTTCAAAAGAAAAAAAATACATGTTTAATACAAAATCGAGAGTGGGACACTATGTGGTAATGACATTTTAGTAGCTTAAGTAATTATAAAATCATATTATTCATTAATATTTTCATTTTTAATATTTTATTGTGAAGAAATACATCTTTGCTGTATAGCAATGGAATAAAAATCAGATTAGGCTTAACCATTTATGTAAAAGTTGTAATGGACTAAAACTTGACCCTAAAATGAGAATCACCCGTATATGATACAATGGCTTAAAGAGTTGAATTCCAGAATGCAATTCAATTTATTTATCTAGTTGATTTTCTTTAAATCAACTAGATAAATAAATTAGTAACATGAATGTCTAAATAATTTATTAATAATCATTTATATTTTTTTATTTACAAAATCTTGACTAAACCAATGAAATGTTTCTGACATGATAGTATATCAAGTCAAAAGTTAAACCTTCAGAGCAACTATCAACAATCTAACATAATAATTAACGTGGTGCTAACCCACAACTGTAAAATTTATATACATTAGGAGTATATTATATCAATATGTATCAATATATATTACCAATACTTAACATAGATTTCATTTCCATGTCACTATTTAGCTTAAATTATGATTTAAATGGGGATCTGAAAATAAAATCCTCCTTAAATATAAATAGTAGGGGAGAGCGGCGTTGGTTGGCAACAGTTTTCACTTTTTTGATTGTTGAGTCGTTCGTGTCAATATAATCCCAATGGGGCTGATACCACTGTAAACTCCAAGTATTAGAGTACTTCAAGTATTTTTTTCACAACATAATATGTAATACTAAGATCATAGAAAATTGAAGAATTCGTCAATCCAGAGTATGCCAATTAAACCCCTATGTGGGGCAGGTTGGCCTAGAAGGTGGGGTTGTTTAGCCATCTCATTCAAGTACTGCCTGACACATATTATTGTTATTAAAAGCTGCACTATAATGGTATAATAATTTTGACTCGGTTTTTAACAGCTTTTAAGGGAAAATAGAATGACAATAGAAGAAGATAGAAGTTTAGACTGTCGTCTAAATAGTGCAAAAAACTTTTTGCATAAGATAAATTGCTCTCATCTTCCTCGCTGGAACTAAAGACAATTGGTAGTTTCACCTTTGATTATGTTTAACTTGCTTTTGTGAATTGCTACTGCGCAAAAAAAAAGTTGAAGAGAGCCAACTAACCCCACAGGAGAGATCATATGAAAGATGACTGCCAGGACAGGGGAGAACAATCAAACAAGAAACTGGTTAGTCGAAAGGTTAGGTTTTTCAAAGGAGTTTGGGGCTATGTAAACAGAATCGGAGTCAAATGTTTTTCCATGCCTTTAAACCAACTTTACTGAAAATATAAAAATTTACTTACATGTTGTAAAATCAATCAATGAAGCAGATTCTTATCTACACTGTCAGCATCGGATTGAAAACTCAGGACAAGACTCCCGAGGTCGAGCGGGTCACATGGTACAATGGTGGGGCCTTCACAACAGCTGTGACGGAAACTATAAACCAATGGCCAACCTACCCCCTATGCCAACCAACCCCGCTATCCCCCTATATACTAATATATACTGTAAATATTACGTATAATTTTGGGTACTACTTCTGAACTGTAGCGCCCTTCACAGTAAGGCCTGATCTCCACTGAAAAGGACCCTTTTGGGGTTTATTTATCTCTGAAAAGCGAGTGGGAGTCGAAAGCTGGAATCTAATAAACCTAATCAAGGCCCTTTTTTAACTGAAAAAAAAAAACGCGATGGGAGTTGGATAACATCACGGTCACATAACCGTGGACCTATCAAAACAAGCCATGCCCATGAGCCACTACTCTTCAGAAGCAGTACCTGATTTTGTAGGTCAGCACCATCTACAGTCGACTACTTCAAATATAATTAATAAAACTTTTGATTAATAGTACTTAATGACGAGAAATACCTTTAATATATACATATACAAAATAAAATTAATATTAATGAATTTATTATTGTGACGGTTGTTAATTGATCATAATATAATATTTCTTACATCGTTTCAGTATGGATTAGTTTCGTTCATGAACTTATTTAATCTAAATCACGAGACTTCGATTCCATTGTTTTGAATGGAGGTGAACCTCGACTTTCTCATTGACGCCAGTATCGGGGAGAGCTCAATTCGTTGAGAGAAGAATTCGACGATCGGCTGACCTGTGAGGGCCGTTGCTAGGAACTGTTCGACAGCAATAGACCATTCGGCTTCTCCTCCAGGATTTCCATTGTGATCACGTACCTGAGGGGAAATAACACAAAATATGACTTTCCATAGCATTTTTCTAAATATAAAAATAATGAAAGAAATGTTCTAATATGAAATAAACATTTATATACCCACTTTTCCCCACCTCCAGCATAAGGGTTACATAGAAGGGCAGTAACATCTTTATATATATATAAAAATCTCATGTCCCGATGTTTGATGGAGGTAAAATCAAAAAACACATAACCGATTTTGTTGAAATTTGGCTCATTGTGTGGAGTTTTGTCCAACTTAAAAGATAGGATAGTTTTTATCTGGATTATTGGCCTCAATTTTTTTTTCAAATTAAATGCTTATTATACTACAATTGAGTTTGATTATTTGTAAGTTCTATAAATTTCCAACAGATGGGGGTGTAAGTTGATATATTGACACAACACTTAATTTTCTTTCGATTTTTAGGGAGAATAAGTATAAATCTATTTTTTCCGGCTTGGACTAGGAAAATCCGTGTTTATCCCATGGAAAATTATATGGAGCCTTTTCAAGTGTGGGAAAAACATCGAATCTATTTGTTTTAGCAAAAGACAGGTTAACCAAAATCATTGTGCACCTATTAGTATAACCTCCTGATACGATATCTCATATCATCATGTGTTATATTCTGAATTTAAGTAATATGTATTAAGGCAAAAGATTAATTTGGTACATTTTTGCTAACTGTATTGTGATTGTACTATACCCTGTTGATTAGTTTCTTTTACATATGTCATTCATTAACACACTATAGTCAAATATAATAAGATGTAAAAAATAAAAACTTTAACCCATCTAAATTCTTTTCCTAACAATTTTAAATTTGGAATAAAATTCTATTTTAAATCCCTTTGGTTTTTAGATTAGCTGAAACATTTTTATCTTTATCAGTGAATTTCAATTTGACTATAAAAAAGATTAGGATATAATTAATTCATTGAATTATAGCTACTGAGCCACAGCAATGCCTGACAGGGTCTGCTTGTAATAATATAAAATAGAAATGCCGTCAAATAACATAAAAATGATAAATTATATTTGAATAAAGGGTCTTAAAAAGTAATAAAAAATAACCTAAATTTGATTGTTCAAATAAAATTGTTGCCTGGCAAATGTATACCGTAACAATATGATAAATGCTGCATCAAATATAGGATTTCCTCAAATTTAAGACTTGCCCATCGTTGTGATAATAGGGATCTTAGGCAATAAAAAATACTAACAAATAAAAGATCAAGATATCGATAGATTATACCGATAAAAGATGTAATATTATCTGATTATTACTAAGCAAAGCAATATAAAAAATAAATTGTATAAATCATATTAAAAAAGGTACTGAATTCAATATTTATTCCATTTAAAACATACAATTTTTACTTTCACTTACCTATATATGAAATATATAGTAAGTGGAAGTATTGCGATCGTGAAAATTTTCGACTTCCGGTTTTCAACGGAAATACACATTTTGGGGTCCCCTGAGTCAAAATAACCAAGTCCCGCGAAATGGTCTGTGTGTGTGTGTGTCTGTGTGTGTGTCTGTGTGTGTGTGTGTGTGTGTGTGTGTGTGTGTGTGTGTGTGTGTGTGTGTGTGTGTGTGTGTGTGTGTGTGTGAACAGACTAGCTCAAAAACTATAAACCCTGCGAACCTGAAATTGGGTATTTAGAGTATGTATATGCCCGCGATGTGACAGCAAAAATTTCATCAAATTTTCTCAAAGGGAGGGGGTACTTTACTTAATAACTTTTTAAGTTTTTTTCGATTTTCTCAAAAACGGCTCTAACGATTTTGATTAAACTGAGTATTTGATCTATTGATATGCCCGAGATATGACTGTAAAAATTTCATCAAAATTGATCAACCTGAGGGGGGACTTTACTTAATAAATTTTGTATCATTTCCACGTGTTTTTTTTATTTACTCAATAACGGTTTCAACGATTTTGATCAAACTTGGTATTTGATGTATTTATATACCCGAGATATGACTGTAAAAATTTCATCAACATTGATCAACAGGAGGGGGGACTTTACTTAATAAATGTTGTCCAATTTTTACCTTTTTGATCGATTACCTCAAAAACGGCTTTAACGATTTTTATCAAATTCGTTATGTTTAATGAAAATTAGTTGTTATTTAATATCAGGTAAGCTTTATCATTATTAAAATGTTCTGAGGGGGCTTAAATGGGGAAGGGGCTTTTTTTGTTTTTCTATAAAGTACCTTTGTTTTAGTTTATATTGGGAAATTAACTGTCTCTCATCACGCTTAAAAATAAGAAACGGCTAAATATGATATATGAAGAGAATCAAGTAAACATATACAGGAGAAAAAAAGAAAAATATTCCGTCAACTCATAAAACACCTTGAGCTCACGCATGCGCCGTACGCCTTTAATGACAAACCAATGCGTTATAATTAAACTGTTCTGTTCATTTGATGGCAATTAACAAAACGCATTAAATTCTAATCTAAGTAAGTTGGTAAGTGAAAGTTGTGTGTTGCGCGCACGCACCAGATTTTTATTATTGCAATGAGATTTCTAAAAAAGTAAATACTACCCTAGATAAGTGCCGATCTGTCGGTTGGACCCTCAAGTTAGATCGTGTGTAGGCTAGTTGAACCTAGGCCAAACATATTGATTGCTCAGGTATCCAACCACCCAAAGTACTCTATCGATTTAATCATGATAAATAAATAATTATTTTTTCATTTATGAGAATGGATTTTCCTTTATTAGTGGGAATAAAAAATTTATACTTAGGATCTATTGGGGTTTTTCAAATAAATTTTAATCTCAACCCTTCATCCTGTTTAGTGGGGTAGGGCAGTCAGATCAGGACAAGTGTAGGTGCTTTTAATCACACTATTAATGATCCTCAGGTGAAGCTGACCTTTTACTAAAAATAAATAATCAAAAACAAAAAGCAAACAATTTATACAAAATACACATACAATTTTACTTTTTTCGTTCCACTGTTCGGCTGCCAATACTAAACTTTCTAACGATTCATCCCTAGCTGCATAAAACTTTTTGCCAACCTCACCCAGTTTTAAAAGTAATGTACCTGGAACATATTACATAATAATAATTAAATCAATTGCTAAACACAATTGATTGCTAAATCAGAAATAGGAAAAGTCAATAGCAATAACAATAAAAGAAAACATTAATGATTAATACTCATTTAACTTTTTACAAGTTTACTTAAATGTTTGTACAACTAATATTATTAACAATAGCTTTATGATGAGTTTCATAATTACAAAGAAAAGGATATCTTTGGGCAATTTACTTATAAAATATCATGGGCAATCATATAACTAAGGAGGTCCAAGGTGCGAAAATGTTTCCTTTCTGTGTAACTTCAGAAAGCTTTCTAGTCCAATAACCACCAAGTTGAATTTTTATGTGGTTACATTTTGATCTGTTTTCGTTCTTATAACTAAGCAATGATTCCTAATTTGATGGTCATTTCAATCAATTAAGATGAAAATGTTAAAAAAATATGAACAAACTAACCAACTGAGGCAATGGAATGATACATATCCTCATTGTCAAGATGATCTTGCAACATATCATAAAGAGAGCGCCAGAGTGCGATGAAATGTTCTTGTTTCATCCTCGGGAGGGTGTTGCGACACCCCTTTTGGTCGGCAGCCGTTACTAGCGCGCGTAAAGAGCTTATGCTACATATGTCCCAGCTACCTTCGTCACCTCCTGGAAAAGATATCGCATAGTGTGAAAATTCATAAAAGAAAATAATGGCGAGAGAAGGAAAATTTACAGGTTGAACGATCACTGACTGAGTATTAAAAGAAGAAAGATACTAGTCACAATCATCACAAAAAAATTGGATAATTTACAAAATATAATACAAAACATTTGACTTTTCAAAAATCGTCAATATACTCAGGTAGTGGTTTATGATGCACTCATTAAACAGACACTTATTCATACACAAAACATTACAAGTTACTCCGTATAACATTATTATACCACAGCATTTATGTACAGACAGAGAACCAAGTGGTGCGTGAACGGAGAAACTAGAGGTTCCTTTTTAGGGCACCACTAGATTTTCCAAGACTGTATTCCTACAAACAGCTTGCATATTCAAAGGAATAAGAATTAAAAGTTATTGAAAAAGATAATTATATCCAATTTTAATTATTATTGTTCGTTAATGTTAAAACCTTTAATAAAAAAAAAATTACATAATATTAATCCTAATTATGCCAATCAGCAACACTCCATTGATTTATCAAAGAGGAAGAACCAGGAACAAAAGAGGGAAAAAAGTTTTTCATGAAGAAAAAAATTGGGCAAATTCTACGTAACTAGAAGTTTCTGCCCCTTGCATATGAGAATGGAAGTGCCAAGATTAATTTTCCAGGATTACAATTAAATACATATAAATAAATTTCTAGGGGTTAATTGAAATCACATTATATTTGGTCAATGTGGCCTATTATTCTAGAGGAAAATATATACTCTGCTTTTTTTTTTTTTTTAATAACTTTGCAAAGCAACATTTCTATATAAACTCCCGGTCAAAAGTATCGCAACTCCTGCATATTCTTAATTTAATTGAAAATTTTGGCTTCTATGGTTTTGGGCCAATTAGAAGTAGAAAAATGGTTTATTAATTAAATTAGGCCTATAAAAAAGCATTTTTCAGAAAAAGAAAAAAAAACTAAATACGCACTTAAATCAAATTAGAACTATTGAAGTAAATAAACTTTGTTTTTGCTGAATGTTCTTAATACGCCATCTTTCCTCCTCTAACTCTGATTACAGCCTCCATGCGCTTTGGCATGCTTCTGATGAGGTCTTGAATGGCTTTCTGTGGAATTTGCTCCCATTCCTCCAAAACTGCTGTTTCCAGCCCTGCCAAATTTATTGCAGGATTACGGGCTTTAACCATACTCATCTATTGTGTCCCACAGATGCTCTATACAAGTCAAGTCAGGGCCCATCACAGGCCAATGAAGTCTTGATTTAAGCGTAATCTTGATAGTCTGTGATGCAACTCACAGTGTGGGGCCTTGTATTGTTGAGCATAAACAGTGCGTCTGGGCCAATGAAATGCATGAAAGCCATGACATGTTCTTGAATGGTTTCCTCCACATACCTGGGGCCCCTAAGAACCCCAACATGCACCACGACAAGCTCTGTATGAGCTCCCCAAGAGATGCCTCCCCAGAACATTAAAGAGCCTCCTCTGTAAGGCATACGGGGACTGATGCAGCATTGGCTGAACCGTTTCTGTGGCCTTCTCCAGACTCTGCCACGACCGTCTGGACTATGGAGAGGGTCTCTCGTTTCGTTAGTGAAGATGTTCTCTAGCTAATGCAAGCCTCACTACACGATGTTGCCTGGTGAGCCGCGGGCCTTCTTGAGATTAGGCCAACTTCATTAAGCCTCTTCCCAACAGTTCATCTTGATGCTTAAGTTTCGCTACTGAAGGAGTGGATTTTAGAGCTCTGGCTTCTTCGATTCCTGTCTCCGGAGAGATTGAACCTTCAGAACGCGGTCGTCGATGGTGCTGGTGGCCCTTGGTCTTCCTCAAGTTGGCTTTCTTGAATGCTTTTCAGTCTCCCTGCGACATTTGATGCATCTGAGGACTGTAGAATAATGGAAATATACACACAACATGATCTGACTCCTCTGCTAAAGTGACAATACGAATGGATTCCTCTGGACTGAGATGCAAAGGTCTATACATTTTAAAGTCTGGATACAGTCACTAGGCCAAAATTATCCACAATATGGCCGTACTCACTGTCAAACAATGAAATGTATGAAAACACTGAATGAGCTGTGTGAATTGTCACTGAAAAAATACCTTCTTATGTCCTTAATCCTTTCATAAGTTTCCTAGATACTCCTAATGCTTATCATACTTCACCCTGTAATGAAATTAGGAAAGACACTCTTCATTTTATTTTAAATATCAGAATTTCTTAGGTGTTGCGATACTTTTGACCCGGAGTGTATTTATATATATATTTGTATTTTTTTTGCTAATTAGTACCCCACTGAATCTAAAAATAACTAGTGCTTTCTAGTTTGTTATTAAAATGATATGATGTTATAATGATAAAAACAATGATTCAAACACGAACATTGCTCCTTCGATATTCCATGGATGCCCATGCCTCAATAATATCCTTAGCTCCTTGCCAGTCTATCTTATTTTTGAATTAGGACCCAACGAAAAGGATTCGGATAAGAAAATATCACTTATCATGGAATCACCCAATTATATTTCAGATCTAATATAATTTTTTAATATTTTATTAAAATATTTACACAACATAACACAAAGCCATCATCCTTTGACAACTAAACCCCAAAATGTTCAATTACACAAGGTCTTATTAATCAACTCATTATATCAAGATATTTGTTTTTTGTTTTTTCTTTAGTTTTCAATTAAATGAGATATTTACTGTAGCAGAACAATCTGAAATTCTTTTCCTAAGAAAGCAAAAAAATAAAAATTGAAAATCTAATGCCACCGCTACAATAAGCAAGGGATATCTATTAAGATAAGGAGAAGGTATGATTGGAAAGCATATGTTACAATAAAAAATTTCACTAAACATTGTAAATATTTAAAAAATGAAATGCATGCAAAAATATATTACAAATTGAACTAATAACTGCTAATTCCCATTAGTGCAAGAAATTCAATGATAGAAGAAAATCCAGAAGAGATAATTTCGCCAAGGCCTTAACAAAAATAACCTTTCTAAAATAACTTCATTATATGTATTTACTTTTCAAAATTAAACAAGTTGAGAAATCTCTGATTGTCTTCCATGGAAGTTACAAAATAACTTTACCATTATTACAGAAATGTAAGATTACCATTATAGCATGAAATATAGAAAACAAAGCACAAGTGAAATTTATGCCAAAACTGAAGATTTTAATAATTTATTTACCTCCAAAATTAAACTTTTAAAGAGGTTGTTTCCAAAGATAGCTTAATATTAATGGTCACTGTTAGCATTATAATTATTTTCTAAGTACATAGTAAAAAAATCAGATTACTGTATTTCCTAGTAATCTCTCTACATTTAAAAGCTCGGGGGCTTATTAATATAGAGTCCATATTGATTGTTTTTGATTTTTTTGTGTGTTTTTTTTTACATGGATTACACCATTTTTTATTATTAAAAGTATTTCAATAAAGTAATTTTAAATTATATAATTCCTTGTTGCAATATGCTCATAAAATCATTAAAAGACTTAATAATGATATTTTAAAAATATAAATCAATCATAATTTGAAAAAAAAAAAAAAAAAAAGGTAATATCAAATCAATATAGGGTAAACTGTACAGTTATTGGCACCCTTAAGACTACGTCTCTGTGGTTAAATTAAAAAAAAACTTTTTATAAAGGGATCAAATAGAAACTTCCTATAGCTCCTCATTATCTATCCTCATAAAGACTCAAAAGGTTTTTTTGGGTCAAAAGTTCAATAGTTTTACAATATGGCAATATTTATAGTTAAAAGTTCCAAATCTAGTTATTGGTACCCTGTGGATTTAATTGTAAAATCTTCCCTATGGTTAGTTTGTTAAAGTCTTACTTGATAGATGACTTAGAGGACCCTTCAAACATTAGACTCATATATATCTTGCAATAAAATTAGGAATTGTTTACCTATTTCTTTAAGTTAAAGTTGGGGTGCCAATAACTGTATGGTTTACCCTACTAGATATATATTTTTTTTTCTAAATATAATTTTTAGTTAAAATAAAACCACGAGTTACTAATCATTATTTCATTAAATATAACTTCTCAACTTTTATTCTTCAAGAATTTTATTTCATATTTTCATTAAATTAAAATTTTAAAATTATAAAAATAAATAAATAAGAAAGATGCTAAGGCCATGGTTGAAGAAGGATCATGCTGAACTTTTATAAAACGCAACCAACAACATGAGGACACACACCTGCTTGGCTGTTGACACGTTCTAAAACGGGTGTTGAATCGGCTGAACTAGACCCGATACTAAAAGAGCCATCTTCAAAAAATTCGGTCGCCTCTGATGCAATCTCAGCCCCATCTTTCAAAACATCAAATGTTTTACTAATAGACAGCCATTCAACAAATACTATATTTTATAAAAAAACTGAAAAAAGTTAATTCAATAAATCAGGTATAAAGCACTTAATTAATTTTAGGTATAAACTTAATAAATTTTATATAAATAAAATATAAGAATAAATAAAAATATAATATACTACAATTATAGTTGAACCCTTTTAATTACAACTTATTGTTTTTTCATATGCCTAGAAGCATTCATTAAAAGGGAAGCATATTAACTCAGAGTTAAGTGTATTATAAAAATTAATTGTTTTTTCTTTTTGTTTTTCTGAAGATCTTCAAAATATCTTGACTTTTATATTTTCTAGTCCATCGATGTTTTATTTATAATATAACATCTTTGCTTTGATATGGGCAATGTTAACAAAAAAAGGACTCTTTATCACCATGAAACAAGAAGCCTTATACCACTGAATATGAAACTGAAGTTTGATACCGACAAATCTGTTATCTCATGATGTAAATAAAAAATGGGGATGTGCCATTCCCAATGATAAAAATTTAATATTTCAGGAATACTAGAAATACAAAGTTAAGAAAGCAAAACAATTGAAGTGTCTATA
This sequence comes from Aelia acuminata, assembly GCA_911387785.2. Classification (NCBI taxonomy): domain Eukaryota; kingdom Metazoa; phylum Arthropoda; class Insecta; order Hemiptera; family Pentatomidae; genus Aelia; species Aelia acuminata. Next base: position 30,319,456 of record OU426982.1, on the reverse strand, counting down.
TCAAAGCAAAGATGTGGTATATACAATGACATTTAATAAGATTTCAAAATAAAAATAAAAAAAAATCCAAGCCTGTAAATAAATTAAAACAAAGAGGCATTTACGTGATAAAGAACATTCATAAAATAAAATAAAAAAATAACATAGGGTAAACCATACAGTTATTGGCAATCAGTACAGTTATTGGCACCCCAACTTTAACTTAAAGAAATAGGTAAACAATTACTAATTTTATTACAAGATATACATGAGTCTAATGTTTGAAGGGTCCTCTAAGTCATCTATCAAGTAAGACTAACAAACTAACCAATGGGGAAATTTTACAATTAAATCCACAGGGTGCCAATAACTAGATTTGGCACTTTTAACAATAAATATTGCCATATTGTAACTTTTGATGAACTTTTGACCCAAAAAAACCTCTTGAGTGTTTATGAGGATAGATAATGAGGAGCTATAGGAAGTTTCTATTTGATCCCTTTATAAAAAGTTTTTTTTTTTAATTTAACCACAGAAATGTAGTCTTAAGGGTGCCAATAACTGTACAGTTTACCCTATATCATAAATAAAAAATCTGGTGCGTGCGCGCAACACACAACTTTCACTTACCAACTTACTTAGATAAGAAATTGACGTGTTTTGTTAAATATAATTTCCCAAAGTCACACATTTTTCTACATTCATATCTTATTTTTATTAATCGTTAAAGCCGTTTTTGAGTAAATAAAAAACCCCGTGAAAATGATACAAAATTTAACAAGTAAAGTCCCCCCTTCGGTTGATCAATTTTGATGAAATGTTGGCTATCACATATTTGGCATATACATACATCAAATACCCAGTTTGGTCACAATCGTGAAAGCCGTTTTTGAGTAAAATAAAAAAAGCACGTAAAAATCAGACAAAATTTATTAAGTAAAGTGCCCCCTGCGGTTGATCAATTTTGATGAAATTTTTACAGACATATCTCGGGCATATAAATAGATCAAATACTAAGTTTAATCAAAATCGTTTGAGCCGTTTTTGAGAAAACTCAAAAAACACGTGAAAATGTTACAAAATTTATTAAGTAAAGTCCCCCCTCCGGTTAATCAATTTTGATGAAATTTTTACAGTCATATCTCGGGCATATAAATACATCAAATACCCAGTTTGATCAAAATCGTTAAAGCCGATTTAGAGTAAATAAAAAAAACACGTGAAAATGTTACAAAATTTATTAAGTAAAGTCCCCCCTCCGGTTAATCAATTTTGATGAAATTTTTACAGTCATATCTCGGGCATATAAATAGATGAAATACTCAGTTTAATCAAAATCGTTAGAGCCGTTTTTGATAAAATCGAAAAAAACCTAAAAAGTTATTAAGTAAAGTACCCCCTCCCTTTAAGTAATTTTGATGAAATTTATGCTGTCACATCGCGGGCATATACCTACACTAAATACCCAATTTCAGGATCGCACGGTTTATAGTTTTTGAGCTAGTCTGTTCACATACACACACACACACACACACACACACACACACACACAGACCATTTCGCGGGACTTGGTCATTTCGACTCAGGGGACCCCAAAACGTGTATTTCCGTTGAAAACTGGAAGTCGAAAATTTTCACGATCGCAATACTTCCACTTACTATATATTTCATATATAGGTAAGTGAAAGTAAAAAATGAAAACAGAACAGGCAGATAAACTGTAAGAATTAAGATATTGAATTTTTAAGAACAAGAGAATAGACAATTTTGAACCATCATGATTTGAAGTATTAATTTGCGATATATGCTAATAAACACCAATTCATTTCCAGCACCAAGTTAGCTGGTTTTCACCCATATACCTACATTTTTTTCCACTTAACTAAAACTTGAATTATTTATAATAGGTTGATTCATAGTCAGGATTTTCAGTTAAAACAATTTTTTTATTTTGAAAAGCCAACGTTTGGATCCAACTTGTGGATCTTCATCAAGGCTTTTAAGCCCAGAGTAATACAAATACTCCAGTGTGTCCAGTCCAGAGTGTAGTGACAGTAAGAGAGAAGATATTCTTAATAGAGCCATTTGGCGCGCCAACTGCACTAGGCAGAGTGGGGGGCAGCCAGCGAGTATAAGTACGGCGGCCGTCTGCTCTCAAACAAGAGAAGGTACCTCACCTTCTCTCACACGTTTCCTTTTCACCTTGACCTAGCTCTCTCGCCTTCTCTCTTGCTCCTACCTCTCCTTCTCCACCTTGTACTTCCTTTTTATTAAAAAAGATTAATAAGTAAAATAAGTTCTTTTTATTAAATAACATTAAATTTTTGAAGGTTGTTTTCCTCTTATTTGTCAAACTTCCCTTCCTACCCGTTTTACCCGTGACGAGCCTACTGGCGGCCGAGACACTTATCAATGACATCACCAGTAATCTCCGAGGTAACTCTCCTTTATCGCCTATGACGGGCCCATGACGTGAGACCATGACTTCACTGCTACCTCCGTGGCACTCTCCTCCAGCATATCCTTCTAACTCTCCTCTACCACCAGTGACGAGTGTAGCTGCGGCTGAGGCGAGTGCCCGTGATGCCACAACAGGTACCTCCGGGTTAACTTCGGTCAGGTCTAGCAGCAATCAAGGCTTACGCCCACGACGTCATAGCTACCCTCGAGACACTATTCCCCCCTTAAATCCTGTTGTGTAAGTTGTCGTCACCTTCTGATTGGACCACACACCATCAACACACTATGACACAAGAGTAATACAAAGACACTGGAGTCTTGGTATCACTCTGGACCCAGAAGCCCTGATGAAGATCCACAAATTGGATCGAAAAGTTGACTTTTCAAAATAAAAATAAAAAATTTTAACTTAAAATCCTGACTATGAATCAACTTATCAAAAAGAATAACAGTTGACTATTTTTCACCACTAAACTTGAATTATTTATTTTGAGGAAAGTTAAAGATAAGATTCGAAGAAGAAATGTTTCAAAAGTATAAACAATTTTATATTTCATAAAGCAGTATAAACTTAATTTCAGCTAAGCATAAATCTTAGCAAAATTCATACTGATGAACATTTATAATCATTTGATCCGACAAGATAATTTTCTTTCCACTTTAAAATTATTGTTTATGATTAAGTCCATACAGGGAACGATCAAATTACCTGCCATGACAGGAGTCTGCACCTCGACAGAAGGTAATACTGGTGGAAGGTGAAGGGCATAAAACAGTTTCAGCCTCTGCGTCATTTCTGCGGTCGAAGTGAGCCCTAGAGCGATAACGGTCTCTCTCACATTAAGGATCCCGTCGCTGTTACTGTCCATCAGCTGGGGACAAATTAATTTTTAAAAAATTATAAACAATTCTCAAATATAATATGCTAAAATACAATATTTCAATATAAGGAACAAAAAAAATTCTCAAGATTATAACCCTCAAGATCATGGTAACTATAAATTAATTACCAAGCTTTTATTATAATTTTATATTTACATAAAAAGGATAAAACAAAATATCGTAAATATATCGCAATACTTTCCCTTACTATATATTTCATATATAAGTAAGTGAAATTTAAAAAAAAATGACGTAATAGAAAAATGGTTACAACTGCTATTAATTTATTTAAAAATACAAACTAAGGGCTAATAATCAAAAAGTAGAGTAATCTGAAATGTTTTTGTTTAAAATGTTATTATTTTATATAATGGGTTGGTGCAAAAATAAAGCAGGTTTTGAATATTCATTTTGTTTAGGCAAGTGATTGCCTAGTAAACAAAGATATTACAAAGTCTAGTTAATGGATTATAAAAAATGGTTATTAATGTTGTATTTCCTCAAAGATTAGTTTACTTTGTGTTACATTCTCTATGAGTAAGGACCTCTAAAATTCCCTATGTCAAAACAAAATTTTCGTCAAATTTATTTTTACGAGTTCAAACTTGGTCGAAGTGCGGCTCAAACAGCGTTTAACATCAATTTTGTTTTGGGGTGAGGGAAGCATCAGTGAATGTACAGTACAGCGATGGTTCCAAAAATTTTGTCTTGGAAATTTTGATCTTGAAGATAAGGAAGGTTGCAGTAGGCCTCCTGTTGTTGAACACGACCAGCTGAGGGATTTCGTAAAAGAAAACCCTCTCAAAACTACTCAGGACATTGCGAGAGAAGTTAGTGTTGACCACTCAACAATTGTTCGCCATCTGGAAGGTAAGGTAAAGAAGCTCGATACATTAACTCACGATTTGACCAACATCCAAAAACATTGGCGTTTTGAAATTTGCAATTCTCTTCTGTTGCGCTACCAAAATGAACCATTTCTTAATCGAATCGCGACATGTCATGAAAAATGGATCCTATATGACGTGAGACGGTCAGGCCAGTCATTTGGACAACTTCTTAAGGGGAAAATTTTTTAGAGACTGAAGTGAAAACGAAAATGCCTTTCGTGAGTTTATTGAGAGTTTAGATAAAGATTTTTTTTAAACTGGAATACAAATGCTTCCGATACATGTTGGCAACAATGTGTTGATAATGATGGAAAATATTATGAATAAATAATCGTAGTTTTATAAAAATTATAATACAATTTTTTTTGTCATATAAAAACCTGCATTATTTTAGCACCAACTCAATATTTATAAAAAATGAATACATTGAAGAGATTACCCTAAACAATCTTGCAGCAAGATCGTCAGCCTTCTCACCTTTACCCCAAGGGCTTATTCCACAGAATAAATATCGGAACAGTTCAAAATCAATACTATACGCTTCGTAAGGTGGCCGAGAGGGGTCATACCTAAAATAATGTCAAAAGAAATAAACATAAATGTAAGTACAGTAAACTTCCTAGAATCTGCAGAATATGGAGGCTTAACCACCATGTATATATTGTTTTCGCGGATAATCCACATTATGATGAAATGACAATACTTAAAAATAGCTTTTTCTTTAAAATTACTTTAAGCAACATGAATATTTTTTCAAAATGGCCTAAATTGGAATATTAAATTCATGTTTATGTTGAATACAATGCAAAGCATTTTGGCTTACAGAATATACCACAAAATAAATCATATAGCTAAAACAATTTCATTTTTCTGGACAGTCTCATTTAAGGGCCTTTGCAGAGTATGATTTTAAATTCAAATTTTAAAGAAATAAGAAATCGCTTTGAAATTAAAATAATTTTAGTAATAAAAGTTAAAATTTAAGGCATTCCGACTATAATACATTGTAGTATAGATAATGGTAATTGAAAATCAAGGGACTGTGAATTGGATAATAAAAAAATTAATGCATTCCTTTTGTACCAATGGTCATCAATAATTTTATCATGTGATCTTAGAGAGAACGAAAATTTACTGTAGATAAAATACGTTAGTACCCAAGGTATATACGAGTAGAAATACCTTTCAACAGGTGTCCTCCTTGAGATTAGTTCTTCTTTTATAAAAGCAACAAAATCCTAAAAGAAAAAAAAAATCTTATAGTGAATAGTTAGGTAGGCATCATAAATTATAAAGTGTAAACTAAGTTAATTTAAAGAAAATTATTTATGTCTCTTGAATAAGCATTAAATAAAAAATATAAATTTAAACAATAAGTACCGTCAGTTCATCAGGCTTAAAGCAGCCATCTGATTGAATACTGCGGACGATATTCCTTCCAAGCTCATCCTCCAGTCCTTGAACGACCCTCAGTCTATGTTTCATTCTCAGTCTTTCGATTCCTCCCGTTGTTATCGACCCATATTTTGAATAAGCATCATATAGGAGGTTTTGAATTGAAATAGTCTGGAAATAAAAAAACAATATATAGCAAGTAATTAGATATCAGGTACAATTAAATCTTAATTATTAACACAGAAATAATGAAAGATAAATTTTTAATGGCACCAATCTTGAAGCCTAAATAGTATCTGTTTGAAAAAGATTGATGAAAAAACCAAAATTTAGAGAAATATTTTGCAGTTAAATTGTAATGTTTAGCATAAATAAATAAAAGTGTGTAACTAAGTAAAAATAAATTCAATTTTTTGAACAATAACTGAAAATTTTCCATATCCCAATCAGCCCTGACCACATTATTACAAATATGGGAGATTCTACTGTAATGATATGTTAAACATTAAGGATGAAAATAATTAGAAATAAGCCTAATGATTAAAATAACTGAGGTGAATCTTAAAATTAGTAAAATAAATCTGGGATTTGTTTAAATATTAATACTATATGAGCTTTGACAAATAAAAATAATATGATTAAATAATTATTCAGAGAACAGATGGAATAAATATTATAAGTACAGTAGGGTTCCGATTAACCGAGCCGATGGGGACCAAGGTTACCTCGGTTAATCGAAATAATCGGTTAATTGGAATGACATCAATACCAACTGATAATGTAGGTTATTTTTAAATAAACTACATATATGCTTAAAAACCTAATAAATGTTTAATAATAATAATGCATAATAACAATAATAATAACAGAACTTATGATTTTATTTTTTTTAAAAGGAATCTTTTATTTCAGTTTATTTAAATGAACTCATATATATACACATACTCCCCCCCCCCTCAGACTTGGCACCTCGGTTAATCGGGACCTCGGTTTATCAGACCTCGGTTGTGATGTGACCAATATAAATAAAGAGAAGAGAATGTCCCTGCATACTTTATTCCCTAAAGTACAATACTTTAGAGTATAAAGTATTGTAGCATTAGTAACAGTAAACTACTATTCTAATATAAAAATAAAATATTTAAAGCAAAATACTGACCCTATCAATGGGCTCCCCATCCTTGATTATTTCCTGTTTCGTCAACTGCTCGTTATAGACCCCGGACAGATATCCACTCAGCACTTGCATCGCCTCTCCATCATCGTTGCATTTCAATAATTTCTCTTGATTAGCTTTCAGAACAGTCAACGCTACCTAGAAAATTTTTTAAAATTATTTCTTCGGCTTGACTAGAACCATCTACCTACTAATAAACAATCAATCAAGGCTGAAAATTTCATTAAAAAATTTAAAATTTTACTTTTTAATCAACAAAAATAATTTTTAAAAAAATATCACAGAACATCTCAGTCTATATAAAAAAAGATGAAATTCTGTTTTTTTGTTCTTTATAGAAATCCATACCGTTTGTCCTAAATTCTCCAAATTTCGCTCAGTGGTTCTTTGGTACCAGGCAGGATCACCTGTCCATATTACAATTGCATAACTTCAGCCAATCTCTGGGTATACTCTTTATTGGTATAAAAATCGTTATGATCTCGCTTTACATTGGTTTTTTACGAAATCGACCGTTTGAGTCGATAAAAGTCTCACTTTATACAGGGTGTCCAAAAAGAGTATTCGGGGTTTCAAAGTTGAATAAAATCTCAAATATAGAATATGAAGTAGGATGTTTACGTTTTATTTAAACACAATGAACTGGAAATTTATTCAGAAAAAACAATATTGTCGAGGTGTCCACCATAACGCTGCTGGCACTCCTCGAATCTCAAATGCAGATTTCTAAAAATGCTTTGACACATTGTTCCTGAGATTGCCGTCATTTCTGTTCTGATATTTTGGTTCGATTGCCTTAGATTCGTCGGTTTCTTCAGGTATCCCCACAGAAATAAGTCAAGAGGACTGAGATCTGGACTCGTGGGAGGCCAGCTAATGGTGACTCTACAAGAAATCACTTTGTTTTGGAATAATTCGTTTACCGTAGCAATTGATAAGTCTGAACTAAGGCAAGTGGCCCCGTCTTGCTGAAACCATGTTCTAGAGTTATATTCTTTAAACTCTTGAAGTTCTTGGGCCAAAAAACCTCTTATCATTTCACAGTAATTTTCACTGTTTACAGTACTTTTTACACTATTTACTGCGTTAGAGATTCGAGGAGTGCCAGCAGCGGTATGGTGGACACCTAGACAATATTGTTTTTTCTAAATAAATTTCCAGTTCATTGTGTTTAAATAAAACGTTAACATCCTACTTGATATTCTATATTTGAGATTTTATTCAACTTTCAAACCCCGAATACTCTTTTTGGACACCCTGTAGATTTTATAGATTTAAAAAATGAAATTCTCCAGGTGAAACTGGTATATACAGCTAATAAGAAATAAGATAGAAAATCTATACTCAAGTAAATTATTTATAATCACAAAAGAGAAATACTTTATTCAAAAACATGAAGTAATGCTTCCCTACGGTATAGTTTGATAGACACAGAGCATACTCATCAAATAGTAACAGACTTAAAATAGACATCTAAATTTTTTTTCTAAATTTTACACTCTATTGAGTCCTGCTAATTTTTGGTTTTATTAAGGACTAACCTTAGGTTTTATTTTAATGAATATGGTGATGCAGAATCCTCAAAGAGTCCAAGATTAATAATAACAGTCTAAAATAAATAATTAATAGCGGATGTTAACTTACTTGGAATATTACTTTAGCACCATCATAAAAGAAGCAATCAACTATGTACACAGCACTAGAATAAGGCATTACACTGCAAAAAAAAGAAAATTAATCAATTTTATATAAAAAATACAATAGTTTGTCGATAATTTATTAATTATCATTTCATCCTTTAACATTAATATTAAAAAATGTTTTATTAACTTCATTTTTTTTTTTTTTTTTTTTTTGTTTTTTATAGTATTTCATCCTTACAATAATATCTTTTTCCAATTCCCAACTTAGCATTTCAATCATTCAGTATAAAGCTTTTCAAGGTAATGAACTAAGGTTTACATCCAGAACTTAAACAAAATTGGAAACGTTTAGTAACTATTACGAAGTAGAGTCGAAACTCAAAATCAATTTGGTAAAAGTTTGGACCAGTGGATCCTGGGAATATCATCGAACTCCCAACACATCCTATAGAGTTAAAAAAGGCCTTGATTAGCTTTATTAAATTCCAACATTTGAGCCCCGCTAACTTCATTCACTCTAAATATAAACGCTAAAAAGGGACACACCAAAGAGCCGCACTTCCGAAGTTTTAACAAAATATCATCCATCCACAGATTGATTTTTTCAATGGGAAATGAGTAAATGGATGATTTTTTGGTAGCAATTGGTAAGAGCGGCTCTTCGCTGTGTCCTATTTTAGTGCCCTTTAGTGGGGCCTGGAGATCCACAAGTTGGATCGAAACGTTGGCTTTTTAAAATTAAAAAGTTTTAACTGAAAATCATGACTATCATTCAGCCTATCGTAAAGAATTACAGTTCACTATCTTTAAAATACTAATGTGGAGGACCTGGGTTCGATTCCCGGCCGTGGTCGAATCTTTTATCTTCTAATTAATTAGTTTAAAAATTATAACTTAATTGTTTAATTTTTTTTTTTTTTTTTTTTTTTTTTTGGGTCCACTCCTTCCTTGCCGTTCAGGCTATACGGGGTTCTACGGGCCAAGGGGGAGGGTGGGGGATTAATGCCGTGTACTATTAAATTTCCCCTGGCTCCGGGTTTTGAACTTCTATTTTCTGGTTCTCAAATCATCTGTCCGGTTGTCAGTGGCAACGCATATTTTCTAACGCGTTTAGCCACTCGGCCATCCCGCCACCATATAATCATATCAATAATTACGCTTAATAATTAGGGTCCTGCAAGGACCATAACGCCATTAGATTAGATTTTGACGGCTTAAAAAGAATTCTTTGTTTTTTGACAACCCATCTCTCCCCCACCACTACACCACATATTAAGACTTTTTGAATATTTACCTTTGCGAGAGGTAATTACCTAGGAAAGAGAAAAAAAAAATAGTAATTATTTAATGAAAATTTACGAGTGCTAGAGCTAACTTGAGCGCGAGGGCAACGAGTTGGAGATAGTGGTGGTTCCTGGTGGGGTCGGAGAAAACCCTTCCCCCCTCCCTAATCTATAGTCTTACCTAATAAAGATTTTTGGACTAATTACCTATGCGAGAGGTAATTAGTCATGAAAAAAAAGCTGTATTAATTACGGTTTGAAAATTTAAGTTCGCGAGAACTAACTAGAGCTCACATTACAAAGTTGGTCGCAGTAATCAGGGGAGGGGGAATTGTTAATTGTTTAACTAATGATCAAGATTAAATAACATCATAAAATGAATATCTTTGACGTATGTCAATAAGATCCTGTTTGTCTGGACAATTGTTCAGGCCCCGATACTTCGCTACATTGTGGCAAGACCTGGTGGGAGGGATCGCAGAAGAGAAAGATTCAATCACGTTCAGGGAGGGCCCCATGGTTAGCTTAGTGGTTAGAGCGCCGCAACATAGATGCAGAGGACCTGGGTTCGATTCCCAGCCATGGTCAAATCTTTTATCTTCTAATTAATTAGTTTACAGTTCACTATCTCCCACCTCTAAAACATTTCATAATATAATAGATTTGTTATATAAACCTTTTAAATAGTATTAAAAAGGGGGGAAAAAAGTTAGGTTCGACTTAGACCCCCATAAGATTGCCAACTAACTGAGGACAGACAATAATTTCTTCTTTTTTTTTCTTAATTCTTTAAAATTAAAAGAATAAATAAACAGAATTGTTACCTTAAAAATATTGTAAGGAACCAAGAAAGTGAAATCATCTTGATCATTCCTAAGTGTTGAAGTGCGGAATGCAAATGAGGAAGGTGTTCGGAAACTAGATCGTCAAGGACTTCTTGGTCGATACGAGCTCCTACTACCTTTGTGTTGTAGTAATCGGGAAGTAAGCTTTCGCAAAGGCACGCCAAGAGCCAGAACGCTTCTTCTTCCCCACAGTAAATTAATAGGACTGAGCTAACGATGTTCATTGCTTGACAGTAACCTTTAAAAATCAAATAATAAAATTATAATGTGTACATAATAAATTATTTTACGCGTATAGACATGGAATGACATTCTAGTAGCTTAAGCAATTATAAAATCGTAATATTCATTAATATTTTCATTTTTAATATTTTATTATGAAGAAATATAGCAATGGAAAAAAAATCAGGTTAGGCTTAAGCATTTATATAAAAGTTGTAATGGATTAAAACTTGACCCTAAAATGGGAATCACCCATACATTAGTTTTAGATTCTTAGATCACTATCCTATATGATCTCTTCACTAATTATTGTTTTAAATTTTTTTTTTTTTTTTTTTTTTTTTTTTTTTTTTTTTTTTTTTTTTTTTTTTTTTTTTTTTTAGATGAAAGCATTTTAACTAGTTTTAAGGGACCTTACAGTAAATGGTTTTAAAAAAATAAAATAAAAATAATTTCAAACCTATTTGAGGATTTCTTTCAGCATATGCAGTGAGAACTCTTCGAAGTGCACTAATACCGATATCAGTCTGAAAAGCAGGATGCTCCGGTAGAGAACGATGTAAATCTCTCTCGATTTCATCATTTGCGGTACAACTTCTGCCAATGCCGAGCTTCACAAGCCTTCTGTATTCATTAGGATTGGATACTAACATATTCCAGGCACCTAAATAGAAATAGTAACAGTAAGTTTTATGATTATCATAAAGTAATAAACTAACCAAACCCATCATAGTAGTGATGCAAAACTATTGATAGTCTCCACTATCAATAGTTTCGATAATATAGAACATAAAACTAACGATACTATCTGTTCGAGGAACAAACATCAAACGCGATCTAGCGGCGCACAGCTGAAAGCAGTAGCTCAACAGCGCTAGTTTCGCAACCGGAATAGACATGCAGATGGGCCAACTCTGGTAGAAAAAGAGTACATCCTTTTTCGTTATAAGTTTTCCAACTAAATCCATGGAGTAGAAAAAGAGGCATCCCGCAGGTGCGGGAGAAGAAAGGAAGATGAAAGGGGCCTGCAGAGAGTCAAAGAACACCAGGTAGAACTTCAACTTTGAAGAAAACCGCAGTGAGTGAAACCATGCTTCGTCACAGACATTTCTTTCTTTAGTTTTTCTTTTCTGAGCTCACTCTGAAAGCCCAAATGAATCTATTTCCTTATATATGATTAATCATCGGTTGATTCACCGAATATATATAAAAATCCTCGGACTCCTATGGAAATCCACTGACGATTCCTTGTTATATTCGGTGAATCAACCGCCTTCTAAGCACATTACAAAATGCTTGATGCTCTCTGCTGTATCAAACATTTTCGATCCATTAGGGTTATTATCACCTGTCACCCTGAAGGCCAAACGCTTAATCCAGGAAGTATGGAAGGCAGGAGTGGGATGGGATGACCAGCTGCCATCACACATCAATCATGAATGGGGCAAGCTGGAAGCATCTGTCCCACTTATCCATTCCCCGATACTTAACCTTCGTTGGGGCTAATCATATCATTGTAGGGTAAAGCGGCACCTCATCACACGGTTACGCTTCTGTCGTATACCTTCACTCAGAAAGTCCAGCAGGAGAAACAAAGGTCGCTCTTGTCAAGGCGAAAACAAAGGCCGCTCCACTCAAGTATCTTTCTAGTTCTCACCTTGAACTATGCGGAGCGCTACTTCTTGCTCGTTTAGTGTCATCGCTGCCACCTTCTCTAACCACATTTGTTTATTCTATTGCATCATCTTTTAATGGTCTGCAATAGAATAATTTGTGTACTGAATTTAATTTACAATGGATTAAGATTAAATGAGTGGACTGTATAAAATGCTCTAAATAAGAAAAGAAAATAAACTGATTTATTCTGTTGATTAATCATACATAAGGAAATAGATTCATTTGGGCTTTCAGAGTGAGCTCAGAAAAGAAAAATTAAAGAAAGAAATGTCTGTGACGAAGCATGGTTTCACTCACTGCGGTTTTCTTTAAAGTTGAAGTTCTACCTGGTGTTCTTTGACTCTCTGCAGGCCGCTTCCAACGTCCTTTCTTCTCCCGCACCTGCGGGATGCCTCTTTTTCTACTCCATGGATTTAGTTGGAAAACTTATAACGAAAAAGGATGTACTCTTTTTCTACCAGAGTTGGCCAATCTGCATGTCTATTCAGGTCGCAAAACTAGCGCTGTTGAGCTACTGCTTTCAGCTGTGCGCCACTAGATCGCGTTTGATGTTCGTTCCTGGTACAGTAGCTTGATAGAGACAGTGTGGTCAATGAAGGTGTGTTTTCCTATTGGCTATTGCTTTCGCCGCCATGTTGTGTTCAACTGTACTGTTTACCTAATGCTATACAGTCTGTATTGTGTCTACTATTGGACGATTACAACCGTTTTTTTAATTGTTTTTAACACTATCTTGTGTGTTTTTCATGGTTTATAGTTTTAACCATAAGTTTATAAAATAGTTTAGTCGTTATAGTGCCTAGGTATTTATTTTAGTCTGAATTGAAAAGTAAGTTGTTCCTGAGGCTCAATTCTCCCTTCAAAGGAAATTTTAGCATTTGAAAGTAAGTACCTTCCACATATTACATATTAATTTAATAACAATACGTTTTTTTAGTCATTGGCTACTATTAAATATTGCTAAGTCATTGATATGCTTTTTCTAACAGTCAATAAATTCAAGTGAATCAATCAATTCATGTTTTGTTAGAATGATAATAAAGTAAATCTTTATTTTTTAACGCTTCAGTTTGGTAGGTTATTTATTATTTTTGTAATTATTTCCTGTAACAGATACTAATCTACAACTTATTGTTTTCTCGTCTCTAATTTTGATGAAATATAGATTTTATCATAAAAAACATCATTATTTCTCTGACTCACATTTAAATAAATACATTGCCTCTGGATTTTATTTCTTTTATTTATTTTGTCATAAACAATCTATGAACTTTTAGAATGACTGGTTGTTGTGCAGTTGGCTGTACCAATAGGCACTCAAAGGGTTTCCCCAGGGATCCTGAAAGCAGAAAGATTTTGGCTGCGAAGGAACGAAGATTTTGGAATTTGGTAAACATTCAAAAGAAAGGAATTAGTTTTTCATGTTCTAATACTTTCATTTATTCTTTTTAGGTCCATTTTACTCAAGACATATTTGAACAAAACAGAGCTGATGGTAAAAGAAAGCTGAAGCATAATGCTATTCCAACAATTTTCCCACACATCCCCCCAAAGTTCTGAATTGTATTCTATAATTTATCTTCATGGCCTTAGTAATTTATTTGACTAAACTTTCTTGTAAATAAATGAAAATGTTTTCTATATTTGTAATTTATGTTTATGGCCTTTTTAATTTATTTGACTAAACTTTGTTGTAAATAATTGAAAACTTTTTTCTGAATACCTATTTTATTTGTAAATTATTTATTGTATTCTATAATTTATGTTCATGGCCTTAGTAATTTATTTGACTAAACCTTCATGTAAATAAATGAAATTGTTTTCTGAATACCTATTTTATTTATTTTTTGTGGTCTATAACCAATATTTGAATCCTTTTTTTAATATTTATTACATATGTTACTACCATTGATCTTCAATGATATCAAAACAATGCTAAATAATTATATATTTTAACTGGAAATAGATTTTAAAAACACATAATTAAGAACTATTTATGTTTTAACTATAAGAGCATGAGATCATAAAGGCTTTAGGCAGAAAATATGGTTTTAAATTTTTTTTTTTATGAGTAGTAAAATTTCTCTTTTTTTTTATTTATTATCTTTGCAAAGAGAAAAAAATTATATCATAACTTGATTTTGGATTAATGAAACATAAGGTATGGTAATTTAAAAAAATTAATAATTGGGGACCTTCTGAATGAAAATTGGTGTTAAAATAAACTATCATTTATTGGGTTTTCATCATGAAAAATATGTGAATTTTATTAGTAAATTAAAGTATTTGACAGATGGAAAAATGTATAAATATTATCAATAAAACAAGGTCTTGAATATTATCTGTTTACTCAACAGCTCACAAAAATTTGTTGACTAATTTAACTATTTACACCCCATAAGTGGATTAATTTAGACAAAAAAAAAAGTCTTTATGCATTTTTAGGAATCAATTGAATAGATCCAAATAAAAAAGGACAATTTTGAGTCAAAAATGCTTGTTAAAATGTGGAAATTCTTAGTTAGGCTGATAGAAACCTTTATTCATTTGGAATCAAGATAGCGGACACAGGAGGTTGACCACACTGTCTCTATCAAGCCACTGTAGTTCCTGGAACACTATCGATAGTCTGAGGTGATTAACGTGGGGGGGGAGGTGGTAGAATAGTTGAATTTTTCATTTAAAAGGATAGGAGCTATAATGCACGTTTCCATTTGCACTTTTTTCTTTCCTTTTTTTTATTATGGAATAAATTGAACTTTTATGTGAATAGAGGATGGGTTCCATTATATCTTGAAATAATATTTATCTGTATCAAGGTTAGTCGTTGCCACTAAGAATAAAAACTGTATCTAAAGGTCACATAAACTGTATTTAGAGGAAAGCTATACCAACCCTCTTCAATTAACCATGCAACAAGGATTCACGGTTGTCAAAGTTGTTGATTTGACATGACAACATACGGAACGCAATCCTCGAATGTGTCGGAGTTTTAGAAGGAACAAGGGTGTTTTTGTGAAATATGTCTAGACATACGGTATGTGTTTCAACTTCAAAAAAATGTTCTCAGGTAGTTGATTTGAAGGTAGAAATAGGTAGTTGAAATTTGTGAATTTTCTTTCTATGCCATTAACAAGTAATTTTCAAGTCAAGGGACTGGCAGGCAATCAGTTGTTTTGTTTGTATATTATTCCATCAAATTGGCAGGTATGATGAGCAAATCATTAAATTTTTCAGTCTTATATTTTTTGCATGAATAGCACATGGGTGCAGAGGCAGAGGCTATTAAAAACTGTTTTAGATAGTACTATCGATAGTTAAAAAACTATCGATAGTCTCTATATTTTAGAACTATTGATAGTACCGATAGTTTTTCATCACTACATCATAGTATTAAAATTAATTTACCTGAAAAGCTGAGCCATAGCTCTCGCCTCATTGGGTCAGGGACACCATCCAAAATCAATTTCATCATTTCACTCGTCCTGTACATAGAAACGCCACGACCGTATTCAGCAAAATGTAACTCCCACTGTTTAGTTCGAACCTCTTCCTGAACAGCAATTTCCTTTACCAGATCTCTCTTGAAGATGAGGCGCATTGGTGGTTGCAAGGTCCATTCTTCATCATCACCTTTCATAGACAAACGTTTATATAATCTAAACTGATTTCAAAATTTAAAGTGACTTAATAACAATATTTTTATTTAGGATTTTGCAATGGTAACTTTTCAAATGCATTTAGAAATCTAAAACCACAAAAAAAATTTTCTTCTGAGATATCATAATATTATATAATGGAGAATGATCGATCAATTATATTAGCCAAATTTGGGGAAAATATGGCAATTAATTAAAATAGTTTTGGAAACTAAGTTTTATTAAAATACTTAGGCACCAACATTTAAAAAAAGAATCTTTAGTAAAAAATAAGGAAAGCAGTACTAAGTTAAGATTCATATTTAGCCATTAATCATGGAAAAATACAACTCTAAAACAATAAAGTAAGACAGAGATGGAATCTTAAGAAAAAATTAATCATATAAAAAAATAAATAATAATAATCATTTTAATATATATCATGAAATACAGTAAATTAGGTATAACGTACCTTTTTTTTCATGGGGCGTGTCTCTATGCCTAGAAAAAATTTTAGATCGTTAAAACTTTGAAGCAGCATAGGACCAAAAATAATTTCTAAAACTCCTTTACTGACTCAATATATCAATACAGTTAAAAAACTACATGGTTGGCAGCTATTTACTGACAGAAAAGAAATCTTCATCTTGATAATAAATCAATCCCACAAACAATCATAAACCAATGATTTAGTATATTCCGAAGTAGAATGATAAATTCACTACTCTTTATTCTTGGTGCAAATATCTAAAACCCCATCAAACAATGATCAAGGCTAATCACAACAAAATAACAATTCATTAAACCTTTTCGGGCCTGCACACTAATATATGGTATATATATATATATATATATATATATATATATATATATATATATATATATATAGTTCTGTCGCTAGCTCCATCCATCCTTTTATCGCCACTACAGTTCTTTTCTTGCTACTAGATTCATAGAAATTCATTTCAAAAATACTGCAAATCCTTACTATTTTTCATCTTTTCGCGACCTGAGTTTATCTAGGTTTGAACCTAGCAATTTTAGGCTGTTTTTTTTTTGCTTTGAGAAAAAAAAAAAAAAAAAAAAAAAAAAGATAGAAAGAGAAATTATATTTCAAAGAATGTAATAAAATTTTGAGTGTTATGCCATGCCTCGGTATTTATCATGAACAAAACATTTCTATACTTTATTATATAATACAATCAAATGCTTTAAAATACCACTTTGTAATTAGTTGTATAAAAAATTGTACATATTTTTTTAAAAATGATATGCAGAAAGGAAAAGAAATGGGTGAAAACTATACAGGCCACAGGGTAGGCAGGTGGCCCTTAGGTGGACTCTTAGGCCCACAATTACACAGGGACCCCATTTCTCTATTTAAAAACATTAGACTCAAATTTATAGTATTACTAAAAAATCTATAGTAGTTCCAACTAGTAAGGAATGAGATTTATAGCACTAAATATTTAAGTTTATAACTGCAGATGAACTAAAGGGAACTACTAACAACTGTCTGCAAGGTTGATACAAGATAATAAAACGCTTAACAAATTAATGTTTCAGTATTACGAATAATAGGGCTATTCCGATCTAATACACAACAACTGATCTGCTCTGCATCGCTTTTGTCTCAATGTGTGCCCAGCCTAAACGAGGTATAATAAGTTTCAAACCATTTCACCATAATAAAAGTTTTAGGTCTTTTTTTAAAAGTATTAGTCATCAGATTAATTTTATTCATATTACTCCCTTGCTTTGACTGTAATAAAGTTGAGAAAATAAAAATGCTTTCTACAACTATTTTTCTTAACTGATTTCAAAAATAGAGCCAACTTCCATAATAAGCAATGGCACATCTTCATTCATTTAATTCAGGTATCAGAAAATAGTGATGATATCAACCTATGACTAAAATTTCATAAAAACTGATATAAGGACATTATATTAGTGGAGATAAAGAATGCCACTATCAAAGCAAAGCACTGATATGAATAATTTTTTCATTTTGAATGCAAAAAATGTATTTATAAATTGTAACATACGTTTCGATCTTTGAAAGGAGCTCTGAAGTTTTTTGAATAAAAAAGTCCCTGTCATGAATCTGTGAAAACAGGAAAGTTGGTCTTGAAGCAGATCTTGTAGTTAATAGAACGGAATTGTTTACAGCAGTATTGGAAGCATGGTTATCCACTTTCTCCACATTTGAAACATCGCGCAATGGAATCACAACACTCACCAAACCTTTAACCTAAAAAATAAATACATATAAATTTCAAGATTATATCTTATTTAGTAAGTATTCAAAATCAATTTTTCATAATAACTTACACGACTGTCAAAGCAAATATAATTTTGAGAAACATAAATGCGTCCCCAAACATGCCGTTTGTTGTATGGAGTCCATAATGTAGCATCTGTACTACCATCCAATTTTTCAGTAGCTGGCAAACGAAAAGTTAATCGGTAAGATTCAGAAAGGGCCCTCGCATCTAAATCTCTTTTCAAAAACGACTGTTTTTTAGGCACATTTTTACTGAAACAATCCAAATCAAAACAAAAATTATCTTTATTGGATTTAAAGCAATAATCATATATTTTTTAAAAGATGAAAAATTGATCACTTCTTGTAATTATAGGGAACAATTAAGTGAAAAATAAGGAATAGTTAAGTGAACAGTAAGCCATATAATATCTCCAATTTGTTACAAGTTATAATTCACACTTAAACAACAATAACTCATTCATACCTCATCTTGTTCAGCAAATCTTTATCCTCAGAAAATCCGGGTTTTTCATCAATCAATCTGTAAACAGAAATAAAAAAAAAAACTGTAAACAACTTTTAGCACTTCTATAAAATGCCAAAATAAATATGATAATACAATCAATACATTTTTTATTTAGTCCCACCCGAAGCCAACAACTTGTACAACAATTTAGGAATAAAGTAAATACTATTCGAGTACAATACAGAACAACCTTGGGATTGGCATAAGTATTTGTATCAATTCTTAGGATTTTACCATGAAAACCTTATTTTTCCAAATATCTCATCATGAAAAAACTACATACCATATATATTTTTATTGAAATATAAAAATGTATAAAAAATAAAATCAAAAATAATTGCAGACAAATATAAAACTAATGGCATTAACATTATGAACAGTTGTGAAAATTTCCAAACCATAAATTTTGCAATTAAATCACTACATTAAAGAATTCTAAACTTTGATGCATTCTTAAGATAGAATGTAAAAAAAAAAAAAAAAAAAAATTAATGACTTACTGTTTCATTGCTATATTAATCAACTGGCTCATCAAATCAAATGTTTCTGATTTCCGAAGGAACATAGAAAAATAGTACTGAAAGATAACACAATTAGTGGTTGATAGGAGTAAATATCTCATTAACATTTTAATGCTATATTTAAGTAACTTAAGAATGTTAAGCTATCAAAATTTATTGACTATAAAAAAACCTTATCACAAATAAAACATAAAATAAATAATAAAAATATGAGATGAATACAAAATAAAGTGCATTTAAAGAGAAGTGAAGTTAGCAATTGAATTTTTATTATAAAACATTTTTTATAGAAAGTCATTTTCAAAACATAGTTTATAAGAATCTTGGAAAAAACTTAACTGATAGCAAAACTCTTCCAAAAGATGAATAATAAAAAAAAAAAAAAAGATGATAATTTCAGAATACAAGATTGTAACGATTAACCCACAAATAATTTGTTGTTAACAATCACATCACTTTAGGCATCACTGAAAGTATCTTACACTTGGTCTCTACATGGCTGCTTATTTAATTATCTATTTACTTCATTTTTTTCTTATTATAAAGATAATTACTGACCTCTTTTTCTCTAGTTGAAACACATATTGATTCAGGAAAGAAGTAATTGTTTGATTTTTCTAAGTTAGTAACATCAATCCACCTTACGATAATTTTCACTTCCTTGCCCAAAATATATGCGTAAAAGCATAAATGTTGGACAGATAAGTACATCCAACCTTGGAAGGGCACTTTACCATCCCAATAACTGCAAAAAGAAATGATCACTAAATTCCATCCATAATTATAATAAACTAAGTTATTAGACAAAAATTATCATGAAAGGTGCTTGATAAGTCCAATCAAATAATCCTCCGATGATCAAAATGATGAAAAAAAAAAAACCAAAGATACAAACCATGGGATAGCTAGGGTAAAGCTACCTGCCACCACAAAATAATTAAAAAAAAAAAAAAAGGAACAAATATACTTTGTATAACTATCTTAAATATTGATAGCATTGAATTGATTTTCTTTATCCAACACTTTGAAAGAAAAATAACCGAGAAAAATAGACAATATATATGATTCATAAAGTATATATGAAACATACCTGCATGAGTAATAACTCACAAGTTTATCATCAGCAGGCAGATTGAAAACCCTCCTAAATTTCTTTGATTGTTTCCTATATTCTTTTGAATCTTCATCAACTATAAAACAAAATAATAGCTAAACTATTATTATATAGTAATCTAGCTTAATTAATACTATAAATTATAATACAATTACCATCCAAATCTTTATGACAAGAAGAAGCTACCATAGATTCAATTTTACCACAGACAAAGCCAGTCACATCTTCTTCCTTTTCAAATGCTTCTAAACAGTTTAGATTCTTTTGAAGCCATTCCCAATCCTTTTGAATTTCGGGCAAGGTGAGAGAGCAGGCTATGGCTAAAATCATATATAATTGATAATAACATTGTAATACAAACATACAATTATGATAAAACTAGTAAGCACATTAGCAAGAAAGTCTATCTACAAAATGAAAAATATATGGGTAATATTCAAAGCTATTATTTCAAGGATATGGATTGATAATCTGATTCTTGAATACAAAACTGAAGTAATTGAGTCAGATATGACAAAGAATAAATTAATCCATTCTATATTGAGAATGATGGCACTTCACAATTTCAATTATGAAAATGACAAACATAAATACCATAATAAACTTCAGAGGTTGGAGTTTGATGGAGTATTCGATAAGGTGGAGGTTTTGTATCAAAAACACTGTCCAATGTGCCCACAAACAAGGAAGAAAGACTATTGCTATCCTTTCCATGACCTTTTCTTCTTTGTAATAGAAAATATATGCTTGATTGCTCTGTTACCCTACAAAGATAACAGGTTCTAAGTAAACAAATAAATAAATAAAATGAAAAATATTTAAATTATTTTAATGGATGAATTGATACATAAATAATGGAATCAATTCAGTCTCCTAATAAGGCATTATTTGCATATGTTGACTAACTATTGCATTCAACTTGTTATCTTATCAGTTCAAACCTACCAAAAAGCATTAGCAATCAACACCTCCTTAGGTTTAATCCACATCTTGCAATGTTCAATAAGGATTAATACCCATATAAATTGGATACATATCTTCAGAATGCACTAAGTTTATCATTTAAACCATATTAAAAATCAAACACTACATTGTACGTAAAAGAACGGGAAGAAACCTTCAACCATGGGACCTAGTGCAGCTGATTACATAAACGTCAAAACAAACTAACACCCCCCTCCAGTAGTGTTTTGATAATTATAAATAAGTAAATAAAACAAACAATAAATTCAGAAACGAAAAACTTTTATTAAATTTCACTTCATTGGTAATGAATTTTAAAAATTAAAATTATATCAGTTTCCAAATGAAATCTTCATTCCATGGCGTTTAACTGGCAATTGATTTAAATGACTTGGATGACAGCGTCTTTGGCGGGTTTCTTAATCCACTTTAAATATTACAATAAATTCAAGTTTATTATAAAGATTCATAGAACAAACGAAAATCACGTATTATTTGATTAATATAATTTTTTAATCAAATACAGATAATAATTGCATCAAATAATTTTGCTTCTTATCGCTAAATACTTTATCAATAAGCTTAAACACCCAAAAAAAATATTCACAATATTTATCTTGTGTCAACACAGGTAAAGTTAATTAATATTGGAGGGAAACTGTTATATGACCGATCTGTTTCCATGTAAGTTCTCAAATATTATTGCTCTTGTCAAAATGATAATCATACCTACTTTGCATTAATATAAATATAATGCTTAAAGTAAACTTTAATTTAATTTGATCATTTAATGATTTTATTGTTATTAAAAAAAAAATATATTCAGAATAAAAATAAACTAAAACCAGAAAAACATCTTAATGTAAAAATAATAATAATAATAATATTGGTAATCATATAATTTAATTTCATTTCATTTCATTAATAATATGTGAAACTATAAATTTGTCATAATAAGTTGTTCCAATAGATTTTATTTAAAATAAATTAAGAAAGTTTTCATCAAAATATTTGCGAATACATAGCTAACATTTATTTTTATATAAAATTAATGATTAATTAAATATATTTTATAAAAATTGTTTGCTTATATCTATAATTTGTTTGATTTAATGACAACCTATTTTAAAAATTTATTATTTGTCATTTATTTTTTTTTCTCAAAAAATTTTATTCTAGTCACAATCAAATTAGATTAAATGAAGATTAAAGATAATCGAAGAAATTTAAATTAAGACCAACTATAAAGTTATAAAAAATAAATCTATAAATGTAAATAGGTAAGCTAAAGCTATAAAAATTACAAATTAATTTTAATCTGATAAATATTGTAGTATTTTAATTGTTTAAAAAATTATTCTATATTAAATAAGGTAGGATGAAGAAAATGTTAAGGAAAATGAAAGTATAGAGGTGGACTTTGCTTTCAAGAAAAAAAATCTTTTCAAAATTGTGATAATAGGAAAGTCTCTTTTTATACGATATCCCTGTTATATAACAGATAAAAGGCATCCTGGACAAAAAAATCATAGTTGTTACGGTCATTAGTACTGTTGACATGCCTTGTCATTAGCTCAGAACAGTAGCTGCTAGCCTAAAAGAAACATGCTACCAGAGGTAAGTTAATATTTATCTCCTTAGATTTAGATTTGTGATTAATTTAACGTATCTTTATTTTCTGATTTTTAAATAAAAATAATTCTAGAATCGAGACAGAGAGCCCATAGAAGTTGTAGCAGTCAGCAAAACACAAAATGAAGAGCTTCTAAATGATCACAAAGGTGAACATACTGGCTGGTACTTTGCAGGTACGGGAAAGTATCTTATGCCAAGCTTGTACAAAGACCAAGTTGATAATTTCTATCACTGCCCTGTAAGAAATGACGATATCTGGATTTCTACATTTCCTCGTTCTGGTAAATATTATATTAACAATTAATTTTTTTACTTACAATACATTATTAGCTATATTAAATTCATAAAAATTATTGTATAAATTTTCCTAGGAACAACATTAACTCAAGAATTGGTATGGATAATAAAAAACAATTTTGACTTTGAAAATGGCAAAAAAACAAATATATGGGAAAGATCTCCCTTTTTTGAGTATGTATTTAATGTTTAAACAATGTCCTATATGTGTTTGAAATTTTTTTATTAAATTACTATTTATTTTTTTTTTTTAATCATATTTTAGGATAAGTCTATTTTTCCATGAAAAAACAAAATCAATGTTTATGAGAGAAAATGAAAAAAGTGCTGATAATAAACTAATTATTGAAAACATGAGTCATCCGGGATATTTAATGTTAGGATCCATTGCATCTCCTAGAGTGATAAAAACACATTTTCCACTGAGTCTATTACCAAAAGGAGTAAAAGAGAAAAATTGCAAGGTCATTTAATAAAATTAAAAATATTATTTTCATTATAATGTTTTTATTAGTTATAAGTAAAATAATAATTCCATTATACTGACATACTGACTCTATTTTTTGATGTTTATTAATTGTTTTCATCATATATTTTTAAACAATGAGTTGGAGAGATAAATACTATAGTTATTTCATACATATACTTACTAACATACAATTAAATAATATTTAGAATTTATACATCCACTAAGCTGCAATTTTTAAATAGTTAAAATTAGCACACAAAAGTATTTAGTCATAATAAACAAAGAAGTATTACTTCCTTAATATCTATTTATTGATCATTATTGAATTAAAATCCAATTGAACGATGGAAAGAAACAAATATTTGGAACAGAAATATTCTTATCGTATATTAAGGATTATTCTTAGAATCTCAGTCAAAATTTAAACAAAAAAAAATTAAAAATATTTCAATATTAATCAGTTTTTACTGTTTTTTTTTTCATTTCTTTTACCTTTAATTTATTGGATCATCCTAAAAAGATTTTTTTTTTTCTATTTTTAAATCTTAATATTTTGGTAATCAATACTGTTATACACATGCTAGAATTCTGCTGTTAAAAATTATAGTTTTTCAGAAGAGCTTATTTGCAACTGTTCCTTTATTTTTTCTAATCTTTCTTTATTTGTTTAAAGATTATATATATAGCCAGAAATCCAAAGGATGTAGTCATGTCATATTACCACTTACTTCAAACGTGGCGGACATCAAATTATATCGCTCCATTTCCTCAATTCTGGAAGCAGTTCAAAGAGGGTCTTGGTATGGATCTCAGTTCTGGTATAGATTTATTTATAATGCTTGTTTTATTTTTAAAATTTCATTTTTTTAGTTCCATGGGGCCCTTTTTGGAATCATGTTTTGGAAGGTTGGACTCATCGTAACGATCCAAATGTGTTGTTTCTTTTTTATGAAGACATAATTAAGGTAAAGTAAATCATAAATTAACATTTCAAGTACCAAATATTTGGTGAAAATTTTAGATTAATAAAAAATAAACATATACATACTCAAAAACCTGAATTCCTAAATCCCTGGGTAAATTGCTTATTTCAAGTAAGTAAGAATTTTCTTTCTTAAAAGCAAGGTTGTCTGGACATTAATGCAGATTTATTGTTTTAAAATTTAAAAATTAAATAAATGATCTAAAACATTTTTTATTAATCAAAATACTCTCCATTACTTATGTGTTTGCATTAATTGCTCTTAAAAATGAGATTTTTTTTTTCATTAACTTAAATAACTTAAACTAAATTTTACACATAAAATTACAATTACAAATAAAAACCTATCTCTATTGCTCTATCAAGCAATTTAAAACCATTTTTGTCCCCATCTCTAGTTCCACTGGAATTCAAAGAAAGGGATACATAAAAACGTGCGTGAGCCACAAAAGTCTTTAAAATATTTAGAAACAAACTAAGTATACAGTATGAGGTATCCAATGAATTGGCGAGTAGAAATTTGCACTGATTTAAATTTCCATGACCTTCCTTGCCTTCAAAGCTTAAACTCAATAAAATTACAAACTTGATTATAGCCAAGGAGTGACATGGTACAGAGGTAAACAAACATTTTTGTTTGAAAGATGATTAATAAATAAAGACATCTTTAAAAAGAAATAATCCACCAAACGTAAGCTGTTTAGTATCTAGAGAGGTGGTTTAATGGAAACATAAAATCCTGCATTAATTTCTGGGCAACACTATATTGGGCTATATTTAAGTCCAAAGGTCATTTTTTTTTTAATTTGAATTTTCATATCCATATGTGCTATAGCGTTAACTACATACATATATTTTCATAAATATAATTTAATGTTTTTTTTTGTTTCTCAAAATCATTAATTTTGATAGGATAAGTAGACTGTTGTACTCGTATGTATTTTATATTATAATAATTTACCCATTTTATTTTTAAAACAGTCTCATCTTTTTTATTTTTTTATATTTTTTTCTTACATCAGAAGCTTTCGGTGCTTGGCACCATATTCATCTAAAAATATTTATCATGTTATAATTATATAAAAATATTTTATTTTGTACAATATTTTTTATTGTCATTAGTTATTTTAGCATTTTCATACCTGTATATTATTATCCTAGTGGACATCGTCTTATTTCTAAAAAAATTTTTGATGAGATTCATCTTCGTCACACGTAGGGATTCTATTTAATATAATGTTAAAAAATTAAAATTTAAAATCATAACATATTTTTTTATTATATTATTATTTTACTGAAATTTTTTATATATAATACCTTTACTAATATAAAAATATAAAAAAATAAAAAAGATGAGACTGTTTTAAAAATAAAATGGGTAAATTATTATAATATACAATCATTAATTTTTTAAAATAACATTTTTATATTAAAATTGTTATCTGCAATCGTGAAACTATTAAAACCCGAAGCACTATAACCCATTAGGGACCTTGGGTCCAGTAATTTGTAAGGAAGTACTGTTTCCATCTGTGCCAGAGGTCCTGCCCATCACAATCTGCCTGATTTTAAAAACTAGACGATGTCAGGCTCTGTAATGCTTGGCAAACTTCTTGATTACTACTTCTCTAAATCCCATCCACGAAAACTCCCCCAGACATCCTTCATAGGATTTATTTTTTGAAGATAAGGAGATCCTGTTCATTGGCTTTTGTAATATTCCAAGTTTCTGAGCCATATAGTAGAACAGGACGAATGAGGGTTTAAATATATATTATGAGGTATCCAACAAACTTGTGGACAGATTATGAAATGCTTCCTTAACTGCCTAAAAAGAGCATCCAGTGATGTCTATGTCATTGGCTTCTTTTTAGTCAAGGAAAATCATTTGCAAAATTAGTGCAAAAAGCTGTCACATGATTTTAAAACACTCACCCTTCAAACATTCTTTAACAATAAAATCAACGTTCTATTTATTTTTCAAACAGGACATGGAGGCTGCAATTCATAAAATAGCGGATTTCCTTTCAGTACCAGCTCCGCCAAATAAAGTAAAAGCCCTTTCAGAACATTTGAGCATAAAATCATTTAGTAAAAATCCGGCCGTAAATTTCGAATCATTTAAAAGTATTGGAATTTTGAAAAGAGATGGAAAGTCATTTGTGAGGATAGGTAAGAGGCTTTTTTTTTTTACTTCTTTTTGTAAAAAAAAAAAAATTGTAAATGTCATATTCTTAAATCAAACATCTAGATTTGTTAAAAATTTTTATTTATTTTTTTAGAATTGTGGAATTATGTAAAATTTTTATTTACATTTTAAGGTGCAAAGAGAGAAAGACCTGATGGGCTAAATGATGAAATTGAAAATGATATGAATAATTGGATTAAGGAAAACTATGAGAAAACTGATCTGAGGTTCCCTGTTTAGAAATACGGTCAATTAAGCAAACTATTTCAGAAAAGTATTAATTTTATCATAATCAGGCTTACTAATTCATAAGTCTGGAAAAATTCTTTCTGGGAACATTAAAGGGATTGAACATCTATTGCTATGCAATATAACAACTGAGTTGATGAATCGAAGCATGAAAATGCAAAAGGGTATAAGTGCCTTTGAGAAAAATTTCCAGAAATGATATGGCTTAAACCCACTAGGTGAACTACGTTCGGCGCTTACACCCATGCTATCTTTCAAACGTTCAATGAACTATTTATTAACAACTAAAGATTAATTATAACCATGTACGAAGAATGATTTTGACACACATAACAATTTGGCAAAAAAAAATCTTATTTTTTTGGCACTTATACCCTTATGCATTTCTACACTTTAATTATCAAATCTTGAGTGCATTATTGTATGACAAAGATTGCACTAAAAAGTGATTTAATAATGTTTGAAATGAAATATATAATTGAAAAATAATGTAATTACGTAACAAACAATCTAAAATGTGATTTATCAATCTTCAATTTATTTTACTCTTTAATATTTCAAAGCCATCTTTTATGCTTAAAGTAATATTTCCAAATTTATTGAAAAAATAATTTTTATTACAAATTAAAAAGTTTCTATTAAAAACTATACATTTTTTTTTCATTTCATTTTAAAAAATATAACTGAATTTATTTGCTTGATTTATCAAATGATGTTCATTCACAATTTAAAAGTTGTTATTTTTTTATTTTGAGAATTTTTCATTTATAGTAGCATTTTACTTTCCATTTTCAGAAATTTATAACTTAACATTCCTTGAGATTCCTTAATATATTTATGGCATTTTCAGCCCCTAAAGGTTATTGTAATTTTTAATGAATTTAGAAGGGATAAGGAGAGGGAATGTCATAATAAATAAAGACTTCCACAATCCAGGAATTATTTTATAAAATCAGTATTATGAAGAACTGATAACATAATTACTTACTATACTTTAAATATTGTCTATTTGTATTAGACTGAAACTATAATTGTATTCCATTTCCAATAAAATAATTTTTACATACCTTAAATCTTTTTCCCCACACTTCCTATTAATATTTCTAAGGCAAAAGAATAGCAAACATGGTTCAATGATGTATTTCTAATAGTTTAGAAGGATTTTGAAATATGTAAATACATTTTTTAAAAATATTTATGGTTATTGCTTGATATTAGCACATTATTTTGGCTATTTTATACATAAAAAATGCTTTAATTTTTGGGAGATTGAAAAACTTGTCTGGTATTAGGAAATTGCTAAACATAACATGAAAACCTTACTACTCTTATATTTTTTTTTTTTTTTTTTTTTTTTTTTTTTTTTTTTTTTTTTCGGTTGGCGCATTAGGCCTAATGAGACCTTTGGCCGCGCAGTGTGGTCTTCTTACAGACATTTGTTTTGCTTGCGGGAGTACAGACAGCCTGGAGGGGGTAGCCCAAACCTCACATTGCTGAAAGCCATGGTCACCATGGTACAGCGGCAGACTGCCCATAGCTCCATAACCAATCCCATTGGGGCCAATTTGGCAGTTTCCTTCCCACCGATGGCGTCAGCTCTCTCGGGTTCAAGGACAGTGACAAACTGGTCTAGGTCCAAGGATTATGGTAGCCCAGAGTCAGCAGGCCCCGAGGACCTATATTTCTTTCCCTGAAGCATACCATCCATGGACCAAACCTCCGGGCGGTTACTGACATCCTGGAGAACCACACCACGATTCTCGATGAGATACACGGGGAAGGTTCATCACTCCTACGCCCGGTACTACTCTTATATTATAGACTATAATAATTAGTTTTTCAAAAGATTCACCAATAATATTTAAAAACAACTGCTTTGGCATTATATAATAATAAAAGTGTCAAGAGTGTCATAATATAAAAGACAATACTAATTAAGAAAATTAATTCCAGAAACAAGGTCCTCAAGTATACTTACTTGACAATTAAAATTTATTCTTTCTATATTACTTATTCTTTTTATATTATTTATTTGTTTTATGTTATTTATTCTTTATATTTTTGGGTGTGTTCACCATTTCTCCAGTATCATTTACCAGTTTTCTCTTTCTGCTTTCCTTATTTCATATTCATATTCCTTCTCTCTATAATCCATATAATATATAATTCGTAATTTTAAAAATATTGGTTGATACTTTGTTTAGTTCCCCGTCTGTGTGCAAATATGAAAAAAAGGCACATACGTATCGAATTGAGTAACCTCCTCTTTCGAAGTCGGTTAAAAAAGGAATATAAAAAAAAAAAAAAGCTTGAGGGAACACCTCTGGTGTTGTGGTTAGCATGGCAATCTACAATACTAAAGATCACAGGTTCACTCCTGCAGTCGTCCTAGGATTTTTTAATGGGAGTAAAAAATCCTTGGTTATGCCTCCCTCGGATAGGATGTAAATGGAGGTTCTGAGCCTGTATAATGTCAGGTATTCATTAAAGATTCCTATCCTAATTATACCTGGATAGGCAAAATTAAGGACTCCCACTGTAGCATCGTCAGATTAGCTTTAGTAGCAACAAGGAATGTTAAACAAACAAAAACTTGATTTTCCTAAAGAAAAGAAACAGCCTGGAATATATAAAAAAAACTTACCACGTCTTGTAGAATGGCCAGTTAAAGATGATTTTTTTTTTTTGCCTTCGAAAGGTACAGCTACCCTGGGTAAGTGAGCTTGGAATAGAAAAATTTACTGATTTAGAGGTAACAAAAAAAAGTAACAAAATATGAAATGAGAAAGTTTTGCAACAAAATGTTTAAAGGAAAGACTTTTGCTGCATACCACATTGGTATGAACGAGTTTTAATTCACACAGCGTAAGTTGATCTTCTTAATAAGTAATATGTATTTAGGTTCACACCTATTTAATAAATGAATTCGGTACCATTTTACAAAATAATATCAGCCAATGACTAAAAACATTTACTAAAAATTTTTTTTTTTTGACGAATTTTTCAAAAATATCAGCGTACGGATATAAAACATCCGACTACAAAAAGACTAGATCCTAAGGCCTATCGTCTTCTTCAACAATAGCGACTTCATCATCCTGTTGTTCGTTGTTTCCCTTGTCTGTGGCAGATATATTGAGAACTCGTGTGTAATACTTCAATGAATCATTGGCCTTCCACTCGTCACCAAAATGCTTTTTCAGCAGATTATCAACGCCTTTCAGCTTGTTGGAGCCATTGAAAAATCAATTATTAATATAGCTAGGTAAGAAGAATCGAGTATAAACTGAAATAAAACATGCGAGTTTAAGGAGCTTTTGATATTCAGAAATTTTCTGAGGGGGGCACACTTTTTTCAACATTTATTATATTTATCATATTTTACTTCATTATTCATATAATGAAGGGCATAATTTAAAATATGTATATGTACATAGTGGCATAGATTACTATTAAATGTTTAAATGCAATCCATTTTCAATATGAGCACTTATAAAAATGACCAAATATAGCGCATTTTATATAGAAATAGTAATGTTTACTGGTGTCCTCACCTCTTAGGGGGGTTAGGGGGGGGAGCCCCTCCCCTGCATCCACTACTGCGCTTACCGAATAACATTGCTCTATTTTTAGTCCAAAGGAAGGTATTTCCATGCATTTTTTGATCGCTATTACGTGAAAATTTATTGTCATCATTTAAAGGACAAATGTTGAGGTAAATCCCCTAGAAAAAATTGTGGTAGCAAAGATCACATATGTGAAAAATTAACTAAATATATATACAGCTTAAAGCACATGAGTCTAATTATAAAACGTGCCATGAAACCGAAAGCGGAACGAAAAATCAAAGAAATAAAGGGAACTAAACCTGTAAGTTATCGTTATGCCGCTAGCTTCGTACCCAATCTTTCAATCTTTTCAAATAGATTCGTTATTTTACCGGATAAGCATTTTTTTAACTTTTTTTAAAATCAGCAAAATATCAATCAAATAAGGCAACTATGCAACTCTTAAGTTATTTTTATCTATTTAATTATTTTTTCTCTTTCTTTTATTTTGGTTTTTTTACATTTTTTCTCTTAATTATTTTTTTTTCTTTTTTGACTTTTACTGATATATACACTAACTCGAATAGCTTGTTTTTATTTAAACAAGTGGAAACTTCCAAATATCAAAATTGTGAAATACTTTTTTCTAGAATCTCCTATGCTTCATAAAAAGAGGTTTGAATATATTTATTTTATGTTCCCAAATCCTGTGTTTTTTCATCTTAAAAATTATCTAATAATATTACCTCAATGATTATGTTTATGATCAGAAACCATTATGAGATTTGAAAAAAAAAAAATGAAAATCCTGTATAACGAATTTAATTTTAATTTATGGCAAATCTTTTTTTTTTTTTTAATGTCTTTTTGAAGTATTTTAATTTATTATTTAGTATTTTCTTTAATTGATTCACAAAAATTATAGGAGCTGTGCCTCATCAACTAAAAAGACACTTATTCCAAATATTTGTTAATGGATAGAGTATTAGTATTATCAATAGGTGCAATAATAATAATTATTGTGCAATAAAGATAAAATTTTGGAGGTTAAATAAATGTTGATTTGACAATCGTTCCTTATTTGCACAACCTCTATCGAATTCCTTCCTTTTGTATCTTTATATTTCCCAAAAATATTTTTTATTAATATTTTTTTATGTATGGCATAGGATTTCAACTTTTTAACAGTTTCAGAGTAATGCCACATTTAATATGTTCACTTTATTTCATATAGAGCCTAAGAATGTTCCTAAATAGTTTTTATATGATTTATTTAATGTCACTTTATGCCCTAAGGCTAATCGGACGATGTTACAGTGGGAGTCCTAAATTTTGTCTATCCAGGTATATTTATGATAGGGATCTTTAACGAGTAAATGAGAAACCTGACATCGTACAGGCTCGGGACCTCCATTTTATGTCCTATCCCAGGGATGGCATAGCCAAGGATTTTTGACTCCCTTTAAAAAATCCTAGAGCCACCGCGGTGACCTCTAGTACTGTAGGTTGCTATGCTAACCACTACACCACAGGTGACCCCAATTTAGTCTGATGTCTCATATAGTAATATTAATAATAACATTCAAATGTATCTATTGTTCATGTTTTTAAACATGAGACTGAACACGGAGACTGAAATTAATAAAATAGCAGATTTCCTTTCAGTAAAAGCACTGAAATAATTGTAATTGCTAAATACATTTTTTTCATTCATATCTAGGGTATACCGTCCAGTCATTGGCACCCTTAAGACTACATTTCTGTGGTTAAATTAAAAAAAAATACTTTTTATAAAGAGATCAAATAGATACTTCCCATAGCTCCTCATTATCTATCCTCATAAAGACTCGAGATGTTTTTTTTGGATCAAACGTTCAATAGTTTTACAATATGGCAATATTTATTGTTAAAAGTGCCAAACCTAGTTATTGGCAACCTGTGGATTTAATTGTGAAATCTTCCCAATGGTTAGTTTGTTAAAGTCTTACTTCATAGATGACTTAGAGGACCCTTCAAACATTAGACTCATGTATATCTTGTAATAAAATTAGGACTTATTTACCTATTTCTTTAAGTTAAAGTTGGAGTGCCAATAACTGTATGGTTTACCCTGTTTCAATTTAAAATTGTATCAGTATAAATCATTTTTTTTTTTAACATTTACACTTACACACACAAATTTCACTTACCAACCTACTTGGAGTAGAAATTGATGTGTTTTGATAACTGATAATATATAATAATTACTTATAAAGAAAAAAAAAATCAGTTTCTATGCAACCCCCTCCCCTAATGAGGCAAGATGGCCTCACTCCTGATTTTCTCCTAGGCCTAAGTTTTTTATTACAAATTAAAACTAACAGTTATTAATACATGAAATTAATCATAATTTTTTTTTCATAACTTCATTATTTGTCTGTTGTTTTTTTATTACAACAAAAATAAACCAATTCATTTATATTAAAAAATATGGAAAGATGGAAGAAATTTAAATACACCACAAGTTTAAAAAGAAATAAGCAAAAAAAACTAATCTGATTTTGAAAATACATCACTATTGAAAGAGTAATTAAAATTTAATATTAAATTTTATTTTTATTACTTTAAAATTTAACTAAAGGAAACTATATGTCTTAAAATAGCAAGGCTTTAAAAAGTTAAATGGGCCTTTTAAAAATTTCAATGAAATTCCTATTACATAACAGATAAAAGGTACTATCAATAAATACTACCTCAGTTATTAGTACTGATGATATGTCATACCCAATCCAGAGTAGCTGCACCAATCCTCGAGGTAACATGTCACGGGAGGTAAGTCTTCCATATGTTCAGAGTCCCCTTAGATTCAGAATTATTATTAATTAATTAAAATCATCTTAATTGTTTTATTAACAATAACCAAATTAATCCTAGAACTTAAACGAAGAACTAATAGAAGTTGTAGCAGTCAGTGAAGAACTAAATGATGAGCTTCTTAATGATATAAAAGGGGAACATATTGGTTGGTACTACGCTGGAGCGGGAAAGTATCTAATGCCAAGCTTATACAAAGATGAAGCAAACAAATTCCATCACTGTCCCGTAAGAGATGACGATATATGGCTTTCAACATTTCTTCGCTCAGGTGCTATAATTAAATAGATTTCAAATCGTTGTTATAAACACATAATTGGCTGATCCTGTTGTAAAATTACATTTTTTATAAATTACTTATTTTGATAAATTTTGCTAGGGACAACACTAACACAAGAATTGGTATGGTTAATAAGGAATAATTTCGATTTTGAAACTGCCAAAAAGTTATACATATGGGAAAGAGCACCTTTTTTTGAGTATGTATGGATTTTTTTTTTTTTTAATAATCTCCAATATGCATTCAAATACTTATTCCAATTTTATTCTCTTCCTATTGTAGGGGAAATATTGTTTTTCATGAAAAAACAAAATCAATGTTTTTGAAAGAAAATGAGAACGATATTGAAAATATAAAACTGATTGAAAGCCAAAGTCAGCCCGGATATTCATTAATAGAATCCATGCCTTCTCCTAGATTGATACAAACTCATTTCCCTCCCAGTCTTTTACCAAAAGGAGTGAGTGAGAAAAAATGCAAGGTATTTTTATATTTCATAAATTATAAATCATAAATAACAAATTCAATAGTTTAAGTATTGTTAAAGTTAGATTGATATGATTAACTGGCATACAGATTATATCTTGTAAAATTTTATGAATAAATTTCATAACTTTAATTTTTCAAGCTTAAGTTACAGTGATAAATAGTTTTTAATATTGAAAATATGTAAATACTCCAAAATAATTCGTAGATGAAATTGATAGACAAGCTTTTTTTAAAATGAAGAAGTAAAAAGAAATACAATGAAATGCTTTTAAAATTCACACTTCTTGCATATTATATTTTTAAAATTAACACCTGAAAATATTTACTTGTAGCAAGGAGTAGCTTAAGTATCATTAGCAATAATTGTTAAGTAAGTTAATTTTAGAGGTCAGAAACAGTCAACTGTTATTCTTTATGATAGGTTGATTCATAATCAGGATTTTCAGTTTAAAAATTTTTTTTATTTAGAAAAGCCAAAGTTTCATTAGGGCTTCTGAGGCTAAGTCTTTGCATTACTCTGGACTCCTAAGCCCTGATGAAGATCCACAAGTTGGATCGAAACGTTGGCTTTTCAAAATAAATTTTTTTTTTAACTGAAAGTCCTGAAAATGAAACAACCTATCATAAGTTAATTTTAAATTCTATTTTTTATTTTTGACCTTTTTTATTTAAAGATCATTTATGTTGCGAGAAACCCAAAGGATGTTGTTGTATCATATTATCACCTACTTCAAACATGGCGACCCTGCAATTATGTTGCTCCGTTTCCAAAATTTTGGAAGCAGTTTAAAGCAGGCGTTGGTATGGAAATAAATCATATCTATTAATCAATTTATAATAATGTTTTACGTATATTTTAAACTTTTTTATTTTTCAGTTCCTTGGGGCCCCCACTGGAATCATGTTTTTGAAGGATGGTCTCTTCGCAACAATCCAAACGTGTTGTTCATTTTTTATGAAGAAATGATGAAGGTAAAGTAAATTTTAAAATAAATATTGGTATTATCAAGAGATTAGAGAATTATATTTATTAGAATAACTTTTTAAATAATACATAATAACCTAAGTAATTTATTTAAAGGGAAAATTCTTGAAAACGTTTTTATTCTCAATCAGTTGTGGATCCAATAGTTTTTTTTTTTTTTTTTTTTTTTTTGTTCTACTGAACCCTGCCAAACTAATAATAATAAGTTTTTGTTCTTATGTGTGTTTGTGGAAAAAATTGCTTAATATTACAATTAACAGTTAAGGGTAAAACAAAATAAGTCATTGAAGGGCGTAATTTGAAATATGAGTAAATCACAATTAAATGTTTAAATACAATCCATTAAAGAAATAAACTATCAATAAATATAAGAGTGATTATTATGAAGGAATAGTTTTCTGGAATCTTTTCCTATCTCTTCAGCAGAAATAGCCACTCCCCTCCCCATGCTAGATCGACTGGTCTTTTCTAATTTTTTAAAATATATTTTTTCTTTTAATACAACTGTGAAAAATTTGTGGAAGACATAATTTTACATAAGTAAAGGGTTGATATTTTTCTAAAATTTGAGAAAAAAATAAC
Source organism: Aelia acuminata (assembly GCA_911387785.2). Lineage (NCBI taxonomy): Eukaryota > Metazoa > Arthropoda > Insecta > Hemiptera > Pentatomidae > Aelia > Aelia acuminata. The sequence continues at coordinate 30,283,418 of OU426982.1, read as the reverse complement.
TTTAAAAAGTTGTGTAAAAAAAATTAATATTAAACAAAGTAAAAGGTTTTGATGTAAATATGACAATAAATTTAATGTAATAGATTGATTATATTTGAATAGGAAGAGAAAAAATAATTGTTCTTATACTGAAAATTTTAACTCTCCTTATCATTCAAGAAATAAATTTAGTTCTCTATAATTCTGTCCAGCAAAAGTAAAGCAATTCATTTTCGCAGTAAATACCTAACTAATTTCAATACTTAAAAAAATCATTTGCTACTTTTTGTTTAAGGGTGAGGAAACCTATTTCTTTTGACACCGTTATATTTCCAACACGGATATATTTTTCTTTGGCATGCATTTTTTCAAAACCTTATAAGCAATGTATACCTTAATTGACTAAGGTTTTTTTTTTTTATAAAGATATCTTATAAAGTAGTCTTCAACACAATACAATAGTAATTGCTTTGCTATTTGTTGCATATAAACAATATTTATTTATAAGAAATAATAACGTATTTATATTTTTCACGATCGGAAAGTAAAGACTAGCGGAAGACGGCACTGAGTGTCTACAGTTCCCGCAGAACACGCACTGCAGTAACGTATAATCACTGAATGTAGTAATAAATCACATTTGCCTGGCAATAACATCAATCTTTTTCCTTGTGATTATTTTTTATTTCTGTTTTCTTACAATATTATTTATAACTATATCTACTAAATAATATTCAACAAATAATACTACGTTTAAATTTAATTCATGTTTCAACAGGACATGGAAGCTACGATTTATAAAATAGCGGATTTCCTTTCAGTACCAGCACCAAAAGATAAAGTGAAAGCCCTTTTAGAACACGTGAGCTTGAAATCATTTCGCGAAAATCCGTCTGTAAATTATGAAATATATAAAACTATTGGCCTTTTTGAAAAAGATGGAACGTCATTTGTGAGGAAAGGTAAGTTACTTCTATTTTTAACAAGTTGATTTTATAATTTAGAAAATAAAACCTTAGTGAAATAAAAATTTAAATGTATAGTGGTATAAAGGTGGTGGACTTATCGGATTTTTTTTTTTTTTTATGTTTTTCGGAATATCATAATTCTCTTCATATTTTTTATTTATTTTTTAGGTGCAAAGAGAGAAAAACCTGAGGGGCTAAATGGTGAAATAGAAAATGAAATCGATAAATTGATTAAGGAAAAGTATGAAAAAAATGGCTTGAAATTCCCAGTTTAGCGAACATCTGAGAATTTATTGTAACAAAACAATAGCAGTATCTATTTTTGTTTTTACCGAAAATAGCATGACATTAACATCGATTAAATGCTTGTTTTTTTTTTTTTATTGTCAGATTTTGAGAATAAAGTATTGTAAAATCTATATTACTGATTAGAAGTAAAATATCAATATTAGAAATAAAATAAAGTAGGATATAAAATTTAAGAATGGGAAATAAAATTGAGGAAAAGTATATAAGGTACATTGCATGTTATATTTGATAAAAGATGTCGGGTAAAGCTGGTTAATGATCTAGAATATGATATAATAGGAATAAAACAAAAATTACAGTTAACCATGTTTTTTATTTTATCCTTTATAATATTAAAATAGATAACGGAGTATACTCTAGGCACGAATTTACGTCCATGATATTTGTCCATAGTTTTTTAGGATCCCGAACAAACTTTAGTAACACATTAATTGATATTTTACTGATTTATTAATATAACTTTTTAGAAAACAGGATGTCCGAATCATGAGGATCAGACTAGAAAAAGTTTATTGTAAACGCATATTTAGTAATCATATACAAGATGTATTAAACCTAAACTCCCCGAGCCCACAAACAATTAAATCAAAATTAATTTAAAAAATTGTAAAGTAAAAAAAAATCTGGTGCGATGAACGCACACAACACACAACTTTCACTTACGAACTTACTTAGATTAGAAATAAAATAATCGATATAATAATCGACGTGTTTCGATAATATGTAAACGCTATTCATCAACTTCACACATTTTTCCACTTTTATATGGTTATATTTCTATAGCTCCATAAGTTATGGAGTATTCGTATTGCAAAACTTGAAAGTTCTCGGTACTTTTCGATTCATTATTGCTTATTTCGGTTTTTTAAGGGGACCAAAATCATCAGTGATAATACGGCATATGAAATTATGGCTGTCACATCGCGGAGATATACAAACATCAAATATCCAGTTTGATCAAAATAATTACAGCCGTTTTTGAGAAAATAAAACAAAACGTGAAAATGAGACAAAATTTATTAAGTAAAGTGCCCTCTCTGTTTTCCCAATTTTGATGAAATTTTGGCAGGCACATATAAAAATGAAAATCCAAGTTCGATCAAAATAGTTACAGCCGTTTTTGAGTAAATAAAAAAAAACACGTGAAAATTATACAAAAATTATTAAATAAAGTGCCCCCTCCAATTAATCAGTTTTGATGAAATTTTTGCTGTCACATCGCGGGCATATATGTACACACACCAAATACCCAATTGCAGGTTCGTATGGTTTATAGTTTTTGAGCTAGACTGTTTACACACAGACCATGCGGGACTTGGTTATTTGGTCGCAGGGGACCCCAAAATGTAAAAATGTTCCTGTTGAAAACCGGAAGTAGAATTTTTCACGATCGCAATACTTTCCCTTACCGTTTATTTCATATATAGGTGAGTGAAAGTAACAAAATTATTTTAGCAACAGTGTCATCATATTACCGGAGCAGCGATACGTGAATAAATGTTAATTAATAATGTTTAGTTTGTAAAATTAACACTTAATGTTCAATATAAAAAAGGAAAAATTATTTACTTCATTACAAAATAAATAAAATAATGTGTGATCATCACACTAATTACTTTCGTTGACAATCATTTATGTTCGATCTTGTCTTGGGTATCTGAAACTTCAAACGCACCGTATGTCATAAAATGTTTATTATACCACTTGAAAGTTTCAAGTGGTACAGCTGAAAAAAAAAATACCGATATTATTTCCTTATCTCATAATTATTACACACTCATTACAGGGATTAAAACTCAGAGATGTAAAAAAACCCAAGGCGATGTCTCATATCTGTCGATAGGGCAAGATCGCATTTGTTGGATCTTCGATCACTGACGCAACTACGATTCAGGAGGCCGTGGCGGGAAAATTTTGAGCCCCTCCCCCCTAAACTTCATGGTTGACGTTTATAAATGTAGCTTTATTAATAATATTATCAAAAATAATATAATTTGAGATTGAATTTTCCTGAGAATACACTCAAATAGTTTGAAACTCTTGGTGGCTCAACTTTTACTTGATGGAAACAAAACACGATAATGCAGGACGAATAATAAATAATATAGGTAGAAACTTAGATGTTTACACAGTTTTATGAAAATACTGGCTCAAAATAAAATTTCCAAAGTTTTAATAGGAACTCTTAACTTATTACAATTCAACAGACAAAATGCCATTATAATTTTTTTTTTTTCAAATCAGGTACAATGATATGAATTAAAGTTTCTCTAAAAACATAGGAAATCTTTGAACTGCAAGAATGAAATCATCAACATAAAAAAGCCTCTTTGCTACTGAGCTCCATAACCCAGCAACTATATGAGTCATACAATCCCATTATTTGCTAAAATATGACATAGAGATATAAATTTAGAGGAGGAAACTAGAAACGGAAATTGAAAAGTAGACAATTTTATTTTTAAAAATTAGGAATATGAAAAAAGTAGGTATAACAAAAAAAATTCTGCCACTAACACCAGGCCCCACCCCTGGGCTAATGCCCCTGGCATTTGCCACCTTGCCACATGCTAGTTGCGCCAGTTTATCAGATTGAAGAATATAACAAAATGTTTAAGAATTAGTATTTATTAAAATCAATGTAACTATAACTATCGACTAACTTTATCACAATCCAATGATAATTGAAGCGTGGAAATGCATAATGGTATAAGTGCCTTAATAATTTTTTACAGAAATGATGTAGGGGTGAACTACGTTCAGTGCTGACACCCTTGCCGTCTTTCATACGTTCAATGAACTCTTTTCTAACAAAGAAACATTGCTTATACCCATTTCTGAAGAATGGCTTTGGCACATATAACAATTTGGAAAAAAAAAACTTTGTTTTATTTTTTTGGCACTTAGACCCTTATGCATTTCCATGCTTCAATTAATGAAATTTAAATATTCTAATTACATGTTCATATTTTTGAAAGTTATATTGTCCTAACCAATGTAATTCAATGGGTCCTAATGGTATAATTTTTTATCTTTAATTTTTTTTAAAACAAAAAACTTCTCCCTTGCAACCTTCTTTGGGACATTTTCTAGAATTTACTTACAGCAGGACTTCATTTGATTACTATTATTTTAACAGTCTAAATAAAAAAATGTTTACTAGGACATAGTCTGAATAGGCTTAGAAATTGATAAATATTTTTAGGCTTAGAAATGTGGAACCTTTTCCATTCCTAAATTCTCTAACGTTTTTGTATAGGTATTGTTTTTTTATTGTGGGGGGAATTAATATAAAAAATACTCAAATGCCTGGATTAAGAAAAAAATAATTTCCTGCATGAGTAATTCAATTTTTTTTATGTTAGTGCATGCTGTATTATTCTATTTTTATTCTTTTACTGATTAACAGATTCATAAAAAATCTCAAATTTTTTAATAGTCAATGTAACATTCATGTTAAATTTATCATTTTATCATTATTTATTGACTAAAATATCTGCTATTGCAACCTTCTTAAGAATTTGACAAAATAAATTATCAAGGCTACTTATTGTATTACCAAAACTAGAACTGAAAATATCCTTATATATTTTTTAAAACGATATTAGAATTACAAAGTATGCTACAGTTTTTGTGGCATAAAGTTATGAGATAGTGGAGGCAATAACAAAGCTATTGATCTTTTTTTCCTCTCCATATAATATTTAACGTTCCCAGAGGAACCAATAGTCTTAAAAGCAACATTAAATAATAAATAAACCATTGATATTTAATCAATTTACAAAAGTAGTACAGCTATAAAGGAACTATTCATCTTTTGTCTAGTAATTCACATCAAATTCGGGAATTATTTTGTTGCATAATTTAAATAATAAATAAGAAAATTGGCAGTTCTACTTTTAACTCTGCCTTGACCTACATATTGGAACCATTTTTCATCGTGCTTTCTTCAGATACAGTGAGGGTAACTTTTAAGAGACGTCAGAAATTTGAATAGTATAAATTAATTAAGGTCAAAAATGTCTGATATTATTCCGACTATTGTTCCCGTGGAAGAGGAAGTAAATAACGAACTGTTGGAAGATTACCCTGGGGACAAAGCTGGGTGGTGCTACATTGGTGAAACTAAATATTTACTACCAGCTAGATTTGCTGACATCGCTGATGAACTTTATAATTTTGAAAACAGACCAGATGACGTATGGATCGTAACTTTTCCACGCTCAGGTATTCTTCAAAATATATGCAAAAAAAAAAATACAATTTTATCATTCTTTGCCATATAATATTTCTTCATCCTCAGGTACTACACTAAGTCAACATTTAATTTGGCTGTTAATGAACAACTTTGACTATGAAAAGGCCAATGAAATGAATGTATGGTCACGTTCTCCATTTTATGAGTATGTAGCCTCTTAAAAACATTTTTTTTCTAGTGTTATCATTTGATATTAAGAAAATATAATGAGCATTTTATAGTTCAGAAGCTTAATGTAAAAAAATATAAACAATAATGGGAAGTAAGTCCATACTGGATTTTACAAAATTTGACTTAAAGTGACAGGCAAATCTCTATTTTTGAAACTAGATTTTTATTAATGTAATGTGTGATTTGTACTGCAATTAATATGTTCTAAATATTATATTCAAGTCTTTGTTTTATCACAACCATTTTGACCTTAACTATGGAGAATTTTTTAAAAGTCAATATATTAAATCCTCACGTAGAGAAGTAAAATAGTGATTTTCAACACCTATTGGACCAGAGAAAATTTTCTTTTTTGTATGAACTGAATAATTTTATTTTGCCAAAAGAATCTTATTTGATTAGAATCAGTTTTTGAAAGGAAGATAGTTAATCAATTAATAGATCCTTATTTGAGTTAATGTTTGTCTGGTATTTAAATTTTAGTTTTCTCAGTAACAGCCATGAAAGTTTGATAAACATATTGATGATTTCATTAGACTAAGCAAACTTTTGAGGCTGATTTGTAAAACATCAGTGTTAGGCATCCTTCTATTATATAAAAAATCAATTTCTAGTAATAATAACCATTGATTTTTTAATATTTGAGTATCTTGGAATAATGAAACCTTAAACCAAATTTTATTAGGTTTCATGTATTCATGAACAATGATGCTGCTAAAGCATTATTTGAAGACAATGAACCTGAAGCTATAGAGGTGCTAAAAGAACTTAGCGTACCGGCACCGGAAAGATTGAAAACTATGGAATCCCCAAGATTAATAAAAACACACTTGCCTCTTACTCTTCTTCCCAAAGGAGTGGACTCAAATAAGGTTATAACTAAATTACCGACATAAACCATATAAAAAACGAATACAAAAAATCATTTTATTGTGACTTTCAGATAATATATGTAGCGAGAAATCCAAAAGATGTTCTTCCCTCATATTACTATTTGCTAAGGCTTTGGAAAACAACTGATTATAAAGGAAATTTCCTTCAATTTTGGAAACAGTTTAAAAATGGACATGGTAATTTTTAGAATTCTTTTTATTAATAAACTTTATTACCTTTTTCTCATTAAACCTTAATATTATTAATTAAAATAAAAAAAAAAAAATCATCAATTAATAAAAAATATAATAGAATAGAAATTGAAATTAGATATTAAATATCTGTTTTGTTTTTTTAAAATTTTACTTTATATTTCAGTTCCTTGGGCCCCATTCTGGGACCACATTCTCGAAGCATGGGAGTGCAAAGATAATGAGAATTTCTTATTTCTTTTTTATGAGGAGCTATCTCAGGTATTTTATTATAACATTCAGTAAATTTCATTATTCTATTTATGACAACTATTAAGTGAACATAGCTATTTAACAACTTTTGAAAAAGTAATTAATAACTGGATCTACTCTTCTAGCATCTCAAGATGTAGATATCTACTTCTACTCGCCTCCAATATGGTCATGTTTCGTTGTAAGATAAAAATAACTGATTTGACGTTTTGGGATCAGATCTATATAGTGGTTTATTCAAATAAAATCATTATAAAGCTAACTGAATTTTACTTATTCAGATTACTTTCTTTGGTGATTTCAAAATTATAATCCATTTGAAATAAATAATGTATAATTGATATTCTTAGCTCTATCAAATATATTATTATTAAACTGTTTGATATTGACTGATATTATTAAATTGTTTCATAGGACCTCCCAAAAGCGATATACAAAATTGCTGATTTTTTGGAAATTGATGTGACAGAGGAACAAGTTAATGGCTTGGCAGATCACATGTCTATACCCAACTTCTCAAAGAACAGGTCTGTTAACATGGAAGATCTAAGGCAAACAGGCATATTCAACGAGTCTGTACCTTCATTTATAAGAAAAGGTGAATCACAAAAGCGTATCAAGTAAACAATAACAATTTTTATCATAAAAACAAATTGAAAGAATATTTAATAATTCAATACTAGGGGACATAAAATGGTAGTTTTCAGCCTGTGCGATGTCAGGTACTCACTAACACTCTAATCATACCATTTTGGAAAAATTCAGGACTTATACAGTAGCATCGTCTGAACAGCCATAGTTACGTTTAAAAAAAAAAAAAATACAATATTGCATCCAATGAGGAAATTGTGTGGAATACCAATTTTTATTATTTGGTAAATACAAGTAAATACATATAAAAATAATCCCCCTCCCTCCCCAATGCATATTGGGGTTTCTTGCAAAAATAAGTTGTCTTAAAGAAAAGCAAAAGGGATGGGGAGAGTACACTGAGTTTGATACTTCTTTTGAAACACTAAGAGAGTCTAGCTCAATCCTACAATTGCTAGCTTGATAAAAAGATTCTTTTTCAATATTCCTATCATATCTTCACAAAATGTTATATAAGCTATTATATTAACATGAATGTTTTTTCATGGTTTATTTGGAGGACAAACAAATTATTCCAAAGCATGCAAAATGATTAATTTTTTTAAAAATCTTTTTTAATCTTTGTAAAGTTATCAACAAAGCACTCAAATTAGTCTGCATTTTGAGGGGCCGGGATAGCCGAGCGTCTTTGAGCGCGATCTGCTTTAGCACGCTCGAGCCGAACGGTGGCGGTTCGAATCCGCCCTGGGAGTGTTGACTTTTATTTCGTGGAGGCCCCACGGAATAAATCTTGACCTTTCTACCATGGTTAGAATAGGTCGGTTACACCTATAGAGTAACCCCCCGTATGCCACACATGGCCAGGTAGGGGTACCGAACAAAAAAAAAAGAAAAACAATTCTGCACTTTGATGACATGGCCCCTCACCAAGATCTCAAACACGATATTATTCATAGCTCATTATCTATAATCTATCGACTTTGTCCCAGCTGTAAATACTTCACTTTTTTTTTTTTTTTTTTTATCAAAATTGAGTTCTAATGAGATACATCTTTTTGTAATGATTTTTAGCCTCAACACTATATTTGTTCTCAACAACTTGAATTCTCTAGCAAGAAGATTTTTTACCTTGCAAGTACCCTTAATATAGGTTTCTTACATGCTATACACCTGTTTTTGTATAAATGTTTATAATATAAGAGGGATTTGGTGTACACTATTATTAATAACAAAATAAATTTATATACTCACATAATACTATGAATATGATAATGATACAAATTTGTTATTAGGGAAAAAGCGAGAGAGGCCAGATGAATACACACCAGAAGTTGAAGCTGAAATAGAAGATTGGATCAATGAGCATTATGAAACTACTGACTTAAGATTTCCAACAGTTGAATAAAAAAGAATGTATATTTCTTTAAAAACTGATTGCAAGCACTGTACCATTATTTTTACTAATTCTTTGAACCAAACAGGTGTTAAAGATGTCATTGCGTCTTAACTATTGCCTTTGCCTTATATTGAAATACCAAGTACTTTTCTGCTTGAATAAAGCACATTTACATCACTTTTTAAACATCTTTGAGTGAAAACACGATTTTTTAAATTTGATTTTAGGAGATTAATAACTCTAATCTATTTCTTTTACATAGATTACTTATAAAATATATTTCAAATTTAAGCATATTGTATAATTTTATTTTATTAAATGGAGTTTGTATTTAAATAATTAAAAAATATTTTAAAATTATAAAACAAATTTCTATGCACATATATATAAAAAAATATATTCATTTTTGTATTTATTTTTATATTATTAACCTTCTTCAATGTCAAATAAATGATAAAATATAACAGTAAAAAAATATATATATATAAATTTATTGTATCAAATAAACATGATGGTTATACAGTTGCCACCATTTTTAAGTAATAAATGTGCCTATCATTTCACATTTTCTGATATAACGTAATGGCGACGGATGCCAGGATGGCCAAGTGGACAAAGGCGCTTGCAATAGGTAATCAAAGTTAAGGAACGTCGAGCATGGTTAGTACTTGTATGAGTGACAACAGGAATCTTGACGACACAGATGTCACACATCATTAATCTTGTTCAAAGACCAATTCGATAAACTAATTATTCCCACCAATACCACCAAGTCTTTTGATTAGTTAGTTACTAATAAAGAGCAACATTAACCCAAATTTAGTATATTTTTTTGTTTTCAACATCCAGAAAGAAAGTTTGGTTTTATAGAGAGCTAACTTACAATTACACAGAAAAGCCATTTCCAATTCTTGCAACTTCCCATTCCCACTTCATTAATTTTTGCTTACTTTATCAAAAAAGTTATTTAAGTTTTGAAGTCATGCTACCCTCTATTTATATTACGAGAAAAATGAAACCATTAAAATCAGCTTAAAAAATATAGGATACAAACCCAAATTTTTATCATTTTTATGAAAGACAAGAGGAAAAATAAGGGAAAAAAGAATAAAACCTCGAAACAATAAAAAAATATTCAATCATATAATTTAAAATATATTACACATAAAATAAATACAAAATAATTCAACATAAATGAGTAATGATTAACCATTTCTATAACTTTTTTGAACATCTAATGATTTCTTTTCAGTTATGACTAATTTCAAGTGCACGTCAGTAAGGAAAGCATCAGCGACCGCTTGCTCTGCTTCATCAGCAATGATTTTGATTCTTCCTCCTTTGACTCCTTTAATCAACCCAATAAGTCTGCTACTATTGCACTGCACCAATACAACAGCAGTGATGAGTTCTGAAACAATGAACATTCATTTTGATTATTTATAACTAAAATTATTTGGTTATATAACGTGAAAAATAAGAAAATTAATCACCATCAATGACCATACTTTGAAATACAAAATTAGCGGACAAAAAAGTATTCTTTTTTTCAAAATACTTTATTAAGAGATTAAAATACAGAGGCGTTTTCACTAAATAACATGACAAGAGAGGTATATTAGTATTTCATCATTCTAAGGGTGGCTCAGTGAGTAAACATCATGCACTTTATTCTCATGGTCCTGGGTTTGAGCCCAGATATGGGAATCAATTATTTATTCAGTTTGATCAACTGTGGATCATCTAAACCACGTTCTGTAAACTAGATACTTTTGATTAATTAGGTGTAGAGTGTTGTTACTCTCCTGCAGCAGAGAATTATCTTCACTGAATCATCTCTTCCTACAAATATTAACCTCTAAACAGTACTAATAATAAAAGGTAGTAGTGTTATAGAAATAATATATATATAATATTTAGGTTATTGACATTAGCTTGCCCCAATATATCAACTTCATCACCTGATTATGCCGTCAAATTTATGTTAATAGCTATTTCGACAAATTTACAATATAAGGTACCTTTACACTGTGTCGAACCTCACCATCAAAGAGCCTGTCCAGAACACTTTTCGGCTATTCTAAATAGACAAGAACTTAGAGGAATTTTGTCTGTATAGCCATTTGTTCAGGGATAACACTAGTGTCGCTTTCCTCTTAAGATAAGCTAGTGTCGCTCTTAAGATAAGCTTCTAGACCTTCTTTAATCATTTTTCTGTCATATCTATAATAGGCTAGAGCAAAAGGCAGAACATCCACTAGTTCTACCTCAGCTGTCTTGGTAATGAAAATTGTTGTATTAAGGCGGGTAGGGGTGGTCATGCATTGCTCAATCAACTTCACGTTACAGTGTAAAATGCTGTTCGTAGTACCCCGATACAGCAAGGTCCTGTACCACAGAGGTAAACTGTTGTAACTGACATTTTTATAAATTTACAGGAGAGCGCTTTGAATTTTAAAATTTAAATTCATTGTAGTAAAAAAATTAAATTAACATTCCATATGACACCATTTATTAGATGTGTATGTACAACAACTTCCACTTAAGAACATACATCTCCACAATGCAGTTTCTCAAGTAATCTCTAAATCGAGAATTCTGTAATTAAGACCGTTTAACTCTCAGGAACAGATATATGTACGCTCACTTTCTAAAGGATTAATAGAGAAAAAAACCTAAATACATCATCAATATTTTCTTTGTTAATTACACTACAATTTCAGACCAGGTTATTTAGAAAAAAAAAATGTTAGAAATATATATTCATTTGAATGTTATAGTTTACCACCAACCTTCTTTTTCCATATCTAGGTACTCCAGTTGTACATTGACATTATAGGGAATTTCTTCGGGCAAATGTTCCAGCAGTTTGGAATGAACTGCTTCTTCGATAATTTTAACAGGATCTTGATCCGTGAAAGTCTCAGGAGGGAAAATCCATTTCCCTGGATAAGTCTTTCTTAAAAGGTAATTCTAGAACATGGAGAAAATAAATAATAAAAGAAGTGTATACGTTGGACTTTGTTTTGAATTTATTTAACAATATGTTAAGTAGACTGATAATGCTTTAATATCTTAAGAAATTATCATTGATGTATAATTAAACCATCTTAGTGATTTACTAGATCACCAATTGGATAAATAAAATACTCAGTTAACCGATACAATGTGACCCATAATATTATGAAATACAAACTTTCACCATTAACCAGTAACTTCACCACGGAATAGTTTGCCATTAATTCAGCAGTTCAGTTCATGCTGAGCGTTAAACACAACTTTATTAAATGTATGGACTCTCTTCAATAATGACTGTTAACAACATTCACTATTGAGATCCCTTAATCAACAAAAGCTAAATCAAACTCGATGATAAGGTAACTAAAGAAGAACTTAACAATCATATGGATACCATTACACATGGGAATTAAGGGAAAAAAAGTGTCCGATCAAGCAGCTAAGAAATTCAGGAATAAATTCATAAATTTTTAAAACAATTTGTGAGGGAACCAAAAGTTATAAAAAAATTAAGAAAGATACCAAAGCTTGGAAAAGTTGCATTAGGAATTGCAGAAGAGAAGAAGTAGTTATTAATTTATTGAGAATGAGGATAGAAATAAAAGTTCATGAAATGCTAGGTGATAGCAGCACAGGTGTAGAAACAATAATAAAAATTTCTAGAAAAAAACAACCTGCTTCACAAAATATAACACAAAAAATTAAGGAAGAAGTCAACATATTTTGACAAAGGAAGCTAAAGACCTTATTTATTTAGCATCCTTAATAAATAAGTAAACCTAACCGAAGTCATGCCAGAATATAGGAAGCATAGGAACATAGGATAGCTTAACATAGGATAGGATAACATAGGATAGCAATAGGAAGCAACATATGAACATAGGAAGGCAAGGTTTAATGGGTAATCATATAAATAAAATATTGATGGAATATTTGAAAATTTTCTTAAAGCATTATTTTCAAGGTATCCATAAAATAAAGTAATGAATCAACCGAAATTGGTTTTAAAAACCTCATATTACTGAATAAATTTATTCTAAAAATTTAGACTTCAAATTTAAAAGCGAATCTTATAGTTAAAAGTTAAAAATTAATAATTACCGTTGAACTTCTATTAAGGTTGGGTCTAAAATGATTATTTACTCTAAGATTGACTCTATATACTAAAAATTATTGTATTAAATAAAGGAAAAACTAAAACTATAAACAATGTTATATATTTTATTTCATTTTTATTATCATATCAAGATAGATAAAATTATACATACCCACCTTGAAATCATTGATACCCTTCCCCAATAATGCTGAAACCATGAAAACCTCACTAAAGTTCTCCCAATATGGCTTTGTTTTAATAATTTGTAGCAGTTCTATTTCTGATGATGAGACCTTTGAAATATCATCACTAACATTCGATCGAATTTTTCCACCAGTAAGTTTCTTGGATAGATCAAGTAATTGGCTTTTCGATTTCAAGGTGTCTATCTGCAATCAGTCAGAAAATAAAAAAAGCTTAAATTCAATTGTTTATAAGATATTAAGTAAACTTATCTATTATTATTATTTTTTTTTTCAGTTTATTTAATTCATGATTCTCCAGAAGCTTTATATCTATCTTTCTCTCATGGGCAATTCCACGTCAAATCAACACAAAAATCATTTTGAACCTCACCATTTCAGATTTTCTTGAAATTTGGTATATGTATACTACTTGTATCTACTAGAACAATTGTGAAATATTACTGAGATATGTCTAACCATTTTTGAATTATTGGTCTCGAAAGCCCTCAAAAATAGGTCCAGAAACAGAAAAAATCATGATTAAAAATAAATGTAGACGTTTTCCAAATTTGAGTAGGACTATGAGATTGGTGTCTTTTGACAGCACATTCCATGCCGTTTCAATTATATACAACAATGTATAGGTTGGTACTAAAGAAATTTTCTTAAAACTAAATGTAAAAGTTTAATTTTAATTTTCTCAATAAGGGCATCTTTTATTTTTTTTAATATTTTTTGTGAAAAATAGGTAGTAGTATATCTACTCATACAACAAAATATAAAAGTGGGATGAAAATTTCTTCATTACTAAAAAAATTGAAAACTAGTGATAAAATTCAATAAATCTAGCTTTTTATGATTAAAAATAGATGTAGATGTTTTCCAAATATGACTAGGATTATGAGATTGGTGTCGTTTAACAGCGCATTCCATGCCATTTGATAATATATACAAAAATGTATAGGTTGGTGCTAAAGAAATTTTCTTAAAACCAAGTTTAAAAATGTAATGTCAATTTTCTATAAAAGGGAAATTTAAAAAAAAAAAATTATAATATTATTTTAAAAATAGGTCATACTCCCTATCCCTGTACATTGTTCTATATCATATGAAACGGAATGGTATGCGCTGTTAAATGACACCAATCTCATAATCCTAGTCATCATAATCATAATCATTAATCATAATCCTGGTCAAGGTACCACCAGTTAGAAGTTTGTTTAAATTTATTGATTAAAATAAAAATATATATTAGTTAATAGCATAACCAACTCAAAAATATACCTTATTTAAAACCAGTAAAGACTCCTTATCTCGATAGATATTTAAAAGGCGAAGAACTTTAGGATCCAGAGATGACCGATTACCGGCATTCGAAACATCATGGATAACACCAATTAAGTCAGCTTCTAAGATAGCATCTTCCCCGCCACTGATAAATGATTTGCCAAGATTATATCTATGAAATAAAAATTAATAATTGAATAATTAAGGCATATTTATTGTATAATGTCAATCATTCAAATTTGTAATAATAGCTTAACCTTTCTGATTCATTTAAAGAGACAAGACCAGGTGTGTCTAGAAATACAATCTGTTTGTTTCCATGATTCAATACTGCTCTAGCACAAACTTTAGTGGTATGGACTTTTTTAGACATAGCAAATACCTGTAGAATTAAAAAATAATTCTTTTGTTTTAAAAAAATTTGTAATTGAAATAAAAACATCTCACTTTCAAAAGAAACAAAATAGAAAATTTTGAGGAAATCAATAATTTTGATCCTCTTGTGTATAACAACGTTAAATATAAATTACATATGGATGAAAATAAATTTTTTTTTAAGGAATGAAAAAAAAAAAGAACAAATAAAGTTAAAAATTAAACAGAACTATAGCAAATGAATGTATTAGTATCGCTATGTTACTTCCAGGCATGGCTAACGAGGCTCTACTTAGTGAGGACCGATCTTAACTGAAAAGAACCATTTAGGGAGTTTATTTATCACTAAAGTTGGGAGTTTGCTTATATTACGGCCACTTAACCTCCCGAAATAGGCCACACCCAGAAGTAACATGTTGATAGTTCCACCCAAATAATTTCTGTGAAGAAATCAAACTATTTATTATAATTTAATTAAACCATTGAAAATGATTTCAATACACAATGAAATATGTTTTACACGAAAACACTTAACAAGATATATCTGTTAACATAAAATGTACGAATAATAGATATCTATATAATTAAAATGTGCTCTAATTTTTTTGAGCATATAAACTTTTTTTAATTTCCTTTAACATAAAAATGTATTTCAGTCCTCTCAATTTCATGCACGATTTTCACTGTATATCCAATTGATTTTAAATAATTGAAAACATTTTAAAAATGTTCGGTTTTAAACTTCATTTCAAAAATTAACCCATTAGAAGAGGCCTTAAAAGGAGTTGGCTGCTATAGTGAGCAATTTAATCGAACTACTCGTTGGAACTAGCAGGTAACAATGATTACTATTCACTGTAGTGTTAGTATATTGGTAGCAAAGAAACAGCACCTTTAGGGAGTAAGTTGTTGAATAGAAAAATTAATTATGTGAAGCCTTATTCATAGCGTGCAGTAGGCTTTTCTCATGTTTATCGTATATAAAACTCTTGTTGGATTTTTTTTTTTTTAAATATATTTTCAACTTATTAAGTAGGAGGGGCGATCAAAAAGTTTTGCAAATAAGGTATAAACAAACCTTATTCCGTTAATCCTTCTTTTGTGCCTGATAGCTTATCTATCAAGAGTAAACATGCCCACAATATTGAGACCGTCAGTCCAGACAGTATTTTGCAGTGCCTTTGTAAACATGTCGCTATCCAGTGATTTCAAGTTTGAGTATCGAAGCGTCATTAAATTTTTGAGTAAAGAAGGGCATTCTGTAAAAAATATTTACGACAGAATGGTGAATGTATATGGTCATGATTGTCCCTCTTTTTTTACAGACATTAGGTAGTTCAATGAGTTCAAACAAGGTCGTGTGAATGTGCAAGACGAAGCAAGATCCGGGAGACCAACAACTTCAACTGATTCTGATCATGCGACTCGAGCAGAGGCCTTGATCTTGGCTAATCGTCGAACAAAGGTGTCTGAAGTTGCTATGGGATTAATGGGATTAATTTCCTACGACATTAGCACAATCATTCATGACATTTTAGGAATGTCTAAGGTGTCTGCAAGATGGGTTCCCCGAAATCTTTCAGTTCAAGATTGGCATCATCGACTTTCCGCTTATCAAGAGTTCTTAGACCTCTTTAACTTAAAGAGATTCTTAAAAGGGACAAGATTTGATGACTTGGATTCCCTGAAATCAGCTACAGAAGAATGGTTTCAAGACCAAGAAGAAAGTTTTTTTTTTCCATGGTATCTGTATGTTGAAGGATAGGTGGAATAAGTGTATTGATGTTAAGGGGGGTTGTGTTGAAAAATAAAAATATTTTTAGCATTCAGTCTATTTTCTTCGTAGCTTAGTTGCAAAACTTTTTGATCACCCCTCGTATATTTATGTAACAATCCAGGATGTTATTGCTTAAAACTTAAGTAAAACAATACTTCACCAGTATGTGTAGAATAAGTACCATCAGAAATGAATATTTTCTTTTCTAGGTTTTGGTGATTTTCATAGAAAAACTATAATTCCAAACTTATTAGAAAGAACATATCAATAAAGATCATTTGGAGCTTACCCTTCTTTTGACAACTTGATTTATTATAGTGCTTTTCCCAGCATTTGGTGCACCAATGATGGCGACTTTCAGAATATTCGTACTTTCTGAAGAGCAATTACGAATACAAGCATTTAAAAGATGTTTCTTATTGGGGGGGCTAAGGTATATAACCCTGTCTAAAGTTTTAATTAATCCCCACATTTTATTTATATTCTAATTTCACTTCACCGATAATGTATTCAGAGCTGTCAAATTCAGAATCATAATGATCTTTTTAAAAAATATATATAAATTGTTGAAAAGCAATAGACAAGTTAACTGCTACATGGCGCAATTAGACCGAATATACACCATAGAAACATCAAACCATTCAACAATAATAAATAGAATTCATTTCTTAACACAGTCAAATTTACTCAACACTTCACAAACAAAATCCCACTACTTAGCCTTCACTGTACGTACATGTGAAAGGCAGGTTTGTTTGACTAGAGAGGTTACTAATTTACAACCACCTTAATATTTAGCAAGAAATAAATTTTAAACTTTCCTTAAACGATTGAATTTCTTACTATATATTATGTTTTTAAAATAATAAATAATGCGAAATATACTAATAGACACACTTTCTGAGTTAGTGTTACATAGACCTACTTAATCTGTATGAATAGTTATTTGTGATTCTCTAGTTCCATTTGAAACTGTAAACATTTTGTGGTTATGTGGGGTTCATAGTTTTAATGGTACTCTGTGATATGTAGTGAACGTCAAATATAAGTTAGTTGTTTCTTATAATCGTGAAGATTTCATGTCTGAAGCAAATCCTAAAGGTCAAAAAGAAGCTGAAGGTAGGCTATTTTTGTGTTTTCTGTGTCATAAATGCTTGCTTCTTTTATTTTCAATTGGTTGATTTTTTTTTTGTTATTTTAATTTATAATTTACTGCTAGTTTAGATTTCAAAAATATATACTTTTTTATTTACTGAGTGAGCATATGAATGTTTTGAAGTTGCAAACAGAAATTTAAGTCCACATTAAGTTTTTCTCTGTGACAATCTTCATTTTTACCACTGTATTATTTGTTGGCGCTTTTACATTTTTTATTTTATACTATTGTATGTGTTAATCTACCTAAAATATACTTATTTGTAAAATTTATGACTTAACACTTGCTGTTATATTTTTATGTTTTGTGCTGTTTATCTATGGATACTAAGTGTATTGCATGACATATTTGATATATGTTGCAGTTTTATTTTAATTGTCACTTCATTATGCACTTATAATTAGTTTTTATAATAATATTTATTTTGTTCCATTGTTATTGCAAAAATACCCAGAACTGCCTTTAGTAGTTAGTTTATAAATTACCTTAAATTATCTATTATTTGTGAAATACTTTTAATACCCTCTTGGTGTTTTCCATAAATTTTATTTTATAAATTTGACATTACATATCTCTAACCACTTTTTGACTTCCCTATATTTTTGATTTATTGTTTTAGCTTAGAGATCAACATTTGAATGTTACTAATGACTTTTATGCTAATTTCCATGAACTTAATAATAATAATAATTTGTAACTTTAGGAACTAATAATAGATACATTTCCTGATTATGTTAAATGATGTAATCTGAATTTAATGATTTTATTGTTGTTTTTACAATAAAATATAATTTCCTGTAGTATGTCACTGATATTAAAAAAACAACCTGAATTTGTGTCGAAATATTCGGTGAAAGTTTTGAAATTTGATTTAAGAGTTGGTGCCAACTGTTTTTTTAATATATGTGACATTTAAAGAAAATTTTCACTTATTGCATAAATATTTTATGTTTTTTTCCAAAAATTGTAAATTTGTCTTTTGTATTACTAATCTTTTTGTTTAATCTCAGATGGTTAATTGGTTTTTGAGTTTTACTGTGAATTTTACTAAAAAGAAAAAGAAATTATGATTAAAGTTTGCATGGTATGTTTTTTAAATTATCCAAAATCTAAAAGCGATAACCATTTTATAAATATTTAGGTGAATGATTTTAATTTTAGTAAACATTTTTGTTAAATGTAAAATAAATTTGTATTGCATGTGGCTTTGAATTTAAATGTAGCATGGCATTGGAATGAAGATACATATTGTTACTAGGATAAGTTTTAAATCTTGAGCACTTTTTAAGGCTTTTATATTTTATTTTAAAGATTAAGGCTTCGCATGGAATATTTGATGAATGATTCTGTTATTTAATGAAATAAGCATGAAATGCTTAAATTCACTGTCAACATAGTTGTTTTAATTTTTGGACTTGGAAAGATTTCATTAAAATATGTTTGACATATATTATTTGTTTATTAAGCCTTTCAACTTTCAATATTATCTTTATCATTTTTATTTTATGCTACAACATTATACAATATTACAATTGTTGGCTTCATGTGTATTTATATGTATTATTTCTAGTATTTACCACACATTAATACTGAATCTCTAAAGTTTGTTTATAGTATTAATAAAAATATTATGATTATGTAGATTATTGTTTGCATATATCAGTCTCAATGTGTTATTAATTTTGTTTTTGATGAATCCGATATTTATTTTTTTAAAATCATTACTAAGTACTTTGCTAAGTTCTTAATACTATATCTTTTAACATAATATTAACACGATTAAAAAACATTTATCTAGTATTTCAGCTTTATTTTATATAACTATTTGTAATTTTTTTCCTGTTTATAAAATTTGTATTTGTAAGATAATATGTCTTACAGGTGCCCTGTTCCTTGCTGAAGGGGACCCACCATGGCTTCTCAACATTTTTGCATCCATTGCCGACTCTCCCAGAGCGTTGGAACAAGGATTTCTTGCTGTCCTCTACATAATTATGTATGAAGCAGGATTTTATTTTCTGGATGGGCCTTATAATTCAACACTGAGTTATGATGTCCGTACAATGCGCTGTTTGGATGACCCCAATATTATATTGAAGCATTTGACGATGGAAAATTCGCAATATATCACTAATTTCTCACATAAGCTTTTACATCCTCATATATTGACAATGGTAACATACTCAATATTAACAAGGAAAATTTATAGTGATCCTTTGTTGGTCGTGAATTTTTTCTCTCCTGAAAATAAAAATGTTGAAACTTTTTCATTAAATCCTAAGACTATAATTTCTTTTGAGCCAAACAAGGGACCAATTATTGCAAATGAAAGAGTACATTTTGTTTCATCAATTAAAAATATTTTATGTTCCTTTAAGAGTGTTGGAGGTAATGAGGTATATCATCCACACCATATATTGTCATTACCTCTACATCTTTTACAATCGATTTGTCGTAACATGGATGGTAAAACATTTATGAAATTCGTATTGACTTGTAAATTTTTATATGAAACGTTTTCTGATGATGAAACTCTTTGGAAGAAGTACTCTTTACAAGAATATAAGTGTTTGAACAAAACACCTACTGAAACATGGAAACGTCATTATGTATATCAGGCTAAAAAAATCCAACGACTTAAAGATTTTCGGCTTCCACCTTTTATCCTTCATCCTTATGGTCTCTGGTATTAAGATAGATCTACTGTCATTGGTGCATGTCAAAGTTTCTTTTTTGTGCCAGTATGTCATAATTTTCTTCTTTAAATCATTCCAAAGATTTCTATACTCTTGGTGTGGGTTGAGAAAGTTATTTTTGGTATTTATTGATTGAAGATGAATATAGAAGGTATATCAGAATTACAGATTTCCGGAGAATTGTTCAAAGTTATTTAAAAAACAAAACAAAACATTAAGTCGAGTTGTTATAATAAAAGTTGAAATAAATAATATTTAAACTTAAAATATTTACTTAATATTCTTTGACCAGTTTCAGATAATCTGTGATCCTGATTTATTAATTGTGATTCTGTTTGCAACTTTATTACATTCATAATATAAAGAATATTTTGAATTATTCATCTGATGATTTCTTTAGTAATATATGGTGATAAGGTTGTTTGATGGTTTCAATTCATTATATGTGTTAGGTGTTGTGTCGAATCAGATAATAAAAAAAAAAAAAAAAATAGATGGCATTTAAATTATTTATTAGTATACATTAGCCAGTTAGTAAAGGCGGTTTCCCACTTTTCCACACGATTTACCTCCCCTCCCTCCCCCCTTCCCCACATGATTTCCTCACTTTTCTCAGCTCGGCTGTCAGTAACTGGTTAGCGTATACTTGTTATTTGATAATAGAACTATACTTCAAGTTGGCTGTTATAGTTATCATATGTGTGTTATATGTATTAAAATATTGATGTAATAATAAGATAAGCATCGACTTATATATTTTTTTAATTTTGAAGGTGCATATTATTTAGAATTATTAAAACAAATTTGGTAAGTGATTGTTGAACTTAATTTGTCCATTCCATCTTCTATTGAAGACCTGAAATGGATAAGATTTATATTATTATTTTTATTTATTTTTTCATTTTAAGATAATTTTCTTGTGGTTGATTACTTTATATATTTTTATTCTTTGTTAGAAAAAAAAATCTTTTATATAAATGAATTTTTTATATTTTGATGAATCAATTGATTTGGTTTTATAAATACATATTTTATTGCACACTGTTACTCTATATTCCCAAATCATACTTACTATAAATACACTTAATAGTCATAAATCCTTTTACATTTTATTTAATAATGTTGATCTTTCTTGTATTTTATTTTATTGAAGAGAATTTCTTAGTAAAAAAAGAGGTAATTTATAGTGATATAGTAATTTATGATTCATAATTGTTTATTTACATATTTTTGTTCAGTATTCCATATATATTTTTTCTAAAATATGAAATAACAGATCAACAAAAACCTGCTCGGGAAAGCAAGTACTTCATTTTAAGTTTTACAAAAACTATCATTTAAACTATTACTCTGAGGATTTTACTTGAAATTGACTTCAAGAAGATTTTGTGTTGTGTTGTTTAATGATTTTTTCTTTTAATCACATAATTATATGAAAATAAATTTAAAAAAAGAAGCATATGCTACTATAACCCAAGGTGGGCTTTGGTATTAGTAATTCATAAGGAAGTAACGTTTTTAGGTTGACAATTATGGAAAGAGATCGTCAGATGTAGATCGCCCTCAAACATCAGACTTATTAATTATTTAATTTCAATGACCAACTTTATAGAGACTTGCTATACTCCAAAAAGGTATCAAGAAAGCTCTAGCCATTCCAGGAATGGTGTAACAGTAAATTATCCGCCAAAGCCTAATCAAATCAGACATCCACCCACAATTAAACTATTTTCATAATTTGTTAAATCAGAAGCAGGCGAAACTACTATTTTTCAAAAATTGGGTACTAGTACTGAACAGTGGCTCCCGCGCCATTCACTAAGGGGCCCTTCAAAGTAAGGCCCGATCCCTACTGAAAAGGATCCTTTTGGGGGTTTATTTATCTCTGAAGAGCAGCAAGCGGGAGTCAAAGCTGGAATCTAGGGCCTTAAAGCTAGACAAGGCACCTTTTTAATTATAAAAACCATGATACGAGTTTGATAATATCACGGTTATATAACCTCTAAAAACGGGCCATGCCCAGGAGCCACTCTTCAGTACCCGTACCAAAAATTGTATCAGGACCTTTCTCTCACAGGAATGAACTAGCATATTTTTATGTTATCAGTCCACTAAAAGACTACTGAAGGGTCAGCAAAATTCTTTCATTGTCATTGATACACTCAACAGAAAATAATGTAATTAAGTTCATCTCTGAGTAAGTTTTTCTTGATGAATTTCGATATAATGAAATAATGTTACATTACATTAATTTTTGGAAATGTTAATATTGAAAGAAAGTGCAATCTGGATGCCAGAAGAAATGATACCGTAACTATTGGTAAGAATCCCGATAAAGGAGATTATAAATTATATATAATAAGTTAGTAAAGGTATTTAGCCGTGATGAACTCAGTTCATGTCTATTCAAAAGGAGGATAGGATTTCATGGGATGCAAAGAAGTGTACTGGCTCTCAGATACGATTTTGTATGGTTAATTTTATTTTTCATCATAGGGCAGCTTACATGAAGGCTAAGGATGGTATTTTATATTGAATGGAATACCTCATTAAGTGGGAAATAATTTTAATAACATTGAATCTAGTTGTAGGGTGATCACTGAATATTGGCTCTTATTAATAATCATCATTTATTTATCAATAAAGCTCTTATCAATAATCATCTATGTATTCGGGTTTTAGTTCAGTGTATCCAAAACCACCCTATATTTTTAACTGTAATGAACGCCGTTTTTACATGTACTCTGCATTTGCATTGAACTATTACTTTTACTGATAATTCTTGATTTTCCTTCCATTTATTTTCTAAAGAAGTATAACTTAAAAGAACATTAAGTTTTCCTTGTCTATCATGTTAAGGAAGCACCATCAACAAAAAAACTCAACGTTTCATGTCCCCTCCCTCTTCAATGAGCCCAACAATTTGAGAACCGCTGCTTAAGTCTATGTTTCAATAGAGTTAAACTGCAGTTATAGACTAACAGAATTATTTCTAATTGGATAATGGCTATAACCTTTTATATTTTATTATCTAAACAGTCCATGACTTCAAGGTACTGTAATTCCCATTACAGAAGAATTTAAAAAAATAGCATGTCTAAAAATTTGGAAAAACAAAGTTTTAATTTTATGAAAATTGCAACTTTGTTGATACCTGAAGAATTATTAAGAAAAGAGGAGGAAGCAAGAGGATTCTGAGGATTCTTAAATGATAGCAATCTGGATTGGGCTAAATCCATCATAAATCATAAATCATTAGGCTAATAGTGACATATGAAACATCAGGATCTGTACATTGCTTAATGTATTAATGTTTTAGGGTACATTGCTGGTTTCTTTTTTTTTACCCATCTAATAAATTCCTGGCTAATTTCATTACAAATGCTTTTACTTCTAAACCAGGTGTGCGCATTACAGATGATTTTCATCGCAACTTAATTTTGATTAATGATTAATTTTTGCATATTTAGTCCTTAATGCTAATTCAGGACAACCCCTTTCGCCACGTAACTTGTAGAGTTGTTACTTTCTTGTTATTATAATATTTGAGAAAATATGGCTAGTGAATCAAACCCCTACTCCTTCACTTTTTCATTGTTTACCAATAGTTCTCTCCCATCCTTCTTCTTTTGAGTCTAAGAAATAGAAATTATCATAGAGGAGAAATGGTGGAATTGATAAGAAAAGTCCAGCCCATGTTTTTCAATTTATTTATTCTCTTGTCATGACCGTGGCTTGGTTATTTATTTGGAAGGGTTATTTCCTCAATGGGTATGATTAGACTTTTTCTGGACCTTATGATCTGGACAAATAGATGGTCTCATTCCCGCTAGCGTGTAGCAGGCTACTCCCTGGTGGGAGAGACAGACTACTTTGTCCAGGAGATAGATGCCAATAGATGCTATTGGTCCGTAAGGAAAATCTTTCGAAATCAGGAGATATCCAGAACCCTCAAAATAAGAGTGTACGGTACGGTCCTACAACCAGTGGTAACATATGGGAGCGAGTCCTGGATGCTTACACACAATGATGGAAGGCTGCTAAGCACATGGGAGAGGAAAATCCTCAGAAGAATTTTTGGCCCTACCAAAGAAGGGGATCGCTGGAGGATGAGAACCAATGCGATGTTAAGAGATTTGTATGGAACTCCAGATCTTGTTTCCACCATTAAGAGTGCCAGGATAAGATGGTTGGGGCACATACAAGGAATGGAAGGTGGTAGGTTCCCGAAAATGATAATGGAGGGACACCTTAGTGGTAAACGGAGTTGAGGTAGACCAAGACTGCTTTGGCTGCAGGATCTGGAGGAAGACCTTCGGTCATTAGGTGTTTCAGGATGGAGAAGAGCGGCTGCGGACAGGTTGGAGTGGAAGAGGATTGCTGAGGAGGCCAGGGTCCTGCAAGGACCATAGCGCTGTTAGATTAGTTTAGATTAGACTTGTGAATCCTTGTGTAGCTATCATTAGGATGTTATGATGAACCTAACACTACATACACTGACAAGGCACTGCCTGATTTTGGTATTGATGGAAACAGAAATAAATAAGAACATTTTTATTATAAAAAAAAACTACACTTTATTTATTTAATAAACTATTATTAATTAAAAGTAGAAACGAGCCGTCTAGGGTGATAAATGTCTCAACTGAAAGGGGTTGTTGGGGGTTTGTTTATCCCTTTTTAGTTAAAAAGGATGCCTTGGTGGTTCGCTAAAGGTATACTGTGCCATATGCTACAAATTAAAGGCTGGTGAGATGGTGAGAGAGTGGGCAAATGCATTGCCCCCGACCATGGGCGTCACCGCCGGGGGGGACTAGGGGACACGCCCCCCTCAATATTTTGACGGGGGAACTACCTATACTCTAACCGAGGCATAAATTTTATGTTTTAAGAGAATACGATCAAAATACACGTTGGAGGAGGAAAGAAATGTCTCAACAGTTATTTCTAGGCATTACCATTTTAACCTTTAGCTTCTCGAATTTTCACCTAGCCTATCCATGAGGATATAGGCGGTCGCAAGCGACGGTGCTGCTTCTTTCAGGAACTAGAGAAACGGGGATAAAAGCCGGGCCATTACCTGGGATTCATAGGGTTTTTTCGCGTTTTTAATTTATTTTTCCATAATTAAAATCCGATTGAGCAAAAAATCATTTGAAAAATGTCTAATAGGTATTGCTCGGTCCCTCAGTGTTGGATTAAAAAATCAAAAGACGTGTCATTCCATTTATTTCCAAAAAATAAAAAGCTTCTTAAAGAGTCTATTGTAAAATTAAGAATAAATAAGCCTGCTTCGAAACATATGACGATGTGTAGTCATAATTTTAAAGAAAGTGACTATATTTATCCATGTAAATATTAGTATTTGACATTTTATTATTCCAAAATGCTAGTTTTATGCAAATAACATTGGGACCATAGTGTCATAGATTAGTTTTTCTTTTTTAATTTTCCCCATTTTTGTATTACATCCGTTGTGCTCAATTGTTCTAAGTTTTCAATGCGATGCCTGAAAGTTTTTACAAATAAATAAATAATATGACAAAGAAACTAAGCTGTCATGAAAATGACAGCTGCCATTACAATGATTGTATGAATATGTAATTAATGTTATTAGTAACCGAAAAAAGTAGAGTAAAGTTACAATGATGTGTTTGCATTTACCAGAACTACCAGATTACACGAAAATTGCTTATTATTATTAATAAATTTGATTTCCACTTTTATTTGATGGGGCAGTCCTTTAAGATCGCTTGTTTGGAGGCACAAGGCTTGTAAAATAACTGTTTTAATACTTCTAGATATTATTCCACATGTAATTATGTGGTTTGCATCAAGGATAGGGAGCCCTTCAATTAATGGTCTTTTAAAATTACCAAGTATCTCTATCACATGAACTATGTCTATCCCCGTTCCTACCGACATTTTGCAAAACTACTAGCGCACCCTGTAGTCGATCGCGCGAATTGAGTTGTCACTATCAATAATTTGGTTCTTGGTGACGCTTGGTCCCTGACAATCCATGATTGATAATCCAGTACTAAAGTCCGAGCCAGGGGACACTAAATAATACTTGGGATTAATCCCCAACCCTCTCCCCTGGCTTAAGAAAACCCTGTGCAGCCGAAATGGCGAGGGAGGGGTTTACAACAAAAACCAAACTACAAATTAAATGAATTCGTATTCGTTTACTATATTCATTAAGTATTATTTATAAGATATATTTTAATTTTCAAATATAATTTTTATTTGAGCGATTGGTTGAGCCTTACATCGTCAAAGCATCCCCGGTAATAAAAGAATTTTATCATCCTGAAATTCTTCACGAAATTCTGCGGACGCTCATGTACCATGTATTTAGCTTAGTTTCTTAATAACTGAGCCCTATGTCGTAATAAACCTAATAGAATTAGTTCATAAATTTTATTTTTCAAACTACCTTATACCTAGAACTAGTACTTTTTGTTTCTAGATTTTCTTATAAATAATAATTTTATTCCAGCTGTATGTCCCGGTTTCACCCGGGGAATTTCATTTTTCTAATGAAACGGTCGATTTCGTAAAAAAACATCGCAAAGCAAGATCATTACGATTTTTATTAGGATAAAGAATATCAGCTGAAGATCTGCTGAAATTATGCAATTTTAACATGGACAGGTGTTCGCACCTGGTATGAAAGAACCACTGAGCGAAATTTGGAGAATTTAGGATAAACGGTATGGAATTCTATTAAGAACAAACAAACAAACAGGAAAATTGCCCTGCAGTTTCGGCTCCTCACAAATCGGCTTGCCTAAGCCAAGGCGGGCCTCGTATTCCTGGGCAGAATCAGTTCTGCCTGTCTAAGCCTCTGTTGTTCAATCCTATTTTGATGTTCGTCGAGAGTTTCAGCTGCTCGTTTGACGTTGTTTTTTAGCTTTTGAGCTCACTACTCTTATTGAAGCTCGCTTCTCAGGAGGCATTTTTAAAAAATAAGTCCACCATACATGTAAATAAACGTATTGTAATGTTAAAAAAAAAAATATGGTTTAAAAATCCCAGAAATCGACGCCTGCCAAGGGACGGTCTTACCGGGCCTTGTTGGCCTCTTCAAAATCTATAAAATGATTTATTAGGCCGTTTTTTCGACTCAAACGGCCGATTTCGTAAAAAAAAACCATTGTAAAGCGAGATCATGGCGAATTTTATAACAATAATGAATATACCCAGAGATTGGCTGAAGTTATGCAATTTTAATATGGACAGGTGTTCGCACCTGGTATCAAAGAACCACCGAGCGAAATTTGGAGAATTTAGGACAAATGGTATGGATTTCTATCTATAAAGAACAAATAAACAAACAAACAGAATTTCAACTTTATTTATATAGATTTACAAAATATACATGTTATAATTGATTGGTGTACTCCCTTGTACAATTCATGTTTTTGTTGTCAATTTAATTTAAAACTGTTTTATACAATTGGTAAAAAAAAGAGAGAAAAAAAAAACCAAAACAATAATTAAATTGTTTCTAGATGGATAAAAGAATAATCGTACATTTTCTTTCCCTTTTCGCAACATGTACCTAACTTGCACTTTACACTGTGCGAACCTCGAAAAGTAATCCACCAAGCCATGCGGTACCGGCGTACCATGAACAGCTATTTACACTGAAACGCGAAGTCGAGCGACCCTTTGCACACATGTTGTCTGATCGCACCTATGCACCTTAATACAACATTTTTCATCACGACTGACGTGGATCTAACGTTATGGATATAAGTAACGTCCGAAAAATGCTAGAAGAAGATCTAGAAGCTTTTAACATTTTAACTAACTCAAAAGCAACACTAGCGCTATCCCCGAACACACTGGCGAACGATAAAGTACCTCTTCAAGTTCGTGCCTTATTCAGATTAGCCGAAAAGTGTTCGGGAGCAGGCTGATCGAGAGCGAGGTTCGACATTAAGTTCGCACAGTGTAAAGGCACCTTAAGATTTTGTCGGGGGGGGGGGGGTTAGGATAGTAAAATTCAATAAGCGGCAGATTGAACAATATTTACTTAAATATATTGAACAATATTATTTTTGGCCAAGCCACACGGTGCAATATTATTGCTCAATGTTATTGTGCTGTCAACATGTGGAATAAGAGACAGTAAGTTATGTGGCTATATCATTAGTTGTAGCTTCGAAAAAGAAGCGCAGGTGGATGAAGGAATGATTTAAAAAAAAAAAAATCGGTACACTCATGAAAATCTGTTAAGTGAACTAAGAAGTAGTGAAACTAGTGAATTTCAAAATTTACTAGAATTAATCTGTATAGAATCCCTGTGCTAAGTACCCATTTGGCCCTCAAAGAATATATCATTGATAGCTTTTTTTGCAAACATTTGTTGCTGCGATGTCATTTTCTCGAGCTCTACTGCCCAAGCTGAAGTAAATTTTTTTAAGTCAGTTTGAGGTTGTTGAAACTGTTTGCGTGTTAGGGATATTAATTCTTCGGAGTCATCAAGTTTTTTTGTCTTATTTTTTGGAGGACCATTCTTGCGCTTTAAAAATTATACGTATTTCAGTAGTATTGCCAACAGACGACACAATATTTAGTTGATTGCACAATAAAAATCAAACTGTTTTTGATTTAGCCAATATATTGTACAATCTTCCAATGTGATCTACAGACTCTCAATATTATTGTACATTGTCAGTTATTGTGCAATCTCTTGATCGTCTAGCGGCCGCTTTAGACCTCAGTAGGACGATCGAGGTATTCTGACTATGTAAGGCTTTATTTATTTTCCAAATAAAACGTCTTGGTATTTGGTAAAATCAGAATATGTTTTTATATAATACTTAATATTATAATTAAGTAAGAGTTTATTTAATTGGTAGTTTTTGTTTCTCATATTTTATAGGGGCTACTGTCCTTCCCTGCCCTCCCCTTCCTGCAGAGGCCCAAATAACCAGTTCGCTCAGAAATAATTAAGATTTAGTCACCATCTTTCTTAATTTCATAAAAATCGATCATCTAGAAAGATTCTTGGATGTTTTTCATCGACACAACCTAGGACTTTGCCTAGGGCGTCGATCATGACTTCTTTTCTTATTTTTTCCGGTTCCGGTTTTTGCGATTTCCCAGGTCGTGTTATCCCCCCTTCATTTCTTAAAAACATTGGGATTATGTGGAGTGCTACGAGTTAATATGGATTTTCTGATTGCTCACGGGCGTTCTGAAAACAGAAAGCTTCGAATCCGCTAGCAATGAGAGACACAGTTTTGCCTTCACCTGTAACCTTCACCCTTTCTCGCCACTCCTCATTTGCAGTTGTTGATTCAGGATAGAGTTTAATGGTGGACCGAGTGACTATTTTGGTTCGCTCTTTTGGAAGTCTGATCGGAGGTGATGATTGGAAAACTATGAAAAAGTCGAGAACTATTCCTCATTAATAGTCAAGCTATTAATTGCAATTTTTATAATTATTGCTATTGCTAATAGCAACAGCAATAGTCCAGCTTGTCGAGGAACCATTGTGCTACGGTAGTCAATAAATAAAGTATCTATAATAATGGAAACAAAAATAAATCTAAAAGTGTATACGAAAATATAAAATAAAAGCCTTGAAGACTGGGGAAACTCCGTAACGTCGGGATAAAAAGATGTAGCAGATACTTTGTTACTTAAACGTTAAAAGGGAAGTAGTGATAATTTCACCAAATTATACATTAAGAAGATTATATACTTCCATTTAATATTATATACCTACCAGATTGTAGTATTTTAATTTATTTACGTTAATGTGTGGGAAGTGCTTACTCGTCTCGTTAAATCTAAATCTCGCACTGGTATGATCAACCCTTTTCGTAGCATGAATTCTTAACATTTTTAATAAGTTCAATACAGTTTCTTGAATTATTTCATATTTCAAATTCTGCCTACTATTTGTCAATTTTTACCGACTACTATGAGATTTGATTTCATTACACACTTGATACGGCTATTAGATAATCATTTCCTTCATATTATTAGTGAATGTTACACCCTATGTTAAAAATGACGAGGTATGGGAGGGGAGGATGGGATTAAAAGGTGTTATTGGAGATTCATACTAATATTATTACTAGTAACCAATAGAAAAATACGACAAAATTTTCATTAGTAGAAACGGCTTTAGTCATTATGATTTTACTACTGTAGGGAGTCAGTGTAAGCTACCAAGCTTTTTTAGTAACCAGAAAGCTGTAAATGTCTTAATTTTACTCAGCGTCATTTTTAATCTGGTAGGATTGATTTAACCCCCTTTTATTGGCAATATCGAAATAAATTACTTATGTGTAAATTTAAAATTAATTTAATTTTTTTTTACTGAATTAGATCTTGTTCTCCTTATCGAAGAGATGGATAACAAGTTTAGTTTACTCTATTTCAAAGAAATATTTTCTATTCCTTTATACTGCGATGAATTAAACGTGTATTTCTCGTATTTAGCTAGTGGAATTCATTGGAGGGAAGGCTATAGGGGCTGCAGCCCCCCTTGGAAAATTTTGTCATTTAAAAATGGAATCTAACTTTACTAAAAGTAAGGAAGTAAGTTAAAGAACGGCTAGGACATGTAGAATTTTACTTGCAGGAAAGGAACATAAAGGTAAAAAGCTGATTATCCCCCCCCTATTTACAACTGGCTGGATCCCCCATGGGGAGCACATGCGTTCATGTGCAACGATTTATTAAATGTCTGCATGAGAATGGTTAAATATAAATCATTATGCTGAGTCATTTGCAGTGTAAAAAAAAAAAAAAGGTTTTTTAGGGCTTACATTGTATCCTCGAAGAGCACATCCTGAATAGACTATAAAATTAATGTTGTTAAGGACGTCTTAGGTTTGTTCTAACAAGCTGACCTGGACTAACTGTCATGCCCTCCTTTTTTGATTCTAAACTTGATTGGTTGGTTTTCGAACTAGAGCCAATCAAACTGGAAAACTATCCAATTAAACTTGTTGGGTTAGTGACAGCTAATCTAGGACTGCTTGTTGGAACAAACCTCATGAAATGACATCAGGCATGTGTGCCTATTATTTGAACTTGGATTAGTTATTATTTCAAAAGGTAAGAAGAAAAATACCTACTCAAGTTTCTGATCGAACAATAATTTATCCGATTATTAACTAATTAATGTTTATAATAATAATTAATTTATTATGTAATTATGGTTTTTATTTTATCACTAGCTAGGGTGCCCGGCTTCGCTTCGATAGTTGAGTGGTAGTTTTAATAACAGAAAAACTTTAAAATTAAAGGAAATATAGAATAAAATTAGCACTTTCTTGAAACTTCGGTTTTAACTTGGTATCAATATTAAGAATCGAGATCTGCAGAGTCCGCCCAAATAAGGAACCCTATATACGTTATAGGGGGTTGAAAATGGTGAATGAACAATTAATTTGCTGCAACTTTGTCGAGTCATGCATCGTTTTTGATGGTTTCTGTGATTCTGAATCCTATAAGCCCATTCCAAGCAGTCAGCAGATAATAAGTTATTAGATTATAGTTGAAAAATCTATTAGTTACAAAAATAGTTAAAAAAATTATATTTCGAGTACAACTTAAGCGCCGCTACTCTGATGGTCCTATTAGATCCAGAAGTTTAGAAACTACCGGAGATTCGTAGAAACTTCTTTTAAAGAACTTTCTTCCATTTCAACCTCCCTTAAGATATCCTCTCCCCCATAATTTGGGCGGACTCTGCACCTCCCTAATCTTACTACTATTACAAGGTGAAAACCAAAATATCATGAAGGCACAATTTTTTCACCATATTTCTTTTTATCCTGAACTATGAGGGGTGATAAAATCTTATTGAAAAAATGCTGTAATTGGAGTCATTTTGTCAACTGGAATGCTTATCATACATAGTAATAAAAACAACTTCTTTTTCATTTTTACATACAATAAGAACACTTCAAACTTTTTATTTTCGATTTATAATCAGTCAATTTATCTCTTTTTTTTTATGTCTGTTTTTATTCGCTCACTGTACTACTAAGAAATGTTCACTCATATTGCATTAAATTTACTGAAGTATATGTTATATATTGATTAAATGTAATGTGTTGATCAATTAGCCTTCTTATGAGAAAATTAATTTTGTTAGGAATCTAGTCCGTTTTCTAATTGATTGCAGAGATATAAAATCATTATTTTATTTTGAAAGCAAAGGAGAAACTAATTGTTTTCACTTGATTTTTTAGTAATTTAAAAAGAACAGCTGAAAAAATATATTACCTTTACAAACTGTACTGAATGAATTAACAATAAACATTGAATGAAACACTAGGGTGTGTTTACACTTTCTGGTAGTCTGGAGCTCGAACTAAATTTTCCATCCATAAACTCGTATGCCATTCTCAGATAGGCTAATTACATAGTGCGAGAGGCTTAAAATTCAAGTCCTTTTCTCTTCAATTTTACACTCTTTGGGGTTATATGGCTATACGCTGAATGACTTTCTTGATCGTATGTTGAGTCGTTTTTGAGCCTTATTGGCACGCACATTGTACACTTTGCTTTATAATATACTAGCAGACCCGGCCACGCGTTGCTGTGGCTCAGTAGTTATATCCTAATATTTTTAAACAAATACAGTAATACAACTATTCATTGATAAAGATGAAAACCTTTCAGCTAATCAAAATCCAATCAATCAAAAAAAATTATTGAGAATAGAGCATTACACCATTTAAAAGTCTTTGGTAAAGAATATAGGAAAGTTAAAGTTTTTATTTTTTACATCTCATATTTCGATGTAGTTTGATTAAAAAGGAGCTGATTGTATTTACGACTCACAGAGCTGCCAACACTCCGACCTTTTTTGATGCATCGGTATAAACTAACTCGAAATTACTATATTTTTCCACTAATTTTAAAATTTAAAGGATGACTGAAGTAAGTTTTGGTAACCTCAGCCATTGATCAATTGATTATTGGCCTAACATTACTTCAACTTGGTATTGTTAGTTTAACAATGGGTTTAATTTTGCTCAGGGTCATGCCAATCTTGGTTAACGCGTCATATATGTCCTTTTGATAGGCGTTTTTCTCAATTTCTTTGAGACCTCGATTTCCCGACCCTTCGGCAAATAAGTGTTCGGTAGGAGGGTGGTGTGTTGAAGCTTTTAATTTAGCAATATATTTGAGTGATAAGAAATCTCTTCTTAAAGAGGTTTTTACATAATACAATTAAGAATTTTTATTTATTCAAGTACTAATTTGTTCAAAATGTTTTGGGTTTACCTGTTTTGTTTTTTAACACAAACCAAAGATTTGATGGTTTCCACACACGTGAGCAGGCGATGCCCACTTCCCACGTGAGTTATGCCATTGCCCATGGGAAAAACACCGATTTTCAAAGTCCAAGTGGACATTGTTTGCCCTTGGGATTTGTTTATGGTCATGGCAAAAGCCAAACGAATAGGATATTGAAGCCTTTTAAATTTTATTGAAAATTCTGATGGTTCCAGGGGAAAAGGTGGCAACAGGACGATATCTCCTGTAAACCTTCCAGGCAACATTTTTGACCAATGAAAAATGACCAAACGTGTACCGTTGCACAATTGAGGTGGATTTAAGTTACGAAGAAGAATGATCGGTGAGCCAATGTTCAACTGGAGATTGTTTGGGAGTTTATCCAGGGAATTAAAAAATTCAGATGGGAAATTTACGGCTTCGTTTACATCTAGAACATTGTCAATTGATTTTGGAAGTTTATTTCATCGAAATCAACATTTTTTGCTGCCAAAATAGCACGACTACCCAGCCAATTATAGTCCAAATAATTGTTCAAAATATCAGGAAAGACACTTCGTATTACATTTATATATTTCGTATATTTCTGTATTATTCGTATTACATTCTGTATATTTCGTAGACAGTTCATTTTTCGTCTCTACAACAGCTCAGAAATTTTTGGTAATTTGATAAATTTTGAATTTCGATGCTGCTCTATTTAACCGTTTCCAATATAGAGCAATTGTTTAGAAAATATATCTGCCGATGGATCATTTTGCAGTAGTACTCTCATATTTATGGTGGATAAATCTGAAACTTGCGGTTACCCAAATAACAATTATTCTGTTCAGTAGAGGTGTAATAATCATTATATGTAAAATTTAAAAAATGCCGCGATTTGTAATCCTTTCTTAATCAACAATCATTTAAAGATAAGTAAAAAATTGTATTTTGGTGAAATTAACAACGAAAAATCATTCCCACTAATAGCCTACTTTAAATTAAAGAAAGGCTTAAAATCTTCGCTGACATTTCTTAAATTTTACATATAAAGATAATTACAATTCTGCTGAACAGGACGTAACAGCCTCTATTCGATTGGGATTAAATTTTCTCAATGAAAATAAAGAAACTTCTGTTTAATAAATAAATTAATCAACCGAAAATATAATATTAAAGTCTTAATTATGCAGTTCTTTAGCAAATCACAAAGTATCCGACAACACCTGATCAAAACACATTTTAGGGAGTTTTTATGACTGGTTACCCGCAATGTAGCCAGCTTACTAATTTTTGGCAACACTGCCTCCCCAAGTAAGGTTTCTCTTAGGTTACACATATGACAGTAGGTGCTGTTACAACATTTAAAGAATATTATTTCAAATAATAGCCTAATTTAAATTATTAAAATGTATTTACTTTACTAAAAGTTGATATCAGGGTGGGCCACAGCAAAGCGTTTCAGCGCTTAGCTAGTAATTTAATTTAAATACAAATAAAAAAGGAAAAGGAAAATGTACCTAGTCTTTTGAGAATTTATTGTAACCTTTTCTTGATTTATTTATTCTTTAATGAAAATTAACAATAAATACAAAGATTTGTATTACTATTTTTCTGTGGAAAATAATAATATAGGAAGAAATAACTGCACTCACATAACACAATACAAAATTATATTAATGATTACCTATATTACAATAGCATGCTTATAAAAAAAACGCTATGAAATCGACATATGACGCCATGTTAATAAATCGAAACAATAATTCGCTATATAAGAATTATTTTGGTCACTAATCAAGTTAAAACCAATCCTATCCATTAAGTTGGCCAAAACTATATACATTGAGCCAAATTTCATTAAAATCGGTTGAGTAGTTTCTGAGAAATAGAAAGACAAACATCGGGACACGAGATTTTTATATATATAAGGATATTGATTACACACGAACCCACGATCCTGTTAGACATTAGTGTTAAACTTTGGAAGTTCTATGGTATCAGCGACTAACTAGAATCATATCCTCCACATTTTCAGCATCTTTTAAAGTAATCTTACACCAAACTAATATGCTCAAGGTACCTGGTGTGGAAGGTCGGAGGTGGAAGATATATATGGGGTCACACCCCAATGGTAATACGCGTTACCCCAGATAAGTAACGATAACCAAAAGTTTCTTAATTGGGATCAGGATTATTTTTTCATAACTCTGCCTCACTCCTGGCTCGGTGAAAAACACGTAGAATTTTAGTTGTGGGAAAGGAACATAAAAGTAAAAAAGCTGATTACCCCCATTTAAGACGTGATTATGCCTGAATAGACAAAATTTAGGACTCTCACTGTATCATCGACCACTTAGTTTTAGTTGCTTAAAGTAACATGAAAAAAACATACCAATGCTCAGTTTCTGTTTCTCTAACTACCGTTTTCATTTCTCATATTTAGGTTATTTATTTATGTTTTAATGTTAATGTTTTCTCCAAGTATTTTTTGATGAGAGGAGTGTATTTGTTGCTTGAGTTATTAATATTTATTTTCTTTATAAATGAACCTTCATTTGATACATTTTTATAATTTATTGTTTACCATTGCAGAAGAAAATACAGTAGTTAAAAACGAAAATGAAACTCCGAGTACAGACGGTAGTGCGGATAATAGCAGAACGGGGCCAGCGTCTTCCTCTCAACCCGAAGAGGCTAATTCTAAAGATGGACATTCGACTAATTCACGTAAGTATTAGTATTAATACAAAATTTAATATCATATTATTATTGTTAATACGGCTTTTACATGGAAGGTTATAGGTGTTATAACACTATAGGCTCCTATATTGTGGCGGTACACTATATAGGCTCCTATCCTCCCGCTCCTATAGGCTCCCCACTATAATCCCTATAATCCGCCGAGAGCGGAGTGTTAGGCAGTATAAAAATTGCCAATTAGATCGAAAGAGGATGAAGGACTACTTGAATCTTAATAATATAAAAAAAAAAAAAAAAATCGAGCGTAGCCACGGCTCTAAGGGTAGAAGCTAATTATCGGTGATGGAAATTGGATAAGGCCAAAAATAGGGGGTAGGTGCAGGACCCTCCCACCACCCACCGTCCTCCGCCCCTCGGATAGACAGCAATTTCGTACCTCGAAAGCATACAAATTGCACGGGAACGGAGTCTTAGGCAGTATAAAAATTTCTAATTAAATCGAAATACTAAAAAGGAGTAATTAAATCGAAATATTAATAAAATTTAAAAAAAATAAATTAAAATCGAGCGTAGTCCTCGGCTCCAAGGGTAGAAGCTAACAATCGGTGATGGAAATTGGATGAGGCCAAAAATAGGGGGGTAGGTGCGGTAATAATATTAAAAATCGGTGTAACCGCTCTTACCCACCCCCTAAACCCTAATTTATGGCTTGAGTTATCATACCTCGAAAGCATACAAATTGAACGAGAGCGGAGTGTTAGGCAGTATAAAAATTGCCAATTAGATCGAAAGAGGATGAAGGACTACTTGAATCTTAATAATAAAAAAAAAAAAAAAAAAAAATCGAGCGTATCCGCGGCTCTATGGGTAGAAGCTAACAATCGGTGATGGAAATTGGATGAGGCCAAAAATAGGGGGGTAGGTGCGGGAATTATATTAAAAATAGGTGTAACCGCTCTTACCCACCCCCTTAACCCTAATTTATGACTTGGGTTATCATAGCCTGCACCAACCCCCTATTTTTGGCCTCATCCAATTTCCATCACCGATAATTAGCTTCTACCCTTAGAGCCGTGGCTACGCTCGATTTTTTTTTTTTTTTTTTTTAATTATTAAGATTCAAGTAGTCCTTTTTACTCTTTCGATCTAATTGGCAATTTTTATACTGCCTAACACTCCGCTCTCGTTCAATTTGTATGATTCCGAGGTATGATAACTCAAGCCATAAATTAGGGTTTAGGGGGTGGGTAAGAGCGGTTACACCGATTTTTAATATTATTCCCGCACCTAACCCCCTATTTTTGGCCTCATCCAATTTCCATCACCGATAATTAGCTTCTACCCTTAGAGCCGTGGCTACGCTCGATTTTTTTTTTTTTTTTTAATTATTAAGATTCGAGTAGTCCTTTTTACTCTTTCGATCTAATTGGCAATTTTTATACTGCCTAAGACTCCGTTCCCGTGCAATTTGTATGCTTTCGAGGTACGAAATTGCTGTCTAGCCGAGGGGCGGAGGACGGTGGGTGGTGGGAGGGTTCTGCACCTACCCCCTATTTTTGGCCTCATCCAATTTCCATCACCGATAATTAGCTTCTACCCTTAGAGCCGTGGCTACGCTCGATTTTTTTTTTTTTTTTTAATTATTAAGATTCAAGTAGTCCTTTTTACTCTTTCGATCTAATTGGCAATTTTTATACTGCCTAACACTCCGCTCTCGTTCAATTTGTATGATTTCGAGGTATGATAACTCAAGCCATAAATTAGGGTTTAGGGGGTGGGTAAGAGCGGTTACACCGATGTTTAATATTATTCCCGCACCTAACCCCCTATTTTTGGCCTCATCCAATTTCCATCACCGATAATTAGCTTCTACCCTTAGAGCCGTGGCTACGCTCGATTTTTTTTTTTATTTTTTTTTTTATTATTATTAAGATTCGAGTAGTCCTTTTTACTCTTTCGATCTAATTGGCAATTTTTATACTGCCTAAGACTCCGTTCCCGTGCAATTTGTATGCTTTCGAGGTACGAAATTGCTGTCTAGCCGAGGGGCGGAGGACGGTGGGTGGTGGGAGGGTCCTGCACCTACCCCCTATTTTTGGCCTCATCCATTTTCCATCACCGATATTAAGCCTCTACCCTTGGAGCCGAGGACTACGCTCGATTTTAATTTATTTTTTTATAATTTTATTAATATTTTGATTTAATTACTCCTTTTTACTATTTCGATTTAATTAGAAATTTTTATACTGCCTAAGACTCCGTTCCCGTGCAATTTGTATGCTTTAGAGGTACGAAATTGCTGTCTAGCCGAGAGGTGTTAGGAGCCTATAATGTTATATCACCTATAACCTTATAGTGTACTATAGCCTATAGTGGCGCACCTATATAATCCTATATATCCGCTCTCTGGATTAGTGGTTGTGCACAAGCCTATTATATTGTGAGGTAAGAGACAGTTTTGGTGGACTGAACACGGACTATAGGTAAGTCATACACTAAGAAAAGTATTTTAACAACTATAGGGTTACGAACATTTATTGAAAGTTGAGGTTACATTATAATCCATTCTGCAATAATCGGTGAAAATAGTGATAAAATGGATGACGAGGAAGTTGAGGGAAAGGTCATTAAGGACCAACGGCCCTCAGCCAAACGACCTAGGAATAAGGGTTCGGATGTAGAAGAGTCTGAAGAACTCAATACAGATAGCCTGATAAGAGAGGCTAGAAGTATTCAAACGAACCTAAGAGTCTTTTTGAAAAACTTGACAAAAAAATGAACAATACTACTAGGAATTACATTAACGAAAGGACTGATCGAATTATAACAATTTTAGATATTATTAATTTAAGGAACCAAGGTTCTTACAATGAAAATTCAATCGCAGCCCTTGTTAAAACGGTAGTGAAGGAGACACTTGATGCCCATCATGAATACGCTCTAGCGAATCAAACACGGGAAAACGTGATGCATACCAGTATTCCAGGGAGAGTAACGCAGGAACGCATGCAGGCTAAGGCTGGACCCTCTAAAGAGCCGGAAGTTTCGACCTCTGTGCTTTCACAAGTCTCCGAAAATAACACGTTTGAACTGGTCCAGAGCAAGCGAACCCGAAGGAAGGCTAGACAGAGAGGGATTGCAGCCTCCAGCGAGAATAAAATTGAAGAGGTAAGTAAGATTTCTCAACAGGATGAACCGACCTTGAAAGAAAAGCCAAAGACAATGGCAGATATCGTCAAATCCCTGCCGGTGAAACCGACTCTCAAGTCAAAGGCGACTTACCTCACAATCAGCGGAGCAGGAAAGAGTGCCGTGGAAATAATTGACAAACTTCCATCCCCGGCTCAAATAGGCGTAAATGCCTCCATAGTTCGGAAAACTAAAGCAGGATCAGTCCTCGTTCGGTTGGAAGACAGCTCCCAGGTCACAAAAGTCATTGGGTGGCAGGGGTTACGTGACAACGGCCTGCACGCAAGGTTAGCACTCAGGAAGAAGCCGAAGATGGAAGTGAGGGGAGTGCCCCACTCATGGGGCTCGGAAGAACTAGCCAGATTTCTATGGGAAAGAATACCCGAGAAGTCGGCCCCAACCCCATTAGTCACTGACGACCTCCGCCCCGTTTTTTCCTCAGTGGCTAGAAATGGTTTCACAAAGAATTGGGTGCTAGAAGTGCACCCAATGGTTCGGTTCCAATTGCTGGAAATTGGTAGTTTAAATGGAGGATGGTGGTCCTTGACATTTAAGGATTACCTTGATGCCCCTCGTTGCACCAAGTGTCAGGGCTATGAACACACCAAAGCCACATGTACAGCGGAAGCTGTAGTCTGCATCTGGTGTGCTGCTAGTGGACATATAATGAAAGAATGCCCCAAGAAGCAGGTAAAGGCTGACCCAACTTGTATTAATTGTGTGAAGGCAAAGGTCAACACAAGACTAACTAAACACAAGGCGGGGAGCCGAGAGTGCCCTACAAACTTGACATGGTGCAAAGAGATGGCAAAGAGGACTTTTTATGAGTAAGATTAACATCATCCAGTTAAACATGGGCCGTCGAAGAGTTGTTGCAGACGAGCTTCGCGCTCTGTGTCAACGCTATGACATCATGGCGGTCCAGGAACCAACCTGCCGTGGGAACATGGTCACGGGATTTGGTCTCACGTCGAGAGTAATAGCTCTAAGCAGTGGAGAGAGGAGGCCTAGAGCTGCCATCGTGGTTAACAACCCGAACCTCGACGTGATGGATCTGAAACAATATTCTATGGCAGATAGTGTCGCATGCCAAGTTAAGTGGGGTAGTATTTCCTTCACTCTTGTTTCAGCATACCTACCTAGTGGTAGCAACATCGAAGATGACATATCTGCCATGGAGATTTAGACGTAGCAGGAATGTGATAATATGCTCAGATACCAATTCCTGGAACACGGTCTGGGGATCCAATCGAACAAACGTAAGAGGTGCTAAACTTGGGGAGTTTATTGCGAGGCATCAGCTAGTCGTAGTTAACGATACCTCTGCCATCCCTACGTTCTCTGGGGGAATGGGAGAGAGTTGGATTGACGTCACGCTAGCCTCGCCGAATCTCTCAGGTCATATAATCGATTGGTCCCTCAGATCTGAAACGAGTTCCGACCACAAAGCCCTGGTGTTTAGTCTTGTACAGGACCTCCAACATCGGAAAGCAAGGGCTCGACCTGTTCCGTGGTGGACGCCGGGCTTAACCACAAAGAAGAGAGAGCTCTACAAAGCTCGGCGGTCATATCAGAAGTGCAGATGTGACGAGAGGCGCACTGCACTTCGGAATGAGTATAAGTCCAAAGCCAGGTTGTACCGCAAGGAGGTGCGCTCACAGAAGCGACGGTCGTGGAATGAGTTCATCGTCGATGTGACTGCTAAGAATCCCTGGGGTATCCCATATAGGGTGGCTATGGGTAAGCTGGCTTCGCCACAGCCAATGGCGGCTCTTACTGATGGTGTTCGGCAGGCTGAAACCCTAGAAGAGTCGGCTAGCCTCTACATACAAGTGACGTATCCCAGGGATGATCCGTCCCAGGACGATCCAGCCGACAATTTTTTGAGACGCACCACAGCGTATCCCCCAGGCACGGACTTATGCCCACCATGGGACATATATGA
Source organism: Aelia acuminata (assembly GCA_911387785.2). Lineage (NCBI taxonomy): Eukaryota > Metazoa > Arthropoda > Insecta > Hemiptera > Pentatomidae > Aelia > Aelia acuminata. Next base: position 30,241,716 of record OU426982.1, on the reverse strand, counting down.
TCTCCGTATTGCCGTCGATAAGCAGAAAACTGGTCGTGCTCCAGGACTTGATGCCATAGATGCGGCGATCTTGAAAAACAGTATCCCCTACATCGAAGATCAACTGTTGGGAATCTTCAATGATTACCTTGATAGGGGATACTTTCCGAGAAGCTGGAAGATCGCCGATCTGAGACTACTCTACAAGGGAGGAGGCAGGGATAAGCAGCTCCCTAAATCATATAGACCTCTATGTCTCCTCCCTGTGATGAGCAAGGTCCTGGAGAATCTCATCTTAACAAACCTACAACCGGTTCTGATGAGGGCCAGTCATCCACGGCAATACGGTTCCACAAAAGGCAAGGGAACCGCTGATGCACTACTTCAGGTTCGCCAGGACGTTGAGCAGAGGGTAGAGCGGTATGTCATGTTGCTGCTCTTTGACATATCCTCAGCCTTCGACAGCGTATGGTGGCCCCTGATACTACAGCAGCTGCTAAAGTACGATGCCCCCAGCAACCTGTATACCCTCGTTGAAAGCTACCTCCGCGATAGGAGCGTGAAATTTCGCGGTAGCTCTTTTGAAGTGGAAGCATCCGTAGAGAGAGGATGCCCGCAAGGTTCTGTTCTCGGGCCGGCGCTATGGAAGCTAGTATTTGACGAGGTGCTGGGGGTGCTCGAAGCAGAGCGGTTCCCAGCAACGGCTTACGTTGACGATTTAGCGGCAGTTGTGGCGTCTAACAGCAGAGCCGGAATCAAAGAAGAAGCAGAAAGATGCGCCAGCCTAGTAAGCCAATGGTGTGAGGCAAAAAAATTAAAGATGGCCGCAGCGAAGACTCAGGCCATCTTGATAAAAGGAAAGATAGATAGAGCGCACCCTATAAATCTCAGTATAGAAGGCACCAGAATATGTCCAAGTGAGGTGGTCACTTACCTCGGCGTAAGGTTTGGTAGGCGCTTTAATGTGACCCCTCATTTGGACTATCTGGGAAATAGGGTCGCCCAAACATTGAATGGCCTGAGCCGCTTGGGAGGCGCGTTATGGGGCCTCAGATATCCAGCAAACATGGCAATTTACAATGGAGTGATCCTGAGTATTCTGAGGTATGCCTCCCCGGCGTGGTCCCAGAATCTCACACTAAGGCAGAAACGTAGGTTGGCGACATATCAAAGGACGGCTCTGCTGCGGGTTACGAAATCGTATCGGACCGTGTCTCATGAGGCGGTGCAGGTCCTGGCAGGTGGGGTTCCTCTCGACCTCATCCTGCGGGAAGACAAATTAAAACGGGATTTCAAAACTCAAGGCTCAGCTGGTCTTCCGGAAAATATCCGGGCAAGGGTAGAAGAAGACCCTGGAAAATGGAAAAAGATCATCCGGGAGGACACTACCGAAGAGTGGAACCAGCGGTGGGCAGCAACCACGAAAGGGTCTACCTTGAAAAAGTACTTTCCTACTGTGCGGGGACGTCTGGAAGCAAAGTGGGTCCTCCCGGACTATTGGATTTCGCAATTCCTCACTGGGCATGGGGCCTTTCGTGCTAAACTCCATAGCTTTGGAAAGGATATAGATCCCCTGTGCCCAGCATGCGGAGTACCGGAGACGGCTGAGCATGTCGTTTTGAATTGCACCGCCTTTGAGGCACTGAGGTCCAAGCTCATCAGGGATACTGGGCTCTACGTCCTGGGGGAGAACCAGTTCCCTGAGTTAATGACAGAGCGGAACTTCCCGTACTACAAACAGTTTGTTTACGGGTGGAAAGAAGCCGTCGGACTGGACGTTTTCAATCTTGGAAGAAGGGGACCACCACCTGGAAGACCACCCGACAGAGGGCAAGGATAGACCAGACAGAAGTACCGTTGGATAGAAGGCAGCAGTCTTCAAACGAATGAAGATCCTGAGATCCTGAGAGAAAAATCAAAATAAAGTTTTTTTAGGCAAGGTAAAAACGCTAACTAGTGTTTGTATCTTGCCAAATCCCGTGTTGCTGAAAGGCAAGGTAGGGAGGACATAAAAAATAAAAAAAAAATAAATATTATTGTTAATACATTTTTTTTGTCGAATAATTTTTGTGATTTGTAATAAATTTTCTAGAATTAAACTTAACGGTTAATTTTGATTTGATGCTTACTATATTCTGACAGCAAATATTCCTTAATAGAAATATGGCAGTCAAATCTGTTTTTGATAGATCATTTTTTCTCTCTTTATTTCCTTTCATTAGTTATTAATTTCATCTTTTAAATTAATCCATATATGTATGTAAGTAGGAATTTATTGCGTCTTTCAATATCATTTTTGTCACTTCTAAGAAAATTAAGTGGTTCTAAGCAGGGATGTGCAACGTAAATAATATCATATCTACATTTGCTACCTGCAGAAATCATTACGTGGAATGTAAAGAATAGTAGAAGCAATATTTTTAACAAAAATAAACTGTATCTGAAGTCTGCTTTATATTACGTTTGACTATATGTCTATGATGGAAATGCCACCTAAATAAGACTATATAGAACATCTATAGTCATATTTAGGTGGCATTTCCGTAATAGACATATAGTCCTATGTAATATACAGCAGACTGCAGCTAAAGTTCATTTTTGTTAAAACTGTTGCTTGACATTATTTTGCCCCGACCCCTTCAATTAAAAAAAATCGCAATAATTTGCTATATTTACTAGTTATTACATATTTAAAAACATAGATATTAGTTTTTTAACCGACTTCGAACGAAATATGAGGTTACTCTATTCTATACGTATGTGACTTTTCATTTATTTATTTTTAGTTTTCAAATATATAAAAGTTTTATTCGAAAAATTAATTAAGCCTCACTTATTTAATACTCAACCACTCCCCGTTTATAAGAATTTTACCGTTAGGCGAAAATTCTACCAGTCTTCTCTTCACTGGACGAAATCCTGCGTACGCCCTTGGAACTAGAGATGCGAAATCGAAGGCAAAACATCGATGTTTTGAACATTTCAGAAACATCGACATCGATGTCGCATCCCTACTTGGAACCAGCTGTTTCGCGGTGACATGTTGAAGAACCTCTGCCTCAAACTAATTTTCCTAAATTCTTTAGAGGTCGACTATCAAAAATCAGTTCAGAATGATCATTAGATTATTTCTTTTTCTGTTCCCTCCTTAACTCTTTCAGTTAGGATTCTTATATTGTGTATTTTCCGAAACTTAAAGGAAATAATAAACACTAATAATGATTTGCAGTGTTTTTTTTTATTTTATTTATATTTCTTTGTAGGTCTATCATGCGCAGATCCAGCCAGTTGTAAAGGGTTTCCCTCTCCCACTGGATCCGCTCATGAGCTCTTTTACCTTTATGTTCCTTTCCCATAACTGACATGCTACTTCCTCTGCATACTATTACATATACTATACTATATACATATACATGTATTTCATACTTCACGTTACTTCCAAACTTTTAGTAAAGGCCTGTCTTTAAATAACGAAAAATACCCAAAAGGGGGGCCTGCATTCTCACAGCCCCCTCCCTGGATCCGCCGTGCGTACCACCCACTCCACGTCGCAAAAATTCTATTCCACGTCTTGCCTCGGTTCCTCCATATCAATTATTATGATGCCATCGGGCCTCACGATACGAAACCTGTTCTTATCCTCGCTGACCACTATTGGCCAATCCATCATCAACGTGCACGATCATTGTGCCCTTCTTTCTTCGTTTTTTGTTTTCCTTTTCTATTACTTTTTTTATACTATCTATGTGATCATCGTACTATCAGGCTTGTCTTGTTTTATTTCTATTCGTCGTTGCTTTTTTTTTAAACCTGGTCAGAATAGTGATTTCAGTCCAAGCTCACCAGATCAATCATATTGGAAAAATAGTTTAACTCCTTAATTCTAAATTACATGACACGTGATAAGTGAAGATGCATGATAGGGTAATCAAAAGTTGATTTTTTTTTAGGAAATTAAAAAATGTGTACAGTAGGATTCCGATTAACCGAGGTGCCAAGTCTGGTGGGGGGGGGGGGTATGTGCATGTATATGAGTTCATTTAAACAAACTACAATAAAAGATTTCTTTTTAAAAAGATAGTTTCTTAATTTCTGTTATTATTATTGTTATTCAATATTTATTCGGTTTTTAAGCATATATGTAGTTTTTATTTAAAAATAAGCTACATTTTCAGTTGATAATGGTTCCGATTAACCGATTATTTCGATTAACCGCAATTTGATTGAGAAAAGAAAGTTTCTAGAATGGATGCACAACCCTGAAACATCCAGTGTATGAAGTGTGTTGAAAATAATTGGGAAGATGAGATGCTAAACCTTTATTTAATTTTTAAAAAATAAATAAATTGTTTTTATCCCATTATGCAAATGGAAATGAAAAAGAAAAAACCCAGTTAAACAGGCTCTTATGATGTATACTTCTAAGCTGATGTTTTCATTTCAGGACATTTTCCTACACTTTAAGAAAACTCAATAGTTATTGAAGTGGTCGGGGCAAAATAGTGCCAAGCAACATGTTTAACAAAAATAAACTTTAGCTGCAGTCTGCTGTATATTATGTAGGACTATATGTTTAGGATGGAAATGCCACCTAAATATGACTATAGAGAGCTTCTACAGTCATATTTAGGTGGCATTTCCATAATAGACATATAGTCCTACGTAATATACAGCAGACTGCAGCTAAAGTTCATTTTTGTTAAAACTGTTGCTTGACACTATTTTGCCCCGACCCCTTCAATTATACATTAAACAATTTAAAGTTTACTATTCACAGTTGCAAAATAAATCAACAACTTGTTGATCGTTTGTTAATTGGTATAATACATGCTTGACTGTAGCCATGCCTTCAGTTCATTGTTACTGACGTACTTAATCCAACCTTTAAGAGGATGCTAAAACATTAAAAATCTACAAAATTGAATTTACCCCCTTTTTGTATCTTCACGCCAGTTGTGTGAGCTGTATCACTTGTTTTTAAATGAAAAAAAGTCGTAAGTTTCATGCATAAAAAAATACTTGAATTAAATTTAATAATTTTGTATGTGTTAGAACTTAGAATTTTCTCTTAATTAACGACTAACTGTAAGTGATTTTGTATTTAAATTTACTTATTCTTTTAAAAAAATAAAATTACTGAGTTTTCCGAACCAGAAGTTTCTTTTTGGGTCTATTATGAAATCAATAGGTATTTACTACTATAAATTGCTCTCTGAGATATGACTTGATATCTCTTACCTCTATCTTTTTGATCTGACATATTATACCCTGTTCTATATTCCAAATCAAAGCGTAATTTTTCGAAAATAAATTAACTTGGTTTTATGGCTAGTTAATTAATTAAGTTTATTAAGTTTATGGCGAGGTAATGAATTATAAATCCTTCGAGTTCGTTTAAATCTCAGACCTTGTTAGGTTTCTAACTGGAATCCCCGCCCCCTGTTCTTAAAGGATAATGCGATGGCTCAGTTGTACTGCCTCTACAAAATCAGTTTAAAAGTTGCCAGGTACATTATCAATGGATTTGATATTTCGATTTTAACCAGATTCAAGCGAAATATTCCCTTAGATGATTGATAACGGTGCGCTACGTCCAATCACACATCACGCAATCCAACTCGCACACTACCTTTGATGGTATGCGCCAGGAGAGCCGACAATTCCTTGCAATGGTATCCGAAAAAATTTCCTATGAAATCGAGGTACTGAAGCGATTGCTCATTCCTCTTTAGAAATACTATATGGAATACTTCGCCAAAATATCTGGATTTACTTACTTACTATGATGTATATACTAATTTCCTTGTTGAATTGGCCCAATGGCGTCTGCAGGAGGGGGCAGAGAGCAACTGCTCACCCTAGAAAATATGAGGAACAAAAACTACAAATTAAATAAATTCTGATTTATTTACTATAAGTTTTAATAAATATATATAAAAACATATTTTAATTTTAAAATGTCAATAACTTTTTTTTGTGTGTGTGTTCCTCGCATTTTAGGCTCTACGGGCCCGGCCCATGAGGGTGAGGGATTAATGTCGGGTATTGTTAAATGTCCCCTCGCTCCAGGTTTTGAACTTGCTATTTTCGGATTACCAATCATACGTTGCCATGGGCACGTTTTTACTAACGCGTTTGCCTCTTGGCCATCCCACCACCCCAAATACCATTGCCAAATTGAACCATTAATTGAGCCTTAAATAGTGTGAATATCCCAATTCCCCACCACGGTCTTAATAATTTTACTTATTCTATGCAGGCAAAATCCTGCGAACGTCCTTGAATTGTTCATCTGATTATCACTCCATATGAAGAATCCTGAAAATGTCTGAGTGATTCGATGACCCAGACTTTTAATGTCACCCCCCGATATCAACTGAGGAGGACCCGTTTGGGGTTTGTCTAACTTTTTTATGCGAGCGAAGGGAGCCTTTGGGCCTTTTAATTTCTGCAAGCAGGAAAACAAGCAACTCTAATTAAGTGGTTAATGTAGTGGAAGTGGTTATATATGCAGATGTTATACCTATGATTATTCGCACGTTTTAACCCGCATTAATATTGGTAATCAACGCTCTGATTTTAACTGGCAGTTCCATATAGCCGGACTAATTAATAGCATGTTAACCGAATGAAGGAACCTACACTCACGAACACGTTGCTAATGGTCGCCCACCATCGTATTACTGAGTATAGCTCATCGTTAAAAGTGAAGACGCTCTTCGAAAGTGGTATCTTAATTTTATTTATATTATTAAAAGTTAAAATTCCACATCTCAAAAATAAAATAAAAAATACCGTGTTTAATAAAGTTGTATCATTTCCTTCCCTTTTTTAACCCGGGAAAGGTAGCGTTCGTCTTACCGACGTAGAGACCGCACATTTCTGTTAGTTACAGGTTGACCCCCAATCCTTGCTGACCCACCTTCCGGGAGTTCTATCTCCACTTAGTACTAGAACAGATTCTATAGGGAGATCAGTCGATGCAGATAAGTTAATAATTTAATTATTTTTTTTAAGTAACGACGTCGGCAAGACGAAGCGCTACTTCATATGTAACTTTTTATCAGTCTTAGAAACGAAGTGCTACCTAATGTTCGTCTTGAAAGCTAATTCTATCTGTAGGTGGAATATTTATGGACTATTTGGACATCGAGAAATGTGTCGATTTTGTCCTTGGCAGAAGAGAAGGATGTTAAAATCTTATTGTATTTGTGGAAAGTGCATTTGTGGAGAGCATACGGTCAAGTTATGTCCAGATTGTAAAACCAGGATGTGACTTATATATTATCAATAATTAATGAGAAAATTTATTAACTTTAAGTCCAATGTAAATTTTTTTATTATTTGTAACTCATTGTTCCTTTTTAGTTGGTAGCGTAGTGTATTCCTATTGATATGTTTTCGTATATTAATATTGCTTTTCTGACATTTTCTCTTTTTGGTTTTTTGTATGAAATAATTATTCTTTCCAATTAATCATACATTAAAAATTAAAGTGTTTTGAGTTTATTGAACCTTAACTTTTAGTAAGTAAATTAAAATATTTTTAGTTTCTTAATGACGAAAGGCATAAAAAGTGTAAATGAAAGTAAGGTCTGTTTTAAAGTATTATAAATACTGCATTTACATGATGATTAGGCACCCCTGAAACGATAATAAGGTCACTTCCTCTCATCGACGAAGCGCTACCTAAATCTACCCTTCGATTAAAATAAGGAGGGGTTAAACCCAGGAAAATAGCACACACTTACCTACTAGTTCTCTGCCGTGTTTCTTCATTTCTGTTTATCACAGGGACTCTCTCCTACTTCCTTTATACTCTGAAAAGCCTTCTCCACAATGACAATATACACAAGGAATGTTGTTTAATAATATTTGCAGGAGAAGGGCACGAATTGTGCCTGCGGTATTTTTTACAATACATAGTACAGTACAATTTGCCATTGAGTCACAATTGGTCTGAACATTAAGTTTTATAAAGTTCCTATTTTCTATGGCTGTTCCATAATTCTCTAGTCTATTGTACTTAAGAAATATTAATAATCTTGTTATAATTTGTTGTATTTTCCTTAGGATAATTTTTTGTGTAGCCTGAACACTATTTGAGTTTTATGATTTTTACCCCTTGATCAATGTTTGGATTTTTTCTTGAAGTTACCTATTCTAATTCATTATTGTTGGAATGAAAAGCAAATGAGGTAAATTTACTTTTCCTCATTTTTTTTCTTTTTTCGTTTTTCAACATATGAGGTAAACTTTCCCCTTGGGTGTCATTAATGTACATAAAAAGGGCAGTGCCAATCTAGGGTTAATTAGACTGCCATTTACCGTTGAAGGATACATAAATAAAGGCTGTTGGCCAATGAAGGATGTTGTATTATATTAAATATTGTGGGAGAGGAAGGGTTTGATTAAAGCTTATTAGGCGGAGGGGAGCCGTGGAGGGGTGGTGGAGGGGGGACCGTGTGGAGGGGATGGAGGGGGGCGGGTGGGGAGGAGAGAGCCGGCAGTCGGTCCCGCGATGCGGGTTAGTGCGTGTCGTTTGTTACTCGAGGCCGGTGGCGGGCCGACCTAGTGTGATGTCAGTTCGGATCAGCGGGCTCTACCTGGACCCGGGGGCCAAGCCCCCGCCCGTGGCCATCGTCACCCCCCACAGGTCCAACAGCCTCGACTTCCTCAACTTCGAGGAGAAGAGGCAGCTCATAGCGTCTTCCCTGTCCCTCACCGACTTCCTCCACAAGGGAGGATCCGTCACCAGTCCTTCGTCCCCGACCACTGGGCCTATATATGGTAAATAACTACATATATACTTTACTGATAGCCATAATTAGAACACTAATATATGTATTCTGATCATATTGCCATTATATGTTGAGTATCATATCAGTGTTATGGTCCACATAATTCACTAGGTCAACATATTTTTATCTTTGCATTATCCTAATGTATTTAAGGGGTCAAGTGGATGTAGGAGATAAGTGGCATTATGCTACAAATTTAATTTTTTTGTCAGTATAAAATGGTACATTTTCATTATATTCTGTTTCTATTTGACTATAATCAGTACTTGTTAATAAGCAAATTGATAGAGGTGCCTATCAATGATATACGCCTGCTTTAGTAGTGAATAGAGGCGATTCCAATTCAGAACTCAAAAATACACTACCTTCATCCACTTGACACTTTAATTTTAAACTACGTTAAGCATTCCATTTTTTTTTTTTTTTCATTTTTAGAATTTGTATGCTAGCGAACAAGGAAAAATTAGCCGGTTTAATTGTAGCTTAGTTAATAGGCAGCAAAGATGAAACAATTAAAACTATAAATAAGCTTTTGCTTGTCCATAGGGACAAGCTACTTGGTAGATTTTTTCTGTCACTATATTATTAACATCCAAGATTGTAAGGACAAATATTTTGCATTAATTTTATTTTATTTGCATTTTGTACGCAGGAAAATTAATAAATTTTAATAATTTTCTACCGATTACTGAGAAAATCAAAAGTAAAGTAACTGCATTGCTTTGAGAAAGACATTTATATATGTGTATTTATACCCTTTCAGTTCTATAACTGTCCGCATTTATTTATTGCATTTTAATTTATCAAAACGCCTTAATATTATTGTAAAAAGTCACTTATTTATTTAAACCTAATTGTTTAAGAGAACACGTTACAATGAGCGTTCTACTTAAGAATTCTGTGGTTAGTAGGTGTAAAAAGTAACTTTAAAAAAATAAATTCGCGTGGCAATTATTAAAAATAGTGCTGCATATTTTTCTAATTCGTCTTATCATTTCGTCGCCACCATGCTAAAGTAACGAATGTGCAACTAAAAACCTATGCATATTTTTACTGTTACTTTAGCATGGTGATGACGATTTGTATTATCTATTTAGCAATTATTGTATTTAACAATTGTATTATCAGTTTTATATTTTCCCTATTACAATTTGAATTTGATTGTTCCATACCCAAATTATATAAACTAAGTTTAAATTATTTGAAGGTAAGTATAAAAGATAAATAAGTCTGTTTTGTTGAAAAATGAATTTCAGGATCGGCAAAGTAGAAAATACTGAAATTTTACTTATCAAATTTAGGGGAAATAAACACAATTTTAAATTGGTGTGATTTTAATAGAATAAACAACTGCCGGTTCAAGGCTGAAGAAGACGAGTTAATTGAGTTAGGACGGCCATGATGCTTTGCAACCAAAATATTCAAGGAATGATGCACTCTCGTGTTTTTTTATTATTAACACAAAGTATTAATATGAAGCGTGTGTACGCCATATTTTCTCCGAGATCTTTTCTTGTTTTATCTGATTAGGAATCATTTTATAAAACCCTCAAAAAAAATTTTAATTTGTGATTAGGTTAGTGGTATGACGTTATTTGGGATGTCTTCGTGGTTTTCGTAGAGGGATGTAAACATGGCAATAAACGTAATTGAAACTTTCATCCAATAATTAGTAAGTTCATGTTACTAATTGGAGCCATGTTGGGTGTATAAAGTTTAGTAACTCTGAGTTATGTTGCAAGTAATCGAAGTTTACTTTACCGATTAACAATAACAAATACTCAATCATAACTTTGTTCCCGAGATAATACGCGGCAGGGGTGTACCCTTTGAGAACTCACACGATCACCCTTCGTGTCGGCATGTGATGGAGTGGGTTAATTGGCGAACCCATTTCTTAGTTCTTATATCTCAGATTTAAATCATTTTTTGTCTTGGAAGTTGATATAAGTGGCGGAACGTTGTACAGTTTAGTTGTATATACATTAAATGTAATGCATCATTGGGCAGTCATAATTATATATTAATTTGGAAACAATGAAGGTGCCAAAAGGACAAATTCAGGATGGGGGGGGGAATTTAAAGAGGATTTTGACGCGATTTTTAAATATATATTTTTCTGCTCTATGGTTTTTTTGGTTTGTTTGTCCTTGCTTCACAGCCGATAATAGGAGATAATGTTATGATAATATTTATGTACATATTTCGTTGAGTATGTTTTCCTCTCGGAGGATGCCCAATGCTGCGGAACTTTGAACTGATATCGTTTCTTTCTTTAATCGTATTAAAATCTCGTGTCACGATGGATAAAATCCATCCGTAATAAATTCATGAATTCCGGGATAAAATCCGAAAATACTCAACCGATCTTGATAAATATTGGCTCATTGTGTTTAGTTTTGTCCAACTTAAAAGAAATGATTATATATGTTGTTTTTATCTTGATTATTGACCTCAATATTTCTTTTATTGCACATTAATTGCTTATTGTACTACTATTGTAAGTTATATATAAATTTACAACAGATGGCGGTGTAAGTTGATTTTAAAACTTTTTTTCTTTCTATATTTTGCGTGGGTAAGCATCCAGTAGGCAAATCAGATTTTTCGGGCTTGGACTACGAAAATCCGTGTTTTTTCAATGGGCAATTACGTGCCGCCTGTTCGCGTATATAGAAACCATCAAGCATTTCTATCATACTGGTTAAAAAGTATTATGTAAGTGAAATTTAATCAACAAGGATAAGCGGCTTGAAAGAAGTAGGGAAGCTTTTCCTTCGTGGTGAAAAGTGTGTCAGTAATGCCTTCACTTGAAATATTAATTGTAATGGGCCTTTCTATATCAGCAATAGGTTGGTGAACAATTAGTCAACTTCAATTACTCATTGCTCAGTACTCGGCACTCATTACTGAATAGAGCTATTTAGTTGGTTTAATGGTGCGAACAAGAAGCCACTATTTAGGCATTTTTATGATAAGAAGCTGATTTTACATAAATATTGTTCAAGTTTTAAAGTAAGGAATACTCTTCAAAAGTAAGGAAATCTGACGGCTGAGCTCGTTCTCTCTCAAATAACATCATTGGAACATCTTTGACCTAGAAAAGCTACTTCTTTGCATAGCTCAATAACATACAAAAATGGTGTCCATGTTTTGGTTTATTATTTTCATGTATGAATCCAGTTATATACATTGCTTAGTTTAGTTGTATCAATAAATCATACAAAATAATTAGTGAATTGGAGATGGTTGGGGTGCGTTCAAAAGAAATTACTCATTTATATAGGTTTTACAAAGTTAATGGTGTCGAAGTTCCGACCCAAAAACCCAGGTTCTCCTCATCAGGGCTCTTAAAGGACATCAACATTTTGACTGGAAAGAATAGCGTTTCTATTTCAAGATGTTTCAATTGCAAAAAAATTGACCAAGATTTTTTTTTCACCAAATCTGCTCTCCCCAGAGAATAACTTGTCAAGTTTAATTTCCTTGCTTTTCAGGGCGCTATTTTTAAATTTTGAACAGTGTTGATAAGGTAAACCATACAGTTATTGACACTCAGTAAAGTTATTGATACCCCAACTTTAACTTAAAGAAATAGGTAAACAAGTCCTAATTTTATTACAAGATAAACATGAATGTAATGCTTGATTGGTCCTCTAAGTCATCTATGAAGTAAGACTTTAACAAACTAACCACAGGGAAGATTTCACAATTAAATCCACAGTGTGTCAATAACTAGATTTTGCACTTTTAACAATAAATATTGCCATATTGTAGAACTATTGAACGTTTTACCCAAAAAAACCTCTTGAGTCTTTATTAGGATAGATAAAGAGGAGCTATAGGAAGTTTCTATTTGATCCCTTTATAAAAAGTATTTTTTTTTATTTCACCACAGAAATAGTCTTAAAGGGTGTCAACAACTGTACGGTTTACCGTATAAAATCGGCTTTTTATAATCAATACTTGAAATTTCAACAAAAATGCCTGAATAGTGGCTGCTTCTTACTAACATCAAACCAAGAGAATAGCTCTAATCAAAAAAGAGCTATTAAGACTTATAGCTATGTCTAATTGTTCACAAACTTATTACTGGAACTAAAACGCACATTACAATAATGAAATTTCAAGTACACGCATGACTGAATAAGTACACGCACTTATTCACGATGAAGAAAACGCCTCCCACTTTACAAATTTTGACTTACCAACCACTTCTTCTCTGGGATGGCGGAAATACTTACCAGATTGAGGGTGCCAAGACCCTGACCTAAACAGCGACCAAGAGCATGATAGCTCAGTGCCTAGTTCACTGAGCTACTTACTCCATTCCTCATATCATGATAAGTAAGTGTTTTTTATATCAGAATAAATGTTCAACTTTCTGCAATATAAGGCATCATCCGAAGGAAAACATACGCAACGCAAAACTGGTGCTCCTTTGACGAATGCCTTTAGTCAATGAGGACCTAAAATAAGGGTTAAAAGGTGGGAATAATCTTAGGTATAACACCTGCATATATAACCATTTCCACTCCATTATTATCTAAGATCAACTATCTTTCACCGTTTTAAATTATTTACGATCTGTTGTGCTTACATATTTGTTTATTTATTACTTGCTGTATATCCCGGTTTCACCCGGAAAATTTCAATTTTTAAATCTATAAAATCTATAAACTGAGACTTTTATCGACTCAAACGGTCGATTTTGTAAAAACCAATGTAAAGCGAGATCAAAACGATTATTATAACAATAAAGAATATACCAAGAAATCGGCTGAAGTTATGCAATTTTAATATGGACAGGTGTTCGCACCTGGTCTGAATGAACCACTGAGCGAAATTTGGAGAATAAAGAATATCAGCTGAAGATCGGCTGAAGTTATGCAATTTTAATATAGACAGGTGTTCGCACCTGGCATGAAAGAACTACTGAGCGAAATTTGGAGAATTTATGACAAACGGAATGGATTTCTATAAATAACAAACAGAATTTGATCTTTATATACATAGATTATAGCTGTATATCCCGGTTTATCTCGGGGAATTTCATTTTTCTAAAGAAACGGTCGATTTCGTTTAGAAAAAATTGTAAAGTGAGATCATTATGATTTTTATAACAATAAAGAATATCAGCTGAAGATCGGCTGAAGTTATGCAATCGCACTGTGTTCTGAAATGTTCGCACCGAGTCTGAAAGATACTTAGCGAAATTTGGAGAATAAAGGATATCAGCTGAAGATCGGCTGAAGTTACGCAATTTTAATATGGACTATGGACAGGTGTTCGCACCTAGTATCAAAGAACCACTGAGCGAAATTTGGAGAATTTAGGACAAACGGTATGGATTTTTATAAAGAACAAATAAACAAACAAACAGAATTTCAACTTTTATAGATTTAAAAATTTATTTAAACATATATTTTAAACAAAAATGTTGTGCCGCGAGGGTGCCCCAGGCAGGCGCAGACTGCTGTCACCCTCGGGCGAGCAATGCGGCCACCCTTTGATCAGGGCTCGCTCGGTCTGATAGCTCGGCCGCCCCCCCCCCTCCCCCCTTATCTATAATTAAATTTTTTAATTAAACTTTATCGTCTCTTTTTTTATATATAAAAAAACTTTTTGAAAATTAAATATTACAAGAGAAGAAAAAAAAAAATAACTTATAATTAGATCCCTCATACCTTCTTTATTCTAAGAATTTATTTTAATTTCTATAAACTTTAATTACTAAACTAATAGCCATAATAGTTTAATTTGAATTTTTAAATATTATATCCTAACATTACTTACCTAAAGAAAATTAGTAACTAGGTATTGAAGGTGCTCTATCAGAATTGGTTTCTTCAAGCCTATACGAATCGCCACTTCTCAAATACGAGTACATGTTCTCCGAAACTTTTGATGTTGAAACAAATCTGTTAATTAATTATAGAACATAAGTTGACCGTGTAGGAATAATACAGTGTTATTAAATATGTTTATTGGTTTTAGGTCCCTTTATACTACTTAGGCTAATCGGACGATGCTTCAGTGGGAGTTGTAAATTTTGTCTAACCTGGTATAATTAGGATGTGGATCTAAAACGAGTACCCCTGACATTATTAAGTAAAATATTAATAGCTATCTGAACGATACAAGGTTTTGTATACATTCGTCCTTATAAAATCAATATATATTATAAAGCAAAGTGTACAATGTGCGTGCCGAAAAGGCTCAAAAACGACTACACCTACTATATGGAATGTTATGTCGTCGTATTGCCCTATTACCCCTAACGATGAAGAAGGTTTCAGTTTTCATTTTAACTGAGTAATGTTGAAGGGACAAGGGCTGTAATTTTAAGCCTCTCGCTACATGTAATTAGCCCCTCTAATAGCCCAGGCGAGGTTAATGAATGAAAAAATTTAGTTCGACATTTGGAAGCCAGGAGCGCTAGCTAAGCTCAATTCAGAAGGTTATCCTTCATTAGTTCGCTTTGTTATGGTTTTAGCTTCAGCTGTTTTCTTTAAATTACATGAGATTATGTATAAATAATTATTTTTTCCTTTTTATTTTTAAATAAGGTCCATTACATCTCTGCAATGAATTGAAATTAAAAACAAAACCAACTGGATTCCTAAGCGCATTAGGTTTTACAGAAGGGGGAAGAATTGGTCGAAACATTGCCTTTAATCAATATATAATATAAGAGTAAATTTACAACAAAAGAAAAATTGCTTATTAGTGTAGTGAGCGAATAAAAACTAACATTGAATAAAATAGATAACCTATAGATAATATGAATAAAAGATATAACCTAATAGAATATATATCGAAAATAAAGTGTTCATATAATATTTCTGCTCTGTTCGTAAATTTTCAACCGAATTCGAAAAAGGAGAAGTTACTTGATAAGGATTCGGTATCAATGGTCTCAGTGGAATAAGAACATAGAAACCATAAGAAATGGTACATACCAGGATATATTTGCTGCATATAACTTTTCTTAATCAAGAAAAGGCAAGAAAACGCATTAAGAGAACCGCATTAATAGGATCTCTTATACACCAACCATATATGGGTTTAAGAGAGGTTTAAACTCTGAGGTTTCTAAACCTACCATTAATACTAAACTGAAGTTTCTGGATTGTACAAACTTTGTTTTAATCATGATTAATTTTGGTCTATTTTTCTGTACTATTACATTTTAAAGTTATTCTTTCATTCCTATTCCACTAGTCCCTGAGCGAAGCCGGGCCCCACAGCTAGTAAAAATATAAAAGTGAACAGTTTCGCGACAAATATTTTTTTATTCTGCCCTTCTTGATGTTGGAGGCCCTTAAGGTGCCTTTACACCTTACGAACTTTACCTTCGAACACCACCCTCGAACAACCTTCGTGAAGCCTTCACGTCGACTGTTCGGGTGTTCCAGGCACTCCATCTGTTCGCCTGGGTTCGGGGATAGCGCTAGTGTCACTTTTGATTTGGGTTTTTCCTAAGTGACAGGAGTTGTTTGTGATACTAGTGTAATTTGTGAAACGTTGTAAATCGTCTCCTATTTTTTTATTTTCAGGTAATATAAAATATATTGATAATGGAGAATTTTTCTTTATCATAAGCTAGCTTTGGGTGCGTCAGCCATATTGGTTCGCTTAACCTCACGTGAAGTATAAATGGCTGTTCGCTTCACGTCGGTACGGCAAGGTTCGAAGGAGAACTTGTTCGAAGGTGAGGTTCCTAAGGTGTAAAGGCACCTTTAGGCACGTCAACTAGGGCCGGAAGGTGAGTTGTCCTACAGGTTACTAACCTATTCTGGCCTGAGGGAATGGTCGAGATTATTTCTGGGCGTCCCTCTAAGGAATAATATTGGACCTACATTCATCGTATTCAGACCATAGTAGTAAATGGAATCAAATGAATTTATTTTAAATTATACTTTTTGAAATTTACTACAGTAATTAATAAAAATGCAACCAGCTACAAAAGCTCTTGCAGAAAACGAGGGAGCATAAAAAAGGAAAAAAAAGTTGTAAATCATAAGTAAATAATAAGTTAGTTTAGATGGGAATCGAGTTTATTATGATAGAATAGATATCTATCTGTATTGAGCCAACTCGGCCACTACCTCAATAAATAAGTTCATTATGTAATATAAAGTAACATTGGACAGGCTCGGGACCTCCATTTTAAGTCGTATCTAAAGGACGGCATAGCCAAGGAATTATAAAATCCTAGAGCGACCACGGGACGCGAACCCGCGACCTTTACTATTGTAGGTTGCTATGCTTGCCACCACACCACAGGTGGCCCCTACTATAAATATGTAATTGTGCCAATGAATGGTAGAGTATTATACTTAAAAACTTGGGATAAATTCAGGCAGTCGAATTTGACCTTTAGGAATTTGGGATTTGACTTAGAAGGGCCTCAACAAAATCATCAAATTCCTCTCAAATAGTTTCCTTACAATCTACAATTTTTTCTAAATTTATTATGGTACTTATTTTATCAAAGACCTTCATGTTCCAAAATTCAACGATTTGGCGCGATCCAGATACCTTTCATAATAAACTTAATTTCTATTAGAACCACTTGCCATTGTTTCCCAAACTCGCTTCATTCTCAGGCCGTACCAAACACTACACCGCAGGTGACCCCCAGCACTTTATGTTGTTTTAATGATAACTCTACTTTATATTATATAATGAATAAAAAATAACCTATTTATTGAGTTAGTGGCCGAGTTGGCTCAATGCAGACAGATATCTATCCTATCATAATAAACTCGATTCCAATTTAAACCAACTTGTTAATTACTTCTGATTTAGAATTTCCCCCCCCCTTTTTTATGCTACCTAGATTTTCTGCAAGCGCTTTTGTAGCTGGTTGCATTTTTATTAAATAATTTAGTAAAGATCAAAAAGTATAATTTAAAATAAAACTTGTATTGAGTTTGTTCCATTTACTATGATGGTCTGGATGCCATGAATGGAGGTCCAATTTTATTCCTTAGGGGGGCGCCCAGAAATAATCTCGACCATCCCCTGAGGCCAGAATAGGTTAGTAACCTGTAGGACAACTCGCCTTCCTGCCCTAGTTCACGTGCCTAAGGGCCTCCAACACCAAGAAGGGCTGAATAAAAAAAAACAGTCGCGAAACTATTCACTTTTATATTTTTATTTTATAATTATGAATGTATAAAAAACCTTGTATAGTTCAGATAGCTATTAATAATTTACAAAACCTACAACTGAACGGTTGTTCACTGGAATGTATGAATACAATGTGCTGAAAGTCATGAACAGCTTAAATTGTTCTTCTTCGTCATTATAATGAGAGTCTCTCAAGTATCTCTCATTGAGAGATAATTTTTACTTTCACTTACCTATATATGAAATATATAGTCAGTGGAAGTATTGCGATCGTGAAAAATTTCGACTTCCGGTTTTCAACGGAAATACACGTTTTGGGACCCCCTGAGTCGAAATAACTATAAACATTGGGAACCTGAAATTGGGTATTTAGTGTAGGTATATGCCCGCGATGTGACAGCAAAAATTTCATCAAAATTGCTCAAAGGGAGGGGGTACTTTATTTAATAACTTTTACGTTTTTTTCGATTTTCTCAATAACGGCTCTAACGATTTTGATTAAACTGAGTATTTGATCTATTTATATGCCCGAGATATGACTGTAAAAATTTCATCAAAATTGATTAACCGGAGGGGGGACTTTACTTAATAAATTTTGTATCATTTTCACTTGTTTTTTTTATTTACTCAAAAACGGCTTTAACGATTTTGATCAAACTGGGTATATGATTTATGTATATGCCCGAGATACGACTGTATAAATTTCATTAAAATTGATCAACCGGAGGGGGGACTTTACTTAATAAATTTTGTACTAATTTCACGTGTACACATTTTTTATTTACTCAAAAACGGCTTTAACGATTCTGAAGAAACTGGGTGTTTGATGTATGTATATACCAAATATGTAAAAGCCAACATTTCATCAAAATTGGTCCCACCGAGGGGGCACTTTATTTCATGACTTTTTTTTCCAATTTTTACCTTTTTTTCGATTATCTCAAAAACGGCTTTAACGATTTTTATCAAATTCGTCATGTTTAATGAAAATTAGGTTTTCTTTAATATCAGGTAAGCTTTAAGATTATTAAAATGTTCTGAGGGGGCTTTTTTTTCGGGGGGGGGGGGGCTTTTTTGTTTGTTTGTTTCTTTCTTATAAAGTACCTTCGTTTTTGTTTACATGAAGAAATTAACTGTCTCTCGTTACGCCTAAAAATAAGAAATGGCTAAATATGAGTTATGATAAAAATAAAGAAAACATAAAGAGGAGAAAAAAAGAAAAATATTCAGTCAACTCATAAAACTCGTTGAGCCCACGCATGCGGAGTACGCCTTTAAGGACAGACCATTGTTCATAATTAAAGCCGTTCTGTTCATTTGAGAAGTGGCAATTAACCAAACGCATTAATTTCTAATCTAAGTAAGTTGGTAAGTGAAAGTTGTGTGTTGCGAGCACGCACCAGATTTTTTTTTTTATCTTCGTTTCTAGATTGCTGAGAGCAGCATTATTACTCTTCGTGCTGATTGAAAAATTCTGCCTTATCAGGTCAAGCAATTAATGTACCTAATGATAATTAACAAAATTTCGACTTCATTATCTAAACTTAATGATAAAACAAACAATATTCATAGTCTTCGCTCTTGTTTTTCAGCATTCTATTTATTGTGTACTGGTATATGTCAGTTTCATTTTTGAATTATAGGAAATTCTTATCGATGGATTAAAGAGAAATGTCAATGGCCTCCCCGTTATCGGCAGAGACGTTCTATGTCGCGATAAAAATGTCAGAGGATCTTGTCACGTTCGATTCAGCCAGTTCAGTAATCTTGTTTCTATCACTCACCTCCGTTTTTAAATAATGGCTTCGTCACTTTCGTTTGCGAAAACATTCGATCAATTCTATTTATGATAAAGTTTGATTTTTACTTTCTCAGACTACGAAATGTCGGTACTCTGGTGGGGGAAGAAACCTGTCCCGCAGGTGGGCCAACATTCCCTTTCAGCTGACCTGCCTACAATGGTAAAAAAACCTGGTGCGCCCATAACATTACTTTCACTTACCATCCTGCTTTAAGCAGAAATATATATACACAGTCAAAATGATGCAAACGAATATTTTTATTTCAAATGCTAATTATTCCTTTGTTAAAATTTAAAAAACCTATGCACATGAGGACATAATGATTCATCGTCATACATTTAATTTATACAATCAAATCAACTCAACAGCAATTATAGAAATATAAAAAAAAAAAAAATCTTCATTAAAACTCCTAGGGATTGAAGGTCACAGTGAAAAAGATGCAATGTTTATTTCCGTTTGGAAAAAAGTGAAAGTAAGAAGTATTGGTCAATTATCGGCTAAATGAGTTGATTAACCTTTTAATTCCTTTTCATTCTTTCAATGAAAACAAAAATAAAAAATATGAATAGTATTGTTGCCTCGGGGGTAGGAAATATTCATTTAATTGAAGGAACAATGGATAGACAATCATATTGTCACATCCTGAAAGAAAAATTTTAAAGCAAGTCCAACCGAGCTTGGAATAATAAATAATTTTGCTTTTTATAGTGATAACGATCCCAAGCATTCTTCTTACCTTGCAAGAGAAAGTTGTTTATATAATTGCCCCAAAACTATAAAAAGACCTCCCCAATTACGAGACTTAAACGTCATAGAGAATTCATGGAGTAAATTAGAAACAGTATTGAGGAAACATGAGAGAAGATCTCAAGAAGGTGCTTCAAGAAGAATGGGACAAGATAAGCCCAACTTAAACAGGAAAGCTTCTCCAATCCAAGCCCAAATTTTTTGAAAGAGGTAATAAAAAATAAAGGCTTATCAACAAAGTACTCAAATTCAAAATATGTTTGATTTTTTTAATTTTGCATCCTTTTCACTGTGACCTTAGAAGTGTATATTTTTTCATGAAGTTTTAGTTTAATTTCAGGATTTGATCTTAAATAAACTTAAAAGTATTGTCAATTTTAGCCTAATGTTTGAAATTTATATTTGTAATCAAAAATTGTTGAAAATAAATTTTGGCTTGGTATAAAATTTTTTTTTTTCAAAGTAAATACCTTGCATCATTTTGCCTGTGAGCCACTGTATATGCCCAAATATCTAACTGTTTAAATCTTAGTTGTATGTTAACGAATTATGAAATATTTCAGGCTCAAGGACATGACCTTGTTTATTCAAATCAAATAAACAATTGTCATTCAATTATCATATGTATCTAGGACGTTAATGTGATTTGCCATTGTACACCTTTGGGCAGTAGGTGTCTGTGGACATAATTTGTTCCTAAAGGTACCTATTAACCTTCAAAAAAGTTATAGTTACCTAAAGGTTATTAAGTTTCTCTTTTCTTGTTCGACTGCAATCACAATTATGATACCAGTGCCTCTTAAGTTTTAAAATTGGTATAATCCGAGATTTCTATCAGATCTCGAGGTAATTTCTTATTCGGTATTCGGTACCTTGGTGGGGATGGGTTCGAAACCCTTCGCTCAATGTCCTTCCTGTCAGCTGTTGCTGCAAAATTGCTGCCTGCAGGCGCTCACCCTAAGGGTCAAGGTGTACTCTTACTGGTCTTTGTTGAAGGGGGTGTGTCCCAGTTTTCGTGAGTTTTTTTTACCCCTTTAAACCCGAAGAAATGGGGACTTTACATAGAGTAATATGAGTTTTATGAATGTTAAAAAAAAATTAATATATTTTTAAAATAGCAGAGATTTAGCTCTCCAAAGTATTAAGGTGCTCGAAGACTTCAACTGTTCGCCTGTGTGTTCGAGGATAGCACTGGTGTCGCATTTGAGTTAGTTAAGATAATCTTCTAGACCTTTTTTTAGCATTTTTCTGACGTTGTTTGTAACCTTAATAAGTTAGAGCATAGTTATTGTTGTAACCAGACATCATTGTTTGCCGGTGCGGCAAGGTTCGGGGATTATCTGTTCGATGTATCTAAGGTACGCGCAGTGTAGAGGCACCTTTAATTGTACGTGAAATAGCATGTTGATGTGGTCATGGAAGAATTCATTCCAATGTGTAAACATGTATGCTGCAAGAACGAATTTTGATCATCAATCGAAGTCAGAGTTGACGTTGATTACTCTTTAACTCTCTTTGCTTTCATAAAGGCGTACCTAAATTCAATTTTTTTAAGGTTTTCTGACAAAATATCATGTTTTGAGTTGGTTTAGCAAGTACATAGATTTGAAAACTATTTATCAGGAGGCACTCTAGGAAATTTATTGATCAATCTTTATATTCTTAAGTAGTTTCTTTCAAAATGTTAAAATTTGATATATGTGTTAGTTAAGCTCATTTTACCAAAAAATACATACGTATAACCCACACACATGGACAAATGGACTTGGCTAATGACGAACTCTCAATCAGCGATCATCGTTTGTCGTCAATATCCGGAGGTTCGTTCCATTCTCTTGTCTATATACAGTTCCTTCTACAACCTTTCAAAGTCTTGATCAATGGTTGAAGAAGTTTGTTACCAATAATTATATTCTTTGACGATCTTGGTTTTAATAAATTTGATGCTTATAGTTAGTATCTTGGAATAAATAAAAGTGTTATTCTTTTGTAATTATTTCGTTCTATACTTCCAAATTTTAAATGTAAAATTATAATTAGGTCACTAACCCAGCTATTATTCCTCAGTCATACTTAAACTATCACTAATATCATATTATAAAAATCATATAATAAAGAAGATGGATTAGTTAACAGTAATAATTTTCATTGACAATTTCAGTTAAATTTAAAGTTTATAATACCGCTAAATAAATAAAACTATTCTTTCAAAATGTTAAAATTATGGCTGCTTACTTTTTGCCCTTTATGATATTTATGTTATTCACTAAAATTTTTTTTTTCCTAAAAAGTATCATTAACTTCTTATAGTTTAGAAAACGGGTATTGCTAACAATTTTCCTAATGGTGTCATCAAATGATGGATCTATTCCTCTATGGTCTATTTATTTGATATATGGGTTAGTTAAGCTTACTTTACCTAAAAATGAAAAGTTTTACCAAAAAATACATACATATAACCCACACACATTACTACATACATTTTAAATGTTAACTCATATTGTGATTTAGATCCATGATCATTTGTCAGTTACATGTAGGATTTGTCAATTATTAAGAAAATAAAAGAGATCGGTGTGAACGAGACGAAGGGCTGGGCTACTCGCAAAATGATATTTTTACACCGAGGGGAACTGGTTCGGAATCATGGTCAGTGCCAACTTTCTCTGTCTCGTGTGGGAAAAAGTGGATGCGAGCGAAACCTCCGAACCACCGACCGGTAGATGATATGCTGGCTCACAGGTGAGAGGGGGGGGGAGGAGGGGGCACGTCCCAGCAAACCGGTTTGGGGCCTCCACCTCCCGAATCAAAGCTCACGAAGGACGCTCTCTCGTCTTGCTAATAGGTACTTATTATAGTACTTATCATATATAGCGTGCTTGTGTTTGTGTGTGTGTGCGTATGTGCGCGTGTGCATCGATTGCGTTTGTTTGCCGTGTGCATCAACTTCTTTCATTAAGGGGGAAGAGTATCAAAGTAATGGCCTTCCACTGTTGCAAATTAGGCATTCAATATACAGAACACTGGTCAAAATGAATATAGCTTCTTTACGTAGAAGTGTTTGGTGGTCAATCCGTGATTGGTTATCACCAATCAATTGGTGATCATTATACCAGGATATGGGAGTTGAGGAGAGAGGACAAGATCAATTTTTAAAAAAAATAATCCTAATAATAGTATTTATCCCGCCCATTTTTGTGTTCATACATAGCTTCTAGTATACACGCAATGCCTGACCGAATACTGAAACACAAAATAATATTTATATTAAAACGATTCAATATCAATTAAAACTGAGAGATGTGTTGAAGATGGACAAATATACAAATTGTCACTACGTTATGACCAAACATGGAAACTGGCCTGTCTCAGGCCTTATCGTTTTTACTAAATTTATGACAGACTTACTGTAGTTAATAAAAGAAATTGATTTTGGTCGAACAACAGAAGGGCATCACTAAAACTGGTGTTTAGAGGTGTTAACTATTTTTTCAATTACGATAGGTTAAATGATGGTCAGGATTTTCAGTTTACAATGATTTTATTGTGGTAAGCCAATGTTTCGATCCAACTTGTGGATCTTCATCAGGGCTACTGAGTCCAGGTGGATACTCCTTTATGAAGTATCCACCTGGACTCAGTAGCCCTGATGAAGATCCACAAGTTGGATCGAAACGTTGGCTTACCACAATAAAATCGTTGTAAACTGAAAATCCTGACCATCATTTAACCTATTATATAATTTACGATTATTATTATTTTTTACTTTTTTGTTCTATTACAGTCAATTTACTATGTAATAATTTGACAAATTTCTAATTTATTTGCAAACTTCTGCAAAATTACACAACATATTCAGTATTCCTTAAAAAGGCATAAGCGTGAAATATATAAATATATATAGATGAATAAATAATCATACTTTTTCAGATCGATTTGATTTATCTTCTCCTACCGGATTTACTGCTAATAGGAAACTTCATAGGCCGAATCCCAGCTTAGTTGGAACAAAAAAGCCCCTTTAAAAAAACAATCTGTTTGGACATTTTTAAATCCTTGATTAGACTACAGAACAAAAAAAGATCTCTTATAGTCAATTCCACCAACTCATAAATCTATAGACTTGACATAGAATATGCTTGGCAAAAATGAATATTTATGACGATTTATCTCTCTTGGTGATTGTATATTTTTAGTTAAGTAGTATGTGCAAATATTGATTGTAAAAAAACAAAAAAAAAACATAAGTTTACTCAGTACCAGTGAATCTCCGTTCTTGACTTTCCCGGTTCTTACCCGGTACTTTAGCTTGGTGTTTCAAATCCTTTATCAATAAACGGTTTGATAATAATTACTTAATAACTTTCTTCAAATGATGGTGTCTGTACTACTCATAAGTTTATATATTTTTTGGGGGAGGTTTACGTAAAGATAAAGTTTATAAATTTTTTAAAATTTCATCAAATGTGTCCTCGCAATTATATTATTGTGGCTATTATCGCTAATAATAATATTCGGTATTAATCCCCCAACCTCTCCCCTGCTTTAAGGAACCCAATATTTTAGGTTATCATAAGTCCCAAGGCCAAACGATGTCCAGTTTGTTTGGGTTAGCTAAAGATGGGATATTGGGGTCACCTGCGGTGTAGTGGTTAGCATGGCAACCTACAATACTAAAGGTCACGGGTTCGCGTCCCGAGGTGGCCCTAGGATTTTTCAATGGGAGTATATTTTTTTTTTGTCCTCCCCCTTCCTCGCCTGTGAGGCTATACGGGGTTTTCCGGGCCAGGGGAGAGGGTGGGGGATGAATGCCGAGTATTATTAAATGTCCCCTGGCTCCGATGCCATGGGCAACGTGTATTTTCTGACGCGTTTGTCCACTCGGCCATCCTGCCACCTTTTTTTAATGGGAGTAAAAAATCCTTAGCTATGCCGTCCCTCGGATAGGACGTAAAATGGAGGTCCCAAGCCTGTACGATGCCAGGTACTCGTTAAAGATCCCTATCCTAATTATACCTGGATAAGCAAAATTTAGGTCTCCCACTGTATCATCGTCCGATTTGTCTTAGTGGCATAATTGACGTTAAACAAACAAACAAAGATGGGATAACAAAATATACGCTTTCGTTCACGATATAGCATTAAGAGATTGATATTGTTTGTTAGTGTTACTGTCGTAATTAATTAATGATATGTATAATTTTAAGGAATAAATTATAATAAATTAAAAAAATTAATGTTCGGTGTTTTGTTGTCCTGTATTATTTCTTTCTTTATTGAAAACCTTGACGTTAACGTTTTAGTAGTATTATTGTATACTTTATTTGACCTCATTCCATATCTTTTAGTTGGTCCAAACTAAGAAGTTTCCATGATACGTGGAATTTCTGGAAACCTTAAAAAAACTGTTACTTCAATAATTGATCATTGAATATTAAATTTTCTAATATTCACTCCCTTGTCATCCGAAGCCGTACTATAACAGCCTCCGAACTCCGGATTTGATATCCCGGATAATATTGAGAACCGTTCGTTTGATTACGTCTCTTCTGAGAAGCGGCCATTCGGGCTAAAGTACAGTTTGAATTCTGCAGTCAAACTTCCTCAGGATATTCTGAGCAAATGGACTTGGCTAATGACGATCTCTCAATCAGCCATCATCGTTTGTCGTCAATATCCGGAGGTTTGTTCCATTCGCTTGCCTATATTCAGTTCCTTCAAGAACCCTTCAAAGTCTTGATCAATGGTTGAAGAAGTTTTATTAACAATAATTGTTTTCATTGAAGATCTTATTTTTAATAAATTCTATGTTTATTGTATCGTGGAATAAATAAAACTTTTATTCTTTTGTAATTATTTCGATGTATAGTTCCAAATTTTAAATGTAAAATTATAAAAATTAGGTCGCTAACCCAGGTTATTTTAACCAGTGTGAGATTACCTATATTTATTCCTTAGATATATTTAAATTAATCACTAATATCATATTATAAAGGTCATATAATAAAGAAATTAACAGTAATAAATTTTCTTTGATTACTTTTATTTAAATTTTAAGTTTATAATACTACTGAATAAATAAAACCATTTTTTTTATAGTAGTATTCCTTAATTTTAAATGTAAAATTATAAGGATGATGTCACTTTTATATTTTTTGTTGAATTTTTACAACTAACCTGCCATCATGATGCGGGGTGGGGGGTGGGGCTTCAGAGAGTTACAGTTAACACAACCCATTCTATTTATAATATAATCTATCTATAATTAGAGTGCGGTGTCGTTATTTATTCGTTAAAACGGATCAAATAAATTTCAAACCGTCATATATAAAGTTTAAGTTAAAATTTGTTTCTCAAATAAAGTGAAAATAGAGCATTATAAAATTTTTAATTCGTTATTAATGTTATACTTGCAAATATAAGTTAGTACACAAAATCAAAGTACTGTAAGCCTGTCTGTTACGTTCACCCATAAAACCTAAGTAACAAATTTATTCTGTTTAGGCCCCTATTTTTTTCCCCTTGACTAAGATCAATTGGGATATTAATCGTTTGAACTAACTATAGCAGATACCTGTGGAGGTGTAGATTTTAGACCTAGGTGTGAGGATTGCGTTAAGGAGGGTGACTTGGCGGGATTGGGTTTGATGAGGGTTGATAGGTTGATTGCTAGGTGGTAGCGTAGTTCTAGAACGCCGTGATAGTTCCAGAACCCTGTGATAGGCCCTATCGAATGGAACATGGGGTCTGTACTATTTAGGCAAGGGGAATTTACATGTCTTTAGCTTACCAATGGGTTTTCTTTTTCTAATTTTTATCTATATTTATATTATATTTATTTATATTAATTATTTATTTCAGAGTCCCATAGCGCGGTCGACCTTTGAAATTCAATCAGTATGGTGTAAGGATGGCTTTGGACAATCAATTTCAGTTATATTTATTCAATTGAAATTAATATTATTTTAAAGAGTAGATAAACATTTTCGTTACACAAATAAATGAAATTACGCTGTAACATTTTGCTTATTTTTCATTAAATCGAATTATAATAATTCAAAAAACTATCGATAGTCTAAATAGTTTATAACTGTCGATAGTACTATCCGTGTGATGCCCTGGAATAATTTAGGTTAGGCAGAGTATTTAAATACTCTAAGCCCTTTGGCTTTTGCCTATTTTGAGGGGTTTTAGGATTTTCGACTAAGGAGTTTCGTCTCGATAAGCCATAGGTGCCTAGGAATTCAAAGATGTTATTGAATATTACCTTGCATAACTACGTTTCATCTCTGGTGTTCTTCATCTTTTATTGACATATACCTACTACTATTTATTTAAATGCATATAAAACTTTCATGATTTAACTCTACGATATTTTGTTCTAACGTAAAGAACTATCCTTAGAACTGTCCTATTTTGTGTTAAATTTGATTTTTCACCGAAACGAATTGTTTTAAGTTTAACACCTAATTTTTGGGCCGTGTTATATAAATACATTATTAGATCGGGAAAATAGGAATTTCGCTCTTCAAATACCGGTTAATGATAAATACATGTCGCGGTTTCTTTTTATTGACGCAGCGTTTCCTCTAGACTCTTATCTCTGCTCATGATTATTAATCTCGACTTTTAATTGATAAAATTGTAATTTATAACCCTCCATGGGAATGTGAAGGTTAGGAGTTGAGTAATTAAGTTTATTTTTCTCATCTTAGACCATTTGTTATTTACAAGTATTCCAAATATTTGTAATTTCAATCCTTCATGCGGTATTTATTAATTGCGATTGCGTAATCGTTTTATCTTATCGATTGTTCTTCAATAATACCTAATGTATGGTAATTGTTTCAGTGAACCAAATAAGTATCTCCATAATTTATTTTAATACTTTATTTGTGTGTGATTTATATACAGAGACTTTATATTGAA
This sequence comes from Aelia acuminata, assembly GCA_911387785.2. Lineage (NCBI taxonomy): Eukaryota > Metazoa > Arthropoda > Insecta > Hemiptera > Pentatomidae > Aelia > Aelia acuminata. Next base: position 30,213,317 of record OU426982.1, on the reverse strand, counting down.
AGAAGTTAAGGCTTTTATATTCAATCACCTAACTTCGGTACAATGATTATATGGTGTGGATATTTTTAATATTTGAAAATAGTATGGATATAAATGTTGATCAACATAATTGATACTGCATTATTTTATGTGTTAATATTTTGTCCTCCATATTCTTTATTATATTTAATTATTAGTAAAGAGCATTTACATTGTAGTCTTGGATTCACAATTGTTTTAAATTGTTCAAAAATAATAACAAAAAATGATGGAAGATGATCTATATGGAGAGTCCACGGAAGAAAGGGGGAGAGTCAATTTTTTTCCGAATTGTAGTTATATATATAATTGTTCGTCTAGTTGAGTAGAATATGTTGGTGAAAAGAAATAGTCGGAAAAAATGATAGTCGGTTGGTTACAAGCGATGGAAAGAACCACATACTCGGAAGAAATGTCCTCGCGGAAAAACCTAGAATGGGGGAGAGTCATGTTAGAAGTTGTATGGGTTGTGTATTAATATCACCATTTCATCAATAAAACAGGGAAGAAAGGGGGAGCGTCCAGGTCTGTCTACCTTTCTGAAATGTTTAGATTGTTTTTTTTAGAGCGTGTTATGTCTGTTTGGAGGAAATTTATTATTTTGACACGCAAAACAAAAAGGACATATAAAAAAATTGAAGAAGAATGATAAAAGATACTTAGGTAATTAAAGATCCAAACCTAAAAACTCGATTTTCTCGGAAAGCACTCCAAATGACATCCCCCCTTTCTTCCGTGGACTCTTCATATTGTATCTTTCTATTTCTTTGTTAATATGTATCAAAAATATATGACATATTAATGTGTCAATAATGAGGGCATTCCTAATATGGGTATTTATGAGTACATCATTACCTATTATGAGTACCTATTAAAAATTGTTTTATGTAGATATTCTCGAAAAACCGATATTTTGTTTGAATTTTCAAATTTCGCATTAATGAAGCATAATTGATCAGTTTTCAATTAGGAAAAAATCCTTTCAAAAATTTAAACTATCTTTGTAATTTAAAAAAATAATGTAGAACCCTATACATTAATTCTGCGTTAAGTCTGGTATAAATATTTATTATCTTATTACCTATATATGTATACATATTAATATTACTGTAAAAAGTAGCCATTCTTTTGGTATTTCTGACAAAATTTCAACTTTTAATAAGGAAAATCTGATATTATGGAAAAACCGTTTAAACTTTTTTAATATTCGTGCCTTGAAAAGTAAGAAGAAAATTCGATTTAACCGCTTTTTCACTGAGATCACAAAATTAAGAACAGAAATGTTAATAATTTAAAAAGCAAAAACATTAATTTTAATTTATTGTTAAACGCTTCGGCATTTACGCCATTATCAAGGGTCACAATTGCTGTGGCCATAAAAAATCTTTGCAAATAAATAGGCTAAATGCCCTTGTCAAAGAAAAATTAAAACTTATAGTAGTCGAAAACAGTCTTATTTTATTAAAGCAAGAAAGTCAAAATTTTTACTAAATACGCATTTAGCCTATTTAATTGCAAAGAATTTTTATTACATAAGAATTGTTACCTTGATAATGCTGAAACGTCGAATATTGAATTTAAAATATGGGGCTTAAGTAGAGGATCGTATAAATGCTTGACTTTTAATTTTAATGATGCGCAAACGCATCTCTGTGATGAAATTGGTTAAAACCAGTGTTAATAACTATTAATTCCATCTTAATACGTTCACACGTTTTATTACTCGTGTTAAAATAGCATAAAATATTTTTATTCGATATAATAGGAATTTATTCAAACCATTATGAGATTGTATTGTATTGTTTATTTCATTATTCTGCACGCTGGCCGAAGCATCCCTAATGAATCGCGGCGTTTCCAGAGAATACTAGACAGGTGTTGTGTAAGGCGCCTGTCATAGCATTGCATAATCCTCGTATTTTTACCATTGTTACAATGGATTCCTTCGCGCGAAGGACTCTACGGGAACCAGCATTTTTTTCGTTTTTTGCTGATCTATTCAGTTCTGATTGATGTAACGTCACTTCGTAATAGCTATTTAGCTGAAATAGATCGGTGTAATTGCTTCTACAAGATAAAGTTGTCGAGATATATATTTTTAAAACAATAACTTACATTTATACTTCGTGATTGGGAAAATTCCTACTGTGGACACTGCGGTCGTAGTGATAGATTTCAATCTCTCCCGTCCTGTGTTTGCGGTTTGTTCGAAGACAAAAAAAGTATCTCACGCATGAAGGTGCTTTTATACTGTGCGAACCTCACCCTCGAACAGCCTGTTCGGAACATTGTTCCACTAATCTAAATAAGACACGAACTCGAACAGTTACTTTTCTGTTCGCCAGTGTGTTCGGGGATAGCGCTAGTGTCGTTTTTGAGTCAGTTTTAAGATAAGTTTCTTGAACTTCTGTTAGCATTTTTCTGACGTTGCTTTTATCCATATTAAGTTAGAGGAAAAATCACAATAGCCGCTCGTTCCGAGTCAGTCTTAGTAATGAAAATTATTGAATTAAGGTGCATATGTGCGGTAAGACATCATTGTTTGCTACCCTTCACGTTTCAGTGTAAATAGCTGTTCGTAGTACGCCGGTACAGCAAGATTCGGCGGATTATCAGTTCGATATATCTGAGGTTCGTATTGTGTAAAGACACCTTTAATAATTGTAGGTGAAATAATAAGGTGGTGCGGTTATAAAAGAATTTTTCCCATGTTTTAACATGTATATTGCTATGTTGCAAGAACAAACTTTGATCATCAATCGAAGCCTGAATTGACGTTGATATATCCGTAGCTCTCTTTGACTTCATAATGGCGTACTCCAATTCAATATTTTTAAGGTTTTCTGACAAAAAAAAAAACATGTTTAAAGTTGGTTTAGCAAGTTAATTGAAGGATATTTGAAAACTATTGTTCTGGAGGCATTGTAGAATATTTACTGATCAATCTTTATATTCTCAAGTAGTTTCTTTCAAAAGTTTAAAATTATAGCCACTTACTTTTTGCCCTTTATGATTTTTATTATGTTCACTAAATAATTTTGTTTTCCTAAAAAGTATCATTATACTTCTTATAGTTCAGAAAACGGGTATTACTAACAATTTTCCTAAAGGTGTCATCAAATGTAGGATCTGTTCCTCTATGGACTATTTTGTTTTGAAATATGGGTTAGTTAAGCTTATTTTACCAAAAAATACATACATATAACCCACACACATTACTACATTCTGACGTTGCTTTTATCCATATTAAGTTAGAGGACAAATCAGAACAGCCGCTAGTTCCAAGTCAGTCTTTGTAATGAAAATTAGTGAATTAGGGTGCATAGGTGCGGTCAGACATAATCGTCTGCTCGACTTCACGTTTAAGTGTAAACAACAAGTGTAAACAAGTTCGTGGTACGCCTGTGCGGCAAGCTTCGGGGTTTACCTGTTCGAGGGCGAAGTTCGCACAGTGTAAAGGCACCTTCAAAAGTATTGATTTATGAAAAGATTACAAGTTTTTAAAATGTGAAGATTTTAGAAATATTTTTTTTGGAAAACTTCTCTCCTATTTTTATTTATTATCATATCATTTTATTTATTACGTTTTAGAAACAAAGATGACGAATGTAAGTAGCCTAATCATCTGCATAGACTTCACCGTCTGCTCTACTTCATGTTTAAGTGTAAATAGCTGTTCGTTTTCGCCGGTACGGCAAGGTTCGGGGTTTACCTGTTCGAGGGTGAAGTTCGCACAGTGTAAAGGCAACTTCAAAAGTATTGATTTATGAAAAGATTACAAGCTTTTACAATATGAAGATTTTAGAAATGGTTTTTTTTTTTTTGGAAAATTTTACTCCTATTTCAATTTACTATCCTCTTACATTTTAAAAACAAAAATGTCGAATGTAAGTAGCCTAAAAATATTCGTCTCTTCATATGAATTGATTTAAGAAAATATTATCAATTCTCATTTATAAACAAAATCTTTAGTTTTATTTTATCCTGTTTCTATAAAATTTCCTTTCCAATGTATTCTAAATCATTATTTGGTTTGTCTGTAAAATTTCATCTTTGGACCGTACGCTGTTATAAACCGCCAAAAATGAGACTTACTTGTGGTTAGCAGAATAATTTTAGTGATTTTTAATTTCCAAAATATTTTAACCATTAATTTTATTTGAAGAATATCATAATTTACAATGCCACACAAACAATACAAACTCAAGTAATAAAGAAGGTTACAAAAAGTATCAACTTGTAACGATGCAATTACACAAAAATAACCATATGATTCGAGCTACAGAACAGGACTAACTCTCCAGTCCGTCGCTCCTTATATTGTCAAAATCAGAATATTATAGAGCGTTCCAAACAAGCTTAAAAGTACTCGAACTGTCACGATCATGTACCAGAACAGTTTCTTCTAACTGTTTCATCAAAAAGTCTAGAACTCTTTTCAATCATGTATTTTTTTTTTTTCTCATTATAATATAGTTTTGTATATCAATAATGTGTTGTTGTTTTTAAACTCACTTTTCCCTGTTTAATTTAAAGGTGGGTAATGAATGAAAAGCTAACGAAACTGAGGTATAAGTTTATTTAATTTGTTAAAAATCAGTTAAAAAGAAAGATCAACAAACTACATAAATTTTCGGTTACAATCATTTTAAAACACAAAAGGATATTAACATTCATATCAGCTATTCAATTCACTTCTTTATCTAGTCTAGTTTTAAAGGTGAAATTTCGGTCATTATCAGGGCTTTAAAAAAACATTCCCCATTAATTTAAAATAATAATTTTTTCATAAATTTAATTTTGTATCTTTGTTTTTACCATTATCCGTACTCATTTTTCAATACATTTCCCCATATTCTTACCTACCATTCAGTTTTTCATATATTAGTAACTAGATAGGTAAAATGAGAATTCAAGGCAATGTGATATAAAAAGAAACTCGTCTATCTGTGTTATTCTATTTGGAGATAGTGTGGAGCATGGGTCTCTAAATAGGAATGCAAAAAAAAGACATCTATGCTCAATATACAAAACATCGATGTTGATAAAACATCGCTTAAAAACCTTAGATGTTTGTAACATCGTTGTTTTTAACATCCCATTTTAAACCGATTCAGTAACTTCAAGCAGTAGCCGGAACGTATTTAAACATCGATAATTTTTTGTCGATTTAGCATCCTTAGTAGGGTCGTAGGAACTTATTTTTGTGAGAATATTATTAAATAATTTTGATAAGTTAACTAAACTAAGATTGTGACTTAGCGTTTTCCTAAAAGCCCCCAGTAACTTCTGATATATATACCAACTTGTACTGTCTTATAAATAGGATGCTGGGTGCTAGTTGAGCTAAAGGACTGCTAAGATTTTTCTTTTAGTAATACAGCATGAATTGCTGCGAGATTTATCTTGTTTGGGGATGAAATGTTTTCAATAGGTATTATTGAGAAAATATTTTTCTATTCAATAAGTAAAAACAATTCTCGATATCTTAAAAAACGAATACAACATTTTATTATGTTCGAAATATTCGATTTTTTTTATTGTTGATAAATTACACTAACATTGATTCATTTTAGCCGACCTTTTATTAAAACCCGTTTTTCTCGATTTTTAACGCTTTTGATTATCGTTTAATGAAAAATTAATGTTAAAAAAAAAGGATTAACCATCTAGATAGAACAATTTTCACACTCCTAAAAAAAAGGGAAAGAGACATGATGAGTCTTGTTAGGACACCTTGAAAAAGTAATAAAAAAAATTCTTAAACTATTTTTAATTTTTTGATAACCGTTACTTTTCTTAAAAAATAACATTAGCTCAACGTAAAATATCGGCGTTAACATAACATCGAAACAGAAAACATCGGCTTCAAAATATATCGATGTCAATAACATCGACATAGGCGTCTCATCCCTGAGATCGACATAGATAGATGTCTGATCCCTTGCTCTAAGCTATTCATCAACGGATCTATACAGAACTATGAATGGCCCAGTAGTTAGCAATATACCACGTGGAAGACCCATATAACTAGATTGCAAGGCAGGATCAACAAAAGATATATTACACTATTTGTATATATAGGGTATATAAGCTACTTAATTTATTAACTAATACATAGTAATATTTATAAAAAAAGCTAAGTACCTTTCTTAATAGATGTATATATATATATATATATATATATATATATATATATATATAGTATTTAGTATCCTATAGAGCGTATTTAGTGGGCCATGGGCATATGTGAGGGTTGAAGTAAAGAATAGATGAGTTTAAATTGTAGATTATTTATTTTTTGTAACATAAATTAAAGGTATTTACCTGTCTTTGTTTACAGATCTTCTTTGAACACTATGTTTGAAGTTACGATATGGTGATCTGTGATTGTTGGTGGGTTTGTTTTATTTACACAGTCATACATGTCACTCACTGAAAGAGCGCACCCTGGAAAACGCTACATACTTTAATTACACACATTTCGGTTTCGCGGAAAGCGAGTGCGCTGATTCTATTGACTGAAATCGCACGTTTTTGCTTTTAACTCGCAAACGACGGCGAAAATCGGAAACGTGTATTTAACCAAAAATGTTCGTCTCGACAAACTGAAGAAATGACACCTTCGAAAAAGCCCTGCGACCATTATCGCTGAGAATTGCAGTTTTTCGCTAACAACTCGCAAACGTCGGGGTTAATCAGAAATTTACAGAAAAAATGTATAGTACTGAAAATGTTCTCTTTCAAAACCTTAAAACATCGATACCATTTAGAAACCTCTATTACCGAAACTGCGGTTTTGCGCTTATAACTCGCAATCGAAGTCGAAATGAGTGATTTGTATATTTTTTCGATTATTTTAGCTGTTAAGGAAAGCTTTAAAATGATGCCTGGAGGAAGATTTAATGAAGTATTAAGGAAGTTGTGGCGTACTGAAAAAAAAGGCCTTGAGAAATAATATATTATATGATATTCTTTATAATTATTGATTTTCTACCTACGCCATTTATGTGCATATTATTATTCTCTACAGTTCAATAAACAGCCGCCATATTATCTAACATGTGAGTCGAATCTTTTTCCAGTTACCGGTAAACGTTCGACTGTCACGGTTTAACTGCTCGACAGTACCTTAGTTGTCTTGACATTTTTTATCGTTTTATTAGGTTTGTGATGTTACATTCCATACATCTTGTTGGTGATGGCTGTTTTCACGTTGTGTAAATGGATAGTAGTTATTGTTTTTTATGTCACAATGATAGTGATTTTCCGGATAAACATAGTTTTCTAGTGCGGAAAAACACAATAGTGTTTTGGTTGTATATGAGCTTGACATTGATTCGATCCGAGTTTATGCTTCGTTTCTTTCGAATCAGTTACCCGGCCTTATTTATCTGCCATCCCAGAGAGTACTTGGTTATGTCGAAATTCCTTACTCTTCTGAGCGCGACTTTAATAGTTCGAACAATATTCATATAGAATCAGGTTATACTAAATTCATTATCAAGCATTAAAATTTAGTCAAAAATACCAAAATAGTGGCTACTGATTAGGATCATTTAATCAACTTATATTATATTAGATGTTACCAGTAATGAGATATTAGAGTTAAATTGCTGCGTCTTACAAGAGTTAAGTGTACTTAACTCTTATGGTTATTTGGTAATTATTGCAGGGAAGTCTATGTAAAAGGGAGAACCATAGATTTTATTTTTCCTAAAGTTAGTTTCCTTGTACTTTTCACGTTTGTGAAGTAAGCAATCGATATATGAATTGCTTTCATTATGACACTTATATTTCACTTGTGCTGTCATCAGTCAGCTGTTTTATATACAGTAGGTCTACTGTCGACCTTTAAACAAGAATGAAAGTCTCACTGTCGGGACAATAATATGAAAATGAAACTGCCACTGTAAAACTGGCTTGAACTTTTTTTTAGACGGAGCTAAAAATAAGTGATGGGCTGCCACATTTACTTTTAAATATGTCAAAGTGGAACCCAACATGTAGAAAATGAAAATAAATCTTAGATTTTACAGGGGCGCTCGCAGGATATTAAAATAAAAATGATTGTTATTTAAAAATTAAAATATTTTTTGTGTTTAATACTTTTTTTGGTCCTACCCTTCCTCGACTTGAAGGCTATACGGGGTTTCCCGGGCCAGGGAAGAGGGTGGGGTAGGGATGCGACATCGATGTCGATGTTTTTGAAACATCGATGTTTTGCGCAAAACATCGATGTTTTTAACATCGATGTTACGCAGCCGATGTTTTCCGACCATCGATGTTTTTAGACCGATGTTAACATCGATGTTTTTAATAGCAGACTTTTTTTTTTTTTTTTTTTTTTTTTTTTTTTTTTTTGGTATAAGAATAAATATGTTTTAACATCGATGGTTTAGGTATAACAATGATGATTTTAACATAGATTTATTCGACAAATAAAAATATGTTTTAACATCGATGCTTTGGAAAAAAAGAAGTATACTTTAACATCGATGTTTTGACAATAACATCAAATTTTTTGAAAAAACTAATATCTTTTAAGATCGATACTTTATCATTAACAAACTTGTTTTCAACATCGATGTTTTGGACAAAACCAAACTGTAACATCTATGTTTTGACAATAACATCGATGTTTTTAACAGAAACAAAGCTGTTAATAACATCGATGTTTTAGATAAATATGTACTAACATCGATGTTATGGACAAAAACAAATTTTTTTTAACATCGATGTTTTTTAACAAAAACAAGTATACTTTAACATCTTTGTTTTGACAATAACATCGATGTTTTAGATAAATATGTATTAACATCGATGTTATGGACAAAAACAAATTATACTTTAGCATCTATGTTTTGACAATAACATCGATGTTTTGACATTAACATCGATGTTTTTAACAAAAAAAGTATACTTTAACATCTATGTTTTGACAATAACATCGCTGTTGTGGATAAATATATATTAAACTCGATGTTATGGACAAAAACGAATTTATTTTAACATCCATGTTTTAACAATAACATCGATGCTTTAGACAAAAAACAACAATATATACATATTCTTAACATCGATGTTTTAGTTAAAACAAAGATGCTTTAACATTAACGAACTTGTTTTCGACATCGATGTTTTTAACAAAAACAAGTATACTTTAACATATATGTTTTGACAATAACATCCATGTTTTGACAATAATATCGATGTTTTTAACGGAAACAAAGCTGTTAATAACTTCGATGTTTTTAACAAAAACAAAGCTGTTAAAAACATCGATGTTATAGACTAAAACAAATTTATTTTAACATCGATGTTTTTAACAAAAACAAGTATACTTTAACATCTATGTTTTGACAAGAACATCGATGTTTTGGATAAATATGTATTAACATCGATGTTATGGACAAAAAATAATTTTTTTTAACATCGATGTTTTTTAACAAAAACAAGGATACTTTAACATCTTTGTTTTGACAATAACATCGATGTTTTGGATAAATATGTATTAACATCGATGTTATGGACAAAAACAATTTTTTTTTAACATCGATGTTGTCAACAATAACAAGTATACTTTAACATATATGTTTTGACATTAACATCGATGTTTTGACATTAACATCGATGTTTTTAAGAGAAATAAAGCTGTTAATAACATAGATGTTTTTAACAAAAACAAATCTGTCAATAACATCGTTGTTATGGACAAAAACAAATTTGTTTTAACATCGATGTTTTTAACAAAAACAATTATACTTTAACATCTATGTTTTGACAATAACATCGCTGTTGTGGATAAATATATATTAAACTCGATGTTATGGACAAAAACAAATTTATTTTAACATCCGTGTTTTAACAATAACATCGATGCTTTAGACAAAAAACAACAATATATACATATTCTTAACATCGATGTTTTAGTTAAAACAAAGATGCTTTAACATTAACAAACTTGTTTTCGACATCGATGTTTTGACAATAACATCGATGTTTTTAACAAAAACAAGTATACTTTAACATATATGTTTTGACAATAATATCGATGTTTTTATCAGAAACAAAGCTGTTAATAACTTCGATGTTTTTAACAAAAACAAAGCTGTTAATAACATCGATGTTTTTAACAAAAACAAGTATACTTTAACATCTATGTTTTGACAATAACATCGATGTTTTTAACAGAAACAAAGCTGTTAATAACTTCGATGTTTTTAACAAATACAAAGCTGTTAATAACATTGATGTTATGGACTAAAACAAAATTTTTTTAACATCGATGTTTTTAACAAAAACAAAGCTGTTAATAACATCGATGTTATGGACAAAAGCAATTTTTTTTTAACATCGATGTTTTTAACAAAAACTAGGATACTTTACCATCTATGTTTTGACAATAACATCGATGTTATTGTATATTAAAGTATACTTGTTTTTCTTAAAAACATCGATGTTATTAACAGCTTTGTTTTTGTTAAAAACATCGATGTTATTGTCAAAACATCGATGTTAAATGATATTTGTTTTTGTTTAAAATCATCGATGTTAAAAAAAGTTTGTTTTTTTCCATAACATCGATGTTTTAAAATATTTATTTTTGTTCAAAACCAATTTGCTATGGTAAATGCATCGTTGTCGAAAACAAGTTTGTTAATGTTAGAGCATCTTTGTTTTAACTAAAACATCGATGTTAAGAATATATATATATATTGTTGTTTTTTTATAAAGCATCGATGTTATTGTTAAAACATCGATGTTAAAACAAATTTGTTTTTGTCCATAACATAGAGTTTAATATATATTTATCCCCAACATCGATGTTATTGGATATTAAAGTATACTTATTTTTCTTAAAAACGTCGATGTTATTAACAGCTTTGTTTTTGTTAAAAACATCGATGTTATTGTCAAAACATCGATGTTAAATGATATTAGTTTTTGTTAAAAAACATCGATGTTAAACAAAGTTTGTTTTTCTCCAAAACATCGATGTTTTAAAATATTTATTTTTGTTCAAAACCTATTTGCTATGGTAAATGCATCGTTGTCGAAAACAAGTTTGTTAATGTTAGAGCATCTTTGTTTTAACTAAAACATCGATGTTAAATGATACTTGTTTTTGTTAAAAACATCGATGTTATTAACAGCTTTGTTTTTGTTACAAACATCGATGTTATTGTCAAAACATCGATGTTAAATGATACTTGTTTTTGTTAAAAAGATCGATGTTAAAAAAAATTTGTTTTTGTCCATAACATCGATGTTTATAAATATTTATCCAAAAAATCGATGTTCTTGTCAAAACATAGATGTTAAAGTATACTTCTTTTGATAAAAAAATCGATGTTAAAAAAAATTTGTTTTAGTCCAAAACATCGATGTTATTAACAGCTTTGTTTTTGTTCATAACATTGAAGTTATTAACAGCTTGGTTTGTGTTAAAAACATCGATGTTATTGTCAAAACATCGATGTTAAATGATATTTCTTTTTGTTGAAAACATCGATGTTAAAAAAAGTTTGTTTTTCTCCAAACATCGATGTTTTAAAATATTTATTTTTGTTTAAAACCAATTTGCTATGGTAAATGCATCGATGTCGAAAACAAGTTTGTTAATGTTAGAGCATCTTTGTTTTAACTAAAACATCGATGTTAAGTATATATATATATATATATATATATATATATATATATATATATATTTATATATATATATATATATATATATATATATATATTGTTGTTTTCATCTAAAGCATCGATGTTATTGTTAAAACATCGATGTTAAAACAAATTTGTTTTTGTCCATAACATAGAGTTTAATATATATTTATCCCCAACATCGATGTTATTGGATATTAAAGTATACTTATTTTTCTTAAAAACGTCGATGTTATTAACAGCTTTGTTTTTGTTAAAAACGTCGATGTTATTGTCAAAACATCGATGTTAAATGATATTTGTTTTTGTTAAAAAACATCGATGTTAAACAAAGTTAGTTTTTCTCCAAAACATCGATCTTTTAAAATATTTATTTTTGTTCAAAACCTATTTGCTATGGTAAATGCATCGTTGTCGAAAACAACTTTGTTAATGTTAGAGCATCTTTGTTTTAACTAAAACATCGATGTTAAGTATATATATATATATATATATATATATATATATATATATATATATATATATATATATATTTATATATATATATATATATATATATATATATATATATTGTTGTTTTCATCTAAAGCATCGATGTTATTGTTAAAACATCGATGTTAAAACAAATTTGTTTTTGTCCATAACATAGAGTTTAATATATATTTATCCCCAACATCGATGTTATTGGATATTAAAGTATACTTACAATACAATACAATAAGGCTTAACGAACCCGAAGGCCCGACGCCGACACCACCAATCGGTCCCTACATACCTCCATCCACCTACCACCGTCCAATCCCAAATTCACAAGATCTGCTTTCACCGAATCTTCCCACCTTCGCCTAGGCCTACCCCTCGGCCGTTTTCCAGTCGGCAAAGCGTTTATCAATCTTTTAGGAATTCGTTCACTACTAAGACTCGTCATTTTGCATGCCCACTTTAGCCGACGAGCAGTAATAGAATTAAAGTATACTTATTTTTCTTAAAAACGTCGATGTTATTAACAGCTTTGTTTTTGTTAAAAACGTCGATGTTATTGTCAAAACATCGATGTTAAATGATATTTGTTTTTGTTAAAAAACATCGATGTTAAACAAAGTTAGTTTTTCTCCAAAACATCGATCTTTTAAAATATTTATTTTTGTTCAAAACCTATTTGCTATGGTAAATGCATCGTTGTCGAAAACAACTTTGTTAATGTTAGAGCATCTTTGTTTTAACTAAAACATCGATGTTAAATGATACTTGTTTTTGTTAAAAACATCGAAGTTATTAACAGCTTTGTTTTTGTTACAAACATCGATGTTATTGTCAAAACATCGATGTTAAATGATACTTGTTTTTGTTAAAAAAATCGATGTTAAAAAAAATTTGTTTTTGTCCATAACATCGATGTTTATAAATATTTATCCAAAACATCGATGTTATTGTCAAAACATAGATGTTAAATGATACTTGTTTTTGTTAAAAAGATCGATGTTAAAAAAAATTTGTTTTTGTCCATAACATCGATGTTTATAAATATTTATCCAAAAAATCGATGTTCTTGTCAAAACATAGATGTTAAAGTATACTTCTTTTGATAAAAAAATCGATGTTAAAAAAAATTTGTTTTAGTCCAAAACATCGATGTTATTAACAGCTTTGTTTTTGTTCATAACATTGAAGTTATTAACAGCTTGGTTTGTGTTAAAAACATCGATGTTAAATGATATTTCTTTTTGTTGAAAACATCGATGTTAATAAAGTTTGTTTTTCTCCAAACATCGATGTATTAAAATATTTATTTTTGTTTAAAACCAATTTGCTATGGTAAATGCATCGATGTCGAAAACAAGTTTGTTAATGTTAGAGCATCTTTGTTTTAACTAAAACATCGATGTTAAGTATATATATATATATATATATATATATATATATATATATATATATATTGTTGTTTTCATCTAAAGCATCGATGTTATTGTTAAAACATCGATGTTAAAACAAATTTGTTTTTGTCCATAACATAGAGTTTAATATATATTTATCCCCAACATCGATGTTATTGGATATTAAAGTATACTTATTTTTCTTAAAAACGTCGATGTTATTAACAGCTTTGTTTTTGTTAAAAACATCGATGTTATTGTCAAAACATCGATGTTAAATGATATTTCTTTTTGTTGAAAACATCGATGTTAAAAAAAGTTTGTTTTTCTCCAAACATCGATGTTTTAAAATATTTATTTTTGTTTAAAACCAATTTGCTATGGTAAATGCATCGATGTCGAAAACAAGTTTGTTAATGTTAGAGCATCTTTGTTTTAACTAAAACATCGATGTTAAGTATATATACATTGTTGTTTTCATCTAAAGCATCGATGTTATTGTTAAAACATCGATGTTAAAACAAATTTGTTTTTGTCCATAACATAAGAGTTTAATATATATTTATCCACAACATCGATGTTATTGTATATTAAAGTATACTTGTTTTTCTTAAAAACGTCGATGTTATTAGCAGCTTTGTTTTTGTTAAAAACATCGATGTTATTGTCAAAACATCGATGTTAAATGATACATGTTTTTGTTAAGAACATCGATGTTAAACGATATTTGTTTTTGTTAAAAACATCGATGTTAAAAAAAAGTTGTTTTTGTCCATAACATCGATGTTAATAAATATTTATCCAAAACATCGATGTTATTGTCAAAACATAGATGTTAAAGTGTACTTCTTTTGATAAAAACATCGATGTTAAAAAAAATTTGTTTTAGTCCAAAACATCGATCTTAATTACAGCTTTGTTTTTGTCCATAACATCGAAGTTATTAACAGCTTTGTTTTTGTTCAAAACATCGATGTTAAATGATATTTTTTTTGTTAAAAACATCGATGTTAAATAAAGTTTGTATTTCTCCAAAACATCGAAGTTTTAAAATATTTATTTTTATTCATAACCAATTTTCTATGGTAAATGCATCGATGTCGAAAATAAGTTTGTTAATGTTAGAGCATCTTTGTTTTAACTAAAACATCGATGTTAAGAATATATATATATATATATATATATATATATATATATATATATATATATATATATTGTGTTTTTATCTAAAGCATCGATGTTATTGTTAAAACATCGATGTTAAAACAAATTTGTTTTTTTCCATAACATAGAGTTTAATATATATTTATCCACAACATCGATGTTATTGTATATTAAAGTATACTTGTTTTTCTTAAAAACATCGATGTTATTAGTAGCTTTGTTTTTGTTAAAAACATCGATGTTATTGTCAAAACATCGATGTTAAATGATACTTGTTTTTGTTAAAAACATCGATGTTATTAACAGCTTTGTTTTTGTTAAAAACATCGATGTTAAATGATACTTGTTTTTGTTAAAAACATCGATGTTAAAAAAAATTTGTTTTTGTCCATAACATCGATGTTAATAAATATTTATCCAAAACATCGATGTTATTGTCAAAACATAGATGTTAAAGTATACTTCTTTTGATAAAAACATCGATGTTAAAAAAAATTTGTTTTAGTCCAAAACATCGATGTTATTAACACCTTTGTTTTAGTCCATAACATCGAACTTATTAACAGCTTTGTTTTTGTTAAAAACATTGATGTTATTGACAGATTTGTTTTTGTTAAAAACATCGATGTTATTGTCAAAACATCGATGTTAAATGATACTTGTTTTTGACCATAACATCGATGTTAATAAATATTTATCCAAAACATCGATGTTATTGTCAAAACATAGATGTTAAAGTATACTTCTTTTGATAAAAACATCGATGTTAAAAAAAAATTTGTTTTAGCCCATAACATCGAAGTTATTAACAGCTTTGTTTTTGTCCATAACATCGATGTTAATACACATTTATCCAAAACATGGATGTTATTGTCAAAACATAGATGTTAAAGTAAACTTGTTTTTGATAAAAACATCTATGTTAAAAAAAATTAGTTTTAGTCCATAACATCGATGTTATTAACAGCTTTGTTTTTCTCCAAAACATCGATGTTTTAAAATATTTATTTTTGTTCAAAACCAATTTGTTATGGTTAAAGCATCGATGTTTAAAACAACATATATGATGTAATTTCAAAACATGTCGAAAAAATCGAATTTTTTATAATTTAAATATGAATTATGAAATGCTTTACACTTTAACATCGATTTAATTACGTTTGGGCATTAATATGTTAATGTTTAAAGACTGTATAAATTAAAAAACATCGATGTCAAAAAACATCGATGTTCTTGAACATCGATGTTTTGTGATCGATGTTTAATCGACATCGATGTTTTGATTGCAAAAACATCGATGTTCAAAACATCGATGTTTTGCCTTCGATGTCGCATCTCTAGGGTGGGGGATGGATGCTTCGGCTTTCTAATCATTTGTAATCATCTAATCGATTGTAAGTGGCAACGCGTTTGCCCACTCGGCCATCCCGCTACCCACATTGTATGTACTGCTTAGTAAATACAGTTAATGGATATGAATTTATTTAATTTGTAGCCTTTACTTTCTCATATTTATGAGCGGGCGCTCATGTGTATTAGTACATTCTTGATATGTTAAACAGCAGAGATTTATTTAATCATGAGATATATTTTGGCGATGTAACTCCTGTTATTTACACAAAATGGATTTCAAACAATAATTCTTCCAAAAAAAAAAACATAAAATATTTTTCAAATAAAATAAACCGTTATCTTATTTATGGGAACAAGGACGAATATGTGTATATAAACTTTTATCTTATCCTGCCAGATGAAGCTGTATTATTGCTAAATATTTCAAAGTATCAACAATTTTTAGCAATAAATTTTATTGAGAAATGGTTTTAATTTTTTGGAATTATCTAGTTGATTGTTGGTTTAGTGTTGATAATAGCTCAAGTAGAAATGAAAGGGAGGGAGACGGAAAGAGAAATAGAGATATAGAGATATTTTGTTTTCATTGAGTACGGAGATAGATCATTGAGGAATTAGATAGGGTTATAAAGATTATTTGGTAACAGATAATTAGGAAATGTTGCTGGAAATGATAAGCTATCTTATATAACGCAGTTTAATGTCTATTTAACCGTTTATATAAGCATCGAATCTGAAGAAAAGAACTAAGGAAAACTGCCTTGACGATGCCTCATTAAAAAAAACATTGTAAAAGTGATCGATAAAGGTAAAACAAAATATAATATAATAGATCTACCTGAATTCCGTGGCATTTTTTGTAACGACTCAAATATTTTTTTCTTTTTAAATTTCGATATTACTTTGGTGTAAAAGCCGTGATACAATAATCGTTTCTTTTATATTGATTCTTCAACGAACAGGGCCAGATATTTTTATCTTTTCTGTACTAAATTTTATATAATTTAGTGTGAATTATATATTTTAATTAATTGAATATCAAAATTAATCAATATAAACGTAAAAACCGAATTTAATGCGAACTGTTGGACATTAATTTTTCATAAGTAGTACATCCCCATGTATCACTTTTTTCAGGGTCATATATTTTTAAAAAAACGGCTATTTTCTAAATGCGCTGAAGGAGTAGTATATTTTTGCTAGATCGTCAAATTTTAAATTCAATCCAAGCTAATTTTAAATGCCATAAATAAAAGGGGGTTTTAAAATTTAAAATTTTTATTCTTGTTCTTTTTCAAGCCGATAAAAAAGTCAGGTATTTTCTAAAGCGATGTGTCGTCATTACAAAAAGGTCCTAATATTTTTAAAATCGTTTAATCAATATTCAACGATTAAGGTTAGGAGTTGGATAAACAGGGATTTTCCTAGTCCAAACCGGAAAAATTGGATTTGGCTACTGGATGCTTACCCACCCTAAAAATATCAAAGATAAATCAAATTATAATAATAATATAAATCAACTTACACCGCCATCCAATGGACATTTACATAACTTACAAATAACTACACTCTATTGTAGTATAATAAATAATTAATGTGCAATTAAAAGACAATTGAGTTCATCAATATCGTTAAAAACTTGCTATATTTTAGGTTCGACGAAACTACACACCATGAACCAAATTTTATCAAGATAGGCTGAGTAGGATCGGATTTTATCCCAGGCAAACATCGTGAATTTGTACTATTAAACTTACTCTCCTGAAAAATCATGTTTTTTGAGATGTGGAGTTGTTGAAAGGAGTGAGCGAGGTGGCGAAAAATTATATTTTCTGTAATAAAATTTTCATCAATAAAAAGTGCGTGGACCTACTTGCTTTCCAACTTTTTAAAAGTGGTTCCCATTAGGCTAACATAATAAGGTTGATAAACTATTTATGAAAATTTATAGGCCTTTGAGGAGAAAACTTTTTTTGCAAGTTCTACGAAAATGTTTTGAAAATTTACTCTCTTGAAAGTTTATAAAAAAATAATATTAACAATAGATGATGAGTAAAATAATATGTATGATAAAAACATTAACAAAATAATTTAATACATATTTTTAAGGCTTGAATTCATTTTAGCGAAAAAGTATAAACATTTTTAGTACGCCTACGCCTTGAGTGGAAGTTTTAAAAATTAAACGGATCTATAAAACAAGATTACTAGATAGAGCTGTTGTCTAGTTGAGACTAACAGGATAACATCCCTAAAGAGTTGAGGAAAAAAGTGTCTGTTACGTAACATTTTAAAGATTACAGTGTTAACTGGTGTGTCTTGTCTACGGTTTCCTCTACTCTCTCTCTCTCTCCCTCTCTCTTTTCCTAATGTGACACAATAATTTAAACATATATAAAATATTTTATAGAATAAAAAAAATAACAAAAATCCGGTGCGATGCTCGCAACAAACAACATTCACTTACGTGAAATTGACGTTTTTCGATAATTCCTCAACTTCAATATTTTTCTAAATTTATATGCTTATATTTGTATAGCTCAATATGTTACGGAGTATTTGTATTGCACAACTTTAAAGTTCTCAATAATTTTCGATTCATTATTGCTTATTTCTATTTTAAGGGACCAAATTCATCAGTGACAATACGGGATATGAAATTATGGCTGTTACCTCTCGGGCATATACATACATCAAATATCCAGTTTGATCAAAATAGTTACAACAGTTATTAAGAAAATAAAATAAAACCTGCAAATGAGACAAAATTTAATAAGTAAAGTGCTCCCACTGTTTGACCTATTTTGATAAAATTTTCGCGGGCATATACATACATCAAATATCAGTTTGATCAAAAACGTTAGAGCCGTTTTTGATAAAATCGAAAAAAAAACGTAAAAATTAGACAAAATTTATTAAATTAAGTACCCCCTCCGTTTGACTAATTCTTGCTGTCACTCAGTTATTTAAACTCAGAGGATTAAGCAACACACACACACACAGACCATTTCGTGGGACTTGGTTATTTGGACTCAGGGGACCCCAAAACGTGTATTACCGTTAAAAAACGTAAGTCGAAATTTTTCAAGATCGCAATAATTTCCCTTAATATATATTTCATATATAGGTGAGTGCAAGTAAAAAAAAACTATTTATGTATTTTTAACAACAGGAAAAATGGTTTAAATGGTTGGATTCTATTATATATATATTATCTATTTTTAAGTATGCTGTGATATTGACAGTGTGAATATCAATTTTTGGATCAATGGATATCATTTTTATTGCTGCCTATTATAAATTAAATAAAGAAATGTTCATATATCTATATTTTTTTTTCCTCACACATTTATATGTTGTAGCTGTCTAATTATAAATTTATATTATTAATTTATATAATTTGATAATAATTTCTTTAGGAATAAGTAATAATGTAATTGAATATTTTTCTTCAAGTTTTTAGCAGTAATACTAATATAAAGTATATTCTATACTTATAGATAAACAAGCCTCTATTGCCGATTTTAATTCCCATGAATAGAGCTAATTCATATTTTTTACGGTAACTTTCGCTTAATACATACTCGTATATCAAAATAGGTAAGAATATCTTCACCGGGTCGTTGCTATCCTACAAGGTACGTTTGATTGCAAAAAAGGCATATCCCAATAATAATTGTGGTTATAGTCATTTTTTAATTATAATTAATTTTTTTCTACAGTGAACCTTTGTTATCTTGTGAGAGGAAAATACTCATGTTCCTCGTCTAAACTTAAGATTTACTATTCGTGATCATGGCCCCTGGAAACCATGAACAAAACTAAAAATTCATTCGTTCGATCTTATTTCTTATTCCAAAGTATTGATTGGATGGATTTTTTTCAGATACTTCTTACAGGTCACACTTTTTTTAAATTTGAAAATGTTGGTTCATCCTTTTTTTATTTTATGTTTTACGCATTCTATGAAGTATTATAAAACTTATTTACCGTATATATGTAAGTCTCACAGTTATTGTATATTTATCTCTGATGATTAAAAAAAATATATCTTGACATTGAATCTTATGAAAATCTAAAGAATTCCTTTGAAAGGCTCCGAAATCCAGGGCAGTGTGAAATATAGTGCAGATACTCCATCCATTATGTCCGCTTTAAAGATGAGGCGTTTTGAGGTTACCCGTGGAGGCAATCCATGGGAAATATAAACTGGGCCATAGTCCGCCTTCATTCTGGGACCTAGCTTATTATAGACAACTTACTTTGATCGTGAAAGAATTTATGTGTAGTCTTTCGTTGTCATATTCCTAATTTTTGAGTTGATTTTCCTATTAGATTTAGATCTAAAGTTAATAATCTTTAGATCAGATCTAAACTTTAAAAGTAAAATAAAATACATATATTAAGCCTCCGAACAAACATTTAACTATGTATCAGATCGTTTTTTTTTAATAACCGACTTTTTTTTACTAAATTAGATAAATAATTAAAAAATTTATATTTTCTGTACTGTAACTTTGGATTTATAGCGTTCTTGTTAGAAATATTTCTTCGATGCGCGATCATAAGGGCTTAAGTCACTATTCGAACATTTGGAGATTATGTCGTAATATTTTAGCACGAAATCAGAGCTACCGGTTGGTAATAAGGTCTTAAGTCAAACTATATTGTTTTAGGAAAATAACAATTACAAATAATATCAATAATTAGATTTTACATAACGTTTTGAAATTTGCTGTTGCTCTCCTGAAAAATTCAAAAATTTTTACTTAAGCCCTTTTGACCGCGCATTAAAGATTTATAGATATTGTTAGGATTGAGTTAATGATTTACTATTAAGGATTGATTTAGTTAATAATGACTTTCACCACCTTTTAGAGGGGAATTATTACTGAAAGAAAAAAACAGAAATGAAGTTAAAATATGTATTGTATGTACAAATATGTATTATATATATATGTAAAACTTAATTATTCTCTAATTTGAAATGACCTATTTTGCTATGTTTACCCCTCATCTCGGTCTATACTCACAGATCATTCCGATTGAAGATAATATTTTTAAAATATCACAGTAAACACACTCACACACACAATTACTTTCTATATTCTATAGTTCTTATATGTATATGTTTACATTAAAATCGTAATTGCTATTTTGTTTACCTAATAAAATTAATAAATATGCTTTTAGGCTGACTCCTTGATATAAAAAGAATGCAATTCTCAGAATGCAAAAAGTAAAAATTCTATAAAAAAAAAAGTCTGCGTTTCAAAATTATTTTTTATTTAAAGTTCGATTCCCAGCAATCAAAGATTTCTCTTTGTTGAGTACGGGACTATTTTAGGGCGTAAAATTTCTCTGAGTGTGTACTTTCATTAATAACATAATATTACAATATTACTTACTTAGTTACTTTAAAATTTCTCCAATTCAACTCCCAAATCCTTAGATTTTCAGAAGCTCAACGCTGAAATGATCGTCATACTTAATTAATATTAAGTATGATTTTTGTTAGTTTAAATTTAATTAAAAATCAATTTTACTTAAAGTAAATTATAAATTGAAAGTCGTGATCGACCTCAAAATATTTTTATTACTCAAACACTACTTATTTTTTCCGGTTCACTAATAGTGTAATTAAAAGACCATTCATATTAAGGTTTAATACATCATTTCTAAGGAGTAACGTGAGTTTTTATTATTTTATTTTTTTTAATGTTATATAGATTTATATTTAAAAAATCGCTGTGTCGAATGGGAATACTTTTTTTGTCAAAATGACGTTTCAATGTTGCTTCACCAAAGGCAGGTTAGTCTCATTGGATCTGTTTCATTTAACCCAGCTGCATGTCATATGAATCTCTGCGAAATGTCAGTAGCTGAAACCTTAAACACACGCGCGATATCGATACCAGAAAAAGGTGAGGTCAGCATTTTTTTGTCATGGTGTTTTAACATGCTTCTCAAAACACTTTTTATTTTGGCCTACAAATAACCGTGTGAAACGAGGCATTCCATAATTGGTTAACCTGATTTTCAGGCACATTATATGCTTGAACAGGTATATCTTATTCATTTTAGAATGATGTCATATTTTTTGTTCTACGCGTTATCATCCGATAGTGACATATTTGCGCATGAGTACGTATTTACGTGTACACTCATTTACATTACGCGAAACATTTACCCAATGTACTCTGGTTGTTGTATTGACTCAGACAAGTCCAACGTGGCCCAATCTTTTGTTCATATTTGGATTATTTCCAATATTCTTTTTAGTCTCTGATTCGAAAATAGATCCATTTTAGAGTATTTTTTTCTCTTTGTCTGGCTCTATAATTTACAATTGTATCAAATTTATAATTGATTTATTAAGTAGAGTTTATTAAATATTGAAAATTTAAGTTATTTTGGGAATTGATTCCGACTATAAAATTATTGTTTAGTTTTATGTTAATAGTTTTATAGTTAATTATAGTCACTTTGTAATTGAAGAGAATGTCAGTAAAGCCTTGTTTTGTTTTTTATTTATCTTCTTTTGAGTTTCGAAAATATATAGTATTTATTTACTATGCCTAAACTTAACATGTATTTTATTAGATTCATGTTAGAAACATGTTCGAAATTCTATTTCCTGTTCTATTTTATTAAAAGGAATGGTTGCATAACTTGCTACCTACAACAAAATAAATACGCACAAATAGTATTTCTCTTTTATTTGGGTATTTTATTTTTTATCAGTCGATTATCCATAAGAATTTACGTGATAAAAAAAATAATGAATAACTTTATTTATGTAATTTTAAATCTTGAACTTTTTTCACTTGATTTATATTTAAACTCCTCATAATAATATTTTTTTTTATTTTTTTTTCAGGTGAGTAAAATGATGTCTTGCTTCTTAGTTGAATATAAGGTAATCATTTAAATATTTCCACTTTATTTATTTTATTTTATTTATAACACTCGTCGGCAAGAAGATGTTTAAAATTCAAAATGTATCAATTTTGAGTTATGCATATCTTTGTAATCAGAATGACAAAACTTACAATGTCAGAATATGGCCATAATGGTATTGATAGTTCCGTTCGCGTATGGCGCGATTTACCATATTATTTATGGAGGGATGATGATCGTGCGATTTATACTTAAAATACTAAGACTGGACTATATTTTAGGCTGGGGAGCATTTCTCAAAAGATTAAAGAGGTTAACAGATTTTGAAATTATGAAAACAAATTTCTTTTTGAAGGCACTTAATATTTTCTTTTTTTTTTGGTTTATATCTCATATAGGTGCCTTTACACTCTAAGAACCTCACCTTCAAACAGTTTCTCCCCCGAACTTAGCTGTTCAGCCATTTATACATAACGTGACGTTAAGCGAACAGATATGGCTGACGCACCCAACGCTCTAGCTTCTGATGAAGAAAAAATCTCCATTATCAATATATTTTATTTTTTCTGAAAAATAAATAAATAGGAGACGAATTACAAACGGCGCTCTTGTATCACAAACAACTCCTGTCACTTCGGAAAACCCAAATCATAAGTGACACTAGCGCTACCCCCAAACACAGGCGAACAGAACTACCTAGAATACCCGAACAGTCTTTGTGAAGGCCTGTCGAGGGTAAAGTTCGTAGAGTGTAAAGGCACCTTATAATGTCTAAACCAAGCCTTCATCTGTCTCTGTGTAAAATGTATTTTAGTCAGTTTTAAAATAGAAAATGTCTGTACCATGTAAGCAATTATTTATAATTTGAAGAGCAAAAATGTTTATATTTTAAAAAATAGTTTTGACTGCGATTAATTATTTATTAGTTAAATTATATAATAAATGTGTTTGTATTCATTATTTGGAATTATCATTATTTTATTGCATTTCTGTCGTAGGTACTTGGCGGTATTATTATTAGTGTTATTACAATTATTCTTTTTATAGTCATTGGTATTTTTTTTTTCTACCAAGACATCTTTTTTTTATATTGATAGAAACTGAAAATATATATTTATAAGATATTGGATAATGATTTAAACATTCGAGCTAAACTGTTGTAAATGTCCGACCCAGGCGGCTACAAGCTTGCCCTAATTGGGCGTGATTGCCGGGGTGTGTTGGACAATCAGACGAATCGACGGGAGGAAGGGAACTAGGGGAATCTTGTCGGAATCGCGGGATATTTCCTCGATTTATTTCTCTAATACTGCTCGTAGGATTCCTAGCAATAATTTTTCCCTATTTATACTAAAGTAAATATTTTATTTTTCATTCGAATGATTGTAAGACGATTTATGTAAAATGATAAAAGGCTCACCAAACTCGATTTTATATTCCGATACAATCAATTCTTGGTAATTTTTTTTTTTAAACGTGAAGTAGGGTGTTCAACCTGTAGTCAGACGCTCAAGCATGTTAAGGCAGCTCTCATGGTTATTCATCGGTCTTAGCCGGGAGGAACTTCCAGCGACGTTCCCCAATGCGTTAATGTGATCCAAGGATGAATAGTAAAACTAAAATTAAAGAGGTTACATATTTCTAATATTTTATTGTAACTTTAATTCATGCCCAACCTAGCTGGCCCGTGCAAATAATTTGTATAGCATATTGTTAATTGAGACAATGATAATAAAAAATAATAATATATTACTGCAATATTTTTCAAAGGCATGGAATACAATCAATTTAATCTATTTTTTTTTTTTAATCCGTTGCTATTAGTGTAATATTATAAATAATAAACCTAAACATGTTAAAAAACCAATAGTAGGGTAAACCGTACAGTTATTGGACTACTTTTACTTAAGACTACATTTCTGTGGTGAAATTAAAAAAAAATACTTTTTATAAAGGGATCGAATAGAAACTTCCTATAGCTCCTCATTATCTAGCCTTATAAAGACTCAAGAGGTTTTTTGGGTCAAAAGTTCAATAGTTTTACAATATGGCATATTTATTGTTAAAAGTGCCAAATCTAGTTATTGGCACCCTGTGGATTTAATTGTGAAATCTTCCCTATGGTTAGTTTGTTAAAGTCTTACTTTATAGATGACCTAGAGGACCGTTCAAACATTAGACTCATGTATATCTTGTAATAAAATTAGGACTTGTTTACCTATTTCTTTAAGTTAAAGTTGGGGTGCCAATAATTGTACTGATTGCCAATATCTGTCTGGTTTACCCTATAGACGCTAATAGTAATCTGAAGTAATCTGATGGTATATATTATTTTGTGGAATATTAAGCTAATTTTGTAATTGTAAATGCATACACCATCAACCTAGTATAACAATCCACCAAAAATAATTAAATTAATAAAGTAATTATAAATAACTAAACTATTATCAGATAAATAAACTTTGGGAGATAATCATAAATAGTTATTGATAAATTAATTAAATTTAAAGAATTGTATGTAAATTGAAATATTAATTAATATAACTTAAATTAAAACCAAATTTAAATATATCAAGCAAATACATTAGCTAATTATTAATGAATTGGACGATTAGATCAATAATCAAACTATTACTAAATAATTAAATAAATAAACTGATTTAGCGGAAATATAGAGTCTTTTATTTTTCCAGGTTTTTTTTGTTGTTTTGTGCATTGGAGGAAAAGTTAATAAGTACATATTACATTAGCAATATATTAAAAGTTAAGGCTCAATTATTGTATCTAAAGGAAGGAATATCAAGGACACAGGATACTGAGAAATAAAAAATTAAAAATAATGTATGAAGATAATTTATCGTTATTAATGTAAAACAATTAAAATAATCATAAAAAGTTCAAAAATGACCAGAAAAGACGTTTAGAAAGTATGAATTAATTACAGACTTTTTCGGGGTTAAGCTAAGTTGCACAAGAATATATGCTTATGAAGTACTTTCATTTAAAACTTGCAACTTAATATGTCTATCGCAGGTCAGACCTGCTGTTTCCGCTGTGTCGCTTTGTTTTCGACTGTAAATGCTATAATTCTCAGTCACTTTACCACATATCCTTTTTGAAAATGTGCAAATAATTTTGGTCGTGTGAGAATTTAATTTCTATCTTATATAAATCCTTACATATTGTCTTTTTTATAACAATTTAAAAATAAGTCGAGTGTATTTTCAATCACAGCATATTCATATTCTATGCAATGCTCAAGTGATTTAAAAAAAAAAAAAATAAACAAATAAGACTGAAAAACTGTTGAAATTGCATTCAAGTATATGACAATGTTTTTCGGCCAATTCCATCAGTAGGTACTTAACTTTCTAGGAAGTAATTGCACTCAAAATGTCCAAGATTAATGTGCAACTGACAATAACGTTTCGCGTGCTTTTGGAAATTAATATTATAATATAAATTAATGATATAAATTTATAAAAATATTAAGATAATGTAAATAAAGACAATTTATAATATTATATCGTTAACCGTTAGTTTATTTATGCATGGAGCTCCTTGCGTTATTGGTTCATTGTTATTTTAAATCAATATTGAAAGGAATAAAATAAAAATATATTTTTTCTATGGTGGTGGTTTAAATTAAAGTCTTTATCTTTACGGGGAGACTCTCGAGAACACTCGAGTACCTGGCACCATTTTACGTTTGAATTGCCTCCGTCTATTACCTTTTGAAAATGGCCGTAAAAATTGAAATAAAGTTTTTTTTTATTAAAAATTAAAATTACAATAATAAATTAAAATCTTGAACTTAAGTCTATGGAAAATTTTATTTTTGTGAACTATTTGCATTATGGAAGGATTCGATTTCGTATATATGTTCTTAGAAATTTGTTTAAGAATGATAAACGTGACTCTAAAAGCTAGAAACGATACATGTGGTTTGTATTTTTAAAATATATATCTTTATCTTGAAGGTCGGGACATATTGCGATGGTGTTTTCAAAAAGAAGCTATTACATGTCACACAAGAGATAGCGTGCTGTGTATTTATTTAAATATATATTTACTTTCCTGTATGGCATTCATTTCCCGTCAAATAACTCAATTCTTTGTGAGGAAATGAGATTTTAGTCTTATCAGCTTTTCCTATTAAAAATATGAATTTTTTTTACCGTGACCGTAATATTAGTTTCCTCCCATCGTGTCCTTTTTATTTAATGGATTAGTTTTATTAGCGTTCAGCTTTCGAGTCATTCGCTACGCTAGCTCTTCAGAGATAAATAAACTCCCAAAAGGGTCCATTTCTGCGATATTAGTAACTATAAAATCAGTTGAAGATTCCACCAGCTGTCTAAGCTCACGAAAAATGGACTGAACACCTACTCTTTTAATTTTGCTGCTTATGTCTCATAAAATCTGTCGTATTTAAGAAGGGTAATAATTAAATATGAATATTTTGCTTGATTTAATCATAAGCAATTTATTCGATTCATATTGTGAAGTAAAAACAAAAAAATAAAGATATATTCGTGTTCTTACGTTGTACAATATTACACATTTAATACCGAAATTAATTTACTTTTAGAATAAATAATAGTTTGATTGAATTAGTTTAGTATAATCTAATCCCTTAATCTAAGTGTATTTTAAATTTAAATTATCATCAAAATGAGATATCTCTTAAGGATAATACGAAGAGGTTTAGTGGAGTGAAGTGAATATTTGTATTTGATAGTGATGGGAAGAAAAACGCCAAACTGTTTGAAAAAACTGTTTTTTATAAAAAACGGAAAAAACTGTTTTCCTGAACCAGCCCAAACAGTTGGAATTTAGAACTTCCTTCTCTTCCCGTTCTCATTTATTACTACTCAAACGTTTGGAACTCGGTACAGAACGACTGAAATTGAAAAGAAAAGTTGTTTTCTTCACCACTAGCGCTCCGTTGTTTGATTTTCCGTTAGGTTTTCTGTGGATTCTATTTCGAATTTCTATTTATTTCATTTAAAATTTAAAGTGACACTTTTACTTTCTTTTCTTTTAATGTCAGTTTATTCAAGTGCTAATTAAAACATATCTCCAAACTGCTGTGTATGGATGAGAATACATTACAATAACAGGAAGTTATTATATATAGTTCATTACAATGAAAAAAAAAGAAGTAAAAATTCTAAATATTAAAGAAGTTTATTTTTCGTAATATTTCATAATATTTTAACATTTTTCTCGATAAAGACCTGTCAAAATTATTTTAAGTTTGCGATTTTTTTTTTTAATATTGTTGCTTCAGCAATTAGTGAAATTTTCTGATTTTATTCTCAAATTATTATTTTTTTTTAAATTTGAATTAATACTATTATTACGTTTACAATAAAACAACACAATACAAAACAAACACCTAATAGAAACATTAGTCTGGAGGTTTTCTGTTTTCCCCAACCTGTTTTTTTCAAACCGTTTTTTCCAACAGTTGTTTTTTTTCAACGAACAGTTCGTTGGCGTTTTGTAAAAATAACCGAAACGCCCTTCTCTAGTATTTGAAGATTTTAGAATGTCCCAGGCTGTGGAGGGGGGGCGGAAGGCGCGAAACCCCAGCCAATCAAATTACAGCTTTCAAAAATACAATTATCTAGTAAGCACTTGTCCCTTCAATCGCTCCTTCTTACCTTCTATTTAGTCTCTTGTTGGGTTCGGTTCCGAAGAGTTCCTCATATGTTTTAGTTAGTAAATAGTGTTTTAACAGTTCTGGTGTCATTTTTCATAGCGGTTGTGTTAATTTTTGAAATTTAATTAGTAATTAAATCAATGACCGTTGGTTTTTTAAATATATTGTGTTAAAATTGAGAAAAGTTTTTGAAGAACCAAGACAGCCGGGTGCTGTGATTTCTATAGAGGGGAGGCTTAAAAAATGTAGCCATATTTAATAAAATACATATGGTTACATGGATACATGATTGATACATATCCAAGACCTGTTTTATGCTTAATATAATATGCCAAGATATTTTTAAAAATGATTTTAAATGATATGACTCCATAGGAAAAAGAAGAAATTGTATCATAACATTATTTATTAGATTGAAGGAAGGGAATTAAAGGTTTAAGAGATTTTATCTATTGAAATCAATTTAACTATAATTGTCGTCTAACTTTATTATAATCCACTAAAGATGAATTAAATAGAATTTATTTAATTAAATGATTATATTTTTTAATTGTACTTAATATTTTTTAATATTTTATTTAATATGATTAAATACTTTTTTTTTAAATAACAAAAAAATATTATTCTGGTGGTTAGGAATACTCGGATTCTCGACTACATCTGCTCGGGAACACTCGGGTAAACCCGAACTGAACTGAAGATATCGGGTAGGGCGTGATAGGAATATCTTGTTGTTCACTGACGCCGGCCGCCATCTTGCAGCTGCTTAACCGAAGTAATACCTAAAATAATGATCATAATAAGGTTATAAACATTATGAATTTGATAAAGTGATAGTTTTGCCTTTGATTAGGTCCTCAAATGTTCATGATCCTATCCACGACGATCAACACCATAAATTATTGAAACCTCAATTCTCTCTCAGTAATTTGGAACAGATGCAGAAAGGAGTGGTGTTGCTCAGAAAATTAATGAGCATCAAAGATTAAAGTTTTCTTTCCTTATCTTTGGCCTAGTTTGGTAAATGCCGAGTAAGATGGAATCGCCTTACTGTTACTGAATTTTTCTTCATATCTGGTTTTTATCTGTACGGCTGTGAAACTCCTCATGCGATATGAAAAGATTATTGTTTTTCCCACTTTATTTCATAAAATATTTTATTTTAAGTTGTAGGTTTTATTATTTTATTCAAGATAATTGTTGATTACATGAATGGCTCTAACTGATCACATGACCTTTTCTAGGAATATGTGGATCATGTTAGATTTGGAATACACTAGGTTATTGAACTTGCTAACGATTTTGCTGTGTAATTTGACAATAATTTCAGACAATCGATAAAATAACCAATGTAACATATTTCGAATTAGATTTTTATCATGTTCAAGTAATGAAAAAATTGAATGCTTTTTCATAGCTTGATGTAATGTATACTGCTTATTTAATCTTTAAACATCAATTGTTAACTAACAATTATAATAATTATTTATATAACTTATAATAATTATAAGTTAATTATTATAACTAATTATTATTGAAGTTTGTTTCCTTGCCGATTTAAATACGCTAATAATAATAGTCGATGATGGCAAATCAATTTGCAAAATGACGTACCCTAAAGAGCAATGATACGAATTCGACCTTCTCCCTCTCCTCGCTAAGACAAGGTCCAATAATAAATAGGTTTGCCTCTTGAGTTGAGGACTTTTTACACTGTTAACATTATAGGTATCTCTATGAATAATTAATATTTATAAATAATATTTTGATTTCTATTTTGCCTTTTTTTTTACCGAAGTGTTAGTTCACATTCTTTTCACGGCGAGATGTTCGAAATCTGAAATTCCACACTCGGTTTTAACGTTTTATACATCATGGAACATTTTGGTTTTCGTTTGGGATATGCCTTTCTTTGTCGAATCCATTCCCACATTAGCGATTTACACATATAAACTACTTTTAATCTGATTACCATTCAGGAATAGTTCTGGTTGGTTTCTGTTAATTTCATATTAGTTTCCTAAAATTCCATGTCTCTCTGATTTATAGCTCTAAAAAAATCAAATAAATTAACTTTGGTTTGCTGGTTTCTTTTAACATTTTTTTTATTATTAGCATTATTTTTTTTTCCTCGGTCCTCCGACCGTTACTTAGTGTAAAATATTCTTTTAATAATAAACATTTTTTCATTGAAGGTCAACAATTTTGACAGAAGGATGATTCGAGGCCCTCATGTCAAAATGAAAAGACAGACATTAAAAAAACGACTTAAAATACTATACTCACTATTTTCCAAATCATCAAAATTGAAAATAAGACTGAAACTCAATACATTCACGTACTTACTGAAACCCATTTGGACATACGCCTCACAAATTTATGGATCAGCAAAAAAGACACACAAAAATTACAAACCTTACAATCGAAAATTTTACGACTGGTAACGAACGCATCTCTGTACGTTAGAAACAAAACGCTACATACCGACTTACAACTACCAACTATCGACGAACAAATAAGAACTCTCTATTCTGGCTTCCATATCAATATTCACGGACATAACAATAGACTTATGAATGACATGGCACCGACTGATATGCCTTTCATGAAGCCACTGAAAAGGAGTTGGATGAGAGACCTCCTCTCTTGAAACAAGTCCGGGATGATGTGCTACGGGGCACTATCTTCCCTCATGCCTAAAATGCCAACATCACAGCAGTTTTCTCACATTGTCGCTTAGCTGCGACAGGTGCGAATAAAAGTACCTTTCAAGGAAAAAAAAAACAAACATTATTTATGAATGATAATAATTATTTTTACAATATGTGTTCATTCGATTTTAATCTCTGACCATAAGTGCTTTCGGAAGAAGATTCGGTAAATTGTTTTAAAAATTATGGAATAATATGAAAACTGTGAGACTGAGTGTCGTAGCACCCTTTACCTCATTTTGAACAGATTTGTTCAAAATTATAATTTAAGTGTTAAGGTATTATTAAATTTTCTGCTTGTTCAAGGTATTTAAATTTCCATAGATACAAACAAGGAACTTGACGTTACCATGCGTCAAGTTTTAAACAGGTTGGAGGGTAACAGTCACCAGCGCTCTGCCGATATGCTCTATTACCGGAAATCCGACGAAATAAAATTCCTTTGGCTAAATCAGTACGGTTCGGCGATCATATAAAATCGCTGATAATTTTGTAAATATACAATAGTTTATTACATTTACGAAGTTCTGTGAGTATTTTACTTAAAAACTGGGCATTATTTTGATATTTGGGGAATTTGATTACATTAATCCCTTTCGAAATTAAAATTTCGAGAAAAAAATTAGGTGGAATAAATTTAAAAATTCTTCAGAATTGTCTAGTACAGTTTTATTAATCTATATGAATTTGCTGAACAAACTTCATAGATGACTTAGAGGACCCTTCAAACATTAGACTCATGTAAATTTTGAAATGAAATTAGGACTTGTTTACTTATTTCTATAAGTTAAAGTTTGGGTTGTGAATAACTGTACGGAGTGTTAGCAACATAGCAAATTAGAGATAAAAATATTCTTCAGATAGTTAATGTTAAACGGAAAAGAATTGAAGTTTTCTTAAATGTCCTCTATCGATGGATGCTCATTGGTAAGACTTGAAAAAATAAAACTCAATAAAAGTTTCTCTGTTTTTTTTTTTCTTTTTTCACTGTTAACATATCGTGGCTCGTTTCTTTAAATGTGATGACAATGGATAAATCAGGATTAGAGCCCATTGTTACTATTGTCCCACACTTTCCCTTCTTAAGTTCTCTGTATTTTCCCCCTTCTTAAATAAGAAACACACGATTCCTTGCTTTGTCTGCCTATTCTCAATCCCACTAGGTTTTTCTCTTTTTTTATTCTTCTTCGTTTTTTTAAGTGGAGGAGATGTAATTTCTATGTTTTCTTGGATTTTTCATAACATTACTTATGAAAACCTATTCTATACTTATACTATTAATTTTTTCTATATCTCTATTTTATATAAGTAATAAATATGTTTAAAAAAATACCTAAAAATCATGCTGATATTATAAACTTTTGAGGCTATTATGTATGTACGATCATACGGAATATAAAGTGAATGATATGGGGTATGAATTACATAGATCATCGTATAATTCATGGGCTAGTTAAATATGTCGTTGATCGTCTGATCAATATGACTATTGTATTCACATTAATTAAAAGTTCACTGATCAATATGACTATTGTATTCACATTAATTAAAAGTTCAGGATCGTATTTGTGTTGATCGCGGGAGTTCGGAACGGTGGGATATGGGACACCTGTTTCATAATGGAGGTTCCCAATTGCCTTTAAAACCTTTTAGAATTATTGAACCTTTCAGCAAAATCGCAGCTTTTTACTCGATTTTTTTTAATTGCATTGAACTTAAAAATCGATATTTTATCGATCGAGAATTATCTGATTCAATTAGCCCTTTTATCGAAGAAGGCGTAAGGAAACTCGTGTAAATTTATGTGACAGATAAATAATGTTAAACCAACAGATTATCACTGATAATGGTATTTCCCTACGGATTGCTTGGATTTTTGTGCTGAATAATTATTATTAATTACAGAGTCGATTTAGTTATATATTTTCCTTAACGATGATAAATTCAAATTAAATAAATTTTTATGACCAGTGAATCTCTTAATCCAACTAAGAATAAATTTCTTGCTCTGAAAAATTGCAAGAATTTATTAATATATAATATTGATTATTTTTTTTTTTGTATATTCATGAGTGCCTGTTGTTTTCAAGCATTTACAAGATCCTTAATTACGGCCTCACTTATTTATATTTATGTCTGACGTTTCGGCATTCAAGCCATTATCAGGTAAGTCTTCCTATAAACACATTTTAATTTATCTTGACATTATACATTTAACCTGATTACAATTAAATAATTAACATTATGAACACACCCCTGTAAGCCTACATTTTTATTTTTTACGATTAAATCTGCCAAATGTCCTTGTTAAACACAATTAAAATTCGTAATAGTCAAAAACACTCCTTATGAAAGCTTGTAAGTCAACCGGTTACTCTAATCCTCATACCTTATTACAAAATTTAAAATCAGGTTGTTAATTAAAAAATTATTAAAAATTATTAATTATTATAATGAGGGTATAATCTTGCTAATACTGGAATACATTTTATTTTATTTTTATAAAAATTTATTTATGTTTGTTTTATCATTGTGCTCAATATAAAAACTTACAATTTGACCAGATACAGATGACGAGGTACGTTTTCTGTAAACTTATAGATTTATTGAAGTTTTATAGTAAAAAAATATCATAATTTTCTCTTGACTCCTGTCTCGCGTCTCAGATCGCCATTCCACATAAATTTCTTTTGAATAAAAGTTGTAAAGAATTAAATTACCTTCAAACTTTAGTTACTCAATTTACTTTTAGGAGGAGAGAGAAGAGTTTGGCAAAAAATGAGTCTATTTTTTTTTTTTTAATACCGATTTACTAGACCGTTTATCTTGATAACGGTTAAAAATAGAAATAACGTAAAAACCAAAGAAATAAACTAAAAACCCAAAAGAGGTATAATACGTTCCCTCCATATCACCGCCTGTCTCTTCAATATATTGCATTTTCTGTTATTTTATTAGCTCTATGTTTTTTAAATTCATAGTGTCGTTTTTCCAATGTTCTGACATTTATATTTTATGTTTTGGGGTGAAAGTTTGCAGCAAAAAAAAAAGAAAATATATGTATATATAAACTAACTACGGACATTTCGTATTTTCATTTCCTGCTATGATATATTAATTTAGCCCTGAATTAAAATAAGCATTTAAATAAAAGCAGAATTTCTAGGTTGGTATTACATATTATATTGGTACTTTTAATTAATAACATACCATTCCACGAAAAATTATTTATGAAGAAAGCTGTAAAGAGTTAAATAACCTTTAAACTGGCTTTTTTCGTTAATCAGTTTATTGCTAGTAGGGGACAGAAGCTTGGCGAAAAATATCTTGCGATAGGTTTTTACATTTTCTGATTTACGAGTGCGTATTTCTTATTAAGCGGTAATTTTGTCATTTTTTTCTTTAGCTCCGATCGCGCCTGAGATGTAGACAATAAGTAAAAAAAAAAAAAAAAGAAAGAAAAAGAATCTCCCCCCCCCCATCTATTTCCCTAGCGCCACTATAGATGCAAGGAGTTATATATACTAATAGATTCCCAAAAAAACGTACCGTAGTTGGTCCTTCCGCTTATAGACTTTCTTTTATTCATTCGTTGACTGAGCTATTATTTTTTAAAATTATTTTCCCTTACTCGCGTGAAAGATGAACGGATATGACAGTAGTGAACTACTCAAAATTTAGTATGTTTCTCCCAAAAATAAACGTTAATTCGATATATTTATATAATTTTCTAGAGGTGTGTAATAGTCAACTGTTTTTCTTTACGATAGGATAATAATTAATAGTCATTAATTAATAGTCATGTTATTGAGCCTGAGCTCAGTCTCTGATTGCTCTGGGTCCACAAGCCCTGATGAAGATCCACATGTAGGAATCGAAACGTTGGCTTTCCAAAAAAAAAAAAAAAAAAAAAAAAAAGATTAAACCGAGTATCCCGACTATTAATATTCCTATCGTATATCATTTTCCCTTTTTGTTTTTTCCTTATTCAGGGTTGCCTTCCTCTCAAATTCCTCGTATTTTATGGTCGCCTTCCGGGTAAAGGTCCTCTTCTAAATTAAGGTGATCTAAGCCAACAGCAGTTTTCCATCCGAACACAAAGGTCTACACGAGGAATATTCTATTATTCAACCAGACTATATTATCAAGTCAGTATTGGGAAATTGCTGTTTTATGTTTATTCTTTTCCCATGAAAGAATTTATGTCATTTTTTTTTTTTTTTTTCCTCAGGCTCTAGGACGTAGGATTGTTAAACTATCGTTGACTGGCCCAAATGAATATTTCAAGTTTAAAAAATAAAGTTTTAGAAATACATAAGAAAACCTTTCGTATGCATGTATGTTTTGTATTAGAATTATCCCATTTACCGGAACGGATTTATTAGCCGAATAGTTGAGCGGCATACAGACAGGCAGGAGAGAAGAGACGTGAAATTGTTTTTGGGCCTCGGTGGAGAGGGGTGGCGGTGGTGGGGAGGGGAAGAAATCGATGCCAGGATCTCCACAGCTGCTGGTGCATCGTCTCCTGGGTCTTTATCCCTGCTCGTCCTTCCCCATCTCGGGCTTTAAGGGAAGGAGATGTCGTTGCTTCTCTTTGAGTTGTCGCCGCCAAGGGTCTTGTCTTCTTTCCTGCCCTTTTTCTACTACTCAACGGGGCTAGGAAAATACTGAAGTGTATAAGGAAAATACGCTGTAGCTTCTATTTTTTACCCCATAATATTTTTCAGGAATATAGTTTGATAATTCGGAACCTACGCAGTAACGCGTGGAGCGCACTGCAAAGCATGATGTTAACTTAACGCTAGTAATCAATAAATCACTCCCTCAACAGCTGTCTAGGCTTATCCTCACAGAATGTAGGGGAGTAGGGCAGTCCATAGTTTAGTAAACCTTTTTATCAGTACAATATTCCTACCGTAAATTATTAATGTACAATAATTACTCATAGATATCGTAAATTTATAATGTACAATAGATACTCACCAACTGATACGTACACCAATAGACACAATTGATACCTACCGTAGATACTCAAAGAATTATCCACTCTAGCTATACTTACGGTACTTGATACCGATAGCTATAAAAATGATGATTGATAGCTATACTTACAAACCTCTATGATTTAAATACAGGAATCAATCTTAGGATTTTATTGTTTATTTATTTGGAACATCCAACAACTAGATCTTTAGTTTCTTAATTTTGTGAAATATCTTATTTTTGTTTAATAATTGAAGCGTGGCAATGGATAAGGATATAAGTGCCTTAGGAAATTTTTACAGAAATGATGTGGCTTATACCCTCTAAGGTGAACTACGTTCAGTGCTTATACCCGTGCCATCTTTCATACGTTCAATGAACTCTTTCCTAACAACAAAACATTACTGATACCCATTTCTGAAGAATGGTTTTGGCAAATATAACAATTTGGCAAAATAAAACTTAGTTTTATTTTTTTGGCACTTTGACCCTTGTGCATTTCCATGCTTCAATTGTTTAAACGTCTGTGAATCTACTATATCTACCTTCATCATCGAGCATTCCTTGAATTTCCATTTTCTCATTTTGAAAAACAAATCTCATCCAATGGTCCATCTTCCAGAATATGTATCATTGTAAACTTTGTGTTTCATCTATCATATTTCGGGGGGGGGGGGTTTGTCAATAAAGTAACCGTTTGTCAGTCACCTGTGACAAATTCTCATTCTAATGCTTTTTATACTTTAATGCTTCTAATACTTTTTATTCTTATGCTTGCTCATTCTAATGCAAATTCTCATTCCGATCCTTTACAAGTCTTCTAACCCTTGTATGTTTTTTAACATATTTATATTTAATCTATATTATTTTAAAATAAGGATTTGGTTATTTTTTAATTATAATTATATATAATATATTAATATATATATATATATATATATATATATATATATATATATATATATTATATATTAATATATATATTATATATATATATATATATATATATATATATTAATATATATATAATATATTCATATATATTATATATGTATTATAATATATTATAATTATAATTATATTTTAAAGTGTAATTATTTGTAAATAGATTAATTGCCCTGTATATAATAAGACAAATGGTCCTGTTTTTCAGTCTGTCGGGGATTGATTTAGTGTGCTGTGTATTTAGCAACTCAATGCAGTAGGGCAGCTTTACTTTTTTATTGAATAAAGTATTTCTCTCTCACCTAAGTTTTAACTTCGAAGTGGATTGCCAAAGCTTTGTGGCACCGACTCGTTTTAGTTCGTCGTTTTAGAAAGTTACATAGGTCTGTGCTGGTGTGCATGTTTTTACTTCTAATTATGATGTTGCTGCTTTATCTGCTGCTAAGTCGCCCTTAATTCCCTTTTGTGATGGTACCCCGATGGTCATGTCCTTGCTGAGTTTCCTCACCTTTGACAAGTTGCTATTTTAGGATTCAGCTTTTTCAATGACTGGATGTTTAGAGTAGATGTTGGTTAAAGTCAGCTTAGCTGAAAGGAGTTTTATAAGGAATTAAATACGACTAAAATAAATAAAATAATTTTATCAAAATAAAGTGAATAAATGGTTATTAGAAGTTTACCTGATTAGGCATTATGATCTACAAAATATACTCACATTTTCACTAAAAACTTAGTGTAATTTTAAAAATTTAAACTCTACAACTAATCTTAAATTAACAATGTATTAAAATGTACCAGTTATTTTTCATTAAACATCTAAAAGCGTACGCATCTCTCAACGCAAAATTAAATTGCTACTAAACAAAGTTTTCTGTCTGTCAAAGGGGAATGAGTTTGATTATTGTGAAATAATTGGCATATTATCTTTATGTTATTTTTTTAAATAAAACGGATAATGTACACTTAGACACTGTAATAAATTATGGCTCTATTAAAGCTTAACGATATTCCTTTATTTTAACTCAAGAAGGAAACACCCTATAAACCTCCCCATTTGTCTCTATTTTCAATCATTTCGCACATGATTTCTTTTCACTCCCAAAAATGGACAGATTTACTCGATACCTTAGTGCAAAGTTGTCCTAAGTCCTCACAGTCATTGAACTGTTTCAATAAAATTCATTCATTCGACACTGGATTTAAGACAGTCTGGCTGTTGGATACTGCTAATACTTTACATAATAATAATTTCGCTTTTGAAAACCCCGTAAACTTTTGTAGAATCGATTATTTTAATGGTGTCGACGGATTCAGCGTTTTCGATTCAATATAAATCGACCCTTACCTCGAAATAAATGGGCTTAGTGCAGTCTGGCTCTTAGGTACCGAATTATTGTCTATTGTGACAATACCCACAATGTTAATTAGAATCAAAAATGAATATTTATGCATTTATAAACAATAATGACATAAGACATTACTTTTTATTCTAGGTTATGAAAGGAACTTTTAGAACTAGATGAGTTTTTAAATTAATAAAAGCAAACTATTATTGATGCTTTATAGGTGTATTTTTTTTAAACTGAATTTTGTTTGTAAAAGTTCAATTATCTGATATTGATTAAATTAAGCCCTTTTTTTTTTTTTTTTTTTTTTTTTTTTTACATGGAAGTTCCAGGAAAGAGGAGGATGTATTTTCCTTGCCTCTTGGTTTTCAATCAACAAAGTTGGTATTCGGTTTAACGTTTGAATAACAAATCTATATGTGGAACTTGTTCAAATATTACATTTTTTGTTTAGTGGTTCAAGTAAATAAAATAAAATGTGGGCTTTACGGTCTCACAGTCCATAAATTTACCTACAATTTTGCCTTAGCTGTTTTTTTTGGAAATTTTATTTTATTTTGTCAAATTATCCAAGAAATCTTTTTTTACTTTCACTTACCTATGTATGAAATATATAGTAAGTGGAAGTATTGCGATCGTGAAAAATTTCGACTTCCGGTTTTCAACGGAAATACACGTTTTGGGGTCCCCTGAGTCCAATTAACCAAGTCCTGCGTATTTGATGTATGTATATGCCAAAGATATGATAGCCAACATTTCATCAAAATTGATCAACCGGAGGGGGACTTTACTTAATAAATTTTGTATCATTTTCACGTGTTTTTTTTATTTACTCAAAAAAGGCTTTAACGATTTTGATCAAACTGGGTAAATTGATGTATGTATATGCGAAAGATGTGATAGCCAACATTTCATCAAAATTGGTCAAACGGAGCGGGCACTTAATTTCATAATTTTTTTCCAATTTTTATCAAATTCGTCATGTTTAATGAAAATTAGGTGTTCTTTAATATCAGGTAAGCTTTATCATTATTAAAATGATCTGAGGGGGCTTTTTGGGGAGGGGGGGTTGTGGCCTTTTTTGTTTGTTTGTTTCCTATAAAGTACCTTTGCTTTTTGTTTATATGGAGAAATTAACTGTCTCCCGTTACGCCTAAAAATAAGAAATGGCTAAATATGAGATATGATAAAAATAAAGAAAACATAAAGAGGAGAAAAAAAGAAAAATATTCAGTCAAATCATAAAACTCGTTGGGCCCACGAATGCGGAGTACGCCTTTAATGACAGACCATTGTTCATAATTAAAGCCGTTCTGTTCATTTGAGAAGTGGCAATTAACAATAACGCATTAATTTCTAATCTAAGTAAGTTGGTAAGTGAAAGTTGTGTGTTGCGCGCACCACCAGATTTTTTTTTTATTCTATATTATTTTTATTGCGCAAGCTGCTAATCAATTCGGTCGGAAGCCCAAACCAAAGGCTTTGTTTAAAAAAAAAATTGTTTGTAAATAAGAATTCAGATATATTGCGTTTATTCGATCTAATATCTAATCTTTATATATATAAAAATCTCGTGTCCCGATGTTTTTCGGAGGTAAAATCAGAAACTAGTTAACCGATTTTGATAAAGTTTAGCTCATTTTGTGTAGTTCTGTCCAACTTAAAAGATAGGATAATTTTTATCTAGATTATTGGCCTCAATTTTTCTTTTTTTGCAAATTAAATGGTTATTGCACTACGATTGAGTGTTATTATTTTAAGTTTTATAAATTTCCATCAGATGGCGGTGGAAGTTGATTTTTTCAACACACTTCATCTTCTTTCGATATTTGCGGAGAGTAAGCATACATTTTTTTTTTCCGGCTTGGACTAGGAAAATCCTTGTTTTTCCAATGGCAAATTATGTGTAGCCTTTTCACGTGTGGAAAAAACATCGAATCTATTTGTTTGAGCCAAATTAAGGTTACCTGAAATCATAGTGCACCTATTACTATAATCTCTGGATACGATATCTCATATCATCATCTTTTATATTGCGAATTTAAGTAATATGTATAATGGCAAAATATTAATTTGGTACAGTTTTGCTAACTGTCCATTGTGTGATTGTACTCAACCCTGTTACAATTATATTCTTCATTAGTTTCTTTTACAAGTGTCATTCATTAACACGCTATGGTCAAATATAAAATGTAAAAAATAAAAACCTTAACCCATCTAAATTCTTTACCAACAATTTTAAATTTGGCGTAAAGTTCTATTTTAAATCCCGTCGGTTTTTAGATTAGCTGAAACGTTTATCTTTATCAGTGAATTTTGATTAGACTAAAAAAAGAATAGGATATAACTAATTCAACGGATTGTACGAGGGTGAATCAAATATAAACGAGACTTTTCGCTCTTCAGGCACAATAGTGGAGGGAGAACGTTCCCGCTTTGTTTGTAGTTGGGTAGGTTTGTCAGGAGTAGGGGAAGCAGATGGGCTCGCCTCCTCGACCCTCTCAGTGTCCACCGTGACGATGTTGGAGCAAGAGGTACCTCCGTCAATTGCGCAACGTGTTTTAATCAAGTTTCTCGCCGCAGAAGGCTTAAAACCGGCCGAAATCTTGAGGAGATTGACTGCCCAGTGCGGGGAAGAGACACTGTCGCGAGCCAGAGTGTTTGCATGGCATAAACAGTTCGTGGAGGGTCGCGACCGTGTTGAAAATGAGAGCTATGACCGCAGACCTCGCACCAGCATTGCAGCGAACAACATCAGCAGTGTTCGACGGCTTATTGAAGGCTTATTTTTTGCACGAGCGCAGGACAATTAATGCGGCCTACTACTGTGACGTTTTGAGTGAGGTCCAACATCCATATCGCCACAAAAGACGAGACCTATCGATCAGGGAAGTGGTTCTTCTCCATGAAAATGCTCGCCCCCATACAGCAGACTTGACGAGGGAAAAATTGGATCAACTGGGGTGGGAAACATTGGAACACCCTCCTTACAATCCAGACCTGTCACCCTGTGACTTTCATGTGTTTGGCCCTCTCAAGGAAGCTTTGGGAGGCCAAAGATTCAATAGTGATGCTGAGGTTGAAGCCTACTTGCGCAACTGGCTGCAGACACGACCTGCATCTTTCTACGTGGAAGGAATTGGAAAGCTGCCTATCCGCTGGGAAAAATGTGTTTCCAAATCAGGAGATTATGCAGAAAAGTAAACTATATTCTTTTTTGCGTTTAAAATAAAAATAAATTAAAAAAAAAAAAAAAGTCTCGTTTATATTTGATTCACCCTCGTAGCTACTGAGCCACAGCAACGCGTGGCAGGGTCTGCTCGTAAGGATACATATTTTGTGCTGAAGGAATGTATGTGAGGATGCCAGAAAGGCAAGATTTTTATTATTATTAACATCTTTTCTTACTACTTATTTATTACAAAAATATATTTAATAAAAATTCAAACCTTTACAAAAATTATCGATGCAATGCACTTTCTTTATTTTTCAAGTTAAATTGGTTTTAAATCTGCCTAGTTGTATTTTAATATGTGAGAATGCCCCAAGAAAATAAGGCGTATGGAAATGTGCATTCCTTTGAGCTTGAAATAGCCTGGAGTGTGGTTTGGAAGGGGTTCGGCTATTTTTGTGATATATATTCTTCTAACCTTTCACCGGCTTAAGACCTTTCCTTTCATCACATCTGTTTCATCTCTCGTACTGGACGTAGTCTACATACTTCTACATAATCTGAAGTCAATAAAGTGTATTGTTATTCATAGAGAGGCTCTGTATGTCAGAAGAGTCCATGGATGTATGGATGGAATGTGAGGAATGCGATTGAAGGATTAATTAGATAAGTGGAACGTACGTGTCGGGCGTACGCTACGCAGAAGTGGGCTACGCTTCCTCCGTACCCTTGAATGCCAATCGTTATATTCATCACCTCTGTAATTTACATAAAGTGTGATTATAAATTCCCGTCCAGACCATTTTGCGGGACTTGGTTATTTGGACTCATGGGACCCCAAAACGTGTATTTCCATTGAAAACCGGAAGTCAAAATTTTTCACGATCGCAATACTTCCACTTACTATATATTTCATACATAGGTAAGTGAAAGTAAAAAAGATCAAATTGAAAATCCTGACTATTAATCGTCCTATCGTAAAGGAAAACAGTTGACTTTTTTATTTTTTCATATATGAAACATTAATAATAAACTTAATGTCATATAGACAATCATGTTTATTTATGAGAATAGTCCGGAGTGGCTATCTGGGCCAGGACAGCCCCATTGTCACATGCCCTGAAGATGACCTGCATTGTTGGGTCGAAACTTTGGTTACAATAAAATTGTTTAATACTATTTTGTAGTTTATTGACCGCCTCCCCGGACTATTCTCTTAATATTCAAAATCCGGCAACCATCATTTATACGACAATCATGTTTAATTTTAATTTGGTTTTTAGGCAAGGAACCTCCAACTTTTTTATTAGAGGTTATATCTTTATTTATAACTATAATTATCTTTATTATAACTTTTATGTATCTTTATTTATTACTAGCTAGGGTGCCCGGCTTCGCTCCGGTAGTTGTGTGCTAGTTTTAATAACAGAAAAACTTTAACTACGCTTCCTCTGTACCCTTGAATGCCAATCGTTATATTTATCACCTCCGTAATTTACATAAAGTGTGATTATAAATTCCCGTCCTTGTTCGTATATTGTTCCCTTCCTTCGGCGAATACACGAGTATTCATAGAATTTAAACTTTTTTTAAAGTTTTAAATATATGTACAAAATAAATAGAAGTTTTTTATCGGTGTCTGCCTTCTTAATAATTGAATAATTAGTTACAACGTTAAAGAAGTTACAGACTTTTGTTAGGTAACGTTGTATACTTTCAATTTTCCTTGTACAATTTTTATATTCGTGTACAGTTACTTGCTCGGGTTTTAATGAACGCCTATTTTTTTTTTTTTTTTTTTTTTCGATAGGATGATTAATACTCAGGATTCTCATTTTGATC
Source organism: Aelia acuminata (assembly GCA_911387785.2). Lineage (NCBI taxonomy): Eukaryota > Metazoa > Arthropoda > Insecta > Hemiptera > Pentatomidae > Aelia > Aelia acuminata. Next base: position 30,169,671 of record OU426982.1, on the reverse strand, counting down.
TTTTTTTATTTTGGATAGCCAAAGTTTCGACCCCTACATGTGGAACTGCTTCATGGCTAAAAAGAAGACAATTAAATGATTATCATGTAATTACGTGGTTATGATTTAATTACATTAAATTACATGTCATCTTCTAGCATAGATACTCATATGTTTGTCTTCTTTTTAGCCCTGATGAAGATCAACATATAGGGATCGAAACGTTGGCTATCAAAAATAAAAAATCTAGTGCGTGCGCGCAATACACAACTTTCACTTACCAACTTCCTTAGATTAGAAATTAATGCGTTTTGTTAATTGCCACTTCTCAAAGTCACACATTCTTATTTTTGTTTTCATTTGCTGTATAAAAAATACTAATTTCTTTTATTATTAAGTAAAAATTTTTGCTTGTGATAATTGGGTAATGCAAGAATAATACTCCAAGTCGTCTGATTTTATAATTCTCTGTGTACCTACTTGTTGAAAATTTCGTTTAGTTACCATGAAACAAATAATTTCCATTAAATAAAAAGAACGGCTTTAATTATGAACAATGGTCTGTCATTAAAGGCGTACTACGCCTTTGCAGCATGTGTGGGCTGAACGTGTTTTATGAGTTAACTGAATATTTTTCTTTTTTTCTCCTCCATATGTTTACATGATTTTATCATATCCCATATTTAGCCATTTCGTATTTGTAGGCGTAACGAAAGACAGTTAATTTCTCCATATAAACAAAAACAAAGGTACTTTATAGGAAACAAAAAAACAAACCAAAAAAAAGCCCCTACCCCATTTAAGCCCCCTCAGAACATTTTAATAATGATAAAGCTTACCTGATATTAAAAAATACCTAATCTTCATTAAACAAGAGGAGTTTGATGAAAATCGTTAATGCCGTTTTTGATATAATCGAAAAAAGGTAAAAATTGGAAAACAAATTAAGAAATAAAGTGCCCCCTCCGTTTGACCAATTTTGATGAAATGTTGCTTATCACATCTTTGGCATATACATACGTCAAATACCCAGTTTGATCAAAATCGTTAAAGGGGTTTTTGAGTAATTAAAAAAAAAAACACTTGAAAATGGGACATTTACTAAGTAAAGTGCCCCTTCAATTGATCAATTTTGATGAAATTTTGACTGTCACGTCGCGGGCATATAAATACACCAAATACTGAGTTTAATCAAATTCGTTAAAGCCGTTTTTGAGAAAATAAAAAAACACGTGAAAATGGTACAAAATGTATTATGTAAAGTCCCCCCCTCAGGTTGATCAATTTTGATGAAATTTTTACAGTAATATTTCGGGCATATTTATACTTGAAATACTCAGTTTAATCAAAATCGTTAGAGCCGTTTATGAGAAAATCTAAAATAACGTAAAAAGTTATTAAATAAAGTACCCCCTCCTTTTGACATCGCTGTTACATCGCGGGCATATACATACGCTAAATACCCAATTTCAAATTCGCACGGTTTACAGTTTTTGAGCTAGTCTGTTCACACACACAGACCATTTCGCGGGACTTGGTTCATTGGACTCAGGGGACCCCAAAACGTGTATTTCCATTGAAAACCGGAAGTCAAAATTTTTCACGATCGCAATACTTCCACTTACTACATATTTCATACATAGGTAAGTGAAAGTAAAAAAGATCAAATTGAAAATCCTGATTATTAATCGTCCCATCGTAAAGGAAAACAGTTGACTATTACACACCTCTTTTTTTTTTTTTTCATATATGAAACATTAATAATAAACTTAATGTCATATAGACAATCATGTTTATTTATGAGAATAGTCCGGATTGGCTATCTGGGCCAGGACAGCCCCATTGTCACATGCCCTGAAGATGACCTGCATTGTTGGGTCGAAACTTTGGTTACAATAAAATAGTTTAATACTATTTTGTAGTTTAATGACCGCCTCCCCGGACTATTCTCATAAATATTCAAAATCCGGACACCATCATTTATCCGACAATCATGTTTAATTTTAATTTGGTTTTTAGGCAAGGAACCTCCAGTTTTTTATTAGAGGTTATATCATTATTTATAACTATAATTATCTTTATTATAACTTTTATGTATCTTTATTTATTATTACATTAGTCTTTTCAGTCCCATCTTCAGAACTCATATAATTATTTGTGAATACACAAATTGTCCTAAAATACGAAGGTAAAAATAGAAATGTTAAAAATAAGTTATTAGTCAAAATATCAATGGTGTTTAGGCAAAAGGGGTTAAATAATCAAAATGTGAAGCTTAAACAACAATACTTTCTGATTGTATTTCTTTATTCCAGAATAATAATTGAAACTATATTCTTTCAACAGAGACTGTAATAAATTGTGAATAACGAATAAATTATAGTAAATTATGAATTTTAAGAAGACGAGACAAAAATATAATTTTTATGACTTAAGCCCTTTTGCCTAAACAGGTATGATATATTACATTTTTTATAAATGTAAACATGTTAAAATTGAAGATAGGAGAAAATGTTTTAATAGATATAGATTGATTAATCTAATCTTAGTTCGTGGCTGACCACCATTTTAAATTATTTTTAAATAATTTATTTTTTGAAGAGAAAAGATTTGGCTCCGCCGGGAGACGAACCCGGGTCTCCTGCGTTACATGCGAGGATGCTAACCGCTACACCACAGAGCTCGGCTCAAGGCAGAGCAAATCCTTCCTCTTCACTGATACCTACTCCCCCTATCTCACAAGTTTTGTGAGTAGTAGCGGGAGGTGGACAAATTTTGTCCAATTTAGGATATTTATTGACATAAGTCAATTTTTTAAATTATTTTAATTAATCTAATCTTAGTTCGTGGCTGACCACCATTTTAAATTATTTTTAAATAATTTATTTTTTGAAGAGAAAAGATTTGGCTCCGCCGGGAGTCGAACCCGGGTCTCCTGCGTTACATGCGAGGATGCTAACCGCTACACCACAGAGCTCGGCTCAAGGCAGAGCAAATCCTTCCTCTTCACTGATACCTACTCCCCCTATCTCACAAGTTTTGTGAGTAGTAGCGGGAGGTGGACAAATTTTGTCCAATTTAGGATATTTATTGTGAGATAGGGGGAGTAGGTATCAGTGAAGAGGAAGGATTTGCTCTGCCTTGAGCCGAGCTCTGTGGTGTAGCGGTTAGCATCCTCGCATGTAACGCAGGAACCCGGGTTCGACTCCCGGCGGAGCCAAATCTTTTCTCTTCAAAAAATAAATTATTTATAGATATAGATTGGTTACCTAAAACCATTTTTATTTTATTTCACTTCTTCCTGACTTACAACTTGATTATTATGATTGGATGTTAACTCTGTACTGTTGATGTGTGGTGTTGATTAAGCATTGCTGAATTGTGTTTGTTTTTGATGAATGTTACAAAAAAAAAAAGAAAAAAAAAAAATCATTTTCATGAATTGAAAATAATTGTAGGCTTTGATAGTAGATAGTATTTATGATATCGGAATATTATGTGCTGAGATTCTTGGTTTCCGGGTTTACTTTTAACATTTACAATCATATCATGGAAAAATTGTGTATTCACAAAATAATTTTAATGATTTCTGAATTTCGAAAAAAAACTACCCCGAAAAGTTAAAAACTGTTATTATAAATAAAATAATTACCAAATAATGGAGGTTCCTTGTCTAAAAAGCAAATAAAAAGAAATTTTAATACCTTCTCACAAAGGCATTATAAAATAGAATTTTTAATTATTTTATTGTTTCTAGACAATAAAGGGGGTTCCATAAAAAACAATTTTTCTTGTTTACTTGCCCTGTTTTCGAAATTAACACTTTTTTGTTTTCAATTAAGAGCAATTCTTACTTATTACAATCTCAATTTTTGCTTTTTCATGAAGTCAGACCAAATCAACGGGGAGAAACATTAGGGGAGTGGGAGTTGATGAGAGGAGAGGTCTGCAAATTAATTTTACTGCAAGTAGGTCAAGTGATGCATCGTTTTAGGTAGTTTATATGCGTCTGAATCCAGCGAGACCATTCCCTTGATGATAGAGTCAATCGATAGTTCAAAAGTTATAATAGATTATCGGGGAAAATTCACATTTTGCAGGAGAACGACATTATAGCTAATAAAATATCTAAGTTTGTATATAATCAGTAATTAGAGGATAGCTCGGATTTTTTTCATGTTAAATGTTGGATTTAAATATGTACGTTTGTATGTTACCACATTTTGGAAACTTCTGTTCGATATGACTGTTACCACGGCTGCTTTCGTAATGGAATCAATCCAGCGGTCTGGGCTTTCCTTTTTCTGTTTGAGTAGCAAACTCATCAGAGGTATAGACAGCACCTGTGGTGGAGTTATGTGGTCGCTTGCGGTAGTTGTGGAAAGTTTCTTGTGTGATGATCCGATTAATCATAGCAGTCACAGTTATCTGCTAACGACTCTGTAAAAGCCAGGAATTGTTTTCCTTGTTTCTCAACTTGCACTATTTTCATTATGGTTAAGAATAATTTTAACACGCAAATCACATATATTAAGGGAGGGCTTGCCACCTTCACAACTCTACCCCTCATGCATATGGACAAGAGATAAAATAACTAATACTTTTATTCAATCAAGCAGTTTTTTCTAGTCGGTACTTGAAGCAATCAAGTATTTATTCTCTAGCGTGTTTTTCATCAGAAAACTTTTAGACACAAAAGGTGAAGTGCAGTTGTATCATGGGGTGGTGTAACTAAAATGCTACTCAATTCCGCAGTTTTAGGAAATTTGACGACTTCTAGGGTGCTCCATTGGGTAGTGAGGAATTTTCAAAAACTATTAAAAATTTAAGTTTTAATAAATGTTTTGTGTTATGCGTTTAGCATGCAGTATTACCCAATTATTTTTTTTTTTTTACTCTATGTCTGGGACACCCTGAATAAGACGAAAAAACAAATTAATAAATGTACATTTATTAGTTTGAAACGGATTGATTAGAACATTATATAAAAACACCCGATCTTATTTTTAGTTCAAAAGAGTCTAAATTCTTTTGTTGAATTAGAGCAAATAAAATTATTGGGGTTCAAAAAAATAAAACAAAACGCTGGGTTCTGTCGCCTAGATTCCGTCACGTTGACTAATTTATATACCGTTAACGTAGTTACCGCAAACCGCTTCATACTGTTCTTATTAGATTGTATCATCAGCCTTATTTCTGTGGTCACTAATTTTTAAGTTGGATATAATTTAATGAATAACTGTGCAAGAACAAATTTTTATTACTAATAACTTACCATATAGGATGTACCTTTCCGTTATCTACGTAAATACTATACCGGGGCCTTTAGTTTTGACTATGCTGCTCGGCCAGGCGTTTGAATATCAAGAGAATTTAGTCATCCCGATCCTAAGTATTGAGGAAAAACAATGGACGACCATTCTATGTGACAAGTGACTTGAATCAAAACTGTCATAGATACTGCCGCAGAACACTTAAAAAATCTTCTACCATACTTGCGACATGAATCCCATACACCCCCCCCCCCCCCCCACGACCTCGTATGCGACGCATTAGAGACTTATTTACTCTAATTATTTCCAAAATAGATGAGCGAAACATTTGCTTATTGCAAAATATTTTGAACATAGAAAATTTACATATCATTCAAAACTATGCAGTAACCATTTTAATCCTTTTTTTTTTTTAAATTTTCATTTTAATTTTTAAATATTTTTTGTAAGAAGAAAAAAATAGCTCCAGCTTGGATTTAGAAAAAAAATATATATAGCAACACTCAACTATTAATTAACTATGAGATATGATTTATTGTATATTAAAAAAAAAATTATGTAACTGAGGACATTTTTAAAATTCGATATTTTTGCAGTCTTTAAGGGGGATGGGTCACCTGAGGTGAGATTTTACTACAATGATTTCTCCATATCTTTACACTGTGCAAACCTTACCCTCGAACAGGTCAACCGACGAACCTCGGCGTACCGGCTTTCCACAAACAGCTATTCACACTGAAACGGAGTCGAGCGAACAATGATGTCCGCACATATGCACCTTAATATAATAATTATCATTACAAAGACGGCTAACTTAGAACTGGCAGCTGTTCTGATTTTTGCTCTAACTTATGATGGATAAAAGCAACGTCAGAAAATTCTATGAGAAGGTCTAGAAGCTTATCTTAACTAACTCAAAAGCGACACTAGCGCTATCCCCGAACACATTGGAGAACAGATGAAGTACCTGTTCGAGTCTTATTTAGATTAGCCGAACACTGTTCCGAACAGGTTGTTCGAGGTTGAGGTCGCACTGTGTAAAGGCATCTTCAGCAATAAGCCTTCTATTAGTGTAGGCTTCTTGCAGCGTAGTAGCATAAAGTGTTATTAACTATTAATTGTAGCATAAAATTAAGTTAAATAAATACTCATATCGTCTGATATTATTTTTTTTTAAACATTATTATTGTTATACATTTGTCTATGTGATAATGTTCATGGTGTCATTCCATCACACTATTCTATTCGTAAGCAGGAGACCCATCCACTGTTACATGACCGATTTAGAACAATAGAACCAACTCACTATGAAGCAAAAGCCTTTATGCCGGGAAAGTTAAACTACTGACCCACTATGATATGTGTGTTCTATATCAGTCGTTCAACCCATATCATATTCGGTCGATATTACTGATTTTAAGTTATTATATATATTTTTTTGTTGTGAATGATTGGGAAAGAAAAGAAAACATTTTTTTTTTTGGAAAGAAAAGAAAACATTTTTTAAAAAGTTATTATCATGGTTTAATAATTTCCCCCCTCCCACATTGTTACTTTTACTCTTTCAAAATTATTTCTTATTTATTTTATATGTTATTATCAAAAAAAAAAAAAAAAAAAAATGTAAATTATCAGAGTATACCTATGTAATAAAAATAATAAATACTATAGCTACACGATGACCCTTGCGAATACAGCGTGTAGGATAAGGCAAAAAAATCTGATTGGTGCTTTAACTATTAGTAATTGAAGGCTCAAGCAGAAGGCGTTTATAGTAGTATGATGTTAAGAATTTAAGTAATTCTAAGTATAAAACAGAAAAGTTATATTTTCATTATAATCTTGTCCCATTCACAAAAATTCAATATTTGGTTGGTTTGGAGCGAATCGATGGAGGTGCCCATTATGGATATACGGTTTCCGTCTTAAGGAATTGAGTTTTTTATATTCAATTGTTCCAGTACTCAAAAAATATTACTGATCACTTTTAAATACTTGACCATTCAGTTGTTATAGGACAAAATAACTTAATAATACCTACATATTTTAAGCGTATTGATTATATTAATTCTAAAATTATATTATACTTTTTTAGTCCATTTAATCCATGATTGATTGCTATAAATAACAAGCCGCATTCTCTTGGGATGGTTTGATAGGCCTGATATACCATATATCTGATAACTTTCGTTTTTCCATAATGTTTCCTTTTCTTTGGGAATAGAAAAACCATTCGGTCCTATTCTTGATCGATAAATATTAGATAGTTTAAAAAAAAAAAAAATTAAATAAAGAAATTCCTCAACCATTAGATTTGGTGAAGTATGAAATAAGATATCGTCGGTGTACGGTAAACTAACGAATATGGTTAAAATCAGTTTTTGAAGTATTTGGCACACAAGCTGCATTTTATGTTATTGTTTTTTCACCTGTCAATTTTGTACGATTTAATCTTTATTCCTTCCTCATTGGATAAAAACATTACTTTCTTTTAATAAGTCTACATTTTTTATATTTACGACCTACGTCATCTTCTAGACGATTCAAAACCCTGATGTTATGAAAGACTGATACCAATGATTTTCTTTAAAAATAATAATATTTAAAAACCCAAAGGCAGAAGGTACAAACTGTTTTTTTTTTTTTTTAATCTCCCCAAAAGATGAGTTTTTGTAGATTCACTAGTTTACCTTGAACCCGAAAAATGGCATTACTGCAAAAAATGTTTATTGTTTTATTTTTTTAACGAAACAGAATTTTGGATCAATCAAATAAAAACCTACAAATTAGCCGCGCTGCCTTGTGGTATCCCTGTATTATTAACACATCTCAAATTGAAGTTCCTGTACGAATGATCTTTCTTCAAATGATGACCATAAGTTTAATAATTATTTTTCAGCTCAATAACATTTCCTCCTTACCTTTATAACCGTGAAGCAGTAAAATGGGCGTCTGCAATTTACCTGAGTGGTGCCTCTCATGTTCTTCTCTCTTTTCGATATTTTATGGGAGATCTTAACGGTTGATATTATTTCCGTCTCAAGACTCTTTTACGTTACTTATTTATTTTAATATAGTACAGGAAAATTAAGAGAAACCAGAAAATAATAATTTTTTTTCTAATTATTTATACAATCAAATTCGAATTAGTTATATGACCTTTTATTGAATAATATAAAACCCATTTGATACGTGGAAGAACTTGAGACTTTCACTTACGACTTGATGGGGTGTCGTGTGCTAAGCAGAGCTTCCTCATATTTGCCTTGTGATATCCTGGGTTTACGTAACTAACGATGAGTATTGTCTGTCATAACTTAACTCCCCTGACATACGATATTTGGATGTTTTTGCCATTAGGCCTGGCATAAACGTACAAAAAACCTTTACGGGATTCAGCAGTTTTATATAATTCGTCAGTAGCACATAACATTTCTACAAAAATGTTACTGTATCACCATAAGCAGTGAAACTAGTGTCCGACCGAAACCGAAACCGAATTTCGGCCATAGACCTCGGGCCGAAACCGAAATCGAAACCGAAACTCATTTACGTGTTTATATAATATATGTAAGTGTGTAATACGCTAGTTTAAAAATAATATCAATAAAAGCTTATAAAACGATAGTAATTTAACGCAATGTTCAATTAATAAGTGGGCTTTGTATAGAATAGTGGTAAGACAGGTGTACTAGTTAGGTTATAGGATCGAATCCCGGTCCTTACTTCTAATATGGCTCGTCCCCACGCCCACGGGATGTTAGACCATACCTCCCCAACTAGTACAGCCCTAAAAGATGAAATAATCTTTAAATAACAGGCTGATAATAATAAAAATTTATATTACCAATATAAAATTTATAATTACAAATAATAAATAATGTAGTAAATCTCTGCCATAACAAAGCCAATGGAATACAAAATGATTGCCTATTGAAAATGTAAAGCTGGCGTTAAGAAGCTATTTAGTCTAATGAGTCAGTTTTGTCACAAATATTAGCGGATATAATCTAGTTTGAAAATGTATAGAATAGTTTTTTGTCGAAAACTGTGCTTCTTCATGATCAAAATGGAAAGAAGTTTTCGGGATTTTATTGGTGATCCGGTGAGGGAAGGGGGCTGCCAAGGTAGAAAAATTAATTTTTCCATCTCTCATTCCTTAAGAAAATAGAAGAAAACTGGTGGTAGTAGACCATTTTATGCAACTTGAGCCCCTATTTAGAACAAGGTTACTGACTAAAATATTTTTTTATCTTAGTCCTAATATATTTTTTATACTATAAGTATTTTAATAATATAATAAGTATTATATAAGTGTTTTATCTTTTGATTTGAATATGTGGACATAAGTTCAAGTATTTAGAATATATATACTTATTTAGTGTTAATCTTATTTTTTAGGAATTACATTTCATTATAAATAAGGAGATAATTAAAAGCAATAAAATGTTCTTAGCGCTCAAGGTAAAGAATGTATACTATTCTTTACTTTCAACAAAAAAATATTCTGTTTGAAAAGAATGCTTTTCATTAAATGTTAAGACTTGCTGTAATTTACGTGTAAATTACGTGGCACCTCCTTGTTTGTGACAATCACATTTTTTCCTCCACACCCAGCTTAAAGTTTTCGATCAATTAAAGATACCAAAAGTAGGAGAAAATTCTATGTTTTATCGAATGAAAATGCTAATGTAATTAACTAAAATAACATTTACTTCACACTATTAAATCCAATGGTGTTAAAAGCCATAAAAGAGATCGAGCTAACAAGCTGAAATCGTATAGTCCCACTTTTTTCTCGGAGATATCAGACACAAAAGCTAGTTTCGGCTTGGCCGAAGATTCGGCCGATTTTTGGCCGAAACCGAAAATGCGGCCGAAACCAGGTTTTTCGGCCGAAACTGGCCGAAACCGAAACTTCGGTCCGTCACTAAGTGAAACAGTGCTTGGAGGTACATATATAAATGACTAAAACTTATTACCTCCGGATTGGTAAACTAAAAACTATGTGCATAAATAATTTTAATTTTAATTTAATTATAGCTGTATCAACACTTTCAATTTCTTTCCAAATACTTTAATTAATCTAATTTATATTTTGTCAAACAATATAATCTTATATTAATTATTTTTTCTTTATTTTACAGGTAAGTTGAGGAAATATCGTAACGCTTTAGCGAATTCCTTCTGTAAGTCAAACACATATGTATTTGTACTGCTAATTTATAATAGTATTTTTCTTTTAATTCTGATGAACTAGTTACTTACTACATTTATGAATTTTATTGAATTATTTTCTGTACAAAGAGAGATTCAGCTATAATATTGATCTCTTGAAAAAAAAAAAATACAAGATAAAACAGATAAAAAATTGTGTATCGTAATAGTCGTTATTATAAGCATTTTTTTTTGTTTATTATATATTAATAATTGAATATTCTCTTAGTATTGTAAATATTTTATAAAATCAGTATAATGTTGGCTTTTCTGCTTTAAATTATCGGCAATTACTGCTGCTAATATCTTTATGATTATTATAACACTTCTTAAATTTTTTTTTTTAAAACTGTGCAATCAATAGTTCTTCTCTTATCAGTTTTCTTTACTTGTCGATTATCTGATCTTATGATGTCAAGAATATTTCGGATGATAAAAAAATCGATTGATCACAATTCACTGAAATAATAATGTATATATATTATTATTATTTATACAGTTCTTGGTTACAGACAGATGTGTAAATCTATATTTTTCAAAGCATACTTACAGCGACATGCATACCGTTAAAGCAGATAAGATAACATTTTACGAAAAATAATGCTTGTAAGATGATATATTTAGTTAATTAAAATAATAGTTAAAAAATATTTTAATTAAAAAAAAAATATTCTAGATTATTCTCGTTGCATTCGGCTTGGAACGTTGATGAGAAGACAGATTATTGGTGAGCGTCTTAAGGATTCATTACAGTTTTGGGGGCAATAATTGTTTTTAGTTAGTTCTTTAAATTATTTAATGAACTTACCTTACTAGCTGACGTTGTTCTTTCCATATATCGATAAATTTGTTTTTGATCGTTTTGAGAAATACGGTGTAAAGGTTTTAACACCAAGAAAAACATAGATTTTAAACTTTTCGTTTCCGTATGAACCATACTCGGACTATTACGAACATCATTTCATAAGTATTGAGTATAGTATTTGGAAGTATGCTGTGCTTTATAGCAACTCAATGTATTTATGCAGCAGTTTTTTGTTTTGTTATAAAAAATAAAGCATTTCTCTCTCTAGTGCGAGAGTAAAAATGGAAAGATGAAAGTTGGTTAATGATGGTCCGATGTTGATGATTTTTTTTTCTGTTGCGTATCGCAAAATATTTAAAGTTTAAATTTACCTATTTGGTATAAAATTGATAGGTTTTGTGTTGTACCCAGATAACGCAGCTTGTACACCTTCCTGGCTACTTTTAAAATTTTCTTTTCCTTATGAACCATACTCGGGACTCTTACGAAAATCATTTCATTTTTATTATATAGATAGAGGGAACGTGTGAGAGAAAAAATGCAAGGATTTAACTTGGTTAATAATGTTCCGATGTTGATGATTTTGGTTTTGTTTTTGTTGCGTTTTATTTAAAGTTTACATTAACCTCATTGGCATATAATTGATAGTTTTCGAGCTAGGCCTGAATAACGCAGTTTATACCCCTTCCTGGAAACTTTTAAAATTTTTGTTTCCATATTAACCGTACCCGGACTATTACGAACATCATTTAATTTTTATTATATTGTATCATTTCTGTGGGGTAGCAAACAAAAATATACAATTATCAATGCCACAAGAATTATCAAAACATAAATATTCGAGCAGGTTACAAATATTATAACTTTATAGCACCCTAATCATTATAACTTTATATCACTCAGACTAACTGGTTCAGTTGCTCGCTCCTTATATACAGTCGTAAAAGAACCGGCGTTGAAGGTTCCAGTCCCTCGTGGAAGGTCCTAAGTCTGCGTTGACTGAACTCGAAAAATCTAGACCAAACAGTTCGCTCCAACCGCTTAGTTTGTTCCAACAAACGGTCTGGAATTTTAAATCATATGTTTTTTTTTGTTTTGTTTTTTATTTAACGATTTAACGTTACAGTATAGATAGAGAGAACGTGTGAGAGTAAAAATGCAAGGATATAACTTGGTTAATAATGGTCCGATGTCGATGATTTTATTTTATTTTTGTTGTGAATCGCAAAATATTTGAAGTTTACTCTTACTTGATATTTTTCGAACTAGGCCCGAATAACGCTGTTTATGCACCTTCCTGACAACTTTTAAAATTTTCGTTTCCATAAGAACCATACTCGGACAGTTACGAACATTTTAAAAGTCTTCCTCTAGCCAGTGTAGGTAGGGCAACAGTCTCTGAATGGTTGTAGGTCCCAAAGAATTCCCAAGACGCGCCTTAGGACTATTTGTGGATACGTGGGCTTACGTTTCAACCCCACTACAGCCGTCCTTTCCCCTCTCTCAACATTAGTTGAAGGAACCTATTTTTGTCTGATCACATTTAGGCTCCAAGTCCATCACACTTTCCCAATCTCGTTCCTAATAACTCATACATTTGTCCGTATTAAATTTCGTTTATATATTCTTTGAATAAATTATACTCCCTGAACCCATGCTAAGGAATCATTTCGCAATTCGATTTGTATAGGATTTTAACAAAGATTTTTACTTCTCGATTTAATGCAACACTTCCCTTTAGTCTTCCCGATGTTTTTAAATTTGGCAGTATTTAACACGTTCACGCCGGCGTTTATCACCGGTGGCTCACGCTAGAATGCCGCCTCTGCCAAATAATTAGATCTTTAAAACTTTGACTGCCGAAAAAGAATACCTGAAAGTCATGCTCTCGTTTCTACACAATTTTAATATTTAATTCACTGACAAGTGTTAAGAAAGTAGAAATAATTTCTATACCATATAGCTGAAAATTATAAGGCCCTGGAATAGCTCCCGCGCTCCGTTGACAAAACATATTAGGTACATTTATATTCGAACTACCAACTGTGAAACACAAATTTTAATTATTTGATGCATTAATTAACAAAAGAACAGCTTACATAAGTAAATAAGCTAATAGTTACGATAAATAGTTGAATATTCACATATGGGATAGGAAATACTCATAATATTTTAAGCTACCATATTTTTTATTTCGATTTATACTCATAAATCTGGAAGTTTATGAAGTTCATAACACTGAACTTTGGTTTATGAATGGTTTATTTTGGTTTGGTCAAGATTATTTTTTCTTTTTTTAAGGGGATTGAATAAATTATCGATTCCGCATCGTTGGCAGTAAATTCAAAGTTTATAAGTTATGCAGAAGTTAAGCTTCTCTATAACTTTTTATGGCTTTTTGTTTGGCATATGGCTATAGTCGGGCACTGCAGAAGAAGTTAGTTTTTAAAATTATACTAGAAAAATATGGCGTATTGACAAACACAAACCTTTGTGATTTGCCTACTATTTAATAATAAAACTATGCTACAATTCATACAGAATTATTCCGCATCAAATTTATCACAGTCAGTTAGTCCCGTTCATATCAGCGTAATTTAACTCTACAAAAATTTCATAGAGTTATACTTCCTATTTTTTTACTTCTATTTAAGCTCTGAGGATAATTTATCATTTAATGTTCGAAAAGATATCTTCCTGTCTAAGGCTAATCGGAATATGTTACAGTGGGAGTCCTAAATTTTGCCTATCCTGGTATAATTATGATAAGGATCTTTTACGATTAACTGACATCGTACAGGCTCGGGACCTCCATTTTACGTCTTATCCGAGGGACGGCTTAGCCAAGGATTTTTTACTCCCTTTAAAATATTATACAGTAACAGCTGGAGGCGAACCCGTCAACTTTAGTATTGTAGTATCTTGTGCGATATTCTTTCATTTGATACCTCAAATAATAAAATTCGTTTATCCGGGGAGCCTTAAAACGGGTATGGCAGTTGGGAAAATGGAGATGGCACAGTGGTGCTTTGAGTTAGAGGCTATCAATTTTCCTCTTAAAAAAAATGTTGGAATCCTGACAATAATGCCGATATATCTAGAAACCATTTATTGTCTAGACCATAGTTATTCATGATGAACTATCCATACTTTTTATAAACTGGAATACGTACCTTCTCCAATACTGCTAATTTTTCAAGTTGTATGCTAAGGTAGCCAAAGCTCTTTGAATAATATCTGTATTATTAACCAAACATGAAAAAAAAAATCTAAATTATACATAGATTACATAAAATGAAAATTTATTTTCCTGTGCACTTCTATTTTCAATAATGACGTATTAGTTTTTTTCTGCATATCTCTTTAGGTGTGGTTTTATTGTCGATACGTTTTTATCTTCTTCCTATTTTTTTTCTCCTGTTTTATCTAGACGGTGAAAAAAAAAAAAAAAAAAAAAATAACGTATCGTTGGAATGTGCGTAAGGACGGCATTTTGATAATCCAGATATATGTGAAGTTCCCCGAAAATCGGACTAGCTCTGATTGTGAACCTTCCTTTTTGTGATTTATGTTAGGGAAGGGACCTCAGGTAAAATTCTCAGCAAGTTCTATGCTCGAGACTAAGAGGAGTTTCAATACTAAAAGATAAAAGATGGTAGGTACCTGGTTTCTAAATTATATTTAAACGTAGCAGAGATAAATGAATTTAAGTGCACAATTGTAATAAAAGACAAAATTTGGTTGAAAAAAAACTTTCTGGTGAATTAAGCCCTCTGTTACACGATGTGGATTCAGTGAGCATTTTTAATTGATCGCCCAACTTGCTTAGAGTAGTACAGTCCTTAGAGTAGTAACTTTTGTTTCAAGTTATATTGTGCAGTGTTAACCTTAAACTAGTAGCTTGATAAATGATATTGAATGATAAATATTGAACTTCGATAAATGATCAATATCAAATGGAAATTTCATGTAGAGTTGACGAATCTTAATTTCGATTCGTAAATTCATGTTGGGACTAACGTATATATTTAAAATGGACAACTAAAAATGCTTAGGTTTCGATCTATTACTACCTAACACAACGAACTATGTTTGAAATGAATGTAAAAAATTTTATTTTTGTATCTTTATACTTGAAAAATCAACTGTTTTATAGAAAACGGAGGGCAAAAAAGGGTATGGATGTTATAATGGATCGTACCACATTAATAAGGTTTACAATTAGTATTGTTATTTAAGTAAAATGAGAAAGTGGTTGTCAATGATAA
Source organism: Aelia acuminata (assembly GCA_911387785.2). Classification (NCBI taxonomy): domain Eukaryota; kingdom Metazoa; phylum Arthropoda; class Insecta; order Hemiptera; family Pentatomidae; genus Aelia; species Aelia acuminata. The sequence continues at coordinate 30,154,129 of OU426982.1, read as the reverse complement.
CATAATATAGTTATGTTAATTTATCTGATACATATAAATTGATTTATGTAAAAAAAGAGCAATGAACTTACCAAGTTACTTTCTAGCATATGGAATAAAAGCCTTCTGAAATTCATTTTGTTACAAAAATAGTTTCTAAGTTTTTGCAAGGCAATATATTTTACCAGCTATATCTTCTAATTAGTTTTGTTATTTATACGAAACATGGCTTAGTTTTACAACTTTTTAAATTTACGATACAAACTTTAAATTGTAATATTGAATTTTATTTTTCATTTGTTTTCTTGTAAAGCTAGACTGCTCAGGCATCGCCTGTAATAATTTATTATCATTTTTTAATAGCGGCTGAAGTCATTTTTCACTTATACTCGCTCGGTTGAGAAGAATTATTAAATTTGTTTTAGTACATCATATATCCATTATTTGTTTTCTCATTTTTCTCACAGGAATGTTAAATGTGAGTTTTAAGTATTTTAAACAAAAATAAATTTGTATTATGACAGTCTTCTTCACAATACATTTGTTGCATATGTGTCTTACCATAGTGTATGTCCATGTGAATTATTACACAATACGCGGTGAACACGAAATGTTGCAGGATTGATCTTTCCCTCCCATCTACTTTAGCTTTGAAGGTGGCCCATGGTATTATTATGTGTATAATCAATGATGTACCCTGTGTGTTTACTTAGCGATCGAAAGCCGTTTTGGGAAACTGTATTTTGGGTGGATTACAAGCGTATACAGAGATTTAAAGTAAAATCCAATATGTATTCTTAGCGCTTTGGATGCCAAGAGTAAAGTGTTTTTTTGGCAAACACCTATCTTGTAATTTGTTACTCTTTGCTTACAAGAATTGCTTCCAATCCTTTGAATGGCGATTAACTGCGGTTGAGACTTTTTTCGTTCAATAATTTTTAGGTACGTACGTACCTATACGTTTACGTATAGGTATATTCGTTACGTATACACACATGATTTTTTTTTTAGTGCCATCATAAGCCGAATATTAACTTCGATGGGCATCATTTAAAAAATTATCTGTGGTTCTGTGCCTGAAAATTTTCAGATTAAATTAAAAAATTTGAAAGTAAGGAGAAATGATAAAATTGCAAGCTCTTAACTTATAATTTTAAGCTCATTTTAAGCCATTAAGTACATCCGAAAACAAAAGATTTTTCTATTCCCTACATAATAAATAAAAAAGCATGAAACTTGGTTCAAAAGAAAACAAGTTACAGCCGTTTAAGTTTGTAGACGTTTTGGTTTATATAGCAGATTATTTTATGATTGCAATATTTTTGTATCCATCTTTTTTATTCCCCCGTCAGCACTGCAATCCATGAAGGATCTTTGGTGCAGTACTAATGTAAGGTAGTACAGTACTCTCTCTTGGACAGCTGTCGGGTAAAGAGGTGATTTGACCATGATCACGCTCTACCGTCAGGTTTTTCCCCGTGATTTTTTAGTTATGAGTAACCACTTTGGAGGCTGGTTTTGCCGTATTAAGGTATTTAGGCTTCAGGAACAATCTGCAGCAGGATCGAAAAGATATCGTACTATAACACATTTTTCAATTACTGGATAATAAAAAAAAATCGACTTCTCTCCTGCAAACTGTTTTGGGTTTAGTTATTCTCATATAATGTTGTGCTGGTAGTTCACTGATAATGTATTTATTTAACGCCACTTTAGGCTACTATGGCTAATTGGACATACATCAGCAGGAGTCCTAAATTGTTCCTGTCCAGGTATAACTAGGAGAGGGATCTTTAACGAGTGCGATACCTCTAAGGGAGATAACGAGATCTGGACAGCCCTCTTGCGTCCCCTCCTGAGGACAGGATAACCAAGGATATTTTACTCCATTCAAAAGATTCTGAGGTCACCAGCTGGGCTACGAACTCGCGGACTTGGGTAGGTACAAACACCAGAACACCTCAGGTGTTCCGATCCTTTATTAATATGCTGTGCAAAATATTTTCTCGAGCAAACCACTAATTTTATTAAAGCTGATCATATTTCGAATAATATTGTTGTTTGACGTGAAACAAAAACAGATGATTATTTCTATTACAACTAAGAGTTCCAGACTTCTGTTTGAACCGTTAGAAAACTGTATTAGTGCGTAATCACGTGTTCTGGATGTGAAGGGAATGTTCTGGGCCTTTCTGGTATGTTCGATTCGTGATTAAATATATAAAGCAAAGGGCTCGTTCCTTTCTTGAACATTAAATATGTTTTTCTATTATCATCTACTTATATGAGGGGACAGGGGGAAAAACCACGGTAGTCCACTTTTTGTTGATTTGAAACAAGTGGTGCTATCTGATAGTATAGGAAGTGTACTTTCTTTTCCTACTTGTTACAGTCGAGAAAAAAAACGATAGCCCACATAAAATCGATAGTTTAAATTCGATAGAAGGGGGGAAAACAGCTGAAATCCTGAGTGTCGGAGAAAGATTAACAGTAGTCCATTTCTGTGGTGTTTGTCTGTGGATGGATGTTATCAATAGTGGTTGTTGGTTCCTCACTTTATTCTAATCTATTACGGTGTTTAACATTATAAAAGTGATTTTATTATTATTATTACGTTTAAAAATGAACAGTGACTTTAGTCATATTCTATACACTTAGATGATCACAAGTGTAAAAAATCAACAAAAAAGAAAAAGAAGAAAAACACGGACGAATGTCTGATGTCATGGAAAAACAGATTTTCTACTCACAAGCAGTGGCGGATCCAGGGGGTGGCGAGGGGGGCGCCCGCCCCCCCCCCCCCGGGAGGTGAGGACACCAATCAATTATTACTATTTCTCTATAAAAAGGGCTATCTTGATTAATTTTTTAAGCTCCTTAAATGAAAAATAAATTGTATTTAAACATTTAATAGAAATTTAATATTTAAATGTGCACTAATATTTTAAATTAGGTCCTTTATGACGCAAAAATATAAAAAAGTGCGCCCCCCCTCAGAACATTTCTGAATCCGCTACTGCTCACAAGTCTGAATCCGCTACTGCTCACAAGTCTGAATCCGCTACTGCTCACAAGTCAGGTGAAAACTGTTGTAAATGATTTAAGTTAAGTAAACGATTAACTTGGTGGAATTAATTTTGATTCTCCATTTTTCAAACCACTTCTCTAGTTCAAATGGATGGTTTTGATGGGCGATGGATGCGATAGTAGGATTTTGATGTGATGAAAGGATAGCCGTGTCGTCAGCGGAGCTGGTGCGAGGGTGTCTGATGTGTAGACAGAGAATCAAATTTATTTCTATTAGCAAATAAAAATCAATTTGTTATTTAAAGTATTATTGTTTTATTTGTTTACCCAAAAAACTAATAAGGTCACGAACAAATAAGCAATGGACTACAGTGGTTTTTTCCCCCAACAATGAGCAGTTTGGTGATATTTTGTTATTTCAGGGGCATTAATTGCTACTATTTGGTTTTGGAATTTTTTCGCAGTGGTAAACAGTTGTCTGGTTTAGAGGAATATGTTTTGCGAAACTAATTTTAACTTTTGGAAAATGGATCAAGGGGACCATAAACTTTAAATTTCATTTTTCTCAGATTGGACTACCGTGGTTTTTCCCCATGACCCTTCATATATTTTTGACGTGTTTTTCTTATTCTTATAACGAATTTATAACCATTCAGTCAAGACAAGAGTGTTTACCTTGAATTATTACCAAAAGTGAATTATCATTTATGCATGCGAATAATTTTTATTTATTTCTTTAATGAATCAACCCTGTAACCTGATCCCTGTACTTTATCTATTTTACCTACCATTGTAAATTATTGTATTAAATCTCAGTCATATTCCATTTATAACTCTGACTTCCTGTTGAAGTCGATACAACCTGGAGTAGGAGCGGTTGTGGGTTGTACGCCTCTATGCGCAGGACAACCGTACCTGACCTACAACTCACAAACCGTACCGCGTGCGTGCATCCATTCTGAAAGTGCATCCCGATCAATAGAGATCTCCCCGTAGAGCTCGCTAAATGTAGGTCACTGACCGCTCTAATGAGGAAAGAACCATTCACCTTTATTCTAGTCACAGTATAATTGTTCGCTTTAGCTGATGGATTGGTGAGTGAGAATGGAAGTGTTGATACAATCTCGAGTTTACACCAAGCGTTCGGACGCCCTGCTGTTTATACAAGGTTTGTAAAATGCTATCTATCAGACGAATTAAGCACAGTACTGACTAGGGAGCACTAATTTTAAAAAAAATTGAACATATATTTTTCCCATATGCGGGCATGATAAAATAAGAGTCATGAACACATAGATCGTATTTCACTGCTTGGCCAGCAACGCAGTTCGGTCATATTATTTTCAAATATCATGTATCCATCTTGCAGGACTTTGTTTGATCAGTTTTAACAGTATGAATTATCGTTCGTTTGAGGGAAATTAGATTTAATAAGCGTTAACCATGGCCGATTATTTCATGCGCAACCTTCGGGCTTTCAGAATTTAAGATTTTTTTGTATTCAGTGGGACAATATGAAAGACAATAAAATTATTATTAATTAAATGTTAATGGGAAAAATCATGCGAGAGTTCGACTCACGTGGGAAGTTTAAACGTAGATGGATTGATAGGATTAAAAATGAGGCTACAAACTTACCTTGAATTGAAAAATCTACGAGGTCTGTAACACCGAAAGAAAAAAAAAAATTCAAAATTGAAAGTTATAAAATTAAATTGGATTTTATTCATCAAAGCCTGTCCGATTCAAAGATTAATAAGAAATATGTAATAAAATCGCATATTTATTGTTATCTAACATTTAGGATAACTGTACCATAAGTTGACAGTGCTCCAATAGTTGACATTTCGTACAAAAATCGTGAATAATAAGATTCATGGTAGATTGTCTTGGTTCAAAATTCGGTGGTAATTTCCCAAGTTTTACTAGTTGGCTGTGCTGCCAATGGCATTAGTGTGATGTAAACTGAAACTTATTTGTGAGAGGTTAAAATGGAGAATTTTCTAGTGACCTCAAAAAGTGGTTTCTGCTTCCCTGTTTCATTAGTGTGGTAAGTCACATTAAATAAGCTTTTTAGTTGGTTTATTTGTGTTCAATTATTTTTTAACTACTATAATGATATTCATAAAGTTCATGGGAATCATTTGATATCCTTTTCGATTTATTTATACAATGTTTTATGGCTTAAATGTGGGTGTCAACTAATAGAACAAAAATTAATCTGTAATTTCAATAGTTGACATCGATGTCAACTATTGGTGTTTTTTACTCTGATGAAACTGATAGTTTAAAATAATTTGCCTGATTTGAAAAATATCTGGGTTTAATATTGGTTGTGGAATCACTGATCTAGCTCCATCCTAACCAATATTCGACAAGGGTGTCAACTATCCGTTCAAACGTGTCAACTAGTGGAATATTCTGTTTGTTAAGTTGACATCGCGTGTGTTTATAGTTGACACCCATGCATAGCCTCAGCTTTATTTGACATAATCTTGTTTTGTTTATTTTTTAAATTAAGTAACAATTGTAACAGTCGGAAATTATAACAATTTTATTTTATTAGGGAATAAAATATATCGTAAAGTTAAATAGTTGAATGGATTGATTAATATAACTTACTATAAACTTATAGTAATTATAGATGTTGTAAATAGTTGTTGTAAATAAATGTAGTAAATAGATATTCAAAAAGAAACCTAAGAGAAATTCAGTTAATCAGGAGATACCTGAAAATGCTGCAGCACTGGAAGTAGACGAAACCATACTATACCAAACTTTGGGACGAGAAAGAAAATCAGAAAAGCTTAGATTCCCAAGAGCAGGAGCAGAGAATTAATGTCGATCAAGGAACATTTCTTTAAGAGGAGGAGCAAGGTTTAAGTGTTGATGAAGGAAAATTTATAATAGTTGGGTTCTCAAATAAGATATTTAAGTGTAAAAAATGTCTGGCTCAAGTTACTAAAGTTGTCAGTAAATTAGAGATTCTGGTTTTCCTTTTACAACCATGCGATTGGATGAAAACAAGTTTTATTAACACCGATAGATGTTGCACACTCCCATCATGTGATATTATATCCGCGATACCTATGCCCAAAGTTTTTACCTTTAATGGACAGCGAAGATACCATTTTAGTTTCCCACTCGAGGTAGATTAATTTAAAATGATTGTTGTTACATGGTATCTGTATTATTCTTAATTGGATGATCTCATTTTTCGGTTTAATATTTTTACTATTAAGTTTTTGTGTATAAAGCAATTAAATTGTGGAAATTTTATATGTTTCGGTTCAATTTTGAATAGTTTATAAATAAAAAATGATTAACTTTTATTGCAGTCCTTATTACCTAATATTTTCCTTAAGAAATTAAAAAATAATGTAAGTCTCAACTATTGACAGAATAAATGTCAACTTTCCAAACCTTTCCATTTTGATGTGTCAACTATTGGCATATTTTAGAAGGTTCAAAGAAATATTTTTTTATAAAAACAGTAAATGTAGACCATAGGATATTGTATTCCCAGTTTTCTAGAGGGATTGGCCTAACTAAATTCATAACAAAGATTAACCTAACATCAATATTTTAGGAAATAGTGTCAATAATCTAATATTTTTTTCTTAACCTGTCAACTATTGGTACAGTTACCCTAGATTTAGATTGAGGAATTTACTAAAAATATGAGATAGTGGAAAATAATTGTTTGTTTCGAGGTTAACAAAGCATTTTACAATTTAAAAGAAAAGAAAAGAAGATGTTTAAATTTCATTCTTCTCAAAAAAAAAATTCAAATAGCATACGTAAAAATATCTATATTATAAATAGTCATTTCAATCAATTCGATTTTTTTTTTTTTTTTTTTTGAAATTACACAAGTTAAAGGATACTCAAAAAAAAAAGTTAGTAAAAGACCTTATAAATTATTAAATCTTTCGTTTAAAGGTCGTTTTTAAAGTAATCTGTTTAACTGGTAATAAAAGGACGTGGCTTGTTTTAAGTATTCGCAAAGCGGAGGAATTTTCAAGTGGCAAATTTATTAGAAAGAGATTTCTTGGGCCTACCAACTTCCTCTTGGTGGTTGATAACTTTATAAAATGAATCCTGACCTGAATATATTAACACAATTTTTTGGTTATTCGAATCTTAGATTGAAGAGGGAATTGCAGGGATGAAAAACGGCTTTGGATAGGTCCAAACATTGTAATTAATGTTATGAACAATGTATTTTCATTAAAAACTATGCAATTATATATGCTGAATATAACATATGTGACATTATAAAGAGTTTTTTTTTTTTAATGTCAAGAGAACCAATTGTAGTTTTATCCCGGAATCCTTGAAGGTTCGTAATATATAATACGTATAGTTTGGGATGCTAAATGGGGTTAATGTAATTTTCTGTGGGAACACTGATTTAAAAGAATCCACAAAGCTATTACCTTAAGATCAATTTTAAATATTAGGTAATATATTAAAAAAAAAGAAGCATGTTGGGGGTTCATAATTTAAAATGGGAACAAAATCAGTGACTCCTATTTTTCCATCTATTTACATGGATGAAAACTTGGTTTGACCAAATCCAATGATCTATTAACTCAAAACTCATATGAGTTCCTGGGCATCATTATTCATGGTGTAAATCAGGCATTTGGGGCATGTTGATGACGACATTGCTTCTAAAACCCTAAAATCAATGATCACATAATTGGTACGGCATTGAGCTGCTCTGCTCTGGCCTTTTATATTCAGAGGCCGAGAGACCCTTCTGTAACAAACCGGTTGAGCGTCATCACGGTCAATTCACCTCACCTCCTTGCACGACCATTAACCAAGAAGCAGTAATTCCTTACACCTGTGCTGAACCCAAGACCCCTTATTGGTTGTAGTGGTACAATCCTTTTATTTATTGTTTATTACCCCCATTGTGGTACTTAATTAACATAAATATCTTTTTTAAATAACCGAATTTTAATTGATTAGACAATTGAATTGTGTATGCGTAAAATATGAATTTCACGCATTAGGAGTAAAAAATAAATGGTCAATTCTAAATATTTAATATAGTAAGTTGCTGAGAGATCTGTTTCAGCTGAAGCTGTAAACTGTCGAAACTGAAATTTTGGAAACTCGGGTTTTTTCTGAGCGTTTTTACTTCTCGGCAACGTAGTTACATGAATATCACAAACAATCAAGATTTATTAATTAAGATATTTTACCTTACCTCTCAGGTACGGAAACACAACTTAAATATTTTGCCGAAAGTAAATGAAATAAAAAAAAAAGGAAATGTATAGAACATATTTCGAAATAAAATTCGATGTTACGAATATCGAAATAAAAAATGTCGAGCAAATCTGCAAAAAACAAAAAGAACGAACGCATAAAACTACCATAAAATACTTCCAACCGAAATAATTTTTTCCACATTTCCTGTTAATCTCGTTAAGTACATGTGTAATACTTTCTTGATAAGAAGGATATGCCTCTTTAATTACTATTAATATCTTTCAAAGATTCTCTTACAACGCTATTTCGTTGTTTACCTCACTTGCAAAACGGATCATTGAGAGATAATCTTGAGAGACGCGACAAGAAAACGGACCTTGAAAATGCGAAGTGCTTACCGTCCAACGATCGAACTAATGAACAAAATTTAAAAGTAAAAAAAAAAAAAGAAGAAGAAGAACGATGCATTAGGGAATGAAGTAAATAACTACAATTAGTACTAGAAGACATTTAGGGTCATTACTGCGACAGCTGCCAGCTAGCAGATATTTACATTCCCGCGTGATGAGCTGCAGCATATGTGAGCCACCTGTAGCATATGCTATTGCTCCCAACAACGCCTTAGCAAGAGGCTTGACAACTTACGATTCATCCCTGTCCAATAATAAATGGATATTATATTCAGCGAATGGATTCCTTATTTTATAATCCTTTTTTGGATCCTACTGCAGCGATTGGTATGATGTCTTCTTATAAATTTTTTAAATAAATGTTTAGTTGATATTCACGACTAATTTTTCATTTATTGGTTAATTTTATAGGCATTACAATTGTATAGAACTAATAAAAAAAATAATGGTACTTTTTGAAGATGCGAAGATCATTTTTGGAATTCTCTGTATAAAAGAACTATTTTTAAATGTTCATTAAAAAACGAGTCAAATCTTAATATGTTTCAACCAACGTATCTTAAGGGTTTTCTTATAACCTTACTAAAAATTGCATCTTATAAATTATCACATTACAAAAGTAATCAATATATATTATAAAGCAAAGTGTACAATGTGCGTGCCGAAAAGGCTCATAAACGACTCCACGTAGGATTAAGGAAGTTATGTCATATTTTAGCCACATAACCCCTAACGGAGAAGAAGGTTTCCGTTTTTCTCTTAAGAGTGCAAAATTGAAGAGAAAAAGACTGGAATTTTACGCCTCTCGCACCATTTAATTGATTGAGATACGACTTTATGAATGAAAAATTTAGTAATAGAAGTAAGATTCGAGATATGCAGAAACCGTCCAAATTACGGGGGGGTATCTTAAGGGAGGTTGAAATGTAAGAAAGGTCTTAAAACAATGTTTCTATGAATCTTCGGTAGTTTCTATACTTCTGGATCAATTAGGACCATCATAGTAGTCGGCGCTTAGGTTTTACTCAAAATATAGTTTTTTTAACAGAGATACCAGGTTTTTCAACTATAATCTTATAACTGATTATCTGTTAACTGCTTGGAACGGGCTTATAGGATTCAGAATCGCAGAAACCATCAAAAGCCATGCATAACTCGACAAAGTTGCAGCAAAATTAATTGTTCACTTACCATTTTCAACCCCCTGTAAACTATACAGGGTTCCTTATTTGGGCCGACTCTGCAGATCTCAAGTCTGCAGAATATTGATACCCAAGTTAAAACCGAATTTTCAAGAAGGTGCTAATTTTGTTCCCTATTTCCTTTAATTTCAAAGTTTTTCTGGTTTTAAAACTACCACACAACTACCGGAGCGAAGCCGGGCACCCAAGCTAGTAAATTATTAAATATAATAAAATATAACAAAAATTATATAAATATTTTTGCATATATTTATAACATACAAACAATATATGAATAATAGGCAAATAATAAATGAGTGCCCAGTTTATATGATAAAATCCTAAATACGTATGGGAATTCCTCGGTCTGTCGGCGGAGCATTAGGTGAAAATCCGAAGATCATCACAGAAATCTGAAATTTATTAAAGAAGTGGAAATTTTTTGACACTCTAATCATCTAAGAGCTACTCTTTTACAAATTCACGGGTGATGATAACTGAAGCTGTGTTTCGCCCTTTATAAATGCAAATAAATAATAATATGATAAAAGGTTTATTATAATAAAAAAAAAATGATCTGTTATATTTGATAGTATAAAATATAAAACTAACTTAGAAAAATAAAAGGAATGAGAGATAGATGACAAAAACTAGATATGAAATATATGTAGAAATATTTATATAATTTTTGTTTTATTTTAATATTTAATAATTTATTACTTTTGTAATTTGATTACATGGTATAATTTTTACTATGGTTAAAAGAAAACTCTGAAGATCAAAGTAATTCCAAAACGTAGGTTAAAAAATGTTAAGATTTGACTTGTTTTTTAATAAATATAAAAAAAAATAAGGAGGTTTAATTTCTCACCACATAATTATTTAAATATAAAATTTTTGATCTCCCTAAAAGCTCCTGAAATACAAATATAAGATTTTTACATTGTTTTATTTTATTATTTTGTAAAATTAATATTACTATAATAAAAATTTTTGAATATCCATTTTATAGAGGTGATTCGTTGAGATGTTGGCTGTAAAGCTCCTCTTCTGAAATACTCCGTGCTGCGAGTTAATTCTCATTCAGCCCGCGCGTCCTTATCCATTGTGTGCCATGGCACAAGCGTCCTGTCCAAGTCAACCTTCAAAGCTCAATTGGCTTTACAATATCAACTGAAATCGTCAATAGATCTTTAAGCCTTTTAAACTGCAATGTTTGCCTTGCTGGGGATTTACTATTGCTACCCCCTTCATGTAGGCGTTCGAATTTATTCATTTTGTTCGTGTTCGCATTTAAATAGCAAAGTATACAGTTAAAATGAAAAAATGCTGTTAAATAAGGATTACAACCCTTCAATAAATATAATCGTATTTTACAATCTACTTTTTGATTCCTATGATGATAAATTTAAGACCAAAGTCAACCCGAATAATCGAAAATACAGGTAATCCCATTATGTAGTTTTAAAAAATGAAATGCCGCCCAATTTTTCGATTGGTTGTTTTTCGATCAAGAGGAAATCATACGGGATAACTGACCAAAAAAAATCAGAATCAAACGAGTGGGGGGCATGAAAGTTATTCCACTACTGCTTATAAGATGAGCGCTTTTCTGTCAAAATAGTAAAAATTATCGAACTATGATATAATTTATCGAAAAACATTATTTTTTCTGCAATCTAAAGGTTCATTGTGGGAAAACCAAGAGATTTTAAGTTAACGTTGACTGCCACGATAATTTTCAGAATTTCGGTCTAAAAAGGCAATTACTGTTAATCGTATTATATTATTAAAACCTCTCATTATATTACATATTTATCATCAATAAAGCCTAGAAAATATATATTTTTAGTAAAAAAAAAAAGGTCTTATGAAAGATCTCGTAGTTGGCTTATGTAACAGAAATCTCTTCGCGGAAGCCAACTAGGAGTTAATTCGTACATTGTAAGAGCTCCATTATTTAGAGTGTCTGTCACCTCCAAAAAAAAAAAAAAAAAAAAGACTCGGGGAAACGCGTTATTTAATCCGACCTGTAAAGAGAAGCTAGTGTGAAAGATTGTTTTAAAAAGTTTCAAAAACAATAAAAATAGTCTTATATTTCTTGATTTTGAATAATTTTTTTATAATTATCATGTACATATCATTTATATCAATCATTTAAGCCAGCATTGAATTTCGTTATCTTCCCAGAACATATCCATCAACAGCACTGATATAATACGAGTTTAACCGTATCTGCACGAATATGGAGATAAGCGCCTTATGAAATAAATCCTAGCAAACGTCGAACGCAATCTACGAGTTATCTTTTAGTTGACTCCCTACAGCTGTTTGTATGTTTATTGAACGTCACTTCATACTACTATGGCTAATCGGATGATGCTACTGTGGGAGTTCAAATTTTTTCTATACAGGTATAAGTAGGATAGGGATCGTTTAACGAGTACCTGACATCGCACAGGCTCTGGACCTCCATTTCACGTCCTATCAGGAGATATGGCATAGCCAAGGATTTTTTACTCCCTTTAAAAAATCCTAGGGCCACCACGGGGACCGAACCCGCGAGGTGACCCAGTGTTAAGTGGCTTACAAAATGAAATGGTTTAGTTATAGGTACTATATGCAAGTTTAGGTAATCTTATAAACTGAGGTCTAACGATTCGGATTATAACTACATGAGGTACTTTTAATATAAAAATAATTAAAAAGAGGTGGTATTATAAACTGACAATATTTTTGAGGAGTTTATATAAATATAAGGGTTTAATACACGAACTCTATTAAATTGAGCCTTACAAAAAATATGTTGGTACGTATCTATGGGATTAGAAGATGATTGTGGAGGTTAGGATGAATATTGCTGTAGCTGATAAGATTGTTAATTTATGAAACATGTGACTTGAATGTAAGCCCTTGGCGTAGAATAAAACAGTGATCAGCAGTGTGAGATAGAATTTTCTTTTTTAAAGGTAAAACTAAAACCAAAGAGGTCTAGTTGAATATGGCTGCGTACTATTATAGTGGAGGTGTGACGAGTTTTATTTCATGTTGAATAGTTCAGAGCTGGATATGGTCGATTGTTTTCTTACGATTCTCTTGGATGATTGATAGTTCAGTCACAAACGTTATCTTTATTTTTACAGCGTACGTTTGGAGCCAAATATTCATCTGGGGCAGGTTATTCCTGGGGCCTGAATACTATAAGTATTCAAAAACCCGCGATCAAAATATGCACCAAATAATGATAATTTTGGCTAAGAAGGTTTTAGTTGGACTCTAAATAGTCCACCGAGAAGGAAAGTAGTCGATTCCGGGATGGACGAGGAGGGCCGGCGACCTTGGCCCAGAGGTCGGATTCAAGGACGTAACTCCTGCCACTTGTCCAAGAATTTCTTTTACCTCGTGCATTTCTCAACAGTCTACATACCTGTGTAAGGTCTAAGGGAGTAAGTATCTCCTGATAGGGATGTTTATTTCATTCCTTCGATATGTAAAAAAAAAAAAATAATAAAAAGAAGTCCTTTCTCTTACATTATTATTATACAATATTGGATCAGTTTTTCAAGCATGGGTGGGTTATTTTCTGTGCAAGTTAAGTAAAAAAAAACAACAACGATAATAATTTAAAAAACATTCGATTCTGTTCGGTGACTTGAATTTATCAATTTTTTTGTTGTTTTGGAGACATGTGTTCAGACTATATACCATTGAGTAAGCAATGTGATTCTGATCGAAATTACGTCGGGGTAATACGGTTTGCTGAAGTGGATTGGACGAACTTATAAACTTCCGAACTGCATTACGGCAGGAGCAATTTAAGTTTGGCTGTCTGCTTGTAGTACCCAATAAACTACAAGTTATTGTATCTGCAACTGGAACCAGGGAGCTATAACTCAGAATAATATAGATCCAATGTGCCTCCAACGGATCCTACAGTACAAACACACACACCTTTTCGATCAACTCCCGTTATTACTTTTTTTTCTTTTTTTTTTTACTTTTTCCTGTAAGAAGGAAAAATAATATTATGTAAAATAATAATACACCTCCCCATTATATAATATACATTAGCCCAAAAAATAACATGACCAGCAATTAATTTTATTTCTTTCATTATAATTACCTAATTTATATTCTTTCTAATAATTTTTTTTTGTTACAGTAAACCCTCGATATAGCGAATTGGTAGGGGGTTTGATTTTCAGAGTTCGCTATAACGAGATTCGTTATAACCGAGGGTGCTTTTTTTATTTATCTTTTTTAGCCAATGGCCGCACTAATTTGATCATATTTAGAAGGAAATTCATTCATTAGAACTAGTTAAATTAAATCGCATGTATGTAATTAATTTTTAGATAAACTACATATTTATGAGATTCAATTATTTACCTGCCAAGTTCACTTGAGAGTTCTTAACCTTATCTTTAATAAGTCGGTCTAAGATTGGTATTTGAGATCTCATATGTTTAAAACAATTTATCAATTTTTTTCCAAATATTCATGAGCTGCAGAGCGCAGTCGTTTCTTTGATGCTGAATTTAATCCTTGGGCTGCGGTTGAATCTATTTTATCTTTCTTTTTATAATGGTTGACAATGTTCATTTTGGAATTCCATATTTTTCTGCGATGGTTTTCTTACTTAGAATTCCCGATTCAATATCCTGGAGAATTTTTAATTTTTCCTCGATTGATAAGGATTTAGGTTTGTGACACATGTTTACCAACGAACTCATTGTTTATTTTAAAAAACACTATATACGACTACAGTACACTGATTCGAATAATATAAGAAAGTGGAGCTACTTCGTCTTCCCGCACTCCTACGTAATACAGTAAAAAAATAATAAAAATTCTAGCAGTTCGTTATAACAGAATATAATAATTCTCAGGCATCAAATTTAGTTCGTAGTTCGCACTAACCGAGGGATTTCGTTATAACGAGGGGTTCAGCAGAAATATAACGGTAATGTTGGGGGATAGTATTTTGGTTCGATATATCGAGGTGTTCGTTATATCCGAGTTCGTAATAATGAGGGTTTACTGTAATAACAAATATTAAGTTTTTGTCTTTAAACTAAATATTACGATCTACCTACGGTTCATTCTAGAGGTGGATCAGTGCAATAGGTGAATGTTAGTTGCAGGTAATTATCGCATGAGTCATCATAATAAGCTACTAAGGGTAATCGAACGATGCTACAGCTCGAGTCCTAAATTTTGTTTATATGGATACAGTAAGGATAGGGATCTTTAATGAGTATCTGACATCGCACTTGCTCGTTAGAGGTAAAAGTTATCTGAACTCCATTTTACGTACATTCCGAAGGACGTCATTACCAAGTATTTTTATTCCCTTTGAAAATTCCTAGAGCCACCTAGCGGAATGTAAACCCACGATCTTTAGTATTTTTTGAGGCTGTGCTCTAGCTGCGACACCACAGTAGACCCTATGTAAAGTTATTAAATTAAGTTAATGTTAGAGGAACCATTAGTGTTCCAACAAAACAATTACCCTCAATACATAGTATTCGAATCTCAGTATTGGTTTTGTATATCACATCAGCCCAGTGGTGGATCCAGAAATTTTCTGAGGGGGGGCGCACTTTTTTTTTTTACATTTCATGAGTAATGAAAGTCCTAATTTAAAACACATATTAGTAGATAATAACGGTGTAAATTACTGCAAATGTTTAAATACAATTCATTTTCAATCAGTAGACTTGAAAAATAACTAATTATAGCTCATTTTATATAGAAATAGTAATACTTTATGAGTGTCCTCACATCTCAGGGGGGGGGCGCGCGCCCCTCCCCTGGATCCGCTACTGCATCAGCCTATAAACACCTCTGAAGCATCCCTACAATGATAAAATTAAGCGTATTTAGGAAATATGAATAATAATGGGAATGATAATGAAGGCTTAATGAACCCGAAGGTTCGATGCCGACACCACAACACGGTCCCTCCACCGTACGTCATTCAGAGCCAACTTCTACATATCTGCCTTAACGCAATCCTCCCAGCTACGTCTCGGCCAACTCCGCGGACGTTTCCCATTCGACACCGCGCTTACTAATATTTTCGGAATTCTTTCACAACTAAGTTTATTTATATTTACCGGGTACTGTTCACTCAGTTTGACGTTGCATAAGCGTCTAAATTCTCCGGTTAGTTCCTTCCTGTTCGGTTAAAATATTCAACCTAGGTCTTTATTTTTAAAAACCCTAACCGTTGCTCATACCTCAGTGTCAGCGACCACGTTCCACATCCGTAAAGGACCGTTGGAAGAATAATAGTTTGTAAGGTAATTTTTAAGTTTCGGGACAGAAGGCACGAGCTAAGCAATTTACCGGCTTTTAATCTAGCCTTAAGTCTAAATTAAGGCTGGGAAATATGAACGCATTTAAATATATATAGTTGCAGATGCGGTCTCTGCTAGAGCAGCAGGCTTTGACTCTACAAGTGGGTCGTAACGCCGATTACTAGCAGTTTAGTTGTAGAAAATTGGTTGAAAATGAGGAGTAAAATTTTAAGAAATAGGCTCCTAAAAACTCGTTTGTTGTCATTAAAACCCAAATGAGGACATAAAAACGTTTTATTGAAAGTTTTTATTCCTTGATGATAATATTGATTCAACAATATGTTTATATGTTTAGATTGGATTAAATGTTTGGGATTGATATTTATAATTAAAAGTCACACCTCCTAGACTACAGATCATCACTTAACTTACGAAACTAAAGACTAATATACAACACGATACTAAAACCTATTTGTACCTATGGAGCAGGACTTTGGGGCTCCGCTAAACAAGTACACATTAACAAAATTCAAATTAGAAACATTGTAAACGCTCCATGGTACATTTCTAAGAACACTAAACACAAAGACATGGACATTCCAACAGTAAAATCATACATTCACGACAAATACACTAAATTTCACTGTTCAACTCATAACCATCCAAACCCACTTGTTTCCTCTCTTTCTTCCTCCCAGTTACCGGTCCAACGAAGATTAAAAAGACAATGGCCGAGGGATATGCTTGATCACAGCAATTAAATCAAGCAAATCGAAGAAAAACACAGCACTCCAAAAATTTGCTAGATGCGCTCCAGCGCAGGCGCAAATACCGTTAAATATAGATAAATGTTATTTAATATTTTTTTCTAAAAAATTAATAAGATTTTTTTTTTTTTATGATTATTAAACAAAGCTTTTATTTTTTTGAGCTATTAAACAACCTTTCCCGACCTGTTTTATTGTTTGGTGACCGGTAGTTATAGTACGTGAGCGGTGAAAGGCTGACTGGGCCCCCAAGGGAACTGAAAGCGATTAGTATTGCAAAGGTCGATCTTAGTACATCCCTCCGGCCACGCTATTGTTTGCGGCTTGGCATCTCTCCAGCTGTTGGTATTGAACTAAAAAATTAATAAATATTTGAACCAAAAAAAAAATTGCGCTTGTTCTGCATCCATTTAATACACCCGTTGTTTATAAGTCTAAAGAACCCAGAAAACATTAGTTCTCCGAAATATTGATTTATCTATTGCTTGAAAATAGGTATTTAGAGACACATAGATCAATCAAGAGGCATCCATCAAATTCACGATTTCAAACCTCAAAGTTAAAAATTTCTTCCTTGCCTTCAAAATACCCGAGAAAATTCACATTTATTTTCTTAAATATTTCATTTTTCGATATTTTTCTCACTCAGTGACGGAAACCCCAAAAAAATTTACTATTCTGTTTTGCGATTTTATATTTGTTTAGTAATTCGTAATTTTAGTAGATCAATGCATCCAGCCATCGCAACCAGGCATCCCGGTCTATCGCGTGCCTGCCACGTCGATTCCGTGTAGACTGTCCAGCTCCGAGGCTCGGTATATTTCTTTGAATAGATTATACATCCCACGGGTGATTGGACCAGTAAGAATGGGTCTGGAACCCAACTCTGTCATTCGTGCTGAAATCCAGAACCTCTACCTCTTGTTGTTTCTTCGACCCAGCATCCCGAAGGGGTTGCCCAACCTAAGTTGATATCCAATCTTCGACTGGGTGGCTAGACTTAACAAAGCTCACAACGGGAAGGTGGAAGCGTGGTTGGAGCAGACAGGATAAGAGATCCCTTGAGAGATTATATTGCGTGTCCTCCTCCCTTGAGCCCCCAAAGTCACTTCAACTTTCTTTGTTTGTCAATAATTTCATTTGAAGAGAAAAAATTAGGTACGACCGGTAATGGAACCCGGATCTTTGCATCACTTTTGTACCTTTCTTAAGCATTGAGTTAAGATTGTTAAGAATGAATTGGAAATGTTTATATATTTGACCTATGAAATGTTACTGAAGCAATAATCGAGTTTAATTTAATCGAGAATTCCAGAAGCCTGCGAGGTGACAATAATAAATAAAATTCCTTTAGATGACTTCTTAAAAACAATAAAACTTCAAATCCATAAAATATGGCAGACCAAATGGAACCAAGAAGAATCCAAACTAAAGGGCATAAAGAAGAACCCAAGTGAATGGACCACCTCCAACAGAAAATCGCGTAGGGAACAAACTGCCCTTAGTCGACTAAGGATAGGGCACTGTAACTTCTCGCATGCTTACTCGTTGAAAAGTCTTGAACCTCTTACATGCAGAATATTTAAGGTGCAAATAACTGTAAAGCACCAACAACTGCAAAGTTGTTAAGTCTATGAAAACCTAAGGAGAAAATTAGATTTGGGATCTTTAGAGAAAAATCTTGAAGACATTGACACAGCAGTAAAAAAAACAATAGAATACTTGAAACTAACAAAGTACTATCACAAAGTATGAAATACAGATGTTGCCAATGTCACCGCAGGGTAGAGGGAACAAAAAAACCAAATAAATAAATATTAAATATTATTAATAATATGTCTTTTTTAAAACTTTGTCAAACCAAGTTACCGCAGCATTAGTTGTAGTGATGTATGGCGTGGAGGCCATAAAAGATTCTTAGTGATGTAATATTTTATAATTTTTATTATTTTATTTAAAGTGATGGTGATAATCTATAAATAAGTGCTAAGTGGGCTAGCGTGGATGGAAAGGGAAAGGGGTTTCCCGAACAGGCACTGCCACCTGTAGCGGCCGGCCGGCACTGCTCGGTCTAAATATATCTTCGTCGACTCTACAAATATCCAGTCGGTTATTTACCTCCTCAAACCGTTTATAATATCGCAAATATTTTCACTCTTTCGGGTTATCGTTTCTAGCTTCCTAATTTCAGCTTTTACTAACAAAAATAGCTTGCATGAACGTGCATCAGAGGATTGAGAATCAATCCTTCATCTGTTCAAAAGGAAATTGAGTGATAGGAAAGTTTTGAATGCAAAAAGCCAAAGGCATATATGCGAGCATTTCAATTGACAGAATGACTAATTTCAATCTTAACATTTTGCAGGTAAGCACTTAAAATAATACAATATTTCTTTATTTTTTTATGAATATTTTATTAAAATGTTATTTTCTAATATTTCTGCCATACTATTAAAAAATAAATAGATACGAGTTTTCCAAAGAGGAATATTATTAAAAGTTCTTTCCCGAAAAATGTTGAAATTGGGGTCAAGTCATTCTCTCTGTAAACTGATAGGCTCATATGTTTCTTGCTTGTGAATTAATAAGCACTCAACTTTTCTTATTTGAGGTATTGATAAACCATCTAAACACCTACCATAATAGTGGTCACCATAACGTAATAATTTGAAGTTAAAATTTTGTAAAGTTTGGAACCTTGTACAATCATATCCGTTCATCTGAATTCGACCTATCATCATAGTTGAATTAATGGTATATTATATTTACGAAGTTATTTATCTAATTATAGTTATCTATCCAATTTAAAATTTATTAAGTGATTTTAATTTTTGTGGTTCATTTTATGCTACGTTGGCTAATCGGACGATATCCTTAAATATCGGATATCGAGTACCTTAAATCGCTCAGGTTCAGGACTTCCTTTTTTACGTTTCCTCCGGAGGATGGCACAACCTCCGAGAAGGATTTTCATTCTCTCCTAAAAATCCAAGTGCCACCGTGGGGCGCGAACCTGCGATCTTTAGTGTTGTAGGTTGCTATGCTAACCACAACACCCATACTGGCGACCCTTACGTAATATTTAAACTGGCTATCTGAGAGTCATGATACAAAATGTTATTACTATCATAAACACAATCATTTGATATTTACGCTAACGCCGAAGGTAAGGAAACTTTTCATTGTTTTAAAAAATTTCTGTCCCTATAATTTGTACATAATAATATCTTAATATTGTAAGGCCTTGTAGCCTTTGTCAGATGTGATCGACTAGCCTTAATTCTTTTTTGATAAAATTTTTCAGGAATTTTGGGTGGATGGGTACCTAGATTAGTCCCATATCAGTTTCATCGAATTTCTCTCTCTACCGTAATAAACACTAACCCACTTAATTTTACTCCTACATCGTACTTTTATGAGTTCATTATTTCAATATCATTTGCTCGTAGGTTATAACATCAAAGCTCTGTTGTTTTTTTTTTTTTTCACTGAACATATGTATACACTGATATAGGCAATTATCATTCTATCAATGAGAAATCTTTAATAGTAGTCCCGTGAAGTGAAGATTCGATAGATCCGTTAGGAAGCCTTTACAAAATCATGAAAACTTCGAAAATCGACAAGAGACCATGGAAGACATAAAGTGAACAGTAAAGCAAACATGAAAGCAGCAGCCCAAAATAAACCGAACTGAAGTAGGTTGGTTCAGGCGGCCCTAAGGTTCACAAGTGGTAGACCCGAGTCTTTTTTGTTGCGTTAAGGAACCTTTGGATTTTTGTGGGTTCCTTTAAGTTTCCGTCCTTCAGGCCTTTTTCCAGTTTTTAATTTTAATTTTAAATCAGGAGGAAAAGGATATTCCACGATCTCTTTAATATTATAGGTAGAATAAGCTATGTCATCGGTCGAAGATTATTGATAGAGGGTGTTAAAGATTGTTATATCTCTTTAAGGTTTATAGTGAACGAGGTTACGGGTTAAATAATAGCTTTAAAAATTTATGTTGTTTGTTTTTCGCTTTTTTTATCCATGCGTCTCTTAAAAAGTTACTGACAATCAGCAAATGAAATACCAATTGTGGTAATGATAACACGTAAATTATGGGAAAGATAGTTATCAAGCCTCCCTCTTGCCTTGATTCAAAGACTATGTTTATTTGCGTTAAGGTATTCTCATCGTACGTCTTTTTAGTCTTAGTCTAGTTTTGTAAAGCGTCATTATTTTGCATGATTTGTTGGTAGGTGGAGGTATAATTAAATGAAATAAAATACCTACTTGTACTTCAAAGTTGAATGAATGAATGGTATAATTTTCAATAATTACATCATTTACAATAATTACATCAATTACAATGATAAGAAAACCTCGACGATGGGCAATTGTCCGTAAAACTTAAAATAATACTAAATCTATTACAAAAAAGAGTGAGATAAGCATAAACAAAACAAACAAATACTATTCAATGAACTTATATGCAAATTATTGTTTTCAATACAGCTATTGAAAACAGCAATAGCTTCTAATTCATATTTTTATAGTATCTAAAAGAAAAGAAAGAATTACTTAAATACCAAACAAAATCCCTTCATTAAGATGAATAAACGTTAAATTAAATTTTGTCAATCAATAATTAAATTCTGTTATGAATAACTTCCTGTAACTTATAAGCCTGTCTTTATTTATACTAACCAGTCTACCATTAAGGTACCCATAACTCAACTTTCGTCAAGGACCTATTTTCTTTACTATTTACTCCCGAATTCACTGATTGTAATAATATTAATAATAATTACTCTTTATTTTATTGTCCAGTGCTTTAGTTCCTTAGGCACCAAATTATTCAGAAGCATATAAAATGCTTTAGAGAGTTAGACCATTACAACGAAATAGAGCGAATTGAAATAAAAGAAAAAAACTGAGAAAAAAAAAAGAGATAAATAATAAAGGAATCTTCTTGTGATGAAAACAATTAAAAATGAGTTGAATATTCTTATTGGCTTAAAATGAAAATAACTATGTGCGTGAAGCTTATAATATGTACATATGCACACTTATTATCAAATAAAATATTTAAAAAATAAAGAAATAGTAAAGGCCTACTAAAATTAAAATTGAGAATTTGTAGAGTTAAGTGATTACAGGGCATTTTCCTAAGAAATGAATTATGGTTTCATTTTCATTTAGGTTTTATTAGTTAAAACTAACTGTATTGGCTCATTATCTCATGATTCCCATAGTTAAAGGTGTGCGAAAGAAAAAAAAAAAACTTAATATATGGGTCATTTTGGCTATCAAATGAGGGTTTTACTTTATCCAAATCTGGTGGAGGCAAATTGATTCCCAATGTTGTCATAATTTACAATTAGTAGGCCAGTTAACTATGTTAATGACAGATAAGAGGGTAGTTAATAGAGCCATTAAACGGGTCGTAAACGTAAATCGGTGAGCTGCAGCGGCAGGTGGAAATAAACAGTTTGGATTTAGAGCGAAGCCTCACGCGATGGTTTGTTATGTCCACCTCTCGCCTCTTATTAATTTGATTAGTCTTATCCCCGGCTTAACAATACCAAAGCCGCATTAAAAAAAAATTAAATTTTTGTATTAAATTCTTTGGAAACTATTACACTGATTCTACTTGATCTGATTATACTTTCGTCTGGAAAAATGCTATAAAAAGCGCGAGGTTTGGTAGGGAAGTGGTGGAGAGGTACTGGCCCGCAGATCGGATTTGATTTTAGTACTTAGTACCAACTTATCTAAATTGTAACTCAATTTCTAGGATTGCGTGTGGCGGTTACAGTCATGCATTAGCGGGATCAAATGTTTTGGAATGTTCTACGCCTTTCTGGGTGGGCCCATATCGGACTATAAAATAAGAAGAGATTGACTAGTGCCTGAGTCATGCTTTGAACCACGAAGCATGTTACTTTTGAGTCACTGCCCTGTAACTGTTTGTAGTTACATTTTTGTATTATAATTTTATGTCAAAAAAAATTTTTTTTAAATTATTTAAACCCACATTTGTCGTACAGTAGTGATAATTTAATCAATATTACCTCAAAAAAACAAAATTCAACGGTCATTTCGACACTCCACTGTACTACTTTCAATATAACATTAGCCACGTACAAGTTGTTTCATTACTGTTTGAGGAGGCTGGTTATCAAACTTGGATAGTTTAAATGGATGTTTCAACAGAACTCATCTGAAACTTCATTGTCTTTCCTTAAAGTTAAACTCTAGACCTCAGACGTATATCCCATATCACTGATCAAAAGCTTTTAGGCGCAGTTTGAGATCAAGGCATTTAAATCAAGAGGTATTTATGAATATGTTTATAGGATTTCTAATCAGTTTCTAAAACTTAATTTTATTTCCGATATAACATAATCTATTTCTGTTTTAAACATGATGAATGTCATCGTTGTTTCTCTACTTGTCGAAAATATTTCTTATCTTGTTATCTTGTTTTTTTTTTGTTTTTTTTTTTTGTTTCATGTCTCCAAATGTCTTATCTTATTTGAAAAAGAATTAAGGAATGTTATTTAATTAAAAACATTTTTTTGTTTTTTATTTTTTACGTACAAGTCGCTTTAAGAAGGAAAATACTATTAAATATATTCAGGTTCAACAAAAAAGACACACTTACAAAAACTAAAAACCTTCCAATCCAAAATGTTACGACTAGTAACGAACGCACCTTTGTACGTTAGTAACAAATCACTATACACCGACTTACAACTACCAACAAATAAGGACCCTCTATTCTAGCTTCCATATCAATTTGCACGGACATAACAAAAGATTTATTAATGACATGGCCACGACTGAGATACGTTTTATGAGGCCACTGAAAAGGAGTTGGATGAGAGACCTTCTCTCCTAAAACAAGACCGGGATGATAGTGCTGCTAGGCACTATCTTCCTTCATGGATTAAAAGCCAACATACAGCAGTTTATCTCTCATTTGCTTAGTTGCGACAGGTGCTAATAAAATTACTTACTTACTTACTTACTTACTTGCACCGCTTATGAGGCACTGAGAGCACAATTGCTGAGGGTGACAGGGCTCTATGTTCTGACGGAGTACGATCTTCCTCAGCTGATGGCTGAGGAGAACTACCCGTACTTCAAATCTTTTGTGTACGGGTGGAAGGATATAGTCGGTCGCTCCCACTTTGCCTTGGGAAGAAGAACTGAAGCAGTCCCAGGAAGACCACCGGACTAAATAAGAAGTGTGGAAGGAAAAATGAGAACGAAAAATTGAGACCGGAAGAATGAGAACAGAAAACTTCTTGCCGCAGAAAAAGTCAAAATTGTATGTAATTGTTAACATGCGGCAGTGAGGTGTTTTGCGTATGCGAAACATCTTATTGCTGCAAAATCCGTATTGCCTCAAAGGCAAGGGAGGATGTATAATAATAAATAAATAAATAGGTGCTAATAAAATTATGAAGCAAAAAAAAAGTATTGTAACATAAATTAATTATAAGAAAGTAAGATAAATGGACCACTTTAAGAATAATTACACTAATTGAAGCGTGGAAATGCATAAGGGTCTAAGTGCCAAAAAAATAAAACAAAGTTTTTTTTTTTGCCAAATTGTTGTATGTGCCAAAGCCATCCTTCAGAAATGGGTCTAAGTAATGTATCGTTGTTAGAAAAGAGTTCATTGAACGTATGAAAGATGGCATGGGTGTAAGCACTGAACGTAGTTCACCCTAGAGGGTATAAGTCACATCATTTCTGTAAAAATATCCTAAGGCACTTATACATTCATGCATTTCCACGCATCAATTATAATCCATTCATTCATTTTGCTACATAAATATATTTTTTTTACAATAAATACTTGGTATTTTCCCTCTTCCTGGTCTTTTAACCCGATTCAATATCCTAGAACTAATAATTCCACTAATGTCTGTCCAACTTGAAGTTCCCATCCAATTTATTTATACTTAGCCTCTTAGAAAACTACTTCGTTTAGCAAATCTTACATCAGGTTTTTAAATCCATTTAAACCACATTTATTCCTCAAACTACCCGGTTTAGCAAGAAATATTAATCCTAATATAAAAACAATAATGACCAATAAAAAATTATCGTGAGCACATTTGCCCCAAATGAAATTATCTTGTATTCATTCATTAAATTTGTAGAGCTGTATTTAGAATACAGAGAACTCTTCTAGTGGTTGCTCTGAGTGTGGTCTGTATAAATACCTGCGGTCTATTAAATGACTCATTGAAGCGCTGTGTAATCCCAGCTCTTATTATTAAGGTTGTTTAAATAATTCGCTTGTTTTTTTTTCTTGTATCGTTTGAATGATTAGTTTAAAAAATGTATCCTTAGTACGTTAACTCGCTTTTTTCGATGTCATGCTAAAATTATCCAAAAAAATAGTTTTTTTGATTGTAAACATTCTCCTTTTTCCTTCCTTAACGGTCGTACTCATCCTTAAAACCCATTCATATTTATAATCTTGTTATACTTTCTGTCTTAAAAACTTGTTTCTTGTCATATTCTTACATGCTATTAGGTCATTTTTGTTTTATTTTTTTATTTGTGGTGGTTGATCCGTCTGTGAAATTGTATTCGGAGGTTGAACTATGTCCAAAGCTGCGGTAGTTGTCTCCTTTCCAAAGCAAACTGTCATCCTGTTACCATCAGCGAACTCTATAAATAAATATGGGAACTT
Source organism: Aelia acuminata (assembly GCA_911387785.2). Classification (NCBI taxonomy): domain Eukaryota; kingdom Metazoa; phylum Arthropoda; class Insecta; order Hemiptera; family Pentatomidae; genus Aelia; species Aelia acuminata. Next base: position 30,128,539 of record OU426982.1, on the reverse strand, counting down.
GCCACCTCTTCAACTCAACTGTCCGTGGAACATAGAATGTTTCTAATGGAAACAAATACTTTTTCTCTGTATTGGAACCAACCTTCTTAACGATGTCAACACCTCTATTTGAAAATGATTTTACTTTATTTGACAGTTGATGATTAATTTTAAGATACAAAACTTGAACAAAATTTTTTTTATCGTCATGAAATCTTCGTTGTCTGAATGTTCAGGATATACCGGGATTCTTTGATATAGGCCTAAATTGATTTTCAATGACTTAAGGAGGCTTGGACGAGCACAACTTGTCGCCAACATGCTCTGTTGAAGACGAGGAAAGACTGAAAAATAATGGGTTGATAAAATTTGCCAATTATTGTATACTATTAAAAACTATTTATAAATCTCAAAATGTTTTTATTATTAAACATGTGAAAATTGTCCCGATCCGTTGGCTCGAGAGACACACCGTTGGAAATTATTTTGGTTAAGTAATGCTTGGTCTAAGGTTTATATAACCATTCTAAGGCTTGGTTGTTTAGATCTCTTTACGTCAGCTGAAATAAGAATTTGGGGAGGTTTATCTCTAAAATTAATATTGGCCTTAAATTAAGGTAGAAATACAAATATTATTTTAGCTTTGCCACTATGATTACATAGCAGCTATGTATCAATGAATCTTAATCGACCCTTAAATATTCTGAACGACCCTTAGCCTTAACGATTTTATTTTGTTGGTCTTACAGAGAAGACTAGACTTCTCTGTATAAGTTAATCATAAGTTATTGGCCCTATTATTCGCACAGGATCGATGAAAACGCAGTGTGATTATTGATGAACCATGGTCGGTTGAGCGTCTGAATTACTGAAAATATATTAAATATTTTAGCATCCCTTAATAAACCAACATTAGAAGTCCCATATCTTTCTCATTTTTTTTTTTTTTTGTAATAGTACTTTTATGTTGGGGGCAGGGATGGCCGAGTGGACAAAGGCGCTTGCAATAGGTAATCAGAGTTAAGCAACGTCGAGCGTGGTTAGTACTTGGATGGGTGACCGCTCCATTCGGGTGGCCACCAATAAACACCACGCAGTCCAAGCCTACCCCCACCCCCCCGGGTATGTGAGGCCCGTCAGCCTACTGGACGCGACTCACACCGACCGGGCGAAGGAGTGATGTACCTTCCCCGTGTATCCCACCGAGAATCGTGGTGTGGTTTTCCAGGATATCAGTAATCGCCCGGAGGTTTGGTACAAGGACGGTATGCTTCAGGGTAAGAAATATAGGTCCTCGGGGCCTGCTGACTCTGGGCTGTCATAATCCTTGGACATAGACCAGTTTGTCCTTGAACCCAAGAGAGCTGACGCCATCGGTGGGAAGGACACTGCCAAAATGGCCCCAATGGGATTGGTTACGGAGCTATGGGCAGTCTGCCGCTGCACCATGGTGACCATGCCTTGCAGCAACGTGAGTTTGGACTACCCCCTTCAGGCTGTCTGTGCTCCCGCAAGCAACACAAATATCTGTAAGAAGACCACACTGCGCGGCCAAAGGTCTCATCAGGCCTAATGCGCCAACCGGTAAAAAAAAAAAAATTATGTCATTATGCTCTAATACTGATGAAAGTGATTCGTATCAATTCATATGACTCACCGTCCCCCATAGCTTACGATACTTGGCGTCGTGCGATTGGGGGAAATGACCTCAGAATAGTGTGCCGCCCACATTCAATCAAGGTACGGAGAATTCAATGCCCTTATCGAGATTTGAACCTAGTTTTTTCATGAGTGAGCAGAGGAACATAAGATGTATCAGATTGTAATAATATATTACACAATTTATAATTTTCATTATACATTGTTATTGTAATATTGATGTTAATTTTTTCTGTATCACTAAGAAGAGATGAAATTTAACAAACGTGGTGTCGGAACAAAGGATCTAAATAAAATAGAATTTTTAGCAATGTAGTCTTTTCCTTCTTTGCGCTTTGAAAATAGGCACGATTGCCTTAATTGGGGCAATCTGAAGACTTAAGTTCGTTTTTTTTTTTCGTAAGCGTTTTTTTTTCTCGCAATTTTAAAAAATCGCCTACAACAGTACATAGATTTATTAAATAAATATTTTTATTAAATAAGTTTTATCTGATGAGAAAATATTGGCCACGGCGAGGGAAAGAACCCGGTTCTTTGCATTACTGTTAAGCCATGTCAACCTTTTCCTCCACACTGCAGCATATGTAACCGCTGTCAATTATGGCATCTAATTGATACGGCATCATAGTTAAATATTATATAGTATAAATAGGTGATTAGTTTTTTTTTTTATATTATTAATACATAATTTTGATCAGAAAAGTTGGGTAAGGTCAGGAACCCGGATGGGAGTCTCTGCATGCCGTTGTTATTTTTAAGGTATATGGAATGAAACTACTAAATTGCTAAAAATTTTATTTTACTATGAACCTTTGTTTAGACGCTGTGTTTATTAAGTTTCAGTTAAAAAAATTAATCATTATTAACAAATATCTAACCATCTATAGATAAAATATTTTAAAAATTTCATATTAGTGTTACTTTGGCTTCATTTTTTTTTTACTTATATACTTCTTTTTTCTGTTTCAGGTAAGTCATTAGTGATCTTGTTTTTAATTCGGTTTTGGTAAGTTGAATTTATTTAATAGACTTCAGTCTATTTCACTCACTCAGTCTATAATTTGAAAAAAACAATTTACATGTATATGAGGTCTAGTAATCGAAAGGTTATTGAAGTTCATTTTATTATCTATTAGCCATGGATAGGCTCTTATATCTTTTTATTACAGAGTCAAATTATTTTTATCTAATATGAAAAAAAAAACAGTATAATTTTTCGATATTTTTAACATTGAGAGAAAACATGCGGTTTCAGTTTATTTTTATATAGTTTTATTTTAAATAATTATTTTGAAAGTAAATTTTTTTCTGTTATTTAGTTTTAGTATATACCTACCACGCATTTTTTTCAATAAAGATTTATAACCTGCAAAAAGGAATTAAGAAATAAAAAAATCAAAACAAAAAGTATGACAAGTATAATAGAATCGATAAAAAAACTTAATTCTTTTGGTTTGGAAGCTGAGAACTGGACAGCTTAAAGCCCCTGGATTGGCAGATGGACTGTAACTAACAGGATTGAGGTGGGATCATAACCAAACCAAATATATTCAAATATTTCCAATTATTTAGGCCCCCCCCATTGTCGTATTTCTGATCTCCTCTGTCATATTTTTCAATCGTCCAGTTATTAAATCATTCCACTCCTTTATTTTTACGGTTTATCTCCATTTAACTATGAAATGACATTTTCTACCCCTTCGTAATTTATTTAGGGAACGGACATTTTTAAAAGATTGGTTTATTTATATGGTTATGAAGTTTTCAGCAACTACTACTAACCTGCTAAACCTGCTCTTACTTTGCTATCGTTTCAATTATTCAACTAACGCGATTTAAGAAAAGTATCTTTAAAAACTTTAAATCGACTGAGAAAACGGCAGTCAAAATAATAACCTGGTTTACGTTGATATTATATGTCCATACGCACACACTATTCAACATTAGACAATCAAACACTATTCTACTTAAATGCAACGATGTTTTAAAAAAATAAGACACTCCATCCTTTATTTTTCAAGTTTAGAGACAAGAAATGCATGGTCCCTGCATTTGTATAAGGGGGACAAAAACGAAACATCAAAATTCTTTCACCCCAGTGATTAATTGGTTAAAACTAAATACCTATCTTGCTTTTATTTTGCGATAAGAATTTTCAGGATTTTCAGTCAAAACATTTTTTTTTTTTTGAACTTCCCTTTTATATTTTTTCATTTTTATATACATTGTTACCTTAGACCTACTCACTTTTATCTTATTATTGAGTCTAGATATAAATTTTATTATATAACCATCGATATTGTTAGTGTTTGCAATTCCTACTTTTGTTCTTTTATCTTACACTTAGTCGTCATGTAGCCTTTCACGTAAAAAAAAAAAAGGTTTTCCCAAAAAAAAATCTTTTGAAGTCCGCAAACTAACCCCTACCACTTCTCACCTTATAGTCATTCCCTCAGTCTTTGTATTACTCTGGCCTCAACAACTTAAATATCAGATTTTATTTTATCATGTTAACCATCTACTTATCTATATATTCATGTATAATTTTACTATCCTTTTATCCTAGATGTCTAAGTACCCCCAATAAACATACCATCAGTTGAATTTGGTTTCCATTATTTTGTTACTTCTTACTGTTACTATCTACAATGAATTATTACATGATAAACAATTAATTACAATCTTCTAGCAGAGATACTTTACAAGCGCTTAAATATTTGTCTTCATTTTATCCCTGAAGAAGATTCACATTTGGATCGAAACGTTAGATCACCAAGTAAAAAATGTTTTGACTGATAATCTTTGATAATTAATCATAAGTAAGGTAGGCCTTACTTTTCAGTGCACAACTTTTTACTATTTAGAATAAAAACCAGTTTTTTATTTTTTTATTTATTAAGCGATGCATTTCATCAAAAGTACCAAAAAAGGCTACAGATTACAAACATAAAGCTGACTGAATAAATCTTATCAGTAATAAGATATTAGACTTTACTGCTCACCGACCGATTACAACAGATCTAACACAAATTTTTTTTATATAATTTTAAATGAACGCCGGACTTATAAATAAAGAAAGCTCCTCTATTCTTATTTTTAGCTACTTAACCCATTTTGAGCTAAATTCGACTACTTAACTACTTATTCACTGGGTTGTGAGAACTAAAGTGGCTCTAATTCAGTGATTTATTTCTTCTTTTTTTTCGTAGCGAATAAAGAAAAGTATCTTCCTATTTTAGACATAAATGACAATAAACGATAAGTATTTTTTCTGTAATTCTGCATATTATTTATTCGAGTTTAAAGGTTGGTTAGATGCAAATTGTTATTACCTGATTTAATAATTTAAAAAATACATGAGTAAAAATATGCAAAAAACTGATACACCCTATAAATAATATCCTTACCAATGAAAGTCCTGTTAAAGTAAAGAAAAATTTAATTTAAAAAGAAATCTCTGATTATTAATCATCCAATTAATAAACTAAAAAATTAAATAATAATATTGAAATATATAAAAAAAAAAAATGTGTAGCAGCCCGATTTTACAACTTTTTAAAAGTTCCTGTTTTTTTTATTATTATTGACTTGCAAATCCTCATAGCCAGGGCGCGATTAAAGCCTTGTGGTTTTTCAGATCAATTGTATTCATAAGGGATTTCAAATCGTGTTGGATATAGAATAAATTTCCGTCGCAAATGGCGAACTGAATTCTAATATGGCGTCATGCATTTTACATTTAGCTTTGGTTTAAAAATGGAATATGAATTAGTCATGTGGGCCAGCTGGTTAATTGTAAAGAGTGCACAGGAGCCGTTCACTGTTTTTGGTACTGGTTACGTAAAACCTCGCCAACTAGTCCCAAACGGTACTGTGGAATTTTACACATTTAGGTTTAGGTATCATTTGCTTTATTATTTTTCGACTGATATCCTAACGATAACCTCATCTTATCATATTTAAATTTTAAGTAGATATTCGATCAAGTAATTTCATCCCCTAGTTGTGTCTAAAAATATATAATATGCACAATTGGAACATAGATGTTAATGATAATAATATATGTAGTAAATAGAACCCTATAATTTACGAATTATTAATAATAAATATATATATATATATATATATATATATATATATATATATATTTATATTGATCATTTAACTAATAATTTGTGTAATCTCTGGAATTATTCACATAAATGCAATCGTGAATCATTTTTTTTTTTTTTTAGGTTCCAGACTCCGGTATATTAAACATATTTTCAAAAAAAAAAAAAAAAAAAAATCTAGTGTCTAAAAATATATAATATGCACACTTGGAACATAGATGTTAATGATATTAATATATGTAGTAAATAGAACCCAATAATTTACGAATTAATAATAATAATATATATATATATATATATATATATATTTATTTTTATAAATATATATATATTGATCATTTAACTAATAATTTGTGTAATTATAATCTGGAATTATTCACATAATGCAATCGTGAATCATTTTTTTTTTTTTTTTAGGTTCCAGATTACGGTATATTGAACATATTTTCAAAAAAAAAAAAAAAAAAAAAAAAAAAAAATCTAGTCGTTTAAAGATGTACATGTCGTTTTAAGTTTAAGATTTTCAACGTTTATTTGGAAATGAGAGATGAAATAATTCCTCTACACATATTTTTCTAAATTATTTTTTAATTTTTTTCTTTTAAGAATGTCTGTGCTCTTGTTGACTTTTCGCTTAGTCTTAAGTTTTGTAAATACCTTTTTTTTTTTGTTTTTGTTATGTCCAGGAATAACATGTCTCAAAAACAATTTTGATTTTGATATTCAACAATTGTGCCAGAAATTCGTTTTTTTTTTTGTTTTTTTTAATATTATTTTGAGATTTTCTCTATTCTGTATTTAATTAATTTTTAAGCTTCAAGTTATTTTTAAAAATTTCGTAGGTACTTTACATTTTTTTATTTTTTTTTTTAAGTATGATTTTTTGTGAACTTGAAAAGTTTTGTAAATTCCCGTGTTTTTTGAGGTAATTTTAGTTAAAGTAATGTAAAAATTAAATAAAATTGGGGCTGACTTATTTTTTCACTTTTGATTCCTTAAAATGCCTCAGAGGTGGGTTTCCATAAAATCGAAATGCAATAATTTTTAAATTTACCAATCATACATTTTTGAGGTGTATTAGTATAGGTGTTAATTCATATTAAATATACCCTTGGGTCGAAATGGGTTTAATAATAAGTTATTTAAAAATAACTAGTGATCTTTCTTTGCATAATACCATATTTATTGGCTGCGGTGTTAAAGATGGAAGGGGGTTTGCGGGGGGGGGGGGGGCTAGGGATTTACCTCTATTGGGAGTTCTATTTATAGCTCAATTGTATATTGAGGTACCCGTGGATTAATTTGTTTGTATCGTTGGTGTACTGTTAGTGTGGTCGTGGAATTTAATAAAGTGCACTGTTGTTGATTGAGGTTCGATCAATTGTGAATAAGTTGAACGATCAGTTTTTTTTTTTTTTTTTTTTTTTTTAATTTAGAGAGTTCCAATACTAACCAGTTAATCAAAATATCTTCGTTTGTCTTTTTTTTGGGGGGGGGGTTAGAAAAAATTTCGACAGATCCAATTTTCTATCATACTTTTAATAAAAGGTAACTCTTTTTATTGAATATCGGTTTGATGCAACTTCAATACACGTTTCGAATCATTCGAATGTTTTTATTACCGTAAACAAAATTATGATTTTTTAAAAAATGTGTATAAAAAATATATAAATTATAAGTTAAAAGCCTAATTTTCTTATAACCTTTCTTAATATATTAAACGAAGCTAATTTTTTTGCGCCGTAAATAAATAGTTATTTTCATAAACTTGTAGTGAATATTACTGTTTTGAATAAATATCCTGAAAAAAATAATAGAGAATATGTTATAAAGATCTGTCACAACCTTAAATATAGTTTGCCGTCTCGCCTTGGAACGCACCTCGCCCTAGAAAGCCATTTAACTATTTTACGTTACACATTCATCCGGAATTTCCTTTTACTGGTCATTCTATTTTAGGAAGTCTCGTAATCTGTATTTTATTGTATTAGTTCGTAAGCAGAATTGGAATTTCGTGATTTATTTGAAGAAAACATATAGTCATATGACGTTATATAAAATGTTCAATCTCAGCATTCAGTCTGCCAACTTATTGATATGCTATTTGTAAAATTCCTAGTCAATATTATGAAAGGAGCTTCTGTTCTTACCCAGAACAGAATAAGTATTAGGGACAATCAGCTTTATTTTCAGCTCTAATAGAGCTTTTTACGTTTAAAAGCTAGAGAAAAAATGTCTACAAAAAAAAACTAAAACGCAATTAGGAGTTCTGAAATATCTGTTTCAATGATATTTTCTAAAATATAGTGTTACATGAAACAAAAATCTGGTACGATGCGAGTAACACACGACTTTCAGTTACCAACTTACTTAGATTAGCCATTGACGTGTTTTGTTAAATGCCATTCTTCAAAGACACACATTTTTCCACATTCATTTACTTATTTTTGTTTCTATTTGCTCTCTAGAGTACACTAAAATGTTTTATTTTTAAATAAAAGTTTTTACTTGTGGTAATTCGGCAATGCAAGCATAATACTCCATCCCGTCTGATTTTATTTACCGTTTAGATGAAATGGTATGAAACAAATAATTTCCATTAAATGAACGGAACTTCTTAAATTATAAACAATGTTCTGTCATTAAAGGCGTACTTGGCATGCGTCGGCTCAACGTTGATGGAATATTTTTCTTTTTCTCTCCTTGAGTTTACTTGTTTACTTGTTGTTTACTTGATTTTTTCATATTTCATATTTAGCCATTTCTTATTTTTAGGCGTAACGAAATACAGTTAATATCTCCATTTAAACAAAATCAAAGGTACTTCATATGAAAACAAAACAGGCGCATTCCCCATTTAAGCCCCCTCAGAACATTTTAATAATAATAAAGTGAAATAAAGCTTACCTGATATTAAAGAATACTTGATTCTCATTAAACATGATGAGTATAATTTAAATGGTTAAAGCTATTTTTGAGAAAGTCAGAAAAAAACGTACACATAGGAAAACAGTTATGAATAAAGGGCCCCCTCTGGTTGATCAATTTTGATGAAATTATTGCAGTAACATATTGGGCATATAAATACATCAAATACCCAGTTTTATCGAAATCGTTAGAGCCGTTTTTGAGAAAATCGAATAAACGTAAAAAGTTATTAATAATCGCCTTACTATATATACTATATACTATAAACTATATATACTATATACCTTACTATATATTTCATTCTAGCATTCCCCATCGCGGCTATGCCCGCGAGCCTTTAAAATCAATTCTGTGATCATCATCTTGGTATTGATTTAATATGATATGTTAACTGATGTTAAGGTGATTTAGTAGAATCGGAGCTTCCGGTTGGTGGAATGTTGGAGGGGGAAGCTACCGCTGAAACAAAAAATTGCTTACTCGTCGTGAACGCTTCATTTTTCAGCTTTAAAACATGGTTTTCGACGCCCCGTGGGGCTTTCGAGTTGAACTCGTCGTATCAAGATCTTTAAAATGAGTCCAAATTAGATATTTTTTCTTGAAGTGCAAAAATAAGTGTCCGTTAGAGTTAAACGACAATTTCGCCATTCAAACCCCTTAGGGGTTACATTTTTGAAATTCCTTTCTTAGTGGTTACCTACATCGCGTTTAAAATCTAAATTCCGAACTTCAAGTTTCTATCATTAGTAGTTTTTGCTCTGCGTTGATTCTGTCAGTCAGGACAAAGCCTCTTATATATAGAGAGATGTAGGTAAGTGAAAGTAAAAAACGCAATCGGGGCTTCTGAAATATCTGTTTCCATAATATTTTCTAAAATATAATCATAGTGTAACATGAAACAAAAAAACCTATGATTATGATGAACAGTTGCCGTACTGTTGTGGTACATGTCCTAGATTTTAGGAGACTCTTCTCTGTCCTTGTAGCATGCTCTGTCTCGAACTAAATATATGAAGCAATGCACATGAACCCTTAGCCTTGCTCTGTACATCGATGTATGTGATGACTTTTGTGTTGCTGTATGGTTACTAGTATGTACTGCATGTCACTTTGTTGTTAATTTGAGTTTTTATTGTTGTGAAACACAATTTTCTCCTAATAACAGTTTTTAAAACCCGCATTAGTTTTACAATGACATGGTATATGTGTTATTAAAAATAAAATAAAAAAGGATAAGTTTTTGTTGAAAAACTTTTTCTCAGGAACTAATGAAGGTCTAGAACTCCGTTAGTGCTCAAATTTAATATTATAATTGTCCACAAAGTTTTCTACTTTAATTAAAAGTTTTATAGCGACAGGGTTAATTGAAATTGAAGGATGTTCGGCAATTTAGTAATAACTTTTTGGATATTTTTCCTCCCATAATCGATTTCTTACCATCCATAGAATCTACTTCGATATTATCGACTGTTGATATCGATGAATTGACTATATTGGTATTATTAATTTGTATATTGTATAATCGCCCACCCTGTCCCATGGCCCGGTAAACCCCGTAGATCCTATAGCGAAATTGTTAATTGAAATTGAAGGATGTTCAGCAATTTTGTAATAACTTTCAGAATTTTTTGAACCTTTATTTTTTTCTACAAAAATATTGCCCTTTTATATGATTTAACAAAGGATCTGCTAACAACAAAATGCAACTAGAGGCACCTAGATCCTGTAGTAAGAAATCCGCAAATAAATGGTGATAATCCAGAAGTGTCATCTACCTACCAACCAGGAGAAATGGATCGGAGGGATGGGAGAAATCATATTCCATAGTCCACTTCTAAGTTTGACTTCGAGAAGTTTAACCTTGCCGTTTGTCTTTTACAGTTATGTTTTTATTTATGAGAGTTTTCGTAATCTTAAACCCATTTCATCATCAGATCGTTTTATGGATGGCCGTTGATAGCATATAGTTTAGATATTTTTCTTCCGATAATCGATATTTTACCATCCATAGCATCTACTTCGATATTGCTCTTGCACTTCCTTTCTGCTTCTACGTTTTTTTTATCTTGATTGAACCCTTTCACTTTTATGAATTTAGGATAATTTTTTTTTTGAGTGATAGAGATGTTGTTGCCGCCTAAAAAAAACCTGTACCACTACTACCCATGAAGGGTCTTGGGTACAGTACAGTGTAAGGGAGCACTGTTTCTTGGTCAATAGTCGTGCAAGGAGATGATTTGATCGTGATCACGCTCAACCGTCAGGGTTTTACCCCTTAATTTTTCAATTAGGACTACCCAAATTTTAGATGCTGGGTTTTTCGCAGGAGGGTCTCTCGGCCACCGAACTGTGACAGAATATTGAAGGTACCGTGTGCCAAGCCAGATTCCTAACTGTGACCTTAGGCACAGCTACTCAATGCCTTATCAATTAACTACCCTGCTCCCCCCTAAAAATAAATTGTTATCATATTTCAAAAAGTTAAATGCCTACTTGTGCAAAAAATACCTTATAACTTTGAGAATTTAAAGAATAAGAAACCACACAATCTATTGAAAGACGATGAATATAACGTATAATTTATCTCTCAATTTTTAAGAAAAACGGGATTATTCGTCAAATATAAATTTGAAAGAAGTAAAAGCCTCTTAACCATGTGGTCAGAATGTAACAAATATATAATTATATCTAATATCCAATTACAAAAAATATTTTTTTGTATCTAAAAAATGTATACCATTGATCCCCTTATTGCTGTCAATTGCTGTCAAGGATTTTAAATTTAAAAATGGATACTGACAACATAAAAAAGCTCCTGACATTTTGATTACAGTCTAAAATCATGTTAGAATCATATTTTTGCCAAGTTTTTAAGACTCCTCAAGGCTTTTTGGTTGTACATTAGAGTGGTAATGAACCCGTAGCGCTTGTCAAGAGAAGCCAGGCTGGGGTAATTGCCTCTGGAAGGGAACACTAATGAGTTCAAGGTACAATTCATTTGTTTTATTAAAGCGGCCGCTCGCTCTGCCATATTTCCCCAGTCATTGTAGGGGGGATTTATTACTGCGATATGTAAATGAAACTCCCAGGTCTATTCTGTAATCGTTCAAACAATTAGCAAAACTAGCATTACATTCTCGTACATAAAGTTATTATATTTGATTCATTAGGATGCTGCTACATGTTCAGTTCGGTCACGCTATGTTTAAACAAAAAATATATATTTTTTGTAAGATATTAATCTCTTATTTTGAAATCGATTTAAATTATGTTTCTCCTTCTTTGTTGTGATGGCTCAAAAAAAAATCTCCAGCATGTGAAAAATGCGATGGTCAAATATCAGTTAAACGCATTATACAAGTCTGCAATTTTTGTTTTCTTTTTTTGGCCTAAGGAAATGAGGTAGTCGATCGTTTTCATTATAAAAAAATCTGGTGCGTGCGCGCAACACACAACTTTCACTTACCAACTTACTTAGATTAGAAATTAATGCGTTTTGTTAATTGCCACTTATCAAATGGCCACAAATCAAATCATTAAAGGCGTACGGCGCATGCGTGAGCTCAAGGTGTTTTATGAGTTGACGGAATATTTTTCTTTTTTTCTCCTGTATATGTTTACTTGATTCTCTTCATATATCATATTTAGCCGTTTCTTATTTTTAAGCGTGATGAGAGACAGTTAATTTCCCAATATAAACTAAAACAAAGGTACTTTATAGAAAAACAAAAAAAGCCCCTTCCCCATTTAAGCCCCCTCAGAACATTTTAATAATGATAAAGCTTACCTGATATTAAATAACAACTAATTTTCATTAAACATAACGAATTTGATAAAAATCGTTAAAGCCGTTTTTGAGATAATCGATCAAAAAGGTAAAACTTGGACAACATTTATTAAGTAAAGTCCCCCCTCCTGTTGATCAATTTTGATGAAATTTTTACAGTCATATCTCGGGCATATAAATACATCAAATACCAAGTTTGATCAAAATCGTTAAAACCGTTATTGAGTAAATAAAAAAAACACGTGGAAATATACAAAATTTATTAAGTAAAGTCCCCCCTCAGGTTGATCAATTTTGATGAAATTTTTACAGCCATATCTCGGTCATATCAATAGATCAAATACTCAGTTTAATCAAAATCGTTAGAGCCGTTTTTGAGAAAATCGAAAAAAACTTAAAAAGTTATTAAGTAAAGTACCCCCTCCCTTTGAGCAAATTTGATGAAATTTTTGCTGTCATATCGCGGGCATATACATACTCTAAATACCCAATTTCAGGTTCGCACGGTTTATAGTTTTTGAGCTAGTCTGTTCACACACACACACACACACACACACAGACACACACACACACACAGACCATTTCGCGGGACTTGGTTATTTTGACTCAGGGGACCCCAAAACGTGTATTTCCGTTGAAAACCGGAAGTCGAAAATTTTCACGATCGCAATACTTCCACTTACTATATATTTCATATATAGGTAAGTGAAAGTAAAAAATATTGAAAACGAATATCACGAATTATTAGAGAAACGTCACAAACCCACCAATTTTAATGTTTTTCTCAGTATGTGCTCTTTAAAAATTATAAGCCAGTAACTGAAACAAGTCTGACGATTTGTGGGTTTTCTAGCAATACTGACAATTTGGGGATCACCCCTGGGGTGATCTGGGGTGTGAAAAAAATTAAGGATACTATTAGGATGCCTGACATAAAAATAATCATTTCTAGCACTTTTGTCCAACCTTGGTCCCAGATTAAATAGGCTGAATTGGGATTAGCATTAAAATATAATAGGAACGGGCTCCCGAGTTCGAATCTCACGAGACCCTCATGGGGGGGGGGGGCTTCCCCAGCATCCTATAAAGTGGATGCCCTTAATGAAAAATTAAGGGGGGAAAATCTGGCGGTTGAGTGTGATCACGGTCGAATCACCTTGTACCTCCTCTGACCAAGAAACAGTACTTCCTTACACGGTACTGATTCCAAGACCCTTCTTCTTGGGTTCACCGTAGTAGTAGAGGGTTTTTAAAAAAAAAGTATCATATACAGAATTGCATAGAAGTGGGGGAACAAAAACAAAAGTCTTTAGAAATAAGCGAATTCGCAATGGAGGGTAGAATAAAAAAAAAAAAAAAAATTAAAAGTGTTTTCTTCTTTTTATTAGTGGGTATCACAGAACTTAATATAGAATAAGTAATAGTCTTAGTTCTATTTATCTTTCCTATCCTATCTCATAGCCATTAAATTTTTGGCAGCCCTCTACTTTGTATGTGTCTCAACCAATTTGTCCTGTCACTTTAATACTGGAAACAATGTCCAGAGTTTTATAGACACCTTCCAGTTCTGCATTTGTCTTAATCCACCTGCGAACCACTATTTCTTAGAGCCAAAGATTATTTTAAGGATTTTCCTCTCAAATTTTTAACAACCTTTCATTATGAAGTCCAGGTTTAAAGGCGCTCATTTATTTTAAAAACGCAAAATTTTATATGTACTTGAATATATTCTAAATTTTGTTTCACTATTGTCAACCAATCCTCTCCTGTAAACTCCAAAAATAGAAAGAAACCCTGGTAAAAATAGAAATTATAGATTAAACATAATATAATAGTGTGCATAAATACTGCACAGCATAAATATATATTTTGTCACTACAGTGGATTACGATGTCCTTCTTGACGGGCGGATCGATGAACCGTAGACACACAAAGACGGAACCCTGACACTGAATGGCGGTGCCAGCGGTGGCATCCCATTACATCGGCCACATAAAAGACTCCCCCCCCTCCCCAAATACTGCTTTCTACGATAAATCATGCTGTTTCCTCAAGATATCAAATGTTATGGAACAAGGCACTAGTGCACCGAAAACATCCTTTTAAAAAACGATCTTACAACTTTTTTGGCAATATACACTTACTATATATATATATATATATATATATATATATATATATATATATATATATATATATATGACTACATAAATATGTATATATGAGGAGGTGGGGTGCAAAACTCGTTCGTTCCATTTTTTTTGAGAAATTGAGATAGCAGTGGATTCTAAAAGACATTTAAATGCTCTTTCAACAAATTTTATAATATTGGAGCAAAACTTGTTATGTCATATGGATATTTGATAAACAAAATAGTGGTATGTCCAGAACTGATTCGTTCGATAGCCCATTGTGTTTCAAAACTGGTTCGTTACTCGTTGTGAAGCAAATCTCTTTGGTTCCTATAATAACTTCGCACTCATCCTATTCGTTCACTTCAGCAGTTTTTGTTACTATTCCTGAACAAAAGATCGAAAGCTCCTTAAACTAGCGTGTTTTATTTCAGTTTATACTCGAATCTTCTTACCTAGCTGTTCATAATTGATTTTCCATTGGCTCCAACAGGCTGAAAGACGTTATTATCTGCTTAAAAAGCATTTTGGTGACGATTGGAGGGCCAATGATTCATTGAAGTATTACACACGAGTTCTCAATATATCTGCCACAGATGAGGGAAATAACGAAAACAAGATGATGCAGTTGCTATTATTGAAGAAGGCGGTGGCATTAGGAGTCTTTTTGTAATATTTTTGAATAATACATCAACAAAAATGTGTTTTAATTCAGTGGGTGATATTATTTTGTAAAATGATACCGAATTTATTAATAAAATGGTTGTGAACCTAAATAAATATTACTTATTAAAAAAACTTCGCTTTTGTTTTCTTCATCTCGTATTATTATCCTTATTGGAAAATCAACTTAAGCTGTGTGACTTAAAACGCGTTCGTTCCAATGTTGTGTACAGCAAAACTCTGTCCTTTAAACATTTTGTTGCAAAACTTTCTCATTTCCAATATTGTTACTTTTTTTTTTTTTTTTCCAAGCTCACTTCCACAGGGTAGCTGTACCTTTCGAAGGCAAAAAAAAAAATTTTAAACATACATTTAAGAACCTACGCTTTATTTTATTTTTCCTCCCTTTTTATTTTATAGCCGCATTTTATAATTATCAGGAGTAAAGGCAAATGTGATTAGTGTGAGCTCATCTACCTGAGCCATGTTGTTTTTTTTTTGTTTCGATATTTTGTCGTTCCATTTTCATCATTTATTGTTCAATAAAATTATAAGTGTGCTATGACTGGTAAATGGTTTTTGAAACACCGATGTTAATTAGGTGATGTTTTGTCAACATCGATTACAATATGACTGCATGCAATAATATGAAGATTACGCGATCAAGTCCCTATGCTATTATATATCTCTTGGGCAGAGAAAATAAACTTAAATTTCCTTATGGTACATATAAAAATAAACATGTAATTAACAGAGTGATGAATGAATCAGTAATTTATGCAGTTAACTGTTTTTTAATTCTGTAATGCATTCATGGGTTTTTTATTAGGATATTACAGATAAACATGCCTATTTTTGGGTTAACATATTTGGAATAAAAAAAAAACTAAAAAACAAAAAAAAAACTTATCTTCAATTATTAACATATGATAGGGTAAACCATACAGCTATTGACACTCAGTACAGTTATTGGCACCCCAACTTTAACTTAAAGAAATAGGTAAACAAGTGCTAATTTTATTTCAAGATATACATGAGTCTAATGTTTGAAGGGTCCTCTAAGTCATCTATGAAGTAAGACTTTAACAGACTAACCATAGGGAAGATTTCACAATTAAATCCATAGGGTGCTAATAACTAGATTTGGCACTTTTAACAATAAATATTGTCATATTGTAAAACTATTGAACTTTTGACCCAAAAAAACCTCTTGAGTATTTATGAGGATAGATAATGAGGAGCTATAAGGAGGAAGTTTCTATTTGATCCCTTCATAAGAAGCATTTTTTTTAATGTCACCACTGAAATGTAGTCTTAAGGGTGCCAATAACTGTACGGTTTACCCTACTAGGTTAGTTTTTGCTACCCTTTTTTATGAATAATGATTTGTTCTTATTTTTCTCCATGTAATCCTATTGTATTCATCATCAACTTTTTTCTTATTATTTTTTTGTTTTTTGTATCTTGTTCTACTAGCAATGACGATTCTACTTAATCTCAGACATCGTATTACATAATGATAGTTGTCGGATCACAATGTAATAAATCACATTACATATATTGTTTCCTTCCTCCCTGTGGTAATTCAATATCTGACTCTGTCTTCGTCTCATCTTCAAGCTCTCTCTCTCTCTCACTGTACAATTATTCAATTTAAAAGATCTAATCATATATTACAAAAAACAATTTTACTCCATTTTTAAAAAATATAAACATTAATAAAGGTCAAAGAAATTAAATTAATATAACAATTTTTATTTTTAAATTTCTAATTATTCTTATTATACATATATATACATATATATATATATATATATATATATATATATATATATATATATATATATAATCTTCTAATCTGTTTAAGCGAACGATTTTCAAGGTTTCTCAGTGGAGGCGGAAGACTCCCTAATGTTTGGATGGACTCTCCCTTTGTGAGGCGGAGAATCGCCTAATTTTGTACGCTAGGAGGTCTTTGATGGTTTGTTTTCCTTGGGCCTCTACAATTGCCAAAATACCACCATGCTTGCTCCCCATCAAAAGGCCAGCGGTTTATCTTCCCGGTCTTTGTTATCGTCGGCGTTTACCGTTCAACGGAACGCCAGTTGTTATTAGATCCGTCAAGCGATGCCGTCCATATGTTTGACGAGTTTTCATAGCTACTCTTAATAGTTTTTTTTTTAAATAGTCCATAATTCAATTATTTGTTTGTAATTTAATCTCTATATGTTTATGTTCAAAAACCTAATTATGAACTGCCATTAAAACTATATTGTACAATTAATATTTGTCGTTAAATGTTTAAAATATATATTTTTTATGGTTACCAGTTGAAATAACTTTATATAAATTACTCATTTATTTTTTTACTTATCTTTAAAGAAAAAAAAATAACATTTTCAACTTTTCTTTATCTTCCATGTTAGTATGAAGGTCAGCACGGAAACGTCAACGAAGTAAATACTATAAAAATAAAGAGGAAGATACGTTGGTAATATATATTTATTTTAAACCTCAACTGAAGAGGAACTGCTGAGAAAACCGCATAAATACAATGTTCCAAATAATTCGCTAGGTTCCTTGCAAACTATTATGTCTTTATTTTTATGATTTTCTTTTAACAGTTGAGAAATGTAACTAACTATATAGGTAGGTAGTATACTTCATTTGCTCAAATAGTTGTTCCCAAGGTTATACCTGCAATTATTTTAACAATAGTCGTGGGAAACCTATAGAATAGTTTGTGAGAAAAAAAATTACCTTTAATTGAAGCAAAACCTTGGCATGAAAATTGTTAGCATTAAATCTTCAGGCACCAAAATAACTAGAAACAACATCTATATAAAAATGCGACGAAGAAAGATATAACTCAAGTTATTCTTAAGCTCTTATATTCAGCGCAACCTCTTAAGAAATTTCTTTTTTGCTGGTTCACATCATGAACCGAGGTATTTGATATCGTTTTGTTGAAAAATAAATGTTGGCATCAAATACTTAAAATTTTATTAATATGTATACCATACATTTTGTAAACGTATCAGATATATTTTATGATTAAGGAAATGTAAAAGGATAGGACATAAAAAAATTAAAAAGATTTTAGATAATATACGTAGTTCATTATTCAACATTAAAATCAAACCAGCGTTCACTACTAGATTTTATTTGAAATTTAATCGTGTTATTATGCACAAAATAATAAAATATAAATTTCTTGAAGAGGTTGTTTTAGTTTGTAAGTTTCTTTTTCTTTTAAGAATTTGTTTTTTTATATACTTGTTTTAAATAAGGCATTTCCCCTGATAAATATTAAAAATATTATATATTTATTTATATATATCTCGTTTCGCTCATCATTTGGTATTAAATTATCATAATTTTGTTAAAACAGGGTTTGAAATTAATTACATGTTTAACATGTGTTTCATTCAACCAACATTGGTAACATCTTTTTAAAAATGTAGAGAGCTTAGAGTTTTTTAATAATTAATTGATTTTATACAATAATTTGTTTATTTCCTTGCAATAAATAACTTGGTTATTTCCTTGCAGTGAATATTTTTCGCTCCTTCCTATAAAATTATATACTTATAAAAAATCTTGATCTACGCCTCTTAAAAGAGTTTTATAAAAGTGCCTTTACATTGTGCGAACCGCTCCCTGGAGCAGGTAATCCCCCGAACCTTGTCGTACCGGCAGGAACAGCTATTTACACTTAACGCAATAATTTACATCACAAATACAGCTGATATGGAACTAGAGGCTGTTCTGACTTTTGCTCTAACTTATTATGGATTAAAGCAACGTCAGAAAAATGCTAAAAGAAGGTCTGTAGAAGCTTATCTCAAATAAATCAAAAGCGAACTAGCGCTCTCCCCGAACACAAAGTCGAACAGATAAAGTACCTGTTCGAGTTCGTGTCTTATTTAGAATAGCAGGCTGTTCGAGGGTGATGTTAGCTCAGTTTAAATGTTCTTTTAAGGTGCCTTTACACCTTACGAACCTCATCTTCGAACAAGTTCTTCTTCGAACCTTGCCGTACCGGCGTGAAGCGAACAGCCATTTATACTTCACGTGACGTTAGGCGAACCAATGTGGCTGACCCACCCAAAGCTAGCTTATGATAAAGAAATATCTCCAATATCAATACATTTTATATTACCTGAAAAATAAAAAAATAGGAGACGAATTACAACGTTTCTAAAATTACACTAGTATCACAAGCAACTCCTGTCACTTAGGAAAAACCCAAATCAAAAGTGACACTAGCGCTACCCCCGAACCCAGGCGAACAGATGAAGTACCTAGAACACCCGAACGTCGACGTGAAGGCTTCACGAAGGTTGTTCGAGGGTGGTGTTCGAAGGTAAAGTTCGTAAGGTGTAAAGGCACCTTAACAGACAGTAATTGTGCAGTTAAAAATGACTTCATGGTCTGGTGCAAAGGCAATCGATTGTAAACAGTAGTTTCCTTGTTTACAACAATGGAATGCTTTACATTTCGTAAAGGATTTGATTTATTAACAATTTTCTATATTTTATATTCACTTGGTTTTTTTTTATGACTCTGGAGTAATTAATCTGTTTATAAATATTTCAGATCTACCTAATTTCTTACTTTTTTTACAGACTTCATCTTTTATATTATTCAAATATGATAACATGTTTAAAAAAATTACAATAGTTAATTTAAAAAAGAAAAATCGTTTAATTAGTTGTGCGCTATGGTTTCACTCCGACCGTATATGAACAGTGAAAACATGTCATTTTAGAGTTTAAAAATGTTTAAATATTTTGTTAAATAAGTAAAATATATACAGAACTAGTGTTTTTAAATACTTCATATCATATTGTAACGTGAAAACAGGGGTCACCTGTGGTATAGTGGTTAGCATGACAACCTACAATACTAAAGGTCGCAGGTTCGCGCACAGCGGTGGCCCTCGGATTTTCAATAGGAGTAAAAAAATCCTTAGCCATGCCTCGGATAGGACGTAAAATGGAGGTCCCGTGCCTAAAATGTCAGGTACTCGTTAAAGATCCCTATCCTAACTAGACCTGGTTAGGCAAAATTTAGGACTCCCACTGTAGCATCGTCCGATTAGCCTTAGTGGCATAAAGTGACGTTAAACAAACAAACAAACATTGTAACTTGAAACAACAAAAAAAAGACGTATGATTTTAAAGTGTTCTAGACTTTTTAGTTGGAACAGTTACAAACTCCTCTAGTACCTCTTCGTGACTGTTCGAGAATTTTTTCTACTTCTAGTCGGGAACCTTTTAGACTGTTCTAATCCAGACTAAATATAAAGAGCGATGGACTGGAGAGTTAGTCTTGCTTTTATTTTTGTAACCTTGTTAGTTATTTGAGTTTTTATTGTTTATCAAACATTTTCAATTATTATTTTCGTTTAATCAAAATTGATTAAACCCACATAAGTGCTAGAAAACATTAAAATGTACAATCGGTCGGAAGCTAGGAACATCCTTTTTACAATTAGAAAAAAATGATATTTACATCTATTAAATAGTCTTAATAGAGATGAGAGATGGTCAACTGTTCTTCAATTACGATAGGTTAAATGATGGTCAGGATTTTCAGTTACAATGGTATATATCATATGGTTAAATATCATTGTAACTGAAAATCCTGACCATCATTTAACCTATCGTAAATAGTCTTAAGCTATTGATAAAAAGAAAAAGTGATTATTGAATGAATTGTCCATGTTGAATTCTATTATGGTACAATGGTCTGTTTTGATTAGCATTAATGATTACCGATGATAATATGATATTTATAACTTTTAAATAGTTAGTTAATAGTTAAAAAAAAAGTGAATGAGAGTGCGAATTTTAACTTCATTTTCAATGAGTGCCTATTCCCCTAAAACAGTGACCCATTCATGCATGTTTTATTGTCAAAATAGATATTTCCAAGGCGTTTTGCCAATAGGTCTGTGTGTTCAATGGTCAAGTGTCTATGTCTAGTGTGCTCTATTCTCTTTCAATGCGGTTTTAAAATAATCCGACCTTGTGAATATTCTATTTGACGGTTGCGAAACTCTGGCATGCCTGCATCTGAATCAGCCGATGTAACCTAAAATTGACAATGAGGTATCACTCCTTCGCGTTTGAAGTTAATTTATGGGAGTTCAGTCTGCAATGAGTCATCGCTCTCTATGATTCATATATTTGAGATTCTTCATTCACGTTTTTGCTGGGTTTTTTTTTTGTGTGTGTTTTTTAATATAGCGTAAAATTTGTTTACTTCTAAAGACTGGTAAGGTCCCTTAAATTACATTCACGTTCTTTTTCTTCCTGTATTAATATTATATCTATATTTTTTTAATTTATTAAATTATTTGGAATACAATATTTACAATTATTGAAATATGTATTATATTATAATAATACGAGTAAAAAAAAAACATGTATAAAATGCACTACCAATTTAGATCAGATGTCCTAGGAGGTTTCCTACCTGCATTCGGATCACCCTCAATTTATTAAGCATAAAAAAAAAAAAAGTCTTAGTCTGAGTCCATTAAATTTTATGTTAAATTAAAATAAGAATATAATATAATGTTATATATTTTTTAGGGCGAAACAAAATGATTTTTTTGTTTGATTATTTTCCTTATATAGACGGGAAGGCCAATAAAATTATTTTGTACAAAGTAATTAAACGTACCTATATTTAAAAAAATCTGGTGGGATGCGCGCAACACATTACTTTCACTTACCAACATACTTAGATTAGAAACAATTTAAAAAAATCTGGTGCGTCCGCGCAACACACAACTTTCACTTACCCACTTACTTACATTAGATTAGAAATGAATGCGTTGTGTTAATGCCACTTCTCAAAGTTACACATTTTTCCACATTCATTTCTTACCTGATATTAAAGAACACCTAATTTTCATTAAACATGGCGAATTTGATGAAAATCGTTAAAACCGTTTTTGAGATAATCGAAAAAAAGGTAAAAATCGGAAAAAAAGGTATGAAATAAAGTGCCCCCTCCCTTTGACCAATTTTGATGAAATCTGTGCTGTCACATCGCGGGCATATACCAACACCAAATACTGAGTTTTGTCAAAATCGTTAAAGCCGTTTTTGAGTAAATAAAAAAAACACGTGATAATGAGACAACATTTATTAAGTAAAGTCCCCCCTCCGGTTAATCAATTTTGATGAAATTTTTACAGTCATATCTCGGGCATATTATTACATTAAATACTCAGTTTAATCAAAATCGTTAAAGCCGTTTTTGAGTAAATAAAAAAAACACGTGAAAATGATACAAAATTTATTAAGTAAAGTCCATCCTCCGGTTAATCAATTTTGATGAAATTTTTACAGTCATATCTCGGGCATATAAATAGATCAAATACTGAGTTTAATCAAAATCGTTAGAGCCGTTTTTGAGAAAATCGAAAAAAACATAAAAAGTTATTAAATAACGTACCCCCTCCCTTTGAGTAATTTTGATGAAATTTATGCTGTCACATCGCGGGCATATACTTACACTAAATACCCAATTTCAGGATCGCACGGTTTATAGTTTTTGAGCTAGTCTGTTCACACACACACACACACACACACACACACACACAGACACACACACAGACACACACACACACAGACCATTTCGCGGGACTTGGTCATTTCGACTCAGGGGACCCCAAAACGTGTATTTCCGTTGAAAACCGGAAGTCGAAATTTTTCACGATCGCAATACTTCCACTTACTATATATTTTATATATAGATAAGTGAAAGTAAAAATAAACAATCTTCACTAACAACACATAATGATTATATCATGAATCACTGATGTAATAAGTTAAAAAAATTATTAATAATTTTTCTGATGATTTTTTTTTTTTTAATCCTAGATTACCAAGGGGTATCTGACTTCTTAGATTTAGCAATGGGAGGGGAGGTCTCTACGAACCCATAGCTTTCTTTTATTGTTTAATAACTCTAAATAATTTTTTAAAAATTTATTTCTTGTGATTGAAATTCACATATTTATAAAACACTAAATGTAAAAAAAAAAATAAAAAAAAAAAATAAAAAAAAATAAAAAATAAATAAAATCACAAAGGGAAATAAATGTCAGTCTTCACGTTTACATTAATCTTAAATGATTTGTTGACAACTAATAATTTTTTCAAATGTTTTATTTAATAATTTAGGTGCAAAATAGGATGAAGAAATATTAATGGCTCCAAGAAGCCCCCCCCCCCTTGGTAATCCTAGGGTTAATATAACTATAACAAGAAATAATTTCCCTTTGCTTGAAAAAAATAAAATAAAATAATACTCCATTTCGCTTCTAAATATTACATTTTATATAATCGTTGGAATGTAAGAATAGTGAGAAAGGTTCTGATAAATGCTAGAAAACTCATAGTTAAGCATATACTCATATGCTTTATACTACTAGAGATAAGCTATCGGCCGTGTTATGAAGGTGGAGCAAGAGTTGAGCCTCGTATCTATATCCAGGAACCTGCCGTCGCATACCGATGTGCCTCTTCACCTGCCTTCTTCTTCTGTATACCTGAGCTTTCGGGTCCCTCTGTTCTATAGGTATCTTGTCTAACTGTAAACCTTGGCAGTTCACTGGGCTACTGTCTTGTTATGGGCAACTAGTTTTATGATGTCAGTATTGAAAGATGGTGCTTGAAACAGTACGTTAGTTTTATACACTTTTAAAATACGTAATCAGTAGGATAATTTATACTAAATCTTGTATATAAAAATTCAAGGGCCGTGTTTGTTTGTTACCTCAAAACTCGAGAAACCTACTTTTTATACTAATACATTCAATGGAATAAAATGTTTTAAAGTACAGAAAAATATTTTTTTTTGTCTTCTTCGATCATTTTTGTGCAAGGCCTATTTAATTTTTCATTAAATGTTTTTCTATCGTTCTATCCGTTAATATCCCTAAATCGAGAAAAAAAAAAACCAATTGAATACACAATGTTCCTTCCTATTAAGTAGAGGAGTGTAATTATCTAAATATAAAATCTTAAAGATGTTAGCGTAGATTTATAATCCTATCTTATTCGGCAGTAATTTAAGTAGCATTACTGTGTATAATGATTTTTTTTTTGGGGGGTTGGGGGTAAATTTTATCGGAATAGGTTTAGCTTTATTTCCTTCCCTAATAGTTAATATTAAAGTATGCTGAGTTAAGCTAGTATAGTATAGAGGTTTTATTTTTATTTTAAATTAACTTAATAACTTGCTGTGATCCTCTATTTTATTCGCCTTGAATTAAATGAATATGAAGATGGTTCAGCTGTATCTAAAAAAATAAAAAAACACAAGCAGAGTAAATTGCAGACTATGTGATAACCTTGAAGGTGTGGCATGAGCTGATCGTGAGCTAAGAGACTCATGCTCAAATCATCAGTCAGGATACTTACTGCATACCTCCTTCACACTCTCAGTAGCAAAATAATCAGAACCTTAGGTGCTTCAGGAGATCTTTTTAAAAGATGATCGAATAGTTGAGGAGCATCGAATACCACGTAAAACTAAGATATGGAAATTAAAACTTCTAACTATTCATAGTGCTTACTTTCTGCTTAGATCTTTTTTTGTGAATTTTTTTTAATTATTTTTTTTCACCAAATAATCCGAATTCTACCATTTTTTTATATTTAACATCTTATGTACCTTCCTATTTAAAAAATAGTTTTTTTTTTTATATTCTAAGTAGTTTTTCTTATAATCCTTATAGTACACATGAAATGTATTTGAAAAGTGTGTTAGCTTGCAAAAGGTTGGGTGAAAGTTTCTTGTTCAGGCCAGCAATGAAAACCCAAGTTTTTTTCCGATAAAATTTTCTTGGGTAAAAATTTCATTGTTTTTTCAATTCTTTTTAATTTTTTTCTTAGAACTCTCTAGACAATTATGCATCACGCTTTCTATAATAAGAAGCTCATTTGATGCCCTTCAACTTTTTTTGTGACATTGTTTTGTTTACATTATCCGTTTTCGGGTTGAAGGCGTTAGATCATGAACTTAATTTTCAACTAGGAATCGTGTACGTTCCTCTATTTCTTAAAATTTAAGATCAATTTCGCTATTTAGTCATTCGCCTAGTACGTAAATCATTAATTTGACGTTATACTTATTCATATCTCTTAATATTTTAGGCGTAATACATACGTACGAACATGGGTTTCTTCTTTTGTGGTATGTTTAGACCGCGTCGAACAGCGTACTCGAATAGCCTGCCTCGGGCTATTTCGTAAGATCTTTCTATAATTGTATTGCCAGTAGAAATCGTATCTACAGACATACACGATTTCAGTGTTATTTAATAGGTATTTCTTTTGAAATATTACTGATATGTTTTCTTCCTTCCTATCCGTTGCTAGTTCGGGGCCTACAGGTTGCGGTAAATATGACGATGAGGTGATGGAATGTGTTTCATTGAGCGTACGGCGAGGTAGTACTCCGTGGGCCCGTTATCGTGATGTTGGGAGGGGGGAGGTCGGCTTCACGCTCTGGTTAGCCTTCTCCTCTATGTAGTCCTCTCTTAGTCGGGCGCTTCATGGATATAAAGCTCTCGGAAGTATTACCGCCATCTTTCCCAGGAGGGAAGGAAAACATAACATGGCATGGTACAAAAAATATATATATCTCACAGGACCAAAAGTGTATTAACAAAAAGGCACGACGTAAAAAGAGAAAGTAACTATTTAAAAAAAAAAATCATAAAATAGCTTATCAATAATAATTCAACCTTACAGTAAGAAACTAGTAAATATTTATCCTTAAGGTGCCATTACACTATACGAACTTTACCCTCGAAAAGCCATCGCAAAGGCCGACAATTCGGGTATTCTAGGTACTACATCTGTTCGCCTGTGTTCGGGGGTAGCGCTAGCTTCACTTTTGATTTGAGTTTTCCCAAGTGTCAGGAGTTGTTTGTGATACTAGTGCGCCGTTTGTAATTCGTCTCCTATTTTCTTTTTTTTTTCAGATAAAATAAAATATGTTGATATCGGAGATTTTTTCTTCATCAGAAGCTAGTGTTGAGTGCGTCAGCCATATTTGTTCGCTCAACGTCACTTTATGTATAAATGGCTGTTCGTGGAACGGCAAGGTTCGGGGGAGAACCTATTCGAGGGTGAGGTTCGTAGAGTGTATAGGCACCTTTATGATAGAGCGAATAATTTAGAGATTCTGTAATGGTCTCTTCGATTATTCAGAGTATTTTCAGTATTCATTTAGAATGGATAGCTGAAGTATTATATACCTTATTATTTATAAAATAAATACACTTCAATGAAATATCGTCAAAATATCAGATTTAGAGGATAACGAACCCACCGAAAGAACATAGTGAGGTTCCAAAATATCACGGCGAGGCTGGCATCTTAATGGTAGTAAAGCCTATCTTCATTGATAAAAATAATATTTTTTTTTTCTCAAAATTTACCAATTACATTGGTCTAATTATTACTTATTTTGGTTCGGGAAGCACGCATACTACTATGATATATTTTTTCTTCATTAGCTTCTATGTCTAAGATACGTTTATACATCTTTTATCAATTTTTCGAGGAAATGGAGAATGACTTATATTTCGTTTGCTTGTAAAAAATTTCATTTTTGTCTGTTTTAGTGAATAAATCTAGATATCTACTAAAATGTTATCTCCCGTTTGGAAGTCAATATTATTTTACCAGCATTAGCCAATTGCCAGAATTCATTTCACCGTCTCGTATGTTTGTATCATATAGAAGACATTCCCGGTACACTATCTCCTGGCATCCAGCGATAACTGCTTCACAATACCATATCATTTTTAAAAAAAAATATTTGTGAAAATTTATGTCTATAGCCAGGTCGTTCATTATAAGCTCCCGAACCATCCTAACCCACTTCGTTCAATTCTTGCTTCCTCCTCTACTCTAGGCCCTCCTCCTATGCGTCGGAGAAGAAGATGGTTTCGGAAACATCCATGTTGGGTATCTTGATGAAATACTAATTGAGCTACCTAAAAAACTATGGATAGTTTCTCTTCTTTATTTTTCATGACATAAATTTTTCTTTGATTACTATCACATTTACTGGGTACTTTTATTTTAAATATACAGTTGTAAATTTCATCAAAGAAATTTTAAGAAACCATACAAATAAACATTCTCGCTGTCTTAATGAGCGTGAGAAATCAAAGCTCCCTTTTATAGTTCTGGCGATATATCTATTATTATTAGAAAGAAGTGACAACCTCTTTCATAGAATATTAAGCAACACTAAGAGTATGTGTAGCATCTGATCGGAAATCTTTTTGCAGCAAATTAGATAAAATCATAGTTCTTCAGGTTGAAGTGACGTGTTTAAAGCATTAGTACCTGAAAGAATTGGATGGATCGATTGAAAAGATTCAGAATAGAAATATAGAAACTGACTTTCAAGCAGTGAAATGTATTCTGATTATCCTTCAATTCTATCCTCTAATTAATCAGCTTCTATCAAAGTTTCTCTTTTCCTTTTGACCGTCAGAGAAACAAAAGATAACGGTCTGTCACAGCGTATAAGGCGCTCCACGTAAGGGAAACTTAAGAGACTCGGGAAAAAAAAAAAAAAATGACATGGATCAGGTTACGTAACTGACAAGTGTCCATTCAATCAACTGATGAAACAGCTCACCGCGAAATCGGCCGTTTCAGTAGAAGTAGGAGCCATGGTAGAGGCATTTCGAACGGGTATGTAATCAGATGCAAGAACATGGTATTAACTACGAATCGCTGTGGTGTGCAGTAAAATATGCATTGTTGCATTAAAATTAATGGTACTTGCTATTAAATTTGAAATATATCATAATTACTACTTGCGAAAAAAAGTAATTAACATTAGTAGTTATTTTTGAATGTGAATATTTTGTAAAATCATATCACCGCTGTAACTTTCGTAAGCACTGATTTCGAACTTAAAAACGTATTTGATCTGGGATCGCTGGAATGGAGAACTGTTTAGTTGATTAGCTTGTTTTATGATATGGTATCTTGGTTATGGAAGATTCGTTGTTCACATTTTTTTACTACTAAGTTCAACCTCGTTTACTCAGTTACATACTCATACTGAAGGTATATTGCAGGTATAAGGTTTCAAAAGAAAGTGCTAAATGTTGATTTTTCTGAACGATATCCTGAACGTCTGTTATGTACTCAGTTCCTGCTGCACATAAATACAAATTTAATATTCGGCATCAATCCACCACCCTCTCGACTGGCCCGGAAAACCCCGTATAGCCTACAAGGCGAGTAAGGGGAGGACAAAAAAAAAAAAAAAAAAAAAGTTGATTAGTATAGGCTCCAGTTTTCCAATAGCCTCGAAACTCTAGATTATTGATAGCTTTTGTCTTTTCCCCATATTTTTCTCAATTATTTTGAATATTTAATAAATATTCTATGTTAGTTTCACTATTTTACATAGTTACAGAAGATTGAAGATCAAGGAGGTTGTGAAATAGTTGGGTTCCAGGTAAGGAATTCCAGAAGGTGGCGGCACGGATGATAAAGGATTTTGTAAAGGAGGCAGTTCGGTATAAAGGGATATACAGGTTAGAGGTTTGGGATCTGGTGTTAAGAGAATGGATAGAGGAGCAGTGTTTGAACAAATTGAGGATGTAAGGAGGTTTCTTGGTTCTGAAGACCTGGAAGTACTGCCGCCGAAGAACTGGGTAGAGCCACTTCAATTCAGCATACCAACTGGAGACGTTGGAGCGCCTGGGGACACCGAAGATGAATCTAATAATAATAAAACAGAGAATAATAATAAATTTTTAATGTATTAAAAAATTAATAAATAAGACTGCCAACCAAAATCCATCTGACAGTTGAAATTAAAGTTTAAACCAAACAAAATTATAAAAATAAATAACTGAACTGCTAATTACTTACTTACAGGCATAGTTTTCACGGACCTCTCTGCTCCGCAATCCAACGCTAAGTGCCCCAAAGAGCAATAACAGACTTTTCGCAACGCTTTCCGTTCCGGGACCACACGTAGGCATACCATTAGGGAAGTTATTACACTAGGAAGAAGGTTGCCCATTTTGAATTGCGCCTACTTTCCAACACTAATTTTCTTTTTGCCCACGCGGGGGAAATCCTTAAAAGAAAAATGACCGTGCGATTTCTTTTGTTAGCCGGAGTTTAACAATTTCGGCAACGCAGATGGTCCCCCCGAATGAACGATTCTCTGCCTTGTTCGAACTGGCTCAGGCAAAGCCCTGTTTAATCGCTGACAATATATCTGGTGTGGATATAGTGATCAGGGATAGTGTCAGTATACTTTACTCAAGTTTTTCTTTTCCTTACGTGGACAAAAAAATGAACAGGATTCGAAAGGTTGTAATTTCCTAAATATTAGTCCGATTTTCATGACGATGTTTTAATTTTGTAGAGAATACGAGAACATGTATTTTCGAATTTAAGAAAATCCGATAGTTTTTTTAGAGAGACGAGGAAATGGTTAGGAGTGCGATTAGAATAAATAAAATAATCACATATTTTATTTTTGTCAACTTTTTACATTACAAATTTTTACATAACAAATTTTAGGTCATCATTAGGGCTAAATAAGAACCAATCATAGAAATTAAATAAAGTAATATTAATTTTATATGAACTATTAACAAAATTAAATATATCAGATAAAAATAAACCTTAAAATTATACAATTTAACTCTTTTTTACTTTCACTTACCTATATATGAAATATATAGTAAGTGGAAGTATTGCGATCGTGAAAATTTTCGACTTCCGGTTTTCAACGGAAATACACGTTTTGGGACCCCCTGAGTCGAAATGACCAAGTCCCGCGAAATGGTCTGTGTGTGTGTGTGTGTGTGTGTGTGTGTGTGTGTGTGTGTGTGTGTGTGTGTGTGTGTGTGTGTGTGTGTGTGTGTGTGAACAGACTAGCTCAAAAACTATAAACCGTGGGAACCTGAAATTGGGTATTTAGTGTAGGTATATGCCCGCGATGTGACAGCAAAAATTTCATCAAAATTGCTCAAAGGGAGTGGGTACTTTATTTAATAACTTTTTACTTTTTTTTCGATTTTCTCAAAAACGGCTCCAACGATTTTGATTAAACTGAGTATTTGATCGATTTATATGCCCGAAATATGACTGTAAAAATTTCATCAAAATTGATTAACCCTAGGGGGGACTTTACTTAATAGATTTTGTATCATTTTCACGTGTTTTTTTTATTTACTCAAAAACGGTTTTAACGATTTTGATCAAACTTGGTATTTGATGTATTTATATGCCCGAGATGTGACTGTAACAATTTCATCAAAATTGATCTACGGGAGGGGGGACTTAACTTAATAAATTTTGTACCATTTTCACATGTTTTTTTTATTTACTCAAAAACGGTTTTAACGATTTTGATCAAACTTGGTATTTGATGTATTTATATGCCCGAGATATGACTGTAAAAATTTCATCAAAATTGATCTGCGGGAGGGGGGACTTTACTTAATAAATTTTGTATCATTTTCACGGGTTTTTTTATTTACTCAAAAACGGCTTTAACGATTAACAAAAATAAGATATGAATGTAGAAAAATGTGTGACTTTGGGAAATGATAATTAGCAAAACACGTCAATTTCTAATCTAAGTAAGTTGGTAAGTGAAAGTTGTGTGTTGCGCGCACGCACCAGATTTTTAAATATAAGATTATAGTTTTTATGTTATAGTTATTTTTTAAATTCTATAATTTTTATTTTTATTTTTTTCTTATATATTTAATTTTGTTTAATGTTTCATATTAGTTTAATTTCTCTGATTGGTTGTTTTCTGGTTTCTCTCATTTAGCCCTGATGGTGACCTAAAATTTGGGCCGAAACGTTATCAAAAATATGTGAAGAGTCCACGGAAGAAAGGGGGAGAGTCAATTTTTTCCGAATTGTAGTTTTATATATATAATTCGTCTAGTTGAGTAGAATATGTTGGTGAATAGAAATAGTCAGAAAAAATAACATTCGGTTGGTTACAAGCGATGGAAAGAACTAAGTACTCGGAAGAAAAGGGGAATGTCCTCGCGGAAAAACCTAGAATGGGGGAGAGTCATGTTAGAAGTTATGTGGGTTGTGTATTAATATCACCTTTTCATCGATAAAACTGGGAAGAAGTCCAGGACTATCCCCCTTTCCTTTAAGTTTAAATTGTTTTCTTTTTACTAAAACATTTATTTTTAGAGCGTGCTATGTCTGTTTCGGGCAAATTTATTAATTTCACACGCAAAACAAAAAGAAAAAGGACATATAAAAAAAATTGAAGAAAAATAATAAAAGATACTTAAGATCCAAACCTAAAAACTCGATTTTCTCGGAAAGCACTGCACATGACATCCCCCCTTTCTTCCGTGGACTCTTCATATTATCTGATTATTACATATTAGTGTTATTTATTCGCACGGCACCCACTACCATTCCCTCATTACTATATCTGTGGTCAACTATCGTCCAATATCAAAGTTTTTTAGATATGCGCAAATAGTTTTTTTTTTTTTTTTTTTTTTTATAGCTCTTCTTTTGGGGTTTTCGTGGATCTTCTTTTTCCGGACGGGAGGGGAAGGAATTCCAGGAATCAAAATGAAGCCTCAATCATCGAGTATCATTAATTATCAAAAAGGTCATAACTTACCGATAAGAAACATGTTTTAGAAATAATATATTGACGATTGTTTTTCTTCATTTTTTTATTACATTCTTAATAGGCACACATAATTTATTAGTCGTTAGTTTGTGTGTTTAATGCCACTTTATGCCACTTAGGCTAATCGAACAATGCTACAGTGGGAGACCTTAATTTTGCCTATCCAGGCATAATTCGGATAGGGATTTTTAATGAGTAACTGACATCGTACAGGCTCGGGACCTCCATTTTACGTCCTATCCGAGGGACGGCATAGCCAAGGATTTTTTATCCCCTAAAAATCCTAGGGCCACCTCGGGACCCCGCGACCTTTAGTATTGTAGGCATTGGCGGATCCAGGGGGGGGGGGATGTGGGGCTGCAGCCCCCCCCCTTTGGAAAATTTTTCGTCATTTAAAGAGAGAATTTGACTTTTCTTAATGTAAGGAAGCAAGTTAAAAAACAAATAATGTGCAGAACAAGTAGTATTTTAGTTGTAGAAAGGGAATATAAAGGTAAAAAAGCTGATTAGCAGATCCAAATGAAGGGATGTGGGGCTGCAGCCCCCCCCTTTAGGACTGCAGCCCCCCCCCCTTTACGATCGGCTGGATCCGCCCATGATTGTAGGTTGCTATGCTAACCACTATGCCACTGGTGACATCATTAGTCTTTGGTATTTTTTTATTTATAAAATTAAATAGTTGTTCATCTTCTGAGGTATATTGTTCTAAAGATATCCTGTGAGGTTTCACAGCTGTTTTTTTTTTATATCATCATGTTCACTGAAAACATGTTCTACTCCCGAAATCTTGAGAAAAAGTGGTTGATCTCCTTGAGTAACTAAATCAAGACTAAAAGAACATTCTACTGTTCTTTTCCCCCCGTCAAGCCTGCCACAAAACTTAGCTTGCGACTGTAAGCCCTGCCCCACTAAATTGTGAATATTTTAAAAAGAAAAAGAATAGGGGAGGAAGTATTTAATGAATCAGAAGGCCTTGTAAATAGCTCGATAAAAAGAAGACCTTGCTAAGCTCATTAGTGCTAGTGGCAAAGTTTATTCTTAATGAGTTGAAGGATCTTTTTTAAGGAGGGAGATTTTCTTTAGAATACTTAAACTCTGTTGTGTCAAGGCTTTCGGTATTGTTGATTTTTTTTTTTGTTCAGCGCAGAGGAGACATCTTGGATACCTTTTCAACTTCTAGGTAGAGGAGAATACCTTGCCCATTCTGAGGTTTCGGTGAAGAGCATTGTCCCTTTTCGAGGCACAGGTACACGAAATACTCCCTCGGATTCGCAATATAACAATAGGGTACCTACTTCTTGCAAGGGGGTGGGTCTTTTTTTTTCTTTACCACAAAATTTCATACTGGCTACCAACATTTTATTTTTACTTTTGGCGTACGATCCAATTTTTAAAAGCGATAATTTGAAAATTAATATTTTTTACTTTTTTGTTAACTAAGCGATGATTAATCAGGGCCTAATTAGTATTAAAAAATATATACAATTTTTTTTTTTCGTCCCCCACATAATATTTGTGTTTCAAACAATTCCACCTAGATTATTGTTGGAACTTGATTCTTCTTTTTTTTTTCTTATTCAGGTTTAATTTTAATTTTTTTTTTTTTAAAAAGATATTTTTTTATGGTTTGATAAATTTTAGAAAGTATAGGAATAAATTTGTTGCACTCATAAAACTCTTATTGTTAGTTGTTTAGAGGCATAAAACGTTTTAAGTCATCAACGCTTAATTTTTTTTTCAGGAATAAAACTTCGATTTTTTTTGTTTTTGTTTTTTTGTTAAGAACGTGTACATAATAAATGTTTTTTGTTAAGTACATGTAATAATAAAATCAAATAGACTGAATGAATTATATAAAAGCATTTTCAAAACTATAAAATAAAATAAAGAAAGAAATGACGATTTTTCATTTCTATAAAGATTAAATTTTCAAATAAATCAAATAAGCATTAATATTTATATAATGTTTATTTTTATTTAAAATAAATATAGAAATATTTATTTTAAAATTTAATATGGATACCTAGGTATGACAAAATCGTCATTTCTTTCTTGTTTTTTTCTTTTTTATAGTTTTGAAAATGCTTTTATATAATTAGCTTAACGTCAACTAAAGTTAAGTTGATGCGCCTATGCCAACCCCCCTCCCCCCTACTTTTGGCCTTTCCAATTTCCATCGCCAAATTGAGATTCTACGCCAAGTGAGCTTTTACCCTTAGAGCTGTTGTGATACCGCTCGATTTTAATTTTTTTTTTGTTGTGTTTTAATTGATTTCAATTAATTTTTTTATCCTTTCGATTTAATTCCCGTTTAATAAGGTTGAGTACGAGCTATATACCATGCGGAATTAGCAATATTCAGACTGAATAAAATGACTGACTGATTAAAAGTCAATAAAAAAAAAAAAAAGAATTTTTGGAGACCGCTTTTTAGCTTTATTTAGAACCTTATCGTAATTTTTAACCGTTGTAAATCGTTTTAATAAATTTGTTTCATTTTACAAAAATCGGTTTAAAAAAATCAGTATTTTTTTTTCTTGAAGTTTTACAATAAATAAACATAATAATTCCTTACAAAATCTCAACTAGGAAACAGATTATTATTTTACAACTTTGTTTTAGGGGGTATCGAGGTTATTGACGTTCCTTTCAACCAAACGCGGTATAATTAGCTCCTCTCTAGAAACAAGATACTTACCTCGAAATTTTCTAGCCACTTTTCCTTGGTTTTCTTCGATGTTTCTTTCCAACCACATCCCAGTTGAAAAGTGAATTGAATGACTTTTCCTTTTTCAATCTTCTTACATGGCTTTACCATTTTAGCTTATTTGAATATTTAATAAAAAGTTTGGAAATACTTTGTGATGGATTTATCGTTTTCATTTTTCGAAAATACTGTAACACATATGTGGGTTTAAGAATATTTTTTAACAGAAATACACAGTTATCACAATGCCAACGAATTAATAAAACTTAAATATATGAGCAGGTTACAAAATTGATAACGTTATAACACACAATTCTATGACTTGAGCTTCACAGTCAAGACACAGACTTCAACTCACTCGTTCAGTCACTGCTCCTTATATAAAATCGTAAATAGTCAGGCCTGGAATATTCCAGAACAATGTGGGCAGTTCTACGCCATCACGGAAAGATCTAGACACAAACAGTTCGTTCCAACCGCCTATTTTGTTCTAACAAACGGTCCGGGAGTTTACGCCATATGTTTTTTTATTTGCTTATCGATTTATCGTTACAATATCTATTTAAATAATATAAAGATATTTTGATATTATAATAGTTTGAAATTAAAAATTAATTGCTATTTCCACTGCTTGGGCTGGATGGTTTTATTGGGAGGTTTTTATTACCGGTGAGGGTTCCTGACTCCAAAGCAACACTACTAAATCGCGAACTGGGAGGAAGTTATCGGAGTTCCTCGAGATCGAATTAGGAGAGTGGATGTAGAGCTATCGGTCGTGAAGAGGCAGTGGTTGGGAAACTGTCGCGTGTCGCAAACTACTCCCCGAGACACCTCTATTGTTTTATCTACTAACTAGCGAGCCTTTCAGA
The DNA here is from genome assembly GCA_911387785.2 of Aelia acuminata. Taxonomy (NCBI): domain Eukaryota; kingdom Metazoa; phylum Arthropoda; class Insecta; order Hemiptera; family Pentatomidae; genus Aelia; species Aelia acuminata. The sequence goes on along the minus strand of OU426982.1, from coordinate 30,092,990 downwards.
ACTTGGTCACACCTTTCTTAACGCTCTTTTCTTTTCTCGAAACAATTGAAAACGTTTGTCAACAAGTCCTCTGTAACAAATGCATTGCTGAATAGTGTTACTTCAGTTTATAACCTATTTAAAAATAAAAGTTATATTCGGTATGTAATAGTTAGTTTTAAGGTTACCCAGAGGGAAGAAGATTACGACGTTGTTGGTCTTGGTAGAATTGAACAGATACTTTGCCTTGCCAGCTTTTAAACTGATAGTCCAATGCTTCTTTCTATAAAACCAGCGAAACCCTACTTCATGACCTTAATATTCGCATTTCATCCCATTTTTTTTTTTGGCCTGATCCAAGAAACTTTTTTCCTGATTTTATTCAAAACTTGATCACTTTAAAGGTTCCTCTTTATTTTGCGAACCTCATCTTGGAACAACCAGTTTTGAAGAGTGTTCGGATAATCTAAATAAGACACGAACTCGGTACTTTATCCGTTCGCCAGTGTGCTCGTGGATAGCGGTAGTGTCGCTTTTCAGTTAGTTAAGATAAGCTTCTAGACCTTTTTTTGTAGAATTTTTCTGACGTTAATTTTATCCATAATAAGATAGAGCAAAAGAAAGAACAGGCGCTAGTTCCGGGTCAGCAGTCTTTGTAATGAAAATTATTGTATTAAGGTGCACATGTGCGGTCAGACATCTTTTTTCGCTCGACTTCACGTTCAAGTGTAAATATCTGTTCGTGCAGGTTCTGGAGATTACCTGTTCAAGGGTCATGTTCGCTGAGTGTAAAGGCACCTTAAGGCCCGATGCACAACTAGATCCTCCTATCTTTACAATTCTCATTAAGACTTAAAAAGGGATTAATTCATTACATAGGCACATAAAATCCGCGAATGGAATATTGGATATTTAAGGGATTGCATGATACTTTCTTTACGGTCACGTTTACCATGCATCATACCATCGTAGGTGTCCAGAATGGCCGAAAGGAGACTTAGAAAACAGTTAAAGTATAAAATTCATCTCTCCATCTTTTTCTAAAATTTGAACTACATTAGGGTTCCGATTAACCGAGTCGATGGGGACCAATGTTACCACGGTTAATCGAAATAATCGGTTAATCGGAACCATACTAATACCAACTGAAAATGTAGGTTATTTTAAAATATAAACTGCATATATGCTTAAAAACCTAATAAATATTTAATAATAATAATGCGTAATAACAGAAATAATGAAACTATTTTTTTTAAAAAGAAATCTTTTATTGTATTTTGTTTAAATGAACTCATATACATACACATACCCCCCTCCACTCAGACTTGGCACCTCGGATAATCGGGACCTCGGTTAATCGGAACCCTACTGTACTTAGAGTGGAAACAACAATTTAAAAAAATAAACAATTTTGACTAATAATATCTACTGATTCATGAATGGCTGATGTAATAAGTGAAAAAAAAATTGCTAATAGCTTTGTTGATGAATGTTCTATTTTCTTTATCCTTAGTTTTACAAGCGGGGAAGGGGTCTCTACGAACCCATAGCTTTCTTTTATTGTTAAATAACTAAATAATTTTTAAAAAAATTATTTCTTGAGATGTCATTTCCTAGTTTCCTAAAATTCATTATTCATGATATATAAGATATTTAACTAATTTACACTTTTAAAAACTCTCTGGAATTATTTATATTTGGAATCCACTTTTTATAATAAATTAATATCCTTTTAAAAGGTGATTTTTATTTTCTGATCAATATTTTTTTTATCGCAATTTAATCATTATTATTTATTTAATACCGTATCACTCGGTGAGTGATCCTTATTTTTAATCCATTAAATAAATATCAAAGATCGATTTAAATTTTTAGTTTTAAATCAAGAATGATTTTTAAATTAAAAATCAGAATTAATAATTATAAGATGATATGTTGGAAAAAATAATTATCGATTTCAAACCCTGCTTAAAAACTTAATGAATATTTAATATAAATAATGGATAATAACAATAATAATAACAGAAAATATGAAACTATTTTTTTAAAAAGAAATCTTTTATTGTAGTTTGTTTAAAGGAACTCATATACATATGCATACCCCCCACCCTTCAGACTTGGCACCTCGGTTAATCGGAACCCTACTGTACTTAAAATCCAATTTTCGATAAATTTCGGATAAAACACTAAGGAAATTGAAGTTCTGTTCTATCATTTCCACTCATTGACTTTACTTATTCGTGCCCAGAGTTCTGTTCCTATAATGGAACAGTGTTGTAGGTAAACAGCTAACGGTGAACTGTTGGATTTCTTTTCCTTTCGGGAAAGCTGTCGCCAATGACTCGAAACGTCCGCTGCCCCTCACTGACCAGCCCGCAACTCCTAACTGTTAGGTGTAGTTGCACCTCCTAATTCTTTACTTGACCTCTTGTAGGGTATTTTTGTGAGATGTCTATTTTATTTTCCAAGCGTGCTGCTTCCTAGTAAGCAATCACTGTATCAGCTGAATTCGTGATTCTGAATTCAAACTATTTTATATCTAACGTGTTAAGGTGTGTTTATAATGTGCGAACCTCACGGTCGAACAGGTAATTCCCCGAACCTTGCTGTGTAGGCGTACCACGAATACTTAAACTTGAAATAGAGCGTTGCCATGGACAACGCGTATTTTCTAACGCGTTTACCCACTCGACCATCCCGACACCCCCAACTCCCTATTTCGTAACTGAGGCATAAATCGACGTTTTAAAAGTTTTACTATAAACACCTTTAAAATACATCGTTGGAGAATGAATTAAATGCCCCAACAGTTGTTTTTAGGACTTATAATTTCAACTGTTAGCTCCTTGAATTTCAACCTAACTTATCTAGGAAAATATTAAGCCCCCTCCCCCCAATACTTTGGTACTCGTGACGCCCATGCTTATGAGTCCAGATAATACAGAGGCCCCTGTCCCAATCTCTGGACTCAGAAGTCCTGATGAAGATCTACATATAGAGATCGAAACTTTGGCTTTCCAAAATAAAAAAAGATAAAACTGAACATCCTGACTATTAATCATCCTAAAATACGTATCTATAAACATAAAAAATATTGATGTAATGTCCAGTTACGAATAAAATAAATAAATAATGATATGTTTATATGCAATAAATGATTTGTTTATTTAAGTAGAAAAAAAGTGAAGGTGAACTCTTCAACTTCGTTCTGAAAATTTTGAATTTTTTATTTATGCTTATAAAGCCTAATGCGTTTAGGTGTACTGATAGTGTAATTATCATTATTATTATTATTATTTTTTTTTAAGTTGACGTGTTTTTAGCTTATCCAGAGGTCATGCGCTGGCTACAGGTGTATTAAAAATGACCTTGTATTGTTTTCTGGATGTGGGAAAACTGCTATCTCGGTAGCTTTGAATTTTTATCTTTGGACGTAACCGTGGGAGTCATTGTTAGAAAAAATGAAAAAAAAAAAATACAATAGAATTTGTCATCGTGGAAACAGTTTAGAATTATATAAGATTCATTATTACGTCGGATTGGTATGCTATTATATTCCAATTATAAATATTCACGTAACATAAAACCTACCCCCTATTTTGGGTCTTTTCGTTTTTTATCGCTAATACTCCAACTACTATCTCCAACCTTTCAAGCTGTTTCGATTTTCCGTTTGATTTTAGTTTTTTACTCTTGTGATTGAATTTTGGTTTAATAAAGTAGGGTCCGGGCTATGATAACATACGCGGAATTAGGAATTTTTATACTTCTTCCTAGTCCCGACGAATTAGTTAACCTATAAGTTCAGATATGTATGTATTGATTCATGGAAGAAAGTGGTGGAGTGGTCGTATTAATATTTTTAGTAATAATTTTTTATTTCTTACCAGTTCAGTAATAATTTTTCAAGTTTATTATATTCTCTTATAAATTATAATATATATGTGATTAAGCCATATTATTTTTGTATATTTTTTCTATTGCTTTTTGGCATTCGTGCCTTTTGTAATTAATTAAGCATTTGTTTTTCCCTCAGTATTAAGTTAATGAAATGCTGCATGCTTGGGTCGAAACGAGGCTATTTAATAAATAATAAATGTGTGACGGAAATTCATTAATTGCTTGATTATACTCCGACTTACCCAACAGGAAAATAAGCTCGAAAAGAGTCCAAATTATGTATGTACAGTTTGATCATTTCAGAAGTCCTAACTTCTCAATTTTCATGAAGAGTTTATAATTAACAGCTTTGACATTCTTTTGAATATTTTAGAAATATCGGGCGAAATTGTTCTTTTTAATTTATCCATAAATGTGTAGACGTTATGCAGTAGGTAAAATGGTACTATATTTTGGTTTAAGACAAACAATTTATTTATTTATTTATTTTTTATTAACTAAAAAGATTAAAGATTAAAGATTGCTGCTTTTTTTCTTACTTAAATGATTTTTATTATTAATATTTAGGTATGTATGGCGCTTGAGACACCGAAAGCTTCTTTTTTTGCTTAATAAAGCAAAATATTGAAATACACAAAACGGACTGTCTTAAGGGACGGTATATTTTTTTATTCAGTAAAAGTAACTACTTATATGCTAAGTGGACGATTTAAGAAGTTATAATCTCTTGAAAATTTCATTGTTTTTTTTTTTTTCTACAAAAATTGCTTATTACATATGAGGCATTTGGTTTCAAAACCGGATACATCCATTTTTTTTTAAACAAGTTTTTCTTCATTGTTTTAAAGTTTTTCATGTTAAAAAAAAATGTGTTAGATGCATTTGTTTCAAAAACGTCTAGATCCTTCGAAAATGAATACTAAAAAATTCCATTTCTTATCAAAAGCGGTTCCAATTGATCCTTTTTAGATTAATCTTGAAAAATGGATGTACCTGATTTTGAAACCAAACGCCTCATATTACTTAATACGTATGTAACACTTAATAATTATTATTTAGTGGTCGTTGAATGTTAAAAACTAAAAAAAAATCTCTTTTGATTGAACTCCATAAGAAATTTTAAATAAAAAATACAATAACTACCAGTTTAAAAAATTGTGTCATATTCTTCCAAAGCAGGGATATGTACCTGCCATGCTTATAATATGTTTATTATTATTATATATTTCTTTAAATTGATTATTAATTATATGGTTGCTTTAAATTTCATTAATGATATTTATTTTGTTACAGGTAAGTTTGGGAAGCATGATGAAACTGGTATAATGAAATGTATAATGAAATTAACTCGTTTAGTAAGTAAAAAAATGTCCTTTGAATATCTTTTAACTAAGCATTAATGATTAGTTATTTTATATATTAGTATAACTTAAGAATTCAAATAACAAAACATCTAAGCAGTATTCAAAACTAATTAATAGAATTCAACTCAAAGGGGCAATATGTATCAGTATTGATAGAATAAATTTATGTTCTTGAAAAATTAAATAAATAAAAAATTTTATAAAATAAAATTTGTGGCTCAGGAATAAATGTAAAATGAAAATGAACATGGTTTTAATTTCTCTACCAGGTTTATTTTATATTAACTTAAATTAAACAATAAAATATAATTGTAGATATAAAACGAAATAAACAAATAATTCTGTTTAGAAAATTAATTGAATGTCTACAAATATACTCATACTATACTGTCATTCAATACCAGATGACTCTGATGGTACAGCGATGTGTATTGATCAGCCGTATGTGATTTCTCTCATCTTCGCTTTCGTATTTCTTTTTCAGACCGCATCCGTTACTTTTTATTCGAGTAGCCTAACTAGTTATTATAACGATTCATTGTGAGTGAAATCGTTCCAGGCTGTACCTACATGATAAAAAAAGAAACCTATAAATTATAAAAAAAAATTGCATTTATTAACTAACAAATCGAAGCGACGCATTATTGATATAGATTCATGGGAACTATCTATCATTATCTACAGAATGCAGGCGATCCAAAAAAGGGTGTAGTAGTATTTTAAAACTGATGAAAAGACCGAAAGTGAGGTACGTTTACTTGTTTTTTGTTGAAAGGGTGTCATTGCCAAAAAAAACTTTCGGTAAACTAAAACAAACCTTTGAGAATTTACGCCTCTTCAACTCGGATGGTATACTTCGCTTACTAATTTAAAATTAAAATTAATGCAGTAAAATTTTCGTTTAAGTGGGCAGGGAGGTAAAATTCTTAAAATTAAAAGTTGAAATATTTGCTTTTATAATGCTTAAAAAATATATTTTATTATAACACTTACGTGAGTTAAACAGTTTTTATTTAAAGAAAAAAAGCAATTTTCAATGCCTCTCAAATTATGAAAACACAAATATTTAAAAAGGTTACAAAAATTGTCACTTTGTGCGATCCTTATATATAGTCGTAAGGAGAACAATTCAGAGCATTCGAGGGCAGCGTAGATGGTACTCGAACATCGTAGTCACATACCTCTACCATGAAAGTTTGTTCCAACGGAACGAACTACCAAGACTACTCCGAAACTATTCCAAACCATATATTTTGTGTTTTGTTTCACCATTAAAATCTAAGATAGAATACGTATTTATTTAATTTATAGTTTTTGGTTTTCATAATTTCTAAGGGGAGCAGCCTACCCGCCTTGCCCCTCCTCCTGCGGACGTCCATTTATGGATATGTCTTCGTTTAACGATCAATAAAAGCCAAAAGTGGAAATCTCAAAAAAAATTTCCTCTAAACAAAAATCGATTCAGTTTTAAGCTAGAGTAAGAAGGGGTGTGTTATCGGACTTCTTTTTTTTTGGGGGGGGGGTGAAGGGAAGCTCAAAGACTTAAAGTATAATATAAAAGTACAAGATTACTTCTTCCCGAAACTCTTTGCTAGTTTTTAAGAAACAAGTCGACCAGTTCTTTTAAGTCTCTAACATAAAGATTAATGGGTAAATATTTGCCATGTTTGTAGGTGGAAAAGAGTTAGCCGTTGTAGATATATTGAGGGCTAGGTAGGGTCTAGAGGAGGCATTATCTAAAGCGCCTAGAGCTGGCGGGCTTAATCAATAGCAGGATCATGTGGGACAAGTCATTTGTTAAAGTCCCCTGCAAGAACCTGTTACATCCGAGTCCGTCATCTCAACTCCTCTGCGCTTTATCTGATAAATGGCCTTCGTCTTCAGGCCGGCAGCTTCTATTATTTTCAGCCCTGGGTCAGCCGTTCAGACTGGGAAAAAAGGAGGGTCTAGAATCTTCCGAATAGAAATGATTATCCTTCATATTAATTGTTAGTCAAATTCAGTAAAGTTTTAAAAAAAAGTTTATTCCACGTAAAAGAATTACTCCATAAATTATAACTATATTATACATTATAACTATTAAATCAAATAAGAGCTAGCGTGTTCTCAGTGTTGCTTCACCTTGAACCCACCCCCGACCAATGTATAAACTTAATTAAAATTTCCTGAACTCATAAAAAAGCACCAAGGAAACTTCATGTTGGGGCATAAACGAACCTCTTCTTTGGGATTACCCATGGTATAGTGTTAGCATAGCAACCTACGATACTGAAGGTCGCGGGTTCGCGTCCCGCGCTGGCCCTAGGATATTTTAAAGGGAGTAAAAAATCCTTGCCTGTGCCGATCCTCGAATAGGACGTACAATGGTGGTCCCGAGCCTATACGATGTCAGGTACTCGTTAAAGATCCCTATCCTCATTATAAATGGAGCGATAAAATTAGGAACTCCCACTGTAGCATAAAAGTTAAAGAGCCAAAAAAAAAACAACAACAAAACCTCTTCTTTACTCTATGTCGTTAATTCTCTTGGTTTAATATAAAATTTTCGTCGATTATAACTAACCTTTTACCACTAATGTTCTCGAAGTTCTTAACAAACTTACAAGTACAATTGCCAATTTTCGTTTTGATAGATTTTTTTTTTAGTTTACCCTACTTAACAGAACCCCGTATAACTGCTGTAGTGATAAAAAGGACGCATGATGGATGGCTACTATCATAGTAACTCATATAATTTTATTTTATATAATTTGCCATGTAATTCTGCGTTGAGCGTAAGTTTAGGGAATGGAATATCGGGGAAAAGATAATCCTTCACATCAGTTGCTAATCAAATTCACTTAAGATAAATTATTTTTTTATTATGATTATGTATTTACATATACATATCTTCTTGCATTTTTCTTAAAATTTTTATTTATTATCAGCAAACACAATCGGAAATATAAAAAAAAAGACAAAAACTAATGAAAGAATAAATGTATTAGAAAAAACAAATATATCACTGTTTGATACGGAAAATCTCTTGGTTAGTATCTGAACTTTCTTCTTGGCCGATTTTAAAGGTTTTTGGGAAGTGTGTAGAGCTTGAGTTAGTGGTTTTGAATTTAGAGTAAGTCTATCATAAAATTCACGTTAACGATCTGTGGCCTTGCTTGGACGTAATCAATGTCGTGGTCAGTGTGTGATTAATTAAAGTGATGAAAAAGGGGCATATATGATCTTCCTAAGTACTTTTTAATGAGATGATTGTATGAATCGTTAGTCAAAAGTGGTTTGATTAGTAATAGTTTAAGTCAAAAGTAGTTTAATTTTTTCTTTTTACTTAAGGCAAAAAAAGATGTTTTTTCATCTTTAAGTATTCGCTCCATAGATTTATTATAATTGTAAAATCAAACAAAGGCTCATAAAACCTAATAATTAATTACCGCAGTTAAAAGGTCACCTACACATCAGAGGTCAAAAGTAATTGTTATCTTATAACCATGTAATGAAGTAATTTATTTACTAATGTAATATGAAGCTATTCGCCTCGAACCATAAAAAGTTGATTTAGATCACTTACTGTCGTGAATACTTTCTAAATTTCTCAACTCGGGGGGGAACCTTGAATGCTGCCGACGTGGGATGTGGTGATAGATATCCGGATGGCAATGATTAACCGAAGGGATGAGGACAGAGCAGGCACAATGACTCGTTATTAACTGTTGAGAAACCCAGCTTTTACTCTCCGACCTTTGGGTGTACTGACCCCTTCACTGCTTGATCGCCCTCTGGGAATATTTCAGCGTTTGCATGTACTTCCAGCAAACAGTGATGGTGCTACAATTACCTCAAGGTAAAACCAATGTTTTTTTAATGACAGGACGCACAGGGAATGTTGAGGATATCTTTTTCATACTGATCCCAAATCAATTATTTAAACATTCTGTCAATTACTGGTGGATTTATATTCTGAAAAACACTAATCAATATATATTATAAAGCAAAGTGTACAATGTGCGTGCCGAAAAGGCTCAAAAACGACTCAACGCACGTTTAAGAGAGTTATGTCAGCGTGTTGCTGTAAAACCCATAACGGAGAAGAAGGTTTCTGTTTTTCTCTTAAGGGTGTAAAATTGAAGAGAAAAGGACTGGAATTTTAAGACTCTCGCACCATTTAATTAGCCTCTCTGAGATTGGGATACGAGGTTATGAATGAAAAATGTAGTTCGAGCTCCAGGCTACCAGGAAGCGCTAGGGTGCGTTTCACTCAATGTTTATTGTTCATTCATTCCGTTCAGTTTGTAAAGGTTAAATATTTTTTCAGCTGTTCTTTTTAAATTACTTTTAAAATTGTTTCACCATTTCTTTCTAAATAAAATAATGATTTTACATATCTGCAATCAATTAGAAAACCGACTGGATACCTTACAAAATTAATTTTCTCATAAGAAGGTTAATTGATTTACACATTATATTTAATCAATATATAACATCTACTTAAGTAAATTTAATGCAATATGACTGAACATTTTTTAGTAGTACAGTGAGCGAAATAAACAGACATAAAGCAAAAAAGAAGAGCTGAATTGACTGATTATAAATCGAAAATAAAAAGTTTGAAGTGTTCTTATTGTATGCAATTATGAAAAATGGTTTTATTACTATGTATGATGAGCATTCCAGTTGTTAAATGACTAACTCCAATTACAGCATTTTTTCAATAAGATTTTATCACCTCTCATAGTTCAGGATAAAAAGAAATATAGGAAATATAGAAATATAGGATTCAGAATCACAGAAACCATCAAAAACGATGCATGACTCGACAAAGTTGCAGCAAAATTAATTGTTTATTCGCCATTTTCAACCCCCTTTAAAGTATATAGGGTTCCTTATTTGGGCAGACTCTGCAGATCTCAAATTTTAATATTGGTAATATGTTAAAAGTTTCAAGAAACTGCTAATTTTGTTCTATATTTCCTTTAATTGTAAAGTCTTTCTGTTATTGAAACTACCACACAACTACCGGAGCGAAGCCGGGCACCCTAGCTAGTTATTTTATATAAAACAGAAGTTAGAAGCCATAAATAATAAATCCAACCCCCAACGGCAGTTAAAGCATTTACTTGTCAACATCTAATCAGAACTTACATAATGATCTATTGTTCAGTAATAAAGATTTTATAGCAATTTTATTGTAATCAATAGTGATTTAGTAGTCAATAGTTCGCCCCACTCGTTTCTGATATTAATTAGCCAATAATAGTTTTATTATTATAATTATATAAAATAATTGTTTGTTTTGATTTTACTTTACTTAATTTTATCTTGAATATATTATTTACGTTTACTTGTTTAATATATTATTTATTATTATTATTATTTTTTCATTGCGGATTGTCTCGCAGCTGCGGGTTGAGTTACTGAGGTGGGGACAATTCCAACCACCTTCAGTTATCTATTCTTCATATACGTTTTTAAACATTCAAAAATTTACGAACAACCCTAGCCGTGTCCAGGAGAGTCGATTTTTGAGCCTCTCTTAGTACATCAAGAGGCACTTTTAAGTTTTCTGTACCCATTACCGTGGACTTAAGAATAAGACCGTTGGTAGATATTACTATCGGCACCACCGTCACATTTTCCAGATGGTATAGTTGTTTCAGCTCCATCGCCAATTCCTGATATTTTCGGAGTTTCTCACCGACTGTAGAGCTGATATTGTTGTCATTGGGGATCGCAACATCGATAATTCCCGCTTTTTTCTCTCCCAGATCTAAAAAGAGAATATCGGATCTATTATGCCGCCTTGTGTGGTACCTAGCCTGTGTAGTCCCTAGCCTGTGCGATGTCAGGTACTCGTTAATAATCCCTACCCTAGTTACCTATACCACGATAGGCAAAAGAATCCCACTGTATAGGACTTAATAAAGTTCTTATTCTTAAATTTTGTAATTTATTTAGAGAAAATGATCCAAGTTGTCGAAAAGCCCGACCCTTTAAAATAAAGAAAATAGTCTATTGTCATGATGATGCTGAATATGCAAATCTCGATCCTTCGCAAAGTAATTACTAAATCGATTACTAAATTTTCGATATTTATTTTTCAGTTAAAATCTAGAGTGGTATCAACAAACTTATTTTACGTTCTCTTTTAACTACGAATTTCAATTTTTTTTTATTTTAAAGTGGTACTTAACTATTCTTATTTGGCATCGTCGAAAAATGACCTTAAACAGAAAAATTTAGGTAATCTGCGAAAACTTACCTTATTCATCTCAATTATATTTTTTCTTTTTTTTCGTAGATAGGTTTCATTGTATATATTTATATTTAATATCAGTTTAATAAAAAAAAATCTTACATTTAAAAGAATTAAACAAATCTGGAGGAGGATTGCTTCTCATCACTTTCCCTAAGTAGGAGAAAGATGACAGCAACCCTCATTGTCATCCCCATCCCCGCTCGAAGAGAACAGAAGGAAGGCAGAGAATAGGGATGATTTACGCCCCTATTCTTAAGATGGTCCTCGGGAACCATTGCTGAGATGTAGGAAGAAGAGATCCGGCCCCGAAGACGGGACTAGTTATCAAGATGTTCCGGGGTGCCGTACCGCTCCGAGAGTGCCTCCTCCATTCGACAGGCTTTCTCTGTCGTCTTCTTCCTTGTATTCCACTGTCGCTAAAAGCCTTCTCTAGATTAAAACTTTTTTTTTTCTCATCTCAAAAACTTCAAGTCCGAAATATCTGAAACTTCGTATTTTTCTTTAAATAGATGCATGGAACAAATAACCAAAAAATATATCAAAATCCAAGATTAAAAGGTTCAGACCCTCTTTGATTTGACATGGAATAACTTATTATGAACTACATTATAGAGGCTGAGTGCGCCCTAACATGTACTAGTTAGATGTACTCGCGTAACCACAGATGAACGGTTACTCCCTGAGTCATCCCGTTTCCGTGACCAGGACGCTCATAAACAAATATGAGCTACATAACATTTTTTAAAATTATTTGTTTTCCACTGGATTAAACATGGTGTTCAATAAAGATAAAAAGGAAAATAAATATATGAATAAAAACATTGCCGACTATTGTACATCAAACATTATGTTAGCTAATATATTATCCGCTTTCTATTTTACCAAATCTTAATTAGCTTTTTTAATATCAACGACCAAATTCTAAAACCATTTATTCAAGCCATTTTTACTGAGGATATCTATATTTTTACTAGTTGACTGCTCACGATACGTACGTATATATTTTCTACAAAATAAAAGTAATACTTGCATAAATCCAGGTCTTCCAAGGTAAACTGAGTTTATTTAAAACTTTGGTTCGGATATATTTTTCCGTGTCTCTTACTCCACTTATATTTATATGACTCAAAGGTATTTATACCTGGGTTGAATTGAGTACATATATGATGTCCATTTGAGCATTATTTTAAGTATGACTGAATTCCAAGTTAATCATAGAAACGGACATATTTTCCTCTCTATCGAATCAAAAAATCATTGTCACGGAGGTAAATTCGAGCTTTAATACAAAATTAACATTAAACAATATTGTTTTACGAACGTGTAATGAGTTCTGAGTGACTTGGTCGTCCATGAAGTTTTAATTCTGAAATCCTGGACGGTATTCTTGAAAACCAAGTTGGTGAATGACCGTTGATAGAAACTTCATTTAAGTTTAATGTAATTTGATCAAGAATTAATTGGTTTGACGTTGATGATAGCACACAGATAAAAGAAGAAAAAAAATGGCACCCTCTCTGTTCACAACTAGACGTGAATAGGATTATAATAGTCGAGCCATGCGGTAGTATAAATAATCCGTCTGAATCCTAGGATCTTTAAATGTAAAAACAGCTATTCCGGTTACGATTCCAGTCGAACAGTTTAAAACATCGTAAAATACATACAACATCGAATTCGGGGGTTGGCCTAGAAGGTATGGTTGTTTAGCCATCTCATTCAAGAACTGCCTGACAGATATTATTGTTATTAAAAGCTGCACTAAAATGCTATAATAATTATGAATTGGTTTATAACAGCTTTTAAGGGAAAATAGAATGACAATAAAAGAAGATAAAAGTTTAGACTGTCGTCACTTTCTGCATAAGAAAAATTGCTCTCATCCTCCTTGCTGGAACTAAAGACAATTGGTAGTATCACCTTTGTTTATGTTTACATTGCTTTTGTGAATTTCTACTGCGCAAACAATCCCCAGTTGAAGAGAACCAACTAACCCCACAGGAGAGATCATATGAAAGATAGCTGCCAGGACATGGGAAAACAATCAAACAAGATACTGGTTAGTCGAAAGGTTAGGTTTTTCAAAGGAGTTTGGGGCTATGTGAACAGAATCGGAGTCAAATGTTTTGTCATCCCTTTGAACCAAATTTACTGAAAATATAAATTTACTTACATGTTGTAAAAACAATCAATCAAGCGCACTCTTCTCTACACTGTTAGCATCGGATTGAAAACTCAGGACAAGACTCCCGAGGTCGAGCGGGTCACATGGTACAATGATGGGGCCTTCACAATAGGTGTGACAGAAACTATAAGCCAATGGCCAACCTACCTCCTATGCCAACCAACCCCGTTTTCCCCTAAATAAAAAAAAACACGTGAAAATGATACAAAAGTTATTAAGTAAAGTTCCCCCTCCGGTTAATCAATTTTGATGAAATTTTCACAGTCATATCTCAGGCATATTAATACATTAAATACTCAGTTTAATCAAAATCGTTCGAGCCGTTTTTGAGAAAATCGAAAAAAACGTAAAAAGTTATTAAAAAACACAGAGACACACACACATACACACACACACACACACACACACACACACACACACACACACACACACACACACACACAGACCTTTACGCGGTACTTGGTTATTTCGACTCAGGGGGTCCCAAAACGTGTATTTCCGATGAAAACCGGAAGTCGAAATTTTTCACGATCGCAATACTTCCACTTACTATATATTTCATATATAGGTAAGTGAAAGTAAAAATGGCTCCGTCTCTGTTCACAACTAGACGTGTACTGACTGTTTATAATAGTCCAGCCATACAATCCGTCTGAATCCTAGGATCTTTTAATATAAACACAGCTATATTCCGGTTACAATTCCAGTCGAACAGTTTAAAACATCGTAAAATACACACAACATCGAATTCGTTATACATTTTTTTTCATTAAATAATAATATAAAAAAACATTAAATCTTAGATTTTAAATGAAATGGTTTTGAACTAAATTCATTCTTGCTCCAACAAACACGCGAAATTATATTGCAAGTCGGCAAGATGGTTACTACTGAAAAAAATGTTTTTTCTACAATCGCATGTGAAGTTTCAATTTTACTTGAATTTTTAATAGGTAGGTACCTAAAAACAGCGACTCGTGAAAATATTTTTTTTTTTATCACAAATAGTCTATCTACCATTGGAGCAGACTGGACTGGGATTAAAAAGTAGTCCTTTACCTGCGTTAACGCGATCCTCCCCTCGATAAAAGAATATGGTGAATTAAGCCTTACGCAAACGGAGTTATTAATACTATTGTGACTATATTCTGGCATAGTAGGTTGTCATTCATTCCAACGGTGAAAATAACTGAAAATTGATATATTTTGAGTTTAACCATCTTGCCAAATTTGTAAATATTTGATTTTATGAAATGAATTTTTTTTATACGTTGCGTTTTTCAAAACTGTTCCTGGAGAAATCACGGATTAATAACTTGTACTCGTTAAGCTATACTACTACTAGATAGAATACAAGCTAGACCCCACCTACTTCCATAAATTATAAATAAATAAAATACGAATATCTAAAAGGAAGATATAAAAAGATTCAAGAAACGTTTTTCGCTTTGTATACAGTTATTTATGCATATTGTGTTGTATGTAGCTCCTTCTAGTTTAAGATACTCAATCAAATACCAAGCCAATTATTATTTTCTCATGTCAATCGTGATGTTTTCAGCATTTGTGGTATTTATTGACTATATGGTTTTAGAATTAGGTCGTTGATATTAAAAAAGCTATTTTAGATCTGGGAAAACAGAGAGCGGATGGGATATGTCAGCTGTCAAACGGTTGTATAATGTTATTTTTTTTCCTTTTTTTTTCTTTCTTCAGATAAAATGTTTAATCCAGAATATTGTGATTTACAATTTGTGAAATACAAATAATGTTGTCTACAAGAAGTCATAAAAAAAGGTTATGTTATTCATACCTTATATATGTGTCCTAGTTACGGAGTTGGTAAACCACCTTAGGGCACACTCAGCATCTATAAAATAGCTACTATAGGGTCATCATTCCATGTCAAATCAACGAGGGTCTGAACCTTTTGGTCTTGGATTAAGATCATTTTTTTGGTTATTTTTTACATGCATCTATGTAATAGGAAATTTCAGATTTTTCGGAATTGCGGTTTTTTGAGATAAAATTATTGAAGTAATAAAAAAAAAAAAAAAAAAAAACGGTACAGTTTTTAAAATGGTTATGGGGGATATATCTCAAAAAATATTTTTGCTAGAAAGCTGAAACAGGTGTCAGTAACAGTTTTCAGTATGATGTGCTCTTTTCTTTCTCTTGCTTTTGACTAATAAAGACTCTGAACTTGAATTATTTTCTCCGACTTATGTACGAGAACTTAGAATTAAAAATGTAATGTTCTTAAATAATATTTCTCGGCCTTCTAGAAGCCCAAAAATAAATTAAAACGATATCAGACTTTTTCGGACATGTGTTTCTCAATTGTATTGTGTTGTTAGTCATTTTACTTATTTAATTAGAGGGGTCAACTGTGGTATAGTGGTTAGCATGGCAACCTAAAATACTAAAGGTCGCAGGTTCGCGTCAAGCGGGGGCCCTAGGATGTTTTAATGGGATTAAAAAATCCTTAGCCAAGCCGTCCCTCGGATAGGACGTAGGCGAAATTTAGGTCTCCCACTGTAGCATCGTCTGATTAGCCTTAGTGGCATAAAGTGACGTTAAAAAAACAAACTTATTTAATTGTTTTTCAATATTCATCAGCTGTAATGTTTACCATTTTACTAGGACTCCAAGCGTTAATTTCGTTAAATTCTTTATACACTCTCTACCATTCTTTACCGTGAAATGTAAAGATTAATAATTTTCCCGGAATGGCACTTCAAAGCTTAAAGTTAAAATACCACTTGGGGTCTTTTTGAATAATTCAAAAATATCGTGCTGGAAGTTTCCGTTATATGAACCCTCCAAGTTATCTTCATCATTATTTGAAACTGGATCCGTAGATGTTATTGTGTTATAAAGTTACTCATTTCCTGTAACGAAAGTAAACTTACTTCCGCCTTCGTGACATCTCTCGTCGTGACGAACTACTCACTACCAGTCGTCCCAAGAACCAACCACCTACTAGCTGCCTGGATCATTCGAATAAGTTCCTTCCCTTGCCTCCTTTTCTGGTGGAATATCTTTCAACATGCTTGGTATACCAGGCGGCTTGTATTTCCTCTACCTCATTCCTTCGCTTGCTAAACATGGAACTAGGAAATGGCTTTGTCCCCTGTATAACAGCTTATAAGTCATTCCTCGCTATAAGTTCCGGCAATTTATTTAATCTTTTGTTTATTATAGTATTAGTAGATTTAATTTTTGTTATTGTTATCTATTGGTTGTTGCTCTCGAAATTTATCTTTATCAAGTAAATCCTGGAAAATCTCCATGATTAATAAGATTATTCGCTATCTTCGAGGCTGTGCTAACTAGTTTCATTAGCAGACTGTCGGGAAAATTACATGGAAACTATGTGATTTGTTAGCGAGAGCAGAACAGTATTCTTATCTGCCGGTATTTAATGATAGTTTGCCGTGTAAGGATATTTAGGTCGGGTTCTTACCTTTCTCAATTCAGTTCAGCTACTTCGTCTTAATGTCAGGATGTTGGCTGATGTTTTTATATTATTTTTGGTAACCTGGCTAACTCCGGGTAGATTAGTTGTATTTTGGTTGGTATCAGTCGCGTTGTACTATGTTATTATTTAAATATGTGCCAATTAAGATGGACATTACTAATTCATTGATACACCTCAGTGTGATGATGTTTGAAACCTCTTGTTGAAAAACTTCGATGTCTTAAATCATATTTATACCTACTTGGTTAAACATTAAAAGTAATATTAACTTATTTAAGTAATTATTGTGTGTCAATGAATTTTCTCTAGCCTCAGAAATACAGTCCTGTGAATAAATATAAACTCAACTAATAAAATCGAAGTATTTATGAAATTTAAAAGTGAATTCATTTCACAATAATTTTCTTAGACTTGTTGTAATGTTATTAGATTGGCAAGAAGCTTTAAATGGCATTAGACATGTTTGTTAATTTACGATCATCAGATTTTGTAAATAAAGCATGTTTACGCTGTGAAAAAGTATAAACTCAATGTTTATTTTCTATTCTAATGGATTAATATCACCTCAGTTTTCTTCTAAATGTTAAAGGGAGAGCATATTTGTTTGTTTTTTATACTTTGTAGCGTTTTCTGATTTTTAAATAATGCCGCGCGGGACTCAACTTACTGAAATTGAGCGCCAAAGAATTATAGACTTAAGAAGAGGTGGGATGACCCAGAGGCAAATTGCTAGTGTGCTAAACCGCTCCCAGGGTGTAGTAAAAAACTTTTTAAACAGCGGCCCAGACAATTATGGGAAAAACAAAAGAAGTGGAAGGCCTTCAAAAATTTCCAAACAAGTGAAACGAGCGGTTTTGAGAGAAATCTCAAAAACAGGAGCATCCTCTGCACAGATTTTGAGGCGATTTAATTTAGGATGTGATGCTAGCTTGGTTAGGAAGTGGATAATGAAATCAAAGTACTTAAAATATGGTAAGGCTGTGAGAAAACCACAGCTCAAAAAACATCATTTGCAGCGACGACTGCAGTTTGCTGAACAGCATATTCAAGACAGCGAAAAATGGTCAAGAGTTATTTTAAGTGATGAAAAAAAAATTAATATTGATGGTCCAAATGGTTTAAATTACTACTGGAATGATCTAAGAAAAGAAAAAAAATTTTGTCACGAAGGTCCCATTGGGGTGGTGGAGTTATAGTTTGGGCTGCTTTTAATGAAAAGGGTAAGTCCCAAATCGCATTCATTTCCGGCAAATTGAAAGCAAAAGGTTATCAAAATGTTTTAGAAGTGTTTCTTTTGCCGTTCATTACAATACTGGAAGAGGAAAAAGTTATTTTTCAGCAGGATAACGCGCCGGTTCATACTGCACGCTCTACAAAACAATGGTTTTCGGATTTCGGGATCAACATTTTGGATTGGCCAGCTCTTAGTCCGGATCTCAATCCGATTGAAAATTTATGGGGGATTATGGCAAGAGGAATCCACGACCTTCAGAAGCCAGAAATCCAATATTGATGAGCTCTAAGAAAGAATAACTCAAGCTTGGGAAAACATATCAGACAGCACTTTAATTAATTTAGTAAGAAGTGTTCCTAAAAGACTATTGGAGGTGATTAAAAAACATGGAAGAAGTGTTCATTATTGAAATGAATTTACGCATTAAAGAGACAGACAATGTTTGAGTTTATACTTATTCACAGGTCTGTTTTGTTATTTTGTCCAAATTTTAGCAAATCCTGGCAATATTATTAAATAATTTATTAAAATTGTAACTAATAATTTACAGTAAACATTAAATAATATCTTTTGTTAATTAGATTCCAAATTAAATGATTTAAACTAATCAAAATAGTTTTTTTTTCCTTGAGTTTATATTTATTCACAGGACTGTATATTGTAACGTGAAACAAAAAAAAAAAAAACTTGTGACTTAAAATAGTTCCAGACTTTTTGTTGGAACAAACTGTTCCTGTGTATGTTTGTGACTACGATGTTCGGGAATAATCTACGCTTGCCTATAACCTTCCATACAGTTCCATTTCAGACTGAATATAAGGAGCGATGGACGGAGGAGCCAGTCTTGTTCTCCAGCTCAAGTCATACGGTTATTTTTGTGTTACTGTCTAGTTACAAAGTGATACTTTTTGTAACCTGTTTAATTATTTGTGTGGCATTGTACAATCTTATTTTCGTTTGGCAATATTTAAAATTTTAAGCTTTCTGCTTTTCTTGCTGTAAGTAAGCTTACAAATGCTATTGTTTAGAATAGTTTTATTTAATTACTAAAACCAAGTATTCCCACATTTTATTTTTTAATATCCATTTTTTATTTTATATTAATTTAACCATCATTGTGGGTAACCACCTATTTTTTTAAAATTATTTTAAATAATTATTTTTGAAGAGTGAGCCAATTATTTTTTGAATGTTTATTTGTCAACATTTTTTTGAAATACAATAAATTATATCCCCGAATTCATATTTAAATTATTAGAATAAAATAAAAAATAATTTATTTTTGAAGAGAAAAGATTTGGCTCCACCGGGAATCGAACCCGGGTCTTCCGCGTGACATGCGCGGTATGCTAACCATTGCACCACGGAGTCGCCTCCAAACGGCGTCAAATCCTTCCTCTTCACTGACACCTCTCCCACGATCTCGCAAGTTTTGCGAGTATTTACGGGAGATGGACAATTTTTGTCCAAATTTGGGCATCTCTTGACGTTCGTCAATTTTTAAATTATGTTATATTAATTTAAGAATCTTTGTGGGTAACCACCTATTGCGACTCCGTGGTGCAATGGTTGGCATACCGCGCATGTCACGCGGAAGACCCGGGTTCGATTCCCGGTGGAGCCAAATCTTTTCTCTTCAAAAATAAATTATTTTTTATTTTATTCTAATAATTTAAATATGAATTCGGGGATATAATTTATTGTATTTCAAAAAAATGTTGACTAATAAACATTAGTCTGTTTTCTTTATTTCAAAATACTAGTTAATCATATTTTTAATTTTACCCAGAAAATGCAATGTACCTTTCTTTAATTCAGGCTTCTCTACTAATATGTAAACTATATTGATTTTATAAAATAATGCATATGAG
Source organism: Aelia acuminata (assembly GCA_911387785.2). Classification (NCBI taxonomy): domain Eukaryota; kingdom Metazoa; phylum Arthropoda; class Insecta; order Hemiptera; family Pentatomidae; genus Aelia; species Aelia acuminata. The sequence goes on along the minus strand of OU426982.1, from coordinate 30,072,726 downwards.
GTAATTAGTTTAAGGTAAAGCTGGAGTTTGTTTATTTGTTTTAACGTCACTTTATGCCAATAAGGCTAAGTCCTAAATTTTTCCTATCCTAGTATAGTTAGGATAGGGATCTTTAACGAGTACCTGACATCGTATAGGCTCGGGACCTCCATTCTATGTCCTATCCGAGGGACGGCATGACCAAGAATTTTCACTCCCATTAAAAAATCATATGGCCACCTCAAGACGCGAACCCGCGACCTTTAGTATTGTAAGTTTCTATGCTTACAATACACCACAGGTGACCCCCGTAAAGCTGGTTGTGTTTGATATAAAGGAAAAGTTTTCTATAGCAGGTGTTGAAAGTTTTGATTGATTGATTATATTTTATCGATAACTTTCATCACTTCCCTTTTAAAACTTCTCCAAGCCATTTACATTGATAAATATATATTTAAATTAGGGGAAATCATTAATTTTACCTTTTATTTTTTGTATACAGTATAAAGACTGTATACCAAACTAAAAGACCCAGTATTACTACGAGACAAGTGTAAAGTAGTTTATAGTATCCAGTGGTCCACGCTTAATTGCAACAGTTGCTATATCGGTGAAAAAAAAATTTAAAAACGGACATACCAACATAAACACAGTATTTCCACGCTTAATTCGTTAACTTCTAAATTAGCAGAACATGCCATTCCCCATAACCATTCCTTTGACTTTGAGAACTCCTCCGTATTAGCTTCTGTACCAAACCATCCAGAATCCATATTCATCTATATGGAAGAAAAATAACCCTGTAAATCATAAAATAGATAAAGAGATTATTTCATCCACTTACTCTAACATCTTCCGCATCCTCAAATCCTAGTTTTGATTTCATAGGTAACCGCAATTATCTTTATACCACTGTGTTATTATTATCTTTATTATTGTATAATTTCCTTATGTATATTTTTCAATTTTTTATGCATTGTTACCTTATGAATAATCTTTATTTTGTCTTATTATTGAGTCCAGAAATAACAATTGGTATACAGTACCATCTATTTTGTTAGTTTTTAATATTTTATTTTCACTTCGTTGTCATGTAGCCTTTGAATTCAAAAGGGTTGGATTTCCCCGTATAAATAAACCTTTGTAGTCGGCAAACTAACCCCCTACCACTACCTCTCACCTTATTTTACTCTCAGTCTTTGTATTACTCTGGACTCAGAAGGTAAATATCAGATTTTATATTATCTTGCTAACCAGCTACTTATTTAAAATATTCATGTGTAATCCTTACCATGTTTATATAATCATCAATTTTATAATGTATTAATTTAATTAGCGTAGATCAGCTTTTAGCTCTGATAAAGATCCACAAGTGGGATCGAAACGTTGGCTTTTCAAAATGAAAAGTTTTAACTGAAAATCCTGACAATTAATTAACCTATCGTAAAAATTATTCTAGAATTCAACTGATCAATTTGTGAGGTCCTGGGAAGACCGTAAGAGCATCAACCTGAAATAACATCGTATTTAAAGCCCAGATGCATCAACTAAAAGTATATGGTTTTAATTAGTTAAAGCTAGAGGTAGGTCGGTGCTGGGAGCTTGGAAGTAAGTAGAACTTTTAAGTCCCTTTTAAAGTTGCAACTTAGCCGCTTTGAAATCCGTTAGCGAGGCTCCTTCTAGTCGGGGGGGGGGGGGTATTGGCTAAATCTCATCAGACCGCTTCTAAAACGTCTAGATTCAACTGGATTAAATTTGCAAAACCAAGAAGAAGATGGAAATTTCAATAATAACAAATTTTATCCCTTGTAGTTTTTAAATTTTATACAATTTATCATCTAAAACTTTTATAATGCTTATTTTAGATACTATTCGTCGGTTATATTTTAAGCGATTATATGTTTAGTGTTATATGTATTTAATTGAATTTCTTGTTAGTAAAAAAAAGTAATAAGTAATTAGGTGAAAATTAACAAAAAAAATTTCCAAGTCTATAATAAAAATTAATTTTTGAAAATGTTCAATGCAATAATTAGGTTCATCATTTATTAGAAAATTCAGGTGTTATTTTATACTTTGAGTAAAATTTATTTTTAAGTTTTAGTAATGATTTCCGTTCTATATATATCTTTCTATTAAGTAAGATTTTTTTTTATTTAATTGAAATTTAAGTTGTGTAGTGTTTAGCATAGCTACCTACAATATTAAAGGTAGCGGGTCCGCCCCCGCGGTGGCCCTAGGATTTTTTTAAAGGGAGTAAAAAAATCCTTGGCTATGCCGTCCCTTGTACAGGACGTAAAATGGAGGTCCCGAGCCTGTGCGATGTCAGGTGCTGGTTAAATATCCCTACCCCAAAATATACCTGGAAAGGCAAAATTCAGTACTCCCACTCGATCGATTAGCCTTAATGGCACTAAGTGACTTTAAATAAACAAGAACTAATAAAGAAGTAATATTTTACAATTTCTTCAATTGTATACTCACATATGTGTGGAAGAGTTTATGTATTCAGGTTTGTTTTTAAATGAAGGTATCTTTTCCATATTTTCTATTATTTCTTTATTCGTCCATTATTCTCGGGCATCTGGTCCATCTTCGAGGTATGTATACAGTACATTTTTAAGATTCTACAACTATCAGCTCATCGAGAAAATGGTTGGGAAAGATAGAAATGTTCTTGTTTAAATAATAGTTAAAATTTAACAATATCTTCTGTAGTTGTTAAATCTTAACTATTATTTAAACAAAGACATTTTTATCTTACAAACAAATTTTATTGACAAACTGATCGTTGTGGAATCTTAAAAATGTACTGCTTTTAAAGGTGCAACTTAGCCGATACCCCTGGAAGATGAGCCATTAGCCCGAAGCGAGTGAGGCTTACAATATCTAGTAAGTGAGAGTTCGTTCGCCTAAATGGACTGAGGTTTTGTTCATCACATCTATGGATAATATATAATATTTATCTCTTTATTTTACTTTTAGTTAGACGAGTTATTTCGTCTTGCTAGCTTGCTGGTACCTGTGAAACAACCATGGTACTCAATTCTATCTTCCACTTTGACTTCGTGGCCTAAATTCCAGTAAATTCAGACAGCAATCGTGAATGAAGATGAAACACACTGAACAGAACAGAGAGCTCGCTTAGAAAAAACTCTGATATATGCTGAAAATGTCATGTGATAATTCATCTTATATTTTGGAAATAAAAAAATAAAAAAAATCAATTTTTAATTTAGTTTTTTACCGATTTGCATTGTCCGTGTTCTGAAGTTTATTTTGTCTTAAATTAACAGAAAAGAATGTTACATAATATTAATTAAAATTCGGAATTTTATATACAATAAAATCTTCAGTTTGTTTCTTTAACTATTTGACGTCACTTAATGCTACTATGGCTAATCGGATTCTGCCACAGTGGGAGTCGTAAACTTTCCCTATCCAGGTATAATTAAATGATCGTTAGCGTGCACCTGCGTTTGCACAGGCTCGGAACCTCCATTTTACGACCCCTCCGAAGGACGTCATAGATCCCCTGAACCACAATAAAAATACTATCTTCAAAGTCCAATATACTAAGTAACGATCACTCTATTAATAAATAACTGATTGTGCTTTGTCATTACAAAGAGATCATTATACAGTTATATATCATTATACAGTGCTACATAGTTAAAAGTAAGGAGTATCAATAAGGAAATTATTATTGTACAAAAAAAATTATATTAATTTTAATCACTCATTTGTCACTTTTTAATTTTAAAAAAAATAAGTTGATAATATTGTTTTTAAAGACTTTCTTTTTTTTTTTTTTTTTTTACAACTCAGACCACCTCTAATAAAATTAGGAGCTCTTTTTATGATTGATAGATGACGTAAAGCCCCAAAGCTTTAACGTCATGCTAAGAATTTTCTCCCTGATAGATTACCTTAATCCACCTTCGTTTTATTCCTTCCCAAGATGTAAAAATAAAACCCATCTAAATCTTTGGGATTCGTTTAAATATCTCAGCTCGATCGCAACATTTTTTTTCTCCTGTATTCACAATATTTTCAATCAGATACTAGCCTCGTTGTATTTTTTTATTTATTTTTTCGTTTAAGGAAATAACTACTTTGAATAATGAAAAAAGGTACAATTTTTTGTTTTTTATATAATATTGTATCACTTCTGTGGGTCAAACAATTTTTATTTAAAGAAAAATAACAATTTTAAATTGCCACACAAATATTTAAACAGGTTACAAAAATTATCACAGAAATAATCATATGACTGGAGCTTCAGAGCCAAGCCTAACTCTCCAGTTCATCGCTTTTACATATTGTGGTAAGGAAAAGAGTCTAGAACCTACTGGCCCGGTGTAGATGGTATAGTCGAACATCGTAGTAACATACTCGTCCTATGACTGTTTGTTTCAACTGTTGGTTCATTTATCAATAATTCTAAACCATACGTTTTTGTTCAACGTTACAATATATAGTTTCTTTAATAAAAAAAGGAATGTACAGGTAAAAGTAAATGATAAAAATAATGTTGTATTTACTCTATGCGAACCTTACCCACGAACATTCTGTTCGTAACGGTGTTCGGCTTATCTAAATAAGACACGAACAGGTACTTTATCTGTTCGTCTATGCGTTCGGGGATGGCGCTAGTGTCATTTTGAGTTATTTATTATAAGCTTCTAGACCTTCCTTTAGCACATTTCTGATGTTGCTTTTATCCATAATAAGTAAGAGGAGTCAGGACAGCCGCTAGTCATCCGTCTTTGTAATGAAAAGTATTGTATTAAGGGGCATATCGAGGGCGTTAACGCATGGCTCCGTAACTAACGTTTTTGACCAAATTGGTGTTTTGATGCAGTTCTCATTATTTTTATCAGCGCCATCTATTTACGAGGGGAAAAAATTATACAAAAATTATTTACCTGTCAAAATTAAAGAAAACAGAAACTCTTCATACTCGCCAACAGTAACTCGTAACTTATTTCGGTTAGTTTCCTGAAGCATAACCTCCTAACTACAACAGTGTGCAGTTTGACGCCATTTGAGTATAATAAAGGTGAGCGATTCTGGAAACAGTCAGTGAATAATATGAAATAATGTTGCTAAAGGGTTTTAATTTGCTATTAACTTTTAAGTTTAACAATATTCTAATACTCGCGTAGTGATTTTTCTGAATTGTTAATGGTTTTATCTATGTAGTTGATATTCGTGTTCTTCAGTATTATGACGGCAAAATTAGGTTCAAACTAAATTTTGTATCTGAATTTGAAGATTTACCTATCACGCCAAAGACTATGGAATTGGGAAATATATTTCACCAACTTTACATGGAAAGACTGCCTCTTTTAATCGTCAAATACTCGCACCTTCAAGCCATTTAGCAAGTAATACCATAAGACTGCTGTGGGTTTTATGACTCCCTTCCCCACAAGTAGACTACAATAATGGACTTTCGTCCATTTCGTGCAAGAAAAAGCCAAATATTTATAGGTATAATTTTTTTTATGAATTTATAAGTTTATTATATTAGTTTTGCTATTTTGTTGAACTATAGTAATTAATAAAAAAAAAATATATTTTCATTCCTCTTTCCTATTGATATAGAATGCAAGGCCTCGAAGTCTCGTATAATTTCAATAATTCACTTAATCATGCAGATTACGTGCCGAATTTTCGCCTATTCAGGCATCTTCAGGGCTACAACAGTTTCACATGCAAGCTAGAAACAGACTCTGTCTCTTTCTAGCTCTGAGAGTCTGTTTCTAGCTTGCATGTGAAACTGTTGTAGCCCTGAAGATGCCTGAATAGGCGAAAATTCGGCACGTAATCTGCATGATTAAGTGAATTATTGAAATTATACGAGACTTTGAGGCCTTGCATTCTATATCTATAATCCAATAGTCTCTTCCTAAAAACTTGTTTTACTCTTTCCTATTCCTTATTTTGTGCATAACCAGGTAACTGACATACTTCATAGAAACATTAACTTGTAAGTAGCGGTAATTTTTGAAAGTCCTAAGTGAAATATTTTTATCATCACATCGTTTATATATTTGACATTTTTTCAAAAAAATATTTTAAGTTCAAAAATTAATGCTGATCAACATTTTAAACAGTTTTTTCGTCCCCTGAACGATTTACGGTTTTTAAGATACAAGGTCCTGCGTTTTAGCCCTCTATAAGTGCGATCAGGTATATTTGTTCGCTCAACTTCATGTTTCCGTTTAAATAGCTGTTCGTGGTACGCAGGTACGGCAAGGTTCGGATGATTACCTTTTCGAGGGTGAGGTTCGCACAGTGTAAAGGCACCTTAAGAAAAGCGTTTGTTAGATAAGGTTCGCTGTTATAACTCGGCGGATAACAAAAAAAGAATCAGGAAAAAAAAATGTTTGAAAGAAAACAAGCCGAGATGGTATCAGGAGCTAGTGTGAATAGTTATCGGGGCCTCGATGGGGGGGGGGGGTATTGCTAGCAGTATTCAATAGCAGTTTGATAATAGCTTCACAAAATGCTATTCAATCTCCTCCCACATTCTTTAGCCACATTCAATTTCGTGGCCGATACCCCATTCCTTTCTTATATATATATTTTTATATAGTTCTTCAACCGTAAATTTTTACCATTTCATACTTTAGTACTCTGTTTATCGGTATTGCTATGATTCATCTACACAATCAATATTATTTGTTTATTATTATTACAGTATAAAGTCAATAGTTTAACCATGTGAAAAATTCGATTTCCGTATTAAACAATGTGAACACCATGGTATAAAGAACAGAAATAAAAAGGCTATAACTTCTGAACTATGATTTTTTTTTTTTTTTTTGGGTGTGGGCAAGCTGAGGCCCATCATTAACACGTAATGATAGTATTATTTTATTCATAGCTCTCTCATGGAGTTATTGGAGGATTTGGTTATAATGTTTGAGTATGAATTTTATCAAATTTCATCCAAATTTTTTGTCATTTACGGATACGAAACTATATCTCGACCCAGAATATTTTTGCTTTCACTAACCTGTATATGAAATAAATAGCAAGAGAAAGTATTGCGATCGTGAAAATATTCGACTTCTGGATTTCAACGGAAATAGACGTTTCGGGGTCTTATGAGTCCAAATAACCAAGTCCCGCGAAATGGTCTATGTGTGTGTTTGTGTGTTGCATGTGAAAAGACAAGCTCAAAAAATATAAATCCTACGCAACTGAAATTGGGTATTTAGTATATGTATATGCCCGCCATGTGACAGCAAATATTTCATCAAAATTGATTAAACGGACGGCGCACTTTATTGCATACGGTTTTTTTCCTATTTTTACGTTTTTTTCGATTTTATCAAAAATAGCTTTAACGATTTTGATTAAACTCGTCATGTTTAATGAGAATCAAGTATTCTTTAATATCCGGTAAGCTTTATCATTATTAAAATGTTCTGAGGGGGCTTAAATGGGGAAGGGGCCTTTTTTGTTTTCCTATAAAGTACTTTTGTTTTTCTTTGTATGGAGAAATTATCTGTCTCTCGTTTCGTCTAAAAATAAGAAATGGCTAAATATGAAACATGAAAAATATCAAGTAATCATATAGAAGAGAAAAAAAGAAAAATATTCCGTCAACTCATAAAACACGTTGAGCGCACACATGCGTAGTACGCTTTTATGACATACCAGTGTTCATAGTTAAAAATGTCCTGTTGATTTAATGGAAATTATTTGTTTCATGATAACTAAATGAAGTTTTCAACATCTGCTTAGAGAATCATTAGATCAGACGACTTGGAGTATTATGAGTGTACTTAAAAAAATGAGTGTACTTTAAAAAGCAAATACAAGCAAAAATAAGTAATGATTGTGGAAAAATGTGTAACTATGAGAAATGGCATTTAACAAAACACCTAAATTTCTAATTAAAGTAAGTTAGTAAGTGAAAGTTGTGTGTTGCGGTCATCGCACCAGATTTTTAAATACCGACTCTTGTAAATTTTGTTAAAAAATGTAAATTTTAATCTAACTTGTTATAAATTTATTAATTAGTTTCAAACTGGTCGTTGACCTGAAATCATTCCTAATTCCTCCTATATTATAAATGCATATTCATCTCATTGTTACGTTCGTTTGAATTATTACGCAATTCCCTTTGAACATGGTCCATCGTTCTTGTAAAAATCATTCGATTGTACTTTTAAATGATTATGTAAAATAAGGTCGTTTGCCTTTAAATTATGTTTTATCTGTCTCGTTTTAATTTCCTATTGTTTGCTAATATGGCTAATTTCTGTAAAAGACTTAAGCAATTGCGTCTTTGTGGCGAGGTCTCGATTTTATAAAAAGAATTACCAAGGAATGATTTTACATATTTAGAGAAAAATTTAATCTTCGCAATTATTTTAATAATCATTGTGGTTTGTGGAGAATTAAGGAAGTTAACACTGTAAATATTTAAAGAAATTTTTAATGGTAAATTTAAATAAATATAGAAGGAAAGTAAATAATTAAATTAAAAAAAAAGGTTCTGATAATCAAATTTCGGATAACAGACGTTCGGAGAATCGACGGTGTATTACTCATACAGAGATGAATTCTGCATATTACACAGATTATTTTTAGTAATTATTATCTAGTAAAAGAACAATTTCATTTTTCTTCTTAGATGAGACTGAAGAGACTTACCATTTCTTTGTTCAGGAAAATGATAACTTTCTCGATCTTCTTCTCTCATTGTCACTTATGCTCTGACAAGTGACATGGGAGTTCCCATGTTGAGCACTCTTTCTTCGTAAATAGGATCTTCACTCTTCAACTCCACTTCACTATTATATTTGGCTTATAGAGAGAATTTTTTTGCACTGTTGACATTGAGCTTCTTTCTTTTCGGGGTTCAAATAGCCGTGGATTAGGCTACGCTCTAGAGCACGAGTTCCATCTATTTACGGTTTCTTCAATAGCTTTAAGTTCTTTATTATTTTTTCCAGCCCATAGTATCTGCCATTTGTGCCTTATCACTCCTCTGAGTGAACTGGACGGACAATACCATACATAACATATATGGTTAGCTGCATTTGCTAGTTTCCAGCTGTATCAATATGTAATGGTAGCCGAATATTTTCATACCATCGAGTTGTTGGTTGATTTCTTTAATCAGCTAGTTTTCTGAAAACGGATTTAAGATCCCTTTAAAAATCTGAGCGAGTTACTGTACTAAATTCTAATTGGATAATATATATAATTAATTCAGCTGAAAATACTTAATTTTATACAGTATGTTTAATGACCTTTTTTTTTTAACCATCCCTATAAATTATGAAATATTAGTATGGTTTACTAAAGTATTTATTCCTTTCATAGTGATAAAACTTAACTTATATGTCTGGGCTTGAAGAGGGTTTCTTTGTGTGATATCAATGTGGTGATTTTTTTATTTATATTTTTTTTTTTAATTTTTTTTTTTTTACTTTGCATAGCTCCATATTCATAACGTCAGAGGAAGGACCTAAAGAGCTAGATACTCGTGACTTAACAATAATTAATTACAGGAGAGTACAACCTCATTTATCTGGAATAACTGGGATCCAAGGTAGTCCGTATCGAATATCTGGATAATCTGGAAAAATGGGCAGTAAAAATAATAACAATAGTAACAAATCCTCAAAAAAACGTATTTGAATTTTTAACGATAAAAAACAACATGTTTTTTTTTTCATATTTATAAAGTATCGTTATAAAAAGTTCATACTTTAACTTTTTTTTTTTTATATATATCATATAAAGGTTTTTCGATTGCCTGACTATTTTCGCCCTGTATTAAAATAATTAGCAATAATAGTGAATGAATACATTTCCTTTTTCAAAGTTGCATAAAAATTATAGAGAGAACAATGATCGATTAAAAAAAAAGTATAGAGTTACAGATAGGATTACTAATTACATTTGAGTTATTGCATTTTTACTATTCCTTTCTACAACTTTTTTTGTTTTACTACTATCTAATAATATAATTACTATTGAAATATTAACCAATTAAGTTAATACTAACAAATTACCATTGACTAATTACAAAATAACTATTGACTTGATTCCAGTAACTAACTTTCTAGTAAACTATTGAATACTAATTGGTTATTGAATAATAATCGTTTAAATCTCGCTTTACATTGGTTTTTACAAAATCGACCGTTTGAGTCGATAAAAGTCTCAGTTAATAGATTTAAAAAATTAAAATTCTCCGGGTGAAGCCGGTATATATAGCTAGTAATGTATAAAACTCGAAAACGGCTACTGGAATAAAAATGTCTCAAATAAAAGTTGAATAGTAGAGGAGAGCGGGGTTGGTTGGCAACAGTTTTCACTTTTTTGATTGTTGAGTCATTCCTGTTAATATAATCCCAATATGGATGATACCTCTGTAAACTCGAAGTATTAGAGTACTACCAGCATTTTTTTCACCACATAATATTTAATACTAAGATCATAGAAAATTGAAGAATTCGTCAATCCAGAGTATGCCAATTAACCACCAAGGTGGGGCAGGTTGGCCTAGAAGGGGGGGTTGTTTAGCCATCTCATTCAAGTACTTTCTGACACATATTATTGTTATTAAAAGCTGCAGTATAATGGTATAATAATTTTGAATCGGTTTTTAACAGCTTTTTAATGGAAAATAGAATGACTATAGAAGAAGATAGAAGTTTAGACTGTCGTCATTTTTTGCATAAGAAAAATTGCTCTCATATTCCTCGCTGAAACTAAAGACAATTGGTAGTTTCATCTTTGATTATGTTTACCTTGCTTTTGTGAATTGCTACTGCGCCAAAAAAAAAGTTGAAGAGAGCCAACTAACCCCACAGGAGAGATCATAAGAAAGATGGCTGCCAGAACAGGGGAGAACAATCAAACAAGAAACTGGTTAATCGAAAGGTTAGGTTTTTCAAAGGAGTTTGGGGCTATGTGAACAGAATCGGAGTTAAATGTTTTACCATGCCTTTAAACCAAATTTACTGAAAATATAAAAATTTACTTAAATGTCGTAAAATCAATCAATGAAGCACACTCTTCGCTATACTGTTAGCATCGGATTGAAAACTCAGGACAAGACTCCCGAGGTCGAGCGGGTGACATGGTACAATGGTGGGGTCTTCACACCAGGTGTGACGGAAACTATAAGCCGATGGCCAACATACCCCCTATGCCAACCAACCCCGCTCTCCCCTATCAAATTCTTTATGCGTGATACATAATTTTCTAGTTATAACGACCAAAAAAATTAAAAAACTAAAGTCCAAACATTTCGCTGTTTATAGGCCACAGAATCTTTCACCAAAGGACATTAGGTTGGAAAACCTGAGTTGGAAAAATTGGCCTAGTTTTAATACAAGATTTAGATAAAAATCTTTAACCCGACCTTTTGCAAGATAACACATTTTTCGGGTAAGTTTGCGAAGACCATCTGTAGTGGTTATAAACAGTGATAACCTTTATTTGTAATTTCAGTGATAATAAAAATGGGTCTTTTGAAATTAGCTCAAGAAATTTCTGACAAAAACAAGGCATTTCAGGTTTTACAAGAAAATGAAACATTACATAGAACAAGGGAGTGTTCTATTATAAATATATATTCATAACTGAAATATATTCTTGTCATTCTCATCTAGGCCATTATTTGCAAATACAGGCTATAAATATTGTTACCAAAATAAGGATAAAGGTACTGAACAGCGGCTGCTGGGCGTGGCCTGTTTTGAGAGGTTATGTGACCGTGATGTTATCGAACTCCCATCGCCTTTATTTCAGTAAAAAAGTGCCTTGATCAGCTTTAATAGATTCTAGCTTTCGACTCCCGCTCGCTCTTCAGAGATAAATAAACCCCCAAAAGGGTCCTTTTCAGTGGGGATCGGGCCTTAATTTGAAGCCACACTTCAGTACTAGTGCCAAAATAAGTGTTTAAAAGAAGTAACTTTTTACTAAAAGTTATGAATTTTTTTAGCGTCATGAAAGTAACTGGATGTAGTCTTCGCAAACAGACCCCATTTTTCATTTACGTTTCTTTGGTGTTGTAAAGACTCTAAAAAAAACAAAAAAACATTGCCTATAACTAACTATATAGGTAGATAAGGTAGGTACTTTGCCAAAGTCTTTGCATTTTACTTTTACTTACCTATATATGAAATATATAGTAAGTGGAAGTATTGCGATCGTGAAAAATTTCGACTTCCGGTTTTCAACGGAAATACACGTTTTGGGGTCCCCTGAGTAGAAATTACGAAGTCCCGCGAAATGGTCTGTGTGTGTCTGTGTGTGAACAGACTAGCTCAAAAACTATAAACCGTGCGATCCTGAAATTGGGTATTTAGTGTAGGTATATGCCCGCGATGTGACAGCATAAATTTCATCAAAATTACTTAAAGGGAGGGGGTACTTTACTTAATAACTTTTTAGGTTTTTTTCGATTTTCTCAAAAACGGCTCTAACGATTTTGATTAAACTGAGTATTTGGTGTACTAATATGCCTGAGATATGACTGTAAAAATTTCATCAAAATTGATTAACTGGAGGGGGGACTTTACTTGATAATTTTGTAACATTTTTACGTGTTTTTTTTTTTATTTACTCTAAATCGGCTTTAACGATTTCGATCAAACTGGGTATTTGATGTATTTATATGCCCTAGATATGACTGTTAAAATTTCATCAATATTGATTAACCGGAGGGGGGACTTTACTTAATAAATTTTGTATCATTTTCACGTGTTTTTTTTATTTACTCAAAAACGGCTTTAACGATTAACAAAAATAAGATATGAATGTAGAAAAATGTGTGACTTTGGGAAATGATATTTTGCAAAACACGTCAATTTCTAATCTAAGTAAGTTGGTAAGTGAAAGTTGTGTGTTGCGCGCACGCACCAGATTTTTATATATAAGATTATTATGCGTTAGTTTTAAGAAAATTTGATTAGATAGTTTTGATAGCACTTATAAGTGATGTCAGTTTCATCACATCACCACAAGAATGATCTTGCTCCTCTCAACGAGAGATGGGTGGATGGGACCCATTGCATGAATTATTAACCAGAGAGAAGGAAGAGGTTCTGATGTGGTTGGAGCGCCATCAATGGCTGTAAGAGGCGTTGTGCGGTCTCCCCTTCTTCTGCCTTCCTTTTCTTATTTCTCTTCTTTTTTTGTGGACCCGTTGGCGCCCCGCCCTGGGTCACAGAGCATCACCCTCGGCCCGCAAGGTCGTTCGGAAACCGTATTAGCCTCTCCCTTCCAAGTTTATTCTTAGCTGTAGTCCGTCCTCCTTAGCTTCTTGCCCTCAGCTGTTCTTCTTGTGCATAACATAGAACGTATCCAATTATTTCCTTGTTCAACTAATACAATACACGGTAGACTAGCAAATCTGCAAGAACCAAACATTTCAGGAGAGAAAAAAAATAAATAAAAAATATCAACAGTGTCCTACTCGGCAGCAGCCTTTAATAACAGATACTAAGAATCTAGGCAAATGTTATACAGAAATATTAAACAAAATACAATAGTACCTATATAACATAAAAATGTAAAAAACAGTTCTGTATAACAGAATAATTTGAAAAATAGAACACAAGTAGGAAAAATTTATTCGATTGATAGTTATATACTTGTATTCCTAGTTTATTTACAATAAGGTAGGTATTAAGAAGTAAGGGTTAACATGGGGTTTGGGTGGCCAATGAACATTTACAGAATTTTAGCCTTTCATCTTCATATATGACGAACAAAAATAAAAGAAGTTTTATTTTGGTTGATGAAGGCAATGTTTAAAAAGCTGGATAAATTAAATCATTCTTCAGATTGAGGTATTTTAATTTATTGTAATTACTTATTATTAAACCTAATTTTTAAATGGAAAAGTATATTTAATTTTTATTTATAAATTCTTTAATTGAAAATACATTCTTAAGCAAATATGCAAGTAAATGGTTAAACTATTGGATAGTGCTTCCTTCTTTAAGAAAAACGATTTTTTACTATTTGATATTTATTATTTTTTAACTTTTGTTATTTAATAATGTTTAATTGATTAAACCAATTTTAGACTTGAAAATGGCGATAAAGCCGAAACGGTTGCCGATGAAGCAATATATGATGTTTGTGTGATTGTCCTGGTGAATGCTCCAAAGCAGTTATAGCAAATAAACCTATAATAATAAAAATATCCCAGGAGGTTAAGGAACCAATTATATGTTGGATATAATTAAAAAGGAAATAATTTCTTGAATAAGCATGTAGATAAACTATTCACTGATACTCAGTATGAGGCCATCTTCTTTTCAGACGCCTTAGAGGATTGTCTGGAATAGATGAGGACGCGAGGGTGGATATGAATGGTTTCTGATGGGACTTGAATTTACTATGAAAGTACTGGTATCTGGATCGGGCTAACTCGGCGACATATGGAACAACTTTGATCATCAAGATCACGATTGTAAAAATGTATTCCAAAAATAAATCTACTATTAATTTTAAAGATAACGCTATGCAGTGTGTGATCAACTATCCTGAATCCTATATTAACAACATTTTCAGGAATTTCGGGTGGATGGGTACCTAGATTGGTACCTTATCATTCATCGAATTTCCCCCTGTACTTTAATTTACACAAACCAACTTAATTTTGAGTTTTCCTCCAATAAGTTTTTCCCTATGAATCTGAAGTATATTCGTGGGCACGTAAAATTGTTTGCCTCAGGTCTGTTATTGAGTGTCTAGATATTTATTTTCTTATTAGGGCTATGACACAATTCCAATCAATCTAGTTATATTATTTCATCTTTTTTATCTTATTCTGTTGTGAAAGTGAAATCTGGGTTATTTGTTGATCTCTTTGTAATGACACGATAAAGAAATAATTCTGGGGCAAAAACAATATATTGATAATTGATAACGAATTGGGTATTGTGCAATCCCCCTTCCTTTTTCAATAGATACATAAGTAATCTTTTGAATCGTTCATCAATGTATCGATTTTATATATCCATGAATAATGATAGGCATTGGTTTATTTTATTGCAGTTAAAGATAAAAGTATTTCTTTTCGTTTACTTGAGGATTTAGGGATGATTTTTTTCTTCTTTTTTTCCAGCTTTTGTGTTGTAGAGTTTGATTACAATTTAACATGTATTGTTATTGTTCTATTTCTTTATTTTTTTTAAAACTTTTATTGCATCTTTTCTTAATTGAGAACTATCCTAATGTTGGTAAATAATTCATGCTATATTTACCGAAAATAGAATACATATATTAAGTTATAGCAATAGAACAAATGGAAATGTAAAAAAATATGAATATTTGAATAAAGTAAAATGCAAATTTTTAAAACCCTGTATTCTTTTTTACACTCAGGCTCCTCTTCTGGAGGGGAAAGCAGGACTTTGCCGGGCTTCTTTCTCTTAGGTTTCACTGGTTTTAATCCTATGAAGGCTTAACCCAGAAAGCTCCCTTAAATACAGAGCTAAATATATAGGCATTACCAGACTGCCAATACCTGCTAAAGAGAAAAGGAAACTAGGGTCTATTTTCTTCGAGGAGGGTTGCAGGTTGCAGGGTGGCTAGAGCTAGATGTTTGTTTGATTTTGAAGAATTAGAGTTGAGTTAGATGTTAAAGAAATATCATTTGGTTGTTGGAGAAAGGATGTAGTCAATTGTTCCAAGGACTTTAGTCTGGAATGATTAATCTTCTAGTTAAAATAAAATTGATTTTACACATTCAATACAATACTACAACCCCTACACTTCATTTATTTAAATCCAAGTAGTTTTCGCAATAATTTTCTATATCATGTTCTCAACTGAAAGTTTAAATTTGTTTTCTATTCCTCCATTAATTATGCATTAATTAGGAATATAAAGGTTCCAGCCGATATTTTTGGCCAAAACTGAGATTTTTGGTGCTTCTGACTCTCCTATAAAATATATTTTTACTTTCACTTACCTATATATGAAATATATAGTAAGTGGAAGTATTGCGATCGTGAAAATTTTGGACTTCCGGTTTTCAACGGAAATACACGTTTTGGGGTCCCCTGAGTCAAAATAACCAAGTCCCGCGAAATGGTCTCTGTGTGTGTCTGTGTGTCTGTGTGTCTGTGTGTGAACAGACTAGCTCAAAAACTATAAATCGTGCAAACCTGAAATTGGGTATTTAGAGTATGTATAAGGCCGCGATGTGACAGCAAAAATTTCATCAAATTTGCTCAAAGGGAGGGGGTACTTTATTTAATAACTTTTTAAGTTTTTTTCGATTTTCTCAAAAACGGCTCTAACGATTTTGATTAAACTGAGTATTTGATCTATTTATATGCCTGTAATATGACTGTAAAAATTTCATCAAAATTGATCAACCGGAGGGGGGACTTTACTTAATAAATTTTGTATCATTTTCACATGTTTTTTTTTATTTACTCAAAAACGGTTTTAACGATTTTGATCAAACTTGGTATTTGATGTATTTATAAGTCAAAGATGTGATAACCAACATTTCATCACAATTGATCAACCGGAGGGGGGACTTTACTTAATAAATTTTGTATCATTTTCACATGTTTTTTTTTATTTACTCAAAAACGGTTTTAACGATTTTGATCAAACTTGGTATTTGATGTATTTATATGCCCGAGATATGACTGTAAAAATTTCATCAAAATTGATCTACGGGAGGGGGGACTTTACTCAATAAATTTTGTATAATTTTCACGGTTTTTTTTTATTTACTCAAAAACGGCTTTAACGATTAACAAAAATAAGATATGAATGTAGAAAAATGTGTGACTTTGAATGATATTTAGCAAAACACGTCAATTTCTAATCAAAGTAAGTTGGTAAGTGAAAGTTGTGTGTTGCGCGCACGCACCAGATTTTTTTAAATTAGTTTAAAACAGTTGGAACCTCGTCAAACCAAGAACCAAAATCGACAGTTTTTGCCATGCTTCAATCCTCTGTCTCTCCGGAACCCTCTTGTATTCAACTTCGTATCCTCCGCTATTCCTGAAAATCCTCTGAAGCGACTAAAATAACATGACCCCGAGACCTTTTGAGCTAATTATATTACTTGCAAAAGTAAGATACAAGCAATGGAGATACGATACTTTCGTACAGTGGAAGGAAAGTTTCGACTATTCGATGATAAGAACCGGAATATCGTCTTAGCACGTAGAGTTGAAGTGAAACCATTCTAGAGGAAGATAGTTTCGACACCTTCTTAGGACGAAAAATCCAAAACGAACTGCAAGGACGACATGGGGAAAGAAAGTCTCCGAGAGGTGTTCTGGAGTCAGGATATGAATTGGAGGAGAAAAGGAGTGCTTGATCAAAAACAAATACTAGCTTTGTCCAGACAAGAGGTAACCTTATCAGCAGATAGAAGATGATGCAGATTGCTATCAACAACGAAAAAAAACAACATGCAAATCTAAAGTTATACTTCCTCATTTAAGCCCACAAGTATATTTCAATCATAATTCCTGAATCCCGAGAAGTAAGATATTTGGAGCTTCACCTGGACAAGAGACTGAAATGGAGAACCCACATCGGACTGAAAAGGAAAGAACAAACGATTTGGAATATTATCATGGTAATTCGGCAGACTTTCCAAATTATCAGTAACTAGCAAACTCTATGCAACTATGCAAAGTACTAATACGACCATTATGAACATCCTGGATAGAACTATGGGGTTCTGCAAAACCTTCAAAAATCCAAAGAATACAGTCATTTCAGTCCAAGGTATTGAGGAAAATAGCAGACGCACCGTACTATGTGACAAATGACTTACTGCACAAGGACCTGAATATCCCAACAGTTATTGATACAGCCACACAATACTACAAAAACTTCCACCAAAGACTAACTTTTAACGGGAACCCCTTAGCACAGACTAACATCTAATATAAACGCCTACATTTCAACCTGGCAACTTTTAAGGCGGTGGGCGAGAGATATGCTAATTTAGTTAAGTTAGCAATTTATCCAGTCTGAATTTGGTGATTGCAAATCTCATAAACTGACATTTTGTATTGTATTGTATGTTAAATACTTCCTCATGGAGTAATTAATTTTCTCGCTCAAACGATTCTCATATGATATCTAATATTCCATTGGATAGCAACGGACGTGCATGTATGTATAGCAGTTATATGTATACATATTAATCTGGGATGTTTCCCGGTTATATTGGAGCCCACGCGGTAGGGCCTGTCCCGTTGCTCAAAGCCGATGGAGTTTAATTAAATTCAATTTGATATAAAATAGCGGGCGTTGGATGGCTAGGGCTGAGGCCTCAAACTGACAGCTGAGGCCTTTATCGAACTTGGCATTCAATTCCAAGTAGATGGAAATGAATGCAATTAGATTAGGGGGGATCCACCAATAGTCGTTCCTTCCCTTATCTAGCCTGTAAACAACCTTCTAAATTAAATTTATATTTTTATTAATTTAAAATTTTATATTATAAACATTTAAACAAGATAAGTAAATAAATATTCTTTTGTTTGTTTGTTTAACGTCCATTTTTATGCTACTAAGGTTAATCGTACGAAGCTACAGTGGGAGTCCTAAATTTGATTTATTAGTCCTAAATTCCCCTATTCCCCTGCTGACTTTGACAGCTGATAAGCACGCTGCCATCTGTTGGTCACCTTGCAAATTGCTAGCACCGCCATCTTTCCCCTATTGCCCCTCCTGTTTGAAAAATAACCGCCTTGCCTCAGTATTACGTCATTTTTACGTCACACACTATCTCACCCCATCTGAAAGGAATACATCGATTTTGTGCCAGTTGATATAATTAACCAACTTTCAAAAAACCCGCGTCTCCCCACCCTTGCTTTTTCTCCGAATTTCTCAAGAATCAGTATTTCGAACTGAACTATATTCGGAGTCGCTGAATAATTCAAACCTATACCATAACCTTAAGACATATTTGCATTAAGTGGATAATTGTTAATAAAAAAGTGGATTGGTAAGGAACTTATACGCATAACGAATAGTTACGTAATTACTTGTATTCGGAACGGTATAGGTTCAATATATAGTTCAATATTTTTCAGGGACTCTAAAATACTAATGAAAAATGATAACATTTCGATGAAGAGTAACGTTCTATAGACGCGGTATTTTCAAAATTAATCATATGGACAGAAAGTACGATTAATCGATGTTTTGATGGAGTTGAGATGACGTCTCGGTCTCATACTCGTAAAAAAAAGCGCGTAATATAATTCTAACCTAGCCATAAATTCGGCCTTTAACGGCTAAGAAGAGAGGTGGTGGGGATGGTAGTTCGCATGGTGACCAATAGATAGCTGTGTGCTTATCAGCTGTCAAAGCCAGCAGGGGAATAGGGGAAGTAGTACCCTAAATTTTGCCTATCCATGTATAATGAGGATAGGGATCTTTAACGAGTAGATGACATCGTACAGGTAGGGACCTCCATTTTACGTCCCATCCGAAGGGAAGATATAGCCAAGGATTTTTTACTCCCATTAAAAAATCCTAGGACCACCGCTGGACGCGAACCCGCGATCTTAAGTATTGTAGTTTGCCATGCTAATCACTGCACCACAGGTGACCCCACAATAGATATATTTATTAAGTATATTACATCTTTGATGCGCGGTCATAAGGGCTTAAGTCAAAATTTTTAATTTTTCAAGAGAGCAACAGCAAAGATCAAAACATTATGTAAAATCTAATTATTGATATTATTTGTACAATAAACCCTCATTATTACGAACTCGGATATAACGAACACCTCGATATAGCGAACCAAAATACTATCTCCCAAAATTACCGTTATATTTCTGCTGAACCCCTCGTTATAGCGAAATCCCTCGGTTAGTGCGAACTACGAACTAAATTTGATACCTGAGAATTATTATATTCTGTTATAACGAACTGCTAGAATTTTTATTATTTTTTTTTTTACTGTATTACGTAGAAGGAGTGCGGGAAGACGAAGTAGCTCCAGTTTCTAGAATCGAGGTGTTTTTTTACTCTTAACTAATCTCTCTCTCTAATTCCATTGCCTTTTTTCTCAAAACTAGCTCAGTACTGTTTCGACTTCTGTATTATTCGAATCAGTGCACGGTAGTCGTTTATAGTGTTTTTAAAAATAAACAATGAGTTCGTTGGTAAACGTGTGTCACAATCGTAAATCCTTATTAATCGAGGAAAAATTAAAAATTCTCCAGGATATTGAATCGGGAATTCTAAGTAAGAAAACCATCGCAGAAAAATATGGAATTCACAAATCAACATCGTCAACCATTATAAAAACCAAAAATAAAATAGATTCAACCGCAGCCCAAGGATTAACTTCAGCATCAAATAAACGGTTGCGCTCTGCTGCTCATGAATATTTGAAAAAAAATTGATAAATTGCTTTAAACAAATGAGATCTCAAATACCAATCTTAGACCGTCTTATTAAAGCTAAGGCTAAAGAACTCTCAAGTGAACTTGGCAGGTAAATAATTGAATCTCATTGTTTAATTAATATGTAGTTTATCTAAAAATTAATTACATACATGCGATTTAATTTAACTAGTTCTAATGAATGAATTTCCTTCAAAATATGATCAAATTAGTGCGGCCATTGGCTAAAAAAGATATATAAAAAAAGAACCCTCGGTTATAACGAATCTCGTTATAGCGAACTATGAAAATCAAACCCCCTACCAGTTCGCTATATCGAGGGTTTACTGTAATTGTTACTTTCATAAAACAATATAGTTTGACTTAAGACCTTAATACCGACCGGTAGCTCTGATTTCGTGCTATAATATTACAACATAATCTCCAAATGCTCAAATAGTGACTTAAGCCCTTATGACCACGAATCAAAGATATATGACTATACGCCCGACTTGTGAAATTGAATTATAATAAAGCTATTGTGATGTTTATCTTATTATATCTTGATTCTTTTATGTTGTAAATTAGGTAACAATAAGTTTATGGTAAATACTGTAAAAGTATTGAAGCTGTAAAATCTTAATCATTATCCGACCCCTGACGCTGCATACAAATCCCCGTTTACAACCTATACTTAAGCTTCATTGAATGCTTAAGCCTTGCTTTTAATATAAATTTTTATTGATATTGTATATAAAATTTACCTCATCAATGGAAATAATGTTTAACAAAGACGAAGAAGAGAGGAGATGGGTAAATGGGTACAAGGCCGTCTAAGAACGTCTCTATAAAAAAATAACTAGGCCAACAACCATTCAAACGTCTCTACAGATGTTCTGTCATTCTAAGCTTTGTATAATATTTTATATCAATTTTATTATACTATTTTAGTAAAAGCGGTTTTAGAGATTTGCATTTTAAATATATTGTAACATGAAATAAAATCATATGAATAGTTGAATTTTTCCTCTGGAACGATTGGAGCAATTAGTGCCTAAAAGTAATCATAAACAATACTTTTACTTAACATTAAAATTGATTTTTTAAAGGGTTTTTTTTTTGTTTCCCAAAAAACTGGGTTGTATAAAATATTTAAGAGCAATATGAAAAATATGTGGTATAAAGACTAGCACTAGATGAATAGAGGAATAGCCATTGTGTAACACCATGGCAGGTTGTTTACCCTGGTTGGCGTGTGTGCTTACCTTCAACCTCCCTTAATTTTTCATGAATTCTTTCACCTGCTCTGCCTTTGTTGTTTTCTCTTGTATTCATGCGTTTGTGAAACACGAGGATTTTTTTTTTTTTTTAAATCTTATTTTAAGATTAAAAATTGGATCCTCTTGAATGGTGTCAAATCTGAAGACACCTTTACATTACGTCCAAATCCCATTAAATGCTTTCCTACTGTTTCCTTTCAGAATATTATACTCATCCCTGCCGGATAAGCTTCTCACCAGGAATCCTCACTCTTAACCTAAAAGACAAGAAACCTTATATATACATACGCTCTGAAATTCTATTCACTATAACTTTCCAGTTGTGCTTTAGAACTATCTAATTTTTCCCGTTTTCTTGCAATCCTTCGCAAAATCATTAAAACCTACACCTTATTTTGTCACTCGTAAAATTATTCATAAACACCTTAAAGATCCATATGCCAACGATTCGGTCCGAGCTAGGTATCAATCCTTTCATAATCAACCCCTTGTGCCCGGCAATTCTCTGAGGCGTCTGAAAAGAAGATGGCGTCGTGACCTACTTACTAAAAGCAATATTTGAGTGCTAAGAATTCTTTGCTTCTGAATATAACTTTTCACGCTATTATTATTTTATTTCAAATTTACTTATTGCATTATTTCTTATACAGTTGCGAAGTACCTAAAATATGTAACTTTTATACATTTTTTTTTTTTAAATTAGATCGTCGTATCTACCTAAATGGCCTAAAACGTCTGTATATCAGGTGCAGAATGTATTTCTTTGGTATCCTTTCAGTTGAGGAATCCAAAGACAAATTTTAGAGGGGAGGGGTGTCCCCCTAAAAGAGGTGATAATACAAAAATATTGCTATTTCAAAAACGCTTTTCTTTAGTAATATTGTAACATGGTTTTAAATAATGTATTAACGCAACATTTTAAAACAAAAATTTCAAACAAACAATCAGAACTCAAATAATAACAAGGTTACAAAACAGTACTAGCAGTGAATGAACGATGACTGAAAAGTAATCGTATTCTTCGCTGTCCAAGCTAATACAAAGCCACTAGTCGATAGCACCGTATATATAGTTCGCTATGGAACAGCCCGGAAAGGCCTAGAACGATCCAAACATGTGATCACATGTATTAGCACATATACATCTCCGTAACCCATTTCAGGCAGTTGTGGAACATAATTTGTATTTTTGATATGTGTGAACAGAACAACATTTTTGCATCCTAACAGAAATAAAAATCTTTTTTAGTTTCACGTCACAAAATTTTAAGTTCCATGAGTTACACTCATAGAATTTAAACAACTAAAATTGCTTGATCCACTACTGATGCGAAAATGGGATCTTCATTCGTGTGATACCAGTGATTGTTACCACTAAATAGCTTCTTAAGTTACCTTCTATAAATAATTATTTCTATTTAAATAATTGTTCTATTGGGGGAAGTTTACATTTCGATCGGAACCCGATGAAACTTCGTGAAAGTAGTTGATTGGAGACGCTCACCTGAAGCTACCTCGCTCTTACTAAAGTTGTTAGAGCCCCCTTAAGAGATAGATTATCCCTCCTTCACGAACTGTTGGCGAATCCCGGCCAACTCTTAGCGAGTGTGAAAATTAACACCTAGCCGGTCCGTCACTAATTAATTACTAAAGTTCTCCGTTCATTATCAGCCCTCCGCCTTCATTAACACTAACTATCCGTTCAACGAAATATAAAATTACTTATAGTAATTATTTAAATCTATTTACGATTTATTTCAGTCATATTGTTGCCATCTGTCAAGTAAAGTTGAAAGAAGTCCATATCGCTGGTTCAGTTCTCTGACCAAATATATTATGAAAATTATTTCTGACGAGCAAATTAACCGTTTAAAAAGTACTAATGAAACCAGATTGAACTGTGTGGAATAACCAATAAATCAAATACCCGACTCATACAGTAATTTCAATCAAAAATGCTAAGGAAGATTGTAGATGCCCCTTTTTATGTCACCAATGAGACCTTACACACTGACCTCGACATTCCTTGCGTCGAATTAACAGCCATAGAGCGTTACCGTAACTTTCATGACAGACTTACTCTAAATTCCAACCCACTAACTCAAGCTTTACATACTCTCGCAAACTATTACAATCCGCCAAGAAGGCTGTTGAGGCGTTGGCCTCACAGATATTCTGCATTAAACAGTAATATATACCTATTTTTTCTTTTACATTTAGCCAT
This sequence comes from Aelia acuminata, assembly GCA_911387785.2. Classification (NCBI taxonomy): domain Eukaryota; kingdom Metazoa; phylum Arthropoda; class Insecta; order Hemiptera; family Pentatomidae; genus Aelia; species Aelia acuminata. Next base: position 30,048,854 of record OU426982.1, on the reverse strand, counting down.
TCACTTGTTTTTGCTTTGTTTTCTTATATATCTGATTGTTTCTTTTTTAATTCGTTTTGTGTCTTTTTTGTATATCCTCTCATGTCAGATTAGTTTGCTTATATGCTAGTGGATAGCAAATTAAATAAATATTTCATAACTTATGCACACGTGAATAAATAAAAAAATATTGTTGGAGGTTATATCTACTCACTTCATATCTACAAGCAACTCGTGTTTTTCTTCAACTTCATATCTCATTGAGAATACTGCATTCTCTGCATTCTGGTGACTTCATTTCATTCTGTTATATTTTTTTTATTTTTTTTTTTCTTCTCATCAACACTACTCAGCAAAGGACAGAGTTCTAAATAATCCCAAGAAGGTTTTCCTTCCTCCGTGCTTTAAGGTGCGTTTAGACCGCACCGAACACTCTTTTTTACAGAACCTTCGACATATCTTTCTATTGTTTTTCAATTGCCGTATTAGCCGCAGGTACCCGAATACTAATTCGGTACTAGTTTCTCCGTGGCTACAACGCACTTTTACAGGTCATTTATTTTTTCTCCAACGCACAGTGCTTCCAGTATATGGAGTTTTTGGAAAAAAATCTTTTGACCATGGGATATTATAGGGAATGCTGAGCTGATTACGAATATACCTATATATAATATGCTGGGTCGGAAATAATATTTGACCAAGTTAGAGCCAAAAAAAAAAAAAACTTTTGGCAAAGTATCTTATATTTAAGGGAAATTAGATAATCATTATCGGTTAGTTGATCAAAATTTATCTTTAATAAGATAATTAACCAAACACAAAACATACTTTCGTGATTTTACATATAATACTACTTATACAAATAATATTTTACAAAATAAAATATTTTTTGAAAGTATATACCTAAGAGAAATATAAATAAAAATAAAAAGCTGAATTTTCTAGTTAAATGGCGAAAACTTCCATGATAAGTTTATTTATATAAGTTTAGTTAATTTTAAATTATAATGAATTCAAATTAAGTGAAACATAAATTAAATTTTAATAAGAAAATTATAATTATAGGAATTAATCAGATTCACTGGAATATTCGCTAGTTAGGTTATCTTCTAAGTTCATTTCGGTGAACAAATCTAAACTTGTTTCTGTCAGCTTATTGATAGTTCGCATTTAAATATTAAATATTGTTCAATTGGAACATCATTGTGTTTTGATTTTCTCTCCAATACATTTCTTTTAGAGGATATTAGCGGGCCAGATGTTAGTGAAAGATTGGTCATTAAGTCGCGATTAGTGTTGGTTCTTGACGATTTTCTTGTATGATCTAACCTTGCTTTTCCTATTAATTTATGGCTTCATTCTAGGGCCTCTTCCGAAAGTATACCTATTGGTAAGTTGAAAGAATTTATTACATCACAGCCGTGAATTAATATTTTATGTACTGAACTCGGCATGTAATACCAGCCATTCAAAGATAAGTAAAGGGATCTGTATTTATTGGTCTGTATTTATTGGCTGCATTTAATCCAAAATTAAATGATTTTTTTTTTTATTGAAAAGTCAAATATTACTTTAAGAGGATAATGCAGTAAACGCAATTTCCAAATACAAATTAAATAAATTTAAAGATAAAACAGTAGCTACATTGATTTTATAAATATATTTTAAAATTATTGATATTGGTCAATTTACTGTAGTAAAAACAAATATTTTTTATGGAATTGAGTGTAAAAATGTATCTAATTAGAACGGCTAATCTAATTGTTGTAGATGCGAATTGATTTTCAAGTAAGCGCTGAGTGCTTGATTCCATTTGAAAAACAATTGTCAAAGTCAGAGTCGCAGGTTATCGCAGATTATCTTTATACATTTTTATTCTAAATTAGTTAGACTACTGATATTAAAAAAATGAAAGAGGCGTTTTGCGGACATTTTGAAATATTTCACTTTAGAGTTGGTAGAACATCGAGGGAGTCAAACGATTTTCTTACCCTTGGCCATATTTTCCAAAATAATTTCGACTTTCACTTAAAATAAAGTTCACAGTATACCTCTTCTAAACAGAAAGAAGACTAAATGAAAAGATTACGACAAAGCCAATGTTTACATCTAGTATATACCTTCGATCTAAAATCCCCTTCTCGACTAATACGAGTAAGTAAGTGGTCACTAATACTGTTCTTTTCAAAACATTTCTTAATTGTAATATCAATTGAGTTAACAATTATATATAAATATTATAATTAACATTTACACTTAGAAAACATACCTGTCCACCCGTTTATATTGACAATAACCAAATTCCTCAGACGGACACGGTACACTATCTGGGACTCACTTTCGACAGAAGGATGACATGGGGCCCGTATGTCAAAATGAAAAAAAGAACGCTTACCAAAAGACTTAAACTTCTGTATCCATTAATTTCTAAATCTTCAAAATTAAAACTGAAACAAAAATTAAATACGTACACTTACTTACTCAAACCCATATGGACATATTCCTCACAGATATTCGGCATAGCTAAAAAGACTCACTTACAAAAACTTCAAACATTTCAATCAAAATTGTTACGACTCATCATAAAAGCACCTTGGTACGTGACTAACTACACTTTACATAGTGACCTCCATCTGCCGACAGTCGACCAACACATAACGACACTTTACAACCGATTTTTTAGTAATTTGTACGGACATCCCAACAGTTTAATAAGCAATATGGTTGACATTCGCATGGATACGAGAAGACTAAAAAGGCGCTGGATGAGGGATCTGCTCTCTTAGACAGCCAAGGTAATTGACTCAAGCCAAGAAGGGGGTGCTGTTGGGTGCTTTCTTTCCTCATGCCTGACATGTCATTATTTCGTCTTACCGCCATCACATTCGCTGATTGTCCGCACTTTGCAGACAGGTGCGAATTAATAATTAAAGTAAAAAAAAAAAAAAAAAAATAATTAATGATCATTTACATCTTTAGGAACATTTTAAATGCAAATTCAAGAAAAAAATAAAAACTTGATTTTTCGATTTTTGTCCATTGATCGAAGCACTGTGCGACGTCAACACATTTACTTTTTTGGTTAACTAATCGTTGACAAGTATCAATGAATATTTCAAATAAAATATTACGCCGCCGCTTCATCAATTAAGTTTATTTTTTAACACGTTAGATGCGGCGTAGTATTGTAAGGGTATCCCGAATCGAACGGTATCGGTCCATGGGGTCCGGTTGCTGGGATGAGCCACAGACGATATCGGGCGTCGGGGTCTGATGGGAATGCCTTGACGAAAGCGTTATCTTTTGACTAAAAAGTGAATTAAATGAGCGTCTCAAGGGCATTATCTCTTGGTATGGATTGCAGCTAGACATAATAGGCACAGGACAGGCCGATATAGGATTTATGCCATACTTCATCGAAAATCGGAGTCCGATTCTAAAAAACAACAGAATTTTAGCTGTTAGCAACATTTTCTGCACTAAAATACAATAATCTCATTAAAAATCGACTAAATTGAGTGTTTGAAGTGTTCGGGCTTTCGGACATTTTCATGTGAAATTCGGCTGTTAAGAGGGGAATGTTCTTACATGTCTTCATCGGACTCTGGGGACTGATGCCGCATCTAACGTGTTAAACCCTAAATTTTATTTATATTCATTAAGATATCGTTAAATATTAAGTGCATAATGGATTCAATCAGGATTATGTTTATTTTCAACGAATTTGGGCTCGCTTGGCTTATATTATTAATATTAGACGAGTAACGTTATTGGAGCATTCTATAAAAATAATAACTTTGGACATGTTAATATTAAAAAGTTTAGTTTTCTTGTTCTATGTTTTGATTTAGGAAATCGTGCTAGTTTGTGAGTGATTTCTCCTTTACAACATTGTCAAGAATGAAACTGTAGTGTTAAGAGTTTTCGCCAAAACGCTGACTGTTATCCTGTTGATTAATGATTAATGAACTAAATTGTGAAAGTCCTTTCTCTCGCAGAATTTTTCATCGTGGAAACTAGAAGTAAAGTACTCAAGACCTGAAAAATTAGACCGGTCACCATGACTATTACCTACCTGTGTCTGTACATAACTTTAAGCTGATAACGCCTAGCTCCTGCCTAATTTCCATGGATATTTATGCTGCAGCATTCACATTTTAATTCTAATACCCTATACAAAAGTTATATAAAAATAAGAAAGAAAAATGAAAAATCTATACATATATGTATATATACATAAGTACATGAAAATTGTTACAGGCAGAAGGGTCAATCCATATGATGTGGTCCAGTCTAGTTGCTTCAACATTTTTATATTTTTTAATATTCTTACCATAGAAAGAACAATGCATCAGAAGTACAATAGTGCAATTATTTTATTTTTTGAATTTTTATTTTTCCAATGGCGGCCTTATTTTTTTTTTAGTAAAACCGCGTATTTGTTAGCTATTTCAGTGCTGTGCGTCAAATCAAATATCTCCTTTTTTACTCATCTTAGAACATGTAAATAAAGACCAATCTTTTTGGAAAGGTCTGATCTTTAATAAAGCTTAATGAGTTAAAGAGGAGATATTCGATTTGACGCAAATCACAAAAGTAGAATAAAAGATGCGTTTGGTCGACAATAAAACTGACCAAAAAATCCATATCAACAGAGCAAAAATAATGAAGCATAGGTCCAAATAAGTTATGCACTGAAAACAAATTGTAGCTCGCAACCTAACAACTAACCATAGCAAAGAGTGGGGGAGCAGAGCCTAACTAAAACATTAGGCAAGCATTGTGTGATGAGATTTCACAGTTTCTTAATGCTAACAAGACATAAAAATAAAGGTAACTTTATGTAAAGTTGTTTTAATAATCTGTACTTGGTTAATTTCAATGTAATAAAGGGAGAAAAAAAAACGCTTATTTCATTCTACTTTTGTGCATTTGAGTCTAATAGAATATTGTATCTCCTCTTTAACTCATCATAGAACATTTTTACAAAGAAAAGTCTCTTTAGAAAGATCTGTTGTTTAATAAAAGCCATAACAAGTATAAACTTAAAAATAAGTATAACGGTCCATGTGCTCCTATGAATTTCCAAGCGGTAATTCTCAAAAAGTAAAAAAATAAAATAATTCTAGCTTCATTATTTTTGTTCTATTGATATGGATATTTTGGTCAGTTTTATTGTCGACCAAACGCGTATTATTATACGAATATCTTCTCTTTAACTGATTAACCTTTATTAAAGATCAGACCTTTCTAAAGAGATTGGTCTTTATTTAAATGTTCTTGGATGAGTAAAAGAGGTGATGTTTGATTTGAAGCAGAGTACTGAATTAGCTAAAAATACGCGGTTTTTCGAAAGTAATATGGAAAAATAAAAATTAAAAAAAATAAACAAATTGCACTTTTGTACTTCTGATTGCATTTCTTTCTATAGTAAACATATTTTAAAAAAAATATAAATGTTAAAGCAACTAGGCTGGACCACTTCAAATGGATTGACCCACATACTAATGAATTTTTTTTTTAATAGATTGACCCATAAATGTGAATATTGCTAACTGATTTCAGCAACTGCATTTCACCCAAATCCAATAAAAAAACATGATTTTTATCACCTATTACTTTCATGCAGTAGTACGATTTTTTAAACTATTACATTTATATTCATTGAATAAAATTTACCTCAATTTAGAGCTAGGGCAAGAATTGACTAGAGGGATGGAATTTAATATTATTTTCTCTTTCTTTTAGCTGTGTAATTAATTAAAGCAACTAGGCTGGACCACTTCATATGGATTGACCCAGAAATGGAACTTATAAAAAAAAAACAATAAATAAAATAAAAAAAAAAAAACGTTACAGGGTAAAATGCCGGTTTAATACGAAAGTACCGTATAATTCTTCCATATATAACTTTCGGAGAAAGCATTTTAGGTTATATTTGACCGACTACGGGGGCAGATTAAATATATTAATCTGTACGTTTCATTTTATTGATTGATTTAATTCTCTCTAGGCTTTGGCGTATAACTTCAAGTCCAAACTCATTAGAGGGTGAACTTGTTTGTTTCTATGCATTTGATCCCATAATTAATCTTCCAAACGATACATTGTAGATAATAATATCGCAGAACATTTTTAGTTAATGCAATATTCTGAGTACAATTATATATGCTCTTAGTGTGATTCAAAGGAACAAAATTACATGCTTGGCTATAACATAAATGAGTTACACCATCATCTCTTTAAAGATAATTAATCGAATTAGTTCTACATTAATTTTACCGTTATGCCGAACATATCGCACGGTATCCTTTGGCAATTAACGTACACTTTGACAAAGAGGCGATATATCCAGTGGTAGTGGAAATGAGAGCTGCTCTGTATAAATCTCCCCGGCTACGGAAGGCTATGATTTGCGAGGGCGAGAATTACCGAACATGAGACCGTCAATATCTCTCCTCAATTATTCATCCCCTGTCGGGGCCTTCCCTTTGCTTCTTTCGCCATTTCCAAAAATAGTGAGAATTTTTTTTCAAATCTAAATTTGTTTAAATAATAACCGGGAGATATGGTTGATTCTAAAATTATAGTGGTATTTTTGTCACAACGATGGTATTTTTGTCGAGAACGTCCCGAAGGATATACCCCCAATATTTTTCTATTAATTAGCTATTTGTCATGAACACAGCTATCTTATTTTCAAGCACCTACAGACAATATAACATTCAATAAAAGTGCTCATTTTGTCACACCCTAGGTCCCTGTTACAATGCAGAGGTCGTGTACTTTGAAATATTATTGAACTCTTTCTCTTCTCAATAATTCTAAAAGATCAAGCCCCATTCTCATCAGCATACTTTCAGGATGCTCAATAAAATTGAGCCTGGAATACGGCAAAGTGCCACAAGAGTTTTTGCTTTCGCCACACAATTGTGCAATCACTCTTTAGCTATTTTTGTATATATATATATATATATATATATATATATATATATATATATATACAATAAAGGAAAGTAATTTGGATCTTCGTCTCTACTACTGTTTATTATATTTTGTACATTACAAACGTTTCGACCTCCAGGGCCGTCTTCAGTGTCTAAAAATTACATAAATTAATGTTTGGTTAGTCAACTTTTTTAAAAATTAATAAAAGATATGTATAACAAGGAGATATTACTTCTTTAATTACTGCATCATCCTAATCATATTACTGCCTTCCCAGTAGTTAACCCTAAACGTACCAAAGAGGTTTAACAAGGATGTATATATGTATTCTAAGTATAATAACTGTCAACTTAAACATATTTACAAGCAGGCCAGTGACTGTGTTGTCTATTACGACGATGTAGGCCAGTGTTATTAAGTGTGAGCCTAAACAATACAGCCAACATTCCATAATATACATGAATTGTCGACACAAACCAAGCATTATAAAAATAGCTACCATACTAGTTAATTGAAAACATATAATAGATAAATTCCAATAGATTACTAATAAATATTACTAAATTAATAAATAGCAATTAATAACTAACTTTATTCAAAAAATAAAAACCATATGAAGTTAAATATATCTATCTACACACACAACACAAGCACATCATATATACCTTTCTATGTAGGTTAATCATAAATTTCTACTTCAACAACAATAATTAAAATATTCAATATAACAATGAAAACCATAATTTAGTATTTTTAATTTGCTTATTTCAATATCACATTAGTTATCACTCCTATCTTATTTTATTTTTTGTAATATTTCTGCATATGCATGATGTAAATTATTTGTGTCTGTACGAAAATTAACCGCCTTATCCAGATTTTGAGAAATTATCATTGACTCTATTATTTTTCTCTTCGTGCCGTTACCCTCTTTGTGTACAATTATGGGCTCATCATAATCAAATTTATGTCCTGTATCTATCACCTGTTACAAAGCAGAGGTCATGTACTTTGAAATATTATTGAACTCTTTCTCTTCTCAATAATTCTAAAAGATCAAGCCCCATTCTCATCAGCATACTTTCAGGATGCTCAATAAAATTGAGCCTGGAATACGAATGATTCAGGCAAAGTACCACAAGAGTTTTTGCTTTCGCCACACAATTGTGCAATCACTCTTTAGCTATTTTTGTATATATATATATATATATATATATATATATATATATATATATATGTGGTAAATCTGGTGTAAACCCAACAATACCTCGATTCATATCAATTTTCTTCCAGGAGCTAGAGGTAGGTGTCAACGTGTATAACAATTTTTATGGCGAGTCACTCCATTTACCTCATCTACATAAAACTAGTAAATAATACATTTATTATAGTTTTGTAGAACTCTTGAATCTCCTCACAGCCATAACCTCCTTTAGGTTATTTTTGTACTTGTTTTGCCAAATGGCTGATTTGCCCCTCCCTGACCTGTTACTCCCTAGCTAAAAACGAAATTAGTGTCAAGCTAGGCAGGGAGAATGCCGATCGGAGAGTGACACTTAATTAAACTTAAACTTAATTTGCCGATAATGTTTTTTTTAATAATACGTTGTAATTTCTCGTAATGATGTAATGATATTTTTTAAAGGAACAGTTCCGAATGTCAAGAAAATTACATTACCTACTTGCAGTTTAAAAACTGTATCGCACTAGCGATGGGTGAACAAAGGATTATATATTTATGTTTACACCTATAGAAGAATAATACTGACTTTACGAGACTATAAAATTTGGTGATTTATTTCTTAGAATATTCAAATGCTTATAACGATGCCTTATGTCCATATTTTACACCCTGGAACATTACATTCTATGAAAATTATTATAAGAGCCTCAATGTATGATTATTTAAATTTAGTTGAAAATTGAGGTTTTCGAACTTATGAATAACACACAAATCATAGCACAATGAGTTTAGTTATATATGAAAAATAGAACCTTTAAAATGCTAAATCGTGTTTTGGGAAAGCTGTGGTAATCACAATATTCATCCTAAGTAGGAAAATGATGGCATAATTATTGAATTTTTTAGTTCATTTAACCGTTGAAATTTTTTTTTTACCATGATGAAATGTTTGAAGTTGTTTGAAAATTTCATGCTAGCCAATAATTTTAAATTCGTCCATCTACAAGTTAACACTCTTTTAGTTGAATAATACAATTTCACATTTTACTAATTTTGTTCTATATTTTTTTTTTTCTCGCAGGTAAAAAGGTGAACGGGGCCGGACTACGAACAAACAGCCTCGGATCCGCGACCCCACCTATCGAGAGGAAGAGCAAGTTCTCTGCCTTCGGGCGGCTTTTCAAGCCTTGGAAGTGGAAACGGAAAAAGAAGTCAGAGAAGTTCGAAGCTGCCTCAAGATGTGAGTACTCTATTTAATTACAAGTTTTACATAAATCCATACATCTCTGCTGTAGTTATTTAAAAAGTTTGCTAGAAGGTGGGGCTTTAGGGTTGAGTTAGGTTAGGCATTGTACTATGTATTATGGCTCAGGTTCCGTGTTAAATTATTGCTGTGGTAGGAAGGGTACTTTTCTATACTTTCTTTGTACTCATGAGACTATAGTACTCTACTATAGTATCTATACTACTATAGTATCTATAGTATAAAAATATCTCCTGGTGTTTTCGGAGGGATCTGATCCTCTCATTTTACCTCCTGGAGTGGAAGTATCAAAAATTTTATTGCGAGCTGACAAAAAAATACATTGTTTGGAAATAATATATGGAACTTCTTTAAGATTTCGGGGGGGGGGGGATTTGTCGGAAAATTGAGATATTAATAAAGATTATCTATCCACTGCCAACGTTTATTGGTAATCATCGTGGGTAAAACGGATGATAATATTTATATTTATTAACATAATATTTATATATATATATATATATATATATATATATATATTAGATATTTATTTACGAAAATATAACAATTATCAATGCCAAAGAATTACTACTAATCATATATTTGAGCAGGTTACAAAAATGATAACGTTATAACACACAATCATATGACTTGAGCTTCACAGTTAAGACATAGACTAAGATTAATTTTCACAGTCACTCGCTCCTTATATATAGTCGCTAAACTAAATATTCTGGATGGTTCCAGATCCTCCTGAGTGGTTCCAGGTCTCCATCAAAAAGATCTAGGCCCGTCCACGTGCTACAACGGTTTGTTCCGACCAATATTCGTTCCAACTAATGGTTTGGGATTTTACACCATATGTTTTTTTTTTATTTGATTATCGATTTAACGTTACAATATAATAATTGTGAAAATATTGGAGGAGTAAATAAAATTGCTTTTAATACTGTCAAATTTAGTTATTAAATGGTTTAGGCGAAGTGAAATTGAGTTCTGTTCGATATCTTATGCATGATTTTTTTTTCATCAAAATATGTATCCTAGTTTTCTCATATCACCTTTTATTTTATTTTATTTTTTTATTTTCTGTCTATTCGTAGCTTTTATACTTAAACTTGCTTCAACGTAATAAGTTTAATACGATTTTTAATTACCTACTATACATTTAAGTAAGTATATACACAAAACATAAGTATATATTTAAACCTCGGCGATGAATAAGAAGTAGATAAGAATTTATGTTTTACTTTTTTTGATCAACTCTTGAAATTTTCATAAATTCATATTTAGCTCTTTCTTCAGATTTCAGGATTAGGCTTATAGTATTAAAACCCCATTATTTATATTGTAACAAGGTGTGAAGAATATATGTAGCCTTTTCTTCATTCATCTTTAATATTGCACATATATTAGAATAGATTGTTTTACAATTTAGCAATTAGATTTTTGGGTTTATATCATTTTAATCGAAACAATATTTTTACTGTTTATTGATACGTACTAAATGTATTCTGTCTATAAAATTACTCATACAGATAAAATAAAAATAACCAAAATGGTTTTGAGGAGAATTGAAGAATAGCTGTTTAAAAATGACTTACGAGGCATGGCTTTTGGTGTCAGAAAGGCTTTCACTGTTGAGAAAGGTGAACGTGGCTTCTCTCCTAATCAGACCCACCTGCCATGCCCCTATAATCAACTCACTATACGACACATGCATGTTTCCGTAATTACTCTTAATCGCACTGTAAATCAGTCATGGTTTTGCCTTTATTTAACAAAAAATTAAACAAAAGTGATGCACAGGTGCAATTTAGCAAGGATAATAATAATAATAATAATAAAAATGATAAACTAAGAAGTTAATAATACAAATTATAATATTGCTTAAACTTAACAAGAAAAAAAATTGTTTAATCATTATTTAGAAATATGTAGTATACCGCTGGTCTTGTCTAGAAAAATACAAGGAAATATTAATTGATGTTGAGGGAGCTTGAAAATTCCAGAAATATTCTAATAAAAAGGTTTCATTCACTATTTCGTGTTCGTTTTTTTAATTTCCCTCTGCAGGAAAAGTTGGAGGAAAAATATTAGATAAATTTGTGATTTAGTTTAACTTTTTCGAGACAAAATTAGGAATACATGTATATTTTTCTTTAGAATATTTAATTTGCCATTTGGGAAATATTATCAAAATATTATTCGCAATATGAATTTATCTTTCATTCTTTCTCTAAGCCTAAAATTTTACTTAGCGCGAATTGGGATATTTATTATAATGTTGTTAATAAACCACTGAAACATGATAAATTTCACCAGTTTAGGAAATACATATGCACGTACATTTAAAAAATATGTCTCTGTTATATATGTCGCAGCAGCGTAAAAAGTTTTAATTCCAAATGTATAAAATATTTTTTTAATTTATTGGCATGTGACTTAACTGATTATTTTACTGACTTTTACTGATTTAAAACATTAATCAGTTTATTTAGCACTTAACATGGTAAGCAACCTCGATGTTTAAATTTATGCATAAAGTTATTACCTACAGATTGTTACAAATCTTCAAAGTTATGTGAAAACAAAATAATTATTTTTTGGTTTGGACTTAAATATTTTTACAGTGCTACCAAAGATATAAATATACTCTCTTTAAAACCTAATAAACCAAACGATGCTTCACTATCATCTTTATATTGGTTCCTTGAGAGCTCCTCAAAAGAAAAGCTGTTAGAAACCTGTTTTTCCAACAGTTTTTCTTTTGAAAAAACCAAAGTTTATCGACCAAGGACTGAGCAATAAAGGATGCGGCTGACTCACGTGTGAAAATTGTTAACATCACGGATGCAGAAAAAAAATCTCACAACTCTCGTAGTGGTTGGTATTTACAATGATTACTGCTTTGGTCTTTTATAGTTTTCCTAGTGGGTATTGTATGCTGAGCACTTTCCTTCACAAATGCCTGCGCTTCTAGGTGGTATCAAAAGTTACTCTACCTACTCGATATTTGTTTTCTCTTTATCTTCGCCTCTATCCTACAGGGTCATTGGCGGTGTGTTCAATTATATTTTTTTATGTATTTTATTTAATAGAAATAACAATTAAGCGTCATTTCATTTAATTATTTAAACAAAATATCTGTATTTTCATCATCGTCTTTTAACAGTTAGCTTAGTGTTCTTTCCATTTTGAGTTTTTTTCCGGACATCTTTGTATTTCGTTAAAAGGTGTTTCACCGTTTGGCGTACATTATCACATTCTTGGCATGTGGGTGCTTCAAGCCCTCGGAGAAGATATCCGTGTGTGGATATTTATCATGACTTAAAATCGTCTTATTAAAAGAAGAATTAGTAATAGTTTTTTTTTTTTTTTTTTTGTATCATTTTAAAATAAATATTACCAGTTTATTATTACTTATATTTCACTCACGAATCCCGTTTCCTGCCAGACAAATAGCGTAATTTTGAACTCATTCAGATTTATGGCACTCAACAGTGTTGCGCCTGAACTTTAGTAATTCTTTTAGTTATTTCAAGCTTTTGAGGTTTATTTTACGTATTCTAATTTGAGGGAGTCTGGAGCAGTAAGAAAGCTTATTGCTTTCTAGTGGATAGACACTAGGTAGCTTGAACCGTTTTCACCTAGGCTTAACACAACTAGCCTCTTTAATGAGAGTAATAGTAAGGAAAATTAATGATTTTGGGCAAAAGCTTAAACACTTAGATATTTAGGGGCGATGGTAACTAGAAAAAACGAAATCGATGAGCAAATTGAGGCTAGATTAAAATCCAGTACTGCTTGCTGCTCTCCAGGAGCGATATTTCTAATCTAACGCCTTCTGTCTCGAAATTTAAAAATTAGGATTTACAAAACTATTATGCTTCCAACGCTTTACGGATGCCAAACGTGGCCGCTGACATTGAGGGATGATCGACGGCTTAGGTTTTTTTAAAATAAAGTACTACGTAGAATATTTTGACCGAACAGGGATGATCCAACGGGAGAATTTAGACGCTTACACAACGCCGAACTAAATGAACTGTACCCGGTAAATCTAATTGATTGACTTGCGAAACTTAGTAGTGAACGAATTCCGAAAAGATTAATAAGGGCTGTCACGAATGGAAAACTTCTGAGGGCTAGGCCAAGACGGAGGTGGGAGGATTGCGGCATATCTGTCGAAGTTGGGTCTGGATAGAGGTTTGGGGGGAGCGAGTGGTGGTCGGCATCGAACCTTCGGGTTCGTTAAGTTTCAATAAAAAGCTGCTCTGATTCATTTCAAGCAGCACTTGTCTTTGTGATATGAACCCATGATGCTTCATAGGTTGTAGTGGCAAAGGATTTTTTAATCTTATCTGTTAATAATACTGGAAGTTATAATTTATGATGTGACCTGATTTTTATCATTTACTTACCTATATATAATTATGTTACTTTTTCTGGAATTTTAGGACTAAAAATTTTCCGATACTATCGTTGGTTATTTCAAACACCCAGTGTCCTATTATTATTGGCGCTATTCTTCTATCAATGTTGTACAGAAAAATATTTTATCATTTTACAAAACATAACATTACGAAAATGATTTCGCACAAAAATAAAAGGCGGAAGAACATTAAGCTGGTGTAGTTGACCAACTTTGATGTCATCACTGCTCACAGCTGTTGAAAGAAATTTTATTCATTGAAAGTAAGCACCTCCAGTAATTCTAAGCCTTTGAAAAACTCCAAGTATCTGCACCTGAGAGAGCTTCAGTACAATATATTACGTTAGTAATGTTAATGGCCCATTTCTTTGAGCTCTTCCTTAACCGTAGTGATTACCATCGCGTGATGGGGTTTCTTCATGGGCACTTATGACGTTTTTCTTTACAAAGTTAAATAGAAAGAAAATTATCAACTTTTTTCCCAATCCCTGCTAAATAAATTTGCTTTGGAAAGAGCAGGTTTTGGATGATACAGTAATAGTCCAACTAAGGCATGTAAACCGAAATTTGTCCACTGATTGTCAATGGCAAGAAAGTTGTAACATAACTATCCCCTAAAACATAAAATATATGTTGCAAAATCGACGCTAACCTAGCTGGATCTTTTAGTAAGCTCCTTTGATATATATCAATAGTTGGGTACATGATCACCAGTCTCTATCCCACACAAACATATCTATTTCCCGTTAATGTTAGCCATGTCTTGGTTAAAGTGGGAACGCGGCTTAAGATGCACGATATCGTTTTAAAAATCATTTTTTAGTATCTTTTCTGAAGTAATCGTTTGACTTATTACCATCATTAACTTGTGTATTTCAAAATGAGTTGAGGCATGTTTTCTTTTCTTTTTCTAAAGAAAATTCGTTGTTGACTTATTCCACGTCATATCAACACAAAAATATATCATTTTGAACCATTAACTCAGATTTTCTTGAAATTAGGTATATGTGTACTACTTGTATCTACTAGAACAATTGTGAAACATTACTGAGATATGTCGACCCGTTTTTGAATTATTGGTCTCTTAAGTCCTCAAAAATTGGTCCAGAAACAGAACAAATCATGATAAAAATAGCTGTAGGTATAATACTACCTATTTTTTTATAAAAATATTATATAAATATATATATTTTTTTAAATGCCCTCTTTGAGAAAATTGAAATTAAAATTTTACATTTAGTTTTAAGAAAATTGCTTTAGTACCAAACTATACATTGTTGTATATCATATGAAACGGCATGGAATGCCCTGTTAAAAGACACCAATCTCATAGTCCTAGTCAAATTTTGGAAAACATCTACAGCTATTTATCATGATTTTTCTGTTTCTGGGCCTAATTTTGAGAGCTTTAGAGAGCAATAATTCAAAAACGGGTCAACATATCTCAATATAATTTCACAATTGTTCTTTTAGATACAAGTAGTACACATATACCAAATTTCAAGAAAATCTGAGATGGTGAGGCTCAAGCCTGTGTTAAATTGACGTGGAATGACCCTGTTGTCGAATAGTGTTATACAGGATATTGCGAAGTTCTATTGTTTACTTTTACATTTATGACGCCTTCTTTTCAGTGAAACTTATTTATATGAAATAGGAAAGAAAAAAAAAAAAAAAAAGAAAACGTAGGCCTTGCAGGTTGTTGTCAGTTGACATTTTTTTCTCGAAGTTGAGAACTGGACCAGATGGCGTCGGCCTTTTGCGAACAGTAACTATACAGTCCCCTGCAATTGGAATTTCCACTCTCCATTTCACTCTCCTCATTTGTATTAGTGGCGTAAATTTCTCTTTGCGGGCGAGCCAGCAAACCAGCTTCAATACTCTTGACGGTTTTACTTGCTTTCTTCTTCAGAAACATTACCTATAAAATATCTTGAACTGATTCCAATGTTAATCTAACCCATTTCATTTCAAGGATAGAAGTAATATGTATAATTTTTTTTCTGTCTTTATGTCAAATATATTTTAATGTTACTTTGTAAATGATTGTCCTTCCGGAACCATACTTTTCGAAACGGACCTTTGGGAGACATTTTAGAGTAAAAAGTAAAAGAAAACTTCAGTCCTTTTTGGTCTGATATATTATTTTACAGTTTTGGGCCCCGGCCAGGTCGTCTCAAATATTAAAAACAAAATATTCATTCTTAAATAACCAAAAATTTCGCCTATTCCAACACATTTATTGTTTAGTTTTTCTTTACCTGATAGTCATCCTACTTGGACAGTAACTGTACCTGAAAAGTAAAACAATAATGAATTACTTCTTTCATCTACTTGCTCTAACATCTTCCGCATCCCGTTATCCTAGTTTTGATTCCATATGTTTCCGGATTTATAGAAGTACCTCTATATTATTATTATTTATAACTTCCTTTTTTATATTTCCTCATTTTTACTTTCACTTATCTATATATGAAATATATAGAGTATATATACATATATATATATGTATATGCCAAGGATATGATAGCCAACATTTCATCAAAATTGATCAACCGGAAGGGGACTTTATTTAAAAAAATTTGTATCATTTTCACGTATTTTTTTTATTTACTCAAAAAAGCCTTTTGATCAAACTGGGTATATATGTATGTATATGATGTGATAGCCAACATTTCATCAAAATTGGTCAAACGGAGGGGGCACTTTATTTCATAATTTTATTCCAATTTTTACCTTTTTTTCGATGATTTCAAAAACGGCTTTAGCGATTTTTATTAAATTCGTCATGTTTAATGAAAATTAGGTGTTCTTTAATATCAGGTCAGCTTTATCATTATTAAAATGTTCTGAGGGAGCTTAAATAGGGTAGCGGCCTTTTTTTTTGTTTCCTATAATGTACCTTTGTTTTTGTTTATATGGAGAAATTAACCGTCTCTCGTTACGCCTAAAAATAAGAAATGGCTAAATATGAGATATGATAAACATGAAGAAAACATATAGAGGAGAAAAAAAGAAAAATATTCAGTCAACTCATAAAACTCGTTGAGCCCACGCATGCGTAGTACGCCTTTAATGACAGACCATTGTTCATAATTAAAGTCGTTCTGTTCATTTGAGAAGCGGCAATTAACAAAACGCATTAATTTCTAATCTAAGTAAGTTGGTAAGTGAAAGTTGCGAGCACGCACCAGATTTTTTATACTTTGTTACGTTGTGTATGATTCACTATTTTTCAGTTCAGATGTAACTGTTTGTATATGTAGCCTTTCACTTCAAAAGCGTTGGGTTTCCCTGTAATAAACCTTTAAAGTTGGCAAACTAACCCCATACCACCTCTCACGTTATTTTTACCCTAAATCTCTGTATTACTCTGGACTCAGCAAGGTAAATATCAGATTTAATTTTATCATGTTAACCAGCTACTTATTCAAATAATTATCTTTTATACAATTATTAGATTTGTTAATTACCCATGTCATGTAAACATACTATCAGTTGGATTTGTTTTTATTATTTTGTTTCACCGTATTGTTACCATCCATAATTAACAATAACATGATAAATATTTAATTGTCCTCTTCTAGCATAGATACACATATGTCTTCTTTTTAGTCCTGATGAAGATCGATTTGTAGGGATCGAAACGATGACTTTTCAAAATAAAAAAAATGTTTCGATGTTCAAATTAAAAAAACTGAAAATCCTGACTATTAATCATCTTATCGTAAAACAATAATAATAAAAAACGTATTTGTCAGTACGAAATTGTATTTAAAAAATATACCTGAGGGTGACATTCAAACAACGTGCAGGTTCCACGCTTTGAAACTTCCAGTTATTAACACAGTTATAAAATTTAAAAATAAAATAAAATTATAGTGATTTTAAGGATGTAACGGGTTAAGAAATTGCTCCAACCTTTAAATATTGGGCTCCTGGTGATTACAGAGGTTTTTGTGGTTATTACACATTTTTCTGACGTAGCAATTACATCTTACAATTTTAACTCAAATATCTTGAATACTCTGAATCGTAATAAAAATCTAATTATATCTTTCACAAAAGCTTACCGATATGAGTGAAACAAAAAAAAATAATAAAAACTATTTGCGAATAGGTGGAAAATTTTTGAGTTAGAAGAGACCGCGGTAATTACTAGCATAAAAATGCGAAAGGATAATTAAGTGTTGAATATTGCAATTCAGCTGATTCCGACCTTTAAGAACACTTTGGTTTTTAATCAGGCAGAGTGGGTTCTCAACCTTCCAGTGTATAATGAACACTTGCAATATCCTGCAGTTCTCAATAAGAACATCCCTTTCTCTTTTTTTGGCTTGAAAATTACGATTTTTTTTCGAATCGACCTCCTGGTTCCCTCTATAATCGGCGACCATCTAAAATGGATTTTAATTTTATTTTTTTATTTTAGATAATTCTAATTGAAGGGGTCGGGGCAAATTAGTGCCAAGCAACATTTTTAACAAAAATAAACTAGCTTCAGTCTGCTGTATATTATGTAGGACTATATGTCTATGGTGGAAATGCCACCTAAATAAGACTATAGAGGCTCTATATAATCATATTTAGGTGGTATTTCCATCATAGACATATAGACCAACGTAATATACAGCAGACTACTAGTACTAAGCTGTAGTTTAGTTTTGTTAAAAATGTTGCTTGGCACTATTTTGCCCCGACCCCTTCAATTATTCACTTTAAAACGTGATTTGGGATAGCCGTGGTAATTATAATATTCAACATAAGTAGCAAAAATATGAAAATGAATTGAATTTATAGTCTATTTAACCATGGATATTGCACATGGGCTCACCATATTACCTTACCATCAAAATTTTTAGAGTGTGGCGAATGTTTTTTCAATAATCTCATCTGTATTCAATAATTTAGTTTGAGAATTACCCATAAAACAGAAACAATAATGATAGGTCCATTAAAAAACAATTGACATTTGTGACTGTACAGACTCATGTTCGTGTAAACATAAAATCATTCTATTCCATAGCATTATCAAAAATGATTTTTTTAATATTTGATTAATACTCACCCATCTTGTTTGATTTATTAGTTGGGTATTACTTAATAATTTTTTCTTTTCATGTATATTTCCCACTAATGGTCAGGTGTACAGTAGTCGTTTAAAGGGAAAGCCTGGTGTACAATGTGGAATCGCTTGATCAAATTTAGTGATAAGGGCTAAACAGCGTTTAAAGTTAAAAATCCAGGAATGGCCGCTTAAACACATGTCAACTTATATTTTTATGACTAATACTTTAACTTATATTTTTTTACATTTTTCTTCTTTTTGTTTATTTTTTTTTTTTTGATTTGTTTAATTTATATGTTTTTAAAATAATAAAAAATATGATTGACATTCAAAATAACATTAGAGCTTATGTGCACATTCTAACAGCTGTTGAACGAAAAGGGGCTGAAAACGTATTGTACAACAGATAAATATAGTTCTGTGGTTAAACACGGAATGTTGTTCAAACCATGTTTACCTGATTCCTTGTTTCAACAGAGAATTGTACACCCGGCCGTAATGGATTTCATTTATTTTAATTTATTCAAATTTATTCTCTGATGCAATTGTTCCTGAGTAATGGGGGTTTTATCCTAGTTTCGGATAGTAGAATAATCAGATAGTCATTGTAAAATTGATCATTCTAGTAAATAAAAAATTAAAACCAATAGTTTTTTTTTTTCGTTTTATTCAATAAGAAACATTGATATAATAAAAAGTTTATACAGGGTGTCCGAAGAGAGTAGTGCTTCAATTGCGTTAGATTCGTCGGTTTCTTTTCGTATACCCTACTTTTCATGTATCCCCACAGAAAGAAGTCAAGAGGCCTGAGATCGGGACTCCTGGGAGGCCAGCTAATGGTGCCTCTACGAGAAATCACTTTGTTTTGGAATAATTCGTTTACCGTAGCAATTGATAAGTCAGAAGTATGGGAAGTGGCCCCATCTTGCTGAAACCATGTTCTAGAGTTATGTCCTTTAAACTCTTGAAGTTCTTGGGCCAAAAAACCTCTTATCATTTCACAGTAAGGCTCACTGTTTACAGTACTATTTACACTATTTACTGCGTTTGAGATTCGAGGAGTGCCAGCAGCGGTATGGTGGACACCTAGACAATATTGTTTTTTCTAAATAAATTCCCAGTTCATTGTGCTTAAATAAAACGTAAACATCCTACTTGCTATTCTATATTTGAGATTTTATTCAAGTTTCGAACCCCCAATACTCTTTTTGGACACCCTGTACTTTACCTAATTATTATCTTTGAACAAAGAAAAAATTATATAACTATAACAATCACTTGATTTTTTTTAATATTTTTGTTTTGTTTTATAAATAATAAAAGTTTTAAAAATGTTTGGCTACAACCTGTTGACTAACAATTACATGAGGGGATGGTGCGATGAGGATCCTACTCAATAGCCGCCTGGTTTTTGTTCCCGTTAGGCTTTTCAAGTGCCCTCTCCCTTTAGCCACTTGAGAGGCTGCGTCTGCCCCGGGAGGGTTTTACAGCCCCTGGATCGATTCACGGCTTCAAGAAATGACAAAAAATGTTCTCTTGACTCCGACCCTTGAATTTCCTACCACAAAAAAAAATATTTATATGAAATGAAATGAAATGAAAATATAACTTTATTCTGGGACTTTTAGTCCCCTAAGAATAACAAAAAGGAAACATATGGAATTACATTTGTCTGACTAAAATTAAATCAGTAGGATGAAATTATATATATGACATATGTACATTATCCTAAATTATATATAGGATAATAAAAATACAAATGGTGATTACACATTGTTCTGAATATCCACAATTTTTACATTTGTGAGGAAGATTGATTAACTAGGAGATGGGTGAATAAATGGTGTTTAAATGTTGCCAAGGAGGATGCGCTGCGTATGGGATTGGGCAGGGAATTCCAAAGGTGGGTTGCACGTACTGTAAAGGATCGCTCAAAGGAGGCTGTTCTACGGATAGGAACATACAGGTCGGTGGGATGGGATCTTGTGTTTAATAGGTGGATGGTCGAACGGGGTGTAAGGAGGTCGAGGATATAGGTGGGTTTTTTTGTTCTGAAGGATTGGAATAGGAAGGAACCAAGGAGATATTGTCGTCTGGATTCAGGAAGAAGAAAGCCTTGCTCAGTATACAATTGGGAGACGTGAGAGTGCCTGGGAAGATCGAGAATGAATCTGATAAGTCGGTTCATTAATCTTTTTAATCTCATCTCCAGTTCACCAGACAGCCCTCCGTATACCAGGCATTTATAATCAAAATGAGGAAGGATTTTTATATATATATAAAAATCCCATTTTCCTTAAATAAAAGTTTTTTTCTTGGACCCCTGATTATTTTGTAATAATTTTAAAAATAATCTCAAATTTGTAAAACATTCTCTCATTCTCTCATTAACCTATGATTTTTATAATATTTATAAAACTTTTATTTCATTATTATCTACGTATTGCTTTACTTTTTATTTTATCTTCTGTTTATTTTATGTATCATTCTTTTTATCTATTCCTTTTTCTTTCTCCCTCTACCATTTTTAAATCATTCCAAACGCACCTTTTCAAACTATACTGAACTTTTATTAGTAATATAAATAAATATCGATTTTTTTATGAATTAAATAAAATATGGTAATAATGTATGCATGTAGTTTATTAATATACTAAATAGCGGTTAAAATAAATAGATAGATAATTATAAAAAAATCGGCTCAAAATAAATAAATTTCTTAAAATCTAGGAGGTAACCTCCTTCATTTATATATATTTTTTCATTTAAAATCGACATATGTTATTGAATAACTGGTGTTAATTATTAAAAATTAAAAAAAAAAAACATTTATCAAAAAGTAACTGGTATGGGTAAAGTAAAAAAGAACCTAGTGGTCCTTACAGCGCTTTGTGTCTCCACTATTTCACTATCGCATTTAACTTTCTATTAGTGTTGTAAAACTATCGATAGTCACGACTATCGGCACATAAAACTGTCGATAATATCGATAGTTTTTAATGATGACTGGAGGAGGGGGGGGGGTATAATTTTTAATTATAGGAGCTTTTTAATGCACGTTATTATTTGCAATTTTTTTCTTTTCTTTTTTATTATGGAATTAGTTAAACATTTCTGTAAGTAAATATACGATGGGTTCCATTATAGCTTGAAGTACTTTTTGTCAAAATCATATAATCAAATAATTATTTTACTACTTTGACGAGGTTTTTAGTAACCTTTGAATTAAAACGTTTAACACTTAACATTCGAACTCTCATCATCGAGTACTGTATATCTTGTTATTATGTTGATCCACACTGTGTGATCTTAACCAAATCAGTACATTACAATTACAATTGTAGTTCATTACTCATACAATTTTTGTATTACAATTACAATTGTAGTTCATTACTCATACAATTTTTGTATGTGCCCATGATGTCATAACTAGGCATAACTCTGAGGTCATTCCGGCAAATCTTTACTTTACTTATCAAATGTGCGTGCGTGCGTGCGTGCGGGCGTGCGTGCGTGCGTGCGTGCGTGCGTGCGTGCGTGCGTGTGTGTGTGAACAGACTAGCTCAAAAACTATAAGCCGTACGAATCTGAAATTGGATATTTAGTGTATGCATATGCCCGCGATGTGACAGCAAAAATTTCATCAAAATTGGTCAAACATAGGGGGTACTTTATTTAATAACTTTTTACGTTTTTATCGAATACGGGTCTAACGATTTTGATTAAACTGAGTATTTGATGCACTAATATGCCCGAGATTCGACTGAAAAAATTTCTTCAAAATTGATCAACCGGAGGGGGTACTTTACTTAATAAATTGTGTCCCACTTTTATGTGTTTTTTTTCATTTACCCAAAAACGGCTTTAACGATTTTGATCAAACTTGGTATTTAGTATATATATGTGACTGCAATGTGACAGTTCAAAATTGATCAATTGGAAGGGGCACTTAACTGAATAAATGTTGTCTCATTTTCACGTGTGTTTTTTATTTACTCAAAAACGGGTTTAACGATTTTGATCAAACTTGGTATTTGGTGTATGTATGTGCCCACGATGTGACAGTAAAAATTTCATCAACATTGATCAAATGGAGGGGGTACTTTACTTAATAAATTTTGTATCATTTTCACGTGTGTTTTTTATTTACTCATAAACGGCAAAGATAAGAAATGAATGTGGAAAGATTTGTGACTCTTTGAAGTGGCAATTAACAAAACACGCCAATTTCTAATCTAAATATGTTGGTAAGTGAAAGTTGTGTGTTGCGCGCACGCACCAGATTTTTTGTTTTTTTTTATAGAGTAGATATATAAATATAAATGACATTATACCGTTTCATTTTGATTATTTCCCATCTAAATAAATTATATTGCTAATAAATTAAATCATTATATATTATATCGGGTGCTTAAAGGCAGAGGTTATTACTTTTCCCCTTTAAAAACAAAGTTTTCGATAGTACTATCGATAGTTTTACATCACTACTTGTGATGAACTGTCTATGATAGACAGTTTAGGCGTGGAGGCCTGTGTGACACAAAATAACCCCTATTTTATTTTTTAACATATTATAATCACTCAGTTATTTGTTGAGAAGTTGAAAAGGCCTGGCATCACCTTCCATAGTTTCTCTAATAAGTATTGAATCACTTTCGCTGTACAGCGGCATTATCGAGTTACCTAGTTGGAAAGATATTGTTGTCCCCCTATCCCGTGGACCTGACATCTCCTATATTCCCCGGAGGATTGGAGAGGACATGGACTTGGAAGGCTCCCAAAAGGGGACGTTGAAGGAAGTTGGAGTGGCCGGTTATATATTAGAGGAGTTGGTAGGGGCTGCTAGTTGGGGCCATTAGTCGGTGGGGGCCGCAATATCCGACCCTGTCTATCCGCGCCTCTCTCCCATTTCTCTCTGTCTTTAATTCTCTCTTCTCTCCATAAATTACCGTTAATATATATTGTGTAATATTTAATATAATTCAGCAGAAGGTAACCAATTCGCAAAATATGCAAAAATGAGTTACATCGAAATGTGAAATACAAATTTTATAATAACACATTTTAAATTAAACTTTTAACCTAAGAACCACAGTATAGATTCTTAGGTTATAAGTTCAATTTCCCTCATAATTTTATATAGGTGTACAGTAGCACCCCCATTATCCGGGCCTCTATTAAGCGGGGTTCCGAGGAGCCAATTTTTTTTTTTTTTTGATAGGCTGTTTTTAATTTTATGGCATTTATTTTTTGTATATATAATACTAGCATTTCCCGTCGCGGCTTCGCCCGCGAGCCTTTAAAATCAATTCTGTGACCATTATCTTGGTATTGATCTAATATAATATGTTAACTGATGTTAAGGAGATTTAGTAGAATTTGAGCTTCCGGTAGGTGGAATGTTGGAGGGGGAAGCTGCCGGCTCGGTAGAAGAGACGAAGACGCGCAATGGAGAGAGTTCACTAAAACCGCCGATACAAAAAATGACTTGCTCGTCGTGAACGCTTCATTTTTCGGCTGTAAAACATGGTTTTCAACGCCCAATATGGCCTTTCGAGTTAAACTCGTCGTATCAAATTCTTTAAAATGAGTCCTAATTAGATATATTTTTTCGAAGTTCGAAAATAGATGTCCGTTAGAGTTAAACGACAATTTCGCCATTTACATTTTAGATATTCTTAGGGGTTACATTTTTGATATTCCTTTCTTAGTGGTTACCTACATCTCTTTTAAAATCTAAATTCCGAAGTTTCTAATCATAAGTAGTTTTTGCTCTGCGTTGAAACCTGTCAGTCAGGAAAAAGCCTCTTATATATATGGAGAAGTATATATATATATATATGGAGTAGTATATATATATGGAGAAATATATGGAAAAGAAATCGAAATAAACACGCACCATCCCCAATCATGGGAATCACAGTGTGCTTAATTTGATTACCACTAATATTTAAATAATCAGTAGCCATATTTTATGTGAATGTCTATTTTAATAATATTGTAACGTTAAATCGATATTCAAATAAAAACATATGGTTTAAAATCTCAACAATAGATTTCCGTTAGAGTTAAACGACAATTTCGCCATTGAAGCCCCTTAGGGGTTACATTTTTGAAATTCCTTTCTTAGTGGTTACCTAAATCGCGTTTAAAGTCTAAATTCCGAACTTCAAGTTTCTACCATTAGTAGTTTTTGCTCTGCGTTGATTCTGTCAGTCAGGACAAAGCCTCTTATATATATAGAGATTTGTTTAACCCTTTGTTACACGCGCCTCTTAGACTTTCATTCTTGCCCGCTAGCGGCACTGCGTGCCGCGTTAGTATTTTTCTTGATTTTTCAACATTTACGTTTTCTAAAAGCTACTATTTAAATACTTACCTAACATTTGATCAAAAGAATAAGAAGAGATATCTGTGAGACAGATAAAGTAATATAAACATTTTTATTTTTTAAAAATAAATAATTTCGTACGAAATAAATAAAAAGAACGAAAAAAAAAAAAAAAAACAGGAAACATAATAGTATATGAGAAGAATCGCGTACATTGTGAACACCGGACAGTTGTATTATTGTTTCTATGTTTTCCACATTCATGACATGGACCTTTCCTAGGTCCATAATGAGTCAAAAGTGAGATTTCAGTTTGAGTTTCTTATAGGTACAATGAGGCGTTTTACTATGTCTGTCGGTTTGTTTGATGATTTGAATGGTCCAAGTGGTTGAAGTCCACAATATATCTTAAAATTGTCGACGGAAAAGGTTTGCAGAATCCAAACAGTTCGTACACGCTATCGGCACGGGATGCGGCAAAAATGGACTTTTTCACTTCAACCAATTGCTAGACACTGCCTGTAAACCACAGAAACTCGGCTCCACCTTTCTCCTATTTTACGCAGACCCGATGAGGAATACTGTGGCGCTCATGTATTTGATTAAAGAAATTACCGCGAAAATTTAAAATTATCAAAATTGCGGCATGGAGTGCCGCTTAGCGTGTAACAAAGGGTTAAAAAAATGAATGCGTATATATTTTAACGATTACACAATTGTTAATTATCTATTGTTCTTAGAAATTAAGAAATAAAATTATTAATGGAAAAACACGGCAAGCTTGTATCGTATGATGTTATTTTTCCGGTAACTATTACTCGAATTCATATTCTATAAGTATCCATTTAAATACGAACTAACAAAATGTCGCAAAAAAGAAAACATGTCGTTTTCATAAATTAACCATTATAAAACAAATAGTAAAAGGTGAAAGTGTAAAAACATTGCCCCCTGAAATAGGAATCGGCCAGCAAACTGTTCGTGATATTATGATATAAGAAGAAAAAAGACATTTCCGACTTCGTATCGTCGTCGGCCCAAACATCGTGTCCTCTGAAAACAATAAAGAACTCTACATTAAAAGACCTAGATGAAGCTGCCAATCAGTGGTACATGCGAAAATGCGCTGAAGGACTTCGTTTGTTAATGAAAGTGATTTTCTGCATAGTTTGTTTTAATTAACCTTCTCTTCTGTCACATTATGTCAATGAAATGTTGTAATTCTATTATCCGGGGTTTTCGATTATCCGTGGACTCCTATACCCATTATTATCCCGGTAAAGGGGGTTCTACTGCCTATTTATTTATTTGTTTTGTTACTATATTGCTACGATGATAAGGAAAGCGCTTGTTACCAATTCTTGTGCATTTAAGAAAAAGCATTTTGAGTAAACCTTAAAAGTAATGGAAAATCTGCAACCTTTAAAAACAAGTGTTTAAGTATTTTCTTTTCTTTTTTTTCTTGAACCCAATTATATTCTACAATTTTTCCATCCCAAACTAAGTAATGTTATATGAAATAGTTGTATCAGAAATTAACTTTATTGTTCCTGGATAGATTGCCCTTATGTACACAATTGATTATAATTTACCTACTGCTCTTGAAAAGAAATATTTTGTTTGTGTAAGTTTGGATCTCCCCATTGGTATTAATCATTAATTTCTTACTCGACCCTCCGGTATTCTTGCTAGGGAATTATGTAGTGGGATAATCCCATCCTAATGTTTTACGCCTAAAACGCTTCAGGAGATGAAGGCAAAATCACATTACCAAACACTAAGAGACTAGCGTATAGTCACGTAGGTAGAGAGGGAATTACAGAATACGACTAAATCTTCCTGCTCTTTTCTTTAATACACGAGGTATTATGTCCAAGATAATTAATTATATATTGCTTTCTTTTACATTGAAATTTGATAATTTATAATTGGATAAAGTTCATCTAAACTACTTATATTTAATACATTGTCTAGGTCAATTTTGTGTTAAGGGGGGCAGGTTTGGGGAGGACAAATATATAGGAAGGTTGAAAGTTTATTAACATTTTTTATCAAAAAGTTATACAATCTGCCTCTTAATACACCTAATTATATAATATTTATTGAAACCAATTTAGACCCCATATTTATCCATACTCTTAAACTTCATTTAAATTATATTTTGAAAGTTATGAATACCCCTAACAGGCTCACTCTGGCTACCGCTATCGAGATTGTTAAAAAAACATCTTTCTTGGTTTAAAAACATATATTCACTTCTACAGACACATAATCTCCTACTGATAAATCTGGATAATTTAAACGACTGGCCATAGATCATTAAAATATTTATTAAGTCAACGGAATAGATAAAGTACAAAGTATACGGGATAGATTAAAAAATGACCACATAGAATCCGCTAAAAATTCATCAAGTAGTACTCTTTATAAGGTTTTATTTTTGAACTATCGGATAATGTCGAATATTTCAACAACTTCAAAAAAAAAAAAAAATGAAATTCAATGGATTATCAAGTTGGGGGGTGAACTGTTGTATCTGAGCTACCGGAGGTATTCATCAAATACGGCAAATAAATTGCAGTTTATGCAAGAAACAAGAAAAGGAAGATATACTCCATTTTATAGGTATTTGTCCGATATTAAATGAATACATGCGGAAATGGTTTAGAAAAAGTACATTAAACAGGATAGAAGTGATAAATTACTTGAATGGGAAAAATTGGATCTAATATAATATAATTAATTAATAGCATCAATATATTACTATTTTTTATTTTATTATATACTCTGTTTGTATGCAATTATAATTATAATATAATTTTTCATGTACTTTGTTATATTTGAAAAGATGTAATATAATTTACAATAAGCGAGATATGTAAATAAGCAATAGTTTACTAACTCAATGCTGAAGATTTAAATAAATTTATTTTGTAAATAAGCCACGGCTTTCCTCTAATGGCCTAATGCCAAGAGTATGTGTCAAAATATTTTTTTTATTTTTTTATGTATTTTTTTTTATAAATAAAGACATATTATTATTATTATTATTATTAATTGAATTAAGTTTCTTTGCATTAGAATCATGTTTTGATTTTATATTGCTATTGATAATTTTCGTTTTCCTTGGTAACCAAAAATTTGTTTAGTGCATAGTCCATATTTGGCACCTAGTGTCCCAATTTAGCCTAAAGGCAACTTTTTAAAAGAACGCAAAAATACGGTACTAGACTTTATTCTGAAAAAAAAAACAAATTTGTGTGTTTTCGAAAGTGGATAGATTGATCTCTCTGTGGGTTTAATTTCATGAAAATTGATTGTATACCTTCTGAGGTGTAGTAGTTTAACCCATAAATGGGCACCTTACCTTACAAGTACATACATACGTACCTTACATAATTTTAAATAAAATAAAATAACTACTTCCAACCTATAATAAAAATACACAACAATTTGTAAAAGAAAATATTGAATTAAACGGAGAGACCAGTATCTATTAGCAATTTCTTTTTCATTAGTATTCTGATCCTAGACAGGTTCAACTTCACCCGGAGTACTTCAATAGCTTTAAACACTTCTTTCTATAGTGGTCGTTAAGGCAATTAGTGCTAAATGGGACCTTTATTATAACTTTTTAAGTATTAAATTTTGCATTATTCAAAAGAAAAAAAAATTTTACTACGTAAGGTAAACAAAAAATGTAAATAAAAAAACTTAAATCGTCTAAATTTTTATTTCTTGCGTTTTTAATATTTTTTCATGCATTCTTTCTTATGAAGTCGGTGTTACATTTTTAGGTTTAACAATAAGATTTTTAGATTTTTTATTTTTTTTTTATTTCATACTCCTTGATATGTCTGAATCAATTATATAAATTATACTTTTGGGTTGTTTCAGCTCTGGAAAGGAAAATTTCCGTCCGGGCCCCGCGGGAGGAGCTGGTACAGAAGGGAATACTACTGCTGGACAGTCCCACTTCTCCTCTATCCGCACCTCTTCCCGGTAAGTTTATTTAAACATTTTTTTTATTTTTTATTTATATGATTTATTTATTTTGAGTCCGTCCGCGGATCAGAACAAAGAAAAGAAAAAGGGACTAAGAAAAACAAAAAATGTTGCGTATAAATGGGGGCAGAATTATATGTATAAGTTAGGCATTTTTATTAATCATTCGAATAATTAATGTTTTATTCTTTAAAATTTTAAAAATTTAAATCCAAGTCTTACTTTATTGACGGTCTTATCCTGTTTTTTTGTCTTCTCTGTATCACAGATACATTTCAAATCGTTTAAATGCCTACAAATATAGTTGTGAAATAGTAAAGTAAATAATGTATAAAATTTTCTCAATAAGATTTGCAAAGGCTAAGTTATACCTATTTTCGCTGTATATAGTTGGACTAAGACACAAGTCGATAACTTCTTATATATATTCTGCTATGGAATCACCCAGGAAGGCATAGAACGTTCCAAAAATGTAATCACTTACTAATAATACATCAGTGTAACTATTGCGAGCAGTTCTAGAACTTTTACAACGTAAAAATAAAAATATGTTTTGGTTTCAAGTCACAATAATTTAGAAGCTATTGTCATTAATTCAGTCTAATAATTTTGCAATCAATTTTAAATGAAGCAACTGACTTAAGGTAATAAAATAATAGATGGAAATGTAACTTCAAATACCTAGGATGTAGGATACCATCACTGTCTTTTAAATTTCTGTATTACCAAAAGTATAAAATATATAGTTTGGCAGGAAAATAACCTTAAATTAATATGATATTAATTAATAGCTAACTACAGTTATTGACACTCAGTACAGTTATTGGGTCCCCAACTTTAACTTAAAGAAATAGATAAACAAGTCCTAATTTTATTATAAGTCCTCTAAGTCATCTATGAAGTAAGACTTTAACAAACTAACCATAGGGAAGATTTCACAATTAAATCCACAAGGCGCCAATAAGTAGATTTGGCACTTTTAACAATAAATATGCAAAACTGTTGAACTTTTGACCCAAAAAAACCTCTTGAGTATTTATGAGGATAGATAATGAGGAGCTATAGGAAGTTTCTATTTGATCCCTTCATAAAAAGTATTTTTTTAATTTAACCACAGAAATGTAGTCTTGAGGGTGCCAATACCCTCATTTACCCTATTTACCCAGTACGGTTTACCCTATTTAACCTTCTTTAAGAGAAATTGGTGTAATTCAGTGAAAAATTAGAAAATTTCCGATTAACCGTAAATAATAAAATAAAGTAGTTTGTTTCTTCAATCGTCTTTTTTCAAAAGGAATGGATTATAAGATTTATATCAAATGCCCTTTTTCTCTCTTTTTTTAAAATAAAAATATCCCTCTCTGGCTTGTTCCCAACAAAGTTAACATTTCCCTAAACATTTTAATAACAAAGAGAAACTTTTCTTCACCAAAGTTTGTAAATTCATCGACCAGTTTTATTTGTCGTCAGAAGAACTTATTAACAAGATTCGCACCTTCAAAAGTCCTTGATTATAACTCAATGGAACTTAATCTTTTTGAAGAACGTTTCTGTAATTTGGGCCCAATTGATAAATCTTAATTATTCTTTTGTTCAATGGTTTAATATTTATTCCATAATTAGTGAAAAGCTTGTTTTATGTTTTATATTACATTAATGATTTATGACTTTAGTTGAGTTGGATTAAAAAAAACTTGTTGGAACGGAGTTGTGTAAACATTTATGAAACTGAGCCGTTTTATTATTTATTACAATCGATTGTGTCCCTGGCTGAATATTGGCGATATTATTCAACATCGCCTCTTAATAATGGGGTTTTTAATAGGCTATTTGTTTAAATATAAGTTTATTTTACTAAAATAAATTACTATTGCTTATAAAAAAAAAATCAATTTGTTTTTAAGATTTTCAAAGATTTATTACGAATAATTAATGTTATATTGTCGTTTCAGAAAATTTTATATCAAATTGCCCATAATTTATACATGCTAATTTATTTATCTTTGTGTGCAAGTAAATAAATGCTTATTGAATGAAGCTATTACTTTATGGAACGGGGCCATGTCACTGCTAAATCTAGAAACGTTATAGGTCACTGTTATACTAATGCAATAGATTGCATAGGATATTATATATTACAGAACGCTTTATCTATTAACATAGAGTATCACTGTATAGTATTATTATTATTATTAATTTAGGCTTTTCATTAAATTTCCATTTTGGTTTATAAAAAATGTTTATATAATATTATATCCATAATTTTTCATTTCATTTTACTGAGCACTTTTTGTCCCTTATAATAAAAATATTTTTAGAGCGATGAAATTATAAATATTGTATAATTAAATAGATGTGAAATATTTTTATTTTTTTTTTATTTTTATTTTTTTTTTTTTTACAGCTTAATTTAATGCGAACAATTTTTGTTGAATAAAGGCATTCATTTCGTTTGATACCTTGTACAAAAGTGGATACTGTAATTTCACGTCAAGGTTTATGAGTTCTGGGAAACTTTTCATTTAAATATAAAAATTAGGAAAGACTCATAGGCATTGTAGATTCAAATAATTATATCGCATCCCTATCATAAGTGCAGTAGGTGGTCTGATAGAATTTACTAACTACTTATGCCTAAATAACGTCCAAATAAAATTAATCCAAAAAATAATATGTATCTTATAAATGAAATTTCGTTATTAAATCAAAGTTAAATAAAATTAGCTTACTTAATATAAAAATTTGTTGGCAACAGACTATATTAGTTGTTTATATTCCTTATAGACTTTTTTTTTTTTTTTTTTTTTTTTTTTTTTTTTTTTTTTTTTTTTTTTTTTTTTTTTTTTTTTTTTTTTTTTTTTTTTTTTTTTTTTTTTTTTTTTTTTTTTTTTTTTGGCATTGGATAATTTTCCATACAGCCACCCGTGTGCTTTAATATTTACTCATATGTATTATATATGAGTATGTATGATATACACACTCATATATATATATATTTACACCATATATAAAATATATGCTTCTATATTTTAATCGACGAATATTAAATATATTTATTTATTGAGCGAAGGTATTTTGATATATTAATGATTTCCTCTCTTTTGTTTGTAGTTAGTAATTTTTTATATTGCATATCGTAATTATCCGTATTTGTCAAATTAAGATATTTTTTCCTCTGGTTTTTGTATGCTGGGCATTCCAAAATTATATGTCGAAGGCTTTCTCTTTGCTTGCATTTATCGCATTCAGAAGTATTTTCAACTCCTATCCGTTGCAGGTAAGCTTTACATAACGCGTGATTTGTTCTCAACCGAGAAAAATTTTTTACCATGTCCTTTGTTAAGTTCATTTTAAAAAACCACGGTTTATTTAAAATTTGTGGTACATGATTTTTATAAAATCTGCCAGTGTTTGATTCCTGATAGTATTTTGACCATTCGTTTATCGTATCTTTTCTAATCATTAAATACCAATCTGAGTAAGGTACTTTTATGCCAGTTATTTGCGGAAGATCAACGGAATTTTTAGCGAGGAGATCAACCTTCTCATTTTCTGGAATTCCTACGTGCGCCTTAATCCATATAAATATTATCTCCTTGCTTTGACCTACTGCATAAAAATGTTCCTTAATTATGTCAACCAAAATATTATTTTTATCAATATTACTATTATTTTTTATTGCCAATAACGCGCTCATACTATCTGTTAATATTACAAATTTATTGTCGTCTGATTTATTTACAAATTTCAGCGATTGCAGTACTGCATATAATTCGGCGTTGTAAACAGATACATTGCTAGGTAGTTTGTATTGTGCGGTATATTTATACTTAGGGACGTATATTGCAGAGCCGGTATTATCGATTGTTTTGGACCCGTCTGTGTAAATATTGATGTGTTGAGGCCAGTTATTTGTTAGAAAGGCTTTTAAGTCTGCATTAATGGTGACAGGGTGTGACGAATATAGTTTATTATTAATTATTATAGTATATGTTTGAAATAGCATATCATATTCAAGTGAATATACTGGTAGCATATTACTGCTAAATACATTTTCGGCTACGGATTGATATTTTATGAAACTATTGTAGATAAGAGGGACATATTTTTTCTTTTTCCAATAAGACGAAGTTAAAATAAGGATGCTTAGTGACACAATCTTGCTATAGCATTTGCTATTCCTACATTTGATTTTAAAGAATATTCTATCCGCTAATTGTTGTCTTCTTAATTTTAAATAGGTTTCCCCCGCCTCATTATAAAGCACGTCTATTGGAGTAGAATTTAGCAATCCTAAACACATTCTTAAGCATCTATTTTGTATAATATCTAATTTCTTTAATGTACTATCACACGCTTCGCCATAAATTATAGCCCCATAATCGAACATTGCCCTAATCGTACTCCTATAAAATAATAACGACATATTGGGATCGGCCCCCCACTTATTGTTCGTACAAATCATTTTTAGTGGTACCATTAATTTTTCAGCTTTTTTTTGAATTTCTGTTAAGTGCTGGTTCCAATTTAATTTTCTTTCGAAGCGGAGACCTAGAAATCGAACGGAAGTAACACACGGGAAGTTAATCCCTGCCAGCTCAACTTGATCTCCTAGGGGAAAAGTTCGTTCTCTACTAAAGGGGCAGACCACCGACTTAGAAACTGATATGCTCAAACCTGTATCAAGCTGCCATTTTTTTAGACCTCTTACTGCTTCTTCTAATAACTCGAGGCAACGATTGATTTTTTTATGTGTGACATATAGACAGGTGTCATCAGCGAATTGTAGTATAGCTACCTCTTCTGGTATGTATTTTCTTAGATCGGCCGCGATTATAGCGAAAAGTAGTCCACTAAGAATTCCACCTTGCGGTATCCCATTCTGTGCCATTCTCGTCCCAATTATGTTATTTTTGACCTTTAAAAATAATTTTCTGTTACTAATTAGGTTTAGAATGAATTCAATAATTTTTCGGGGAACGTCAATGGCTTCCATTTTTTGTGAAAGTATATGTATAGGTATTAAATCGTATGCTTTTTCAATGTCCAAAAATAATCCTACTGTTTTTTTACCTTCCGTAAAACCGATATTTATGCTAGAATGTAGTATTAATAAACTATCTATGCTTGACTTCCCTTTCCTAAAACCATACTGATAATCGGGTAATTTATTTTGAGATTCCAGCCACCATTCGAGTCTATATTTAATCATTCTTTCGAACGTTTTAAGTATACAAGAGCTTAATGAAATGGGTCTGTATGATGTAGCCCATCTCGGGTCCTTTCCTGGTTTTAGAATAGGTACTACACAATATTCCCGCCATGAGTCAGGTATTAAATTTGTTTTCCATATATTATTAAATATTTTTAATAATACTATTTTTAGATGTTTAGGCAATTTGTCTAGCATTATATAATGTATATTGTCTTTACCAGGAGCGCTGTTGGCATTAGTTTTGATTGATTTTAGGAGTTCTGCCAAGATAAAATTATCTGAAAGTCGCTTATGATTTTCCTCATTTCCCTTGTCGTTTTCACTTTTAAGTGTGATTTGAGGCGCAGCTAAGGGAGGGGCTAAAATGTCTAAAAACTCCTCGCACCAATCTCCTATGAGAGGGGATAGTCTATTAGAAAGTTTTCGATTTTTCAAAATTGATAATTTTTCCCATACCTCTTTGATTGGGTTGCTTTTATTTAAACTCGAAGTAAACGTTCGCCATGATTCCTTCTGTTTAGTTCTCGTGACCCTTTTGAATTCAGCGTCCGACCTTTGATATTTTATTAAATTATTAGTTGTAGGATTATTTTTATAAATCCTAAAGGCCAATTTCCTTTGACTAAGGAGTCGCCCGCATTCGTTGTCCCACCAGCTTTTACTGAATTTTTTATTGAAATACGCCTTATATGAGGGAATGCTGCTCTCGCATGCATTATTTAGAAATTTAAAAAATTCGTCGTATGTGGGGTTATCCGGAAGTAATGAAGAATGCTCTAGGGTAGTTTTTTCGAATTCGGACCAATTAGCTGATTTAATTTGCCACTTTCTGGTAGAATAATTGTAATTTGTAGCTTCATCCTTTTTGTATCGAATTTCTATAATTATGGGAAGATGATTAGAACCCAGAGGATTATCGTGTACTTTCCAAGAGCAAGTGTTGGTGGACGTTAATGTAATGTCTACTGCGGTATTTCTTTTCTGGCGGATGTTGTTTATTAAGGTTGGGGTGCCATCATTTAAAAGTACGAGATTAGTTTTTTCTATTGCTGAAACTAAATTTTCCCCTTTCTTATCGCATGAATCACACCCCCATTGATAATGATGGGCGTTTGCATCTCCTCCGATTATTACGGGTTGTTGAAAACTCATTAAAAGATTTTCCCAATTATTTTTTGTGGCTTTGTTACCCGGTTTTGCATAGAACGACATAATATTTAATTTATAATTTTTGTTTATAGTTATTCTTGCAGCAACTGTATCTATATCTTTAATTTTATGATAATCAGATATTTCTTCAAAATGATATTTCGATTTTATTAATATTGCAACACCTCCATAACCGTCATTTCGATCCGTTCTTACAATATTATAACCAGGAAAATTTACATATTTACCTGGTTTGAACCAGGTCTCTGAAATAAGAGCAATATCAATTTTTTCTGTAAATAAAAAGTAGTCTAAACTATTTTTGTTAGAAATTGCCGATCTGGCATTCCACTGTAATAATTTCAATGAATTAATCATATATATTTTTATTTTATATTGTATTATAGAATTCTTTACTGATGTATATAATATTGTCTATTATTATTATTTTTATTATTATATCGTTACGGATAAATGTTTAGTTCTGTCTTTTATCATATTTTTAATTTCGTCTTCGGTAACATTTTCATTTTTGCTTACTAAAACGGTATTTACCACTGCGAGAAGTGCATCCGTTAACATATTTAATTTATCTTCTTTTCTTAAGGTAATTTCTTTATCCTTGTACGATTTTTCTTTATATGGATTTTCTTTGATAGGCTGAGGCGGAAATAAGGGAACGGAAAAATCTTTAATGATATTTCCTCTTTGATCCGAATTGTTATTTTCTTTATTTGGGCTCGAGATTCTTTGTCTTTTAACCACGGTAATTTTATTTCTAACGTAATTTTTCGCTTTATTGGTCGAATTGTGCTTTGATTGTTCTAGAGTTGGAAAGGCATCCGGAGCATTTCTTAACGCTACCCAACTGTACGATTTACCTTCGATTTTGGCCCTTGCCTCAATATAAGTCAGGTTAAAATTGCTCATTTGCTCCTTAATATTGACCTGTTTAATATATTCCTGACAAATTTCTTTAGCCAATGGAGAATGGTTTCCCTTACAATTTATGCATTTCAATAACGTATTAGGTGGACATTCCTCGGTTTGATGTTTTTCCGAACATTTTCTACAGCGTGTTATTGTACTTTTACACTGGGTAGTACTATGCCCATACCGTAAACAATTGAAGCATTGAATTACTGATTGAATATACGGATGGACTTCGCATCTAACGTGATGAATCGTAATATATCTAGGCAGGAGTTGACCTCTGAACGTTACTAATACCGATCTCGTAGGTTTATAGACAACAGAGTTAGTTTCTTTATTAATAATTTTTTTATTAAAGCGTCTCACATTAACAACTTTTTGAGTGTCAGCATACGGTGTTTTTATATTTTCCAAGATTTCTGAATCTGATAAGTCTAAATCTACATCCCGAATAACTCCTTTCTTTTCTAAAGTGAAACTCGGAATATAAGCTTTAATTTGTTTTTCTTTTATCTTTTCCGATTTTACTAAAGCGTTTGCTTGTTCCCCTAGCCGGGTCTCTATTTTAATCCTGTTTCTACCTATTTTATATATATTTAAAATATTATTGTATATTTCGGGGCAGGCACTATGCAAAAGTTTTCCTATGGACATAGGATGTAATCTACCTATCCCTGCTCCTTCTGTAGAAGTACTTTCTATAAAAACAAAATATGGTCCTAAATCAGTATTTTCGTAGTACCTTTCCGTTCTAAATTTATTAATTTCTAAATTAACGTTAGGTTGGGGATTTATTTTATCCGTCGAATTATCCATTTCTACTTCTAAAATAGCATCCTTATTTATTTCGTTAGATTTAATTAATTGTTTATTACTGTCCTCCAAATCTGGAGGAATTTCTCCTCTCCCATCGCTACTCATCGACATTTCAATAGTATTTTACATACCAAAACTAAATGCAATAAAACAAAAACAAAAAAAAATTTTTTTTTTTTTTTAAATAACCCAACTCAAAATATTATACTTATTAACTAAAAGAAAAAGAAAACCAATCGATATAAAACTAAATTAAAACTCTTATCTGAATATCCTTTTGGAGAGCAGCAGGTAAACACCTAGATCCGTACAGCTCGGCTGTTGACTCTAGACTGTCCTTATAGACTTGAATAGGAAATTCATGACGTTTTCTGTTCTAAATATGAAATCTTTCATAGCCGATACGCAAACGTGGAGTATTTTTTTTGTTTTATATAATTTATTTTAAACCTCAAAATTTCATATAACCATTTCTTTAGGTTTTCTAAAAAGTTTACTGAAGTTTCCTAGGTTTTTGTTTTTTCTTAAGGTTAATAATTGAGTCGTTATTCAACTTTTACGTCGATATAACTCAATCTAATTATTCAGAGAAACGAACGTTTCGGTTGAAATACGTCTCCAACTTCCTTGGTCTTTTGGCTGGCATCCATAGTTTATTTTTATTTCTGTCCCTTATTAAACTTCCGCCTCAACATCTTAAGAGATACACGAGGCCCTGATGAAGACACTTTCTATCTTAGTCCTGACTATCGCATCTATTTCCGTAACTATCGTAGTCTTTACATTTGCGTGTTCAGAATATCGGTTACTGTCTTGACAGTACTGAAATTCTTATTTTAAAAAGCCTCAGTCAGTTATTTAATCAATATTTTACCATCCTACAGTAGTGTGGATATAACATAGACCAACCTTATCATTTAATTTAGGCAATTTCTAACGGACATTTTTTTTTAATATTTTTTTTTTTTTTTTTTTTTTGTTAAACAAGAATCAACTAAACTTTGGGAAAACAGATTTTATGAACATATATAAAAAGAACGTTGGAGCTATAAATATTTTTTTTTAACTACTTAATATCATATAACCGTCGCGAGGGGTCACCTGTGGTGTTGTGGTTAGCATGGCAACCTACAATACTAAAGATCGCGGGTTCAATTCCAGCGGTGGCCCTAGGATTTTTTAATGGGAGTAAAAAATCCTTAGCTATGCCGTCCCTCGGATAGGACTTAAAATGGAGGTCCCGAGCCTGTACGATGTCAGGTACTCGTTAAAGATCCCTATCCTAATTATATCTGGATAGGCAAAATTTAGGACTCCCACTGTAGCATCGTCCGATTAGCCTATGCAGCATAAAAATAGACGTTAAACAAACAAACAATATCATATAACCATATCTGTTTTAATTTTATTTTTTTAACTTTCGTGATGAATTATTCACTTAATGAATCGTTGTGTCTAATATGATTGTGCTAGTAATTCTTAAAGTTTTTTTAACAATAGTAATAAAATATTTTCTATATGAAAGGCTTCCATTGAAAAAATTATCCATTCATTTCGTTCAGAATGTTTAGCGTTATTTTTTTATACATTCGTTATACATTTTCTTTAGTCTATCATACATTCAAGAGAATTCAGCAATAGTTTATAAACATAAAGATTCATTTGCATAACGTGGTTATATGTCGCTTGAATTATTTTATATTTTTTATTAAATTCTTTTGAACAAAGTATTATATAATGTTTGCATTTAAATGTGAATATTCATTTTGATTTTACTATTATAATTTAATTATTCAAAGATTATTGGAAATGTTTCTTTAAAAAGTGTTCCACAGGAGCTCATATCAGAATGCTAGATGCTCATGCCATCTAGCGGTAGAATGGTGAAATGTGAGTTTCCCGGTATATTCGGTAGAAAGCGCTAGCACGCAGATTGCTGCCTAATTTGGGGGGGAAAATTAAAAATATCTCTACTATTCGTTAGAACTTGAATGAACTATAATTATTTATATCCTTATTATATTATTTCAAATTGATAATTTTACTTGATTTTTAAATTGGTTTTGACTCCTATTTTATAAAAATATATCTGATGCAGCTAATATAATGGATACATTTTAGAATCAGTATTAAAGTTGAAGTTTATAGTTCTTCATACTTATGTTAAATTCCAATATGGGAATATTGAGCATTAAAGAACTCTCAAATGGTTATTCTCTAATCGTAAGAACTGTTAAAAACAAAAGAAGCCTTTTTGCTATGTCCATAAAAATATTTAAGTGCTCCCTATACCTACAGCACTATTATATACAAATACCCAATTCATTAACAGGTTTAATAAATTCAAGGTAGTTTGAAATAATAAACCCTTTATCATTGTGATAATCTCCGCTATCCAAAGAGTTTTTCGAAAAAATAAATATTCTAATAGTTAATACACATTACAGCAGTCCAATTAGTGTGGCACCTGTGTTATAGTTGTTAGCATGGCAACCTACAATACTAAAGGTCGCAGGTTCGCGCCTAGGATTTTTTAATGGGAGTAAAAAATCCTTAGCTATACCGTCCCTCGGATAGGACCTTTAAATGGAGGTCCCGAGCCTATACAATGTCAGGTACTCGTTAAAGATCCCTATCCTATTTGTACCTGGATAGGCAAAATTTAGGATCCCCACTGTAGCATCGTCCGATTAGCCTTAGTGGCAAGTGTGATGAAATGGCAAAAAGTGACGTGAAATCAAACAAACTAACAGCAGTCGAATTTTTATAAATATTACGCCTTGCGTATAGATCGGCTTGGTCACCCTTCGTCACGGTTCGTCGCTTAGATATTTGTGGATACATTATTTAGAAGTAATAATAACACTAAAATTAATGACCATTTTTTAAAAATAAAAATGTCAATATTTTTTCACTCTCAAAGCAATTATTATACACAGTTAGTATGGTATTTTAAACCGAATAATTAAAAAAAAAATCTTTTAAGTCCTTTAAGTTTTACTTCTCCTTTAAATTTGAATTGTCTTGGTTTGACATGTTAACTCAATTTTAGTATTTTTTTTTTACATTTCAGTTTGAACATTTCTATTATTCTATAATGTAGTTATTTTAAAATAACTACATGCACAATAAGTGAAAATTAGTCAGCAACTTATGCTAGTATTTAATACCAGCATCATAGAATTTCGTATGAGCTCTAAAACACACACCAGCTTGAGTTGGCTTGGATAAAGGTATGTAAATTAGATGTGTGTAGCAGTCACTCTGCCATCCCGTTTGTTGCATGTGAGGTATTGATTTGTTTTAGGTGTGTCAAAGCGGCTACGGTGGTAACTTGGGTTAGATATCACATATTCAGCGAAATATAACGCCATTCAGATTATGGTATAAAGTTCAATTGCTTTGCTTAACTATATTTAAAAGAAATTTACTAATGAAATTTACTAATGATTTTAAAGATTTACTTGTTTCTGTATCACAAGTACATTCAGTCCCTACTGGCATGTTTTTCGTATTTGTCAAGAATGTATATGCAGTTGTTATTACATTCATTTTTTTACGTGTTCGTTTTTAAAATTTGAACTTATATAATTTGAAAGCTAACCCTATTTGATTTTAAATATTTGGAGGTTATTACATATTTTGTGTTTATTTTAAGATATCCCTCTATATTTAGTCAAAATGCATATGATCAAAAGAAAAGATAAAATATACGATTTAATACTTAAAACTGGCACTTCAGGTAATATTAAAGCAGGATAAGTCCTTATGGTCTGAGATAGAAGTTATTGCTGATTCAACTTACCTCAAATGTCTGAAGGAATGTCTAATGAATATTTATCAAATTATATAATTAGTTATTTCACATAATATGAAAAAATAACAATTTAATATATATTATAATTACGTTCCTAATTAATATTCTCCTGAATCACATTAAATAAATACTTTTTTTTTTAACACATTTCTGCATATTTGGAGGTTGGGTTTTGGGTTTATTTTACATATCGTCGTGGATACTGCAAAGGGTCTTATTTCACAAATTTTCGATTTTATTGAAAAACGCAACTTTAATTGGATTTTTAATCAAAATGAGGAGCTCTAGGTTCCTAAAAGACGAAATATGTCACCAGTCACAGAAAAGAAGAATCATGCCCAGTAAAAATATATTCGAATTTCAAGATTCGCCTGGTCATTAATCCTGAGTGACACCAGCCTATAAGGAAAATTTAAACTCTAACTCAAAAAATGTTTCAGAAATGAATATAATTACAATTTTAATGTTTTTTTATTCAATTATGAAACACAAAAACTAAAAAAATGAATTGTAAATAAGATTATTTTTTTATTCTCCTGAAAATCAGCTGTTAATTGACCTCACGACCTTTTGCAATTTCAACGACGATATATAGATATTTAGTAGAAATAGAAAATATGAAGTAAGTTGTTAATAAAACGATTTGAATCCGAAAACTCGAAATTCAGATAATTTTAGAGTAGGATAACGAAATATTCAAAGACGGAAGTCATTGCCAATTCAATAATTGAGTTAAGTTATTGAATTGGTTTCAAATTAAGTTCTTTACTTCGTAGCAGTGTTGTCCATGTATATCGATGTGGCAGTGTTGTCCATGTATATCGATGTGGCAGTGTTGTCCATGTATATCAATTTCTTCTTTTTCAAAGTTCTTTATATTTTAATAACATTCTATTTATAAAATATGATTAATTATGTCAGTAGAAAATAACTAGTTAAATGTTAATTACCAATAGTTATGAAAGATTCTTTTTTAAAAAGGCAATTAAATTATTAATCAAACAAATATTTTAGAATGATTACTAGTCAGGATCTTCAGTTAAAACATTTATTTTGATTCCAAACAAGTGGATCTTCGTCAGGCCAAAAAAGTCGTAAATTTTGTCTATTCAGAATAATGAGGATAGGGACCTTTAACGAGTACCTGACATCGTCCAGTCAGTTAAGTTAAGTCGCGGAAGCCAGGAGGGGGGGGGGGGTAAATATTTTTTTCTTAATTTTTGCTACCATATGGCAACACTGTCAATGAACTTTTAAATTTTAAAAATCATAATTGTATGTGTGAACACGTGGAATTGTTAACCTTATATAGAATTAATAAAATAGTGATTTCAATCTAGGTTTTGTTCTTTATTGTAATAAGAATTTATTGATTGGTGCAATTAGAAGTACTAAAACTTATTCTATTAATTTCACTTATATTCAGCGTACCTAAATAATATGTGGCTAATACTTTTTTCCACATCCACATTAAATAAATACAAACACATGCGTACATTTAAGCAGTTAATTTAAGAATTCATATGAATTAAATAATATTTTATTAAAGTTCAGAAATATTGCTTTTACATTTTTTTTTCTTCTGTTAAATATTTTTTAAATTAGCTTTTGTTTTACAAGAAAGCTGGGGGCTTAGTGGATACCGTTTAGTCACAATTATAAATTCAAAGTGTAATTTAAGTTCCACTTTTTGTTAGGAAAGAGAATTCTGAGAATCTCACACCCTTTAAATAAGGTCTTCCTCGTATTTCGTTTGCTTTGTAAATCTCTGGAACCCTTTTTTTTATTTTACCTTAGTTTAATCTTTTGTTTAGCAAAAATACCTTTTACTTTTTTAAATCTGAATTTCGTTAGAAAATAAAAATTTTAACGTTAGCAGATTATAAAAACATGTAATTATATTTATACAACTTGCAAGCTCTTAGACGCAGTCCACAACACAGCTCTCAGAATTTGTACGGGAGCACACCGTACGTCTCCAATAGAAAGCTTATATATTGAGTCAGGAGAGCCTTCTTTAGACATGCGACATATCTGTAATTATACACTACTAACATATCTGTCATTGAAATATGTCTCCAAATTGAAGGCATGCTTAGACCACCCATTGAACTCAGTTCTGTTCGGCGAAGATCCAGACGGACGTGGACTTAAGGATGTGAGAACAAAAGCCTTCAACCAAAGGATTCATAAATCGCTAACAGAACTCTGTTTGAATTTAAACTCAATTCACCCAAACATTAACATTACAGTTCCTGAGTGGTTAAATAGGCAGCCAAAAATAAACAAGTCATTGGCAAATGTCTACAAAGAATGCATATGCCCATCCCAAATCAAAGGCTACTTCATGGAACTGATCCAACAGTAAGCAAATCATATGTTAATATACACCGATGCATCGAAGACAGCGGACGCAGTTGGATGTTCGGTGGTAACTGATTCAGGAAGGTATCTGTACAAGTTGCCAGGAGAATATTCAATATTCTCAGCCGAAGCAACAGCCGTTAGAGAGGCCCTCAACCTGTGTGAAAATATTGCCAAACTTGACACAGTCATAATAACAGATTCGATGTCAGTAATTAATGCAATAGAAAGCCACCAGCCGAAACATGTTTTTATTCGAGAAATTAGAAACATGTGGTGGAGGCTATGTCAAGAAGGCAGGAGCATTGTTTTCGCCTGGGTCCCTTCGCACTGCGGAATACCAGGTAATGAAAATGCCGATCATGCTGCACACATGGCCCGTACTAACA
Source organism: Aelia acuminata (assembly GCA_911387785.2). Classification (NCBI taxonomy): domain Eukaryota; kingdom Metazoa; phylum Arthropoda; class Insecta; order Hemiptera; family Pentatomidae; genus Aelia; species Aelia acuminata. The sequence goes on along the minus strand of OU426982.1, from coordinate 30,004,979 downwards.
GTGCACCAATATTCCAAACGTTCATCAATATCACAAACGAAGATTGGTGCAAATCCATGATGTGCAAAATACGATGCAAATGGCAAGGCAGTTGGAGAATACCACATTCGAAATTGTCAGAGATCAAAGACGGACCAACCAAATGGAAAACGAGCTCACGGATTTCCAGAAGAGAGGAAACTATTTTGTGCAGACTCCGCTTTGGGCACTGTGAATTTTCACACGGTTACCTGCTGAGAGGACTTGAGGCCCCAACCTGTAAACACTGCCATCCCACAATACTTACAGTAAAGCACATCCTCCTGGAATGTCCAAGATTTACCAGGATTCGACGGGAATTGAAAATGGGAAATAATCTCAAGGAGTTGTTGGGAGACATGGAGGACTCGGTGAAGGTAGTGATATCTTTTTTAAAGAAGATAAAACTGTACAATCAAGTTTGAATCGAAAGCGTTTTTGCCAATGACCCTACCGGGTAGAGGCAATAAATAAATAAATAAATATTTAGAAAAAATATACAGATTTTTTGATTTCATTGAATATGTTTAAATTATTTTTTGAAGTAATTTATTCATAGTAAAGTAGGATGTTTGTTTTTTTTAATTTAATGCTTCAAATATGCATACTGCGAAAACTGCATAGAATTCGGAAAATATGGCCCCCGAATGGCAATAATTTTTAAATTTATCAATCATATAGTTTGACATGTATTGACATAAGTATAGAAATAAACGTCAAAAATCATATTATTTTTATCATTGGGACGAAAGGTGATAATTATGAACTTTTGTTATCAGTATTCGAGCTGCTGATAACTGTTAATTATAAAACAAAATAAATAAAGAAGTTGAAATCGAAATCTAGACTTTTTGTTCGAACAAATTGTTCCAGTACATAGTTCAGAATTTTCTACGCTTGATGGGGACCTTCAAGATTGTTCTAATTTGGACAAAATATACGGAGCGGTGGACTGGAGAGTTAGTTTTATTCTGAAGCTCGAATCACATGGTTATATTTGTGTTACTGTATCGTTACAAGTTGATACTTTTTGTAACCTTATTCGTTATTTGACTATTTATAAGACATTGTGAATTACAGTACTTTGCGGAAGATATGTTGGGTAAACCATACAGGTATTGGCACTCAGTACATTTATTAACACCCCAACTTTAACTTAGGGAAATAACTAAACAAGTCCTAATTTTATTTCAAGATATACATGAATCAAATGTTTGAAGGGTCCTCTAAGTCATATATGAAGTAAGACTTTAACAAACTAACCATATGGAAGATTTCACAATTAAATCCTCAGGGTGCAAATAACTAGATTTGGCACTTATAACAATAACCATTGAAGTTTTAACCCAAAAAAACCTCTTGAGCCTTTATAAGGATAGTTAAAGAGGAGCTATAGGAAGTTTCAATTTGATCCCTTCATAAAAAGTATTTTTTTTTAATTTAACCACAGAAATGTTGTCTTAAGGATGTGAATAACTGTACGGTTTACCCTACTCTTGATTAATTTAGAAATATAAATGAACTATTGATTAACCTATGTTGTACCAGAGATTCTTTTACACATCATTAACATTACTACTTTTTCAGTATATTATATATATTATTATGAGATTTTTTTAAATGAAACATTTTGATATTTAAGTAATTTATAATGTTCCATGTTATTGTAACACTTACAAGGGGACCACGTCGCATTTCCCTCTCCGATTTTGATGAAATGTTTTTTTGGTGATTCAACATCGAAAATAAGTCGACACGTGTCCGGCCGTTCCATTGAATGGGCCATCTGGACCGAGAAATTAAATGTTTTAGGTTCAAAAACCGTTAAAATTGGCTTTCACAAAACAGTCATTGCTCCATTCTACCTGAACCAATTTTAATGAAACTTTCAGGGATTCTTCTACTTGAAAATATATTAGTAGAGATGAGAGATGGTCAACTGTTCTTCAATTACGATAGGTTATGGTAAATGATGGTCAGGATTTTCAGTTACAATGATATTTATTATGGTAAGGCAACGTTTCGATCCAACTTGTGGATCTTCATCAGGGCTAAAAGAAAACAAAAATATGAGTATCTATGCTAGAGGGTGACAATAAATGGATACCTCTAATACATTTCAGAACTGATAATAATATAAAAGATGGTGTATACATAAATATTAAAATAAGAGGCTGGTTAACAAGATAAAATAGACTCTGTATTTACCTACTGAGTCCAGGTGGATACTAAGACTAAAGGTAAAAATAAGGTGAGAGGTAGTGGTAGGGGGTTAGTTTGCCGACTTCAAAGGTTTATGGCGGGGAAATCCAACGCTTTTGAAGTGAAGGCACATGACAACTGAGTGAACAAAAATATTTAAAAACTAACAAAATATATGGTACTGTATACAAATAGTTGTGTCTGGACTGAATAATAACATAAAAATGAGATAATACATAATGTAACAATGCATAAAAATTTGGAAAATATACAGAAAGAAGCATACAATACAAAAAATAATAATAGTACAAGAGGTATAGAGATAATTGCAGGTACCTATGAAATCAAAACTAGGATTTGAGGATGCAGAAGATGTTAGAATAAGTGGATGAAATTATCTCATTATCTGTTTTGTGATTTACCGGGTTATTTGTTTGTTGGATTTCCCCACCATAAACCTTTGAAGTCGGCAAACTAACCCCCTACCACTACCTCTCACCTTATTTTTACCTTTAGTCTTAGTATCCACCTGGACTCAGTAGGTAAATATCAGAGTCTATTTTATCTTGTTAACCAGCCTCTTATTTTAATATTTATGTATACACCATCTTTTATATTATTATCAGTTCTGTAATGTATCCATTTATTGTCACCCTCTAGCATAGATACTCATATTTTTGTTTTCTTTTAGCCCTGATGAAGATCCACAAGTTGGATCGAAACGTTGGCTTACCATAATAAATATCATTGTAACTGAAAATCCTGACCATCATTTAACCTATCGAAAATATATTAGATACGTCGCTTTTGTCGCTATTAACCCTAGTAAGGCCAGAGCGTCACATCAACACAATTTACTAACGCAAGCCTCAACAAGCATCAACTTTGATGTGATTCTCTGGCCTTACTAGGTTGAATTGCGACAAATCCGGATACGCGTGTCTAATATATTTTTATGTAGAAGAATCCCTGAAAGTTTTATTTAAATTGGTTCAGGTAGAATGGACAGTTTTGTGACAGTCCAGATGACCCATTCAATGGAACGGCCGGACACGTGTCGACTTATTTTCGATGTAGAATCACCAAAAAAAATTTCATCAAAATCGGAGAGGGAAATGTGACGGGGTCCCCTTGTTAGGTGGATTTAAATAATTTTTATAGGACGAAACTATGCCACATAAACTCAAGTATAATGAATAAAAATAAAAACTCAAATTATCTAGAAGGTTCCAAAAAGTATCATTAACTCGTAACAACACTTTTAACACGAACGTAACCATATGATCGATCTTCAGTTCAAGACTGACTCCTTCATCCACCACTCTGAAATGGAACTGTCTGGAAGGGTCTAGGCCATCGTAGATTATTCCCTAACATTCACGAACATGTACCAACACAGTTTGTTCCAATTGTGCCAACAACAAGTCCAGAACTCTTTTAAATTATACGTTTTGTGTTTTGTTGCGCGTTACATTATTTTTAAAAATGTCTACGATAGTTCAAAGTTTTTATAGTATGTTTTTTTTTTACTTGAAATGATTCACTCCAATTAGAATCCGACTAATAGACCCCCCCCCCCGAGGGTTATAATTTATAACTTCAGCAATCATCTATTTTTGACATATTTCAGCACTGATGAAACTCCTAAAATTTATATTATTTTTACTCTTAGGGCCAAATGGGTTCAATAATTAACTGTTGAAACCACCTAATGGGAAAGATTTAAGTGGTTTGTAATGTTTAACGTTCTGATGTTAATGGAACCAGATTATGGGAATAAACACATGTCGTTTAATGATCAATTGCATATTGCATTTGATAATTTGAACTAATCCTCTTAGTATTTAATGGATCGGATTAATTATATCAGTAGCTATCATTGAATAATTATTCCGTTTGCTCCATTGTTCAAGTTGCATTCAAAACGAAGGAAAATTGTATAGCAGCAGCTACTAAAGAATTAGGCTTCTTTTTTGTAGGTATTAATTTGCAAGTTATTATTTTTCGGTGTTGAATTAATTATGGACATAAAGTAAATTAAATAAATAAAATAAATTGTTATTATTTAATTTAATGGTTCGATCAATTATACACGTAGCTAAATGATTTAGCCAGTACATATTCAAGGAGTAATGAAATAAGTTAATTTTTATCGAAGTACACTTATTTCCTAAAATCTGTTCATTAAAACCATTATTTAAAATAATCCCAAGATCGAGCGTGTTCTTTTTTGTTACAAAACTTTAAATATTGTATATAAACGAGGTTTAAAGATATATACCAATATTAAAAAGGTAATCAATTTCTTTGATGAATATCTTTGTTTGTCCCATGTTTTGTGAAGTAATCTTCACCCGCAAAAGTTGATTTTTTTAACCTAAAATCAGTGATAGTGTGAAGTAATAAGTGTTTATATACATATATTTTTTTAATTCTATGTATCTGAATTGAATGAGACGATAAAAAAACATTATATTCAGCAGTTTGAATGCCATTTATTATAATGGATTAAAAGTCTCAGTTTGCTGGTAAAACGTTTCTTTAAATGTACGCGACTATAATTAAATCGGTCGTTTGAGAAAACCGACATCTTTGGCATTTAGTTAGGAATTTCCTTAAATTAAGTTATTTATAACTCCGACACATATTTCTCCTTAGAATACATTTTTCATGATTTGATAAATGTATGTGCATTCCATAGATCTGAAAAATTAACGTTTTTTTTTTTTTTTTTTTGACATGTAGGTTTCTCCCGATTTTGGAAGACGATTGCTACTAACCACATATTTTGGAAATTACTGAACAATATACTTCAAATCTTATATACATTGTCTAATATATGAAAAATAACTAAGAGTAAAAATATAAAATAGGTTGAAATGGGCAAGATTCAAATTTATGTTTCTTAATTCAAATATTCTTTGACAATCACATGCTAAGCAAAATAACAAGTGCATAATACAAATTCATAAATGTAATCCTTCAAGTCATTAAATTTTTAAAATTATTTTTGTATTTTTTAAAATTATTTTATTAAATGTTTTTCTTATTTAGACACAGATTTCAGGAAATTTAATAAAAACGTCTATCTTCTCTTATTACTGATTGTGTGTATATTTTAATAATCATTCATCATTAAAAACAAAAATTTTTTAATAATATAATGCTTCTTAAACTTTACCCTTTATTTTATTAATTAGGTTTCCTTTTTAATATTCCTGTGAATTTTTTTTTACTTAGGAATCATATTAATTTAAACCATCCTAACTATTTACTGAATGATGAAGAATATATATGTATGGAAATAACTCAAAAACTAAATAACTTTTTATTTGTTTCTTCTTATTGTATTGTTAACTTTAAAGCGACATTTTCTCACAATTCTTTAACAATGAGAAAGTTAGCGTTAAATTAGTCCAAGTTGATTTTTTTTTTTCAATATTTGGTCCATTTTAGTAAATAGTCCTTTACAGTAAATACTGTGGAGAATGGATTTTCCTTTTTTTCATTAGCTTTTGAGTAGATAATACATTACTAAGTTTCATTTTAAGGTAATCATCTCTGTTATCTTTCTTAGCTTTTTCTACTTTTGTAATCTCTTTTTCTCGCCTCAATTGGTATTGGTTTTTTTCGTGCTCTCGTCCTTTTTCCTAATAGAGGGATAGGTTTTTTTAAAAGAAATTAAAGCAATTAAGTCATTTGTCATTATTCTTATGTGACTTACTCGTTCTCATTAAAATGGGTGTTAATAATTTGTGACCTCTACGCTAAAAATTCTTTAAAAATATAAATAAGGCGTCTTTTTATCCTGTGTATAATGGCCTAATGTTGATACACCCCATATTTCCGTTAGTACATTTCCTTATACGATTCCTTTTGTTGTACCACCATTTAGGAGATTAAATTTTCGGCCATTGCCCCTAAATGCTTGTCCCCATAGATGGTTGTATATCATATGAAATGGCATGGAATGCGCTGTTAAAGGACACCAATCTCATAGTCCTAGTCAAATTTGGAAAACATTTGCAGCTATTTATAATCATAAAAAAAAAAGTTTCAATTTTTTTAGTAATGAAGAAATTTTCACCCCACTTTTATATTTTGTTATATGAATAGATATAATACCACCTATTTTTCAAAAAAATATAATTTTTTTAAAAAATGCCCTTTTTAGAACATTTAAATTAAAATTTTAGGAGTACATTTAGTTTTAAGAAAATTTCTTTAGTACCACCTTTTATATTGTTATATATCATATGAAATGCGCTGTTAAACGACACGAATCTCATAGTCCTAGTCAAATTTGGAAAACATCTACAGCTATTTTTAATCATGATTTTTTCTGATTCTGGGCCTATTTTTGAGGGCTTTAGAGACCAATAATTCAAATACTGGTAGACATATCTCAGTAATTTTTCACAATTGTTCTAGCCGATACAAGTAGTACACATGTACCAAATTTCTAATAAATCTGAGTTGATGGGGCTCAAGCCTGTGTTGAATTGACATGGAATGAATGACCCATAATGCTAAAGTCTTTAAATGTATAAATAAGGAGTCTTTTTGTCCAGTGTATAATGGCCTTAAGTGGTACACTCCATATTTCCTTTAGTACATTTCCTTATAAGAATCCTATTGTTGTACCACCATTTAGGAGATTAAATTATCGGCTATTGCCCCTACTAAATGCTTGTGCGCCCTATAGAGTAGGTAAGAAAATTGTAATGAAGAGTAGAATTACTAAGCAGATATCAGAAATAGATAAGTCAGTTAATTTCTCCATCAAAACCAAAAAAAAATAAAAATATTTTTGTCTGTTACCTCCATCTGAGGCCGGCCCTTCAAATTGTTAGATAACCGTCTTTTGAGAATAAGTTTTTGTTCCTTATTATAAATAACCATGATAATAATGAACCAAGATGTCTGAAAAGTTATACTAAGCAAAAAAAAACCGAAAAAGAAACTTTAAACTTGTGTTGAAAATAGAGACTGTACGGGCAGGAAGAAGCATTTAGAAAACAAATGGATACACTTAAGAAAGTTGTGGAAGGTAATGGAGAGATGTAGCGGAAGGAAATGGGCTGCAGAAAGCAGGGCACTCGAGGCTGATAGGACGGAACAGCTGTGGAGAGGTGGGAGAGAGAGAATAAGCGATAATTGGTCGGGCCCGGCTCTGCTCATTGTATAAAATAGTTTTCTTGAGGTTCAGTCAATATATATAATATAGGGTATTAAAGTTAGTTGGTCTCTATAAACCTTAGGCTATGTATCATTATCCATTAGCAACATTGGTATGATTATAGAACAAAATAGTATCGGAACGTCACACAGTGGGAAAATTTTGTCATTTAGCGGCCTAAAATCTGTAACTCCTGAATGACGATAATCGAATAATTCTGTTTTCATTAATGAGCTTGGGATTCCCTTTATCAGTGAGAATAAAAAACATTAAAATAACACCGCTCAAAGTATTTCAAATTAATTTTTATATGAATCATTTCTTCACATAAATTTAAATAAATTAGTTTATTAGGTACAGGGTTATACATGGAGAATGAAATGAGTCAGTATTATTATCTATTGAGCTTTCTGCTTATATACATATCTTTTTCAGGCATTAGCTCCTTTTGAAAGATTTTAAAATAATTATTGTCTAAATAAGAAAAAATCCAAACAATTAAATTAAAAATACCCTATTTTTTAGGAAGTGAATAAAATATTTTCATATAGTTCAACGAGAGGTATATTTTATGATTTAGTCCAATTCGAGGCCGATTTTTTAATAAAGGTTCAAATATAGGGATTTAAATCTTAAAATCGATATATCGCCGATCGATCGCATTTGATCGATCTAATTCTATTACGGTATTATAGCACCCTTTACCCTCTACCTCTGTGAAAAAAATCAGAACCAACTATTGCCAATAATAGAAGTCAATAATTTATATCAATTTAAATTCTTTCTTTTCATAAATTACATAGTTAACGTGGATGAAATTAAAACGCACTTTTATCCAATAATTTTGCAGCCATTCTTCTTATTTATAAAATATTTTTGGTGGAATAATATAAAATGTAAAGCTGAATAGAAAAAAAATAATAATATCAGAGAGATGAGCATAGATTTTGCTTAAAATAAATTATTTTTTTTCCCTATTAAGCTCTAGTTTCTACTTTCTGTTCGATTTTCTCAAAAAATAGGGTATTTTTAATTGGTGGTTTTTAATAAGTGGTCCAAAAAAGCTGAAAATGAGAAAACCCTAATATCTGTTGTAATTAATTTGTTAGCTACATGGAACCTCACGTGTAATGATTTTTCTAGGTGCAGAATCTAATGAAATCAAAATAAATGAAATGGGACCACCAGATCAAGTCCACATTTGAGGTCAAAATACCAAAAATTCGTGTTTGGTATAGTCTTGTATGTTTATTGAGGTGCCGAATCTAAAGAAATCAATATCAACGAAATCAGAGAATCAGATAAGTTAAAATTTGAAGTGGAAAATAAAAAATAAAAAAAATGTATAGATAATCATATTTTATACAACATTTTTATGAACAATAATACGGATAGGATATAATTATTACTTTCACTTACCTATATATGAAATATAGGTATAGTAAGGAAAAGTATTGCGATCGTGAAAAATTTCGATTTCCGGTTTTCTAGGGAAATACACGTTTTGGGGTCCTTTGAGTCAAAATAACGAAGTCCCGCGAAATGGTCTGTGTGTGTGTGTGTGTGTGTGTGTGTGTGTGTGTGTGTGTGTGTGTGTGTGTGCGTGTGCGTGCGTGCGCGCGTGTGTGTGTGTGTGTGTGTCTTTCTGTGTGTCTGTGGCTGTGTGAACATTTCATCAAAATTTGTCAAACGAAGGGGGTACTTTATTTAAAAAATTTTGTCTAATTTTTACGTTTTTTTTCGATTTTCTCAAAAACCGGCTATTTCTATTTATGAAAAGTTTGGATTACTGTGGTTTTATTTTTATTGATGAAACCTCGAAACTCACCGGAATTTTAATTCATGTTTTGAAAACAATAGTCCCTGGGAACGTATGAGGTTTCAATCCCCCCCCAAATTTTTGGGAAAGTAATAATTTGTGGAATAAATTTACGCATCTAATTCTTACAAAATGTTTGGTATAATAGAATTTATGTATATGAATTTACTAAATTTCCTATTATTTTCCAAAACAAATTAGAGTTGTGTGTAAGATATCTGTGTTTGATGATTATTATACTTTAAATTTTTTTTTTTTTCAAAATTAAGAATATTAAAATTAAACACTTCACTAACCTACTAACCAGTCGCGAACCTTGTGTAGGCCACCCCTGTGCTGATACACTATGCGAAATAGCCGTTAGGGACAACTAGTTTCTGATTTATTTTATTGTTATTCTGGATTTTTATTAAGTGCTAAATCAAACATTGATATTCTCTCATTACAAATATACACGTATCGACCCTATTGATCATTCATTCTTAGAGGGGCTCCTTTGACAGATTTAAATCAGCGAAACATAATACGGCCTTGTTACTTTGTAAAGAAATAAAAGACATGCTTTACAGTATAGCATTACCCTAATATGACACTGTAATCCTATATCGATTTTATTCGAGGTGAGAGTTTCAGAGACTGATAGTTCTAACATCCTTGGAATTATAGTGTTGAAGAGAAATTCAAGCAAATTCCATTTTCGAATTCCCTGCGGATCGCAATCCCCGAAATCCCAATCATTGGACGGTTTAAAATATATTCTAAATTTAAAAAAATAATTAAAACTCCTTAAATTTGTTTTCAAATATCCTAGATCATTTACCGATTTTCATGAAAAACATTGATTTCTTGAAGAAGAAAAACCTCTTTTTTTTTTTTTTCTTTTTTAGTTTTATAGTTAGGACTACGATACTCAAAGAGCTATATTTTTAGAATATTTGCTTTTATTTAATAACGGTATGAACATCATATTCTTTCGTCCGTTAAATCGTTTATATGATATTTGACCCGGAATGAAAATAAAGGTAACCTTTCAAACTTACAAATTAGGCATTTAGAGTGAAATTAAAAAAGGCATTCGGTAGAAAATCTGAAATTAGTTTTCAGCATCCACAAAATATAAAATAAAAATAAAATTGCAATATATCAAAGCTCTGTGAAAACTTTATTTTGAGCCCGAATGCCTTCCTGCACTATTTTCAGTTTTGAGTGTTAAATATAACATGCTTTGGTGAGCAAGAACCGAAAAATTTTTCTTCATCGTCTTCGTTTGTCCTGGGAAAATATATCAGAACTTCAGATATATCAGTCGAATTCCATCTCACTCGACGTACATTCAGATTACGGTTTTTTGATATCAGTTGTTCATCAGAACAATGAAATTGACTATGAAGTGAAGTATTTAACATTCGTAATCTGAAAGAAAGCTATAGTAATGTACAGGGATTTTTTTTAATAACCTAATGCATTAGCTGCACCATACTTACATCCTTATATTGGTTGATGATTACTACTAGGTTTTGCTAGTCTGTGCGTATCAGCTCTTGTTCTACAAACAAAAATAGTTGTTCATGAAGACGAATTAATGATGAGTACCTAGGTAACTCCTGGTACAAGGATATTTAAACTCAACAAACCAAAATAGCACGAAAATTTATTTATCTAATCTTCTTGTTTTTATTTAAATAAAAGACAATACTAGGTAAATGTTCCGAAGAAGGTTCAATCCTTTGGTACGAATTCCATCTCCTTGACGTCTTACGAGGATTTGCGTCTCCTCCCTTGAATCCGTTGGATGTATTTCCAGCGGTACTAAATTCCTCGGGTGATATCGGGTACTTTTATACACACCTGGAGATTGACCCCATTTGTTTCTCTAATTTTGTTTTTCTATCGAATCATGTGAAACCTTTAAGAATGGCCAGATCCTATAGCTTCATTTCTTTTAATCATTAAAGAAAACACGTTTAAATTAACCTTAATAATTTTTGGAAGGGAGAAAACTTGGACTATTCTGCTATGTGCTATGTATTGTGGATGCTGCCGTGATAGGAAAAGGAAATTGAATTAATAATTTAATATCAAAATATGTAAAGTACTGCATATGGTCAACCCGGTGGTCAGTTTTACCTGAAGGCGGATAGGTCTTGGAAATACCGCCTTGTAAGTTATTGGGGCCATAAACCTTCTGTTAGAAATTCAAAATAAGCAAAGCTTAGTACCGTCAATGATGCCAACAAACATCCAGGGAAATACCTAAGAAGATTGTTAGAGAAATTTGTGGCCATAAACCCTGGTTTTGCCCCGGCAAAGAGGCCGCTAGGAAACACGGTAAATATAGAAAGGAAGGGAAATTTTTGGGCAGCTAGCCAATCAGAAGAGAAGTCTGGAACCAACCAATCAGGAGAAGTCTGCAGCCAGCCAATCAGAGGAAGTATGAAGAGAGTGGGAAAAAGAAGACTTATACGGAGGAGAGAGAAGTTTGAGGGAATTCGGAGAAGGTTCAGAGTCAAGGGGGGAGTTGGAAAGAGTTCTGAGGAGAGAGAGTTCGGAGGTGGACAGAGGTCGGGTAGTGTGCCAAGAGGGCGAGAGTGGAACAAAAAGGGCAGAGGACCAGAGAGATAGGAGCGTCAGAGACCAGATAGCCAGACAGACCGAGATGGGATGCAGTGCTGAGTCTGAGAGAGCGTCAGAGATGGCAGGGACTGATCCAGCAGATAGGCCAGAGACAACACCAGAGAGAGCCCACCGCATAAGGTTAATACATACAGTACTAGTTGTAATAATGTGTGGTCAGTATTAAATAATGTTGAATTGCCAGTCAGCATCTATTAACTAATTTGTGTCAGTAAAGTATCTTTATATGATATATTAAAGGGGGTGTAAATGATTTACATTATTGGTCAATAAAATGAAAGATATAGTTCAATTTAGATTTGTTTATTTATTATCACTCACCCTATGCCACAGGTTTATTAGAATAAAATAGAATTGGTAAACACGTCACTTCTGGAAAAGTATCCAGTATACAATTTATACATATTCATTATATTAATTTCATATATTAACTTGATATAAGCCGTTTCTGGTAACCCCCACCCGCCTTAGAAAAGCGGAGACCGGAAACGTAGCATATGTTACTTGTGGGCGTGGCCAAGGACCCGCTTGGCGGTTTATTTATCCCTTAAGAGCGAGCGGGGGTCGAAAGTTGGATACTAATAAAGCTGATCAAACCCCTTTTAACTGAAAATGACGAGGTGGGAGTTCGCTTATATAACGGTGTCATATCCTCATATCATTGAGGTCGGCCTCGCACAGAAAAGTAACACAGCGGAATTGTCACCAAAAACTGTTCCTTTGTTAGGATCTAGAGTTCATTATTTTATAAGTAATGCAACTGTTACTATAGATGTGACTGATTTGACCCTTTACTTCCTGGTTTTTCTCCACGTGTTTTACTTCTCGGGTTTCCCAAAGGTTCTCGGTGATAAAAACGATCCATGTTATAGAGAATGTTTGTAGCTTAGGAGATTCTTCTTAGAGTTGGTACACGGCTGATAGAACCGAATGAATGACAATTTTAAAAAACTGACTCAGTTAGTCTCTCGTCTCTAATTTTGTGTGCGGGTGGAAGGGAGAGGTGGGCCTAACCCACTTTATCTTTGGTCGAAGGGAAGAGGCTCCAGAGAAGCAGCCGGTCAGAGAGGGCGAATAAGAGGATGGTTGAGGCTAAAATACAAGGAGATGAAATTAGTGCAGTGAAAAATGTACCTTGAAGTACTTGCAGCAGTGGTATGTTATGCAGGCATGAGTATCATACCACTGCTGCAAAAAAAAAAGTATTAGTTTGGAGGTACGGTAGGGTTTATCTGGATCTGGAGCATAGTATCGAAGTGTTTTGTCCACTGAGCTACCCCACTGCTCTAATAATGCTTCCAAACATTGTATAGATTACTTTTTTTCGTAACCAGAGCTTCTTTTTTCCATACAATTTTTTTGCTTTGTTTTTAGTAATACTCTATAAATTCACACTGCACCCTTGTTTAGTTTGGATCCCTGTAGATAAGGATTTCTCATAAATCCTACGAATCGCTCCTAATTTATCGCAGTTTGTGCTGTCATGCTAAACGTGAGTTATCTTGCCCGCCATGGGATGAGGGAGCTAAGATGACGAATGGACGCCATTACCTGCAGCAGGCTCTGTTTCTTCACTAGCCCTTAAGGGACTCGGCTTACAGCACTCCGATCTCCTTGCGGTACCTTTTTTATTATATAATAAATCAATTATTGTGTTACAGTTTATGTACTGCAACACAACTTGAACAATCGAACTTGAGCAAACTTATTTAGATAATAAGTTAAGAATATACTTATTTTATTTTTATATTTGACCTCACTTCATGCTTCTATAGCTAAAGCAACGCTACAAAGTGATCCCTGGAAGGGCAACATGGCAAGGATCTTAACTAGTACCATCATCGCCCAGGCCTAGATCGCCTTATAACGTCCCCTCCGAAGGACGGTATTAGCAAATATTTAACTGCCAAGCTACGAACCCACGACCTTGGGTATAGAAGGTATTGTAAGCTACTACTAGGCCGAGTACTGATTTTGCCGATTACATTAGCCGAGTACTCGGCATAGTACATTGTCTCGGCCCTACACTCGGTGGGTGTAATTCAGGTTTAACATGTGCACGTCGGTGCTGTAATTCATCGCCCATTGGGGGCTTACCTTAATGATTTTCGCTCTTTCGGATGGGAGTTATTCAAGGGCCTTATGCAGTATTGACAATCCAACATTAATAAAATAAACAATATAATCCTACCTCGTGATATTATATCGTGGAAAGTTTTGTGATTGAGTAAAGTGTCCGATGCGGCAGTCTAGTGTGAGCCACCGGTGGTACACGCCGGCGCACAGTATCACGAGCAGTGTTCAAAAATAAGAAGAATTAAGTTTGATCTTTGATAAAATTACTAAGTATAAAACTGGTTCGGTTAGTATATATTTATTTCGACTAGTACCATGTAATTACTTAAGCATTTTAATTCTTATTTTCACCTGTTGAAGTGTCAGTCTTAAGTGAATTGTTCATTGACTAAAGTCTAAATCTTGACCAAAAGTGCTAAAAAAGTGTAAGATCTATTGTTTAATATTATATAAGAATTTTTCATCATTTTTTAAACTTCGGAAATGATTTTCTAAAAAACGTAAAAAAACTGTTTTTCCATACTTTAGCCATAAATAGTACATTTCTTCTTATTTATTTTGAAACCTAGTTTATCTGTTTCTGGCTGCTCCTTACGTTCATATTGTAGTTTTAGATTTCAAAACCAATTCTTTACTGTACGAAGTCTAGTGGAGTACTGAACCAAGCATCAGAAACGTTGGTTTATTTGATAGACTAGTACAAGAAAATTTAAGTTAAGGAGCATATAAGTCAATTCGTACAATTAATCCATAATCAAAATTAGTGATCATTATTCGACCACTACCGTACCGTTGCATCTGATTGATGTAAATAAAAAAGTTTTAAGAGGAAATAAAACTCCGTCTATCACTTTATTTTGTCGGCTACTAAATATTATTTCCGCAAAGGAATCGTCATTAATAATCGAATGTCAACATCATGTTTGTGCTGTTTAGTTATCTAAAAGTACAATGCACCTTGTTAAAAAAAAAAAACGATTTTTGATTTCTTACCCGATATACTCGTGACACGTGTTAAGTTCAATTGGGCTGGACCCACCATCGTCTCCGAACCATCCCTAGCACACTGAAAGTTATTTGCCAATGAGAAGCAGACGTGCTCTAGGCGGATCATAATCTACAAAAAGCACCTCTAAAAAAACACACAAATTCACTAATAAATGTTTGTAAAAATGTTACTATTTACATTATTTTTTGTTTGTGAAAACATGATGGGTAACTATTCTGGTTTCCGGCACTAGGCCCAATGCAGGTGTGAACATACCTGATGTGTAAATAGATCATGTTGGCTTAGACATGATTAAACTGAGTTCTAACTGGTTATGAATGTTTGATTAGTTATCGTTGTTGTGTTTCAGTTTTGGAGAGCGCCCCCCTGGTGTGCATACAGCCGATACACCCCATTCAGGTAACTGCGCCGCAGTTCCAGCTTCCCCCGATCTCAGCGCCGTCCCCACAATCAAATGGTGAGTTAACTTTTATTTCATATCATATCTATATATTTTTGAATATTTTAATTAGGGTAACTGTGCCATAAGTTGACGGAGCTCCAATAGTTGACATTTTGCACAAAAAGTGTGAATAATAAGATTCAGGGTTGATTATTATGGTTTAAAATTTGGCGGTAATTTGCCAAGTGATACTAGTTAGCTGTGCTGCCATCGGTTTGATGAAAAATCAAGCTTATTTGTGAAAGTTAATAATGGCGAATTTTCTAGTGGTCTGAAAACTTGGTTTCTGCTACCCTGTTTCATTAAGGTGGAGGTCAACTTAAAAAAGCATTTTAGTTGGTTTATTTGAGTTCAATTATGTTTTAATTACTTTTATGATATTCATTAAGTTCATGAGAATCATTTTATGTCCTTTTTAGTATATTTATACTATATTTTAGGGCTTAAATGTAGGTGTCAACTATTAGAACAGATATTATTCCATTATTTCAATAGTTGACATCGATGTCAACTACCGCCAGAATTAGCAAAATAGTGTTCCATCTGGGGGTGGTTTATGAAAGCCTGAGTCTGTATGGATGACAGGTGTCTTATTTTATGAATTTATAGCTAGTGTGCTCTATCCATGGATCGTTGAGAGCAAAATTGCATTGCCAATAATCCTATTCCTATATGGAAAAGCGTCTCATATGACTCTCCCCACTTCCTGATTCTGCAAAGAACATGGGATACTTGCTATTAGTCGCACTCTACCAAAATGCTACAAATTTCATCCAACCAATGAACTTGGCCATCTTAAATTGTCTAAAATGGTACTGGAAGAGTAAAGTTCATCATTGGAGGGTCGAAAATTGTGCAAACCCAACATTAAAAAAACGAAACTTAGGCCGTTTCTAAAATATATTTATCAAACTTACTTAACTGGTTGATCTCATTTTTCGTTAAAATACGTTGTTTTTTTTTCAATTATGCTTTTTTTGTATAAAATGTTTCCATTGTGAATTTGCTAGTTTATAAATAAAAGAAACATTAACTTTTATTGTAGTCCTTATTACCTATTAAAAATCATAGGAAATCAAATATTAATGCATGTGTCAACTTTAAAATCATAAATGTCAACTTTCCAAACGTTTACATTTTGATGTGTCAACTATTGGTTCGTTTTAGAAGTTTCTAAGAAATAATTTTTTATAAAAACTGTAAATGTAGACCATAGGATATTGTATTCCTAGTTTTCTAAAGGGATTGGCCTCACTAAATTCATAACAAAGATCATCCTAACATCAATGTATTGGTAAACAGTGTCAATAATATCATTTTTTTTTTCTTAATCTGTCAACTATTGGTACCGTTACCCTAGACTAATTTTATAAAGTTTTACTGTTCATATGCAGGTAGGAAAGATTATTAATTTTCATACAATTTTATAAATATTAAGATTAACTTTTCCTCAATTCGAATAAAATATGGTTTTATAGTTAGGCTGATCAGAGATTATCTAGAACATTATTGGGTAATTTTATCTCAGAGGGGGGGGGGGGTAGTTGTTTTTTTTTTTCATCACATCGAATAAAGTTTTTTATACACAAGGCTGACATTAAAATTTAGAGTAGAAATTGAGTAAAGATAATTAATTATCTGTGAATAATTAAGTATGTGTGATGTTTCAATTACATTTAACTAGATAATGACCAGGGTCCGGAATTTTTCATTTTTTTTTTTACTCGTTTTTTCTAAACATTTGAGTAGGAATGTTATTGTCCTAGTTTGTTTGGCATATTTGTTGATAAGTACATATGATTCCATCGTATAATGAACTAGTTAGAAATATTAGAATTAAATTACATCATGGTTACTAACATTCATAGGTTTTATGTAAACTTGTGAGTTTATAAAAAAATTATTTCCACTTTTGTACCTATTCTCTTTTTAATGGTGAATTTCTATTAGGTGAAAGGGGTCTTTTTTGCTTTACCCACAACACCAGTTATTTCACCAGTTACTTATTTCTAAAACAGAGATTTATGTTATTATTAAATTAATATTAATGAAGAACAGATGATTAAAGTAATGTATTTAACAAGCTTCATATGTGAACAATGGTAGATTACTTTATAACCACGATTTCCTCTCTGCAACTTCTCAAATTGCATCTCAATGCTGGAGATATTTTTGGTGAAAAGCAAGCTTCGTAAAATGTCCTCTTCTACATTTCTGTGTTTTACGCAATATTCGGAACCTTTGAAATGTCTTAAATGCCTCTTCTTCTGATTTAAGAACACAACTCAGTTGTATCAGATTCATTATGAACAAAAACAACTTCAACGTTTCTTAAAATCTAGGAGGTAACCTCCTTCATGTATATATTTTTTCCGTTTAAAATAGACATATTTTATTAAATAACTGGTGTGGATAAAGTAAAGAAGACCCGGTGAAAAGTCCTTGCTATGTATTATTTTAAAGCATTGCCTTTAAACAACGTAAATAAGAATTTTTTTTATAATTTTTGTTTTTTTTAATAATAATCACACTTATTATGAGACATGTGAAATAGTGATGAAAGCAATAGTAAAATAAACAGGACAAGGAAAATGGTTTTATAAAAGCAGAGGAAGTCTTAACATTATTGAGCCACTACAATGGACTAGCAACAAGACCAATTTATTCCATTAGCAACAATACCTTACGCTCAAGGATACTCAATCTGAATCAATTTAAAAATAATCATAAATCCACTTTTTGTATACGAACGTATTTCTTTGAAAAGGTCCCATGGAACGAATTCCAGTTCGCGATGTCTACTAAACAATAAATACTGTAGAATTCGCGTCCTATATATCCTTTTTCGGAACGGTTCGGCTGTAATTAATAAAAATACAAAATAAAAATATCCCCACTTTACCCGCACCTTCGGGTAAATTGGGGTACCCCTTCGGGTAATGTGGGGTATCCGTTTTAAATTGCATAAAAATGCTTTATTATTTCTATGAGTACTATATAAAGCATACATTTATGTATTAAAATGTTGGAAATTTTGTATAAAACCCGCTTTATAAAAATACTTCAGCATAGGATTAATAAAAAATTGTTAGGTCGTTTATTACAAACGAAATGGAATATCTCCTTATCTGAACTATAATTATTACCGCAATGACCAAAATTATTCATTTTATATATAATTTTTATAATATAATTGATCAAAAGATAATTAATAACTAACAGCTAAATATATTTTAAAACATTACGTAGGGGGAACTTTGTGATTCTTGAATGTTTTGCGGAGCTGGCAAAGAACACCGTCAAGTTAGAATTGGCACAACAGAACACTTATCGTGAAATTCTACATTTGAACATAAGCACAGTGCACACAAGCACACTGTGCAAAAATAATTTTCTTCAAATGATTTTCTTAGCTCTTTTTCTTTAGTTGTCTCTTCTTGCCTTTTTTTTTTCATTGTACATTTGCTAACTAGTTTTCATTGATTTCAAACGGTTTTTCTTGGTTATTTTTTCTTTAGATTTCTTCTTTCAGGTAATTTTCTTCTTTAACGTACTACTTTTTTTTTGCTTCGTTTTTTTTTTCGATTTTTTGTTTTGCAAGCTGAACAAGTTAAAATTGCCACTGCCCCAAGTTTTCCATCATTTAATTTTCTTGGATAACAAGTAACTTGTAATTTGACGAAAGGTAAAACTAGAAAATTTGATGGTGAGAATCGTGCGTTTTATTTTTGGAACTGGAAGATATGGCAGGATCCGACTTGAAGGCTGTTATTGTATTTCTATTTCTATGCACTGACATTATTGAAATAAAATATGGAAATATATTAGGCATACAGCTTAACAACAATGAGGTAAATGATTTGGTAAATGTGAAAGATAGGCTAAATAAGAAATCGTCGGCTAAAGTGGGGACGTCCCCACTATACCCAGCCCTTAGGTCCCCACTTTAGCCGACAGGATGTTTAATGAAAATAAAAATTGTAAAACGGTAATAAATATTAATGGAAACATTAAAACAATCGGAAACACATATGAATAGAATGACCAATCCAATGAAATAATAAAAGTAGCAATCTATGAATATGTGGTTGAGTTATACCATTTTGCAGTTAGTACTAAAATGAGGGAAAATGCACTGGAAATATATATTTAACTCTCAAATTCTAACAGATCAACTTTTCACTATAGAACCCCTTGCTAAACTAACACCACAATCAAAGGAAACAAATATACCATTCAGTTGATAAGTAGCGCCAAAAGACACCGCGATCAGATCGGTACCTACCCCACTTGTCCCGATACCCCACTTTACCCAACTTTCCTCTACAAAAGTGGAAATAATTTTTTTATAAATTCACAAGTTTACATAAAACCCATGAATGTTAGTTCCCATGATGTAATTTAATTTATGTACTAAAATAAGAGACATAATAGTGGTATTAAATCAATTTGTAATAAATCTCAGGTCAGTGGTCATGCAAATGTGCCCCAGGTGGGATTTCCACCGCAGAATGAAGTTCCCCGCCGTAGCAAGATTCGAACCCGGCACATTGAGCCTAGTTGTTCAGTGTCTTAACACTGATCGGCCCCGCTACAGCTCGTAAATTATAATTTAAAGTAGAATAATAATAAAATATTTTTACCCTAGTTGATCGCAATCGATTTTTTTTTTGTTCAATGATACGGTTAGTTATGAGTCTTCACTTATCGATTGTTCAAAGTCGTAGCGGCAATGGTTAAACTTTACTTATTGTGCTCCTTGTTTTCAGGAACTTTTCCAATAAGCGATATATCATCTTCCACTTTGGTAACCCACTTTCGATTCGAAAGATTTTATTTTTTAAAATTGCAGTCTTAAATCATATCCAATGCCAGCCGTGGCACTTAAAAAAAGAAAGAACATCACGAAATTAATATATTTTCCATCTCGACCCATGCAAACTAAGTTTCAAAGTCGTACTAACTGTTAGTAGTCTAAATAGTTTAGAGGAAAAACAAACGGTTTCTTTTATCTTTAAGATGTAAATTTGTAAACACTCTTATAAAGAAAGAGCTCTTGCATTTTATATAGCGGTCGCGTGAGGGGTCTAAGGAATGTCTTAACTCTCGGTTTTATTCAGTTTAGGAAGTTAAATATAGAAAAAAATCAAGTTTATACTTTAGATAGAGCTTACTTTAGAATACATTTTGTAGTTTATTTATACGTAATTTAATGTTTTTACATTAGAGACATTTATTTTCATTATCATTAAACAAAATTTATTGTAAATCTTATGTGGGTTAAACAATTTTTATTAAACGAAGATAATAATTTACAGTGCCTCACAAATAATGAAACTGGTGACCAAAATTTTCACATTGTAACACAGAAATAACCACATGATTCAACCTTCAGAACTAGACTAACTCTCCAGTCCAACGCTCCTTATATTTAATCATAAGGAGGACAGCCTCGAATGTTCTTGGCCAGCGTAGATGGTGCTCGAACATCGTAGTCTTCATAACATCGAACATCTGCGAAAATAACATCGAACATCGTAGTAACTTTTAGTTCGTCCCAAGTCTAGAACTATTCTAAACCAGATGCTTTGTGATTTGTTCCACGTTATAGTATTTATATTTGTTGTGAATTTTTCTTTAGGGAGATATTATTTTCTATAGAATTCATTCTCAGTGCTTCTTGATTAGATTTTGTTGGAAAGCTAGGATTCTTAGCTTTGTTATTGAATTTTTCATCTTTATTCAAGCAGAAGGGAACTGATAATATTTATTTTCATCATTAGTACCAAAAGTGGTTGTTTTCGGTGCAAGGAACTAAGACCAAGCATCGAAAACACATTTTTGGTACGTGTTATGAACACTACTTTTCACCATACTGCACATACTTGAGTACATCAAAACAGTTTTATATTCCATTAATAACTTACAGATGCAATATAAGAAATTAAATTGACACATTCTTTTTATTTTTTTTTTTTTTTAAACATCTATTTATTAACCTATAATAGAAGAAAAGTACTTACATATGTACATTAATATTTATAGTACAATTCTGATTATTCATTATATTAAAACCTTTTTTTGGCATTGCCTTTTAGAATAACGATAACTCTTGATTAAAGGAATTATTTTCAAGTTCTGGCTCATCTCGAAAAGGTCGTCAACAGTCCAAAAATATTCTTCCTCCCGAACATTTCTTCTTTCTAACCAGTAACGAATTCGCTTTCATATAAAGCGCGGGATTTAGCTGGAATTAGTTCGTTTAAAGCTTCTTGGGCTTCTTCTGAAACATCTTCTGGTGTATCATTGTTATTTTGCACTTCAAACATACTACTTATATTAGAATGAAGCACAGTATTCGCGGGCGCAATCGACTATAGAGTGCGCTAGTAGTTTTGCAAAATGTCGGAAGGAACGGGGATAAACACAGTTGATATGATAGAGATAATTGGTAATTTTAAAAGACCATTAATTGAAGGGCAGGCTATGCTTGATGCAAACCACATAATTACACGTGGAATAATATCTAGAAGTAAAAAATCAGTTATTTTACAAGCCTTGTGTCTTCAAACAAGAGACCTTAAAGGACTGCCCCATCAAATAAAAGTGGAAATCAAATTTATTAATAATAATAAGCAATTTTCATATAAAGCTGGTAGTTCTGGTAGATGCAAACACATCATTGTAACTTTACTCTACGTTTTTCGGTTAGTAATAACATTACTTACCTATTCATACAATCATTGTTATGGCAGCTGTCATTTTCATGACAGCTTAGTTTCATTGTCATATTATTTATTTATTTGTCAAAACTTTCAGGCATCGCATTGAAAACTTGGAACAATTAAGCACAAAGGATGTAATACAAAAATGGGGAAAATTAAAAAAGAAAAACAAATGTATGGCACTATGGTCTCAATGTTATTTGCATAAAACTAGCATTTTGGGATAGTAAAATGTCAAATACTAATATTAACCTGGATAAATATAGTCACTTTATTTAAAATGAAGACTACATATCGTCATATGTTTAGAAACGGGCTTATCTATTCTTAAGTTTACATTCAACTCTTTTTTGTCAATAAATGGAACGACACGTCTTTTGATTTTCGAATTGAACACTGAGGGACCGAGCAATACCTATTAGACATTTTTCAAATAATTGTTAGCTCAATCGGGTTTTAATCATGGAAAAATAAATTGAAAACGCCAAAAAACCCTATGAATGCCAGGTAATGGCCCGGCTTCTATCCCCGTTTCTCTAGTTCCAGTCCGCAGCAGCACCGTCGCTTGCGCCAGCTTTCAGCTACAAGTAACCTCCTTCAAAGACATGTTTATTAATATATATTTGTAGCAGGTAAGCTTAGTGCACCAAAAAGATTTTTCAGGAAAATGTAAAAGTACTACTTTACGGGCCGAACCGAGTATTGAAAACACATGTTTTTGATGCAGTATGATGAAAAAATAGTTCCAAACAGAAGTTCCTACCCTTTTTGAAGTATCCCTACTTTATCCAAGCAATTTAGCATGAATTTACATATCTTCTCTTTTTTCCCCTCCGATTTACCGGACTAAATTAATGGTCCAAATAATTTTCAAAGCGTGCCCAGCTTTAAAGATCTCGGAACTCTTCAAAGAGCTATAAGAAAGTTTTCGACTTGCCAAATTTGTTCCTCACGATTGCTCCCCATCTTTCACAAATTAGTTCACGTAATGGCCGACTTCCGAACTGATGATGTTGGGAATCCGAAATATTAGGCTAGACAATGGCTGGGTATCTTTCTGACTACTTCTCAGATATTCCTGATTTATTTGGGAAGGTTATTCTTCATTCCGTTTCAGGTTTTTTATATTGTTCTTCCAATTTCTCTCTCGTATTGCCGCGATCAATGGGAAATGATTAACCGACCGGGAAATTCGCTGTTGGGGGAAAAGGGGCGGGGTTGGGTGAGAGGAAAACGTGACTCATTCGGAAAATCCACACCGCTCTCATTAGCGCTGCTTTGTGCAGCCGATTAGCCTTTCCGTTATTTATGTTTATTTATTTTTATTTTTCCGGTTAAAATTATTCTGATTGAACCATTCAGTACTTCATTACTGTGTTTACTTGATTAATCCTCAATATTTTGATTCCTATCCTATCAATGGGATGCTAAAAAAGGGTTTTAGAATATAGAATATAGAAGTGAAAATTTTCTTTTTATTTCATGAAACCTAAATTTGTGAAGCTTAATTTTCCAAGCCTTTTATTCAACCAAAAAAAAAAAAAAAATACATATATGTTTTAAAATATGAAATAGACGTAAAAAAAAAAAAATAATTACATGCGAACTGATAAAATGTGTTTGGAAAATTATCCTTTTGTAGCACTTAAAACATGTTTGTATTTTGTGCATTATGTAAAACGAAATAATAAAGGGGTCACCTGTGGTGTTGTAGTTAGCATGGCAACCTACAATACTAAAGATCGCGGGTTCGATTCCAGCGGTGGCCCTAGGATTTTTTAATGGGAGTGAAAAATCCTTAGCTTTGCCGTCCCTCGGATTGGACTTGGATATAAAATGGAGGTCCCGAGCCTGTACGATGTCCGGTACTCGTTAAAGATCCCTTATCCCCCTCCGTTATAAAAATCCTAATTATAACTGGATAGGCAAAAATTAGGTCTCCCACAGTAGCATCGTCCGATTAGCCTAAGTAGCATAAAAATGGACGTTAAAACAAACAAACGAAATAATAAAAAAATAGGAAACAGTATGAAATATTTCAATGAATTATTAAATGTTATTATATTAAAATAACATAAATAAGGTAAAAGTAATATGTACATTGTAATCATAAATGAATATTGAGTATAAATGAGATCAATAATTTTTTTTTTGGTTTCATATCGCAATTTGCGCCTTTCAACAAACTTTGACAATCAGCAAATGTGCGCTATGGTAAAATAAGGGCCTTACATGGCATGGGGAAATATGGCATTCAGCGGTACCTGCATACCTCTTTCATGGCTTGTTTCAGGTAATCTAGAATTATAACGAAGGAGATCTCTCATCCAGCGCCTTTTTAATCTCCTACTTGTTTGTATATCAGTTATTGCCATGTCTTTTATCAGTCGATTAAAATGACCGTGTAAGTAGTATGGAAACATTTGTAGAGTGTCTTTATATGTTGTTCTATTGTTTGTATATGTAAGTCGGTATGTAGGGTATTATTGGTCACTTATCTTGGTGCTTTTACTATGAGTCTTAAGAGTTTCTATTATAAAGGTTTTGAAGGCTTGGGTCTTTTTGGCTGCACCGTATTGTCCATATTGGTTTCAGCAAGTACAAATATGTGTTGAATTCTTGTCTTAGTACTAGTTTTGAAGTTTTGAAAAAAGTGAGTAAATTGGGTTGTGTCAATAATATTAAAATGTATTTTTGAAAGCAGATTAAAATATACATATTTTTTTTCACTTTATGCCACTGAGGCTAATCGAACGGTGCTCCAATGGGATTCATAAATCATTATCCAGCTATAATTAGAGATCTTTAACGGGGTTCCTGAGATCGCACAGGCTCGGGGCAGTTACGCCCCCTCCGAATGTCGGTATAATCTTGTAATTTTCACTCCCTTTTAAAACTCCTAACGCCACCTAACGGGCAGCTACCTTCAGCCACTATAATACGATAATGTATGAAACGGGTTTAGTATAAACTGGATGTGAACGGATCAGTTAAAGTTTTATAATCTGTTGTGGGTGAAAAGATGCTTTTGTGAATGACAGAAAAACATATCCTTTACAAATATAAAATAAAAAAATATGTAAATATATTTTATTTGTATTCTGATCCATAGTAACGTATTTCAGATGACGATTCTGACCTGGTTATTTACTTTTCTTAATTAGTAGCAACTTTTGGATATTGTTATTCGTTCTATATTTGATCTCATTTCTGAAAATCGGTAAGGCATCTTACTGTTAAAATATATCTTTTGTTTCTTTTTACTCGTTTAATATGTTTGTCTTTGTATAACTTATAATAGTTTTATATGCAACGTTGACCTGAGTCGATAACTTTCTCTTTTTTGTAAGAGTTGATGATCATCGGATTCAAAGAATTTTTAGATTAAAAAAAAAATATAATGATTTTTAAATTATTTAATTTTTTATCAGGATTTTACCTTGCCCTAAAATTTCCAATAGCTCGAACAACAGGAAATAAGCATTCCCCGTAAAACCCGGTACCCCAAACAGTGTTACTATTTCTCGAGATCCTATAACGTGCCAAACCTCCATCGCAGGTTAACCACTGGTTCTGAAAGCTTCGCTGAAGTTGGTTTTAGGAAACACCACAACCCGTTACCGAACCAGCACAACCTCAACCTTGACGAATTAATCCTCCTACACTTCCATCGTCGGATTTATTTCCATCTCTCCCATCCCTCGATCATTCAACCCAGGATTGCTTGATGTGTATTTATTATATGGGTTATGTTTATTTATAACCCAGTGTTGTTTCGTTTTATATTTTAAGTGAAACGTTAAGCCCCTCCTAAATCCATCTCACTCGAATCCCTAAATAAATCAAACTTTGGTGACCTATAGGGTCATTATCTGAAAATGTGTAAATCGTACGTCCGGTCCATTTTCAACCATTAAAATGAGAGCCAGTTACTAGAAAAAAATAGGAACTATTTCACTCCTTTTGTTGTTCTATGGAGGCTATGTTTTAGCTCCAAACTAAATTTGTAATACGCTAAAAAAAAAATTAAAAGTTTTTCACTCCTTCACCTCGTCCGACTCCCAGGCAAGTCACTTTAAAAATTCGTATTCTTTCAACAATTGAGTGTTTAATTAAATTGATTAATCGGTCAAGTCAGTTATTACTTCAAGATACCATGAAAAAATAAGCGGTGCCATTTATTGTTACCAATAACAAAAATAAAATAAAAAAGGTATGTCCAGTCGTTTTTCCTTCACTCCCTCACATGAAGTTTTGGATGGTCTGAGCGTTGAGGGGAACATAGCCCAAAGCCCGAGGTGGAAAGAATCGGCTCAGGGAAGACCCTAGGATCGTTTTGACTGCCGACCAGGGGCTGCGATCGCTTGCCTCCGCTGTGAGATTTAGGTTATTAAGGGAAATCTACGCTGTGGTCATTAGCTACTTCACTCCCTCACTTCAAAAAAACTGGTGAATTTCCAAGCAATTTTTTCACTTAACTATTGTTTTTCAATGGAAAATGGTCATAGTTTTCGATTCTGCAATCTTTTTCAACTTTAACCTACTTACAGTGATTAAAAAATAATAAAAACTTTGAAAACTTCACTCCCTCATACTTCACTTCCTCACTTTTTCCAAAAATTTCTTAAATGAGGGAGCGAATACCTCCATTCTTTGAATTCTCAAAAGATTTTAAGAATGCTTTTTGAATGTAAAGGTGACAATTACTAAACTATGACCAAAAGTATGTAACTGTAACCTAACCAACTCTAATATCAAGCTTACTTTTGGTTATACGCGTTTGGAATTTCATATTTTTGAATTTGATATTGTTTTTATTGTATTTCTAATGTTTTTCGAAGATTGTATTTCTTTAAAATATACGCGTTTTTGCTTTCACTTCTCAAAGTTTACTACTACCTCAACACATTTTTCACTACCTCACTCACTCTCACTTTGAAATTATTTTCATAATTTTTTAAAAGAACAATTAAAGGTTCTCCTATCTGGCTACTATCTAAAAAGTAAAGGTAATATACCACTGAGTACTTATGAATTTTTTCGGAACAAAATTATAACTTTTCATTAATGCAATTTTAGCAAGTGAAATCAACGCATCTTCAGATAATGACCCTATAATGAAAAGTTCTATTTATTGTTCTCTAGTGTTGAAAATGGATGGAAAATCTCAATGATGATGATATAGTCCAGGAAAATTGGTCAAAAAAAGAATAATGGACATAATTCATAAACTTTTAAAACTTAAGAGCAAAATACCCTTAAGGTCTGTCGTAGTAAGAAACAGCAAAGTTTTCACCTTTAGGACGGGATGCGCCTTACCCTTTTCCACCCAATATATTCTCATTGAGTTTTTTCACTATTTAGACAAAACGACTCAAATTTTGAAGAAATCTTTTATGTAAAAGTATTCCCACTAAAATTCTGCTCAAAAATGATTCTATGCTTGTTAAGTGAGGCCACCCGTTTTTTAAATAATCCAGTAGGAATATTACTATAACTTGCAAATTAGTAAAAAAAAAAAATTTAAAGTTTTAAAATGCCCTAAATTTCGATCGTTTTTCCATTTTACTTTTTAGACAAAATAATTTATATGTTTAATACATCTGTTTCATGATAAATTTTCCTATTAAAATTCTGCTTAAAAATGATCCTATGCACGATTAATTGAGACACACCGTTCTCGAGATAATCCAGTTGGAATTAAAATATCGATCAGTGTGCGGGTCGGTCTAATTTTCTAATTTTGCTTCAGTGTATTTCCATTTTTTTATGTGAAAAGTTATCGCATTTGAGTTATGTCGACTTGTAGCAATTCCTCTTGGAATATTGATTTAAATAAAATTATTTGAGAAGAATTATACATACTTGTATTAGATTAATCATATTTTTTATTTTCATTCCGCATTTTTTCTATAATCTTAAAGTTATCTTAATAGTTTTTTGTTAGTGTTGATTGTAGGCGTACATATTTGCGCTTTTAGGGTTTCATTTCGCTCTCGAGGAAACCAACCAGCAAATCTTCTATTGCATAGTTCGTTCAAGTCGTATGAATCATGCGTTGAGTATGACCGTATCATCCAAAACCAAACGTTTTGGCCTGCTTTGACGGAGTCCATTGGAAAACATCATTAATTCTACTACTAATAAAGCACGTCTTTATTATGTATTCATATCACGCTCTCATGATTTTTACAACATATCTTATCAAAGTTCCATCATCTTCACCACTTACAGGTTTAACCCACCTAATGCGGCATGATAGTATATATTATTATTAGTGCGCATTTAGTGCATCACACTATATAGATAAATTGCAACTACAGTAGAAAGTTCTTCTATTTGTAATAATTTATTATATAAATAAAACTCATTATATTCTGTCGTGTAGTTGAGATATCTTTTTATATACCGAGGACTGTAGAGGTCCTAATATCGATTTCCCGAGCCTGAGCCACGACTTGATCAAATATAAGAGGCTTAGCGAGACATCTTTGGGAGGTCTGCAGTTGATTGGGGCGAGGGAGATCGGCTTTTCTCGGCTTTTTCCTCAGGGGATTTTATAATTTCCTCGCTTTTCTGTCCTCAGCGTTGTTCTGTTAATACGGGATTGTCTTAGATTTAGTCACGAATCCTTAGGTTAGGTTCATTACCTATAAAAATGAATAATCTATGAATAAATGAATAACAGCTTATAAAAGTGTATGATATGCGCATGACATGGTATTTAATTACTAGTATTTCTGGAGTTTCTCGGAAAAGGCTGAAAATGAGATGTTAATGGAACTCATGCTTTATGTAGTTAATTTTGACTTCTTAAAATTGTAGTTATACCGTATAATTATAATACAGTCTTCCATTACTTTATATCTCGACTACGTAAGAAATTTACCTAGGGATCGCATGCGCTGACTGTGACGTCAATTTTGTGGCCAATAGAAAGGCCCTACAGTTAGCGTACCTAATTTTTTTTTTTTATTAGTTTGTGTTTTGTTTTTATTTCATCGTGTTTTTTTAATAGATGTGTTTTTTACATTTCAATTTTTTATAAGTTTGTGAAAATTATTATTAAAATTTTTTATTTATTATTAATTTAAATATTGATAGTAAATTTATATCTGAACCAAAATGTTATTTGGTTTAACTACTAAATATTTATATAATAATAATGCTTTTATATAGATAATAATGTTTATATCACTTTTATTCTTTTATACAAGACTTTTAAAATTGATTTCAATGTCCTCTTTATCTGTTTGTCATAATTTATAACATAACCTGACACACTTCAAATTTAGCGCCAAAGCAGAAGTAGGCGTGTCTTATTTAAGCTCCGCCCTCAGGTAAACTTCCTAAGTTGTCCAGCTATACAAGTAATGAAAAAATATACCTTTACTTGCAACGGATTAAAGTATGTTAAGTATAAAAACAAAAAACTCTTTTTTTTTAATTTTGTTCATACCTTTGCAGACTTTTATCACTTTGTAGCTGACATTTCGATTGATATATTTAAACATTCAGATCATTGCTAAGCGTATTAAGTGCTAAATAAATTATTTTTTGCAAACTGATTTTGCAAAAGCCGGACGTTTTCAATTGGATTTTCCTCAAATCTAAGATTATTTGTCTTAACACACCACCAATTTAGGCACATATATCTAAATCATTAACGGATATAGGTTCAGATAAAAATCTTTTATCTTGGTCATATTTTCAGGCAAAGTCCTGTAGTATTGTGGGTTGGCAAAAAGCAGCATCGAGGTCATATTGTTACGCGTTATTTTTCTTTAATGGTTATACCCACACCTCTGACATGCTGTCAGCCTGTGAATTTGCTGTTTGGTACGCACTGAATAAACTGTATAATGCCAGTATCGGGTATCAGGGTATCAGACTTATCAATACCCAGCAGCGTCAATACCTCGATTTGAGCTCGCTAACTGTTTAGCAAACCTAAACGTGCCTTTACTCTCTACGAATCTTCAAGAACAGGTTCTCCGTCGAACTAAGGTTCGGTACCGGCGTTAAACGAACAGCCAATTATACTTAACGTGAGGTTAAGCGAACCAGTATGGCTGACGCACCCAACGCCAGCTTATTTTGAAGAAAAAAATCTCCTTTATCAATATATTTTATATTATCTGAAAAATAAAAAAATATGAGACGAATCAGAACGGCGCACTAATATCACAAACAACTCCTGTCACTTAGGAAAAACCCATATCAAAAGTGACACTAGCGCTACCCCCGAACAAAGGTGAACAGATGTAGTACCTAGAACACCCGAACAGTCGACGTGAAGGCTGTTCGAGGGTGGTGTTCGAAGGTAAAGTACGTAGAGTGTAAAGGCACCTTAGGAGATCCTTCATCCAGCTTCTATTATTGCTTTATTCGGTTGTTTGGGCTTTTTGTTTGTGGTGGCGCTTTGTATTTCTTATTTTGTTTGTCCGTGTAATGCATATAAGCTATCGAGAAATGTTTTGCAATGAGTTTTTTAACTTAACGCTTGCGGAGCTTTTTATTTCAAATAATGTTGCTGTTATATTACGGATTCTTCATTGCAGTCTTGAAAATTTCTGACTTGTAAGCTTATATTTTGTTCTTGAAGACCTTTTGTGGCTGTTCTCTGTATCTTTGATGTTAGATCCAATAGGTTCAACATGGAAAGTTTATGTCTCCTATTTCTGTCTTTAGTTCTAAGTTGGAATGTCTTGCACGGTCTTATTCTCAGACCTAACGTTTGCTATTGTTATTGATATATGGAACCATGTCCTTCTATTAAAAGATAAAACAACATTACGTTATCCGCCTGGGGAATTCAGACATTATTCAGTTAGAAGTAGAGACATTACGTCGAAGAGGAGAAGTAAAGTTGTAAAGATTTTCGTGATTTCTTTTTTATTAATGAGCGTACATTTTTTTTTCGAAAGGGCTAATAAAGTAGTCATTAAAACCACAGAGAGAGATGCGATAAAGATAGCCTACAGGAAGTTTGATTGATACGCCTTTCTTTTACGATCAAGAAGCTATTTGAGGGAATTGATGGTGATGGTAGGGGGGGGGGGGGCTCCTATTGCAAACAAGCCTCCATTTTCTATCCCCTAGCCCATCTTCTCCTCATGGCTACCTCGTTAGCTTTAACGTTTTCTTCGTCCTTAAAGAATCGCTCTCTTCGCAATGAATGATTATGGCAGATCTCATAAATCCTTAATATTTATCTTTGAATTCATTAAATTTCTTTCTATCTTTTTAGTGTTATTATTACTTTATTATTTTTTAAATAATAAAATTATCCCCCTATTAAGCCATAGGCAAGAGGTCATAAAAATGTCTTCAATCTGCTTGGCAGTTTTATTTATAACTAGCTGGTGTGCCCGGCTTCGCTCCGATAGTTGTGTGGTAGTTTTAATATAAAAAAACTTTAAAATTAAAGGAAATATAGAACAAAATTAGCACCTTCTTGAAACTTAGGTTTTAACTTGATATCAATATTAAGATTCGAGAACTGTAAGCCCGCCCAAATAAAAAACCCTATATACTTTATTGTGGGTTGAAAATGATAAATGAACAATTAATTTTAATCCAAGTTTGTCGAGTTATGCATCGTTTTTGATGGTTTCTGTGATACTGAATCGTATAAGCCTATTCCAAGCAGTCAGCAGATAATAAGTTATTAGATTATAGTTGCAAAATCTGATATCTCAGTTAAAAATATTATATTTTGAGTACAACTTAAGCGCCGACTACTGTGATGGTCCTATTAGATCCAGAATTATAGAAACTACCAAAGATTCATAGAAACTTTTTTTTGAGACCTATCTTCCATTTCAACCTCCCTTAAGATATACCCCGTTAACTTGAGCGGACTCAGCTGATCTAGAATCTTACTACTATTGCAAAGTGAAAACCGACTTCTTTTTCACAATGGCATACAATAAGAACACTTCAAACTTTTTATTTTCGATTTATATTCAGTCAATTTATCTCTTCTTTTTGTTATGTCTCATTTTATTCGTTCACTGTACTATTAAGAAATGTTCACTCATATTGAATTAAATTTACTTAAGTATATATTATATATTAATTAAATGTAATGTGTTGATCAATTAGCCTTCTTATGAGAAAATTAATTGTTTAAGGAACCAACTGGGTTTTCTAATAGATTGCAGAGATCATTATTTTATTTTGAAAGCAGAGAATAAACTAATTATTATCGCTTAATTTTTTAGTGATTTAAAAAGAACAGCTGAAAAAATATATAACCTTTACAAACTGAACTGGATGAATGAACAATAAACATTGAGTGAAACGCACCCTAGCGCTTCCTGGTAGCCTGGAGCTCCAACTAAATTTTTCATTCATAAACTCGTATATCAATCTCAAATAGGCTAATTACATGGTGAGAGAGGCTTAAAATTCCAGTCCTTTTCTCTTCAATTTTACATCCTTAAGAGAAAAACGGAAACTTTCTTCTCCGTTAAGGGTTATATGGCTACACGACGACATAACTTACTTAATTTTACGCGGAGTCGTTTTTGAGCCTTATCGGCACGCACATTGTACACTTTGCTTTATAATATATATTGATTATCTACTTGATTAGCTATCCAACTGAATAACGCACCAGGGCGGATAGGAAATATTCTGTCCCATTGCAGTTTAAACTCATTCTGGGGAACTTTTATAATCTTTCTTTCAGTTTGAACCTTATTCCGACTAATACGAACTGTCCGAAACAAAAAGTAGCCAAATCGGTCCAGCAACTCCTACGTGATCCCGTTACCAATGAAAATTATCATCAAGTTAATATTGTTTCTCCCTTATTCTTCAGACTTTTTAGTTTAATGTAACTTAAGTATTAAAAGGTTACCATTAATTTAGTCTCAACACATTGTATTTATTTTATATCAGCATACGTTTCGGCCAGTTGGCCATCCTCTTAGCTAGATGCGATTGATAATTATATTTTTCCATAAATTAAAATTTTTATTAAAAAAAAACATAACTTGTCTGTCACATACATTGTAATTGAAGGGTTGGGCCGAATAACGGTCTACTACCGAAACTTTACATGAGGCAGTAAAATCAATTTACTAAATTGGGGATTACTTTTTCGTCTGGGGAACTAACATAGACCGTTATTCCATAAAATTCTCATGAGAGGAAAATTACTTCCCCCGTTGTTTCCAATGAAAATTACTCTTTGTTATGATATGTAAAATTGGTTTAATAAAACAAATAAAAAAATAATTACTATAGATTAGAAAGAAGTTTTATAAGGTTGATAATACATATACATATAAATGTAAGTTGAAAATAATTTATTTTCCATATATATAAGTGTGTTTTTATATAAATGCAAATAAAACTAAACCAAGAACATTATTAGAAAAAAATAAAATAAAACTTTACTTTTTGAACCTCAAGTGAAAAAAGATTAAGAATTTGGAAAAAAAAATATTTTAAATAAATTAAGAATTTGGTAAAAAAAGATTTAAAAAATTAAGTTATTGTAGACAATGATTGGTAAAAATCTTCATACTGGCTGTCAAGGTATGGGATTATCTTCAGCAAGTCTGCTTTTTACTTTTTCTTACCTATATATGAAATATATAGTAAGTGGAAGTATTGCGATCGTGAAAAATTTCGACTTCCGGTTTTCAACGGAAATACACGTTTTGGGGTCCCCTGAGTCCAATTAACCAAGTCCCGCGAAATGGTCTGTGTGTGTGTGTGAACAGACTAGCTCAAAAACTATAAACCATGCGAACCTGAAATTGGGTATTTAGTGTATGTATATGCCCGCGATGTGACAGCAAAAATTTCATCGAAATTGCTCAAAGAGAGGGGGTACTTTATTTAATAACTTTTTATGTTCTTTTCGATTTTCTCAAAAACGGCTCTAACGATTTTGATTAAACTCAGTATTTGATCTATTTATATGCCCGCGATGTGACGGCAAAAATTTCATCGAAATTGCTCAAAGATAGGGGGTACTTTATTTAATAACTTTTTATGTTCTTTTCGATTTTCTCAAAAACGGCTCTAACGATTTTGATTAAACTCAGTATTTGATCTATTTATATGCCCGAGATATGACTGTAAAAATTTCATAAAAATCGATCAACCGGAGGGAGGACTTTACTTAATAAATTTTGTATCATTTTCACGTGTTTTGTTTTATTTACTCAAAAACGGTTTTAAGGATTTTGATCAAACTGGGTATTTGATGTATTTATATGCCAAAGATGCGATAGCCAACATTACATCAAAATTGATTAACCGGAGGGGGGACTTTACTTAGTAAATTTTGTATCATTTTCACCGGTTTTTTTTATTTACTCAAAAACGGCTTTTACGATTTTGATCAAACTGAGTATTAGATGTATGTATATGCCAAAGATGTGATAGCCAACATTTCATCAAAATTGGTTTAACGGGGTAAACCATTGGTAACGGGGCACTTTATTTCATAACTTTTTAACCAATTTTTACCTTTTCTTCGATTATCTCAAAAACGGCTTTAACGATTTTTATCAAATTCGTGGTGTTTAATGAAAATTAGGTGTTCTTTAATATCAGGTAAGCTTTATCATTATTAAAATGTTCTGAGGGGGCTTAAATGGGGAAGGGGCCTTTTTTGTTTTCCTATAAAGTACCTTTGTATTTGTTTATATGAAGAAATTATCTGTCTCTCGTTTTGCCTAAAAATAAGAAATGGCTAAATATGAGATATGATAAAAATCAAGGAAACGTATAGAGGAGTCAACTCATAAAACTCGTTGAGTGCAAGCGGAGTACGCCTTTAATGACAGACCATTGTTCATAATTAAAGCCGTTCTGTTCATTTGAGAAGTGGCAATTAACAAGACGCATTAATTTCTAATCTAAGTAAGTTTGTAAGTGAAAGTTGTGTGTTGCGCGCACGCACCAGATTTTTTACTTTTTGTAATAGGGATAAGTTGGTCGTTTTCAGGAGGTAAGTTTTCAAGCTGGATTTTTGGTTTCCAGTTCGTTGTATATATCTTGAATTTTTCCGAAGGTTTCAAATGTGTAGCATTTTGGTTTTTTGGTAGGTAGCTTTCGATAGATTTGAAATCACTTTGCTGCATTTCATTGACCAAGAACGGTTTGTTAAGTTTTGCTTGCCCAATGACATATTTCCACTCTGATGGAATGTACACTTTTGAAAGTTTTTTTTGTCTCTCTAACTGAGCGAAATTCCTGTCGCAAGGCAAAAAGCTGTGACATGTACTCAAAAACTTTTGATTGATTTCAGTAAAATATCCACATTTTAGAAAATAACAATACAAGTTGACAAGACGCCAGTTGTTATTTTGGCCAACACATCTATCCGACCAAACAATTAACTTACGGTCTTCTCCAACATGAAGAGGTTTGTAATTTAAAATAATATATTTTGTAATACAGGATGCAATCTCTGTAGACCCTCTCTTAGCAATACATTCATACCATAAGTTCATTGTGGTTATGTTATTACCCATGTTATGTATTGCAAAATTGTAACAGCTAAGCTGCCTCTGATAAAAAATATCTGAGTGAGTTAAAGTGGGACAAAATAATACTTGCTGTAAATCCACACATAACACAACAGTGGAAGGGTTCACTTGGGATGTAGAGATGTCCTTCTTCATTTCCATGTACCCTAAAGAAGCTCTAGCCTGGTGTAAATCACTTTCAATAGTAATTTTATCCCTTTCATCTTGCGTCCTAGCTGCACACAATTGCACGTAAAGTTGATCACACACTTTACATGTATCTGATCTCGGGCTACCAAAACTCAAATTCATTGTTTAAAAAATTCATAAAGTGTTTTACTCACTGCTACATCAGGATATTCAGCTTTAAAGTTGCGGTGCATTTTACATAAGTTGAGATCAGGACTCAAGTACTTTTTCTGGGTGTGATTTCTTCTATAATGTGACTCTTGTTTTGGGAATTTCTCAATATGCTGGATTATTAAATTTCTAATGGTTGATAATATAACATGAGGTCTGTTGTGGTGTTTCCCCCTTTGGTCCTTAGGAAACAGATCACCATTTTTTAGTTTGTTTTGTAATGTTTGGATACGCCTACGTGTAATTTGGAAAGTATGTTTTAAAGTGATTTTGCACACCTCTTTCTTATTAATATAATATTTGAATGAACGCAGTTTCCTTGAGATGCTATCATCAATCCCAGCTCTTAATCTCACTGGTTCGTGAAGCTTTATACAAGTTATCAAAAAGGCAGATTGTTCATTGTAAGTGAGACAGTAGTATTTCTTGAACAGCTCCTTCTTTTGTTCAATCTTCAGCTCAGAACAACCAATTTTTTTACATGCGTTTCCACAAGCCTTGTCCTGCGAAACACAAAAATATGCCATAAATTAAACGAAACTGTTTTGAAAGGAAGTATAATTTTCAAAGAATTACGTACAATTGCATATATTTCTTTTGCATAAAATGAGAGCATAATACTTACACAGGCAGGCGAAGTTTTAGCTGGAATGGGGACTTTTTTCTTTCGGGTCACATATTGTTGACCAGCATCACGAAGTGACTTTCAATTAGCATCTTTCCAATTCCTGAAGTCAATTTGTCGTGTTTTACGTTTGGATTTATTGAGGCGATTAATGTCACTAGTTGAAAGTTTAATATTATTTACACTACCTACCATTATGATTAATAATTTATTGAACAATAGAGTTTTACTAAAAACAAAAATGTATGTATGCCATAATCTAAATAAGAACATAAATAAGTACAAACGTAACCTTCGTCAATAAAGGCAACTGCAACATAGACCGTTGTTCCAAACATAGAGCTCATGATTCCAGCTGTGCAAAGTGGCATAGCAACGAGATCTGTTGAATTTTATAGGAATTAGCTTAAGGGACATTTAGGAGATGCTACATCGAACGTTATTCAGTAAAATACTCGAATTCGCAAAAATGTAACATAGACCGTTATTCGGCCGAATGCCTTAATTGTTTAAAAAATAAAATAATTGATTGTTCTCTACCCTAGTACATTCCTGGGTACAGATTCCTAATGTACAGGTTCCTAGAATAATATAATTGTCAATCTCATTCAACACTGAAGAAGGGGCCCCATGGCCGAAACGTTTGCTGATATAAAATAAATACTATGTGCTGTCACTAAATGAATGGTCGCCTTTTAATCCTCACGTTAAATTATCATTATCGCTTTTATACGAAATCTTTTTTGTGAATATGTTTTGTAGTTACTTATCCTGCTATTCGGGAAAAATACGAACCGAATAGATCAAAGATCATAAATATTTGTCTAGCCATTAAAATATTTTTATTATTTTAGTCAGTAATAAATAGTTTAAATAACACGATCTTGTTTTATATATATATTATTTTGATTTCCACAGCAAATTACATTATCATCTATCATCAGTTCTATCACAATAAACTTCCGATCTGATGAGACTAATCTGGTTTAGAGCGTAACGGAGCCATTTTCTTTTCATTCGCCTCCCACGAGTGTCCTGAAAAGTTTTTCAGCACAAGATTATAGGCTAAACTAGTTTGTATATTAATGGATTTTAAATAGATTTCGGATTGTAATGTTTCAACAAAGAAGGGATTTGATTTTAACTTCGTAAGTTGATTTTTAGCAAGTATATTAGAGAATAAAGGCATGCAAATGAATTATTGCTAGTGGGTTAAAAGATCAAAGGGATATTTCAATCTATAATGAAGAATATGTCAAACCTTATTTCTGTCAAGACCAGATTCTTTTACCTGGAAAATTGTTTCCCCCCTTTGAAGTTTAATAATCCTTTAATAACCATATGCTGCTATGGAATGTGTATATATATATATATATATATATATATATATATATATATATATATATATATATACATTATACATATATTATACTTTTATGGTATGATTTGGCCACGTGATTAGTCTAAATAAAGAGCACACAATGGAGAAAAATATGTTTCCGGTTTCAGCTCTTACTTTAGACATTTAGATCTCAAGCGTGCCTGAAAAATCTGGTATTTCGCGCATTTTTCTATACACTGAAGCAAGTGTCAAATAATCTAAAAATTATGAAAATTCAATACGTACAGGTCCAATATTTTTTTTTTTTTTTTTTTGGTAGATTTTATATGAAAATTGCCCTATAGTTTTCCTTTAATTTACGCGGAGATGGTTTTGAACTCTAGTCAGTGAATGGAATGATGTGTCGTATTACTTTCACTTACCTATATATGAAATATATAGTAAGTGGAAGTATTGCGATCGTGAAAATTTTCGACTTCCGGTTTTCAACGGAAATACACGTTTTGGGGTCCCCTGAGTCGAAATGACCAAGTCCCGCGAAATGGTCTGTGTGTGTGTGTGTGTGTGTGTGTGTGTGTCTGTGTGTGTGTGTGTGTGAAGAGACTAGCTCAAAAACTATAAACCGTGCGAACCTGAAATTGGGTATTTAGAGTATGTATAAGCTCGCGATGTGACAGCAAAAATTTCATCAAATTTGCTCAAAGGGAGGGGGTACTTTATTGAATAACTTTTTATGTTTTTTTCGATTTTCTCAAAAACGGCTCTAACGATTTTGATTAAACTGAGTATTTGATCTATTTATATACCTGAAATATGACTGTAAAAATTTCATCAAAATTGATCAACCGGAGGGGGGACTTTACTTAATAAATTTTGTATCATTTTCACATGTTTTTTTTATTTACTCAAAAACGGTTTTAACGATTTTGATCAAACTTGGTATTTGATGTATTTATATGCCAAAGATGTGATAACCAACATTTCATCACAATTGATCAACCGGAGGGGGGACTTTACTTAATAAATTTTGTATCATTTTCGCGTGTTTTTTTTATTTACTCAAAAACGGTTTTAACGATTTTGATCAAACTTGGTATTTGATGTATATATATGTCCGAGATATGACTGTAAAAATTTCATCAAAATTGATCTACGGGAGGGGGGACTTTACTTAATAAACCTTGTATCATTTTCACGTTTTTTTTTTTATTTACTCAAAAACGGCTTTAACGATTAACAAAAATAAGATATGAATGTAGAAAAATGTGTGACTTTGGGAAATGATATTTAGCAAAACACGTCAATTTCTAATCTAAGTAAGTTGGTAAGTGAAAGTTGTGTGTTGCGCGCACGCACCAGATTTTTTTTATTTGGAAGCTTTAAAGGTTTGATAAAACATTTAGCGGATATAAAAAAGAGAGGAAAAAAAGAAGAAAAAAATGTCTGAAAAGATATTCCAAAGGGCGGGAGAATTAAGAGACAACCGCAAGGCTTACTTTGTCATGTTGAAATTCCACAAAAACTCATAAAGCTTCCTGCGGCTTGGGTTTTTTTTTACAGAGATACGTCGTATATGCATATCACACAGAGGGAATAAGGTATAGGATTATGAGTCATTTATTTTTATAATAATAATCTTATACTATAACTGTTATATGGGTCATTCTCCCAATACATACAAATTTATGTCCCAACGAGATTATATTATTTGTGTGAAATTGCTAATAATTCAACTGCATCCACTGGTTAATAGAAGACCTCAGCTTGTTGTTCAAGAATTTTTATCTCAGTAACAATTTGTTTATAGGCCTAAATTTAAACTTAAAATGTCAATATCTATCTCCCTCACCTGTCCCAAAGCTCAAGTTGCTGACTTTGATGGCGGAAAAAAGATATATATTCTTTTATTTATGACCTAGTTTTTTTTTCATACTTGTTAGAAGATCTTAATTATTTGGTTTTACGGTATATTGCTATTTCCGTATTATAGAAAAAAAGTTATGATCCATAATCTACCTGTCCCATAGATGCAACCTATCTCCCTCACATTGTTTTGAAATCGGGCCTCAAAACTTTGGAAACCTTTATTTCATTATAATTCATTGCTGGCAACATTGTAACAGATTCCCGTCTCAACAAGGATAAACTTTTTCACAGAAGTTCTGCTCTCGTTTCCCCGTGAGGGTATTTTCATCGGTTAAAACAGTGAGTGTCGTTTCATTTCCTATCTCCCTCACCCACTGATATTTCCTAAAAGTTGAGTTTAATTCACGTTATATTACGGTTAATTTGTAGGTTTACAAGGGATTTCAATAACCCATAAATGTTGTTCATAAGAGACTGACATGGAATGGTCTACTTTAATACAGAGTTGGGCGTAATCCAATTACAATGTAATTCAATTACAATTTGAATTATTAAAATAAAAAATTAAAATAATTGAATTATAACATCAATTACGAATTACATTGTAATCCCTGAAGTAATTGAATTACAATTGGATTATTCAAATAAAATTAAAACTAATACTATCACCTAATATAAATAGGTAGACTAAAACGAAAATTGGTGTGACAAATTTTCCGAATTTCACTCGCTTTTCCGCTTATACGTCGTGAACGGGTGTATGGGTTTAAACGATTATCCGACTTTTTAGATGTAGGCTAATAGGAAAATGATAGAGACAATTTTCCGACTTTTCATCCGCTTTTCCGCTAATATATCGTGAACGGGTGAATGGGTTTTCACGGTTCAAACGATTTTCCGACTATTTAGAGGTAGGCTAATAGGAAAAGTGATACTGACATATTTTCCGACTTTTCTTCCGCTTTTCCGCTTCTATATAGTGAACGGGTGAATGGGTTTTCACGGTTCAAACGATTTTCCGACTATTTAGAGATAGGATAATAGGAAAATGATAGAGACAATTTTCCAACTTTTCATCTGCTTTTCCGTTTATATATCATGAACGGGTGAATGGGTTTTCAAGGTTCAAATGATTTTCCGACTATTTAGATGTAGACTAATAGGAAAAGTGATACTGACACATTTTCCGACTTTTCTTCCGCTTTTCTGCTTGTATATCGTGAACGGGTGAATGGGTTTTCACGGTTCAAACGATTTTCCGACTATTTAGAGGTAGGATAATAGGAAAATGATTGTGACAATTTTCCGACTTTTCATCCACTTTATTTTAATAATTTTCCGACTATAATCATTAGAGCCGCTTTTGAGAAAATTGAAAGAAACGTAAAACTTAGACAAAATTCTTTACCTATACAAAGTATCCCCTCCGTTTGGCCAATTTTGATGAAATTTTTGCTGTCACATACATACACCAAATACCCTATTCCAGTTTCGTATGGTTTATAGTTTCTGAGCTAGTTTGTTCACAAACGCACACACCCTCATACCCTCGCATTGACAAACTACCAATATCCTGGAGTACCAACTTATTGGTGAGGAAATAATGATATTCCTAATCAATAACTATTTCATAGGAGTATATTAAATAAATTTGCATTATGATCCTGAATAATAGGTGATAACAAAAGGAGGAAAAATGATAAGTTATAGGTTTGGTAAAAACCCATCATTAGCTCTCTGTTAAATATATGTATTATTTACATTACATTACACTATATTTCAGAAATTCCCTGAAACAAAATCAAGTATAGGTACTTAGTGAAAAAAAAAATAAATAATATTAATAATAAGATTTGGTATGTAACATGGGCAATTTACTTTGAAGTATCAAAGTAGCCCCAAGCGATTTATCATACAGAAACCTCTGCTGAACGTTACCCAACACGACTTTTTTGGTCGGCGCAGTGCGACGCCAGCGCTGAAACGCTGCGTATTTAGACCATCGTCAAAAACTTTACAGCGAATCTACGATTTCCAAGATATATTCGTTCTAAATTTCAAGCCGATATATTCAAAATCGCTTCATATACAGATGGAGAGTCAGACATACATACCAACAGAGGGACAAATGCAGGCCAAGTGAAAGGGTAGTAAACTTTTATCCCAATCAGAAAAGTTTTTGTGAGTGAGAAACTGTCACTGTCCCACTTGCTGCGCCACTTAAATTTCGTCAAAATGGGTATGGCCAACCGCAAACACGTCTGCAATTTTTTACATTGTAATCGCAATCATAATCCTAATTCAATTACATTTTTGCCCAACTGTGCTTTAAGATAACCTCAAAAACCTAACTCCCTCACATCTATCTCTCTCACTCGTGTGGAATGAGGGAGATAGACTTTGAGTTGAGTTTAGTAAAACCTGAACTCTAAACTTATTTAAATATTTAAGGGAAATTGATTTTCAGGTTTGTTTTCAGCACTTTTAAATAATATTTAGAGATTCATACTTTAAATAATATTTAAAGACTTAATTAGTTGACACGTATTTGTTTTGTTTGTTTAACTTCCCTATATGCAACTTAGCCTAGCCGGACGATGCTACAGTGGGAGTCCTAAATTTTGCATACCCAGGTATAATTAGGATGGAGATCTTTAACCGTACCGAGTACCGGACATCGCACAGGCTCGGGTCCTATATTTTTCGTCCTATCCGGGACGCTTTTCGCTTACAACCCGCAAACGAAGGGTTTAATCGAAAAAATGTATATGACCGAAAATGTTCTCCTTGAAAACCTGAAAAGATTGACACAGTTTAGAAACCTCTACGACTTTTTGGGGTCACCTGTGGTGTTGTGGTTAGCATGGCAACCTACAATACTAAAGATCGCGGGTTCAATTCCAGCGGTGGCCCTAGGATTTTTTAATGGGAGTAAAAAATCCTTAGCTATGCCGTCCCTCGGATAGGACGTAACATGGAGGTCCCGAGCCTGTACGATGTCAGGTACTCGTTAAAGATCCCTATCCTAATTATACCTGGATAGGCAAAATTTAGGACTTCCACTGTAGCATCATCCGATTAGCCTTAGTAGCATAAAAATGGACGTGAAACAAACAAATATATCTACGACTTTTTTTTAGCAAAAACCACGGTTTTGCGCTTATAACTCGCAATCGAAGGCGAAATGAGTGATCTGTATATTTT
The DNA here is from genome assembly GCA_911387785.2 of Aelia acuminata. Taxonomy (NCBI): domain Eukaryota; kingdom Metazoa; phylum Arthropoda; class Insecta; order Hemiptera; family Pentatomidae; genus Aelia; species Aelia acuminata. Next base: position 29,961,982 of record OU426982.1, on the reverse strand, counting down.
TCCCGTGTAGCGGTTAAGGAGAGCTTTAAAATGATGCCTTATTCATGAAATTTGATAAGTTATTAAGGAAGTTACGGCGTACCGACAAAAAAAAAGGCCTTGAGAAATAATATATATATGTTTCTCTGAAGGCATTTTTTGTAAACACCATTAGCAGCCTACCTTTTAACAATTTGTGGAAAAAAATCATTGAAAAATGTAATTTTTTCGCATCGAAATTAGAACAACGAAATTTGAATGAAATGGGAGAATGGCCCATATACCTCAACTCATTTCATTTTTTTTTTTTACTTGAAAAAAAAAATGCTATAATCGCAAAACATGTATTCTAAAGATTATTTATGTCAAAAAAACAAAGTTCTAATTTACTATTGTATTCTTATTTTTTAAGAGAAGTAATAAGAAATAACATAAATTAATTTAATTATTTCTTATTTTATTGTTATATTGATTTCTAATTGAATTTTTACTGTGTTACAGGTAAGTGCTGAGATTATTGGTGCTTAAAATATATGCAGTAAGTAATAATTAATAGTAATAGGCATTTTATAAACGTTCTTTGCAGTTACCAATTTTATTTTCCCATACCTACATAAGTACTAACCAATATGTGGCTGCAAGCAGGTTTTCTTGCTCATTAAATTATGATTTAACTTGTTAAGAGAGAAGTTTTATATCGGCGAAGAAGTTTTACTTAAATGCCAGGGGAAGCCACTAACTGATCTTGAAAGTCCCACTCGAAAACTATTTTGGAGGTTCATGGTCGAATTCTTGCACCAATTTTTATTCTATAGTGTCAATTTTAGGAAAAATGCAGCAGTGAGATTCTTTTTAAGGTCAATGGAATTGTAAAAAAAAAAAAAAAATAGATCTTCAAGCAGACTCGCCAAATCTAGAATACTATGCTTTAAGATCTAATCCTCTATTTTCAGAATTTTACTGACCAAAAAAAATATATTTGAAACGGCCGTATTTTTTCAATAAATCCACACTCACTACTAAAAATAATCGGTTCAACAATCTTTTTTTAAACTGGAGATATAAAATAAAAAGCATTTTAATGATTTTTTTTGCTCGGCTTCAAGGGCCCATAGAAAGGCAAAATGCGTGTCTGATATTATTACAAGAGGAACTTGCGAACAAACTTTCATCAAGATCTCGTGTACTAAACCTTGCTGTGGGGAGTACACTCATAAATGTCCGTACAACTTATTCATAATACTTCCTTCATCGCTTCCCTCCTCCCCACTATACATCTCTTTCATATTATTTTATTTCATTTTTTTACTATTTTTTCATCCTGGCCGTTTTACTATTTTACCATGTTTTATGGCGTTTAGTAATGTGTAAAAAAAAAGGCGGTGAAGAAATCCACATCTCTATTACCGCTCACTATGTTTATCATAGTTCGGATATCGGATATATATTCAGCAATTCATTTCACTTTCAGCAATTTGTTGTCACTGTCATTTGAATGTATGCAAATGAGCTAAAGGAAACCTTCTTCTATAGAATTTCAAATTACACGATCCCGAATATAGACAGAAAATATAGACATTAGCAGTCAGCCCCCTTCCCCCTTGGCTCCGAAACTACTCTAATTCTAATTAATAATTACGATTAACGATCCATGGTCGTGCGGGGGGGGGGGGGTGTAGTGGAGAACTATGTAATGACTCATCGCCTACCTCGTGGGGGGGCTGGAAGGGGGGAGGGGCGGTCGAAGCTAGGAGCCGAGCGGCACCGAACCATCCCGAACAGTCCGCAGTTTGCCGGGCTACTTCGTTCTGTTAGTGCTCCTTCTTACTGCTTCTGTCTACACGTGTGTCTTTGTTCGATCTCTGTCTCAGGTAAACATTATGGAAACGGTTATACAGTACGTCGGTCGGGAGTGTGAACGGGTCGCGAACGTTCGGCTTTTGTGTTAATAAAAACAATCAAAAAGAATTCTAGATAAATATATACAAAAAAAAATTATACCATGCATGAAGCACACGGAAGATCTTTTATTTTGTACACAAATTACATAAATATTTTTGCTGAAACTCTTCCGTTATTCTTCGCCTTTTGTTTGGTCTTTGTTTCTCGTCGTGTTTACTTTATCTTGAGGGCCTTTGTTTTCGCTTCCATTGTCACAGTTTATCCACACATTCTTTCCGATGTGTCTTCATGTTTGAGAACATAAATATGTCTTGTTCAACAGTTTGTTATTTTCCGAATTCATATAACTTTAAATGAATGGACTCTAACAATAGGTAGCATTCATTGATAATTTTAATAAATAAAGGATCCCGTTGATGGTTTAGTATTTCGAACTTTTGACAAGTTCGAAACTTATTACTGTACATATATTTTTTTGTTTCTTTCTTAGACTTCGTTGATAAATTTTATCAATCAGCCTACAATTTTACTTTTCTTTTCTACATCTTTTGATTATTTAATTTTATTCCTTTCTGATTATAAAACTTTATAGAGTTTGACTATGAACCCAAAATTTATTTTTTTATTACTATAATCCTATGCACTAATTATTTTGGGTGACTCAAAATGAAAATAGATATTGAATATTCACTCTTAATTTGCTTAAAATCATCGGATATAATGATTATTATTTGATTGACTGATTTGACAGGTTTACGTGATAGATTTTCCTTATCCTGTTGCTACTGTTCTCAGAAATTTGTTTTAACGTCGGAATATAATTATCCATTTTTATTATTACATGCTATAAGGGGATATTATTATTATAACAACTATTTCAAATGGATAAATTCCAAAGTACTTAGCTGTTTAAACAAACAATAAATTCGAGCATTTTAATACTGATAAGTACTGATAAAATAAGTTGATTCAAAATTGTTTCTGCCGTTTTTAAAAATATTAATTAGAAACATATTGCTTCTTGTTAGTATATTTCAAGTTCAGGGAATAGATTCAGGTTTCCTGTTTAAAGATTTCTTGTTATATTTTTTTCATTTATCTTTTATTTCTGGTGGTAAACATTTAACTATATTTTTATTTTCTCGTGTGCAACGTTTTGGGTCTTCTGTCCATTATCAAGCACCTAAATGTTGATTTTCTAATCCAGAATAAAATCTGTAGGTATACACATATAAAACATAATTCGCAACAAAACATTTAACCACAAAAAAATCATTTTGTTTTGCCCTAAAACAGTGTATGTATATCTAATTTCTTACTCCTACATATTCAATAATTGTAACTATTGTATATAAAATGGTTCAATAAATACATAAAAAATAATGGTATATATTATCATGCAATAAAACACAAGTCCATAAAATAAAGTACATATATTTTCTACATTATTTTGAAAAATAGTTGGATGTTAATCACCAGAAACAAAAAACAAAAAAAAATGAGATCAAGAATAATGCAAAGAAAAATTATTTGGAAAAGAAAAACAAAATCTCGTTATAATATTCCTGGGGCCAAATTTAGTATATGTTGTTTTAGGAGAGATGTTTTGATACTTAATCTACTATTCACGACGATAACAATTTCTAAAATAGGGTAAACCATACAGTTATTGGCACCCCAACTTTAACTTAAAGAAATAGGTAAACAAGTCCTAATTTTATTACAAGATATATATGAGTCTAATGTTTGAAGGGTCCTTTAAGTCATCAATGAAGTAAGACTTTAACGAACTAACCATAGGGAAGATTTCACAATTAAATCCATAGGGTGCCAATAACTAGATTTGGCACTTTTAACAATAAATGTTGCCATATTGAAATCTATTGAAATTTTGACTCCAATAAAAAACCTCTTGAGTCTTTTTGAGGACTGATAAAGAGGAGCTATAGGAAGTTTCTATATGATCCCCTTATAAAAAGTATTTTTTTAAATTAACCACAGAAATGTAGTCTTAAGGGTGCCAATAACTGTACGGTTTACCGTACTTTGTTGTAAATATCTACAATAAACTATAATATGCCTACTACTAGAAATTCTAAACAAATTAGAGCTTTTATTGAAATTTAAAGACCTTATTGGGATTTTAGAATTAAAAAAAAAAAATCTTTCCAATTCAAATTCAAATCTAAGGTCTACAATTATCATTGTTAATATTCAAACAAAACTTTTTAATGTAAATAAGAAGAACAAAATTCGTCGTTAGTGTTCGCTTGTAGAGAACTTTGAACGCTGTTCTTTTTCTGTTTTTTTTTTTTTAATTTTAATAAAAGAAAAAAAAATTCAAAACCATTCTATTAATTTGAAATTCTCTCTTGTATGAATAACTTGGCTAGGATTAAGTTTTCCTTTGACCCAACGAGTTCACACAACTCAACAAATATTTTATGAAGAGTTTAGCACCGTTGGGAGGGAATTGCCTCTAGTGGTTAAACGAATCCGTTCATTAAAGGCTGATGGCGGAAGGTTATTATTTCCTCTCCTGCTAATAGTCCCCACCCAACATGCGCCCTTAAAAAATAACTACCGCTTCACATTTCGGGGAAAAAAATGCAGAAATTACCTGTTATTTAACCAGATTACTGTCGGTACTTCACGTGTTATTTAACCTGATTATTGTCGGTACTGTACAGACCCTTAATGGTTTTTAGTGGCAAAGGTATTTTCAAAATCTTACCTCGAACCTCACAGTTTCACCTTACACAAAACCTCGCAGTTTTTTTTTTCAGAGCTTTTATTTAAGCCATTGTAAGAATTTACGATTCGCAAAGTCTCTTTTAATTGACTATATTTCTTGAATAAATATATTGAATATATTTCTTATGCATCAATATCGCATATTTTTGTTTTATTTACTTATTTTTAAATAGATAGTTGTATTTTTTATTTCCTGAAATTCTAATGGAAGAATTTCTATCTTATCTTATTTGCTTATTTGCTTTATTCTAGCTATCTTATTTGAAGCTTTGATCGGGAAAATTCTGGTTTTGTAATTAAAAAATCTGGTTCGATACGTGCTACACACAACTTTCACTTACCAACTTACTTTGATTAGAAATTGACATGTTTGTTAAATGCCATTTCTCAAAAACACGCATTTTTCCACAATCACTTACTTAGTTTTGTTTGGTATTTGCTCTTTATTATTAAACTAGCTGTAGGGCCCGGCTTCGCTCAGGGACTTGTGGAACATGTGGAATGAAAGAATAACTTTAAAATGTAATAGTACAGGAAAATAGACGAAAATTAATCATGATTAAAACAAAGTTTGTACCATCCTGAAACTTCAGTTTAGTATTAGTGGTAAGTTTAGAAACCTCAGAGTCCGCCAATGTATTGTTTGGGTATAAGAGACCCTATTAATGCGGTTCTCTTAATGCTTTCTTCCTTTTTCTCGATTAAGAAAAATTATTTTGTCAGCAAATATGTCCTGGTATGTACCGTTTTTTTGTGGTTTCTATTTTCTGATTCCATTGAGACCATTGATACCGAATCCTTATCAAGTAACTTTTGTTTTTTCGAATTCGGTTGAAAATTTAAGAACATAACAGAACTATTAAACAGAAATATTATATGAACACTTTATTTTCGATATATATTCCATTAGGTTATATTTTTTATTCATATTATCTATAGGTTATCTATTTTATTCAATGTTAGTTTTTATTCGCTAACTACACTAATAAGCAATTTTTCTTTTGTTGTAAACTTACTCTTATATTGTATATTGACTAAAGGCAATGTTTCGACCAATTCTTTCCTCTTCTGTAAAACTTAATGCGCTTAGTTTTGTTTTTAATTTCAATTCATTGCAGAGATGTAATGACCTTATTTAAAAATAAAAAGGAAAAAATAATTATTTATACATAATCTCGTGTAATTTAAAGAAAACAGCTGAAACTAAAACCATAACAAAGCGAACTAACGAACGATAACCTTATGAATTGAGTTTAGCTAGCGCTCCTGGCTTCCAAATGTCGAACTAAATTTTTTCATTCATTAACCTCGCCTGGGCTTATTAGAGGGGCTAATTACATGTTGCGAGAGGCTTAAAATTACATTACTTGTCCCTTCAACATTACTCAGTTAAAATGAAAACTGAAACCTTCTTCATCGTTAGGGGCAATAGAGCAATGCGACGACATAACATTCCATATAGTAGGTGTAGTCGTTTTTGAGCCTTTTCGGCACGCACATTGTACACTTTGCTTTATAATATATATTGATTAAATTAAGTTTTTACATGTGATAATTCGGCAATGCAAGCATAATATTGCAAGTCTAATTTTATAATTCTCTTTGTAGTTGTTGAAAACCTCACACATTTACCATGAAACAAATCAATTCCATTAAATGAACAGAACATCTTTAATTATAAACAATGGTCTGTCATTAAAGGCGTACTGCGCATGCGTGGGGCTCAACGTATTTTATGAGTTGACGGAATATTTTTCTTTTTTTCTCCTGTATAACTTGTTTTTTTTTTCACATTTCATATTTAGTCATTTCTTATTTTTAGGCGAAGTGAGAGACAAATCATTTTTCCGAGTAAACAAAAACTAAATAGGAAAACAAAAAAGGCCCCCTTCCTCATTTAAGCCCTCTCAGAACATTTTAATAATGATAAAGCTTAACTGATGTTATAAGAACACCTAATTTTCATTAAACATGACGAATTTGATGAAAATCGTTAAAGCCGTTTTTGAGATAATCGAAAAAAAGGTAAACATTGGAAAAAAAGTTATGAAATAAAGTGCTCCCTCCGTTTGATCAATTTTGATGAAATTTTTTCTGTCATATCGCGGGCAATTACATACATCTAATACCCAGTTTTATCAAAACCGGAAGTCGAAATTTATCACGATCGCAAAAGTTTCCCGTGCTATATATTTCATATATAGGTAAGTGAAAATAAAAGTGGACACGGGCTCTGTTAACTGCACTCCTGTGGTATTTTTTAATCCCAAAAATCACCTAATGCGTTCTACATTTCAATGAATGTAATTATCTAAACTCTCAATTCGTATTGTTAAACTTAAACCCCTTATTGTACTTGCAAGTGTCAATTGCACAAATTATTTCCTTTTGACTGTTTGTAGAAGCCGTTCTACAGACGTTTGAAAACGGTACCAAACTTGTGCTTAGTATTTGAAAATAGGGACATTTATAACAACACGACTTATGGATGTTTAAGAGCGTATAATAAGGCGTAATAAATAAATAAAAAAAAAAAAAGAAAAGGATTATATCACATATTCTTTATATTTTCTCTGCTGGAATACATTTTCCCTCAGGTATTCAACCGTATGATAATGAGGAGGTATGAGCGTTATAAATTTCTCATGCAACCGTCATAAGTCTCTTTAACTGCTTATTTAGCAGGTAGATCTCTCTCTCTATTAAATCTCAACTCAACTCAACTCTCAAGCGTTTTAGTCCAGTTCAACTCGTTTCCATTATCTTTTTAATCTGATTCGAATTAACACCTCGAAGTTTCCGCCAAAGGATATTTGAAATTCAAATCCCCACCCCCTTTAAAAAATAAATGTTTTTATGTTTTATTTTAAAAGATTATTTAGAATATTTAACTTTAGATTCGCATATAAATTATTTTATAATTTTATAATTCATTCAATTTATAATTATAATATAATTTCAATTTATAAATATAATATAATTCAATTTATAATTAATTCATTCAAAAGTAGTGATTAATGTATCTTATAATAATAATAATAAAATAATGCTATGATGCTTCAAGCAGAAGAAAATCACTCTTAATAAAAAAAAACTTTACCTGATGAATATCTGTTGAAACCTTACCTCATTCCTTATCAGCTTAGCTTGTTACGAAGTTTCCAACAAACGCCTTTTTTATCGTGTGTCATTAAAATAAAAGAAATCTCAACTTTTCCCTCCCTAAATGAACTGAGTTTGATCCATGTATTTTAATTTTATTGAAAATTTACTACATACTGGTAAATAATTTTTAATTTTAGTATCACTTCTAGATTTTTTTTATTGTTTCGTTTAATTTTTTTTAATCTTATAATGTTTGTCCAGTCTGTTGTGCACTAGTTATACTTGCAATTATATTCTCAAAGAAGTTTGAAACCTCTAGGTAATTTTTTTTTTTTTTTAAATAAAAATGTACTTTTGAGAAATAAATGAAATATGATTTGTTAAATCTTACAAAATTTCAAGCAATTATATTTAAACACCAAGGTCTTAAAGAAGGCAATGCATTTATTTACTATTAAATCGGTATCATCAAGACGAGCCCTGACGAAGATCCTCATGATTAGATCGAAACGTTGGCTCTCCAAATAAAGAGAATTAGACTAGAATTCCTAACTCAAAATCAACCTTTTTTGTTGATGAGTGGGACCTTCATTTTACGTCCCTTGATAAGGACGGCATAGCCAAGGATTTTTTATGTTTAAAATCCTAGAGCTACCTACCGGCCTACGAACCCCGACCTTGTGTTTTTTTAGTTGGCTATGATAATCACTACACCACAGGTGACCCCCATATATATATATATATATATATATATATATATATATATATTTTTTTTTTTACATTTATTTATATATTTTCTTAAATTTTATTTTACCTTAGAGAGTACATACGTGATGCTCAAATTATTTAAAGTATTTAATGTGTAATGTAATGTAATGAACAAAATATATTATAAGATAATCTTTAATTGATTATATTTTAGTTTAGAAAATTTAGTTCACTAATAGATTTCTGAATGCAATATAAAGTGATTTTAGAGGAACAGTAATTGCTCTCGGTTTCTAGAAAGCCATATGAGACAAACTTTACTATGCGACGTAAATACACCTATTGATTCACCATCACGATATATTTACAAAAAGTAACTCGCAGTAATAAAACAAGCAAGCAGTAAATAAAAACTCGACTGTTGATGAAATTAGGTCTCTTAAAAAAAAGAGATGAGCAATAATGAATCGAAAACTATTGAGAACTTGCATGTTATCAAATAATTATGGGAATATGCAAATAGAAGCATATAAATTTGGGAAAATGTGTGAAGTTGAGGAATGGCGCTTACTTACGCTAAACGTACCAACTCTTAATATATACCTATTTCTACCATAGCATGTGAAATGACCGGTCTTTATGTTTCCTGATTGAATGTATGAAATATGGACGTTAGGAAGAAAATCTGTACTAGATTTAGGCAATGTTCCTTTCGTATTTGTACTTTCTTTTGGTTGTTGACGGGCTTCTCGAAAATCGGCGGCAAGTTCTACTTTTTCGAAATTTTTAATTCACAGTTATTTTAATTGAACTATCTATGCAACAGTCTTTCCAGAAATGTGCAACGAATTGAACACAATAGCTTGAATGCGCATGTACATCATAATTGCGCATGTACATCCGATAACCTTATAAAACAAAAAATTTCTCCCGGTCAAATGACAGGTAGCGGTAGATAACGGTATACGACAAGTATAAAGGCGGGTTCACACGGGGTCGTGAATTGGGCGAGAGCATTACTTGCCGGCTAGTCAGTCGTGATCACTACCACATGTGAACTAGTGGTAGTGGGAATGTTGGTTGTGCACGACCTTGAAGTGAAGGGTCGTGAAATCTCCATTTAGTTGGAGTGCGCACGCCCGCTTCAGTCGTATATCGTCGCTGGAGTGCTTGAGAAATAGGGTAGCTCTGACTCTAAACTGCCTCAACCGAATAGGCGGCGCTTTCTGGGTCCTCAGATGCACTAATAGTTCGCATACAACTTTTGCGGCTTCATATTCTGCCATAACGAGAACAAGCGCGAGAGAAGCACGACCTACAAAGCCACTTTACCGTGTGAACTAGATAAGGTCGTGATCTCCTACTGGGAGAAAGCAAGTCGTATGACATGCGCATTACTGGTCGTGTTCTTGCCCTGTTCACTACCTCTTGTGAACCCGCCTTAACTCCAAAAAAAAAAATAAAAAATAATAGGATATTTATTGTATATACCTAATTAATAGCATAAGGCATGAATTGAAACTTGCAAAAACGGTAAGATTTTATGCGTTTTTTTCATACAAAAGTTCATAATCAGTCATTTGACCGCTTTTGGTAGTTTTACTGTTATTATCAAAGTCGATTTCTAATCTAAGGAAGTTCGTAAGTGAAAGTTGTATGTTGCGCGCATCGCAACAGATTTTTTTTTTTAAATTGAACTATGTCTTTATTTTTGAATATTGATTTATTCTGGATTGAGCGGAAAGCTCTAGCCTGTCATTTTCATTTTTTAACCCTTAGTGTTTGAGGACAATGGTTAATTTTCCTTGAGTGCTGTTGGGAAGGGCGAACCCTCTATCTATATTTCCCCTTCCCCTGAATACAATCTTCAGCTCTATTAGGGCTCCGGATCCAAACCGATTTGTTTATTCCCTCCAATCCCGCTGTTTATTTTTTATTTTAACAGTTGTTTACCCTGATATTTATCCTTTTGTGGAAAAATAAATAATTATCCCTCTACCTATACCTATATAATGTACCTATATAATGTAATGAATAAAATATAAAACTAAACTATCAACCCTTCCCAATCCGATTGTTTATATACACATCATATTGGGACATAAATTGACTAAAACCCGATATGATCTTTCGGATGTTAGATTTTAAAAAAATCTTTCCAAAGTTATTTTACCATCTTAATTTTAGTTATATATATATTTTATATATATATATATATATATATATATATATATATATATATAAAGTTTAGAATTGATTTTAAAATTAAATTTTTTTTACCAGTACGTAGTAAATTGTCAATAAAATTAACATACATGGACCAAAACTGAGTTCATTTTGGGAGGGAAAAGTTGAGATTTCTTTTTTTTTTTAATGACACACTACAAAAAAGGCGTTTGTTGGAAACTTCGTAACAAGTTAAGCTGATAAGGATGAAGTAAGGTTTAAACAGAAATTCATCAGATAAAGTTTATATATATATATATATATTTATATATACATGCGATAAATTCTGTAATTTGATCGAAAAAATTCCAGTATTATAATAAAAAAATGGTGTTTTTTTAGAAAGTCAATGGGGGTTTGATTCATGACTCAGGGGTCTTTAATATTCCTCTTCATAGGCTATCTCCTTATGTGCTATTATATAGAGGCTAAAATGATCCATCTGGTTGAAGAGCCCATATTAGTTGCTAATAAAAAAATAAAATTAGCATCATTCGACCATCTTTACTTCAGTAAAGGGAGATTTAGTATTAACCTATTACATAATAGTTATTATAAGTTGTGAATTAAAAAAAGCCTCTAACAAATTTCGATCATCTACTTATTTTTTGTTCAAATTACTGATGAAATAATAATTTAAAAAAAAATAATAATCTTTAAGACGCATTTTAATTCATCGAAAAACTAGACTAAATTGATTTGCTTTCTTACTTTCCTGATATGAGTCGGTATTTTCAATATTTGTCGGAAACTGCATATTGCAGAAAATGTGAACAAATTACAATTAAAATACTCAGCAGTAATTGAGAATTCAAGAAATTTATGCAACAACAGCAACGTTTGTTTTGTTCAGATCTTCGGAATCCAAAATTTTTAATCAGTTGTGATATTAGTTTAGCCAAAAATATAAATGTAAATTTAGAAAATTCTGTTGTAACCTTCTAAAAATATTTCAATACATTTTAAATTCCGCCTAGTTGAATGCCCATTTACGGTCAACTATGCCTTACTTATTTGGGCTCACTCTCAATGGCCTGATTTGTCAGGGTTCTTTCACAGCTTAACGAAGATAATTGTTGAGGAAAACCAAGGTTAGGGAACGCAATTGTGAATATTCTCAAGGGCGCTTTGAAGTGTTTTTTTTTTTTTTTTTTTTTTTTTTTTTTTTTTTTTTTTTTTTTTTTTTTTTTTTTTTTTTTTTTTTTTTTTTTTTTTTTTTTTTGTACGTGACCAATCTGCAATGTTAATGCAGCTACGATTTAGATATTTTAGTAACTATTTCGGCAAGGTATATTTTCATCTATAAATGTGTTCGACATATGTAATTGCTATCATTAAGTGAATTCATCCCCGCTTGACATCACCAAACTAGACCCCTTCCTGGGTTTTTCGGTGTTGAGTTTAGATTGCACGTAAGTTCACTCAATACCTCTCACATACATTCCTTTTTATACGTTTTTATAAAAATCTGTCAAATCCAAAAGTGATTAACTTCTATGAATACAACTATAATTTCAAATAGCTGTGTAGGTATAACTACTTCAAGGGTATACGGGACAAAACAGACGGTAATAGTACATTATTAAACAATGAGAGCTGGATCACAAGGCGGGAAGAAGCTCTTTGTGGGTGTGCAACCAACAACAACGTTTTTCATGGTCCTGGGAAATTTCACTAAGTGGACCTTAACCGTTTTAGTATATTATTCTAATGGCTTATACTTTATAGAATTACGAACGGATTCCTTTTATGGAATTATGTATTTTACCTTCAGTTTGTTTAATTATGCACATTATCTTTCAACGTTGTTCAGCTCCAACGGCATTCTTCAACGAAATAATTATATTAATCATTAACTAAACAACAGATATGATTAATCAATAGAAAGTTTGTTGACCCGTTCTGGGAAGGCACGGTCACTCAATTCACAAACTGCTGCTCATGAGCCTTGCCTTTAAATAAACGAGCCCCAATTACATCTGTTAAAGGTTTTAATTCGTGTCGTTGAACTTTTTTTTTTTTAATATTATCGAGAATCAAGAGAAATAAATTTTTTTGATTTGTTTCGCATCCCCCCATTTCGCTACTAAATAATTGATAAAATTAGGCATTCCTGACAAAATCCTTCCCTTAGTATATATTTTGGAAATTTTCATCGATTATTTATAAACTTATAAGAAATAATTGGGTAAAAACTCCCTGAAACGAGTACTATGACGTGTGAAAAGTAATTTTTGGTAAGAGGATGATATTTTATCAAAAATTATGGATAAAATCGGCGACCGACTGATTGTCAGTCTCTAGCCTTGTAAAATACCTCGTTATTATTGAACTCCTTTTTATGGAGTGATTAATTCGTAAGAAGGTTTCCTGGTTTACTGTACGAAATTAAATAACTTTATATAGAACAAATTATTTTAATAGTAAATAAACTTATATAGTTTGGAGTTATTTCGCGATTATCGTGTCAGTAACATGTGAATCGTAGAAAAATATCAGAGACAAGTTGGGCTCACTTGGATAGGCAAACCCGTACAACCCCTTCCCGCTTACGTCATCGGACGCATGACTCAGTTCATGCATTTTAAATTCTGATTTCACAACTGAGATTATATCTCCACAAACCCGAACATCAGACTTTTATTAAATAAAAAATTAGGTTTGGTACAGTTTTTTCTTATCATAATACTGAAATAATCATATTCAACATAATATTCAAAATATAAAATTACATGAACATACAATAAACTTTTTATAACAATAATTATTATACACTAGCTAGGGTGCCCGGCTTCGCTCCGGTAGTTGTGTGGTAGTTTTAATACCAGAAAAACTTTAAAATTAAAGGAAATATAGAACAAAATTAGGACCGTCTTGTAAATTCGGTTTTAACTTGGTATCAATATTCTGCAGACTTGAGATCTGCAGAGTCCGTCCAAATAAGGAACCCTGTATAATTTACTGGGGGTTGAAAATGGTAAATGAACAATTAATTTTGCTGCAACTTTGTCGAGTTATGCATCGTTTTTATGGTTTCTGTGATTCTGAATCCTATAAGCCCATTCCAAGTAGTCAGAAGATAATAAGTTATTAGATTATTGTTGAAAAATCTGGTCTCTCAGTTAAAAAAATTATATTTCGAGTAAAACATAATCACTGACTGCTATGATGGTCCTATTTGATCAAGAAGTATAGAAACTACCTACCTATTTACTTTAGTATATATTATATATAGATTAAATGTAACTTGCTATCATATATTAGCCTTCTCATGAGAAAACTAATTTTTTAAGGAATCCAGTTGGTTTTCTAATTGATTGCTGAGATATAAAGTACTTATTTTATTTTTAAACGCAAACCAATTATTTTCTCTTATTTTTTTAGTAATTTAAAAAGAACAGCTGAAAAAATATAGAACGATTACCTACATACTGAATGAATGGATAATAAACATTGAGTGAAACGCACCCTAGCGCTTCCTGGTAGCCTGGAGCTCGAACTAAATATTTCATTCATAAACTCGTGTCTTAATCTCAGAGAGGCTAATTAAATGGTGCGAGAGGCTTAAAATTCCGGCCCTTATCTCTTCAAATTTACACTCTTAAGAGAAAAACGGAAACCTTCTTCTCCGTAAGGGGTCATATGGCTAAACGAAGACATAACTTCCTTAATCCTACGTGGAGTCGTTTTTGAGCCTTTTCGGCACGCACATTGAACGCTTTGCTTTATAATATATATTGATTATTATGTTACATAATTAATTTTTGTTTCTTCTGTAACTTTTTTAATCTTATATTTATTTATTTTATTTTTAAATTTTTCATTTTTGTTGAGAAGCCTGCTGATAACTTAGATATCCAAGGTTATCAATTCATTATCAAATCATTGATAAATCCACATATGCGTCCAACTATGTCTTAGGTCTCGGGCAGCCATATTGCCCCTTACAAACCTTCTGTCTATTCCCCTTGGAAAAATACACTATAATTTCTTTAGTGTCATTAATGGTTTGTTCCAACTACTACTAGTCAAGAGATGTGAAATTATTCATGCGCAGTCCTTCCTCCACTGTTTTGATTGGTGGTTTTCGAACCAGAGCTAGTTATATTATCAATGATAGAAACAATGTCCTGTTTCAATGCTGGGTTAAATGGAGGAACCACATGCACAGTAATTAGTTGACAATTTTTTTTTGTATCACCCTTTCCTCGCCGTTTAGGCTATAGGGGGTTTCCCGGGCAAGGGAGGAGGGTGGAGGATTAATGCCAAGTATTATTAACCCTTTGCACTCGAGGTCTCCGGAGCGGAGCCATTTAAAATTTGTCTTGAAACTCGAGGGCTCCGATACGGAGACAATGCAAATGATTTTCAGTTTTTAACATATAAGGAAATAAACAAATCGTAAAAACTATTTGTAGGATATTTCGCTTTTTGTGATAAATGACGGTCGCGGCTGGCGGCGTTTTTCATTATTATTATAGTACGTTAATCTTTTAACATCGGCCATATTTTGTGGTTTTAATTAATCTTTTATTTCCTCAATTGTACTATAATTTAGTTCGTAGACACCAAATAATCCCTTTACTTTGATTTAGTTTCCCATGTGCTTCTACTTTAACCGGAAAGTTATTAAGTAGATTTTCACATTTTCGGAGCTTTTGTGATTGGAAATCTGAGAAAACTCAACTAAAACGGTCCCATCTCGTAATTTTTTATCTGTTTTTACTTCTCCAATTAGAATTTGTATACTTTTATGTATAATAATAATAATAATAACAAAAATTATAAAAAATAATTTTGAAATTAATATAAAATCGTTAAAAAAAATATATAAAATTAAATTTTTTTTTTTTTTTTGTAACTATGTGTTCTTGCTAAGTTGTGACTATGTGCTAAGGAAAGCTTCACAAATATACATAACCTAAATTTGATTACAATTCCTTACTTGGTTCTAAAATTTTACTGTATAATATTAGGTTTTCAGGGTATACGTTTTCGCGAATAAGTTGCGTCGAGTTGCCGGTAGGTAACGTCCGAAACGGTGCCGAGTGCTAAGGGTTAAATTTCCCCTTGCTCCGGTTTTTTTAACTGTTTATCTTCGGGTTACCTAACATATGTCGGTTATCAGGAGCAAGGAGTATTTCCTAACGCGTTTGCCCACTCGACCATCCCGCCATCTTGTTGACAACTATTTACTACTACCTAGTTGGAACAAATCTTTAGTAACATTTGTGGTTCGTATAAAAATATAACCTTTCCTTTCATTAATTCCCATTACTTTTTAAGGAATTCCTCTTAGTTTGCTAAGCTTTGATAATGTTCTCCCAGAAAGACTTCCAGAAAATGGTTAATCTTGCTCCCTTCTGCGCAATTTTCTATATGGAACTGATATAAGGTTGGAGGTGCTTTCTCGAAGGGTAGCTCGAGTTATGTTTAATGTGAAATCGATACCGAGCAAGTTTCTCATATCAGCTGCTAAAGTATCTTGGCAATCTTCTGCCTCGCCGTTTGGAAATGCGATGAGGTTGATCCCATATCGTGTTCCTGCACACCGGATCGTATCACCTCGTTAGGAAACTCCTTATTAGCATATTATCGATGACTGGAGTGAGGTAAAAAATTCATGGTTTATTTGGAGAGAAAATCAATCATAAACTGTCAAATGTACATCCTACTAATTTAAACAAGTGTTGCTTCAAAATAGCTCGGATTGAAGTGAACCGAACTACCCTATACGAATTGCCATTTTTCATTATTTGAATATGATTGGTCTCATATGAAACGCTCCTGCTTTGGAATATTGTAGACTGATTAAATGCTGAAGGTTTGACAATAAAATGATCATGATTTTTTCCTTTCTTTTTTATATTTAGCAGAGAATTTTATGTTTAGTGGAGAATTTTGTTTGTTTGGTTGAATACATACTTGTATCATTTTATTATTTTTTATTTATAAGCAACAAATATATCATTGTTGTTCTAATTAAAATCGAATAGAATTAGGGTCTTTTTCGTATCCCCGCATTTCTAATTTATTGTTCAAAATATGTGCATGTGATTACATTAACCATCCTATTAATAACCATACTATTAAAAATATGAGTAGGTATATTTTGTATTTGCATTTTAAATTATGGCTTTATTTATGTTATACGATGATTTTAAAGATATGGACCAGATTATGAAATTATATAACAGAGAGAATGGTTATAGATGGCGATGTCACCATGTTATCGTTTGGAAATTGGCATTAGAGAAGGCACGTGGTTCACCGGTTCGAAACTTCCTTTAAATCTTTACGTGAATGTGGAGAAATAGGAAAAAAGGCAATGATCTTTTTGGGGTAGTCCTGAATGACATATCGACATTTTTGTCATTAGAGTAACGGTTAATAAATGTAAATATTTTTTTTATAAACATGTGTTTTACTTTTATAACACATATACGTATGTGGGGATTAAACGAAAAAGACCCTAGAATTTTATCCAGCTGCGTTTAGAGGTATTTATTTCGTATTAAAATTCTAATGAAACATTCAGCCGATGGAATGCGATTCAAATAAAGTTCGTCGTGTAATGTTCTCCAGTTGTGAAATAACTAACGAACGTAGATATGAATTATGTAATATGCAATGGCCTAATATTTAGTAATTTTATGTGTTTTAGTGCATAAATTGGGAGCTTCCACAAACCAGCAAGTTTTAAGTAGCTTAAAGTCCTTTCAAGGAATAATCTGTGTTTGCTGAGTAAATGAGGTTTAGTGCAAAAAAAAAAAAAAATATTTTCACATAACTTAGCAGACATTTAAAGATTTGCAGACGACTCCATGGTGAATACATTAAAACATTCAGGCCACTACTGTTAAATAAACTTTTAAAAATGAATTGAGAAAACTCCCAAGTTTTCAATAGCTTTCCTTATAAAACTAAAATCTTGAACTTTAATCCTTTTATGCATCCATCACACATATATATTTAAATCAATGTGAGCTGTGACGTCATTAATGCGTGCTCCAATATTGGTTACCTCCAATAGCTTTTTAAGTTGGAATCCAAAAATTGATTTTTCAAAATTAATTTGTAGATTTCCTGTATTACTTAATACCTTTTTTTCACTCTAATGTTTGTGAATAGTTTAGTTATCCGTGTTTTAAAATATTCTTAAAATTTTCTAATTTTTTTTTTCACGAAAATTACCTATCTTTTCAAAGTTCTTAGGTGTCCCTCATTCGTTTATTCTATACACGATCAATTTCTCTTATTGAAACATTTTAAATGGATTAATTTACCAAAGGTATTGTTTTTGCGAATTTTATATTTATTAAGATAAACAGTTTTTGGAATGTTTTAAAGTGTTTCGTTAATAACTTACGAAACTGGAGAAACGTTCAAGTAGGCCATGAATGCTAAATTTTGTCGGGTTGACCATGAAATCGATTCCGGGGGCTGATTGGTTTTTGCATATTTCAAGGTAGAGTTGTATGTAGGTAGGTACCTCATTGCTTGAGCAGGTAGTAATATCTTATAAATATAAAAAAGGCATATTACCATATTCATATACTTCAATCCTTGTTACATATTTACATTAAGGGTATCAAATTGTAATAGCCGAATTTTAATGTAGATAATGGTATAATAGGCTTCATCAATTAGAGGCAGATAATCCGCAGCGCGCTACCATTCATTACACTCAACATCGTCATGATCCTGTAAAATTAATTATTTGTCCTACTTTAGGAAATTGAATTTGTGTCTCTATTTTAATTACTAATGGTAACAATGCAGTAACACACCGCCAACCAAATACTTCATCAACCACATTCGATCTTCATAGCTAAGACTAAGAATCCAGTCTATTGTTTCATATATTTAGTCAGGAATAGAACATTCTTGAAGGACGTAGAATATTCTCAAAAAATTTAGAACATCTATTAGAACAATTAGGTAACTGTTCCAAAAAAAAATTATAGAACTCTTTTCAATGTAACAGAAAAAAATATGGTTTTGCTTCTTTTTACAATGTTATTATTCAGTTGTTTGTTTAATGTCTTTTATGCCACTGAGGCTAATCGGGCTACAGTGGGAGTCCTAAATTTTGCCTATCCAGATATAATTATCAATAATTTTTTTATAATTATCATGTATATATCATTTATATCAATCATTTAAGCCAGCATTGATTTACGT
Organism: Aelia acuminata; assembly: GCA_911387785.2. NCBI lineage: Eukaryota > Metazoa > Arthropoda > Insecta > Hemiptera > Pentatomidae > Aelia > Aelia acuminata. Next base: position 29,943,124 of record OU426982.1, on the reverse strand, counting down.
TATCTTCCCAGAACATATCCATCAACAGCACTGATATAATACGAGTTTAACCGTATCTGCACGAATATGGAGATTTTTAAGCACCTTATGAAATAAATCCTAGCAAACATTGAACGCAATCTACGAGTTATCTTTTAGTTGACTGCCTACAGCTGTTTCTATATTTTTGAACGTCACTTTATACTACTATGGCTAATCAGATGATGTTACAGTGGGAGTTCAAATTTTGTCTATCCAGATATAATTAGGATAGGGATCTTTAACGCGTATCTGACATCCTACAGGCTCGGAACCTCCATTTTAGACCTGTCCGAGGGACGGCATAGCTAAGAATTGTTTACTCCCTTTAAAATATCCTAGGGCCACCACGGGACGCGAACCCGTGACCTTCAGCATTGTTGGTTTCCATGCTAACCATTACACCACAGGTGACCCCATATGATGATTTATATTTTTATTTTATGACGTTCTTATAAAAAAAAAATTGTTTTTAATTCTTTGTAAATGAAATCGAATTTATTAATCTCAGTGTTATTCAAAATTCCTTTATCATTACAATCCTTTACCCCAGAGATAAACAACATCGTTTATTTTATTTTTTATTTAATTAAATTTAAAACAAGAATTAAGAAATATCCCGGAACATTAAAAAAAGAGTCTACAAGACGGTGCTCCGACCAGTGGTGATGTATGGTAGCGAGGCATGGACCCTAACTAAAAAGCGAGAGAGACTTCTAAACGCATGGGAGAGAAAGATCCAAAGAAAAATATATGGCCCAACCAGGATAGACGCAAATAAGTTCCGAATTAAAACAAATAGGGAACTTAGGGACCTGTACGAGGATCCAGACCTAGTTTCCTGTATCAAAAAAGGTAGAATAAGATGGTTGGGGCACATACAACGGATGGGTCAAGGAAGAATCCCGAAGCGAATAATGGAAGGACGCCCGGATGGTAAAAGAGAAAGAGGCAGACCTAGACTGCGATGGCAGGAAGATTTGGAGGCTGATCTTCGACTGATGGGAGTGGTGGAATGGAGGAGCGCGGCAGAGGATCGAGCCGAATGGAGGAAGATTGTCGAGGGGGCCAAGGTCCTACAGGGACCATAGCGCCAACAGAGTTAGTTAAAACAAGAATTAAAAGACCTGAAATATGGATTGAAACGTCTGCATAATATTTGTAACTGTTTGACATGATTGTAGTATTTCTGACCGAACCTACCAACATTTTAATTCCAAAGTTTTTTTAAAGCTAAAAAAATATATACATTAATTCCCCGTCCCCATAGCATTAAGCTGTTTGAACCATTAAAAATACTTTGCCAGATAATTTTATTATGTTCAAAAATTATCTGTTAGTGGCAGATTTATTTTGTGAATTTAATTAAAAAAAAATTTAAACAGTAGCTTCTATTAATCATTATTTTTCGATTTATTACTTGTTATTTATATGAGTTTCAATAGTTCTCATAATTAACTTTATTTATATGTACACATTAAAGATTTGCCTTTTTAATATAGCGATGAAAGTGGTGTTAAAATATTTATCGCTATAAAAATGGAGCAATCGGTTTGAGGATTGGGCTATAGAGAAATGGGTTAGAGCCATTTTGTGGATCGATTTAGTCACTACCTGGTACCTGTTACAACTAGCTTTATTGGAAAGTAGGAATAACTTGTGACGGTAACAAACCCGTTACAAGTTACGACAGATACGTCACACCTGAGCTCGCTATTTATGAATAAAATGTATTTATAGAAATATAAAATAATTAGGTATTTAAAAAAGATAAAATTGCTTGGGTTATTGGCCATTCATATATACCGCTAAATGTATTATTTTTTCAAAATTTTATTAGGTATGAGGTTAATTATTAAATCTCCCGCTAACAGGAGAGTCAGGCACTTTTCGAGCAGACTTGCCCATTCTTCGGTGTCTATACGAGATTAGTCGTTTCAAAATTATTATTTTATAATTGATATTTTTCCATTTTAATACCTTGTAATCTATAATCTTTCACCTAAATTTTATAAACTCATTTATAATTAGCATCTAGGAGATTTTTTAGGCTTACAAGGTCTTGTTGATCGGTTGATGACCATGTAACATTATTAACATTTACCAAATTTTCGCCAATCTTGTACAACTACTAAAGAGGCATTTGAAAATAAATTTGATCCCTTCTTAAGACATCGTCGTTTAAGTAAAGAATATTTATTTTTATTTATAAGATTTTATTTTGCAAAAAACGAGTCCAGAAAATTAATGAAATTAATCTTAAACGTTCCATTCCATAATATTGTAACACTTGTGTGGGTTTGAATATTTTTTATTAAACAAAAATAATAATTAATAATGTGAGACAAACAATGAAACTCAAAAAATTAACAAGGATACAAAAAGTTTCAACTTTTAACGATACAGTAACAGAAAAATAACGATATGATTAGAGCTTTAGAGCAAGACTAACTCTCCTGTTCATCGCTCCTTAAATATAGTCTGAATCAGAACAATCTGGAAGGTTCCCGACAAGCGTAGAAGATTCTCAACAGTCACAAACATGTACTAGAAGAGTTTTTTTCAACACAAAGTCTAGGACTCTTTTATAAATATACAAATCACTCATTTCGCCGCGAATTATAAGCGCAAAAGTTTTTGCGAGAAAATCGAAATGGTTGTAGAGGTTTAAAGATGGTGTCAATCTTTTCAGATTTTCAAGGAGAAAATTTACGGTCGTATATATTTTTTCGATTAATCGCTTCGTTGGCGAGTTCTTAGAGAAAAACTGCAATTCACAGCGAAAATGGTCGTTGGTCTTTTTGGAAGGTGTCATTTTTTTCAGTTTGTCCAGACGAACATTTTTGATTAAATACACTTTTCCGATTGTCCCCGTCGTTTGCGAGTTACCAGCAATAACATGCGATGTATGTGTAAAACAAACCCACCAACGAACAGTCACAGATGACCATATCCTAATTTCAAATAAAGTGTTCAAAGAGGTCCTGTAAACACGTAAATATGTAAATACCTTAAACTAATGTTTATATCTATAATTTAAACTATTAAACATTTATTCTTTACTTTGACCCTCAGTGGGATTTAAGTAGGTAATAGGTAATAGTATAAGGGTATTAGCTCATGCTTGTCCTCTATGAGAATGGGGACAATAACCCGAAACGTAAACGAAGTTATGAGAATAATAAATGTAAGTAAATAAAGAGAAGTCATAAGGAAGATATATTGATAATAAAGTCTTCCTACTAAATTAGGAGATAAAGAGGAAATTAAAAATTATCTAAAATCGAATGAAAACCTCCATTTTAAAGTATCACCAATCATGGAGGGAATCTGGATGATTCCTTACAAGTTTATGACATTTTAATTATAGTGCCAAAAATGGTATTCTGTTAGAGAAGTGTAGGGTATTACGAGTGTTTCTTGTGCAGTGGGGACCCTGCATGATTATAATTGAAAGTGTTCTTAAAGGCTGGAATCATTATTAATTAATTAATTAACCTACTTAGATACGTGTTATAGCTTATTTTAGTTTTATTGTGTATATAAGGAAATTACTTATAAGTATTTCCTGATGGTTTAGGGATGAAGTCGGTTCTGATTAGATGCCTAAAGGAAAAAGAAGTCTCGGAGGATATGAAATATATAAAGAAGGCTGGGGTCGGCTAGTTTTCTTAAATATTGCCCCGAGCTGCAGGCAACAGCTGTATCCTAAATCATCTCCAGCCACTGCGCCCATCTTATCTACCGCGTCCTGAAGTCTTATTTATTCATAAAGCCTTTTCATATCTAGTAATTTTTTTTTGTTATTTTATAAAGTTGGAGCATTATATGACATATTATATCCACTTTACAGCATAGATTTCTAGATTGTGTCATATCCACATAGAACCTAATCTTGTTTTTATAGTAGTTATTATAACTTTTTCGTACGTATTTCACTCTATCACTAAAGGTAGTTAGCATCCATTTTACCTTACAGCGATTTATTGGCACTTGTAAGATTGAGAGAGTTTCTTATGTTTTTACATACAGCATGCCATTACCTGAGATATAGACATCTGAATCATTTTTAGACAAAAACTAGCTGATCCGTGAAAAGCATTCGCATTCTAATCTACTTAAATCATACTTGGTAAAAGTACACACCATATATTTAATCGAATGTCATTGCTTGTAACATGCAAACGACGGATACAGTCGGAAAAATTTATATAACTAAAAATGTTCGTCTCGACAAACCGAAAAAAAAAATGGCACCTTGGACAAAGCCTTGCGACCATTTTGAAATTTTCGCTGAGAATTGCAGTTTTTCGCTTACAACTTCCAAACGAACGGGTTAATCGGATATGACCGAAAATGTTCTCCTAGCACACCTGAAAAGATCGACACCATTTAGAAACTTCTACTACCGAACCAATATTACCAAAACCCAGGTTATGGTTACCCAGGTAACGAATGATTGATTTGTATATTTTTCCGGTGTAGCGGTTAAGGAAAGCTTTTAAATGATGCCTCATTCATGAAATTTGATGAAGTATTAAGGAAGTTATGGCGTACCGACAAAAAAAAAAGATTTGAGAAATAATATATGTGATTGAGCTTGCCGTATTTACTAGTAGGGTACTGTCTTACACATAAAAATTGAACTGATGGCCGAATATTCAGCTCACAATGAGATCCGTACCGACTTTCTGGGTGCTAGCACGCTACGAAATACTTTTCTGATTTCACTTTTGAATGCCCCTTTTTAAAATAGACTGCCGGAGGCTTGTGAATTTTGTTCGTCGTGCGTGGTCTCATTGATATAATGTCCTCAATCCAACGTAGGATAATGCAGACAATAAATACTGCCATACGGTAAAACTATTGAACTTTTGACCCAAAAAAACCTCTTGATTCTTTATAAGGATAGACAAAGAGGAGCTATAGGAAGTTCCAATTTTGTCCCTTCATAAATAGTTTTTTCAAGTTAAAGTTTTCTTTTTTAATTTCATCACAGAAATGTAGTCTTTATGGTGTCAATAACTGTCCGGTTTACCCTAGGCGGGGTCCATATAATTTACTTAACGTTGACAGGTTCCTTATAGTTAATTTTAATTTGACTTAAATTTATGTTAGTTTTAATTACTTTTTTCCTCTTCTCATTTCCTCTTATTTTATTTAATCACTTTTCAACACAGCTTTTTGAAGAATTAAATTTATTTATTTTGTAATAGGTATTATTGTATATTTTCCTTTGTATTTAATATAAACACGCTGACTGTACAAGTAATGTATTTTATAAATTTTCTGGCAGACAGTTTGCTATTCCGTAAAATGTTTTTTTACGGCAAACTTAAAAAAGGGATGTGACCGAAGGGAAATTTGTAAATTCAAGAAAATATGAAGTTTTATCATATGAGGGGCCGTTGGGGAAAGAAAAAAAAAAGCTTGTCTGGGTAACAAGACGTCTAATAATTTTGGGTTACTATGTGTTATTTGTTACCGTCATTAAAATATAAATTTATGGTCTCCTATCCCTGATGTGTTCACCATCCCTAGAAACAGCTACTAAGAAATAATATCGTTTTATTTAATCTACAAAACATTTTTATTATTTATTTCCAGGTATTCATTGGCAATGAAGTCTCAATAATTTTTTTTTATAATGATGATAATAATTTACCGCAGTCGCAAAACAATTGTCCATTATCAATAATTAACGTCATAAGTTATAATTATTTTTTATTATGAAGAAAAAGGTAAATTATGCAACATATTACAGTTCTATGCATAATGTAGATAATAATAGACATTATCAATATTATTTCTTAACTTAAGTTCAACTCGGATCCCATGAGGAACTATAACCTGCCTCAAGGTTGTAGTCGTCCATATTTAAGCACGCGTAGCGTGATGGCTAAACTTTGACGAAGCTCATTCAAAGTTCACTTTATCCTTCGAGATTAGGAAGTAGTAACATCGATATTCTACTCTGTATAGTTTCATAATTAGTATTCGAGTACCATGCTGTAAAACATTCCAAATTACTTATTCATAGAAAATTACATTCTCTGTCTTTCTTTAAATAGAATCTTTGATTCATGAAAAATCTTCAAACTTTTAAGAGTCTTATTTCATCTCCGAAAACTCTAATTCGTTGCGCATTAGAGGAACTTCCTCATTTGGTAGGAACTTCTTAATATAATCATGCAATCAGTTAACATAATCGTATATCGGTATCAAAGATCAAAAGGAAACCGTATAGTCGAGCGCGAGCGTGTTGAAGTACGACCCGCTTTAGCATGCTCTAGCCGAACCGCGGCGGTTCGAATCCGCCCTGGGAGGGTTGACTTTTATTTCGTGGCGTCCACACGGAATAAATCTCGACCTTCCCGCGATGGTTAGAATTGGTTGGTAACACCTATAGAGTAACCACCCGTATGCCACACATGGCCAGGGGTACCGACCTACAAATAAAATAAAAAATAAAGAAGTCTACGTAACCTCATAATTATTGGACGCTAATTATTCTTCTATAAATATTTCCCCTATGTGTATAGTTTATTTTTTGTTCCCACAATAATGTTCTTAAACTATCCAATGAAAAAGATCGGTGGGGTCAAAAACGAAACTGTAATTAATAAACATAATAATGAAACAAAGAAGAATTAATCGAGTGCTTGATAAAGCAAATCTTGAAAAACATATTTGGGAGTTCGGTAAAACAAAGCTGTCTAGTCTTGAATTTCTCTACTATAAAGTTTTCTATATTTATATTTCTAGGTAACCTATAAAAAGACTAGATAGGTATATACATAATGCATAGACTGGATAACTTCCCTTTTGCATGTTGTATTTTAACCAACTTGTCTAGAAGTGAATAAAGTTCAGCGTTTTATCTTTCGGAGCGCCCCCCCCCCCCACACCCACATCAAAACTTCTTTACCTGTGAAAACTCTTTACTCAGTTCTTTTGGTCCGTTACTTCTTATATACTTAGTTTTTTTTTTTTTTTTCTTTTTTTTTTTTCTGGAATATTAGATGAACTAAAAGTATGGAAGAATTATCCATAGGTGAAAAATTTCATAATAAAATGTCATTCCATGACGCGGCCATTGCTCGTGTTGGCCATTCAGTCTATCCTGGCGCCACAACCGATATTAAGAGAATACCGCTCCTGCAATTCATTCTTGTTATCCCGGTCTCTCTCGGAAGCTATTGCTTCTATTTATATTCTCCCAAGGATATGGACGGCCATGCATGTTACCTTAGTATTTTTGATTCTAGCTGTAATTTGTTTGTTTAACGTCCCTTTTTGCTGCTAGGTCTAATCGGACGATGCTACAGTGGGAGTCCTAAATTTTGCCTATCCAGGTGTAATTAGTATAAGGTTTTTAACGAGAACCTGACATCTACAGGCTCGGGACCTCCATTTAACGTCTTATCAGAGAGACGGCATAGCCAAAGAAATTTTTAGTACATTTAAGAAATCCTAGGCCCACAACGGGTCGCGAACACGCGACTTTTAGTATTGTAGGCTGCTTACAGTTTTATAGTTAGACCACACAGCTTTGAAAATGGCTATTTATATCAATACTTATTATATTTTAGGCATTTCAGTTTATTAACAAAATCTGTTTTACAGTATAATAGTAAAACCTCAATGAGACCAATTTGGGTTTTGATCGATTTTTCGAGGCTCCTTATTTCTATCGCTACCAAAATCCTTCGAAAAATGCTTAATTTTTCATATTTGGCTACAAATAAAATCATTCATTAAGATCTCCAACATTCTATTTGTCGCCGATTCGGCCCCAACAATCCTCAACACATTTGTTTGCTTGTTTTGGTTACTCCTTTATTTTATTAAATACTGTAGGAACAATAAAGACATCATGTTTATACTAGCACTAATAGCAATAATCTCATGAATAGACCTGTTAAGAGAAAGACCATCTTGTGCTCTTCTTATAGCTAGATTAAAACTTTCATGGCCCATCTTATTTTTGGACCACTTAGGGGAATATCAGGAATATAGAGAAGTAGGTAAGGCTAGTAACAATTGGGTTCAGGTTCTGGATTTTATTGTGAAAGGTCATTTTCTATATTGGACCGAATTTGAAACTTTCAAGTCTATACACATTAAGCATTAAGAATTTTGGATCAGATGTGAGAGGAATTTGATTTCATGTTATTTCCCTATATGTGACCGACCGTGTTGTGATACGAAGATGGCGGCATGGCCGAATAGGCTAACGAGTTAGGTAATACGCGTTGCCATGGGCAACAGGTGATTAGAAACCGGAAGATAGCAAGTTTAAAACCCGGAACCAGGACATTTATTCCCCAAACTCTCCCCTGTCCCGGGAAACCCCATATAGCCTAAATGTCGAGGAAGGGGAGGACAAAAAAAAAAGTATTTAGCTTTTTCCTGGTAAGTGCTGAAGTGCAGAGACAAGCAATTTTTCTTGCTTCAATCTTATGTATTTCTCATTTTCTTCTAAGGATCTTCTAATTTTTTTCTCTGAAATTCTCTCTAATATTATTCGTTATTCGTGCCTTCATGTTGGTTCCTCATCACATTTACTTCTTCAATTTTTAGTTTAGACAATTGTAAATATCCATAAATGTTTTCCCCTCCCTTGAAAATATTGATCTGTTCAGTCGTTTTTGCCACTTCCTATGAAAGGATACTTTAAACTTTAAGGCAAGACTAAATATTCCAAGCTTTGTTAAAAGCTCGGTCAACATTCCTTCTCCTAGTTCCCCCATAGAGGAGCCTTTGTCTATGTTCTCATTATTAATTCGTCAAGTTACTTGGGCCATGAACTTCACCCAGTGAAAGTTTTTAACTCCCGTCGAAGTCCTTTGTACTAAGTTAAGCCGTGAAAACAAGTGTGTATGCAGCTTATTCCTGAATTAATGTGACATACAACCTCTTGCTATTATTTTTTTTATTTTTACAATTTATTTTAAACATTACTAATTTCTTACTTTCGATGTAAAGTTGGGATACCATAAGTTATACAAACTGGATTAAAATTTAACTCTAAATAATAATTATTAAATAATTATTTATTGTTGGTAAATTGATTAAATTTTAATCAATTTACCAACAGTTAACAATTACTAAATTAGCAATTGATAATTTTGTATTGATCATATTGTAATTGACCATCCTCACAGCTAAAAGGACTACGCTATCTTATAACTTTTAATTTTAAAGGCTTACCACAACCCGTATCTGGACTTGAGGAACAATGGACAAATTTCATCTAAAAGACCTTTTCTCACAGAACCGATAGTAACTATATCAATTTTCCGCCGAATTTCTCCCACCCTTTAAGCCTGGTACAATAACCTCAATATCAACCTGTCAACCGCCAGAAAAAAAGCATTAAACTACCTAATTTTATATCTCCAGTTAAAATATCTGATGCGATGCGTGCAACACATAACTTTCACTTACCAACTTACTTAGATTAGAAATTGAAGTGTTGAAATGCCATTCCTCAATATCACATATTTTTCCACATTCATTTACTTATTTTATTTTCTCTCTATAGTATACTAAAAATTTTGTTATTAAATAAAAGTTTTTATTTGTGATAATTCGGCAATGTAAGCAAAATGCTCCAAGTCGTCTGATTTTATGATTCTGTTATTATGTAGTTGTTGAAAACTTCATTTAATTACCGTGAAACAAATAATTTCCATTAAATGAACAGAACGTCTTTAATTATAAACAATCGTTTGTCATTAAAGGCGTACTGCGCATGAGTGGGATCTACGTGTTTTATGAAATGTTTTTATTTTTTTCTCCTGTGTATGTTTAAATAATTTTTTTTAATATTTCATATTTAGCCATTCCTTATTTTTATGCGAAACGAGAGACAGATAATTTATCCATATAAACAAAAACAAAGGTACTTTACAGGAAAACAAAAAAGGCTCCTTCCCCATTTAAGCCCCTTCAGAACATTTTAATAATGATAAAGCTTACCTGATATTAAAGAATACTTGATTCTCATTAAGCATGACGAGTTTAATCAAAATAGTTAAAGCTATTTTTGAGAAAATCGAAAAAAACGTATAAATTGGAAAACAAGTTATTTAACAAAGTGGCCCGTCCGTTTAATCAATTTTGATGAAATTTCGGCTGTTGCATCGCGGGCATATACATACATCAAATACCAAGTTTAATCAAAATCGTTAGAGCCGTTTTTGAGAAAATCGAAAAAACGTATAAATTGGAAAACAAGTTATTCAATTCGTTAAATAAAGTACCCCCTCCGTTTGACCAATTTTGATGAAAATTTTGCTGTCGAAGTGAAATAAAAAATGGTATAGACATGATTCTTTCACCAACATTTTTATTTTTGAGTCCAGATTTAATGAAAATACAACCAGTCCATTTATTCTGTATTAGGTCAATGAAATTCTAAGAATAAAAATGATTAGATCTTCGAGCTAACTACCCTTACACAAATTTGAATTAATTTGATTACTATTTTTATTTTTTGATATATATTTACATTTATTTCTGCCCACCTCCCCCCTGGAGATGACTCACATACCTGTTTCGAAAAGGTTATATTAAACAAAGAAATTTTATTTAATACCATACTTTTACTTCATCATTCTTTACTACAACAGTCTACACTAATGATATGTGTTTACTTTTAAACGACTTAACGAGTTCCCATAGGAACAATTGACGAGTTTAAAGAAAATAATAAAATTTCCTGAGAAGACGAACATAAAATACATACAATGGATCCCTTATATTCAATAAATGATAATCAGCGATAATTACTTCTTAAAATGGCAATATTTATTCATTTTTAAATAAGATATATAATCCCAGTCACACGTTCTATGGTAATATGTCATTGCAAGGATTTGTATTAGCATTCGTTATAATATTTTATAATAATATGCTATCAAGGATGAGTTTCGTAACAGTTCCTCTTATAACGGGAAAGTTCTAGGGCGAAGAACAGCGAGCAAGGGCGAGGGACTTAGGTCTTTGAACTCGGAACATATCGATTATAACTGACCTAGGCATGACTCAAAGAACACACATCTATCTTTGTCCTCTTAAAAGGTTATTCAATTATAATATTTTATTATTCCTTTAGTTAACAATGCTATATTTTATTTATCCTTTCTGAAAGGTTTTGTTTATTTTTTTGACGGAGCCTCAGTTTTAAGAATACTTTTTCCTCAAATGTCGAAAAATAGAATATATTTTTCCTCCCATAATAGAAGATAAGAAAAGAAATTTCATTATTTTAATTTTATTATTCATAAATCGGAATGGCCAAATAAAGTAGACTAGCGAATAATAATAAGTCGAAATTTAGAATGATTTAGCTTCGATATTTTAAATATATCGTACACTGAAGGTACAAGACGCCATAATTCCAAATAAAATCACAGAAAGTGATATTTCTAGTGTTTTATTTATTCATGAAAATTCACCATTACTCTCACCTTCATTAATGCTAATCCAACATGTAATCCGAAATGTGTCGATATAACTAGCATTAGTTTTCTAACTAAATATCTTAAAATGTGTTACTTTAGCATTTAAATTTTATAAAAATGGCAAATTAACTAAAACAAATATTGTTAAATATCTTAATTTCACGTTATATTTTAAAATATGCAGTTTCCCAGTTTTTAGACGAGTTGCAGTTGTTTCCCGATAAAAAATGAAACGAAAATCATTTTTTTTAGTAATGGCAGTCTTGCATTGAATGTACGTTTTGTTGGCTGAATTTTTTCGCACATTCGGGTCACGGTTAAGTTAATTACCATATTTATGTTTTGTTCCTTTGTTATTAGTTTTTTTTTTTTTTTTGTTTCTTTAGTTAAAATCCTTACAAATTATCGGCTCAGTTAAATAGACGTACTTACAAAAATTAAAAACTTTTCAATCCAATTAAGACTAACAACAGATGCTCTCAAGTACTTAGAAAAAAAAACCCGGGTCTTTTTTATTTCAGGCAACCTGTTACTAAGTTATGATAACGGTTATTTTATGAATTTAAACAGTGATTTATCTATATCAGATAAAATCATATGATTTCTTATTTGAAATTCTCTAAAGGTTATTATCGCAGTGTGAGTTGGTGTATAAAGTTAATCTGTGCACTGTATTTTAAAAATGAATCTGTTGGAATTATATTCAGTTTTGAAGTTAAATAAAGTAGCTATAAACTTTTTACAAAGAATCGGTGTTCTACATGGAAAAATGAAATACAGAGAAAGACACTACATGAAAATGATTTACCGTAAAAAACGCTTTCCGATTTGGAGATGCTGAAGACAGGGATTATATCAGGTTATAAGTGTTCATCAGTTAAACGCCGTATCAAAAAAGAAAATGGAACTAGAAGAAGCATGCTTGACTCCTACTTGTGTGAGTATGTATGGAGGCGTCGTAACGAAGGCAAGGATTTATTCATAGAAATTTTCGAGGCAATGAAAGCCTATTGGCCTCCAGAACAATAACCTTTTTTTTTTTTTTTTTTGCAATATTTCTTGTTAATATGTTAAATAGTAAATAAATCATGCGTTTTTCAATAATGATGTAACCTTTGTTATTTTTTAAATAACCGTTATCATAACTTTGTAACAGGTTGCCTAAAATGAAAAAGACCCAAAAACTCTACATACAGACGTAAAAAAAACAACTATCGAACAACACATAAGAACTCTTTATTTACGCTTTTTTGTTGAAAGCACAGACATAATGACTGACTTTCCGGAATGAGGTGCTGCTGTGCACTTTTCTTCTTAATGTCTAAATTGCCTGTAAAAATCATTCCTCTGTATCATTTCATTCTATGATCGTTGCTGATGTCTGTGAGGTGTGAATAAAAGTATTAAGATTAGGATAAATAGAAAATAAAATGAATGAAGAAACTTGTTCGTTATCATATTGATTTCCTGTCCTCGTGAGATAGTGTGTTTTTATTCCAAGTTTCTCGATAAATTGTTCCAGAATTGACGCTCTTGTTCCTATCCGACCTATGCAGACCCCTTTGGGATATCCGGAACGTTCCCTTTCTTCGCCAGAATTAGTTGCGCTGGGGATGTTTGTGTTGAGAGGTTTCTTTTGTCCTTGTATGATGTACAAAGGAAGTAGCAACAATGGTAGAGCCCCTAATGTCGGATTACTTTGCTCTGCCCTGCTATTGGACTATCGGAAAGGTACCAATCATGGATTCTTCTCTTACCCTCTTCCCTACTATCGAACCCTTACCTTTTTTAAGGTAAAAACTTTTCCTTATTAACCCTCAAATAAAAAAATTATTTATTTTTATTTTATATTATTATAATTACAGTGAATATATAATGCTTCTCGGAATCCTGTTTTGATTTGCAATCTGTCAAATTATTCAATATGCAAATTTGTGCTCCACGAAAATGTGTGGTCCATTCCGGTGGTTGAATTAATGTTTTAAGTTTCTTGCCAACCACCTCAAATGTAGTCGAGGTGGAATATGTGACTTTGTGGTGAATTTAAGTGTTTGTGCCAGAGGAGAGTTAGTCCTTGTTCATTGGTATGTTTGTAGTGGCTGTATCGATGACGAAGAATCACTTTGAGTCCTCTCAGCAAGCAAACTTTTATCATAAATGGACCACTTCTGTGGATATCAATGCCAAAAGAATGGATACAACATAAATATTCGAACAGGTTACAAAAATGATAACTTTATAGCACACAAATCGTATGACTTGAACTTATCAGTCAGTCAAGACTGATTGGCCTAGTCACTCGCTCCTTATATATAGTCGTGAAACGAACCTTCTGGAAGGTTCGAGGTCTTCTTGGAAGGTGGTGTAACGACGTAGATGGAGCTCGAACATTCTGGATCCAAACAGTTAGCTCCAACCGCTCAGTTTGTTCCAACAAACGGTCTGGGATTTCAAATATGTTTTTTTTATTTAACGTTCCATTATTATACAGAATATAATGCTTCTCGCATTCGGTTTTGATGTGCAATCTGCCAAATTATTCAATATGCAAATATGTGCTCCACGAAAATGTGTGATTTATCGCGGTGGTTGAATTATTGATTTAAGTCTCTTGCCCACCGTCTCAAATGTAGTCGGGGTGGAATATGTGAATTTGTGGTAGATTTAAGTGATTGTTTCAAAAGATCGGAAGTTAATCTTTGGTGAAAGTTATTTTGGGTATGTACTGTTTATATCGATGACGAAGAATCACTTTGAGTACTCTCATTTAGCAAGCAAACTTCATCATAAATGGACCAATACTCATGAATAAACTTTTACAATAGTCTGCCATATTACAGGATATCCTCCTCTATCTATTCTCTTACTCGAATATAAAATAAATTATTTTCTTCATACCACAACTGTCTTATAATGCACACACTATTCATTCGGTTGTTCAATTTTATAAAGGAGTTGGGTGTAAGTTCCATCCTTATCACCCGAATTAAAAAACCAATGAACCAATGAAAATAGTGCCAAGCATTTAAGCATTTTTAACATTTTTAATAAAAATAAACTGTAGCTGCCGTCTCTTGTATATTATGTAGTACTATATGTCTATGATGATAATGCCTCCTGAAATATGACTATGGAGCACTCTATAGTCATATTTAGGTGGCATTTCCATCATAGACATATAGTACTACATAATATACAAGAGACGGCAGCTACAGTTTATTTTTGTTAAAAATGTTGCTTGGCACTTTTTTGCCCCGACCCCTTCGATTATTATACATAATTAGGCACGCTACTAATTTATAATTTGTAAATATAAACGACTTCCCGCCGATCCCGTCGATACTTACTTTTGACACTTTATTTATTTGTATTTATTAGTTTGTTTATATTTAGTAAATTTAAGTAAAATTGAACCGACAGATGTAAGAAATGCGATCGAGGGGCTAGTCTAAATACAAACATATATATTTGGAAGAGGGATCTCGACTAGAAGGGAGGTAGCGAGCGGATGGATGCGGACGGTGGGGGTGGGTGAACGGGGGCCGCCTCCCAGCGCTGGCGATGGCTCCCGAGCCTCCTGATGGCATGCATTATGGGCTGCTCCTGCTTCTCCACAGGTAATATTATATTATAATATGTATAATTATATAAATATATAAATAATTGTAATATTAATAACAGTATTAAATTAATAACGGTATTATTATTAAAATGATAAATAATAATACTCATTAGCAGGCAAAAAAAAACCTTATATAGCTTTTGCTACTGATCAGTTCTTTGTGTATTTGTGATTCGGGTTGTTTTTAAGTCATAATGATGGTACAGTCGAACATAGATATTGGGTTGATGCAAAATAATGCAGGTTTCCTCTATTGCGATACCTTAATTCCAATTTTGTAAACAAAGCAAATCCTAACATTGATCATTATTATACCAAAACAAGCCTTATCTAATACCCTCTGTTTCACCATGAATTTGATCAGTAAAATCGTTTTGTTCAGTGTGTTCAAACGTCTTAAATCGAAAATGTCGAAGTACGATTTTCGTCAAATTTATGTTTACGAATTTAAATTAGGGCGCAGCGCTGCGCAAACATTAACGAAGTGTGAGGTCAGGGGCTATTAACGAGTGCACGTTGCAGCGTTGGTTCCAGAAGTTTCGCAGTGGAGATTTCGACCTCAAAGACAAGGAAGGTCAGGGCCGTCATTCAATAGTGGAAGAAGACCCAACCAAAACTACCCGAGAAATAGCGGTAGAACTCAGTGTGAACCACTCCACAGTTGTACGCCACTTGGAAGCAATTGGTAAGGTAAAAAAGTTGGCCAAGTGGGTGCCACACCAATTAAACGACCACCAAAAAAATCGCCGCTTTGAAATCTGTTTGTGACACGCAATAAAAAAGATCCATTTTTCATCGCACGTCACAATGCGATCTTATACGACAACAGAAGGCGTTGTAGCCAATGGCTGGGCAAAGATGAACAACCAAAACCTTTCCCGAAGCCCAACCTGCATCAAAAAAAAGTTATGGTCACGGTTTGGTGGTATACTACTGGTGTTATCCACTACAGCTTTCTCAATCGAGGTGAGACTATAACTGCTGAGAAGTACTGTCAAGAAATTGACAACATGAATAAAAAATTACAACGTCTTTGCCCAGCATTGATGAATCGGAAGGGACCTATCCTTCTCCATGATAACGCCAGACCACACGTCGCACAACCAACGCTACGACGACTGCACGAGTTGGGCTACGAAGTTCTCCCACACCCACCTTATTCACCTGACCTCTCTCCTACAGACTTCAACTTTTGCAGGGAGAAAATTTTTCAAAACCAGGATGAAATTGAAAATTCTTTTCGTGACTTCATTGAGTCCAGGGATTCAGATTTTTTTTCTGGTGGAATAAGAAAGCTTGTTGAACGTTGGCAAATGTGCATTGATTCAGATGGAAATTATTTTGATTAAATATATATATAGTTAAAGTAAAGATATGGCCTATTTTCAATGAATATTAAAAACCTGCATTCATTTTGCATCAACCCAATAAATGGAATCTCTTGGTTACAGGATTTTAATTCCAGTTACAGAGGTATTCCACTTAACAAGGTTTTACTTATCTAGGGTGCAAGTATCTTAGGAAGGGGGTATCTACCAGTAAAAGAGGTTTTCAAATAACTTGTTACTTTTATAAAAATTTATTACACTACACAGTTAAAAACCAAAAAAAAACCATAAAATATTGATACAATTATTACATATTTTTTGTAATATGAATAAATTAAACAAAGCAGATTACTAGATAATTATGTACAATGAAAGTAAACACTTTTTTTTCTGCACTTCAGTATGGCACTTGAAAATTGCCTGGAATCTGAAAAAGATTTCATCTCCGGCTCCTTTATTCATTTCAAAAAAAAGTCTGCAACGTCTCAATTGAATCCATTTTTTTTGTGCCTGGATTATTTTTTACTCTTCTGATTTTTTTAGGTCTTCTTCTTCTTAGTCCGGATTGTCAAAATTTTCATTTTCGTCTTGCGTTTTAGATTTTTCCAGGATTTCTTCATCATTCATCTCCTGCTGTTATAATTTCGTCATCAACGTGGGCATATTGCTCAAATGTCGGAAGCTTCTCATTGGTATCTCCTATCACCTATTCCCAATCCTGTGGCTGAACAGTATAACCCATCACGTTTTCTTATAAATGTGAATTCCACTTATAGAGGTGAATGCAAAAATCGCCCCACTTACAGAATTAACATCCCCAAAAATTTATTCCACTTATTCAGGTGAAAACATTCCAGCTAAAGAGTTTATTTAAGGAGAAAATGATGGCACAACAAGTTTTGTACCACTTCTAGAGGTATTCCACTTAAACAGGTCCCACTAAACCAGGTTCGACTGTATATAGCATTTTAGAGACGAGGTTTTTCTTATATTTGGATTTTTTCTAATTTTAATACTTATTTTTTCGTTTTCCAGTTGTATTCATTTTGTATATCAATGTGTTTACTGTAATATATTTAGAAATATTATGGAAACAAATATGTTAAATAGTATTGGAAATATGAATATTAATATCTTGAATTATTGGAAATCATTAGGAAGGTGTTTATTTTAATACTTGTATTTATCTAATTATTATTATTTTTCTTGCTGATAAAATTTTTTTTATTATGAAGATAAAATAAGTAGATATTTAGCGCTGAATTACTTTTCTACATAGACCTCCAGTCTATATAGAGAATCACCCAATACCACAAACAAATACAGTAACATACGCAGGACTTACTCTTGACAGAAGGATGACATGGGGCCCAAACGTCAAGATGAAACAAAAAACGTTGAAGTTCGGACTGAAAATATTATACTCCATCGTACATACACGTTCCAAATTACCCCTCAGACAAAAACTTAACCTATACAGCTATTTGCTAAAACCTATATGGAGCTATGCAAGCCAAATTTATGGACCCGCAAAAAATATACATATTAAAAAAATTAAAACCTTCCAATCCCAATACTTAAGATTAATTACCAACTCAACACCCTACGTTTCAAACGAGAACCTTCACAATGACTAAGAGTTCCGACTGTGACAAAATATATACGTATGAATTACAAACGGTTTTACGACAAATGACTTGGACATACCAACAAATTTGTACAAGATATGGCAAGACGTGACATTCCTGACATACCTTGGCGAAGGCTAAAGAGGAGTTGGATGAGGGACCTCATAGAGTGACAACGTAAATCTTTTGAATGGCAGGAGGATGCACCAATAGGTGCTATCTCCCTCAATGCCATTTGTAACTTATTTTAGCGCATTTGCTTATTGTAATTATACAGGTGCAAATAAAAGTATTCTGTTACAAAAAAAAAAAAAAAAAAAGAATTACTTTTCTGAATTAATGTGTTGAACATTAGGAACACCTTCTTATTAAAGTTAAGGCGCTTAGATACCTCAGCTCCCGCCGCAACACCTTTGCGTATTGCGGGCATAGTTTGTCCTGTAGTTAGGCGCAGTTATTCCTTTAACTCAAGCTTGCTGTAATTATTTATTTTTTTTCCTTCATGGCTTTTATGAAATTTTTTTTATATAATTATTTTTTTTATAGCTCTTATGTAATATTTAGAAAGTTAGTATCCATATTACATCATGAACAAATTAAGGAGTTATTTTAACAATTAACATGGTCTCGGTAAACCTCGTTAGTTTACAAAAAAAAGGATGTATATGATACACCAGTGTCGATTACGTCTATTTATCGATTATTCCTAACTTATTTTAAGTGAAATAAAACTTAATTTAAGTAAGGGTAAAATTACATAATAACATATGTCCTCTTAACATTGTTTTCATTCTTGGCGGTATTAAAATAATTACCTGCATAAGAGGTGTCAAATTACTGCAAGAAGTGATTTAGTGCACTTAAAGCAGGGATTTCTTTCAAACTTTGTATTGCTTGTAACCCCACATTAATAAGGCTTTTCTGAACCAAATATTTAAAACATATACATAGATATATTTTTAATATTTATAATAAACGATATGAGAAATAAGTTCACAGGATTTCATTTTAAAATTATTTTTTAAATTCTACTTTACTACGTTAAATAAAATACATGATTTAATATAACTAAGTTTTTTCACTTAAATATTTTATCACGATCTTTTAATCAACCAACTCCACCCCCCCCCAAAAAAAAATGAAAAAAATACTTCTGAGTTTTAAAATCACTTTATTTTATTTAAAATTATAATTAATAATAAGCGTTAATACACAATTAGCCAAGGTAATATTCAATTTTCTTTACATGTTTCTGAGCATCCGTTTTTAACATATATTAGGTTTTTTTAGTATAAATTGTGGTATTTAACTTGACTTTATTTTCTTCTTTTAAAACTTGCTCACTACTCATAATTATTTTAAAAAAACAAAAAAAAAACAATAAATGAAAATTGCTTTTATGTCTCCTTATTTCGTTTTATTTCTGTTTGTTAAAAATAATTAAATCGTTAAAATAAAATTACTGATACAATACAGTGATTCATACGACACCATTTAATCAATGATGTGCACTCTTTGTCTGTTAAATTGATTTGACCTTTTAACTATTCTATTCACAACTTCACCAGCATTATTAGATCCATTCAGTTGAATCTCTGACCTCGATAGTTAGACAAAAATAGATTGTGAATTGCATTGCTTTGCGACACGAACGAAGAATAAGTTAAGAGCGGTTCCAAACAATTCTTGTTATCTTTGAATAATATTATTTTGTAGCATATGATATGAATTATTATTATTAGAGTATTTTAGTAGTACTAGTAAAAGTATGAAACCAGTGCGCTTATTTTCATATTTTTTTATTTATTACACACATTCTATATATTTTCTGTATTTGCTCTATAATATATAATACAATACAAATATTTCTACCTACAGTCAAAATGCCCAATTACAGGTTGTTAACAAAAGAAAAAATCAATTAAAATCTCCTTAGAACTCAACCGTTAATGAAAGAAAAAAAATATAATAAAGAAAAACATGAATAAATATTAATAATAATAAAATGATAATGATAAAGATAGTATTCTCAACGAACTTAATTTTGTTCATAAATTAACAAACTTACATAATACCATATGTCTCCTATATCACAGATTATAATACTAATCATATATAATTAATTGTAACATTAATTGTACATTAAATAGTACTAATACAGATTAATAATAATATTTGTTTATTTCGGGTAGTCCTGTCATAGCTGCTTGTGGAAGTTTCTTTTTAACCTTCTAGCCCAATCGATTTATTGACGAAGTTATGGCTCACAGCGAAACCTCTGTCTCCTCAAGATCATTCGGACACATTTAATCTTTGTTTGCTCAAAATGTTGTCTGCTCTTATATAAAAATCAGTTAATAATTGATGAATTTCTCTATTATTTTCTATGCTTAGGTATTCAAGTATATTTTCATATTATACATATTAATTCCTCCCTTCTTTTAGCTATATTTCATATCTATGTTAAAATTTTATCAATTTTTTTTACATTGAGACAATTAATTTATATTTTTTTAACAATTTTATGAAAAGAGAAATGATTTGACCACGGCCGAGAATCGAACCCAGCTCCTATTTCATATCATTTATTTTCTTAACTTCATACCAGTCTTAGATTGTCCTAGCAACGCTAACAATTTGCAGAAAAAACTGATTAAAAAAAAAGTGTGTGTGTGTGTGTATATATGTATACGCGTATATTTATTATTTTTTTGTTGTCGGTAAAAATTCTTGATCCTTTTCCTTTTTTCTATTCTTTATGTTAAGAATTCTACTATCTCTAAAATTATAAAATAAAATAGCCTGAAAATTGGTAATTCCGTGTATGAAGCAATCGTGAGCTTACGCACGCCCCAAAATTAAAAAATTAAAAAAATCATAACCAAGTCCGAGGGATAAAAACATTTTTAATCTTTTTAAAAACTCCTAGGGCCACCTTTGGTATTTTAGGTTGCTACGCTAACCACTACACCACGGTGACCCCTCTATTACCTAAAATCACAATTACGTTTTTATAGCTACAGTAATAATAATTTTCAAAATATATCTTAACTCCTGGGCCCGAAATAGAAGACATCTCTCACAGGATCGGGTGACAATCACCCCTTAAGCTGTCTAAGGACTGAAGTCATCAACTTCCAACCGGTGGTCGGGGCCTCTTGTTGCATCGATTGACTACTTTGCCGTCAATCATTGCTGTTTATTTAGTATAAAAAATGAATTATTGATTAAACAAAGATAAAATATTTATTTTTTCTAACTTCATACTTTTATTTGCACCCGTCGTAACTAAGCGAAATCAACAAATGAGATGTAAATTGCTGTATGTTGACAGTTGATAATAAATCAATGACAATAAATCAGAGGAAAGAAAGTGCCCAGCGCCACTAGTCCCAGTCTTCTTTCAGAGAAAGGAGTTGGATGAGTTTATTATTAAGCTGGATGTATTTATCAGTACCGGTATTTGAAGAGCGAAATTCTTATTTTCCCGATCTAATAATGTATATTAACATAGTCCAAAAATTAGGTGTTAAACTTTAGCCTCATACAATTACGGCAGCATTTATTTTCGTTTCTATGAAAAAATTGTAAGGAAGGCTCCTACAGAACAACACCCTTTAACATCCACTGATAAACTCATCCAACTCGTTTTCAAACGAATCATAAAATCCATGTCATTAATAAGTATATTGTTATGTCTATACAGTTTAATTATTTAATGTGAAACCAAAAATGAGGAGTTCTTATAATTTGGTTAATGAGTTTTGTTAAAAAAGTACGAAGGTGCGAATGTTATTATTCTTAAAAATTTTTTGTAGTTTTTGGAAGTGCATCTTTTTTTCTGAATTATGCTCATATACGTTTCAGTAAGTAGGTACATAAATGTAAGTATGAGGTCATCGATATCGTAGGAGAATTGATGATATTGAAGTTCGGGCTGAGTTAAACAAGACACTAGATCGATAACAAATAACAAAAACGTCCCGAAACTGACGGGCACGACTGTGCGAAAATTAGCGCTCTCCTAAAAATATTCTATTTTTTTATGGAGCTGGTCTTAAAGCTTTAACGAATCAGCAAGTAGATTGAATGGCATAATTTTTATCAGTATTAAACCTGATTTCTAATTTCGTCCCATCAAAGAGAAATTATATTTTCCGGTATTTAAGCAATAAATTATAACAGTTCAATGGCTATTTCTCGATTAGACAATTAGTACCTTAATTGAGTAATTTTTATTCTCGGAATAATGCAAATAGTCCCCACCCCTTTTTTTCTATCTCTCTTGGTTCTTTATTTTCGTTCTCCAATCTAGTCAGCCGTGAAGCTCCAACGGATACCTAATACTTTAGCGAGGAACCAGGTCGGAGATGAAGGAGAAAGAACCCGCAGACGATTTTCCGAATTATTTTCCCATTAGAAACTTGCCCGTTCGTTCCCTTCGTTGTAAGTCTACTCTCGCCTACCTCTTCCGAATAGGGCAACTTCGTAACTTTCTAAGCGAATCCGTCTCGGTTCGGACGGAAGTTGAGTGATGAATGGGACAGGCGATTAATAGTTGTAGTTTGTAGCCTTGTTCTGACCAGAGTTCGATTGCTCCCCCCTCCCACTCTTATAATCCCTCAGCAGGTTTTTAATTCTTATAGGATTTTATTTCTTTAAGGATTTTAATACTTGTATTTTAAATCATTGTTCTTTTCAAAATTAACAGAAACTTGTTACTTACTTAAATTCATTTGGACGTACGCCTCAGTTTTTTTTTTTTTTTTTTTTTTGGGACTTTAAGGCTTCCCATGAAGCCCTATACTGCCCATACTAACACCCATGGCACTGGGTGATACTTCTCCTACGAAAGAAAAGCACCACCCAGGGCGGGACTCGAACCCGCAGCTCCGGCATGGGAGTACGGCGCTTTACCGCACAGCCACACCGGGCCCCGAACTAATTAATTAAAGTGCATGATCGCCCAACATAGGTTAACAAACGTATGTATGATGAAGCGACTTGAAGAATAAGCCGGCTACCTCATACAATTCACACGTATTTTCTTAATGTGCATCATTCATCACCCTATGGTGATGCATCATTTTTTCTCTTTCCCTATGGTTGCTTTTTGTAAACATATTTTTTTCGCAAAATGTTTCAACAAATATATGAACAACATGTACAGTAAGATTGTTTTCATTTTAGATCCCTCCAATTAAAAAACTTTTGATTGAAAATCCTGATAATTTATCATCATAAATCTTTTTTTAAATATTCGCCAATTCAATCAGTGGAGACTGAGGATAATATTTAAAGGAGGAAGGCCAGTAATAGTCTCATTAATCTTTTATAATAATTTATTTATATAAATTTTCGCCTGCTCAGGCATCATCAGGATAACATTACTTATGATAGAGCACTTGAAAGAATAATTATAGGAGATTTACAAAAAAAGAAAACACATTTAACTTTATAAATTTAAGACCATTAAAACCAAAAACATTGAGAACACCGGAAACCGCAATAAAACAAAATCTATATACCAGAAGGGAGATTAATCACTATATCATTCCCATGGATAACCAGTCTGAAACCTCATTCGCAACCAAAGCCCTTTATCAAGAGTTAAAGTATTATTCCATTCAAAAACTTCTATTGTAAGTAATCGCGAATTTAAATAAATGATTTATTATAACTTATTAACAGAGGATATTGATAGTTTTGCGATTGTGAATATTATAGTGATTGCTCTCCCTTCTGGTATATAGATTTTGTTTTATTACGGTTTCCGGTGCTCTCAATGTTTTTTGGTTTTGATGGTCTTGAATTTGTAAAGTTAAATGTTATTTCTTTTTTGGTAAATGTCCTATAATTATTCTTTCAGGTGCTCTACCATAAATAATGTTATCCTCATGATGCCTGAACAGGCGAAAATTTGATATGTATAAATAAATTATTATAAAAGATTAATGAGACTATTACTGTCCTTCCTCCTTTAAATATTATCTTCAGTCTCCACTGATTCGATTGGTGAATATTTGAAAAAAGATTTAGGATGATAAATTATCAGGATTTTCAATCAAAAGATTATTACTGGCCTCCCTCCTTTAAATCCTGAATCTTTTAAATTTATGACTTTCGATTTATCATTATTATCATATCAATTAACACCAAAAAAATCGCTAAGGCTATCCTTAATATCCCATATCAATTTCATCTCATCAATCTTAACAAATCTCTCGTTAGAAATGGAATAGTGGTACAAATAGTTTGAAAAGGATAAAAATACAAAAACACGTTGTTTTTAAATCGCTTTTAGTAAAGTGTATACTTTACGCTTGGCTGATGCATTTGTGTTGTAGCGCTTAGCAACTGTAAAAGTTGGCAAACTGAATGTGGACGGATGGGGGCGAGTTTGTCGAGTAGAGAAAACTGCGGGTGGAACTCGACCACGCCCCTTTCCACCCCCTTGCCAAATCATCAGTACGCCATTACTACATTTTGTTAGTTCGCGACTTGTTGATTATTACGTTACTTTCATCCTTTTCAAAAAAGGTGTAGGCACGAAACAATTAGTAAATTGTGATTAAGAAAGATGACATAGCATAGAAATTTCCCAAGGGCTCGAAAACGTTGTTGGTTGAAGACAACCATCAACTTCATTTTCTTTAGCATCGTTTTTAATGAGTCATTTTTCCTTGCACATACGATAGATTGGCAATCGTACAACATGTAACTTCTTTAGTGATAATCGGGGATAGGATTTTTATCTAATAAAAATTTCAAAATATTTACATAAATATGAACGTATATATGCAAATTTATTTAATAAAAATATGAAAATATCGACTAAAAAAGAAAAAACAAATGAAAATATGGACCGAAAATTAAAATATTTAAAAAGTTCCGTATTCACATAAAAAAAAATATGCATCTAATATTAAAAAATTAAAAAAAAAAAATCAAGGTTGATGCATCTATATGCCTAAAAAAAAGAGGGGGTTCAAAATTTCTGAGAATTGTCGATATTGTTTTGTGCCTTTTGATTTTCCAAGAAATTTTGTGATCCCTGCTTTCATTCTTTGCTTTAAATTTTATTTATTCTATATATCGATTGAATATACGTAAAACTACCAAATAACTAACAATAATTTTAAAGTAAATTCCCTTAAAGTTGTAAAATATGGACAAAAATATGTATTTATCGAAATATATGTAAAACTATAAACCACAAAATATGGAAAATGAAAATTTAGAACGCACTTACTAGCATTGCTAAGCCTCAGAAGAAAATATGTAAATACATAAAAATCCCATTCCTAGTGATAATGATTGTCCTGCCTGTTTTGAATTCTAGCGTAGCTATGGTTAACTCATTAATATAAATTTAACATAAACATGTATTAAATAAGAAAATATAAAATAATTATAAATTAAATAAAAATATCAAACAATAATTTTCGAAAAATTAAAGG
The DNA here is from genome assembly GCA_911387785.2 of Aelia acuminata. Taxonomy (NCBI): domain Eukaryota; kingdom Metazoa; phylum Arthropoda; class Insecta; order Hemiptera; family Pentatomidae; genus Aelia; species Aelia acuminata. Next base: position 29,917,597 of record OU426982.1, on the reverse strand, counting down.
AAAGGCTGTGTTTTGATTTTTAAATATTTTTTATAGAATTTTTAACTAAGTAATTTGATGATTGCAAACAAATTCAACATCCGGTAGCTAATAAAATATGAAATAAATACTTTAATCACTACATATGATTTTAGGGAATAGATTCGTATATAATTAATTGTAGTAAAAAAATGAAAATAAAAAAAGTACAATATATTGCCAATCACGCAGGCAAAAGAATTCGTTACTATTTTTAATTTTTTTTTCTGAAGGAAAAATTAGCCATTGCCGGAATTCAAACCCGGTTTTCCGCATCATGATGATGGTGAAGGCCCAGGTTCGAATTGAGGCCATCCCCAATCTTTTCTCTTCAGATAAAATTATTTAAAAGTCGCTTAGAATTATAGAAGAAAATTAAATTTAATAGATAAATTACTTTCTAGATTTATTTGTGGCAGCACCCCTTTCTTTGGTGACAATGGAGTGTTTACTAAGTATATTTTAGGCTGTATTTTTATTTTTTGTCATTCCATTATGTTTTGTAAAATTTCATTTTTAAATTATAATTCACGTGTTTCAAAGCTTAAAGTAATATTTTAAAATCACGCTACTGCAATGACCTCACTTTTTTAATAATGAAAATTATAAATGAATAAATATCCTACTTTAAAGGAAATTCTACGTCCATTAAAGGAAATTTTACGTATTAATTTAAAGTGCATTACTTAATTTTTATCACCTAAAGCCACCCTACGTCAGTGTTGAAAAAAATATTCAAATATAGATCGCTTATTTGAATTGCGGCTGTTGCAATAACATGATCTTCGCCCGTTCAAAATTAGAATCAGGATCAAGGTAGTCGTATTTAACTTTAGTGACTTAGTAACTTGTTAGTATATTAAATGTAACATAAAATATTAAATGTAATTTACTATTGAAAATTAAATATTTACGAAATGTTACTTTTGTATATAGGTATATAGCTACGAGAATATCTAATAATTTTTTTATTGCATAAAAATATCACTTAGCCTCTTGTCCACATATAATGTGATTTTATTTTTTAATTCGTCTGAAAAATAAAAGGTTCCTTTTTTTTTTTTTTTTAATTCGTCTGAAAAATAAAAGGTTCCTGTTTTTTTATTTTAAATAGGTATTATTGTTAGGTTTACCAATACTTAGTATACCCACTGTAAAGATGATTTATGCTCTCCACAGACTTATTAAACAATTATGTTTGTATCATATAATATATATATACAGTGCTGTGAAAAAGTCATTGAACAATGTCACGTTTGAACTAATCTAAGTTGGGAGAGAAGAAAAAAACAAAAATAATTTTGAAACAAATATTTTATTCAGTTAAAAATATCATCAATATAATATTGTGAGCGGAAAATGGTAATAACTATATAACATAAGCCAAAAATTAGTATCCAGTATGTCCGCCTTTGTTTCTCTTGGCGCTCATCAATCTATCTTTAACGCTAGAAATTAAAGAGGCTATATAATCTGGGGAAATTTTTTCCCATTCTTCTTTCAGGATTCTCCACAGGTCTTCTAAACTACTTGGTTGCCTTTCAACCCTTTTTCTATCAAGTGATTCCCACAAATGCTCTATAAGATTAAAATCAGGACTCTGGGGTGGCCATTCCATACATTTTAGGTGTCCCTGCTCTTCTTCTCTTGCCAAATACTCTTTTATACTTCTAGCTGTATGCTTTGGATCATTTTCGTGCTGCAAAACGAATCCCGGCCCTAAAAGTCTCAACCCAGATGGAATGGCATGAGATGAGAGGATACTGTGATATTTTTTAGCGTCCATTTTTCCTTCTATTTTTATAAGATCTCCTACTCGATAACCTGAGAAGCAGCCCCAAACCATTATAGATCCTCCTCCATGCTTCAGAGTTGGATTTAAGCAATCTTCCAAGTATTCCTCTCCTGGCCGCCGCCTCACATACTGTCTTCTCCTACAGCCAAACATTTCGAATTTTGATTCATCAGTCCATAAAACTTTCTTCCAGTCCTCTTCGGTCCAATTTTCATGCTCTTTCACAAATTTCAGGCGCTTTTGTTTATTTCCACGACGAAAAAATGTTTTTTTCTTCGCAACGCATCCCCTAAGTCCGAAACTAATCAGTTTCCTTCTAACTAAAGAAGAAGAAACTTGTGTGCCTGTGGCTTCGGCAATTTCGTGAGCTAGCTGTGTGCTATTCTTTTTGCGGTTGCGTAAAGATAGCAACTTGCAGCAGAATTTAACTTTCGGGGCCTCCCAGAACGTTTCAAGTCCCCAACACATTTACTCTTTCTGAATTTTTTAATAATATAATGTATTCCAGAAATAGAACCCTTCACTTGCCTTTGAATTTCACGTATAGTAAGGCCCTGCTGATAAAAAATAATCACTTTCTGTCGATCAAGAAGATTAATTTTTGCCATTTCCTGAAAAACGGATAGCTTAAAGTATAGAAAAAAATAAGTTATTTTTTTTATAAAGAAAAATTATTTTTTACTGTTAACTTTACTTACGGTTTAAAAAAACACAGCAGTCTATGAATAAAAAACGTTTTTTCGATAACACAACTATGTTCTCACTTTCAAATTAACTTTTATACTGATTTCAAGAGATAGAGACAGTATGATATAAACATTAAGGACATTGTCTCCAGAAAGGATTATGAAGCTACTTTAGACCATAATAATGACAAGCAGTTAGAAATATTTTTATCCTCTACTGTACGCAGTTAAACATTACAAAGTTCAATGCACAAGTCTTTTAATACTCTTAGCAAAATAATAAGTAAAAAAATTAAATGCTAAAATAAAATTATTTAAATTATTTTCACAAATACAGTTTTGTTCAAAGACTTTTTCAAAGCACTGTATATATTAATATTTTTATAACAAGAGGAAAGATTGGCCGTGGCCGGGATTCGGGCCCGGATTTCCGTACCACTAATACAGCGCTCTTGCCGCTTGAGCCACCAGGCACACATCCTTCGGGTCAAGTCAACCCTTTCTCTTCACTAACCTCTTTTTTTCACACATTTTTCCCCTTTTTTTTAACTGAACCCATTATTTGTCTCACATGGATGAAACCAATATGGGTGTTATCGTTATCCGAATTCATTAACGAAACATAATAAGCTGTTTTGGCTTAGCTCCTATATCAATTCTTCCATTGAAAAGGTTTTTCGATTGACCCTTCACAAAAGCTACCAGTGGCTGAAAGGAATACCTCTGCTGGCCTTTTATATAGCATACATTTTTGAAGTTAAAAACAATATTCCTCTTAAAATAAAATTACATGTTTAATTAAATCATTAATTTTTAAGCATGATTACAAAAAAAAAATAACAATATGTAAAATATAACAAAAAATAATAATATAGCAATAAATAATAATAATAATATGTAATAATATAACAAAAAAATAATAATATTTTTACTGACCATATTTGGCATCCACATTAATTTTTTTTTTTTTTTGTATGGAAAATCTTATTCGAACAAGTTCTTTTATTAAACCCGTTTTTTTTTGTTTTTGTTTTTTTTTTTTGTGATTTTTCATCAGGAGATAATGACCTTAATCCTCTAAACGTCCTACGTTGTTATTATTCTAATGGAATAAACATAGCGTTAGTGAATTAATTTACGACGGGCTTAAAAATTAATTTAATCGTGTTATTTTTAGGCTTGTCCTTCGACACGCGCCGTAATTGAACGTTGAATTAGTGCGCTGCCCACACAGTTTTTCTCTTGGAAAAACTAAGGCCTTGTAAAGTTTCCCTAATGAAATGATATAGAAACCGTCAGCTGAATGAAATTTATAATATCGCTTGTAATTATTGTTATAATTTTGATATCAATAAAATCTACATTAATTACCTTGCAATTTTATTTTGTTCAAAAATGAAGCTTATGATTTGTACTAATTTTTCGAAATAGTTCAATGAAATCATTAAATACTTTATTTTTTGAAGGGAAAAGATTTGGCTCCGCCGGGAGTCGAACCCGGGTCTCCTGCGTTACATGCGAGGATGCTAACCGCTACACCACAGAGCTCGGCTCAAGGCAGAGCAAATCCTTCCTCTTCACTGATACCTAATCCCCCTATCTCACAAGTTTTGCGAGTAGTAGCGGGAGGTGGACAAATTTTGTCCAATTTATGATATTTATTGACATAAGTCAATTTTTTAAATTATTTAAATTAATCCAATCTTAAATTGTGGCATACCACCAATTTTAAATTATTTTTAAATACTTTATTTTTTGAAGAGAAAAGATTTGGTTCCGCCGGTAGTCGAACCCGGGTCTCCTGCGTTACATGCGAGGATGCTAACCGCTACACCACAGAGCTCGGCTCAAGGCAGAGCAAATCCTTCCTCTTCACTGATACCCATTTACCACAATTTAAGATTGGATTAATTGAAATCATTAAAGGTTTAGTTTGATTATCATTAAACGTGGTGGAGTGAATAAAAATATTTGAGCCGTTTTTGTGAAAATATAAAGAAACGTTAAAATCTGATATAATAAAGTGCTTCCTCCGTTTACTCAATTTTTATGAAATTTTTGCTGTCACATCACGGGTATATACATTTAATACCTACCTCAAATACCTAATTTCAGTTTCGTACGCCTTATAGTTTTTTTAGCTAGTCCATTTACACACACAAACCATTTCGCAAGATTTATTAATTTAAACTAAGGGTGTATCTGCAAAACGTGTATTTCCGTTGAAAACCGGAAGTCGAAATTTTCCACGATTACAATGACTTCCCTTTCTATACATTTTATGTATAAGTGAAAGCAAAAAGATTAATTCAGATTTTTTATTTGAAATGAATAATTTTTTTTTCATTTTTCACTTGGTTATTTTAAGCATCTCGTCGTCATGTATTAAGTAATAAACTTGTTCCATTAAAGACAAATGAAAAGGATATTGACTCGTAGATTTATGTGATTATTTTTGTTCTTATCTTTATTTAAATTTTTATATTTCCTACTAATCAAATAATGCTAATTTCTTTTAGTTTAATTTGTTCTAATACATATATTTTTCTTTTGTTGCAGGTAAGAAACTCAATATTATTAAGGTAAGGTTAGGTTATACTTTATATAACCTACTTTGAATTTTTCTGTTTATTATTAACAACAGAACATTCAATATGAATATTCAAAGGATATCGAATCAGGTGAATATTTTTTTTTATATGTATGTTCCTAAAGTAAACCCAAAACTTTATTATGATATAGGAATATGGGAAAACAAAAATAAACTTTATTTTAGTGTACACCATTTTTTAAGCTTAATTTATTCGTTGTTTTATCATTATTACTTTTTTTTTTTTTTATCTCGTTAGGAATTAAATCAGTCAAAATTATTTCTGCGTGAAAGTTTTACATCCAGCATCTTAATAATTTTTTTGGGTATTTGTATTTTTTTTTTTTTTTTTTGAAAAGTGGGAGTTACGTTGGGTATGGCTGTAGCAGTGCGGGCCCCCTCCATTGATCCACTATCCTCAATGGCTGTTCAGGCTCCCCGCCAAAAGGGAAATTTTCCCTACTAATATTACCCTTTTATTCTTGTTTGTAAACACTTTACCCCATCTTTGGCCTCTTTTCCCGTTTCCTTTCCTGTTTTTTTTTTTTTTTTTTTTTTTTTTTTAATGAGTATTTTTCTTGTTGTACACGATTGCAATTATCATTCCAAATAAATTTAATATTAAAATTATAATCTCTTCTATTTACCGGGTCTTTATTACTTGAGTGTTCCCAGTTAACTTTTGTTTTATATAATTTTATTTATTTATTAAATCATATCGCTCACAACTTTCTACAATCTACAATAAATAGAACTTACATTTTTTTTTTAAACTAAATCTAATCAGCAAATAAAATAAAAAGTTAAGACAAACTCATGAATGATTGGTTTGTCATATTCTACTTGTATTTTGAATTATATTAATTTTTCATTAAAATTCAACAAATCTAAATCTCATTTTTGTATTAAATAATAAATAAATAAAAAAGTAAATAAAATGCTCCCTGCCTGTCAAAAACCTTTACAACATCTACATAAAGTAAACGACTGGTATAAATTATGGAAAATTCGGCTAAATCATGAAAAATAAAACACATAACGTCCACTCTTCGAAAAAATACCTGCCCCTTCAATTTATATAGACAATGTCCAAATTTCTCAAACTGACGCCGTACATTACCTTGGTCTTACTCTTGACAGAAGGATGACATGGGGCCGCCTATTCTACCCCCCCCCCCCTGATCATCGCATCAGGCTTCTGAGTCTTGGTATTACTCTGGATTCAGAAGCCCTGATGAAAATCCTGATAATCATTTAACCTATCGTATATATAATAACATTTAATATAAACACTCAAGAAAATATATCTAAAATGAAGGAAACGTCTTATTATTAGGAGATGAATAATGACGAAAAAAAAAGAAAATACGAATATCATTTAATATTTATGGAAAAAGATGTATATAACTTCTACCTTTAATAAGTTGTGTCAAAATGTTTCAATAAAAAAATCGATAATACTGCTAGATTATTTTTTTCTATCTCTAAGATACACAAAAACTTTATATATAATTTGTTATTAATCTTCATCGGTATTTTTTAAATAACATTGCACAGTAATTGAGTTAATAATTTAATATTTCATTCATACTTAGATTTAGTTAATTTTTACCAAACTGTTTGTCTATTTTGCCTTTTTATATCCGGATCACTTTTGTGTGTATATAATTTTGTATTTACATCAGTTTTTTGTCCTCTGCTTCTTATTTTATTATTCAATGTTTCTAAATTATAAACACAATTATACATACACACATATGCATTCATATACACATACAATTTTAACTCATTGATTCATCTATTTGCCTATTTATTTGTCGTTTTGTATTTCCCTGCTATATTTTGATGAAAAAACTGTTTTTCTCTCGGAATCCGATTATTATTGTCCTGCGATTTCGAAAGAAGCTGTCATGAAGTGGGCATTTTTCTTAGATTTCTATTGTCAGCTGCTCATTGCACTTTCCGCATGTCGGTGGTGTACTCTTATCAATGAGGAAACCGTGCGTGAGTCGTGTGTTTTCAATTCTCATTCTAGGTATTATAACTTCCTCTCTTTTATTGTTTCTAGAGGAGCTTTTCTTAGTTTTTGTATCTTTTTTAATATTCTTTTAATTTATTGGGTCCCTCAACAGTGTCCCAGAGATGATTCCGCATCATCCTGGCTTGGGATTTTAGATAATTACTGATATCAGATGAGGTGATGATATCATGGTTACATTCATTGAAGATAATGTTGCATTATCCCCATTCACGATGACCAGACGATAGTTATATTCTTGGTTAATCCATCGATCACGGATGAATATGCCTGAATTCTTCTTACGATAAGGTTTTGAGTGTATACCTCTGTAATTTCCATTATAGCTGACAGGGAGTCCGTTCATCTAACGAAGTCTTCCTCATCTCGCTGCATTATGTTATAAAGTACTGCACTCTTAAGCGGTGAAGCTCTTTGTGAAAGGGGGAAGTTTAATTTCACAGTACCTGGTTAAAAAGGAACACCCTGCATAAGACTTTAATTTAAATCTATCTGTATAAAGAAATTTACTATTTATCTTTAACTTTTTGATGTACTGTTCTATAGATCAATAGTGAAGTGTTCTTTTTATTGGGTTTGGTGAGCGTGAGGGTCTATTGTAGGCATTTTTAATGTCATGGTGCGTAGTTAAATTTTTCAGGGTTGTCCTGATCGGTAATCGTTTTTTTGATGAATTAAATCGATTATTTTACAAGTATAAACGGTTTAACGAAGCAATAGGAAAAGTAATTAATTTAATTTTAGGTTTCAAACATCCTTATCACCTGTCATTGTTTCTTCTAATAATCTGGATTTGGAAAGAAACAAATAAATATAAATGAGTTAATGTGCTAAAAAAAACAACAAAAAAAAAAATCTTTCTTTGTTTCCTTGTGCTGGGGTTATAACCGTCGGACCTTCTGGGTCACCATCTTTAGGAGTAAATCAAATATACATGAGAGGGCAGGTGAATCGTTACCACCGTTCGCCTCGGGAAAATCAATATTGTTCCACGGAGCCTTTTTTTTTTTTTTTTTTTTTTTTTTTTTTTTTGATATCTTTATATATATAAATCTCGTGTCCGGAGGTTTGTCGGAGGTAAACTCAAAAACTACTCAACCGATTTTGATGAAATTTGGCTCTTTGTGTGTAGTTTTGTCCAACTTGAAAGATAAGATAGTTTTTATCTGGATTATTGGCCTCAATATTTCTTTTTTTACAAAGTAAGTACTTATTATACTACAATTGAGTGCAATTATTTGTAAGTTGTATAAATTTCTAACAGATGGGGGTGTAAGTTGATTTATTGACACAACACTTAATTTTCTTTCGATATTTAGGGAGGGTAAGCATAAATCTATTTTTTCCGGCTTGGACTATGAAAATCCGTTTTTTTCCACTGGGCAATTATGTGTCGCCTTTTCACGTATGGGAAAAACATCGAATCGATTTGTTTTTGCAAAATACAGGTTTACTAAAATCATTGTGCACCTATTAGTATAACCTTCTGATAAGATATCTCATATCATCATGTGTTATATTCTGAACTTAATTAATATGTATTGTGGCAAAAGATTAATTTGACACATTTTTGCTCTCTATTGTGAATGTACTAAACCCTGTTACAATTATATTCCTTATTAGTTCCTTTAAAATGTGTCATTCATTAACATACTATGGACAAGTATAAGATATAAACAAGAAACCCTTCTAAATTCTTTACCAAACAATTTTAAAATTAAAGTAAAGTTCTATTTTAAAACCCTTTGGTTTTTAGATTAGCTGAAATGTTTTTATCTTTATCAGTGATTTTCGATTTGATTCTAAACAATAATAGGATATAAATAATTAAGCGATTTATAGGTACTGAGCCACAGCAACGCTTGGTAGGGTCTGCTCGTCTATCTAAAATGTAGCCTAGGCATATTATAATTACAAATTTTAAATCACATTAAGCAAATTACTTAAGATTATACAGAGGATGGCTGGGATCCTTTAAAAAAAAAAAAAGTACTCTTCAGGCATGAAATCAAAGACTAAAACATACTAACCACGCTTCGCTGACCTAGTTTGATCCGGTGTTTATTTGAAGCAAATCATATCTAACGAAATTCAACTTATGCTGGCGAAAGGTTTTCTGTTGAGGAATATAAAATGAAATTGTTACTTTAAGATAGGAAAGGATTCCCAGAAAATTATTAATCGCACTGCCATCTGCTAAACATACTAGGCTAGGGTGAGGCCGAAGCGTAGGTGAGAGTATTCCATTCAATGCTGATCTTGAGCTGACAAAGTTGGGTTTTAGATAATTGTTAGTAGATGGAAGTATATATCAACAGAGATTTGTGGAATCTCCGGGTAATTAGCTATTAAAATAAAATCAAAATCTAATAAACAAAAAAAATTTACTTATTTTTAAGACTGGAATAATACCCAACTTTACGTCGGATTTGAGAAAATGGAGTCTTTTATGACGTCACCCGTCTGGATACTAGATCGAGCATATGAGGGCTCCAAACATGGTTGCGACTAGGGACGCTTGACATTGGGTTGTCGATTTAGCATTCCTAGTATAAATTTGAAACGTTTTTTTGGTGAGCACAAATAAATAATTTTGATAGTAGCTACCATTTACAATAATTAAACGACGATTGTGACATTGCTTCTTCGTAAAAGGCTTAATTACTTCTGTAATGTTTAGATTAGAATAGAATAAAGGCTTAACGAACCCGAAGGCACGAACCTTCATCCACCTTCCACCGTCCAATTCCTACTCCACCACATCCTCCCACCTCCGAAATTTCAGCTATCAAATATAAAATCTTGATTTTAAATCGATAAAGTTCAGACTTTATAAGTTGTTGCCTGAAAAGTAAGAAAATTCGGCTTAACCATTAAACCTTCACTGGAATGGCAGGTATAAAATAGGACGATGGGCGATGGGGTGATCTTTTTCTGTTTAATTGCTTCTTTGTGAATTTTTTCTTATTATTCTTGTTTCAATATAAATATTTTTCATTGCAAAACAACAAGATGCAAGGGGAGAATTAGTTATTATTGAGAAAGTATTTCTTATTTTATAAGTAAAAACATGTCCCCGGATTGTGTTACAATTGATTGTTGATCGCATGTTGATGTCTCCAAAACATCGTTGATTTTACATACCATAAATAACGATTTGTTTTTCTAAAATCGATTCATTGTAGCCGATGTATATTCAACATCAATGTCTTGTGCTCGTTGTTTTAATTTTTTGAAGTGTTTTTTTTTATGATAAAAAAAATTAATCACATACTAAACTAATATTCACGTTCGAAAAATTTAAATGTGAAATTTGAAAATAACGAATACCGAAAGTGTATGAGACAAATGGATCATGAAATAATAGCTAGGAATACTTTACTGTACATTTATGAATTATAATCATAAAAAATAAAATTTCGGAAAGTTTTTATTATTATTATTTTACTACAGTAGCTACTTTTTCATCATAAAAAAAAAAACCTTGAACATATATGTTCACAAAACCTCGTATCGATGTTTTTGAAATGTGGACATCAATGTCGCATAGCTATTTTAAAATTGCGATAGCTTAATGTTATATACACTAGTTTAGAAATTCATCTCTGGAATCAAGGGCGAACCAGTAACCGTACCCTCGGAGAGAACATAAAATGAAGGTCCCGAGCTGTCAGGTACTCGTTAAAGATCCCTATCTTAATTTATACTCGCACATGAAGCAAATTTTAGGGCTCACACTGAAGCATCGTCCGATTAGCCTAAGTAGCATTTAGTGACGTTAAATACATAAACAAACGATCTATTTACCATTTATGTACTAAATTAAATTCTAGATAAATCTCAAGCATGTATGTAAATTACACATTCATTTAAAGTGAGGTAAATAAATAAAGCTTTCATTGCATGAGGAACTGCATAATCTTGTAATAATCATAAACAGTTACTACTTCTGCAATATTTACAATTACTATTAACAGATCATAAACTTATATAATTAGTACTTCCAACAAGCTCATTCACAATATTCTACAAAAAAATGTTAATTTAGAACAATATTCACAATTTAAAGTGAGGTATTTATACTTTAAGACAGTCCATTTTTTTATAAATTTTTTCTATATGAACTTATAAATATGTCGGTGTCAAACGAGCCATATACATCTATAATAACGAGAAAAAAAATTCAATAAATAAGGAAAAACAATCCACAATTTTTATTAATGTAATAATTAATTGTATATGTGGTTACTAAAGAAATATTTTAAAATAAAATGTACTAAAGTCTACCTACTGCATAAAACACATTAATTTTAATAAAAGGCATAATTTTAAAATTTACTTGATGAAATAGGAATTTTGTTTCAAATATATTCTATTTGATAGGTTTACAAAGTAAGAAGTAAGCAGTTTTTTTTTTTTTTTTTTTTTTTTTTTTTTTTTTTTTTTTTTTTTTTTTTTGCGGATAATGTTTGCTCGGTAAACATAATAAAATCTGGGTTGATTCAATTTATTCAAAAGAGGGAGAGAGTGGTTTGTAGATAAAACGCCAGATTTATTTGTGTTTTTTTAATATATTAAATATTTGCTTTAGTATTTAAACGGCGGAGGTGGCTTTATTAATACTCAAATTATGATGCTGCGGTAGGGAAAAGCGTAGGGAATATAAAGAGGGAATGGGAAGAGGGAAGAGGGAATTTGGCAGGCCTGATGGTGGATGCTGGGAATAGCGGGCAGTTTGCGTGCCTCAGTGCTTGCAGTGCCTCAGTGCCTTCTCTCTCTCTGTAGGTCTGTGCTTCTTCTGCCTTCTTCTGCTTCTTGTGTCTATCATAATAACAATAATACACCTTCTGTAATACCTCTTTGTCGTCACCTGCAAGCTCTGTTTAAATTTTGCTTTTTAAATTCGTAATTTATGTATAAAAAAAAAAAACCTCATCCATACCCTTCTGTACAACCTGTGTATTTACTAAATCTCTCTACGCATGCGCATAGGTAGTCGTTTACTAATTTCACCTGCACACTAGTATTTATATTTGTATTTCTGTAGATCAATTATTTTTTTTTTAAATTTTAGTTATTCTAATAATTAACACCTTTATCTCGGGTACCTTAGTATTTACGGAACCGTTGATGGAAATTAAAAAATAAAATATTTATAATATAATCGCATACATACAGATAAAGTTACAAGATGGAAAGGTTATAATAGGTAGTGAAGTTGTTTTCATCCTGGCCCCAAGACCTGCCAAAGTCCTATTTCGCCATAACTCTACGTAATTTGTAACTATCAGTTAGTAGCTTAGTTAAACTTATTAAAAAATAAAAAAAATATCACGAATATTAGTATTTTACGACGGTGATTATTTTATATTAAGGTTCGTTAAATATGTCGTTCTTTTGAACTTTGTATAAATAAAAAAAATTATTAAAAATAATAATGTTACTCGATTATTTCGAAAAATATATTATTATCGCTATGATTGGCTATAAGTTGCTTTGAAGAGATATTTTAAAAATGTTCGAAATATTGATGCGTCCCTTGGCTGCATTCCATGATAACCTCCAATGTCCCGTCTCTCTCACCTATATCTAGTGACTGTGATTCAGTGAATTTAAATTGGTCTGTTAGTTTTGGCTTCTCGATCATATCATATAAATATTTATATGGAAACTTTTTATTTGATAAAATCAAACATAAATATTCATTCGATAAACGAGGAAGGTTTATAGCCGGATCGGGTAAGTGATTGTTTTCCCCGTCATCATCAAAAGTATGTAAGTAGGAGAGCTTTATGAAAAAGCCATTTCCTCCCTGGGAGAGACTAATGGCTTCTCCGTGGATGAGATGGTGGCTGGGTGCTTTATGCTTACTAAAACTTGGCCGAGAATTGCCTCCTGAAAGATTAAGCCCGTGAAGTAGGGAAGGTGGAGAGATGAGGGAGCTTGCCTAAACCTCCGATCAATAGAACTAGCTCCTTTCACTCCAGCTCTTTCCTCTTACCACCAAGGTCACCTATATATATATATATATATATATATATATATATATATATATATATATATATATATATATATATTGATTGTATGTACGATGTATGTACGGACATACATACCGGAGATAGGCCAACTGCCTCTTAAAACCTTGTGGTCTATTTAAGAAGTAAAATTGACAGGTTCATCTATAGAGTTTTTTTTTTTTTCAGTTTTGGAAATTTCGAGATTTGAATTATAATTCTCTGCTTACTGTGTAAAGTGTGTTAAATCCAAACAAGAATTTTTTCTTTCACTTACCTATAACTGCTCTAAAGATTTTGATTAAACTCGGTATTTGATGTATTGTATGTATATGCCCGCGATGTGACAGTCAAAATTTCATCAATATTGATCAAACGGAGGGGGCACTTTATTTCATAACTTTTTTCCCAATTTTAATCTTTGTTTTTTCGATTATCTCCCTGACGGCTTTAATTAATTTAACCCAGTGAACTTTATAAAAAAATACTGTACTTTAGAGAGCAAATAAAAACAAAAATAAGAAATGAATGTGGGAAAATGTGTGACTTTGAGAAATGGCAATTAACGAAACCCGTCAATTTCTAGTAAGTTGGTAAGTGAAAGTTGTGTGTTGCGCGCATTGCACCACGTTTTTTATTTTGCTCATAACTTTGCAGACTCGGTACATTATGTAGACGAGGCCTTGATGAATAAAACATTAAGATCTCTGCTAACCTTTATAAGTGTTAACTAAAATTTTAACGTTTTCAATCACATTTTTCTCAAATATAATATTTAACGCAGTTCAGAATTCAGTTCTCAGAAAACAAGAGAAGATTCCGTGGACCTTATATGAGCCTTCCAGTTGAGAGTTTGACGAACAACTATTTCAACATTTTTCAGGAGAATCAATTTATCTCTGGGAAATTCGCACCTTTTTATTTTGTAAAATTATGATAGACAAATTAGAACATCACAGTTTACTGATATGAATTTTCTGATGGGGTTTTCTGCCTGAGGTTGAAATTAGAATCATTCTGTCTACTGAAAGGCTTGGAGGCATACATATGTAGTGTTGTAATGTTTTGGGTGAAGAAATTACTCTAATCCCTATTTGCCCCTTAGAGAAAAAATTATAAAACATAAACTACTAAAAAACAAATTACCATAGAACAAATTGAAATCATGATATAGAATCTTAATTACTTAAAAGTCTGTTTATTAAAATAAACTGGACCGCTGCTTCGAAAAAAATCGTCAGCCTAAAGAAATTTATAAAAAATAATGTCGCTAAATTATTAAATCACTAAACTTACTTTAGTAATAAAAGTTTATAATTTTAGGACCTTCTGTGGTGCATTCGATTTATTTCTGAAACATGCTGTCATTAATGGAACAGTGGTTTATACTCGTAGTTAAATATTTTGTATCAGGAACTTAAAAACGGTTTGTACATTGAAAACTCAGTGCGAAATTTTGAAACTTAAAGCAGTTTTTATACACACATATGTATGTAGACTTTACTGACGATCAAAATGTACATTAGCTTACAAATAATATATATTTTCTTCTATCTTATTATACTTTTGTACCTAAATTCTTTAATATTATTTTGCCTTGTCATTTATACATCCAATGGGGTTTAAGATTACTCGTTTTTTTTTTTTAAATTCTTTTATTAGAACTTTTGTTGTTCTGTTATAATGTGGTGATAATGAGGTTGTGATAATAGGAGACCTATAATAAGACAAAATGTCTTCTTATAGGCGTCACATCTGAATGTTTGGTCTACTTATGATTCTAGAGACACGAATAAACGGAAACTAAAAAATTAAAGTTAAATTTGGTTTTATCTCGAAAACATTCATAGTTTTATTTAGGATCTAATAAACGTATAAAACCATTAAAACCCGAAAACTACTTAGTAGAATAAACTATTTATTTTATATTGTCACCAACAAAGTTGTAACTCTAAATATTATTGTGAAAAATGATTTGCAATTGGAGTTTGTTGACTTAATTTGACTAATAAGAAGAAAATAAGAGGTTTGAAGTATTTAATCCTATATCTGATTATTAGTCGCCAGCGATTTAATATATTAGAAGGACTTAACCTGTGCCAGAAACATCAAATCAGAAGCATAAAATCAATGCTTTTTGTGTTTAAGTGATCAATTAAATCCGAATAACACCTCGTTACATATCAGTTCCTGATACCCTAAAATAACCGTTACATCTCACCGTTACTGGTATGGAAGTATAATATAAAATACATGTTTTGGGGATGAAGAAGCTTCATGGTAACAATAAAACTAAAATGATAGTTAACATTATTTTTGTTATTAATTAAATCTCATATAACAGTCAAAATCCCCCTTCGAAAATTTATGATTCAGTTTTCTTTTGTTTTTTAAGGCCTTTTAACTTTTCTCACTTCCTTTTCCCGAGTTGATAAAATATAAATAAAAATTAAAAATACATTTACATATATCAATCTAAATATATTAAATGTTGAAAGGTATATTTGCGTACAAACATATAACAATAGTATAATGTTATAAAAATGTTTGGATATTAATAAATAATCATTTAATTTATCATCTCATCTATGATCTTGTCTACATACATATGTAATTATAAAACAAATATGTTACGAATCTGCTACATCTCGCTTGAATTATTGGTTAATCTCTAAGACCAGTCCTTAAGTTTATAATTAGGCTAAAATAATAAGAGCCTGATGTAACAGTCAGTTTATTTTAAGCTAGGTTATTAAAGGCCTGGAACGTTATGTAAATATCCTTTTGTTAATGTTTTGGTAATCCTATAATTAATAAACTAATATTGTGAGTCTATATTTAAAATATTAATTATTTTAAAGAAGAACTCCTTTAACCCGAGTTAATGAAAATTCGGGCTATCCGGAGAATGAGAGGAAAATGATTTTAAAAAATAAATTCATTCATAAAAATTAAATTTAATTTAATAGAATTTACAAATTATTTTCTTCAAGCTTTCAGAAAAAAATACATATGTATTTATTTATTATACCTACTACTATCGTAGGTAAGCCTACTAAATGTGTACATTTATCTCATTATATAGATCCTGTTGTAATGTGGCATTATGCAGGGATTTATATTTAAAGATTTGTGAAGAAATAAAGAAGAAAAAATAAATTGAAATGGAAAAAACTACGAGTAATAAAAATTCAGGAAAAATCAAGGAGTAATCATCTCAATTAGTGATAAGTAATTTTAAAAGAATTAAATAACGAGAATAAATTATGAATTGAATAAACAAAAATAAAGCAGGGTAAAATATGTTATTAATTAAATAACATCTAATTTTTAATGTGATATATGTATCATATTTGATTTTTTTTTTTTAAATGACTATACATTAACATAGTGTAAATATTAAAAAAAAATCGGTACTTTTCTGTTATAGTCACGCCCAGAGAAAAAGTTTTTAATTTAGTTAGTACATTGCTTTAAATAAATAAAACACATGTTTTCTGAATCAAATCAATCTCTTATCTTCACGTTTTTATATGACACCTCCATTTAATTTTACCTTTAAATTTTAACTTCATCTCATGGTTATTTTTATATATTCTCATTTCAGGAATAATATTATGCTGTTGAAAAAATCTGACCGCAGTTTCCTCATCCAAAATATTCCTAAAAATATTTTTTAAATTATACTGATACTCAACCATATTTAACGTGATTAATTATCTAGTCAAAACGTTATTATTCGGCAAGGAATTATTTTCTCCTTACAGTGTTGCCAGTAAGCGAACAGTTATGAAATTAACTCTAAGTTACCTCCCTAGCAACACTGGCGATAACCCTGTTTCTCCTAAAAGCAATGTACTAACTAAAATAAAAACATTTTCTCTGGGCGTGACTATAACAGAAAAGTACCAAAAAATCATTTATGAATAGGTAATAACCGAATCAATTAAAAAAAAATGAAATTATTAAATTTAAGAGCGAAATCATATTCTTGTTTCTTTAGATGTTTTTGCCTGAAGATAGTATTTATATAGAGACCATAAATTCATCGAAAGCAATAAAATATTAAAGTTGTTCTCAATTTCTCTTAAATGTATCTTTTTTTTAACTGATTTTTTTTTCAAACTTTTTAACGTTTTTTTGCTCATCGTGTTGGAGCTACAGAGTGAACTTGCGCTGGTGTTATCAGTGTTATGTTTCACTTACTCCATGTACGTGGCACGATATCTTTCACGGTTATCAGAGGCAGGAATAACCTTCAACCCGCGTGGAGATCCCGTGCCAGGGACGGGTTACCTTCAATCGACATTCACCTCATCAGGACATTAAGCACCGTCATAAGTTCATCTATGAATCTTACCTTTTTTCATAAATAATCTTTGTCTTAGTAAATAAAATGAATAATACAATGACGGGGGGCATCGTTAGCTGTTGATTTTATTTAATAATTTGATACATTAATATTATTAATCATTATAATAATATTAACACCTAAATATTATAATTTGTCGTAGAGATTAATGTTGAGGAAATGTTTGTGGGTTCCAGTCAAATAAGAATCCACTCTAATATTTAAATTTGCAATATATTCTGTGCCTACTTTATGGTTCAGTTTTGAGGCCTTCATCGCTGCCTAATACAAAAACAAAATAAAAAATTTATCTAAAAGGAGGATATGGAAGTAATAGCATGAAAACATTAGTAATCAATCGTTCATGATTGCAACAAATTGTTCGAAAAATAATTAACTAAATTACTTATTCATACTTGCTAAATAAAATCTCTATGATATTCCACATTTCTATATACCCTTCACCACAGATCTGTGGAACCGCGAAAAAGACCCACTTACAATGACAGCATCTCTTTCATTAAAACATTGTATAACTCGTTCCAAAAGCAACATGGTAAGTGACAACAAAACCCTACACACTGCCTTACATACGCATACAGTTGCTCAGCATAGGAAGCTGTATGTCCCCCTTAACCCTTACATGTAAATTTTATGGACATTTTAACCGGGACTTGGCCTAAGCTGACATGCTTATAAATAGGAGATTAAAAAGACAGGATGAGAGATCTCCTATTTTAAGCCAGATTAACTGAGTCAAGGCATGGAAGAAAGGGTTGCTGCTGAGGGTCCTGACTGACATGGCATTTTTATTTCTTCTCCATGTATCGCTCGATTGGAAGGAAACTGCCACAATCCATAAAACTAAAATATTACAGGAGAAGCAAATTTTGTGATTATTATTGCTATCTGTCGACTCTATGGAAGACTATCTTAACTGTTCTGCTGCGCTAAATATTGCATTTAAAAATCTGGACATTTTCTGAAAGAAAGATAATGCAATTTGAAGTGTTTAGCAAAAACGAAAGTTGTTTGTATTGTGGTAGTCTCCTTCCAAACGAGCGATATGCTGATTGTCGAAATTTGATTGACATGTGTAGATTAATATTTGAACTATAAAAATAAAATTATATCCACTTATTACTATTTTTTTAATTATTTACACGTTTATGATTAATTTATCCTTTTTTTTTTTTTTTTGTAACACGAAACAGCCAGCAAGCACCACGCCAATATCATTTCCGTTTCTTCACACCCTCTGCCTTCCTCTGGCTCCAATACTCTTTCATCCTCCTGGAATGCTCCTTTCGCTCATCCTCAGTCCATTTTCTCCCTCGTCTCTACTTCTTACCCACAAGAACACCAACCCCATTTTACTTACCCATTTTACTTACTTTTATCGTTGCAGACTTTGTCGAAAATTTTCTTGTTTTGTCTCTCATTACTCATTCTGACCATGTGCCCGTAGAACTTCAGTCTTCTGATCCTGATGACAGTTCCCAAATCTTCCACATTCTTGTATTCTGTACCCTTCTTGCGTTATCTTGGGTCCATGAATCCTCCTCTCAATCCTCAAAATTTTCTCAAGGCTAGGAAGGCTGATTGTTTCTATACCACACAGTATTACAGGTCTTACCACTGAACTGTAATGCCTTATTTTTTTATTTGAGGAAATTTTTTTCTTGTTATAGACATTTCTAGTAGCGAATAGTCTTTCCAGTTTGGCAATTCTTTCTTCTATGGATGCCCTTTCCGTTCCGTTACTACATACTATCTCGCCTAGATATTTAAACTTTTTTGTCACTTTTATTTTCCCATATTTTGTGTCCAATATTTTCTCGTTGAAGTTGGGATCTGTTGTCATAATTTGTCTTATCGTAAGAGATCTGTAGTCCCATTTTCTCGGATATTTCTTCCAGAGTTTTTACCTGGTTTATGGCTTCCTCTATTCTTTCTGATTCTGCTAAGATCGTTTTAACCCGAGGGCTGCAAAGATAACAGACAATTCTTCTTTTTTATTGTTTGTTATCTTGTCTCATACCCCATAGTACTCAATATACTCGTAATCCATAATCATTGTACCCAGTCATGATGAAGGCCTAAAATTCGGGTAGAAACGTTAGCAAATAACAAGTAGAAGAGTTCTTCTTTGATCACTTCCCTAACCATTTTCCCCTTAACATAATCATATAATATTAAAAAAAAAAAATTTAATCGGTCCAATAATGTTTGAAAAAGAGACATGATATGAGCTGTTTTCTGGTGAAGCAACACGGCCTTCGGGAAAGGCGAAAAGTGTTTGTTGGTTGCACTTTTGTTAACAGATTTCTCCCAATGTTCTTTTATTAAAGGACTTCAGAACCGCATAAAGATTAAAACCTCATTTTTTTATTAAATGCACCGTAGCCTCTGAATGATCGACTCATTTAGGTAGTATTTTTTTTTTTTACTTCCTCATCGTCGACGATTTTTTGATTGGAAATAATTTATACATGAAAAAAATGTAAGCATTGACATCAGTTTTAATTTTTTCATAATTATAAGAATAGGAACCCTGTGGTAGTGTGCCAGTAGGTGACTCACCGTTTGCCCTTGGGGCACTAGGTAGAAGGTTCCGGTGACACCCTTCAACCTATTGGTACCTTGCCAGGCCGGAAAGGCTATATGCATGTGGAGGGGTCCAGGTTTTAATTGAAAATGATGATGATGTGAGTTAAAATAAAATTAGTCTGAAGATTGCACTGTCAAAACCAAGTAAATTTGCAGCTTTCAAAAAAATTTATTTTGTAGACTTAATTAATTACAAGGTTGTATAGCATTGAAAAGTATGCAAAATTAGTTAAGAATCCTTATCGGCGCAGCACTGTATAATATCACAAGCAATCGAAAGAAAATATATATAAGAGTATGCTATCCTAGCCTTTTGGAAGTAATAATTGTTCTGGTACTTTTCCATGTTTTAAATCCTTGCAATCATTAGAGTCCACAAAATGAAATTTTGACAGTTCTACATTCTAACCAAGGACTAAATCTGAGCCAGCTCAAAGACAGATATTAAAGCTTTAAAACACTTTTTGAAATTTCGAGTCTTTAAAAATTTTGTATGAAAAAAAAACGTGCGTCATAGTTTGAAACTTTGTGAATTTAGAGCACCCACCTATACCTCTCAAATAAAAAATAACAAGCACTTAGTCAATCTGCCTTCTTGTTACAAAAAATGTTTGAAAACCCATTTTTGTAAAATTACTGCTTAGAACATAAAAGGAAATTAAAAGTATATGGACAGTTATAAATAGTTTTAAGCTGATACTTTAATAACCTTAATGTTAGTTTAGATCTTTCTGAAGAGATTGGTCTATATTGAAATTTTATAGGATGAGTAAAAGAGGAAATATGAGATTTAAAGCAGAGCACTAAAACAGCTAAAAATACGCATTCGTTCGTCATTGAAATAGCTGCCATTGGCAAAATAAAAATTCAAAAAATAAACTTATTTCAAATGTATTTTACTTTCAATGGTAAAAATATAAAAAAAGCAACCACTTGTGGACTGCTTGTTATTAATTGACCCTAATACTGTAAATAAATGTGGTATATTCAAAGAAAAATGCATGTAGAGAAACTGTTCACTGATCATAGCATTTAACTAATATTGTCTAACTCTGAAGAACCGCGAGACCAATTTTTCAGAAGCCTAGGAGCATTTCATGAATCGAAGAGGAAATAAGAGTTGAAATAAGTGGGTTCGGATGATTCGCGAATTTTCTATGAAAGGACTCGAATCTGGATCGGGCTAAATCAGCGAAATTTGGAACAACAAAGATCTGTGTGAATTATTTCATTTGTTACAAAATAAGGAGCATTAAGGATTGGATGCGAGAGGAATTTAAGGGGTTTGGGGGAGCCCCTAAGCAAGCAGGATTCCAAGTAAGGCGTTTATCCAGGTGGAGTCCTAAGAAGCGGATCTGTTCTACATTGGCAAGTGGACAACTATTGAAGGATACTAATTACTAATAAGGATCTACTGGACATGAGTTTAGGGTGTAATTACTTAGGAGTATATGTAATTTGATGGGATTCGTATTCCATGAAAAGTTCAAACCTTCCTTTTGACTGGAATCTACATTTGAAGATTTATTTAGTTATTTAAATCGAAGGACCAAACTGTATAGTCTGCAAGATATATCTTGATTAATGTTTCTTTATATGGTTCTCTAAGCCTGCCCCTAATCCCATCCTTCACAACTAAGTAATTACCTGTCAGTCAATGAACATTGAAGAGGCTGAATTAAGGTCAGGCCACGCATGTCCGCACCGCAGCTCGGATCTGATTCATTTACGAGGGATAGATAGTAACCGTTCACACACGCGGATGCGGATGCGGTGCGGATATGTGTGGCCTGACCTTTACACAGTTATTAAAGATACAGTCTGTGCAGAAAGTA
This sequence comes from Aelia acuminata, assembly GCA_911387785.2. Classification (NCBI taxonomy): domain Eukaryota; kingdom Metazoa; phylum Arthropoda; class Insecta; order Hemiptera; family Pentatomidae; genus Aelia; species Aelia acuminata. The sequence continues at coordinate 29,895,660 of OU426982.1, read as the reverse complement.
TTCGAACAGTTTGAGTAATATGTAATTTTAATCGTTTTTATAGGTTATGTTCAGAATAATTTTAATTTAACTTACATATTACTTTTAATTATGCCTTAAGGCCAGGCCACACATGTCCGCACCGCATCCGCGTGTGTGAACGGTTACTACGAGGGTCGTCCAGAAAATAAATTCCGTTTTTTTTTTTTATTGAAAAAATTTGCAACTTGCAGGTATTGTATTGGAAAATATGTATTATTTTTCCACGTAATCCCCGGCGACGTCAATACATTTTGTATATCGCGAAATGAGCTTCGAAATTCCTTCCTCGTAGAAGCTTGCCGCCACCTCCTTGGTCCACTTCGCGACAGCTTCTTTGACTTCCTCGTCACTTGTGAAACGTTCTCCCGCCAATTCCGCCTTCATTTTGGTAAACAGTTGATAGTCAGAAGGGGCCAAGACGGGACTGTAAGGTGGATGGGCTAGAACATCCCAACCAAACTCATCCAAAAGTTGCGCTGTGGAACGAGCAACGTGAGGCCGAGCGTTGTCGTGGACAAGGCAAACACCGGAGGTCAACATTCCTCTTCTCTTGTTCTGTATGGCCCGACGAAGCTTCTTCAGGGTCTCACAATAGCGGTTGACGTTAATTGTTTCCCCTTGAGACAAAAAATCAATCTGGAGAATTCCTTTTTGATCCCAGAAAACAGTAGCCATGATTTTCATGGTTGACTTCACGACTTTGAATTTTTTGGCAATTGGGAAGGTGGGGTGTTTCCATTGCATGGACTGTCTTTTGTTTTCTGGAGTGTAGTGTGGCACCCAGGTTTCGTCTCCAGTGACGATAGACTTCAGGAATACGTCCCCATCAGTTCTGTAGCGGTCCAAAAATTCTCAAACTGCAGCCATTCGTTGATCCTTGTGTTGGAGCGTCAGCTCTCTAGGGACCCACCGGGCGCAAACTTTCCGAAAGTCAAGTTTTTTCGAGACGATCTCATGGATGAGGGATCGTGAGATGTCTGGGAAACTCAGGTGGAGTTTATCCAGGGCTGAACGACGATATTTGCGAACTGCATTGACGATTTCTGCGACAATTTCGTCCGTCACAACTGAGGGTCTCTCCCACTTTCATCCTCAAGTGAATGTCTTCCCGCCTTAAATTCACGTACCCATCTCCTCACCATTGACTCACTCATTACACCTTCTCCATAAACAGAAATGAGCTGTTCGTGAATTTGAACTGATTTGAAACCCTGTGCATAAAGAAATTGAATCACTTCGCGCAAAACAACTCGAGAGGAACGGGAATCGAGGTGGCGGGACGTTACGTGGAGGGCTGCATTTCAACTACCTGCCCTGACGTTGGTGACTGACCGACTGAGGTCACCCACCTCTCATTCTATTCCCCCACCTCTCCTCTTTCGAGCGGTTTTGCCGGATTGGGCAAAAACCACTCCTACCGCCCTATAGACCAAAACGGAACTTATTTTCTGGACGACCCTTGTATCTATCCATCGTAAATGAATCAGATCCGTGCTGCGGTGCGGACATGTGTGCCCTGACCTTTAATCGTCACTTTTAGTTAACTAACATCTTTCGAAGGTCGTTGCGATTGATTTTTTTTCTCCAATACTTTAATCGTTTGTTTTATCTTGTATTGTGCCTCGAAGTGGACATGGCCACTCGAAGTTATGTTTCTTTTTTAAGCGGTCGTGTAAGGTGATTGGACCGTGATCACTCTCGACCGCCAGGTATGGTACATGTAAATGATAGTTAGAGTTCAAGTTTAAAAAAATCAAATCCAAATTAATACAATCTGAAGTTAGCATAACTCATAGCAACGCTTTTATACTCAGAGAAATTTAAAATATTTTAACGGTTCCGAAAAAAACTCAGCAGTCTGATTTGTCGCACTCATATGAAACTCCTGCATGCAGAAAGGTCCTATACCTTTACTAAGGTCCTATTCTTCTTTTTGCCTGATACCTCCGTGTTAATGCCGGGATAAGTGTGCTTTATGTGCTTGCACTAACTAAGAAGCCTGTTACATGGCTGAGGCCTGATTAGACTAGGCACCCCCATCCCCACGGGTTCAGTAGAGATTAACTATCCTTACAACATGATAAAACCCAACCCCTGCACTTTCATAAATCTAACCTCTATAATACCACCTGGTTTAAGTTGAGATTACGATGAGCTCTTTGTCCGGCCGATCAGCGGTGTGAATAGTATAGATAATTCCGTTTACCGGGTATGGTGAGATCCTGACTGTTCTAATCTTCATTTGAGAAAAACGAAATTTTAGGAGCTAACGCTTTTTTCGTCATTAGTGAAATTTATTGATTCTGGCCTTATTTCTACTCATGACCATTGGTTTACTTTTCACATGAAATTATTTCTTTAAAATATATTTACCTTGAGCTACTCTAAGATTCTACTTTAGGGAAATATATAACGACGATATTTACCCTTTTTTAAGGATATCTTTTTTATTTTATTTTTTAATCTTTATCACAATTTTTCTTATCTCAACCAGCCAGACAAATGACTCTAGATCCGATCATGTTCTGTTATTCTTAGTGGACCACTGTCTGCCGGGGCCGTGCCATCCTGCGTGATTCATTAAATAATTCGGATCATGATTCTTTTACGCACCATTTTAACTTTACGATAGGATGATTAATAGTAAGGACTTTCAGTTTAATCTTTTTTTTATTTTGGAAAGCCAACGTTTCGATACCTACTTTTAGATCTTCATCAGGGCTTCCGGGTCCAGAGTAATACTCCCATTTATCAATTGGCAGACTCTCCCCCTTTCAATCCCTTTGAATAAGTAGAATAGAATTTGATCAGATTCTGCAGATCTCGATTCGTAATACTTGAATTATAGTCTAAGGTTTCGAGTTTTTTTCAGTTTTCTTTTTTACTGATTGTATTGGGGTCACCTGTGGTAGCATAGTGGTTAGCATAGAAACTTAAAATACTAAAGCTCGCGGATTCGCGTCCCGAGTAGGCTCTAAGATTTTTTAATGGGTGTAAAAAATCCTTGTCTATACCGTCCCTCGGATATGACGTAAAATGGAGGTCCCGAACCTGTACGATGTCAGGTACTTGTTAAAGATCCCTATCCTAATTATACCTGGATAGGCAAAATTTATGACTCCCACTGTAGCATCGTCCGATTAGCCTTAGTGGCATATAGTGACGTTAAACAAACAAACAAACTGTTTGTATTACAGTTTGATTTTTTGTCTTTGTTGGAATGATCTCTATAACTCTGTTTATGCTGTTAAAGTTTTGGTACGAAGTTTGGAACTGAACTTCACTTCGTTTTTTTGACCGGCAGGGGCGATACGTTAGACCAAGTAGTCCTGTTTATACGTTTACGCTATTCGATCAATCTTGATATGATTATTATTCTTACACAGAGTGGGGCATATTATTCATTTCGAATAAATACCATATACACTCAATAATCATTAAAAATACTCCGTACTGATTATGAATAATGGTTATTCATTTTTCATTTGTTTTATGATTACCAATTATTCGTATTCATGAATCATTATTCTGGTTACAATTTGCCTTGCCCAACTCTGTTCTTACAAACCGATTAATAAATGATCTACAACATTAACATCCCAAGATTAAAAACAAAAAAAAGCTTTTCCAATGTTATCGCCACTTAATCTTCCATAAATAAGTTCAGGAATACAAATCAAGTTCGGGTTTTTTGACTGTAAAAATTATTTATTTAATAATCTCTTTTACGTAGGACTTTTAAGGGTATGTATGGTTTCTTTCGCTCAACAACCGCCGTCCAAACCGAAAATCGACAATCTGCCCTAACACAATCTTCCCACCTCCTTTTCGGCCTACCTCTTGGACGTTTTCCATTTGGCTACGCTCTTATTAATCTGTTTGGAATTCGTTCACTACTTCTCGTCTGTCTTATCTGTATTATATTTACCCGGTGCAGGTCACTTAGTTCGGCATTGTGTCAAAGTCAAAATTCTCCTGTCGATTCGTTCCATAAGTTCTACCCAGTACCTTATTTTCAAAAACCCTTAGCCGTTGCTCATCCATTTGCGGCCAGGTTTAGCATCCGTAAATGATCTTAGGAAGTTTGATGTTTTAATTTCATTAGTTTGTCTTTTTTTTTTCTTTTTCATTTTAATAAGCATGTTAGTACCTGTTAATAAATGTTGTAACCCCCACCGACTTGCTATTATAACCAATGCTTTTGAGAGTGTGAATTGAGCAGTTAAATAGTTTTCCTTTCTGTGCAATCACTGACACCCTAAGCTTTGACAAGAGGCAGCTAGATAATGAAATAGTTGTAGATGGCTTACAATTAGCCCTGTTAGTTGTTGATTGTGCCGGCACGAAGCGCTAACCTGTTTTGTGGCCGTTAAGAGGGCGATGAGCGGCGTGGGCCTTCTGGTGAAGACCTTCACGCCGCGACGGAGGAAGAGGGAAAAGAAGGAGGACGACGAGCCGATCACCCCGCCCCCCGCCTTCCTCCCCTCCTTCAGGATCAGGACAGGTATCTCATATATATATGTATATATGTTTATCAAAATTGATATGTAAAACTTAAAAAAAAAAAAAATAATCCAAAAAGTATCATCTTATGGGTAGATTTTCTAAGTTCTAAGATTAAAAATAAAATAAAATTGTGGTTCTTTGTTGTAAATATTGCGTTAAAAAGGAGGTCTCGTCTGTCAAATCAATCACCATTTTCAGTTCCAAAAACCTCTTTTTTCTCCGGAGTAGACACCTGCTTATCCGTCCTCGTCGGGAACTAACGACAAAATCCACGCTCAACTTAGTCTCTAAAGGTGCCTTTACACTCAACGAAATTAAGCACCAACAACCTTCGTGAAGCCTTCACGTCGAATGTTCGGGTGTTCTAGGTACTTCGCCTGGGTTCGGGGGAAGCGCTAGTGTCACTTTTGATTTGGGTTTTTCCTAAGTGACAGCATTTGTTTGTGATACTAGTGTAATTTGTGAAACGTTGTAATTCGTCTCCTATTTTCTTATTTTTCAGATAATTTAAAATATATTGTTGATGTAGATTTTTTCTTTATCATAAACTAGCGTTAGGTGCGTCAGCCATATAGGTTCGCTTCACGTCAGGACGGCAAGGTTCGAAGGAGAACCAGTTCGAAGGTGAGGTTCGTAGAGTGTAATGGCACCTTAGGGGTTATATACATATCATTTCAAGGAGATAACATTTTTGGCCAATTAAATTTAACGATTAACAAAACTTTTTTACATTATCAGTTTTTTTTTTTTTTTTTTAGGGAACTTAATGTCTTATCGACTATCTCGTCAAATGTAATTAACGCAATTATTTCTTCTTCATTTTTCTATGCAATAAATGAAGGATAAGGAATCTGTTTCAAGAATCAATATTACTTCGAATAGATTTATTTTATTGAGGTTCGGTCAGTTGTAAAAAGTAATAAAAAATCCTTTTTACCTACATTTTAATCTAGTTAAAATCAAAGGAACTGAAACACAAAAAAAAAAAAAAAACCAGTGCTTAAGAATCTCACAAAATTAACAAACCAACAACAAAACAAAAGTACAAATTTCTTACTAATATTATAACTTTTAAATAATTTATTTTTTGAAGAAAAAAGATTTGGCTCCGCCGGGAATTGAACCCGGGTCTTCCGCGTTACATGCGCGGTATGCTAACCATTACACCACTTCCAAACGGTGCCAAATCCTTCCTCTTCATTGACACCTCTCTCAGGATCTCGCAAGTTTTGCGAGTATTTACGGGAGGTGGACAATTTTTTTCGAATTTTGGGCATCTCTTGACGTTCGTAAATTTTTAAATATTTTATATTAATTTAATCATTATTGTGAGTAACCACCTTGTGCCCAATATATTTTCAAATAATGGAAACGTTAATAAAAATACAATGCATTATTTGTTAGTCCAAGAAGAATCAATGACCAAAAAAGAATTGTAATCGCGTGTGCCCCCAAAAAAGAATTTTAAATATCTCAAGGACTGAACCCGCTGTTTTCGTGTAGACTACACAGATTTGTAGTACTCGAAATGGCTTACTATAATGCGCAAAAAATATACTGAGCTCGTTCTTAGCGTGGGGTCATCAATTAAGAACGAAAAAATAAAACATATGTGCAAATTTACGTAAGAATATACTTAATAAGAATGTTCGCTGGTAATAATATGAAGTGTATACAACAGTGGAATAAAAAGAACACGTTTTAAAATACACATAGTGAATTTCACTTATATAAGTTTAGAATTTTAATATTATAAATAAAAATTAAACACAGGACATTTCATTTCCCTGTAATTAGTGATTTATTTACAAAAAAATAAAAAATATTTTATTCATAAGTACTCTAACTCGACAAAAATTCGTACCACCAATATCAAATTATAGATATATTCAAATATTCATATTCAAATATACGGCTGGTCACCGTTAAGATAAACCGGTGGTGACCGGTTCTCAGCAACAGGCATCAAACCGCTATCCCTTTGGAACAAATATCCTGTTCGGACAGATATTATTGTATCACGTTCTTAAACATCTGAGTCGTCGGATGAGGTCTCTTCATCGCTTTCAGAGCTCAATTCTATTGTAGAAATATTTTTTGGATCGGCGAGTTTTTTTGCTTTTATCAATTTGGAATAACTAGGATAAATATCGGCTCCCTTTTCTTTAGCTGCTGATCTTAAAGTATTGTACGATTTCTTCGTTAATTTGGCATCAACAAGAAGAGATAGTGCCTCTTCTGGAGAAAACGGCGTGATAACTTTTTCTACCCTTGGTCTTGGGCTCGTACTGCTAGAAAGCTTAACGCAGGCTGCTTCAGCACTATTTCCTTGCCTTCTTAGACGACTGGAAAGCTCTCCAGCTGCTTGCGGAGTTGAAAATCTATCAGATTCCCTTTTAATGATATTCTTCTTCGTAAGTTCTTTGGCTTCTTCGTGTTTTTTCTCTGGTCGACCACGTTTTACTGAGCTTGTCGATGGTTCATTTTCCCCGTTGGAAGATTCGGCTTCCTCGATAGAGGTAAACCTCACTTCAACGTCTAACCAAGAAGCATTTGCTCTTTCAAAAGGTTGTTTTGAATATTTGGCTTTCCTCCATCTAACTAAGTATTTGCGGTATAAAAGACCAAGAGATTTACTGGTATTCTTATCTTCCGTCAAGTTGTACTTATGAATAACTTTATTTGAAAATTCACTGCCTGATTTTGATTCCATAAACAAAGGCCCCAAATCTCTTCTTGTCAGCATTTCGACCTATATAGAAAAAAAAAAACAGTCAGTATATATAGATCGAGAATCACACAACTATCTCTTACCCTTAACTGTCTGGAGTTATAACTGTAATTAACGTAACGAACGCCTACCTCTGTTTTAATATTAATTTGGTTAGGTTAATCAACAGCAGTTGACTGTTTTGTTAAAAATCATTATAAAAACTGTCATTAATTTATCGGCACACATAATTCTGCAGATTTTGTAATAAACAGTTATAGTTTGTAATTAACTAGCGAATGAGACATAAAATTGAGTATATATATGCATATTTTATAATGCCCAGAATTATCTTTTTAATAGATTAATGTAGAGTGAATAAAAGATACTTACTGATGTAATGAAATCAAGCTCGTCCCACTTACAAGAAACACTGGATATTCAATACACTTACTAGATATAACTATAGAGGTATGATCGCTACAATCGCTGCAGCTGCACTGAATGTTTTACAGTGGTCAAAATATAAGTAAAGGTTTACCCTGAGGTCGGGGAGGGGGAAGGTAGGTAGCGCACCCTTCGAGCCGGCCGGCCGTGACTCATGCTTTATCTCTAAAAACTCCCCTTTTTCTAATGTCGTGGTGTCGTGTGGGACGTGAAACTTATACCAATTGAAACTCAGATAGTTTCTGTAACGTGTAATGCCACAACCATCGCAGACAAAATTGTTCAGACATTCCCAAATATGAACAATAGGTGACCAAAATTGTTAACTAAAATAGTTCATTCGCTTAAATATGGAATGCAAAATCAAGGTCGCATAAGTAAAAATTGATAAAAATTAACTAGCGAATGATACAAACATTTGATAACGGGCAGAAAAAAGGGTGCGGATGGAGATGCCAGAAATATACAACTTTGAAATATTGTATATTCCACAAAATTTATTCTATTTCAGTTTCAACTATATTTACAAGGTCCAGCATTCATATAAAAAAAAGAAAAATTATTAGATCCAGAAAAAAAAGTTGGTTTTTGGGATTTTTTTTCACCATAATGCGTGAATCGGGACCAAGTGGGAAAAGTTTATCATTTAGTGGCCATAGCCATAGTGGGTTTAAATAATTGTTCTTCTTCTTCTTCTTAATTGGCGTTAAGGTCCATTCAGAACCAAAGCCTCCTCCATAATCTTGCTCCATTTTACTCAGTTCCTGAATTTGGTACGCCATCTTCGTATACGTCATCCGGCAATCTTTTGCGAGGTCTACTATCTCTCTTCCTTAATCCTCCTGGATGACCATACAGCATTTGTCTTGGCAATATCGAAGAAGGCATCCTTTCCATGTGTTCTAGCAAACCCAATCTTCTTTTCTTTATTAAGTGAACGATGCCTGGGTCCGCAAATAATTCTTTTAGTTCAGAGTTCTTTCTTATTCTGTACCCATCAATATCTCTTATGGGCCCAAACCTTTTCTTAAGAACTGTTATTTTCCATGTTCTCAGCAAGTTCTCACTCGCACCATTCAGGACCCAGGTTATAAAGCCGTATGCCGTATAATATTGATTTCAAAAATTTAACGGTACCATAACACAAAAATAACGATATAATTCGAGCTTCAGAGCAATACTAATACTCCAGTCCATCGCTCCTTATGTTCATCCTGTATTATACCATTCTGGAAGGTTCCCGACAAGCGTAGAAGATTCTCAGACAGTCACAATAATGTACTAGATCAGTTGTTAACTGTCCCAACAAAAAGTCCAGAACTCTTTTAAATCATATTTTTTATGTTTCTCGTATTATTTTTAAAAAAAAACTTTAAACATTTTCCTTCAATTCAGCGAAGGTATGGAATCCGCGCCATTCTGATGGCACCATTATATCAGCCATTCCGGTCACGAATTCCCGAGGAACTGGAGCACAGTTCTAAAATAGGCACATTCTTACGTAGGGTGTCCTTATATCAGGTTCCTTTATTTCTATCTATAAATATTTTATCGCCAATTTCTTTTCCTTTTTTTTTTTTTTTTTACCCCAAAAGATAATTTTTAAACTTCACATATTTCGATTGATTAGATATTATTGTTTAAACTGTTTTATGGTTACTGACTGTTATTATTTATTCAGAAACAGTGAATTTCAAAAAGAGCGATATTAGTGCGCAGCCTCATCTCTTCCTGTATGGAGTTGGTTAATGTTTTAGCTTGGCCAAGGAGATCCTTCGTCCAAATTCTTTGGGGGCCTCCTTCCGTTGTTATTATATTGCATTTTGCTTATGGTCGTGCTTAGTATTAACCCGTATTGTAAGTTATCTTAAAATACTTTTAGTGGGTTCTTATGCATTCATCAACTGAAGGCATGTTAAGGTCTTCGAGTAAAGTACGAATACTTCCTAAAAAGTGTTTGTTTTACGTGTATAAACCTTTTTTGCCGTACCGTATGTCTATGAATTGTTCAATGTCGTGTATATTAAATAATAATTTAGTAAGATAAAGTGATTTGAATATTACCAAGTCCACCAATGAAGTGAATATATAAGAGAATAGTCCAGGGTGGCGGTCAAAAAACTAAAAATAGTATTGTATTAAAGTATTTTATTGCAGCCAACGTTTCGACCCAACAATGCAGGTCTTCTTCAGGGCTAAATGGACAAAGCACAGAAAAAAAATTATAAATACGTACGACAAGGAATATGAACTAACTTGATAAAATATAAAGGTCTGTAAACATATAATATATACTAGCAAGATGTAGTATGACTATTGAACTATTGAAACTGATAACATAGATAGTGCGATGTAATGAGGAAAGATACATTTATTATGGGGATATGGTATCAGAATAGTGTATGATTAGTTAATATGGAGGCAAAAAGGAACCAGAAATGAAGGGGATGGAGGTATAAATGTTACGTTGGCTTAAGTTAGCTTACCATGTGACATTGGAGGTGTCAGGTTATCAGTTTCAATAGCTATACTACGTCATTTTAGTATGTATTATAATCCAAAAATCATCATCTTATGGGTGATTCTCCAACTTCTAAGTTCTTAAATTAAAAATAAAATGAAATTATAGTTCTTTTTCGTATATAAAGCGTTAAAAAGAAGGTGTCGTCTCAATCAATCAAATCAATCACCATTTCCAGTTCCAAAAAACTCTTTTTTTCTTGTTAGTATGTATAATATGTTTAGAATTATTTGTTTTATGAATTTATTTATTAATTTTTTGTCTGCGTCTTGTTCATTCATCCCTGAAGAAGACCTGCATTGTTGGGTCGAAATGTTGGCTAATAAAATAGTTTATTAATATTAGTAGTTTTTTTACCGCCGCCCCGGACTATTCTCTTATTTATAAAATATTCGGTCCACCATCATTTATCCAAAATGATGCGAATAGCTCTGAGTCTGTATTCGGACTGTACCTGAGGGTTTTGGAGATACTGTATCCAGTTAGTGCTTGGGTACTAACTATCCGATAACAAAAGGTCTGCTCTTGGTAAAAGAGGTGGACTGAATAGGATAAAGTGAGGATCGGAGAGGGTTTAAGAGATTTCTCAGCCGAGGCCAGGTGAATGAGGCTAAAGGAGCAAGTTAGACCGGGCGTGAGGGCTTTGAAAGGTTAGATATAGGGAAGGGTTAGGGCTCTCGTTATCGGGGCGTACAAAAGGCTCTCCCTTTGGAGGTTCCAGAAGCCAGGGTTAAATTTTAACTATCTACAATATAAGAATATATAGATTTTATCATCATGCATATACTGTAGGACCCCCATTTTCCGGGGTTCCAATTAACTCTGAGGAGCCATTTTTTTTTTTTTTTAATAAGTTGTTTTTAATTTTTATGCCATTTATTTTTTGTGTATAATATTTATTTATTAACGATTACACAATGGTTAATTATCTATTGTTCTTAGTAATTATGAAATAAAATAATAAATAGAAAAACACACGGCAAGCTGGTATCGTATGATGAGATGTTTCCGTAACTATTACTCCAATTCATATTCTAGGAACGATATTGTTTTCAAGTCTTTCTAGGAAACTCCTACTCTAGTCAATACAAAACAAAATATTCTCAGTTGCGATTTAGTCTCCATTTAAATACGAACTAACAAAATGTCGCAAAAAAAGAAAACCTGTCGTTTTAACGCTTGGACAGAAATTAACCATTATAAACCGAGTAGAAATGTGGTTTTAAAACATTGTCCGCTCAATTAGGAATCGGTGAGCAAACTGTTCGTGATATTTCGTCTAGGGGGAACAGACTGGTAAAATTTTAAGGTCTGTTTGCTAAGACCACATTCAATTACTTTCACGACACGACATCCGGTTACTTTTAGTAAACAGTTACTTTCAACAATATGTAGTGGTTATAAACAGTGATAACCTTAATTTGTAATTTCAGTGATAATAAAAATGGGTCTTTTGAAATCAGCTTAAGAAATTTCTGACAAAAACTAGGCATTTCAGTTTTAGCAAGAAAATGAAATATTACATAGAACAAGGGTGTGTTCTATTATAAATAAATATTCATAGCTAAAATATATTCTTGTTATTCTCATCTAGGCCATTATTTACAAATACAAGTTATAAATATTGTTATCAAAATAAGGGTAAAGGTATAATAAAGGTAAAGAGAAATAAATATAAATCAATAAATAAATATAAATAAAGGTAAAGAGCGGCTGATGGGCGTGGCCTGTTTTGAGAGGTAATGTGACCGTGATGTTATCGAACTCCCATCGCCTTTATTACAGTTAAAAAGTGCCTTGATTGGCTTTAATAGATTCTAGTTTTCGGCTCCTGCTCGCTGCGCTCACTCTTCAGAGCTAAATAAACCCCCTAAAGGGTCCTTTTCATTGGAGATCGGGCCTTAATTTGAAGCCGCACTTCAGTACTAGTGCCAAAATAAGTGGTTAAAAGAAGTAACTGTTTACTAAAAGTAACTGGATGTCGCTTCATGAAAGTAACTGGATGTGGTATTCGCAAACAGACCCAAAATTTATTCTAGGGGGGGAGGCTGTTGAAATTATTGTACCTGGTTGGAAGTTTCGAGGTCTTCTGACCTTGTAAGGCTCAATTCAACTTTCAGATGAAACTTATTGATATTTAAAAGTTAAAATATTTGTTTATACAATATTTAATAAATATAGTAAATGAATAAGAATTAATTTTATGGGTATAGTGGCTGTTAACCTGTTAACCTTATTGGAGCAATCACCAGGACAATCTCAACTTTACCATTTATTGCTTATTTTCAACGTTTCGGCTGTCGCCATTTTCAAGTCTCAATCTGAACAAGGATGTAATTTATCCAGCTTTAAACAATGCCTTCATCAATTCAACATAAAAATTCCTTTTTTTATAAATTAAATATATCTAAACCATTAACTGGTGTCACACTATTTAAGTCTTTCAGCATGACGACACCATTTAATGGTTTAGATATATTTTATTTATAAAAAAAGGAATTTTTATGTTGAATTGATGAAGGCATTGTTTAAAGCTGGATAAATTACATCCTTGTTCAGATTGAGACTTGAAAATGGCGACATAGCCGAAACGTTGAAAATAAGCAATAAATGGTAAAGTTGAGATTGTCCTGGTGATTGCTCCAATTAGATTAACAGCCACTATACACATAATATAAATATCCCAGGAAATTAAGAAACCAATTATATATTGGATATAATTAGGGAGAAAATTAATTAGAATTAATTTTAAGTTGTAGTTTTTGTTTCTCCAAATTTCTAGGAGGGCAGCTACCCACTCCTCCCCCCTCCGGACGCCGATGAAGAAGGAGACAGTTGAGTAGGCCTCTCATACACCGACTCTCGATAACTCTTCTATTTTAAAACATTCCACAGATTAGTCACCTACTCCCGGTTCCTATGCTTTTCCTAATCTTTCTTTATTATTCTACTCAGCTGTCTTTGAATAAAAACGTGCATTTTACTTTTATATGCAACACATATATATTGCTTAATGTAATGTTCAATAAGACATGAATAGATAGGCATGGTTTCGAAGTCTAAAATTACATAAATTATTTCCGAAATCGGAAATTGAAAAACAATCCTATCTAGCCAAAAGTCATGATATTCTTAAACCGCCTATTTATTTTATCTTGACTAAACCGAAGAATGTCATTATCTATCTATTTTTACCAAAAAATAAAATAAAAATCACTATTCATTTAAGCATTTAAAGTTAACACTATTCATTTAAGCATTTAGAGCTAACACTATTCATTAAGGCATTTAGAGTTAACACCATGGGGGTACCCAGCAGGGGGCAGGGGGGCAGCTGCCCCCCCCCCCCTGGAAGGCTGGAAGCAATAATTTTTTAGGCTTTTAAGACTGGAAGCAATAATAGAATACATTTTTTTCAAGCAAATAATTGTAATAACTTAGTTGATAAAGCACTGCTATAATTATACATAATTTTGGTTTCATTCACCTTTTCCGCGGTAAAGTGTTACAGCCTGAACGACCATAGCTTGCCCCCCCCCCTAGTTTTGATCCTGAGTACGCCCTTGGTTAACACTGTTCATTTTTCAAAGCTAAGTTTCTCTTAATGTCATTTTTGCCATAAATCTATCCTGATTTTTGTTACATATGTATAATTTATAATTCATGACTGTCCCTTTTAATTAGGAAGTTGAAAAATCTATAATATTTTTTAATTTATCTAATTTTTATTAGGAAACATTCCAACTATATTATTATGATGTATTTAATCAAGGACTTGATACTTTTAACAAAAACTCCTTTAATTGCATCATCGCATTACACAAAAACTGACTCATAACTTCATTATCTCGTTAACATATATTGCCAATACAAGTGATAAAATTAAATAATTAAAAAAATACAAAAATATTACAATTATTTACTTTGACTATAATCTGTTTGATCAATGATTTTGAAATTTATATTATCGTTTGAATACTAATTTATTTATTGAAACATTTGAAATTAATATTCTTTTTTAAGATAACCTTGTAATACGATAAAAATACTAAGATATTCTTTCATTAAAAATAAACTTCCCCTTTTCCTTATTCTATATTAGTATCGTGATGGTTTCGCAGAAGGAAAGAATTAAATACATGTACTATTCCATCATATTGTAGTATACTTTCTATTATTACAGTGGTGGTGACAACTATTGCTACAGCATAACTATTTACTTTTTTTAAATCATTCATATCAATCATGTCTTTCATTCATTCATATTAATTTCATTATAACTTTTTTTGATACTTTTATGTACTTGTCTACTTAATCGATTTATGTTACTTTCCATTGCTCTTATCATTAGATCATATTCGTGTGGATGAGAATATTTTCATATCATATAAACATCACAGTTGTATATTTTAGTTTTGTATTTCATCTGAATACTTAAATTCTTCTCTTTTTCTCAGTTATAATTTATTCATTGTTACAGTTTTCATGATCATTCAATCCTCTTATCTTCTGTTTCTGTTTTATATTTCTCTGTCTTTTTCTTAATGGTTGTTGTCATCTTGTTTTTCAAGAACTTGACTAAATTATTGGGTAACAATAAAATATGTCTAAATACTTTGATTTATTTTAGGACCATGCCTCAACTTTTTCCCTCTTTATTAATATTGTTATATTTTCGGTATGTTATTAATTTTTTTTTATTTTCCATTCTAGATTTGAAGAAGGAGAAGAGTGATGAAGGGAAGGGAGCGGACAGCGATGCAGGCTCCAAGCCGGAGCGCCCCTCATCCTTGGGCCCACCGAACCTCACCCGGCGGCTGCTCTCCTACCACAATGACCTATATGCAACTTCCCCAACTCTCTCTAATACTCATGGTATGTGAACTTAGACCTATACGTTAGCTCTAAGCTGATATTGACAGCTTGTTCTGACTTCACTTCTCTGTTGTTTCAAATATTTAATCCAATGACTTTAATCAATATAATTTAATTAAGATAGCTTTTATTATGAAGGATTTTTTAAAAAGTATCATTTTGATGGGGTGGAGGATAGAGCTCAGACGGGATCTGATTGGGCGGAATTGAATGGAGGATTTAATTTGCTGCCTCTGTAGGATAAAAGAGGGTCACTGAATTCTAATGGCCTGGTGTATGAAGGAAGCAAGTTTGTGCTGATAGCAGTAGGTGGGGTAGATCCATTTCAGCTTGGCGTAGTACTGCTATGTAGTAATATGAATACCTCATGAGATCCTGAAGAAAAATCTTATCCAACAATTCATTAGGTGTTAAAAAAAGTTTTGCTTTGAGTTCCTCCAATAGTCCGTCATACAATATACAGCATGGTCAAAGTGCAGAAAGATAAGAGAGGAGACTAGGAGTTGGCAGTTCTATATACAATATCTCATTTCGAATGGAATGAGATATTGTAGACAGTTGAACTGTTTCAGGGATAGTTGGAAGGCAGGAAATTTGGGATGCCAAGGCCTTAAACAGAATTGTGTAATGAGATTTATGAGTTGTTCAGGACCAGATTTGGAGGAAGAGAAATGGGTTTGAGGAGAGAGAAGAGTTCCAATCAAGACATTCAGAGTTTGTTGAGATTTTCCCAAGCATATATTCCTTTTCAATATCTTCCTAAAGTTTTTCTATGGCGTCAGAGGAATCAGCGGGATTGAAAGAGTGATAAATCTAGACATCATCGGCGTACAGATGATATTGACAGTGCTGGATGGAGGATGGGAGATTATTGATATGGATGAAAAAAATGGTTTGGGATAAAGAGGAACCTTGAGGAATGCCTTTAGACAAAAGTAGAGGCTTTGACGGAGGTTATTAGGGACTACAACATATTGGGAGCGACTGGTGAGCAAAGATTGGAACCAGAGTTGGGTTCTAGAATAAATGGATAAATTTCTAAGTTTGCTTAGGAGGATATTGTGGTCCAATGAGTCAAAGGCGAGGAGAAAAAGAATGGTGAGTTTCTTTTAGTCTACAGTTGTGCGGAGGTCTTGAGAAATTTTAATGAGAGCGAATTGAGTGGAGTGAGTGGAAATCATGATCAAATTATACATTGAGAATGAGTGATCACAGGGTCGAGAACCACAAATATCGTCAAGGGTTATAAGAGTTAACAAAACATTAGTTGTTGAGACTACCAAAGCTTATATCTTCAAATAGTCTCCTTTCTCGTGATCCTCATTGACGGACTTATTAATCTGTCCAAAATCCGTAATCAATTAATGAGTAATATATTTTTAATAATGGTTTGCAACTATTAATAAACAAACAGCTTTAGGATATAAATAATAAGTTATTAATGATTTGCCTCTATCATTGATATGATAAAATCATGTTTCAAATATTTATTCATGATTTTTGCATAGTTCCATTTCCACAAATACTACATATAGACTAATTTATAATAAAATTTCTTATCGAGACCCGGTCAAATTATGTTACTTTAGTTGGTATTCAGATACCAAGTAAAACTGAACAACTCTCTTGATGATTTTTTAACATCGCTAGAAGCAAAGGACATATGGGATAATTAAACACTCACTAAAAAAGATTTATCTGATCTGCTGGAAAAATCACCTGGACTCTATGAATATTGTTAACCCCCTAGATAGCACATATGACCCTCACTATCATCACAAAAGCTCCCTCCTTTGATAGAGCTTAAGAGCATCTTAATTTTAAAGCCTAAATTAATTAAATAAGATCAGACTAACTGCACAATGGCGCCTAAACAGTAAACATAATACTAGATCGTGCATTCAAAAATGTCCAATATAATTACAATGCTGAGCTTTGTGCTATAGAAGAAGACTCCATTTCCCATTTTATTGTTACATGTCTAATAACGCAACGCTAGAATTCAAAATATTTTATAACTAATTGATAGGCTTTGTGATTAACAAATTGATAAAGAGCAGAACAGGTGAATTAGTCCACCCTGTTAGGTAATATACATAAATGAACAATATCTCTCAGTGTTTTCACTGAGAGCTTAAAAACTAGAAAACTTCAGTCAAATATATAAAGCTCAAAAAAACATTATATTATATAATTTTATGTTCAATGTTATCACCAAATGTTTATTATTTTAATTTGTTTTCCCTAAATATTAAATTATAAAGTGTGAAGTTTTTATCGTTAATTATTATCTTTTGATATATCTAACTTTGTAATTTGTAACTAAATTTTTGATTAAATATTCTTTTTATGGAATTTAAACAGCCAACTGCTCGCTATAAATTTGTAACTTTATAAGCTATAAACATATTCATTCATTCAGAACTATGATTTGCGAATCATAAGTATTATAAAAAGAAACGAAAAGGGTTTCTATGTATAAATAATAAGCTTTACTAATTGGCTTTTTCTCTATTACCTTGCAGATAGCGGAGGAGGCGGGGATGGCGGCAAGGAGAGCCCGCCACCCACGGACTGTACAGACTCACCGCTAACCCTCTCCGAGCTGCCGGAGCCCCCGATACCCCTGTCGGAGATAGGACCAATACCTCCGCCCCCCATGTTCAGTTCCCACCCTGCTGATATCCCTGAGTTCAGCTACCAAGGTGAGTTTTTATCAGATACTGCTTTTTCGATTTTTCACTTGTTTGTTTTTTTATTTGGTTTGAGAGGGTGTACAGCATCTAGGTCATCAACGCCCAGTTTTCACGTGTTAATTGCTATAGAAAATCACAAATTATTTTTATTTTTTTAAACTTGTTCGAAAAATAGAGTTTATATTGCTTAATTCTTATTGAAGTTGAAATTTTCCCAATACCATTTCCTGATAAACTTGAAATTACATTTTTATAACTGTGTTAAATGATCTATTCTAGTGTAACAATATTTTCTTTAATTAAATTCATTAATCTTTTATTAAATCCATTGCTGTCCTTAACATATCCATAAGAAATGACTACTCATAGTTTACATATAAGAAATTTTAAATACTTCATTATGGGAAAAATAATCTTAACTAAAAATAGTCATAGGATATTTTAATTTACTATAGTAATCGAATGATTGTTTTTGTTAAGATTTATTCTTTATTTTTCTTTTAGACTGTACAGACCCCGGTGACTATTCCGAGGAGGAGGGCTCTGACTGTGACACAGAATCGTTGAGATTGCCCGCGCCCAATCCTACCATCGACACTTCCAGAGTTGAAGAAATTCCAGCAAAGGAGCCTAAATTCCATGCAATGCCTTTGAAATCGGCTCTCAAGAAACCACCTACACCGACTCAGGAATCGCCCCAACCTCAATATAAAGCCGTGCAGCTTGTGTGAGTACCCTGTTCATCTATCGTTTAGATCAGTTATTTATTATAAATAGAAAAATAAAAATAATTAAATTATAAAGTGGCTTGATAAGCTCTTACAATCACAATATATTCAAGGTCAATCATGTTTTGGGTTGAGAATAGAATTATCCAATTACCTTTATGTTGAATAGGTATACTGTAAGAGAATTTTTCTTTTGACACAAGCAGGTCTGAATGTCTTGTAGTAGTTAATTTATGATAATTAAATTATTTTATACATTTAGAATTACCAATTGCCTCATAGGAGTATTAGAAGGGTTCAAACAATCTGTAGCGTAATAAAATGTTTTAAGAGTAGCTAATCAAATCAAGGAGAAGTTAAGATACAATGATCTTGTCTATAGAGGCTTTTTTTTCACAGTCATTACGCTTAGCCCAAGGGATGCGATAAGGAGCTATATTACTCCTACAAGAAATGATGCAGTGGTAAATTACTTCCTCGAGATAACCCCTGCAGTTGTTTCCGTATTCTTTCTCTAATTCTTCCGGTTTTTCTTTTCATTTCCCGGTATCTACATGAATTCACAATCTAAGATTTGCTGGCTCAGTGAGAAAGTTTATCATTTTGGTCAAGCTATGTCAGATAATTTATTTTGTTAAATTAGCTGATTTAGTGTAGTGCACCCCTTCACCAATCTCTATAAAATTAGTATCTGTACCTTCGTCGAGTCAGGCAACAGGCCTTCTAGGTTGTGCCTTGATTTCATCAGCTCCTCCTTGTAAAACATCTCGATCATATAACATAATCAATAACATGAGTTTAAGATAAGTTCTGATTGAACCCTTGACTCATTTCTGTAGGTACTGAATCAAAATTGTGGTGGTGGTAGTTATTTGCACATTAATAGTGTTACAAAAAGAATGGTATACTGTTTGGATATTAAGGACTGAAAAAGTATTACAGGCAGATGGTTTTTCCTGCAAGATAAGTGCATTTATTTTATTTTGAAATTGCTTTAGGGCCAATTATTTGGCTAGACAAATTAATGCCAAGTAATATTATTAAATATCCCCTGGCTACGGTTTTTGAACTTGCTATCTTCGGGTTTCCGATCATAAGTTGCCATGGACATTTACAACATATATTTTTGTGAATATCTTCTGTATAGTAAAAAAAATTTCTCTTATATATTTCCTTTTATATCATGGGCCCTAATACGGGATATGTATCCCATATTAGGACACCCCCCTATCCCATATTAAGAGCCCATTTTCAAAAAGTACAAATTTTACTTTTCCCACATTAACCATGTTTACAAATTTCAAGAAGGAGATATGAGATGTTTTTCATATTTGATGTCGTCTCCTACTACTGCTAAATGTATAAAAATATTTTTTGAATCGTCTAAGCAATTTAGAGCCAACCAATTAAATATTAAAAAAAAGTATCCCATACTGACGATAATCTGTGTAACGAATCTATGGGGATGTGATATGGTTTCCATAGGAATGGCAAATCTTGTTACTCCTGGTAACTAAAAAAACAGCAAAAACAAATGAATGGGTAACTAATTAAAAATGAATGATCTCAAACAAGTTCCTATTAGGTTATCTATATTCTTTTTCTTTTAAAAAAATTTAAACCGTGTAATAATCATTTCAGGAGGGACACTTGTGTGTAAAAGATGTTTTCTGGTTTTGGGATTTTGTCACAAAATTCGTGGCGGTAATAATATATATTGTTTCCTAATCATGAATCCTTTAATATAGATTTTCATCATTTTTCTTACTTTACATTTTTACAAAAGTTTACTAATTCGCATTACTTTTATCTAAGTTTTCTATTCAATAATATTATTAATGATGGCACTTGGATTCTTAAAAGTGCACAATGAATAATTTAAGGCAAGTATTAACAGGTAAAGCATTAATCTCAGTACGAATTTTGTCTGTTTACTGCTGCAGAAGACCCTTAACCAGGCCTAGGATAAGAATTTGGTAATGAGATCAATTATATGAATCTATATTTATTAATAAAAATGCCCCTCACCCTCTACCACCTTCTCAAAACTTTTAATAAATTACCATTAAAATACGTTTCTCTGAAATTGTATCTATAAAAATTAAATTTGAATAAACTTGTTACCTCACCTTACATTTTTAGAAAAATTTGGTTGCATATATAATATCAAACTTCACGTAGTCTCATATCTATTAAGAAAGCACAATGTTTATTCTTATGACACAAATTTTCAAATTCATATCAGCACCTATAATTAGACAACTATTATTGTATGGTGCAAAATTTTGAGCTGTTATTAAAATAGTTGACTCTATTTGCATAAATTAGAGTTTTCTAACAGCACAATAAGTATTGATACTATGTTTTATATCTTTGAATGTGTATAGTATGATAAACAAATAAAAAATATATGGGTTAAAAGACCCAAATAAAAAATATTTGTAAATTACTTTAATTTTGCCTTTGTAAATTAATTTCTTATATTTAAAATATCTAATTTCCTTAACGTTTCCCCCCCCCCCTTTAAAATCAAAGCTAACATTATTACAAAAACTCAAAGAAGATATGATATGAAAAAAAAATTGTATTTTATTTTTTAAATTGTACACAATATCACGATATGAATAAGTGGCTTTTAGAATGTAATTGCTGGAGGTATATATTGTATTGTGCAATACATGTAACACAAAGCAGCGTAATATGAATCTTATCTGTCAAATTTTAGAAAAACATAAACGTTGTACAATTTTGTACATCAGAATAAGAAAGGACAAGGATATATTTCATCTTGTTAATATTTTGAAGATAGTTTGAAATCTTATTATGTTGGACTGTTAAAACAAGTTCCTATGATTTTATATTCTTCCATAAACTTCTTTGGTTTTAACCTTCCCATCATCGGATGTTACTACATTCACATGTTAAAATTGGTGTTCGCACTTACTTGAGCCCAATTAAATTCATATTGTAATTTACCTTTGAATTTAGTAATCGTTCTACAAAGTGTGGGAGCAATTACAACATGTGAAATAATAAAACTTATCGTAAAAAAATTGGGTTAATATAGGTGTAGCAACAAATAATATAAATTAAGAATAAAAAAACAAATAAACTATTAAAGGAAGTTGTTTGGGCAACCCGACATAATGGAATGATAACTACTTTTTTTTTTTTTTTAAATCCGTAATGTATGTTTCCTTAGACAGCCTTCCATTGCTTCTGTTATGATTTAATATTATTTATTACCTATTATTTATTATGAGTTTCTTTATTGCAGTGCACGGCCGGTGAGGTTCGGTCTTTCCTTGAGCCTGGAAAACAAGGAGAACAGCAGACCTGGGGATGAGAGCGAAGAGAGTGACAGTTCTGGCGATGGGCCTGTCCTGTACAGGGACGACGATGCCGAAAGTAAGTTATCATTAAATATATTAAAATTCAAATCATTAAAATTAAATATTTTAGAAAACACTCGTTTTGTCAATGGTACTTGGTAGTCCATAAGTTAATGCAGGATTTCATGTTTTCATTAAACCACCTCTCTGGATAATAAACTGTTTGTTTGACGGATTATTTCTTTGTAGTGATTTCTTCTTTTCAATTCTTTTTCAAGCATAACTGTTTACATCTGGAGCATGTCATTGCTTGGATATATTCCAGTTAGTACTAAAATTTCAAAGCGGGATTTTTGCCTACTTTCATATTATGAGTTTAAACTCCAAAGGGTTAGAAAAATTAACGAACTTTAAGTTTGCTGTTAACAGTTGTTCAAAAAAAATTTCAAGAGCTAGATTTCAGCCTTGAATACAAGGAACTATTCCATTTCCTGACAATATATAATCGCATGGTATTGTTTGAGGTGGGGTTCAAGCTTCATCCAAACTACTCTCCTGAGCTCTCGCTAACCAACAATGATTGTTTTTAAGATCAGTCATTAATACTGTAAAATCTTTTTATTGACATTTTGTTAATTTTTATTATTTTTTATTTTTTTATCAGGTCGATTGGCAGCAAAAATCGCGCGAAAGGATAGCTTAGCACTCAAACTCGCACTGAGACCAGACAGGCAAGAACTCATCGATAGAAATATTCTCCAAGTTCAAAGCGAGAAGGAAAGGCAGGAAACTAAAGAAGCTGTGGGTGCTCGGTTAATCAGGTTTGTTAAAGTTACTCTAATTTATTTATTTCCTACAATCGCTTTTTATTGATTATCGATTTTTGGACATTACTTACTTTCTTTTGTTTTACAGGAGATTGAGTATGCGGCCTACCCAAGAGGAATTGGAAGACAGGAATATTTTAAAAAGTAAGTTCTCAAGAAAAATATAATTTATTAATTTAAAAATGTCATATTATATCATTGTGAAAACTGTGAACCACTGCTAGTTAATTAGAAAATTTATTTATCGAATCATTGAAATATATTTATTAAATTAACCTACAGTAACTTACTTGTTTGCTCCTTCTGATCGTTTTTTTTTTTTTTTTTTTTTTTTTTTTTTTTTTTTTTCCTAGAACAAACAGCTGCTGAAGAAAAGAAGCTCAAAGAAGAGAAGAAGCGCATGTTGCTGAGGAAGCTCAGTTTTAGGCCAACTGTTGAAGAACTGAAGGAAAAGAAGGTGATTTTTTTTTTTTTTTTTTGTAACAATATTTATTTTAGCATTCTATATCATAACAATTTCAAATGATTATATTATATTTTTTAAAAAAAGGATCTTTCCTGTTTCAATCACCACAGTTACTAAGCGGTGATATCTGTGATAACAACTGTAGCTTATGATGCTAAAGTTTAGGTTATTAATTATTTTTGTAGTGACCAACAAAAACAGGAAAAAAAAAACATTTATTAACATAGTGATATTTTTCTTAGAAGGATAGTAGTGTAGCATCTTCTACAAATCCAAGTTACAGACGAAACTCCGTTCACAGAGAGGTTCATGTATTTATATCAGGAATAGCACAATCATCTTTAAAATAACATACAAAACTTTCCTGGGTACTTTTCCCAATTCATTTCACCCGAATTCAAAACTTTAGAGTTAAAAAAAAATCTTTATATTACCTTGATATACTGCTTCATTTATTTACGTTATTGAATTGATAGCATCCTATTGCAGTCTCATAATATATACGCCTAAATTTTTACATTTCGGTTGAAGTTTCCGACCAGTGTGTCCATATTCATCACCAACCCTTTCTTCCTTGTGAATATTAAATTATTAGGAATTCTAATAAAGAATCTGTCGTCGTGAAGACAGTTCAGAGACCAAGTAGCATGTGACATGAAACACCAACTTATCAATAATCGACAAATTCTTTATTAGAATGCCTTTTGATTTAATATTCACAAGAAAGAAAGGGTTGGTGATGAATATGGACACACTTATTTTTATACGTATGTATATGAATATGGACAATTATTACTGACATATTATGAGTCTGCAATAGGATGCTATCAATTCAATAATATAAAAAAATCTTTTGGCAGATAATAACACAGATGTTTGAAATTAGACATGCTAAATAATAGGATTAAGTAATTGTTTGATTATTAATAATCCATAGCTAGTAAGACTAAAAAAAAATATTACAGGTGTCATCTATTGACTACCTTTAACTTCTTTTGAAATAATACTTTTTTTACACTTGTTGCTCTACATTTTCAAATTTTATTCGAATTGATTGTTTTTGACAGATCATACGATTCAATGATTACATAGAAGTAACCCAGGCTCATGACTACGACAGGCGAGCGGACAAGCCTTGGACTCGACTGACACCAAAAGATAAGGCTGCCATCCGAAAGGAACTCAACGAATTTAAGTCCTCTGAAATGGAGGTCCACCAAGAAAGTAGACATCTTACTAGGTAAAAGCATTATTCGACTTTTATCTTGTTCATTTTCAAATATTATAGTCGTGATTTTAACAGTTAAGTATAATTATTTTGTGAATGTTTCAGGTTTCATAGGCCATGACATTTGGCAGCAAAAGCCGTGTCTAGTTGTACAGTGTTATCTACCATGCTATTGTATATACCACAGTCGCTAAGCTACCTGCACCATATTAGAGCCTCGACAAATTTTTTTACTGTTTGTAACTTTGTTTGTATATATTTATATATATATGAAAGTATATAAATAATATAACATATGGTACCATTCCATAATTAGGGATGGTTAATGTAGTGCGGTTTTCGCACCCAAACATATTTTTACCATCTATAGTAAGTTTCATTGTTTTAATGTTAATAAAACATTATATTTATATTTTGTTTTTGATTTAGCTCAACTTTTTTAAAATATATATATATATTCTCATAGTGGAGAATACTCTGTATGTGATAGTTCATTTCGATTGATAAGAGACTAGACATGAAATCTATACTTATCAATTCTATTTGCAACACTTACTCCTACACGCTTTGTACCACAATTCTAAATTAATATTTTTTCCTTGAAAAAAAAAATCATTGTGATAATGTATTTGTTAATTTTTCTGAATGTGATAAATAGTCAAATAGTTTGGATCGCAATATTTAATGTAATGTAACTATTGCAGAGATAGAGAGTAACTAGTTAATAACTTTGTATTTCCAAGTTTTGAATTATTTAATTTTAATCATTTCAGTCTATTGAAATATTTATTTTATTTTATTTTTTATTGTAAAATTGTATCAGCTTGAATTTGGCTTGAACATTTAAATAAAAAAATTGCCATCAAAAATTGAAAAGGAGAATTTGGATAAAAAAACTATATACATTACACAAGTAGCTTGCTATTTGAATAAAAGTTAGACCTATGTAAGAAGTATTATCTATTGCACACAAATTGTGTGACAATTATATTTTCAATGCAATTTTTTTATATTAGAAATGTTGTTGTAATAAAATAGACAGTGTTATTAACACCTGTAAATGACTCAAAATATTTTAAAAATTATTGTAATCATTAACTTATTTTCCTAATCCTCATCAAAAAAAAAAAAGGAAAAAAATTATAATATATATATATTTACATATATATATGTTGAAACTGCCTTTAAAAATATTTATTGAATACTTTTATATTTTCCCTTGTATAGTTATGTATGATGAAACCCAAATGTTAAAGTGTTTACTTCCTAATAACTCTTTTTATACTTTATTTCTGTACATATAAAAAAATAAAAGACAAACTTTTATTTTGTAGTAGTTACTTCCATTCTTAAAAATTTCCATATATATTTTTTTATTCCAATATTTATCGTTAAAAAAAAATTATATTGTTTATCTTTAAAGCTTCATTCATTGGTTTTCTAAGGCGATTTTTATCTTTGGCATACCATATCTTATTGAATACATACTTCTTAAAATTTAATTGTTTTGGCACTGTTTTTAAGATTATTTACTCCTGCAGTACAAAGAAAATAGTCAGGTCAGATCCCCTAGAGAAAGAGGATGTCTCAAAAACTATGTATTTGTCAAATATCTATATGTGACATTGATTGAGTTAAAATGACAGAAAAACTCATCAAATCCGGCATGTATATTTTTAAAACCTTACCTCTCTAAGTATTACGGACATCCCTAAGGAAATGTCCTCCAATTAACAAAGTTCCAGTGTTTTGAATAGGTTTCATTGATTTTGGTTTGTTATATTAATGTACCATTCTAATAGAGGTAAAAAAATATTTATTTATTGTATTTTGTGTTTAAAAGATGCTGTGTTTACTCATTTTAATCTTATTTTATATAAGATAATAGAATAATTCATATTGGCCAATTAGCTTTTCCTATTGATCAACAAGAGACTGAAACTAATAACAGCGGGATAGTTGGTGTTTATTTTCCAATGAAAGATCACTGTTAATCTGTTACAGCATAAGTGATTAAATAAATATAACATGACCCATTCGGGAATCCGACCAACATCACTCTTAACTTGATTGGGTCAAAAACTTATATGACCTCTCACTTCTACACTTTATGCATCCTAAGTAGATGAAATCCTGGTCAAAGAGTTACGAAATAAGATTTAAGGAGACGAGGAGCTATAAAATCATTGTAATAATAAATATAAATAAAAATAAAATGATGTTCGTTGGTAACCGAACCACTTGAGAACAGCTGGACTAATTTGGCTACTTTTTCTTTTAAAATGTTTAATGCAATATTCCGAATTAGGTTGATATAAAAAAAAAAAAAAATTGGAAAAGATGCTCAAAAGCGTCCCTTCTACGTGAAAGATAAGGAAGAAATTTAAGCTTTTACTACACAAAATTCAGTAAAAGGTTGAGTCTTTAATGGAAACATGTATGTACTTATCATGAATTTAATTTAGATTCATGGTTATTATTTTTCATATTTTAAATTAAGTTCTTCAATAGCTCCTATCCCGTTAATACTACCTTTTTTAGTCCCAGCTTGGTATTTACAGTAATTTATTTGTAGAATTGAATGATCTATAACTCTAATTCTTCCTGAGGATTAACAAAGTTTTATGATTAGTCATTTAATAGAAGTTTTCTTCAAATCATTTAACCCATTATCTCCCAGAACTTTTTTTTTTCTAGAATGGACTGAAGTCTTCAAAATCATTTAGTTATCTTGCAAATTGAATTTAAAAAATATAAATTTCTTCAGATTTAGCTGCAGTGTCCAGATAAGCCCTGTTGCGAAAACGCAACACTGGGAATGAGAGGGTACGTTTACTTTACTTGTGCAAATGCAGTGTTGCGTTATCGCAACACTGGGAACAAATGGGTTAAAGGGGGAAAAAAAAGTGTGCTCCCTACTTCCTTCCTTGAATTTCCTGAATTACTTTGCAAACATTGATATATTGGATATTATGTCATAATTTCATAAGAACTTAAATTCATGGCCACTATCATTAATAGATGACACAATAACTCATTTTTACAATCTTGAACCAATTTCCCACATATTATCACAAATTAATTGAAATATAGAAACGACAAAATCTATCGTGTCAGCTAGTTAAAGATATTTACTAAATTAATGGGTAGTGTTTAAGTATAGCAGTGGACTTGATATTTTTAACAGAGATTTGAACATGAATATGATGATCCTTTTCTTAAATATGGATTGAACCCAGACTCAGATAATTTTGGCTTTCCAGTAATACTTTAATCATGTGATTTTGGAGCGACAGACTACCAAAACCTGTTACCTCTACCGGCTCATTGCATCTGTTAGTGAGTAAAAAAAATTCAATGAAAGAAAAGAGCATTTCCCTTGGAGTTCATAAGTAAATGTGTTTAAGAGATGGCTCTTGATCACATCAATCAAATTTTGATAAATATGCCTGAAACCACCTTGAGTTATGCCAGCTGCCCTTCTCAACATAGAAAAATTAAATTGGAACAAATATAAACAAATTTATAAAAACTGATTAATAGCAATAAATTGATTGTTAATATTCCTGGTCCTGCACTCCTAGATTTACAAAATGGAGATTTTATTGATGTGAATGTCATTAATGGATGTTTTAAAAGACCTTGCATTGAAGGGGATACTATTTTTTAAGTTAAACACCACAATCACCTGTGGAATAGTGTCTAGAAATGAATAAATGGTTGTTATACAAGCTCAGTGCCTTCAAACTAGCCTTCTTGAAGGATTTACCCACCAAATAAAGTGTAAATTAAATTAATTAATTACAAAAAAAAAAGGTTAGCTTCCTTTTTTTTTAAAGTTTAGTAAAGTTATATTACATGATTAGAGTAATATGAGAGAATTGTAGCTTAAATAAGAGTCATAATTTAATCCCTATGTATTCTGGTTAACATTATCCCTCTAGATTGATATTAATGTACTGAGATGGTCTATTATGATTAGTGCATTTCAGACAAAACTGTTGATTTATAAACCAATGTTATCCTCATTATATTTTTATAATACAGGTACCAGTTAGGTATCTTAGTTTGTACTTAGTTAGGTATAAAAAAAAAACTTAAATTCTAACCAGTATTTTATTTTATTAAATAAATAAATATACAAATTAATATTTATCACTTCCAATGATTGGAGCACCAAGGTTGAAAACACCAGCAATATTATTGATTGAAGTGGAAATGGTTTGGGGGTAATGGATCCAAAATATTTTTTTGTTTACATTTCATGAGTAATGAAGGACCTAATTTAAAATACGTATGTATTAGTACATAGTGACGTTGTAAATTGCTATTAAATGTTTAAATACAATCCATTGTCAATTTGTGGACTTAAAAAATGACTATATATCAGATATAGGAAAAAATAATAATAGTTTGATACAAATTATCAATATTATAACCTAAGATCAGGCTTATATAATGACAAAAATATAGATAGGTCTAATATTTGTCAATTATATGCATGAACTTAATATTATAGCAATTAAAACATTTTTAGAACACTTGAAAATAAAGAAACAGGTCCAATATATATATATACATATATATATATATATGTATATTTATATATACAGGGTGACATGCTACTCGTGCAACAAACTTCACCAGTAGATTCTCCACCATAAAATGAATAAAAAAGTTCATATTGACCATGGTCCGATTCTCAAACATTTCGGAATAATTTCGCTTTTTATCGATTTTGAAAGATATAACGACCTGGCATCGGAAAACCATGATATCTTTAAATCTGAAAATTTCTCCGAAAAGCTGATAGCACCGTTTAAATCTACATTTATTGTTAAATAATAAAATGGTCATTTCAAAATTTTAGGGCCAATTTTTCGTGTTTTATTTCAGCCAGAACAACGAAATAAGTGAAAAATTTTACAAATCGGAAAGTGTTTAACATAATCCAGAGTTTCTAATTTTAGTTTCAGAAGGCAGCAAAGTTGAGGGGAAATACCTCATTTAATAACGCTTCTAACGCACTCTTCATTTTTTAATTTGGTGCTTCTAAGACCAAGATATGGATGACATAAAGAGAAAAAATTATGGTTCAAGGATTGTTAATGCTTGAGAATTTACATTTTAAATTTGAAAAAACTGATACAACTCACCAATTTCTTTAAAATAAATTTATTTTTAATCATTTTATTTATGTTCAAATTGGAAGCCGTACTCTGCAATACACAAACGTGCCCGTTTTCTCATACTCCCAACTGTCACACCAAAAGTGAGAAAACGTCGAAGTTTTTCAGCAGCGGCGAAGATCCTTGCTCTCAAATTGTCTATGTTTGTCACTTCAGTGCGATAGATCAGTTCCTTGTGATATCCACAGACGAAATATTCCATGGGGTTGAGATCAAGAGATCTTGGTGGCCATAGAACTGTCCCATCACGGCCGATCTACGTTTCAAATGTTCTGTCAAATACGCCTGAACTATTCTAGAGGAGACGCACCATTACTTAAATATTATCGAAAACACGCGGCCTACCTTGCTGAAGGACCTTCTTTTGCAATTGAGGAGAAACACAATTTTTCAGCACGAGTACATCTCCAATAACTTCCGCCCAAACACAGTTTTTGGCAGTAATGGTGCGTCTCCTCACTCCTCTAGAATAGTTCAAGCGTATTTGTATATATAAGATATATTGGTTTTTATGGGTGGAAATATAATACTCATAGTTCGGTCCTTATGCTTCCGGTGTAGCGATATATTAAGCACACTTCTTAACATAAAAATAGAGTAGGAACCTTATTATAATTCATAAATAAAAGCACTATTTTTACTTCTACTTCTATGTAGAAAATTTGTGAAATTATTCCAAAGAGGCACGCGGGGGTGAGCCCCTTTTCTCTCAACCCTTCTAAAAGTTGACACCACGAAACTATTATTATCATATCATCCTTATATATATAAAAATCTCGTGTCCCGATGTTTGTCTCTCTATTTCTCAGAAACTACTCAACCGATTTTAATGAAATTTGGCTCAATGTATATAGTTTTGGCCAACTTAACAGACCGGATAGTTTTTAACTTTTATTAGTGATCAAAATAATTCTTATATAGCGAATTATTGCAAATACAGTAGGTCGTGTTTCGATTTATTAACATGGCGTCATATGTCGATTTCATAATGTTTTTGTTTATAAGCATGCTATTGTAATACAGGTTATCATTATTATACTTTTGTATTGCGTTATGTGAGTGCAGTTATTTGTTCCTATATTATTATTTTCCACAGACAAATAGTAATACAAATTTGTATTTATTGTTAATTTTCATTAAAGAATAAATAAATCAAGAAAAGGTTACAATAAATTCTCAAATGTGTAGGTACTTTTTCTTCCTTTTCCTTTTTTATTTGTATTTAAATTAAATTACTAGCTAAGAGCTGAAACGCTTTGGTGTGGCCCACCCTGATATCAACTTTTAGTAAAGTAAATACATTTTAATAATTTAAATTAGGCTATTATTTGAAATAATACTCTATAAATGTTGTAACAGCACCTACTGTCATAGGTGTAATCTAATAGAAACCTGACTTGGGGAGTCAGTGTTGCCAAAAATTGGTGAAAATTAGTAAGCTGGCTACACTGCGATAACCAGTCGTAAAGACTCCCTCACAAGAAGAGTGTGTTTTGATTAGGTGTTGTGGGATACTTTGTGATTTGCTAAAGAACTGCATAATTAAGACTTTAATATTATATTTTCAGTTGATTTATTTAACAGAAGTTTCTTTATTTTCATTATTCGTTTTGTTATTATTATTTAAATACAGTGTTTTTTTATTTTACCAAACCTTTTTATCATTTTTATCCCGAGATCTAAAATGTAAAATTTAAAAAATGTCAGTGAAGATTTGTAATTCCTCCTTTATCAACAATAATTTAAAGTTGAGAAAATTTAATCCCAATCGAATAGAGGCTGTTACTTCTTAAGTTGTAATTATCTTTAAATGTAAAATTTAAGAAATGTTAGCGAAGATTTTAATCCTTTCTTCAATTTAAAGTAGGCTATTATTGGGAATGATATTCCTTTGTTAATTTTACCAGAATACAATTTTTTACTTATCTTTAAATGATTGTTGATTAAGAAAGGATTACAAATTGCGGCATTTTTTAAATTTTACATTTAATGATTATTACACCTCTAATGAACAGGAATAATTGTTATTTGGGTAACTTCAAGTTTCAGATTTATCCGCCATAAATATGAGAGTACTACTGCAAAATAATCCATCGGCAGATATATTTTTTAAACAATTGCTCTATATTGGAAACGGTGAAATAGAGCTGCATCGAAATTCAAACTTTATCAAATTACCAGAAAATTTCTGAACTGTTGTAGAGACGAAAAATGAACTGTCTACGAAATATAAAGTGTCTTTCCTGTTATTTTGAACAATTATTTGGACTATAATTGGCTGGGTAGTCGTGCTATTTTGGCAGCAAAAAATGTTGATTTCGATGAAATAAACTTCCAAAATCAATTGGCAATGTTCTAGATGTAAACGAAGCCGTAAATTTCCCATCTGAATTTTTTAATTCCCTGGATATACACCCAAACAATCTCCAGTTGAAGATTGGCTCTCCGATCATTCTTCTTCGTAACTTAAATCCACCTCAATTGTGCAACGGTACACGTTTGGTCATTAAAAGGATCACAGGAAATGTTATTGAAGGAAAAATGTTGCCTGGAAGGTTTACAGGAGATATCGTCCTGTTGCCACCTATTCCCCTGGAACCGACAGAATTTTCAATAAAATTTAAAAGGCTTCAATATCCTATTCGTTTGGCTTTTGCCATGACCATAAACAAATTCCAAGGGCAAACAATGTCCACTTGGACTTTGAAAATCCGTGTTTTTCCCTTGGGCAATGGCATAACTCACTTGGGAAATGGGTATCGCCTGCTCACGTGTGTGGAAACCATCAAATCTTTGGTTTGTGTTAAAAAAAAAAAAACAGGTTAACCCAAAACATTTGAACAAATTAGTACTTGAATAAATAAAAATTCTTAATTGTATTATGTAAAAACCTCTTTAAGAAGAGATTTCTTATCACTCAAATATATTGCTAAATTAAAAGCTTCAACACACCACCCTCCTACCGAATACTAATTAGCCGAAGGGTTGGGAAATCGAGGTCTCAAGGAAATTGAGAAAAACGCCTATCAAAAGGACATATATGACGCGTTAACCAAGATTGGCATGACCCTGAGCAAAATTAAACCCGTTGTTAAACTAACAATACCAAGTTGAAGTAGTGTAAGGCCAATAATCAATAGATCAATGGCTGAGGTTACCAAACCTTACTTCAGCCATCCTTTTTAAAATTAGTGGAAAAATATAGCCATTTCGAGTTAGTTTATACTGATCCATAAAAAAGGGCGATAGTGTTGGCAGCTCTGTGAGTCGTAAACACAATCAGCTCCTTTTTAATCAAACTACATTGAAATATGAGATGTGAAAAATAAAAACTTTAACTTTCCTATATTCTTTACCAAATACTTTTAAATGGTGTAATGCTCTATTCTCAATCACGTTGGATTTTGATTAGCTGAAAGGTTTTCATCTTTATCAATGAATATTGGTATCACTGTATTTGTTTAAAAATATTAGGATATAACTACTGAGCCACAGCAACGCGTGGCCGGGTCTGCTAGTTTCTATATAAAAAGTGCTTTTGCATAGATTTAATAGTGATTTTTAACTTTGCCATATTTCTGGATCCGATAGGGAAAACCAGACAGTTATTGACACTCTTAAGACTACATTTCTGTGGAGAAATTAAAAAACATAAAACTTTTTATGAAGGGATCAAATTGAAACTTCCTATAGCTATTTATCTATCCTTATAAAGAATCAAGAGGTTTTTTTTGGGTCAAAAGTTCAATAGTTTTACCATATGGCAATATTTATTGTAAAAAGTGCAAAAACTAGTTATTGACACCCTGTGGATTTAATTGTGAAATCTTCCCTGTAGTTAGTTTGCTAAACACTTACTTTATAGATGGCTTAGAGGACCCTTCAGACATTAGATTCTTGTATATCTCATAATAATATTAGGACTTGTTTACTTATTTCTTTAAGTTAAATTTTGGGGTGTCAATAACAGTCTGATTTACCATACTGGTTTATAACTACTATAATTTTACAGTAACATATATATGAGGCGTTTGGTTTCAAAAGCGGTTACATCCATTCCAAACAATTTTTTTTAAAGATTTTAATGGTAAAAAAAATGTGTTAGACGCGTTTGTTTCAAAAACGTCTAGATCCTTCGAAAATCAATACTAAAAGTTACCATTTCTTATCAAAAGCGGTTCCAATTGATTTTTTTTTTTTTTTTTTTTTTCTTAGTCCTGAAAAAATGTCGGAAATGGATGTAGCTGGTTTTGAAACCAAACGCCTCATATACAACTTTACATCGCATTACGTCTGAAGTTGGGCAATGAATCCAGAATGTATATTAAAATTTAAAAAAAATTATTTTCTGAAGACCAGAGTTTTTTTTGCGTGTGGTATATTTCTCAAAAAAGAATCAAATTTTTATTTTTGTTTTTTCATGCATCATATTGTGTTCAATAAACTCATGAATCGATGCTTAACCTAAATATTGAGTGAAGTGATTTTTTTTAAGTCAATTACTAAGGTCCATTGTTGAAAATAATAAACCAACTTCATAAAAACAGGTTTCAGTTTATGTTAAATGTTAGTAAATATTGTTACCATGTGATATTGAATAGTTGGTTAGTATAGTTAAGATATCGAATAAAATGAAGGAGGGGCGCAGAGAATCATTAATAATGAATTATACGGATTCAAAGGAATCTTTCGACAGTTCGGGAATTGGCGAGTCCCCATTGGAACTGCAACCAGATGAAACATTAGTTGAATCAGAAGTAAATATTGCATTAAAAAAATAGTTTTAAGGAAACAAAATTAAATGTATTTTAATCCGTCGTTGTTTAAAGGAAAATGATCCACCTAACAATAAATTAGGCAATTTGCTTAAGGACATTAGAAAGAACATGAGCATGTTGGACGAGAGCGTGCAACTGTCGCATTACACCGAGCGAATGATATTCCAGAACGAACTGCAACTATTGATTGATAAGCACCTTTTAGATTTTGAATTAGAGAGGGAAAAGTGTAAGAACGCAAGATTGAAAAGTAAGTAACTATATTCTGATTAGTTTGATATTTTAATTTGTCTTCTACTACACAGTTTAACTTCTCCGAGAGAGATGAATCATAATACCATTATTGACGATTTTTTTTTTTTTTTTTTTGTAATGATTTAAATCAAATCATTGCAAAATAAAAGATTCGTTTGTAAAAAAAAGTCGAAAGATTCTTTTGAATCCGTATCATTCATTCATTACTAATGATTCTTTGCGCCCCTCCTTCATTTTATTCGATCTCTTAGCTATGCTAACCATTCAATATCACATGGTAACAATATTTACTAACATTTAACATAAAATGAAAATCTCAGTGAATAAATGTCAAATGTTACACTTTTTGCTTAATAGAAAGGCTTGGCAACTTCGTGAAAGCACCAAGGGTAGAGGCAAGGAAGGTATCCCTGAGCTTAACAATGTTAGACACAAAACCAAATACAAATTTGAAACCCCTTAAAAACTGTTTGGTATAATGGTAGTATTGAGGTAGGCATTGTCGACGATTCCACAACAAATTCCCGGTCACAAGCGACGGTGCTGCTTCTTGACTGGAACTAGAGGAACGGGGATAGAAGCCGGGCCAGCACCTGGGGGGATTCATAGGTTTTTTGGGAGTTTTTAATGTATTTGTCTATAATTAAAGGCCGATAGAGCAAAAAATTATTTGAAAAATGTCTAATAGGTATTGCTCGGTCCCTCAGCGTTCTTCGCAAAAATCAAAAGATGTGTCATTCCATTTGTTTTCTCAAAATAAAAAGCTACTTGAAGTGTGGATTGTAAAATAAACGGTAGATAAGCCCGTTTCGAAACATATGACGATATTTAGTCTTCATTTTAAACAAAGTGACTAATTTATTCATTTAAATATTAGCATTTGACATTTTATTATTCCAAAATGCTAGTTTTATGAAAATAACACTAATAAAAATTTTCCACATTTTTGTCTTACATCCGTTGTGCTTAATTGTTCTAAGTTTTCAATGCGATGCCTGAAAGTATTAACAAATAAATAAATAATAGGACAAAGAGACTAAGCGGTCATGAAAATGACAGCTTTTATAACAATGATTGCATTAATAGGTAATTAATGTTATTACAATAACGGAAAAACGTAAAGTTGCAACGGTGTATTTGCATTTACCAGAACTACCAGCGTTACACGTACAATTACAAGAACATTTTTTATTGTTATTAATAAATTTAATTTTCACTTTTATTTGATGGTGCAGTCCTTTAAGATCGTTTCTTTGAAGGCACAAGACTTGTAAAATAACTTATTTTTCACTTCTAGATACTATTCCACATGCAATTATGTGGTTTTCGTCTAGGATAGCTTGCTCCTCAATTAAATGGTCTTTTGAAATAACCAATTGTGTCTATCACATCAACTATGTCTACCCCTGTTCCTTCCGACATTTTGCAAAACTACTAGCGCACCCTATAATCGATTGCGAGTGCGAACACTTCTTAAAGCTCCAAATTGATTAATCGATAGCCCAGACAAAATTGTAATAACTTAATTACTGTATATATATATATATATATATATATATATATATATATATATATATTGCGTTTTGTGACTAAGGTATAACGATTTCAGGTTATTCCAGTATTTTAAAGAATTTGTTTACACCTCTTCTACCAAGACCTTGATAACTTGAAAGGCTCGGAAGAAGAGTAAATATATATATATATATATATATATATATATAAAGTATAGAACGAATTCTACACTACATAAAAATGTTCTATAAGATTTATCTGTAACATTTTTCGTTTGGAGTACCCATTTTCGAGTTGCAGGCGTTGAAACTTGAGCTTGATTTTTTTTTCCGCCGTAAAGGTAAAGATGGCTGATTTTGATTATCGGCTTTGGCGAAACGACTTAGCCGATTTTAACTTTTGACGCACCCGTCGCTAAATTTTGGGCTCTTTTATTTTAAAAATAATAAAATTTTCATTCATCGTTTTCGAGTTACAAGCAAAAAAATGAAGAAGTCCAAATGTAACGTATTCCAAATTTCACCATGTTGTATTCCATCGGCTTTACGATGAAAGACAAGCCTTTTTTTGTTATTAGTCCAATGGATATATTTACTTTATGTGCAAAAACTGTTATAGGAAATACGAAATACGGGCTCTGGGACTATTTCGCTTTAAGGCCTGAAGATTCGTTCGTATAGGTTGCTTTGCGTCCTCTTTCCCATTCCAACGCCTTGTATAAAGGCCTCTGGGTAGCGCTTATAACTTTGTTTTGTGCACGACCTTAGTAATACTTCTGGTCCATTTCCGCTGATATCCTTTGATAATATCCTCAGCTGCGTAAGATCCAAATATGATCTGATTGCTATATTTATTACTCGTCCACTTTTTGTCTAATCTTTATTCACCATATCTTGGGTTTGGCTCCTATACTTTGTGCTGCAAGACCGCAATTTATTAAAATAGGTGAAAATCGGTAAGATGCATGATTTAATAAATATTAAGAGAGAAAACCTTGTGATATACCATGACCAAAGTGGGAGACGTACGTATGTTATTCTTATTATACTTAAAACAATAATTTTGTAAATACTATGCATTTCTAGGAATGAACGACGGTAACCGGAGTTTCAACGCAGCACCCCGGACAGAAAACGAAGAAATCAAATACTTAAGAAAAAAATGTCAAAATATGACGTCTATCATGAGAAAACGTTCTAGTCATATTAATAAAGCCTTAGCTCAAATAAGAGATTTGAAAAACGACAAAGAAGGTCTAAAAAAACAGTTAGATGAAAAGGATATTAAAATAAAAGAATTGATGGAAGATTATTCTAGGTTACAATTAGAGATGGATGAAAAGGTATCATTGTTCCTCAAGTTGTAACCAGGGGCGAATCCAGCACGAAATTTTTGGGGGGGGGGGGGGGGGGGGGGGGGTATGACACCCTCTGTCTTAAAATCACGTGACTGACAGCACCGTTTTTAATGAGATTATTACCTTGTACTAAGAAAGACTCCGATGTAAACAACCTAAACGGTTATGTTTAGCCATATCAACTACCTAATTGCAAAAAAATTTAAAAGCCAAAATATTTAGGGGGTCATGGCCCCTGTAACCCCCCCCCCCCCCGGATCCGTCCTTGGTTGTGACGCTTGTTATTATTGTTATTTTTACCGCAATTTATAGAGCAAGAACTTGAGCTTCTCTAATGTTTTTTTCTCCACTCTCTTCTGTCCCATCCATGCATCCTCCACTTCTTATGTCCTCCTGCTTTAAAATTTCTTCCACCTTGTCCAGCCTCCTGAAGCGTTATCTTCCTCTACCACGTCTAACAGTAGGGCGATCGCATAGAAGGCGTTTGGGAATCGATTCTCTAGACATACGCGCCAGATGCCCCAACATTCTAATTAGATTTCCACTTATTATTGAGGCCGAATCCGGCTTATAATGTATTAAGTCCGGAGATCAATCCGGTTAAGCTCCTCGTTGGAGCGAAATTTCCATTCACCAAGTTCGCATACCGATATCCATGCGACATATCATGCGGAGAACCCTTCTCCTACGCAAGCAGTTTCTCTGAAGCCTTGCTTATTACCCAGGTCTCGGAACCATTTGCGACCATGGGTCTTATGACCTCCTCCTACAGCGTGATCATGATCCTATGAGACAGTGATTAATAGTTCTTGGTGTCAGCATGTATCCTGTCTTCTGCTCATTGATTTATAGTTGTTTCGTAGCGGCTTCAAATTCTTCTAGAGACCATTTTAACGCTGATATATATCTTGCTGTTAGTACAACAGTATCAGCATAGGCAAGGTGTTGCGTCAACCTATTGTAAATGGTGCAACCAGGATATTCTGAACCTCTGATTGCATATTCCAATGTTAAATGAATCAGAGTCGACGATTGTGGACTCCGTCTCTCACCTCGAATACCTCTGACAACAGATCTACAATAGTTTAGGGTCATGCTTGTTAAACTGATCAACTTTTTTGGGAATTCCAATTTTTTTATTATTTTCATTAATTCTTTGCTGTTTATACTAGCATATGCCTATTTAAATTCTATAAAGTGGTGTTGATCAACTTGGCATTCTTGCGTGTATTGAAGCGTTTGCCATTTCGAGAAGATATGGTCAATTGTGGATCTCCCTGGCCTAAAACCAAATTTTTAATTAGCAACAAAGTAATTTCACAAGTTATCTTCAAAAAATTCTCCTAAATCTAAAGAATAATATCTACCATTAATATTAAAGATTGTTAGAGATAGTGCAATTATTTTAAAATGAAATATTCAAATTTCATTCATAAGCTATATTTACACAGGAATTGGTTGGGGGGGGGGGGCGGTCAAAATAATAAGCTCAAATATGTGATATTTACAGGTTTTATTCTAGCCGACGTTTCGACTCAAATTTTACGTCATCAGGGCTTTTCTCACTGCTGTAGGAAGCGGAGTAAGGATACAAGTAGACAAAATTGGATAATATAAGCTATATTTGTTCTTAGCTCACTCCATATATGAATTTTATTGATAAATTAAAGTTGAGCTTTAGTATCTATAGACGTCCCCATTTCATTTGTCTCAGAAAATTAATGACATGGCCGGCCATAATTATAATGTTAGGGTAGAACTGGAAAAGTTCAATAAATACTAATTAATCCAGTTAAAATGTTTAGTTCAAAGGTACATATGTAAGTTAATTAATTGCATGTTATAGGTGAAAAAATTGAAGGAAGAGGCAGAAAAAGAGAAAAAGAAGTATGTCCAAAGTAACTTACAAATAGCTCTACGGGAACAAATTAAACAAAACAAACAATTAATGTATAATAACTGCCAGTTGAAGACTCAAATAGCAAAATCAAAAACATTAGACAAATTCAACATATCTACTCAAGTTTCTGAAATAGACATTTCGAGAAATATGTATCATGGTGATGTTAGTGGCTGATGTATTTCAGGATATAAAAAATCTCCTTTTTAAATATTTTATTGCTTGCTTTGTATCCACAGTGTAACATAAAATAAAAAAATAATATATATATCTATGTAAATATAAACAAAGATGAATATGACATACTAATGAATTAGTGTCTTTTAATGGAAATAGTTTTAAAGGTCAGTTAAAGCTCTTTAGGATTTATAGAGAAGTTTCAGAGTTAATATTATACTTTTACAGGTTTTATATTCAAACAAGTTATCAAATGTTTTCATGATTATGAATTATAATGACAGTTTAGAATAAAGTCTATTTAATTCTGTTATCCCATTAGTTCAATTAAGATTACACATTTTATAGATGAGAGGAGCGTCCCAGAATGCCTCAGCAGAATTGAATGTTACTGACAAGAGAGATACTCACAGTTAAGTATGAGTTCTAAGAGGCTGATCAATCAAAATAAGTTGGTGGTAAACTTTCTTGTGGAAAGTCATATCTTAAATTTAAGTATTATAAAAAATTAAAAAGAACATTCCAATTTCAATCAAAACAATAAAAAAATCGTAATATCCCTACTGTGATCACAGATGAAGAGAGTAAGGTCCTAATTGAGAAACAATTGTGGCTAATGCTTTAAGAGGGTTAGAAAAAGTGTATTTCCATACTTGAATTATTCTGTCAATAGATAGATGATTGAATTGATACAAAGCTATAGATATCTATAGATGAATAGATGAAAAGCAATACAAAGATAAAAACTATGTGTTTTTCTTTATGGCTTATATCTTACATAACAAAATACTACTGCAACATGGTCACTGGGACAAGTTAACTTCCAATGGGGTCACAGGGATGGAACCGCCACAAAAGCGGTTTCCTAACCATCTAAACCATTCTTAACTTCTCCCTAGCACAAGGGATGTTTTTC
Organism: Aelia acuminata; assembly: GCA_911387785.2. NCBI lineage: Eukaryota > Metazoa > Arthropoda > Insecta > Hemiptera > Pentatomidae > Aelia > Aelia acuminata. The sequence goes on along the minus strand of OU426982.1, from coordinate 29,855,219 downwards.
CTGTTATTTGTGAAGTATTGGACCACCTTAGACCTCATGAACAGCACTTATATACTTGGTCAATGGATTTTTTTTCCAACCACCCTTCTGATTTTGTTGTTTTAAATATTAATAATATATTCATTTGTTTATAAATGTCTAAGTAAGCTTCATCTACTCAGTTATTTATTTCAATTCGGAGTGGAAAGCAGGCTAAAAATTAGAGTTTCAGAAGCCTTTTTATTTTTTCAACTGACTAGATAGATTTTTTCAACTGACTAGATAGACTACTCATACTAATATTTCATGAAAATACCCACTATCTGAAAAATAGTACATATTTAAAACAATTTGTTATACTCCAAATGCAGTACACAAGTGTTTCCCTAAAGGTTTAAGTTTTATTTTTATAATTAAAAAAAAAAATCCTTTGGCAACGGTTTCAGTGTCCGCAAAAAGAAAAGTAATATTCATTTTTCTTCTTTTTACTTAAAATATTATAGTTGTTTTTTTTTCTTTGGGAAACAAACATTACTTTGAAAAAAATTTCTTTATCCTACTACACAGCAACATTTCGGGCCTGTTTCTTTATTTTCAAGTGTTCTAAAAATGGTTTAATTGCTATAATATAAATTTCATACATATAATAGAAAAATATAAGATCTATCTATATTTTTGTCATTATATAAGCCTGATTTTAGGTTGTAATGTTCATAATTTGTAAACGATCATTTTATTTGTTGATTAATTTATGAATGCATTATAGTTTTTGAAAATTATAAGTGTTTTGTTTATTTATTTCAACTATTTATTCATTACCTAATTTTTCTTGATTAGGCATTTCAGTAGGAAAACTGCTATTCTGTTCTTAATTTTTCCTTGTTACATATTTTATTTCTTGAATTATTATATGGCCATCTTGTTTTATTGGTTTACTTTTCCCTGTTTTTCTAGTTTGTTATATTGGTAAACCAAAACTTTTCCCGAACATGTTTTCCCAATTTATAGGATATCCATAGATTACATTAATAATATATATTATGGAGAACTAATATATTACATTAATAATAATATGGAGAACACGTTATCTCCATATATACATGGGAGAAAAAACACAAAAGCAACAATGGTGATAAAAGAAAAATATAAACAATCTAATGCGGCTGAACATGATTATCCGTTATCTCCATTTCAATAATTGTTTCTAATGCAGTAGGAGTGTGTTTAATCCTTTGACCCATTTTGTTCTTGTCTCATTTTGTTGTTGTCTCCTGCGTTACATGAGAGGATGCTAACCACTACACCACAGAGCTCGGCTCAAGGCAGAGCAAATTTGTATCAGTGAAGAGGAAGGATTTGCTCTGCCTTGAGCCGAGCTCTGTGGTGTAGTGGTTAGCATCCTCGCATGTAACGCAGGAGACCCGGGTTCGACTCCCGGCGGAGCCAAATCTTTTCTCTTCAAAAAATAAATTATAAGGTTCTAGATTATTTTCAAAAACGTCAAGGATAGACTAAATTTTTGAAGCATGCATGCTATTTGTGAACATGAAAACTTCCAATATATATAAACTTCACAAATGTGAAATTTGAATATTCACAGTAAATTATTGGTGTAACAAGGATATCATGGAAAGTAAACTTTTAAAATGTTTTGCATACTTAAAATTGAATTGTAATAAAAAAAAAAAAAAAAAATTGGGGGTGATTTATTTTTTCACTTTTGACCCCTTAACGTCCCAGAGGTGCGTTTCCAAAAAGTAGGGTTAACGAAGGGCAATAATTTTTAAATTTAATGATTATACATTTTTGTCAAATATTTACATAGAAATAGAGAAAAAAAAAAAAACACCAAAAACTACTGGGTTCAAAATGGATTAAACAATCACATAAAAATGTAAACGAAATGTAGGAATGATTATTTTGAACTTATGTTAATCAAGAAACTTAGCACAAATGTCCAATTCCACCAGAACCATTCTATCATGACAGGATCAATATAAAAAAAAAAAAAAAAAAAAAAAAAAAAAAATTGAATATCCCCTAATAAACGACATTCCTTTGAAATAACTCATAAGCTATATAAAAATTAAAAAGCACAACATCTGAGGTATATTAAAATAAGAAACATGGAAATGAGAAAATATTCGTAAGAATTCATTTTTATATTTTAGGTTAACAACAATGATAAACCATCACACAGTGACACCACTTAAAACAGATTTTTATGGCCTTAAGTTACCATCCAAAGTTAACTGAATTTTAAAGACAATTATAATACTTCTAGGTAGGGGATGCAGTCGTAATATGCCACTTTTTAAAAATATATATGAAAAAACCAGTAATAATAATAAAATAATAATAAATTTCATGTCCTCTCCAACAGGTACGCAATTGCTTAAAAATTATAGAAAATAATAACATTAATAAAACTTAATGAACACAACATAGATTATCTGATCAAATAAGTACTCTATTTTACTATTATTTTCACACAAAATATTTACAAAATCAGACTTAATTTTATATCGTTATTAAGAAAACACGCATTCACACAAACATAACACACGTAGAATATAGAAACCTACATTTTTAATACAAAGAAATTTTATAATCCAATTATAGTAATCTCTATAAAATGGGGTATATTATCTATTTTTCTGTTAGATATATATTTCCATGCCAAATTTTTACATTAATAATAAATTTGTACAAAACAATATACAATCGAAATAATAAATTATCTTGTAAAATATGTACAAGCTATTCTACATAAACTATACAAAATTAAATCACAAAATGAGATCATAACTTTCACAAAATGATAACAGATTTATTAGATTAAAATAGAGCAGAACATTCGAATTTCAACTCCGTTTATACATAATAGTCTTTGTTAATATAGCTATTTACAATATATATATACAAATAAAATTGATTATACTGCTTTCTGCCTCAGTAGATTTATCTTACGATACACTCTCTCAGCGTCAGAATCAGACAGACCTAGGTACTCGAGTAGATCACTTTTGCTAAGCATAAGTAGTCCTTGACCATCAATTTGCTATATAAAAAAAAAAAAAAAAAATGATTATAGCTATTAGGTACAGCAGGGTGATCAATATTAAACATGTATGTTTTCAGACAAGAACAGTTAGGGATAAAGGTTAAAAAATATATAAAATTAAAATATTGTTTTATAATAATTTTTACTGATAATCATAATTCCTATAAATTATGGTTATTAAATTGATTAAAATTAGATACCTGAAAAAGTAATATTAGGTGAAATTTATCATAAATATATCATACAATTCCTCTTTTTTTATGAAATACACTCGTGGCTGAACAAATTGGTGAAACTTCAATATTATACATTTTTGTTAACCCAAACTAAACTTATAAATAAAAAAAAATATAAATATAAAAAGTATATCACTCATCCAAGTGTTAAAAAAAAAAAAAGAACAAATAATGTATCTAAGTCCACGTTAGCTTAATGTGTTATGTATTTTTCTTGGTACAATGAAGTTGCACAGGCTTTGTTTGGTCGCATGTGTATCAATATTTAAATGGGTATATATTAAATATACGAGGGTCATTCAATAAGAAAAGAGACAAATTCTATAATTTCAAAACTATTCAATGAATGTGTACAATCTTTCCAGGATTGTTAGTTGGCAACCTTGGGATATGCTGTGATCAGCTGTTTCATCATTTTATGTCAACATAAGCTCAAAATTTTCAATTGACCATGGCAAGTCCACTAGAAGATTGCACCTTAGAAGAGCAGCGCTCAGAGACGCTTTTTTTTAAAGAATAGTGACCAGCGACGAGGTTTGGATCCATCACTACGACCCTGAGACCAAAAGGCAGAGTATGGAGTGGAAACACGCTAGCTCTCCAGTTCGCAACAAATTCAAGGTTCAACCTTCCGCCGGTAACGTGATGTTGACCACCTTTTGGGACTCACAGGGTCCAGTCTATTGCCATTTCCTTGAAGATCAGCGAACTATCAATAGCCAATACTACTGTGAGATGCTAGAACACAAAGTTAGACCTGCTATCAGGAGCAAACGCCTTGGACTCTTGTCAAAAGGAGTCATCCTTCAGCACGATAATGCCCGCCGTCATACAGCCCAGCCGACCTCTGATAGCCTGACAGCCCATCTGATTTTTACCTGTTTGGACCACTCAAAGACGCCCTACATGGAAAAAGATTTGCTAATAATGAGGTAGTTAAGGAAGCGGTGCAAAAGTGGCTTCGGGGTAAATCGAAAGAATTCTTCGCCAAGGGAATTAGGATGCTGCAAGAAAGATGGGACAGGTGCAGAACTGTGAGGAGGGTGATTATGTTGAAAAATAGCCTTAATTTTGAAAGATTGAAATAAACCGTTTTTGAGCTATAGCCATTTGTCTCTTTACTTCTGAATGACCCTCGTATAAATTTATAAGGAAGTCACTCATTCAAAGATGATATGATATTTCTTCTTAACTAAAAGTAAACTATTTCCTAAGCTATTTGGTTTAGACTAATTGTTAGCAGCTATTCAATATTAGATACTCACTTCTTCCAAAAAGCAGTCTTTGGAGCATGATATGAGAGGTCTGGTGAACTTGGAGACCTGGTGAATGCTCCAATACAACGGATTGATTTCATCTTGGCAGTCCTCTTCCTTAGTCGTAACTCTCTTGCCATTGTCTTTATCTTTACAATCGTTGTTAGAGCTAATACTGTTAGCATGTTCAGAATTTGTTTTCAGCGGGGTTATCGATTTTGGTTCATCTGTAGTTTTATCGGAAGAGATTTCAGTCTCAGTCTTTTCTTCCTTTACTTTAATACTGGTTTCCAAACTAGTTGCTTCTTCACCGCTAAGACTATTTTTAGAAGAATCCTCATCATTTGAATTTTTTTCAATAGACAGACTCCTTTCTTTTTTTACTGAACAATCTTCAGTTTTGATCGATTCATCTTTAGCTGAGCTACCTTTTGAAAGCTCGGAAGTATTCACTTTCTTCTCGACCAACTCGCAGTCCGATTGACTAGCTTCATCATCTCCTTTCAAATCTCCTACGTAGTCTGCCCCTTTCTCTCTGGTAATGCCATTCTTAAGATCTTGTCGCATCTTCATCCAAGCCCTAAGAATGCAAGAAAAAATTAATAAAACATGAAAAGGAAAAATACAATAGACATTTAAACATTTTTTGTACATTTATATAAAAACACTACATAAAAACATTTTTTAACTGTGGCACACAACGTGCCCAATTTAGTACAAAGACATTGGTACCAACGATATTATAGACACATAAAAAATGAATTTTATTCACCTATTCTAGAGGTAATTACAGCACAAGAACACAAATAACAAACAAGAAATAGCACTTTATGTGAAGATATTTTTTTTATTAAATAATTTATTTTTTGAAGAGAAAAGATTTGGCTCCGCCGGGAGTCGAACCCGGGTCTCCTGCGTTACATGCGAGGATGCTAACCGCTACACCACAGTGCTCGGCTCAAGGCTGAGCAAATCCTTCCTCTTCACTGACAGGATTTGCTCTGCCTTGAGCCGAGCTCTGTGGTGTAGCGGTTAGCATCCTCGCATGTAACGCAGGAGACCCGGGTTCGACTCCCGGCGGAGCCAAATCTTTTCTCTTCAAAAAATAAATTATTTAAAAATAATTTAAAATTGGTGGTCAGCCACAATTTAAGATTGGATTAATTAAAATATTTTTTTAAAAACATTAAATTTTCATACCATTGCATTTCTGCAGGTTCATCGTCACTTTCCTCAGCTGAATCATCAGACAAATCTATAACATCATCTGAATTTCTGAAAAAAAGGAAAAATTAAAATAGTATATCTTGTTCCTGACTGTTTCTAAGCTCAAAATCATCAAATTACAAATTATATTACAAAAAAAAAAATTAGTAACTCATTTATTCTTTTAGTTTTAAATTTTGAGATTTATTATGTCCAGATATAGGAAACAGAAACTTTTAATACTCAATCATAAAATCGATTATAAGATTCACCGAAACGAAATCCCATTTAGACCAGTAAACAACACAATATAACAGACCCAATATACCCAGTTTTTCGGCGGCAATATTTCCTTGGTGTAAATCTCTTCTGAACGTTCAGAATTAAGAAGCCTCCGTATATCCTGAATTTATTTACACCCTGTTCCTCCATACATTCTCTGTATGACTCCTGTAATGTAATGTACTGTACTGTATGTAATGTACACCATCTTTTATATTATTATAAGTTCTGTAATGTATCCATTTATTGTCACCCTCTAGCATAGATACTCATATATTTGTTTTCTTTTAGCCCTGATGAAGATCCACAAGTTGGATCGAAATGTTGGCTTACCATAATAAAATCATTGTAAACTGAAAATCCTGACCATCATTTAACCTATCGTAATTGAAGAACAGTTGACCATCTCTCATCTCTATTTTTGCTGTTTGTTTTATTTCATGAGGCCTGCTTTAATTTTATTTTAGTTCTTTAATTTCTATACCAACTTTGTTCTAAACTAGCCAGACAAAGGACTCTGGATCTGTACATATATTGTTATTCTTAGGGGACAAGATGTCCCAGAATAAAAATACTTTATTTCTTTCTTTCAATATAAAAATAAATGCAATATTAGGTTTCCTATAATGTCTGAACCGCAGATTTAATTTCCAACTTTTAAATAAATTACCCCTTCTATTTAGATATTTTGGTAAAGCTGTTGCTGTTACTTCTGGGGCTGGCCTGTTTGAAGAGAATAAGAGAACATAATATCACGTCCTTTCAGTTAACAGGGGGTTTGATAAGCTATATTAGATCCCAGATCCCAGCTTTTGACTTCCACTAGCTTTTCAGAAATAAATAAAACCCAAAAGGATCCTTGTCAATTGAGATGGGGCCCCCTAAATTAGCTGACCTGCTAAAAAGTGTCATACTAGCCACGGCTAGAAGTAACATAGTACCAATATTTTAAATATTTTAGCTATATCAAGTATTCATAAGTAATTTTATAAAATTCTAAAACTGATATAAACTGACACAGCAAAGCTATTAAATAGACATATAAAATTGTTAAAAAAAGAATGAAAAACTATTATATATTAAATAAAATATTGTAACACTTATGTGGGTCAAGAAATATTTATTCAACAAAAATTTCCAGTTATCAATGCCAGCGAATTAATAAAACTTAGATACTTGAGCAGGTTACAACAATGATAACGTTATAACACACAATCATATGACTTGAGCTAAACAGTCAAGACACAGACTTTTAAAATAAGATCATTTATTTATTATTTCAGACTAGTGTTTAAATTTTTATATTATTATTTTTTTTATTTTTTTTTTATTATTTAGCTTAGGGTGTCATGTAATTTACATTGTTAATATAAACAAGGATACTTCAATTATTTTGAATAAATAAGTAAACTTCAATTTGTTATTAGATTAGAATTTAAGTATTATTTTGTTATATTTGTGCTGTATAGCTAACTCTATTTGTACGGGGAATACCCCCACAAACAAATAAAGAAATCATTATTATTATTATATATATATATATATATATATAACAACTGACAGATACAAAATAAAATATCACCTTCTAATCGCCTTTGTACTCCATTTGAGCCTGTCCGTAAGCGCGGAATCTTTTACTAAATTTTCAGTAGTGTAAGGGCAGTTTTTCGCCAGCTTGTGAAATTCTTTTCTTGTTCCATGAAAATATCCTTGTCCGATACAGCCTGGGGTTGGGCAACTTGAATTGTGAAAGTCCTCAGCAGCTAATCAATTAATATTCAGTAATAAACATATTATGAATTAATATGTAAACAACAAATGTTCGATAAAAGAAAAATATTGAATTACTTGGTGGTGGCTCGAGGGGATGCCCTGCTCTGGAAGACCAACCAACTGGGTGTATGTCAGAGCAATCATCATCAACCCAATAGCCGAAGTGTGCTGGGAAGCCATCGAATGTAATTTTCACCTGTAAAATAAAAAAATTGTTTTTATTATCTGAAAATTATCTTTATTAAATAGTTACTTCATTTGTTAAGAGTTATAAAACTTTGTACATTCAGCAAAAAAAATACATTTTTAATTTTTTTTTCTCTCAAGTTTTCTAATGGGGAAGGTGGTAACTACTTAAAAAGGATTTGCTACCCTCATAGCTAACATGCACAAAAACCTGTGTAATGTATTAAAAATTGAGGATGAAACATACAGACAAGTAGCACTATCTCCTGTCCAAAAACAAACACATTCCTCATAATCGGACTTAAAAATAGAAATAATAAATGTCAGGGTTTTTTCGATGTTGAGTGTATACAACTTGAAGCTGCATATATGGTTAATCGTTATATATAATATAAGACAACAAATGAAATGTTCTTATGATATAATAAATCGCAAAAAAATGACAATTATAGTGGAATAATATTAATCCAAGATAAAGATGTAATTTACTATATGCACGAGTATAAGCTCAGAAAATTTACTATAGAAATTAGAATAAGGTACAGTACTTCTTTGAGTAGAAATTAATCCCTCTTATTTATCACGTTCTGCAAAAAAAAAAAAAAAAAAAAAAAAAAGAAGAAAACTGCATCCACTTCATCCTTGTTTATTATTATTTTTTTTTTTTTTGTAAGTTCTGATAATGGGGTATTTGGACTACTTGAGTTTGGAATGTTAAGATTGCACTAATTTTAAATTAAAGAATTGTTTTCTTAAGAAATAATATATTTCACCTGATATGGAAGTACTTCGGCAATAGTAGCGACACGTATTAAATGAGGTGCTCTTTTATCTACGGCTTCTATCTTCAGTCCCTTTTTAAACTCAATTGGTGGCCTCAAGACAAAAGCTTTCTCGGGAGCAGCAATAGACCTAGTTTCCTTCAAATATTTCTTCCAACTGAAATCTTCTGGTTTTATACCTGCATTTTGAATAATTTAAGAATCAATAAATCTATAACATATTGACAAGAAATCATACAGAATTTTAACTATACATTTCGATATTTTTTATCGACCAGAAACCAAATTATATATATGTACGCAATTTTTACCATTAGGAGGTGTCAGTTCATGGTTAGCGTTTTTGCACCAACCAACAGGGCGTATATAGGGACTGGATATATCCACCCAGTAGTCATACATATCATCCCATGAATCAAAGTGCACAAGAATACGATTTTCCATAACGGCAGCAACAGTGGCGACGCAAACAAGGAAGGTATTTTTACGATCTACTGCTTCTAGCTTCATGTCTACTTTGAATAGATTAACTTGATCCTAGGATTGCAAACAATAAGAACAAAATAATATTAATATTTAGTAACACATTTCCTATTTATTTAATATATAGGGAAATATATTTGTATATCTATTCTACTTACCAAATTGGAGGAACTATTTTCAAAACAGGACTGAGGTGCAGCTTTTGCATTATTCCTGGACAGGTAAGAATCCCAATCGAAATGCTTGGAACTGATTCCTGGCGGAAGCTGTAAGTGGATTTTATGTTTGCTGCAGAATTCTGAAGGAAATAAATTTGGATTATCTGCATTTACCCAAAAATCATAATCTTTTGGATAACCATCAAAGTGTAATTTTAAACGATAACCTGTAAAAAATTTAAAAAAATATATTTATGAGAAGAACCTCCAAAGATATTAATTTTTATTAAAAAATTACCATTCCAGGGTCTTAGGCTAATTTCATATTTCAATAAGAGATGGATAAGCATGTGGTGGCCAGAATTTTGTGAATTTAGCTTATGAGAGTAAAATACCTTTAAATCTACAAATAAAAAAATGGGAAAAATAAAATGATCCTGAACCTAAGTTTGGGAATGAAGGCATGAAATTGAAAGCGCAAGAAATTTTTATGTAAGCTTATGTTCAAGAAATTTTGAAATTAGTCATTAATTTTGTCTCTGGTTGGACTCGTTCAATAATTCAATAATTTCACAGGGTCATTTCTTTTATTGAACTTTTTAAAATCATAAGTATAAAATCCACTTTTTATATATCATTTTAAAATTTTCTAAAAACAAAAAACTTGGAAGGGCAATGGTTGAACACACTTTTTTACCTTTGACTTCAGCAACGGAGACCAAACATATATTTGACTGGTGTTCAGGATCAATTGCTTCGAGTCTTTGGCCAACTTTGAACCTGTTCGGTCGAGACGGAAATGGATTGTTGAACAATTTCACCCAGGCCCCTGATGACTTTGTTTCACTTAAATAAGCATTCCAACGGAAGCGAGATTTCTTTTTCAGGCTATCCTATATCACCAAAAAAAAAAAAAAAAAATTAAAAGATTTGCAACTTCAAAAAGTATAAGAAAAGCTAAAGCACACCAATATTTTAAATCAGGTTATGTTGACTATTTTTTTAATGCTTTTGATCAGTTAAGCTGTATCCTTAAGATTAATAGTAAATAAAATTGAATGATAGATTTACTTTTAAAAGAAAGTTTTTTAAGGAAACTTACCCCATCATTGTTAGATGACCCCAAGTCTAAATCTTGTGCGATGATATCTTCTGTGGATGAAGATTTGTTCATTTTTCCACTAACTCTTGGCCTTAATTTTATTTTAGTCTGTTTCTCCGATTTATCTGGTGAATTTTGACTTACAGGTTTTGCCAAATCTGATTTACGGGCAATTTTATAACTTTTCGTCAGTATTTTCTTCACTTTTGTTAACTTTACATCATCATTTGCAACTTTTTTAATGGACGATTCGGAATCAGGAGAGCTTGCATCGATGAGATCTATTATATCAGATTCATTCGATTTCGTTGGTGTAAGTTCGTCATCTACCGACATCTTTCTCTCCGAACTTCTAGAGTCATTGGCAGCAACAGTCGTTTTAACCCCCGCATTATCATTAGTTTTCTTTTTCTCATTTGAATCGGACATTTCCACGTCTGAATCTTTTTTACTAAATATTGAATGCTGAGCAGCAATGAGATCATCTCTGCATGAGATACTACAATAGTTTTCGTTATAAAATTCTGTTATTAAACCATAACAGCCACAAGAAAGACAACAAAATATTTCATCAGCTTTCTTCTTGTCTGAAAAAGATAAAAAAAAAAAAATTTAAAACAGCAATAATAGAAATCATTTTAAGATTTTAAAATTTACATTACTGTTGATTGAGAACTCGTAGAAGATTAACAGGTTGGAAAATTAAAAAACATTATGAGACAAATAATCAATTTAGCTTAAATTAATGTAGAATTTGATTGTAAAGGTAGACATAAGATAACCTGACTAATTTAATTAAATATTTAATTTTAAAAATTGATATTCTATATGTTTCTTTTTTTTACTATTTCAGTGAACTGATAACTGATAAATAAGTGTTTTTAACCCTTTAATGGCTCCAGACGAGATATTTCGTGAAACAAAGCCGGTCCCCACAGGCTAATGACAAGATATCTCGCAATTGGTTTTTCACTTACTTACCGTCCTCAGCTTCACAAGAGATAAGTTGTCGTGACTGAGGCACATCCTAGCGGATCCATGGAGACTTAATAAACAGATCTCGGGGCCGCTAGGCTGCAGGGGTATCTCTATTGCGCAAATATTTGTGTCGACCCGGTAGCTGCCTGTCATCTGGATCAGCCGTTCGGGGAAGCCCTCACCCCTTTTTACCTGCTAATTTTTTTTTTCTGTCCCTTATCCCTCCCTCGGCTACCGTCAAGGGTCTGAAGTACATATTTTGTCATTATTCATTCGAGTTCTAGGCGATCTGAGCGGTAGTCCTCTGTGTTTTTTTTGGTGATATTCACTGTTTTATTTCGCTATTATTTATTAATTAAAAAAAAATTACTTAGTAAAAATTAATTAAATTAAAAAAATGTTTATAAAGTATTAACATTATTATATTATTGTTCATTATTACCTTCTTATATCACGTAATCTCTTATTGCAATCGGTAATCTAGCATTTGAATTTATTGAAATAATGATAAATGTATTATAGAATCATAAAAAATAAATAAAACATTAATAAATAGTTGGTAAAGGTTATGAGGAGTTGAAGCAGTCAGCGGTGGAGAGTGGCCTGCAGGGCTTAGCGTAGGGAGTGAAATGCCCGCAGACCCGCTCAGCGTCTCAGTGCAACTATCATTCCGAGTGCTTAGCGGTTAAAGGGTTAATGTAATTTGATTGCATTGGCTTATAATTTTTAAACTGACCAATATCTAGAAAAATAATTACGACAGTTAAAATTATAGAACATAAAAATCATCAATATTTACATACCTGTTGATTCACCTCCATCAAGAAGTTCTACCATATCAAATTCATTTTTAACTATCTGTAACAAAATTATAATAATTCTAATTTAGATGGAACCAAGTAGCGAACAATGAAGAATACACTAAGAAAACTTTTTTTTTCTAATAATAAAATAATAATAGTGAGTAAAAGAATTAGGGTTTAATAAACAATATAGGATTAACAAAACTATTTATAAATGCTATATATATAACTATACGTACATATGAACCACCTACTGTCTAATAAATGTTATATTTTCGTCTGTTAAACTTTTATTTATGACAAAAAATGAACTAAACGTACTTCTAAGTTTAGCATTATTTAACTATTATAAAAAGAAGTTTCTAATGATTTACAGTCGACTCTGTTTAATTGGGTCATCGGATGATTGGGACCACTGCTATATTGAGCCATTCTTAATGAAACGGAATCAAATATAGGTATTGGGACAAAATATCGTTTAATTGGGCCAAAACATTCTGGAACTTAATGTAAAAACCTATGAGACCCGGTGTCAATCGAATAACCTGAGTATATGAGACCACGCCTGTTTCTCAATCAGAAGCAAGAAACTCAATTGAAACGTTTAGTCGCTTAATTTTTTTTTTACAAAAATGAAATGAGGAAAGTCCTTTGGACCCTGCGCAAGGATGACACGCAAAATCGTGAAGCGTTCCACATTTTTAATAAGTTGAAACCACACAAAAAACACAAAGGAATCAACTGCTATAGGGATGGCTCGCTCACCAAGAGTGGATCTGGAGCAGGAATCTGGAGGGAGGATGAACCCACAAAGAGCATATCAATCCCACTTGGTAAATATGCTACAGTCTTTCAATCAGAAGTGCTAGCAATTTACCAGTGCGCTTCGGAGCTGCTGGCGGAAAATACAATAAATAAATACATTACCATCTTTACAGACAGCCAAGCAGCGATAGGAGCATTAAACAATAATGTCATTAAATCACAGATCGTCAAAGACTGCAAAATCTCGCTCAACAAACTAGCGGAAAGCAATAGAGTCAGAGTGGAATGGGTGCCTGGACATTCCGGCATCCAAGGAAATGAAAAAGCAGATGGCCCAATGGCAGAAAGGCTCAGCAAAAAGACCAATGACCTCTGAACCAGTAATTGGCATAAGTCTAAGCTATGCCAAAAGAAGGATAGGGGAGATATATGGTGCAATTAAAAAACAAAATTGGAATGATAAAACACAGCATCACTCCAAATTCTTTTTAAAAGGCTACTCTGCCAAAAGAAGTGACATTCTACTGAACTTGGACAGGAAAGCACTCAAAAAAGTTACAGCGATCTATACAGGACACTGTAAACTCAACAAACATATGCACAGACTCAAACTCGCAGACTCACCTATCTGCAGATTCTGTGGCAAGGAGGATGAAACAGCTTATCACATTATAAGCTGGTGTGAACGACTTGTTAGGCTAAGATTCAGCATCTTTGGCGAGGTAAACTTAACTGACCCAAGCACTAATGAACTGGTCAACCCAACAAGTTTGCTAAAATTTACTGATGCACTAAAAATAGACTTTTAGAAATCAGGCAGAATCAGGCGCACAATAGACCCAAGAGGTCGCGGTGCATAGTGCCGGTGTAAAAAAAAAAAGTCCTTTAGACGCCCAAAAAAGGTGCACTAATTATGTGGCTTGTAAGTTTACAAGTATAGTGTGACAATGCACACTTGATTCTTTCCTGTTAACAAAATTGACATAAAAACGTATTCTGATTCATTTCTTATTTCGAACTTTTTTCATAGTAAGTATAATTTATATTATAGGCAAATAGTTATTTTTATTTTGTGTCATTTTGTATATTTCGTATATTTTGTCATATTATAAAAGACCTATCTAATAAAAATACATTTTAACAGTTAAATTAATCGTATTATTTTGACCCCATCATTAAATTAATAGAGGAGAATACATCCGTCTAAATTCACTTATTAACTTGATTTTCTCACAAATATGTCCAATTTATGGTATCAGTTATCATACCCGAACGATTGCTCAGCGAGTAAGCAAATTTAGGCATGTTTTCTTTGTGTACGCATGTTTACACGTAGATAGACGATCTCCGCTTTATTGGGTTCTGTTTATTGCCCGATAAAACAGAGCTGACTGTATAAATAAATCGGTTTACTTACTTTGATTGAACTGTCAGGTAAATTTCCAAGCCCTTGGCTATCCCAATCAATGATCTTAAACGGATCATACTCTTCACCTCCAGGAAATAATTTTATATTTTCATACGGATCTCCGACGTGAACTTTTTTGGGCGTACCAGCGGTAGAAGAGATGAGAGAGCCCTTCCGTTTCCGGGCTCTATCTCCAGTATTCTGAAATGATGAACTGCTTTCCTTTTCATCCACCTGTGTTGTCTTACTTTCACTGACTGTTTTTTCATTCTCACTGTAAACAAAATAAAATTATAATTACTGACTTATTGTCAATAACATAAATTATTCATTCATATGAGGTAGGTTTTATGATAATAGAAACTGTCTGATACGGCTCAAATGACCAAGGAAAAAATCTTCCGATAAAATATCTTTACTTATGTAAATTTTTTTACAGAAACTACTTTTTTTATTGACAATTAATAATAAATAAAAACTTCAAAATTACAAGCAATTTTTTTAATTTCATTTTACAATGGAAAAAAGAAAGAAAACTATTAAGAGAGAAGATGAGAGGATTGCTGTGCGGGAAGGCGAAGTGCATGCTGCTCAAAATTTTTATTGAACAGAAAAAAACATATGGCAATTTCATAAACTTAATGAATAAAATAAAATTGAATCGCTATTTTCTTAACTATTTATTCTAATTTTGAATTCCTTATATCAATTCAACCATATATAATCAAAAAAACGAGAACACTCAGTTTAAAACTCAGAGACGCAAATGGGTTGTTCGGACCCGTGCTGGATTTATTTCTATAATCCGCCTAAAAAATATTTGCATGGAAAAATCCATATGAATCCCTGAAAACATGAGTAAGTGTAGCCAACTTTATTCTTGGAACACAACACTACTTTATGAAATCATCCTGACTATTATTCTATTCTTCTTCTTCTTTTTTCTCCTCCTTGGTGCCTAACAGCGGGGAGGGGCCTCGTCAATCCATTTTCTCCAGCCAGCTCGGTCCTTCGCTAGCGTCCTCAGGCGTAATTGCTTACAGCTTCCTAGCTGCTTGCCTCTCTTTTCTCCCAGCTTGATGATCATGTCCAACCATGTTTTCCGAGGTCGACCCCTCGGCCTTTTATATTTTATATTTCAATAGAATAAAAAAAAAAAAAGTTACAAGTGTCCCCTTTCTGCCATTTCTGATGGCACTTAAGTACACCATTTTAAAAAAAATATTTCTATTTTTAGTGACAGAAAGCATGGTGGTAAGCGAAAGTTGTGTGATACTCACACTGCACTGGACCCCACATAACTTAATATTTTTAGCTCTGTTAAATTTGAATTATGAGTGCTGAGGAACGAACAACACACATAAAAAAAAATAAAAAAAGAAAAAGCAGGATATATATACAAAGCTGGGTAGGGAATGTAACATGGTATGGCATCTCTCTACCAGGGCACTCATTTGAACTACACCTGTCATCTGTAGTTTTACTAGGTGTAATTGCTTATAGCTTCCTAGAATGATAAAACGCTTGGGGTTACTCAATTTCTATAGGCAACAGAGTGATAGGCAGCCGATAACCTTCTGCCATAAACAGAAGTAAGTAATTTGTTGATAATAGTTTAAATTAGATTATTAAATATTTTAAGTTAAACATATATTTGTTCAGAGTTACTGACAAATTATTTATTGTCGTTGCTATTTTTTTAACATTCACAAAAAGAAACAGTGAGACAATGACGTTCAAGAATTTGAAGAAGATTATCATGGCTTAATTCAACAAATGTAAAATATCCTTTCGTGGAAAACTTCTTTGTATAACATTTTAATTATATGATGATTATATTTAAAAATCATTTAATTCTGGTTAGTTCTAAAGATGCCAAAAAAAGAGTCTTATAAATTAATTCTTTTAAAATTTAAGAATATAGAACAAAAAATTCTTACCAAGCTGTGTTGACTGGGTTACTGACTTCTGTTTCACTTTCAGTAGAATTTGTCGACGGCTTATCATTTTTTTCAATATCTGAAATTAAGTATAGACAGATTTAAAACTTGGTCAATGAATTCTTTAATTACATGCAAGCTAAGACAATCATATATTTAAGTTTGGTTCCTTTAAATAATATCCTAAGTGAATTCATAGAAAATATATCCCTATAAATTTATTAACTTCACCATAATTATGAAATATAAAGTTATATCTGAGAGCTTTAGAAAAAAAAGAAGTTATAGCAATTTTTTTCTTCTCAAAAACTTTATATTTTTTGGAACTGAATCCATATAATTACGAATATCGCTCATCCAATGCAAGATTGGTCAAACTCAGAATCTCAGTTTTTTCAAGAATTATCTTCTATTTTCTATCCACTATCGTTGTGCAATACTGCTTATAGATGAGTGATTGGAAAACTTGGAAAAATATTAATGAATCCTGAAAAATTTTAATGTTCAGATAAAGTAGGCAACCGATATCAAAGGAAGTAAAACAGAACTTTTAATTGGCTCTCCTGAAAAATCACTTTGTTTTAGTTATACAAGACTTGCATTGGACAAGCGAAATGTCAGTTTAAAAATTGCACCAAAATTGTCAATCTCAAAGTATTAAATTATAGATTTTAATATTTATTTTTATAATTATATCTTACCATCTTCTAAGGTAACCACATCATTGGAAGTACTTGAAATTTCATTTTTTGAATTATCGTCAGTTGCACTAACTTTATTGGCTTTAGCTGTATCGTTTGTTTTTACATCGGACTTTTCGCTAACGCCTTCTTTCATATCAACCAATATCACCTTCATCTGAGTCTTATCTCCAGTTCCAGCTCCAGCTTGTACCTGAGGACTCTTTACAAGAGTCAATCCAGGTGGGACCGATGCTTTAGTAACGGTTGCTGGCTTGATAACAGCATTTGTTAATATTTTAGCTTCTACTCCTCTAGGCCTAAGTAAAAACCGGCATAACATTAATAAATCATAAATGTATATTACAAAATACTGAATTTAATCAAAAAGATTACAACTAACTGAACTAACTTATCCTAATGGGTTACAATTTTACACCTAAGTATATCCTCATCCTCATTCCTTTTTATTCATTGAAAAGTGAAGTTTATTTGAAAAGTAAAGCTATCTTCTGAACATGCACAGCATATGACAACTGTGAAAACTGCCGTTTCTGGGGTCACCTGTGGTGTAGTGGTTAGCATGGCAACCTACAATACTAAAGGTTGTGGGTACGCGTCTCGTGCTGGCCCTAGGATTTTTTAAAGGGAGTAAAAAATCCTAGGCTATGCAGTCCCTGGGATAGGACGTTGAATGGAGGTCCCGAACCTTTAACGATGTCAGGTAATCATTATCCCTATCCTAATTATACCTGGATATGCAAAATTTTGGACTTCCATGGTAGCATCGTCCGATTAGTCTTAGAAGCATAAAGGGATGTTAAACAAACAAAATGCTGTTTCTTTTATAGGTTACTAAACAAACATTACAACAGG
The DNA here is from genome assembly GCA_911387785.2 of Aelia acuminata. Lineage (NCBI taxonomy): Eukaryota > Metazoa > Arthropoda > Insecta > Hemiptera > Pentatomidae > Aelia > Aelia acuminata. The sequence goes on along the minus strand of OU426982.1, from coordinate 29,837,262 downwards.
ATAATATAAATGTGGTTAAAGCTCATAATCTTTAAAAAATAAAATATATAACCTTATCTTGTTGTCTTAGTCTTAAAGAGGATAACACTAAATTTTTGAGTATTAGCAATATTATTTTATTGATAAAAAAACGTGATATGTAAAAGAATATTCTCTAGGCCTCCACAAAATATTCCTTTGGTTATTTAAATTATTTATATTTTTAAAATTAATGCCAGGGAAGAATTAAGAAAATTTACTGAAAAAAAAAAAAAGATCTCAGGGACATAGAAACTAGGTGGAATTCCACATACGGTTAAAATCACATTTTAGTAACTAAGCTTTTATTTTTGATTCTGATCATATCCTATATCACTGAACTGTTATTGTCAATTTTCGTTTATTTATTGCCCAATTAGAAAAAAAGTGTTTCAATGTTTAGTGCTCCAACACTGATTTTTTCTTCTTCAGTTAGTTCCAACTTAAGTTTAAGCGGATAATAGAAGCAGGTGGAAGTAAGTAGTAGTCAGATGCCAGGCTGTAAGATAAGAGGGTTAGTGGTGCTTCGAAAAGTTGAAATCGTTCTATAATGTTCCAAGTACGTCACAATTTGGTCACATCCATATAATGGAATTCACTAAATGGAAACGACTGTTTACAGTAATTTTTAATTAAAATCTCACATTTTCAGTTCAAAATAATAATGCCCATATAATTCCCTAATATATTTTCCTACTAAAAAATTCGTGAATGATATCTCCAAGCAAGAGACCCTGTAACAAAGGGCAATCTGACTAAAAGGAATACTCTAATATTTCTAAATGACTAAGGTAAAATTCATTCTAGAAGGTATAACTACATGTTCAAAACTTAAAAGAGAGCAGTTAGAAAGAACACATAAAATCTCAAGACTAATTATGCCATCTGTAGGTTAATAGTTTAAAAAAAATAAATGCAGAAAAAAAAATGTGTTAAAAAAAACATACCTGATAATATTTGGTTGAACAAGTTTGGCAGACGTTGAATCATTAGGCTTGATAAGAGATGTTTGAGTTACGGGACTGACTACAAAGGACCTGCAAATTTTTTTTCCAGGAATTATTCCTTGCGGAGATGGTGTTGATGGGCGAGGCAGAATCAGTCGTGCCATTGACACCTCTTTTCCTTTTACAGGAGTGAGGAGAACTTTCTGTGGCACCATATCCTTTCCTTTAGACTGCTTGAACAGAGTTCCGACATAAGCAATATTCTGACTAGGCGTTTGAACCTGAAGAAGCTTAGCTCCGGCAGCAACTCCATTTGGAACCTTAAAATATATTATTTGTTAGTTTATTGGGAATAGAACTATAACTATAAACAAAAACTATCAAAATGTAATTATAAACCATCCAAACAATTCTAATAATTTTTCAATTTTTGTTAAATTTGTCATAAAAAATAATATGACAAAATGACATAAATTTCATTTTACAATTATAATTATGGCATAAAATAATAACAATTTTATGAATTAACTCTATTGATTATGATTAACCGCTAATACAAAGTAAATTTAGTTTCTTTGTGATATGTTAATATCAAAAAAGTCAGAGGAAGAATGGATGTTAAAACTTTTTTTTTTTTAAATAATCAAGAAAGGAAGTGCAAGTAGTAAGGGAGGCAGGAGGATGGAAACACAAATACTGAGGAAAAATACAGTAACGGAAAGTATGGCCAGACATGAATTGAAACTAGAGGAGACGATTGACAGGGTATAGTGTAGGAATCTTAAGGGGAATATAACTTTGAACATAATGAAATCCTATATATAAAAAAAAGTTCCTTGGTTTTAGATACAATTTTTCCAGAACATCAATGAGAAGTGTTCCATACTGTTAAGAAAGTAAGGGATAAGACTGGAGTAAGGAATTAAGAGCTAGTTACTATTCCAATAAGATACTTAATGATACAATAAATGTTTGTGACTTGCAATGGTTTAAAATGACTAAACCTGCCTAAAGTTGTCTCTCTCTATTATAATTAAGTATTGGCACTTAGCCTGTTTTCTTGACGGTCTTCAAATAATAACACTTTACCAAAAATTGGATAATCTGATCACTGTATAATGAAACCAGATTATTTTAAAAATTAAATAAATAGCATTTACCATGAAATGAATATCATTAAACAAAGAAAAATACAATTCTAAAACAATAGTCCTCATGACAACTTTAAAACATAAAGACTCATCATAATCTGCAAAAACTATTTTTTAAATGTAATAACAACATGTAAATGGATTGGTTTAGTTTATTCTAAGATAGTAGAATGGAAATGAAACTAAAGATTAAATTTAAAAATCAATTGTTAATTGCAATAACATGTAAATAGAACATAGGAAACAATAAGATAGCTAAATTTAAAAAATAAAACAGGATTATCAATACAGCATACTGTGTTCAAGGAAAAGAGATAACATTAAATGAACAAACAATATCTCCAATAGCCATATCTATCATATATCTTTAATTATTTAGCCTTAATTTAAAGATAATTAATCTCAGTTTAAAAACAATGTATATTTGTATAAATATGTATATAACCGAAGAGCACATGTATGAACATACAATCATGAACTACTACTCATATTAAAATAAAAAAATAGTCTACATTTCAATTTACCTATTAAATATAATGAAAGATAAGATATAATAAAAAATAATGAAGGAAAATAAAAAAACCAAACAATACTAATATAATTCCTATCCATGTAAAAAGGACTTAAAAACAGCTGCTGGTAATATGCCTCCAGCATTAGTCTACACTGGTGATACACATGACTTAAGTTATAATTACTATTACTATAATTATTTTCCTTTCGTAAGATCCTAAAACTTACAGAAGAAACAGTTACGGGAGCTCCAAATTTAGGTACATTAATTGGTATCACAGATTCATTACCGCTTTCACCGACATTGGACTTGTTAATAGAAGACTGCACATATAACAATGGAAGAGTTCTTTTCTCTATTGAGTTTCCTGAAGTTGAGCCTGTAACTGCCACAACATGTCCACCCATATTATCCACAGCAACTGATTCAATGTCCGATGATTTCTTAACATCACTACTCATCTTTCCTAAACAATTAAAAGCAAAGTATTAGGAGACAAAAATCTAAGGCCCGAAATGATTTCAAATCAAACATCATTACCATATAAATTATAAATAAGCTTATTATAATTACAATTATACTACTTTGATAGGATACAAGAAAAGGAGTTGACTCGAACAGAAATGAAATCAGTATTGAAAAAAATGGCTGGATAAATTTTTTATTCCACTATTTAGTCACATAACTTCCACTGATATTCAGATTATAACAATATCAGGAATTACAACAATTTTTTTGAACAGATTTAAAAATAACTGACATTAACAACTTCCATATCTTGTACACTAAATATGTACTGTTTCTTGCCCAAAATTTTCTAAGATCATACTAAAAAGTGTTTTCAAAAGAGTGGAACAAAAAGAATTGGTATATAAACAATATTTATTTCAAAGTAATATTTTTGAAATAAAAAAATTAAAGTTATAAACGATTGATGAATGGTTACCTACTAATTCATGTATGTATCAAAGACTCTCGGAATAAGATACTATGTAAACAAATAAGGTTCACCGGGTCATTGCATAAATATGTCATTTTTAATTCAAAAATCATAAAATTTTAACAAACTCAACTAAACTCGGTTCCAACCTCGGCAAGTGTAACAACCTGACAACCGGTAAATATTTCAAATAACAATAGCGAATTTGTAAAATGTTTACTCACCATTGGCTGTTAAAAATGCAATAATCAGAAAGAAGTAAATTAAAAGACACTTAAAACGAAATATTTGAGAAAAAAATCTATATTGTTTTCTGATATTAAAATGTAAATTTTAAAATTAGCAAAGCAGGTGAGGTCGAACAAAGGGCTAAAACTCACATATCTCTAATTTCGGCTTCAAGGGACAAAACGAATGTAAAGTCAAGACTTATTTTTATGATCTTATAACTTGGTGAAATAGCAAGAAGATTTACGCTTAAATACGGCAAAACAATAACCTATACTAGACCTTAGATTGCAAGATTTCTCTTTAAACGTACATATTTAATAATTTTGCACATTTACTTTTTTTTAGACACATTTATTGCAATCGATACAAATGTATTTTAGTTATCAAACCTTTTTCCTATTTATTTATCTCTATGACACTACATCAAAAATGAATAAAAAAATAACAAATCTTGGTCATAAAGCAAAATAAAATGAAAATGATGTGTTATAATAGAATTTAGAATAGTAAAAACAGTACCAAACGTTAACCACAGCAATGAAAACGTTTAAAATTTGAAATTTAATCTTTGATTTTAATAATGCATAATCAAGAAAATTGATGCTGGTCCATACAATTTGAATTGTTTATTCAAAAAATTTTTTTTTAATATCTACTGAATAATTCAAATCTCACATAAGTATTTTATAAAAGTACTATTTTATAAATGTTCAAATCATGGGTTTTTCTTTATTAACGTCGGCGATTTTAGTATAAAAATCCTACTGAAGTAATTTTCAATAATTAATGTTTAAGTAATCTTAAAACAAGTGAATTTTATTTAAAAAATCGGATAGAGGGAAAAGCTGTTCCTGTATTACGTCACGGATCACTTCGCGCCAGAGAGGTAGTTGGTCCACTATCGGCCTAAGTTTTTTTTTCACAAGAGTTGATTGTTACTATTTTGTTTCTTTATAATATGGTGTACCATTAATAATTAAAAACCAACTTCATGATTTATCCAAAAAAATAATTTTACAGTAACTTATGAACATCTAACATTTATATAGTTGCTTGTAGTATAATGTTATTTAGGAAGTTTTCAGTCAATTCGTTTGAGCCCCTATAGGTTTTGTTTGTATTTAATTTTTTTATCATTTGTAAAAAGCATAATCCCTACCAGCTATGGTGGTGTATAAGAGGAACATTGCGGATCGAAACATTAAAGTAATATACCATATTTATGAGTCCATCTCTGACTGAATCCCTAAGCAACTTATATTATTAATAGGATATAAATTTAGTGGTTGGTTCTTTTACAATACTTTCGTCGCAGTTAGAAATTCTCAGGAGAAAACGTGTGCAACAAAGAAATTCCGCCTTTGGTAACCCCCCAAAGCCTCTTCAAGCATTTCCAAATTACCTGTAAGGGATAATGTATATAAATTATTAATGGATATTATTAGATATATACCAGAAATTCAATGTAGACTCTTCTTTTCAATCTGATGAATGACCTATTTGGGAGTCCTATATATGTTAATAAATTAAGCAATAATTCCAATACTCAATGTTCTCGGATCCAAGCGGTAGTTATTCACAATAAGACATTTATAATGAAGAGAGCAACTGTGTTTTCCCAGTATTAGGTATAAGTGTGTCAGACGTCATGTAGCGCTAAGCCATAAATGAAGTTGACCTGGGCAATTTACTCATAACCATTTCATTTATTTAATTTCTCTAATTTTTTTAAGTCTGTATTTTATTGTTTCTTCTCTTATGAGAATCATTTAAAATCTTCTTTATACTATACTTCTATTGTTTTATCATAAGGTTAATAAATATTCATTGGTCTTTTTAGTCTAGAAATAAAACATGGATTCTATTACTTAACACATCCATAATTATGTTTTCTGTGATACATAAGATTTATGTTATTGTAAAGAAATCTTTTTCAGTAGTGTTATTTATTTATTTTATTTTTTTCATGCTGCAAGAGGATGTTTTCTGAGGAAATTTAGCTGTAGGTTTTTGAAATGATTTTTGTTTTTAAGACGTGGATTTATAATATGGAATCGTTTTCATTTTGTATTATTATAATTTATAGTCTAATGAATCTTTGCTTGGTTGTATTAGTAACATTTATGTGATAAATTTACCTAAAATTTTTATTATTACTACGACCTTTCGAAGATAAGAGATAATTTTTCACAGCCAACTTGATATATTTTTCAGCTGAACATCAGCTGACAACTACTAACTGCGACTTACTTCACAGTTCGAAGGAATCTTTGTGTTATGATTCTCAAGTTCCAGCTATTGTCGATTTCAATGTTTCATAATATTTGTTTCTAAGTTTAATTTTAAATGTAAAGTTGTATGATCCCACGCTTTTGCCCCATTTTTTCGCTAAAATTTTGTTGTAAATTTAGCTGAAATTCTGTTGACATCCCTTGTCAAGTTGAAAACATATCTTTCATTGATTGTAATTAGTATTTGGCATTTGATAGAGCTGATCAGTTGACAAGTTTTAAGTTACGTCGTTACTTTATCATGGCTTCTTCTATCAAATATATTTAGTTATACAATTGAGGAATTGATGCATCTAATAGCTTAATAGGCCTACTTTATCAATTCTTTTAGCAAAATTTGGTGTATGATTTAACATTTTACTCCATTGTTGTATTGAGGTACATAAACCCATATAGTAATTACTATTAATAATGCTATTTGACTAGTCATTTGTTATTATAAATAATGACATCCATCTTTGATTTTTTTTTTTGTCATTTAAAGTTATACTCTCCTGCCATTTTATATCTGTTTTATTGGTCTCTAAAAATATTTTGGCTTCAATTGACTTTTTTTTTTAAATTTTATTATTTAACCTTTCTATACATCTGTTAGCATTAAACCTGTATTACTAATAATAATAATAATAACTGTGGCTATAGAAATACATTGTTTAATACATTAAGTGAATTTAAAAAAATTGAAAATTTTGTCAGGTTATATTATAAAGGAAATTAAAAAAAAAAAAAAATGTAAGCAGATGCTGATAGCTTTTATGAATTTCAGGTTTAAATTAATTTTTTTATTTTTAACTTTTGCGATTGTTATTTCACCCCAACTAACAAGCTGTTTCAACATTAAACCTCTCTTATTATTAATTACTGTGAAATTATAAATTGTTCTAATTCCATATAATGGTAATTTTTTGTTTTTAGCTTCTAAATTATTTGATGTCTAGTATTAATATTCACATTAATTATTAAAGTTTTAATTAACAAATTTATGAGTTACTGGTGTGTGGGTTTGGGTGTTAACATATTGTTTATTGTATTTTAGATAAAATGGGAGGAGCAGTTAGTGCTGGTGTTGACCATGATGACTTAATTGATAAACTTAAAGAGGCTGATTATATTAAAACAACAGCCATTGAAACAGTCTTCAGAGCAGTCGATCGTGGATTTTATTTTTTACCAGACTGTTTAGAAAGTGCCTATCGAGATTTGGCATGGAAAAAAGGAAACATTCATCTTTCTGCCCCTTGTATTTATGGGGAAGTGATGGAAAGTCTCAATCTTAAACCAGGACTAAGTTTTCTCAATTTGGGGTCTGGAACTGGCTATCTCAGTACAATGGTTGGATTAATTTTAGGTATATATCGGTATTAAGCAATTATAAGAAATAATATGATTTTTTATTTATTTAGGAGTAACTGTATTTACCTTACACTGTTGGTCACATATTACACAAATTCTTGATAGCAGATATACTATTTAATGATTTGAGCAAAAGTATAAGTTGATAAAGCAAATGCTTTGCTGTAGGTCCATCAGCAATTGAGCAAACATAAGACCATCTCAAGTCCTGTGAAAAAAGAACAAAACTGGGTCTTAAAATAAAACTGATGAAATTTCGAGTCATAGAAGCAGAATGAAGAATTTTTTCTTCAATGAACTAATCATTCAATAACCTGATTTAATTTTATAATTTCTTTGGCTACTAAGTCGCCAATGTTTATTCTTGGTGTAGCATATGGTGCCCAAATTTTCACTGAACAGGACCCATTTGTGGTTTTATTCATTCTTGAAGAATGAGCAGCAGTTGAAAGCTGGAATCCAGTAAAAATTATAAAGGCCCTTTTTAACTGAAAAGGAATTGATGGGAGTTTGCTTAAATTACGGTCACATAATCTCTTTAAATAGACCATGTTAGCATAGGGGTAGCTTTAAAGAGAAACAATTTTGACATAATGAAACAATTATTTCATCTCCCTTGTTCAAATCATAAAAAGTTGATCAACTGATTCCGACATTTTAAATATTTTGAAATAATGTTTTTTCTATTTATTCTTGGTGAATCAGCTATTAATTTATGAATTAACTGGTGGTAATTATGTAGGTCTTTGATAGTTACAGATTTAATTTTGTCCGATAAAAATATTGTATTACTTTTAACATTAGGATGTCAAAGTAGTCTTTAATTAATAAATTTTAAATAATATTTGTCATTGTGATAAATGTTAATTGAAATATGCTGGTATAGAAAGTATCCCTTTTATGAACGTAAGTTTTAAAAAGGTTTGTCATAAAAGCATGAAGTTATGATTTTTGTGAGTAGTAATGTTTTTTATTAAAGGAAAGGTCTTAAGTTTATTAATCTGCATTAATATAACATTTATTTTGCATTCTTTCTATGCCAATGTTCTTAAAAATGAAACCAGCACTTTTGAAACAATTGAAAACAAAAATTGATGAAACAAAAAATTTGTTGGTTTGATCTCCTGGATTCTATTTAAATATTATAGAATGGGTCAATTTTTAAAAACAAAAATGTTAAATGTCACTTCTGAATTTCATACTTGTAAAACTTGTGTATAATGTTAATATATCTGAAGATGTTTATAAAAAACTATATTACTTCATTGATAAATTGAAATCAATGAAGTAATAAACAAGATTTTAGTTATTATTTATCTGGTAATTTTTAAGCTGTAATTAAATGGAGAGCAATCTGTATTCAGAAACAGATTGTAGTAGCCTTTATCATCTTGCTTGGACTCACACTTAAGGATCTGGTTAGAAAACATGTTTAGCATAGCTGACCTTGGAAGTTTAATCGGATCTATGAATTGTAAATTCTGCAGGCATTTACAAAAAAAATCCAGAAGATAACGGAAAACTGATTTATGTTTATTGGATAAATAAATGATGGTTGACTGTATATTTTATTAGTATAAGAATTGTCCGGGTGGCGGTCAAAATATCCACAAACAGTACTTCACTATATTATTTCAGCCAACATTACTACCCACAATGCAGGTCTTCATGGTAATTGACGTTGGAGGTGTCAGAGCACAGAAAATTAATTCATTCATTTATGATTCATGTTAAGTGGAAATGTGTTGATTTGTTAAAAAGTGCCTTGCAGATTAAAAAAGTTTGTAAGCTTAATTAATAATAATTACAAAAATTTGGAAAGTTTGTTTTTAAAAGAAAATTTCTATTTAGATATTCTACAAAATTGGAATGAAGTCAGTCCACAAACAACATAATGCAAACTTTTAGGGTTGCATCAATGTTTGTATAATGTAGTCTGTGATGGTTTATTGGTTCTTGTTCGCCTCCACAAGTTTTTGATGTAAAGTATTTTGAATTAATTTTCCATGATCAACTAGATGAAGAGGAAAGAGTTAAAAATCATAATTAGCATGGCTAACGATAAGAAAATAAGAAGGTTCCTCTGGAGAAGGCTGCTATTTTGGTGCAGCGAATAAATCAGTGATCCGAACTTATTCTCTTTTCAACTTGGTTGAAAAAATCAATAGATAGCAGAAGTATCTGTACATATAAATAGCATAACTACTGTTTCAAAAACTAACGAAACTGAAGAGGAGTTCAAATCAAGAATAATAGTTACTAACAAGATCTACTATTCTATGAAATATTTTCCTGAAAAAATAAAAAAGGACCTTGAAGGTTCAAGTGTTCTAGACAATCCTGAGGCTTGAAGTGTGTTATATAAGCTAAACTCGGACCCCAATCATAAAAAATAATGTCATTTATATATTATCATATGTGTAAGATTCAGCGGAGCATATGTGGCCCTATACAAGAAGATCAATGGAGGGTATAGAAAAATAGAGTCGAACTTTTATAACTCTCCTGTTATCGTCTTCATCATTAAGAAAAATTAAATGATTGGTTCATGTGCTGAGAATGAAGGAGAATAGAATCCGCAAAATAATTATGGAGGGGCACCCAGGAGGAAACAGAGATTTAGACCAAGGTCCCGCTGGTAGGACAATGTAGAAGCAGACTTTTAAATGCTTAGAGATAAACAGTGAAGGAATCTTGCTGTGGACAGGATTACACCGTCAGTGATAATTAGTTAGAAATATTTTAGTTTAGTTTCCTGATTGTACTTAATCTGTTTTTATGAGCTTGTAGTGTAGCCATCTAAAAGAATAGAGAAGAATTATTCAACAGAAAATTAATCTATCTTGGTTTTAATGTAGTAAATTTGGTACAAGTACTGAACAGTGGATTCTGTGCCGTTCACTAAGGGGACCTTCAATGTAAGGCCTGATCTCCACTGAAAAGGACCCTTTTGTGGGTTTATATATCTCTGAAGAGTGAGCGGGAGTCGAAAGCTGGAATCTATTAAAGCTAATCAAGGCCCTTTTTAACAGAAAAAACGCGATGGGAGTTCGATAACATGACTGTCACATAACTTCTCAAAACAGGCAACACCTAGCAACCACTCTTCAGTACCTGTACCTGGTAAATAATAACCTGATTGTACTTAATGTCTTATAAGTTTAGTGTAGCCATCTAAAAAAATAGAGAAGAATTATGTGACCGAGAATTAATTTATCTTGGTTTTAATGTAGTCAATTTTAAATATAGTTCTCCAAATTTAGTATTTTTAAATGAACAACAATACATTTCTTCCTTTTCAGGCCCATATGGTATTAATCATGGTGTAGAACTTCACGAAGATGTTATAGATTATGCTCATGCTAAATTAAGTGAATTCAAGAGAACATCGCCAGCTATCGATTGTTATGAATTTTGTGAACCTCACTTTGTTAAAGGTGCAACTAATTTTTTGGTATTTTTCTTTCGATAATCATGGTGTGTATTAATTATTGGTGTACTCTCTTAGGGAATAGTTTATGTTTAAATGGCAGTTCACGGCAATATGATCGTGTTTATTGTGGTGCTGCATGCCCTGAGAATCATGAAAACTACATGAAAAATCTTATTAAGGTAAAATAAATTGTTTACTCTTTACTGTTGCTTATTAGTTAAATATGTAAAAATAGATAGTGGATGAGTTGCTGTTTGTTTAAATTTGATCTCTATGCTCATGAGAATTAGCCCCTAATTTTTTTTTTAATCTGAGATTATGTCATTATGTTTTAAAACTTCAAATCTTTTCATTAAGTTCTGCACATAAGAATGACTTTTTTTTTTTTTTCAAGATTCATATCTGCCTATTGACGATTGGTAGATTCTTCTCCATTTTTCTTGTCATCGCCTTGTACATGTCTCCACTCATCTGCGATGTATACATCACATGACAATCTTTTTTTTTTTTTAGTTTAATTTCTAAAGGTGACTATCACATCATCAAGGAATATCCCTAATCATATTGCTTGGTGAATCTATTTTAAGATACTTGAATGGAGAATAAGGGCAAAGGTCGGAGGGTTACTCTTTTAGGAACAATAAAAATTCAAGAGGAAGTTTTTAACACCACTATTAGCCTTCTTCAAAGATCTGAACTTGGAAAAACCGCAGATAAGAAAAAGGAAAGGGAAGACCTACGACCAAACGGGAGTATCAGATAAAAAAGCGACCTAAAAAGATGGCACTAAAACTAGGAACAAAAGTAGGGAGCTGCAAGTGCTTGTTTGTTTAACGTCCATTTTTATGCTATGAAGGCTAATCGGACGATGCTACAGAGGGAGTCCTAAATTTTGCCTATCCAGGTAAATTAAGATAGGGATCTTTAACGAGTACCTGATATCGCACAGGCTCAGGACCTCCATTTTACGTACTATCCAAGTGACGACATAGCCAAGGATTTTTTACTCGCGTAAAATCCTAGGGCCACCACAGGACGCGAACCCGCGACCTTTAGTATTGTAGGTTGCCATGCTAACCACTACACCTGCTGCATGTGCTATGGGATTGGCAAAAGTAGAAATAGTAAACTCCCACACACTGCATTAGCCATGAAGAAGATAGACTTTAATAATGATAATTTTTCTTCTTGATAATTTTCCTCGTCATATCAACCAATCTCAACAAGAATTTATGGCTTTTCAAACTCTGATAAGGGAATGTTATGATTTTTTTTCTCTTTTATTAGTTATATTTGCCTATTTAAAGCTTCAGGCTTGCTAAAAAGATTGGTCAAATATGTACTAAAGTCTTAATAGCAGTTCAATTTCAGTTAACGGTATATACATTGAATTTAAATAAAATTTTCTCTCAAATTACTGTCGAAACATTATTATTTGCAGTCGCGTGAGGTAAACAATTTTGTTTTCAAATGGACATGATAAGATACGTTTGAGGTTTTGATAAGGCTAAAATTATATGCCTTCTTGCTGAATTAAATCTTACAATCCATTTCTTAACAATTTGCGTGTGCAGGAGGTAAAGTCTCATATTGAAGGGACTCCCTTATGGATGGGCGGGAGAGTATGATAATGTTGTTTAAGACCCTTCAACAGTTGCTCTTGCTTTCAGTAAAGGTTAAGCTATCAAACTCTGTAAGCGATTTAGGAATGGAAAACTAACAAATTTACGTTTTTATTGGTTTTTACATTACAACCAAATTATCATTCAGTAAAGCTATTAATCATATTTCAAGTCCTGTTTTTAATAATTGTTTCAAGTTGTAAAAATAGTGTTTTAATATTTTTTAATGTAATATGTCATTTTTTTTTCAAGAGAAAAACTAAATGCAACTTTGATTTCATCTAGGTATATTTATATAAACTGTAATTTTCTGAATGACTTTTTCTTTATTTATTTTTTGTAAATATGATAAGTTTATGCATTAAAACATTTATATAAAGGCAAATCAAGAGTTATCAAGCAGTTTTTAACATCCTTTCGCGGCTGAACAAGCAATAAAAGCTTATTTCTTTTCAAAACGATTTTGGTTATTGATTTATTTTACAAATTAACCAAAACTTGGATTAAAAAAAAAAAAATATATTTATAAATATTTATAGAGGGGTGAAAGCAAAGCAAGGTTATATTGATAAGGTAAAAAGTTAAATGTTATGAAAAAAGGTGTAGATGATCAATATTTAATGAAAATATAACTTTTTTATCCCATCACGTATTGGGTATTCAATGTTACAGTTAATAGAAAATGAATATCAGTACCGTTTCAAGTATGCCGTCACTAACTCTGAACTTGCTGTACACTACCATTATAATAAATTGAAGTGAAAATAATCATAAGATATTTCTTGTGTTTATTTATTTTGAAATATAGTACCTTCCGCTATGAGAGGACAAAACAGGCTTTCACAGTATTTTGATAGCTAGCTGTATATCCTGGTTTCATCCGGGGTATTTCGACTCGTCTTCAATGTAAAGTGAGATTATAACAATTTTTATAACAATAAAGAATATACCTAGACATTGGCTGAAGTTATGCAATTTTAATATGAACAGGTGTTCGCACCTGGTATGAAAGAACCACTGAGTGAAATATGTAGAATTTAGGACAACCGGTTAGGATTTCTATAAAGAACAAACAAACAAACAGAATTTCATCTTTATTTATATAGATTTGCTATCTTCATACATATGGTAAAGAAGATTACACTTATCAGAGTATGGAGTTTACAATTATCAGATTTTATTATTATTTAATATGCAGATGATTTAGTACGATTAGGCAAAGGATGGTTAGTGATTTGGTAAAATATTTAGATAAGTATCAAATTATTTCTTTCTAAAACTGAGTCCCTTAATATCTCCTTAATTTTTATTTATCATTTTCTCAATATAATTATGAAAATGTTTAGATTGGCGGTGTGCTTGTGATGCCTTTGAACGATCAGTTAATGCAAATCACCCGAACTTCTGACAATACTTGGGAATCTAATGCAGTTTTATCCGTTACCTTTGCGCCCCTTCAATTACCCAGGGCCGATACCACTAATAATTGTGTTACTTTACGTAAGTAATTTTTTAAATTTGTAATATTTCTTTTCTTATATATCAAAATTTAGTGCTTTATAAGAAATAAGAATAAGAGAGCTTTTTACATATTTAAAATATGCTTACCTAAAATAAATAGAATTTGTAATTAAAGGAGCTATGCTAAGTTGTCCATTATGAGATTTTATTAATATAGAAGACCTGAACCTTCATTTCAAAATCAGTTTTCTCCAAAACTATTCAAAAAATATCATTATTTTGTTCAGAAGAGATTTTTACTTAGTATGTTTTTACATAATTTTGACATTTTTTTTTTTTTTATGTTCAAATATGTTTATCTTGAGACCATTATTTGGTCATTTATTCCCCTTTCATAAATCATATTTCTTTAAGTATGCATGCATATCTTTTCTTCAGTATGTAAGTAATTTTGTAGAAATTGTTTCAAACACTAAACTTCATAAAAATATTTAGCCAACTTGTACTGCTCAGAATATCATATGGTTTTCACTAAATTGTTAAGAACCACTTATACTTTCAGAGGGAAGGGGGTGTAAAAAAAAAAAGCAACTTTTGACCCTGATATTGGCTGACCCCTCCCTTTAATAAATAAAAAAAATACCTTAGATAAATTGTTTAAATCTAATAACATAAAGTAAAAGGACAAATAAACCTTTCATTCCAAAGTAAATTTAAATAAAATATAATATTAGTGCACAATGTTCTTATTAAAGTTAACTAAACTGCTGTTCCCTAACTTGTGTTTTGTATGTATTCCAGCTGAAGTTAATCCCTTGGAACTCCAGGAAATTTGTCGTAGCGTCATTAGAGGTATCCTCCGTGAGCAAGCCAAAGCTGAATATCCCTCCATAGCTGTCAGGAAAAGGAAGGTGTACACCGGTAGGAGAAGGAAAATGTTCCATAACCTCATCATCCCGATCATGGACAGTTCGGAAGAAGAGGGAGGCGCTAGGGAAGGAGGTAGAGGAGATTTCAGCCTTCTTTTGTCGCGATATCGTACTTCTTTTTCTAGAGGCACAATACTTGGATCTGATCATCCTTCTCTTTTTAGAGGCATAGAACTAGGAACTAATCGTAAGTTTTAATTCCCTTACACCAAGAGCATGAATATTTCATGACTTTGGTCATTTCGTTTAATTAATTTGTTGCCGATTGCCTAGAAAATATTTCGGTTTTATCGAATTAAATTTTTTGTTTTTTTTTTTATTATAATTTTCTTTTAATTTTATAAAAATAAAGCCTGAAACTCGGATTTTTTTTGTTGAATACATGGCATAATAAAAATCATGGATATGAATTCTCAGATTTCCGATTTTGTTTCTTTAATTTTTTTTGTCCATATTTAATTATTCTTTAAAAACTTTTAAGTTATAATAATGTTACCATTTTAGGAAGTTTGTAAATTTCGGTTTATAGTTAATATGTGAACCTTGACTATTTCTTTTATATTCATTGTTATGTTATAAGTTTTTCTTCAAGGTTTTGAGTGGTTTTTCCTCACCTTCAGAATTTCTCTACTATAATATTCAGTTGCAAGATTCAGAAACATGTAGTTCAAAAATTGTATATGTAAGTAAATCGTACGAAGAATTGATAAGATGTTTTTATTTAAGAGCCAATTATAATTAATTAACTGACATGCCTTATTTTATTAAAAATTTAAATTTAATCATTGTGAATAAAATAAGTTTGCTTGTTCGATAGGAGTTAATGTATCGCCCATAACCTAAAAGTTTGAAGATCCCTGTTTTAGAGACTCGATTATCAGAACATCTATACATTTTAAACAAAATACGTTTTCTATAAAACCTTCATGAAATGTTATTAGCTTAATAATTGATATATATATATATATATATATATATATATATACATACCGTAAAACGGGGTGACTTTGTGACAAGCCTATTTTTCTACTGTTTTAGAATTTCCCTCCTTAAAAAGAATCAGGTTAGGCAATTCACAGTGTACCTTTCAGGTAGTCAGTAATGTGCTGCAACCTACTGGCCACATATAACTTCTTTCATTCCATTTACCATGGTGCTTTATTTCAAGGTTTCAACTAAACGATAACAATCAAACATACATGAAATAAAGCACCATGGTAAATGGAATGAAAGAAGTTAGTTATATTTGACCAGTAGGTTTCAGCACATTAATGACTACCTGAAAGGTAGACTGAATTGCCTAACCTGATTCTTTTTAAGGAAGGAAATTCAAAAACTTTAGAAAAATAGGCTTGTCACAATGTCACCCCGTTTTACAGTATATATTTTATTATTTTTTTTTGATTTAGCATAAAAATCCTGAAGTTAAGGAAATTTAATTATGTATAGTTCTTGATATTCACCTTTATCCGTCCGTCTTCGTAATTGAATATTTTATAACAATTCGTAATATTTGTTGTCATTAGAGTAATATGATTAGCTTAACAACTTTTTCATAATCAAGTTCACATCTTAAATTTTCTATTTTATAGGAAGTATACATACAGATTTTTGTTTTTTTACTTAGGCCCTGTTATTCGGGAGCGTGGTGGCATTGCTCCATTATTGGTGATTGCTCGTAAGTTCTTCAAAACTTAATATTAATATTAAATTTAAAAAAAAAAGTTAATGTACACATTTTTTATTTTAAGAGCTTAACAATGATTGTAGGATTATTTTACGTATTCTTTTCATATTGAAAACAGTTTGACATTTGACTTTGATTCCAAAACTATTTCTGGACCTCTCGGAAGCCATATATGTAAATGAAGCTTTATTCAAATTCTTATGTTGTAGAAAAAATTATGACTTATAGAATATAATATTTTAAGAAAATAGTATTTTCATTCAAGTGATTTTGAATAAAATATACAGTGCCAGTGCTAAAAAACAAAAATGAATCTAACAAAATATAAAATTTGAAAGTCGTCTAAATTTAAAGGCTAATTATTTCATCTTTATTATATATCTGAAACTAGGTCATTGATTTACAGATTTATTGAAAACATTAGTTTACTCACATGAATAATATGAAGTACAGTACAATCTTGATAATCCGACACATATGGGACCAGACAACCGCCGGATTATTAATAATTTCCGGATCATCGAAAGTAAAATAAAAAACGTATTATAATGTAACATTTTTTACTATAATATAATATTTATATTGGTACATTGGTACGTATAAAACAAAATACTATGTACATATGAAGAATATGTTCATATTAAATAAAAAAAATCTGGGAAAAATAAACATTTGTATTATAAAAAATAATCATTAATTCTTTTTTTGCCTTAAACATTTTATCGAAAACGCACTCTTGTAACCTTTTGAGCACTAACCATTTTTTGCAGACATTGACTGCGTCGTTGTTGGTTACAGTATGGTGAGTTGAAACATCCTGGTCATCGCAATCTTCCTATTCATCCGTATTTGGCTGAAGTTTCGTGGTCAGATATGGATTGAAAATTTTCTTCGTTCGTGCTTTGAAGCCATTCTTTGATGTCTTCAATTGATAGGGTAACGCTCAGTTTTTGTAGAGTTGAGCTTGTGGAGTTACCTTCGTCAGAATCGTCAATCATGTCTTTAAACTTCAAACAAGGAGTGTGTGTATTGGCCAGATCTTTTTCCAAGAACCCCTCGATGGTGTCACTTTTCACTTTATTCCAGTTGTGCGCTAAATTAAAAACGACGACTTAAATGTTTTTATTTTATTTTTATATTTTAAACTGAATGATCTCATTCAGTTGTTTTATTATGTCCAAATAAGGAGATTTTTCGTAATTAATTTTTATTTGCTGGATTACATTTTTATCCATGTGCTGCAAGAGGTTTCGCAGTTGGGGGCATGTAGAAGACTTGAATTTGATGGTCATGCGATCAAGTTCCTCTTCTTTTGGGAGTCCCCATAGCGCCGGATTACCGAACATGCGGGAGTAACCAACCGCCGGATTATCAAGATTGTACTATATTATGTAGGACTCAAAATTGATTAAGGGGCTCATTATTTTTTAATTAAATTAACTATTTGTAAATAAAAATTCTGTTTTAGTTCAAAGGTTAATATTCAAATTTAAGTATCTAATTATCAGAAATTATTATTTAAATTAAATTTTTATTTATTTATAGGAAATCGTTGGAGAAACAACAGAGCTGCTGCTGAAGAGAATCGTAATAGTCCCCCTAATAGAGTTGAATTTGATTATGATACTGAAGATGATATAGATGATGAAGCTGAGGAAGAAGAAGATGATGAAGATGAGGAGGATGTATCAGAACGAAGGAGAAAAGTCGCTAAACGTGAGAAGTTCGACAGTGGGATATCTACCGATATGGATAATACGCAGGAGGGAGGAGGAAGCTCCGAATCGGAAGACGATCTTAAAATGATGTCCTCAGAGCATGATGAGGATGAAGATAATGCGATGGATATTGACTCTTCTTGTGTGCGTTTGAGTCCTCATAAATCTCCATCTCCACAAGTGGAGCAAGAAGAAGATGTTCCTGTATATTCAGTTATAATGAGGCAGAAGATTTGCTCACTTCCTCTACCGCCAACTCTAAAAGACTATTTAAACTATTATCGTCCTTTTTAAAGTGCGATATTTTCTTTTATTGTGATTTAAAAAAAAAAAAAAAAAAAATCAGAAGAAGTAGAGACTCTTTTACTTTAATCTACCTTACAAAGAAAAATTGTATAATATATATAAATCAATTAAAATTTATTAAATTGAAAATGAGATGAAAATTTAGGATCTGTCAAGTATATACAATTGTAGAATAAACTTATTAATCGTTGTCATCTAGCTGTTACTATTTTGCGAGCTGATACTAACTGAACACACGACAAACTGTGTGAAATTAGTTTTGCTGTAATATTATAGTCGCATAGCATTTAACGAGTCATTTAAATTAAGTCTAGGCTAGGCAGTATGCTTCTGGAAATTGTTAATCTTTTAAACTTTTTTATGCTTGTTAAATATATTTTTCCCTTTCTTAATAAAAGTTTTTATTAGTTTTAAAACTTACCTGTATAATATTCAATTCATAAGTAATGAACAAATAGCTCTTATATTTTAAATTTTTTCGATATTTTTTGGATGTACTGAGTTATTGAAGAATTCCAGGCTTCTTATTTTCTGCTAAATGTTGTGTTATATTCCTTTTGCATAGCATACTTGTATTTATATTTTCTAGCCTATTTGCAAATGTGTATCAGAAACCGGTTAAATTGTATTTATAATTCTTGAATTTAATGAGAGTCCATTTGATTTTTTAAAGATATAGCAACAAAAAAAAAAAAAATAATAACTTTACAGTACTTTCCAAATTTAGATTGCTGGCCAAATATAGGAGGTGATGAGGAGATTTAATCAATTTCAGATGTTTAAATTAAAAAAAAAATGTATATATTTATTGTCATCATGTAGCAAATAACCGAAGAGATTATTGATTCAGAATAGCTGTTCGTGTTTTATAGTTTTAAATCGTAATAAGATGAACTTTATTGTTCAAAGGAATGTTCTGATTTAATATGCATTTTTTAAATACTTTTCGCCATGTTACTTTTAACAAATTGAATAAAATAAAATAGTTATAAGGAGTTTTTCTTTTAGTTTAAAAATATTAAATAGTAATTTTTTTGTCTTCTTACAATATCAGTAATTTTTTAAAAACATAACATAGAGTAAGATTAAAAAATAATTATCTCTGTCATGTGTCATTGATGTTGAAGTGTAATGCAAAGTTTGTACTTATGCCATTTTAGCGTTATTACAATGGGTTAAGTGATCTAACGAGGATAAAATTATGTCAGCATTGATGGATAATGAATTTTGATTTGATACTATTATTAAAAAGATTATATGTATATGAATACGATTGATGATCAAATTTGTTTGGTATGAAATGTATTTCATATTAAAGTTGTGTAAATATGTATGTTATTTCTTTTTATAAGCTTGTTGAATTCTAGATTTATAGATATAGTAATAGTTATGGAAAAGGAATAAAATGTTTCCAAATTTGATAGTAATAGTTATGGAAAAGGAATAAAATGTTTCCAAATTTGAAAATGGAATGCATTTGTAATTAATCAAAGTAAAATATAGCATGGTATAATGTCATACAAAACTCAATTTTAAATGCATTGATTAATCACAAAAATATATTTTGTTAACATTTAAAATTTGTATTCAGCTATAAAATATTCAGATATCTTTATAATTCCCTCAAATTAAGGGTATTTTTCTGAAATTCTCGTAGCTAGTCAATGGTTAAAAAAATAAAAAGGTGTATTTAGATTATTTTTTTATAATTCAAGAAGTTTAAACTTCTTAAAATGAGTTCAAACAACATAATTTAATTTATGTACTTTTATTCTATTAAATTATCTGTTTAGTCTAATTTTTTATATCTTAAATCTGTAGACTTGGTTTCATAGTATAATAATTAATCCTTTTTCATAGGTTTAAATTTTGCATTGAATGGGAATAGAATTCAAATAAGTAATGTGTTTAATTACATGCATATCACTTTTTGGTCAATTCTTTTTTATCCTAGTTTGTAAAAACACTATATTCCATGCTTATTTAAACAAATTTGGAAACTTAGAACTGAGTATTGTATTTATGTATATATACCCAACATTTTAATTGTTCTCAGTATGCTATACTATATGATAAATCTTTGTAAAGGGATACTAGTCATCAAAACACTGAGGCTGATGGGTTTTCAACTTGTTTCATTTCGCTAAATGATTTTGGAATTTTATTTTTTTATATATATTTTTTTATTTACTTTTCAGTGATTTGTTGACTAGTTGGTTTAAACGAGCTGATTTAAGCTTATATGTATATTTTATTGTAATGAGATAAGAGGTAGTGGAAAAACCTGTTTGATTATCGAGTGTTATTATTTTAATAAATATTTTTATAGCATCATTTTATTCCTTATAAAAAATAATAAAGTGATATATGTTTCATAGTATTGATTTATCCCTAAATGAAGTTCCTTGATAATAAAAATTTGTACTCCTTAATGTAATAAAATTCATTGATTTTAAGTAAGAAGTCTTTTAGAGTATGGTTTCAGGTACGTAAAATATTTATAGTTTTTTAAATTCAGTGGCGAATTAATTTAAGCTTGGAACAGGGAGCAGTTGCAGTCCTGGTTTGACTCTTCTCTATGCTGAAAGGCACTATCTACAGGGTCATGCTAAAGAAGAAGAATATAAATAAGTACTACATAATATGTTGAATGTCATGGTGAAAAATATACCTACTTATTTTAAAAGGTCTAGTTCTGGATGATGATCAGAACACAAGATATTTACCCTTCACCAAACTGCTACTGCAGAAGAGTGAAATGCCATATTTGAAATGAAAGACAATTGAAGGGGTCGGGGCAAAACAGTGCCAAGAAACATTTTTAACAAAAATAAACTGTAGCTGCAGTCTATTTTATGTTATGTAGTACTATATGTCTATGATGGAAATGCCACCTAAATATGACTACAGAGTGCTCTATAGACATATTTTAGGTGACATTTCCATCATAGACATATAGTACTACATTATATACAAGAGACGGCGGCTACAGTTTATTTTTGCTAAAAATGTTGCTTGGCACTATTTTGCCCCAACCCCTTCAATTAAACAAAGTACACATATCATAGTTTTGTACTATGCTAAAAACCTCCAATTTATGTTGTATCCAAAGATAGCATAGCCAAGGACTTTAACTCCCCTTAGGGCCACTTGCAGGGCTAAGAGCCCTTGACCTTCTGTACTAGATAGCTCTGCTAGCCATTACCTCACATGTGACCTCTAAATTGACATTAAAAAAAAAATCAAACCAAAGCCAATGGGTTGTAAGATTAGCTATTGATGTGAGATATTTATCCACTCCCCATCTGAAGATAAAAAGTTGGGAAATGCCAGTGCAGTTATAATGTTTTGTTAATTTAAATTAGATGTCTATCACAGAACCATCAAAGTCTTTTATATCTAAGTGGACTTTATGCATAAAATAAATGGAAATCTGCTTTTCTTGTAAGAGTTTATTCTTTTTTTCTGAATATTAACTGAGGCGTAAAATCTTTGTTTAATGCTCTACTTGTTCATAAAGATTATTTACTTGAATATTTTGAAGTTTTATATATGTATATATACACACATGTATATATGTATAGAACGGTTATTTCAAAGGTAGGTTCTATTCATTTTGAACGCATCGTTATCCATGATATTTACCGCTCCTTGCCTCTTTGGTGGTACGATTTAACCTTATCAAACGCGTTTGTTTATGATACCTTGCAAGTTGGCTCCGCAGTTATTTTGTTATAGTAGTAAGAAAGATAAAAGACTTTATCTTTCTTTTGTAATTTAAATGGAATCGGAAATTGATGAAAATCTGGCTGTAAAGCGCCGAAAGACTGAACCAAGTGAAAGCGATACCAATAATGATAATGCTTCGGAGGATGGAGTTTCTTCAGAGGATTATAATTCATTTCTGCAAGACTACTTAAATAGAAGGCCACAAAATAATTTACCATTATTTGAAGTATGTACCCATTTTTATAAATAATTCTTATTATTGTCAACAGAAAATACTTTATTTTATTTACTGATTAATTGCATCAACTTAGTTAATTCAATTTTGTAAATACAGACCTTTAATCATTTGTTTCAATTTTTCCTGTGTATATGCATTCTTATGATATCTTTATCCCCTATATTCAAAATAAATTTTATATGTATGTATAAAGTCAAGTAAATGAGTGATTCTCTTATTTTTCATGGGTTAAGAGAACCATTAAATTATATCTAAGAAGTTTTGCCAGTCAAATTTATTCAAATGTAATCATTAAGTATACTTATTTTTAGAGAGTTATAAATTACGAGGAAAAAGAAGCTAAAGAAAGAGATCCTGCTGAAGATCTAAAGCTATACAAGGATGCATGTGCTGATTTTGCTGATTGTGTCATGGATATTACTGAAATAAAAGCTTCTAAACCAGAAGGAGTAATTTGATAATATATTTTGGATCATGGAAGTATCTTTTATAAGTTTGGTTTCATTCTTATTCCTTTTTAATTTATTTTTCAGTGGAAAGATAAAATTAATGAGCTTCGTAAAGAAGCTGCATTCATAACTTTAATTATGAAGAAATTAAATAGGGTAGAGAAAACCAGAACCAAAATATCTCGCGAAAGAGTTAATAAAGAAAGACATCAGGTTGATGTTGCCCAGCTAAAACTTGACAATTTGCTATGTGAAATTCAGCATCTGAGAAGAGAGATTGATAAATGTTTAAAATTCAAGTGAGTAATTATATTAAATAATTATACCCTATTTTAAAACAATATTTTCGGCATTTCATATCAGGTGTAGCTTAGGCATAATTTATGGACATGATCACTTGATCAAACTGTAAAATATGGTTCTATTCCTAAAATCCAACAGTTGACTAGGGCTAACACTCTTGTTTTGGACCTTACCTCAACTGAAAATCCACAGTACCGCTTTTGATAAGCGACTTCTCCTTGTTGAACTAGCCCAGATCTCATTATCACTGCCTGGACAGAATCCCAAAAATGTCTGAGTGGTCCAAAATTAGACAGAGATGAACAGGCCGTTCAGTTTGGCTGGATCCCAGCTGAAAAGAACCGGTTATCACTTTTGAGTGAGCATATCTGCTGCAATTATCTGAAAACTATGTGGGTATATATGTAGTTTCGAATCGCAGCCGAGTGCGGTAACACTGTGGTGGTCGCTAACCTGACACAACATACAAACACTCTGATATTGCCACAGCATGGCCTTGGTATTGTAGGAAATCAAAATAAATAAATAATATTATTAATCTAAAAAATATTTAATGAATTTTTATTATTGAAAATGGAAATTTTACCAGTTTTTCAGCTGGAAAAGACCCGTTGGTGTGGCCCCGATCTCCCCTGAAAAGGACCCATTTTTTAAAGGACCCCAGGGAGTTTATTATCCCATTGACTGAGTTTAGTGGGTGGAAGTCCAAAGGTATGATCTAATAAAACTATCATCATGGATAACTAAAATCATGGAAGGCCTTTTTTTAACTGAAAAAGATGTGATTCGGGTTCACATCAGACATTAACTCAAAAGCTAAGATTAGATTTATGTAAAAGCAAAAACTAAAGAAATTTAATTGGACAATAAACAAAATTAAAAATATGGCACTTTTTCTATTTTTAAAAAAAGATTTTATTTGTAGTCAAAGTCAGCAGTGTGGTAAGTAAAAGTTTTGTATTGCATGCACTACATCTGATTTTTTAAATGAATAGTTTATTACCTCTATTTCATTCCTACTAGATATGTCAATAATGATAGTTCTTAATTATTTTTTAGGTCCCGACCACTTGGAATTGATTTAATTCCAGTCCAAGAATTCTATGATAAAGCTCCGACATCTATTTCTAAACCTGTAAGTGTCAATTATTACTATAATAATGACATTTTAATTATTATTATTATTCTAATAAAATTATTACAATAATAATTTTCAATAAATACACATTATCTTAACAAATTCACAGGAAGTAACAAAAGTTGACGAACATCAACTACAGCTAGCTCGTTTAGAATGGGAATTGACTCAGCGAAAGGAGTTGGCAACCCTGCTAAATGATTTGGAAGACAAGAAATCGCGTATAACAGAGCAAATCGAGAAAAAAGAAAAGGATTTGAACAGTTTAGCTCCCCTTATTAAAGAAGTTTTAGTTGTAAGTATTTGTATAGGCCAATCAGATAATTTCTTTAAATTTATTAAACAAAAGTTTATAAAAGAATAGTTACATTTTTTTTATTGCTATTTTTTTTCTTCATTCTTGTAATTTTTTATTATGATCTGGTTAACTGATTGGGTACTAAGATTATTACTAAGGAATATGTTTTAAACTATAATGTTTTTAACGTTCCAATACCTTATGCACCCAACAAGGTAGTGTAGTGTAAGATTGAAAAAAGTGTACAATTTTGTGGAAAAAATTCCTTTTTGCTTTATTTAGATACCATAGGTTTAGGGAAAAATAAACAAAAACCTAACTATTTTCCATGGAGGGATAGGCATTGTAGAAAATGGATTAGATTCCTATTGGTTGGAATACTTGTAAAAATGAATGCTGGTCATTTATAAAGTATAAAAATGTCAGTATATTATTTTTAAATAATGAAATATTCGCGATTAATAAAACTTTTTTTAATATAGTTATTTAATCAATATATATTATAAAGCAAAGTGTACAATGTGCGTGCCAAAAAGGCTCAAAAACGACTCCACGTGGGATTAAGGAAGTTATGTCAGCGTGTTGCTATATACCCCCTAACGGAGAAGAAGGTTTCTGTTTTTCTCTTAAGGGTGTAAAATTTAAGAGAAAAGGGCTGGAATTTTAAGCTTCTCGCACCATGTAATTAGCCTACCTGAGAATGACATACGAGTTTATGAATGAAAAATTTAGTTCGAGCTCCAGGCTACCAGGAAGCGCTAGGGTGCGTTTCACTCGATGTTTATTGTTCATACATTCCGTTCAATTTGTAAATTTTATGTATTTGTTCAGCTGTTCTTTTTAAATTACTAAAAAATCAAGCAAAAATAAATAGTTTCACCTTTTCTTTCAAAATAAAATAATGATTTTACATATCAATTAGAAAACCGACTGGATACCTTACAAAATTAATTTTATCATAAGAAGGTTAATTGATTAACACATTATATTTAATCAATATATAATATATACCTACTTAAGTAAATTTAATGCAGTATGAGTGAACATTTTTGAGTAGTACAGTGAGCGAATAAAAACAGACATAAAACAAAAAAGGAGAGCTGACTTGACTGATTATAAATCGAAAATAAAATGTTTGAAGTGTTCTTATCGTATGTAATTATGAAAAATGGTTTTATTACTATGCACGATGAGCATTCCAGTTGACAAAGTGACTAACTCCAATTACAGCATTTTTTCAATAAGATTTTATCACCCCTCATAGTTCAGGATAAAAAGAAATATGATGAAAAAATTGTGCCCTCATGATATTTTGGTTTTCACTTTGTAATAGTAGGTGCAGTGTCTGGCCAAATTACGGGGGGTGGGGGGGGATATCTTAAGGGAGATTGAACTGGAAGAAAGGTCTTAAAAAAAAGTTTCTATGAATCTTCGGTAGTTTCTTAACTTCTGGATCTAATAGGACCATCACAGTAGTCGGCGCTTAAGTTGTAATCGAAATATAGTTTTTTAACTAATAGATTTTTTAACCATAATCTAATAACTTATTATCTGCTGACTCCTTGGAATGGGCTTATAGAATTCAGAATCAACACAGAAACCATCAAAAACGATGCATGACTCGACAAAGTTGCAGCAAAATTAATTGTTCATTCACCATTTTCAACCCCCTTTAAAGTATATAGGGTTCCTTATTTGGGCGGACTCTGCAGATATCGAATCTTAATATTGATACCATGTTAAAAGTTTCAAGAAAGTGCTAATTTTATTCTATATTTCCTTTAATTTTAAAGTTTTTCTGTTATTAAAACTACCACACAACTACCGGAGCGAAGCCGGGCACCCTAGCTAGTGTGATATAAATTATAATAATCTATATAAATAAAGTTGAAATTCTGTTTGTTTGTTTGTTTGTTTATTTGTTCTTTATAGAAATCCATACTGTTTGTCCTAAATTCTCCAAATTTCGCTCAGTGGTTCTTTGATACCAGGTGCGAACACCGGTCCATATTAAAACTGCATAACTTCAGCCAATCTCTTGGTATATTCTTTATTGTTAAAAAATTCGTCATGATCTCGCTTTACAATGGTTTTTTTTTACGAAATCGACCGTTTGAGTCGAAAAAACGGCCTAAAAATCATTTTATAGATTTTGATGAGGCCAACAAGGCCCGGTAAGACCGTCCCTTGGTAAGCGCAAGTTCTGGGATTTTTAAACCATATGTTTTTTTTGTTTTTTTTAACATTACAATACGTTTATTTACATGTATGGTGAATTTATTTTTTATAAATGCCTCCTAAGAAGCGAGCTTCAATAGGAGTAATGAGCTCAAAAGCTAAAAAACAATGTCAAATACAAGCACCTGAAACTCTCGACGAACATCAAAATAGGATTGAACAACAGAGGCTTAGACAGGCAGAATCGCGGGAAACTGAGTCTGCCCAGGAATACGATGCTCGCTTTGTGCCACAAAGGCTTAGGCAAGCCGATTTGCGAGAAGCTGAAACTGCAGGCCAATATTTCTGTTTGTTTGTTTGTTCTTTATAGAAATCCATACCGTTTATCCTAAATTCTCCAAATTTCGCCAGTAGTTCTTTCATACCAGGTGCGAACATCTGTCCATATTAAAATTGCATAACTTCAGCCGATCTTCAGCTGATATTCTTTATTGTTATAGAAATCGTAATGAACTCACTTTATAATGGTTTTTTAAGAAATCAACCGTTTCATTAGAAAAATGAAATTCCCCGATCAAACCGGGTTATACAGCTTAAAGATGAATTTCTGTTAGTTTGTTTTTTCTTAGTAAAAATCCATACCGTTTGCCTTAAATTCCCCAAATTTCGCTCAGTGGATCTTTCTTACTAGGTGCGAACACCTGTCCATATTAAAATTTCATAACTTGAGCCAGTCTCTGGGTATATTCTTTATTGTTATAAAAATCGTTATGATCTCACTTTAAATTTGTTCATGTTTATTAGAAAAATGAAATTCCCCGGGTGAAACCGGGATATACAGCTAGTTATTTTTAAGTATAAGTAAAACTTGCAGTTTTCTATATTACTTTATTTTAATCATGGTGTGTAGATTCTTCCAAAGTTTCCATCTTTGATATGTTTAATTATCTTTTAAAATATCTGTATCGAATAATAATAATAAACAGTTGTATATTTACTTTAACATTACTTTCAGGTCACTCAGCCTCTTCAAGATAAATTAGGCATTTCGCCCTTTAAATCGTTACCTATGAGTGATTATACATCTTTATTACCTGAGCCATTATATTTCTTGTATATTCAAGCGATAGCTTATAGTGAAGCCTGTGGTATGTATTTAAATATATTTGATCCATATCTTAAAAATTAAAGTAACATATCCTCGTCACCATGCTAAAGTAACGAATGTGCAACTAAAAACCTATGCATATTCGTTAATCTAGCATGGTGATGACGATATGTAAATTGTAAATTGCTATTTTTTTATTTTATTTTTTTTTTCTGTCTATTGGTGGAAATTTAAACAGCTCAATTAATTTTCATGAAACTTTTTTTTCTGTTGTTATTGAGTCCTAAGATTGTTATCAATCTGGCATCCTAGATTAAAGTAAAAGAAAATAACATTTATATGCTTCGTTCACTATTATATTAAATAAAAAAAAAACAAAAAAAAAACTAAGAAGTGCAATGTAAGTTTTTTTAGCAATATTAAACTTTTATCCCCAATCCTGAAACGGTAAATGGATGTAATGAAATTTTATATAATTTTAATTTTATTTATCAAGAGGCTCCACATCAATTGTGGCCCCAAAATAATTATTGTGATCCTATTTAAAATTATTCTTTTCAGATAAAGACATATCAGTAGATATTAAGGGCAGTGTTTCTGAAGCTAGGCGGGTAAAATCCAATAAGTATCGGGATGAAGAGAATACTTCTGAAGAAGATAGTGAATTGGTAAAAGCATATTGATTAATTCTTAATAAAAAAAAAAAAAAAAAATAGTGCTATTTCTAAGTCTCGACACTCTAAGATGACAGCTGGTTTGAAGATTGTTTAGACTGTGAATGGAATCACTGGTAATGTTTAAACTAGTATTAGATTCAGCGACAGAGGTGTCATAACAGCACAAGGTTTTGTCTACAATGTACTGAAATAAATTTACTGTGGAAAAAAAATATTTTTACTAGGATTTGGAAAAACTTACTCTATCAAAATAAAATGTAATTGCACATGTATTGACCCAAGCATGTTGGCCATCCAAGAAATCGTATGGGCTTGTCGAATCATCGCGGAGGGTTTGATAGAGACTGGTGTACATAAATCCTAGCGTAGGATACTCAGTAACCTTAAGCACAATACTTCATGACCCACTCATCCCTGATGATGACCACACTTAGGTCAAAACTTAAAGAAGTTAAAACCGCACGAAACTTATCACTGGCCTCTTCCGAGCAGTTTGAGGTGGTTTATTTTTAGATCTGTCCACTCTAAATGATTATTCGTGTAGCTAAGGTAATTGTAAGTACTTACTAACACTTTATTGATTAAAAGTTTGGAATATCAGTTTATGCTATTATTTACATAACTTTTTCCTTTCTTTTTTTTTTTTTTTTTTTTTTTTTTTTACTACACAAATAAATATTGCCTCACCCAATATAAACTAAATATTATATTAAAAATAATTGAGGATTTGTCATCTATTTATATTTTTGGTCACATTTAGATCGTCTTGGGATTCAAGCTACAGTATGCACAATAATCTTGAACTAGCCGCTATCTTGGAGGAGTGTTTCCGAATTAGTTCTAAAATACATATTAACATCGTTGCCATTTAAGTTTAATAATGGACTTTTTTTATATATTACTTGCTTTATTGTTATATTTTTGTTATATTGATGCTTTAGGGATATTTATTACGTGGCATAACCTCACATTACAAATAGCATTATACTGATTAAACTAACAGCGGTATTGTAGATTATAAAATAAATTACTTAATGATAAATAATTCTAACCTTATGTTTAATGTATTGCTGTTTTGGAAGTAATTACATGGAGTAAATAAGTTCTGGGCTCATTTTACTCTTGCCCTTAATTTATCCTGATACTTCTTAAGTCTTTGTTATTTAAGCTGAATCAACAGTTGAGTATAGCCCTTAAACCTGTAACTAATTATTATTGTTGTTGAGCAACAATTAATAAAATAAGTTAAAAGAAAAAAAATATTGTAACAAATTAAATTAATTATGATAATCTTAATCAATCTTGATATTCAATTAAATGTTTAATTTAAGTTCATTTCATGTTATTTTCTTCTAGGAGGAAGGATCATCACCTAAAGCTAAGAAAAATTTTGAATCAAAGAGACAAAAATTATTTACTAAACACCCTCTGTCAGTCATTCTCAAAATATTACTGAAAGGTATTTCTTATTATTATTGTTTTCTTTTTATTTAAAACTGTTTACTGTTCTCATTAATTTATTCATTGGTCTCATTTGAGACCTGCATTTGTATCATGTACCAACTTTTCAAAAGAAACCAAAAATGTTTGAAATCTCTTCATAAAATCATAATTACTAGGATATGGTTTTTGTTTGTTTATTTAACATCATTTTATGCTACTGCAGCTAATTGGAGGATACTACAGTCTGAGTTCTAAATTTTGTCTGTCCAGGTATAATTAGGATAGTGATCTTTAACTAGTAGTTGACATCGCACAGGCTCAGGACCTCCATTTTACATCCTATCAAAAGGAGGGCATAGCCTAGGATGTTTTACTCCCATTGAATTATCTGCAACATTATGTTTTGTAGTTGGCAATTCTAACCACTACACCACAGTTGATTAATGGCAATAATATAAATGCTCTATAGCTAAGCTGTTTCATATTGAGATCAATTTGTATTCCGACATTATATTTTGTTATTGGCATATGCTTTTGATTGTCTTTTAAACTCAGCTTTGGGTTCAACTCATATTGAACCAAAAGTTGGCAAAGCTCCAGCCCAGCCTTATTCTTATAAATATGAGGATATAGCAGCTATGTGTTTTCAAGAGTGATTCACTTTTCTGTTTAGTGAACCATCCATCGAGGCTGTGTTAGCATTGCCTCTACAGAGTTCCAGTTTGTAGTTCACTTGATACTGATTATCTGACATACTCTATTCAATGCTTTGATTATGTATTTCAATTTAAAGACCGATTATTATTATAAGTATTACCCTAAGTCGTAATTTTATTTATTTATATTTATATCATGTTGTTCTAGAAATAATTTCCTGAATAGTTTCTTAGAAATAGTTTAACTAATGCTTAAAAATTATTTTCAGATGGAAGTAAACTTGATCTCCAATTCAATTATTATTTGAATCTTCAGATACTGACAGTTACCCCTGTTTTAAACCTGGCATCATCTATATCTTCATCTTCACAGTGAGTTTTAGCTACTATCTTTTTTCGTTTTTCTTTAGTTAGGCTTATTAACCTGTTAACCGGGCGGGACATATAAGTGCGTCCTTGAAGTATATGTTGTACCCTGGAACTGGTGGGACTTATATTTTCGTTCAACAGAGGTATTAGTCATAGATACATGTTTCCACGTGAATTTATATATGTATACATAAATAATTGTATATACATATATAAATAATAATAAAACAACATATATTTCAAGGACGTATATGCCCCGCCCAGTTAACAGGTTAAGAACATATTTAAATTCAACACTTAAGAATTACCTTTTTATAAATTAAACTACAGCAGACTCCCGATTATCCGTGGTATTGGGTGGCACGGCAACCGCGGATAAACCAATTCCACGGATAATCCGCAAAATTTTCAAAAGGTCAACAAAACAATTCAAATCAAAGCAAAATGTTTATTTATAGATATTACATACATACATATAAATAATTATGTAATTTATAAAGTAAAGACAAATTTAAAAGTTATCTAGGTTTTACATAAAAAATCTGTCACCAGTTTTTGTTTTTTCGAGGTCAAACATTTATTCTTCTCTTGAGATTTAAATTTTGTTCGTTCGTTAATGTAAATTAACAGAAATTGCTTGTTTAATAAACTTTTTTTCGCTGGTGTTTTTCGTTGTAACATTTAACTCATCTACCGCTAGAGTAAAAAAAAAATCCTGGAAAGATCGCGGATAATCCGCAAAGTGGATAATCGAGAGTTTACTGTAATTTATTTATAGAATAATGTTACCAATCCATTATATATTATTTTTTAATATTATTTTTTTTTCCAGTGGTTTGTTGAACTCCACTATGCTTCTGTCTAATTTATTTCAAGGAGATTCAGGCCTAGAAAGTCCAAATATAAAGAATTATTATCAACTCAAAAAGGTGAATAAGTTTACTTAAAAATGAAATAAAAAACTAGGTATATTGTATCACCATATTTATTTATTGATATGTACTGAAATATCTAAAAAACTTTCTGAAATCTTCGATAAATTTTTTCAAAGTGTAAATACTATAATTAATTAGTTGGCTTTAGTGGTTCAATTTAACAATGTATAATCCTGTTGGTTATTTCAATTCATTACGAATTTATCCGATATTATAAATTTTAATTTAAACTATTTAATAGTTACATCTTATAAAACAATTTTGCAAACTATGAAGTATTGTAACACTTCTGTGGGTTAACAAATATTTATTAAACAAAAATATAACAACTACAATGCCAAATGAATTATCACAACATAAACATTCGAGCAGGATACAAAAATTATAACTTTATAATACACAAAACATATGGCTTGAGCTTCACAGTCATGACCAAGTCTCAGACTTAGACTGGCCCAGTCACTCGCTCCTTATATATAGTCGTAAAAGGAACCTTCTAGAAGGTTCGAGGTCTTCCTGGGAGGTTCTAGGTCTCCGTGGAAAAGATCTAGACTCATCCACGTGCTCCAACGGTTTGTTCCGACCGATAGTTCTTTCCAACAAAAGGTCTGGGATTTTAAACCATATGTTTTTATTTGACGGTTTAAGGAATAATACTATTTTTAACATTTGATCTCTTAGCATTTTACTTTCTACTGCCAATATAATTGAATTTCAAATAACAAATGATTTTTTTTTTTTAAATTACTTTTTACAATATTTATATTGATTAAATTATCTTTTAAAACTTATTTTTATTATTTTAACAGGTTGGACTGGAAAATTTCAACATTGAAAAATATGGCGCCCCTTACGTTTGGGTTCAAAAAATGGGAGGATTAAATTTCATTTGTCTAGATGGTAAAGTTGAGCCAAAACAGGATGTTGCAAGAGCTAATATGCCAGTCATTATAAAGGAACTGAAGAGGAGGTGTCAATATCGCTTGTCACTTATCGCGCTTATGGAGGATTTTGGTAATGAATGTTTGTCATATTCGTTTCTCTGAAGAAGTTGAAGTATTCAGGATTAGTTTTTGTTCGATCCTCATATGGGGCCTTTTTCGTTTAATCCCCGTATCTATTCTGTTATAAAAGTAAAACACATGTTTATAAAAAAAAATATTTTAGTAAACAAGTTTTTAGGAAGAGACTATTGAATTATAGATGTAGAATGCAAGGCCTCAAAGTCTCGTATTATTTCAATAATTCACTTAATCATGCAGATTACATGCCAAATTTTCGCCTATTCAGGCACCTTCAGGGCTACAAGTGTATCGAAAGCAAGCTAGAAACAGACTGAAACCTTCCCATATGGAAGGAGGGCTAACAGGGAAATATACAGTGTTGCCAACATTCAAAACAAATTTAGATAACAGAAATAATAACTCAATAAGGTCTATAGAAAATTAAACACAAAATGAAAATGGAAAAGGTTCAAATAAAATAATTTAAATTTACATCTATACATATATACATACACACTCACACCCATACACACATAACAACATGCACTAGAATTATAAATATATTTGTATATACAACATATGAAAAGTAAAGGCAAATCCAGAATAAATAATTCACTATTGGTTTAAAATGTTAATAGTTTCAGCAAAAAAAAAATTGTTAAGATTTCTTGCATCAGTTTTAAAATTGACATCCTTATTAATGTTTGCAGCTATATATAGTGCTTCAAGATATTTTAATTTTTGCTCAGAATTTTCTTTATGCAAAATTACAGTTTTGTCATAATTGTAGATATGCTTTTGCTCGGAAGTGTGTTTAGCTAGGGCAGTTTTGGGTTCTTTTATTCCTTTATTTTTATTTTGGTATTCTGTGCATGAATTTTTGTGCTGATAGATTCTATTACAGAGATTTTGAGTAGTCATGCAAATATATGCATTTTGGCAATCCAGGCAATTAATTTTGTAAATTAGGTTAGAATTAAGACCAGTTGCAATTTTATCTTTGAGCAAATTTAAATTATTTTATTTGAACCTTTTCCATTTTAATTTTGTGTTTAATTTTCTATAGACCTTATTGAGTTATTATTTCTGTTATCTAAATTTGTTTGAATGTTGGCAACACTGTACATTTCCCTGTTAGCCCTCCTTCCATATGGGAAGGTTTCAGTCTGTTTCTAGCTTGCTTGCGAAACCCTTGTAGCCCTGAAGATGCCTGTATAGGCAAATATTTGGCATGTAATCTGCATGATTAAGTGAATTATTGAAATAATACGAGACTTTGAGGCCTTGCATTCTACAAACAAAATATTTATATTTATCAACTGTTACTCTAATGTCCAAAATGTCGATATGTCATTCAGGATTACCCCAAAAATATAATTGTCTTTGTTCCTATGTCTCCACGTTCACATAAAAATTTAAAGGAAGTTTCGAACCGGTGAACCACGTACCTTCTCTAATTCCAATTTCCAAACGACAACTTGCATGGTGACATCGCCATCTATAACCATTCTCTCTCTCTCTAATATAAATTCATAATCTGGTCCATATCTTTAAAATGATCATATAACATAAATAAAGCCATAATTCAAAATATACCTACTCATATTTTTAATAGCATTAATAGTATGGTTAATGTAATCACATGTACATATTTTGAACAATAAATTAGAGATGCGGGGATTAAACGAAAAAGACCCCTCATATGAGCTAATCCTGTTATGTTTTTGATTGAGGGGAGATAAAATGGATCACATTAACTGGTTGGATTTTTCTAGTTTTTCTCCTCAAAATTTTTCCAAATATGACTCATTATTCTTCAGTCCTAGTTCTGGTCTTTATTTTTTTATATATTCTTTATATAAATAAGACTATCTCATGTTTAATCCAACTATTATTGATTAATTTTTAAATAATTTTATTTGAAGAGAAAAGATTGACCACGTCTGGGAATCGAACCCAGGTCCTATAATAATGATAAGTGACTCAATTTCATCAAATATTATTGATTAGAGTTTTGAGTTATTAATACTTTTGATATTTAGGTAGTTCTACTAAGAACAATTTTTATTTGTCGAATTGTTGAATTTATGTTATTAAATTTCTTTGGGTTCAAGGAAGCATTTCAATACAGCTTTTACAAGTACCTTGCATACAACTCACACTCACATTGTGAATCGATGTTTACATTTTTTAATATCTTTTTGTCGATTGGAACTAATGTTGATATAATCTTGGACAAAAATAGAGCCCTATTCAGCTTGATGCCTCAATTGTTAAAATAAATTTAAATATTGAAAGGGTTAATAGTATAAATTTCAAATCTATAAGTTCCTGGATTATAATATATAAACTTTAATTGGAATATTCCTTCTACTACATTTATTATATTGGATTATCATTTTTTAAATGTTATATTCAAGTAATTATTCAATTATTCTCCTCATTATTCAAATTTTTTTTTTTTTTTTTTACAGAGAGAGGTTTGGTTGTGCCACCAAAAGACATGAGGTCAATCCAATTGTGTTGTTCATTAAAAAGTTGGAAGTGTTCATCTTGGTTAGAAATAAATGAAAATTCTTCGCTAAGCCATTTAAAGGATTCCCGTTTTATTTCTCCTAATGATATGTTTTTTAAAGGAACCGTTATAAGAGATGAAGGTAAAATATGTTTCAAAATCATAATTAAATGAAGGTGTTTCATTTTGTATTGTATTTTTAAATATATATTTACTAGCTGACCCATGTGAAGTATTCGCACTCTGATCTACTTAAATCCAACTTAATTAAAGTACACACCGCATATTTAGTATCATATAGTGCGTCATGGGCATAGCTGAGGGTTGAAGTAAAGAATAAGAAGAGATTAAGTAAAGAAGAGTAAAGAATAGATGTGTTTAAATTGTAGATTATTTATTATTTTGGAACATAAGTTTAAGGTATTTACACGTTTACAGTTACAATGTTTGAAGTTACAATATGGTCATCCGTGATTGTTTGTTGGTGGGTTTGTTTTACTCAGACATAGATGTCACTGAAAGAGCTGACCCTGGAAACCGCCACATACTTAAATACACATATCAATTTCGCTGAAAGCGAGTGCGCTGATTCTATGACTGAAATCGCATATTTTTGCTTGTAACTCGCAAATGACGGCGGCAACGGAAAAGTGTATACATCCATAATTTTCGTCTCAACAAACTGAAAAAAGTACATCTTCGAAAAAGCCATACGACCATAATCGAACATTAATTTTCGCTGAGAATTGCAGTTTTACGCTTACAACTCGCAAACAAAGTGGTTAATCGAGAAAATGTATATGATCAAAAATGTTCTCCTTGAAAACCTGAAAAGATTGATACCATTTAGAAACCTCCATGACTATTTTGATTTTCTCACAAAAACCGCGGCTTATAACTTGCAATCGAAGGCGAAATGAGTGATTTGCATATTTTTCCGGTGTAGCGGTTAAGGAAAGCTTTAACATGATACCTCATTCATTAAGTTGTTCATAAATTAAGGAACTTATAACATACCGACAAAAAAAAGCCTTGAGAAATTATATATATGATAAATATACAAAAAATGAATTGTTATATGTGATTATTTTACATTTTAAACCTTTTTTTTTTTTTTACAGCTAAATTAAACATGTATGTCTCTGTGAAATGTGACTATCCCTTATCACCATCTGTAATTTTCATAGAATTAGAATGGGGAAATGATAGATTGACTTCTAAAAACAATTCTGCTATCCGGGTAATTTATTTGTATTTTTTTAAAATTTAAATTCCATTTATATTTTTTATCATTTCATAATCAATAAGCTTATAATCTATAACAACAAACATTCTGATAATCATTATAAATCAATTCTTCACATATGCAGCCTTATTGTCATTCTATGAATTTTTGAATTGGTTTAAAATAAAAATGGAAGTAAAAAATATGTCATTTTGTCTTTATAATGGCAATATGTACTTCTGCATATTTGTTGAATGATTTGATAAAACGGTTCTTGAAAAAAAAAAATATTATAAATTCAGAATGATACTAATTGAACATTTTTGGTAGATTCAAGATAATTCAATCTTTTCATTTATTTAGTGATGAAAATAATTTAATTATGTTGGCATTCGTAGGATATGGAAAGAGAAGTAAATATTTATTGGAAAGAGTTGCTAACATCTCGGACAGAAGCGTCTTCATCACTAAGTTTTCAAATATTCAAAACAATGGCTTGTTTTGATATCTTATTGGAATCAGTCAATTCTGACAAATTTTCCTCAAATAAGAAGGTCATACGTCTCCATAGGTGATTTATTCATTATTTATTTTTTTAGATCTTATAATGATGTGTATAATATTTTTATTTCATTTTGATTTTTAATGCTTATTAATGTTGCATGCAAGTACATATTTATATTTTTAGAATATTATGTTTAATTTTTATATTTATTTATGATGTTATGTTTTTTGCAGGGGAAGAAATCGGTCCTTACCATTCAAATTTTTACCTGAAGACTTACTTTTTGTTCAAAGAAATTAAATGATTTATTTTTTTTAAATATGAATACTTAGGAAAAATGAACAATTTTGTAGAAAGAAAAAAACAAAACAAAAAAATACATGTCATTGTAAATTTGTACATACAACGTGTACCGTATTTCAGGCCTTGTACATACTGAAATATTTTAAATAAAATATTTATAAAATATTTATAAAATTTTTTAATACTTGTTATTTTTATTTGAACATTATTTCACTACAGTGATATTAACAAAAATCAGACAAGACAAGACAACAATCAGTTATTTGCTTGAAAACTAGTATTGGATGTGGATCTTAATAGTTTGACGAATCAGTGAGTTCATTAATTACTTGGTTAAATAATTTAACTCAGATGAGATTTATACATATTCACATCAAAAGATGTACGAAGGAATGATTTTTATCTTGTGTAGCTCTCTAAGCAATCTTTGTTGGTGTTATTGACATTTTTCAAATACTCTTAATGATTATAGTCAGCAGGCAGTTGGAATAGACTATTGAATATTGATTTCAGAAGTTATCATAATCCTAATCTGTAATAGAATTTGGAGAAAGTTTATGGAAAAGCTTTTATTATACGGAGATCTAGTGATAACAGAGATTAAAGCTTTTATGAGAGCTGTTTTTGTTTTTATGTTGACCTAAAATGTTATCTTCAGCAAATATAATCAACAATGTAAAAGAACATTGTAAGTTTTATTAGATCCTCTTGACTTATTTTCAAAACTGAATGCATTTTATTGTGTTGGCTAGAAACTTTGTTAAATGGCAACGTTTTTCATACTGTAGTACTGTTTTATCAATGGTAAACTAGATTTTATGGGAACCGAGAAATCAGGAAAACCTTATTTTAATTTTATGAGATGATCGGATAAAATTAAAGTTATGACACTCATTTAAAAAAAAAAAAAAACTGATCTATCTGTAATTAATTTCGGTTTTACAATTTCTTCTGTACTAAATGATTATAATAACTAAATATGAACATAATAGTCAATTCTCAAGGAGCTTAACCTCCTCATTGAAAGAGAATAACTGTGATAAAATTGTTTACATAAAGATCTTTGAGTCTGGATTAATATAGTATATCATTTGTTATTTATAAAAAAAAAAAATCAGGGGTGATGTTTTCACTACTTTACATCAGGGAGATGTCAAAAATGAAAGTCAGATATTCACCATCTTTAATAGTGTGATATTCTCGTTATGCATCATGAACATAATAAGCTACGAATATCAAATATATCGAATTGGTCTTTTTTTACTAAACTTCGATGATTTTTTTTTGTATGATATTAATATCATATAACATATCCCCTTAAGTTCCATAAGTTAAGTTAAAATAAGTCATGAATAATGAACTTCTGAAAATAAAGAAAAGTAGTTTGGCATTCTTAATAATTGGTATTCTATTTTAGTTTTTAGAGATATATGTATGTGGTCAGCCTCTCTGTTTGGTTACAGTTGTTGACTGTAAAAATCAATAAAATATTTGAAAAGAAAAAAAAATGCCGTTCATAAACTACATTTATACTGTACATCCTACACTGAATGACAATTGTGAGGTGCATTTGAAATGTTCTCAAGGTCGTTTCACATCATTAGGACCATCACATTGACCTAAATCTCTGCAATATAAAACAAATTTATATAGAAAACTTTTATAAACTTAAATGGAATAAAAAATATGAATGTTTAATAATTATAAAAATGTATATCTTAATGTCCCACATATTTCAAAGAAATAATTGTTAATAAAGAACTAAATATAGTAGTTGTCCCAGGTTTCATATTAAAACAAATTTAATGAGCTAGATTGTTAAGAAAAAATACCTTAAATGTAATACATTTAATAAATTAATAATATTTAATGATATCAGATGCTGGAAGAACACCAAACAGAGCTACAGTGGCTCACAATTAAAATGATGCAAGGTGTAAGTTTTGAAAAAAAACTATTTTATACCAAGCCAACATTTATTTTCAACAATCTTTGTTTACAAATATAAAGTACAAACATTAGGCGAGAATTGAGAATACTTAAAAGCTTATTTGAGATCAAATCCTAAAATTAAACTAAAACCTCATGAATAAATATACTCTTCTAAGGTCACAGTGAAAATGATGCAAAATTAAAAACATCCAAAAAATCAAAAATATTTTGAATTTGAGTACTTTGTAGGTAAGCCTTTATCTTTTATAATCTCTTTCGAACAATTGGGCATGGATTGAACAAGCTTTTCTGTTTAAGGTGGGCTTATATTGTCCCATTCTTCTTGTAGCACCTTTTTGAGATCTTCTCTGTTTGATATCTTATGTTTTGTCACTTCTGTTTCTAATTTACTCCATGAATTCTCTATGACGATTAGGTCTAGTGATTGGGGAGGTGTTTTAATAGTTTTTGGGTAAATTATATAAATTATATAAACACAATTCTCTTGCAAGATGAGAAGAATGCTTGGGGTCGTTATCACTAAAAAAGCAAAATTATTTATTATTCCAAGGTCGGTTGCACTTGCTTTAATTTTTTTTATTCAGGGCGTGACAATATAAATGTCTATCCATTGTTCCCTCGATAAAATGAAGATTTCCTACCCCCGAGGCAGCAATACACCCCCTAACTATGACATGACCACCTCCAGGTTTGATGGACGGGCGAAGATTTTTTTCATGGCGCTCTTCATTTGACTTTCTCCAGACGAAACCTCTTGCATCAGAGCCAAATAAATTAAATTTTGTTTCATTCGAATACTGAACACTTTCGGAAGTCCATGTCTTTTGTTAAACAATGCTAAGCAAAATTGATTCGAAGCTTTTTATTTTTGTCAGTGATATAAGGTTTTTGCCATGTAACTCTACCGTAGTATTGTTTTTTCTTAAGACCCTTCGAATGGTTTCAGCACATACCATTGTATTTAAATGTTTTTTAACTAATGTGGTCAACTTTGGAGCACCAAATTTTGGATTATTTGTCATTTGTCGCAAAATCCAACGTTCTTCATTACCAGTAAAAAAATGTTTTGCACTCACACTAGCTTTTCTTATTATTCTATTTTAGTTTTTAAAACTTTCAATAATATTTTTAACGGTTGCATAACTCCTATTGATAGTAGAGGCAATTTTTCGTTGTGTTTTGTCCATTTTTAAATTGCTGATCTCTATTTCTCGTTCACGAATAGTTGTTAGATTGATTACTAGTATTCATATTGTTTATTTTTGTTTCCATTGAAAGAATGAAAAGGTTAATAAACTCATTTACCCGATAATTGAAGAATACTTGTTACTTTCACTTTTTTCTAAACGGAAGTGAACGTTGCATCTTTTTCACTGTGACCTTCAATCCCTACGAGTTTCAATGAAGATTTTTTTTTCTCTTTCTATAATTGCTGTTGAGTTGATTTGATTATGTAAAGTTAATGTATGACTATGAACCATTATGGCCTCATGTGCATTGGTTTTTAAATTTTAACAAAGAGGAAGAAAATAGCATTTGAAATAAAAATATTCGTTTGCATCATTTTGACTGTGAGCCACTGTACTTTCAGAAAAAAAATGTACATGTGTTTGCATACTTAAATAAAATTTTAGTTGATTTGTCCATAAGTAGACAAATTTTTTTATCAGATATTTTATTTAATGCTGCTGCCTGGGCAATAGTTCAATCTCTGTAAAACTTTTGTATCTCATTTCCAGTGAGTTTGTTTATATCTGTTTATCAATATAGTCATTAACAAACCCTGGATACAAATTTCACAAACTGGTCTTACACAGTTACAAAAAATCCGACCTTCCATGTAATGGAACAAGAAACAAGTTTTTATGAATGGGAATTTATAACAATTTCATGAATGTGAATGGTTTTGAGGTTGATTGAAAAGATATGGCTATTAACAAAGAAAAAAAAACTTCATATGTTGGATTTTATGGATGTTATAAGCCATTTATTTTGAAAAGATTTGTAAGTAATCTAGTAATATATTTTTTACATTTAAAACTATGATAATTACATTTTCTACTCTAAACTAAATAATTTGTTAAAGCCTCAAATACGTTTTTTTATTCTCTTGGAAGTTTTTAGTTTTGGCTCTTACCTCCTTTACTTTGCCTACGTATCAATTAATGGCATACATGGTTCTTATATTCTTGTAAGTTGAATGTCTTCCAACTCCAGTGTTATAATCTAATGCTTATAATTAAAAGTTCAGAGCAGCCTTTTCTTTAGAAATATGGAAATATAAATATTCTCAATTTTCCTGTATTATATATGTGGAGATACTTTTATAGTATCTTTTATTCTAAGCTTAATTAAAATAATCTATGCTTAAGCATAAATTAAAATTTTCCTTAAATTTGATTTTGTGTACCATCCAACATTGCAAAATAAATTGCTCTATATTTAAAGGTTTTAATTTATTTTCTATCAGTTATGATATACATCTTCAGGACATTTTGAGGAAGTAACCAATCAAAAATTAAAAAATTATGATTGAGGTTTTATTGAATAGGTTCTGTATTAATTTCTAAACCATTCGATCTACTGATGCTCCTAATTAATACCAGTCACAATATTTATTTTGATTTATAAAACACAAAATAATATTTTTTAATTGAATAAAAATTACACATAATAATATGTATTTTATATTTGTATACAAGAAATCCTCTACTTAGCTTGGAGGGAGAGTGTCTGAACACCTAAAGGAAAATTAAGAACAATTAATAGTAATAAAATTTATTCCTTATGTTAAAGTTTTATTTATTTCATTGGTACCACTACTATAACTTAAGATTACTATCAATAAAATCTTGATGTTATATTGACAATAACAATTTTAAAACAGAGGCCATGTACTAGATTGTTAAAAGGTTACATCAAAAGCTTTTTATCTTAATAACAACAATTTAGTCATAATAAATTTGATTATAAAAATATTTGGTGGTGATCTATTTAAAGCCCAGCACCAATTAATATTTGTTGCCTGTCCTTCATAATTCTCCCTTGCTCACTTTCTCTCCCAAGTAATCAGTCAGTTATCAGCTAGCTGCTGGAGAGGTAGGTTGATCATTTTAGTTGTTGATTTAAAAATAAACAATTGTTAAAAGGATTTCGATGAAATTTATTTGTGATATATTCCAATTTTTAATATTATTTAAAATTGAATCAAGTATTACTTTATTTATGGTGAATAATTTGAATTTAAATAGCATCTTATTTACAGTAATAGTTACTTTGACTGTCTGGAAAGATGTTTCCTTATGAGATTAAGCCTTTAGATGATAAACTGAACAAAGAATTGCTCGAGTACTTCAAAGGCGAGAGATCTGGATTCTGTACGGTCGGTCCAGATAAGTGGTTTCTACCAATCTCATTTAAGAAGCATGCAGAGGCTTTTTACAACTTGGAATTAAAAGAAGATGATATATTTATTGTTACATTCCCCAGGACTGGTAAAAATATAGATTTATTTTACTATCTGATTATTAATTTCACTCTCTGAGTTTCTTTAGTAAATAGCTGTTATATTTATTTCAGGCACTACGATAACGCAAGAATTAATATGGATGATTAATAACAATTTTGATTATGAAAAATCATCAAAAATACCTCTTTTCACTAAGTTTCCATTCCTTGAGTAAGCGATTATTCTTTTTTATTTAAATATTTATCAGTTTATTT
Source organism: Aelia acuminata (assembly GCA_911387785.2). Taxonomy (NCBI): domain Eukaryota; kingdom Metazoa; phylum Arthropoda; class Insecta; order Hemiptera; family Pentatomidae; genus Aelia; species Aelia acuminata. The sequence continues at coordinate 29,793,912 of OU426982.1, read as the reverse complement.
AAATTTGATTTTTTGTATATTTTTTTAGTCTCGATGTTCTTATTCATGATGACTTTGGAAAGGAAATGGTCTCTAAGAATACAGATCCTGAAATTTTAGAGGTTTTAAAGTTATGGAAAACACCTGTTGATAAACTCGCTAAAAGTACTCCTTCACCTCGTCATTTCAAGACTCATATGCCATTTTCATTGCTTCCAAAAAATTTGCTCGATAAGTGTAAAGTTATTTATCTGGCAAGAAATATGAAAGATGTTGCTTTATCCTATTATTACCATAATAAACTTATTAAACTTCACGACTACACGGGAGATTTTGAAAGATATTGGAGATATTTTAAAAATGATCTAGGTAAGTTACAAAAATATTTGTACACATATTTTAAAATATATTTATATAATTATAAAGTATTGTCAAATTACAAAAAGTCAATGCCAAGAAATATTTATATATATTAAATTAAAATGCTTTTTTATAGTTGTCTACGGCCCTTATTGGAGGCATATTGAAGAAGGATGGGAAAGGAAAGAGCATCCAAACTTGATGTTCCTGTTTTATGAAGATATTATTAAGGTATTGTTTTTACTTATTTTTAAAATAGACACATATATTTATTATTCTATTCAAATAATTATTGGACAATTATTTTCAGGATATGAAAAATGTTATTAGGAATGTTGCTAAATTTCTTGGAAAGCAAGTGACAGATAGTGATGTAGATGGTCTCTATAATCATCTTCAAATAGCAAATTTCTCCAAAAATGTTCCTATTTTCGCTAAATCGAAAATAAATGGATGGCTAAATGAAACAGATGAAGGTTTTATTCGTAAAGGTATTTATATTTACTTTAATAAAAAAACATTCTGATCTATGATTTTCATTTAAATACATATTTAATTCTATAAATATAATATGCTCTACATCTGGATGAATTAAATGAAACCACAGTTTTTAAAAAATATCAATTAAATTAGCTAAAAATTATTAATTAGAGCAGTATTTGAAATTGACCCCTTGGTTGGCATTTTCCATAAGAATTGATGAATAGCTTTTTATAATCTCTTGTGCTTAAAAATATAATTCGTTTGGTATTCTGATTACCGTTTTTTAAATATCTCCAACTATTTCTTTTTGAATCAAGTATTGAAAGCTCATAATATGGTTGAAAATTATTTCAGGAGTTTATTTTTTCTTAGGCTTTTTATAGAAAAAATATTAAAAAGCTTGTTTATTGGAAGAGCTGTATACAATCCAAGTATTTACAAATAAAGTTAATTTTGCCTTTTTATGCCTAAAAATCAGTTTCTTAAACAATATGACAATTTTTTTTTTTAAGCACAGTTTATTTAAAATCTTTTTGTTCATAAGATTTTGATGATCTCATTCACTTAATTTTATTAATTGTACAAGAAATTATTGGTATTTATTTATTACAATTTTGAGTTATAATGTAAAACATAATGTAAATAATAAGAAATTAAAAATGACAGCTTTATTTATAAATTAGAAATCAGATTTCCTAATCAGTAATAATTTTTTTACTAAATTTGTACACAAAAAAAAAAATCTGATTATTAAATTTGCTTCAAAATATAAAACTGAAAACAAAAGTATTGATCTAAGTCAATTAGCAAAAACAATTAGGTATGGTTTTTAACATAAAATATTTTTTGTATTTTAAATTTTCTGATTTATGCTTAGGAGATTCGAGAGCTAAAAGTGAATTTACCGATGAAATTAAAAAAGAAGCCGAAGAATGGGAAAAAGAAAAATGCAGCAAGAATCATATTGTTTTCCCTAAAAAATCTTAATTTTTGTTTTCTTGTTTTGTTACATTTATTTTCTAATTCTATGTTAAAGTTATTTACATTTACTGAGATGTTATGCCTCTGACACGTAAAATTTGAGCTGTCCACTTTGATTAGTTACACATAAGATAACGATAAATTAATAAAATTTGATCTTTATTTCTTTTGTATTGTTAGATATTATTTGCAGTTTTATTGATTATCTTTATAAGTCATGAGAATTTACTTTTAATTCTGATTTTTTTTTCTGTTAATTACTGTAATGTAATTTTAGATTATTTGATTAGTTTGTAAGGCATATATATCATCAGTATTATTTTAATTTAGTTTTATTGTTGTTTTTTTATGAAAAATTATTTCTAAAAAATATTTTTTCAAAAATATATCTATTTTGTTATAAAATTTTAAATATTTTTTACCTGATCTCAAAGAAAAATATAAAATTTTTCAAATTTTTATATTTCAAAAGTAACCTTTATGAAAAGAAGTCATGTCCCTGCAGTAAGTAAGGCCCAGCAAGTTATTAATTAGTTATAAAAAAAAACAAAAACAAAAAAAACAAAACAATACTATTACTTTTATTTAAAAACCGTTATTTTTGAGGCTTGAGTAAAAAATTCATTCATTCATTGAGATCTGAAAAATAAAAATTCTAAAATATTCACGACCTTTCATCTAGAATTCGGAACTTAATGTAATATTGTAATTGTACTTGTAAAATGATATTGTATTTGATTTTTAAAGAAAATGTTCTCTTTGAAAGTATTTCTATGTCTTACCATAAGTATCTAATTCTGACCATCTTCTTATTGCTGATCTCTGGAAATTATTCCTCAACAAACTGATATCAAATTACATAAGAGCATCTCAATCTTCTATCCTTCAAGTACAAAAGTTTAAAAAAAGTTAGGTAGAGAATAGTCCGGGGAGGCAGTCAATAAAATACAAAATAGTATAAAACTATTTTATTGTTGCCAAAATAGTTTTATACTATTTTGTATTTTATTTACCGCCTCCCCGGACTATTCTCTACCTAATTCTATATCCGTCAACTATCATCTATCCAATTAAAAAAAGTTATTTCAATGAACCCCATTCCCTCCCAACTTCTCATGTACTATTGGGACTACACGTTTTCTAGATCTTATTTATTTAAAACCCTAACTTGCCTTTTGGCAAATACAGGATTCAGCAGAGGAAGTGAAGTATCACCGCTGCCGATATTCCCGGTTCTTCCCCGAACCTTGCCCTACTGAACCTTGCCCTACCGGGGTTTCACAAATAGCCATTTATACTTTACACGACGTTAAGCGAATAAATATATCTGACGCACCCAACGCTAGCTTATGATGAAGAAAAAATCTCCATTATCAATATATTTTATATTATCTGAAAAAAAAAAAAAAAAAAAAATAGGTGACGAATACAACGGCGCACTCTTGGGAAAAATCCAAATGAAAAGTGACACTAGCGCTACCCCCGAACACAGGCGAACAGATGAAGTACCTAGAATACCCGGTAAAGTTCATAGAGTGTAAAGGCACCTTAAGAGAGCACTTTTCATAAAGGTGCCTTCACACTCTACGAACTTTACCTTCGAACAGCCTTCACGTCGACTGTTCGGGTATTCTAGGTACTTCATCTGTTCGCCTGGGTTCGGGGGTAGCACTAGTGTCACTTATGATTTGGGTTTTTCCTAAGTGACAGGAGTTGTTTGTGATACTAGTGTAATTTGTGAAACGTTGTAATTCGTCTCCTATTTTTTTATTTTTCAGATAATATAAAATATATTGATAATGGAGATTATTTCTTTATCGTAAGCTAGCGTTGGGTGCGTCAGCCATATTGGTTCGCTTAACGTCACGTGAAGTATAAATGGCTGTTCGCTTCACGTCGGGACGGCAAGGTTCGAAGGAGAACCTGTTCGAAGGTGAGGTTCGTAGAGTGTAAAGGTACCTTAAAAATAACCAAGCTTTGTGCCTCCCCCCCTCCCCGCCCCTCCACACCCACTTTGAGATTGCTGCTTTATTGTGCCACAATATGTCTTCCTGCTACCTTCTTCAACCCTACCAGTGAAGTACAAAGTGAGCCAAAACTTTGGCAAATAATAAATAAACCACTTTACTCTTTTATTTAAACTTTTTTGTGACCGATTCCTATTCTTTTCCTCTAATTGAAAATAGTATGGTTAAGCTTGATCAGCCCACTCTTCAAAACCCTCGTATGTTTTTACTTTCACTACCTATATATGAAATATATAGTAAGTGGAAGTATTGCGATCGTGAAAAATTTCGACTTCCGGTTTTCAACAGAAATACACGTTTTGGGGCCCCCTGAATCCAAATAACCAAGTCCCGCAAAATGGTCTGTGTGTGTTTGTGTGAACAGACTAGCTCAAAAACTATAAACCGCGCGAACCTGAAATTGGGTATTTAGTGTAGGTATATGCCCGCGATGTGACAGCGAAAATTTCATCGTAATTGCTCAAAGGGAGGGAGTACTTTATTTAATAACTTTTTACGTTTTTTTCCGATTTTCTCAAAAACGGCACTAACGATTTTGATTAAACTGAGTCTTTGATGTATTAATATGCCCCAGATATGACTGTAAAAATTTGATCAAAATTGATCGACGGGAGGGGGGACTTCACTTAATAAATTTTGTATCATTTTCACATGTTTTTTTTATTTACTCAGGGAGCGGGGTAGCCCACTGGTAAGGCAGTGGACTGCTGTGCTTAAGGTCCCGAGTTCGAATCTGACATGGCTTATGATATCTTTATTATTCGCCACAGTTCGTCTCGTGGGCCGAGAGACCCTCCTGGGGCAAACCCAGCCTCTATAAAGTGGGTACCCTTAATTGAAAAATTAAGGGGAAAGAACCTGGCGGTTGAGCGTGATCACGGTCAAATCACCTCCTTGCACGTCCGCTGACCAAGAAACAGTACTCTTCCTTACATAGTACTGCACCCAAGACCCTTTATGGGTTGTAGTGGTACAGGTTTTTTTTTTTTTTTTTTTTTTTTTTTTATTTACTCAAAAACGGCTTTAACGATTTTGATCAAACTGGGTATTTGATGTATATATGTATATGCCAAAGGTGTGATAGCCAACATTTCATCAAAATTGGTCAAACGGAGGGGGCACTTTACTTCATAACTTTTTTTGCAATTTTTCCCTTTTTTTTCGATTATCTCAAAAACGGCTTTAACGATTTTCATCAAATTCGTCATGTTTAATGAAAATTAGGTGTTCTTTAATATCAGGTAAGCTTTATCATTATTAAAACGTTCTGAGGGGGCTTAAATGGGGTAGGGGCCTTTTGTTTGTTTGTTTCCTATGAAGTATCATTGTTTCTTTTTATATGGAGAAATTATCTGTCTCTCATTACGCCCAAAAATAAGAAATGGCTAAATATGAGATATGATAAAAACCAAGTAAACATATAGAGGAGAAAAAAAGAAAAGATATTCAGTCAACTTATAAAACACGTTGCGCCCACGCATGCGTAGTACGCCTTTAATGTCAGATCATTGTTCATAATTAAAGCCGTTCTGTTCATTTAATGGAAATTATTGGTTTCATGGTAACTAAATGAAATTTTCAACATGTACATAGAAAATTATAAAATCAGTCGACTTGGAATATTATGTTTGCATTGCCGAATTATCTCAAGTAAAAACTTTTATTTAATAATAAAAGAAATTAGTGTTTGTTATAGAGCAAATGAAAACAAAAATAAGAAATGAATGTGAAAAAATTTGTAACTGAATAAGAAGTGGCATTAATTTCTAATCTAAGTTGGTAAGTGAAAGTGGTATGTTGCGCGCACGCACCAGATTTTTAAGTATTAACAATGGGTAACCTCTCTTTATTTCTTTTCATAACATTATCTTTTTATTTTGTCTCCTCCTGTGCACTTATTCATTATTATTTTTTATTACCTATGCCATATCACATTTACTTGATGTATTTTGGTCAATAAATACAGTTATAAATTTCAATAAAAATTAAATTACTGAACATAGATATAAAAAACAATTCCTATTATTTAATAATAATTGTCTGTTATTTTCTGAAAGATTATTGACTATGAAACATTGTAGGCATTGTAATCAGTTTTAATTGTAAGTTATATGTTTGTGAGATAACCCTGGATTAGATCCCTCAGCAGCACGAGCCTTCTTAATATTGTTTACTTACCTTATCATCAATACTAACTCATTACGAGGGCGTCCTAAAGATTTCGTCTAGGATCGGGGGCAGGCTGGTAAACGGGGGAGGGGGGTTGAGGTATTCTGACTATGTAAAGCTCAATTAACTTTCAAATAAAGCTTTAATTTGAAAATTGGGGTATTGTGTTATATATGACTTAATACACTGGACATGGTGGCTTTCGCACAAAGCTTGTCCAGCATGGGAAGAATAATGATCCTCTTGGAGTACTCGAGACTGTCGAACGCATAGTCTTGAAATGTGCCCCTTACGAGACACTGAGGGCAAAAATGCTGAGGGAAACAGGTCTCTACGTTTTGACTGAGAGCGATTTCCCTCAGCTAAAGCCCCAAGAAAACTACCCGCTTTACGGCTAACTTTACGGAGTAAACTACCTTTACGGCCTTCGTGAGTGGGTGGAAAACGTTTGCAGGTCCCACGCATTTCTCGTTGGGCAGGAGAGGAGGTCCTACACCAGGAAGAGCATCAGACAGAACAGCGGCAGAAGAGAACGGCGATTAAATAGGAAGAGCAAGCTGCGTGCACAGCTCATGAAAAATGCTGTTATTACTTTCACTTACCTATATATGAAATATATAGTAAGTGGAAGTATCGCGATCGTGAAAAATTTCGACTTCCTTCCTTAGTGTTTGTTATACAGCAAATGAAAACGAAAATAAGAAATCAATGTGGAAAAATGTGAATCTTAGAGAAGTGGCATTAACACAACGCATTAATTTCTAATCTAAGTAAGTTGGTAAGTGAAAGTTGTGTGTTGCGCGCACGCACCAGATTTTTGTTTTACTAGCAGCTGTTGGCAGCTACCCAGGAATGGATTGCATCAACTGCCAAAACCCGTGAGAAGTGGGTGGAAGTAACTGAGTGAGAAGTGGCATTTACACAACGCATTAATTTCTAATCTAAGTTGGTAAGTGAAAGTTGTGTGTGTTTCGCGCACGCACCACATTTTTATTTTTACTTTCACTTACCTATATATGAAATATATAGTAAGTGGAAGTATTGCGATCGTGAAAATTTTCGACTTCCGGTTTTCAACGGAAATACACGTTTTGGGGTCCCCTGAGTCAAAATAACCAAGTCCCGCGAAATGGTCTGTGTGTGTGTGTGTCTGTGTGTGTGTGTGTGTGTGTGTGTGTGTGTGTGTGTATGTGAACAGACTAGCTCAAAAACTATAAACCGTGAGAACCTGAAATTGGGTATTTAGTGTATAGATATGCCCGCGATGTGACAGCAAAAATTTCATCAAATTTGCTGAAAGGGAGGGGGTACTTTATTTAATAACTTTTTACGTTTTTTTCGATTTTCTCAAAAACGGCTCTAACGATTTTGATTAAACTGAGTATTTGATCTATTTATATGCCTGAAATATGACTGTAAAAATTTCATCATAATTGATCAACCGGAGGGGGGACTTTACTTAATAAATTGTGTATCATTTTCACGTGTTTTTTTTATTTACTCAAAAACGGTTTTAACGATTTTGATCAAACTTGGTATTTGATGTATTTATATGCCCGAGATATGACTGTAAAAATTTCATCTAAATTTATCTACGGGAGGGGGGACTTTACTTAGTAAATTTTGTATCATTTTCACGTGTTTTTTTATTTACTCAAAAACGGTTTTAACAATTTTGATCAAACTTGGTATTTGATGTATTTATATGCCCGAGATATGACTGTAAAAATTTCATCAAAATTTATCTACGGGAGGGGGGACTTTACTTAATAAATTTTGTATCATTTTCACGTGTTTTTTTTATTTACTCAAAAACGGTTTTAACAATTTTGATCAAACTTGGTATTTGATGTATTTATATGCCCGAGATATGACTGTAAAAATTTCATCAAAATTTATCTACGGGAGGGGGGACTTTACTTAATAAATTTTGTATCATTTTCACGGGGTTTTTTTATTTACTCAAAAACGGCTTTAACGATTAAAAAAAAAAAGATATGAATGTAGAAAAATGTGTGACTTTGGGAAATGATATTTAGCAAAACACGTCAATTTCTAATCTAAGTAAGTTGGTAAGTGAAAGTTGTGTGTTGCGCGCACGCACCAGATTTTTTAAATATAAATGGTAAACAGTGGTTGGTGCTGCTGAAAACGATCAGATCGTAAACATGAGAGTAAACAAACTATTTTCAGAGATCAACGAAAACGGAGCAGGATGGGACTAAATAGTTATAGGTTTCATAACTCTCGTAAAAGTTGATTCTTTAACACTCATCTTCAAAGCCGATTGCATTATTTACGCTTGCCTTGCTGAGACATATTGTAGAAGTATATTTCACTTTATAAAATATGGTAGATATGAAACCATACAGAAAAAAAATAGGGAATATTGGCAGCGGTGATACTGCTCTTCTGCTGCTGAATCCTGTATTTGCCAAATGGTTAGTTAGGTTTTTAAGTAAATAGGATATAGAAAACCTATAGATAGTATAAGAGAGGTTGGGAGGTGCTAATTAAAATAGTGTCGCCACCTTTCTATACTAAGCTATCTTTTCATATTTAAAATACAAAGCTGAAATCTAGTTAAAAAAAAAAGAATTATGTTATTGAAAAAAAAAAGCTGAAGAAAAATCGATTTCTACTCTCTGATGAACTCACTGCTTTGGTAAGATTTCAAAAGCGTAATATTGATTCTAATGCACTTTTAAAAATTGTACAGAATTAAGTGATTATACGAACTTGGTTAACATTTTTAAATAATCTGTCTTATTTATTTATAAACAAAATAAAAGGAAGAAAATTTTCCTTCGCCATTTAAGTCTCATCAGAACATTGCTATGATGATAGAACCTACTTGATATTAAAGAATAGTTGATTCTCACTAAACCTGACGAATTTATCAAAATCGTTTGAGCTGCTTTTTAGTAAATCGTAAAAAACCAAAAAATGTGATAAAATCTATTATATAAAGTGCCCCCTCCATTTATTCAATTTTCATGAAATCATTGTTCTCACATCGCGGGCATATAACTTCCTAAAATTTCTAATTTCAGGTTCTTACTGTTTATAGGCGAGCGCAAGCGACGGTGCTGCTTCTTTCAGGAACTAGAGAAACGGGGATAGAATCCGGGCCATTACCTGGGATTCATAGGGTTTTTTGGCGTTTTTAATTTATTTTTCCATAATTAAAACCCGATTGAGCAAAAAAGTATTTGAAAAATGTCTAATAGGTATTGCTCAGTCCCTCAGTGTTCAATTAGAAAATCAAGAGACGTGTAATTCCATTTATTTCCAAAAAATAAAAAGCTTCTTAAAGGGGGGATTGTAAAATTAAGAATAGATAAGCCTGTTTCGAAACATATGACGATATGTAGTCTTCATTTAAAAGAAAGTGACTATGTTTATTCAGGTAAATATTAGTATTTGACATTTTATTATTCGAAAATGCTAGTTTTATGCAAATAACATTGGGACCATAGTGTCATAGATTTGTTTTTCTTTTTTAATTTTCCCCATTTTTGTATTACATCCGTTGTGCTTAATTGTTCCAAGTTTTCAATGCGATGCTTGAAAGTTTTGACATATAAATAAATAATATGACAAAGAAACTAAGCTGTCATGAGAATGACAGCTGCTATAACAATGATTGTATGAATAGGTAATTAATGTTATTACTAACCGAAAAACGGAGATTAAAGTTGCAATGATGTGTTTGCATTTACCAGAATTACCAGCTTTACACGAAAGTTGCTTATTATTATTAATAAATTTGATTTCCACTTTTATTTGATGGGGCAGTCCTTTAAGATTGCTTGTTTGAAGGCACAAGGCTTGTAAAATGACTGTTTTTTTACTTATAGATATTATTCCACATGTAATTATGTGGTTTGCATCAAGGATAGCCTGCCCTTCAATTAATGGTCTCTTAAAATCACCAATTATCTCTATCACATCAACTACATCTATCCCCGTTCCTTCCGACATTTTGTAAAACTACTAGCGCACCCTATAGTCGATTGCGCCCGCCTATCGCTTTTGAGCTAGTCTGTTCCCACACACACACAAAATATTTCGCGGGACTTTGTTATTTTGCCTTAGGATCGGATTTTCGGTTTCAGTCGAAATTGTTCACGATCTTAATTCTTTCCCTGATATATAATTCATATTTAGGTAAATGAAAAGGAAATTCGTGAAAATATCACAATAGCACGATAAAATTCTATGGACTCGATAGCCCTGATGGAAGACCTGAATTTCGGGTCGAAACGTTTATTGCACACATAGTGTTGTTTTATTTGACCTCATCCCCATTTCTACTAACCCTTTTTCATCACATAAACTTCTACCGTCAACCATCTACCTTCACTATATAGGCAAAAATTGATTTTTTTAAAATTAGAAATAATATTAATACGGATTGTTTTTAGTATAATCAAATAAGTAAAAGACATTTATGGTTATGTCCACTCCATAGTACTCTGTGGACGAAAGACAATAGTGATACGGCGTAATGTTACAAGAGTGGTTCAACACAGGGGCGGATCTAGCACGAAATTTTGGGGGAAGGGGGTCGTGATCCCCCTGTCTCATAATCACGTGACTGGCAGCACCGTTTTTTAATGAGATTATCACCTTGTATTAAGAAGTAATGCGACCTAAACATCAAAAGTGTTATGTTTAGGCCACAGTAACTATCAGGTCATCCCATAAGTAATGTACGTTTTTAATGGCGTGCTATAAGGTATAGGATAAAATCAATGAAACGCGTTCAATCTAAAATGTATTTACCATCTTGTTGCATAGCAGTTTGCAATCTTGAAACCAAATTTTGAATGCCTCTCCTGAAAAAATCCTTTGGTTTTGATTTAAAGAAAGCTATTACCTCTGATGAGTTTTGGAGACTGCGGAAAAGGTGATATTCCGAAGTCGCAATAATTTCCTATCCAAAGTCCTTTAATTTTTCCAATGTTTGTTTTGCAACATGGGGCCTCGCATTGTCATGATGGAATAACATTCCGCGTCTATTGATAAGCGATGGACGTTTCTCCTCAATTGCTCTCTTCAATCGGTCCAGCTGATCACAGTACAGATCTTTAGTGATAGTTTGGTTAAGATCAAGGAATTCATGATGAAGGATTCCTTCCATATCCCACCATACAGACATCATCATTTTTTTCGGATGAAGTCCTTCGCTCGCTTTTGTCCTAGGTGTTTCTCCAGGTCCTAACCAATGCCGCGACCGTCTAACTTTCCGAGAGAAAATCCACTTTTCATCTCCAATTACTATCCTCCTTAGTCAAATTCCCAAAGCATAACATGGCGCAAGTGGTATTTTGGGAGAACCATTTCAAATGAAATTTCAGCACAGAATAAATAAGTTTCACCAACCATAACATCATAAATAGAAGTGTATTTAATGCTATAATAAACAAAAAATGTAAACAAAAATAAATTGAAAAGGAGGGATTAGTAATGTAAACATAGACAAACAAAAAACCGACATTACTTATGGGATGACCTGATACTTACTTGCATTATTCGCTTAAAAATACAAACAAATTGAAAAGTCAAAATATTTGGGAGGTCTTAACCCCCTGTGACCCCCCCCCCCTGGATCCGCCAAAAACCAAGGGCGTCCACACGATTTCGGCTATTGGGAGCAGGCTCGTAAAATTTTCGTTTGGGGGGGGGCAGGCAGATAAAAATTCTTATGCCTGGGGGAAGGGTTTGGTGTATTTTGACCTTTTTAGTCTTCATAAATTTTTCAAATAAAACTTATTGAAATTTGAAAGTTAAAATATATGTTTATATAATGATTTTAAAACGTAATAAATGAATACGAATTTATTAATTTGTAGTTTTTGGATGTCAAAATATCCTGGGGGACAATATCTTATCACTAGAGCTCGGATTCCCAAGCAATTGCATCTTCTTTATTCGTAAGTCAGAATAGAGCGAACTCAAGTTACTTATCCGAATCAACGATTAGTTGATTGCACGTTTAGGGGTTTATTGCACGAAATTGCACGTTTTGAAATTTTTTTGCACGAAATTGCATCATTTGATATTTTGAAAAAGAAAAAAAAAATATTACAAATTGTAATTTTCTTAAATACACATCAAAACAATAGTGGAAAAATAAATGTGAATATCAAAGGAAAAAAATAACGGGAACTTGGGAGATGTAAACAAACACAAACCTCCAATTTCCAAAAACTGAGGGTTCAGTAATTCCTGTATGTTTACATTTGATTTCTTAATTCTCATTGTTCTGTTAGTATCAAACTAGCTTCTGTCGAGTATATTGTTACTAAATATGCCAAAAATTGGAGCAAGTGTCTTCGAAAATTGCGGGATGGATTGAAAAATATTCTGAACTCGATAGGGATGGCAGTGCAGTGCTTTGTATATCTAGTGATAAAAATATTGGATGTGAGAGGAAATCACGAATTGATACCCACTGTAGCACAAGTAAGTACCTTGGGTGGCGGGATGGCCGAGTGGCTAAACGCGTTAGAAAATACGCGTTGCCACTGACAAACGGACAGATGACTCGGCATTAATCCCCCACCCTCTCCCCTGACCCGGGAAACCCCGTATAGCCTAAACGGCGAGGAAGGGGTGGACCCAAAAAAAAAAAAAAAAGTAAGTACCTACTTTTGTTTAGCCCCAGAACGGTAACAGGGGTAGTGCGTGTTATCAGACCATCGGCGGATCCGGGAGTGGGGGCTGTGGGGCTGCAACCCCCTCCTTTTAGGATTGCAGCCCCCCTTTACAATTGGCTGGATCCGCCCATGTACCAATGACTGATTTAAAAATAAGCCTAAGCACCGGATATTGCATGTTGTGATTCGATCATTTGAGTAGTATTTTCCTTTTTCAAGATCTTCCTATTTCAAATATATGTAATTACAGCCCAGATGCGAGTATTTTACTCTTTATTTCAAATATGGATTTTACTATTTTAAGTAAATATTTTATGTTTAGATTTTTTTTATCGGAGATATTTTCAAAAATAGATCAATAGTGTTATACAAAAGGTCCAAAATTCAGTTATTTTACCAAAATGTATACTAAAAACAATAGTATGAAAATAATTTGTAAACATAAGAGTTTCTATTTCAATTTACTCTCCTACTTCCTCCTCTACTTATTTTGTTCCAAAGTAGCTATTTTCAGTTCACAAAAATAATTTAATACCTGATTTTTAAGCAATCCATTTTTATTGCATGTTTTTGCAAGTTTTGAAGTTTTTAATGCACGTTTTGAAGTTTCTATTGCACGTTTTCAAATTTTTACTGCACGGAATTCCGAGATTTACTTACATATCACCTTCATCTACACGACCCTTCATTTACACCGTTATATTATTTACTGCAGTTAATTACTAGTTGTGTGATAAGAGTATTAAGAATAACATAAAAAACAATTTGTGACGCAACTAGTCAATTCAGAATTGTTTAGAACAAGAAACTTTTTATTATTGGTTATATTGCTTTTAGTTTTAGGGAGGGACAAGCCTTTCTGTTCGGCATTGCGTAATTTTATAAAGAATGAGGAAACAAACGGGCCTTTGTTAAAAAACGCATTTTCTCAAGGATATAAATAAAAATGGCGTGAAACTGGACAATGAGACTCCCGCGAGCTGTCTGTTTTTATTTTCTTCTGTTTGTTAATTTAAAAAAGATATAACTGGTATCGATTGGAATGTGAATACACAATCGTACGGCGAAGGCTGAGTATGTTAATCAGTTGTTTGTTATTCGACATTTTAATGATTTGAATATGAACAGATTAGAATAAAATCAACCACTGCGTCTGTTATGTGAATTATACCTATATCAATTCATAGACCTGCATTAGGGTGACAAAACGTTAATTCCCTAAAAATAACTGTCACATTCAAAATTATATATACTTAACATACAAATACAAATTTTTACTTTCACTTACGTATATATGAAGTATGTATATACCTAGGAAGGGAAAGGGTTGCGTTCGTGAAAAATTTCGACTCCGGTTTTCAATGGAAATATGTACACGTTTTGGGGTACTCAAATAACCAAGTCCCGCGAAATGGTCTGTGTGTGTAAGTGTTTGTAAACAGACTGACTCAGGTTTGTCGTACGAAAGTGAAATTAAGTATTTGAGGTGGGTATATGCCCGTGATGTGACAGCTATTAAAAAATCTTCCGACAAAGTATCTTTAATTTTATTAAATAAATACATTCCTTAATTATCCCTATTAACATGAAAAGGACATTCCTTCAATTCAGTACAGAACCCGATTGATATTTTTATAATTCAGTATTCATTAATGGTACACTGTATGAAGCAAAGTTGGGCATATTTATATTTATAAATACGAATACAAATTTATTTTTATCTTAATTTTAATGTGAATATGAATAGAAATTTATGTACATTACAATATTTGTGAATACCAATACAAATAAATTTTTATTCACAAATTTTTCTGTAAACGTAATTAAATTCACAGGGAAAATTGTGAATTTTCACAAAAAATGTGAACATTTATAACTAAGTCTGTGAATTCGGCCATATTTACAAATAAAGATGCGAATACGGAAAAATTCACAAGATGAGTTGTGAATTTCTACTTAATTATTTATTTCTGAATATATTTATAAATTTCTTTTCGGATTTCTCCATATTGCTTTACATTATTGAGTGAACCCTTTTTTTGGAAATAACACCAGCACATAATAAATTACCTGATACCGATTAATTTCGACATCCGGTTATTTGGGATGCTGATAATGAAAATAATATCGAAGATTACTGGCTCTAATATAGATCTAATACAACTTACTCTAACATCGATGTAATTGATGTTTGGGTCAGCTAATGGATTATCCGTGGTGCTGATTATTAAAATGCCATCGATTTTAAGATACTGCCTTCAGGTATCGATTTATTACAACATGCGCAATATAATCAATGTTTGGGTCAGCTTATGAGTTATCCGAGATGTTGATTATGAAAATGATATGGATTTGGAAATTCCGTTGTCAAGTATCGATTTATTAGAACATGCGCGATATAATCGATGTTGGGATGTTTTTTTAGGTTATTGGAGGTGCTGAATATGAAAATGGTATCGATTTTGTGATTCCATCGTCAGGTATCGATTTATTACAACATGCGCGATATAAACGAAAATGTGGTAGGTTTTTTGGGTTTTTGGAGGTGCTGATTTTGACAATGATATCGATTTTGGGTCTCCATCGTTAGGTATCGATTTATTAAAAAATGAGCGATATAAACGAAAATGAGGTCGACTTTAAGGTTTTCGGAGGTGGTGATTCTGAAAATGATATCGATTTTGTGATTCCATCGTCAGGAATCGATTTATTACAACATGCGCGATATAAACAAAAATGTGATATAAACAATTGATACCTTTTTTGAACACTACCGAAAAACTAATATAAAATCCTGATATCGATTATACCAAGTTATTTGTTAAAATTCAATACCTGACAACGAAATCTCAAAATCAATATCATTTTCATAATCAGCACCTCCGATAACCTAAAAGAACACCCTAACATCGATTATATCGCTTAAGTTGTAATAAATCGATATCTTACGACGCAATCTCAAAATCGATCTTAAAATGGATTTTAAATAACTAATTTCCACTATGTTACTTGATGAACTTTAAAAAAGAATTCCATGGTTTCACATAATATGTTGAAATAATTTGACTTTTCAAGTTGTCGTGAAACACATTTTATTCTGTGTACATTACAAAGATAATCTAAATATTCATGCATGTTAATATATTATCTATGTCATTATAAATTTAAAAAAGACATTTAAATAATGTATTTATTCATTTTATTGAATACTGTACAAACTTTTAATTTAAATACAATATCTAGAATGTTCTTGATTTCCCGAAATATTTCCTCTAATATTCCTTCGTAATTACTTTAGCCGAACAATTGTTCTACAACTGGATTTTTCAAAATTACAACTTTCAACGTACAACGTATGATTTCTATCATTTTAGACAGCTGTTGGGAAATGTATGGGAAACTCTGACCCCCAAGGAGGGCGCGATAAAGGGTTTGGGGGGCTTACGCTTATGTATGCTTTATTTACATGTTATAATAAGATTGTTTCCATTGGAATAAGCTTTGTACCATTTAACTTAAATAATAATTACCAATGAGAGTAAAAGATTTTGTAAATACTGTAAAGTTATATACATATATGGAGGGGGGGTACATATACGACTTGTACTGTCAATAAACAAAATTGACCAATTTATTTTTCATTTGAATATATGATTTTTCAGAAATTTGAATTGAATATCTGATATAAATTCCATTAATGCGGTTTTCCTTTACCGGTTATCTAAATATTTATTCTACTTTTTATTTATTGATTATTTAAATTTAATATTATTATTTTATTCTTTCAACAACTCTTAGTTTAATATTTTTTATTTAAAATAAAATCAAATGTAATTTTAATCTCTGATTCTTCAACCTGTCTATTATATATCAGTTATTATACATTGCTTACTAGTGACCGTAGTTTCGGTTTTGGTTTCGGCTTCCATACTAACGAATACTAATTACGAATACTATTCGTTCTTTACCTTGTGTGTTAAGATCCTTTTTGTGCTTTTACTTTTCTCCTTATTAATAATGAAATTTGATTTATAAAAAGATAAAATTAACACTAAATAAGAATATATATTCTAAATACTTAAACTTAAATCAATACTTGGAGAAACCCAACATGTTCACAGAGTCTAATCAAAAGAGAAAAAAATATTGTAGTCAGTAACCTTATCATAAAAAGTGGGGTTCAAGTTGCATCAAATGGTTGTAGTAGGTTTTGTTCTTTGTTCTTGTATAGAATGAGACTCAGATACAAAAAGTAAATTTTCGACCTTGGCAGACCCTCTCTCCTCCGGATCACCAATAACATCCCAAAAAATTGTTTCCGTTTTGACCAAGAAGAAGCATCTTATCGAAAAAAAGCGAGATATTTATGCATTTTTAAACCAGATTATATCCGCTAACATTTGAAACAATAACTGACCCAGTTGACTAACTAGCCCCTGAGATGCAGCTTTACGTATTCAATAGGCCGTAATTTTGTATTCCACCGGCTTTATTATGGCAAATATTTACTACATTATTTATTATTTAGATATCACAATATGAATTTTTATTATTAGCAGTCTGTTACGTCATGATTATTTCAACTTTTAGGGCTGCACTATTTATAATCTAATATCCCGCGAACCAGTCGTACTATAAGAAGTTCGATCCTATAACCTAATTAGTCCACCTGTCTTACCACTCTACTACACCAAGCCTACATATTGTATGAATAATTGAGTTAAATTACTATCATTTTATAAGATTGCATTGATATTATTGTTAAAATAGACATATTAAAGATTTAATGCTAAATTTCTATGTATTCCAATATAAAAAAAAAAAAAAAAATTGTTTCGTTGCAGAAATGGCCCAAAAAAAAGTTATATATTCTCTTCTTATAAACTCCTTATCCACAAATCATTCTCGCTAATTCATGTGTGACCGTACTTCTTCAACTAATCTCAGTAATCCATTCAAGGTTATTAAAAGAAGATGGCTACTGTATTTTCTTATATAAAAATAGATTTAGCGTTTTAATAAGCAAGTTTTTCTCCAAACGTCAGCAATACCATATTAAATCTAAATGAACATATTGTATCACTAATGTGGGTTTAAAATAATTTTTATTTACGAAAAATTATAATTATCAATGGTAGACAAACAATAAAAGCTGAAATTATTAACACGGTTACAGAAAGTAACTACTAGTGACACAAAAGTACCCATATGCTTCGATGTATAGAGCGAGACTAAGCCCCTAGTTCATTGCTTCTTATATTTAGTCCAAAATCGTTCCAGAAGGGCGAGGAACAATATGTAGCTGTTCCAACAAAAAGTTTAGAACTCTTTTAAATGTAACAGACAAATTCATATGATTTTGTTTTACGTAACAATAGAGTAACACTAATGAGGGTTAAACAATTTTTATTAAGCGAAAATAATCAATATATATTATAAAGCAAAGTGTACAATGTGCGTGCCGATAAGGCTCATAAACGAATCAATATACGATCAAGAAAATTATGTCATACTGAAGCTTTATAATCCCTGACGGGGAAGAAGGTTTCTGTTTTTCTCTTAAGGGCGTAAAATTCAAGGGAAAAGGGCTGCAATTTTAAGCCTCTCGCACCATGTAATTAGCTTACCTGAAAATAACATACGAGTTTATGAATGAAAAATTTGGTTCGAGCTGCAGACTACCAGGAAGCGCTAGGGGGCGTTTCACTCAATGTTTATTGTTCATTCATTCAGTTTATTTTTTCAACTATTCTTTTTAAATTACTAAAAAATCAAGCGAAAATAATTAGTTTCTCCTTTGATTTCAAAATAAAATAGTGATTTTACGTCTCTGCAATCTATTAGAACCGACTGGATACCTTACAAAATTAATTTTCTCATAAGAAGGCTATTTGATCTACACATTACATTGAATCAATATATAATATATACTTTAGTAAATTTAATGCAATATGAGTGAACATTCCTTAGAAGTATATTGAGCGAATAAAAACAGACATAAAAAAAAAAAATCTGGTGCGTGCGCGCAACACACAACTTTCACTTACCAACTTACTTAGATTAGAAATTGACGTGTTTTGCTAATTATCATTTCCCAAAGTTACAAATTTTTCTACATTCATATCTTATTTTTGTTAATCGTTAAAGCCGTTTTTGAGTAAATAAAAAACCCCGTGAAAATGATACAAAATTTATTAAGTAAAGTCCCCCCTTCGGTTGATCAATTTTGATGAAATGTTAGCTATCACATATTTGGCATATACATACATCAAATACCCAGTTTGGTCACAATCGTGAAAGCCGTTTTTGAGTAAATAAAAAAAGCACGTAAAAATTATACAAAATTTATTAAGTAAAGTGCCCCCTGCGGTTGATCAATTTTGATGAAATTTTTACAGACTTATCTCGGGCATATAAATAGATCAAATACTAAGTTTAATCAAAATCGTTAGAGCCGTTTTTGATAAAATCAAACAAACACGTGAAAATGATACAAAATTTATTAAGTAAAGTCCCCCCTCCCGTAGATCAATTTTGATGAAATTTTTACAGTCATATCTCGGGCATATAAATACATCAAATACCAAGTTTGATCAAAATCGTTAAAACCGTTTTTGAGTAAATAAAAAAAACATGTGAAAATGGTACAAAATTTATTAAGTAAAGTCCCCCCTCCCGTAGATCAATTTTGATGAAATCTTTACAGTCACATCTCGGGCATATAAATACATCAAATACCAAGTTTGATCAAAATCGTTAAAACCGTTTTTGAGTAAATAAAAAAAACACGTGATAATGATACAAAATTTATTAAGTAAAGTCCCCCCTCCGGTTAATCAATTTTGATGAAATTTTTACAGTCATATTTCAGGCATATAAATCGATCAAATACTCAGTTTAATCAAAATCGTTAGAGCCACACACACAAACACACACACACACACACACACACACACACACACACACACACACACACACACACACACACACACACACCACACACACACAACACACACACACACACACACACACACACACACACACACACACACACACACACACACACACACCCACACACACACACACACCACACACACCCACACACACACACACACACACACACACACACACACACACACACACACATCACACACACACACACACACACAAACACAACACACACACACACACACACACACACACACACACCACACACACACAACACACACCACACACACTGTTGGCTAATGTAGCCAGTTCCACGCTGCTATACGCGGTACCGATATGGGTTAATGCCTTTCACGTACAGTCATATGCCCGTAAAGCTATCAGTATGCATCGAAGAAATGCACTGCGGGTTGCTCGAGCGTTTCGCACTGTTTCCTATGATGCTGCGTGTGTCATAGCTGATATGCCTCCGATTGATCTTCTGGCGGAGGAACGCAATCGAATTTACCATGGAAGACGTGGACAGCCCAATGCTCACTGGCCTACGGTAGATAAAGAAGAGAGAAGGAAAACTGTGGAAAGCTGGCAAAGGCGATGGGATTCATCATCTTCCGGAAGATGGACCCACAAGATGATTCCCGACATATCAATATGGATCGCCCGCAAACATGGAGAGGTTGACTATTATCTCACCCAACTGCTCACCGGACATGGCTGCTTCAGAGCCTATCTAGCCAGATTGATGCTAGAAAAGGAAGCTTTGTGCATTTGTGGCCTCGCCGACGAAACGGTGGAACATGTTTTCTTTTGTTGCAGGAGATTAGCCAAAGAGAAGGAGCAGCTTGATGTGATTCTGGGGAAGAAGTCTACCCCGGAAAACTTAGTTTCGTTGATGCTGATCAAGCAGGAGAATTGGAGGGCTGTTACAGACTATGCCGCGAAAATCGGCAGGTCCCTTAGAGCCCAGGAGAGGGAAAGGAGAGGCCAAGCAATGGCATGATAAAGAAATAAAGAAGTAGGCACTTAGCCACTCGGCCCCCCGTGAAGTAATGCCTGACAGCGGTTCCGTGGGTGGCATTGAAGAATAGGGAGGTGGTTTTTTAGTGAGTAGGAATCTCACACTGTTGTGGACTTATAGTCGCACAGCGTCTTATGTAAGATTTTTCCCCTACCCAGAAAAAAAAAAAAAAAAAAAAAAAAAACACACACACAGACACACACACAGACCATTTCGCGGGACTTGGTCATTTCGACTCAGGGGACCCCAAAACGTTTATTTCCGTTGAAAACCGGAAGTCGAATTTTTTCACGATCGCAATACTTCCACTTACTATATATTTCATATATAGGTAAGTGAAAGTAAAAGAAGAGATAAATTGACTACATATATATATCGAAAATAAAAAGTGTTCTTATTGTATGTAATTATGAAAAAGAAGTTGGTTTTATTACTATGTATGATAAGTATTCCAGTTGACAAAATGACTAACTCCAATTACACCATTTTTTCAATAAGATTTTATCACCCCTCATAGCTCAGGATAAAAAGAAATATGGTGAAATAATTGTGACTTTATGAAATTTTGGTTTTCACTTTGTGATATCAGTAAGATTCGCGATCTGCAGAGTCCGCCCAAATTACGGGGGGTATCTTAAGGGAGGTTGAAATGGAAGAATGGTCTTTAAAAAAAGTTTCTATGAATCTTCGATAGTTGCTATACTTCTGGATATAATAGGACCATCACAGTAGTAGGCGCTTAGGTTGTACTGGAAATATAACTTTTTTAACTAATAGATTTATTATCTAATAACTTATAATCTACTGATTGCTTGGAATGGGCTTATAGGATTCAGAATCACAGAAACCATCAAAAACGATGCAAAATTGATTGTTCATTCACTATTTTCAACCTCCCTCTAAAGTATATTGGGTTCCTTATTTGGGCGGACTCTGCAGATCTTGAATTTTAATATTGATACCAAGTTAAAACCGAAGTTTTAATTTTTAATTGAATTGAAACCGAAATTCAATTTTGTTCTATATTTCTTTTAATTTTAAAGTTTTTCTGTTATTAAAACTACCACACAACTATCGGAGCAAAGCCGGGCACGTTAGCTAGTAATTTAAAATGCCAGACAAACAATGAAAACACACTTAATTAACACTGTTACAAAAAGTATCAATTTGTAACGATATAGTAACACAAATTTAACCAAATAACTTGAGCTTCAGAACATCGTAGTCACAAACATTTAGTAGAACAGTTTGTTCCAACAAGTCTAGAACTATTTAAAATGATATTTTTTGTGTTTAGTTTTGTTTCACGTTACAATATTATATTTTTTTTATGCTTTTAATAATGGTTTAGATTTATAAACTTCATCTTTCTTTTTTTTAGTGCTGTGTATATATATATATATATATATATATATATATATATATATATAAGCAAGCAAAGTAAGCAGTTGGCAATGCAACTCCTACTTAACACATCGATGGCCTCCCATGATAATTAACTTAATTGCTTTTGTTTTGTTTTTGCCCATTTTTTTCTTTTATTGCGAAAGAAATCTTCTCACTAATTAGCGGAAATTTTCTGATGAAGTTCAATGTGGATATTTGCTTATGTTGAAGCCATATATCAATGGGATAAGTTTCCAATCAAATAAAAGAAAAAATTGAGTATATGTACATAAATAAAAACAGAACAATCAAGAGATTCTGAAACATGTTATTTATTATATTAATTTATAATAAATTGAAAGTTATTTATGTTGGAAAAAAAAAAAAAAAAACATTTTATCAATTACGACTCTCTTTAACACAGATAGTGTTAATTGGTAATAATGGGTTTTCATGGAGTTATAATTAACAAAGGCAATGATTTTCGAAAACAACCTACTAATTTAATATTCAATCCGTGCTAAGCGTTCATCCTCCATTATACGTATCTGATGCAAATTGCAAGGTTAAGGGAATGAGTTATACTTTATTCAATAGGCTACTACTCATTCGCTGCTACTCGTGACCATTGTGGACAAATAAACTATAATAAATTTCTGTAAGTTCCTTTTAATGTAAAAGACACTTTCCACACGACTAGCATGGAATATAAAGCACAAAATACACATTATCCTCATTTTAACCTAGGTTTGTTCTATCAATTCAGTCCTGGATTGAATGTCACGCACCATACTCTTTTGATTCCTATTTTAATTGGTTGGTTTTATCGTTCGAAATATTACAACGTATTGTTTTAATATTAGTGACCGACCGAAGTCTTGGTTTCGGCCAGTGCCGGTGTCGGCCGAAACTATCGTTTACGGGGGTCACCTATGGTGTAGTGGTTAGCATGACAACCTACTATACTAAAGGTCGCGGGTTCGCGTCCCGAGGAGACCCTAGGATTTTTAATGGGAGTAAAAGATCCTTGGCTATACCGTCCCTCGGATAGGACGTGAAATGGAGATCCGAGCCAGTACGATGTCAGGTACTCGTTAAAGATCCCTATCCAAATTATACCTGGATAGGCAAAATTTAGGACTCCCACTGTAACGTCGTCCGATTAGCCTTAATAGCCTAAAGGGACGTCAAACAAACAAACAATCTAGTGTTTGTGTTTGATATCTCCGAGTAGGAAATAGGACTACACTATTTCAGCTTTTTAGCTCGATCTCTTTCATGACCTTTAACGACCTTGGATTTGATAGTGTGAAGTATCTGTTATTTTAGTTAGTTACACTTGTATTGTATTTCGATAAAACATAGATTTGTTTCATACTTTTGGTATCTTTAATTGATCAAAACTTTAAGACAAAAATTTGATAGTGACAAACAGGGATGTGCCACGTAAATTGCATCAATCTTAAGTTGCATCAAATGGTGGTAGTAGGTCTTGTTCTTTGTTAACGTATGAAATAAGAATCTGATGCAAAAAACAATTTTTCGACCTTGGCAGTCCCCTTCTCACGCCGAATCACCAATAACATCCCAAAAAATATTTTTCCGTTTTGACCATGAAGAACACGTTTTCGACAAAAAACTATTCTATACATGTCTAAACTAGATTATATCGGGGTCACCTGTGGTGTAATGGTTAGCATGGCAACCTACTATACTAAAGGTCCCGGGTTCGCGTCCCGCGGAGACCCTAGGATTTTTTAATGGGAGTAAAAGATCCTTGGCTAAGCCGTCCCTCGGATAGGACGTAAAATGGAGGTCCCGAGCTTGTACGTCAGGTACTCTTTAAAGATCCCTATCCTAATTATACCTGGATAGGTACAATTTAGGACTCCCCCTGTATCATCGTCCGATTAGCCTTAGTGGCATAAAGTGACGTTAAACAAGCAACAACAACAACTAGATTGTATCCGCTAACACTTGAGACCAAAACTGGCCCAGTAGACTAAATACGAGATATAGCTTTACGTATTCAATAGTCATTTTGTATTCCATCGGCTTTATTATGGTTTATTTACTGCATTATTCATTATTTAGATCTGATAATATGAATTTTTATTATTATCAGCCTGTTATTTCAACTTCTAGAGCTGTACTAGTTAAGGGGGTATGGTCTAACATCCTAACTAGTAAGTAGGGGCCGGGATTCGATCCTATAACCTAATTAGTATACCTGTCTTACCACTCTTCTATACCAAGGCCACAAATTGTATATGTATATATATATATATATATATATATATATATATATATATATATATTCGACTTCCATTTTAAACTGCCTATGTAAAACAAAAATATTTTTAAAATTAGGATTTGTGGAATTATTATTATTCAAACCAAGAAATTTAGTTTGATTGTATAGTTATATATCTCCAAATAATATTAGCCTTTTTAGTAGTACAATTTTGTTTTCTTTTTTTCCTCTCATCCTACTGCAACTACACAAATTAGTCTAAGAAACTATAGAGATAATAATTTCGTTTACTATTTGAAATAGGTAGAACCGGAAAGATTTGTTTCATGATAAATACCAATATATATGAAAGAAATAGAATATAGACATTTCATAATATGTCGGCAAAATGCTTTCTATTTCTTTAAAAAAGGCCCTTTCCATGGATCTGCCAATCATCTTTTTTACCTTCAAGTTTGATTCCCACAAATAAGATTCTAGTTGTTCTGCATATTATTCGTTCTTTACGTTACTTCCTTACTTTTAGTAAAATAAAATTATATCATTAAATGAAAAAAAAAAATTCCGTAAAGGGGGAGCTGTAACAAGCCACAGCCCTCCCCCTCGATCCGCCAATGGTGAGGAATGGAGGAAACTTCCATGTTATCATTTACATTATCCACCTAGATTGGGTAGCTATTTTTTATTCGCTAATAACTTAAGTCCCTCTTTTTTCACATTTTCCCATACTATAACTCAAAGATATGCACATATTTTGGGCACAAGAAGAGGCTCCATCATTTGACATGGAGGACTATTAATGAGGATATGGTAGGCATAAAGAATAGAAATTTTTTCCTATGATACATAAACATACTTTATATATCATGATATGGCGATAGGTACGTTTGAAATCAGAAAACAAATCAACAATACGACGCGTAGCTTTCCCTATTAAAGAGAGATTGTGATATTCAAATGGGGCATTATCTGATTTGAGAAACCATCCTTATAATAAAGATGCACTAATCTAGTATCGAAACATGTCAGAGATATATGCAAGTCATTCTCTTATCCAATGGGAAAAGTTTTACGATCAGTTAAACGTTGTCTCAATGGCTATGCATTAACGATCGAAAATATGTACCAACGCTTTGTCATCAGATGCTGCCAAGTTGTAGGCAGACTAATTCGTATTAGTTATAGGGTTACATATTCCGTCATTGTATTACATAATACCAAATAATTATATCTATCACAATATTTTAGATATCAGTTTCAATTTAATTTCATTCAAAAATTGGAATGAAAATAAGTTTTATGGCTGTGATGATTAAAATAAAACAGTGAAACATGTTCAATCAACTCAATCCGACACAAATAATAAAAACTCATTCTCTGATTCAGACCATATTTTAGTTGTTTTATTTATTTCTAGTAACTAGTTATTAGGATTAACTTAATATATAACATGTTATTTATTTATAAATAAATAACAGTTTACTAGAGTAGCCTTCATGATTATTTTGGGTAATTGGTCATTTCTTGAATTAACGTGACTCTTACCTCATCTTTAATTTTGCTACCTTAAGCAAGGGTGCTTGGAAAATTTTACGGGACACACTTTTAGGTGGGATTGTATTTATATACAACATATTTATAGGGGGTACATATTTATAAGTATGGAGAATCGCGGTATGGTTTTTCAGGATGTCAGTAGCCTCCTGGAGGATCGGTCCATGGACGGTTTGCTTTGGAGAAAGAAATATGGTTCCTCAAGGCCTGCTGACTCTGAGCAGCAATAATCAATGGACCGAGAACAATTTTTCGTTGTCCTTTAATCCGATAGAGCTGACGCCATTTGAGAAAATTTCACTGCAAAATTGGCCTCATGGAAATATGGGTTATGAAGCTATAGGCATTCTACCAATGTACTATGCAGACCATGGTTTGCAGCAATAGGAATTTTGGGCTACCCCCTCCACGCTTAGTGTGCTTCCGCAAGCAACATTAGTGTTTGAAAAAAAACCAAACCGCGCGGCTAAAGGTCTCAGTAGGCCTATTGCGCCAACCGAAAAAACCAACAACCATATTGAATAGGGTTCTGGATTTTCGGAAGTCACAATATTTTTGAAACTAAAAATTTCAATGTCCAAGTACTGCATAAGAAAAAAACTACGGATGAAACATAACATTTGTAACAGTATGTAAACTAAATTCTTCATAATTCCAACTCTAATAACACTTTTTTTTTAAGAAGAGTTTAAAAACAAATGTTGGGAGAGGAGTATACTTCATTGTCATTTTAACACTCTGTACTTAACCACTATAAATTATTATTTTAATTTGTCGTGGATCTTATTTATCTAATAAGTATATAAAGGTGGGCGAGCGGTCTAATGCTTGGATTTCGCCTTGTCACTGACAATGAAATATAACCAGTAATCTATGAGTTAAGTGTCGGGTTGCAGAGGGTCCTAACATCTAAGCCTTGTACCTCAAAAAAAAAGTAAAGCCGAAATGGCTCGGGAGGGGAGAAAAAAAAGTTATTATTCCCGATATAAGTGATAATTGTTGACATCCTAAATTTATTTCTATTTTAGTTTATGGGAAAATTGTGAACCGCCATTGCTTCCGGCCGACTGCTTGCTCATTATACAACGACATTATGAAATCAGCTGGCTCAAGGAGATACCTTTCCTTGTACATTTCTCAAGGTAAATGATTCCTTGATCGAGCTTTGAGTACCACTGGTTTCCTTTCATTTCTGGTTCCAAATATCAACAATGGTCCAGCTGTCTCCGCAACCTTGGAGGGCAAGCTTTTATAATGAAAAGCGATGAATTATCAGGAAAAAATATAAAGTTTTACGACTTAAAAGAGATAAAGTTATAAAATTAGCACCTTTTGAGAAAAATAGTGCTTAAGCCCTTCAAATGATTCTTATGTCACCAACGAATAGGCGAAGGGGTGTCCCGTCCCCCTTAGAAGATGGGGATAGAACTTTTAGAAAACTATGCAAAAAGCGTTCTTCTTAAGAATTTTGAATTTTATTGTACTTAAACATTAAAATTTTTGTATTATAAATTGTACATCTTTATTCCTTTTTTGTATAAGTTTCAGGGCTTTACCAAATCCTTAGGATCTTGCTACTTTTAACTTTCACTTACCTATATATGAAATATATGGTAAGTGGATTGGCGGATCCAGGAGGGGGGGGGGGCTGTGGGGGCTGCAGCCCCTCCCTTTGGAAAATTTTTCGTCATTTAAAGATAGGATTTGACCTTCCTTAATGTAAGGAAGCAAGTTAAAGAACAAATTATGTGCAGAACAAGTAGAATTTTAGTTGTGGGAAAGGAATATAAAGGTAAAAAAGCTGATTAGCAGATCCAAAGGAAGGGCTGTAGGGCTGCAGCCCCCCCCCTTTAGGACTGCAGCCCCCCCCCCCTTCACGATCGGCTGGATCCGCCCATGAGTAAGTGGAAGTATTGCGATCGTGAAAATTTTCGACTTCCGGTTTTCAACGGAAATACACATTTTGGGGTCCCCTGAGTCCAAATAACCAAGTCCCGCGAAATGGTCTGTCTGTGTGTGTGTGTGTGTGTGTGTGAATAGACTAGCTCAAAAACTATAAACCGAAAGAAAGCTGAAATTAGGTATTTAGTGTATGTATATGCCCGCGATGTGGCAGCAAAAATTTCATAAAAATTGCTCAAAGGGAGGGGGTACTTTATTTCATAACTCTGTAAGTTTTTTTCGATTTTCTCAAAAACGGCTCTATTATTTTGATTAAACTGAGTATTTGATCTATTTATATGCCTATGATATGACTGGTAAAATGTAAAAAATGGAGGAAGCCTTCGCAATGATAACTTGTAATGAGTCACAGGAGTCTACAAACCCCCCCCCCCTCATCAATGCCACAAATTAAATAAATTCGTATTAATCTACATTAATAAAGATGAAATTCTGTTTGTTTGTTCTTTATAGAAATCCATACCGTTTGTCCTAAATTCTCCAAATTTAGCTCAGTGGTTCTTTAATACCAGGTGCGAACACCTGTCCATATTAAAATTGCATAACTTTAGCCAATCTCTGGGCATATTCTTTATTGCTATAAAAACCGTTTTGATCTCGAAATCGACCGTTTGATTCTATAAAGATTTCACTTTATAATTTTTTTAGATTTAAAAAATGAAATTCTCCGGGTGAAACCGGTATATGCAGCTAGTTTATCATATTTATCAAATCATATATTATTTATTGTTTATTTCCAACCCTACCGTGCCTGATAGCCAATACGGGTTTTGGAAGCCGTTATATGCTATTCATTCCTGGGTAGCAGCCAACTGCTGCTAGTAAAACATTTTTCACAAGTTGTACACGCAGCCTGCTTTTCCTATTTAATCGCCGTCCTCTTCTGCCGCTGCTCTGTCTGGTGGTCTTCCTAGTGCAGGGAAACCTCCTCTCCTGTCCAACGAGAAATGCGTTGGGCAGGAGAGGACGACCTGCAATCGTTTTCCACCCACTCACGAAGGCCGTAAAGTGCGGGTAGTTTTCTTGGGGCATTGGCTGAAGGAAATCGCTCTCAGTCAAAACGTAGAGACCTGTTTCCCTCAGCAGTCTTGCCCTTAGTGTCTCGTAGAGTGCACAGTTCAAAACTATGCGTTCGACGGTCTCGAGTACTCCAAGGGTATCAATATTCTTTCCATGCTGGACGAGCTTTGCGCGAAAGCTAACATGTCCAGTGTATTAAGTCATATATATAAAAATACTCGAATTTTCAAATTAAAGCTTTATTTGAAAGTTAATTGAGCTTTACATAGTCGGAATACCTCAATCCCCCCCCCCCCTTCCCCAGCTTACAAGAATTTTACCAGCCCCCCCCCCCCGATCCTAGACGAAATCTCGAGGACGCCCTCGTAATGAGTTAGTACAGATGATAAGGTAAGTAAACAATATTAAGAAGGCTCGTGCTGTTGAGGGCCCTAATCCAGGGTTATCTCACAAACAGGTAACTTACAATTAAAACTGATTACAATGCCTACAATGTTTCATAGTCAGTAATCTTTCAGAAGATAACAGAAAATTATTACTAAGTAATAGCAATTGTTTTTTTTAAATTTATGTTCAGTATTTTAATTTTTTATTGAATTTTATAACTGTATTTATTGACCGAAATACATCAAATAAATGTGATATGCATATGTAATAAAAAATAATAATGAATAAGTGCGCAGGAGGAGACAAAAAAAAAAAAATGTAATGAAAAGACATAAATAGAGGTTACCCATTGTAAATACTCAAAGACAGGGGTGGAAAGAGTTATTAACATTTTTAAATAAGTTCCATTTTCAAAGTATTTGAAAAGCTTATTACTAAATAGTTTTATCAATATAAGTTTTCCAATAACTTTATGAAAAACGTTTTCCTTCAAAAAGTTCAAGGTTCACCTAAACATATGGAGCAATTAAAATTAAAGTGTGATTTAAACAATAACTTTTTCGCCCTGGGTTTTGATAATAAAAGTTTTTATCATAGAAAAAGAGTTTGTTTACTAATACTGTTGTTTATTTTGATGAATAATCCTGTGATAGACTTAGTTCAAGGTATATTTATTCCTATCCTATTATTTCATTCTTCTCGTAGAAAAAACAGTCCAATAAATGTCCAGTCATAAGTCATCTTTCCAGACTGCTTCATTTTAGATTTAGTCATGGGCGGATCCAGCCGATTGTGAAGCTATGCATGTCCTAAAGGGGGGGACTGCAGCCTCACAGCCCTTCATTTGGATCTGCTAATCAGCTTTTTTACCTCTATGCCCACAATTAAAATTCTACTTGTTCTGCACATTATTTGTTCTTTAACTTGCTTCCTTACATTAAGGTAACTCAAATTCTATCTTTAAATGACGAAAACTTTTCCAAAGAGAGGGGCTGCAGCCGCAACAGCCACCCCCCCCCCCTGGATCCGCCAATGGATTTAGTTATTCCTCGTGAGTAAATGACTCAGTGCAAATTACGATGGTCCGCAAAAAAGACACGTTTTACAAAATATTAAAAACTAGCTGTATATCCCGGTTTCACCCGGTGAATTACATTTTTCTAATGTAACGGTCGTAAAAAACCTTTGTAAAGGGAGTTCATTACGATTTTTATAATAATAAAGAATATCAGCTGAAGATCGGCTGACGTTATTCAAATTTAAGAGGGACAGGTGTTCGCACCTGGTATGAAAGAACCACAGAGCGAAATTTGGATAATTTAAGACAAACGGTATGGATTTCTATAAAGAACAAACGAACAAACAGAATTTCATCTTTATTTAAATAGATTGTAATCTAATGTAACACATTTTTTCATTTCTCAAATTATTTTCTTTGACCTAAACCTTTTTATGAATATGTTTCAGAATAACTTTTTGAAATGAACTTTTATCGAAAAATTTTTTTGGTCGAAAGTTTTAAGATAACTTTATCAAAAAGTTTTCGCAATGAAAAAGTTAATGTTCAATAAAAACTTCAAATAGGATAAAAAAAATTATAAGTTTAACTTTGACTTTTTTAAAATAAAAGTTAGCTTATATTTTCGACCCCTGCTCAAAAATATATAAGGTTCAAAACTCAGTAATTCTAATAGCAATGCTTACATTCTTTAGTTATTGAAAATTTAATCCTATTTTTGTAAAACAAGAATATATTTATTTTTTATACATATTATAAAATGGATGCTACGTAGCTATAATCCAGTTTTAATGCTTTGTTCAAATAGCTTCTAAAACCAGGTCAGTGAGATAAAAATAAAATGACACCCACTTCTTATCTCGTCGAACCCAAAACAAATCATGCCATATAACTATCATTTGTAATTATTTATATCTTTATAGAGTCATAATAAATAAAGTAATGGATGCTTTTATAGGCTTATTCGGTATTATTATTTTTATTAACACACCTTTAAGATGCCCTTTTGTCAAAAATTGCGTCATTATTCTGATTACTGGGAAAACATTCGTCTTGTGAGCATGGGAGAGTTGCGAGGTTGCCATCTCGGGAAATTACGACTTTAAAACAAGAGTTCCTTTCTCGATTCTCTTGAAAAATATAAAAGCAAATAATACTAATGTTATTATTAGATTGTCAGGAACATACATAACAACACATACATAAAACATACATAACATACTAAGAACTCTATAGTGGATCTCTAAGATAAAAATGTTTAAGTTTTTAGAAAAAAGTTTATCTAGTCTAATTTTTATAACCAGTCTTTGCTCTTGTTGGTTTGCTAAAGATTTGAGGTGAACTGAATTGGAAACTAAAGTTAAGTTATATCTTGCAATGATTTGTAACTTCAAAAATCTAGAAAAAGCGGTGGATTAGCTTCAATTTTAGTACAACCTTGCTGATTAGCCAAATAGTTTTATATCTATATACCCAATGGAAAACATGTAAATTAGAGAAATTTGTTTTTTCAGTTTTTATCCTATTCACGCGATTTTTTTTGAGGTTCTAGTTCCTCTATGCAGTAGCGGATCCAGAAATTTTCTGATGGGGGTCACATTTTTATTTTTATATGCCATAAAGAACCTAATTTAAAGTATAAGTGCATAGTTACGTCGTAAATTTCTATAAAATGTTTAAATACAATATATTTTTCATTTAAGGAGATTACTAAATAAAGCCCTTTTTATATAGAAACAATACCAGTTGATTGGTGTACTCACCTCTCAGTGGGGAGGGGGGGCACCCCACCCCTGGATCTGCCACTGCCCCTATTTTACTCCTAGGTTTAGGCAATATGGCGCCCTTTAGTGGGGCCCCGATCTCAATTGAAAAGGGCTTTGGAGCTTTGTTCCTTTGAAGAGGGAGCATCCCTCACAAGGGTTTTGATGACCACTATTGTGGTCACTTAACCTCTCGCAAAATAGGCCAGAAGTGCATGGTAGGCACCCAGAAGTGACATTGGAGTCATTCCATGTCGCATCAACACACTTTTTTCCATCACGATCTCAGTTATTTATGACATTTGGTACATAGAATATCTTCCTGTGGACTAAGAAATATACCAAATTTCAGCTCAATATCTCAAACGGTTTTCAAAATATGGCTATGTATGTAAACTCATTGAAAAACACAATTTTGACCTGTCGCATCACCTGTAAATTAATATTGCAGCTCTTCTAGGCAAGATAGTGGTTTGGAGTTGATTTCATTTTAAAACTGAAACTATGACCTTCTTTATGGCATGCAACTCAATAGGGGTTAAAAGGACATTTGTTTTTCAAAATTTGAATTAAAATTTCAAATTGAAATTTTAAAAAGCCCATTTTTAAAAAATCTGAAAACATTCAGTAGAGTTGATAAGGTTGTCATTAATAAGTGTTATTAAAATAATTATTGAAAAATGTGATGTTTGCTTGTGGATAAAAAAAAAAAAAACCATTAGCTTTTGAGCTTCTCACACTGTAGTCTATTTTGCGTTGCCGTCTTCAGCTTGTATAGTTTTAAAATATTTAACATTTTTTTATTCAGTCAATGCTGTAATTTTAATTTAACAAACATTAGTAATTAGATAAAAGATCAAAATAATGATAAAAATATTATTTACAATAAAAATAGATATTTAAAAATATATGTATGATAAAGCATTGACATTTTTTCTATTAATTTGAGTCGTATGTGTAGTTTTTGTGAAGAAATGTAATTTTTTTCACTAATGGTTATCCGAGAAATTTAAAATAAAACTGAACTATTGAATAACTTTTCTATTATATAGATTTGTTTAACGTTTTATAATTTTTTTCTAACTTTAATCTACCAACATGGGCGAGTGGGCGAAACAGTCCAGATCCCAAGGAATAACTTTGCTAACACCAATTCAATGCAAATACATTTTTTTTAATCTTCATACTCTGACTAATGTGGAGAGGTTTTAGATGTTCCCAAATGTCACTTATTCTAACAATCAACTTAATTTACCTAAAAATTTTCAATCATCAAGCCTTATTTGGGAGGAGGGATATAGGGTCACAGAACAGGTGAAATGGTTTGAAATCACAATAGTTTCAAATTCCTAAAATTCCCTACTGAATTTTAGAATTTTGATCCGAATAGTATTGTATTAGGTTTGAAGACATTACTGAAATCAACATAATCATGATCTAGGATCTGACATAAAATATATTCTGATCCCATTACTGACATAAAATATATTTTGATCCCCTTCAGGAAACTATTTATACAGTGCAATAGTTTATTGTTCACCAGAAAAATTATATTGAAAAAAATTGAAAACTGCGAATATAAAGATGCAATTCTTTATCAGAACGAATATAGAATAAATAACATAAAAAAATAAGAGAAATTATTTTTTGGTCTTTTATTATTCCAAATTTATACTACAGTGAAAAATCCAGTCTTCCTTTATGATATATATATTTTTCAATACATTAAAACCTCACGTTTCGAGGCTCATTGCCTCATCTTCAGGTGTACTGCAACAATATTTTACATAATATTAGATGAACATGTACAACTTTTTTAAAAATTTAATTTACAATAAATATAAAAACATTTATGACTTAAAATCCTATATTACATTATTGAGAAATTATTAGCTTATCAGATTTGTGAACAAAAGAAGTTGGTTGGTTGGTTGGTTTTATTTAGAGGCGTAAAACCGTAGTGCGGCCATCAACACCTATATTACAAGGTGAAAATTATTACAATATTACTACAGGATAATAAATCTTTAGAGTCTGGAAGTCAAATTTTTAAGAGACTTCTCTGGAAGACTTCTCAAGAGCTTTTTGACAGTATTTTCCTCATCCGCCAGTGCCTCCTTCACATCTGTTGGCACACCATTTCGAGACAGCACTCCTCTGTATGCAGGGCATTCCTCGATCATGTGCTTTACACTGATTAGTATACCGCATGTAGAGCAACTTGGTTGTGGTTCCCTTTTGAAAAGGTGCTCGTGGGTGAACCATGTGTATCCGATTCGCAGGCATGTCAGGGCCACCTCATCGCGACGGCTGCTGCGTCAAGAGCTATCCCATGCTTTCACACTATTTTTAATTAGACCTCAATTTACTAGGTGCACTTTCTTCCACATCGTTTGCCATCCTCGTCCCCTCACATCGTTTGCCATCCCTAACCATCCCTCAGATCTGGCTCGTCCCCTGAAATCATATCTTTCAGGGGACGAGCCAGATCTGAGGGCAACAACAGGGCACATCCTCGGCCAGGAAGGCTTTTAGCTTCTTTTGCTGCCTTGTCCGCAAGCTCGTTCCCGATGATGCCGATATGCTCGGGCACCCATATAAAGTGGACATTTTTTCTTTTTTCCCTGAGCATCGCTATATATTCTTGGATTCTTACAACAACAGGGTTGTCAGAGTACAATAGGTCAAGACTGCGTAATGTATTCTAGGAATCACTACAAATCACAAAAGAAGTTTCTCTGGTATATATATAAAAGTTTGGTTTTTACTATGCAAGAATGGTCTTTCTGAAAATCGCAATTTTTTTTAGATTTATCCTTAAATTATCTACCATTTATCTTCTACTATCTCCAAGCTAGACCACTTATAGCACAATAGTAATGAATCCTGAACCATTCTAAAAATCGATGAAGAAGGCAGCAAATATAAAAGGAAGGGAAAACAAGAAGCTTTAATTGGGTCTCCTGTTTAGTGACCCACGGTTTGGGAAGCAAGGAACGGGGTCATAGTGGATGTTTTAATTTAGGGCTGGTGAATAATATATATGATCTATGGTAATGTGGACTGTATTTAAATTGGTTATACAAAAACAGTTTTGGATTGGCCAAAACGGGTACAATAATGTAAGTGGATTAATTATGAATTTGGTCAGTTACAGTTCTACATTATTATTTGGCTTGGATGTTGTGTATGGTACCTGTTGAAATTGCTGACCGGTGCTTCTCCTCTTTCATTCTATGGTTTTATGGGAATTCTTCTGAGGGCTGTGGTTGTTCTCATATCCAGTTGGTAGCCAGTCCTCCCATCTTCCCCCGGTGGCCAGTGATCCCTTAGATAACTACTCCATTATATGGAATAAACGGTTTCTTGAAGTGAACTTTAAGTGCACCCTAGGTCTAGGACTTCACTTTCTCCCTCTGGCTTAGGTCCAGAACTTTCCTGCACTTTTCTTGCAAGGCTGACCAAGGGGTTCTGCCATTTACCAAGAGATGGCAACACTGGAGTGACTTGCTATTGCATATGTGTTCAGAGGGGTTCTCTGAACAATAGGTTTTTTTACTTAGACCAGTCTTGCATTAGCCGAGCGATTTGACAAAGTTTGTATTGATATGATTAATGAATATTGATATAAATTTAGATCATTATTATTGTATCCTCAATTATTTACACCATTTTTAATGATTCCTTAATCCATTCTATGTTGGAGTACAAGGAGGCATGCATTACCTCCATAATTCATTGATGAAAATCAAATATAAGTTTTCTATTCACCTAAAATTATTAAAAATTATGTACTGCTAAATTTAATAAATCTAAGTTTAGATTTTACTATTTTTGTCATTTCCACTTGTTTAATAAATGTTTAATAAATCATCTGCTGATTAAATAGGATTTAAGCTACATGCTTCAGTTATTTATTGACTGATATAATTTAATATTTTTTAAAATAACTGGTTTAAGAGAAAAAAAGGGATGAGACTTAAATTCAGATAAATAAGTGATATATTATAAAAACATTAACAGCTCATTTCAAAATACATTAAGGTTTAGTATGAAATATTGAGATGATATGTCTCTTTGTATTGTCAGAATGACAATTCAATGATTGCATGGCTATGACTTGAGATCTTCCTTTTATAAAATGATTATTCGATATTAATTTGATTATTTTTATATAGTCCTAAGACTGTTAACCAGATAAATGATAAATTTTTAATAACTATATCAGGAAATCCGTATTTTGTTTTTTTAAAGCACATCAACATTGCAGAGCTATACTTAATTCAGAATGAACACTGTTCTTTATCTATTTGCATAAAAAATGTTTATTTTATTAAACATTAACATTATTAAACAAAATGTTACATTATCAAAATCTAGACTATTCCTAGATAATATTTAAAAAGCATCCAGTAGTGTCAATCTCTCTGTCCTGTTTCAATTAACTCATAGGAAATATGCCTAAAAGAAAATAAAACTTCAAATAAAAAACACAATATTTATTTTCATGAATTAATGTATTTATGATAGGTTAAATGGTTATCAGAATTTTCAGTAAAAAGGTTCTATTTTCAAGCCTTTGAAGTACTAAAAATCCTGATAATCATTTAACCTATCATGAAGAATAACAGTTGACTATATCTCACCCCTACTAATGTATTTATCATATTGTGAGGGTTGATTCTGACATTTATTGGGCTTATCATGGCTCAGGGGTGATTGATATCTCAACCAGATGATTGTTGTACTTTCTAGGGCATCAGGAACACAATCCGACAAATCATACTAAACGGCAGCACACTTTATTGGACTGTTACTGAGTGAATGGCATAAAAGCCAAAGTACAGGTATAATGAAAAAAAAAAAAAAAATTACGGGGAATTTAGATTTTTCTGATTAATTACACTTAAATAGATCTATTTACTAATGGATACAGTTAAAGTCAATTATACATTTTCCTATCTTAATTGGTCGGTATAAACCCAAATTGAACGAAGTGCCAAACTATAATTTGAGAAAACTGAAGTTAAAGTTTGAATTTTGTAAAATAGGATTATATTTACTTCTATCATTTTTGAACCAAAACATATTCTACTTTGCATCTTATATTATTTAAATAGAAAGAAGAATGATTAAAAAGAATAACAATATATATATATTTTAAATCATTAAAATGGTTTGACACTTAGTTCACTATTATTTTATTTCAACCAATAATAATCAAAGGTTTTCTGTGATTAAATCATATTAATGAATATGAATTGTGGATCAACTTAATGTTTTCACCGATGGCAGATATTTTTAAAGCAATGACAGCTAGCCAAACCAGGTAAGATTGCAAAAATAATCTTATTTCCATTAAACTAACAATGCCAATGCCAAGATAAACAAGCCAATCCCTCATAACACCGGTTGTAGGTATAGTCGAAAGCTAGAATTACTTTCTTACTTCTTTGGCGCTTCAGCCTGTGGTGGGTCTTGACCTCCTCAATAAGCCTCCTACACCCACCTCTATCCTGTGCGTTACCTTCCAATTTTCGATCCGCAAAGGCTCTTTGAATCTGCTTCCATTCCATCTATTTACTGCAGTTTCGGTCGCCCTAATCTTCTATTTAATACACTACTCAATTATATACATTTATTTTCTAAATTCTAAAATATAATTTCATCCATTTCACTTAGAAGAGCTTGAAGCCCTCTTAGTCTATATAAAATACATTCCACAGTCAAGGTTTGATAGTTTCCATGTATAGCACATTAAACCAATCTGGAATTTTCTGGTTGCGGTCTTGTAAGAACTAGTTGGGGTGGGCCTGCACCATCAGTCTGCCAAGCCCACCGAAGATGTGTGTCCGGCCTGCGACGCGAGGAGTTATCTGACAACTGGCTATCATGGGGTGATTTCACTGCTGGCCGGAAAAGACAACAATGTTAGTATTAACCATTGGTAGGCACAATCCAGAATTAAGAAAAAATGGTCCCTGATGGGTGAGCATGTGAGCATGTGGAGGATGACCCGCTTTAGCATTGTCAAGCCTAACGGCAGTGGTTCGAATCTGTCCTGGCTTGGTGGAATTTTATTTCATGGCGACCCACGGAATAAAATCTCGATCTTCCCACTATGTTCAGAATAGGAATAAATGATAATAAGTTTTTTACAAATTCGTCTGAATGTTGAGCAACGCCTCGGGCTTTCACCTTAGTAACTTTCGAACCCCTTTAAAATAAAGTCTTAGTAGTTCTGAGATTTGATGACATGCAACAAAATGTCCTTAAAGAATTTATTATCTTTGAAAAACCCAATATTCAATAAAGAAGAAATTAAATCACTTGTGCATTGAAAAAATTGGTAGTTTAATTACTTAAATTAATTATTCGGGTCATATCTTTTAAAGACTTATTAGTAATAGATTGATATTTTTTATGCAGCATTCAGTTTATGAGGTTGCTAAAAGTTAGACCTGGGCATACGCCAGGGAGCAAATATTTAGCAAACTTTTTATAACTTTAGGTAAGATATATATTTCTTTTTTCCCTTTTTGGTTATTTTATCCTTATATTATTAAATGAACAAGTTAAAGTTATGATATGCTGATATTGATTTGTACTATATTTAAGTAACAATATTTAACAAAATAAATATAGTTGAGAGAGGTAAAATTTAGCTCAAATTTATGCGAGACTGAATAAGAGGGATAAACATAAATCAATATGATGAGTATAAATTAAATATTAATGGCATATATTGAAATTGTGCCACAAAAATATACAAGAATGGAATTTTGAGCAAGAATATTGGTATGAATCAGAATTTAATTAGATATATGTGAAAATTTCCTCAACATTCATAAATAAAATAATGAAAATTTTTATGTTTCTAATTTTTCATTCATATATCAAGAAATTTTAATCATTTTTGGAAGTTGTTTAATTTAAAATTACTTCATAGTAATTCATTCAAGAAATGATAATAGCACTGTAACTAGGACATGTCTATTTTAGGGATCCTGAATAGTCCACTCTGTCACTCTCTCTATGAGAATACTCATGAAATAATGATGAATTTTTCTGCTTATGTTAATGTGCTTAGCTTAAAGTTTAGAAAGTGTTTTTGTTTGGTATAAAGATATTCTTATCTGAGAAAACAATGTCTTGAAATTATATTTTAAAAGCACAACAAGGAAATTACGACTAATTAATATTTACAGATACTTAAAAATGTAAAACTTAAGAATATTCAATAAGTTTTTTATTTCATGAGAGCAAAATAACACAGTCTAATTGTTATATGATGATTATGACCTTAACCTTCCTGGTTTTGTCTGTGTTAGTGCAATATATGTACTGAGAGGAAGATCACCCAAGTAGTGGCTCCCAAACTACATATCAGAAAAGGAGTAGTTTATTGTTGGGAAATATCAGGTAAATACATGATCAAGATTTTAATATTTGATGTAAGATGGTTAAATCTGGTGCTTTAAATAATTAATCTCTACGACATTAATCGTGAAAAAGTGTGTAAAAATCTAATTCAATAAATTTTTTTAAATAATGTCACCATTTCATTATAATTTAGTCATATTAATAATAAATGAAAAATTAAAATGGTTCTATTTAACAATTATATATTTTTTCCAGTTAATAATATGATTGATTACATTTTCATATTTACATTTACAAATAATTATAATCTTTTGAAATTAACTAATTATTTTCTTAAAATTTAATTAGTAATTCGTTTAACATTTATTTTTTTTTTTCTAAATCTATGCTGAGTAATCTAATAAAAAATTTTATCTAATGAGACTTACATAAATTGAATGCACGAATGTTTCAAATTTTTTTGGGAGAGGAATATGGCTCTTTTCGTGAACTTATCTTTTTTAAAGGAAAATTAAATTGAAATCGTAATTTAAAGTTTTCATTAAATGATTTGATAATTAATCTCTTTATTAAAATACAGCAATCATTTTTTATACATTCACCATTATTTCCCGCATTTATGTCCAACTCAGTCTTGAAATTGGGAAATATGATGCTTTTCATAATTGTTGAGTTCAAGTGTCTGTACTTCATTACATAAAAAAGAAGATTCGTAAAATTTGGTGCACAAAACTGCATAGTATCTTCAATGATTATTTTTTAGAATAATACAATGTAACTTAACTTATTTAGAATAATACTATAATATTTTTAGAATAATACTGTAATATTTTTTATTGAATATTTTTAGAATTATAAAATGTAATTTAACTTATTTTTATAATAAATGTAAACTTTAAGAAGCAATTTAAATTAAAAAAAATTGAAGACTCACGATAAAAAATTTATTAAAAAGGACTGGCATATTGTTTGATTAAAATTCCCATTAATACAAATATTTTACCTTTGCCAACTATTTATATCATGAAACAGGTTTTAAAATTCAACTTTAAGCTTTTTTTTTTTTTGTTTTTTTAATTTAGCAATACCAATTAGTTTTTATTTGTTCTGTATATATTCTCAGAAAATATAGGCCAATCCCTTAATAATAAATACATTTTATAGTTAAGTTATAAATACAAGACATAATTCCTATTATTACATAAATAACACTTATGAAAGAAAGTATTACTTAATGATGTCAATGTTGCCAAGAGGGGAGTTAGTGATCTCCAAATAAGTTGAAAATTTGATATTTGAAAACCTACTTCAAACTGCAAATGTTATGATAAACCATTTTACTCTATTTTCAGTAAAGAAATCTTCTATTGATACCATGTTGAGGTACATAAGGTAAAGTGCGAATCCAACTGATTTGGGTAATCTAATATTTTTGAGAATAAAAACAATTACAATTTTAAAAGAATTGTAATTGTTTTAACAAATTTCTAAGAAAGTTTGGTTGCGCCTATAGAAATATATTGGTAATTTTAAATATCACCTCTTCTCCTACCCCCCCCCCAAAAAAAAATTAACAGTAAATGGGAGACAGGAAGTGAAAATAAAAAGAATAATGTAAAACGTTTTTTTCTTACTAGTATCAATCTAAATTTATTTATTTTTATTTTTGTATTCAGGTTTTGAATCAAACTGAATAGGCATCTTTCCTCCTGATTGAACTGAATGAATCAATTGAGTGATTAAGCAGTAATAATGCATAGGTAGGGAATTAAGGCTGCCTTGGCAATACAACAAGTGAATTTAAAACTGTTTATCGGGCAGTATAGGGCTTCAATGGAGGCCTTTAACAAAATAAAAAAAAATTTATATGAATTTTTGTAATTTATTTTATTTATTTGAGACAACAGATTGTATTTACAAGATCCTTAATTTTAGCCTCATTAATTTCTATAATATGTCTGACATTTCGGCATTCAGGCCATTGTCAAGGTAAGACATCCTATGAGTATAAAAATTTTATAATTAAACATGCTATATGCCCTTATCAAACACAACTAAATTTATAATAATCAAAAACATTTTTAGACTTGCAAACTTTCATAAGATAAGAGTTGTTTTATATATACATATATATATATATATATATATATATATATATATATATATATATATATATATATATATATGTATGTATATATATAACAACTCTTATCTTATGAAAGTTTGCAAGTCTAAAAATGTCTTTGATTATATATATATATATATATATATATATATATATATATATATATATATATATATAAATTTTAATTATTATCATAATTTATAATAATTAAATTAATACTCCATGTATGAGTCATTGTTAATATCCTCACAAAACCAATGGAAATAAAAAATTCTCACATTTTGAATGCGTTTCAAAAGTCATTTTATATTCAAGTAAAGACTTGTAGAATTAAAAAAAAATATAGTTATTTTTTAGCATTTATTAAGAAAACAAGATATGAAAACTGACTTTTTCTTTAAACGAATTCCGAATTCAGAAACTAGAAAGTGCATTGCGTTTAGAGGAAATAGCAGTATAATTCTCATGATTGCAACAAGCGTGAAGGCAACGTTTGTTTCTCACATCCGGTGATCCTATCAATGACAGAACAACTTCATGTTACTTTGGTAAAGTTCACTTAGTATTAATCCTTTGATCGATTGCGTGTTTGAAGTTCTTTGAAGTAAGGTTAAAAAAAAAAAAAAAAAAAAAAATGAATTTTGAGAGAAATTTGACGATTAAAATTTGATTTCATTTGACCATGTATATTTTCCCTAAATAATTTAATTTAAAAAAAAAACTAAAATAACTAGCATATATTAAATATTAAAATAATTACCTACAACTCATTTATTTAATACTGAACAATGCACGCAGTGGTTCTAAAAATAATTGAGTAATATTAATTTCAGCCAGTAAGATAAGATTTTTAGTACGTGAAATTTTTAGTAAATAGTTAT
The DNA here is from genome assembly GCA_911387785.2 of Aelia acuminata. Taxonomy (NCBI): domain Eukaryota; kingdom Metazoa; phylum Arthropoda; class Insecta; order Hemiptera; family Pentatomidae; genus Aelia; species Aelia acuminata. The sequence continues at coordinate 29,751,549 of OU426982.1, read as the reverse complement.
TCTACATTTAAAAGTTAACATGTTTTTATATTTGGAAATTTTGGTACAGAGCATGTAATCTAACTTGGAAAACAGTTTTTTTTAACGAAACACTTCGAAGTTTTTCGGCGGCTCGATAAAAATGGACCACGTTTGCCTTATTTTAAAGAAGAGTCAAATAAGCATAGTTTCTATCTTTTATTTTTTAAAACCGCCAAGGTCTTTACAAATTGGAGGCGTTTTGTTGCCGAGAAAAATATTAACATGAAAATATTTGAGTTTTTTTCTCGAACATTTGTTGGATTGAAAATTACTAGTTTGAACTTCAAATGGCTTTCGAATTTTCATAATTCTTTAGCTTTTGAAACGGATAGATTTAATCACATCCTAATTTACAAACTTTACAACATTATCATGTGCGATTAGTCAGATAAATAATTGAAGCATGGAATTGCATAAGGGTGTAAGTGCCTCAGGAAATTTTTACAGAAATGATGTGACTTGTACCCTCTAGGGTTTTTTGGCACTTATGCATTTCCACGCTTTAATTAAGAACACAAATAAACTTGGACATAAGGTTTTTATGAACTACGCTATTTGAAAGAAAGCAAAACGATTCGCAAATTAAAGCAAAAAATAATTATAAATTACAAAATTGGGTACTAGTATCGCTATGTTACTCTTAGGCGAGAAGTTCTTAATAAGGCCCATATCGCAACTGAAAAGGACCCTTTTTGAAGTTTATTTATCTCTGAAGAATGAGCGTGGCGAGCGAGAATGGAAAACTGGGACCTAACAAAGCTGATCCAATCCCTTTTTCACTGAAAAAGCCACCCCTATAAGTAACGTAGCGATAGTTTTACCCAAAATTGTTTTTGGGACCACAATTTAAGAATCTTGGTCTATATAACCCTCTTAATATTGTTTCTTCACCTCGAAAAGGATTTATTCAGTGATTTATGAGTCCCTGAAAAGTTTTTTTTTGCTTATAATTCGTAAAGGATGTGAAAACCATTTTTGTCTGATGGGTAGAGAATCACATTTTTGGCATTCCACATTTTTATTTGATCAAATCTGTATGACTACCATCGTTGCTACTTTTTTGATGAAATTTCTAGGACAGGTGTATGGTTGGTTTTATATAAATTTTGCAAAATTACAAATTCAACATTCGCTGAAATATGTGGAAACACATACTTTAAAATGATTTTATACTTTGAATATTGACATTTTTTTGAAAACTTTTTTGTAATGTATGTAAATGAATGATGAAGAGGCTATCCTGACCCACGTTTTATATTTTTCTTCTCAGCTTATCAGTTGTTGCCGATGTTAAAAAAACATATTAACCATCCCCGATTCGGTCCATGAGATGCAGCTGATAAGCACATAGCCGAGCCTGGCATGTGCTTCGTTAATGTGTTGAGTTTTAAAGTTTATTTATCTTTCACCGACTACTATTTCACCTGCTGCGGCCCTGACATAGGAATCTGGCCTGAAAGTAGGACTTAGGAAAGTTCAGACTAAGCGAAAGTCTAAGGCTTCAAAATAATTGCCTCTTAACTCCCCATAATCCATTTCATAACCACTTAATTTTAAAACATCTTACGTATTATGTTTTTAAATCCATTGATTTATTTTTATTTCAAATATGTACATAGGAATAATATAAATTATTCCTTCTATATTATTTCCTTAGTTTTAATTTTTCGTTAGGCCATATGTTCCTTAATAATTACACAAAGCCGACCTATTCGCACGGACTATTAGGTAGAGGAGAGCGGGGTTGGTTGGCCATCGGCTTATAGTTTCCGTCACACCTGTTGTGAAGGCCCCACCATTGTACCATGTCACCCGCTCGACCTCGGGAGTCTTGTCCTGAGTTTTCAATCCGATGCAAACAGTGTAGAGAGGAGGGTGCTTCATTGATTGATTTTACAACATGTAAGTAAATTTTTATATTTTCAGTAAATTTGGTTTAAAGGCATGGTAAAACGTTTGACTCCGATTCTGTTCACATAGCTCCAAACTCCTTTGAAAAACCTAATCTTTCCATTAACCAGTTTCTTGTTTGATTGTTCTCCCCTGTCCTGGCAGCCATCTTTCATATGATCTCTCCTGTGGGGTTAGTTGGCTTTCTTCAACTGGGGTTAGTTGTCTCTATTCAACTGGGGTTGGTTGGCTCAGTAGCAATTCACTAAAGCAAGGTAAACATAAACAAAGGTGAAACTACCATTTGTCTTTAGTTCCAGCAAGTGACGATAGTGTAAAATTCTATCATATTCTATTTTTCTCTTAAAAGCTGTTAAAAACCGATTCAAAGTTATTATACCATTATAGTGCAGCTTTTATGCACAATAATATGTGTCAGGCAGTACTTGAATGAGATGGCTAAACAACCCAACCTTCTAGGCCAACCTGCCCCATCTTGGGGGTTAATTTGCATACTCTGGATTAACGAATTCTTCAATTTTTATATGATCTAAGTATTAAATATTATGTGGTGAAAAAAATACTTGAAGTCCTCTAATACTTGGAGTTTACAGTGGTATCAGCCCTATTGGGATTATATTAACAGGAACGATTGAACAATCAAAAAACTGTTGCCAACCAACCCAGCTCTCCCCTACTTATTCATTTTGCAAACGGGAAATCATAAATTTTCTTTTTAAAGAATTGCTCCTTTTTTATGTAATATTTAAATGCCTGTTTACACGGTTATTTTTTTTTTTTTAAAAGCTAAACGTTGTATCACTATTTGACCGCCAGGGGTAGGATTTTTATGTAATAACAATTTCGAAATATATATGAAAATATGGACTTATATTAGCAAATATATGTAATAAAAAATATGAAAGTATGGACAAAAAAAAAAAAAAAAAAGAGATGAAAAATGGACTGAACATTAAAATATTTCAAAATTTCTGTATTCACAACAAAAATAAATATAATTTTAAAATATTCATTTTCGGAAATGTAAGAACACATATTAAACTTCCTCACCTTCGCCATCGAAAACGTTGCAAATGAGATGCATTCTAAGATTATCTTCGGAAAATCGACAACGGTTCGGTCGAAGTAAAGCTTTTTATTTGCTGAACGATTTTTCCACGTTGACTGACGTGACGGGTGCGAATTTAGCAGCACAAAAAATACAGGACACCTATACTGTCGCATTTAAATGTTTTAAGAGTTCTGTAAACTCTGCGACGTACTTACTTTTCTTTCCTTTTTGGCATTTTACAAGCATAAGCATTGTCAAGGATGAGGCATGTATGTAAGAAAATAGGGGGATAAAAATTTCTGAAAACTGTCGATATTGCTTTGTGCTTTGTGATTTTCCAAGAAATTGTTTAATCCCTAAGTTCATTCTCTCTTTTGCACTTTATTTATTCTAGGTATTGATTGAATATACGTAAAGCAAGTAATAAGTAATTAAATAAAGTAAAGTAAGTAAATAAGTAAGAAATAAGTAAAAAAGAGGCCTACTCCAAATGAAAAATATCACCTATAATAGTTGTAGAATAAAATTCTGTGTAAAACGAGCTCATTAATTTTAAAATTAGCCCACTCCTGTGGAGACAAAGTAATTAAAACTTGAACGTATTTAGCGCCTTGTGGTCTAAAATCCGTGTAATTTTTACGATTATGGTGGAAACCGTGTTTTAACGCCTTAAACTCAAAAACATCTAGTTTAAATGAAAAATGTTTTAGATAAAAGTTGTAGAGTATCAAATTTATCATGAAACAAGCTCCTTACACACAACGTTAGCTAAACCCTGCATGGAAATACAAATAAAAACGTGAAAGAATTCGTAGTGCTTACTTCCTGCTAAGACTTCGGTTTTTGAAGTATTAACCATTTTGAACTACTTAAACAACCATCTTCCATCTGTTAAAATAAAAGATAAAGTTTGCCAATTACCTACTTGTCTAAGTAGTTATTTTTATGAATATTTTATCAAATCACCTGATACTTCAGAAAGAGAAGTCTTAGTAGGAAGTAACCACTACGAATTCTTTCACGTTTTGATTTGTATTTCCACGCAGGGTTTAGCTAATGTTGTGTGTAAGGAGTTTTTTTCATGCTAAATTTGATGCTCTGCAATTTTTATCTAAAACATTTTTCATTTAAACTAGATGTTTTTGAGTTAGAGGCGTTGGAACACGGTTTCCACCAATACCATAAAAATTACAGATTTTTGATGTACCGAACCCGGCTAAACCACTGACCCGATTTAAACTTCAAATACATCATTCTATTTGCAATAGTTTAGCCTCTTGTATTAAGAAGAAAGCAATACTTTGTGATCTGTATTTGTCGAATTATATGCGAGAAACTGAAAAAAAATCCCAAACGTTTCACGGATTTTAGACCATAAGGCGCTAAATACGGTCACGTTTTAATTACTTTGTCTCCTCAGGAGTAGGCTAATTTTAAAATTAATGAGGTCGTTTTGCACAGAATTTGATATTCTACAACTATTATAGGTAATATTTTTTATTTGGAGTAGGTCTCTTTAAATTGCAGGCTTTGGAACATGAGCGTAATTCATTTTTCCTCTAAAGTGGCTAAATTGACAATCGGTTCTGGCGAAAAGACAACCGATTTTAACTTAGAGGACCTCAGTTGACGCGAAATTTAATGCATTTTAATTTTAGAAAGAACACAATTTCTTCTGCCTAAAATCTTAAGTACTTTCAGCCTATATGATCAAAAAATTTCTTCAAATCAGGCATCTTTTTGGCCTTCAGCTCCCGGACTATACGCAGCAGTAGCGGATCCAGAAAGTTTCTGAGGGAGGGTGCGCACTTTTTTTCTTTTCCTAATTTTTATGTGTTATAAAGGATCTAATTTGAAATATTAACACATAGTTACGTTGTAAATTTCTATTTAATGTTTAGATAAAATCCATTTTCATTTAAAGGACTTTAAATAAATAAATATAGCCGTTTTTATACAGAAATAATTGTACTTTATTGGTTTCCTCACCTCCCATTGATCCGCATCTGGTAAGCAGGCCTTCTCATGTCGACCCAAACGCTTCATTATCTCTTTAAAATAAATTACATTTAGCACTATATATATTGTGTTATAAACATTGCTATATTGTGATAATGACAGGAAAACAGTTAAAATTTAAAAATACAATGTTAGAAATTTAACTTTAATGAGTTTGGTTGTATGTTATATCTCCCCCCCCCTTTTTTGCATATGTTCTGTCACAGAGGATGGTATAATGTTTTTCTTCTATTGTCAGTTCCACAGTTTGCACGTTGTTACTGTGTTTTAGTGACAGAGATAGTTGCATGTTCCTTAAAGTGGAGGTTTTAGGCCACTCATTAGATATCCTTGGTTGAAGGTGCATGTCCGATCCTGAGTCTCTTCAGATCTGGATTCCTTTATGAGGTTTTCTGTGACAGGATATCTTTTTTGATTTATTTTAGCTTTCTTGAAGGATTTTTAGACATTCTGGAACTGGCGAATCTCCATATAATCCACATTCATCGTCTTCGATCAGCTAATCAGGTGTGTTTGGGTCAGTATAGAAAGATTACTTAACATACGATAAAAAATCTCAAAGACTAGATTCCCTAATCTTTAAAAAAAAATTAATGAAAATATTTAGTTTGTGAAAAAAGTAAAATTACTTGTTTTCATTTATACACAAGTGCAAGGGCGTACCCGAAATAAAATTGGGGGATGGGGTGTTTTCTCCAAGCCAAGTTCGTTTTGTTTGTAACATTTTTGGAAGTAAAAAGACGAATGGAATCACCTTTTTAAGAAAGCTTTAAATAATTATATAGTTCGTACGATTTTTTTTTTTTTTTTTTGTAGGAACCCCTTTCTGTGTGGTATATGAGTAGTTACTCCAGAGGTGTAACCATTATATTCTAACCATGTTGGAAAGCTAGAGATTTATTCCATGGGTCCGCCACGAAATATAAGTCGCCGCCGTTCGGCCAACAAGCTCTGATATCCCGACCCTACTTATTTCTATTATTCGCTTCAAAAAAATATTAATTTTTCTTCTGGTTACATGTACCTATTCTTCTATTTTTTTTTTTTTTGGGGGGGGGGGGGGTGGGGAGGTCTGTTGCCCTCCTGTGCCCTTAGCTGGGATCGCCCATGCAAAAATGTCATCGTCAGAATTTGTTTAAGAACCATATTTGATCAGTTATACCCGCAGTAGCGGCACAGAAAAATATTTCGGAGGTGACTGGTCAATAGAAAAAACAAAAACAGGAAACTCGTCTATTTACTAAACCTTTAAGTAATTCACATAAATAAAAACAAATATTAAATTCATATTAATAAAAATTAGCTGAACCGTGCGAAGCATTAGCACTCCTTCTTCTTCTTTCACTAGCTCTTATGTGCCTTTCAGCGTAGAGCTCGCTTTGCCTCAGCCCACTTCTTCCAACCGTCTCTGTCCATAGCCATTCGCTTCATCTGGGCCATTGACATCCCCCGATCTTTGCCTATCTTTTCTATATATTCATTGAATGTGATTCGTGGCCTGCCAACTGGTCTGCTTCCTTCTGGCCTCATCTCCATGTACCATTTGGCTTTCCTTTCTTCTGGCATTCTGCATATGTGCCCAAACCACTTTAGTTGCCGCTCCTCAACCCTTAACTTCATGGATGGTACCTTAAGCTCTTCTCGGACAATTTCATTTCGGACACAATCCCTTCTTGTTTTCCCCACTACTCTTCTAAGGAACCTCATTTCCGCAGTAGTGAGCCTTTTAATGTGTTTATCAAGGGCAGTCCAGTGTTCGGCTCCGTACAAGAGGACTGGGAGGAATACGGTCTTGAAAACAGTTAGTTTTGTGTTCCGGGCAATTTCTTTTTTACCGACTATGGTACTGTTGATTTGGAGGTACACACTGTTTGCTTTCCTCACTCGATTCCCGATTTCTGGGTCCAGCCTTCCATTCCTGCTTACCAGAGTGCCAAGATATTGGTAGGTATCCACGCATTCTAGAGGTTCCCCATTGCAAGTAATGTTTACTTCCTCTTTCGTCCGTCCTACCTGCATCACCTTACTCTTGGTAGGATTTATTTCCATGCCCTTTCTGTGCAGTTCCTCTCTCCACTCCACTACGGCCTTCTGGAGATTCTCCTGTGAGTCAGCTATTAGTACGATATCGTCGGCAAATATGAAGAATTGGGCCAATACTGGGTATAGGTTTCGATAACCTACTACTGCTCTAGGTGATCTTCTTTTGCATATTTTGGTGATCTCGTCCATAAATGCGACAAAGAGAAGGGGACTGAGGCTGTCACCCTGCTTTACACCCTTCACAAACTTAAACGGCTTTGATTCCCTTCCATTCAGGCGAACAATTCCTTTTGGATCTTGGTAAACAGCTTTTATCGCCAGTATAAGTTTATTAGGGACTTTTTTGTTGCGAAGGGATGTCCATATCTCCTCTCTTGGGACGGTATCGAAAGCTGCTCTAAGATCCAGAAAGGCCAAGTAGACACTCTTCCCTCTATCCCAGGCCTTCTCTAAAATCATTCGGAGGGAGAATATATGATCTGCGGTTTGTCGCTGGGGTCTAAATGCTGCTTGTTCTTCTCCGATTTCTTGTTCGATCCATCTCCTTAGTCTCTGCTCCAGGATTCTAGAGTAAACTTTACAAGCTACAGGTGATAGGCAGATGGGCCTGTAATTATTACAATCACTTTGGCACCCCTTTTTATGAATTGGCACAATTATATTAAACTCCCATTCCTTGGGAATTCTGTTTTCATCCCATATTTTCTGGAAGAGCGTCTGCAGTTTCTTGATGATTTCCTTTCCCCCATACTTGATCAGCTCTGGGGATATTTCATCTCTTCCTGCTGCTTTTCCTGACTTCAATCTTTCGACTGCTAGCGAAACTTCATCTTCATCTATACAGTCTTCCTCCTCCAATTCATTTTCAGATACGGGATCGCTTTGATGCTTTTTCTTATTCTCTTGTATGAGGCTATTTTGGCTTGAGAACTTTTGTTCATAGTGGAGCCTCCACTCTTCCAGTATGCTATCGTCTTCTGTCATAAGTTCGCCAGACTTATTCTTAATGTTCCTTACCTGTTTGCCTTTCTTTCCCCTTAATGATTTTACTATGTTCCAGAATTTTCTTGGATTTTCTTTATAATTCTCCTCTATATCTTTTCCAAAGTTTTCCCAGGATTTTGCCTTAGCCAGTTTAACTGTTGTCTTTGCCTTATTTCTTTTATGCACGTAGGCTTCCCATGTCCTCTGGTTTTTGTCTCTTATGTATTGCTTCCAGGCCTCTTTCTTTGAAGCTATTGCAGCTTTGACTTCCTCATTCCACCAGGCTGTTTTCTTTGTTGTTTTGCCCATTTTCTTTTCTCCACATACTGCTTTGGCTGTGGTAATGATGGCGTCTTTAATGTCTCCCCAGAAAGCGTCCATATCTTGTTCGGCATTTATCTCTTTTAGTTTGTCCTGGAGGGTTTTCTCATATTCTTCCTTTTTCCCTTCTTCTCTGAAGGATCCTATATTAATCCTCGTATATCTTTTAATACAGGGTTTTCTTCCTAAGATAGCTTTGGTATCAGCTACAATCAGTCTATGGTGTGTACCTAGTTCTGCTCCTCTAATGGCCTTTACGTCTGTGAAAAAGCGTCTTAGTTCTTCTTCGTAGATGAAGTAATCTATGATGCTGGATACATTGCGTCCTTCTCCTTCGAATGTGATCTTATGTATGGCTTTATGCTTAAACCAAGAATTACCCAACAACATATTATTATCCACACAGAAATCTAGGAGCCTTTGGCCACTGTCATTTATCACTCTTTCTCCACCGAAAGGTCCCAACACACCGTGAGATTTTAAGTGGTCTATACCTGTCCTTGCATTTAAATCTCCACATATTATCACCTTCCTGTTTCTGGCACGTGCAGCATTCACTACCCCCTGTAAATCACTGTAGAACTGCTCCTTATCCTGTGTTGCAGAACAGTCTGTGGGAGCATACACTTGAACAATGGTCACTTTACCTAGAGTCGTTTGTAAATCTGCTAAGATTATTCTAGGGTTTATGGGCTCCCAATGTTCAACTTTTTTGAAAATTTCCTCTTTTAGCACTATTCCGACTCCCTGACTTGCTCTTGCCCTAGTGTTCACTCCTGAATATAGTAGCACATATCCATTATTGAGTTCCTTAAGTCCGCTTCCCTTCTTCTTTACTTCACTTATACCCATTATATCCACTCTATACCTTTTCATTTCTTCTATCATTTCTACTTCTTTACCAGTCAATGTTCCGATGTTCCATATGGCTAGTCGTAAGTCCTTTTCCCTGCGTGGTCTATTCCGTGAAATCAGTCCAAATCCGAGGCTAGCTGAATTTCTCTGAATCGATGATACTTCTGGTGGGTGATTAGCCCAAGCCCAGAAGGCCCCGTTTCCTCGGGACAACTGGTTTCCTGAGAATTACCCCCTCAGAATAAGGGTGGAAAGGGAGTGATGAAAGGACTTTAAGAACAAGGAGTGGGAAGGAATCGGGTGCGTTAGGTCATGATTCTCCCCCGGATTAGGAATGTGGGGATAATCAAGAGCTCGCAAGGGCAAGGTTGCTAGGCCTTGAAGTAGATCTGTCCTCTACCGGGATCGTATAGGAGTATCTACTGCGTACCCCAGCATTAGCACTCCAACCTACTTAAATCCCAGTTTATTAAAGTACACGCCGTATATTTAGTATCGTATAGAGGGTATTTAGTGCGTCATGGGCATAGGTGAGGATTGAAATGAAGAATAAATGTGTTTAAATTGTAAATTGTTTACTTTTTGAAACACATCGATTTCGCGGAAAGCGTGTGCGCTGATTCTATTTATTGAAATTACTGCATGTTTTTGCTTGTAACTCGCAAACGATGGCGACAATCGAAACAGTATAGTTATAGAACCAAAAAATGTTCGTTTCGAGAACCTGTAAAAAATGACACCTTCGAAAAAGCCCTGCGACCATTTTGAAATTTTCGCTGAGAATTTCAGTTTTTCGCCTGCAACTCGCAAAGGATGGGGTCAATCGAAAAAAATGTATATTACTGAAAATGTTCTCCTTGAAAGCCTGAAAAGATTGACACCATTTAAAAACCTCTACATTTTAATTTTCGCCCAAAAACTGCGGTTTTGCGCTTATAACTCGCAATCGAAGTGAGTGTTTTGTATATTTTTCCGGTATAGCGGTTAAGGAAAGCTTTAAAATGATGCCTCATTCATTAAATTTGATGAAGTATTAAGGAAGTTATGGCGTACAGCAAAAAAAAAAAGCCTTGAGAAATAATATATATGATTAATATTATACAAAATTTTAAAACTTAGATGCCTACATTTATACCAATAATGTTTTTATTTTACGTAGGGTAAACCGTATAGTTATTGACACCCTTAAGACTACATTTCTGTGGCGAAATTAAAAAAAATACTTTATATGAAGGGATCAAATTTAAACTTCCTATAGCTCCTCTTTATCTATCCTTATAAAGACTCAAGAGGAATTTTTGGGTCAAAAGTTCAATAGTTTTTCCATACGGCAATATTTGTTGTTAAAATTCCAAAAACTAGTTATTGACACCCTGTGGATTTAATCGTGAAATCTTCCCTATAGTTAGTTTGCTAAACACTTCATAGATGACTTAGAGGACCCTTCAAACATTAGATACCTTGAAATAAAATTAGGACTTGTTTACTTATTTCTTTAAGTTAAAGTTGGGGTGTCAATAACTGTACTAAGTGTCAATAATTATATGGTTTACCCTTTGCTGTGCTTCCTTAATCGACCAAAATTCTTTTCATTATCCCTTCTTTTTACTGAAAGGATCAACTTCACATTTTGTTAAAAATTAAGAGATGATAATATTTAAAATAAGAAAATTAAAAATATTACCATCAGTATAGAAATGTTATTTCTAGGCCTGGCCAATATGGCACCGTTTAGTCAGGCACCGGTAATAACTGAAAGGACCGTTTTAGGGATTTAATATTATATTAGGGTACGATAACCTCCCGCAATAGGCAACTCCCAGAAGTAACTTAGAGATAGCTTTGCCAAAATATTGATTGTTGAATAAAGTTATGTTGACGTTATGTATATGTTGATGTATAAATCTTTAAGCTTTTACTGTAAGTTTGGTTTGTTAACAAGCGTTTCGCTCCTTATCGACGTTCTTTTTAATTTTTTTTTTTAACGAAATTGGTTTCATGGTGTGACCAATCACACCAATCAGTGACTTAAGAACTGTACGTTGGGTTTCATTTAGATAACGGATATTGCAGGTATTAGAATATATGATAGTGGAGACCCCATTTTGAAATTGTTTCGCAGAAAGGAGTAACGGAAACGCGACCGAACAGATTAGTTATCTAGTTCACCCGGTTCCTTCATAATCTCTTTCATTGTTTTATAATCACTCTGTGCTGCACATTCGGTGCGTTACCTTAAGGCTCACATATTTCCTTTATCAGTAACTGCCGTCTGGATAGTATAAAATTGTCACAATCATATAGATAATTTTTGTAGTGAAACTGTGCCGCTTATAATCTAGGTAAGTGGGTAAAGACTTTTATCATTAGTATCGATTAACTTTCTAGATATCGATAGCTCCCGATCGAGGAGCAGTTACACTGAACATTGAACATTGAAAAACAAAAAAACATAGACGACTTGAACAAGCAGCGGGTATTTTGTCTGTCCGGGAGAGTTAACACAGGTATGGCTTTTTATTAGCGGTTACTCGTACTATTTATACGATTAAGATGATCTTTCATCATATTACAACTTATTTTACTAATGTTACGACTTATTTGAGTGTTTTGATCTTCTTAATGTTGCCTTTTCAGTTATATGTCAGACCTCTATGGCTGTCCGAGATAGAACCATAAAATATTTAAGATCCGAAGAATCCAGTTATAAGATTTAAAATTATCGAAGAACATTAAAGGCTATACTATTAATGATTTACTTTCCCAATGGCTTGAAAATTCCAATAGGTACTGACTTTTAATACGAATCACAGTTTAACCCTTAGATTGTCCACAAACCTTTAAACCCCAATCAGAAGATTTTCGATGCGTCTGGAGGGACGCATGAGGATTTATTAACGTTATTGAAAACATGACTGGATGAAGATATTATGTTAAAAAAATTTAAATTTTGTGAAAATAACAAATAAGATTTTTTTTTTTGAATAATTTATTTTTTGAAGAGAAAAGATTTGTGAGATAGAGATTTTTTGTGAGATAGGGGGAGTAGGTATCAGTGAAGAGGAAGGATTTGCTCTGCCTTGAGCCGAGCTCTGTGGTGTAGTGGTTAGCATCCTCGCATGTAACGCAGGAGACCCGGGTTCGACTCCCGGCAGAGCCAAATCTTTTCTCTTCAAAAAATAAATTATTTAAAAATAATTTAAAATGGTGGTCAGCCACGAACTAAGATTGGATTAATTTTTTTTTTGTAGTTTTTAGAGCTTGATATTTCCATTCGATACGATGCCCAAAGCCTCGATAATCAAATCTATATAAATGAAGATGAAATTCTGTTTGTTTGTTTGTTTGTTCTTTATAGAAATCCATACCGTTTGTCCTAAATTCTCCAAATTTCGCTCAGTGGTTCTTTGATACTAGGTGCGAACACCTGTTCATATTAAAATTGCATAGCTTCAGCCAATCTCTGGGTATATTCTTTATTGTTATAAAAATCGTTTTGATCTCGCTTTACATTGGTTGTACGAAATCTACCGTTTGGGTCCATAAAAGTCTCACTTTATAGATTTACAAAATGAAATTCTCCGAGTGAAATCGGTATATATAGCTATTATAATATAAAATTTGTGTGCGTCTACCTTTAATTTATATTTATTTCAATGAAGTACATGATATTCTTATTATGTTTTAATATAAAATACTCTTTATGTATTATTCACTATTTTTTTTTTCTTTTGCAACGACATATCATGCTCAATTATTATTCAAAGCCAAACTATACTCCCGGACCAACTATTTGGCACTAATATTATCATTCATTTAGCAAATGGAGAATGATATATTTTCTTTTTAAAAAATAATTATTTTTAAATACTAATACCTCTTATTAATAGAAACTGGATCAATTATTACTTGGACGCATAAGTAAACATTTGCTAATTGGAAAAATACTTAGCAGATGACTAATCAAGAATCAATGAAAACATTTCATGTAGGCAGTTTATATAACAAGGTTTTCATGAAAACGAGTTAAAATGGCAGGTTTCATTCATTTAAGTATCTGAAATTGGCATGAATGTCCTTTTATTAATGAATGTTGCCATTTCTACAGGAAATTGAAGGAAGACAAGACCATAATTTCTTTTTTTTTTTTTAAAGACGCATTAGCAAACATTTGCCAAAAACTGACCCAACGTGTTTTTTATCGGATCTTGGAACATCTTAACTTTCACAGATAGGAGATTCAAGCTCCATTTCGAGCAGCTTCTCTACGCCTTCTTTTTTTTTTTTTTTTTAAATTGGTTTCAATCTACCCTGCTACATTTTGCGCATTGCCGCATTTTTCTAGGCTTCTACTGGGACTGTTATAGTCGTAGTGCCAAAGTTTCTTGTATAAGTTTGTCTCGAAGCCGAAGGCCATAAAATTTCTGATTTGATGAATGTTTTTGATCTGTTTCTTTGCTCGATGTGTAAAGGCTCATGGATAAGTTACTCATTAATTTTAATGATTGTTAAATTAATATCCTATCTACCTATACGCTCTCTCTTGATCTAATAGATGGGCTGGTAACTTGTAAAGGTGCCTTTACACTTTACTCTCGAACAGCCTTCAAGTGGGCTGTTCGGGTATTGTAGTTACTTCATCTGTTCGCCTATGTTCGGGGGTAGCGCTAGTGTCACTTTTGATTTGGGTTTTTCCCAAGTGACAGGCGTTGTTTGTGATACTAGTGCGCAGTTGTAATTCGTCTTCTATTTTTTTATTTTTCAGATAATATAAAATATATTGATAATGGAGATTTTTTCTTAATCATAAGCTAGCGTTGGGTGCGTCAGCCATATTGGTTCGCTTAACGTCACGTTAAGTATAAATGGCCGTTCGTGGAACGCCATACGGCAAGGTTCGGGGGAGAACCTGTTCGAAGGTGAGGTTCGTAGAGTGTAAAGGCACCTTAAGATAAGCCCTTTAACCCTAGGATTACAAAGGGGGGCTCTTTGAGCCCATTAATATTTGTCCACGCTGTTTTGCACCTAAATTATTAAATAACAAATCAGAAAAAAATTATTAGTTTTCAGAAAAACATTCAAGATTAGTGTAAACATCAATTGAAATTTTTCTGCAACATTTCATATCCAGGAGAAATAGAGTGAAAAAAAAAAAAAAAAAAAACGCTTATGGGCTCGCATATATAATTTAAAATTATTAAACAACAATTTTATAAAGGCATTGATAACAAATTTCAAACAATTCATGTTTTTTTTACGTTAATGTACCTAAAAATCTGGTGCGTGCGCGCAACACACAACTTTCACTTACCAACTTACTTAGATTAGTAATTGACGTGTTTTGCTAAATATCATTTCCCAAAGTCACACATTTTTCTACATTCATATCTTATTTTTGTTAATCGTTAAAGCCGTTTTTGAGTAAATAAAAAAACCCCGTGAAAATGATACAAAATTTATTAAGTAAAGTCCCCCCTCCCGTAGATCAATCTTGATGAAATTTTTACAGTCATATCTCGGGCATATAAGTACATCAAATACCAAGTTTGATCAAAATAGTTGAAACCGTTTTTGAGTAAATAAATAAAACACGTGAAAATGATACAAAATTTATTAAGTAAAGTCCCCCCTCCAGTAGATCAATTTTGATGAAATTTTTACAGTCATATCTCGGGCATATAAATACATCAAATACCAAGTTTGATCAAAATCGTTATAACCGTTTTTGAGTAAATAAAAAAAACACGAGGAAATGATACAAAATTTATTAAGTAAAGTCCCCCCTCCGGTTGATCAATTGTGATGAAATGTTGGTTATCACATCTCTGGCATATAAATACATCAAATACCAAGTTTGATCAAAATCGTTAAAACCGTTTTTGAGTAAATAAAAAAAACATGTGAAAATGATGCAAAATTTATTAAGTAAAGTCCCCCCTCCGGTTGATCAATTTTGATGAAATTTTTACAGTCATATTTCAGGCATATAAATAGATCAAATACTCAGTTTAATCAAAATCGTTAGAGCCGTTTTTGAGAAAATCGAAAAAAACTTAAAAAGTTATTAAATAAAGTACCCCCCCCTTTGAGCAAATTTGATGAAATTTTTGCTGTCACATCGCGGGCTTATACATACTCTAAATACCCAATTTCAGGTTCGCACGGTTTATAGTTTTTGAGCTAGTCTGTTCACACACACACACACACAGACACACAGACAGACACACACACACACACACACACAGACCGTTTCGCGGGACTTGGTTATTTTGACTCAGGGGATCCCAAAACGTGTATTTCCGTTGAAAACCGGAAGTCGAAAATTTTCACGATCGCAATACTTCCACTTACTATATATTTCATATATAGGTAAGTGAAAGTAAAAACACAATTGTACAATGTATAAATTGGTTAAATATCTTATTTATCATGAATGAATTAAGAATTTTAGAAAACATGGAAATGACATTTCTATTTATCTAGAAAAATAGATATCATTTCCCTCTATAATTTTTTACTTTCACTTACCTATATATGGAATATATAGTAAGTGGAAGTATTGCGATCGTGAAAATTTTCGACTTCCGGTTTTCAACGGAAATACACGTTTTGGGGTCCCCTGAGTCAAAATAACCAAGTCCCGCGAAATGGTCTGTGTGTGTGTGTGTGTGTGTGTGTGTGTCTGTGTGTGTGTGTGTGTGTGTGTGTGTGAACAGACTAGCTCAAAAACCATAAACCGTGCGAACCTGAAATTTGGTATTTAGAGTATGTATAAGCCCGCGATGTGACAGCAAAAATTTCATCAAATTTGCTCAAAGGGAGGGGGTACTTTATTGAATAACTTTTTACGTTTTTTTCGATATTCTCAAAAACGGCTCTAACGATTTTGATTAAACTGAGTATTTGATCTATTTATATGCCTGAAATATGACTGTAAAAATTTCATCAAAATTGATCAACCGGAGGGGGGACTTTACTTAATAAATTTTGTATCATTTTCACATGTTTTTTTTATTTACTCAAAAACGGTTTAAACGATTTTGATCAAATTTGGCATTTGAAGTATTTATATGCCAAAGATGCGATAACCAACATTTCATCACAATTGATCAACCGGAGGGGGGACTTTACTTAATAAATTTTGTATCATTTTCACGTGTTTTTTTTATTTACTCAAAAACGGTTTTAACGATTTTGATCAAACTTGGTATTTGATGTGTATATATGCCCGAGATATGACTGTAAAAATTTCATCAAAATTGATCTACGGGAGGGGGGACTTTACTTAATAAATTTTGTATCATTTTCACGAGTTTTTTTTTTATTTACTCAAAAACGGCTTTAACGATTAACAAAATTAAGATATGAATGTAGAAAAATGAGTGACTTTGGGAAATGATATTTAGCAAAACACGTCAATTTCTAATCTAAGTAAATTGGTAAGTGAAAGTTGTGTGTTGCGCGCACGGACCAGATTTTTTTTTTTTTACATCCACAGTTTTATAAATATAAATATCGTAAAATAAAACAAAAGATTTAGAGTTAATCTATATAAATAAAGATGAAATTCTGTTTGTTTGTTCTTTATAGAAATCCATACTGTTTGTCCTAAATTCTCCAAATTTCGCTCAGTGGTTCTTTCAAACCAGGTGCGAAGACCTGTCCATATTAAAATTGCATAGCTTCAGCCAATCTCTGGGTATATTCTTTATTGTTATAAAAATCGTTTTGATCTCGCTTTACATTGGTTTGTACGAAATCGACCGTTTGGGTCGATAAAAGTCTCACTTTATAGACTTACATAATGAAATTCTCCGGGTGAAACGGGTGTAAATAGCTTGTAAACAATAAAAGGAAGATATGGGTCCGTAGGGCCCCCTTGGTAAAACTAAGAAGTTAAGTACCCCTGGGTAATCCTAGAGTTAACGTTAGATAGATAACCAAATTCGTTCGTTGATGTCTAATCCTATTATAAACGTGTATGACAATCATGGGTGGATCCAGCCGATCGTAAAGGGGGGGGGCTGCAGTCCTAAAGGGGAGGGGGCTGCAGCCCCACAGCCTTTCATTTGGATCTGCTAATCAGCTTTTTTACCCTTATGTTCCTTTCCCACAACTAAAATTATACTTGTTCTGCAAATTATTTGTTCTTTAACTTGCTTCCTTACATTAAGGAAAGTCAAATTCTATCTTTTAATGACGAAAATTTTTCCAAAGGGAGGGGCTGCAGCCCCCACAGCCCCCCCCCCCCCCCCCTGGATCCGCCAATGATGGCAATTATCGATTCTGAGATTATTCATTTTATAAAATATTTTTCTCATTCAAATATTTTAGCTTCCCACCTTTGATATATGAAAGCAGTAATGAAGACTCCATCATTATTACTGAATACAAGCATTCGAGAACACATCATAGAGTTGATCAGAGTCCCTTCCAACCGGAAATGGGTTGGAAATAGAATACGAGAATAAATGCATTTCTTGTTTACAAATACACGCTTGATCCCCTTCCAAAATTATATCACCCATTATTTTGCCTCAATCCTACTTATTCCATTACTTATTGCACGAGTACTTGAAGACTACACATCCCTGTTGAAACGAGCCGCTGATGGGCTGTTACTTTCACTTGTATGTTCAGTGGGCTCGATGGGAAACCCCAGCTCCTTTCGGCATATCTTCTCCGTCTTCCCAAATGTGAGTACTCTTTCTTATTCTTAGAAGCGCTAAATATTTTAATACATAGTAACAATATTTTTTTGTCTATCTAGTCATGTATTTGACACATAAAAGTAATTAATTCGTTCTATTTTCTATGTAATCGATTTATTATAACGTCTTACAAGTAAAGCATGTTCCAAATAGCGAATTCTAAAAATCTTATCTTTAAAATATATTCCACGCCACGCGTCGCTGTGTGTCAGTACCTACAATGCGTTGAATTAGTTACATCCTATTATTTTCTTTAGTCAAATCAAAATTCACTGATAAAGATAAAAACGTTTCAGCTATTCATTGGAACAAGGTTTAGTACAATTACAATAGAAGACACTTAACAAAAATGTACCAAATTAATCTTTTACCATAATACATATTAATGAAATTCAGAATATAACACATGATGATATGAGATATCATATCAGGAGGTTATACTCATAGATGCACAATGATTTTGGTTAACCTGTCTTTTGCTAAAACAAATACATGCGATGTTTTCCACACAAGTGAAAAGGCGACGCATAATTTGCCTTGGGAAAAACACGGATTTTCGTAGTCCATGCTGGAAAAGATAGATTTATGAACCCTCCCTAAATATTGAAAGAAAATGAAGTGTTGTGTCAATAAATCAACTTACATCTGTTGGAAGATTATATAACTTACAAATAACCACACTAAATATTAGTATAATAAAACTACCTATCTTTTTAAGTTGGACAAAAATACACACAATAAGCCAAATTTAAAAGATAAAATTATGATGGCATACGCCTAAAAGAGGAAGTCGACAGCCTTGGTCACTAATTTAACCTGATGTTTTACGGTTTGAACATATCAATGTTGTAGTTTTGTTTTTTCTCTTTTGTTAGACAGCCTCATGATGATTCCAAACTTGAACTAATGTATGACAAAAGTGTTAATTTAGTTTGAAGTGCTTGTGACGTATCTGTTACATGTATTTAGCAGTGAAGGCTGCCTTATCTCCTTCCACAATCAGTAGTCGTTTTGCGGTCCCACTATACGAGATTCCATTAGTTTTAGGAACTGCATTTTTTCCTCCATTCTTGTTCTTTAGTTATTCCCTATGGTCTATCGGACGTGAATTCAGCAAGAATGTAAGTCTCTTGGTTAAGTAATGCTTAAGATTAGACCTGGTAAAGTAAAGACTGTTATTTTTGCAAAAAAACATTGTAATACAAGGGTGTCCGCAGGATTTCGTTTAGGGGGAGCATGTTGATAAAATTTTCGTCTGGGGGGCAGGCACGTAAAATTCATTTGACCAAGGTGAGGGGATCAAGGTATTCTGCATAATAATGTAAGTTACCTTTTACCTTACACGTACCTTGGTGTAAGATTTAGCAGAGGCTTTACATGACCCCTCACTTGGATTGCTTGAGAAACAGGGTGGCTCTGACTTTGAACTGCCTCAATTGAATAGGGGGCGCTTTCCGGGGCCTTAGATACCCAGCTACATTGACCATATATAAGAGAGTAATTTTGGGTAATCTGAGGTATGCATCCCCTGCCTGGAACCCTAACCTTTCACGCCGACAGAAAAGCAGGTTGGCAACCATCCAGCGAAAGGCGCTGTTGTGAGTTACGCGAGCATATCGGAGTGTGTCTCACGAGGTGATGCAGATTTTAGCAGGAGCATTACCTCTCGACCTCCTCCTGCGAGAAGACCTTTTGAAACACACTTACAAGAGAGAAGGCTCTACAGGCATGCCAGGAAATCTTAAGTTGAGAATAGATAAGAACCCAAGGAAATGGAGGAGCATATTAAGGGAGGATAAAACTGCCTTCGAGGCTCTGAGGGCTAAGTTGCTTCGTGAAACTGGACTCTACTATCTCACAGAATCAGATTTCCCCCAGCTAGTAGCGGAAAATAACCATAAGCATCTCAAACACTTTGTCTAAGGATCGAAGACTGCACTCTGCTCTGCCCATGTCAATGTTGGATGAGGGAGACCAGCCGTGCCTAGAAGCCAACTGGACTGAGCAAATGAAGGCTACCGACCTAATGTTCTAAACATTTTTGTTTTTATAGCAGCAGTGGGACACTATGCAGACGTGCCTAACATCCAACTGCTGCAGCGACCCATATTGCCTCAAGAGGCAGGGTAGGGAGAAAATAAATAAATAAAATAATGTAAGTTAATATGTAAGCTCAATTTATTATTCAAATAAAACTTAAAGATATATGAAAATTAAAATATGTTTTTATGTAGTACTTAATAAATATAGTAAATTAATACATTTAATTAGCAGCTTTTGTTTCTTTTATTTTTTAGAAGGGGGGGCAGCTGCCCTCCCGTTCTTGCCCTGCGGACACCTATGTTCTAATGTTTTAAAACTCTATCATATAGTTCATAAAAAAATGAATTGTTTTTAAAGTTATTCCTCCTAAATAAGTTTATGCCTGATGATGTTTCAATATTTTCTTTTAAATAATTTTAAGTTAAGAAAAAACATTTTCCAATATCATCTTGCATACTGATTTTTTTTTAATTATTAAAATAATTAAATTGAAAATGAGTGTTGGGTTGAATAGTTTTATTTTTTAATTTTGGGTTTTTGTTTGATAGATCACCAAATGTTCCTAACAACTATATATAAAACACTTTTTAAGCAATTAACATATTTTTATTAAATAGCTCTTCGGAGGACAAAATTAAACATTTTTTAAATTCAAAATAAAAAGACAGACAATCTTCATCTATCCTTTGTTAAAATTGTTTTTGTTTCTTTATCAACCATTTCTTCTTCTTCGATATTTAATCTTACTTTAATGTCAAGCAAAATAATCTTTTTGAAAAGAAAAGAATACTTGAAACAAAAAGATATCCCACAGGAAAACAGGGCAAAAAGCTTTTAAAAGATGAAACCACAATAATAACTTTTATTGATGATTTAAAATATTTCTGAATTACCCCATAACATAAATCTAATCATTGCGAATAGCAGGGATATTTTTTAGATTACAATTGTGAAAAATGAATGAACAGAGAATAAAAAAAAAACTATTTGTGGCACTGAAAACTGCATTGCATTACCTAACATTCAAAATACAAACTACTTTCCATGGCTTATGAGCCAATAACAATATGTTGTTTGTTTACTTTCTTAACATCATTTTCCGCTACTATGGCTAATCAGACGATGCTACAGTGTTATTCCTAAATTTAGCCATACAGGTATTATTAGGATAGGGATCTATAAGGAGTACCTATCATTGTACAGGCTCAGGTTTTTCATCCCCATTAACTAAATTCCATATTACATTCCAATTCAACCAATTTACTATATGGATTATTGGCAAAGGAAAACTAGTAAATAAATAGTAGTTCATAGTTCTTAATCAATGTAGATTACACAAGCTTAAGATAAGCATTGATTTATTAGGTTTATAACTTCTTTAATCTGTAAAATGTTTAATTACCTAATATTAAAAAAAAAAAAAAAAAAAAAAAAATAATCCCCAATATTTTTCAATAATAATTTTATTTGATAAAAAGTTGGTAATAAAATACTTTACTACATATATATACTTAAATCCGAATTGTCACAGAAACATTTATATTTAAAATTTTGCATTATATCAAATTTCTAATTAGAAATTCATTATATAACGGTATTATCTAATCATAAGAGAAAATTTCATTTGAATATTTTTTTCTACTGTTAATAATTGTCATATTTAAGAATTAATAATTGAATATTTATATTATTTTTTCTTCAGTTTTATTCTATAGATTTTATCTATTGTTTAAGAACTAAATATATACCTTCGTTTATAGATTTTTGATTAACATTAATAATAGATTAATGTAGAATATCAATTATCTCACTGTTATTGGTGATATTTAATGTCAAAGTTTGTGAGTAAACAAACATTATCTTATCATTACTCTTTGGCCTTCCTTATTTTTTTACTACCCTTTATTTAAAAAGAAAAATCATCACTTCAAAGCCTAACTTCAGATTATATGTGTTCTAAGTACTTACCTAATCTAATAATTTTTTTTATGAGTTTAAGTAATTTTTTTAAATAGAATTTTGTCTTTTCCATATCAGATTTTTTACATTTATCTATCCAGTTGTGTTAGAAAATATATGATTTAATATAATCTGTAATTCTTCAAATTAGATAATTTTATTTTCAATTATCTACCCTTTAATAAATAAACAAAAATAATTAAACAAAATATGTATGACAAAAAAATCTTTATGTATTATTTCATAAGGATTTTTTTTGTTTGTTCGCCAAATCACCCATGCTACTTTTAACAAAAGCTTTGTTTGAACCTTCATTTTGAAGATAATCTTATCTGCTCTGCTAATGTTGAAAAATAAGCACATTTCCTAGAGAAGGAAGTAGAAGAGAAACAAAATGAGAGAAAAAAAAAAACCAATCAAAATAGAAATTAAAATACTGCTTATATTTTGGGATAAAGTCCCTTTAGAATATGTATTACATATCTAAATCTTATGTTGACTGAAACACTGTTGCCTTAATATCAATAAACACTATACATAAATAAATTGGAACAAAAAATTATTTCTAAGAAAGAAGTCATCAAACTTTTTTGTACAATACATGTTTATTTATTATTATAAACCAAGAAAATTTTAAAATTAACTCCTTCGTAATTATTGTGTTAATTTATTTCCACATTCCATTATCTGGTATATATGGTGAATGATCATACCCCAATTTCAATTTTTCTCTTTGTAAAAAACTATAAATAGATTGAAATGAAAATAATAATGATAGTATTAAGTGAGAGCTATATTCAAAATGAGGGAAGAAAAATGGCCTGTGAATGAATAAATTTTTGAATAATAATTATTATTATGACCAAGAAGGAGATGGTCATTCAATGATCCTTGAAACAAATATACATAATGTTTATTCAATGCCAACGTTTGAACACATTGTCCCCTCATCCCTGCTAAAATGAAAAATATAAGTATGTTGAAACTATTTTCGGAGTTAATAAATCTTGTTAAATAGCTGACATGAATACTACATATGTATGTACATTCTTGGTGCTACAGTCATGTATGGGCGATGGCCTACAGGCATAATAAATATTTGTTTATATAAAATTGGAAATAGTATAGTTTAAATAAAAAAAGAAACAAAACCATAAAATTTAATATAATAATTAACAAAAAATAAACCTACAACACTAAGCTGATGATTAAGGTATGATAATAACAAATAAAACATTGAAAAATAGCAATAAGATAAGTATTAAATATATGAAAAGCAACAAACCAATCATATGATAAAGAATGAGTAAAAAGTAACAAGTATTAATACACACTTATTTGTGATTGACTCCCTGACCATCTATTTCTTGATTTGTAATATTTTTTTAAGCATGTTAATATTTTTTTAAGTCTAAGAATTTTTGCATTGAAAATCATTTGAATATTTTTTTTTTAAATTGATTTTAAGCAACTATTGGAAAACACTAGTTTTATCTATTATTTTCTAGTTGATGAACTACAATTATGTGGATTAGTTTAGTGGTAATATTATTTCCCATTGTCTAATGCTAATAAAAATCTTTTTCTTTCTGTGTAATCTCAATTCAAATCAATTCATAGAGACAGATTAAACTTGGGAAAACCATTCATCGGTATACATGAATTGCCACATCTTCTAAATTTTTTTTTAAATATCACATAGTTTTTTGTTTGTTTAACGTCACTTTATGCTACTAAGGTTAGTCGAACGATACTAGAGTGGGAATCCTAAATTTTGCCTATCTATGTATAATTATGATAGGGGTCTTTAATGAGTACTCGACATCTTACAGGCTTGGGACCTCCATTTACATCCTACCTGAGGAACGGAGAGCATAGCCAAGGATTTTTTACTTCAGATTTCAATTTTAACAATTTTAAAAATTAATTAACAATTTTAAAAATATTTTTATACCTAAACTTGATTAAAGGACTGCATAATAAAAATAAAATTGGGATAATTTATGTTTTCACTTTTGAACCCTGTCCCCAAGATGGGTTTCCGAAAAATAGGATTCCTGAATGGCAGTAATTTTTAAATTTACCGATTATATATTTTGAATATCATTCCTTTAATGCAAGACAAACATGCTGCAAATAATCTACATCAGAGAAAATGACATTTCTAGTGTTTCATTCAATCATTAAAATCTGCCAATACTCTAATGTGTTGATGCCACACCAAATCAAATTACAAAAATAACAAATTGTCGCCGAATTAACTAAATCAAATAATAATACTAAATCTTAAATATAGGTTATATTTTAAAATTTATGTTGGTTTCCCAGTTTTTAGTTGCAGAGGTTTTAAGATAAACAATAAATTGAAAAATAAATTTTGAGTTATGGTACTCCTGCATTAATGATGTATTAACATAGTAATAGAAAAAAATGAACATCAACAATTCATATTATTTCCAACTTTCTCCATGATTAAATCCCAGTTTAAATTTAATATTGAACTCCGGACTTGAGGATGAATTATAATCGACAGATGACTTATGATGGCTTATTTTAATTATTTTCATTATACTTAGTTTGTGTTAATCGCTTATTTTATTTTAGATAAATTAAGGAACAACAATGTTTCCTTACAAAATTGTACCTGTGGAAGATGCTTTGAACAAGCAACTGATGAACGATTTCAAAGGCGAAAGAACTGGATTCGTACAAGTAGGACCCAAGAAATGGCTCCTTCCGGCGTCTTATGCTGAACATGCTGAAAAATTTTATTCCTACGATTTGAGAAATGATGACATATGGGTTATGACCTATCCACGTTCAGGTATGTTTTGTTCAGATGATAATCATTTTCATTGCTAAAATATTCATTATTGATCATTTTTATTGCTTTTTAGGAACCACATTATGCCAAGAACTTGTGTGGCTTTTAAACAATAATTTGGATTTCGAAGGATCTGCCAAAGAAGCGATGGATAAACGGTTTCCATTTTTTGAGTAAGATGTTATTAATTTTTTCTTTAATCTTCTATATCATGTTTGCTAAGAAATTGCATTACGTAATTTGGGCTATCGAAGATTTAGAGGCTCATTATTATATTTAATGGTGGAATCTTCGATTGGGTAATGATATTTTTGTGGGATATTCAAAACATAGCACATGGAACAGACCACAATGTATATAATAAAGATGAAATTCTGTTTGTTTGTTCTTTATAGAAATCCATACCGTTTGTTCCGAATTCTCTAAATTTCGCTCAGTTCTTTCATACCAGGTGTGAACACCTGTCCATATTAAAATTGCATAACTTCAGCCAATCTCTGGGTGTATTCTTTATTGCTATAAAAATCTTTATGATCTCGCTTTACATTAGGTTTTTACGAAATCGACCGTTTGAGTCGAAAAAAGTGTCATTTCATAGATTTTGAAGAGGCCAACAAGGCCCGGTAAGGATGATGGGGGTCCACGTTTTAAGGCTGAAAGTTCGTGTTATTGGCCGACGAGTGCGCATCTCCCCGCTACTCGCTTTTCGCTCCTGGCTCTCTTTTCTGTCCTAACGAACTTTTCTTGACCCACGCTTTTCTCATTGTTTTTTGCGACTGGATTTCTTCTTTGTCCTTTGATATTTGGTACTTTATTGATTTATGGAAACCACCCGGACTGTTTATATGGTTAATTGAAATCTATCACCACCTTGATCATCCCCTTCTGCCCTTACGGCTTTCCATGCCTGGAATCCCTAGTGTCCCCAGTGATATGCCCTTTGATTTCAAAGGAGTACAATTCCCAGCCCAGTTCGGGTCGCATTTGCGATGGCTATAAATAAAGCTCAAGGGCAATCACTGAGGGTAGCTGGTATCATTTTGGAATCCCCATTTTTTTCTCATGGTCAGCTTTAGGTTGCATGCTCTAGAGTAGGTTCTTCTAAAGACCTAATTATATATGCCCCAGAGGGTAAAACTAAAAATATAGTATATCCTAAAACTTTGGATTAATAATCTATTAGTGCTATTTTTGTTTCTAGAATTGTTCACGTTTATTAGAAAAATGAAATTCCCCGGGTGAAACCGGGATATACAGCTAGTTGTAATAAACTACAATTTCGATAATTCTCTATTCATTAGTAACGTATTTGTTAAGAATAAAACTATAAAATTTCTTTTGAGAGAAGAGAGGTTGAGCAATCGTTCAGTTTGCATTATATATAATGTAGATGAAGAAAGGTAAATGTCATTAGTATGTATTCAGAATTTACGAACGTGAAAACCATTGAATTTTTTACTTTCACTTATCTATATATGAAATATCTAGTAAGTGGAAGTATTGCGATCGTGAAAAATTTCGACTTCCGGTTTTCAACGGAAATACACGTTTTGGGGTCCCCTGAGTCCAATTAACCAAGTCCCGCGAAATGGTGCGTGCGTGCGTGCGTGCGTGCGTGTGTGTGTGAACAGACTAGCTCAAAAACTATAAACCGTGCAAACCTGAAATTGGGTATTTAGTGTATGTATATGCCCGCGATGTGACAGCAAAAATTTCATCGAAATTGCTAAAAGGGAGGGGGTACTTTATTTAATAACTTTTTATGTTTTTTTCGATTTTCTCAAAACGGCTCTAACGATTTTGATTAAACTGAGTATTTGGTATAATAATGTGCCCGAGATATGACTGTAAGAATTTCATCAAAATTGATCAACCGGAGGGGGGACTTTACTAAATAAATTTTGTATCATTTTCAGGTGGTTTTTTTTATTTACTCAAAAACGTCTTTAACGATTTTGATCAAAGTGGGTATTTAATGTATGTATATGCCTGAGATATGACTGTAAAAATTTCACCAAAATTGATCAACCGGAGGGGGGACTTTACTTAATAAATTTTGTATCATTTTCACGTGTTTTTTTTATTTACTCAAAACCGGTTTTAACGATTTTGATCAAACTGGTTTTTTGATGTATGTATTTGCCAAAGATGTGATAGCCAACATTTCATCAAAATTGGTCAAACGGAGGGGGCACTTTACTTCATAATTTTTTTCGAATCTTTACCTTCTTTTCGATGATCTCAAAAATGGCTTTAACGATTTTTATCAAATTCGTCAAGTTTAATGAAAACTAGGTGTTCTTTAATATCAGGTAAGCTTTATCATTATAAAAATGTTCTGAGGGGGCTTAAATGGGGTAGGGGCCTTTTTTGTTTGTTTGTTTTTTTTGTTTCCTATAAAGTACCTTTGTTTTTGTTTATATGGAGAAATTAACTGTCTCTCGTTACGCCTAAAAATAAGAAATGGCTAAATATGAGATATGATAAAAATAAAGAAAACATATAGAGGAGGAAAAAAAAGAATGCGGAGTACGCCTTTAATGACAAACCATTGTTCATAATTAAAGCCGTTCTGTTCATTTGAGAAGTGGCAATTAACAAAACGCATTAATTTCTAATCTAAGTAAGTTGGTAAGTGAAAGTTGTGTGTTGCGAGCACGCACCAGATTTTTAAAAGTGTTGTTAGTTGGTGGTGTTCATAGTTCTGAACCTGTACAAATTCATCTCTATACCTTACTTGATGTAAAAAATATTTTGCAGCATCGAGTCAGTTGAATGGTGATAATGCAGTTGCCATGCTTACGACGCCATTTCGATGATTCATCTCCATCTGCCCCATCTGACGTAGTAGAATCCATTTTCAACCTCCCTTACCTTCAACCAACTCTTTTTCTTCGGCGAACTTTGGCATTTCTATCTTGTTTTTCTATAAAATGGTTTATTTCATTTTTTTTTGTTCAAGTAATCTTTTGATTCAAGGAAGGGAAGGGGGCACTTCGCTTACCAATGAATTTCCTTAAGTTTACTGTTCTGATGATAAACCTTTTCTGTTTATATTATTTTAATGATAATAGAATTAAAGGACAAATTACCAGTTACATTTATACAACTTCTGACAACTATACGATCTAACACTGACAAATCTAATGGAGCCTACTCGAATGCAATGATCAAGGTTATTGTAACTTCGCACAATAGTTTATTTCTTTACGTTAAAGAACATTGTAAACGCAATCATTCTTCAAGCCAAACCAATATTGGTTTTCAATTATTTATAAAACTTAAATTATCTGTTACTTTTCAATAACTACAATGGCATTAATGAATTGTATATTCTGATATGGTAACCAGTAACTGTTGCAAATTATTTGCAATTTGTGGAATGGTGAAAGAATAACTGATATAATAATAACCATGTTTTGTTTTTTTTAAACCTTGCTTTTATTTATTTAAGTTCTCAAATTACTTATTACTTATTACCAATGCAAATTTTCTGTCAATATTTTTTTACTGATTAAATAGTCTCTGGCCCTTTTTTACTTTCACTTACCTATATATGAAATATATAGTAAGTGGAAGTATTGCGATCGTGAAAAATTTCGACTTCCGGTTTTCAACGGAAATACACGTTTTGGGGTCCCCTGAGCTCAAATGACTAAGTACCGCGAAATGGTCTTTGTGTGTCTGTGTGTGAACAGACTAGCTCAAAAACTATAAACCGTGCGACTCTGAAATTGGGTATTTGATGTATTAATATGCCCGAGATATGACTATAAAAATTTCATCAAAATTGATTAACCGGAGGGGGGACTTTACTCAATAAATTTTGTATCATTTTCACGTTTTTTTTTTTTTTATTTACTCAAAAACAGCTTTAACGATTTTGATCAAACTGGTTTTTTGATGTATGTATATGCCAAAGATGTGATAGCCAACATTTCATCAAATTTGGTCAAACGGAGGGGGCACTTTATTTCATAATTTTTTTCGAATCTTTACCTTCTTTTCGATGATCTCAAAAATGGCTTTAACGATTTTTATCAAATTCGTCATGTTTAATGAAAACTAGGTGTTCTTTAATATCAGGTAAGCTTTATCATTATAAAAATGTTCTGAGGGGGCTTAAATGGGGTAGGGGCCTTCTTTGTTTGTTTGTTTTTTTATTTCCTATAAAGTACCTTTGTTTTTGTTTATATGGAGAAATAAACTGTTTCTTGTTACGCCTAAAAATAAGAAATGGCTAAATATGAGATATGATAAAAATGAAGAAAACATATAGAGGAGAAAATATTTAGTCAATTAATAAAACTCGTTGAGTCCACGAATGCGGAGTACGCCTTTAATGTCAGACCATTGTTCATAATTAAAGCCGTTCTGTTCATTTGAGAAGTGGCAATTAACAAAACGCATTAATTTCTAATCTAAGTAAGTTGGTAAGTGAAAGTTGTTTGTTGCGAGCACGCACCAGATTTTTTGTTTTAAAGTAAGGAATAAAACTCCTGCTAATTCATTTTGAGAAATTATTACTAATATGTATAAAAGGATAATTGTTAAGTTAATAAAACTGTTACTTTTCAACGAGTAAAAGTAACTTGCGCACCTAAGGCAAAAAATACCCCGCATCCCATGTCTGGAGTTCCCTTCCTGCAGTCTTCGTGTCCTTTTATTTGGATGCCTCTTTTCTGCCTAATCCTGACGACATTTTCCTTCCATGATAATCTAGTTCTTCGACTCAGACACGATTCTGTGGATCAAGCTTTCCTTAACTTTCTTGGTTCGCGATCATCATCAGAGAATTAAGTCTTTGTTGACTGTAATGAAAGTCATAGCCTCTTATTTAATCATTGCTCGATACTGTTTTAGAAAAGTCGGATACACTAGTTTACTGTCACTGATCCTCTGTTTTATTATGTATATAAACTGTCTTTACATTTTTGTTTCTCAAGAATAATTGAAAAAAGTGAATAATCTTTTGCAATAGAAATATCAAAATGTAGTGCATAGTAATACTAAGAGTTTTGGACGGTTTCTTCCCGGGGACAACAACCTTCTAGAGACGAGTGAAGGATAACTACTCTAGCCTGTCATTCAGCATCGATTAGTACGAGGCGTCGTCAGAAATGGGAGTCGTTAGATTTAAGAAAATAAAAATGAATACCGATTTCCACGAAGGGATCCTCGTGACTAGTTAGTTAGCTTCCAATGATTAACCAAGAGTAAATATCTTTCTGAAATCCATTTAAATCCATCCAATTACCTGTAAATATCTTTCTAAAATCCAAAGAAATTTGTTTAACCATCTATGGAAAATGGATTTCTTTCAAATTCTACCAAACCATAAGAGGTTAAGAGGCTTAAGCAGCGATTCCCTTGGCAAGTATGCTTTTGTTTGATAGAATTAAGCTAATTCGTACGATCGAATGGAGTTGGTATAAGGTTGAATGTTTTACTGTGGATATCTCGAAATATTATAAAAGGAAAAGTACCCTGCTTCGGTCAAATTGAACTAAGAAATGTTTCAGCAAGAAAAAGGTCTTACGATTTTTCACTCTTATTCAAAGAAAAATCTTAAATGAAAAGTGTCTTGCCCTGCTTTTATCCCAGGATGTTGCTATTTCTGAATGTACTATTTCATGATCAGTAAATCAGTAAAAATTATTTGTTGAAAAGCTGACGATTCCAAAACAAAAAAAGATGTTACATTTGTGCTTGAGACATTTTCGCTTCCAAAACAGATTTATTAATGTTTAGAATTTCTCATGAAATTCCAATAAAACTTATTACGTATGCAAAAATACTTTCCTAACGAACTAAAATGAGTAATTTTCTTTTTTATATTTATATTTATTTTCATTCACTTATTTCTATACATCCCCAAGCTTAAGGTTTTCCCATGACTGAGAATAATTTAATTTAATGTACTTATCTCCAATAAGTAATGGTAAGAAAAAAAATATAGTTTCCAATATTAGCTATGTGGTCACCTCTGGTTTGCTGGCCAACATAGCCAACTACAAAACAAAAGGTCGCGGGTTTGTAGTCCAAGGATTATTTAAGGGGACTAAAACATCCTTGGCTATTACGTCCTTCGGATAGGACGTTAATGGGAGGTCCCGATCCCCTAAAAATCCCTATCCTAATAATACCTGTATAGATTAAATTTAAGGATATCACCATCTGATTAGCCATTGTTGCAGAAAGTGACGTTAACAAAGGAAACGAACAATATGAGAGATGGAAATAAGTTTGTCGTTTGAATAAGTCAATTGTGTTAATATAAATTGTTATGCAAAATATTTATATTAGGTAAACAACAAAAACATATTTTTAGCATTAGTGAAGGTCGTTGACAGAGATCACTATTCTTAAGCTTACAATAACCCATTGGAAGTTTATGAAATATTTAAAAAATAACCTGTCTTAATTTGTCTTCGACAGCAGGACTTCATAACGGTTTTAAAACTCATCAACTGCACATGTTTCTCCTGTAGATTTTATTCTTTAAAAATTCGACCAAAAACAATCTCTGATCACCATGCACGATCATTCAATACGAGTACATAAGTTCATTTTTTTAAGCACAATTTATCCGGCACACAATATCTATGCTTTTAACGGATCGGAAAATTGCAATGGTAGCATTGTTACCTGATGTTCTCTGATTTGAGCATAGTGTATCTGTAACGTGAAGTATTGACTGATATAGTATATATTTTCAGTTAGATGCCGAACTAAACACTCCCCTCTCCCAACTATACGGAGTGGGACTACTTTCTGCCACGGTCGTGAACTATCATTTAATCCATTAACCCTGGATTGGTTGGCATCATATACGAGTTAATGGCGAGAAGCTGAGAGTAATATGTAAATAAGTAGGGAATTGTAGCTATCCCACCTCAGTAGTTTATTATTTTCCTCTCTCTCTCTCTCTCTCTCTCTCTCTCTCTATATATATATATATATATATATATATATATATATATATATATATATATATATATATATATATATATTATGACAAACTTCAGTTACCACTTTAAAGGCCTATTTTATTTCGAGCACGGATCACTAATATTTATTTAGTTATTCTAAATTATTATTATTTCTATTGAAGCAATCCTTTCCTGAGTTTTTATTTTATTATACATGTGAATAGTTTGTCCTAAACATATCGCATAAATATATATAAAAAAACGCATTAAGATTAGCGCCCTTACATCCATGAGAACAAATTTCATAAAAAAAAGTATAAGTATTGTATTTTTTTATTTAATTTATACCAAACTTTTAAATGCCATTAATACAAAAATATTTGAAAAATTTAAAAATCAAAGTCACTATAAAAATAAAGAAACGCGGAAAAAAAACCCTCCGTTCATGTGTAGGACTAGCTTTTATAACAGTGTCATGGCTTTCGACATTAGCCTTGTCCGGCCTATCAGGAAATTTGAATTTTTTTTTTTTTATCTGACACATATAAATCTCCATCATCCGAAATTTTTAAAATGTCTGCCATACAACATTTTATTTAACGGACTTTTCCCTAATTTTTGAACTACAATGAAATCATCAACATTGTAAGTGACTTGTGGCAGAGTGACAGAAAGATATTGTTCATTTTTTCCTTCAACTTTTGAATCTTCTTCTTCTTCTTACTTACCTTCTATTGAAGAAATTATCTTCACGAAAATTGGCCTAAGTCGCACAAGAGATCAAATCACCCTGGTTTTTGCAGGGTGTGGGCGCTTGTATATGCCCCTGCTATTTAAAATTTTTGTTACATAATGAAGATTAATCTTTTATTGATTACCTTCTTTCCATGCAGATTTGCAATCTTACATACGGAGAAGTTCCACGCCGAGCTGCGGGAACTGAACAACAACGACCCCGTGATAAACGAGAAGCTGGCCTACTGGAGGAAGCCGGTCTACGAGATGGACCTGCCGTCCCCGAGGCACATCAAGACCCATCTTCCCTTCTCGCTCCTCCCTCCGGACCTCTGCGACAAGTGCAAGGTCATCTACATCGCCAGGAACCCCAAGGATGTGGCCGTCTCGTATTACCACCACAACAGGCTCCTCAGGGTCCACGACTACCAAGGAGACTTCCCCAAGTACTGGAAGTATTTTCAGGATGATCTTTGTGGGTATCTGTATTTAAAAGTTTTGAAATTAATTTATTCCTGGGAGATATTATCTTACTTCTTTGATTTATTGCAGTGGTCTTCTCGCCATATTGGGAACACATCAAGGAAGGATGGGAAGCGAGGAACAAGAAAAATGTTTTATTCTTGTTTTATGAAGATCTCATCCACGTAAGAATTTCTACGTTTCATTCAATTTATTGAATATCTATTTTTGTATTAGAAGTTTCTTGCATTGATTTCGTTAGCAAGATGTTTTAAAGTTTTTGTTCTACACTTTTGATTACACTCGAAGCAAGAAGATAAACCATCGCTTAAGTAGAGGGGAGCCTACTAGAGTTATCCTTCTATTTTATGAACAAAGTCGGCAACTTCCTCATTTTAATACTGTTGCAAAATCAATCACGTTTGTCTTTCTATATTTTTATTTTATATAAAGCATTTCCAGGTCAAATTCAACATTTTCTAACCACTTCTTCATGTTCACCTGGCCTAACCTCCTACCAACCACTTATTTATTAAGAACAATATCTATTTTAAAGTTCAGGTGAGGTGGGGGGGCTATAATATTGAAAGAATGAACCTTTTTGGATTTCTTTCATATGAGGATATCGAGGACGACGTTTATAAAAACAAAAAATATCCATTTTGAAATCAGTGAGGGAGTAAATTTTAGTGGAGGAGTGCTCTAATATTCTAATATCCCAAAACCAAAAAAACAAATATCCACTAAAATTCAAAATGAATATTTTTTCGGAAACACAGTTCTTGATAACATTATAGTGCCTCCCAGACCTGAACTTTAGAAGTAATATTGTTCTCAATAAATAATAGTTCGTGATATAATGTGCTTAGGTAGGGGGTTAGACCTGCTGATCATGAAGAATTGGTAGAATATGACTTGAAAAGGTTTGAAATTGAAATGGAAAAGTTTGGAATGCTATAAATGTGCTTTGTTTAACACGTTAAGTGCGCCATCGGTCCCCGATTTTCACACGAAAATGTCCGAAAGTCCGAACACTTCAAACACTCAATTTAGTCGATTTTTAATAAGATTATTGCATTTTGGTGCAGAAAATGTCGCTAACAGCTGAAATTCTGTTGTTTTTTAGAATCGGACTCCGATTTTCCGATAAAGTATAGCGTAAATCCTGTATCGGCCTGTCCTGCGCCTACTACGGCTATTTCCAATCCTTACCAAGAGATAATGCCTTTGAGATGCTAATTAATTCCTTTTTTAGTCAAAAGATAACGCTTTCGTCAAAGCATTCCCATCAGACCCCGACGCCTGATATCGTCTGTGGCTCATCCCAGCAACCCGGGGACCGATACTGTCCAATTCAGGATAAACCTAAAATACGCCGTTGTACCTAACGTGTTAAATAATCTTGAACGGTGATATTTCGGAAATATTCTTGGAACTTATTTCAAAGGTATAAGTGATCCATATGTACCTGAATTTTGATTTATTTTTCCCTGAATTTTGATTTATTTAGTTTTAAAATTGTTTTTATCCTTACGGAAAAAGGTAAAAAAAAAAAAAAAAAAAAAAAAGAAAGCAAATATTTGAAATAAATATTATCTTAAATGCTTCTTTTTATTTTTTTAGAATATGCCCGAGTCAATAAAGAAGACAGCGGAGTTCCTTGGAAAAAGAATCACAGAGAAAGACATTCAGAAATTATGTGCTCATTTGAACATCGACAATTTCCGTAAAGCCGTTACAGTTCATGAAAAAATAAACATTATAGGTGCAGCGAATACTGGAGAACAAGGATTTCTGAGGAGAGGTAAAGTAAAAAAAAATAATAAGAAATTAATAACAAAAAAAAAAAAATGTTTTAACATTAGTAGGTACTTAACTCCCTTGTCTTGTTTGTCGTCCCTAGAAAAACCAATAACCTTGTTCTGAGATTTCTTTGTTCGCGAACTTGAATGTTTTGAGCGGCTTTTAGTGTTCTTTCTGCCAATCCTTCAATGTTTGTTTTTACTTTTGTCAACGTCTTCCATTCTTAACATATCGCTGGAATAGTCGGTCATCCGATGCTTCTTTAGATTAACTGTATCATTACTTTGGGTTCCTTTCTCTTTTTCTTCTTCTTTAGTATTTAAAGCTTCAATGAAGGAATCGTTGCGTAGGGTTGACATTTTTTAGTGGATTTTGATGATATAAATATTCCTCACAAATTTGCTGTAACCTTTGTTAATTCTGAAAAAAATATTGGTTTTATGGGTTATTGTTGGCTTTAAAGAATATTAAATTAAGAAGCTCAGTTTTCTGCCTTTGTACATAGCATTAATATTAGCTATTGAATCAATATCGGGTATGTTGGGGGGGACATGTTGCAACTCAATGTGTGATGCTCTGTGCTAAAAGGACAGACTCTGGACTGTAGGCCCTCTTAAGACCTACATCTTGAAACAAAATGAAAAGTAAGACGGACTGATTTGGAGCTCCACAATTCGATTTCATTTCATACGAATACTTACTTATTAGCCACGCTTGGTAGGTACCTTTTTCAATCTCCCACATTACTTTTAATCAGTTTACTATACTTTCTAGTGATAATATGTATTCCAATGTCAAGGCCTATGTATATAATGCGATAACAGTAGAAGTACAGTAGTAAGTACTGTTTAAAAGTCAAACTGCATTGATCGATTTACCTTAAGTGAACCCCTCATATTTAAAAAACAAAACAAAAAAACCTAAATTTTTTGGGTACAGGTACTAAATGGTGGCTGCTGGGCGTGATCTCTTTTTGAGAAGTTATGTGACCGTCGTGTAATCGAACTATCGCGTTTTTTTTCAGTTAAAAAGTGCCTTGATTGGCTTTAATAGGTTCTAGCTTTCGACTCTCGCTTGCCCCGCTCACTTTTCAGAGATAAATAAACCCCCAAAAGGTCCTATTCAGTGGAGATCGGGCCTTACTAAGGGCGCCTTAGTGAACGGCGCAGAAGCCACTCTTCAGTACTAGTACCCTTTTTTACTTCGTTTTATGACTCACATCCTACAATACTTGCATATTTCATATACAAGTATTGTAGTAACATCTATGTAAGTCCAAAAAAAAAAAAAAAAAAAAAAAAAAAATGCGTTGTATAATTATTTGTATTAGGCAGTGGTACATTTTAGCTTTCTGAACACAGGAAAAATAGTGTCCGCGTTGTTTATAACCTGACAAGCTGATAAAGAGGTTATATTATAGGGGGTTTATTTATTTATCAAAATATGATACCTTTAAATTATTGATAAAACTAATAAAATAGGGACTGTATTATATTAACTTAGGAACAGCGACTTTTTGACCTGACCTATACGGCAGATTATATATGGCCGTGATATTAGGGAACTCCTCTGCGTCTTTTCCAGTTAAATGAAATCTTGATTGGCTTTAATTAATCTCAGTTTTCGACTTCCGCACACTTCCTTGGCTCAAAAGGAAAAATTAAACCCAAAGAGAATCCATTTAAGTTAAAATTCAGAGCACTAAATAAAAAAAAAAAATTACAATGGAAATGAAATAAAAGATA
This sequence comes from Aelia acuminata, assembly GCA_911387785.2. Lineage (NCBI taxonomy): Eukaryota > Metazoa > Arthropoda > Insecta > Hemiptera > Pentatomidae > Aelia > Aelia acuminata. The sequence continues at coordinate 29,715,130 of OU426982.1, read as the reverse complement.
AGACAAGATAACAGAGGATACCTAGGTAATATATAGGTAAGGTATAATATAGGTAAGCAGGTATCCCTTTAATTTTAAGTAATTGACAATTTTTTAGCTTTTGATTTATCAGTATACTACATTAAATTTATTTGTCGGCCTTTTTATAGTAATAATATTAAAATAAATGTCAAAAGTAACGAAAAATGTCTCATTCACCAATTCTTTATTTCTTGATCATTCAATAACATTCATTCATTAACTGCAATCGATTCCTTATGAGCTGTTAAGCTTTTGTAATACTATGCCTTATTGCTAAGTAGATTAACAACAGGTACATACCTATTACTAAGATTACTATTTTTTTTTCTTTTCGAAAAAGCAAGGTAAATCTATCGTAAGGAAGTTAACGGTGGCATCGTAACGGCAGAAAACACGAAAAACACGGGTTTCATGCAACTTGTAATTTTTTTCATCTGCTTATTTTACGTCCTTCTGTTGGACTTACATATTTTTTTACTTATTTACTTAAGTACTGATTTATCGTTGCATTAAGTTCGGGTTTTAGGCAGTTACCAATTGGGAAATAGCGTATAAATTTATATTTAAATTAAGTTAACAGTTACAGGTATGGTATATTTATGCCAGTAACATGTTTATAGGTATGGAAATATTCATTTTAAAAATCCATATTTTGTTTATGATCTTAAGAAATGAAACCCAAATTTACTGGATTCCAAAAGTGAAAAAGTATCCTCGTGAAAATTATAATAATTGTATATTTAATTTTAATTATATATATAAAAAAAAACAAATTAGGGGTCACCTGTGGTGTTGTGGTTAGCATGGAAACCTACAATACTAAAGATCGCGGGTTCAATTCCAGCGGTGGCCCTAGGATTTTTTAATGGGAGTAAAAAATCCTTAGCTATGCCGTCCCTCGGATAGGACGTAAAATGGAGGTCCCGAGCCTGTACGATGTCAGGTACTCGTTAAAGATCCCTATCCTAATTATACCTGGATAGGCAAAATTTAGGACTCCTACTGTAGCATCGTCCGATTAGCCTTAGTAGCATAAAAATGGACGTTAAACAAACAAACAAAAACAAATTATGTTAAGAAACGTGAAGAAACATTGTTAAATTTGCCTGGAAGATGCTTCAATTTCATTCGGACAGAATACTTTCCATCAGCGAAGAAACGTTTTTCGCGCATAACTCAAGAACTATAATTTTTTTTTTTTGGAAAATTATGTAGACAAGGAATAAGAAGGAATTTCGATTCCATCCAGAGAGAGAGATTCTAAGAAATTTCACGATTCCAAGAATCATTAAATCGGATTATTGATAATCAATTTAAAGGCATTTTTTAAAATTTTAGTATTATTAATAATAATATAATATTATTGTTATTCCTGTACACGTTCCCTACAACTAAATATATATGAAAAAAGTCGTGTTATTTACACCAATAATAAGTCAAGAACGGCTGGACCAATTTTTAATATCTTGGATTTTTTTGGATTCATCTCTGCCTCGAATAGCAGATTAGGTATAAAAACATGGAAATATTTGGTTTGCTTGTTTGTTTTAAGGTCACTTTGTGCCACTAAGGCTAATCGGACGATGCTACAGTGGGAGTCCTAAATTTTGCCTATCCAGTTATAATTAGGAGAGGGATCTTTAACGAGTACCTGACGAGTACATGCTCGGGACCTCCATTTTACGTCCTATCCGAGGGACGGCATAGACAAGGATTTTTTACTCCCATTACCCGCGACCTTTAGTATTTTAAGTTTATATGCTAACCACTACACCACAGGTGACCAACATGGAAATATCGCTGCCAAGTAAATTTATTAAAGTTAATGATGCTTTTTGTGCATTTATTGAACTTAATTAATTTTTAGTATTCATTTTATCTTAATAAGAAAATAAAAGATTTGCCAACGGCCGGGAATAGAACCCAGGTCCTCTGAATCTCCGTTGCAGCATGCCTACCAAGCGCTCTTACCGTGGTAATTGTTTAAAAATTCATTGTTGTGGTAAAATAGTTTAAAAATTATATATGGCATGTTTAATTTAAAAAAAAAAAAATCATTAGGCATCGGATTATATACAACATAGTTAGGTTAGAATGTGCAGGAACATCCTTGGCAATGTTGATAGGGAGGAAATCCAAAATTATATACCAGTTCTATGTAATGTTTAGCAATCTATGATATTTTAATGGAATTGAACTCAATTTTTCTCGCTCAGTGCTCATGGGGGTCACATAAGTTTTAAAGAAAGACCTGACTATGATGTATTTGATTTGTGCTTAGTCTGGATGAGTGATTTATTCTTTTTAGAGCGATTTATCTTTTTTTAAAAAAGGTTGATTCATTATTTGTTTTATTTTATTTGCACGTCAAATCGCGCTTTCATCAAATTAAATTGTACTTAAATAATTTGTCATTTCAAAATACGTACGTAGTTACTAAGAACAAAGCAAAAATTATAATTTTTTTTTTTTTTCAGGAAAAGTTGGGGGTAATACGGAATTTACTGAAGAAATGAATAAGGCGGCAAATGAATGGATCAAAAAGAACCTGTCAAATACTGGACTTAAATTTCCAGTAATTGATATTTAGTTTATTATATTCATTTGAGTATTACGTAATTATATTATTATGTAATTTCACCATTGTAATAAAAATAAATATTTTTGTTTAAGTGTTATTGAAGGTGCATGCATCCGGACTTCCCTACCTGAGAACCCTGGAGGAGGTTTTGAAACCACTAATATTTCACCATCCCTTCATTTACTTTTAATTATTATTTTAGGAATATGTTGTACAAAATAAATTTAAAATATTGATCTGTTTTTTCTAGCTATCACCTGCATTTTTTGTGGGTCTTCACATAACGTATAGTATACAGTAGCTAACAAAATTGATCAAACTAATTCCTGCACCATATAAAAAAATAAAAATTAAACGTTGCTTTGGTAAAATTAAAGAGGATAAAGATTAATTGAAATTGAGGTAGGATATGAGTAGGACGCTAACGCAAGAGAAAATTAATGAAACATTTTGTAAAATTAAAAATCTGATTTATTGGTCAGGTACTAAAATGAAATAATGTGGAATGTAGAAAAAATTTAGAACCTTTTGAAATTCTTTTAAATTCAAAATGCAAAAAGAAATTTGTTTTAAAAGAAGTTGAAAATGGATGTTAATATAATAAACGGCAAGTATTTATAATTATAATAACGAGATACACAGTTTTTAAACTTATGAAGGCATATTAAAAACAGAGTACTTCACTCTGTCACAGTTCATACGATTCAAGTTCTCACAAGGGGAGGGCACAGCTATGGGGTCGTCGATCGGGCCCGTTTTTTTTCTGGTGATTCTACTTCGAAAAATAGTCGACACGTGTCCGAGCGTTCCGTCCAATGGGCCTTAGGTGCTGAGAAATAAAATAAAATACAATCGTTAAAGAATTATTCATATTTCTTCAATTTAATTTTAAAAAACTTCAAGTTTTCAAGTAATCTAGCTTTATAATTTTTTTGACACAAAAAAGAATAGCAGAATTGAGTTCAGTACCTCAAGAAACACTGATGTCTTAAATATCATCCAAAACAAAAAATAAAATTTTTTTCCTGTCAGGAGCAGCTTAAAAATGTTTCAGCAAAATTGTATGTGTAGTTTCAAATTCTGCATCTCCTGTTGAGCTGATCCGAGTTTTACGTTCTTGAGCTCGTTGCATAGAAGAAAGCTTCCTTTTTCTAACCATATAAATAACTGATACGATGTGAATCATTCCTAATTGTTATTTGTTATTGAAAACTCTTACAAACCTCTCTCTCAAAGTGATCGACTAACTTTTTATTTTCATTCATTCATGGATTTTTTTTTAAATTATTAGTATTGTTTTTGGTTGTTACTCGGCTCATTTGTTTCATAACAGTTTTCAGATTCGTTTTGAGGACAATCAAAAAAACCTATAAGTAAATTTTGGGAAGATTAAAAAAAAAAAATAAAATAAAAATTGCATTAAAGTTTCGCTAAGGCTATTTAGACCCTTACAATTTCGTTAAACAACCAAAAATCCGAACATATTTCGGAGAAAATTCTACCGATTCTCATCAAATTTATAGGGTAAATAAAGGCTCTAGAGTCACACATTTTTACATAATCGAGATATTTTTATGTGTTCAGGAATCAACATAATATAAAGAAAAGTTTGAATTTCATTTTTATTTTGAGGACCATTTTTTACAAGAGCTTCCCGAGATAATACAATAGTTATTTATATGGTTAGAAAAAGGAAGCTTTCTTCTATCTATGCAACGAGCTCAAGAACGTAAAACTCGGATCAGCTCAACACGAGATGCAGAATTTGAAACTACACATACAATTTTGCTGAAACATTTTTAAGCTGCTCCTGACAGGAAAAAAAAAATTATTTTTTGCTTTGGATGATATTTAAGACATCAGGGTTTCTTGAGGTGCTGAACTCAATTCTGCTATTCTTTTTTATGTGAAAAAAATTATAAAGCTAGTTTACTTGAAAACTTGAAGCTTTTTTTAAAAATTAAATTGAATAATTCTTTAACGATTGTATTTTTCCTTATATCTACTCTCTAAAATAAATGAATTAGTGAAAGAATCATTTTCCAAACTCAAGATAAAAAATAAAGGATTTTCAAGGTATTTTATTTTATTTCTCAGCACCTAAGGCCCATTGGACGGAACGCTCGGACACATGTCGACTATTTTTCGATGTAGAATCACCAGAAAAAAAAAATGGACCCGATCGACGACCCATAGCTGTGCCCTCCCCTTGTCAGTGGTAATTTCTCCGACTTCTGAGCACTACTTGTACAGTGAATATCTCAATAAAGATTGACATTGAATATTTATCTTATCAATGCTTTAAATTTATTTTGATAAAGAAGGTTACATAAAAATGGCTAACTCTCCTGTTTTTCTAATTAAGATACTGCCTTGTAGGTCAATTCATTCTAGGGATGTGATAACGATGTCTAAAGCATCGATGTTGTGGAGTTGATTATTTCGTAACATCGATCTTTTTAGTTGACCTTTATTTTTTTAAATTATTCTAATGAAAAATATAACACTTAAATAATAATCTCGTAGAATAGTTTTTACACTCAGTAAATGTAAGTTGGAAAGAGATAAAAAAAAAAAAAAGAAGACAAAGGGTTGATATGCAGCAACCAATCAGAGCGCTTTGACTCTTTGCGTACTTGAAATTGTTTATAAGGCGTATTTGGGTTTATATTTATACAGTAAAAAGTGTTTATACTTAAATTGCTGGAGATTAGACGTTTATATTTTGTTTCAGTTTGTAAATTACGGTGAATATTATATTATGATTAATAATGTTACAATTATTTAAATTAATAATATTATCTTAATTAATATTATAATTAAGATGCTTCCAAAAAGTAGTGCTGGGAAATATTTTTCTAAAATCTCTGAAAAATTAGCAAAGTGTAATATTTGCCTTAAGCCTTACAAAATTTCTTGTTATACCTCAAATTAAATTGTACATCAACATCGATGTTTTCACATGATTTCCTTAAATGATGTGCTAACAAAAATAAAGATTTTTTAAACATCGATCTTTTCACAAAAACAAAGTTTTTTTAACATTGATGTTTTGAACATTCGAAGATGTGCTTAACATCAATGTTTTAACAAAAACGGGGATTTTTTTTTTTGAGTTTTGGAGACAATGATTTTTATTTCGAATTCTTACTGTATAATATCCATGTTTATACTCATAAAAAACCTGTACATCCATAATCCATGAAGGTCTTGGTTTAGTACTGTGTAAGGAAATACTGTTTCTTGGCCAGCGGTCATGCAAGGAGGTGATTTGACCGTGATCACGCTTAAACGCCAGGTTCCCCCCCCCCCCTTGATTTTTCAATTAAGGGTACCTACCCACTTTATAGAGGCTGGGTTTGTCCCAGAAGGGTCTCTCGGCCCACTAGAGTATTTGATCTATTACCCGGCAGAATAATATCATGCCATATAACCCTATATTATATTATATTTACCATATTACGGATCGATATTTTGTCGAAATCGATCTTTTTAATCTAAAACAAAACATTGATGTTTTTCTTCCGATCGCATCTCTAATTTATTCCAATTCCAAGCTTTGTTGTAAAGGATATGATGTCCAAAAGTTTTAATAAAATTCAAAAAAGCTTAAAAACGTTCGACGGAGAGGCCATTTCATGATAAAAATCAACCATAAAATATCTAAGTGTGAATAAAAGAAAAAATAGGCAAATTTATTCGTTGAAAATTTTGTTAAGATGTTACAAATCTAAGACGTGCCTGATTTATGTTAAAAACGTTGTTGCACCATTTGTTGATATCCTTATCTGAATGTTGTATAGTTTCATTGTGTTATTATCACTAAATGATGATACCGAACCTAACACTTGTTTCAATCATGTATAAATGCGAAGCTATTAGATATTATTATTTTCTGTTTTTAATTTGATCAAATTATAATTACACAATATATTTTTTAATTAGTCTTTATCAGATAGTTTCTTCCGCATGTTATGAAATCAGTGATATAATAAAATATTAAAAGTAAATGCATTTATTAATTTCATTCAACTTTTAGTTTAATATTAGATAAAAATTAAATTAGAGACCAATAGTGAAATTTAAAAATAATATAAACTCTTGCAAGAGAATCCGTTAAACTGATACGCGTCTTTTTTTAAATTTCCTAAATTGATGAAATAAAATATTGAGGTAAATATAACCTGAGAAGGAAGGGAATGTCCAATACAACATCGACCTTGCTCTAGTGACTTTGGCCTCAAATTGTATTAATGCGTTTAGGAACCGTGAACGGAATAATCGTTCCTGTTCATCGGAACTGAGTTTAAAAATAGTTATTTATTTTTTATAAAAAACATTTTAATAAAAAATCTGTGAATGATTAATTTAAGAAAGAAATATCCAATGGATTGGCAATAGGTGAATAATGGAAGCTATAGACCGGGATAGAAAATAAGATATTAGTCCAGAAATAGTCCAGTATAATAAAACGATAAATTTAGACAGATCGTCAATAATTATTGCAGGTTTTATTGTATCAATGGCTTCTTATGTACCCCAAAAATGACTATGCCATGTTTCCCACTCGGTGTAATTATGCCGAAAACCTTCCTATTAAGAGCTTTAGGGCATTAAATTCTATATGCAATGAGACAAGATGCATGTTTTTTGGACCACCCGTTCCCTTTTTAGAGCTTATCAAAGAACGAAAATTTTTACTATTTTATTAAAAAAAACTTACTTTGGAGAAAACGGAGATTGGACAACGATTTACTTTTTCATAAATATACAATATAAGCTTAAATAACCATATATCAATGATCAAGGGCGGATTTAGCTCGAACTTTGGGGGAATCACGACACCCCTCGTAATCACGTTCACTTACTAACAAAAGTCTCTGCACACCCTCCAACTTTTTTTTTATTTTACCTTAAGATAGGTTACGAGCCAGATATAGGCAATGAAACTCACACATTTCTTACATAATTAATTCTATTTTAATTAACAATAATCAAATTTAATAAAAATTATTTAACTTACAATTTATGAGGAAAATTGCATAAAATGTCAGAATATTGATGCGCCAAAAGTCTCTGCACGCAGTGGAATAAGCCAAGATACTGATATGTATACATTTTGCACATTATCCCATTCATCCTCCGGCTAATCCTAACTTGTCAGTGTTAATTTGGGCCCAAAAAGTTAAGAGTGATAAAAAATGGAGGTTCCAACACCGCTTCCCGACCAAATTGTAGATTTGAGGTAACTCATACGACTCATACCGGTAAATAGGACTAATCGTCAACAGGGGCTATAATACGGTAAGGTATGTCCTAAAACGGTATGAAAAACTGGGTACAATGGAAAGTAGATACCGCTCTGGCCGCCCCCCGTACTCCAAGCCCACCACAAGAGGGCTATCATAAGGACTTTGGCCGAAGAACCCCACACAAGTGCTCTAAATTTAGCAGGTATCGTGGAAGAAAATTACAAGATTGGGGTATCTGCACAAACGATTAGAAGAACCCTAAAGAAAGCACCCCCTATAATGTGCGTAAGCCTAGGTGTAAGCCATTCATTAGTAAATAAACCGGCAATTGAAACTACAGTTCGCAAAGGATTTACATGTAAACAAGCCCTAATAGTTCTGGGAACGGCTTTTATTTACTGACGAAAATAAATTTAACATTCATGGATCAGATGGAAGGGGGAAACTTTTGAGAAAACCAAACAATGAGCCCCTGGAAAAAAACATAGTTGGTACTGTGAAACATGGTGGAGGGAGTGTTTTGGTTTGGGGGGGTATGTGTGCTGCTGGAGTTGGTAATTTGAAATTTATCAACAGAAAAATGGACCAAAACGTTTATATAAATATTTTGAGGAGTAATTTACCGGAAATTTTAAGGAAGTTTGATCTCCAAGAAAAATTCATTTTTCAACAAGATAACTACCAGCGCGGAAAGTTCAAGAATAGTTGCTCCACAGTAACTTAAAACACCTCCCCAATATCCTGATCTTAATGCAATACATCTGTGGGATCAACTAGGCCGGCAAAAAGTAAAAATTAAAATAAAGAACAAAGACCACTTAAAAAGAGTACTAAAGGAATTGTGGGGTCAAATTACTTGAAGAAATAAATAAACAAGTTCTAATTTTATTTCAAGATATACATGAATCTAATGTTTGAAGGGTCATGCAGGGAAGGTGCATGGGAGGGCAGCTGCACTGGCGCAACCAGAAGGAGAGCAGCTGCCCCCCCCCCCTCTCCCCCCCTAGAAGATATGAGAAGCAAAAGCCACGAACTAAATTAATTCGTATTAACTCACAACATTTATTAATTATTACATTAAAAAACATTTTTACTTTCAATTAAATATCAATAAGTTTTACCTGAAACGTTTATTGAGCCTCACATAGTCAGAACACCTCGACTCCCCCCCCCCCAGATACAAATTTTACCAGCCTGTTGCTCCTAGAGAAATCCTGACGTCCCCTGATACTTAATATAATAAGTTTAGCTTTAAAGACAATGTAACCGCTTACATTTTTAATTATTAATGAATTGCTGAACTTCATCATTCCTTAAGAAGGAAAATCAAGCAAAAGACAAAGAAAAAAAATGTATATATGATCAAAAGTGATAGAAGCCATTTTCATAATAAATTATTGATGAATTGCTGATCGTCATCATTCCTTAAAAAGGAAAATAAAACAAAAGACAAAGAAAAAAAACATGTATATATGATAACTTGTATAGTAATGTATATATTAATGCACATGCACGTGTAAAATTAATCGAATAGTTTATATATTATGTAATAACTCATGGGCAGCTGCCCCTCCTAGAAATTGGAAAAATAAAAACTACAAATTAAATAAATTCGTATTCATTTACTACATTTATTAAGCATTATATAAACACATTTAACCTTTAAAGATCAATAAGTTTTATTTTAACAATTAATTGAGCCTTACAAGGTCTAGGTATTCTCGTCCCCTTCGAGAATTTCAACAGGCTGCCCCCCTCAGACGAAATCCTGCATACGCCCATGTTTACATTATATATTATCACATCATTGATAAATTAATTATTGTATTAATAATAATCGATTAATACATTATTTAATCACAACAATATTAAGTGAATGAAAATAGAGCTCACGATGTTTGTATTGGACTCAAGGTGAAGAAATGTATTGTGAGTGAAACGATTTTATATTCTATTGTAAAATTCTAGTTTATTTGCAGTGGCGTTACCAGACCACTCGTGGGCACAGGCGGATTCATATTTTAAGAGGCCCCAAGAAACTCTCGGGGGCCCCTTGTTACAGTGATAAAATTGAGGGGAGGGGGGAGTAAAATCCCTTGTATGAGGCCCCCTGAATTCTATTACATCCCCCCCTGATACTTGGTTATTGTTATATTTGTACAAGGTGCATTAGGGAAATTAAGATAAAAATATGATGCATAATTATAATAAAATAATAATTGTTGAACAGCATACTGTTTTCTTAATGCATACTGATGAATTCGTAGTTGCACTATCGCGTTACAGAAGCCAGACCAACCCGTTTATCTTTTTAATATTTATTTTTTTATTTTGTTGTGTTTGACTACCAGTTTTTATAATATTTCAGGAAAGGCTGCCAATGTTAGGCCGATAGCCTCTTAAACAGAACTAAAGTACGTATCCTCCAAGTTGGGCGCGAGGCACGCGATATTCGCGGGCGCAAGCAACGGTACTGCTTCTTGACTGGAACTAGGAACGGGGATAGATGCAAGACCAGTACCTGGGATCCATAGGGTTATTTTTCCATAGTTAAAACCCGATTGATCAAAATATTATTTGAAAAATGTCTGATAGGTATTGCTCGGTCCCTCCATGTTCAATTAGAAAATCAAAAGACGTGTATTCCATTTATTTCCAAAAAATAAAAAGCTTCTTAAAGAGTGGATTGTAAAATTAAGAATAGATAAGCCTGTTTCGAAACATATGACGATATTTAGTCTTCATTTTAAAGAAAGTGACTATAGTTATCCATGTAAATATTAGTATTTGACATTTTATTATTCCAAAATGTTAGTTTTATGCAAATAACATTGGGACCCAAGTGTCATAGGTTTGTTTTTCTTTTTTAATTTTCCCCATTTTTGTCGTACATCCGTTATGCTTAATTGTTCCAAGTTTTCAATGCGATGCCTGAAAGTTTTGAAAAATAAATAAATAATATGACAAAGAAACTAAGCTGTCATGAAAATGACAGCTGTCATAACAATGATTAATTTTTCTTTAATCTATTTAAAGATAGAATTTGACTTTCCTTAATGTAAGGAAGCAAGTTCAAGAACAAAAAATGTGCAGAACAAGTATAATTTTAGTTGTGGGAAAGGAACATAAAGGTAAAAAAGCTGATTGGCAGATCGAAATGAAGGGCTGTGGGGCTGCAGCCCCTCCCTTTAGGACTGCAGCCCCCCCTTTACGATCGGCTGGATCCGTCCATCTCCCTTTCTAAGTAACTAGCAATGTGGCCCGATTTTAGACTTTCCTCCGCGACTAAACACCATGTTTAGAGAATTTTACTGTTCAATAGCTTTTCACGTCACATTTTCACAGCTTTCTTACAAAACGTTTTATTTCATGTCAATCTATGAACATAAAACAGTTTAAGTAGCAATTAATAGTGTACTTTGTTAAAAATTTTCTTCTGTCAAGCTCACGAAAGAAGTTTATTATAACCATATCGCAATAAATGCATATCATATAAACAAATGTCTATCTACTTCAAGCGATACTAGTACTGAATGTCTCACAATACCCGTTTTTGACCATTCCTTTCAAAAGATAATCGTTTCGTTAACGAACTTAAAGTTTACGAACTTAGAGATACCAGATTCCAGGCGATATATGATTCTGGAGTTAACTATTTTCTCTATTCTCGTGATGCTTTACACACGATATAGATCCGAATAAAAAATGTTTGAATTTAAAACATTTTAATTCCTGTTCACCACGTTGTACTTAATATATTTTAGTTAGGCAGTAAATAACGGAGACTTAACGGAGAGAAGAAACCTGGAGAAATTTAGATGTGAGTCATGTGTAGTAGGTCAGCAACATTATGTCTGATATTTATGAATCATCGGATAATCAAACATCAGGTTTGGTTGCTTACTTCGTGTGTTGGCTTTAAGTTGTCGTAAAGAAGATTCTAATTTATTATTATTATTTATCTGTGCTTGTAGCCTAGTGTGTTAAGTCCAAAATCTTCGATTTGAGAAAAATGCGATTAAAAACTTCGGGCTTTTGTAAAATCAGTTGTTTTGGTTTGTTTAGCACATAATACTCTTGTCAATAGCCTGAAAGTTTTAATTTATTCACCAAGGTAACGTCTACAAAGTCTGCAAGTTATGTGCAAACAATATAAAAAAGTATTCTTTTGTTTGGACTCTCACGCACAGATCCATATATATATAATCTGATTAACAATATTTTCAGGGCCTTTATCACCCAATATTTTTTTTTCGAATCGATATGGATAAAAAAAATAATTGAAACTTCTTAGTCCAGATGTCATCTTATCTTTATTTTATATTCTTCTTTGCTGCTCGAATTGATTTCTAAATGCGTAAAGATTCATATTGAAAGAGGAAAGAAAATGAGGTACTAACAAAAAAGAGTTATTCAATCCAAGATAAATTAAGAAAAACACATTATACAGGAACAAATAAAAAATAACAAAGCTTAATTTATTTCTCCTTCTGATAAAGGAACAACGCCAAGGTTATTGGCAATTACTAATTCAGTTGCATTTTTAATGCAGGCAAACTGTATTAACCAATAAATATTTTTTTCTTTTGGGAAATGAATATGTAGTACTAATACATTATTTAAACAGATTACACTGTTTAGATAAATTTAAAAAAAACGAACAAAGACTTTGTTATAATTGACTATCAAATTTAGGGATGGTATGTTTTATTTCGTGGTTAGAGGAGTAAAACGAAATTATAAATACGAAAAACTACCACAATGAAAATTTTCTCAAGAAAATTGATCGAAATCAACTTTAAAAAAATCTGGTGCGTGCGCGCAACACACAACTTTCACTTACCAACTTACTTAGATTAGAAATTGACGTGTTTTGCTAAATATCATTTCCCAAAGTCACACATTTTTCTACATTCATATCTTATTTTTGTTAATCGTTAAAGCCGTTTTTGAGTAAATAAAAAAACCCCGTGAAAATGATACAAAATTTTTTAAGTAAAGCCCCCCCTTCGGTTGATCAATTTTGATGAAATGTTGGCTATCACATATTTGGCATATACATACATTAAATACCCAGTTTGGTCACAATCGTGAAAGCCGTTTTTGAGTAAATAAAAAAAACACGTAAAAATGATACAAAATTTATTAAGTAAAGTGCCCCCTGCGGTTGATCAATTTTGATAAAATTTTTACAGACATATCTCGGGCATATAAATAGATCAAATAATAAGTTTAATCAAAATCGTTAGAGCCGTTTTTGAGAAAATCAAAAAAACACGTGAAAATGTTATAAAATTTATTAAGTAAAGTCCCCCCTCCGGTTAATCAATTTTGATGAAATTTTTACAGTCGTATCTCGGGTATATAAATACATCAAATACCCAGTTTGATCAAAATCGTTAAAGCCGATTTAGAGTAAATAAAAAAAACACGTGAAAATGTTACAAAATTTATTAAGTAAAGTCCCCCCTCCGGTTAATCAATTTTGATGAAATTTTTACAGTCATATCTCGGGCATATAAATAGATGAAATACTCAGTTTAATCAAAATCGTTAGAGCCGTTTTTGAGAAAATCGAAAAAAACCTAAAAATATATTAAGTAAAGTACCCCCTCCCTTTAAGTAATTTTGATGAAATTTATGCTGTCACATCGCGGGCATATACCTATACTAAATACCCAATTTCAGGTTCGCACGGTTTATAGTTCTTGAGCTAGTCTGTTCACATACACACACACGCACACACACACACACACAGACCATTTCGCGGGACTTGGTCATTTCGACTCAGGGGACCCCAAAACGTGTATTTCCGTTGAAAACCGGAAGTCGAAATTTTTCACGATCGCAATACTTCCACTTACTATATATTACATATATAGGTAAGTGAAAGTAAAAAAAAAAATGTTTTGAGGTAGGTAATTTTAGAAATGTATATAATGTAAGACTAATACATTTGGTAAAATCCTTATTTACATTTTTACTTTCACTTACCTATATATTTTTTTATTATTATTCATAGTTAACTTTTTACTTTCACTTACCTATATATGAAATATATAGTAAGTGGAATTATTGCGATCGTGAAAAATTTCGACTTCCGGTTTTCAACGGAAAAACACATTTTGGAGTCCCCTGAGTCGAAATGACCAAGTCCCGCGAAATGGTCTGTGTGTGTGTGTGTCTGTGTGTGTGTGTGTGTGTGTGTGAACAGACTAGCTCAAAAACTATAAACCGTGCGATCCTGAAATTGGGTATTTAGTGTAGGTATATGCCCGCGATGTGACAGCATAAATTTCATCAAAATTACTTAAAGGGAGGGGGTACTTTACTTAATAACTTTTTAGGTTTTTTTCGATTTTCTCAAAAACGGCTCTAACGATTTTGATTAAACTGAGTATTTCATCTATTTATATGCCTGAAATATGACTGTAAAAATTTCATCAAAATTGATTAACCGGAGGGGGGACTTTCCTTAATAAATTTTGTAACATTTTCACGTGTTTTTTTTATTTACTCTAAATCGGCTTTAACGATTTTGATCAAACTTGGTATTTGATGTATGTATATGCCCGAGATATGACTGTTAAAATTTCATTAAAATTGATTAACCGGAGGGGGGACTTTACTTAATAAATTTTGTATCATTTTCACGGGTTTTTTTTATTTACTCAAAAACGGTTTTAACGATTTTGATCAAACTTGGTATTTGATGTATTCATATGCCCGAGATATGACTGTAAAAATTTCATCAAAATTGATCTACGGGAGGGGGGACTTTACCTAATAAATTTTGTATCATTTTCACGGATTTTTTTACTTTCACTTACCTATATATGAAATATATAGTAAGTGGAAGTATTGCGATCGTGAAAATATTCGACATCCGGTTTTCAACGGAAATACACGTTTTGGGGTCCCCTGAGTCGAAATGACCAAGTCCCGCGAAATGGTCTGTGTGTGTGTGTGTCTGTGTGTCTGTGTGTCTGTGTGTCTGTGTGTCTGTGTGTGTGTGTGTGAACAGACTAGCTCAAAAACTATAAACCGTGCGATCATGAAATTGGGTATTTAGTGTAGGTATAAGTCCGCGATGTGACAGCGTAAATTTCATTAAAATCACTTAAAGGGAGGGGGTACTTTACTTAATAACTTTTTAGGTTTTTTTCGATTTTCTCAAAAACGGCTCTAACGATTTTGATTAAACTAAGTATTTGAAGTATTAATATGCCTGAGATATGACTGTAAAAATTTCATCAAAATTGATTAACCGGAGGGGGGACTTTACTTAATAAATTTTGTAACATTTTCACGTGTTTTTTTTATTTACTCTAAATCGGCTTTAACGATTTTGATCAAACTGGGTATTTGATGTATGTATATGCCCGAGATATGACTGTTAAAATTTCATCAAAATTGATTAACCGGAGGGGGGACTTTACTTAATAAATTTTGTAACATTTTCACGTGTTTTTTTTATTTACTCTAAATCGGCTTTAACGATTTTGATCAAACTGGGTATTTGATGTATGTATATGCCCGAGATATGACTGTTAAAATTTCATTAAAATTGATTAACCAGAGGGGGGACTTTACTTAATAAATTTTGTAACATTTTTACGTGTTTTTTTTATTTACTCGAAAACGGCTTTAACGATTAACAAAAATAAGATATGAATGTAGAAAAATGTGTGACTTTGGGAAATGATATTTAACAAAACACGTCAATTTCTTATCTAAGTAAGTTGGTAAGTGAAAGTTGTGTGTTGCGCGCACGCACCAGATTTTTATTTACTCAAAAACGGCTTTAACGATTAACAAAAATAAGATATGAATGTAGAAAAATGTGTGACTTTGGGAAATGATAATTAGCAAAAACGTCAATTTCTAATCTAAGTAAGTTGGTAAGTGAAAGTTGTGTGTTGCGCGCACGCACCAGATTTTTTTCTATGTAGATAATTATGGCGAATGATTTGATTTGTGAGTGAGGGGGATAATTTAATGGTGACTCTACCTATATAAAGAATACCTCTGTACTATTGAAGTATATTTCTGTACTAGAAAATATAAATTTGATCCAATCTCAGTGATACTAGTTGAACCTTGGTACGAGGGTCGCTTATATCCACAATATGATAATGGGTTAATAATTTCCATTTTAACCTCAATATAAAATCGATATATAATTATTTTTGCGAAAATCCGTGAAGAAATGTTTTAAAATATTATATGTCCAAATTTTTTCTCTAATTGCATATTTTTTTTCATTTGTAAATTTCTTTGAAACATAAATTTATCTCAACTTCCTAGAAAATGTCCACACTAGGCCATGACAGAAGTGAGGGGAATTTGCTGCGCTCTGTGTTGTAAACTTGGAAGTCCCTATCAGTGTATTTGTTTGGGTCATGGAAGGAAGGTTACGTCATTCAAATTATGTACTTTTAATTCTTTTTCTTTCATAATTCATTAATATTGTCACATTAGTGTAATATGATGGCGAGAAAATATGCCAGAGGATGCCCTTCGAGATTTAAAAAGCATAATTTATTTTGATGATGTATCATCCCTTATCATATGAAATTTTTTACTTTTCTTTGGAAGTTAAAAGTGATTATTCACCTATCAAATGGAACCTGAAGTCAATAAAAACGACTTGAAGGCTTCAGAACGACAACAGTTACAATCATTGCTGCTGGTTGCTGTCAAAAGCTGTCAAACAAAATTTGGGGGTAGAAGTTTATTGGCTACTGAATTAGATTTTCATGTCAAAACGCTGTGTACTGTGTTAGAACAGGTATTATGTCATGGTTTAAGGTACAAAGCTCAAGAAAAAAAATCTTCTACAATAAGGTCTGTAAAGTTTTTTCTTTTTATTGCCTAGATCTATTGTTATCTATTTATTATTGATTTATTTTGATTCTGCAGGCAAGTAACTGATTTGGTTTTGGGTAATGCTGAGCAATATACTCTTTGGGATTGTATTCAACACCTATTAACCAATCATGAGCGTGAAAGATATGAATTATTGAGGCAAATATGGACGGATCGCGGCCGTGCAAGGGCTTGGCTTCGATCAGCAATTAATGAACGCTCTCTTGAAAGATATATGACTGCCCTTATTAACAGTACCAACCTTAGTACATTTTATGAAGATTGGTCATTCCTCTTGAATCAAGAATCGAGTAGTATTTTGCCAAACATGGCTGCGGGTAAGAAATATTCATATTTTATTATTATTTTGGTTTGATATTATTAATTGGTTTATATTATTCAAAAAATACATATAGCTTAATTATGTTTATCATTTTCGTATTGTGTAGTGCATTAAAAGAATAATATTTTTCTTTTTCATTCCCAGAGTTAATCTGATTGCCTTAGCAGCAGATCGTAATATAAATTAGAGATTCCTATGTTTTAAATTATCTAAAAAATCTAAACCTTAAATTGCTAATGACTACTTTTTTGATGTGTATTCAATATTATATTTTGACATAATCCATTACTAAATGCACTATTTTTATAAATAATTAATCAAAGAAAAATATATTATTTCGCTTGTATTTGTACATTCTCTTTTCCAATTTGTTTGTTTGGAATTTTTATTGCTTAATGATGTTTCCTTCTAATCTTGTTGCCATGGTTATAATCATTTGTTTTGATCCTGCTCCATCTGTCCCTATGATTCATACTTTCATTAATACAATATTGAATGGATTACATTTGCTGGAGTCAATAATGTTTGCTTAAAAATATTTATTTGCTTAACTTACCAGTTTTATTACATATTAACTTTATTAAATTTATAAGTAACCCGGTTAATCACTGTTGTCAGTATTTTTCTAATTCATAAAGTGTATCAATAACATTTTGTCGATTTGTAACTAAACCAGTCAATCGCTGTTTTCAGCATTTTTTTTTTATTAATAATGTCTATCAATCACATTTAGTCAATTAATGAACATGCACATCACAAGAATGTGTTATACATATAACATTGTAGCCTCTCTTGAAACATTAGCTCTTCATTTAGTAATGCTTATAAATGACCTTTATGTATTCTCAATTCATTCGACTACACCAGATTACCTATCTTATCACTTAATCATACCACTCGTAATATCGTTACATTAAAATCATTTCTCTCATTTACATTCTGATATGTTTTGATTTCTTAACAAAAGGGAGCCAGAATATTAAACCCTTAATTGGAATATACATTTCCATGTTATCTGCTTTTAATTTTTTTTTTTTTGTATATTATAGTTATTTGTAAGTAGGATAAAATAAGCAGTGTACTTTTAGGCTTTTGCCTGAAAATGTAGTGTATTGTTTAGTACACAATTTTAATTTTTTGTTATCATTATAATTATTGTTTTATTATTCGTTTTTAAATTTTGAATATTGATTCATCTAAAAAAAAAAAATGTCTATAAATTTAAATTAAATTATCAAATTAATTTTAATTTATTAAATGTAATTTTGCCTATTTAGGCTTGTCGTCGATTCTATTTGCACTTAGTATTGATCGACCTGAGCTCAATCAAGCCCCAAATGATTCCAATTTAGGTAATGCATCTCTTCTTATTGAACCCATTATTCAGGAAACGCAACCTGAGTCATGTGAGTATAAGATAATATATGTATTAAGCAATGTGGATGAATTTATATTTATTTTTGTTATTTTTTATTTTATTTATAGCTAAAAGGAAATCTGATAATAAAAAACATAAGAAAGCAAATTTGAAAATAATTTCGTTCGGGGATGAAGAAATTTGTGAAAGTACAGTTAAGAATGAAGAAGAACCGATACAAACATTCCTTCCTTCTCCGACTAATTTAATTCAACATGTATGTCGAATATTCATTAAGTATACATCACGTAAATGATATACAATAATAATATCTTATTTATTATCAAACATGTGGACTTAAGTTCTAAAATCATATCAGCGTAATTAAGGTCAATTTTTTTAAGGATGAAGCTGAGATTCTCGGTGAAATAGAATGTGCTGTAGAAGCTACTTGTGTAAACTGTGATGGCGATTCTTCTCAGAGTGATAGCGATATAAAACAAGAAGAGGAAATTAATTCTCAGTATCCTAATACTGATAACTTTCTCAACACCAAGTGAGAATATTGATTTTTTTAATATGTTCAGTGCTATATATTGAGAAAAATTACATACTATGTAGGAAAATAAAATAATAAGAATATATAAGGAAAGCCTTCAAGTACATGTGAATAAATGAAAGTAAGTCGAGATGATTAACATTAGCAGATGGGATATACTTTTGTTTTAAATAAGCATTTAAATGGTTAAAGCTTGGATGAATATTATATTAATATAGAAGTTGATTAATTGTTATTAAATTTATGGTATCAAACTTGACTGTGCCTAAGTTGTTTGATTTTTATATATTTTATTAATTTTTTTTTTTTTTTATGTTTGATTAAAAAATTTGATGTTATGATTTGACATTTCTGTGGGACTAAAATTATATTTTTGGTGAACTTTCAGTTCAGGGTTAATGCCTGTAAACAATTCAAACATAGGCGAGCTTACCCTAGTTCCAGCTTTGGAAGAAACACACTCTTCTGAAGATTCGATATCTGTGCCTAGTTTTACTGAAGTAAGAATTCATTAAGCCATTCTAAATATTTGTTCATGATTTTTATTGATTATTTTTGCCTATTCTATTACTTTAACTTTTTTTAAACAATTATATTTTTAAGTTATTTTATGAAGTGATTACTTTCATTGTCAATATTTCTTTTATCACACGTAAAACATAATAAATATGATAAAATTATTCCTTACTATTTTTTTTTTTTTTTTTTACTATATATATTCTTGATATTTATTCATGTTAGCTGATATGTTTTGCAGGAAAATGAACAGACTCTGAATAATTCAAACAATATAGATTTTTTGAATGAAATAAGTAAGTATAATATTAAAACAATTCAATGTTTAACTTAATTAAATTTTTATATAGCTATCTTTGATCATGTTTTACGAAGATTTGAGTACTAATTGAAGCATGGATATGCAAAATGGTATAAGTGCCTTTGAGAAAATTTTCCAGAAATGATACGGCTTATACCCACTTGCTGAACTACGTTCGACGCTTACACCCATGCTATCTTCAAAACTTTCAACGAACTATTTATTAACTACTAAAAATTAATTATATCCATTTCTGGAGAATGGTTCTGATTTACATAACAGTTTGGCAAAAAAAAAATCTTTATATATTTTTTTGGCACTTATACCCTTATGCATTTCCACGCTTTGATTGCTTTGTAGTATTACCTTATTTTTTACTGTACTACTACTTATCCTTGGTTATCGTATGTGTTTTTAAACATTTAACTTGTTTTTTTTTAATATTTCAATATTTATTTAATTAATTTAATATTAGTGTTAAAGTATCATTCAGTGCGATTAGATAAATTATAAAAATAAAAGAAATTAGTATATACAAATATTAAGGCAGCACAGTTTTGGGTTGTAAAGTCGTTGGTTTGTTTGCTACCTTTCACACTGTTCATATAGTAACTTTTTTGAGCAAGTAATTGTTGATCGTTTAATTATTATTAAATGTCATAATGTTTAATTATTATTATTGTCATTTGGTAGATGTGACTTTTTTAAGTTTTTTATTATTTGCTGCTATCAGTAGATCTTAGTGAATTTTATTCAACTTATCTCAGTATCTCAGCTTTTGATTCTTATATTAGGAAAGATAATATATCATGTAAGAATACAGGAAGAATTTTTTTTTAGTTGCATATCTTTAAATCTGTGTTGGGTACAATAGTATGCCACATCCGATTTTGCTTTTCTAATTCACTGAATATTGAAAAGAGGGATGTGTAAGCTTTCTTAGCAATCTACAATTTTAATTTGTCTCAATCCCTACATAACAGTTTACCTCTTATTTTTTATTTTTTTTATTTATTATCCTCAATTTTCTCATTTTTGTTCCTTCTCTTTTTTGAACCTATGAATTCACTTAGTCTATACTTAGTGTTCTTAAAAGCTCTGTTCTTTTAGTGGTTAAAGAGCGTCAATGTACTAAAGAGGCAGGTGGCACATATTTGTGTATCTGGCACATTCTTATACCATTTTACAGTAAACTTTAAATATGGTACCAGATTATTCCCATTTAATTTAGAATGCCCTGTCAAAGCATTTTCATCCCTTTGAATGAATCAGCTAATCTTAAAGCACAAAATTTTCCGTTATGCTCTCCATCAGGATTGCTTTTAGTCACATTTGTTCAATTTCAAATTCCAAAATGAAATCTCAACACCACCTCCTTACATCCGGATTGAAATAATTTTTAAATCTTATCCTTGTATCACCTATATTCTACAGTAGCGAAACTTTTTCTTAAAAAAACTTTCCAATTTTTTTTATTTATTAAATATTTGTATTTTGTTTTAAATTGACCAATGTATATTTCCTCTTATTGCAGCTTTTCATTTTAATTTATGTTGTTTTCTAGGTGGACCAACTGATGAAGCTTTATCAAAATCAACTGATCAACTACTCATTCAGATTCAGAAGTATAAGGAACTGAATTCGGTTCTCAGTACTCAATTAGTTCAAAATGCTCAGCAACATCAGCAAAAAATTCAACAATTGGAAATCAAGATAAATGAATTGAACAGGTTTCTATTTAATGCCTATATTTTATAAAAGTAAATAAATAAATAAAAGTATTTTATTTTGATAACTTAATTGTATGTTTTTTAAAGGGAAAATGAAGTTCTGAAACATCAGCTGAGGAAGTATGTTAATGCTGTCCAATTGTTGAAACAAGGCGGTGATGACTTGGAAGGTGATGAACTTTATCAGCAGAAGCTTGTTCAGGTTTCGTACTTATATGTTTTATATTATTTTAATTTTAAGATTGCTTGAGAGTTATTTCATTATCTATTTTTTTACTTTCACTTACCTATATATGAAATATATAGTAAGGGAAAGTATTGCGATCGTGAAAAATTTTGACTTCCGGTTTTCAACGGAAATATACACGTTTTGGGGTACCCTGAGTCCAAATAACCAAGTCCCACGAAGTGGTATGTGTGTGTGAACAGACTAGCTCAAAAACTATGAACCGTACGAACCTGAAATTGGGTATTTGGTGTATAATATGCACACGGTGTGACCGCGAAAATTTTATCAAAATTGGTCAAACGGAGGGGGTACTTTATTTAAAGAATTTTTACGTGTTTTTTTTATTTACTCAAAAATGGCTTTTACAATTTTGATCAAACTGGGTATTTGATGTATGTACATGCCCGTGATGCGACAGACAACATTTCATCAAAATTGGTCAAACGCCGGGGACACTTTATTTTATAACTTTTTTTCCAATTTTTACCCTTTTTTTGATTATCTTAAAAACGGCTTTAATAATTTTGGTGAAATTCGTCGTATTTAATGAAAATCAAGTCTTCTTTAATATAAGGTAAGCTTTATCATTATTAAAATGTTCTGAGGGGGCTTAAATGGGGTAGTGGCCTATTTTGTTTTCCTATAAAGTACCTTTGTTTTACAAGCAAATACAAACGTACTTTATAGGAAAACAAAATATGGAATTTAAAAAAAGACGTAAATTTCTAATTGTTGCGCGCATCGCACCAGATTTTTCAAGTTTATGACCTTGCACCCAAAAATTAAATCTTTTCATTATATAGATAAAAATGATTTCAAACATATTTATTTGTCTTTTTTTTTTCTCTAATATTATTTATTTATTATTATTATTATTTTGGTTTTTTTAGGTAGCTGAAATGCACAGTGAACTGATGGAATTGAATGAGAGGCTTCAGAGGAACATTATTAATAAAGAAACGACGATTAAGAAGCTTTACTTGGAGCTCGAGGCTTTGAGGGGACCCCTTGGGCCTTCGGAGATAGATGTCAGTTCGCAGCTAATTAGTCTTTGGGTTCCGTCTGTTTTTTTAACTGGCTCTCCTAAGCAGCACCATGTTTATCAAGTATGGATTTATTTAAAATAATAGCATGATATTAATAGTCACTACAGAAATCAATTATAAGTTATCTCAATTATGTCAACCTCTCAGGAGAGTACAAAAAATGTATATATATTTAAAGTCATGTTTGTTGTTTTGTTTTTTCTAAAACCTCTCGCTTCGTAGCATTCGAGGGTAGTATTTGAAATTTAAAAAATGTGGAGTTTACTTGTGTATCGTATATCCGCTGCTGTTTTACCCAAGTTTTACAGTTTAATCCCAAAAATGAATTCTTAATATTATTGTAAGAAAAATTAATTGGGTCTTATGCAGAATCCTGGCACCAGTGATTTGTATGAGTAACCATATCACCTGTATCACTTAATCATATGACTTTATTTAATTTACATTTGAGGTTAGGAAGCTATTGAATATTAGCATCAATAGCTCAGTATTGTACATTATGGGGATTTTGAAGTTGAATGATATCCCAGGCAAGAGAAGTGCAATTCTCTTTCTGCAAGAAAAAGGATAATTACATAAGGAGAGAAAATGCTCTCAAAGACACAGCATGTATTGTAGGGCTCAAGAGGACAGTTGGCAAAGCAGCATGAGATCCTGCCGTAAGAAAATAGGATTAAGAAAGGGAACGTGGTTAGAAAATAGCAATTTAGATTTTCAATTCATTATATTTTTCATTTATTGCTGGTCAAGAGAATATACATTGGTAAAATTTTTTAAGGAAGAGTTTGGATTTGTAGATCATACTATTGTAGGTTGGAAGAATTTACTATGCGAGGTTTGTGCGAATTCGCTTCTAAATAATCCGTGGATGATTGCGCTTTATTTATAAAGTAATCTACGATAGAGGAGACAAAAATCATCTGTAGTATCACAACAAATTAGAAATAACCTGCCTAACAATAAAGAGGAGGTTATTAAATGACATAATGATATTGCAAAAATCACTATTTACGAGGGGTGATCAAAAAGTTCCAGGACTGATTTTTTATTAATTTATTTAAAAAATCTACAGGCTATTGGACGTCGTCCCCTTCAAAGTACTCTCCTTGGGAAGCTATACATTTTTCCCAACGATGTTTCCACTGTGTGAAGGACTTTGAGAAATCATCTTGTGAAATGGTGTGTAGCTGCTCCAGCGATTTTTTTTTAATGTCATCTACGGGCTCAAATCTCTTTCCCTTCATGGGTCTCTTAAGTTTTGGAAACAAGAAAACGTCTGCAGGGGCAAGGTCAGGTGAATATGGAGGCTGGGGAATGACCGTCATTCCATTTTTGGTGCAGTAGTCGCGAATGAGCAGTGCGGAATGAACAGGCGCATTGTCATGATGCAGCACCCACTCACCGCTGCGCCACAACTCTGGTCTCTTCCTCCTTATTGCCTCGCGTAAATTTCTCAGGGTTTGAAGATAACGAAAGCGGTTAATGGTCTCACCTCGTGGAAGAAATTCATGGTCGTCGTCAGTCGAAGTTGATGGGCGCCCTGAACGAGAATCATCTTCACACGATGTCCGGCCTTCCTTGAACCTTTTGTACCACTCATGACACCTTGACCGACTCAGACATTCATCACCGAAAGCCACTTGCAACATTTGAAAAGTTTCAGTAAACATTTTACCCAACTTCACACAAAACTTTACGCAAACGCGTTGCTCTTCCTTTACATTCATTTCACAAAATCGCCGAACACAAAAAAACTTTTTTTTACGAAAACAGCAGTAACTTTGCAATGAAGAAGGTTATCAACAAACTGAATAAACAGCTGAGCTCAGGAAGAGTCACGCTAAACAATGCTGCCAACCGCACTGCTCTATGACACTCTATTGCCGCGCAATCTCAACAGTCCTGGAACTTTTTGATCACCCCTCGTAACTAGGTTAAATCACTGGTGTCGGGATTCAGCATAAGACCCATTTAATTATTTTTTTATATGCATTATAACTAAATAGTTTTTGACTGCACCCTTGACTTGTCCAATGTCCTCATCAAAAAGGATGATAAAAAACTCTTACAAAAAAGATACTATTTTAAAAGCGAGGATAAAAAGTCTGTGTGAGATGATGGCAGCCAATGCATTTTAAAGCTAGCCGAATCTCTCTCAGTCAAGCCTTCAACACTGTTTATCTGTCGACACTAGAAAAATTAAACTTTAATTATTATTTTTCAGGTTCACATCAGGGTCGGGGAAGAAGAATGGAATGTTTATCGCAGATACTCACAGTTTTTAACTTTACACAAAAATTTTAAGAAACAGTATCCAATTATATCTGCTTTTAAATTTCCACCAAAGAAAACTATAGGAAATAAGGTAAGTTGAGATACATATAAATCGTAAAAAACTAAAGCTTTATTTAAAATTTGAACTTTTTTTTGAGGTGGAAATGGGGGGGTTCTCCATTTCTTTTATTTTTTATGGTACTGACATAAATGTCATTAGGTATCTATGTTTAATTTAATTTTATCATATAAACTGTAGTATCTCTATAGCAACCTACAATCTACAGCCCGGGCCTCTGTAAGTGCCTTACCCGTTCAGATATGTCTAGTGACTTCTTCAATTATTCTTTTTATTGTTTAAACAGTTATTTAAGATTCTTATAGTGCTTTGTTGGTACTGAAGATATTTTTGTTCCATTGTAATTTCTTTTCCATAAGATGCTAATATTTAACCCTTTGCATTCGGCACCGTTTCGGACGTTACCTACCAGCAATTCGACGCAACTTATTTGCGAAAATGTACACCCTGAAAATGTAATATTATACAGCAATATTTTAGAACCAAGTAAGGAATTGTAATGAAATTTAGGTTATATGTATTTGTGAAGCTTCAAGAACACATAGTTAAAAAAAAAAAAAAATTCTATTATTTTTTTAAATTTTATATTAATTTCAAAATTATTTTTTTTAAATTTTACATATTTTTTATAATTTTATTATGTTTATTTATTTATAATTTTATTGTTTATTTTATATTCTACTTGAAGACACTTTTTCTTTTGTATATTCTTTTTTGCCTTGTTTATTTAATCTTAATTTTTTAATTAACAATCTTGGCGGATTCTTCTAAAAATAGTTAAAAAATTACGAGATGGGACCTTTTTAATTAATAACTTTCCGGTTAAAATAGAAGCACATGGGAAACTAAATCAAAGTAAAGGAATTATTTGGTGCCCTGAACTAAATTATTGTATAATTAAGGAAATAAAAGATGAATTAAAACCACAAAATATAGCTGATGTTAAAAGATTAACGTTCTATACAAATAATGAAAAACACCGCAAACCGCGACTGTCATTTATCACCAAAAGCGAAATATCCTATAAATAGTTTTTATGATTTGTTTATGTCCTTATATGTTAAAAACTGAAAATTATTTGCATTGTCTCCGTCGCGGAGCCCTCGAGTTTGAAGACAAATTTTAAATGGCTCTGCTCCGGAGACCTAGAGTGCATAGGGTAATCTGTATTTGGGTTTAATAATTAATATGGAAAAGCTGTTTTTTGATTTACTGATTGTGAAAGCAGGAGATTTGACAAAATTATTCTCAACCGTCAGGTTTTTTTTCACTTAATTCATTATTTAATTAAGATTACTAATTTAAGAGACTAGGTTGCTCGACGGCTGGCATTATATAGTAGATAGAACAGTACTAGTCACGGCAGGACTCGTAACCCCAGACCCAGCGCCCATGAGTTGATTACTAGGTGAGATATCCCCATAAGGTAACATTATAAAAGGATTGATCGATAAACTAATGAATACCTTCCGAACTTTGTTGGATATCATCATTTACCTAACAGGAATTAGGAAAAAATTGCAGAGTTATTTACTACTTGTAATATAAAGTTACCTTTTGTTCCGTGGGAATAATTTGCATACCATATTGTGATGACCTTATAGCCCTAATTTGAGACTTAAGTAAATATACTGGAGTATATAGAAGGAAAATGTTTTGTTTCGTTATGTAGGCCAAAATAATAACAGAATTCAAAAGACTGTAAGTTCGTACGTAATAATTCAATTTTTAAGATTTAAGATTTTTTTAAAGATTAGAATGAGACCTTACGGTTTCACATTTACTTAATTGTCAAAAATTTTACAGTTTTCTTATATTCCCAGTTATTCACCTGGGTTTTTAGGGGGAATCTGACTATTTTTCCGGATGGGGAGGGTAAGAAAATTGATCAAGTATTAAGAAAGTTATGGTGTTACAACAAAAAAATCCACTTTTTAGAAGTAACATATAGGAGATTATTCCTTTGATTGTTTCATTCTCATTCTATTGTTGCTGTTGACTAGGATACCAAGTTTGTCGAAGAAAGGAGGGTGAAGCTTCAGCAATATTTACGGAGGTTACTGAACCACGTTATAGCTAATAATCCTCAGCTAACAAGTATTCCTAATAAATCTGGTTTAACTTCAATGATACCTCTCTTTGGGTATGTATGAACAAAGTTTTAATCACGTTAATATTATTTTATTAGCTTTTGTAATTTCAGCTCCTTTGGTAAATGATAAAATTTATGAACATTAACTCTTGGTGAAGTTCCTTAAGGTTTTTAAAATAAACTCCCGGTCAAAAGTATCACAACATCTACATATTCTTAATTTAATTGAAAAATTTGGCCTCTAGGGATTTGGGCCAATAAAAAATCATTTTTCACAAACAAATAAACAAAATCTAAATACGCACTAAAATCAAATTAGAACTGCTGAAGTAAATAAACTTTAGGTTGCATGCAGAATGTTCTTAATAAGCCGTGTTTCCTCCTCTAACTCCAATTACATGCTTGTAATGAGGTCTTGAATGGTTCCTGTGGAATTTGCTCCCATTCCTCCAGATCTGCTTTTTCTAGTCCTGCCAAAGTCGTGGGTGCGTGATTTCGGGCTTTAACCATACTCTACTTTTGTGGCCCACAAATGCTCTATACAATTTAAATCAGAGGTCATTGTGGGCCATGAAGTCTTTCGATTTCATCGTAATCGAGGTCGTCTGTGAAGCAACTCGCACTGTCGGGCCTTGCATTGGTGTGGATAAACAGTGCGTCTGGGCCGAAAAAATGCATGAATGCCAGTAATGTTCTTGAATAATTTCCTCCTCATACCTGGGGCCAGTCAGAGCCACACCACGCAGCACGACAAGCTCTGTATGAGCGCCCCAAGAGATGCTTCCTCAGAACATTATAAAGCCTCCGACATAAGGCATACAGGAACGGAAGCAGCATTGGCTGAACCGTTCCTGAGGCCTTCTCCAGACTCTGCCGAGACCGTCTGGACTATGGAGAGAGACTCTCGTTTCGTCAGTGAAGAGTACATGCTTCCAATCATCCGTGGTCCAATTCACAAGTTCTCTTGCAAATGTAAGCCTTGCTACACGATGTTGCCTGGTGAGCCGTGGGCTTTCTCGAGGTAAAAACAACTTCATTAAGCCTCCTCCCGACAGTTCGCCTTGACATGTGTAAGTTATGCATGTGAAGGAGTAGATTTTGGAGTGCTTGAACCTTCAGAAAGGGGTCGTCGATGGCGCTGGTAGCCATTGGTCTTCCTCCAGTTGACCTTCTTGAATGCCTTCCAGTATCCCTGTGCCATTTGATGCATATGAGGACTGTAGAATAACTGAAATCTGACCTACAGAAAGGCCCTCCTCTGATAAAGTGAATGGATTCATCTGGACTGAAATGCAAAGGTCTGTTCATTTTAATGTCTGCACACAGTCACTAGGCCGTAATTATTCACAATATGACTGCATTCGCTGTCAAACCATGAAATGCATGAAGCACTGAATGAACTCTGTGAATTATCACTCAAAAAAGACCTTCGTAAGTCCGTAATCCTTTCATAAGATTCCTTGATAATCCTAATGCTTATCATACTTCACCCTTTAACCCTTTAACCGGGCGGGACGTATATATGCGTCCTGAAATATTTGTTATTTTTATAATTATTTCTATTTGTATATATAATTATTTATATTTATATATATATTCAAGTAGATACATGTATCTATGACTAATACCTCTGTTGTACGAAAATATAAGTCCCACCAGTTCCAGGGTACAACATAAATTTCAAGGACGCACTTATACGTCCCGCCCGGTTAAAGGGTTAATGGAATTAGGAGAGACACTCTCAGAATTAGGAGAGACACTCTCAATTTTCTTTTAAATATTAGAAATTCTTAGGTGTTGCGATACTTATGACCAGGAGTGTAATTTGCATTTTCAATTGCTAAAATAATTCTTATACAATTGCTTCCTTTGTAGTTTGTAATGTTATCAAACCAAATAATAGCTATTGTAGAAGATATTGATTTGATCCAATGTTGTTGCTCTTCATTCTTCATTGTTTAATAATAATAATGATAATAAAGGCTCAAGGAACCCGAAGGTTCGATCCCAACACTACAACTCGTTCCCCACCCACCTCCTTCCACCGACCGCCGTCCATACCCAACTTCGTCAGATCTGCCTACACGCAATACTCCCACCTCTGCCTCGGCCTAACGCTTAGATGTTTCCCAGTCAGCCCCGTTCTTAGTAATCTTGTAGAAATTCGTTCACCATTGAGTTCTGCAATTTTACATGCCCATTTTATTTGTCGCGGTGCCATCACCTCCATCATATTCAAGTGTCTATTGATCTATTGGGACCATGCATACCACTTCATAACATATTGGTAGATTTTTCTAAATATTTCCTGTACGTGGTCCACTATACCATAAAGAATTTTTGGTTCTTCACTGGATACAGTTCACTCAGTTTGGCGTAGTGTAAATGTTTAATTCTCCGGTGTTTTATTGTTTAGTAATTTTATTTATTGAATTGTAAATTTTAAAAAAATATTATTTTTTTAAATTATAATGGGATGAAAAATAATAAAATAATGTTATCTCAAGCTATAAGAACAATAACCAAACATGGATAACAATTATATTTGAATCGATGGTACCGTAAGCTGAGTGTCTTCTGGTTTCATATAATAACTAACAAAAAATATTTCTTTTATGTGGTATGTTTATCTTCCAATATCTTCAGGGAATATTTTTGTTCAATTTTTAGAAATTTTATTTTATATTTATTTATAATGGTGTACAGAAAGTGTTAATATTATTGAGATTCAACAGTTAGGTATTTTATAATCACTACTTAAGATTTATTATTATTTTAGTATTTATTCCTTTGTTCATTAATTTTTTAGAGAACCGAACGATTCACCAACAGAAAGAAGGGCTCGAATCTCCTACCCTCGTTCAGTTACTAATAGCCCGCAGTATTCTGGCCTGTGATATTTTAATGTTTATATTCCATGTTTATATTTCGTATGTAAAGTGGTATTTTATTTTTTAAAATGTATGTACGTGTATGAATATTGTTTTTTAAAGTTACTAACTTTTAATATTATAGTTTTAGTTAATAAGTGCATATTTATTTAGATTATTCCTTTTTCGTTTAATTATATGTTTTTATATTATTAATCCTACAAAACATAACAATATTTGTGGTATAGATTATTACCAATCGAACAAATTTTTAATGATTTAAGAGATGAGGTACCGCTGAAAGATGTTAATTTTATCCAGGCAAATAACATATGTTCCATTCAACTAACTGTTTGAAGCATAAAAATATATCCTCAAGAATAAAAAATGTATATGATAAAATTATGGTTCCTTTAAGTATCAATAAGTTAATTTTTTTAAGTCTTTGATTGGCAAGGTGTTTCCTAAACTTTTTTTTTTTTTTTTTTTTTTTTTGTAATAATGGGGAAGAATGGTTTAATTTTATGGCTTAATAGGAAACAAAATT
This sequence comes from Aelia acuminata, assembly GCA_911387785.2. Classification (NCBI taxonomy): domain Eukaryota; kingdom Metazoa; phylum Arthropoda; class Insecta; order Hemiptera; family Pentatomidae; genus Aelia; species Aelia acuminata. The sequence goes on along the minus strand of OU426982.1, from coordinate 29,684,465 downwards.
AAAATTAAATAATCCTTTATTGTTGGCCTAAGCATGACACCTTGTAAACAACATTTTTCAAACTTGTTTTTTTTTAGTGAATAAAATAAAGCAAAAAAGTTTCTATTGATCTATTGGGACCATGCATACCACTTCATAACCTATTGGTAGATTTTTCTAAATATTTCCAGTACGTGGTCCACTATACCATAAAGAATTTTTAACTTTATTTTATTCACTATGTTTGAAAAAATTTCGTTTAGGTGGTATCTCATTTAGGCCAACAATATAGTAAAAGTTTACAAAATCATAGTTTGCCATTAACTTGTATACAATAAAACATTTTTCTTTTTTAATATTATTTTTTTTCGTAAACTAAACATTATTATTAAATTCATATTCAATTTTATTATATTGTTTAAATGGCGTAAAAATTAATTCATTCAAATCACAGAATTCATTTAAATCATAGACTAGTAGAATTATAGTTATTAAACAATTAATATTTCATTGAGTTTCAAATCAATATTTTCTGAACCTGAAGTTTTTGTTTTGTTTTGTTTTGATGTTTCTGAAGTTAAAATCACTGATACCTCCAACATTTTTAATCGTTGATGATTTTAAATTAAATTTTAGGGTTAAAAGAAAAATTGCAATGGCAGGAGTTTTCTTATCATTGTATAATTTTATTTCTTAATCCTGTCATTTGTATTGTTCTGTATTTAAAAATATTACTGAACGTGATATTTTTTATGTTATTCAGTTTCAAATAGTGAAATTTCAAAGTAATGATTAGTTTTAGGGAAAAAAATTGAAATCAGTATTTTAAAATGTCGATTTTTTAGTGACAATATTTTACTTTAATTCGAAGTCAATTTGAAATACTGAGACTAAAATCATGAATTTATTCTCATAAAGTGGTTAGGTTGCATATTGTTTTTAAAAGTTGTAATTTTCAAAATATTCTGTATTTTACCAAATACAGACAAAACACATAAAAAAAAAAAAAATTAAAAAAAATACATAAAAATTATTTTCAAAAGTTTGTGATTATCTTTTTAAGAATTTTGTTTTTGAGGTATAAGATATTGGGTCAGGAAAAGTTAGGGATGATGCAGTTTTTTTTTTTAAATTAGGACATATTCTTAACATTTCTTGGATGTTAAGTTAACATTTCTTGGATGTTAAGTTAACATTTCTTCCCGAAGAGATTAATTTTCTCCAAATATTAAAAAAAATTATCCTCTTATTCTTTGAGTGAGTTTTCAAAGTACTGAGTTATTAGTTATCTTAATAATGCTGTGCATGGAAATCCGACTGTATTTGTTTTTAGTTTCTGAACACTGCCACCATCTAATGAGCTTACAAAACTGACAGTCTTACAATGAACATCTGAATAGTTCATTGATTTAACATCCTTCAAAAATGATTTCACAATTTTCGCATGCCATCCAAATAACATAAAGATAATCGATTATATTTACTTCAAAGATTCAATTATTGTAAAAGACATTTTCTAATAAGATACTTATTATTAAAAGCTGCTGCTGGACAGTCAAGTTATATATATGCATATTATATATATATTCTATTTTATAATAATATATGTATATTAAAAAAATTAAAAGTTTATGTTCTTAATGGCCTGGCTAAAATATAGAATAGTAACTGATATGCTAGTCTAGATTGTTAGAATAGAGAATTCCTTAAGGTTACTTTTTTTATTATTGTAGAATGGATGATCAATGTTATTTAAAAAAACAATTCTTATAATTTTATGAAATATTTAACTGTTGATGATGAGATTATTTAATTTGTCATACTTCTCAACCAGAACAAAATTCAATTTTTAGTAGAAACCTTACTTAATGTACAATCCATATTATATTGAAATAATAAGCAATTTTGTGTTTATGAAAGAAGTAATATATTTGATGTACACATTTAATTTTTTAACCATTAGAAGTAATTAGATATGAATTATAGTTATCATTATTTTATGATATTAAATTAACACTTTAGTTATGTGATGTTAGCTGTTCTGTATTCTGTGATTTATTATTAAATTTTAAAAGCAAAATATTTCAAGATAACTGCAATACTTGCAAAGTTTATACGACCGTTATTGGCTATAAACAATATTTAAATAACAAGCTATGTATAAAAAGATTAAAGCAAATTACTGTATCTAAAAGAATAATACCCTTTACATCATCATATGTGAATTTAACTTTTAGGATGTCTAAAGCACTTTCTCATTTATTTTCATATTCTTTCTATTCAAGCTATAATTTACCTGTAATCATTCATTTATTTAATGATATAGTATAAAAAATGGCCTATTGTCTGGTTGCTATGATCTATTTAAATAGTTTATAGTATATGTAAAAGGCATATTTATTGTGATGTATAAGTTTTATCTGTGAACTTAATGTATATTGTTAAACTGTATTTAATGTCAAAAATATAGATTTATTACTTCTATATAATTTAGTTAAGCATTCATTATATATTCATTTCCGATTTAAAAAATTCCTAATGATGTGATTAATTTTCTGACTAAGCGGTTAAATAAGAAGTCGAATAGCTTGGTTGTCAATGCATCAGATACCATAGTTCCAAGAAAGAAGTTGGAAATGGCTAAGTGCTGAAAATTCATTTTCCACTCATCAGTCCTGGTTAGACTCAGAGGTTGGGCACAACACCCAACTATTTTGTGCCTATCTATCTACTTTTGCTTGGGGGGGGGGATATAGAAAAGAACTCTAGCAGTTAATTATCAATGAAGGTGACATCTTGTTAATCAAGGAAATAGTTCAAATATTATGCTGAAGCCAAAAAAAAGTTTATGAAGCAGATTTTGTGTCAAGCTTGATTCTAATGAGTTGACATTTATTTTGCAATGGTCCCATGAAATGAACCTTTACCTTACTATGTGGGCACCTTACCGGAATGATAATGAGGAGAGAGAGTGTAATTTCCCTTATAAACAACAAATTTTGAGGTTTTAGATTGTTCTATTAATAGCTTTACATTACCAGACAATGCCACAATGGCTAGGATAGGCCAAGGAAGAAGCCACCACAGATCAGATAATACATTAAATTCTCTATGCTTATAATCCTTGAAAAAAGAAAGCTTGTAATGGAGAGGTTGTTTTAGTATTCATCGATCTATAAAAAGTCTATGATGGGATAACCCTTAGTAAATTATAGAGTGCCTTAGAAATATTTGGGGTCAGCAGGAGTTTGATCAGAGCCATCTAAGGGTGCCAAAGCCTGAATGAAACTACAAAATGGCCAATCAAATTATGTACTCATCTGGTTTGGAACCCAGCTGAAAAAAAACAAAAAACAAACAGATAAATAAAATATCTAAAAAATATCTGCAATTAAATATTCACGAGATTTCCTCACTCTAGAGAAATGGAATGTAGCACAAAGTGAAATGTTTAAGTATAGGCGAGCGCAAGCGACGGTGCTGCTTCTTTGAGGAACTAGAAGGAACTAGAGAAACGGGGATAGAAGCCGTGCGATTACCTGGGATTCATAGGGTTTTTTGCCGTTTTTAATTTATTTTTCCATAATTAAAACCCGATTGAGCAAAAAATTATTGGAAAAATGTCTAATAGGTATTGCTCGGTCCCTCAGTGTTCTTCAAAAAAATCTAAAGATGTGTCATTCCATTTGTTTCCAAAAAATAAAAAGCTCCTTAAAGAGTGGATTGTAAAATTAAGAATAGATAAGCCTGTTTCGAAACATATGACGATATGTAGTCTTCATTTTAAAGAAAGTGACTATGTTTATCCAGGAAAATATAAGTAATTGACATTTTATTATTCCAAAATGTTGGTTTTATGCAAATAACATTGGGACCATAGTGTCATATTTGTTTTTCTTTTTTAATTTTCCCCATTTTTGTCTTACATCCGTTGTGCTTAATTGTTCCAAGTTTTCAAAGCGAAGCGTGAAAGTTTTGACAAATAATTAAATAATATGACAAAGAATCTAAGCTTTCATAACAATGATTGTATGAATAGGTAATTAATGTTATTACTAACCGAAAAACGTAGAGTAAAGTTACAATGATGTGTTTGCATTTACCAGAACTACCAGCTTTACACGTACAATGACAAGAAAATTGCTTATTATTATTAATAAATTTGATTTCCACTTTTATTTGAAGGGGCAGTCCTTTAAAATTGCTAGTTTGAAGACACAAGGCTTGTAAAATAACTGTTTTTTTACTTCTAGATATTATTCCACATGTTATTATGTGGTTTGCATCAAGAATAGCCTGCCCTTCAATTAATGGTCTCTTAAAATCACCAACTATCTCTATTACATCAACTAAGTCTATCCCCGTTCTTTCCGACATTTTGAAAATGCTACTAGCGCACCCTATAGTCGATTGCGCCCGCCTATAGAAGCAGATGTTTATTCAACAGATCAAAAAGGTAGGAAGGTTATACTTAGGGGCAGATTTAGCAAGAAATTTGGTGAAGGGGGGTCAAGACCCCCCTTGTCTCATAAATGGTGGCTGACAGCACCATTTTTGTATGTGATTATTACCTTTTATTAAAAAGGACTGCTATATAATCAACCAAAAGTGTTATGTTTCGGGCTTAGTAACTACCTAATTACATTGTGTGTTTAAAAATACAAAAAAAATTGAAATAGCCAAAATATTAGCCGGGGGGGAGGGTCATGACCCCTATGACGCCCCCTCTGGAACTGCCCATGGTAATTCCCACCCCGAATTCATTGGAGTGGAGCAATGAAGTGCAACTTTCCACTAAATGGATGCCTTAACTTAACTCTTAGCTCTTGGCTATGTCCTTGGATTTGGTTGCCTAGTTGAAGTACTGGGTGACCAGGAGAAACATTTACATTTTAGAAATAAAAAAACTATTAATTTTTCAAGATTCTATTTATTTAACTCAAGTTACATAGTTGTGGGTGTATGCCATTTACTTTACGTATAGAAAATTTTACCTCGAACAGGTACGTTGATATGATCAACACGTTTTTTCTCCCACAACTGCACAGGCTAAACTTGCAAGACGGCATATGGTTTCAGCAAGATGGAGCATACTCATACTGCCAAAATTTCAATGAACCAGCTGCAGAACGTGTTTCTAGGTCACCTGATTTCAAGATTTGGAGATGTACACTGGCCTCCTCGATCTCCGGACCTTGACATGTGTGATTTTTATTTGTGGGGAGATTTTAAAGAGCCAGTTTATCGACATAAACCCCATACTTTAGATGACTTGAAAGCGGCGATACGTTGATTACTAAGGATACACAGGAACGAGTGTTGAGGAGCTTCCTGGACAGAATAGAAAATTGCCTCAGGGAAGAAGGACGTCGCCTTCCTGACATCATTTTCTCTACGTGAAGTAAAGGGCATATGCTCAAAACTATTTAACTTAAGTTAAATAAATAGTATCTTGAATAATGAATATTGTTTTTTTATTTATAAAATGTAAATGTTTCTCGTGGCCACCCTGTATTTCCAAACTGTAACAAAGCTCTAATCAAGGAAAAAGTAAAATGAATACATCAAATCCTGTAAGTTGAGGTGGCAAGATCATGTAATGACCATAGAGAATATGAACATTGATGGCCAATAATAAAATAGGTAAAGGTACTGAAAAGCGGCTGCTGGGCGTGGCCTGTTTTGAGAGATTATGTGACCGTCATGTTATCGAACTCCCATTGCCTTTTTTTCAGTATAAAAGTGCCTTGATTGGCTTTAACAGATTCTAGCTTTCGACTCCTGCTCGCTGCGCTCGCGCTTCAGAGATAAATAAACCCCCAAAAGGGTCCTTTTCAGTGGAGATCGGGCCTTACTTTTAGTGAACGGCGCATAAGCCGCACTTCAGTACTTGTAAGTACCATAAAATATATTCATTGGCAAAGAAAAAAAAGAGGAGATAGATTGAGAGATGGCAGCGAGAGAGCTCAGCTTGAGATCAGAAGATATATGACGGATCTTGAAATTGAAGTCGCAATGATGATGAGGTTTGTTTATTTCTTATTATCCCTCTATACTGCAACCCAACTGCTGTCTGCATAAGGAGCCCCCAGGGCCTTTCATTTTCTGAACTTCTTCCCTGCCTACAGTTTATTCTCCTGTTCTTGAAGCAACTTCTTTAAAGTCTCCTAGAAGCTTGTATTGTTTCTCAAATGAGCATGTTGGCAAGGTTGACCATTAACCTGATTTTCAAAACGCTCTTTAACAGTGAATGTTAGTGTGTAATTAAAAAGAAGTCTACCTTTGATCAGGAATGTAATATATAAGGCAAGTTGTAATATATATATTACAACTTGCCTTTTATATTACAACTAAAGCAAAATGTATACATGCAGTTGGCAGTAGGCACTGCATTTATATGAGCAATATTCCATATGTTTTAAATTAATCAGCCTTCTTTTTTATGCTAATTAGATTAACAGATATTCCAGTGTACATGTGATTTGAAAAAATAATAGTTATAATAGTTACTATAATGTTCTTTAAACGTTTTGCTAAAATTTATGTTCTTTAATTTCAAAGACTTAACTAATTGGGTGTTTTAACTAAATGATGTAAGTTACAACAAGGAAGAAATAACTCAAAACCTTCTTAAGCTACCATATTAAATGAATAACATTATTTTCTGCCGTGTGTATCGTCTGTAACCTGCTTATCATTGTACTTCATGTTACTAAGAAAATGCTAAATCGTTATTAAATCTGCATTTTTATTTTATTTAATCAATCATGACCCTGCTCTAGCGAAAACGGGAGCATTGTGTTGCTAATAAAGTACGTGTTTCGATCTGATACATTGAAATCTCACTTTTAGATATCTACAGTCATTCAACATTTGAGGGAATCATTAACAAATTTCTAAAGAGATGTCACCGATAATTTAGCAATTACCGATGATGTGAGAAAAATTAGCAGTATCGCAGGCAAATTATGATCATTTTGGATACAGCCATTTTTGACCGGCAGGCAGAATGCCAAAAAAATCTTTTGCTATTTGTAAATTTGGTTATTTCAATACAAATTATTACTTTAAAGCCAGTTTGAAAACATATCAATAAATAACCCCCTAGCTGTAACATCTAATTCTATCTCAAGTTATCTAACACGACGCGAGTCAAGATTCGTGGCCACTTTCGCAAAGCACCCTCCCCTATATCGTAAAATTCTTGCACAGCTTATCGAAAGGCTCAAAACCTTCTTAAATTTAGTTTGCAATCCACAAGGCATCTGTGAGGCTTTTTGACTCTACTAATAAATCTATAGGCTTGACGGAAGACAGAATTTACTTCAAAGTATCTGCATTGCAATTCTTGTTATAATGAACCTCTAGTTGTCTTCTACCAAAGACGGTTCTTCAGTTTTATCTCTCCTGGTAATGAATGAGTTAGTTACGAAAACCTGCTTCTTCTTGAGTTTGGTTTTATCTACTGGGTTGAACTCCTTTTTTAAGGAAACAAATATTAAAAAGGTAATTGTTCTTGAAATAACATATTTTTTTTTATTTAGGTACTTAATTAATTAGTATGCTACAGTTGGAATGAAAAAAGATTGAGTGTGAAATTCTCTTATTAGTAAAATTACTCTCCATTACGATTAAAATAGTGTAATGAATTGCAGGTAGTGCTTTGGATAAAAGCACTTCTTGTTGTAATTGTTCGTTCGCGATCAGCCTTTTCTAACTGCACCAGTTAAAATAGAATATTATTAACTATTTCTTTCTTGTAATTTTTCCCCATAATTGCCAATATTTCTGTTTATAAACAAATAATGAGCATTAAATTAAATGGCTGCTACAACTAAAGCTCTGGTACCGACTGTCCCTCCTCTGTTTAGGAGAATTTTATCACTCTTCCCTCAGGAGTATTTTAGGTATTGCTTTGCCTATGGCTCAGGTGTCTTCAGGCAAGGGGATGCCTGTGGTTCCAATCCCATGATAGACATGATTTTTGTGGTCGATGACCCTATTGGCTTTCATGGTCAAAATGTACTGTGGAATCCAAGTCATTATTCTTCTCTTAAATACCTTGGACATAATTTTATTTCAAAAGTTCAAGAACTTTGGCCAGCAAAAGTATACTTTAACACATTAATTCCAGTACGTGATGAAGGTGTATTGTTGAAATATGGTGTTGTAAAAAGTGTAGACATAATAGATGACCTGTATGATTGGAATTATATTTATTTAGCAGGAAGACTTCATAAACCTGTACTTGAAATTGGTGTCCCCACTGGTGAACTTAAATCTTCTCTTTTACAAAACCTGTTCAATGCCCTCCATGCAGCTCTATTAATTCTCCCAGGATGTTTTTCTGAACTGCAACTTTATAAAACAATAACTGCATTATCCTACATGGGAGATTTTCGGATGGTAATTGGAGAAAATAAAAATAAAATTAATAACATCGTAGATAACCAAGCTATACATTTTAGACATTTATATCGCCCTCTTTTGACTCAACTCACTGACTATGTGGAAGTGCCACATGGAGAAGCTTTTGATCAACTTTGTGCACAAGATATGAGTTCAGATTCCAGACTGTACCATTTATTTCAATTACCAAAAACTCCTCAACAAGCACTTGTGAAATACTGGAGAAGTCATGGCGGAAAAAAAAGGAAAGATACTGAAGATGTTCTTCGAGATCTATCAAAAAATCCTGAAGTTGGTGACATGCTTTCAATATGCTTGAGAGGAATAGTTTTCAATTCAAGTTTTCTTCAGAGTATTAAAGGTATTTTCACAGCTGGTTTAACCAAATCTGTTGCTTATAGTAATAGCAAAATTAATAAAATGCTAAAATCGAAGTAGAATTAAGAAGTCTTACAAAACCAATTGGTGAAAATAGTTACCACTTGTGTTAAATAATTCATGGAAGTTTAACAGGCACAAATTAAATTTTAACCATTTCAGAAATAAAATGAATGTAAAAAACGTGTTTATTAAGGAGCTGTGCTAATTAAAGTTAACAATTGGGTAGTTGAAAAAAATATATTGTTTATGTAAATTAAATAAATCTATTAAACGTTGAGGTGTTAAAAAAAGTTATATTCAAAGCAAATACAAATGGTCACTCTGGTTTGTGTGATTTGCAATCTGCAAATTCAGCATAAAATCATTTGTTTGAAAGGTCTGGATAGGTATCTGTTATTGGTATGCAACAAAAAGACCTCAAATGCAAACTGAAGCTTAGTGTTAATTGTCTATTGTGTAGGTATCAATAAGTTCTGAAGACATATCCTCAAATTATGAGTATGGTAAAGTTTTTCAAGCAGAGAAGAAAAAAATAAACAATGAAAGAATAAATGAAATCAGATAAACATATAATATTACCGATCTAAAATTAAAAAATTGTACTTCGACCCAAAGAAAGTTTATGAATTATTTAACAGACCCTAAAGGTATAAATGTATTTATTTAAGTTTATTTATATTTTGATATATATGTATAGATATTTAAAATAAAATAATTGAGTTGAATAATTTTTTTTTTGAACCTGTTACATTACTAATAAAAATAATTATATTATAATGGAGAAAAGAAATGGTCCTAGAAGATTCACTTTAATATTGAGTTCCACTCTAATGTCAAAGTCAAGTTTTTAAATAATAAAACAACTGGTGACTTCTTAATCCCCTCTTCTTCAGTTTCTAATATTTTTTTTTTTTTTTTTTTTTGTTACCAACATTCTTAATCTTAATTTTAAAAATCATGTTTTTCTATTCATCTTCTGTTAATATATATAATTGCTATAAAGACTAGCACTACAAATAATTTGCTTTCCTTAAAAAATCTAAACCAAATAAAAAATGGATAGACAAGATCTTCTTTGTACATCTTTTTTCTGGGGGAAGTCATGGTTTCCCCTCTTGTACAATTGGTAGAAAAATATCAGGAATGAATAAAAACCAGCAGTGTAAAAAGCGCATAAAATAATAAACTTTATATGTCTGGAAACAACAATGTGTAGCCTGAAATGTTGAAGTATTCAAATAGGTTGTATTATGGGCATAATTTGATCATGCTTTGCAAAGATTTTACCATCGGATGGCATAAGTAATTTTACACTGGATGGTGGAAAGCTTACCTTTATTATCAAATATTAAACAAATGGTTTGAGTTAATTTGATTTCTGTGTTTGGTGACAATTATTATCGCCAATGAAAAGTTAAATTTGATTGATGTGCAAATTTGAGCCAAGTCATCAATGTATAACAAAGATTAAAATTAGTTTGGATATGAGTGTTTTTCTTGTTTTGTCTGAATTTTCCTGCCACTCATTACATATTTGTATGAAATACAACTTAACTAAATGGTGAATGATTCCTGTAAAATTGTTCAATTGGATTTCAATTTAAATAGTTTTTAGAATTAACATAAATTTGTATTAAAATTAAAAAAATAAAGTCTTCTTAAAAATTCTTATGATGCTTTAGTTCATAAAAATGTAACCAAAATAAACATCCTTAAATCCCTAGTTTTTGATGGAAGAATAAATTTAAAATCATAAAAATATTTACACGTAATTATAATAAAAAATATTTTTTCAGTAAATTAAATTTTACTCATTACTGGTAGGAATTTAGAAGAGACCGATGTGTAATAAATGCATCAAACTAGGTAAATATTTCATAATCATTCAAACCCGTACATATCTTTGTTGAAGTTTTTAAGCAAAAATAAAATTTCCAAAATGTTTACCATTAATTATTGATTTTATTTTGATTATTATAATTTTTTTAAACTGTGACTTATAGGTTAAGTAAATAATAATTTCCCAGAATGACTATCACAATTTTTTATTTAAATTAAAAACATTGATAATTCCATGAACAAGGATATGCCCTTCGATGATTTAAGGGCATGATACAAATTTGAAACATGTTAAGATCATTAGGTGAAAATATAAAATTCTTCAATCCAGCTTATTTATTTCTTTTATAGTTTGCTGTTCTTTTATAGTTTGTTAAGGGTTGAGTAATTTTAATTCATTTTTAACTAAACCTATATGAGCTGAATATGGAATCATTTAGTTATTATCTTTTATGATTATTTATCAGTAATTTAATTCTAAAATTTATTAGTTACTTATAATTTACTAATTTTCATTTCTTAAATCTAGTTAAGACTTCAAGCTGTAGGATAAACTTGGATGCATTACTTTTCCAACTAAATTAATAAGTCGATCAACTCTCTTTGATTTCACATTTAAATGACTAGCCTTAAGTTGCAAAATTTCTACTAGCTTGAAATTATATTTTTTTCTTCTAAAAACTAAAATGAATGACTTCAATCCCATCTTCTTTGCAGCGTTGTATTCAACGGATTTCTTACCTGGAAATATTTTTAATATGATGAAAATGAAAAATATTAAAGAGCAGAAAATTATTTAGTATGATAAGTAGGTTTACCTTTTCTATAAACATATGAAGCAATTGCAGAAACAGCTTTTTCAATGCACAATATTAAGTATCTTTCCTCAAGTATTATATTGGCAATTTTCAATAGTTGGACGATAGCTATGAATTTAATAGCCATGACAGAAGAAGCACAATGGATGTTGTGCAATAAAATTCTTATCGGCTGATATGTATGGTCAAATAGCAAAGAATGAAGTTTCAATGCAATAATGGAACTCATTTTCTGGAGTAAAACTCTGGAATGAAATTTTAAAAACTTAAAACACCTTTATACAATTAATTTTTTTATAAAGAAATAGCTAGTACCTTTTATTCAATTTACTGAATGATATTGTTGATTTTATATTAATACCCTCATAATTAGTCAGGCAGGGAGTAATGTAACCATCCTTCACATCTAAATCAAACCCAAAAAATGCAACTTTAAAATTGGAGCTTGAGTTGGTTTCATTAAATGCACCGATATTTGTAGTAGTTTTTTCATTCTGTATCATCATACCGTATTCTGGAATCCCTTTTGTCATAATTTCCAGAAATCTGAGAAACCAAAAAGAAAATTGATTAATTAGCAGTAAATAAATCATATGTATGAGAAGAGAAAGATTCGAAAACGGTAGGTAATGGCCCCAAGGTTGGCTCAGTTGTAACAGCGCTGCAACGCAGATGCAGAGGACCTGGGTTCGATTCCCGGCCGTGGTCGTTTTTTTTTTTTTTATCTTCTAATTAATTAGTTTAAAAATTTTAAATTATTTGTTTAACAAACAATGAATGATTAAATAACATCATAAAATGTCTGAGTTCATTTATAACTTTAGGTGGGGGATTCTTTAGATCTATTTTATATAATAATTTACCTTAGTCGTACCAATAGGAACATGGATGGATTTAGTAATCAAGAAAGACAGAGCAAAAAAAAACTATCCCTGTTCGGAGACAAAGGAAAACCAGGTGTCAAAAGAAAAACAAACTTTTATTAGATAAAAATTATTGGAGAATATTCAAAACTGGACAAAACCTTACATTCTCCATATCTTAACATTTCAAACCAATTTTTAACTGTTAAATAACCATTATTTGGCAGATCCAATCCATCAAGTTCAATCTATTAGGTTCAATCATTCAAGTTCAATCTAACAGGATAAATGGATTTTTTTTATATGTTTTAACTAACCAGAACTCAGTAGCGGATCCAGGGGAGGGGCGTGCCCTTAATAATAAGTACTATTATTAATATTATATTATTATTAATTATTAACTACTAATAAGTATTTTAAATTAGGGCTTTCATTACTCATGAAATGTAAAAAAAAAAAGTGCGCCCCCCCTCAGAAAATTTCTGGATCCGCCACTGCCAGAACTCAAAGAAGAAAAATATGAAATTAACCCATTTTTCCCCATATTTCTCTCAATTATTCATCACAATAAATTACAATATTCATGGATTATGGTGGTGGAGCATAGTTTTATAGATTTATAAACAATATTCCTTTATAAAAACTTTATATTATAGAAACATCAATCATTTGATGTTCCATTCACTGGCTACTAATGAATTTTTGTAGCCAGTGAATGGCATTTAATTTTGGCATGTTTTAAAATAATAGATAAGGAAATTCTGTTAAAACTATATGAAGTACATGATTACATACTCATTTATCTTCCCTTGATCTTGACTGATAAATAAATAGTCATCAACAGCCCTTAAAAATATTGCGCCTTCGTTGAAATCACTAAATTTCGATAAATAATTATTGTCCAGTGAAGTATAATAAATTTCACATAATGCTGCAGACAGTTTTCCTCCTAAATAAAATTAAGTCACTGTAATATGATAAAGAAGATAAATGTTAATCCACTTTTATAGCAAACTATTTATGGGAAGCAAAAGCTTTATTTTTCATTTATATATGAAATATATAGTAAGGAAAGTATTGCGATCGTGAAAAATTTCGACTTCCGGTTTTCAACGGAAATACACATTTTGGGGTCCCTTGAGTCCAAATAACCAAGTCCCGCGAAATGGTCTGTGTGTGTGTGTGTGTGTGTGTGTGTGTGTGTGTGTGTGTGTGTGTGTGTGTGTGTGTGTGTGTGTGTGTGTGTGTGTGTGTGTGTGTGTGTGTGTGTGTGTGTGTGTGTGTGTGTGTGTGTGTGTGTGTGTGTGTGTGTGTGGGTGTGTGTGTGTGTGTCTGTGTCTGTGTGTGTGTGTGTGTGAACAGACTAGCTCAAAAACCATAAACCATGTGAACCTGAAATTGGATATTTAGTGTATGTATATGCCCGCAATGTGACAGCAAAAATTTCATCAAAATTGGTCAAAGGGAGGGGGTACTTTACTTAATAACTTTTTACGTTATTTTGGATTTTCTCAAAAATGGCTCTAATGATTTTGATTAAACTTAGTATTTGATGTTTTAATGTGCCCGAGATATGACTGTAAAAATTTCATCAATATTGATCAACCGGAGGGGGGACTTTACTTAATAAATTTTGTATCAATTTCACGTGTTTTTTTTAATTTACTCAAAAACCGCTTTCACGATTTTGATCAAACTGGGTATTTGATGTATGTAGGTATATGCCAAAGATGTGACAGCCAACATTTCATCAAAATTGGCCAAACAGAGGGGGCACTTTATTTCATAACTTTTTTTTCCAATTTATAGCTTTCTTTAAATTATTTCAAAAACAGCTTTAATGATTTTGATAAAATTCGCCATGTTTAATGAAAATAAGGTGTTCTTTAATATCAGGTAAGCTTTATCGTTATTAAAATGTTCTGAGGGGGCTTAAATGGGGAAAGAGCCTTTTTTGTTTTCCTGTAAAGTACCCTTGTTTTTGTTTATTTGTAAAAATTAACTGTCTCTCATTACGCCTAAAAATAAGAAATGTTTAAATATGAAATATGAAAAAAAACGAGTAAACATATACAGGAGAAAAAAAGAAAAATATTCCGTCAACTTATAAAATACGTTGAGCACACGCATGCGGCGGATTACGACTTTAATGACAGACCATTGTTCATAATTAAAGCCGTTCTGTTCATTTAATGGAAATTATTTGTTTCATGTTAAATGAAGTTTTCAACAACTACATAGAGAATTATAAAATCAGGCGACGTGGAGTTTAATTATGCTTGCATTGCCGAATTATCAGAAGTAAAAACTTTTATTTAATAATAAAAAAAAATAGTGTTTTTTATAGAGCAAATAAAAACAAAAATAAGAAATGAATGTGGAAAAATGTGTCTTTGAGAAGTGGCAATTAAAAAAACACATGAATTTCTAATTTAAGTAAGTTGGTAAGTGAAAGTTGTGTGTTGCGCGCACGCACCAGATTTTTATAATATAATATTGTAACTCTAATGTGGGAATGAATAGTTTTTATTTATTTTTCATTAAATAAAGTATTCCTTTTTTGTTTGAAACTTTGGAAAACTTAATTATTGAGATATTTAATAAGCCCCAGATAATCAGCTGACTAAGCCATAATGCAGGAGACAACTATGAGTAGAGAAATTAAAATCTTGAAAAACTAAGTGGAACTATAGAAGGAAAAGGATTATTTATACTAAAAATCACGTTGACAAACTTGAATACAACCAATACATTTTTCATTATCAGATTATAAATTCTAAAGCAGGAGAAGAGATTTTTTTAAATATTCTTTTATTGAATCCTAATTGATTAAAGCAAATAATGATAAATGTATACTTCACTTTTCATGAAAAATTATACTAGTTTTTTTTTTTTTTTTTTTTTTAATGTTTAAGTAGTTTATATCAATTTATAAATGATGTTTGGTGTATAAAGTAATAAAAGATGTAAAAAACTTACCTTGAGGTACTCCGGTGATAATTTTGTATGCCTTTTTTGCATATGATACATAAATATTGTCGATGTAAGAAAAAATATCGGACATCAGTTCAGCTAAATGAATAATCTGTAACAGTTAACCAAAACCCAAAATCTTGTTTTATTGCCTACCAATTTTCATGAGTATGATATTAATAAAGAAAATAAACACAAAACAGGAAGTTTATTTAAAAATTAACAGTTTTTTAAACTAATCAATAAAAGGTTCTGACATTTCATCTCTCTATAGGGAAAAGATTGGAAATGGTTGGTAAAAACATCTTCCTCTTAGAGCTCTTACCACAGTGCTAACCCACACGATTAGCCAACCCTAGCCGTGTCAAACTTCTCTCTTCAAAAATCCCACCCGCCACATTGCACGGAGTAACCAGGGGCGCTAGGCAGATGCCTCAATGATCTAACTGGATCTAACTGACATATCGCCTAATTTTATTGGCCGTACATGGGTCTTCTGCATCTCTATTGCAGTGCTCTCACCATTGCCATGGGTATGGCAACCATGGGGTATGGTAACCATGGGGTTCACCCTACCTGACTTAACATTCTCTCTTCAACGATCCCACAAGCAAGGGCATAAATAATAAAAAACTAATATTCAATAAACTATGAGGGTATGTTTATTAGCTCCTATCATTTGGGAATTTGTCCAGTCCCCGGTTACTTTGCTTAAAAATTGTAGGACCTGGTCGGAGGAATTCAACAATCAAACAAAAATTCCTCAGAAGTATGCCAGTGGGAGGTTTTTTCTCTCCTGACAATTTTATAAATTTGGATGGAGCTGTTTTTTTTTTTTTTTTGCTAAACGCCTCAAATAAAGCATACCTCTTCTGTTCCAGCTCGGCAACATAAAATCTTTTCACCAGCTGATGGAGTCAAGTTTACGAATTGTTTGATGCTTTCGGTTTTTCCCCATTTTCCTCTATATTCAAAAGACATGATTATCAAATTGTTATCTAAGCCTTCACACCACTCCTTCAATACAGTTTTCAGTTTATGCTGAAATAAAAAAAAATTAAGGTATCTAAGTAGTCATAACCCAAAGTGGAAATGTTTGTTGCTGTTTCTAACAGTACTTAATAAAATAAATATGAGCAGTAATTAATCATAGTGAGAGTTTCTTTCAATCGAAACTACCTCTGATTAATACAAATGAAAAATTCATACTAGATGTAATCAAGAAAAATCATCAATGAAATTATAACACATATGTATAGCTTACATGTATGATTGATCCATAAGCATCCTTTATATCTGTTTTAACAAAATAAAATTTTGTGTTTCTACTTTTCATTTTTGTAAAATTTAACCAGGCAGCATGAAGTTCCTTTGATGGATTAGGAAAACTCTTCTTTTTAGAAGCTATCAACTGTTTAAGAAATATATTGCACAGTTCCAATTTGTCTTTATTAAGATGATCGGATTTACTAAAAAAAAAAAAATAAAATTTATAAAATAAGTGATAGTTTAAACAAGAGACACGATAAAAGTCCAGTTTTGAATAAATAATTTCAGTTTTTAGATGGAAATTAATTATCTTCAGATTTGGAGTGCATATTCTAGCAACAATAATTATTTTCTTATGCATTATTCATATTTAAAATTAACAAATGCATTATTCATATTTAAAATTAACAAAGAAGAACCTCATATGGTAAACATTATAGTTTTTTTAAAGCAAAGTAATTAATACGGTTGAAGTAATGGTATAACATCAATATAATATAATTAAGTAATGGTATAAAATTATCACGGACAAAATTAGGTTTGATTTTACTTAGTTCCACACTATGCATTAAACGGTAGTATAGACCATTTTCCCGATTTTCAGGAGTGATGAATTTTGACAAATGAGGTGCATAAAGCAAAGTAAAAAATGGGGATTTCATGGAGAAATGACTAATCCCCATTTCGATACTTAAATTAAAACAGCAACTTTTAAAAAACTACTATAAAAAAAAAAAAAAAAAGCTTTTAATACTGCAACGTTTGAGTATAGTTGAATCAATAGATAGAGAATGATGAATTTTTTTTCATAGATTTCAAAGTGGACAGCAAGAAAATTTCTAACATTACAGGGTTCTCCATTTTAAATCACTAAAATTTACCGTTGTCAAATATGACAGAAGTGTTACTTTATCATTGTCATAAATAAAACTTTCTTTTTAAATAAGAATATATTTCCACTCTTGCAGTATTTCAGAATAGCTAAATATTACACTGCAGCTATTTTAGAAACTTAGTTTAACAGAAAGTTGGATGGTAAAAGTATTCATATTAAAGATTTTAAAGGAATAGTTACATGATAACATTAAGAAAGTAATTGATGAAAAAATAATATATACAATCACCACTTAGTGACAGAGTTGCTAAACGTTGAATAAAATGATTAATACCTGTTAGTCACTACTGGACGATAACCAGAGCCGCTACCTTTTGGATAGAATTTCATGCTCTTTATATGTTGCATTTTAACAGCTTCAGTTACTTCCGACATTTGTTTGTTGGTAATCATTTTTTGAATGGAATTCTTACGAGCAGTTATCCAAAATTCAAGTTTAACAAATATTAATGTACTTCCCTAAAAATATTATTTTTTTAATAACTAAATTAAAATTTATTGAGTTTTAAATCAACAGTAGGTATTATATTAATATAATGTGCGAAATAGAATTTAATGATATGATTAGTAAAGTTCTATTGTTTTTGCAGCTATACTAGATTAACTATGTTAAAAAAAATTTGATTCCATTATATGTTTTTTAGACACTATAGAGCATTGGTGTGTTTGTTAAATTGGATTGGGTTTAAAAAATTTATGGAGGTTGTCAAAGCTTCTTAGCATAAGATTTTGAAATATAAATTTCAAATTTTAAAATCTAAAAGTGCTAATCTCAAATCACGGCCTTGATATTTTTTTAGAAATCAACCACATATCGTATTCAGAGTTGTCACAATTTATTGAATTTTAGATACGGATGTCTCATTGTTGCCACAATTTACTAAATTTTAAATATGTATGTCTCATTGTTAAACAAAACAAAATTGATATAGTTTTATGGAATAAACTATGCTGTCTTTCTTTCTTGTTAGCTCATTTTCAGGGTAATATAAGAATACTGAGTCATGAGAATTACTTAAATTGCATCCATAGGATATAAGTTAGGATAATTATTGAAAATTTGAAAGATGTAGCAGTAGCGATAATCTGTGGCTGATGTAGACGTATATTTTGAAGGATGAACAATCCATTGAATCTGCAGCTACTTTAAAAGCCTCTGCAAGATTCTCTGGCCTAGTTAAAGCCACCTAATTTCTAATATATTTACTTTTTACTAATCTCAAATCATTCATACGAGCCAACTTCAGCTCAGAGAAGTTGTCTTATTAAAAAAAAATGTTATTTTGTTGCTATATGTTATAGGAAATATATTCCTTGATTTCCCTTACTTCACCAAATAACTCCTTCCTTCACTGGTCCAAATATTTTTCTTAATAACCTTTATTTGGTCTCCATTGGACCGCTAAGGGTTTGAATCCTTTTTATCAGTCTGGTTAGAAAAGATAGTCAAAATTTCAAAACAAGCCACATTCCCCTAGCAAATTTGCAGTTCAATAGAGACCAAATAAAGTGTTTGATTCCTTCTTATCAGTTTGGTTAGAAAAGATAGACAATTCGCAGTTAGTTAAAATTTCAAAACAAAACCTATGCTCTCCAACCCAAAAGCCACATTCCACTAGCAAACAGGAGAATCAATAGAAAAAAAAACAGCTGTCAACAGTACTCAAGTGTTTATTACTAACAATAGGTTAATCAAAAAAACTAAAACTCAACAAACTAATATAAAGAAAACATATTACCTTGTCACCAATGGATACATAAAATAATGCTCGTATTAGGCTTATTAAAAAAACATTTATTAGCCACATTACAACTTTTGCTATAACATTCCTCCTTAATGGATCTTCCTTTTCTACTAAACCTTTCATCACAAAGCCTAATGTTAGCCTTTGCTTCGTATTAAACTTCAAAAATTGCTGCATATTTTTTATAAATTTATTTAGAAACTTCCTTCGAAACATAAGTTTATAAGGTATGTACTTTTTAATCATTATAGTGAGAAATAAAATAACTTTCTGTAAGACAACAACACTTTCCTAACAAAAAATAAAAATAAAATAATAATAAAAAATGACTTATAGTAGTTAATATTTGAAACATGTACTATTTTTTCACCTTTTCTTCAACTAATTTGTTTAAAATTAATTTGCATTCCTTAAAGGTTGGACCATTATTAATCATTATTTTAAGACATTTCATTTGTCTACTACTGAAAGCCTTACTTCTCGAAATCTCCGAACCAACACACTGATTTAAAATATCATTTTTCAGTAAAATTGGATCATTCTGTTGGATAATCTTCTGTAATTCATTAGGCCTGACTGAACTGAACAAAATTCTATGCATGTCTAGTGTAAGGTCCCGGTCATATCCTTCTTCAAACATAGAAAATTGTGACTCATAATGGTGAGAGAAAGGGACAAAAACTTTTAATAATGATTTTTTATTACTATTTGACAACAAAATATAAGTAATTTCACCCCATTTAAAATATATTCTACATTCAAGAAATAAGAAAAGAAAAAAATTCTTTCCTAAAAAGTAATACAACTTTTCCCATAACTTGTTCTTTACTATCAAATGATCAACAAAGAAGTCATATTCTTTATTGTTTATAGTAATATCCTGGATAACATGTTTATAAAAATATTCCCATGGTTGGCAAGTATCAAAATCATAAATATGAGATGGCACTGAACAGTCAAATTGGAAAAAAATATTACATATTTTGTCAGAAGCATATACATTAAAATTTTTTAATATCCATTCACTGAGATTTAGTAATTCCATCACAATGCCGATAAAGTGGTGTCATTAAAAATAAACTGCAATAACACTTATAAAACATTCTAGCGAACTCAGACAGTCATATAAATGAGAGGTTCCTTTATGGAAGCAATAAGTTCAAGATGAATAAAATAAGTTGATATAAAAATAAATAACTCAGAAGAAACTTTCCTTCTTATCGTAGGATTGAATATGGAATTAACTTCACTTTATTGAAGGAATTAGGTACTTCATAACAAGTAACAAAAAAGTTGCGTTATATCATACATTTAAATTCAAAAAAGTTAGTTAGAATGAAATGGTATCGATTAGGAGGACTCGTTCCAAAGAAGACGTAGAGTTCAAGATTCTTCAAAATATGGATCTCTATCTCGCACACTCGGTGCAAAAGTGAGAAATACGGTACAGTTTTCAACTTTCATTCTATTTCAGGTGTAAAAATTCACCAACATCATTGTCTTTTGCTAGCACGAGAGTACTTGTGCGCCTTGCATTATCTCGTCCATACCATAGGCGAATCCAGAGGGAGGGCCGTATGGCTGCCGCCCCCAGTTTTGATCATTTTTTGTTATTATCAACAAAAAATAATACATAAAAGGAACATGTTATTTTTGGGAAAAGAACATAAAGATACAAAAGCATTATGCTCTCCGTATTGGTCTCTGCTCGGTAGCGCTCCAAAAAAGTTGGTCCTGGGGCACGATTCTTAGGAAACCGTGTATCTGTCTCTGCTTCTACTTCACATCCACCTAAAGTGCTTCTGTTATCGCCACTTCAGTTCAAAAGTGTAACAATTTGAAAGTCATTGATTCAAGAAAAAGAAGTCTGAAGTTTTTGATGAAATATTCACATTCAATTTCATATATATGAAATTTGTACCACTTACAAACTGAATCGTTATTTTTTTTCAAATGTAATCAGAATTATATTACAATAACTGAATTATCTAAGAAATGTTTTTTATTGGGTACTGCTTTGAATTAAATACTGAACTTGATTTAAAAATATCTAGCTATGGCAATTTTTCGGAAATATGTTTGAATCATCAAAATTAAATAAATTTGAAGGAAAGTATGGTCTAGGTTGCAGTTTAATAAGGTGAATTAAATAAATAACACAAATTACTTATTTATTGCCGCTGTTTTGACCCACTTTAATCAGGGCAGACTCCTTGAGTTCTGAGAAGTCTAGAGTCAAACTAAACTAAACAGCTATGTCTCCTCACACCACAATTCTCTTTTACTTAAACCATACTGAATTAATATAACAAGAATTGTTGAGGAAGCTCCAACAACCTAAAAAGAAAAAGCAATTAAAAACAAATATTGTCTAGATAATTAAAAAAAAATTGAATCAATGGAGTGGGTGTGTTTTTATATGACCTAATAGATGTGTTAGGTGGGATTCACTCTGATATAAATTTGGTAGAAGACAGGGTTATTGTGGGAAGTTCTCACCGGTCACCTTCTCTGTACAGCCACGTGTGCTCAATTATTCTATTTGAGCTGTACCACACGAATGTTAGCTAAAAGTTGAAATCAAGCAGCACAAATTTGAAATTAACCTTATTTAATTTTTTTCAAAAATATAATTTATACATTCTTATTTATTAGTTACGTAATATTTTCAGTGGCATAATTTCTCAACTGCGCAATGAAAAACTAACACACTTCCAATTAGCTTACCACTTTATGTCAGAAATATGTGGGGGGGGGGGCAGTTTCTTCCTCTCTCTCCTGGACTTACCATTTCTTTGCTGACGTATTCTTGTTTTGAAATTACGATTTCATTTGGGCTTCTTTTGTATATAATAATTTCCATTAAACTAATCATTTAATAGGTTTAAAAATACTAAAAAAAAAAAAGAAATATTTACCGATTGAATCAAGGTGTAGTCTAAATTAAAGAACTCCCAAGCCGTGAAACTAATCCCCTTTTTCATTACAATGTGGAGATACAATTTTTCCTGCGAATAAAAAAATATATTTCTTAAAATAATTTAGTAAAAAATAGCACATTTTAATAGAATTACTTACATCTTTTGTGAAGATTCCGGTTCGATCAAGAATCATAAATCGAAAAAGAACAGCATTGAATAAATTAATCTGTAAAAAAAAAATATTGTGTCAATGAATGGTTTTGAAGTTAATCACTATTGATTTTATCGCAGAGCAACATTGGTTCATTGATAATAATTGGATTGCAGCCAATTTGATTATTTAAGGAAAACATACAAGACTGAAAATCAATACTTCATTTATTTTATGATAACCAGTCGGAAGAAAGAGGGAACAAGCATATCTAGGGGGCTGGACAGGCTTTGATAGAGTACCACAGTTTAAGTACCCATATGGGCATTGTTATCACTGAGGACAATAATATTAGGGAACAAATTATGGCAAGGATGGAATAGTTGGAGAATTTGAGTGCTGCTATTAGGTTTTGTTGGGGCAGATACAAAGAATGGAGAATATACACCCAACAATGGTGACAGAGGCACGCCCTGTAGAAGTAAAAACCAGATTTTGAACTTATTTTTTTTATTTTAATAACTAATTCAAGTACCATTAAAGATAACCTCAGTATGTTACTTTTTTATTTTTTGGGACAATCAAAATCAAAAAGTTAATGGACTTCAATATATTGGTGCACGTCAGAGTAAGCTTATTTAATAAAAAAATCATAATTATTTTCTAATCTGTCAGTTAACACGGCTGGATGAATCGACTAGAAGATTTTACCTCTTTAGTAGTTATAACAAACGGTTGGAGGATTGTCCACAGTTCATACATCCTCAAAAGTATGCTACCGACGAGGAACGTTAAGAGCAGATCATGCTGGTAAGGTCCTGCAATACCAATAAGGTGTCCGTTTACAATACCGTGGCAAAATATCGAAGCGACGGTGATCAAAACAGGAATTGAGACAACTTTATTCAGTTCTATGCTCATAGACCGAAGGTCGTCATATATCCGTATCAATTCGTAAATTTTTTTTACCTGGTTTTCAAATGCTATATTGACAATAGTTTCTTCAAGTCTAACTTTGATAAATCGGAAATGTTGAGCGATGAAAGTCATAATTGCAAAAAAATGTAGTTCGTAAATGAAAATCGGCATTAGGGTTCCATGAGTTGCTATCAAATCCACCGTA
The DNA here is from genome assembly GCA_911387785.2 of Aelia acuminata. Taxonomy (NCBI): domain Eukaryota; kingdom Metazoa; phylum Arthropoda; class Insecta; order Hemiptera; family Pentatomidae; genus Aelia; species Aelia acuminata. The sequence goes on along the minus strand of OU426982.1, from coordinate 29,661,099 downwards.
GTGAATAGCCAGTGAGTGTCCGATGATAAAAAGTAATCCAAGATAACAAGAATGCCTAGGCTTACAAACTTTGCCAGGGAAGTAAGAATAATTAAATTCATATTGTAGGTGATGGGCATGCCGATATGAATCAGACATTTGTCTAAAATGTCGAAATCTGCAATGATCTTGTTGATTGGCTTATTGTAATATATAGTCGCACCAAAAATGGTCATGTAATTAAAGTATAGGAAGCCTTTTTGAGCTTTCTCTATAGAGATGTGCATTAACGAATCGTAGAGATGGTAATCCACATTTTGCAGCCACAAGATCACACCAAATGCAGCGTAACCGAGAATAGCGAATATCATTAGGCTATAAGCGAGTAGTAAGGACGATATGAGGCCTTTTCGAAAAATCGGGTATAGGCCGAATATCTTCGACAGCATCAGTAGGGGTTTCATTGCGGTTGATATAGATTTTCTTTCCATCATGGTTGTAAGTTGTAATACTGCTGCACCCCAAAAGTTCTCATGGAAGACTAAAACCACTTATTACAGCTATATAAAGGAATCGATTTTATTCCGACATTGGATAAGATCTAAACACAGTGGTATATCAAGTGGTTTTGGTCATTACCATTTATCGTGGGTACATATTGGCAAGGGCCGATTCTAGAGGGGGGTCACGGGGTAATGACCATGTATTTAAACTTTTTAATTTTTTTGTATTTTTAAGCGAATGATGCAATCAGTTGGTTACTATGGTTTCCTACATAACACTTAAGGTTGCTTACCAGATCGCTGTCCTTCTTAATATGTACAAGGCAATAATCTTATACAAAAATGGTGCTGTCATCCACGTGATTATGAGAGAGGGAGGTCATGACCCCCAAATTTCGTGCTAATTCTGCCCCCCGCTTATTGGAATTTAAATGGAAAATTGCAAATAATTTTTCTTGCTATGACCTGTTTTAGAAAATTATACATTTCTTTAAACATCAACTACTAGAACTTAGAATGTTCAATGAATTTTTTTATGGGAATAATAAAATAAGATAGTATTTTATTGCAAGGAATGTATATCTTAATGCTCATAATACTTACTTACAATAAACTTAATTTTAACTATTTTAACTGATTGAAATACTTTACTAATACAATATTTTACTAGAAATATAGTATTTTACTCATATTAAACTCTAATGACTTAATGGTAGGAAGTGATAAATAATGTAATAGCACCTCCAGATTGTTAAAAGGTTTTTTTTTAATTAAAAAAAAAATTGAGAATTTACAGTAAGGAGATTTTAATTTATTTTTTATTTTTATTTTTTCTAAATTGTTAAGTGTTAACCCGTTTGGTAAATCTAAGAAATATCTTGTTCTTTATCTTATATATTCTTGAATATTCTTCAAGATTTAGGTGCTTTGGACAGGCATTTTCGAGATGAAAATCATAGTTCAGCATTGTTCTCGCCATGACTAACTTCAGTTCCATCAATGAAAAACGCATTCCTGGAAAAAAAATAAAAATAGAAAATTAATCGATAACTTTGGGTCTTATTGCTAAGAGGAGTTAAAAGAAACAGACATGTAATTATGCTTGCATCAATTACAACTCACCAATACATTTCCTCGGTCCGTCTCCAAATGGCAAATAAGAACCTTTTGTTATTTTGCTTTTATTTTCACGACTGAATCTTTCAGGAATGAATTCCGTAGGTCTAGTAAAGTTTGCTTCGTCATTATGGATTTCTAAAATTGGAATATAAACCTCCATGTCTTTTTCAATCACTACATCTGTCCCTGGTATCTTAAAATCTTCGGAGCAAATGCGTTGGATGTAAAACGCAGGAGGGTGGAGTCTTAAAACTTCTAAAAAAATAAGGAAAATGCCATGAAGAATAAAATATTTTAATAGCTTATTGTAAAGCTTGGAAAAGTGTTCATATGACGGATTCATCTACTTTAGCTTTGCTTTAATGTTTTATCCGTCCCCTTATTTCTCTGTTGAGAATAACCAGAGACTGAAAAAAAGAGGAAAAATCTGATAATGTTCGACAATAGTTTACTCATTACCTTTAATTACCATGTCTAAATATTCCAATGACTTTAGATCGTTGTAAGATATTTGAGATTCTGGAGACAGAAATGAGTCTATCTCATTTTGGACTTTGTGTCTTATTTCATCGTGGCAAGCCAGCTCATAGAATATACAAGACATGGTTATGGAAGTAGTTTCGTAACCGCCTATGAAAAAGGAAAAGGCCTGTGCTGCAATCAGGTCGTCTGTGAATTCTGCAAAGACAATAAAGATAATCTTTTATTTCATTTAATTCTCCACTGTAATACTGTATATTACTTTACTACTATTTGCGATGTACCTAGTCACTTATATCTTTATTAATTAACTAATACTTATTGAATTAAAATATCTCAAAAGCAAGGATAAATAGATATGTGGATCTTATAAGACGAGCAAGCTAAGAGATATTTTTGAAAAAATTGAATTAGATGCGGAGTGTAGTAGCAAAATGCCAAAGAGGTCGAAGTGAATTTAATGATTGTGTTTTGATAAGTAGATGTGTTAAAAATCAGTGTATCAAAATTCGTTGAACTTTAAACCGGAAAAAAATTATATTACCACCCCCAGCCCAAAACCTATTGATGATAACATTTATGTAGAATTGTCTTTAATACAACTAACACCCGAGAATGTTATGTGTTTTAAATTTCATCGAATCTGATGAAATAGTAAAAATTTAGTAATTGCTTCCCCCCATCTTTCCGATGTATAAATACTTATTAGGTACGCTTTTAAAAGGGGCGGAGAAAAATCCAAAAATTATTTAATTCATAAAAATCATGCCAGCTTGTCTATATATATGAATGGTAAAGCTAAACCTGCCTTGTTTTACATATCTAGTGTAGATTATAAGATGCCTAAAACTAAAAAAGTTAGAACTGATATTGAAAGTCAACGACTTGTTTTAGATTAAAATAAATAAATGAAATAAAGTGATCTTATAAATTCTCTTCGAAATATTTTTTTCAAACTTAAACTTTTGCTCAAATGGAAAAAATGTCACTAAGAACCCTTCCAAGATCCACATATATTATTGATGAGTCATAATTTCATAAAACTTAATACAAAATAAGATAGGAGAAAATACAAACAATATCTATAACTTAAAACAACCGACCTTACAGCAAAAACATATAGTTTCAAGAATAAAACATTTATGAAAATATGTTATTTTCAAATAAGTCTAAAAGTTCTAAGTTAATTTTGAATTCTAACCAAGATTAAATATAATATTTTTATTTAAATAAAAAATCATATTGTCCCGCTTGAGGATCGGGTATTGACCGTTCACCCTTGGTTACCTTCTCAGAGCTCTGGAGGCACCCACATACCAGAAATGTAAAAATATAGCTCTTACAGTAAAGCACATTTTTCTAGATTGTCCTCAGTACTATGATCTTCGGAGCAAACTATATATGGAAGAAACACTTAGAGAAGTAACAAAACAATGAAAACAAAAAATAACATTAAAATAAAATTACCCCCTCTAAAAGAAAAGTAATATATTATAAGAGGTTATAGTACAACACAACGCCAATGACCCTCTTGGACACCCCCTATAGGTGAAGTCCAAGAAAAAAACCCTCTTTATTATTATTTTTTAAATCTAGTTTAAAATTTAAAATTTTCGTTACAATATTATTATTATTATTTATGCTGTGCTGTGTTAGTAACTTACTTATTGTAGTTGTGCGGTTGTATTCTGTTATAGTGGCTTCATCTTCTTCTAGCAATTTCATTAGTAAATAAATAAAATCGACGCGTTTCTCGCCACTCATCTTCCTTCTTCTTATCGTCTCTGAAACTAGTGAGCAGAAGAAGTCATTGACGTCCTTACCATAAGCCCTAATATTGAACCTCTTGAAGAGCTTAGGATAAAGAGTCCTCAAATGGGCTTTGAACATTTCCCAGTTTCCTGGTCTGAATGCTGCTCTTCCCATGCGGATGAAATCGTGGTTCCGATTCTTCAGGCACTGCAGCTCCAATCCGAAGGCACAAGAGGCGATAGCATCGATGGACAACTTCCCGCAGACCTCCATGATGTCTATCGGACCGTCTTTCAAATCGTCGATATGGGAAAGGAAGTTCTGCACGCAAGTTTCCAAAAGAGAAAACATACTTTTCAATTTCTCAGACGTGAACGTCGGCGTGAGCTTGGCCCTTAGGCACTTCCACTTGTATCCGTTGAGAGCCAAAAGATGTTGAGACAATGGGTCCCTATTGCCATCGGTATAATCTGAGTGTCTCTTGTTCTGGAAGTTTCTAAATTCTTGATTCAGAATCAAGTTGATAACATTCGGGCTCCTGATCAATAAGGCAGGTGTTCGGAACTGAAAAAATCCGCAGCACACGTTTCCTCTGCCATCTTTATAAACTCTAGAAAGCAAAGAGTATCGAATAAGAAACGAATCGAAAATGTCCTTGCTGAACAGTGGCGTCGCTGATAGATGGACAAGGTTTCTTTTCTTCCAATAAGATGTCCGTTTGTTGTTTTGTACCGTCATGTATAAGATAATCGGTATTAACAGGGAAATAACAATAAATATACAACTGATCCAGAAACGAATTTTATCTAACATATTACAATTACATAACATAATATCAGGTACGACAGGTAACATATCATCTAGTTTCCAAACCTGTACTGACAAGTTTTCAGTTCATTCTCTTTAGGCAATGCCTGTAGATTGTAAATGTTATTTATTGCTTATTATCTCAAAGACCACCTATGACGACAGCTTCATAAATTTCCCGATAGAGTATTCCAGTGAGTAGTTTTGTTATTTTAGTCCTTACTTGGACGGTTTAGCTACTGATTAAAAAAGCCTTTAAGATAAAACAAAATGACTCAAAACACAAAAATAGCAGTGAAAAATGACCAGCACACTAAAACAATGATTACATACTGCTCAAATTTGCACATTTTGAATAAGCGCTGAAAGTCAATGTGAAGATAATTTCAACCTTTGATAATTTTTTCACCTTCCTTTCATCCTATTACGCAACCTGGGGTACACTGTCTTATTTGAATTTTTTACTAGGTATTTCTTACCACGAAGAAATACTCGCAGCAAACTAATGTTTATTACTAATAAACCATTAGTAATGCCATAATAACTTAGCAACTAGGGTTTCACACGCGATTTACAGCGTAAAAGCAGGCAGTTTCAAAAACAAGTAGAAGCTGCTTAAAGGACTAATACTTATACAAAAGATAAAGAATAATTCATTTAAATTTAAAAACGTTACCGACAAATGGAAATCAACCTATACCTAAATTATAAATGAATCAACTTTTTAAAGCTAAATTATCTCATTAAAAAATGTCTACCCTATTCAGCGAGCTGGTTCTCACCTTCTTTATGTTTTATAGAACTGTTAGACTTATTATTTTATCTAAATTATCTAGTGTATTATCTTATAAGACTTTATCTTTAAATGTTTGGTACATTGATTTATTTTAACGGAACTATTATAATTATTAAATAATAGTAATAGAGGATGTGTTATGAACATAGGTGTTGATCAAATGTTACCATATGGTAGATATCAAGATAGAATTAGATTGATTGTATAATAAATGTCACGTTGCTAGGTGTTGCTCAATACATTATAAATTTTATAGTAATATTTCATAGTATATAGTCGATTGTATGTGAATTTTACAATCACCGTTGTGATAGTTTTGTTTATATCCTGTCATGGCGGCCAAAACAGGCTACAAACACAACTGTAAGGTTTAAATGTCAAGTGATTTTTGGATTGTGATATATCGAGTTTTTATAAATATTTATATATATTTTTTAAGCTCCCGGCCCGAAATATTTGCTATCAACAACCATTGGGCCCGGTTGTACAGATCCCACGATCAAATCTCCCCCCGGCTGTGTGTTAGGATATGCAGTTAATACAAATTACAAAACACCAAGTCCTGGGCCTAACAAGTATGACACTTCAGGATTTAACCGGAAAGGAAAGCTCTCCTCTCCTGCGTTTTATTTCGGTACAAAGCCGTCCGAAGCAAGTAAGTGATTCAAAACAATTCCTAAATGTATTAGCTGTTATGGGAATTAGGAATCAAATTTATAATTTTGATTCCTTATAGTAATATAAATTTGGCAGAGCTAGACCATTATTGGTCGCCTAAACCAGCCTTTACCTGTACCAATCATGGGCAGCCTTTTTGTTGATTCTATCTATTCATCTACTTTTAGGCCTTCCGCGTGGTCTCTCGTTTACAACATCATATCAATTTCTTAGAAAAGTGAAAAGCAAAAATAGTCAAAGTCTATCTTTTAATGACGAAAATGTTTTCAAAGGGAGGGGCTGCAGCCCCCACAGCCCCCCCTCCCCCCTGGATCCGCCAATGTGCAGATAACACATTTTCCCAAGACTGATAAGTCACAGACCAATAATTAAGGCACGATTATTTTCCTTACAATCTGCTCTGTTTTTTGTGTTCTCTTTATTTTTAGTCCAATTCTTGAAAACCGCTATTGAAAAAAACTGTTTTAATTTTTCAAAAGACCGTTTTTGATGGTAACTTTTGCTTATAACTGGATGTTCTTCAAAGCTTATTTTTGGCATGATAATAAAACTAACTAAGTAGCTTTCATTAAAAGTACTCTTAGCCCTGATATTCGTTACCTTCTTTTTTTAAATTTTTAAACTTCAAATTTTTGAATTTTTTTTTTACTTTAGGCTCAAATATCTCTGATGGGGGACTTAATAAAAATCTCAATCTTTACATGTTAAGCTTACAGGGAACATAAAATTCCTGTAAACATTTCAATGTGTATTTGAGTACTTTGGTAGCTATGAATTTCATTAAATCTATGACTGACCAGTCTTGAGAAAATGAGATTTCCATAAGAGCTTACAAACTCAAAAATCGGAAACGAAGATGGGTGCTATTTTTAAACGGTTGACCCTACATTTTTTAAAAACTTGTTTTGAACTACTGATTGCATAAGTAATTGGTGGTAAAAATAAAAAAATTTCTAAAATGGGCGAGCAACCAAATTATTTTTTTTGGACCATTTTAAGTGGATTGACACTATAGAGATTTAAAAATATCGGTAACTTCGATATTATCGGATATAAACTATCGATTGTATACAGTGGCGTATAAAGAAATTTTTTGTTATTGGGGAGAAATGTTATGAGTGGGGGGGGTATTTTTTAGGCCCTCTTATCAAGATGCGTTGACTAGGTTGGAGGGGGAGGCATGACTAGAAGCTTTCGATAGTTTCGCACCAATTATATACTATGAAATGGCTTAATACTAATTTAAACTTCCTCACTTATCATGTCAACGAACGCGTCTTTATTTCATGTGTTGGAAGTTATTTTGAGCAATGGTAAGGATGATTTGATTACTTACGAATGGTTTCAGATTGCAGAGACTGGTTAAATTATTTTGAAAGATTTATGTACATTATCAAACAGATAGCCTCTACTTATCAAAGCAGGCATATTTGTAATCCCAGATGATTTATTTCTTTGTTTACTGACAGGATGCAACACTGCCGCTTAGGCAGATAAAGTTGAAGCCGAATAATGCAGGAAAATCAGGTGGTCAGCCACCCACAGTTTCGGATCAAGATGTTTTCTGAGGGAGGCGCACTTTATATATTTTAAATTTTCATGTGTCATGAAGGACCTAATTTAGAATATTCGAACATAATTAGTCGTAAAATTCTAAACAATCTATTTTTCATTTAAGGAGTTAACAAATTTACTAAAGATGCCCTTTTATATAGAAATAGGAATAGTTGATTGGTGTCTTCACCTCTCCGGAGGAGGATGCAAAATAGTATTTAACTAGCAAATGTCTGCATCGTGTACCTATTAGCTAAATGAGTAATGAGAGGAAATATATGTATATATTAAAAAAAAAGTTGTTGTTAGACCAAGTCAAGAACGGCTGGAGCATTTTTTATCATCTTCGATTTTCTTTGATTCGTATCTGCCACGAATAGAAGAATAGATATAAAAACGTCAAAAAAAAAGAATTGACAAAAGTTTTTATTATGAAATTCGTTGGCCCCTTTTGCGGACGCCCATGATTGATGATCTCATTCATTTGATTATAGGATATCCCATGTACATAAATATTATTATTTTAGGCTCAAGAAAAATTATACCCAGCCCTCAAAGTTACGGCGCACACCTGTGCCCTGACACCCGCCATGTTAGACCTCCTGCATGGGAACTCGGGAATCCTTATCATGCTTCTCTTAAGAAGAGCAGTCCAGCTCCGAAGTACATGATTCCTCAAGTCACAGGTAGCTTCCCACCTGATCTACCTAATGTTCCTGCCTATACGATGTAAGTAAACGATTTTTTTTTATTACATTAATGTTCATATATTACATAAAATAGCGTTCTTGCAACAACACTTTTCTGATCTAAAATAAGTGTTAAAAATAAGAAAATACTTACCGAAAATCTTGACTTTCTGATCTGACACAATAAGCCTTTTTTAGTGCATTAATGAAGTGGTGTGGTTATGGAAAGCAATACGGAAATAAAAAGTATTCATCTCTACTTTTGTGTTTGTGGGACAGCAGAGCACATCACAAACATTAAGTGCAGTCGGCTACTAAGATCGGACCTGAGACCTGGTGATGGCAACTTGTCGATAGAAAGAAAATTACGCGTACTTCCACCTCTGCATAAAAAATTGGATCTCATTAAGCAATTCGTTAAAACCTTGAAGAAAGTTCCAAGTATCTTATTCCAGAATCTCCTAGCCTCTCATTGGAACAGATAAAGGGCCTGTGTTTCTCATGGTCTTCAGATTTGGCAGCTTCTTAAAGATGAATATATCATTGGAACAAAATCAGAAATGGAAAAGAATACATGCTAGGTAGTTTAATTTGGAAATACACGATCCCTGAATTATGCCAAAATCGTACAGAAACTTCTGGATAGCTTCAACCTTGCTCGAACATTTTTGGTGCAGTCAGTGATGATGACCAGGTTGAGAGATTCCATCAAGACTTCATGGCCATGGAGGCAGGCACGTTCCCTAAGCAGATAATTCCTTCAAATGACGGCTGGCTATTGTCTTCTTAACCTACGTGAACGGTGTAACAGGGCGTTGGAGAAGTTAATTTGGGCTATATTGTTTATTGATGCAGTCGTGTACAGTGTGACTTGAGATGTATAATATATTGGGCATTGGCAATCTTTTTTATGTTTTATCAATTAATTTCTTAATGTGTATAGAGTTTCAATGTGTTACTTCAATTATCTACCTTATAATTTTTATGTAGTCTAGGAAGGGATGCACTTAAGTACAGGAAAACCTCTTCGCCAGGTCCTGGAAAATACGGACTCACAGATCCAGGCGTGTATTTAACTAGGGCACCATCTGCTGCGATACTATCCAAACGCAAAGAATCAACGTAAGGTTTTCTTTTTACTTTTTTATTTGTTTTAACTAAAATATATACCGAGACATGCTTGTGAATTCTAAAAAAATGTATTTATTATATCACATGTCCAGCAAATCAATGCTCATATTCTGTTAATATTATTCTTTTAATAAACAGTTCCTAGCATAATTTTTGTTTTGAAATTATGCTCACAATTCAATTAAAATAATTACTTTTTTATAATGAAAGTAATTGGCGTACCTAAAGTAAAAAATAACTAACATTTTAACTTATTACTAATTTTTGTAGCCCTTGTGATGAGCCCCAACTAAGGTCAAAACGTTGGTCATTAGTAAATAATAGGTGTTTTCTTACCAGACCATACTTTTTTTGAAATCAAAAATATTTCTATATCCCTTCTTAGAATTACTTAAATTTTGAAACAGCTAAAGTTATGCTTATTTCAGTTCAACGACGGCTTTGTTCCATTTAAAAACAGCTTACTTAATCTATTCACCTCTAATATTAATTTATATTAATCGCTGCTGATTCTATGCACATTCCGATTGTGTGTAAATATTGTTGTTTTTTATATCTTCAACGGTCCAAGCCTTTTAATTGGACCGGGATTGCACAAAGAATAAGGAAAAATAAACATCACTACTCTTAAAAAATATTAATATAGAGTGACGTGAAAAAAAAAAACAAATAATAAGTTCTGTTAAATTGAAAAGAGTTCTAGATATTTGTTGGAACCGTTACATTCGTGTATTAGCACGTAACGGGAATGATCTAGACCTTTCTGGATTGTTCCATTTCGGACTAAATATGTGGTGCTCCTTACCTCCACACTAGCGGCTTACTATTGACTTGAAGTATTAGGTTACTTTTGAGTCAAAGTTTGTCACATGTAGTTACTGTTTATAACATTGTATTAATCTGAGCTTTTATTCTTTGTTTGACGTTGTGGATTATAGTTTTACCTTAATAAAATTATTTTAAACCCACACATGTGTTACAATATTATCACGCATTAGCATTAAAATAATTAAAAGCACTCACTTTGTAAAAGATCTCATAGGTATGAAGTTTGTTATTTTTTCTTATTTTATTTCATTAATAAAATGTTACTTCTGTTTGACTATTGTAATGAAAAATCTATCAATAACTCCTGATATTTAAATATTTTTTTAGAATTCGTTCTCAGACGACACCTGGCCCTAAATATTCCGCCAACTATAACTGGAAGGTTGATCCTCCCTCATATACTTTTGGTATGAAGCATTCTATGTATGAAGTCATCACCTATATGCCGGAGGATAAGCAGCCATTTTATGGGATATAATTCAATTAATGTCAATAGAAGTTGGAAAAAAAGGAGTAAGGAAAGGAATAAATAATTTAAATCTTCGGTCTCTTATTCCAACTACTTTATTAATCAGTCCTTGTAACCAGCTGTGTGTGTGGATTGGGTGCTGTATAAATAATTATATTGTAAAATTCTGAATTTTTTTTACTATTAAATGCTAAGGGTATTAATTATTTACTAGTTTAAAATGGATTTCAGAGGATGGGTCACATTGCTCATAAGAAGTAAAAAACATAATGTTTATTGTACGTACATGTTTCAGTAAAAAAAACAACTCGAGAAACATATTACAGAAGCGAGTAGCTGCAAACATGTAAGAACCTAAACTATAATTCATATTTATATTTCATGTAAAGCGTTTGTAGGTTGCCCTTGCTTCTATATTTACAATGTATAACTGAAATAAGTTTTCTTAGCTATTATATAAATTTATATAAGTATGCAAAATGTATACATTTACGTATAGAGGGGTATCTGCTAAATTATTTACATTTCTTATTAGTTTTTCACATTAATTCAATATTGGAAACAATGCAATTGGTTTGGTTAGTTCTGATACGATTGGTGCGCGTATGCAGGTACTATGCATTTGAAATAAAAAGGTGTAGAAAAGGAACAAATATAATTTTAAGTAAGAAATGGTTATAAAATTTATGATAATGTCTTATTCCTCTAGGCTCTTTTCCTCTTCGTTCACCTTGAATTGCAGAAGAACGATGAGATAAGTTAGCGTGTTGGATATCAGCTGGAAAATAGATGTATATACAAGTTTTTAATATGTTTATAAAATTGATAAATTATTTATAAGTAAAACTACCTATGTATGTTATAAAAAATTAAATTTAAATGATTTACCCAATATATCGGTCGGATTTAAGAGAGTTGCGTTAATAATCCTTACCGTTTATTGTTTTAATCCTAAAGAAATCACAGAATTTTGTGTAATACTGAAATCCTATATAGTTTAAAACGATAAATTGATCAGAAACAATTGAACTTAATACTATAAAAAGTAAATTTTTATAGTTTACACTGAGGGCCGGACTCCTAGCCTCGTCGATCTTTATTGGCTGGCTGGAGGGGTCCCTCGATGTTTGCCTGTAGCTTTCATAGAACATTATGTATTTAACAATCCTCGACAATAGAGCAGAGCAAAGTGTGTGCTTTAGTAAAAACAATGAGGGGGTACTGCAGGGGACAACGCTGGGATCATTCATCTTTCGCATCTAATGGACTTGGCGCTAGGGGAGTAACGGATTGTACCCGCGTCGGTTGTAAGTGCCATTGATGAAGACATTAGAAGGAATATTAAGAAGTAAAACAAAGATGTGCTTGAACTTTTTAGTTATTAACAATTTTTTTATTGTATTATTTATGTTTGTAAGTGTTTTCTACATTGGAAGATTTCTAGTTTATAATGTTCCTATTAAGGAATTTAGTGAAAAATTATATTCTCCTTTCTATTTCATTTATTGTTGTCAGATCATGGCACATTTTTTTTTATGACGTTTCTCAGACCCACCACCCACCCCATCTTCAGGTAAAATACAATAACAACACATCAACTGAAAACTTTTATAATTAGATTGGATTTATCCTCACTACGACATAACTCGAACTAAAAAGGGACGGAATAGTGAAATCCAATCAAACTCCAACTTTTAGGTTAAATATTTTTTTTTTTCATATTGATTATTTTGAACTTAATTCAGTAAGTCAAACTATTTAATGATACGAAAATGATGATTATTTTGAAATATATTGCCTATTAAAAATAATTTTACTGTCTACTGCTACTGTAATTTTATTGAAGTTTAATCGAAACAGGCCAGAAAAATAAAAAAATAAAATAAACCAGCCTGGTCTTATAGGAATCCTAATGCTGTTCAAATTCACATAAGAAAGTTTCTAATTAATTAATTAACATAAAAATGTTTTTTTTTGTTGTCTTAAATAATATATCATTATGGCATTTTATGTACACTCAGATACGGGAATGTGTGAAGTATTTCTCGTGGATCAATTTGGAGATTAATTTATGTTTCAGGCTTTGACAGTACCTTCTTAAAAATTAGGTCTCACTCAGAATTATAGTTATACATATTTGTTTGTCATCTGAAGAATATTTCTATGTTTTTGCTTATTTTTTTACATTTTTAGAGGTATTCGAAACATTCGATAGATATTGGTGGATATGGGGGGTTGGAGGGGGGGGGGTTGTGGGGGCTGCAGCCCCTCCCTTCAGAAAATTTTTCGTTATTTAAAGTTAGAATTTGACTTTTCTTAATGTAAGGAAGCAAGTTAAAGAACAAATAATGTTCAGAACAAGTAGAATTTTAGTTGTAGGAATGGAACACAAAGGTAAAAAAGCTGATTAGCAGATCCAAATGAAGGGCTGAGGGGATGCAGCCCCCCCCTTTACGATCGGCTGGATCCGCCCATGTATGTATAACACAATTAAAAAATTCATCTTTTTTACCAAATCCTGCCAGGGCATAAAGGGATACCACTTTATTCCCCCACTCCCCTCCCACACATCACACAATTAATCTTTAACAAGAATAATATTTAAGTATATTTCATTTTCTATAAACTTACACTGACAACTAACGGCCTGTTGAGCGTCACGAATCCACCAAGTTGAATATCAGGCCCTCCTGCCTTGATTGACTCAAGAATCAAGAAAATCTATAAAATAAAATAAATTTGCCGGTACCATTTCATGAATTGTTTTTTACTTCTGCTGAAAATCTTGTTTTTTACTTTATTTACTATAGTTTACCTCGTGCCTGACATCGGTGTTAACCATTGAAATTTTCGCTTTTAAGACTGCAGTGAGGGTGCAGGCTGCAACCTAAAAATATAAAAGGATCCTTCCTATTTATCATTATATTAACAATTTATAAAAATATCCAGATATCTCAATAAAATCAATTCTTCTGCCTTTCCTAATGTTTTACAAGTTGAAGTTATTGAAGGTTTAAAAGACAAGTTTTAGTACGTCTTGTGGATGAGGTATAGACATCCTGATAAGTTAACAACGTTTAAAATAACAGCCCGTATTTCTGGTTATTGTTAATATTTGAACTTTAAAAAATATATTTATACATGGTACAGAAACCCCGATATAGCATCTTCCATCCTTCAAAACCACTTAGACGATATATTTAGTTGGGCTACCAGATGGAAGGTAAAAATGAATGGGATGAAAAGTGAATTTATTACCTTCACCCTCAACCATGGCTCATGCCCACAAGTATACTTCAATGATACACCGATCCCTGAATCCCAAGCTGTAAGATATTTGGGGCTCCGCCTAGATAAGAGACTGACATGGAGAACCCACATCGGACTGAAAAGGAAACAACTTAACAAAAGATTTGGAATGTTATCTAGGTTACTCGACAGACGTTCGAAATTATCAATAACAAACAAACTTACTATTTACAAAGTACTAATACGACCAGTATGGACACACGGGATAGAACTATGGGGTTCTGCAAAACCCTCAAACATCCAAAGAATTCAGTCATTCCAGTCCAAGGTATTGAGGAAAATAGCAGACGCACCATACTATGTGACAAATGACTTACTACACAAGGACCTGAATATCCCAACAGTCATCGATACAGCCACACAATACTACAAAAACTTCCACCAAAAACTAACATTTAACATGAACTCCGTAGAACAGACACTAACATCAAACATAAACCCTTACATTCCACCCCGACGACTTTTGAGGCGGTGGCCGAGAGATATGCTAACTTAGTATATGGTATGTTAGCAATTCATCCAATAGGAATTCAACAAATTTGCTTATTGCTAATTTGCAGATTGCAAATCACACAAAATGACATAATAATATTTGTACATTAAAAAAAAAAAATACATGGTACGTAGCTCTTCAACGTACAAAGGTACGAAGCTCTGAAATCACTTATTCTTCAGAGAGTTAACAACGCCAGTCAGCAAGAAAAGTGAGGTGACTCAAATGTTTAGAAACTTTATTTTGGTTCTATTTATGCGCTAGTATAACTGAAATATGGTAATATAAAATATGGTAAAATTTTTAAGCAAAGAAACTGTCATAATTATATAAGTAATAATATTCACTACCTGTTTATGGTATAGTATACCTGTGGTATAGTGGTTAGCATAGTATCCTACGATACTAAAGGTCGCGGGTTCGCGTCTATTTTTAAAGAGAGTAAAAAGTTCTTAGCTAAGCAGTCCCTCGGATAGGACGTAAACTGGAGGTCTCGAGCCTGTAAGATGTCAGGTACTATCCTTATCCTAATTATACCTTGATAGGCAATATTCAGGACCACTGTAGCAACGTCCGTTAGCCTTAGTAGAATAAAGTGACATACAAACAAAACAACCTGTTTACAAATTATCATCTTTTATTGTTTCAAATTTTATTTTAGGATTGACTGCATTTAATTACAAGTACAGGTACACAAATAAGGAAAGGATTGTATAGCTTTTTCATCTTTTAGATTATCTTTTATAATTTTTGCGAGTTTTGATTTTTTATCATGTATTTATTAGGAACAAATGTTTAATAGCCTGAGATGTACAGTTGCACTTTTGTGAAGTGGCCGCATTTTTACCAAATTTTTTTTTTATTATATTTTAATGTTGACTAGTTTCATTATTTTTTCCGTCCTGCCTAAATACTGTCGTCATTTAGTATACTGTACTAAATGATGATAAATATGTCAGTAACTTTTTATGGAACAATGAGGGACATGTATACCACAATATTCAATTC
This sequence comes from Aelia acuminata, assembly GCA_911387785.2. Classification (NCBI taxonomy): domain Eukaryota; kingdom Metazoa; phylum Arthropoda; class Insecta; order Hemiptera; family Pentatomidae; genus Aelia; species Aelia acuminata. The sequence continues at coordinate 29,645,504 of OU426982.1, read as the reverse complement.
CTTAAAAATGCAATATATAGTACAAACAGTAAATTATAAAAGTGATGTTGGAGGAATAGGAACACACTATGCAGAAATAATTAGTAAAATAAAAGTATAAAAGGTTTAGAAAGTATAAAAAAAAAGATAGATAGAAAGGTAAAAATATAGGAAAAGTGGGGATACATGAGATAGTCAAGGATTAGAGGGAAGGGGGGGATTAAGACCAGTCCACAAAAAGCCTGTGGATGATATGATTTTTGGACATAACATGTAGGATAAGAAGAAGTAATATTTTATACAAAATTTAGAAATTTTAATGAATATATCCAATTGTATATAATGTATATAATTGTATATATACATATATATATATATATATATATATATATATATATATATATATATATGTATATAATAACAATTGTATATAAAACAAAAACGATAAATTTCTTCCATCTGACAATCGAGATAACGAGACCGATTATCACAAAAACGTTAGATTTATAGCTAATTCAACTCCCGAAACTGTGCTAGATGAACCGTTGACTGATTTGGAAATTGAAGAGGCTATAAATCATCTAAATGATAAAAAATCACCTGGAATTGATGGAATCACACCGGTAATCATGAAACAAACCTTCAGTGCCCTCCCGAAATTTATCTCAAAATTATATAAACATTGCTTTATAACAGGCGTTTTTCCAAAACCATGGAAAGTTTCTAAAATAGTTCCTATCCCTAAAGGATCCGATGGCAAACAGTTCAGGCCGATATCCCTCATCCCCGTTGCAGGAAAAATCATGGAAAACTCATCACCTCTCGTCTATCACTGCACCTATCAAAAAACTTTCCGCTCAATGATAATCAATTTGGCTTTATTCCGCAAAAAAGCACTATCGGGGCTTTATATAAACTAGTTAATTTCGTTGAAAATTCGTTCCAAACAAAACTGAATGCACTAGCTGTGTCATTAGATATAAAATCTGCATTCGACCACGCTTGGTGGCCATCGATTCTAAAAGCATTGCACGACAAATCTTGCCCACAAAACATTTACTTGTTAATAAAAAATTATTTATCAGAGAGAAAAAGCTACATCCAGGTAGGGGACAGAGTTTCCAGCAAGTGGCAAAGTAGGGGCACTCCGCAGGGCTTATGTTGCTCTCCCCTTCTCTGGAACATTATAATGGACGACATATTTAAGATAACGGATGAAGCTGAGATCATTGTGTTTGCAGATGATATTGAAATGAATAGACCTTTATAATGAGTAATTTAAGGCTTTAATGAACACTGAACGATACTATTTCAATAAGTGTTTTGAAATGTAAATGACATCATATGAGTAATAATTAAACATTGATTAACAATAACAACAAAATATATCTTGATAAATAAATTTCACGACATTCTTCCCCTCTTCATTTTGGAACACAATCTTAGAAGTATGCCGGTGGACGTCTGATTCGAGAAGATCTGCAAAGCGTTTGAGTCCAGTCTTGATCATCATGGCTAATCGGTGGCGGTTGATCCCCTGATTCAGCTGCCTCAGCGGTAATCGGAGACTCAAGCTGGTGGGAGTTATTCAATTCGTTACCAGCACTAGATTCAGTGGCGTAGTCAAAGTCTTGTCTAGTTCTGGTTTCAGTGTCTCGGATAGGTGCCTCCTCTTTTCTCTGCTGTAATGCATCGTCGCCCGTTGGTGCCAGGTGGCGGAGGTTCACTGTTGTCTCTCTTCCATCTTGGAGCCGGACCACCGCGTAGTACGGATTGGTTTCGATTAATTCTACTTCCTCGACAAGTGGCTCATATTTACTCTGTCGGAGAAGTTTCTTCATGAGGACCTTCCCTGGAGACATGAGCCACGACGGAAGTGAAACTCCTGATGAAGACCTTCTCTTGTGCTGAAACATACGCTCGTGTGGGGTGGCGTTGGTCGAGGTACAGAGAAGTGAGCGGATGGAGCTCAGCGCTTCAGGTAACACCCTCTCCCACTGACTGGTCTTAAGTCCCTGGGACTTAAGTGCCAACGAAATGGTCTTCCATATGACACCGTTGTATCTTTCTACTTGACCGTTCCCACATGGGTTGTATGGGGTCGTGTGACTTGTCGCGATGCCTTTAGCGAGTAGATAATTTTTAAATTCTTCGGACATAAAAGATGACCCGCGATCCGAATGAATAAAAGACGGATAACCGAATATAGAAAAAATTTGGCCGAGCGCTTGCTTTACTGTGTTAGTTGATAGGCTGGAACAGGGTATAGCGAAAGGGTATCTGGAGTATTCATCTACAACTGTCAGGAGATATTTGTTCCTTGTTTCCGACGGCATTGGGCCCTTAAAATCCAGACTTAAACGTTCAAACGGAGCCGTCGCTTTGATGAGGACGCCTTGTCTATCTCGGTAAAAACGGGGTTTAATTTCAGAACATATTTGACAAGACTTTGTGATTTTTCTTACGTCTTCAATTGAGTATGGCATATTTTGTGATCTTACCCAGTGAGTCATTCGAGTAATTCCAGGATGACATAGCTTCTCATGCAAAGATATTAAATTCTCTAAGGTATGTGTCGAACTACATATTCTTGAAAGTGCGTCAGCTGCTTTATTTTCTTTTCCTGGACGGTATGTAATCTCATAATTATAAGATGCGAGTTCTAGTCGCCATCTTGTGATCTTCTCATTCTTGATTTTCCCGATATGCTTGGTGTCAAAAACAAAAGCAACTGATTTTTGGTCCGTGATTAACTTGAATCGACGTCCTATGAGGAAGTGTCGCCATTTTCTAAGGGCTTCGACAATCGCGTAAGCTTCCTTTTCAACTGATGAGTGATGCTGTTCACTTTTTGATAATGTTCTTGAAAAGAATGCTATTGGTCTATCGTTTTGCGTTAGGATAGCAGCGATTGCGAATTCTGAAGCATCTGTCTCTACGCAGAACGGTATTTCTTCTGCAATACTGACTACCGATGATTTTAGAATAAGGTATTTGAGATTTTCAAAGTCTTCGACTAGATCCTCACTCAAAGGAAATGTTTTATTATTGTTTAATCGATAGATTTTTTCAGAGAATCTTGGCACCCATTTGGAATAATAAGAGAAAAGTCCTAAAGCTCTTTTTAGAGATTTTGAATTCTGTGGAACAGGGAGGTCTATTAGTGGTCTCAGTCGATCTGGATCAGGTCTCAAGGTGTTATCCTGAATACAGTAACCTAGGAGTTTGATTGATGTCAAGCCAAAGTTCGATTTTTCTTTATTTATTGTTAATTTATATTTCTCACAGACTTCTAAAAATCTATTCAACTTTTTGTCGTGATCTTTTTTGTCTTTTCCGCAGACCGTTATGTCGTCTAAGTACACCTCAATGCCTTCTAGATTTTCCTGTTGGATGATGTTGTCTATGGCCCGCTGAAAGGCTGGTACACCATTGGTCACACCCATAGGGATTCTTGTTAGTTGCCATAGTTGCCCACCTGCTTCGAAAGCTGTATATGGTTTATCTTCTTCTCGAATGGGTATTTGATAGTAGGCACTCTTGAGGTCTATAGTGCTGAATACATTGTTAGCAGCTACTCTAGCGACCAGTTTCTCAATGGAAGGAATCGGGTAGGCGTCTAATAAAGTGTATTTATTAATAGTTTGAGAATAATCTATAACTAAGCGTTTTCTGTGTTTCCCATTAACTACCAAAATTTGAGCTCTCCAGGGAGATTGACTTGGTTCAATAATTCCGTCTGCTCTCATTTTTTCTATTTCAGAAAGAATAAACTTTTCGTCCTCTACAGAATGGCGCCTAGATTTTATAGCTATGGGCTTGCAATTTGGGGCTAGATACTGAAATAAAGAGACAGGTCTTACTTTAGCACATGCAAGACTACATATATGAAGTGTAGGTTTTCTTCCACCAAAGTTGATTGATAAGTTAGAATGTTGTTTTAATATGTCATGTCCTAGTATAACATCGGCACATGAATTTTCTAATACGCTTAACTTAATATTTCGGTAGTAGTTGTCTGAGATTTTAATTTTAACCTTGCAATATGCTCTGATTGGAGTTGTTAAAGACGATGAAGCCATAGATACTTCACTATTTGTAGGGTATAGAAACAATTTATTTTTGGCAACAAATCTGTCACTCACAAAACTTTCTGAGCTTCCGGTATCAATGAGACCTTCAGCGTCGAAACCATTTACTTTAATTTTTATAATACTCTTTCCTAAACAGTCGGGTGATGCAGCTAATACTTTCGAAGTGTCATTTTTACTGACTTCGTTATGGGATTTAGTTCTTATAGAAGCTATAGTTGCCACATTAGGGCGGAATTTAAGGGCGGAAATTCACACGTCGAAACCATTTACTTTAATTTTTATAATACTCTTTCCTAAACAGTCGGGTGATGCAGCTAATACTTTCGAAGTGTCATTTTTACTGACTTCGTTATGGGATTTAGTTCTTATAGAAGCTATAGTTGCCACATTAGGGCGGAATTTAGTTTTAGAGGACTTGCAGACCCTAGCATAGTGACCCTGCTTGCCACAAGACTTACATTCAGCCTCCCGTGCAGGACAGGATAGTCGGGGATGTCGGTTGTAACCGCAGAAGTAACACTTGGAGTTGGCCGCGGCGACGGTCGGACGGTCTTCCTGGTCAGAGGAATTACTCGGGACAGTAATTTCAGGTCTAGGAGAGAGAGGTTTAGAGGTTGAGGCTAGTGTTAGCTGACAAGATGGAGAAGAATACGACTCCGAATAAAGAAAAGATGTCTCCAACGCACGAGCTTTTGAAGAAGCTTCCTCTAAATCTAAAGTTGTATTTTCCAGTAGTCTTTGACGTATCACGTTGGAAGATAAGCCGCTAATAAACGCATCACGTACGTATTCATCTTTGTTATCTTGAGCTGAGACGGCCTTAAAATTACAGTCTTTGCTTAGTGTTAGTAAGGATTGTAGGAACTGATCTACTGTTTCCCCCGACTGCTGTCGACGGGTTGCTAGTAGATGTCTAGAGAATATTTCGTTTTTAGGTTTGTTATATATTGAATCTAATTTGTTTATAGCATCGTCGTAAGTTCCACAATCACTTATTAGTTCGAATACATTATAACTAACATAAGAAAATAGCAAAGTTAACTTATCTTCCTTGCTTGCTTTTACTCCCTTTAGGAAGCCCTCGAATGTCTTTTTCCAGTGAAGCCGTCGTGGAGTTGCCGTGCTCAAGGTATGTTCAACATCGAATTTTTCAGGTTTAAAGTACTTTTCCATTCCTTTCCCTTTGAATTAAGTGTTCATTAAATTGAAATGAATAGACCTTTATAATGAGTAATTTAAGGCTTTAATGAACACTGAACGATACTATTTCAATAAGTGTTTTGAAATGTAAATGACATCATATGAGTAATAATTAAACATTGATTAACAATAACAACAAAATATATCTTGATAAATAAATTTCACGACAGATATCTTAGTGCTTTTTAAGTCAAAATACTTTTACCAGCTGCAAGCTCAGTGCAACGATGTTTTACGCAAACTGTCTACTTGGGCACACAATAAAAAATTGTCTTTTCAACCAGAAAAAACTAAATTCGTTATATTTTCGAGAAAATACCACATCCCTAACATGAATATCTTATTAAATGGAAAACACATTTGCCAAGTAAATCAAATAAAATATCTTGGAATAACAATAGACAGAAAATTAAATTGGACACCCCATATCACCAACCTCAAAAACAGATTATTAAAGATCGTTCACGGGCTCTCGAAAGCGGCAGCACTCAAATGGGGCTTGAATTCGGAAGTACTAACTACAATATACACTGCGGCTATTAGGCCAGCAATGACGTATGCCATAGAAATATGGCAAAACGGTCTTTCTTCCAAAAGAAACTTAAAAACACTCGAGTCCTTACAAAGATTAATAGCCATTAAAATCATTAAAGGTTATAGGACCATATCTTATGACGCGTCGTGTATACTCGCTAACATTACTCCGATTTCCATCTTATCTGAAGAAATAGCAAACTTCTTTAAAATAAGGGTGCTGAAACAAAATATTGCGGATTTCCCGATAACTGAAATTGACGAAAGGACTCCTTACGGATCTTGGATACACCCTAAAGATCTTACAAAGCCAGACGTGATAGATACTGAAAGGAAATCGCTTGTTAATATTTTTACAGACGGCAGCAAGGATCAAGACAAAGTAGGTGCAGCCATCGTAATATTCGAAAGGGACCGGTTGATTCACACAGGACGTTTCAAGCTCGGACCAAACTGTTCAAATAATCAAGCAGAACTATTCGCCCTTTTACAAGCCGTGTTATACATTCGAAATTCAGCTATTAAGACATGTTGCATTCATACAGACAGCCAAACCACAATACGTAAATTAGATAACATAAGCATACATGAAAACCTTGTTGAGGAAATCAGGCGAGTGTTGATCTCTTGCTACTCCCAAGGCAATCTTATTTCCTTAAAATGGGTAAAAGCTCACGCTGGTATATTAGGAAACGAGCTAGCGGATGAAGCAGCTAAGGCTGCGGCAAGGGACACAGCTCTCCCCATTATCTTCAACAAGGCACCAATCAGCGCAATCAAACACATTTTAAGAACAACAACAAAACAGGCTTGGGACGAAAAATGGGCGACATCAACAAAAGGTCGATATACTTACGAATACATGCAAACATTAAACGACAGGGCTGAACTTAAAAAAATAACATACAAACTAACACAATTTTTGACAGGACATGGTGCAGCCAAAAGTTATCTGTTCAGGTTTAAGCTAACTGACGAGAAAATCTGTACCTGTGACGGACAAAGCGAACAAACTTACGACCACTTACTTTTTAATTGTTCCAAACTGGACAGGTACAGACATAAACTGGTCTCGGCAGTACTATTGAACGGCGACAAATGGCCGCCTTCAAAGAAGGATCTAATAGGGAAATATTTTCCAGAATTTGATGCATTTGTGGACCGGATTGACTTTTCTGAACTATGACACATGCATGCATATGATACATGCATCATATGCATTTACATATATTTTTATGTTTATTGTTTATTGTTTGTATTTTATATTTCTGTGCATTGCTTGTTTATGTTATGTTATATATATGTTCACCCTTTTTATGTATGTATTTCATTGTTGTATTGTATTCTATTTTATATTCTATTAGGTATAAATTTTTCATTGTTAAATTTCTATATATGTAAGACATATGACAAAAAGCTGTAGTAATTGATTTATGCAAGTAGTTAAATACGCGTTATGTCGCAAGATGGCGCGCGTAGAAATAAAATCACTCATTACAGGGTTACTGTAATGAGAAAGAACAAAAAAAAAAAAAAAAAAAAATCCAATTGTTAAAATATTGACTATTTTTCAAAATAATGTATGATAATAGCTAGTGTGGTTATATAAAGAATTATGTTTTAAATTTTATGCTAGATGAAAAAATTAACTTTTAGGTGCTTGATGACGGACAAACGGTCCGAAACGTCGCACATACTTGTAAGATAATAAAAAACATAGTTGGATTTAATCACTATAAAAAATAAAATAAATAAAAGTGTGCTCTTTTTTTGTTTTTCTTAAACCGTTGCCTGAGATATATTACCGCTGAGGTGGCCCTGTGCCCGGCATCGCAGATGGTGAAGACTATGGCGAGAGAGCAGGAGCTGGCGCAGAGGTAGCCGACCGCCTTCCAGCTGATCCCGTAGGAGATGAGCTGGACCAGGCCGTTGAAGAGGCCGAGGAGGAAGGTCGTGCTGAACGTGAGCATGATCGAGGCCAGCACTGCCGAGAGGTCCGTGCCCAGCGAGAGCGTCAGCTGCCGCAGCTCCAGCCACAGGTGACGCCACCGCGTCAGCAGCCGCTTAGTCGGCCTAGTCTCCAGGCTCTGCTGTATCAATTGTTTGGTTATTAATACAAGAAGAAGAAACAAAGAAAATCGATTAATTTGTTTTGTTGTGGCGCGCGTTGCTTTGATCCCAGAAGAAAATAAATATTGCTAGTGTATCTTTTGAGGTGCCTTTACCGGCGTACCACGAACAGCAGTTACACTGAAACGAGAAGTCGAGCGAACAATAATTTCTAACCGCACCTATGGACCTTTTACTACCTTACCGCCCCCCCCCCCCCATTGATTACCACTGCCCGACTTTGTCCAAGCGAGCTTTAGTTAGCTTTCGCACATTTATATTTTCAAACCGTAATTAATATGGTTTTTTACCAAACTAGTTACTTATTTGAACTATCATTTATTTGAACCCATTTTGCAGACAGGCTTCCAAGCTCAATTAAGCACTGAACATTCCTTAATGAAACTCCAATCAGAAATATCTAACAATTTCAACTTAGCGACAGCTATGATATCTATAGACTGTTCGAAGGCTTTCGACTCTGTGTCTCACGGCATACTCTGCCGGAAACTTTCAGACCTCGAATGCCCAGAACAGCTCTATGCTATCATAGTGTCGTTCCTAAAAAACAGGAGTCTTGATGTTCAAGTCCAAGATAAGCTTTGCAAGATCTGCGTGACAAGTCCATTCATGAAACTGCTTGGAAGAATAATAAAAACACGACTGGAGAAACAGTATGTTCAAGCTGAGGAGCAATGTGTATTCACGCCAGGAAGATCCTGTATTGACCATATTTTTACCCTAAGGCAGCTGTTAGAGAAGCAAAGGGACAAATCAAAAAGATTAGATTTAATTTTCATAGACTTGGAAAAGGCATACGATAGTGTTCCTCGCAAACTCCTATGGGAACCGTTAAGGAAGGCTGGAATTGACCAAGGAATAGTGAGCTTACTTAAAGAAATTTATAGGGGAAACAAGTGCCAGATAAAAATAGGCCCATTTCTATCAAGGGAATTCCAGAATGGAAAAGGGCTACTTCAAGGATGTTGCATGTCTCCCACATTATTTAAGATATACCTTGATGAATGTCTAAAAGGGTGGATAAAGAAATGTGGCAAAATGGGAATCGAGCTAGGAGAAAAAAACCTATGTCATTTATTATTTGCGGATGACCAGGTACTGATAGCACAAGATGAAGAAGATATTAGCTATTTATTTGGAAAGATAATAAACCATTATGAACAAGGAGGCCTCAAAATCAATTTTGAAAAAACAAAATATATGTGCACAGAGAAAGAAGTGAGTACCGATCCAATTTTATGCAAAGTGATGAAAGTTGAAGAATTTTGTTATTTGGGATCCATAATTGAAAGTAATGGTAGAGTAGAAGCAGAAACCCAAAAAAGGATTACAAATGGTAAAAAAGCAGTGGGGATACTCAACCCTATACTATGGAGCCCTAATATTCTAGTAAAAACTAAAAAACTGATATACAAAGCCCTAGTAGAAAGCTTAATGCTATACGGTTCGGAAACATGGCCACTCAGTATAACCGAAGGAAAAAAATTCCTTTCAGTTGAAAAGGATTTCTGGAGGAGAGCAGCAAGGATATCAAGAGCTGAAAGGATAAGAAATGACACCATAAGAGGAAGGTTAGGAGTAGGAAAGAATATCCTTGAGGTGATGGAAGAGAGGAGACTCAGGTGGTATGGTCATGTTAGACGAATGGGTGACGAGAGAATACCAAAGATAATTATGGATTGGGAGGCAGAGGGTAGAAGGAGAAGAGGAAGACCTGCAGTCAGATGGAAGGATAGAGAGATGAAGAGTATGGCTGGTAGGGGACTGTCGGAGGAGGATAATATGGACCGGCAGAGATGGAGAGACTTATTAATACAAGAGTTTGAATGAGGAAAACTTCATATTGAAGAAACTCCTAAATAAAAAAAAAACATTGTAGTTGAAAATTAAAATATTTTTTTATTTAATACTATATTATGTAATACTTAATAAAGAGAGTAGTAAATGAATAATTTGTTAGTTTTAGTTTTTGTTTCTGAACTCCCCCCCCCCCTGCGGAGGCCTATTATTTGCAATAGACTGTCTTCTTTACAATGCTTTTAAGCTGAATTTTTCCCCAAGTATGAATGCAAGTGCAGATTCCTTACAACCCCTTCGCATTTCAAATTATTCTATTTCACCGCCCTCATTGTATCTTCCAATAAAATTCCATAATATTTTTTTCTTTTATCTAATATCCAGCAGATTTCCTTAATATTGCCAATGTCAATTTCAGAATGATGATAGACTAAATGAACTAGAAAAAGAAGTAAAAGATCTCCTGAAAAAACAAGAAAACGGAAGAAAAAAAATAGAAAAGGCTTATGAAAAAATGAACTCGTTTGAAGAATATGAAGATAATGACGTTGATGATTTTGAATACTGGAGAACAGTACAGTTTTATCAAAACTAAATCAAATATCTTATCGTAAGAAAAATAACAAACATTTTTACGGAAAATATTTAATAATTAAGTTAAGAATCTCCCACATGAACCCTACTAACGGGGGCGGTACACCCGTGTGATTCTTTGTTTGACAATGAAAGATAGTCTTTTATTGGAAATACTATCTTTAAATTGTTTTTTCTTTACAAAGGCAGCTGACTGGGAACTAGCGGCTGTTCTGGCTTATGCTCTAACTTATTATGGATAAAAACAACTCAGAAAAATGCTAAAAGGTCTAAAGGTCCCCGAGCACACAGGCAAACATATCCGCGATCTTTTTACTTTACAAACTGATAGGGCCTGTAGGTCTGTAGGACCGTGGAACCGTGGTCCTTTTTTAACTCGCATCTGTCAATTTCTTATCGACCCCCTCCGATTTTTAGTACTACCCGAAGATTAAATTGCATAGTTTCACATTATGTTTGCGATTTTCTTTTTAAATCAATTAACACCCTCCCCCAATGTTGCTGATGATCAAACTTCCTTACGCTACAATTTGACCCATGAAGAACTAGTGTTCCAAATTTAGCTGATAAGGATGAAAAGGTATTGATCGTCTTAATTTTTTAGTTGTGTTAAATCAGGAACAGTGAAGAAAACGTATAAACAAAAATTAAAGCAATGGCAACAACTGCATTCCTTAGATAGATAATATACAGATATGTGATATGTATACTTGCCGCTATCAGTTTTTGCGATACATCATCGGACAAACGCTTCAGCTCTATGCAGGTCAAGAACCACAAGACCAAGACAAGCGCCGTGCTGACTATGGTGAAGAAGTAGGGGAGGAAGTAGAGCCATGGGTCGTGGAGGGTGGAGTACTGCTCGAAGACCAGGAAGAGTACCACGGAGGGTATCACCAAGGCCACGTAGATCAGGACCGTCTTCTTGTAGATCAGTTGCAATTTCTCTCCGAAGGTGGTCTCCCAGTTCACCTGGAAAAAATGAATTCACCTCTTGTAAAAAAACGAAGTAGCTACACAGACGAAGATTATACATAAATTTAATAAAATGACTTTTGTAAAATGACTCTCAACGGTATTACTCCGTATAAGGAACTCCAAGATGGCGACCAGCGTGAGTAAACAACAAGGTATTCCGATCACGCCCTACCCGATATCCACGAATCAGTTCGGGTTTACCGAGAGTTCCCGAGCAGATGTAGTAGTTTATTTGTTTGTTTTTCTAAAATATTGTCCTGTTTAAATGGGTTCAAGTTAAATGCACATAAAGTTAAATGTAAAAGGTACAAATAAATATATATAAGAATCCGAGTATTCGTATTTTAAGAAAAATGTATTTAAATAACCAAGAAGGATATTTTTTAAAATGATTTGATGATGATTTTAATTATATCACTTCATAGGAAAAAGAGCATATTGTACATGATTTATTAGATTGAAGAAAGGGAATAAAAGGTTTAAGAAATCGTATATATTAAAATCAATTTAACTATAATTATCGGCTGAATTTATTATAATCCACTGATGATAAATTAAATAGAATTAAGTTAATTAAATAAATTTCAACTACCAATAATCACACTTCAGTAGACCTTCTTTGGTTACATATTGCCTCTGTGCAAGGTTTATTTAATTAAATGTTTGTATTTTAAATTTATATTTCAGTGAAAAATATTTTTCATATTTTTACTATGTTTACTAATTATATGTCCTGAACGTAGTTCATCTTCAAGAATGATTTCGCTATTGATGTAGCTTCCAAACCAATTGCGCAGTACTTTCATTCATGAAACTCACCAACTCAACTCTAGGTAAAGATTAAAAGCTTACACAGAACAGTTAAAAAATCTGGTGCGTGCGCGCAACACACAACTTTCACTTACCAACTTACTTAGATAAGAAATTGACGTGTTTTGTTAAATATCATTTCCCAAAGTCACACATTTTTCTACATTCATATCTTATTTTTATTAATCGTTAAAGCCGTTTTTGAGTAAATAAAAAACCCCGTGAAAATGATACAAAATTTATTAAGTAAAGTCCCCCCTTCGGTTGATCAATTTTGATGAAATGTTGGCTATCACATATTTGGCATATACATACATCAAATACCCTGTTTGGTCACAATCGTGAAAGCCGTTTTTGAGTAAATAAAAAAAGCACGTAAAAATGATACAAAATTTATTAAGTAAAGTGCCCCCTGCGGTTGATCAATTTTGATGAAATTTTTACAGACATATCTCGGGCATATAAATACATCAAATACTAAGTTTAATCAAAATCGTTAGAGCCGTTTTTGAGAAAATCAAAAAAACACGTGAAAATGTTACAAAATTTATAAAGTAAAGTCCCCCCTCCGGTTAATCAATTTTGATGAAATTTTTACAGTCATATCTCGGGCATATAAATACATCAAATACCCAGTTTGATCAAAATCGTTAAAGCCGATTTAGAGTAAATAAAAAAAACACGTGAAAATGTTACAAAATTTATTAAGTAAAGTCCCCCCTCCGGTTAATCAATTTTGATGAAATTTTTACAGTCATATCTCGGGCATATAAATAGATGAAATACTCAGTTTAATCAAAATCGTTAGAGCCGTTTTTGAGAAAATCGAAAAAAACCTAAAAAGTTATTAAGTAAAGTACCCCCTCCCTTTAAGTAATTTTGATGAAATTTATGCTGTCACATCGCGGGCATATACCTACACTAAATACCCAATTTCAGGATCGCACGGTTTATAGTTTTTGAGCTAGTCTGTTCACACACACACACACACACACACACAGACACACAGACAGACACACACACACACACAGACCATTTCGCGGGACTTGGTCATTTCGACTCAGGGGACCCCAAAACGTGTATTTCCGTTGAAAACCGGAAGTCGATTTTTTTCACGATCGCAATACTTCCACTTACTATATATTTCATATATAGGTAAGTGAAAGTAAAAACGAAGAGTTACGAGACCAAGGCTGATGCGGACCTACAGCGTGGCTAATGGTCATTGTACGTTAAATGTGATAAGGAATTGGAAGGCAGTAGCGGATTTTAGCCCTTCGTAGATGTCATTGACCGATTGATGCCCAAATTTCACATTTCGGTCTTTTCCACGGAGTTATGGCTTAAGGAGTAATATATCTATGCGCTTGTGATAATCATACGTAATAACATCTGAAGTTCATACTTTGCCTGGTTAACCATGGACTTTATAAATACGTTTTGAATAACGATAACATTTGTTTGTTCTTACCTGAAAATCTGTCCACAAATTGAGGTAGTGTGTTATCCTCGAGTTCTGGAGCCAGTAGGTGAAGGGAACATGGAAGTGGATGTTGAGATAGGCCAAGATGTGAATAGAGAATATGAACTCGTCGTAATCGCTTTGCGAGTCCACCAGAGCCTGCACACGGCGGAAGCATACAATTACCGCAACATAAGTCTGCAAGCCGTAGTTTATCAAGCAGTAGAGTGTACCCCATGATATCAGCTTACTCTCCCACAGTCCTTTGAGAAAAACATGTATTAGCAAATCATTATATCTATATATGTTGATGTTGTGTCTTGTGACACATGTAATTCATGTCTTTTGTCCAAAGGAATAAATGGAATACAAAATTCGATATTAACAGTGCTCACTGGTTCTATCACTGTGATATAGCGGTGGTGCCTCTTCACCATGGTCATTTTGTATTCACTTTGGAAAAATTAAGTATTTAAAGGCAATCTCATGTAATTTAAATTGAACAGTCGAAACATAAACCATTACGAAAAGAATGAACGAAACATAATCATATGAATGAACCATAACCAAGCGCTGTCTGGAACCCTGGGTCTATAACTTAATTTATCACATTCATCAGTCATGTACAGGTGAGCTAATCGTACATTGCGAAAGATATAAAGTTCCAGCCTTTATATCTTCAGTATCACTTCCTTAAACGAGAACCTTCTTCATGGATAGGGGATATAAAGCTTTTTTAACTTACCTAGACTCGTTTTTGAGTTTTAGGGGCTCGCAAATTGTACCTTTATAATATTGTAACGTGAAATACAAAACATATGGTTTAAAAGAGTTCTAGACGTTTTGTTGGAACAGTTGGAGCAAACTGTTCTATTGCATCTTCGTTACTGTTCGAGAATAGTCTACGTTTGGCTGAACCTTCTAAACTATTCTAATTCAGACAAATTATACGGAGCGTTAGACTGTTGATCAAGTCACATGGTTACTTTTGTGTTACTGTGTGGTTACTATTTGATACTTTTTGTAACACTGTTAATTATTTGTGTTTTATTGTTTCATTGACATTTTTATTATTATTTTCCTTAAATAAAAATTACTTAATCCACATAAGTGAGAGAGAAAAGTTTTTAATTATTATCAAATTTTACAACGTACATACTTTCGAATTTATACATGATCTCGGATATATCATCCTTAAAATCAACAAGGCACCTACCCCTATTTTTGGCCTCATCCAAATTCCATCACCGATAGTTAGCTTCTAGCCTTAGAGCCGTGACTCTCTCGATTTGTTTTTTTTAATTTATAAAATTTCGATTTAATGAGATACTACTCTTTCGACTTAATTAGAATTTTTTAGATTGCCTTATCCCGTGCAATTTGTATGCTTCCTAACTGATATTACTGTCTAGATTAGCGGAGGAGCGGTCAGGGGACCCCGCACCTACCCCCTATTTTTGGTCTTCATCCAATTTCTTCTTAGCCGAGTGTTCCAAACCCACATAATTGTTACATTATATATTGATTGTTTATTTTAACTTATTTACTTATTTTTTAATTTTGAATTGTATTTTCGCTTTTATTGAATTTGTATTCGCTCAGGGAGTTGTGGAATAGATGGAATGAAACAATAACTTTAAAATGTAATAGTACAGAAAAATAGACCAAAATTAATCATGATTAAAACAAAATTTGTACCATCCTGAAACTTCAGCTTAGTATTAGTGGTAAGTTTCGAAACCTCAGAGTCCGCCTTATATGGTTTGGGTATAAGAGACCCTATTAATGCGGTTCTCTCAATGCGTTTTCTTCCCTTTTCTTGATTAAGAAAAAATATTTTGGCAGCAAATATGTCCATTTTTTATGGTTTCTATGTTCTGATTCCATTGAGACCATTCTAATGACGGTACCGCATCCTTATCAAGTTGAGTAATTTCTCCTTTTTCGAATTCGGTTGAAAATTTACGAACAGAACAGAACTATTAAACAGAAATATTATATGAACACTTTATTTTCGGTATATATTCCATTAGGTTATATCTTTTATTCATATTATCTATAGGTTATCTATTTTATTCAGTGTTAGTTTTTATTCGCTCACTACACTAATAAGCAATTTTCCTTTTGTTGCAAATTTACTCTTATATGTATATTGATTAAAGGCAATGTTTCGACCAATTCTTTCCTCTTCTCTAAAACTTAATTCGCTTAGGAATCCAGTTGGTTTTGTTTATTTTTAATTTCACTTCATTGCAGAGATGTAATGACCTTATTGAAAAATAAAAAGGAAAAAATAATTATTTATACATAATCTCGTTTAATTTAATGAAAACATCTGAAGCTAAAACCATAACAAAGCGAACTAATGAACGGTAACCTTATGAATTGAGCTTAGCTAGCGCTCCTGGCTTCCAAATGTTGAACTAAATTTTTTCATTCATTAACTCGCCTGGCCTTATTAGAGGGGCTAATTACATGTAGCGAGTGGCTTAAAATTACAGCCCTAGTCCCTTCAACATTACACACTTAAAATGAAAACTGAAACCTTCTTCATCGTTAGGGGTAATAGGGCAATATGATAACATAACATTCTTGACAGTACGTGTAGTCGTTTTTGAGCCTTTTCGGCACGCACATTGTACACTTTGCTTTATAATATATATTGATTATTCTAATATTGTTTTCATTTTTTTATACATTATTACTTATTAGTTCTACGCTAGAACTATTGTCATTAATTTAAAAATTATTGTTTTAATCTTAATTCATTACCTTTACTTTTTCATTATTTTTTCTATTTATCTTTAGAGGTCTATCAACCCTGTAGGCATACGTAATATGAACGAAAAAAGGGAGGGAGAATAAGGTCCGCCACCCCCGTCCCCCGGCCCTCTTCCAGTGACTCGGTTATCAGATATCGAAGCTATTACCTTATTATCATTATTAGCTAGCTACGAAGCTATCACCTCATTCATATGTCAGATGTGTTAATTGGAATGTGTTCCAAGCTAACGTACTTGAAGTTTACATCAATCGACGGGTAAATCCACAACATTTTCAATAACAAAAATAAAGGCTTCACTACTTGCGGTATGTTGCCCATAGCTTAAGACTTCTTAACTTTCCCTCAAGGAAATGATCGTTAGAGACAGATTGGTTTGCATGAAATAAAAAGACTACAGGCACCTTTATTTTAAAACTTACTTTAAATTACCTTTTTCAGAAAACTGTATGCTGTACCTTCCGAAGAGCCTGAGGATGAGAAGGACCGGTTTGAACTGGTTGTAGTAGCAAGAGCTGGATCGCCGCTTCTTCTTGTCGGCCCTCGGCGCTGCTATCTGCGATAAGGGCGGATGGTGGCACCCGATGTAGAGCTGCTGATAGGCGCCCAGTGTCAGCTCCCTTTTCATCTGGAACTGGCCACTGGGGTCTTCAATGTATTTTGACATATTCCATCGAGGTAAACACTTATTTCAATACATTAATATCGATATTAATTAGAGTTTAACTCAAAATAAGAAAATTCGTCACATTTATCGCGAGTTATTTACATAAATCACATTTTTATAACTGACTAGGGTACACCGTACAGTTATTGACACCCTTAAGACTAAATTTCATTGGTAAAATTAAAAAAAAAAATACCGTTTATGAAGGGATCTAATTGAAAGTTCCTATAGCTCCTCTTTATCCCTATAAAGACTCAAGGTTTTTTTGGGTCAAAAGTTTAATAGTTTTACCATATGGCAATAGTTATTGTTAAACGTGCAAAATCTAGTTATTGAGTCCCTGTGGATTTAATTGTGAAATCTTCCCTATGGTTAGTTTGTTAAAGTCTAAAATCATAGATGACTTAGAGGACCCTTCAAACATTAGATTCATGCATATCTGGAAATAAAATTAGGACTTGTTTATTTATTTCTTTAAGTTAAAGTTGGGGTGTCAATAACTGTACTGAGTGTCAATAACTGTATAGTTTACCCTATATAAATTTACTGTAGATTCACCGTTGTTTAGAATTCCAAATCCATAACTACATACTTGTCTTTTTTTTTTTTTAACAGAGATTTTATTTTTGATGTTTAGTAATTTCTGATAGCTCCTCTTTATCTATCCCATCATAAACAATCATAAAGACTTAAGAGGTTTTTTGGGTCAAAAGTTCAATGGTTTTACAATATGGCAATATTTATTGTTAAAAGGGCCAAATCTAGTTATTGGCAACCTGTGGATTTAATTATGAGATCCTCCCAATAGTTAGTTTGCTAAACACTTACTTCATAGATGACTTAGAGGACCCTTCAAACATTAGATTCATGTATATCTTGAAATAAAATTAGGACTTGTTTACTTCTTTCTTTAATTTAAAGCTGAGGTATCAATAACTGTACTGTGGGCCAATAACTGTATGGTTTACCCTACAAAGTGTTACTTGGAGTAGTGTTAATTATTTTAAAGTATTTTTTTCCCCTTAAAACGTTCAAGTCTACTGTATACAGCAAAAGAAAATTAAGGTTAGTAGTAATTTTAACAAGTCATAGATGCCTTGACAAAGTTTTCACAAGTTTGTGAAATGGTGTACCAAACAATTATTTTTTGAAAGTGGAATAAACAGTAAGGAACATAACTTCTAGTGTTCAGTTTTAACTTGAATGCAGTTAACAAAAAAAGAAACTTTCATATCCATGTTAGCATTCATCAACAGAAATGGTATAAAAAGTTTTGTCATTACAAGTCAAAGTGAAATGAAAGCTTTTAGATAAGTATGTTTTTTATTTCTTCTCAAAAATATTTTTGTCTAATTCGTTTTTTTGAACCCAGATATTGCTCATTTATCAATCGATTTATCTTTTTTTGAATTTAAATAAAAACATTAGAATACTTAACTCTTCATCATTTTGAAAGTTTATTCCGTCCCATAATTTTGAAAGATTGTTCTGTTTTGCTAAATTCGTCAATTCAACACATTTTTCATTTTTTTCAAGAACGTCACATATCAAAAATCGTCTATTTGCTGTCGTGACAGCGGCGGTCCAAGAAACAAATTTCAGGTGGAAATCAGTTGGTCGAAATAAAGCAACAAAAACAACGCGCTAGTTTATTAGCAAACAAGAAGGAAATCCGTATAACTCTTTTATATAAATACCAATATTCTTGTAAATTCCTAAGAATTGCATGCATAAATTAATTCTATTGAATTTTTTTTTTTCGAAACCTCGGGGGTTGGGGGATATATCAAGAACCTTGCAAGATCCTCAAGCTTTAACTCAATCCAAGTAATTTCTATGAATTTTTCAACAAGAGCGTTATACATCAGAAGGGACTTTTTAAATTTAAATATTATAATTAGCTTCTTAAAATAGGGAGAAAAAAGTCAGTTATTAACTAAAACTGCTGCATGGTAAAAAGTGCAATAGCAGGCTCAATATCTATTCAAAATACATTATATCATACTTTCATTTAAATTTCGATCCCATCTCCTCAAATATTATGTTTTTGAGGCATGACGCGATTAGTTTTTAAAATATTGTATATGAAAAAAAAAAAAAAAAAAAGAGATGGCTTGACTTAAGTAATGTTTGAAATGTATTGTAAATGGCTAAAGTAAATATTTACCAACTTACTATGTAGAACTCTAAGTTTAAAGAAGGTCTGCTTAACTTGCAGGAATTCATTCTGTTAATGACAACCGGTTTTTATTCATAGTTATGTTTATTTTTTGTTGCAAAATTTCGAATTATATTTTTTATTATCTATTGAAATATATCGGATTCGATTTTTTTTATTTTTTTAGTAGACACCACACGAATTCTTCTTTAGTTCAACCTAAATAAGTTCATCACTTTAAAACGCACATATCAGATCAGGCCGAAATTTGGAACTAATACATTAAAAAAATCGATAATTCTATATAGATACTGATGTTGAAATATTGTAACAATATATCTGTCTAATAATGAATAGGATTTCGTCTAGGGAGCAGGCTGGAAAAATTCTCTAGCTGGGGGAAGATTTCGAGGTAATCTTACCTTATAGGGCATATTAATTGTTTCAAATAAAACTTATTGAAAAAAAAAAACTTATTGATATTTAAAAGTTAAAATATTTGTTTATATAATGCTTGATGAAGGCAGTAAATTGATACGAATCTATTTAATTTGTAGTTCTTGTTAAACGAAATTTCAAGGGGAGCAACTGCACTCCCTGCGGACGCCAATGACTTGGCACAAACGTTTCCAAAAGAAGATTATCGCAATTACTTGGAGTTGTATTAGCCAATAATTATTGAAGATGAGGATTATCAACTCTTTAGTACGATATGTGAATAGCGATTGGACCCCTAGGATTTCTCGTATAAACATGTTTAAAAATTCTTTAAGGTTCATACTCACAAAACTTAAAGGCTTTGAGCTCTTTGCATAGACATCCTCAATTTTTTCAGATAAGAACTCACTAAGGGTAGATTGAACTCAAAGGTTGGGATTTTCTTTCGACCTGTAATTTGAACAGGGATGGATTTAGCATGAAATTTGGGGGGGATCATGACCTTTTTTTTTTTTTTTTTGTCTATATTCAGAGATGTATTTTAAAGTAGGGTCTCACAATAGGGGATCTTCTTGTCTGTTTGTTTGTTTTAACGTCACTTTATGCCACCAAGGCTAATCGGACGATGCTACAGTGGGAGTCCTAAATTTTGCCTATCCAGGTATAATTAGGATAGGGATCTTTAACGAGTACCTGACATCGTACAGGCTCGGGACCTCCATTTTACTTCCTATCCGAGACCTTTAGTATTGTAGGTTTCTATACTAACCACTACACCATAGGTGACCCGGGGGATCTTCTGGTTTTTATAAAATAAAAAGAGAATGCCTTCTTTTTATTTTATTATTATATCTATTTACATACCACTATTCTTAATACTTAGATAGTTATTTAGATAGCAATTAAAAATGGCAAATACAGGTAAAAAACAATCCGATGTTTTTAAATATCCTAGTATAATAGAAAAAATATGGATTTTTTTTTTACATTTAATAGTCTTTAGAGAGAACTTAAGGCGAGAAATGATATAAATGATAACGGTGATATCAGCATGGATTATCAAGATAATGTCCTAGATAAAAGGTATTGTACCGGTAGCTTATCCGTTGATCGACATATTGAGTGCTCATTCAGTCTCTGATTATTGATCAAGATGTATACTCCTAGTGAAATAGTTGACATGGTGATCGTTTTAGGAGAGTGCTTTGGGTGTTATAGAAGAGCCGCTTTGAGGTACAATGACAAATTTCCTAACAGAAGGCATGTTAGCCGACGATCTTTAAAAAAGATAATCTTTTATTTGAGAAGAGGAAGGTTCTCTCTAAGAAGGAAAAGAGGGAGAAGAAAGAAAGAAGATAGGAACCTGTCTGGAAAGGAAGGTACCTTATTAAAATACAAATGACGGTAATAATAATATAATAAAATATTTTATATCCACGTGAAAATTAGGTTGTTATGACCCTTTATGGGCCTCGTTAGGCCTCATATTGTGCCGATCAAAAAAACAAAACAACTTTATCCAACTTATTTATCATTGAAGTTTTTGGATCTCAAAAGGAAGAGAAATAAATGATGTACCTACTAAAAAAAAGAACATCAAACAGTAACCCCAACCAGTAAGGGTATATATCAGGTTATCCCATAAGTAATGTCGGTTTTTAACATTCTGTTTGTTTATCTTTAGATTACTAATCCCTCCTTTTCAATTTATTTTTTTTTTAATTTTTTGTTTATTATAGCATTAAAATAAAGAAGCTTCTATTTATGATGTTTTGGTTGGTGATACTTATTTATTCTGTGCTGAAATTTCATTTGAAATGGATCACCCAAGAAACCACTTACGCCATGTTTCTGAACAGGATAGTAACTGGAGTGGAACAGTGGTTAGGACCTGGACAAAAACCTAGGACAGAAGCGAGCGAAGGACTTCCGAAAAAAGTGATGATGTCTGTATGGAGGGATATGGAAGGAATCCTTCATCATGAATTCCTTGATCTTAACCAAACTATCACTAAAGATCTGTACTGTCATCAGCTGGACCGATTGAAGCGAGCAATTGAGGAGAAACGTCGATCACTTATCAACAGAGGCGGAATTTTATTCCATCAAGACAACGCGAGGCCCCCTGTTGCAAAACAAACATTACAAAAATTAAAGGACTTTGGATGGGAAATTATTCCTCGCCCATCGTATTCCCCGGATTTGGCGCCTTCGGATTATCACTTTTTCCGCGGTCTCCAAAACTCATCAAGCGGCAAGAACATGAATTCAGTCTATGAGGTGAAGGTGGTAGCCTTCTTTAATTCAAAACCAAATGATTTTTTCAGAACAGGCATTCAAAATTTGGTTTCAAGATGGTAAATACATTTTAGATTGAACATGTTTCATTGATTTTATCCTATACCTTATAGGACGCCATTGAAAACCGACATTACTTATGGGATGACCTAATATTATCTGCCTGGAAGGGCACTTAACTGAAAATTTTAGCTTTTATGTATATTTAAAGAACTGAACGGGCCTACAAGTGTGCTTGTTTCGTACATTTTCACTTACATTTTTTGCTAAATTGCTCCCTTACTGACGTTTACGGACGTTTTGCATGTATATGAATATATATACAAACATAGGGGTATGGGGCTGCTATCCCCCCCACTTAGAAGAAAAAAAAATCTGGTGCGTGCGCTTAACACACAACTTTCACTTACCAACTTACTTAAATTAGAAATTAATGCGTTGTTGTGGTCCCCTTCGTTAGACCAATTTTGATGAAATGTTTACTATCACATCTTTGGCATATAAATACATCAAATACCCAGTTTGATCAAAATAGTTAAAGCCGTTTTTGAATAAAAAAAAATCTGGTGCGTGCGCGCAACACACAACTTTCACTTACCAACTTATTTAGATTAGAAATTGACGTGTTTTGTTGATTGCCACTTCACAAAGTCACAAATCTTTCCACATTCATTTCTTATTTTTCCTTTAATGAGTAATTTGTGAAGTAATACAAAGTGAACACGTGAAAATAATACAAAATTTATCAAGTGAAGTACCCCCTCCATTTGATCAATGTTGATGAAATTTTTACAGTCATATCTCGGGCATATTAATACATCAAATACTCAGTTTGATCAAAATCGTGAAAACCGTTTTTGAGTAAATAAAAAAAACACGTGAAAATGAGACAACATTTATTCCCCCTCCAATTGATCAATTTTGATGAAATTTTTACTGTCACATTGCGGGCACATACATATACTAAATACCAAGTTTGATCAAAATCATTAAAGCCGTTTTTGGGTGAATGAAAAAAAACACATAAAAGTGGGACACAATTTATTAAGTAAAGTACCCCCTCCGGTTGATAAATTTTGATGAAATTTTTACAGTCGTATCTCGGGCATATAAATAGATCAAATACTCAGTTGAATCAAAATCGTTAGAGCCGTTTTTGGGAAAATCGAAAAAAACCTAAAAAGTTATTAAGTAAAGTACCCCCTCCCTTTAAGTAATTTTGATGACATTTATGCTGTCACATCGCGGGCATATACATACACTAAATACCCAATTTCAGGATCGCACGGTTTATAGTTTTTGAGCTAGTCTGTTCACACACACACACACAGACACACAGACACACACACAGACCATTTCGCGGGACTTGGTCATTTCGACTCAGGGGACCCCAAAACGTGTATTTCCGTTGAAAACCGGAAGTCGAATTTTTTCACGATCGCAATACTTCCACTTACTATACATTTCATATATAGGTAAGTGAAAGTAACAAGTACCGGTACCGGTATAAAAATTATATATTTTTTTTCAAGCAAATAATTGTACCTAGTAAAATAATCATATTAAATATTAAAACACTGATATAATTGTATAAAATTTCCTTATAATAATAAATTTTAGTTTCGTCTATCTTTTCTTCCCGAAAATGCTACAACGTAAACGACCAAGACCTGCCTATCTATCCTCTTGGATCATCCATTGCCTCCTCCCCCCTAGTTTTGAGTCATATATACATGTACAAGTAAAACGGTCAGAGAACCTTGTTTTTTACTTTCACTTACCTATATTTTTTTTTTTTTTGTTCGGTACCCATACCTGGCCATGTGTGGCATACGGGGGGTTACTCTACAGGTGTAACCAACCTATCCTAACCATGGTGGGTAGGTTGAGATTTATTCCGTGGGGCCTCCACGAAATAAAAGTCAACCATCCCAGGGCGGATTCGAACCGCCACCGTTCGGCTCGAGCGTGTTAAAGCGGGCCGCGCTCCAACACGCTCGGCTATCCCCGGCCCACTCTTACCTATATATGAAATATATAGTAAGTGGAAGTATTGCGATCGTGAAAAATTTCGACTTCCGGTTTTCAACGGAAATACACGTTTTGTGACCCCCTGAGTCGAAATAACCAAGTCCCGCATAATGGTCTGTGTGTGTGTGTGTGTGTGTGTTTGTGTGTGTGTGTGTGTGTGTGTGTGTGTGTGTGTGTGTGTGTGTGTTTGTGTGTGTGTGTGTGTGTGTGTGTGTGTGTGTGTGTGTGTGTGTGTGTGTGTGTGTGTGTGTGTGTGTGTGTGTGTGTGTGTGTTTGTGTGTTTGTGTGTTTGTGTGTTTGTGTGTTTGTGTTTGTGTGTGTGTGTGTGTGTGTGTGTGTGTGTGTGTGTGTGTGTGTGTGTGTGTGTGTGTGGGTGTGTGTGTGTGTGTGTGTGTGTGTGTGTGTGTGTGTGTGTGTGTGTGTGTGTGTGTGTGTCTGTGTCTGTGTGTGTGTGTGTGTGTGTGAACAGACTAGCTCAAAAACTATAAACCGTGGGAACCTGAAATTGGGTATTTAGTGTAGGTATATGCCCGCGATGTGACAGCAAAAATTTCATCAAAATAGCTCAAAGGGAGGGGGTACTTTACTTAATAACTTTTTAAGTTTTTTTCGATTATCTCAAAAACGGCTGTAACGATTTTGATTAAACTAAGTATTTGATCTATGTATATGCCCAAGATATGACTGTAAAAATTTCATCAAGATTGATCAACCGGAGGGGGGACTTTACTTAAAGAATTTTATCTAATGTTTACGTTTTTTTTTATTTTCACTAAAACGGCTTTGATGATTTTGATGAAACTGGGTATTTAATGTATGTATATGCCCGCGATGCGACAGCCGAAATTTCATCAATATTGGTGAAAAGGAGGGGGTACTTCATTTAATAAACTTTTTCTTATGTTCACGTGTTTTTTTTTATTTACTCAACAGCGGCTGTAATGATTTTTATCAGACTGGATATTTGGTGTATGTATATGCTCATAATGTGACAGACAACATTTCATCAAAATTTGTTTAATGCAGGGGGCTCTTTATTTCATAACTTTTTTTTCCAATTTTTACATTTTTTTGGAATATCTCAAAAACGGCTTTAATGATCTTGATTAAATTAATCATTTTTAATCAAAATCAAGTCATGTTTTTTATATTATTTATAAAAATGGCAATTAAAAAAACATGTCGATTTCTAATGTAAGTAAGTTGGTAAGTGAAAGTTGTGTGTTGCGCGCATCGCACCAGATTTTTTTTATTAAATCGATGAAAAAAGATTTCTCTATTTGTAAAGATTTATTTTTATTTTACCAGATATAATAATTATTCCAGCATTATATAATCTAGATTACCACGCGAATAAATTGCGTTTTCCAAAATTTTCTAAACCAATGAAAACTCCTATAGGTATTTATATATTAAAAAAAAATGTAATTAAAATTTGTGTCAATGATTATCATAATGCAACTATAACTATTTTCTAATTCTTCAAATTCAAACCTCAATGACAGAATGATTTTGAGGTGTTCGTTACTCGAAGTAAAGAATGTTTGTATACTTATTTATTTTTATATATTTTAAGGTTAAGATGTAGTCTTTTTCATGGTTAGATATTAAATATAAATGATCTAGATTGGATATGTTCATTTAAGAATGACATTACTTTTTAAATATACTAGGTAATCTTAAATAATGTAATTTTCACACTAAGACTAAGAATTTTAAGAAACAAAAATATTTAAGTGTAGCACATCCTTAAATTCCATTTCGAAGTTCTAAAAATTCTTTTTACTTTCTGCTCCCTCAGGTTTTTTTTTTTTTTATATTCAACCAAATTTCTATTCTTTTTTTTTTTTTTATTTCTTCTGGATATAAATGTGATCTTGAATTTTCTTTGTCCTCATGATGCCATAATCGGCGAAACTTAGCTTTTTAATCTTGACTTTAATTTAGATATCCAAGGAAATATGTTTATTATTTTCCAATTATATCCTAATATTTAATAATGACTCTTATTGCTCCATCATACTCAACTGTTTTGGATGATCTTGGGCTGATGAAAGTCACCTTTCATCTGATTACCGAAAATAGTATTATTTTAAAAATCACTACCGTTTCCTATGCTCTATATTTTACCTGTTTTTTTGGTTTTGTTTTTTAATAAGATTTCTTGAAAGATCTTGGAAAATGGATACATGTTCTTAGAATATGTATCCTACACGATTTAAAAAATAAATAAAATTCTAATATTTCCATTAAAAAAGAAGGGAAAGTTTTAATATTATCTTCAAGGAATCATTTCGTTTTCATTAGGCAGATATGCGCCTTCAACAAAGATGTAACTACGTGTGTTCGTTTAACTACGACGTTTTCTCGTGACGTGTAAATCAGAGGTTCTATTATCTATTACTATTATATTTGAAATAGCATTGTAAACAATTATTTTATTCGTTGTTATTTGAATAATTTAATGTTATTTAAATGAAAAGTTATTTCATTCAGATTTGACAATCTTCGAATGCGTTCTCAGAGAACAATTATTATCTTCAAGATGGCTCGTTGCGTTGGTTAGTTACCTACTATACTTGATAATGTTTGAGATCTTGGTTTTGTTTTTCTATTTCTAAGTGAATGTTTGGTGAACTGATAAATTCATAACAGACAGAGGATCCTGTACTGCATTGAATTTACAATCTTATTGTATTTCACGATACGTTATCAGTTTGGAGATTAGAATAAAGACCTTGCACTTGTTATTATCTTCAAGTTGCTGATCAATTATTCGTTATGCTGGTCAAAATCTTTTTATACAGATTTTATAAAAATCGGATTCAATATAAACTGCTTTTATTTAATTGTACAATTGTTGTACGGAACTTTAGCCTTAACTATTTTTTCCTTAATTTATAAAGGTAATATTAAATCGATTTCGAAAAGATGGCGGCGGATGTACGTAATTTTAAATAATTACCTACAAGATTTTTTAAAGTTAATCAGGTTAAACATGATCATTATATTTAATGCTAACATAATATTTATCAATATTATTATTTTTTACTTTCACTTACCTGTATATGAAATATATAGGAAGTGGAAGTATTGCGATTGTGAAAAATTTCGACTTCCGGTTTTCAACGGAAATACACGTTTTGGGGTCCCCTGAGTCGAAATAACCAAGTACCGCGAAATGGTCTGTGTGTCCGTATGCGTGTCTGTGTGTGTGTCTGTGTGTCTGTGTGTGAACAGATTAGCTCTAAAACTATAAGCCATACAAAACTGAAATTGGGTTGCCCGCGATGTGAGAGCAAAAATTTCATCAAAATTGGACAAACGGAGAGGGTACTTTATTTAAAGAATTTTGTCTAATTTTTAGGTTTTTCTCGATTTTCTCAAAAACGGCTCAAACGATTTTGATTAAACTCGGTATTTGGTGTAGGTATTTGCCCGCGATGCGACAGTCAAAATTTATTAATTGGAGGGGGCACTTTACTTAATAAATGTTGTCTCATTATCAAGTGTTTTTTTTGTTTACTCAAAAACGCCTTTAACGATTTTGACCAAACTCGGTATTTGGTGTATGTATATGCCCGCGATGTGACAGTCAAAATTTCATCAAAATTGATCAATTGGAGGGGGCACTTTACTTAATAAATTGTGTCCCATTTTGACTTGTTTTATTTTTTTAAAACCTTAACTAAAAAACGGCTTTAACGATTTTGAACAAACTTGGTATTTGATGTATGTATATGTGACAGCCAAAATTTTACTAACCG
The DNA here is from genome assembly GCA_911387785.2 of Aelia acuminata. Taxonomy (NCBI): domain Eukaryota; kingdom Metazoa; phylum Arthropoda; class Insecta; order Hemiptera; family Pentatomidae; genus Aelia; species Aelia acuminata. Next base: position 29,617,785 of record OU426982.1, on the reverse strand, counting down.
TATTATGAAAATAAAAACTTTTATTTGTTAATTATCATTAAAAGATTAATTTTACATAAGAGAGTAAATACGTGATACTCAAATTTTTGAAGCATCGCAGGTGTGTAAAAATATGGTATAAGATAATAGTCTATAATTAATATAGGTTTATTTTAGTCCAGAAACTTTTGTTCCATAATAAATTTTTGAAAACGATATAAACTGATTTTAGAGGAACAGTAATCATTCAATATATTGAAGTTAGGATAATCTTTGTTATGAATTTAGTGAGGCCAATCCCTCTAGAAAACTAGGAATCCAATATCCTACGGGTCTACATTAACCGTTTTCATAAAAAATGATTTCTTAGAAACTTCGAAAATGAACCAATGGTTGACACATCAAAATGCAAAGGTTTGGAAAGTTGACACTTATGGTTTTAAAGTTGACTCATGCATTCATTTTTGATTTCCTATGATTTTTAATAGGTAAGAAGGCCTGCAATAAAAGTTAATATCTTTTTATTTATAAACTGGTATATTAACAATGAAAACAAAATAAAATTTCCACAATTAAATTATTTTAAACACCAAAAGCTTAAATGAGACAAAAACTAACAAACATAGTTAAACGAAAAATCAAATCATCCAGTTTAGTAAGTATGATAAATAGATTTTAGTAATGGTCAGAAGTTTCAATTTTTAATGTAGTGTTTGCACAATTTTATACTCTCCAGTGATGAACTTCACTCTTCTAGTGCTCTTTTAGACAATTAAAGATGGTCACATTCATAGGTTGGATGAAATGGGTAGCATTTTGATTGAGTGCGACTAATAGCATCACATGTCGAGGGCGTACCCAGGATCAAAACTAGGGGGGGGGGCAATCTATGGCCGTTCAGGTTGTAACATCTAATCGCGGAAAAGGTGAATGACACCATAATTATAACAGTGGTTTATCAACTAAGTTATTACAATTATTTGCTTGAAAAAATTATTCTATTACTGCTTCCCGCCTTAAAAGCTTAAAAAATTATTGCATCCAGCCTTCCTGGGGGGGGGGGGGGTAGCTGCCCATTGGCCTTTCCCGGGATTTAAACTTGGATTTCCGTATCACTTGTTCGGCGCTCTTGCCATTTGAGCCACAAGACACATATTCCGACCAAGCCTATCTTTTCTCTTCACTGACCCCTTTCCCATGAATCTCACAATTTTGCGAATTGAATGGGGGAGTGGACATAATTTGTCAAGAATTGCGAGATTGGTGAATAAGTGGTCAGATTGAGTTGAGCGGGATAATTGCCTGGTGGCTCAAATGGGAAGAGCGCCGTACTATCGATACGGAAATCCGGGTTCAAATCCCCGCAAAGGCTAATCTTTTCTCTTCTTATAAAAACATTTAAATTTATATATATATATATATATTTTTTTTTTTCTTTTATTATCAGTTTGCACATGTCAAAAAAATTCTTATAATCAGCTATTGAAATGGCCACAGAGGAAATAATGACATGTCAAGCATGGGACGGAAAGCACCTAGCAGCACCCCCTTCTTTGCTTGATTCAATTTCCTTCGTTGCTTAATTAAGGACATCTCTCATTCATTTTCGGCTCCTTCACTATGTAGGGTTGTGTCAGCCATGTCTCTTATTAATCTGTTCGTATTTTTGTGAAAGTTAATTTAATAAAACATTTTTGAAGCGTCGCACAATGGTCCCGATTCACTTAGTATGGTGCAAATAATCCCAAAAACCAACTTTTTTTTTCTGGATCTAATAATTTTTCTTGGTTTTTATATGAATGCTGGACCTTGAAAATATGGTTGAAACGAAAATAGAATAAACTTTGCGGATTAGACATTTCAAAGTTGTATGTTTCTGGCATCTCCATGCCCGTTAACCAATGTTTGTTTCATTCGCTAGTTAATTTCTATCAATTTTTACTTATGTCACCTTAAATGAGCATTCCATATACAATATAAAGTCAACCAAATGATTTCTGTATCCAGTGATTTAAGCGAATGAATTATTTTTAAAAGTAAACAATTTTGGTCGCCTATTGTTCATATTGGGGAATGTCTAAAAAATTTTGTCTATGAGTGTCTGCGATGGTTGTGGGCACTACACGTTACAGAAACTATCTGAGTTTCAATTGGTATAAGTTTCAGGCCCATCGCGATCCAGCACCATTAGGAAAAGGGGAGTTTTTAGATATGAATGAAAACGTGTTTATTTTAAAATCCATAATACAAATCATTAAATAGAGAAATCAACAAAACACATAGACAATGGAAAATTCCGTCTGTCGAGGTCTGTGTTTCAGATTTTGTAGTTATAAATAAATACTATAATACACATCAATGTTTTACAAAATCATAATAAATAATTAATAATTTAACATAAAATAATAATCATAATAAATATAATGAATACAATATCATAATAAAGAATATGAATACAAATAAATAAAAAGGTTGCCCCAATGACCCCCTACCTGCTAATCCACTGAGCTCTTTTCAATGTGGCCTGTTGGACATAACAGCTAAGTGCTATCCAATTGCTTCCAATTAATAGAGCAAATAATTGATCTGGTGTACAAACCTCCCTCCCGAAATATTTTTTCCTTAGTTCGCCATAATCATGGCAGGTCCCCAGGAAGTGACACGTGTCTTCTTTCTCCCCTCCATGGCATACTGGGCAGTCATATTTACTTTCGTTATCCCATGGTTTTACGTTTAAATTTAACATTTCGGTTCGACTGCGGAAGATGGTCCTGATAACTGTAATATCATAACGGTCATCGACATACGGCGAAACAGTGCCTGCTGTGCATAAGATGTATTTTTCTAGGTTTCTTTGTTTTTCTTCTTCCTCTATCCCCTGACTGACTGAGGCCAACTTCCGCCGATGGTCTACCACATTTAACAGGTCGAGTTTAATTTTGAAACAATCCTCAAACTCCAACCACTTCCGATACCAATATACTTTCTTATTAATTACTTCTTTCGCGAGGATGCGAGGTAATCGACAGTCCGGCATATCCAGAACTTTCAAAATATATTCAAAATGCATTTTTAGAGTGTGAGTTTTTAGATACTAGCAGATCCAGCCACGCGTTGCTATGGCTCAGTAGTTATATCCTAATATTTTTAAACAAATACAGTAAGACCAATATTCATTGATAAAGATGAAAACCTTTCAGCTAATCAAAATCCAACGTGATTGAGAATAGAGCATTACACCATTTAAAAGTATTTGGTAAATAATATAGGAAAGTTAAAGTTTTTATTTTTTACATCTCATACTTCAATGTAGTTTGATTAAAAAGGAGCTGGTTGTGTTTACGACTCACAGAGCTGCCAACACTATCGCCCTTTTTTTATGGATCGGTATAAACTAACTCGAAACCGCTATATTTTTCCACTAATTATAAAAAGGATGACTGAAGTAAGTTTTGATAACCTCAGCCATTGATCTATTGATTATTGGCCTAACACTACTTCAACTTGGTATTGTTAGTTTAACAACGGGTTTAATTTTGCTCAGGGTCATGCCAATCTTGGTTAACGCGTCATATATGTTCTTTTGATAGGCGTTTTTCTCAATTTCTTTGAGACCTCGATTTCCCAACCCTTCGGCTAATAAGTGTTCGGTAGGAGGGTGGTGTGTTGAAGCTTTTAATTTAGCAATATATTTGAGTGATAATAAATCTCTTCTTAAAGAGGTTTTTACATACTTAATACAATTAAGAATTTTTATTTATTCAAGTACTAATTTGTTCAAAATGTTTTGGGTTAACCTGTTTTTTTTTTAACACAAACCAAAGATTTGATGGTATCCACACACGTGAGCAGGCGATACCCATTTCCCACGTGAGTTATGCCATTGCCCAAGGGAAAAACACGGATTTTCAAAGTCCAAGTGGACATTGTTTGCCCTTGGGATTTGTTTATGGTCATGGCAAAAGCCAAATGAATAGGATATTGGTGAAGCCTTTTAAATTTTATTGAAAATTCTGTCGGTTCCAGGGGAATAGGTGGCAACAGGGCGATATCTCCTGTAAACCTCCCAGGCAATATTTTTCCTTCAATAACATTTCCTGTGATCCTTTTAATGACCAAACGTGTACCGTTGCACAATTGAGGTGGATTTAAGTTACGAAGAAGAATGATATGTGAGCCAATCTTCAACTGGAGATTGTTTGGGTGTATATCCAGGGAATTAAAAAATTCAGATGGGAAATTTACGGCTTCGTTTACATCTAGAACATTGTCAATTGATTTTGGAAGTTTATTTCATCGAAATCAACATTTTTTGCTGCAAAAATAGCACGACTACCCAGCCACTTATAGTCCAAATAATTGTTCAAAATATCAGAAAAGACACTTTATATTTCGTAGACAGTTCATTTTTCGTCTCTACAACAGTTCAGAAATTTTCTGGTAATTTGATAAATTTTGAATTTCGATGCAGCTCTATTTCACCGTTTCCAATATAGAGCAATTGTTTAAAAAATATATCTGCCGATGGATTATTTTGCAGTAGTACTCTCATATTTATGGCGGATAAATCTGAAACTTGAGGTTACCCAAATAACAATTATTCCTGTTCAGTAGAGGTGTAATAATCATTAAATGTAAAATTTAAAAAATGCCGCGATTTGTAATCCTTTCTTAATCAACAATTATTTAAAGGTAAGTAAAAAATTGTATTCTGGTGAAATTAACAACGAAATATCATTCCCAATAATAGCCTACTTTAAATTAAAGAAAGGATTAAAATCTTCGCTAACATTTCTTAAATTTTACATTTAAAGATAATTACAACTCTGCTGAACAGGAAGTAACAGCCTCTATTCGATTGGGATTAAATTTTCTCAACTTTAAATTATTGTTGATAAAGGAGGAATTACAAATCTTCACTGACATTTTTTAAATTTTACATTTTAGATCTCGGGATAAAAATGATAAAAAGGTTTGGTAAAATAAAAAAACACTGTATTTGAATAATAATAACAAAACGAATAATGAAAATAAAGAAACTTCTGTTAAATAAATCAACTGAAAATATAATATTAAAGTCTTAATTATGCAGTTCTTTAGCAAATCACAAAGTATCCCACAACACCTAATCAAAACACACTCTTTTTGTGAGGGAGATTTTACTGGTTTACCCGCAGTGTAGCCATCTTACTAATTTTTGGCAACACTGACTCCCCAAGTCAGGTTTCTATTACACCTATGACAGTAGGTGCTGTTACAACATTTATAGAGTATTATTTCAAATAATAGCCTAATTTAAATTATTAAAATGTATTTACTTTACTAAAAGTTGATATCAGGGTGGGCCACAGCAAAGTGTTTCAGCGGTTAGCTTGTAATTTAATTTAAATACAAATAAAGAAGGAAAAGGAAAAAGTACCTACACTTTTGAGAATTTATTGTAACCTTTTCTTGATGTATTTATTCTTTAATGAAAATTAACAATAAATACAAAGATTTGTATTACCATTTGTCTGCGGAAAATAATAATATAGGAACAAATAATTGCACTCACATAACGCAATACAAAATTATAATAATGATAACCTGTATTACAATAGCATGCTTATAAACAAAAACATTATGAAATCGACATATGACGCCATGTTAATAAATCGAAACACGACCTACTGTATTTGCAATAATTCGCTATATAAGAATTATTTTTATTACTAATCAAGTTAAAAACTATCCGGTCCGGTAAGTTGGCCAAAACTATATACATTGAGCCAAATTACATTAAAATCGGTTGAGTAGTTTCTGAGAAATAGAGAGACAAACATCGGGACACGAGATTTTTATATATATAAGGATAAAGCATGAGTCACGGCCGGCCGGCTCGACGGGTGCGCTACCTTAATTTGATATTTGTGGTCCTAATTTCTTGAGTTAGTTAATAAATCACTGATTACAGGGAAATGAAATGTTCTGTGTTTAATTTTTATTTATAATATTTAAATTCTGAACTTATATAAGTGAAATTCACTATGTGCATTTTAAAACGTGTTCTTTTTATTCCACTGTTGTATACACTTCAAATTATTCCCAGTGAATAAACACAACACAAAGTTTGAACAAGCTTTGCCCACTAAAAGTCATAATATTAGTAAGAAATTTCCTCCATTCCTATCATTTTGGGTGAAATCCGGATTAAACGTTCCCAAAATCAGTAATTAGAAACATCCTAAAAGTAATTAATATTACACTTATATATGTAAATATCTTCAAAATAAATATTTAATTTTATTTACGAAGGTAATTTTTATGAATAAAAAATATTTTATTCTTTTAATAGAATGGTGGATTTTTAATTATTATTTGTAAATAATAAAGAATAAACATTAAACATGTTTGCGGTTTTGTTTACATAGTCGAGAGCTCTTTTGACACAGCTACAGATGGTATTAGTGTGTTGTGCTCTTCTGGAGAAGCAGGTAGTTAGTAATAATGGGATGAACAAATAACTTATTTTGAATCGGCAGAGATGGAGTGGTGCTGTCATGCCTTGAGAATTTCGTTGCGTGTAATTAGGAAAGTTCTTATCTGTGTTCTATGTAAGTAGCTTAACTTTAATTATAATCATAACAAAAAAAAAAAAATAAATCAATCTTAAGTTGAATAAGATTTGTTTTTAAAATTAAGAACAAATAATTCTTTTGTTTCAACAAGACTAATTTTTAAATTGACCATCTGTAATTTGTTTTTATCTACAGCTGTTTTCTGAATAATTATTATTAAAAATTTTCAATAAATAATTAAGTAAGACAGTTAAGTACTGTGTAACGCTGAAGTACTTAATAATTAATTAAGTACTGTGCAACGCGAAATTTTCGAAATATAGAGCTATGTCATTATACTTATGTTTATTTACGGTTTACACAATCTTTATATATATAAAAATCTCGTGTCCCGATGTTTGTCGGAGGCAAACTCAGAAACTACTCAACCGATTTTGATGAAATTAGGCTCATTGTATGTAGATTTGTCCAACTTAAAAGATAGGATAAGTTTTAACTTGACAATCGACCCCAATATTTTTTTTTATTGAAAATTAAAGGCTTATTATATTACAATTGAGGGTGATTATTTGTAAGTTCTATAAATTTCCAACAGATGGCGGTGTACGTTGATTTATTGACACAACACTTCATTTATTTCGATATTTAGGGTGGAAAGCATCCAGTTGCCATATCTATTTTTTCCAGCTTGGACGTGGAAAATCCGTGTTTTTCCCATTGACAATTATGTGTCGCCTTTTCACGTTTGGGGAAAACATCGAATCTATTTGTTTAAGTAAAAGACAGGTTAACCAAAATCATAGCGCACATATTAGCACTACAATAAATAACGATTGTGAATTCTAATAATAAAGAAAAATGTAAATTATTCTTGTAAAAGTTATAAATTATCTCATTCATAAAATTAATTTTTTCTTTTGATAAATAGTATTGCAAGAACATATGGTATTTTCACATGGTTTGAGAACTTTTCATAACCTGTTTCAGGTAAAACCATGTGTTATATTCTGAATTTAATTAATATGTATTATGGGAAAAGATTAATTTGGTACTTATTCACTGTCTATTGTGATTGTAATAAGCCTTATTCCAACTATATTCTTTATTAGTTCCTTTTCTATTTTACAATAAAATCTTTAACACTTCTAAATTCTTTACCAAACAATTTTAAATGTGGCCAAAAGTTTTCTTTTAAATCCCGTAGGTTGTTAGATTAGCTGAAACGTGGTTATCTTTATCTGTGAATTTTGATCTCTTTGCATTAAAAAGAATAGGACATAATAATTCAACGCATTTATAGCTACTGAGCCACAGAAACGCGTGGTCGGGTCTGCTCGTAAACTATAAATATAAAAATAACAAAATATAAATATTTATAAACTGTAAATGTACTAAGTCAAGATGTTACGAATATGTATAAGATGATATCAGTAGGACGGAATGCCAATTGTAATACAACATAACATGCTGTGTTATTTGTGGTAACAGCTGAGATGATACAAATTCAAAAATGTCACATGTTTATTTTAGCTTCACATATGTTTATTTTATCATTGATGAAAATATTTATGAACTGTGGAAAATTCAATTTCCAATTTTGTGGATTTTCAGAAATAATGCATATGTGTTTATTTATTTATCTTTGGTGTTGTAAATTATACTTCGTGCTCACTAATTTTAATTTTAGGTCCGTGAAAGTTTAGTTACAATATACATAGCAATCATTATGATGTAACCATTCTTATTTTTAATAAACATCGAGTATAATAAAAGAAAAAAAGGCTTTTTAAAACACCAAATGGCAACTTTTTTTAAATATTTTACATGGCAACTTCAATCCCAAACTCGCAAGTTTCTACGAATACCTCTCTCCATTTATTCTTATGTGTTTAAGGTTCAACAGAAGAAGTTTTTGTTCGGTACCCCTACCTGCCCATGTGTGGCATACGGGGGGTTACTCTACAGGTGTAACCAACCTATCCTAACCATGGTGGGTAGGTCGATATTTATTCCGTGGGGCCTCCACAGAGAGAATTGGTGAATTTAAAACAACGAGCAACGAATAAACGAAGAAGTTATGAGTTGCTTAGCAACAACAACTTTAATTTGCATGTTTTGAACCTGGCCGTTTTTGTTACCATACCAATAATATACCGATAGATGGATCTAATAAGAATATTATAATTTATACCACCTAAATTATATCTAGAACCTGCACATTCCATTATTTTCTTAAGATGTTCACATTTTATAATTTTCATACTTTATTTATTTTTAAATTAACGATTACTTAAAAGTTACTTACTTCTTTAAAATAATCTCTTTGTGAAGGGAGCATGTGCAGTCCTCTTGAGCCCTAGGAGCCGAGTCCGATGAGACACGCTAAGTTAATCCATCAAAAAATTGTCATTTCGTCCTGTTTGCCGAAGACAATCGATTGGTCTCCGCTCGACTTGTTAAAGTTTACTTAGGGACTTTAACATTCGACCAACTTTATCTAATGCCGTCGCATAACTTACTCTGTTCCTCATTAACTCGACAGAAACTGAGTTTGACTTAGATAAGAAAGCTCTCTGTCAAGTCACCACGAGAGGCTAACGTAATTTTACTCCCTATATTTAATAACTATGATAGATACTATGTAGATTTTATGATGTACTTTTTTTTTTTTTGTAGATTCCCTTAATTTATCCTCAATTCTAAATATATTTGTCACTCCTCTTAATTGTAAAACTCGAAGAAAGGTTTATTTCAACATTGTGAGGAATACAGAATGTTTCCTTTTATGTCAAAATCATGCATTATTTATAATAGTTTAAAAATTTATTTGAATGTATAATTTTTTTGTTGCGCCTTCATCCGTGAAATATATTTCAAGTTCGCAGTGGAAACATAAAATGCCTAGGGTCTTTTGTACAATAAGCATACACTTTTCAAGAACTAGTAACAGTTACTCATTTTATTATTATTGTTATATTTTTTCTTAGAAAACATGTGTTACTTTACTAAACTCTAGGTTATGTTTACAAAACAAGATAAATGCTTGTTTATAAAAAAGAAAATAACTTTATTTAATAATGAACAAAGGAAATCATGCTGAAGGTGGCCAATATTCAAACATTGAATGCAATATTTTATGAAATAGGTCTTCCTTCTCATATCTTCTTCTCCACGCAAATTCACACAAATATGAATCCAATAATGCCCTACTTCCGCATTCGATCTTGTTCCTTCGCTTATTACACTTCCAAATTGGCCTTCTGTTGCTTCTATAATAAATTTTCATTTTATGAAGTCTAGAGCACTTTTTCTCAGAATGGATTAATCCCTTCTTCTGAAGAAACCGGATTGAAACTTTCTCATTAGATATTAACTGGCTTAACTTAAGCAAATTCATTGTTAGTGTTTTTCATGTAAATCTGATAAATGAATGCGTTTAAATACAGAATTAGGTTAGAGGTGAATCAAATGTTCCAAATAATAATAAAATGAGTAACTGTTACTAGTTCTTGAAAAGTGTATGCTTATTGTACAAAAGACCCAATGCCTAATTAAACTGTGCAAGTCTTTAAAATACTGTTTCAGAAGTTTTTTTGCATCATGAAAGCAGAGATAACAAAGAATATTCTACATAATTTTTTATATAAACTGCTTTAAAGAAACAAACTTTTTATTTGTTGGATATTGTTTTATCGGTATTTAGTTTGAAAAATATAGTTATGTATTTTTAAGATGTTCAAGTAGCAGGAGTCGGGTTCCTTACGTTGTAGTCTTGGTATATAAACGCCGACCCCCTTTCTCCTATCATTATGATAGCAGCGTTGGTATTGCCACTGACAACTATCGGCATGATGGAAGCGTCTATAACCCTGAGACCTGTGATATTGTGGACTCGGAGGTGAGGGTCCACCACGGCCGTGGGATCGCTTGAAGGGCCCATCCGGCAGGTGCCACCCGCGTGGAAGACCGTGGTCGAGTAGTTGCTGACCAAGCAGGTCCAGAAGGCCTCCGATAGGAACGGTAGGGTGTTGCACTGCGGGTACAGCGGCAGGTAGAGGGTGCTATTGTAGGCCTGGAGGGCCGGGGTCTGGGAAATGTTGTAGGCCATTTTGGTAGCGGAGACCAGCATCGGGTAGTCGGAGGCCACAGAGAAGTAGCCTGGGTCGATGAGGGGCGCCTGGAAAGGGTTCGAGCTAGCCAGAGTGATGTTGCCCACGCTCTTCGGGTGCAGAGTCAGCACCACGATGTAGAACAGCTGCAGCTCGTTGAAGTGGTTCGGAAGCGAGGTGCACATCAGCATCTCCACGTCCGGGTAGTCTATGTTCGGGTCAGCGTACGGCGAGTTCACGAAGCCTATGGTCTCTGTCGCCAGCGGGTCGGAGAGTGGACTGCTAACTTCCATGGCGTAGTCGAAGATGGCCATTCCACTCTCGTACACCCTTCTAGTTATAGTGACGCTCTGGTTCACCAAGAAAAATAGCGGCACTCCAGCATGGTCTTGTAAATTCAGTCCTACCGGTAGGTTGGCGTACACTGGAAGGTTCAGGCTTTTCAACTGTTCTTCAGGACCGACTCCAGAGAGTAATAGAAGTTGTGGAGAATTGGTGCTTCCAGCGCAAACGATTACTTCTTTCGAAGCATATACGGTATAATAGGTGCCATTTCTCAAGAACTGTACTCCGTATGCTGTTTTGTTCACTTCTCCAATCAAGATTCTCGTAACTGTCGAATAATAAGAGACGACCAAGTTGGGCCTGTTCCTAGCCGGGCGGAGGAATGCTTTGGCAGTGCTGCACCGGGTGCCGTTCCGAATGGTGGCCTCGGGTATCATAAAGCCGGTCTGGTTGGCCGCGTTGAAGTCTATGTTTCGATAGCCCATTTGTTCCCCGGCCGTGACGAAGGCGTTCGCCAGGGGGGTCAGGTAGGGCGATATACCGACGGTGAGGTAGCCTCCTACCCCGTGGTACCTCCGGTCCGCTCGATATTTTGGAGTCTCATTGTCTTCAGATAACCTTAAACAAAATAATACATCAAATGGACGAAAGATATGTCCAACTTGGTTAGGATGGGTAATGATTATTAAAATGGTTGACTAAACTTTTATATTCCATATTATAGCTACTATGGTTTCCTTATTTTATACTATTATTATTGTTAATAAAACTTCGGGACGCTTTTTGTGGTCTCAGGTATCCAGTAGCCATAGCAATTTGCTGAGGAGTGGTTGTTGGTATACTGTGTTATGCTTTCATGTCCTGGAATATAAATCTCTCGCACAGGCAGAAGAGCAGGTTTGCGACAATCCAACGAATGGCTCTGCTACGAGTAACTAGGTCATATAAGTCAGTGTCTCATGAGGCGGTGCAAGTCTTAGGAGAAACTATTCCTCTCGACCTCCTCAAATGTTGACGAAATCTGTTCACAGACATGTTTCGCTACAAAATGAAACGAGATTGCTTGACGGACCAACCACCGAACCTATGCTAGAGGAACAGTGAATACCCTAGTAGATGGAAGAAGATCCTCCAGGAGGACAAATTAGAAGAATGGAGTGGGCGGTTGGTGACGACCCCGAACGGGGCTACGCTGAGGAAGTACTACACCACCGTCGGATCGCGTCGTGATAAAACTTGGGTTCTTTCGGACATTGGTTCACAAAATTCTTACGTGGCCTGGGGGATTCAGAGCTAAACTTTCTATCCACCCCCCTTTGCCCTGTGGGCGTATCAGAAACCGCCGAGCGCATTGTCGTTATCTGCACTGCCTATGGGACAATAATAGCCAAACTGCTGGGGGAAACTGGGCTCTACATTCTGTCAGAGAGCGACCAAAGAAAACTACCCACTTTACAAAACTTTTGGGTGCGGGTGGAATGGCGTGCACTTGGGTCGAAGAGAAGGACAGATGAAGAGGACGACAGAGGATCATTGAAGTTTAACAAGAAGAAAATTTTGAAGTGAAAACTGTAAATTGATGTACTTGCAGCAGTGGTATGTTATGTAGGCACCCATATTACCTTAGACGTACGGTAGGGTGCAAGAAATAAATAATTTTAATAAGTAAATAATATAATAATAGTAAACATAAAATAATAGTATTAATACTTGAATATAGGGAATCGACTTTAAAGTTTACCTGAAATATGGCAAAACTTCGTTGTAAGACCAGCCTGGGTTTCCTCTTGCCGCCCACATGTCGTAGTCCCTCCTGTTCCCTCTAACGTACATGTTGTCCGAGAGCACGCTAGTTCCTCCTAAAACTCGACCTCGTGGCCAGTTGCAGACTCCATTTGTAACTGCGTATATTTAGGAAACAAATGTCATTCTTTTATTCTTTAATAATTGACATTAGATACAAATTAATATATGAAAATAAAACAGATAAAAGGGAACCAGATGCTTAGTGAACCATCTTTTTTGACCTATTTTCCTACCAATGATCTTCAAGTGGTATTCATGAATCCATTCCCAGTGTGGTCGATAGTAGTCAGGAAGCCAGTGAGTTTTTTTTTCTTGTATTGTTTTGTGTTGCGTTGCATGTTGTTTTAGCTAGCAACCATAACCACCACGGACTGGCTTGATTAAATTTGAAAAAGGTATGTTTTCGGATAAAAAATTAAATGTATCAGGACTACGATATAAGAAAGGCAATCATTGTTATATTTACCCCTGCAGGCATTTGGCTGAGCCACCGTTGTATAATTCCAGTCGTACTGAGTTCCATAGAGATCTCTGGTGAGGAGCGGTACGTCGGTCTGAGCAGTCTCGTCTCCTCCAGCTTCCAGCAGGAACACGGTCCAGTTCGGGTTTTCCGAAAGCCTACTGGCCACCACGCACCCTGCAAACACGTGTCTATGTGTAACTTTCAAGTCAGAGAGGTGATAGTGAATAGACATAAAGACCAACTATAAAATAAAAACCTGCAGATCCGGCTCCAACGATGATGAAGTCGTACGAAGGCTGGATCTGACTCTCCGGTACCAAGGTGACCCTTCCCCTTGGGTCGACCGTCGGGTAATTGAGGTAGGTGACCGCGGCGACGAGGAGCATGATGAAGCCCCGGGTGTGGGGGGTGAGCACTGGGGGCCCCCCTAACACGGGTGGGAACATGTGGGCGCCCTCCATCAGTCTTTTGTTAGAAGTCTGTCTGCCCCTAGCTCAGCCATCGCCAGTATTTGTGAAAGAGATAAACCTCAGGAAGGTCTCTTTATTTCCTAAAATTAGTCGACCCAGTTCCCTACTTTCTTCGCTATCTTCATGGACAAGCGATATAGGCCGATTAGCTTAAATTTAAGAGGTTTTGTAGTGGTAACTTATTTTTTTATATACACCGCTGTCCATTGCAATGAGGTATTTTTATAGAGATTTTTAAATAGGGAGCACCACGTGCTTTGAGGTTAATTATTCTTGCATGCAGAAAAATGAAATTTCTGTCCTCTGGTATCCCATAACGTCTCAGGATTAGGATTTTATGTCGGTAAAATCGGTAGTTAATGGCTGACGGTCGACATTATAACAGATACTGATCAGTCCATATCTCATGATACGAGTGCAAGGATTTTAAGATTGGATATATCTAAGGGATTTATGTTAAGATAGTAAGTATGACTAATTGTCGATAATCAGTTAAAATCGATTGTCACGATTGCATTAACCTGATGATATCCATCAATCGATTAACCATGGAGCATTTCTAATTTTTTAAAACGCGATTTAAATATGTTTAAAGTTAAAGTGTAAAGTTTAAACATTACACTGTATTAAAATTAAACAGAAAATCCTTTAGTTGTTTTCAAAATATATGAAGTGCCCTCGGTGGTGTGGACACCTATCAATTATTACCAATTCTCTATAAAAAGCGCTACCTTTAATAATCTTTTAAACTCCTTAAATGGGTGATGATGTGGGCCGAGTGGGCAAACGCTTCAGAAAATACGCGTTGCCCATGGCAACGTATGATTGAGAACTGAAAGATAGCAAGTTCAAAACCCGGGGCCATGGGAAATTTAATAATACTCGGCATCAATCCCCCACCCTCTCCCCTGGCCTGGGAAACCCCGTATAGCCTAACAGGCGACGAAGGGGTGGACCAATAAAAAAATTAAAATAAAAAACTCCATAAATGAAAAATGGATTTTATTTAAACATTTAATAGAAATTTACAACTTAAATATGCACCAATATTTTAAATTAGGTCCTTTATGGCACAAAAATTTAAAAAATGAAAAAGTGCGCCCCCCCTTCAGAAAATTTCTGGATCCGCTAATGGTACCTAGGTAAATAATCAGCACTGAGCATTACTGTTTACCAATTACTGAAAAAATTTAAGTCACACACTTAGTAAACACAAGGACCGTCTTTTAAAATGGATCTCAGTTATAATTCATAAAACTTGAATAATTCTCCCCCCCCCCCCCCCCGGGCAGTATAGGGCTTCAATGAAAGCCTTTATCCCACAAAAAAAAATCTTTCCCCTCTGTATTAATCTTCAATAAACTGCCTTCTATGAATTAAAAAAATTAACAAATTCTTGAATTATAATTGAATGCTTATGCGTGAATGTTTTGTAATTTGATTTTCTTAAGGCATTGGTACCTCACGTTTGGTTGTTAGAGATTAAAAGTATGACAAACTTAATCTAGTAAATATCTCAATGAAGATTTACAATAAATATTTATTATACTAATGCGTTAACTTATATAAAGAATTCATAACACGAGAGGATTTCTCAACAGGTAAATTTCAAATAATTACAAAAATCGATATAAATGCAATGAGTCCGTACTTGTGGCATTTACTTTTTTTAGAGGAGATTTGAAATGGCATGATTTACATTAAATAAACATTACTTCTAAAAATCTTCAGATCTTTTATGATACTTTTATTTGCATTAAAATTATTTAGATTTTTAATTTTATTTTTTGATCCCTTAATTTATGTTTTCTTTCTAAAAACAAATTACTCATTCTCGACGATTATATATTTTGAGCCTAAAAGAGGTAGGGACCAATAATTGTTGTAGAACAATAAATATTGTAAAGTAATGAACAGAATTGCAGGGAAGGCTCTTTGTCGTGATAAGGGATTTATTTATTACGTGCTAAGTATCTCAGTATCTCTTACGCAAGTTTACATCGGACTTCACAATTACAACTGTAAATATATGTTCCATTACAACAAATGAAAAAATAAATAAAAAGGCTATAATAGATATACTTTATTTTAAAATATATATAAACAAATGGCTAGAGTAGTTTACATTTAAGATTGTATATTTTAAAAATTAAATTAGTTACGTAGTAGTATGTATGATGTATATATTGACGATATTTGCTTATAATTGTATAATATATACCTATATCCGAATAAAGAAAGATACACACACGTTTACTTTATAAATTTTAATTAGAAAAGTGTTGAAGTGGATTCGTCATCCATCTATATTTTCACACATAAATATTTAAAATCTATACAAATATTTAAAAAATTAAAATGTTTAGTGATTCGAAAAAGTAATTCTTTGGAAGTAGCTTTGTGATAAAAAATATATTGGAACAATAAATTGTTTGTGATGACAAATATGATAATTTAAGTATGGTATTAATACAAAACAATGACTATTGAAAACGTTTGATAATTGAAAGTACATTGATAATTAAAGATACATTGCTAATTAACTGTAAATTCATAATTAATAACTTTAAACACAATTTAACACTTTTGATTATTAAAAGTACATTGATCATGATCAGTATTCATTTTAACATTTCTATGCTGATAAAATCTACCTGATAATAAAGAATACTTGGTATAATCAAATTCGTTTAGTACCGTTTTTGAGAGAATCATAAAAAAACGTAAAAAGTAGTATGGAATAAATTTCCCTCTCAGTTAATCAATTTGGATGAAATTTTTTCTGTCACTTCACGGGCACATACATACAGTTAGCAAAAAAAAATCTATGTATAAAATCAAATTTATACAAGGAAAAAAAGGAAAAATAACAGACTATTCTTTTAATTTTTTTAAAAATAAATTAACCCTTAATACTTGATCATTTTTAAACATTTTCAATTTCATTACAATTCTATATATCCACAGCGTAAAAACAGCAAAGTTGGTATCTACAAAATCATATGAACTTTATTAAATTCATATAGGTACATAAATACTACTATATTAGAAATGTTTTTGCAAATTAGATGCTTAAATTAACTCCGCCATTGTTTTATTTAATTATTTTTTCCTTTTTGGTGAATCTATTCCTAATTTCCTGCCCCTGACACCTTTTTAATTATACAAATGTATTAAATATTATTGGTAACCTAATTTTCTGACAGAAAAAACACACAATAATTTTGCGAATCATTCCCTTATTTAAACATTCCATCACTGTTTTATCCATAATTCATTAATCTTTCTTCAAGTAGATTAGATTACATATAAGAGATAATACGAATTTAACATATTTATTTTTCGTCAGTGATTAAGATGTGTTTTTCAAATGTACTATGCAGACTTTCGCTTTCTATTTACTTATCCTTATATGAAATTCATCAGACTCCTTAATGATTAAGCTTTATCATGTTGAATAACAGACATATGTACATTATGCGCAACTCAATATCTTGTTTTGCTATCGTGACAATTTTAATAAACTGATATCTTAGATAAAGAGTAGCGGAGAGTAGGTAGGTTTCCCAGTGTGAAGATGCCTTGAGTTTCAACATCTTTAACAGTGGTACCATCCACGCTTTTATAAATGGGATAATGACACGTTACAAACTCGGTAAATATCTGATATTATAGTACGTTTTCACTCTTAAATATACTTTTATAATATTAATTAAATAATACTATCAAAACTAAAAATTTATGACTGAATAAAAATGCAAAAAAAAAACTTACAGCATTTTTAAAGATTAAAAATTTAATCCATTAAAAATTGCGCCTAAGCTTAAACATTTAATCCCACCTAAGCTTCAACAACAAGATTTTAAATTCTTTTTAAGAAAACTAACAAGAAATATACTAAATTATACAAAGTTTTTTTTTATGAGAAATTATGCTTTTTGTACCTCTAACTCAACACTGCTGCAAAACATTTATTATTAAATAATACCAAAACTATTTAAATCTTTTAACCTCTGTTAATTCTGCGTTGTTTTATTTCCTGAGCTCTAAGATTATTTGCTTAGTATTTATCTTGAAAGATAACACCTAACTACCAAAGGTGTTATAAACTACATTATTGACTTATTATTAATTGTAATTTGGTTGTTTTGAATGGAAAAATTTTGTGACATAACTAAAATAATCAGTATAAAAAACCATAACATAGATAATTTTTGAAAAATAGGGACAAATGATCCACACATGATTGTCCTTGAACCACTAATTATAAATCTTATCTGATTAAGTTGTGATGCATCTGCTAAATTAACTTCCATTATAATTATGTATGTTTCCATTATTCTTTTAAATAAAAAGAACAAAGCAGTTTATTAATGATAGGGAACTAAAACATTGTATAGTGACCTGCAAAAATTTTCATTCCTGACTCCTTTAAAACTTTTTAAAAAAATTTAGCATGCATTTTTTACATAACCTTTTTGACTGTGATCCAGAAATTATTTCCGAAGTAAAAAACAATTTAAAAATATATTTGCTCTTTATTTTATAATTGATCGTGAAGTGGTAAAATTTATCTCATAGCAAAAGCTTTCATATAAAACAGATTCTTTGCAAATAAACATGCATTTATTGTTAATTTTGTCATTCTGACCTGTTAAAGGTCAGGCCACACATGTCCGCATCGGATCCGCACCGCAGCACTAATATAGGTTATGTTAAGAATATTTTTAATATAACTTACATATTACCTTTAGTTATGCCTAAAGTGGCCTGTGTCTGACATGTGTGGCCTGACCTTTAGGCATAACTAAAGGTAATATGTAAGTTAAATTAAAAATATTCTGAATATAACCTATATTAGTGCTGCGGTGCGGATCCGGTGCGGACATGTGTGGCCTGACCTTAATTCTTAATCCTTTCCACCATTTATATTCATCTCTTGCATTCAAAATTTCAAAAGCCTTCCTGTTTACCTTATTATAATGATTAGGGCAAAATTAAATACCTCTTAGAAAGAGAGATTAAAATTGATTTATTTTTGTAGAGTAGAGGGGCACAAATCCAGAAAACATAGTGCTGAAACCTTATTACCACTTCCTACCATTCAGTAAATAAATTAATCAATTAAAACAAAAAAGAGGAAAGATGTATTGATAAAGATCGATCTGGTCATTCTTAAATATTTTCTCAAAGAGAAGAGCGAATTGGTTTAAAAAAATTCAAAACAAAACTGTCTATAAAGGATAACACAAGAAGTTAATGAACAATCCTAAAATAAGGAGGACCTTATACATCTCTTAGAATATTGAAACAAGGTGGAATCTACGCTTAGATGGAAATAAATATAATACCCTTAGTTTCAATAAAGAATAAATAAATAAATTAATATCTCTAAAATTAAAGGAAGATAAATATTAGACTATGATAATTGCAATTCTAATTAATATAAACTAGTTTCTAACCTTCTTTTAAGACTAATAAGAAAATAAATTAACTTTTTGAGGAGGTTTAAATTCTTATTTAATACATTTTATAAGATTTTATCCTAGAAGTAAAGTGCATAATGCTTTAACAAAAGTGTACATTAAACAAAAAAAAATCCTCAAAAATTACAACTTAACATGATTTAAATTAATAGTTTTTTTATTTTCACACAGATCGATGGGGGTACGAGCAATTCAATGATGGAACATCACAATCATTGGATACAGGAGAGTACAAAGTGAAATGTACCGGCTTTCAATTCAGCCCATGGAGGTATTACACTTTACATGTTCTTTCTATTATCATGTGTGGTGTCCCTTACCTCATCCTAAGCTGGTACCCCCAGTACATGGCAAAATTCGGATATAAAAGATGTCAGTTGAAAGTTGCAGATGCTGTGATAGTTCGGGTAAATATCTTATAAGTAATTTTTTTATCTCAATTCAACAATTATAGGAAGTTTTAATATCAAACACATTAAAACGTGAAAATTTAATTTCAGAACAAAAAAGGTGTTATAAAATTTTGTAAAGTTCTCAAAGAACCTGTCGTCCATTTTGACTACCAACTTCATCGTTATGTTTGGAATGAAGAAAAACAAGCTTTTGAGTTGCTTTTAGGAGTTTCTGGCACATTAATTGAATTAATTGAAACATCAGATGGAATTTCAAATGAATTAAGAAGTATCAGGTGAGACCTAAATATAAATTTTGATTATTTACTTTCACAGAAACTTCATATTCTTAGCTGCACTTTTTTAGTTTTGCTTTGTATTGTATATTTTCAAAAACCATTTTTTAGAATTCACAAGTATTAAATATACTCTACAAATATTAATTCTGAATTTAATCAGTGTATAACACACCTAAATTAAGTGTAATATAAGATGCTTAAGTTCGATGGTTTGTTAATTTAACAAAGATGCATTAACTTACTAAGAATATCTTTGATATTTTACATTTTGTAAAACATTTTAATGATAAATATGCTTAATTTGTTCATGAAAGTTTTCATTGTTCAAATAAAATGTTGACTACAGAATATTAACTTAGAGGGGATGCAATTTTCTTATTGCATGCAATATCGCCCAACTCTCATTAAATTATTTAATTTATTAATTAATTCATCTTTTAAAGTCTGATTATTTAAAAAAAAAAATAACTAATGCTTTATATTTTTTAATGTTCAAAAGATGCAAATTTAATTCTTATAGTCATGAAAAAATATTGTTTCTAATTAAATGTTCTTTTTCAATTTAAATGAAAAATCAAATAAAATATAATTTTTTAAATTATTATTTTACAAACATTGCATAATACTACTTTGATTATTACCCTACCATTAATTATATAATTATTTTAATTTTAATTTATAATATTTTTATTTATTATGAAGTTAATAATGAATATTATTATAAATAAATAAATAGGATTATTATATAGGAACTAAATGTGAAAAATTCTTTTTTCAGGCTTAATATTTATGGAAGAAATTTAATTAATCTTCGCCTTAAATCAACATTAAAAATCTTAGTAAATGAAATACTAAACCCATTTTATGTTTTTGAAATTTTAAGTGTAATATTATGGATATTTGATGAGTACTATCAGTATGCCATATGTGTTGTAATTTTATCAGGAATATCAATAATCACATCCCTCTATCAAACCAAAAAGGTAATATTTCTATGCATTTTTATAAACACTATTTATTTATTATTTTCTTAATAATAAGGCTCAACAAGCCCAGAGGTTGAATAATAATTTCATATATCAATTATATAGTGTATATATCCCATCACCATGTCCATATATTATTTCCTCTATTGGACATGTCAATATATGAATTGGCTAGGTGTTACTTAATGCCACTTTTTCACTATTTTACCTTTAAATTTGGCACTGATTATTTTTCGATTGATTGGTTCTTTATGCAGTCTTAAATGCCCATTTATATTTTTGTGATGTTTTTATCTTTATTCATCGGCGTGGATGCTTGTCATGTGATTACCAGATGTAGATATCCAATGTACCCTGTATACACATTTTTTATTGGGTCTTTTTATGAAAAGTAATATATAGGTGGCCTAGAATGAAAACCATGTATCTTATAAAAAATAGTAAATAACTTTTTTTGCTTTTTATGCGGATAACCTGATACTCACAATGCTTGTTATAAAATATAAAAAACATAGGTACTGACTTCCACATAAATAACATTATTTTTAATAACTGGTAGGGAAGAGCGGGGTTGGTTGACATAGGGGGCAGGTTGGCCATTGGCTTATAGTTTCCGTCACACCTGCTGTGAGGGCCCCACCATTGTACCATGTGACCCGCTCGACCTCGGGAGTCTTCTCCTGAGTTTTCAATCCGATGATTCAATCAGAGAAGAGTGTGCTTCATTGATTGATTTTACAATATGTAAGTAAATTTTTATATGTTCAGTAAATTTTCTTTAAAGGAATTGCAAAACATTTGACTCCGGTTCTGTTCACCCAAACTCCTTTGAAAAACCTAACCTTTCGACTAACCAGTTTCTTGTTTGATTGTTCTCCCCTGTCCTGGCAGCCATCTTTCATATTATCTCTCCTGTGGGGTTAGTTGGCTCTCTTCAACTGGGGTTTGTTGGAGCAGTAGCAATTCACAAAAGCAAGGTAAACATAAACAAATGTGAAACTACCAATTGTCTTTAGTTCCAGGAAGGAGGATGAGAGCAATTTTTCTTATGCAGAAAGTGACGACAGTCTAAACTTCTATCTTCTTCTATTGTCATTCTATTTTCCCTTAAAACCTGGTTAAAACCGTTTCAAAATTATTATACCATTACAGTGCAGCTTTTAATAAAAATAATATGTGCCAGGCAGTACTTGAATGAGATGGCTAAACAATCCTACCTTCTAGGCCAAACTGCCCCACATAGGGGAGTTAATTGGCATACTCTGAATTGACAAATTCTTCAATTTTCTATAATCTTAGTATTAAATATTATGTGGTGAAAAAAATACTTGAAATACTCTAATACTTGGAGTTTACAGTGGTATCAGCCCATTGGGATTATATTAACAGGAACGACTCAACAATCGTGAAGTGAAAACTGTTGCCAACCAACACCGCTCTCCCCTACTCCTTTTTTTTTTTCTCTTCTCTATAGTTTCCATTTTTTGATTTATTTGATTTTCACTGTAAGCCACTTACACAACATATTAAACATTATACATATTAAAACATATTAAATTAAATTATATTCATTAAAAGTAATATTATTAAATAAAAATAAAATATAAAATGAAAAAAGGGGTCAGCTGTGGTGTTGGTTGTTAGCATAGCAACCTACAACACTAAAGGTCGCAGGTTCGTGTCCCACGATCGTCCTAGGATTTTTCAAAGGAAGTAAGAAATCCTTGGCTATGCCTTCCCTCGGATAGGACGTAAAATGGAGGTCCCAAGCCTGTACGATGTCAGGTACTAAAGATCCCTATCCTAATTATACCTGGATAGGCAAAATTTAGGACTCCCACTGTAGCATCGTCAGATTAGCCTTAGTAGCATAAAGGGCCGTTAAACAAACAAACAAAACTGAAAAAAAAAAATATTGATTCCATGGCTAGACATTCCCAAATTAGAAAAGGCCTATCAAATGAATTATTAAAAAATGTTATGACTTTTTATACTGAAACATACTTTAAGTTGCTCACAAGTTTAATTCATTTGTTTACCCATATGAGCTCAGTGAGTGATGCACCAAATTACTGAAGGTATTCTATTGGAACAGCCATCAATTTAAATTCATTAGAAAAAGAACCAATAGGCTCACACTCATTTTATATTATTATATAGAACAATAATGAATATTAGGAAGTTATCACATTTACTAGACTGTTACTTAGCTTGATTTAATCTTTCTTAATTTTAAAACCTTTAATTAATCATTCTAATAATCTCCTTACACATTTATGTATTGTATTGTAAGTAATATCATGGAATGTTATATTAAATGAATAAACTTTACTAAAAATTTCAGCAAAATCAAATGGTGAAGAATA
Organism: Aelia acuminata; assembly: GCA_911387785.2. Taxonomy (NCBI): domain Eukaryota; kingdom Metazoa; phylum Arthropoda; class Insecta; order Hemiptera; family Pentatomidae; genus Aelia; species Aelia acuminata. The sequence goes on along the minus strand of OU426982.1, from coordinate 29,594,587 downwards.
TGGTGGATACAAAAAATAAAAACTATGTAACAGTATATGATGAAATTGGAGGTAAGTTAAAACTTTAATGATCAATATAATTTTTTTTTTACAAATAACAACTGCAATTGGAAAATAAATACTGAGAAAAAAAATTAGCCTCTTTTAATTAATTGTTTTAGTTTCTAATGTTCTGGTTCAGCTGGAGGATTATTAGACAGCCATGGATATCAGTATGACAATACTTAAGCGCATTAAGATCACTTCACTGTGTTTATTTCTAATAGAGATTTCCCAAAGGAGAACATAATTTTTGATTTCTCCCAATGTATTTTCCATTTACCTAGACCATATTTGTTCCCATTTGATCTTTATTTTCTGTTTTATGAGTGAAATGTAGGGAATGCTATCAGTTACTGTTTGTTTTTTTTGCTGCTTGATCAGCTAAGTCATTTTTGGCTATTGACAGTGTCCAGGGTTTTATCTCCCCCTCAATAGTTTTTTCTTGTTCATGTTCACAACATTCAAGTTGTCCACTCAAGGAAATTTCGATATTGACTACTTGATAGCCACTTCGACTAAGGAATGAAACTTTTCTTGGTATCAAAACCAGTTTGTCACTTTTTGTTTATTCTCACTTGATATTTCTATAATTTAGTATTTATTTGCTTAAAACATGAATATTCAACATCAAGGTGAAATAAAGATAAATATGCTAATTTAATATTATTACCAATAAGTATAAATAATATATTTTCAGGATGTATGAACAATTAGATTTGGGAGAAAAAACACTAAAAAATTATATTGAAAAATTAAAAAGAAATTCTGAAAAGTTAAAAAAATATTAACATGGTTTGCTACTGTGCAGGGAGTGATGTGATAGATTCCTGTGACTTGGTGCCTGGTGATCTCATTGAAATTCCAACTGAAGGTTGTGTTATGACTTGCGATGCACTTTTACTAACTGGAACATGCATCGTAAATGAATGTGTGCTAACAGGTATGTTTTTTATATATATTTATTACCTCTAAATAATTTTAGACGTTTATCATAAGATAATATTGGAAATATAGATGTATATTTTCATCTTAATATATTGTTATATGAAATAGTTTTTTTCTGCAGGAGAAAGCACTCCAGTAACTAAAGTGCCAGCTAATTACGTTAATGAAGAATATGATCCAATTTCGTTGCATGCCAGGCATACTTTATATTGCGGAACACATGTTATTCAAACAAGGTATTATTAAACTTCTATTCACCAAAAATAATTTGTTGAATTTTAAAAATTCACAAAAGACAGGTGGGCAAGTTTGAAAAAGGAAAAAGCAGAATTAAAAAAAATATATTATAGGCTAGCAGAATGTTGGTTTTTGATATGTGTCCTATGGATTGACACAATTAAATTTTTTAAAATATCCTTATCGCTCAAATGAAGGCCATGATCACTTACTGTTTTAAGATATAATCATGGCCATCATTATAAGTATGATTTACGAAGTTCTAGTTTATTCATTTACAAAAATTCTAGATATTTTCAATATCATCATTACAATTGATATCATTCTCAGGATGATTCATATCCAGGAATTTCATGATTTCAGGAGTCCCTGTATAATACCCAAGTCCTGATGTTGACCCACATATTTATGTCAAAAAGTAGGTTGTTTAAGTAAAGAAAAAAGTTTTCGAATGAAATTCCCGTTCATAAATCGTCTTAAATAATGTTAAAGAAAACAGTTCACCATTTTCTACCTCAAAATTAATTAATTAATATCATAAAATATGAAACTGAATAAATATTACATTCAATATTTAATGAATTAAAATTAATTTAATGACATTACTGTTTACAGATATTATCATCATGATAAAGTAACTGCCTTAGTTGTGAGAACCGGTACGATGACTGCTAAGGGACAGCTTGTCCGATCAATATTGTTTCCAAAAGAATTTGGTTTCGACTTTTATCGAGATGCCATAAGATTCATTTTTATTATGTTTGGAGTAGCACTTTTTGGCACACTCTATTCGATTTATCTATTTCTAGAACGTGGTGTAAGTTTTAAGTATCATACATTTTTATTTTTGATAACAGTCAGTCCTTTATAATTGATACTACTGTTATTTGAACAGGCTGGATTAGAAATTATTTTACTGCGAAGCCTGGACATTGTAACAATCGTTGTTCCTCCGACGTTACCTGCTGCAATGACTGTTGGAACCATCTATGCTCAGCGTAGACTTAAAAAGAAAGGTATTTTTTGCACCTCACCTCCCAGGATAAATGTAGCTGGAAAAGTAAAACTAGTTTGCTTTGATAAGGTTTGTGATTATTTTTATAACTCTGAGATCATATTTCTTTTTTTCTATCTTTTACAAAATGAAATTAATAATAAAATATTTATATTTAAATTGTTTCTTAAATTAAAGTAAAGCTATTTTAGTTCTTTATATGCTCAATTTTGCAGACTGGTACTTTGACCGAAGAAGGCCTTAATGTTTGGGGTGTCCTCATGTCGAATGGCAATGGTCTTGAAGATTTGGTTGAAAATCCTGCAACTCTGCCTATAATGACACCATTCTTACATGCTATGGCCTGTTGTCATTCGCTAACCAAAATAAATGGTTTGCTTTGTGGGGATCCACTCGATCTCAGTATGTTTGACTCAACAGGATGGGTGAGTCACTAAATGATCTTTTTTTAATTTCCTTAAGTGATAACACTGTATTGCTTATCTCTATATGATATCACGTGAATATAAAAAATTTTAATTTAGAGTTTTTCTATTTATAAAAAAAAATTAATTAAAACTTTTTATGATGTGCTATATTACTTCTAAATGCTTATTATTTAAAAAATTATGTCACAGTATGATAAACATTAATTAACTTATAAAGTTTTGTATTGTTTCTCCCGAGAATGGCAGTTAGATTTATGATATGAATTAATTATTACTATGTTAATTCATGTTAAAAATTTAATGAAATTTTAATGGGACTGTACAAATGATTTGCATTGGTCTTTGATCTCTAAATGTTACTGATCGAAACAGACACTAATTAAGATACTTTTGAGCTACCTACCAACTTAATTTAATATAATTGTTTTATTATTACAGGAATTGGAAGAACCTGGTGTTGAGATAAACAGATTTGATCAACTTGCACCTACTGTGGTTAAGCCAAAGAAATGGCAATTTATAAATGTGAGCAAACATGAAATTAGACTTACTTTTTTTTTCAATGAAGGAAGGTCACTGGTAGATATAAAAATAATTTTTTTTATTTTAAAAAAACATGCTGTGGTAGTCAGTTTTTTTTCTCTGACTTTTTGTTTACACTTATAAGCACCACATGCCACTAATAATATGATATATCACTTTTGAATAACTATTGTGAAGCCATCCCTGTTTTAATATCTATATTCTTTTACGTTTTCTTTTCACATTTGTTCCATATGATTCCATGTTCTGGACTGTTTCGTTTCTAATCACTAGAAATTCACTTTTTGAACAGTTTTTGTTTAAGATTCTATTAAATATATTTTATTGTGATGCTGAGTTTTATTCAATTACTAGCTAGGGTGCCCGGCTTCGCTCCGGTAGTAGTGTGGTAGTTTTAATAACTGAAAAACTTTAAAATTAAAGGAAATATAGAACAAAATTAGCACTTTCTTGAAACTTTTAACATGGTATCAATATTAAGATTCGATATCTGCAGAGTCTGTTCAAATAAAGAACCCTATATACTTTAAAGGAGTTTGAAAATGGTGAATGAACAATTAATTTTGCTGTAACTTTGTCGAGTCATGCATCGTTTTTGATGGTTTCTGTGATTCTGAATTCTATAAGTCCATTCCAAGCAGTCAGCAGATAATAAGTTATTAGATTATGGTTGAAAAATCTATTAGTTAAAAAACTATATTTCGATTACAACTTAAGCGCCGACTACTTTGATGATCCTATCAGATCCAGAAGGATAGAAACTACCGAAGATTCATAGAAACTTTTTTTTTAAGACCTTTCTTCCAGTTCAATCTCCCTTAAGATATCCCCCCCGTAATTTGGCCGGACACTGCACCTACTATTACAAATTGAAAACCAAAATATCATGAGGGCACAATTTTTTCATAATATTTCTTTTTATCCTGAACTATGAGGGGTGATAAAATCTTATTGAAAAAATGCTGTAATTGGAGTTAGTCATTTTGTCGACTGGAATGCTCATCATACATAGTAATAAAACCATTTTTCATAATTACATATAATAAGAACACTTCAAACATTTTATTTTCGATTTATAATCAGTAAATTCAGCTCTCCTTTTTTGTTTTATGTCTGTTTTTATTCGCTCACTGTACTGCTCAAAAATGTTCATTCATATTGCATTAAATTTACTTAAGTAGATATATATTATTAAATAATTTATTTTTTGAAGAGAAAAGATTTGGCTCCGCCGGGAGTCGAACCCGGGTCTCCTGCGTTACATGCGAGGATGCTAACCACTACAGAGCTCGGCTCAAGGCAGAGCAAATCCTTCCTCTTCACTGATACCTAACGCAGGAGACCCGGGTTCGACTCCCGGCGGAGCCAAATCTTTTCTCTTCAAAAAATAAATTATTTAAAAATAATTTAAAATTGGTGGTTAGCTACAATTTAAGATTGGATTAATTAAAATAGATATATATTATATATTGATTAAATATAATGTGTTAATCAATTAACCTTCTTATGAGAAAATTAATTTTGTATGGTATTCAGTCGGTTTTCTAATTGATATGTAAAATCATTATTTTATTTTGAAAGAAAAGGTGAAACTAATTATTTTCGCTTGATTTTTTAGTAATTTAAAAAGAACAGCTGAACAAATACATAACCTTTTAATTTTACAAATTGAACGGAATGAATGAACAATAAACATCGAGTGAAACGCACCCTAGCGCTTCCTGGTAGCCTGGAGCTCGAACTAAATTTTTCATTCATAAACTCGTATCTCAATCTCAGGTAGGCTAATTACATGGTGCGAGAGGCTTAAAATTCCAGTCCTTTTCTCTTCAATTTTACACCCTTAAGAGAAAAACAGAAACCTTCTTCTCCGTTAGGGGTGTAATAGCAACACGCTGACATAATTTCCTTAATCCCACGTGGAGTCGTTTTTGAGCCTTTTCGGCACGCACATTGTACACTTTGCTTTATAATATATATTGATTTTAGGCAATACACCAACTTAATGGCCCAGGCAATCAACTGGAAAATGGAGATATGAAAATACCTCTTGAAATAGGTATCTTAAAGCAGTTTCCATTCTCGTCAAATGCTCAATGCATGTCAGTCATTACCAGAACCCTAGGATCGAGGCAAATGACACTATACACAAAAGGGGCTCCTGAAAAAATTCTTCAAATGTGTAATCCTGGCTCAAGTGAGATATGTGTTAATATCTATAAAAATCATTTTTATCAATCTGTAATGCTAGAGTATTTTAAATTAAATTAAAATATGATAATTTAAATTTAAATAGTTAATTAACATTTCTTCTGGTTATATTTTTTTACGATTTGTCTAATATATTAACTTATAGTAGCTGTGATAAAATTATAAATTCCAAAATTAAAATTTAAAAATAGAATATAATAACTCACAAGAAATATTTTATGATGAGATGCAACCAACTATTTTGAATATACAGGATGAAAACAGCTTATTTACTTCCTTCTTTTTTTTTTTGTCAGTTCCAGAAAACATTTCAATAACTTTGTCATATTATACATCTTCTGGTCATCGTGTAATTGCTATTGCTTATAAGCAACTCCCTAGAAAATTCACATGGCTGCAAGCTCAAAAAGCTGAAAGAGAAACAGTAAGTATTTTAAAAATTAATTAAATTAAAAATTAAATTTAGCATAAAAAATTAATTCATTTTTTTTTTTAATGTAAAGTTTGAATAAATTAAATTAACAACAACTAAGAAATGATAAGACTATTTCAGTTGCCATTTTCCATGATTTTGAGCAAGATCAATAATATTACTGAAATATCACAAATTCAAAATAATCAACTTTGTTACTCAGTTGGTTATAATTTTTCGTAGTACAATCTATAATTATTGGCTTTTAATTCTATGATTATTGGAACCCAAATCATTAATTTTGTTATAACTATTAAAGAAAACAAGCTTTACTATACCAAAAGATCTCTTCCAAAAAAGCCAAGGACGAGAAGAGGATCCCAACCGATTGGGAATGTACTATCATAATTCGCATTGAAAAGAAAGAGTCCCAGGCTGAATGCTCTAACTTCGCTCTATATGCTTCTCACCTCTATATATGACTGTTCTGGAAGTAAGATTAAGGCTCCTAGTTAACATTTTATTGTACAAGATCACACCGGATCACTCCACGAAGTAAGCCTAAGAAACGTTCTCCAGAAATCCTAGGACCAGGATAAAAGCATGTAGCTCCATTCCTTGACGTTAAAACAGCATTTGATGGTTCCAGAAGGAAATATGAGAGGCTCTTAGGGTGAAGAAAGTTCCAAGGAACTTAGTAGAGGAGTTGTTCGGTTGAACGGGTTGGAACCCGGTCACTTTAATACATCAGGAGGTTCAAACAAGGAAATAGTTTAAGCCCATAGCTATTTCTCATTTTTATAGATGACGTGGTGACCATACATAAAAGAACATTCCTTGGAAGAAGAAACCTTCGTCCAGTAGTGATTCAGCTTCTTCCTTATGACGACGAGGTTGTTCTTGAAACTTATTCAGTTGAAAAGTTGCAGCAAGTGGTAACTGAATGGTATGAGGACTTTGTCAAAAAGGAATGCAGTTCAATACCACCAAAAATATGGTGCTACTAGTTGGAATGGTCATGAAATTTACCTATCTAGGAACGGTCAGTCACACCCAGATCTGGGAAAGTAGATTCGGAAATATTTAATAGAATAAGCATAGCGAATGCAGTCTACTACCAGATTTTTAACTCTGTTGTAGGAAAGTGTGAGGTAGCTAACTAGGTAAAGCTCCACGTTTTTAAATCAGGTGGGGCCGGGTTCACAACAAGAGAATACGACTGGAACTTATGGTCGCTCCTTTAAAGTAGCTTCTGCAAACCCATCAGTTTAAATGGACATTGATAGACTTTAAAGACAGTAAAGACAGGGGAAGAGGCAAAGATCTCTGCCATGCCAGGAATCTGGCCAAGAGCAGAGAGAAGTGGAAATCCTGGGTTAGCACTCCTGTACACTGGGAGGCACTAAAGGGAATAGAAAAAGTAGAAGAAATCTTACTATTTCTCCTTTCTAAGCAGATAATAGTTTTAATTTTTTTTTAAAGAGGTTTGAGGTAAAAATTAAATTGATATACTGATTTAAAATTATTATGATATTGAAGGAATACTATATTGCACTTTCCATAATTTTTAGGTTGAAAATGATCTTATTTTTCTTGGATTATTGTTGATGCAAAACACATTAAAACCTCAGTCTGCACCTGTCATCAAGCAGTTACAACATGCTCGCATTAAATGCTTGATGTTAACAGGTAAATAGTCTTTCTCTTTTCCTTTTACTAATCATTCAAATATATATACATTTATGTATTTAATCATTTCGTGTGGGTTACCAATCATCATATTAATTTTAAATATTTTATTTTTGAAGAGAAAAGACTGGCCTCAGCTGTGAGTCGAACCCGGGTCTCCCATGTAACATGTGCAGTACGCTATCCACCATGCCACCAAATTCACTTCCAAACACAATAAAAATATTTAAAATTAATATAAAATTATAATGAGTGGTAACACACAGGAAATGATTAAATTAATATAAAAATATTTAATAATTGAAAAAATGTCAAGCGATCCTTTCATTGGACAAAATAGTCTACAACCCGTATGCATTTTAGATTATCATAAATTTGTAATGTCTATAATCCAAGATATAAGATTTTTAATCTTTATGCTCAAAGAATATTATTTTATGAATGCATTTTTTTTTTAGGAGATAATCTCTTAACTGCAGTCAGTGTTAGCCGGGAGTGTGGAATCCTAGCTCCAACTACACCTTTGTCACAAGTTGTCGTAACTTCAAGCACCCCATATACAGTAAAACTTCAGCCTTTGAATTCATCTTCCAATCACACTGAGGTAGTATATCCTTTTGTTATATATGAGTAATTTCTAATTTTCGTCTTATTCTTTCAACTTTGTTATATTAGGTCGATACCACCTCTGCACTTGCAGTTGATGGAGCTACTTGGAGCAAGCTTCAAGAGGTCTTTCCATCATTGCTGCCACTTGTTGCCACAAGAGGTGTTATCTTTGCAAGAATGTCACCACAGCAGAAGGCACATGTTATAGAAACATTACAGTCACTTGATTATATTGTTGCAATGGTGGGGGATGGTGCAAATGACTGTGGAGTAAGTATTTTATCTTCTGGAGGTCTCTATTTATCATTTGTTTGACGTATTCGTATAAAATAATTTACATCATTCCTTCTGATTCTTATTTTCCGTTAATGTTCATTTCCAAAAAAGAATAATGTATGTTTTTATATTGTTGTTATATACACATATTAAGTTCCTCTCCAATCTTCTTCACTTTTACCTTCTCCCTGTCCTAAGGGATTGCCTATCATTTGTTATAACTATCGTAATTGACTACATTGATTTGTCATGTTGGTCGACATGAAAAGCACAATTCTCTTAGTCCGTCTTTTTTTTTTTTCTAGTTGTAGCATTATTTTTTTTCATTAATATAATAATATTATTGTTTGTTAAATAAAATTTATTTACTTTATTTATTTAAAATGTATGGGGTATTTAAAGATTATATTGATAACATATGCGAATGGAGGAAAAAAACAATGTTGATATGTGAAAATTATTCAATAATTTCTTGGGGTGGCACACTAAACATGTTAAACTTTTCTTTGTTTTAATTCTAATAACTTTATTTATTTCATTTTATATTGATCAATTTATTAAAAATGAATTTTAGGCATTGAGAACTGCTCATATTGGCATTTCACTGTCAACAGCTGAAGCTTCAATAGCCGCACCGTTCACATCTTCAGTTGCAGATGTAACCTGTGTTCCGAAGCTAATAACGGAAGGAAGATGTTCTTTAGTAACAAGCTTTGGCATTTTCAATTACATGGAGTTGTACAGTATGATTCAGTTCAGTTCCGTCCTGATTCTTTACATAGTAAGACTTTGTTCTTATTTATTTACACGATTGTTTAAAAAAAAAAATTTCAAAGTCACATTGAGTTCCCAACTGTATACCCAATCAAAATTTAAAAAAATCTTAACAACTGAATTAATCCGATACGTAAAAATAAATTGAATAAAGTTTTTTGTGAACAATTTCAATATAATTTGGATGTGTATGAATATTTATTTTGATTTAGTGTAAAACAGTCAGTTATTCACTAATATAAACAGCATGAAATCAAATAATAGTTGGTTGCAGTTTTCATTAGAAATGTATGTTAAAAATTAACATTTTTATGTTTGAAATATCGTTACAAATATTCTTATGAATTTATTTATATTTTAGGTTGGTATTGAAATGGGAACGAACCAATTTCTTTACGTGGATCTTTTTGTGACTTCGAGCCTTGCCGTTGTGATGGGTAGAGCATGCCCTTCTGAACGTATAGTTCCACAAAGGCCTATTAGCAGCCTAATATCTTTGTCTAATATAGTCCCACTCATGTTACAAATTTTTCTATGTATATTAATGCAATTTCTGTCATTGTATATACTTCGACACGAACCTTGGTAATGTATCTAGCAATTTATCAGATTTTTTTTAGAAAATTATAAGCATGATAATGAAAAGAGATAAAGAAATATAAAATGTAGTTTTAATTAGAAGTATCCCTTTGTTTATGTTCATAAGAATAAAAAAACCAAAAGATTTCACCCTGTACAAAAATTGTTATTCAATCTTTAAAATGTTTGTATCATTTAGAAAATTAAAATTGATATTATTGTACTGAAATTTAATTCATTTGATACATAGAGCTTCAACCAAGAGTTCCTTTTAAAAAATAATATTAAACTGGACTTTCTTAAAGCCTTTGGTTTCATAGCTTTTCAATCTTTGATTTCTTATTCTGTAAAGTTGTAACTTCATATCCCTTTGTAAAAAATACCACTTTCGTATAAGTATAACATAATAAGTAAGAGTATAATATAATCCTATCATTACATGTCTCTTTTGTTTAAGTATTTTAAATTATAAAGACTTAAGATATTTTCTGGCCCTATACTTTATTTATTTTTTGTTAAATTTTTTAATTTTAGTTAAAGTTATTTATTTTATAATTATTTAAAATATATTTCTTTTTCTCATTATTGTTTCAGCAGCCCTAGGTGATTCTTAGACACATTGGTTTTTTTCTTTTATGATTTTTTTAAGCAAAAACTTGATCATTGTCTGGTTCTAAAATCCATTAAAAATTGACGAGTTATATATTGGGGGAGGAAGGTTATTACGAAAATAAAGTATAGGGCATTAAGAATTTCGATATGAATACTTTATTCACTACATAAACTTAAATACAAAAATAATATAAGTTTCTGTTGTATTTTTTATTACTTGTAGGTATGTTCCTGTACAGAGGGCAGAAGGAGACGAGGAAGTAGTAGAATGTTGGGAAAATACAGCAGTGTATATAGTGAGCTGTTATCAGTATGTTATTTTAGCTGTTACTTATTCCAAAGGAAAGCCTCATAGAGAACCTATTTACAAAAATTGTGAGTAATCTAAAAAATATTTTAAAAAATGAACTATAAGACTATATTTAAGTGGTGTAACATTGATACATACAAATTGAGGTAATTGGGAGATTTATATTTATTACTTAACATTTTGTGAGGACACTAAATAGATATATGGTATTATTGTAGTAAAATATAAATCTATCTATAGAATGAAAAAGTAATATTTTAATTATTCTTGCCGTTACAATGAACGATATTCAAAGATTGAATTTTCTTTTTTAAACTAAAACTTCCTCTTCACTTCAGAAATATTTTGCAACCTACTTTGGATACTTCATCTAATTTAATCAATATTTGGTATTTCATCACAGCTTTAGTTGATTGTCAATCATCATATTAAGTTATTATTCATAAAACCATTGATATTCAAATGTATTCATATAATATATGCTCTTTTCAGAACGAGAGTAGCCAACAAAAAACATTTTTTTTTTTTTTTCAAAAATCAATATAATAATATAATAAATGATATCTCATTTTGCATCCAAACTGCTTTGAATTTAATATTCCACCCGAAAACATAATGTCTCATTATTATCCCTGTTTATCTTTTATATAAATGAGACAGTTTACACTTCTTTTTTACGAAAATTTTCAATTTAAAAGTTTTTAAATAATGTTTCATTTTTGCACCACTTGATCTTAGCTATGTATTCGAATGCTTATTATTTCAGTTTTATCATTTTATAAAATCTAAAACAATTTTAATATGATACTACTTTTTTTTCCAGGGTTGTTCATGATTGTAGTAACAGTATTAGTAGGGTTCAATTCGATTCTCCTACTCTTTCCATGGCATCAACTAACTTTCTATTTCGAGCTGATGCCATTTTTATTTAATGAAACTTTAAGGTTCCGATTTATTCTGCTATGCCTACCAATTGTGCAGCTAGTTTTTTCTCTTATCATAGAGGTAAGGTTTCCTATTACAAACTACTTTGATAGGCATGTAGCTAATTACTATTCACCTTATCTAGATAGTTTCATTGCGTTTGTTAATTTATGACTATCTTTGTTATTGCAAAGTACCTGTTGTTATAAATTGTTAAATATTTTTTTATTTATGAAATATATATATTTTTTTAAGGAAAGGAACATATTTTTATATTTAATAAAATATAATTCCTTTTCTCCTTCCTTTTTTATTTTTTATTTTATTAGATTTTGCTTTTATTTCTTTTTCTAAACATTTTCCCTTTTAACAGAATTTTTAAAACTAATTTTACAGCATACTGTTGCAAGGTCTTTCTGGTTCAAATGGTGTTGTAGAAAAATTCTTAGGAAGAAGGCATTTAAAAACAAATATAAGACGGTGGAAACACAGATCCTAAACTCACGTTTTTGGGATCCATTAAGTTTTTAGAACTTTTAAACAGTACTAAAAAAAAAAAAAAAAAAAAAAAAATGTTAAATACCATGGTAAATGAAGTATTAAAAGTTATAACGTGTCCTATATCCCATTTTATTCAAAAGGAATGTATTAAACATGTGATAATAAATTTTATTTTGCTCTTCTAGTGCGTTCTTTACCTAAGTGAACTGTGTGCAAATTTGGTTAATAATTCTAAATTATATTAATTACATTTGTATAAATTGAATATAATGAAATTTCAGTTATCTATTTGATCAATTAAGGCTCGATATTTGTTTGTAATGATTTATTAAGAAACTTAGTTGTTGGAGGGGGTACATTTAAGATTGAGGGTTACTTCAATCTAGAGGGAAAGGTGAGCTCAGTTGTGAATGAAGAGCCACACTGAAATCAACAGTTGGTAACACTACAGGTAGGCCTCAACAATAAATAAATTAGATGATTTAAAAAATAATAAAAGATTAACTTAAGATATAACATCGATTCAAGATAAAAATATTAAATCCTTCAATTCTTTTATAACTGTTTTATTCCTTATTTTAAAGGTATTATATTACAAATCGATTTAATTGTTTTAATCATGGTTAAATTAAATTGTTTTTGTTCATACATCATAAAAATTAAGTCTAATACCAATGAACCTATAATTTTTTTTATATAACAGAAAACTTGAAGATTAGTAATTACTTAGAAATTTTAATTTCAAGAACAGACAGATAATTCATTATTGAAAATTCAGTGGGTTGAATTATTAGATTTTGTGAATATCTGAAAATCCGATTTGAAGCTTGATATGGAGTTGGTAAAAATGTTAAATATTAATTAGCTTTACTATTAATTAATAATTACTATTAATTATTTTAGAAGAAATCAATAGTATGCAGCGATAAGTCAGGAATTTAAGTAAATTAAAAATCTACTCAACTTATTAATTTGGCCTTAATCTAAATGAATATTTATGTTAATTACCATTAATTTCAAATAATATTGCTGTTATGAAGCGCCTTTTGGAATGTATTCTTGATACACTTTTTGTGAAAATTTTAATATTTAGAATTTATTTCTTACTATGATATTCTTTTGATTTGAGCTAAGGATTGACAATATTAGATTAAAAAATTTTCAGAGATATTTGGATGAACTGACATTCTGAAATAGTTTTGGGATCTTTCATTTTTAAAAGAGGTGCTGAACTGTGTTTTGGGGCCCCCTGAGTTCAAATAACCAAGTCCTGCGAAATGGTCTGTAAGTGTGAACAGACTTGCTCAAAAACTACATACCGTACGAACCTGAAATTGGGTATTTGGTATATGTAGATGCCCGTGATGTGACAGCAAAAATTTCATCAAAATTGGTCAAATGGAGGGGGTACTTTATTTCATAACTTTTTACGTTTTTTTCGATTTTCTCAAAAACGACTCTAACGATTTTCATAAAACTGGGTATTTGATCTATGTATATGCCAGCGATATGACAGCAAAAAATTCATTCTTCAAAATTTTTTCTCCCATTTTTGCGTCTTTTCGATTTTCTCAAAAATAGCTTTAACGATTTTGATAAAACTCGTCATGTTTAATGAGAATAAAGTATTCTTTAATATCAGGCAAGTTTTATTATTATTAAAATGTTCTGGGGGGGCTAAAATGGGGAAGGGGCATTTTTTGTTTGCCTATAAAGTACCTTTGTTTTTGGTTATATGGAGAAATTATCTGTCTCTCGTTTCGCCTAAAAATAAGAAATGGCGAAATATAAAAAAAATCAAGTAGACACATACAGGAGAAAGAAAGGAAATATTCCGTCGTCATAAAACACGTTTGAGGCCACGCATGCGCAGTACACCTTTAATGACAGATGATGTTTATAATTAAACATGTTCTGTCCATTTAATGGAAATTATTTGTTTCATGGTAACTATACGAAGTTTTCAACTACTACATTGAGAATTATAAAATCAGACGACTTGGAGTATTATGCTTTCCTTGCCGAATTATCACAACTAAAGCTTTCATTTAATAATAAAAAAAATAGTGTACTTTAGAGAGCTAATGCAAACAAAAATAAGTAAATGAATGTAGAAAAATATGTGGCTTTTAGAAATAGCATTTAACAAAACACGTCTATTTCTAATCAAAGTGAGTTGGTAAGTGAAAGCTGTGTGTTGGGCGCATCGCACCAGATTTTTTCATCATCCTAACAAAATCCCAATAAAACGCCTATTTAATCTACCAATGCAGAAACTAAATTAAAACAGTTGTTTACTTGAATATTTTTGTTTTCAGAGATTTATTTGTTTTTGAAAACTTAAAACGAGGAAATGGAATTAATCCATTTATATATTTTTTAAAATGACTGGATTAATACTACCTCAGGTTGTTGGGAAATAATTTGAACGATGATATTCAAGTAAAATATTTCTTAGGCATTTCTCTTCAATTTTCGACATCGAGGTTTTTATCATGGATATTTAAAAGTTGCATCTTATATTTGGTATTAAAAAAAAAATAATGTATAGATGAGATTTATTTATTATAATCTAATAGGTTAATATGTTATTAATTCGTATTTATGACTTACCTTCACAGACACATTAAGCGTGATATTGCCCTATTCAAAGAAAAAGACGATAACACTCCATTGATTGTAGTTGTAAAAAAAAATGAAAGAATTAGGCATTGATGATCGAAGAGTTTTTACGCCTTTAAACAAAACGAATAAAATAAAAATGAAAGAATTCAATGTTATGTTCGCAGCTAACAACAATTTAATAAATGGGCTTTGTCAAAGAGGATTCAATTTGTTTTTTTTTTTTTTGTTTTTTTTTTTCTATCTACATATGTATACGGCCGAATCATTTTGGAATACTTTTGTAAAATTGAGTTGTGTCCTAAGGACCATTCTTGTATGACACACAGCTTAAGTAACAAATGTAAAAAGGCCTGTAATCATGATGAGAAGTTTTTTTTTTTTTTATCTCATCTTTTTTATTCTAAGTATCTCATGATTCAAATAATAAGGGAAATCATTAGTTCTGGGAAAAATAAGAAATAATAAATAAAAAAGTAATTAATTAGAAAATGAAACATAAATTATTATTTTTTTCTTAATGAACTCGTAAATGTTATAATGTAGTGATGATGAATTTCCAGTTTAAGAAACTTCATTATCTTAACCCAAGCATTTGTCGCCCACTTATTTCTATTTTTCGCTTTGGAACATTCACGCCTATGTATTGTGTCGAAAGTGTCTTTTAAATTTTCGAAAAACAAAAACTAAAAATGGCTTTGAAACTTTATTATATAAAGTAAGTATTCAATTACATTGAATATCGACTGGTAAATACATAGATAAGATAAAGTTTCTTTTATTAGTTTAGGTCAAGGCGTTCAATTGGCAAATCACAAGACGTGTTTACATGTAGCAAGCATGGTGGTGGCATTTTTGTGAAAGAACAGTGGTTTTCATTTAATTATTCTAGTCAACAAACTAACTCCCAATTTTTTTGACATTATTTGGAGACTTCATTTATTCAGTCAAGTTTTTAATTACCTAATTTAAGTTTTAATTCCTAAACTTTTAGGATTAGTTGAATTAAATCGGTCAAACATAATTAGCTAATTCTTATTTATTATTAATGGAAGAACCAGAAATCAGAAAAATCATAGGTATACGATAAAAAAAAAATCATGATATTTATAAAAAGTAAACTAATATCGGAAATTGTACGAAATACACCAATCTATTTTTCGTTTCTACTAACGTACAGAATTTTTACTTTTTCAGGTTTCTATTCTTTTCATTCAGAGAATCGTCAAAATCAATGTTGAAAATAAATAAATAAAAAACCATCCGAATTCAAAGCCGTCCATTTCTTAAAGAACGATTTTCGTATTCTTTCCCTTAAATCGATTAAATATTTTTCATCAGTTGTACGAAAGAAGTAGGTAAACGTCGATAAGCGTTTTTAGTTGTCGTGAACTTTATTAATACAATCTTTTTATATTTCTGTATAACGAAATTTCACACATAAAATGAACAGAAAAAAATATAAATTTTAAATTATAAATAAAAAACTGATATCATTGTTGGAAATCAAAAGTGGTCACAGGTTTGTTCTTTGGCAAGAAATGAAATTTATGCCACTCTTGCTTTAATGAACTTTCATGTCATATATTGAATTAGCAAATGTATTGAAACTTAGTTTTTTCCCCTCCAAGATGAGGAAGGATGAACGTATTTAACATTTAAAAAAACAACAACAGTATTGACATTAACATAAATTCTGTTAGCACACAAAATGAGATTACTTGCGTTCATTATTGATTATAGAGTTGTTTCTTAAGCTGGGTAGATTTTGTAACATGCAACTGGTGGAAACTGAATTGTGCAAAAACTAGTAATATCCCTATCGCAAGAATCCTCTCCTATTATACTTCATTTTGATATTTATCAGATTCTACCCTGTTAAGAGTAGCAGTTGCGTCAATGACTATTATTCTATTGCAGTATTGCACTTTTACAGGTTCATTCAGTGCATTAGGTCAATGGCAGGCTAGTCATTAGGGCCGAATTAGTTTACCTGACAAGGCAATTTTAAAAAACAATATATATATATATAGCATTTCCAAGTCAAATAGAACCTTTTCAATTTCAAATTCAATCATTTCTTCATGTTTGCCCGGTCTAACCCTTTACCTAAGCATATTATATCATCACCAGGTATCCATTAAGTAAATATTTATTTTAAAGTTCGAGTGAGAGAAGGTTGGCTGGTTGGTTGGTTTGTTTTAAAGGCGTAAAACCGCAGTTCGGTCATCAACGCCTGTAGGGAAAGGTGTCAATTGTTCTGAAGTTTATGAAAATCAAATTTTCTCTATCATTTTCACTTCATTTCGACTTTTAAAGAAGTTTCGTAGAGTATTCTCTTCGTCTGCTAGGGCTGCTTTCACGCCTGTTGACTCACCGTTCAGAGTACTGCTCTATAAGCTGGGCATTCTTCAATCATCTGCTTTAGGGTATCAGTTTCCTTCGCTGCCTTGCTCGCAAGCTCGTTCCCGATGATCCCAATATGCTCGGGCACCCGTAAAAAGTGAACATTTTTCCAATTCATCTCATCATTGATACGTACTCTTGGACTCTTGTTATGACAGGGTTTTCAGGGGAGGGGGAGGGGGAGGCGCCATAATATTGAAAATAATAGCGTTTTCGGATTTCTTTCACACGGGGGTTTAGTACTATGATATTGAGAACCAAGTTTCTGAAAAAAATATTCATCTTGTATTGCAGTGGATGGGGGTTGAGCTCACTATGAAAATGTTAGATTTTCCGATTTCTTTCACAAGGGGGTGCAATATTATGTTATCGAGGATGGCGATTTCGAAAAAAATACTCAATTTTTAATGTAGTGGAATGGTGGGGGGGGGGGAGGAAAAAGTTAGATTTTCGGATTTCTTTCACGCCCCCCCTCACCCCTCTTCTAAAAAACAAATTGGATATTTTTTCAAAATCACCGTCCACCTACGATAGCAGAATATTGGAAATCCCTGGGAAAGAAATCCGAAAATCTAAGATTCCCCCCCCCCCTCACCTGCTACTAAAATACAATCAATATCAATATTTTTTCCAAAAACAACATCCCCCCATAACACATTACTGGACCCCCCCCCTGTGAAAGAAATCGAAAATGTTACCTTTTTCAATATTATAGTGTCGCCCCTCAGTCGAACTTTAAAATAAATATTAATCTTAATGGATAAATTGTCATTATATAATATGCTTAAGGAGTTAGACCGGGTGAACATTAAGAAGTGGTAGAATTTGACTTGAAAAAGGTTGAAATTAAAATGGAAAAGGTTGAATTTACTTGAAAAAGGTTGAATTTGACCTGGAAAAGCTATATATTTTGTATTCTTCTCAACTGTGTAGTTATGTTTTCTTTATCTTAAAAATTGCTTGGAAAATGGTTTCAAGTCATATACACGCACTTGCCCCACCTAATTGGGAGAAGTACATCAATCTCTTCTAAAAAGCTTTGCAGATAATTGATTATTCATTGGAGTAAGAGCGGAAGGTAAGAACTCCAACTTTGCTCCTTGAATGACAGAAAATGAGTTTGCACAGACGACGAACTTAGATAATAACACAAAACCTAAATTAACAATATGACTTGAAGCCTCCCAGCAAGGTTACATCTTTCAAAGGGGTGCTTTAGTAGAATAAAGTTAGAAGGTATGAATTTCGCACTTGATAGAACAGAAGTCAAATGATGCAATAAAAGCTCGTAATAAGAAATAACTGGCTTACCACTTTAGGCATTAGTGCACTTACCACACTTTACCTCAATAGAGGTATTTTACCTATCATGTAATTTTACTATCAAATAATTCGAGATATAAGTAATTAATGATAGATCTTTCTCTATCCGGCAGGGTTCGGAAATTTCTTCAATTTATCCAATCTTGGCGGGAGTACCCCAAGGCTCAATACTAGCACCTTTACTCTACATCACCTACACGCACGACATACCTATTAACAATGAGACATTGACTGCAACTTACGCTGATGATACAGCAATCATCACGAAACATGAGGACGCAACACAGGCTTCTTTGACATTACAACATCACTTACACAAGTTAAACGATTGGTTTCAACTATGGAAAATTAGACTCAATCATGACAAATCAAAACACATTACATTCACGCTTTGAAAACATACCTGTCCCCCAGTTTATATTGACAATAACCAAATTCCACAGACGGACAAGGATGACATGGGGCCCACATGTTAAAATGAAAAAAAGGACTCTTAACAAAAGACTTAAGCTTCTCTACCCACTACTTTCTAAATCATCAAAACTGAAACTGAAACAAAAACTAAATACGTACTCTTACTTACTCAAACCCATATGGACATATTCCTCACAGATTTTCAGCATTGCTAAAAAGATTCACAAAAACTGCAAACGTTTCAATCAAAATTGTTACAACTCATTAGAAAAGCACCTTGGTACGTGTCTAACAAAACATTACATACAGACCTCCATGTAGTAACAGTCGACCAGCACATAACGACGCTATACAAACGATTTTTTACTAATTTAAACGGACATCCAAATACTTTAATCAGTAATATGGCAGACATAAGCATGGGTTCGAGAAGACTAAAAAGGCGCTGGATGAGAGATCTGCTCTCTTAGACAACCGATTGACTCAAGCCAGGAAGGGGGTACTGCTGGGTGCTTTCCCTCCTCATGCCTGACATGTCATTATAATTTATTACCACCATCTCATTCGCTGATTGTCAGCACCTTGCTGACAGGTGCGGATTAATAATTAGAGTAAAAAAAAAAAGTGTATGAATAGTGAAATATTACTAAGAGAATATAAAAAAAATAATTTTAAATATTTATAGCTATCAGAAAATAGGAAGAATAATCATAAAATTTAGCCCACGTTCTGCCATGGATTTAACTAGGATCATCTTGAAAGAGTTAATGATAATTTGTGTAATAAATAATGAAGAATTAACAAATCCTACACCAAGGTTTGATGGCGACCCCACTAATTGCTGGTTACATAGTTCCACCCATCGATCGTAATTCAAACCTATCTCCACTAGATCGTCCTTTAAGGTGCCTTTACACTGTGCGAACCTCTCCCTCATAATCCAGGTAACAAGGTAATCCCCCAAACCTTGCCGTATCGGCGTACCACGAACAGCTATTCTCATTAAAAAGTGAAGTCGAGCGAACAATGATGTCTGACCGACCCTACGCACTTTAATACAATATTTTTCATTACAAAGACGGCTGACTTGGAGCTAGTGGCTGTTCTGACTTTTGCTCTATCTTATTATTGGTATAAACAATGTCAGAAAAATGCTACATGAAGTTATAGAATCTTATGTTAACTAACACAAAAGTGGCACGAGCGCCATCACCGAACACTTAGACGAACGGATAAAGTAAGTGTTCGCGTTAGAATCTTATTTAGATTTGTCTAACAGTGTTCGAGGATGAAGTTCGTACAGTGAAAGACACCTTTACGGAAGTCATCCCACCTTCATCGTGGCCTACTCTTCAAGATTTTCCAAGTCGACTCAGCGCTTGTTACCATGATTATTTGGGAATGGTTATGTTTCGTTTGTTTCGGTTGCGAAGAAATCCAGAAATCGTTAATAAACAAAACAAAGCCTAAAACATCTAAATCAGATTCCTATCCCTATGAACTTATTAAATTCTTAAAAATTAACTCCAATAATGTTTTTTTCAGAATTGAGGAGGTATGGTCGATCTCCAAAATTCCCCCATTGACCTCCCCTGCGTCAGTATATGGGCGGATCCAGCCGATCGTAAAGGGGTGGCTGCAGTCCTAAAGGGGGGGGGCTGCAACCCCACAGCCCTTCATTTGGATCTGCCAATCAGCTTTTTTACCTTTATGTTCCTTTCCCACAACTAAAATTCTACTTGTTCTGCATATTATTTGTTCTTTAACTTGCTTCCTTACTTAAAGGAAAGTCAAATTCTATCTTTTAATGACGAAAAATTTTCCAAAGGGAGGGGCTGCAGCCCCCTCAGCCCCCCCTGGATCCGCCAATGGTTGCCAGTACACGTTATCGCACACATTACACGTTATTCTTCAAGAATCCTCTAGTGCAGTCTTTCCCATCTTGCGCGTCGATGTAAAAAATTCCCTTAACAAAATATAAAATTTATATTATAAAACTTATGTTATAAACTTTATAAAATGTGTATAGAACAACAAGCGCACCCTTCCCATTAAGTATTTTAATTTCCATACAAATACGTGGTTTTTTTAATTTGAAAGAAGTATGTGATTAAGTAATTTATTTTTAAACGTAATAATAATAAAAATATTATTTTTAAACAAAAGAAACCACATCAAATGTGCAGTTTAACTGCATGTCGTAGGTGCATTGAATTACAACCGAAACCTTACAACTGAAATATATTTTATACTAGCTGGGGTGCCCGGCTTCGCTCCGGTAGTTGTGTGGCAGTTTTAATTACAGAAAAACTTTAAAATTAAAGAAAATATAGAACAAAATTAGCACTTTCTTGAAAATTTTAACATTATATCAATATTAAGATTCAAGATCTGCAGTGTCCACCCAAATAAGGAATCCTGTATAATTTACAGGGGGTTAAAAATGGTAAATGAACAATTAATTTTGCTGCAACTTTGTCGAGTTATGCATCGTTTTTGATGGTTTCTGTGATTCTGAATCCTATAAGCCCATTCCAAGTAGTCAGCAGATAATAAGTTATTAGATTATAGTTGAAAAATCTGGTATCTCAGTTAAAAAAATTATATTTCGAGTAAAACTTAAGCTCCTACTACTATGATGGTCCTAATTGATTTAGAAGTATAGAAACTACCGAAGATTCATAGAAATGTTTTTTAAGACCTTGCTTCCATTTCAACCTCCCTAAAATTCAATCCCCCCGTATACGTTCTGCATACCTCGAATCTTACTATTACAAAGTGAAAACCAAAATTTCATGGAGGCGAATTTTTTCATCATATTTCTTTTTATCTTGAACTATGAGGGATGATAAAATCTTGAATGCTATTATTGGAGTTAGTCGTTTTGGCAACTGGAATGCTCATCATACATAGTAATCAAACCAACTTCTTTTTCATAAATACAATAAGAACACTTCAAACTTTTTATTTTCGATTTATATTCAGTCAATTCATCTCTTTTTTTATGTCTGATTTTATTCGCTCACGGTACTACTAAGATATCTTCACTCATATTGCATTAAATTTACTAAAGTATATATTATATATAGATTGAATGTAATGTGCTGATCATTTATTAGCCTTCTTATGAGAAAACTAATTCTTTAAGGAATCCAGTTGGTTTTCTAATTGATTGCAGTGATGTAAAATCATTATTTTATTTTGAAAGCAAAGGATTAATTATTTTCGCTTGATTTTTTAGTAATTTAAAATGAACAGCTGAACAAATATATAACCTCTACAATTTGAACTGGATGAATGAACAATAAACGTTGAGTAAAACGAACCCTAGCGCTTCCTGGTAGTCTGGAGCTCGAACTAAATTTTTCATTCATAAACTCGTATCTCATTCTCAGAGACGCTAATTAAATGGTGCGAGAGGCATAAAATTCCAGTCTTTTTCTCTTCAATTTTACACTCTTAAGAGAAAAACGGAAACCTTCTTCTCCGTTAGGAGTCATATGGCTAAACAAAGACATAACTTCCATAATCCTACGTGGAGTCGTTTTTGAGCCTTTTCGGCACGCACATTGTACACTTTGCTTTATAATATATATTGATTATTGCAAAAAATGATTATTCACCATTTTTTTTTTTTTACCATTATTCGAAAAATTATTGTTATGATTTTTAATTATTTATTAAATAAAATTGCAAACCTAAGAGGTATAGATATATCAATGCATATCTGAATTCGAAAAGCTATTAGTAACGTAAGTTTTTTTTTTATATATATGTACTATATATAAAGGGCGCCGGAACCCAAAAATGTTTGTAAACCCCTGGTCTAGCGTGAGGTAGCCGAAGTCCATTCATTTCTACTACAGTCCAGTTGAAGGAATCAAGTGGCAATGACCTCAATCAGTTTCGTAACTAGGCGACATTGAGAACCTTGTTTAAGACCAGTTTCTATCTACACGTCTTTAGCGATCTTTGTTGTTTTAATATCTGTTCTTATTTTTACATTTAGAATAGTTTATTTTTTCGCTAAAAGAAAAATTAATGAATGATTTAGTATTGTTATTGAAATCTGATCCCCCCCATCCATTCGCCACTAGGTATTAAATAATTTTAGTTTAATTACTGCGCCAAAAAAGGTAATCTCGGCCTAGGTACGTATTTTCTGTCCAACGAGTATTCCTGAGCGGGTAGACCTTATTAGGTCCCCCCTTATTTTGGGGGGATTTGTTAAGAAGTATTTATGTTGCCAATTAAGCACATCTTTTTTAATAAGAAGCCACAAAGCAACCCACAATTTGTAACAAACCTCAAATAAACCCCTTCAACTTTTCATAAAGTTACAAAAGTCCTTGTGCATTAATATCTTTAGCTTTGTTTCAGATTACAAATTTTAAACATACTTGAATACTTAGTCCCTCATAGATGCTATTAATGTAAAGCTTAAGGTTTCTTTTATATAAAGTACTGGATTATGGTAATGTTGAGATGAAGTCCCATTTAGGTTAAAATAAACCTATTTGAAGTGGATGTTCAAACTTCGAGGGGAATCATTAAATCTTAGTTCTGCATCAGATGGATTAGTCTCCCAGTACGTGCCTCCTATATAATCTTTTTCAGAAGGAAGATTTTCACCTTTTTTTATCTCATTCCTCTGCTCTCAACAAACCTACAGTTTTTCAATGTTAACCCTCTCAATGGTTTTGGAATTATTTCAATTCTTAATGGATCTCAAAATGATCGTCACCGATTAATTCATTTCATCCGCCAAGCTTGATAGTTCCAACCTAATTGCATTTTATCGGATGCCAACTAAATATAATCATTACTTAGGAGTAACAGTAGCTATCTTGAATTGTTTATTCGTCAGAAAGAAGAAAAAGTTAAAATGTGCTCATGATACATTATATTACTGTTTTATTATTGTAATTTATTTTAATCCCTTTAATTGCTATTTACAAAAATGTGAACAATCCGGTAGACGGTTTATAATGCCGTATATTGTTTAAGCATGTATTAATTAGCCTGTTCTGTTTGTTACTATTATAAAAACCTTTTTTAACGTTTACAATTTAATTTTATGTTTCTTTGGAATAAACCATTAATGAGTAAAAACATCATTGAATATGGTAAACCGTACAGTTATTGGCACCCTTAAGACTACATTTCTGTGGTTAAATAAAAAAAAAAACTTTTTAGAAATGGATCAAATAGAAACTTCCTATAGCTCCTCTTTACCTATCCTCATAAAGACTCGAGAGGTTTTTTTGGGTCAAAAGTTCAATAGTTTTGCAATATGGCAATATTTATTGTTAAAAGTGCCAAATCTAGTTATTGGCACCCTGTGGATTTAATTGTGAAATCTTCCCTATGGTTAGTTTGTTAAAGTCTTACTTCGTAGATGACTTAGAGGACCCTTCAAACATTAGACTCAAGTATATCTTGTAATAAAATTAGGACTTGTTTACCTATTTCTTTAAGTTAAAGTTGGGGTGCCAATGACTGTATGGTTTACCCTTCTACGCTTTATATTAAAGGCCATTGTTTTTAACTAATTTCACCTTTCTACCAGTAATTTATCCCCATCTTGAATCCGGTACCGCTCCTATGGTTGTTTTTAAAGAACATAAAAAATAAAAACATAAAGAATTTTTATGTTCTCGTGATTATTAATGATCCGATCTTTGTAAAATAAAGAATCAACAAACTTATGAAGCAATATCTGGGCTATAAGCCCAGGATGAGGCAAAATGTTTATTCCATGGTCAAACGAGAACGATGTTGCAAAATGCCCCGGTTCCTCTGTTGACCAAAGCGGAGTGCTTTGCATCTGCATAAACATGGTCTAGCATTTCACAGTAAAAGTATTAGTCCACTGCTAGACAAAAAAGAACAAGCTTCAAGTTCCACTAAACATAAAGCATTAGTTTATTCCTAAAACAATCTCAGTAAACATACGGTTGTAATGCTTCACCTGACCGTGCCAATACTTATGTTTGATACTTTTTTTTAAAAGCATAATTGAGACTTTTATAGGTTTTTAAGATGGCGAGCCTCTCCGCTGTGGCACTAGAAGCTCCTAAGAGAGTAGTTCCATTCCTCATCATCTACAACCGACGCGTCGCGTGAAAATGTGCGTTTCAACATTATTCGAATGTTGAAACGGCTGATACAGAGTGCGGCAATATACGATGGATAATTGGCTCTCCTTCTAAGGTACAAATTTCTTTGCGCTTAAATCTTTTTTCCATGAATTTCTCAATAGACCGCAAATCACGATTTTTTCTTCTGAAATTGAACGTACATTTTAAAAATATAAAAGACTTCATAAATCCATCTGAAGCCAAAATGAATTAAACAATGTATCCGACTAATATTGATAGTAATTTTTAGATAGACAAATTGGTTAATGAATGTTAAAACAAATGTTAGGGACATATTTAATCACGAGATGAATACGTTTCTGCTTATCAATTTCAATATTAGTTTGTTACCTGTTCTTAAACAAATTATCTCATTCTTCAAGTATTTATATTGACAAGCATCTATACTTTACGTCTAATAATATCAAGTTTCTTTTCTTTAAGTTACTTTACTTAAGTATCGTATCGAAAGAAATAACACATCGATTTCTACTAAAGTAGGTTCGTAAGTGAAAGTTGTGTTGCGCGAATCGCACCAGATCTTTTTTTTTTTTTCAGTTTTAGTCAAAAAATGAACATTGGTAGAACTCATCATCACTTCATATGAGCATGGCCGTAACATTAGTGTGATGCAATTTAACCCATCGCGGTACGGTGATGTACGGTAATCGACATTCAACGGCACGCATTGAGGTCATGCTACAAAGTTACGATACTCAAGCCGGTTACTAGCTTTGAACTTCAACCAAAAATTTGCGAATCATTTAAGCATGGTAAATGAGGATTTTAAACTGGCTTTCGCGGTATAAATTTCACGTTAACTTATCACTCAGTTGTGGTTTTGTTAAAATAACTCATTAACTAAAAATGTTTACTTGATCACAACTTTTTTTATTATATTTTGTTCTTACTCAAATAGATTTATAATAGGTTTATAGCTGATATGACGATATAACATGCCTTGAGTTTGGTAATGGTCAGAAAAAAAAAATGGTTCAAGAAGGGATTTGCATACTAAAAGATTAAGAAACCTCGATTTTGAAGGTATTAAAATTGAAATAAAATACCTTCATTTTGCTTAGAAAACAATGGAAGCAATCTCTCAGTGATTCAGCTGCATAAAGGCGCATAACACCAAAATTAAATAAAAACAAAAACAAAAATTATTTCACATGGTTTGAAATTATCTACTCGAAAACCACTGAGAAGTTAGTTCCTTATATTTTCTATAAACATTGGGATATTCCTATTTCTTTGAAAATGATCAAACGGATATTTATTCAAATTCCCTCGAAGAAAAAAAAAAATAATAAAAAACATTAGTTGAATAATAACACCAATTAGGTAAATTTAGAGAAAGATAAATCCTTAAGAGACTGAAACAAAATTATATTTGTCAAAGATTTGTTTTACGGACACGCTATACGTCAAAAAATGAAATCAAGTGAGATTTTAACTTTTTTACTAATTGAAATGTTAATTATTTTTGTATTTGGGAAAGTGTAGAGTTTTTTAAAAATTGATCTCGATACGATTAATAAAAAAAAAACTGTGAAGTGTAAAAAAAAATAGCCATGCCCAATATTGTTAGCATTAAAAAAGAAAAAAAAACATCATTCATGTTTTAATTTAGAATTTTTTCTTAAAATCCTTTTCATCATTCAGCTCTGGATTGAAAAGTGATATTTGTTCTTCACTTGGATTTATCGTTTACTTTGAGGTGAAACATAATTGAAATATCTGCGGGAGAATTCGAAGCATTCCGACTTCAAGAATTGATACCGGTACGGCTCTGTACCTTCATTCATGCATTTTATTTCAGTAGTTTTCATTCATGCATTTGAGTTCAGTTGTTCACATTCACAAGTGAACTACTTTCCTAAAAACTTTATGGCTTTCAATGAGGTGGAAGGTTGAATTTCTCCAATCTTTACAAGAACAAATGGGACGCTTCCGCGGAAGATGGCATGAGGTATGGAGATGAAAATAAGGATAATAGAAATTTCAAAACTTTTCAGGTAGCATAAAAATATTTGGGATGATAAATTGGCTCATCAAATTTTAAACTAATTCAAAAAACATATTAGTAAAATATCTACTAGTTTTTCCTAATAACTATACATTAATTTTATTCTTTATAAATTGGGTCTGCAAGTGAAATCTAATACGAAATTGAGTA
Organism: Aelia acuminata; assembly: GCA_911387785.2. NCBI lineage: Eukaryota > Metazoa > Arthropoda > Insecta > Hemiptera > Pentatomidae > Aelia > Aelia acuminata. Next base: position 29,567,396 of record OU426982.1, on the reverse strand, counting down.
AAAAAGGCACCAATAAACTAGGAAAAATCTCATAACTGTTTCCATTCTTTTGGAATTTATCATTCAGTAAACCATCAGTCCTCTACAGGTGGACTAATTACACATTGCGAGAGTGAGAAATATCCAGCTCTTATATCTTTTATGCCATGGATAAAAACGGAAACCTTTTTCATGGATAGGGAATATAAGGCTACAAAACCATATAATTGTTTTGATCTTACCTCTGCTCGTTTTGAGTAGTAGTGTTACGTACATTGTACACTTTGGTTTAGAATATAGATCGAAAAATTGTTTTCCATTATTTTTGTGTGCTTGTGGAAGATTTTGAAAGGATATTCTCTAAGAAGATTGTGGATAAGAACCTTCAAAAAAAAAGAAAAAAAAAAGAGATGTAATTAATTAATGCAATATAATTTTTCTTTAAAACAGTTTCTAAAATTGCCGTAGTTATGCTATATCACTGGTTTTTGGTCAACGGGGTTAACTCATGAAATGTGAAGATTAAACAACGATTTACCAAGCTTTATAATAGGTGAAATAAATATTGCAGTTTGAAAAATAATTTTATTTTCGAAAGCCAACGTTTCGATCCAACTTGTGGATCTTCATCAGGGCTTCTGAGTCAAGGGTCAACAAAACTGTTGTCATGGACCGCGCAGATTACAATGACAAAATTAACACTCTTCTCTCTTACGCGAACACTTATCGCCTCGCGAAACGTGATCCCACACCTTCTCTCACTACAATATTCAACCAACACCTCAAACATCTCCTTGATACTAAAAAAATAAATACCCCTCCCTACATACAGATACCTTATCTCCTATAATTCTACTGCTCCTCGTTGTTACGGTCTTCCAAAAATCCATAAACCCGGTAATCCCATCCGTCCCATCATTTCTAATATTAATTCTCCCTCCACTAAGCTCAGCAAATTCCTTCTCCCTCCATTACAATCCCTTAGCCATAGCAATCCATACGACGTAAAAAATTCCTTCCATCTTTTAGAACTATTCCCGATAATTTTGTCTTAGCCTCTTTCGACACCTCTTCACTAACATCACGACTGATCATGCCCTCCAAATCGTTGAAGAAATATGTAACCTTTTAAAAACCCATAGTAAACTCAATAAATCAGCCACATTGACTCCCTTGCATTATGCTGTAATTCCGGATATTTTTGTTTTCAAAATCAATATTTTCTCCAAACTTCTGGCCTTGCGATGGATGTAGCTGTCTAGCTCCCGACCTCTCCGGTATTGTTCTCAACGACCTACCATTAAATTCTGTGTTACCTAAATTCCCCAATGATATTTTTTTCATTGAAAAATATGTAGACGACCTCCTATTTATTCTCAATCCCAACTTTATTACTATATTCTCGCCGCCTTTAACTCCTACCATCCACGTCTCCGTTTCACTATTGAATTGGAAACCAATTGTACCCTTCCATTAGCTTCTTGTATCTACCTTGACTCAGAAGCCCTGATGAAGATCCACAAGTTGGATCGAAACGTTGGATTTCGGAAATAAATTTTTTTTTCAAACTGCAAATCCTGACCATCATTTCACCTATCGTAAAGATTAATGTTGAAAGATTAGTAATGAAACTATATTCTTTCAACAGAGACTGTAATAAAGTATGAATAACGAATAAATTATAGTCAATTATGAATTTTAAGAAGACAAGACAAAAAAATTGTTTATGACTTAACCCCTTTTGCCCAAACATGAATGATATATTACAGACGAATCAACGTTAGTTTTTCTATCACACTTAAAATCATTTATTTTTTCAAGACGACACTTTTTCGGATTGTTGATTGTGAGCTATGCAGTGGATGGCGTTTCTAATAAATATATTTCTAAACATGAATATCCATAATACGACACTAAATTGGTATTTTACTGGGCATTTTAGATTGTTGTCATCAAAATAGAAAACTAAAGCCATCTCTTTAGTTTTTAATTCTACTTCTTGAATTATATGATTTATAAAGATGAAATAATTCTTCTCTTTTTTTCATTGCAGGGCAACAATGCTAGCCGTTATACTCATCGTGTTGGCCGCTTATGCCTTCTACCAATATTCAGTGTGGACCTTCGACTACTGGAAGAAGAGGAAAGTACCTCATCCTCCTCCTGTTCCGTTGTTCGGCAACATCAAGGAGGTGGTACTGTTGAAGCAGTACCCTGGCCACTGCCATCAGCAAATATACAAGTATATAAAATTCATAAACTTCCTTAACATATAACTATAGTTTGAGGAATAAGGTCAACTTGTTCATATTATGAAGTCCTCCGAATTTCCATGAAAATAAATTTAAATAAACTAATTAGGAACAAAAACATAAATAATGAATCGGAAACAGTGAACTAAATCAAGTCCAATCATATAAATTTACTTCTGAAAACCTTTATTACAATTACACATAACATTCATACTCCGACGGGATACATGCCCCCTAGTTTATATCGGCGACCACCAAATTCCTCAAACAGACAAAAAATCTTGGACTAATATTTGACCGAAGAATAAATTGGGGCCCTCAAGACAAATGCAAAGATAGGCATTAAACTAACGACTGGAAATTCTGCACTCATTATTTTCCAGATCATCATAATTGAAACTCTGACAGAAACTTAATACATACACATACTTACTGAAGCTTATATGGACATAAACCTGACAAATTTTATAGTTCAGCAAAAAAAAAACATAAAATAAACAGAGTTCATCTGTGGTGTAGTGGTTAGCATAGAAACCTACTATACTAAAGGTCGCGGGTTCGCGTACTGAGGTAGCCCTAGGATTTTTTAATGGGAGTAAAAAATCCTTGTCAATGCCGTCCCTCGGATAGAGATCCCTATCCTATATATACCTGGATCGGCAAAATTTATGACTCCCACTGTAGCATCGTCCGATTAGCCTTAGTGACATAAACTAACGTTAAAACAAACAAACAATAAAATCAACAAACCTTTCAATCAAAAATTTCAATTACATCAACAAATATGAACCCTCTATTCCGGCTTTCATGCATAACAAGAGATTATCAATGACATGGCCACGACTGACATGCTTTATATGAGGCCACAAATAGGAGTTGGATGAGAGACCTCCGATACTGAAACAAGACCGGGATGATGTGCTGCAGGGCACTATCTTCTCTCATGCCTAAAAATGCCAACATACAGCAGTTTATATCTCATTTACTGATTGTCGCTTAGTTGCCATAGGTGCAAATGACAGAATGAAGTTAAAAAAATCTGGTGCGTGCGCGCAACACACAACTTTCACTTACCAACTTACTTAGATTAGAAATTGACGTGTTTTGCTAATTATCATTTCCCAAAGTCACACATTTTTCTACATTCATATCTTATTTTTGTTAATCGTTAAAGCCGTTTTTGAGTAAATAAAAAAAACCGTGAAAATGATACAAAATTTATTAAGTAAAGTCCCCCCTCCCGTAGATCAATTTTGATGAAATTTTTACAGTCATATCTCGGGCATATAAATACATCAAATACCAAGTTTGATCAAAATCGTTAAAACCGTTTTTGAGTAAATAAAAAAACCCATGAAAATGATACAAAATTTATCAAGTAAAGTCCCCCCTCCCGTAGATCAATTTTGATGAAATTTTTACAGTCATATCTCGGGCATATAAATACATCAAATACCAAGTTTGATCAAAATCGTTAAAACCGGTTTTGATTAAATAAAAAAAAACATGTGAAAATGGTACAAAATTTATTAAGTAAAGTCCCCCCTCCCGTAGATCAATTTTGATGAAATTTTTACAGTCACATCTCGGGCATATAAATACATCAAATACCAAGTTTGATCAAAATCGTTTTTGAGTAAATAAAAAAAACCCGTGAAAATGATACAAAATTTATTAAGTAAAGTCCCCCCTCCCGTAGATCAATTTTGATGAAATTTTTACAGTCATATCTCGGGCATATAAATACATCAAATACTAAGTTTGATCAAAATCATTAAAACCGTTTTTGAGTAAATAAAAAAAAACACGTGAAAATGATACAAAATTTATTAAGTAAAGTCCCCCCTCCCGTAGATCAATTTTGATGAAATTTTTACAGTCATATCTCGGGCATATAAATACATCAAATACCAAGTTTGATCAAAATCGTTAAAACCGTTTTTGAGTAAATAAAAAAAACACGTGAAAATGATACAAAATTTATTAAGTAAAGTCCCCCCTCCGGTTAATCAATTTTGATGAAATTTTTACAGTCATATCTCGGGCATATAAATACATCAAATACCAAGTTTGATCAAAATCGTTAAAACCGTTTTTGAGTAAACAAAAAAAACACGTGAAAATGATACAAAATTTATTAAGTAAAGTCTCCCCTCCGGTTAATCAATTTTGATGAAATTTTTACAGTCATATTTCGGGCATATAAATAGATCAAATACTCAGTTTAATCAAAATCGTTAGAGCCGTTTTTGAGAAAATCGAAAAAAACGTAAAAAGTTATTAAATAAAGTACCCTCTCCCGTTGAGCAATTTTGATGAAATTTTTGCTGTCACATCGCGGGCATATACCTACACTAAATACCCAATTTCAGGTTCCCACGGTTTATAGTTTTTGAGCTAGTCTGTTCACATACACACACACACACACACACACACACACACACACACACACACACACACACACACACACACACACACACACACAGACACACACACACACACTTCGCGGGACTTGGTCATTTCGACTCAGGGGGTCCCAAAACGTGTATTTTCGTTGAAAACCGGAAGTCGAAAATTTTCACGATCGCAATACTTCCACTTACTATATATTTCATGTATAGGTAAGTGAAAGTAAAAAAATTGTATTTTCACTATTAAACTAGATTTTTCCCAAAAATTTTTAGAACAAACTGTTACTTTTACTCTTGCACTTCGAAACCTTCTTATAGGAAAATTAACTTTCATACTAAGTTTCATGATTGTGCATCTAATACTTGCGAAGAAACAAATTTTTGGCATTTGCCCACTTGGTTACGTTCTGTCTGCTTTCCCAATATTAGGGCTATCATGAATAATAATAGATTACTGATCATTTTAATTAACTTTTGCATTCAATTTTATTTGTTTTAGTAGAACTAAATAACTAGGTTGGAGCCACGCGGCCCTTTTTCAGTCTTAATCTGCCTAAGCTATTACACTGGTATACAGGCTTGGTCTTGGTGCCGAGAGTTTTAAAGCTGATTCTGAGTATAGCTGGTGCGCTGAATCCAAATTTGTGATTAGTTTCCTCTATCAGCTCTAGTTGTTGAGATATATAAATGGCGTGACTTACCTTTTAAAACATAATTACTCGAATACATATGCAGGTTAATAGCAGGTGGAAAAAAACAAAGATATTAAAATTCTTTTCATAAAAAAATGTAAATCAAGTAAAACCATTTAAATACACACATTATTTAAATAATCACATAATGTTAGTTTTTTTTTTCAAGAAAAACCAATTAAATTTCAAAAAGACTCTATTTCACACTTCGGAAGCTTCTTTGCGTGACTTTCTTAAATGGTTCTTCAAACAGTTTCGTTTTAGGTATGCTGAAGCTAAAAAATAGATCTGATAGAAAAAATCTGATTACATTATTGGAATCAGCGCCCCAAAAATAGTTAAACTGAGCTAAAAGATTCTAGGCATAAAAAAAAAATCTGTTGGGTAACTGTACCATAAAGTTGACAGTGCTCCAATAGTTGAAATTTTGTACAAAAATTGTGAATAATAAGATTCAGGGTTGATTATTTTGGTTCAAAATTACTTGGCGGTATTAGCTATCTGTGCTGCCATCGACATTAGTTTGATGTAAACTCAAGCTTATTTGTGAGAGATTATAATGGCGAATTTTCTAGTGGCCTGAAAACCTGTTTTTTGCTACCCTGTTTCATTAGGGTGGAAGTCAAGTTAAATATAATAAGCTTTTTAGTTGGTTTATTTGAGTTTAATTATGTTTCAATTACTTTTATGGTATTCATTAAATTCAAGAGAGTCATTTGATATCATTTTTAATACGTTTATACAATGTTTTAGGGCTTAAATGTAGGTTTCAACTATTAGATCTGAAATCATAGTATCATTAATCCATAATTTAAATAGTTGACATTGATGTGATTTACTGCCAGAATTAGTAAATAGTGTTCCATTTTGGGGGTGGTTTATGGAAGACAGAGTCAGGCTGGATGGCAGGTGTGTTATTTAGCTCGTGTGCTCTATCCATGGATCATTGAGAGCAAAATTGCTTTGCCAATAATTCTATTCTTGAAGGGACACGCGTCTCATCTCTCTCCCTCCACATCCCAATTCTGCAAAGAACACATACTATTAGTGCCACTCAATCAAAATGCTACAAATTTTATCCAACCAATGAACGTGGCCATCTTTAATTGTCTAAAAGATCACTGGAAGAGTGAAGTTCATCATTGGAGAGTTTAAAATTAAGCAAACACAACATTAAAAAAACAAAACTTCTGGCCATTACTAAAATCTATTTATTATCCTTAACTGGATGATCTTATTTTTCGTTTAAATGTGTTTTTGTCTCATTTAAGCTTTTTGTTTATAAAATAATTAAATTGTAGATATTTTATTTTGTTTCTATTGTGAATTTACTAGTTTATAAAGAAAAAAAAATTAACTTTTATTGTAGTCCTTATTACCTATTATAAATCATAGGAAATAAAAAATTAGTGCATGTGTCAACTTTCCAAACCTTTGCATTTTAATGTGTCAACTATTGGATCATTTTAGAAGTTTATAAGAAATCATTTTTTATAAAAACCGTAAATGAAGACCATAGGATATTGTATTCCTAGTTTTCTAGAGGGGTTGGCCTAACTAAATTCATAACAAAGATTATCCTAGCATGAATATATTGGTAAACAGTGTAAATAATATACTTTTTTTTCTTAAACTGTCAACTGTTTATTTTTTCAAAATAATAAGAATCACAAAAAAAAACAGAATGACAAATAATAGCAGAGGCAGATTGAGACTGGAAAATGGCCGTGTGGCCTAAACGTTGTCAATCGTAAAATAAATGAAATTAAAGAAAAAGTCCTGGTGGTGCTCCGACCTAGTTGTTTAGATCTGAATGAATGAATGAATGAATGAATAAAGCCTTTATTACAAAATTAACAGTTTTACAAGACTTTTTTTTTTTCTTCACAAAATTTTTGTATATTATTTACAATATTTACACACTTTAAGACAATATTAACATTATATTTATTTTCTTCTGTTAATAATGTAGGCCTTCCCCTTAGGGAGTAATGGTCTAACTTCCCTGGAGACCAATTCCTACTGGGAAGTGGGGTTCGCAGTTGCTCTTTCCAGGCTTCTTTATAGCTAGCTGACCTCATCCAGTTTGGCCCTACAATAGCTTTTAGGTAGTCACTCCATCGCCTTCTTTGCCTGCCGCGTCTTCTTTTCAAGTCATAAGGAGTCCACTCTGTTGTTTTTAAAGCCCATCTCCATTTAATTTCTTTCACAAGAAGACTTATGTTTTTGAATCCTGTTTGCTTCTTTATGTCCATGATTTTGATGTGGTCTTTTTTCTTTACGTTCAAGACACTCCTTTCAATGGAATTTTGCCAGACTGTTAATTTATTTTCTAATTTTTTTGTTAGAGCCCATGTTTGGCAACCATAACTTACGCAGCGTAGAATGCAACTTTCGAAAATTACTTTTTTATTTATTACATCAAATTTTCCTTTCATAATAGGCTTGAGGGCCCAGTATTTCTGCCATCCTTACGTGGTGCTCCTCTGGATCTCTTTTGACATGCTTTCAGAGAAAGAAATAAGTTGACCCAGGTAAATGAACTCTTCCACATAATTTAATACTTTATTGCTCCAGCTGATTTCAGTTTTACCCCAGTTAGTCATCATTACGGTTTTGCTGTAATTAGGGACCAGGCCATGTTTAGATCTACTAAAACAATTTATAGGAGGACCGATTATAAATTGGAAATAATTAAGAAATTTTAGATTACTTTTTTCCTATATATTTCTTTTAATTCATTCATTATGTTCAAACATTTAATAATGATGCCTCCGGTATTTTACCCAACATGAATGAACACTGTTCTTTTTATTCTTCTACTTCCCAAAATTATTATTAGTGATTCATATAATGAATATTTTTTTTTTATAAACCTTTCAGGATGTACCCAAATGAAAAGTTCGTTGGTATCTATCAACTGAGAACGCCGAGCCTCCTTATCAGAGACCCTTCCTTGGTGAAGCAGTGCCTCATCAAGGACTTCGACCACTTCTTCGACCGAGGGTTCCACACCGACGAGGAACGGGAGCCCCTCACAGGGCACCTGGTCAGCCTCACCGGGACCCGCTGGAAGCTCCTGAGGACTAAGCTTACCCCTGTCTTCAGCTCCGGCAAGATCAAGCAGATGTTCTCCCTACTGCTCGACTGCTCCGACCAGCTCAGGGACTTCATAAAGGTTCCTTCTAATTTTACTTATCGATTTTTGTAGACGAATTCTTAAAATGGTTTCTTACAAAATATAATAAGTACCTATTACAAAGAACAGTAGAGAAACACAAATCAAATCAAAGAGGGTATGAACATTTATGTCTTTGATTTTTATCATTTTTCGGATATTTTTTGTATAAATACGATAAACAAGATAAATACGAAATTTCAGATTTTTCGGACATACAGTTTTTGAGATAAAATTTTTTTAAAGTAAAAGATAAAAGAAAATATATTCCAGCGATGGATATCAAATGAAGAGAAAAGAAAATACTTTAAATAGTTCAGTTGAAAAATCACGTTTTTTAGTTTGAACAGTCTGGTATTGGAAGATCGATATAACGATAGACATATTCTAAAACTTATTAATTTTAAAACAAGAAGTGATATAATATAACTATTCCTTTTAAAACGAAAACAATCAATGTTATATAATACGAGAAACAAGAAAGCTTATTAGAATTTGAGGCTGTTGAACCGAAACTTAATTTTATATATTAACATAATCCCTTAAATATTAAAGAGATTTTAGAAAAATATATTTTATTTCTTTTCTTTGCTTATTTACAATTACGTGTACAATTTACGTAACAGTTTATATCCATCATTTATATAATCCTTAGTTAAAATATTATAAAAGAAACGCAGCTTGTCACATAGACCCTTTTATTACGAAATTCTGATTTTAAAAATACCCCCACATTTTTTTAAAGTTAATTTAGTGATAGTTTCAACTTAAAGTAACAATATTGTTATTTTTTTAAATATCTATTAAATAAACATGGCGAACAATATTGAAGTTTGCATGTTTTATTTAATTGAAGTATACCAATATAACAATAAATGCAAAAAAAAAAAAAAAAATATTAAAACAGACGACATGAGAGAAAACATGGAATTTCGATTTTATCTTTCTAAACTTTTAAACAAGTGAACACATTATTAGGAGTTTAAATATTACTATAAGATCCAGAAAGACTAATTGTATTTTCTGTTTGTTTAGTTCGTAATTATTCACAACTAGTAACTTGAAAAAAAGGTACGATCTAACATATAAATTATTCTTATAGAAAAAAACAAAAAAAAAAAAAAAAACAATCAGAATAATTGTTTCTTGTTTATTTTCCTTTATTCTCAATATTAGAAATTTAACAAAACAAAATCACTAAATCTAAATTAAACATAACGCTAATGTCACTAAAATCTAAATCTGAAATTGTTAAATTGATACATATATACATATTTATGTTATTTTTTCTGTTAACCAAATTCTTCCTAATGCCTCTTATTAGATTCGAGTCCTTTTTTTTTTTTTTTTTTTTTTTTTGTCCTTTTGTCATTAGTTCTATTTTTTAACGTTCATCGATTCTCGAATTGTCTGTTTTCGTCATCCTCTATCCCAGAATACGTCGCAAACCTCCTCCATGAAGCTACTTTAAGAATAAAGTGTTATAGATTTTAAAACTGACTTTGCATATTTTATGCATTAAAAATAAAATATTATAGATTTTAAAAGTGATTTTGCATATTTTTTGTTCAATACAGAGTCAGATGGAAGAGAAGGAGGGTATTCTTGAGATGAGAGAAGCCACGGCGAGATTTACGACGGATGTAATCGGAACCGTAGCTTTTGGTCTACAATTTGAATCTATGTCAGGTATGTAACCGAATCCGGATTTAAATGTGGTATTCTCTACATTTTATATATGCCTGTGTAGTATTTATATATTTTTATACTGTGTTATTTCCATTAATTTTTTTTATTTCAAAATTCTCAAAATTAAAAATGTGATAGAAACTAAAGACCTATTCATACTTACTAATACGTGCTTAGACTAACTCTTTAAATCCAGGAACCACAAACCTTTTAAATTGACTTACAAAACTAAATTTTCCATCGAAAACAAAATAACATTGTATAAAGTTCTATTAAAAGCAATATAGTCTTACGAAATTGAACATAAAACATAAAACATCCATTAAAAAAATATATAAGATGACAAATGGCTAACGTGAAAAAAGTTGCTACTTAGGATAAGATAACCCCAGAGGATGAGCCAATAGCTCGAAACGTTGGGAAAAAAATAATAAACTTCAAATACAGTAAAAGTTACGATTCTGAAAAAATCGAATTAGATGCCAAAAATGGAAGTATAAGTGCTACTTTTTTAGTTGGTAAAGAGACTCATGTGAATTTAAGGCCAGCGATAAGTTTAAATAATTAAGTCTGTTCAAAAACATTGCGTACAATTGTGCGATTGTTACCCCCACCCTAAACCTATTCATGATAACATTTATGCGGGATTAACCTTTTTACACTATTTTAACATCCGAAAAAGATAATGGGTTTTAATAAAATTATGCCATTCGATAAAATGGCAAACATTTAATAATTGCCTTTCGCTCTCTATTTATTTTGATGTTTTAATACATATTTTGCTAATCGGGGCGGAGACAAATGCAACAATTCAAAAATCTTAAAAGACTCACAAAATCACGATTTATAAATCGTGCAAATAACCCGACTTTGTTTTATATATGGAAGATAGTTTATAAAATGGCTAAAACTAAAAATACTGCAACAATGTTGTGGGTTCAAATAAATTTTATTTAAGAAAGATTAGAAAACACAGCGTCAGACAAAGGCTCAAATTATTAACAACGTTACAAAAAGGAACTGCTAGTGACACAAAAGTAATCATATTCTTCGATTTACAGAGCGAGACTAAGACCCTAGTTCATTAAAATATAAATAATATTAACTTTCATCGAAGACTGTCTTATGACATAAACGAGCTGACAGAAAATTTGAAATCTTTAAACGCCCGTATAGCCCACCCCGACGACTACGAACGCGCTGGTCAACCAGCTTAGTTAATTATCAAACTTTGTTTATTGCGTGTGAAAAGTTTATTTGTTGTTAATTAATACAAAAAATTGTCTGAATAAAAATTAGAATTAATTTTTATCCTTTGTTAACAATGAGGTATTAAAAACCAAAAAAGGAAAATATGAAGAATAAAACATTCAATAATGAAATTTCTAAATGGATACATTTATACATATTCCCACTAAAAAAAGGATCCCAATTGTTTGATGGAAATTCAGCTTTGTCAACTGGGGTGACTTATCAGCTCAAAATATATGTAATAAGGTAAACAATACAGTTATTGGCACCCTTAAGACTACATTTCTGTGGTTAAATTTAAAAAAATAATTTTTATATAGGGATCAAATAGAAACTTCCGATAACTCCTCTTTATCTATCCCATCATAAAGAATCATAAAGACTTAAGAGGTTTTTTTGGGTCAAAAGTTCAATGGTTTTACAATATGGCAATATTCATTGTTAAAAGGGCCAAATCTAGTTATTGGCAACCTGTGGATTTAATTATGAGATCCTCCCAATGGTTAGTTTGCTAAACACTTACTTCATAGATGACTTAGAGGACCCTTCAAACATTAGACCCAAGTATATCTTATAATAAAATTAGGACCTATTTCTTGAAGTTAAAGTTGGGGTGCCAATAACTGTATGGTTTACTCTACAAAAGTTTTTTTCTTCCTTAACAAAACAGATAATACAAAAATATTTTAAACATAAAATTTACTGAAGGAATAAAGAAGCAATTTCAAAAAAGGGAAAACTCCCCCTCCTTTTATATTTAGGACTTACTTTAATAACAATGTCCTGGGCTTTGGACGTTAAACTCGTCGTTCCTATCAGGAACGACCTCTCCTCTATCTGTCGTTCAAAGGTAAGACGAATGTAAATCTCCATTACCTCAAATCTTTAAAATGTTTGCCATTTAATATTTAACAGGGTTTTTCACAAGTAATTAAACAACTATAATATGACCAACATTGTAAGCGACGTGGGGCAAATGCCTCTCTACGATAATTTATTTAATATCATCTTTTATGTTTCGGGATTGCTACATCGTCATTAGCTTTTTTTTATATGAAATCACCTAGATTGAATTTTCCACAATCAAATATTTGGTTATAGAATTACTACCGTATGATGGCGTGATGTAAATGTTATCCAATACATCTGAAGATAATATTTTTTTTCTTGATTCAATAACTTTTTATCCCCACAATGCCTAAGTCGGGTTGCAAGAAAGCAACAGAAAAGGACAGGTAAAAGTTTTAAGTATGGTGCATATGGCAGCTGAGTGCTTGGAAGAATTGGTGGCTTGTTTCTTCGATGCAGGACTACCACAAGATCAGAACTTCTTCTAAAATTTTCTTCAGACAAAGGTATTGTAATAAAATAAAGCAGACAATCTACTTAAGGAGGCCCAGGAGCTTGGTAACTATAAAAACAAGTATTTTTTCCTTTCTTTTTTAGAAAGAAATGCACTTATTCATAAATACTTGTTTTGCCTCATGCAGGTGACTCGGTATTTCGCCAAATGGGGAAGAGAGCGTTGCAGCCGACGGTCGCAGGCGCCCTCGCTAAGGCAATGAGGTGCTTTACTCCGAAACTTTTCGATCTGTTGAAGATGAGAACCTTCCCGGAGGAGATAAACTCGTTCTTCACGAACGTCGTCAGCGAAACGATGAAGCAGAGGACGGAGACCAACTATGGGAGGAACGATTTCCTTCAGCTGATGATGCAGCTACGGGACAGCGCTGGAGCCGACGTCGCCAAGAACGATATAGGTTATCTATGCAAATATTTATTTTGCCAAGCATGGTGCGAGGGTTAAGCAGAGGGATAACTTAAGATATTGAAACAAACACTTGCAGTATATGTGAGGAGGGTAAAGGACTCCATTTTATTTGGTTTTTGTGTGGAGGGTTGGGGAAACCTTCTTCTTTCTTTTTACGTCAGTCATCTGTACAAGGTACTGACATGGAGAGCCCACATCACAGTGTTTCGATTAGTATAAGCTAGGTGGACAAAATTCATGATAGAAATTCTAAAATTGTATATAATAGGGGCACCTTTTAACTTAATACTGATATGTATTATAGCCAGCACACTCAAGTACAATATTCTTTTTTTTAATACTTTCTTTCCAAAATGGATATTTATTTAATAATCGTTGAACTACTCTAAGGGAGAAAAATCTCTTTTCTCATAAAACGTTAGGTGCGGCATCGGTCCCCGGTGTCCGATGTCTTACATTCCCCTTCTTAACAGCCCATTTTTATATGAAAATGTCCGAAAAGCCGAACACTTCAAATACTCAATTTAGTCGATTTTTAATGAGATTATTGCATTTTAGTGCAGAAAATGTTGCTAACAGCTAAAACTCTGTTGTTTTTTAGAATCGGACTCCGAGGTCCGATTTTCGATAAAGAATGGCGTAAATCCTGTATCGACCTTCCTGCGCCTATTATGTCTAGTTCCAATCCTTAACAAGAGATAATGCCCTTAAGCCGCTCATTTAATTCCTTTTTAATCAAAAGATAACGCTTTCGTCAAAGTTTTCCCATCGGACCCCGACGCCCGATATCGTCTGTGGCTCATGCTAGTAGTCGGACCCCGGGGACCGATACCGTCCATTTCAGGATACCACTAAAATACGCCGCCACACCTAACGTGTTAAAGTTTCTTTCGTCCAAACATAATTTTAAAAACCATAAAGAGGACAGAGGATGAGCTTTCCTAACTATGCCTCCAACATTTCTCATAAATGCTTTGCTGCGGGAAAATCAAAGCAGCGTTTTTAAGTTCAACGCCAACTTCAACATTTCAAGGAACCACTATGATCCTGGGATTATGGGAATACTAAGTAATTAAATGGAAATGAACAATCAGCGTATTGCATAGACTCTAAGCCTACAGCGCATTCGTACAAGCAGACTAGGATGCGGTCTATGGAGGCAGGTCATGACTTCTTGCCATTACCGTCTAAGAAAATCTTTTACTAACAGGTATTAAAGAAAATGCCTTTTCCTTTTTTCCCACTGGATCTCTTAGCAGTACCAGCACTATCCTTCGGCGGAATCCTCAGCCATAATCTATGATATCCGATCAAATTTATCTTTGCACAGGTAAACTCTCAAAAATAATTTTTTTCTGGGGCTAAATCCCTGAACAGATATGCACATATAAATATATATATATCTGACCATCATGCTACACTTGTGAAAATATCAAGTATTTATTTAAGGTGAACATAAAAAAAAGGATCCTCTAAAAAGAAAGAAAATAAGAAAAAAGTAAAATACATGTAGGGAGGATTAGAAAAATTAAAGAGCACAGAATTTTGTATAAATAGGCTTTTGTTTTCATTTTTTCTTCTTAATCTCCTGGCAATCGTTTTAACTTCCATGTTTAATTAATAAAAATGTTTTATTTTATAACATTACTTAATTTGTCGAAAGATACATGTACATTTAATATATTTAATTTATTAAATATACATAATATTAAATATAATATATTCAATTTTATCATTAAATATAATAATTTTATAATTAAATTACTTAAATGGTCGAAAGAGATGAAGGAATGACGAAAAATACTTTTGTCCACTTAGCTCCTAGTTAGCGAAACACTGTGCATCGGACTGAAAATGTAACAACTCAGCAAACGATTTGAAATATTATCTAGGTTACTTGACGGTCGTTCCAAATTATCAATAACTAACAATATTACAATTTACAAAGTACTAGCACTGCCATTAAAAACATCCTGGATAGAACTATGGGGTTCTGTAAAGCCCTCAAACAGCTAAAGAATTCAGTTATTCCAGTCCAAGGTATTGAGGAAAATAGTAGATGCACCATACTATCTGACAGATGACACTGCACAAGGACCTGAATATCCCAACAGTCATCGATACAGCCACACAATACTACAAAAACTTCCACCAAAGACTAACTTTTAACACGAACCCCTTAGCACAGACACTAACAACTAACATAAACCCCTGCGACTTTTGAGGCGGTGGTCGAGAGCTATGCTAACTTAGCACATTACAAGTTAGAAATTTATTCATTCGGAAGTTTACGCATTCGCTAATTGCTAATATGCGGATAGCAAATCTCACAAACAATACTAACATATGAAGATTACTATAATTATAGGTATTAATTAACTCTTGTTACGTTTCGATTTCCTTCTCAACAGAATTATATCTAACATTAAAATTTATGAAACGGGGCCTATAACTTTTAATTTGTCTTTAAATGAAGAAAGTATATACAAATATATTGTTAAACGGAAAAAAAAAAACAAATTTAATAAGGGTGAAAGGGAGGAGGAACATAATTCCAACTTCAGAATTACTTATTTATTTCCTAATCTATATCTTTTTCTTTTTCCTGGTCATATCATGCACAAGGGAGTTGGTCTAAAGGCAAAATCGACATCTTCGAGGTCGATATTCAATCCGCAATTATCCCACGAAAGCAAAACACATGTTAATTTTTCTTGACGTGTAACTCAAGTAGATCATCCTAAAGAACGATTAATTCCTCTTTTTAATTACATAACGAACAATTAATGTTAAAGATCCTGTTTGTATACACTGCTAAGATTTTCAGAGTTATTATGTCTATCATTTTTCAGAGTTTTTCTTTATCATTTACTCAAAAATCATACATTATAGAAGAATGTCCTTCTACCTCTCATCAATTAAATACACTGAGAATTTCTCATAATGCAGCTGATGCGTTAAGAGATTCATCGGAAGCAGTATATGCCTTGTTAGAACTGATACAAGTTATAAGCGTTTACAATAAGCTGAAAAAA
The DNA here is from genome assembly GCA_911387785.2 of Aelia acuminata. Classification (NCBI taxonomy): domain Eukaryota; kingdom Metazoa; phylum Arthropoda; class Insecta; order Hemiptera; family Pentatomidae; genus Aelia; species Aelia acuminata. The sequence goes on along the minus strand of OU426982.1, from coordinate 29,551,138 downwards.
AAATAAAAAATAAAAATACCGTAAAACGAGGTGACATGGTGACTAATGGGGTGACTTTGTGACAAGCCTATTTTTCTACAGTTTTTGAATTTCCCTCCTCAAAAAGAATCAGGTTAGGCAATTCAGTGTACTTGTCAGTTGGTCAGTAATGTGCTGCAACCTACAGGCCACATATGGACCTCTATAACTTCTTTCATTCCATTTACAAAGGTGCTTTATTTTTATATATGTTTGATTGTTATCATTTAGTTGAAACCTTTAAATAAAGCACCATGATAAATGGAATAAAACAAGTTATAGAGGTCCATATGTGGCCAGTAGGTTGCAGCACATTACTGACGAACTGACAAGTACACTGAATTGCCTAATCTGATTATTTTTAAGGAGGGAATTTCAAAAACTGTAGAAAAATGCGATTGTCACAAAGTCACCCCATTAGTCACAATGTCACCTCGTTTTACGGTAGTTATTAAAAAAATAAAAATATTGAAAAAGAAAAAGAAAAAACAAGAATAATAACCAGAATGAAAAAAGATGAGAAAATAATAAAAAATAATAATAATAGTTAAAAAAAAACAAAACAAAAAATTACCACTTCATGTAAAATAATTATATATATTTCATTATTTAATAGCAATAGGAATAACTATAAAAAAAAGGAAGCCAAAGAGTGACAAGTATACAAACACAAAAATTAAAATAGTTTAAATTTAAAAATCAAAAGGATGTAATAACCGAGCAGTTGACCGTCCAAATAAAATCTCAATCTAATCTAATCTAATCATCACAATTTTTTTTTCTTCCCTTCTTTCATCAGAATTTAGGAACCTCACACATAGTGCCTAGTAGTGCAATGAGTGCCCTATTCACACAGGTACTCTGTTCCAGTAAATTATATCCAAAAATAGTCATGGATAATTACCTAAGAACAAGAGATATTTAAAATATCATTTCTAGATTAGCTTGATCATCATTTCAGAACTGAACGACAAAGTGATCGCAGCTCAGGCATTCGTGTTCTTCCTCGCTGGGTTCGAGACCTCCTCGACCACCCTCAGCTACTGCCTCTACGAACTCGCCAAGAACCGCCAGTGTCAGGAAGCTGTCTTCAATGAAATACAGGAGGTCATGGCTAAACATGGGGAGCTGACGTACGAAGCTGTGTCTGATATGACTTACCTCGAACAGGTTTTATTAGGTAGCTATCCACTTATTTTAATATTTTGTTTTGTTAATGATAATAACTGAGAGAGTACTTTTTAGAATTTCCACTATCTTACCTGCTGGAGTTCCTAAAAGGAAACAAAGACGTTAATTTCTTAAAAAAATTTCGGAAAACTAAAAAAACTTTTTTTTCTGTTTCTCGCATATAATTCGGTAAATACAGATCACAAAGTATTGCTTTCTTCTTACTATAAGAGTCTAAAGTATTTCAAATAGAATGATATATTTGAGGTTTAAATCGGTTAGGTGGTTTAGCCGGGTTCGGTACATCAAAATTCTGTAATTGTTACGATTAGCAGGAAATAAGCTCCATACACACAACAGTAGCTAAATCTTAGGGGAAATACAAATAGAAACGTGAAATTATTTGTAGTGCTTACTTCCTGCTAAGACTTCGGTTTTTGAAGTATTAACCATTTTGAACTAATTAAGCAACCATCTTCCATCTGTTAAAATAAAAGATCAATTTTGCCAAGTACCTACCTGTCTAAGAAGTTATTTTTATGAATATTTTATCAAATCCACTGATACTTCAAAAAACTAACCTAGGAAGTAAGCACTACGAATTCTTTCACGTTTTTATTTGTATTTCGACGCAGGGTTTAGCAAATGTTGTGTGTAAGAAGCTTGTTTCATGCTAAATTTGATGCTCTGCAACTTTTATCTAAAACATTTTTCATTTAAACTAGATGTTTTTGAATTATAGGCGTGAGAACATGTTTTCCACCAAAATCGTAAAAATAACAGATATTTGATGTTCCTTACCCGGCTAAACCACTAAACCGATTTAAACTTCAATTATATCATTCTATTTGCCTCTTATAGTTATAGTCTTTTATAGTAAGAAGAAAGAAATACTTTGTGATCTGTATTTACCGAATTATATGCGATAAACAGATAAAAATTTCACGGTTTTAGCCCACAAGGCGCTAAATACGTTCACGTTTCAATTACTTTGTCTCAATAGGAGTGGGCTAATTTTAAAATTAATGAGCTCGTTTTTAACATAATTCGATATTCTACAATTATTATAGGTAACATTTTTTACTGGGAGTTACCCTTTTTAACTTGCAGGCTTTAGAACATGAGCGTAGCCTAATTCATTTTTCCGCTAAAGTGGCTAAATTGACAATCGGTTTTGGCGAAAAGACTTAACCGACTTTAACTGTGAAGACTTCAGTCGACGCGAAATTTAATGCCCTATTATTAAAAAAAAAAAACAATTTCTTCTGCGATAAATCGTTTTCGAGTTATTAGCGAAAAATTGAAAAAAGTTAGAAAATGTCGATTTTGTTCCCCTATAAAATTTGATGGCAACCAATCTCAGGTGGCAGACGTTCATATTTGTTGTCTATGATTGAGTAATTTCAGCCTATATGATCAAATATTTTCTTCAAACAGGCACCTTTTTGGACATACAGAGCTCATGCATGAATAAATTCATTTACCTTAAATGAGATGGGTAATTTCGAACCAAAATATGGAATAAAGAGAAAAAATAATGAAGAGAAAACCAAAAAAACGAAGTTATAAAACGTTTTTATTATAATCTTCTATGTTATGAATGGAATTTCTCTTGTATTAGTAAAGTTTTAGTATTTGTATTTAAGCATTAAAATTACAATAGATAATATGGAAGGCTGCAAATATAATTATAATTAATGATAGATTCTTTACTTCCTTCGTTTAATTTGAATGAGATTATGGTTTCAGAGACGATGCGGATGTATCCTCCAGTCGGTAACCTGTGCCGAGTCTGCACGAAACCATACCGAATCCCTGGAACCGACATCGAGCTGGACGAGGGAGTCAGCTTGGTCATCCCCGTCTTCGCCCTCCACCACGACCCGGAGCTCTTCCCAGAGCCGGAGAGCTTCATCCCTGAGAGGTTCGCCGACAAGGAACTGCAGAAGGCACCCTTCTACCTCCCGTTCGGCGGGGGTCCCAGGATCTGCATAGGTGAGTATCGGGTTTGAAGATATAAAATCTGGAGATCCATCTTCCAAAATCAGGTTTTACTTCTACTATTCCTATAGATTGGTTAAGGTGCCCATTCTTCCAAGATATGACCTTTAAAATACAAATAGCCTCTTTCCTTTTCGAATTCTAACTTATTCGGCTGCTATTTTTTCTGGTAACTTATTCTGACTTCGTGGACTGAAAACAAACCAAGATTGAAGTCAGAAATCTGCTGTACATTTAATCCCTTTCATGATTGTTGTCGCTCCTCAGTTGAAAATGAAAATCTCGGAAAGCGAGATACTTTCTTTTATCTCGACTTCCTTAATAAGGAGTTTAATTTAAATTTTGTAAAAATTGACGAGATTATAAAGATAAACATAAAATCCAAGTAAATATAAATAAATAAAATTAGTCTAAATGGGAAAGTTATGCACCATAGCTTTGACCCAATTAGCTATGGAGAAATTTTATTTTCAATTCATAAAAATGAAATTAATTTTTATTTTTTCTAATTAAAGAAGTGAACAGAAATTATTTTTTCTAAGTTAACTTAGACAAAAACTAAATACGTAAACATACTTACTTTATCATAAATATATGGAAACACTGCTCAGTATTGCAAAAAAAAGAAAAATAACTCAGTTACAAAAACTTTAGGCTTTCAGTCCAAATTATTACGACTAATTTCTAAAGCACCTTGGTACGTGACTAATCAAACCTTATATACTTTAACACGCCAACAGTCGACCAACACATAAAGACTCTTTACAAACGTTTTCAAATTATTTTTTTTTTTACATTAAATTTCACTAAAGTTTTTACATTGACATATAAACCTCCTTGGATGAGAGTTCTCCTTTAACAGATCAAAGTAACTGAAACAAGCCAGGGAAGAGGTGCTGCTGGGAGCCATACTTCCCCATACTTGCATGCAATTGTAAGTCTCGTAGAAGCCTTCAGATCTGCTGTTTGTCGACATGATGTGGACAGACGCATAAAAAAAAGTGAAATATTTTCATTTATCCAATAATGAGATTTATATTTTTAATATAGTATTAATAAATACATAAACATTTAAAAAACAAGGAAATATTTGGGTGGGGGTGGGAGTAGGTGTCTAATTTAACTTTGGTTATTCCAGACCCACCAAATTCCTCCCCACCAGATAGATCCCTATCTATGTGCACTAAAAGCACGATATCTTTCTCTCTCTAAATATAATATGGTATAATAAAAATCTTTTTTTTTTTTTTTCTAGGACAAAGATTTGCAATGATTGAAATGAAATTGGCACTTCTTCGGCTTTTGGAGAACTACACCTTTTCCCTGTCTTCGAAAACTCCATCCGAACTTCCTGTAGAACCGAAGAGTTTTATAATGGCTCCTATCGGAGGTATATGGCTGAGACTCAACGCCAGAAGTTGACGCGCCATAAGACCCAACTAAATCAAAATATAATATCGATTGATGACTCGTAGAATTTAACGAAGTAATTAAATTTCTATTGAGGAAGAATCAAGGAGACTGTGATATAAAAATGAAGAATACGCGCTGCTTGGCAGAAATACTATGAGATGTTTATTTGTGTGTATAATATATCTGAAATATTTTATTAACTTACTTTATGTTTGTTAATCGATTATACTTTTCATATTATTTACAAAACATAATTATCTATACTGAACATGAAGCAGCTGAATGTATCAATTTATTTAAAATCTAGTCTTTTAATTGAAATATATTTTATTATTTACGACAAAATTTTGATTAAAAAAATATGGCTATTGTATAATAATCATTAAGGTCATACTTTTTTTTCTTATAAGTTTTTATTGGTGTTAATAAATTTGTGTTAATACAGTGTTTCAAAAGTAAAACTGTATGTTTACATACAGAATTGTTCCCTTGAACATCCACGCTTGAAACAACTCAAGAAATACATTTCTTGTTGTCTTGATTATTTTCTTTAAATTATTATTCGAAATAATAAGAAAAATATTTTTAATTGATATAATATAACATTTTGAATTTTTCATTACATGCTACAAAATATTAGCAAATTACAAACATCCACAATTTTACAAAGAAATAATAACGGAGTCATGTAATATTGAAAGAAACAAACAAAAAAAAAAAATTAGGTATATATTTATATTCAGAAATATTCTTTTGGTTTTGTCTGTTGGTGCCATGTTTGGAATTATTGAACATGGAGAAAAGGAACTGATTGAGGTGATTTGGAAAAGAATTTTGAAGTTTTATTAAAATTATTATTTTTTGTTCATTTTCGCTTAAAATAAATATCCATTTTGAGTTAAAAACAATAAAACAGCTAAACATACTATTCCACGTTCTGTATATCAGCCAAGGACAACTTGTCTACAGTCCCTGCCACCTGGCCGTAAACTTGCATTGCAATAATTAAAGTCTTACTGCGCAAGCGTAGACTCACGTCGCGGGAATATTTTTCATTTTTCCTCCTGTATATGTTCACTTGATTTTTTCATATTTAGCAATTTCTTATTTTTAGGTGTAACGAGAGACGGTTAATTTCTCCATATAAACAAAATCAAAGGTACTTTATAGGTAAACAAAAAAATCTGGTGCGTGCGCGCAACACACAACTTTCACTTACCAACTTACTTAGATTAGAAATTGACGTGTTTTGCTAAATATCATTTCCCAAAGTCACACATTTTTCTACATTCATATCTTATTTTTGTTAATCGTTAAAGCCGTTTTTGAGTAAATAAAAAAACCCGTGAAAATGATACAAAATTTATTAAGTAAAGTCCCCCCTCCCATAGATCAATTTTGATGAAATTTTCACAGTCATATCTCGGGCATATAAATACATCAAATACCAAGTTTGATCAAAATCGTTAAAACCGTTTTTGAGTAAATAAAAAACACGTGAAAATGATACAAAATTTATTAAGTAAAGTCCCCCCTCCTGTTGATCAATTGTGATGAAATGTTGGTTATCACATCTTTGGCATATAAATACATCAAATACCCAGTTTGATCAAAATCGTTAAAACCGTTTTTGAGTAAATAAAAAAAACATGTGAAAATGATACAAAATTTACTAAGTAAAGTCCCCCCTACGGTTGATCAATTTTGATGAAATTTTTACAGTCATATTTCAAGCATATAAATAGATCAAATACTCAGTTTAATCAAAATCGTTAGAGCCGTTTTTGAGAAAATTGAAAAAAACTTAAAAAGTTATTAAATAAAGTACCCCCTCCCTTTGAGCAAATTTGATAAAATTTTTGCTGTCACATCGCGGGCTTATACATACTCTAAATACCCAATTTCAGGTTAGCACGGATTATAGTTTTTGAGCTAGTCTGTTCACACACACACACAGACACACACAGACACAGACACACACACACACACACACACAGACCATTTCGCGGGACTTGGTCATTTGGACTCAGGAGACCACAAAACGTGTATTTCCGTTGAAAACAGGAAGTCGAAAATTTTCACGATCGCAATACTTCCACTTACTATATATTTCATATATAGGTAAGTGAAAGTAAAAAGGCCCCTTCCCCATTTAAGCACCCTCAGAAAATTTCAATAATGATAAAGCTTACCTGATATTAAAGAATACTTGATTCTCATTAAACCTGACGAATTTTATCAAAATCATTAAAGCCGTTTTTGAGTAAATAAAAAAAAAACACGTAAAATGGGACAATATTTATTAAGTAAAGTGCCCCCTCCAATTGATCAATTTTGATTAAATTTTCGGTGTCAAATCGCGGGCATATACATATACCAAATACCCGATTTCAGGTTCGTACGGGTTACAGTTTTTGAGCTAGTCTGTTCACACACAGACAATTTCGTGGGACTTGGTTATTTAGGCTCAGGGGACCCCAGAACGTGTATTTCCGTTAAAAATCGGAAGTCGAATTTTTCACGATCGCAATACTTCCCCTTACTACATATAGGTAATTGAAAGTAAAAATAATCAAATTGATGCTGTTCATTTATTAATTTAAAATAAAATTTGCGATTTCATCTTTAAAATTGTGTATTATATTATTTACATTACATTTACATATTAGCTAATATATAATAATTAATATATATGCATATACTAATTGCATTCATCAAACTAAGTACTTTTCGATGGAAGATATACCTAAGAAGATTTACGATTTTGTGGCCTTCCAATGGCTACTTTGGGCTTATCTCCGTGGAGGTCGAAGCTTCCGTACCAAGGAAGGTTTTATAGTCGTCTTATCATATTCTTATAGCTTACTTAATAGTAGACGACGGCGGATTAATTTAACGAATGGTCTTGAAATTAAGTAAAATTATAAAATTTAAGATAATTTACATAGTTGCTTGGAACCAGTTACTGTATATGTATCACGTTTTAAATAGAAATGGTGATAATTCTTCGAACGGACACAATGCACCTTCATACAGGACCTAAACCAAAATGGAGCCTGTAAGATGTCAGGTAAAGGTGCCTTTACACCTTACGAACCTCACCTTCGAACAAGTTCTCCTTCGAACCTTGCCGTACCGACGTGAAGCGAACAGCCATTTATACTTCACGTGACGTTAAGCGAACCAATATGGCTGACTCACCCAAAGCTAGCTTATGATAAAGAAAAAATCTCCATTATCAATATATTTTATATTATCTGAAAAATAAAAAAATAGGAGACGATTTAGAACGTTTCACAAATTATACTAGTATCATGAACAACTCCTGTCACTTAGGAAAAACCCAAATCAAAAGTGACACTAGCGCTACCCCCGAACCTAGGCGAACAGATGAAGTACCTAGAACACCCGAACAGTCTTCACGTCGGCTTCACGAAGGTTGTTCGAGGGTGGTGTTCTAAGGTAAAGTTCGTAAGGTGTAAAGGCACCTTAATAGTTAAAGATCCCTATCCTAACTATACCTGGATAGGTAAAATTTAAGACTCCCACTATAATAGCATCGTCCGATTAGCCTTAGTGGCATAAAATAACGTTAATTAAACAAACAGGCTATCAAAGAATATATATTACAATAGAAGGACAAGTGGTCGTTTATAAACTTAAAACTTTTATAAATCTTTTAAATTACGCATTCATACTTACATAAACTGATTAAATCACTCACAATATTCGGCACAGTCTGCAAACTCACATAATCTACGAAAATTCCAATCAACATCGTAGAGGTATATAATGTTTGTTTTTTTTTTATGATGATATTTGAAGTGTAAGGGAAACAAAATATCAGAGCAACTATTATAAACTATACCATGAAATACAACTTATGTCAGAACTATTTTTATGGTTACACGTGGATACTTTTTACCACTGAATTTTTATAGAAAACATGGAATCAGTGATGACTTTTTAATAGTTATAGTTATATCAGGTATTTTATACAAACAACGGTATGGATTTCTATAAAAAACAAACAAAATTTCATCTTTATATACATAGATCATAGCTGTATATCCCGGTTTCACATGGGAAATTTCATTTTTCTAAAGAAACGGTCGATTTCGTAAAAAAAAAAAACATTGTAAAGCGAGATCATTATGATTTTTATGACAATAAAGAATATCAGCTGAAGATCGGCTGAAGTTATGCAATTTTAATATGGACAGTTGTTCGCACCTGGTCTGAAAGAACCACTGAGCGAAATTTGGAGAATTTAGGACAAATGGTGTGGATTTCTATAAAGAACAAACAAACAAACAGGATTTCATCTTTATTTATATAGATAGGGCACTTAAGAACTGTACCAATTTCATCTTCACGTGAATTTTATAAACTTACAACTATTATTTTTTCTAAGTTAGCAACCAACTTTTGACTGCACATCAGATCCAGGGGAGGAATAGGGTTGCCCCCCCCACCCCTTGAGAGGTGAGCACCAACACAGATGAACTATTGCTATTTTTATATAAAAAGGAAGTATATAATATATTAATATTTTATACCCTTGAAATATTAATATATTAATATTAATATTATTAATATATTAATAATAAAATAAAAATATATGAAAAATGGATTCTATTCAACATTAACTGTGATTTGCTATGAAAGTTGCTATGGACTCATAATTTAATTTAGGTCCTTCCTGACTCATGCAATAAAAAAAAATTGCCCCCCCCACAGAAAATTAGACATCTGTAAGCATATTTATGTAGCTGCCTACTAGTTAAAAATTTTATTGTACTACATTATATTTTACTAGGTACTATTATTTATGTATTTCCTACTAGTTACTAGTTATTGATAAATTCTGAGTTAGTGTAGAAATGGTTCTGTAATCTAATTGCAAATGGTTATATGTTGGCACATCTTGTTCCTTTGCAACATCGTCAAGTTGTTGAGAAATGAATTGCGCAGGGGCGTGAGCAGAAGCATTTCAAGTTCATGGGCGTTCTTCTGACATACTTTATAATAATCATGAGACCTGGTTCAGTATTAATGATATTATACTACAATATAATGTAGTAAAATAATATTATGATCTGAAGAAGGAACTGATCAAACTCTTAGGACCAGGCGCGGTTCCAGAAAAAAAATTCGGGTGGGCGGGGGGTTGGTCGGTAGGAAAAAAAATCTGGTGCGTGCTCGCAACACACAACTTTCACTTACCAACTTACTTAGATTAGAAATTAATGCGTTTTGTTAATTGCCACTTCTCAAATGAACAGAAAGGCTTTAATCATGAACATTGGTCTGTCATTAAAGGCGTTCTCCGCATGCGTGGGCTCAAAAAGTTTTATGAGTTGACTTTATATTATTAATATTTTTCTTTTTTTCTTCTCTATATGTTTTCTTTATTTTTATCATAGCTCATATTTAGCCATTTCTCATTTTTAGGCGTAACGAGAGACAGTTAATTTCTCCATATAAACAAAAACAAAGGTACATTGTAGGAAACAAAAAAGGCCCTTACCCCATTTAAGCCCCCTCAGAACATTTTAATAATGATAAAGCTTACCTGATATTAAAGAACACCTAATTTTCATTAAACTCAACGAAATTGATAAAAATCGTTAAAGCCGTTTTTGAGATCATCGAAAAAAAGGTAAAAATTAGAAAAATAATTATGAAATAAAGCGCCACCTCCGTTTGACCAATTTTGATGAAATGTTGGGTGTCACATCTTTGGCATATACATACATCAAATACCCAGTTTGATCAAAATCCTTAAAACCGTTTTTGAGTAAATAAAGAAAAACTCGTGAAAATGATACAAAATTTATTCAGTAAAGTCCCCCCTCGGTTTGACCAATTTTGATGAAATGTTGGGTGTCACATCTTTGGCATATACATACATCAAATACCCAGTTTGATCAAAATCGTTAAAACCGTTTGTGAGTGAATAAAAAAAACTCGTGAAAATGATACAAAATTTATTCAGTAAAGTGCCCCCTCCGGTTGATCAATTTTGATGAAATGTTGGGTATCACATCTTTAGCATATACATACATTAAATACCCAGCTTGATCAAAATCGTTGAAACCGTTTTTGAGGAAATAAAAAAAAACACGTAAAAATGATACAATATTTATTCAGTAAAGTCCCCCCTCCGGTTGATCAATTTTGATGAAATTTTTACAGTCGTATCTCGGGCATATTAATACATCAAATACTCAGTTTAATCAAAATCGTTAGAGCCGTTTTTGAGAAAATCGAAAAAAACTTCAAAAGTTATTAAATAAAGTACCCCCTCCCTTTGAACAACTTTGATGAAATTTTTGCTGTCACATCGCGGGCATATACAGACACTAAATACCCAATTTCAGGTTCGCACGGTTTATAGTTTTTGAGCTAGTCTGTTCACACACACACACAGACACACACACACACACACACACACACACACACACACACACACACACACACACACACACACACACACACACACACACACACCATTTCGCGGGACTTGGTTATTTCGACTCAGGGGACCCCAAAACGTGTATTTCTGTTGAAAACCGGAAGTCGAAATTTTTCACGATCGCAATACTTCCACTTACTACATATTTCATATATAGGTAAGTGAAAGTAAAAATAGCGTAAAAATAACACATTTTATTTGCTTATGCTTATACATTAAGTTCATATACAAAATTCTGTCGGGGGTATTGCTTTTACCAATACTTATTGCCTAGGTATGGAAAATATACTAATCATGAGGAATTTAAAAAACATCAAAATTGAATAAAACACCTAACGGAACATCCAGAGATAACCTGAGAGAAGTTATAATTGCACTTAATTTAGCCAGAAATATAAAGTTTAGAGATTTGATGGTATCCAAAAACTACCTATTTGTTGATTATTATAGATGTTGTTGTTTTGTATATTAATTTATTCTTAAGCGTATTTATTATAGGGGTGGACCCGGAGATTGGAAATTTATTCCACAAGATCATTGGAATAAATTTGTTTTTTCTCGCATAGTAACTCGTAAATACATAGTATTCACCTATGTAAAAATATAAATAAAATAAATAAATAAATTCCTTATTAGATTGTTCCGGGACAAGTCCCTTCGGAACAGAATTATATTATACATTTTATGGGCTTAAGAGCCTTAGATCAAGATTAAAATAAAACAAATTGGAAGAATAATATAAACATAAATTATAAAGAAAACTTCTTGTGGTAAGATTAAACATAATGATACATAAAAATAATTGACAAACATAACTGGCATTGCACTACTTAAATGTACACGTATATACATAACTATAAATAAAATGGACAGAGCTTAAATTTAAAAATAAATAAAATTTAAAAATTTGGATTCCGAATTGGAAGTTTCTATTTACAATTTTTCGGGTATTTGATTGATAGGTAGTGTATAGATTGATAGGAGTATATAGATTGATAGTATATGATAGTAGTATATAGATTGATAGGAAGTGATTGTACAGGCGGGATTTGAAGGTAAGGAGGGTGTTGGAATGATGAATAAAAGGGAGAATAGAATTTCATACGGATCAGGACCTGAATATGAAAGATCTTTCGAATGCTGACGTTCGGTGGAATGGTATACATATATCTGAAGGCCTGGACCGGGTATTGCGGGAATGAACCGAGGATTTGGGCTGAAGGAGTTCGAGGGTATATGAAGGACGGCGAGATCGGATAACTTGGCATAGAAATGATGCCAGGAGGTATTTGCGACGGTAGGATGGGTATAGCCACTTTAACTCTTCGTAATAAAGCGAGATGGAGACGTCTCTTGGGATCCCAAAGATGAATCGTACGAAACAGTTAATCAGACGTTTTATTTTTGCTTTGAGATCCCCGGAGATACCCCCGTATACCGTACAGCAATAGTCAAAGTGGGGAAATATCAGGGAAGTGGCGAGAAGTCTACGGGTTTCAAGTGGAAGAAGGTTACGGAGATGATTCAATTGCTTCAAGGTAGAAAAGGTACGGCGGGAGATATTAGAGATGTGGATTTTCCAAGAAAGAGTTTGGTCGAAGGTTACACCGAGGTTTTTGACAGTAGGATAGAATTTGATAGGATCATTATTTAGGAGCCGGGTAGGGATATTAGGGATGGTTTTAAGGAGGTGAGAGGAGCCTATTAAAATTGCTTTAGTTTTCTCAGTGTTTAGCTTCAGCTGCTTGTTATTCTCTGCCCAGAGGCTGATTCGGTTTAGATCATCCTGAAGCTTTTTAGTCGCTGACACTAACTCGGAGGGTGGGAAGGATAGGAATATTTGGAAATCGTCTGCATAGATGTAAGTGTAAGTGAAATTCTGTATACAGTTAATTGAAAGTAAAAATGTTATAAATCTCTTATTCTTTTTACTTTCACTTACCTATATATGAAATATATAGTAAGTGGAAGTATTGTGATCGTGAAAATTTTCGACTTCCGGTTTTCAACGGAAATACACGTTTTGGGGTCCCCTGAGTCGAAATAACCAAGTCCCGCGAAATGGTCTGTGTGTGTGTGTGTGTGTGTGTGTGTGTGTGTGTGTGTGTGTGAACAGACTAGCTCAAAAACTATAAACCGTGCGAACCTGAAATTGGGTATTTAGAGTATGTATATGCCCGCGATGTGACAGCAAAAATTTCATCAAATTTGCTCAAATGGAGAGGGTACTTTATTTAATAACTTTTTAAGTTTTTTTTTCGATTTTCTCAAAAACGGCTCTAACGATTTTTATCAAACTTGGTATTTGATGTATTTATATGCCCGAGATATGACTGTAAAAATTTCATCAAAATTTATCAACAGGAGGGGGGACTTTACTTAATAAATTTTGTCCAATTTTTACCTTTTTGATCGATTATCTCAAAAACGGCTTTAACGATTTTTATCAAATTCGTTATGTTTAATGTAAATTAGTTGTTATTTAATATCAGGTAAGCTTTATCATTATTAAAATGTTCTGAGGGGGCTTAAATGGGGAAGGGTCTTTTTTTGTTTTTCTATAAAGTACCTTTGTTTTAGTTTATATTGAGAAATGAACTGTCTGTCATCACGCCTAAAAATAAGAAATGGCTAAATATGATATATGAAGAAAATCAAGTAAACATATACAGGAGAAAAAAAGAAAAATATTCCGTCAACTCATAGAACACCTTGAGCTCACGCATGCGCCGTACGCCTTTAATGACAAACCAATGCGTTATAATTAAACTGTTCTGTTCATTTGAGAAGTGGCAATTAACAAAACGCATTAATTTCTAATCTAAGTTAGTTGGTAAGTGAAAGTTGTGTGTTGCGCGCACGCACCAGATTTTTACTTTCACTTACCTATATATGAAATATATAGTAAGTGGAAGTATTGCTATCGTGAAAAATTTCGACTTCCGGTTTTCAACAGAAATACACGTTTTGGGGTCCCCTGAGTCGAAATAACCAAGTCCCGCGAAATGGTCTGTGTGTGTGTGTGTGTGTGTGTGTGTGTGTGTGTGTGTGTGTGTGTGTGTGTGTGTGTGTGTGTGTGTGTGTGTGTGTGTGTGTGTGTGTGTGTGTGTGTGTGTGTCTGTGTGTGTGTGTGTGAACAGACTAGCTCAAAAACTATAAACCGTGCGATCCTGAAATTGGGTATTTAGAGTATGTATATGCCCGCTATGTGACAGCAAAAATTTCATCAAATTTGCTCAAAGGGAGGGGGTACTTTATTTAATAACTTTTTAAGTTTTTTTCGATTTTCTGAAAAACGGCTCTAACGATTTTGATTAAACTGAGTATTTGATTTATTCATATGCCCGAGATATGACTGTAAAAATTTCATCAAAATTGATCAACCGGAGGGGGGACTTTACTTAATAAATTTTGTATCATTTTCACGTGTTTTTTTTATTTACTCAATAACGGTTTTAACTATTTTGATCAAACTTGGTATTTGATGTATTTATATGCCCGAGATATGACTGTAAAAATTTCATCAAAATTTATCAACAGGAGGAGGGACTTTACTTAATAAATTTTGTCCAATTTTTACCTTTTTGATCGATTATCTCAAAAACGGCTTTAACGATTTTTATCAAATTCGTTATGTTTAATGTAAATTAGTTGTTATTTAATATCAGGTAAGCTTTATCATTATTAAAATGTTCTGAGGGGGCTTAAATGGGGAAGGGTCTTTTTTTGTTTTTCTATAAAGTACCTTTGTTTTAGTTTATATTGAGAAATGAACTGTCTGTCATCACGCCTAAAAATAAGAAATGGCTAAATATGATATATGAAGAAAATCAAGTAAACATATACAGGAGAAAAAAAGAAAAATATTCCGTCAACTCATAGAACACCTTGAGCTCACGCATGCGCCGTACGCCTTTAATGACAAACCAATGCGTTATAATTAAACTGCTCTGTTCATTTGAGAAGTGGCAATTAACAAAACGCATTAATTTCTAATCTAAGTTAGTTGGTAAGTGAAAGTTGTGTGTTGCGCGCACGCACCAGATTTTTTTTAAACTAATCATTCCGATGTTTTTTTTTTTTTGCTTTATATAATTTTTTTTTTTCATTTTTAATTTTATACCAAGTAAAACCGCACCCCCCCCCCCCCGAAATGTTTTCATGGGTCCACCAATCTATGATTTATAGAGCGGTGAAAATCAGTATTTGAACACAATTATAGCGAGTTATACACGTCTTGAACAAAGTAGACGGTTCTTTCATTGGTTAGCTACAGAAGAAAAACGATAAGCAAAGATGTAAAAATGATTGGTGATTAGAGCTTTATTATTTTCTTCAAATTTATTTCTACGTGAATGCTAATAAAATATTAAGCAGCTCCTTTCTCCATCCAAGGACGACATTACCAAATGAACGTGTCCTGACGAAAGCCATTATTATGAAGTCTTTGCATTGTTACATTGAAACCAAAACTTTATTGATACCATTTATATCGCAATGTAATGCTAATTTTTTACCTAATTACCTAATAACTCATGATATTGTTAAGCGAAACCAGAAAATACGATTAACAAATTTTCTCATCGTCACTAATAAACATGTTCCATAGTGGTTGTTTGGAAGAAAATCTCTATCAAGAGATCAGCCTTATTTTTTCGCACTTATTTTAACCTGTAACAAACAGGTCAGGATCCGGAGAGGGAAAGGGGAGACATATATCCCTGCTGGCAAAATTGAAAGGTGGCTAGTTTAGTATTTTAAGAACTTTGTATTGTTTTTGGCTAAAATAATGAATATTAATTATACTTTTCTGTTATTTTCATCTTCATTCAGTCTCGATAGTAAATATGATTTCATTATGATATAATGAATCTCGTAATAACACTACCTAAAATACTGCTGTAAAATTTTAGCTTTTATCTAGGGCGAGGTAAAAAAAAGGGGAGGGGCAAAATTAAGCTCGCCCATCACGAAAAAAATGTAATTATGGAACTGCAAACAAATCCACTAATAGTCTGTATATATACAAGTGGCTTACCTATAAAAATCGAACAAGACCAAAATGATAAGAAACTGCACTTAAATTTCATTAACTTAAACATTTACTTTCCAAACTATCTAAACATCACTTGCATTACCAACTTCAGGTCCATTTATAATCTAAAATCTTCTACAGAATCCTTAATGCTACATATTATGCCAGGAACAAAATGATGCATCAAGTTTTCAATATTGCACTTATCACAGATTGGCTTCGAAATAAGGATCTCTTTGTTAGGCACCTACCAACATCTTTTTTCTTTCCAAAATCCTTGGGTCATCCAAGTCCTGTAGTTGATAACCTTTTATCACGCATCATCAGACATAAATCCATTGATGATTGAAGGTGTCCAAAAAAAAGATGACAGAGGGACCTCCTTAGTTGGAGTAGTCAATCCCAAACCAAGCTCAATCCCCCCCTCGAATTTTGAAAAAAATACAATTTTACATTACATTACATATAATTTTGTATCATAGAGCTATTTATGCAAATGAATTTTAAAAAGCTCCTATTATCTGTTAATAAATAAGTGTGCTGGTTTTACACTTACTTTGTCAACCTATTTATATATTTCAACCAAATACTCTTCCCTCCCTGACAATCCAGTCCTGTTCAGCCTACCTTCCCAAAATTCTATTATTCATTCTTTACTTCTACTATATTAAATATTTAAAGCACGTAATCTCAGTGAGTACATTGTAATTGAATATAAATATTTATTAACAGTAATTTGTACTAAACTAGCTGTATATCCGGGTTTCACCCAGGGAATTTCATTTTCCTAAATTTTCTAAATGTTCTGAAAACTAATATAAAGAGAGATCATATCTAATTTTATAACAATAAAGAAAATACCCAGAGACTGGCTGAAGTTGCAAGTTAAATGCAGTTTTAATATGGACAGGTGTTCACACCTGGTATGAAAGAACCATTGCGGGAAATTTGGAGAATTTAGGACAAACGGTATGGATTTCTATAAAGAACAAACAAACAGAATTCCATTTTTATCTATATAGATTAATATACATTAATGTTAATATATATTTATATTCACAATAAATTACAAATTGCTCATAAGATCATAGGAAGCTCAAGAATAATTTTTAATGTATTTTATATTGAAAAAAATAATTGAACTTAGAACATATATGACATCTAGTAAGCAGTTCTTCACTTTCAAATTATAGTAGTTATAATTAATAATAAAGTATAGTACTACTGGATTGTAAATTTACTATAAGATAACTGATTGGTTTTAGTTTGGTAGTTTTACGTTTGTAAAAAACATAATGCGAATTGAAAAAGAAATATGTATAGTGACTAGCAAGTTCTCATACACTGCCTTGTTAAAAATAAGAAACTCAAAACAAAAAATGTTTCAAATATTTTTATTTATTTTTTTAAACATATATTTATAACTTGACTACTGCTCTAATAAATTGTATCAGACAATTTAGTAAAGAATAAATAAATATATATTTCTTAAATATTTTAATAGAATTTTCAGTTTTAGCGCAGGAGAAGTGTTCATACATAGCAATATCATATACTTTGAGATTAAATTAAATAAAATAATTTAAATAAACTAAGCCATAATCATTAAATTAATATTTTGTATGTAGTCCTTTTTTTTGTTGCTGGAGCATTGATCGGGCTACCTTTGAAGTAATTTGGGGAGTATTTTCTATCATTCTTCCAGGAATCTAGTTTTAAGATTTTTTACAGAATTTATATAGATGCTCACTTATATAGCAGCCTTACTGGTGTGAAGAGAGCTTTGTGTTCAGGGTCATTTTCCTGCTAGAATTTGAATGTTCCTACTAACCCATATTTGTAACACTAGCTCTTTAATTTCTTTTTAAAATATTGATATATTTAAAGTTTTTCACCACTCCATCAAATAGAATTCCCAACCAACTGAGCATCACACTATCAGAACCCTGCATGGAGGACATGCATCACCCCATAAAACCCAACCGCCTCCATCTTTCACTATAACAAAATCGATCAACCATCCCATTCCCAGAGTTAAAATTTGCTCTAATCTGCAAATATTACATCTTTTTAATACTTCAAAGATTTTGTTCTACTCACTTGGACATACTTTTTTCAATATTCTCTGAGATGTATCAGTTCCTTCTTATTTTAACAGTTGTTCATTTATTTCTTGTTTTACTTTATTAGACTTATTTTTTTTACTTTCTCCGATTGTTTTAAACAATTATTCGCTCTTTTAGGAACAATATTTTAGGATGGCTGAATCAATCTTTACTCTTTTATAATAAATTAATCAATGCACTGATCATTAGAAAGTGGTATTAAGCTATCTGGACTATTTTCTCTGATTTATGTTCCTCTACTCTCCATTACAAAAAAAAAAAAAAATTTAAATCTTTAAAGAAGTATTTAGTTTTGATCCAGTGATTATAACGATAAAAGAAAATTTTTGAACTTTTGAAAGCAAGAGATAAATATAAATTATGGAGAAGATTAACAATTAATAGGTCAGAGTAACAAAATAAACATCAAATACAGGAGTCAAAACACTGTGGTCGCAGGTTCGAAGCCCGTTAGGTATATTAAGCTCTAGGATTTTTAAAAGGAACTAAAAAATCTGTGGCAATGCCATCATTCGGCTGTCCTAATTATATCTGGAAAGAAAAATTTATGTCTCGCCCTGTAGCATCATCTGATTAGCCATAGCAGCATAAAGTAGCATTAAATAAATAAACAAACCAACATTAAATACTTGTTTATTTGCAAAATTCTGTTTTGTATGAGAACTAATGCCAGGAGATAAATTTTACAAATTTATGATTAGTTAAAAATAAATAAATTTTAAATTGGTTTTTACAGCACTTTCACTACATAGTTCATTTCTTAATTAAAGTCAAAAAAGTGTAAAGGAAGTAAATATGAAAACTTTCTTTGCCGGTTGCTGTAAATATGTTAATGATTTCTTTCTAGAATCCAATATAAATATAACTGGAACACTTTTATTTTCTTCTACTTATACAAGTATATTCACTCTCTATTTTTATTTCAAAGGATTTTATTATAATGGTTATTATAATATTTATTATAATGAATTTAAATTTATTTTAACTCCGATGATTTATTAATTTTTGTTACTAAAAATATTGCTTCATATTATTTTGCTCATTATTTTATAGTTTAAGATATTTTAATCTTTTATTAACGAAGGACTCTCACGTAATTGTTTATTCTGAATTTTTTCATGAGGTTTCATTTTATTTTATTGAACACTTCAATCCTCTCATAGTCATTTTTCAAAAAAAAATGAGCTTGTTGGGTACACTAATCTCCTCAGGGTTTGATATAATTAGTTTTAGTCAACATAACAAAAGGCTGCTTCAGTCTAAGAATTGGCCACATCATGCTCTTAGTAATTATTCACAATTATCCTTAATGCAAACATCTGGTTTAACCTTGGCTGTCTTGTAATTTTCAAGTCTCCACATCCAAGGGTCCTTATAATTATAATGGTCAATTATATACATATATATATATTGTTTTTATTAATATCTTAAGGGGTTCTAAAAATAGTTGCCCCATACTCGACTGAGGACTCCCAATCATCTTATCTTAGCGGTATTTTTTTTTTTTTCTATGAGGACTCAAACCAAGCCACTTTTATATAGTTTTTTTTTTTTTTATCTAAGCAACATCATCTCCCTCAATTTTACCTTTGATTTTTTTATGTAAGGGACCATTTTTGCTTTCTCAGAAAAGATCTAGGTAATTCCTCCTATAGTCAGAAGAGACTACATTCACATTATCTTATTTTAAGTCCCTATTTGGTTTTTAATTTTAGCTCTACAATGTTGCAGAATAGTAATCAAGAATATAATTTTGTAGTGTATTTAATGTTTTCGACTAATAAAGTTTAATTATTAATTTCCCATTCATTTTATCTAGGTTCTCCCTTAACTCCTCTAATGATTTCCTTTAGGCCCTGGTCCTCCTGAGAACATTAAAATTTTGGAAATAATATAAATTTTTGTTTATTGCGAACCCAAGATTTATTGTTCATAGCGCATCAATAAATCTTGTTTATTCCACTCTGATTAGAATTGGTTACATTGTAGGTTATTACAGCTATATTATTGGTAAGAAGTTCAATGTATAAATTGCCTGATAAGATTGTTAAATAACAAAAAAAAAAATGAATACTGTGAAATATTCTTGCAGATCACTTTATTTGTAAAATCTTAGTGCGACATATTTTCAATGTGAATTCATATTATTTATTGTTTCTTAACTCCCAAGTTGCTTGACTTTATTTGTTAATATTTTCATTTATTCAAAACAGAAAGAGAGACAGAGGGGGGTGAGAGAAAAAGGACAGTGCAGGTGTTACACATTTTTTTTTTTTCGGTTTGGTTATATATAATCTAAGAAGGTTTAATTTTTTTTTTTTTCTTTGCTGCCTAACCCTTTTTTTCTTTACTTTCAGGTGCCACGGTCAGAATAAATCTCCTGCTGTAATAGAAGTAAAATAAGGTTTTGTTATATAATTAATAAACACAAACTTTTGATTAATAGAAATTACCTTTTAAACTGCACCTTCATACATAAACTAAGAAATTATTTTCGTATCAAACTAAGAAATGGTTTGAAGTGTTTATAATTTTACTTTATTCAAAGATCGTCTGAAATAAGTATCATTATCTGCGCTTGGGATAACATTTAGTTCGGAAGCCTTCTGCCCATTCACATTTAATGTCTCATCAGGGATTGCGTTTTCTTCAGTGGCGTTACCCTGTCCAAACCCGACCGGGCCTCCGTGTCTGTCTGGTCCTTTGTTCTTCATTTCTTCCTGATTCTGTATATGTAGAGGAAAATTGAACGCTGCAAGGCAAGAAGCGATCGTAACGGAAATCTAAAAAATAAATTGGATTAAATTCATTGTAGAAGTAAAATTATAATTAATAAATGTTCAATTTTTTTTTAAGCACTCCAAAGTCTAATCAAATCAAATAAGTAATTTTTCCTAACCAAATTTAGAATTTTTCATTTAACATAATAAAGAATTTAAAGATTGGTGTTAATGCCATACTAGGTCTGCAAGTTTAAAATGTCGTTTATTTCTTAAAATATATACACAGTAATTTAAAAAAAAAAGTATAATATATTTTATTCAAAGTACTGGCCCTCGCTTTCTACACATTTTGTCCACCTCTCGGGCAATTTATGGATACTATTCCAAAAGAATGCTTCATCTTTATTTGAAATCCATTCATCGAGCCATTTTCTTACATCCTCCAAATTGTTAAAGTGTTGCTCAGCCAATGAGTGTCCCATCGATGAGAAGAGATGATAATCAGAAGGCGCCAGGTCAGGTGAATACGGCGGGTGGGGTAGGAGTTCCCAACCAAGCGAAGAAATCGTTTCCTTAGTCAATCTGGCTGAATGTGCAGGAGCGTTATCATGCTGAAGAATGACTTTGGCGTGCCTGTGAGCCCATTCTGGGCGTTTTTCGATCAATGCGTGACTCAAATTGATCATTTGTTGTCGGTAGCGGTAGGTATTGACTGTTTCGCCGGGTTTGAGATTGCAATTCGACGTCCTCAAACTTTTTTGGTCGATTTTCTCGTTTTTTATCAGTAACATCAAAATCACCACGTTTGAAACTTTGAAACCAACGTTCACATGTCTTGACGGTTGGAGCAAGATCGCCATAAGTCCCAACAAGAATTCGATGACATTCAGATGCCTTTTTCTTTTGATTGAATAAGAAAATCATGACATGCCGCAAATGCTCTTTATTTGGCTTAAAATTAGACATTTTTAACACCAAAGAAAGGTATGATACGTCCACGTAAACGACTTAAAAACAACTGACTTTTGTAAACAAATGACTAACAAACAAAATAGCGTTTAGAGATAAGCAAATCCTTCAATAGGCTAAGAGCGCATTCTATTGGAATTAAAACGACATTTTAAACTTGCAGACCTGGTAAGTGATTATTTGTGACTACTTCTAAGGAATTTAATAATAAAAATAAGATACCCTATAAAAATTCCTATATTGATTTGGAAAAATCTTAATTTGAAATCAGCACGATTACTTACAATTAATCACATATTCGTAATAACGCCAATTTGTTTAAAATTAGGGAGTATAACAATATCGAAGTGCGGTTCCCTACCATGGATGGACCAAGATTCTATAGGTGCTTCTATTTACCCTCAACGAACCTCACCTTCGAACAGGTTCTCCTCCGAAGCTTGCCCTACCGGCGTTCCACGAACAGACATTTATACTTAAAGTGACGTTAAGCGAACAAATATGGCTGACGCACCCAACGATAGCTTATGATGATGAAAAAATCTTCATTATCAATATATTTTATATTATCTGAAAAATAAAAAAAAAATGAGACGAATTACAACGACGCACAGTGGGCGAAAATCAGATTTTAGGTGGACAAAATTCATATAAAAGATTATATAAATCGCCCACTAAATATTGTTTAGTATGAGCTGGATGAAGGGAAAATGTAAATATTTACTTTCTTGGATTGTTAACAAGCGCCGGAGAGGATTATTAATCCGTCTATAACAACGGCCATATTTTTCACAGTGTTCATTGCAGTGCTGTTCTTGTAATAACCTAGCCATTCTTTGACCAGAAACTTCGCTTGATTTTTTAAATTTCATGAGAAATGGATACCACAGAAACAAGTAAGTATTAATATTTCACTCATCGGGGTTTCTAAATGGATATAGTTTTTCCTATAATAAATAATATCATTAGATAGAACATTTCCATATTTCAATGGAGAATTACTTGCAGAGGGCCAAGGAGTGCCAAGCTAATTATTTCATCATTATTTCACTCAAACCATATATTTTTCATATTCACATATTTTTTTTGCGATATTTTGCGTTTTGAAGAATATTTACTAATTTAGGATGGATTTCAGGTTTCGTGCTCACCGTTCCACGAAAAGAATTTGTAATTGAATGGTTGAAATATGGGTCAAAAGGTAGAAATAAATGTCTCTTAATCTACATTTTAAGACTTGGAAATAACGATGAAGATAAAATAAGAAATAGACAAAGAATTAAAGACGCCATAAAAGATTATTCTAAAAAAAACAGTGACAAGTGGGAAAAATGTCATCGGAGACCTCATGTTTTTTTTAAGGACTTTCTTAAGGAGCGAAGAAGCACAAGAGGCCCTTAACAAAGATTCCCGTCGATTTAGAGAGCATAATACAAGGAAATGTTCTAGGGAGGCCGCTAACAAAGATCTTCTTATGATGCTCTTAGTTTCATCGGACCCAATTGTCGCCAGTTTTCGGAAAACTTTGCGTAAAAAAATAACTATTGTAGTAATTAGCCTATTTAAGTGTAGTTTACTGTATGATGAACTTCAAGAACTGTCATTATGTAGCATAATTGATTCAGACGATGATTGATGAATAATTAATTTTTATAATTGTATATATTTGTTATTATTAAAAAACAGATCAATAAAATGACTTTTTTCTTTAAATTGTTAGTCTATTTTTGTTCATTATTTTCGTAATATAGCCTATTTTTTCTTATGTGTATTATTTTTTATGAATATATGTATTGTTTTTATGTAAATAATAAATGCAAAAAGTTACTACTGAAATTTTTCATTGATTTACAAAATGTTTTCCCAATTTTTATCCATTATTTCCAAATTAATGTGTGTGTACAACATTAGTTTATTGGATATACTAAAAAATATGGGTCACAGAAATTTTTCCTTACTCAGTGACCTCAAAAACATGAAACAACACAAAAAAATAATTTTGTCCACCTAAAATAGATATTTGCCCACTGTGCGACGCACTAGTATCACAAACAACTCCTGTCACTTGGGAAAACCAAAATCAAAAGTGACACTAGCTCTACCCCCGAACACAGGCGAACAGATGAAGTAGCTAGAATACCTGAACAGTCGACGTGAAGACTGTTCGAGGGTAAAGTTCGTAGAGTGTAAGAGCACCTTATTATGGTCACCACCTTTACGAACTTAAGAGAATGGCCGAGTAATGACGTGTTCACTTGTGTAAGCTCCCTTTATTTCGATCAATATTTATAATTAAAGTGAACTCCTATCGTGTTCGTTTTAGTTAAAATGGTGCTTGGTTAGCTTTATTAAATGGCAGCTTTCGAATTCTCGATCAAGGAGGTTAAAAAGCATTCAACGGGTACTTTTCAGTTGAGATCGAGGCCAGACTAAACGGCTCGTTCAACTGTATCTACTTTTGAAACATTCGAACATTTTTGAGATTCTGTCTTGGAAATGATAATGAGATCTTTACCAATTCATCAAAAAGAAGCCTCACTTCTTGAAGCAGTATTACATAAACAGAATGTAAATATGCCGAAAATTAAAAACAATGTATCTATTAAAAGGGATAGAACATTTAAATAATACAATCAAATATTACCTTTACATATTGCTTAAGAATCAATACAAAATGACTTTCTGCAATTACAATTTTTTTTTTCTCAGTAGTTAATTTATAAAAATATATTTGTCGAATATCATATTCTATTTTAGTACTTTTTCTTTCTCGATTTAAATCAAAATAGAAAGATTTGATCTTGATGAGATTTAAACGCATGGAGAAGAAGGAATACAATAGAACCCCCATTATCCGGGGTTCCAATTAACCGGGGTTCAGAGGGGACAACTTTTTTTTTAATAATCTGTTTTTAATTTTTAATTTTTATGTCATTTATTTTGTACGTATGTATAATATTTATTTTAAAAAATGGATACGTAAATATTTTAACGATTACACAATGGTTTATTATCTAATGTTCTTAGAAATTATGAAATAAAATAATAAATAGAAAAACGGCAAGCGGTATCGTATGGGATGTTTCCGGTAACTATAACTCCAATTCATATTCAAGGAACGGTACTGTTTTCAAGTCTTTGTAGGAAACTCCTAATCTGGCCTGTTTGACTTCAAAACAAAATATTCTCAGTTGTGATTTAGTCTCCATTAAAATACGAACTGACAAATTGTCGCCAAAAAGAAAACCTATCGTTTTAACGCTTGAGCAGAAATTAACCATTATAAACCGAGTAGAAAAAGGTGAAAGTGTTGAAACATTGTCAGCAGAATTAGGAATCGGCGAGCAAACTGTTCGTGATAGTTCATGGGCGGATCCAGCCGATCGTAAAGGGGGGGGCTGCAGCCCCACAACCCTTCATTTTGATCTGTTAATCAGCTTTTCTACCTCTATTTTCTTTTCCCACAACTAAAATTCTACTTGTTCTGAACATTATTTGTTCTTTAACTTGCTTCTTAACATTAAAGAAAGTCAAATTCTATCTTTAAATGTCGAAAAATTTTCCTAAGGGAGGGGCTGCAGCCCCCACAACTCCCCCCTAGATCCCCCAATGTAGTTTGAAGAAGAAAAAAGACATTTTCGACTTGGTATCGTCGTCGGGCCAAACATCATGTCCTCGCAAAATAATGATGAACTCTAAATTAAAAAACGTAGATGAAGCTGTCTATCAGTGGTTCATGCTCATTTGGTCAACAAAATGTTGTAATTCGATCATCGATTATCCGTGGACTCCCATACCCATCATTACCCCGATAAAGGGGGTTCTACTGTGTTAAGAAGATTATTAAACAAAAACACAGTTTTTTGGTATTGTATGAGCTTATGTGGACAAAGTTCTCAAAACTCGATGTCTGTTGAGCCAAACAAGAACAATAAATATATATATATATATATATATATATATATATATATATATATATATATATTTAATTAGGAGAATTAGTAAGAAAGTGCGCTCTTCTAAATAGTTGATGTTTAAAGTCATGGTATGCTAGAATCCAATGTATTATTCTGTAGCTGTATCATATCGGAATGACACATATAGAGCAGTAACTCATGGGCTACTTAGTATGGTGTGTTCACTATATCCACAATTCAATGGAGCTTTAGCAGAACCCCATATTACTATTTAAAATGTCTGACTAGTTATTTGGAGAAGGTAAATATGTCTGTTAAAGATTATTGTTAGGCGTCTCTAAAATACAAATTTTCTTTTAAAGCTCGATAATGAGGCTAGAAATTCGTTGACCTCTTTTTTTTTTTTTTTTTTTTATTTGCCAATTAGGTTTACAAGTAAATAGGATATTGTAAAAAATATAAAAAATCGAAATATACTTACTACGAAGAACTTCAGCATTTTCAGAAGATACTTCCCAAACAGAATACTTGAGTAGACTAATAATGTTCCTGTAATAGTGATGTGCGGCCAGCGGCAGGGAGGTGGGGACAGCATCGACCTCAAACATCGATATCGGATGCGGGATAGGACATGTCACAGAAGATATGGTCAAGGGCGATGCCATTATTCGCTGTCACCATTATTTGGGAATGATTTACAGCAGCTTTGTAAAGATGAGTATGTTTTTCGAAATCGCGGATGTGACATTTCTAGCACGCCATTGTAAATATTTATTTGAGCTCATATATAAAGAGCAATTTTGGTCATTTGCAGTAAGGGTAACCAACTTTCCTTGCTAATGTTGTTGCAGGATTTTTGGGATCTGTTGCGAAGACCACCTCCAGTTACTTTATGACGCAACATGAAGTTACTTGATGACGGAACATCCAGTTACTTTTAACAATCTGTAGTGGTTATAAACACTGATAACCTAAATTTTAAATTTCAGTGATAATATTGTAATTTCTTTTTCATTAATAAATATTCATAGCTGAAATATATTCTTGTTATGCTCATCTAGGCCAATTTTTGCAAATACAGGTTATAAATATTGTTATCAAAATAAGGGTAACGGTACTGAAGAGCGGCTGATGGGCGTGGACTGTTTTGAGAGGTTATGTGAGCGTCATGTTATCGAACTCCCATCCTCTTTATTTCAGTTAAAAAGTGCCTTGATAGATTCTAGCTTTCGACTCCTGCTCCCTGCGCTCGCTCTTCAGAGATAAATAAACCCCCAAAAGGGACCTTTTCAGTGGAGATCGGGCCTTACTTTGAAGGGCGCCTTAGTGAACGGCGCATAAGCCGCACCTGAGTACTATTGCCAAAATAAGTGTTTAAAACAAGTAACTGTTTACTAAAAGTAACAGTTACTGGATGTTGCGTCATCAAGTAACTGGAGGTGGTCTTCGCAAACAGACCCGATTTTTGTATTAATATATTAAAGTTGTAATTTATGGAATGTTTGTTATTGTCTTGCGACTTTGTACTGGCTCTAAGACTCCATTGAGTTGCTTATTGACACAGTACAGATACCTTATTTTAAGAATGAGATTTTCTTTACAATTAATTGTTTTAGAGGTATTAGCAAAGAATTGAAAAAAAAATTTAGATGGAAGACGTTCGTATTTGTGGTCTATGAAATGAGTACTTGTAAGCTTAAAGATCAAAAACTTTCTTTGAATCAGACACCTTTTTGGAAACCAGCACCCGGGCAACAGTAGCAATACTAGATAATTTCTATTGCCTTCTCCCAATTCTTTTCTTTCTTTATTCTCCTTATTTTAGTATCCTTTCGGTTTATTGAAACACCTCATATTTATAATATCGTATTGTAATGAATAGATTTTGTTTTTCTTTCAAAAACTACAAATATTGTCCTAACTTTAACATGGGCCCATCGATCTTTATATAATAAACGGAGATAAACGGCTTTGTGAACAACACAAAATAGCCCAAACCTAACCTCTGAAAATAAATTATAACAAGAGATAAAAAATCAAAACGCTGAAGAGTTTCTCTTATATTAAATTAGTTTATTTATAATACTCTTATTAATTTATTGCAGTGTCTATAAAATTTACTAATTTCTTATTTTCTGTCACTGCGATGATAAGCAGCCGGAAAAGTCCTGAATCTTCTGAATTAAAGCTTAACGTAGCTTAACGTTGAAATGATTGATAAATCGCTTCATTCAACTTCTAAGATGATTGTCATAAATAATGATGGGGATATCCATAGATAGTCATGTCAAATCACAACATCGGATTTAAGGGGTTTCTTGCAATTTTCTCATATAACTGGTTTATACATTAGTCTTTAAATATATTGGTTTGTTTCACATGAAATGTCCGATTTTATAATTTTTGAAATACATAGAGAATTTTGCGGGTCTCTGTTGTTTACTTCCAAACATTTACATATAATTAAGAAGTCACTAATCCTCTACATTTCTTTTATAAACATTACCTTCTCAATAAATTAAACACTATTTAGTATACCTCCAAATATGAACATGGAAATACGCGATTTTCGTGTGATATTTTTTTACGAGTTTAAACTCGGCCATTCATGGATTGCATATGACAATCAGCGTCGGTCAGGACAGTAGTTAGACATTGACGAAAGCCCAGGACAAATGCCAAAACCAAATTTACACCCCAAAAATTGATGGTTACAGTATGGTGGTCCATGGCTGGAATCATACATTATTTCTTTATGCCTAGAGGTGAGGCCATTACCTCCGCAACCTACTGCACGCAAAATTATTGAAAAATCTGGAGCGTGCGCGCAACACACAACTTTCACTTACCAACTTAGATTAGAAATTAATGCGTTTTGTTAATTGCAACTTCCCAAATGAACAGAACGGCTTTAATTATGAACAATGGTCAGTCCTTAAAGGCGTACTCCGCATGCGTGGGCTCAACGAGTTTTATGAGTTGACTGAATATTTTTCTCCTCTTTAAGTTTTCTTTATTTTTATCATATCTCATATTTAGCCATTTCTTATTTTTAGGCGTAACGAGAGACAGTATATTTCTCCATATAAACAAAAATAAAGGTACTTTATAGGAAACAAACAAATAAAAAAACCCCCCTCAGAACATTTTAATAATGATAAAAATTACCTGACATTAAAGGACACCTAATTTTCATTAAACATGACGAATTTAATCAAAATCGTTAAAGCCGTTTTTGAGATCATCGAAAAAAAGGTAAAAAGTGGAAAAAAATTATGAAATAAAGTGCCCGCTCTCCGTTTGACCAATTTTGATGAAATGTTGGCTGTCACATCTTTGGCATATACATACATCAAATACCCAGTTTGATCAAAATCGTGAAAGCCGTTTTTGAGTAAATAAAAAAAAACACTTGAAAATGATACAAAATTTATTAAGTAAAGTCCCCCCTCCGGTTGATCAATTTTGATGAAATGTTGGCTATCAAATCTTTGGCATATACATACATCAAATTCCCAGTTTGATCAAAATCGTGAAATCCGTTTTTGAGTAAATAAAAAAAAAAACACGTGATAATAATACAAAATTTATTTAGTAAAGTCCCCCCCCTCCGGTTCATAAATTTTGATGAAACGTTGGCTATCACATCTTTGGCATATACATACATCAAATACCCAATTTCAGGATCGCACGGTTTATAGTTTTTGAGCTAGTCTGTTCACACACACACACACACAGACCATTTCGCGGGACTTGGTTAATTGGACTCAGGGGCCCCCAAAAAGTGTATTTCCGTTGAAAACCGGAAGTCGAAATTTTTCACGATCGCAATACTTCCACTTACTATATATTTCATATATAGGTAAGTGAAAGTATAAATCTGCTGCGTTCGCGCAACACACAACTTTCACTTACCAACTTACTTAGATTATAAATTAATGCGTTTTGTTAATTGCAACTTCTCAAATGAACAGAACGGCTTTAATTATGAACAATGGTCTGTCATTAAAGGCGAACGCCGCATGCGTGGGCTCAACGAGTTTTATGAGTTGACTGAATATTTTTCTTTTTTTCTTCTCTTTATGTTTTCTTTATTTTTTATCATATCTCATATATAGCCATTTCCTATTGTTAGGCGTAACGAGAGACAGTTAATTTCTCCATATAAACAAAAAGAAAGGTACTGTATAGGAAACAAAACAAAAAAGGCCCCAACCCCCCCAAAAAAGCTCCCTCAGAACATTTTAATAATGATAAAGCTTACCTGATATTAAATAACACATAATTTTCATTAAACATGACGAATTTGATAAAAATCGTTAAAGCCGTTTTTGAGATCATCGAAAAAAAGGTAAAAATTGAAAAAAAATTAAAAAGTAAAGTGCCCGCTCCGTTTGTCCAATTTTGATGTAATGTTGGCTATCGCATCTTTGGCATATACATACATCAAATACACAGTTTGATCAAAATCGTTAAAACCGTTTTTGAGTAAATAAATAAAAAAAAGTGAAAATGATACAAGATTTATTAACTAAAGTCCCCCGTCCGGTTGATCAATTTTGATGAATTTTTTACAGTCATATCTTGGGCATATAAATAGATCAAATACTCAGTTTGATCAAAATCGTTAAAGCCGTTTTTGAGTAAATAAAAAAAAACACGTGAAAATGATACAAAATTTAATAAGTAAAGTCCCCCCTCCGGTTGATCAATTTTGATGAAATTTTTACACTCATATCTCAGGTATATAAATAGATCAAATACTCAGTTTAATCAAAATCGTTAGAGATGTTTTTGAGAAAATCGAATAAAACGTAAAAAGTTCTTAAATAAAGTACCCCCTCCCTTTGAGTAATTTTGATGAAATTTTTGCTGTCACATTGCGGGTATATCTGTACACTAAATACCCAATCAGGTTCGCACGGTTTATAGTTCTTGAGCCACCCTGTTCATACACACACACACACACACGCACGCACGCACGCACGCGCGCGCGCACACACACACACACACACACACACACACACACCATTTCGCGGGACTTGGTTAATTGGACACAGGGGACCCCAAAACGTGTATTTCCGTTGAAAACCGAAAGTCGAAATTTTTCACGATCGCAATACTTCCACTTACTATATATTTCATATATAGGTAAGTAAAAGTAAAAACACGTGAAAATGATACAAAATTTATTAACTAAAGTCCCCCCTCCGGTTGATCAATTTTGATGCAATTTTTACAGTCATATCTCGGGCATATCAATAGATCAAATACACAGTTTAATCAAAATCGTTAGAGCCGTTTTTGAGAAAATCGAAAAAAAACTTAAAAAGTTATTAAATAAAGTACATCCTCCCTTTGAGCAAATTTGATGAAATTTTTGCTATCACATCGCGGGCATATACTTACTCTAAATACCCAATTTCAGGTTCTCACGGTCTATAGTTTTTGAGCTAGTCTGTGCACACACACACAGACACACACACACAGACACACAGACACAGACACACACACACACACACACACACACACACACACACACACACACACACACACACACACACACACACACACACACACACACACACACACACACACACACACACACACACACACACACACACACACACACACACACACACACACACACACACACACACACAGACCATTTCGCGGGACTTGGTTATTTTGACTCTGGGGACCCCAAAACGTGTATTTCCGTTGAAAAGCGGAAGTCGAAAATTTTCACGATCGCAATACTTCCATTTACTATATATTTCATATATAGGTACATAAGTGAAAGTAATAAGAATGCGAGATACAATTCAACTTGGTACATAAAAAAAAAATCAATTCTTATGCTTTTATTCAATTAAATTGTAAACAAGAAAACTTAATGGAAGTTGTTATAATTTTTAATTTTTAATCCTTCATTAAAATATCAAAACCATAACTCATAGTAGTGTAGAAGATCTTCGGATTCTTTTACACCCAAGTGTCTGTTACCAGCAAAACAATGATTCCCGATTTCTGTAAAATTCATTACATCAATTTCATTTTGAATGAATTTGCTACATATGTATATACATTCATAATCTGTTAATTATACATTACATTATGTACTTACCGAAGGAAAGGGGAAAGTGGCTTACAGCAGTATTTATCTTCGTGGCAACAATACATATTCGATGGACAACAATGATGTCTATGACGACAGAGGATTACATCCCGTTCATATTTCAAAACCAAAACTGTTAAAAAAAAAATCAAAGTAAACTTATTCAGGAGAAAATATTTGTTTGCTAAAGATTCAAAAACGAAAGCCATTAAATTTTAGAATAAAATTTGGATAATGTTACAAACTAGAATGTTCAATTTAAGAGAAGATGGTTTGACGAACAGTACCGTTGAAACTATAAACTTAGTCGAACTTATCTCGTTTGAAGAGTAGAGTTATTCAATCAGACAATAAAAACTTTATAAAACATTTCAGTGATCGCCTAGGAAAAAAGCAATATGATCAATCGTTTTAATATTGAGTGGAAAATTCACAATTTTACTATATGATTATGAATTTGGATGAAAGGTTTAAAGGGAATTCGAAGGAAAGGCAGATTTCTTTCAAACTTTACACATAAAAAATATTTTAAGTTTCTTTTTTTCTGTCACATTTTCATGATGTATGGGTTTCTGAACTTTAAAGACTAAGATATTGTATTGCAGAAACCCGCTAAATAGAAATATATGGTATTTATGGGAAAATGACATATGCTGGTAGAAATTTGAAACAATTGAAGGTAGAAACTGTTCTTTGTTTCCTAAAAGTTTGAAAAAAACAGCATGAATGGTTTCTGAATTTATTATTTAGTGCGAGTGTTAACAGAGGGAAGGAAGTAAAAAGGACTAAGATTATGTTAAAAAAAAAAAATAATAATAACAAAGATAAAACATAATTATAGAAGATATAAAGGGAAAAAAATTATTATGGTATCATAATGGATATAAAATAAAATGTAAATGTATTTTAGTTGTAGGTATGCTTGTATTTGATTATCGATTGGTATATTCGCAGGCGCAATCAACTATAGGGTGCGCAAGTTGCGTATAACATGTCGGAAGGAACGGGGATAGACATAGTTGATGTGATAGAGATAATTGGTAATTTTAAAAGGCCATTAATTGAAGGGCAGGCTATCCTTGATGCAAATCACATAATTACATGTGGAATAATATCTAGAAGTAAAAAAAACAGTTATTTTACAAGCCTTGTGCCTTCAAACAGGCGGTCTTACAGCCCCATCAAATAAAAGTATAAATAAAATGTATTAATAATAATAAGCAATTTTCTTGTAATTATACGTGTAAAGCTGGTAGTTCTGGTAAATGATGTGTGGCAAACACATCATTGTAACTTTACGTTTTTTGGTTAGTAACAACATTAATTACCTATTCATACAATCATTGTTATGAAAGCTGGCATTATCATGACAGCTTAGTTTCTTGTCATATTATTTATTTATTTGTCAAAACTTTCAGGCATCGCATTGAAAACTTGTAATACAAAAATGGGGAAAAACAAATCTATGATAATATGGCCCCAATGTTATTAGCATAAAACTAGCATTTTGGAATATTAAAATGTCAAATGGTAATATTTAGCTGGATAAATATAGTCACTTTCTTTAAAATGATGACTACACATCGTCATATGTTTCGAAGCAGGCTTATCTATTCTTAATTTTACAATCCACTCTTAAAGAACCTTTTTATTTTTTTAAAATAAATGGAATGACACGTCTTTTGATTTTATAATTGAACACTGAGGGACCGAGCAATACGTATTAGACATTTTTCAAATAATATTTTGCTCAATCGGGTTTTAATTATGGAAAAATAATAATTTAAAAACGCCAAAAAAACCCTTTGAATCCCAGGTACTGGCCCGGCTTCTATTTCTGTTACTCTATTTCCAGTCAAGAAGCAGCACCGTCGCTTGCGCCCGCGAATGGCAACCAAATGCATGGGCGTACCCAGCGGGGGGCAGCTGCCCCCCCCCCCCCCCCGGAAGGCTGGTAGCAATAATTTTTTAGGCTTTTAAGGCCTTATCTTTTCAAGCAAATTATTGTAATAACTTAGTTGACAAAGCACTGCTATTATTATACATAATTTAGGTTTCATTCGCCTTTTCCGCGGTAAGATGTTACAACCTGAACGACCATAGCTTGCCCCCCCCCCCCCCAGTTTTGATCCTGGGTACGCCCTTGACCCAATGTATTTGGGCAGCGTTGCTTTTGATGAAATAAAGCATTTCTCTCTCACTACTACTTTATACAAACGATGGCTAAGTTTCCCTTCCAGGGATTTTTTTTTTACAAAAGTGAGGCCATCCCAACTTCTATAACAAGAATGGAATTTTTTAGATATAGGGTAAACCGTACAGTTATTGACACCCTTAAGACTACATTTCTGTGGTGAAATAAAAAAAAAAAACTTTTTATGAAGGGATCAAATTGAAACTTCCTACAGCTCCTATTTATCTATCCTTATAAACAATCAAGAGGTTTTTTTTGCGTCAAAAGTTCAATGGTTTTACCAAAAAAAAAGAAAAATAGAGAGTAAAGAAAAGAGAGTAAAAACTTTAAATAGCGAGATTATTGTAATTTAACTGTGATCGGGTGGCGGGATGGCCGAGTGGGCAAACGCGTTAGGAAATACGTATTCATGGCAACGTATGATCGGGAACCTGAAAATAGCAAGCTCAAAACCCGAAGCCAGGGGGCATTTAATAATACTCGGCATTAATCCCCCACCCTGTCCCCTGGCCCGTGAAGCCCCGTATAGCCTGAAGGGCGAGGAAGGGGAGGACCAATAAAAAAAAAAGTACCCTCTTCTGAATAGTTGATGCTTAAAGTGAGCCCATGGTAGAAGTCAATGTATTATTTTGTAGCTGTATCCTGTATGTTTATCGGTATGACCAAATCATTGAGTAGTAAGTCATTGGCTACATATTTGTAGTATCGTGTGTTCACTATATCCTCAATTCAATGGAGCTTTAGCAGAATCCCATTTTACTATTTGAAAAGTCTGAGGGTAAACCCTACAGATATTGGCACCCTTAAGAATACATTTCTGTGGTTAAATTAAAAAAACTACTTTTTATAAAGGGATCAAATAGAAACTTCCTATAGCTCCTCATAAAGACTCAAGAGGTTTTTTTGGGTCAATAGTTCAATAGTTTTACAATATGGCAATATTTATGGTTAAAAGTGAAAAAAAACCCAGTGGATTTAATTGTGAAATCTTCCCTATGGTTAGTTTGTTAAAGTCTTACTTCATAGATGACTTAGAGGACCCTTCAAACATTAGATTCATATATATCTTGAAATAAAATTAAGACTTGTTTACTTATTCCTTTAAGATAAAGTTGGGGTGTCAATAACTGTTCTGGGTGTCAATAACTGTATGGTTTACCCTATTCCATCATCCATCACGTTCTGTCTTAGAACTTACCATCCGCAATAGCAGTACCTGAACGAGCTGATGGCCTAAAGGTCTCAAGCAGTCACTTCAATCAAGTTCAGAAGTAGCTAATAGCCCTGATAGGGTCTGCATTACTGTCACGGGACTCATCTTTTCATGTTTGATTAAATAAATAGAATTGTACTCACGGGGTAAAGGGCCGGCAATCGAAAAATCTCTGCTGTAGCCATTGGCAAAAAATACATTTCCTGAAATGATTGCGACTTGAGTTGTAATGAAAACGGTTATCAGGATTCGTACCAAGCACATTTTCACCCGATACCTTCCCCATGAGAAATGTTATCTTAGGCTAATCCAAATTGTTATCAGTATTTGTTCGAAATCCCTGTAGTTTAAAATTTAATCCAAAGGCCTAGGTATTAAAGGTATATCAACTAATCTGATAGATCTTCTATTCAGGAGGGGATAAGGGGATCAATCTCCCCACCTCAAATACACTAGAGAAATTAATAGATTTGTTTCAAATTTTCTAGTATAGAAGTATTTGTTAACATGAATTCAATAGTACATTGTAAATAAATAATTTTACATTAATAAGCTCATCATATATAAATAAGTATGCTCTTTTTACACTTTATACAAGTAATTATGACACTGCCCCTGCTTCTATTCATATCACGATTGGAAGATGAGGTATGGTTTTTATCCATTCCACAACACAGTACTTATAATTTCAAATAATAATAAATTAGTTTGCCTGAATTCTCAACAGACACGGAGCATTATATTCAATTCATAAGAGGCAAATGCAGAAGTCAAAGATATATTTAGCTACAGTGGCGGATCCAACTATTACTATTTCCGTATAAAATGGCTATCTTTAGTAATTTTTGTTAACTGCATCAATAAAAATAGATTGTATTTAAACATTTAATAGAAATTTAAAACATAATTATGAACAAATATTTTAAATTAGGTCCTTCAAGACACATGAAACTTTAAAAAATAAAAAAGTAGGCCCCCCTAGTAAGTAAGAGATTAGGTAGATTTTTTCTTCAGATCGGACGTTCAACGGATTTGAACCCAGAAATTTGAGAACTTTTTAAGTATCAATTCAGGGCTGGGGGGGGGGGTGACCCCTTTTTAAAAATACCCAATTTTTCAGAATACAATTTTTTCAGCTCGCTACGCCCTTGTCCAATCAAACTGGAAATATTGCTTCCTTTTGAAAATATTTTTTGTCAGTCTATTGACTGAATAATTGACAGTAAGCTATAATTTATGCATGACCAGATAATTCGCGGGCGCAATCGACTATAAGGTGCGCTAGTAGTTTTGCAAAATGTCGGAAGGAACGGGTATAGACATAGTTGATGTGATAGAGATCATTGTTCATTTTAAAAAAACATTAATTGAAGGGCAGACTATCCTTGAAGCAAACCACATAATTACATGTGGAATAATATCTAGAAGTAAAAAATATAGTTTTTTTACAAGCCTAATGCCTTCAAACAAGCGATCTTAAAGGACTGCCCCATCAAATAAAAGTGGACATCAAATATATTAATAATAATAAGCAATTTTCGTGTAAAGCTGGTAGTTCTAATAAATGCAAACACATCTTTGTCATTGTAATTGTACTCTACGTTTTTTCGGTTAGTAATAACATTAATTACCTATTCTTACAATCATTGTTATGGCAGCTGTCATTTTCATGAGAGCTTAGTTTCTTTGCCATATTTTTTATTTATTTGTCAAAACTTTCAGACATCGCATTGAAAACTTGGAACAATTAAGCACAATGGATGTAATACAAAAATGGGGAAAATTAAAAAAGAAAAACAAATCTATGACACTAAGGTCCCAATGTTATTTGCATAAAACTAACATTTTGGAATAATAAAATGTCAAATACTAATATTTACCTGGATAAATATAATCACTTTCTTTAAAATGAAGACTACATATCGCCATACGTTTCGAAACAGGCATATCTATTCTTAATTTTACAATCCACTCTTTAAGCTCTTTATTTTTTGGGAATGATGGGTTTTAATTATGGGAAAATAAATTGAAAACGCCAAAAAACCTTATGAATCCCAGGTAATGGCCCGGCTTCTATCCCCGTTTCTCTAGTTCCTGTAAAGAAGCAGCACTGTCGCTTGCGCCCGCCTATATATATGTACATAAATATTATTTCAAGTGTCTATACGTTTAGCTACTAGTACTTAGGTTGGCGCATAAAAAGAGATAAATTAATTAAATAAAAAAACCCTTATATAGTCTTTCAAGTTGAATCTTATATCTATCTTCGGTTTCATTATACATTTTTACTTTATTTAAATAGTCTTGATATAAAGAAGGCCGTAAAGGAAAATTGGAACTGGGATTCCTCTAGTGGTGGGGTGTGACAGATATTTTCTGTCACTGCAGTGACCAGTGACTGCTCCTTAAAAGTCACAGTGACAAATACCAGTGACTTTGTCACTGTTGAAGGAATGACGTCAACAGTGAATGGTAACCTCGCAGTAAGGTTATAATTGGAGAGTTTTGGCATCAATCAATAAGATTCTCAAATTCTCATTAACTTATTAAAACATGTTAACTTAGTATTTTATTAATATAATTAAACTGCACTGATAAACCAGTTTCCAAAATGCAAGGTCTAATACGAATAAAAACCAATCTGAATAATGGTTTAAGTTACATGAATTCACAAGTTTCCCACTGGTGGCCCCGCCCTTCTAGGGGCTTACGAAACAATGATTTGCTCTATCCGAAAATTTGTGATTTTAACCCCACAATGTTCCGTTATCGTAAAACAATTGATACTACATAAATTACTTATTGTATAAATATTACAAGTATTTATTTGATATCGAATATTTTCTTTATTTTATATTGAAAAAGGCACAATTTTACTTTGTGTATGACAGTTGTAAATATGTAAATGTATATTTTTTTAATATAAAAAATATAAATTATATTTGTTTTGAATAATCCTTGTTCTTAAAAAAATATTTTACACATTTGGTGGTAAAAACAAAATTAAAAAATGATTCAGTTATAATTGACCAAAACGTAAACAATCGAATTATAAATTTAGTAATAAAATGAAAATTTGGTTTGTTTAAATTGAAGATAAGAGAGTTGATGATTGATGATTATGCTTAAGTAAAAGTGAGTAGTGAATTAAGTTTTTTTATTAAAGAGGGTTTGTTTTTTATGTGATCGGGAAGTTCCTCATATCGCTGAAAACATTAGGAGGAAGGGAGGTGTAGTGGGAGATCACCGGCGTCGGTCACAGTGAAGTCAACAGTGACCCAGGCATGGACAGTGATCGTCCAGTGACTGAAGTCACAGGGACGCCAGTCACTCCCCATTACAGTGACACAGGCATGGACAGTGATCGTCCAGTGACTGAAGTCACAGTGACAAAGTCACTGGGACGCCAGTCACTCCCCACTACAGTGACCCAGGCATGGACAGTGATCGTCCAGTGACTGAAGTCACAGGGACGCCAGTCACTCCCCGTTGAATGATTTCCTCTACCCGAAATTTTTTGCTTTTAACCCCAATGAAACTGTAAGAAGTTTATGATTAACTTATTTACAGTTTTAGAGCACATCATTTTTAAAACTTTTCTAACCTGAGGGGTGGGTCACAAATTTCGAAAAAAAAAAAGATTAGTGGAATCAATTCAGGCAAATCAAGCTTAAAAATTTACTAGGATATTGATATTTATGTATCACTTTATGAGTACCCCCCCCTGAAAGGTGAGGATACTTATAAAGTATTACTACTTCTATATAAAATGAGTTATATTTAGTCATATCCCAAGTCCACTAATTGAAGATGAATTGTATTTAAACATTTACATTAATTTACAACGTCATTATGTACTAATATGTATTTTAAATTAAGGCCTTTATTACTCATGAAATAAAAAAAAAAAAAGTGCGCCCCCCTCAGGAAATTTCTGGATCCGCCACTGCTAGAAGATACATTGTAATGTTGCTATGTAGAGAGAGATATATAGAGGTTTTTCATTCAGCCATTACTATTTCTATTCTGTACTTATCATATTATTTAACATCTTTAGTTCTCTTATATTATGACCCAGGTCACTGACAAGTAGAGTCCCTGTGAATTCTTTGAGTGACAAATCTTCCAGAGACAGTGACCTGACATTGGTTTTTGCGTTGACAGTGACAGAAGTCACAGTGACTTGTAAATTTTGGTCACAGTGACTACTGGTGACTGGTAAGTCACAGTGACAAAGTCACAGGTACGCCAGTCACTCCCCATCCCTAGATTCCTCGTGTATTCTCCTCCATTTTGCAGGCAGTGTGGGTTCGTCCTACATTCTCGGTTCGGAGCTCGCGGTTATTACTTAAAAGTTCTACTTATTTTAATTTCTTTGATTGTATTAAAATATTAGTTTTTACTACCGTATTCAGCCACCATGCCTCCAAAGTTTGATCCTAACGAAGTAAAAACAGGTAAGGTTTAAAAAAAAATTATGCCACGTGGTCTCAGATTTATCGTTGTTATTTTGAAATTCATTTTATTCAATTTTTTCATATAGTATATCGATTCTAACGATCCTGTTGATTATTTAAGAAACACCAATGTATTAAATTACATGTAACCTTAGCCGGTTGTTGGTATTTACTCTCTTGTAGTGTATTCCATTCATTATTTCATTGATATGAAAGTTATTTTGATATTTTGTTACAGTGTTCTTGAGGTGTGTTGGTGGAGAAGTTGGAGCAACATCATCTCTTGCTCCCAAAATTGGTCCTCTAGGTTTGGTAAGTTCTCTAATTGCTTTGTAGTCAAATTATAGTCAAACCTAGTTCAATCCTCTCCTTGAGTAATTGTATAATACAATTCTTATTTTAGTAAACTTATTTCTCTTATTTTTTTGCCTTATCTTAAGAAGTTTAGTGCTGTACTGCTGAATTTATGTTATGGAAACATATTTGGATTGACTGCTGGTTTAAGTTTATTATTTATATCCTACATTTCGGTACAAATTGTATTTACATTTGTATTGTAGTAAAAATTGTAATCACCCAATAGACTAGAAAGTTGCCATGTGCCTTTAACATCACTGCAGTTAAGGTTAGGTTTCATACAGTTTTAGATATACAATTTTTCTTTACTAATCATTCGTATTGTTGTATTCAATCAACTGAATAATTGATTACTAATTATATAAACAATATCCCAGTATCTTCTATTTTTTGTGATTGGCATGGAACTTGAATTGGAAAGCCCTACTTTATTTGGGCAAACTGCACAATAGGATTCTTCTAAAAAATCTGTTTTCTAGATGCAAATGACTTTAATATAATAATGATTTATTTATCATTAATAATAATGAAGTATTTCTTTTTTTTTAATTTATCAATAATATATTCTTTTTAATTTCAAATTTATCTACTACGTATGAACCTGTACCAATAGTGATAATACGGAATTACCTTCAGCTACATACCCTTTGAAAGTTAAGTTTTTCAGAGTTGTGCCATTTCAAAAAGAAACAAATTTTCCATCTATGTCTAAGAAAACCCGGAAACATATTAGAGGGGCTGGCTATTCTGGAAAGGTGTGCACATGTTAGGGTCACCTACCAAACCCATGACAGATGGTCTTTTGCCCAGTTTGTTATACTAATAATGGTTAAGGTGATTTGATATGAATTATCGTGGCAAATGATGAGAACTGGAATTACCGTTTGATTCCCAAATGAAAAGATCTTTTGGCGGCTATTTTTTTTCTGATGCCACTAATAACATATTATGATTTATAGGTATTTTATCCAAGTTTAAAAGGAATCTTCTACTTATTTTTTGTTTCATTGTTAAATATGTGAATAAAGTTATTTCAATTTACTAGTTTTGTTTCTTTTAATTTGATTTTTATATTATATCACACAGGTTAGGCATGATTCTGTTTACCAACTCTGATTTCTTTTATAGCTTATTGTGGTTAGTATAATAAAGAATTGCTTGGTTCTAAAACTTTCTCAATATTTTACTTACCTTCTATTTCAGTCTCCCAAAAAAGTGGGTGATGATATTGCTAAAGCCACTGCAGATTGGAAAGGTCTGAAAATAACAGTATGCCTCACTATTCAAAACAGGCAAGCTGCTATCTCAGTTGTACCATCAGCAGCCTCTCTCATCATAAAAGCCCTGAAAGAACCACCAAGAGACAGGAAGAAGGTTAAAGGAGGTATTATATCTTATATCCCTACATCATTTGATTCTAGTTTATTATTATGTGATCTTACAATTTTTTTTAAAATAATGTAGTCACAAATTAAATTTTATTACTGTACAGAAATTAACGTTTTTATCATTGAGGATATTAAAGTCTTATTGAGCCTGTTGCCTAATATTGGTGAATGATAAATTCTAACTGGTTTGCTATTAAAATTCTGAAATACCTCTCTACCTAACAAACGTGATTTGATATGAATTTTTGTGGCAAATGATGAGAACTGGAATTACCGTTTGATTTACTAATGAAAAGATCTTCTGGCGGCTATTTTTTTTTCTGATGCCACTAATAACATATGATTTATGGTTTAAAAATAGGTATTTTATCCAAGTTGAAAAACCTCTGGAGAAATGGAATTTCTCTTCTATTTATATTTGTTTTATTGTTGAATATGATCATTCAGTTGTTTCAATTTACTAGTTGCTTTACTTTTCATGCTTTTTACTTTCACTTTCCTACTCTAAACGAAATGTATACTAAGGGGGAAAGTATTATAATTGTGAAAAATTTTGACTTCCGTTTTTCTACAGAAATACATGTTTTGGGATGCCCAAATAATAAAGTCCTGCAAAATTGTGTGGGTGTGTGTGTCTGTGAACAGACTAGCTCTGAAACCATTTGTCGTACAAAACTGAAATAAGGCATTTGAGGTATGTCTGTGCCTGCGATATGACAGCAAAAATGTTGTCTAAATCGAGTAAATGTGGGGAGTACTTTATCCTGTCTATTTTTCTATTTACGTGTTCTCAAAAACAACACTAATTATTTATGTAAAGTTTTTCATGTTTAATCCTAATAAAGCATTCTTTAATTAATATAATGTAGGTTTTATCCAAATTGAATAGGTTTGATAGGGCTTAAATGGCTAAGAAAAAAAAGTTTCCTTTATAAAAGTACCTTTATACTACTGTTCACTTATGCTTACTACTCACTGTTAACAAGACAAGGCATACTGAGCATGTAGAAATAGCTGACGTGTTATAAAGAGCTTTTTGGAACATAAGTAACCTAATGATTTCAATAAGTATTTTTGAATTGAAGTATTTGATTTCAATAAGGCTTTAATAAGTATTACTGCCTTAGAAGGATAAAATATCACCGCAATTTTCTGAAAAATACTGAGGTGCTCTAAATTGAAAATTTAGTCCCTATTTATTATCGGCTGGAATTATTCATTATGTTATGAACACTATCGATTCTTATTTACGATATATCAACAAAAAACATGATCGTTCAATCTAAAACTCTATTATTATTTCTGTTATCTCCTTAAAATATTTATATATATAAAAAAAAATCAAATGAATCCTTTGAAAATATAAAGTTCTAGAGTAAATTTGACCTACTTCATTCATGTTAGACCACTGTATGAATTACTGATCCCACTTTCCAATAATAAAGAAAAAAAATCTGGTGCGTGCGCGCAACACACAACTTTCACTTACCAACTTACTTAGATTAGAAATTGACGTGTTTTGCTAATTATCATTTCCCAAAGTCACACATTTTTCTACATTCATATCTTATTTTTGTTAATCGTTAAAGCCGTTTTTGAGTAAATAAAAAAACCCGTGAAAATGATACAAAATTTATTAAGTAAAGTCCCCCCTCCCGTAGATCAATTTGGATGAAATTTTTACAGTCATATCTCGGGCATATAAATACATCAAATACCAAGTTTGATCAAAATCGTTAAAACCGTTTTTGAGTAAATAAAAAAAACATGTGAAAATGGTACAAAATTTATTAAGTAAAGTCCCCCCTCCCGTAGATCAATTTGGATGAAATTTTTACAGTCATATCTCGGGCATATAAATACATCAAATACCAAGTTTGATCAAAATCGTTAAAACCGTTTTTGAGTAAATAAAAAAAACATGTGAAAATGGTACAAAATTTATTAAGTAAAGTCCCCCCTCCCGTAGATCAATTTTGATGAAATTTTTACAGTCACATCTCGGGCATATAAATACATCAAATACCAAGTTTGATCAAAATCGTTAAAACCGTTTTTGAGTAAATAAAAAAAACACGTGAAAATGATACAAAATTTATTAAGTAAAGTCCCCCCTCCCGTAGATCAATTTTGATGAAATTTTTACAGTCACATCTCGGGCATATATATACATCAAATACCAAGTTTGATCAAAATCGTTAAAACCGTTTTTGAGTAAATAAAAAAAACACGTGAAAATGATACAAAATTTATTAAGTAAAGTCCCCCCTCCGGTTAATCAATTTTGATGAAATTTTTACAGTAATATTTCGGGCATATAAATCGATCAAATACTCAGTTTAATCAAAATCGTTAGAGCCGTTTTTGAGAAAATCGAAAAAAACGTAAAAAGTTATTAAATAAAGTACCCCCTCCCTTTGAGCAATTTTGATAAAATTTTTGCTGTCAGATCGCGGGCATATACCTACACTAAATACCCAATTTCAGGTTCCCACGGTTTATAGTTTTTGAGCTAGTCTGTTCACATACACACACACACACACACACAGACCATTTCGCGGGACTTGGTTATTTCGACTCAGGGGGTCCCAAAACGTGTATTTCCGTTGAAAACCGGAAGTCGAATATTTTCACGATCGCAATACTTCCACTTACTATATATTTCATATATAGGTAAGTGAAAGTAAAAAATTCATAGCGAAAGAAAGTTCAGTGTTCCCTGTCTATTTATATTGAACAATAGAGTGGTAGGTGAAGTTATGTGATGCACGCACCGCACCTGACTTTTATATTATATCAAACTTATTTTGCATAATTGTGTTTCCCAACTCAGGCTTTTTTTTTGTAGTTTATTGTGGTTGGTATTATAAGACATTAATTTCATTTTTCGTGGCACATGTATGTGTGTGTATATACATAAAATTCTATTAAACATTCTAAATGATATGCATGATCAGACTCTGTTGATTACTATATTTTCTAGTAAATCTGTCCAATTTGCAATAATGGATATACAGATTTATATAATATATAAAGTGATATATGTTGATAAAAGGAATTATTGTTTGATTTTAACTTTTCTTTTGGCTTTTTTTTTTATAGTCACAAATTAAGTTATATCACTGTTTAGGAATTGATGTTTTTATCATTGTGGCCCATTAAAATCTAATTA
The DNA here is from genome assembly GCA_911387785.2 of Aelia acuminata. Lineage (NCBI taxonomy): Eukaryota > Metazoa > Arthropoda > Insecta > Hemiptera > Pentatomidae > Aelia > Aelia acuminata. Next base: position 29,506,389 of record OU426982.1, on the reverse strand, counting down.
AGCCTGTTGGCTGTTATTGTTAAACAATAAATCCTAACTTGTTTGCTATTAAAATTCTGATAAACCCGTCTAACCTAATAAATTTGATTTGTTATGAATTTTTGTGGCAAATGATGAGAACTGGAATTACCGTTTGATTAACTAATGAAAAGATCTTTTGGCGGCTATTTTTTTTTCTGATGCCACTAATAACATATTTATGGTTTAAAAATAGATATTTTATCCAAGTTTAAACAAATCTGGACATATAGAATTTCCCTTTTATTTATATTTGTTTTATTGTTAAATATGTTAATTCAGTTGTTTCAATTTACTACTAGTTGCTTTACTTTTTATTCGATTTTTTATATTATATCAATCTGATTATGCATGATTGTGTTACCCAACTCTGGCTTTATTAATAGTTCATTGTGGTTGGTATAATAAAATATGTTAATTTTAGTTGTTAGTCACTATATTTTCTAATAAATCTGTCCAATTTTCAATAATGGTAATTCCTTTTTAACATCATTTGTCACTTAATGATAAAAGGAATTACCGTTTGATTTTAGTTATGTAAATATCCCTATTGGCTGCTTTATACTTTCATCACTGTTTTGTGAATATTTTTACATAAGTTCATCTTTTATTTAATTAAAATCAATTTTACATGTTTTTTGTTTTTGTATTTTAGTCAAACATAACGGTAACCTCACATTTGATGAAATCCTGACCATTGCAAGGTCAATGAGGCCAAGATCCATGTCTAGAAAACTAGAGGGTACTGTTAAGGAAATCCTCGGCACATGCCAAGTTAGTAAATAAATATTTTTCTTCCACAATGTTCATTAACTCTATTTAAGTTCTGATATGTGATTTATCTTTTTTTTTAGTCTGTTGGTTGTACGGTTGATGGAAAAACTCCTTCTGAAGTTATCAGCCAAATAAACGATGGAGAAATAGATATAGCAGATGAATGAGTAAGTATTACTGCTGGGTCACGGTTCATTTTGGCATTCATTACTACTTGATTAATTTATTTTAAAGAATAATTATTCATTGATTATTATTCTCTTGGGATGGTGAAAATTAATAGAATGGCAATATGGAAAACCGTGCTCCAGCAGTTGGTAGGGGTTGGCATCCCATCCACTGTTGGGGGTCAGTTGATTTGTGCTTCTGACCTTCCAGCAGCAATTTTGTGCCACTGAGGAGTTAACCTCAATAAAAAATCATTATTTTTTAGATTTTAGTAATGCATGAAAATATTTTGACTTTTTTCTAATTAAGGGGAAATATATGAATAATTAAATATTCATTTAATCTTTAAATTTTTGTGGACAGTTTCTTAGTTCTAGATAGTACTCTGGGCCATACAGTGAAGCTTCTGTCAAATAGATTCTCAAGGGGATAAATAGTCAATGAGAAGGGTATGTTTAAACCGAGAGATTTGCTGCACCAAGAATACTATATACAAAGACTATTGTAGGAGGACAGAAGTTCTATAGTACTCTCATTATAGAAGTTTTGCCCTTTTGTACCCCAGAAGAGTCTTCTGATCCAAGAATTTATCCCGAGTTATTTGCCACCCTCAAATTAAATATTAATATATTGTGATCATTGTGTTCCTACCTCCTGGGCCTCCATATCTATTTGCTAAATAGTTTCCTGTGGGGAAATTACACAGGAATTAATAATTTTGAGCCGAAAATGTGGGAATTTTATTCACCCATTTTCATAAGATGTTCGTAATTTGAATTAATAAAAATGACTGCTAACAATATATAGTTTGGTAGTAATTTCAACCTCTTTTAAAGAACCACATACTAAGATTGTGACCACATTAAGGTGTTACTGCTACTTCAGAGAACCATTCCAGCTTTTAGTATCCCTTATAACTCATTGTATTTTCCAGGTCTCAATACTGCGTACTATCACTTATGCTTGCTAAACCCCTTAAACTGCTAGTTGATATAAATCGCAAGAAGACATCGATGTTGATTTTTCTAATAAGGCAGAACAATGAATTTTTTAAAAACACTGAGATATGGGATTAGATCGACAGCAAAAAAACTCGTTACTAAAAAGCCCTTTTGCCAAGTCCACGAGGACCATAGCAATTTTGTACTTTGTTTTTCAGTAAAATTTCTCAATTTATCACGCATTTTAAAAATACAAATAATTAGAACAGCAATATTTTGGGGGCGGCCTAGATAATCTTGTATATTAAAAATATCGCCAGCAAAATTAAAAAATAATCAACTACATTTTATAATTAATATTTTCTAAAATCAAGTGTACCATGTTCTTGTAGCTAAAACTCAAAAGTGAGTTATTTTAGAAGCCATTACTGCCTGATGTCCTGATAAATTATCAGTCTAAAGCATAGGACCCCCATATAATGTTCTCTGAAATATTTTAGAAATCTGAAGCTGAAATATCAGCAAGGCTCGCACTTATTTCTATGTCCTGTGGCACTTATCTAGAGGGGTAAACTTGACAATCCTTTAATAGTTGTTGTAAAACAGTACTTCTTATATTCTGAACCTTTGTCTAACCTGAAGAGGAGGGTATTTGACTAAAGCTTTACTGGAATTATTTTTTTTCTTTCTTTAACTGTCAGTGAAGTTAGTTTTATTTATTGTTAGATTTTTTTTAGAAAAGGTTTTAAAAAAATATAATTTTAAAAAGCAAATTAGTTCTTAAATTCTTTATCTTGCTATAATTTATTTTTCTTTTTTTTCAGGTTGGGAGATAAATAAATCTTTTTATCGTCCTTTTTAATTTGTCAATTATTTCTTACCCACAATCCTTTATAATTATAGATAATTTTTTTTTTTTTTTGTCTTTTGAAAGTTTTTCTGTAGAACTTGGGCTATTACTGAAAGATTAATATGTTTTTATTTAATACTAGCTATATATGCCAGTTTCACCCGGGGAATTTCATTTTACGGTCGATTTCATAAAAAACCAATGTAAAGCGAGATCATAACGATTTTTATATCTATAAAGAATATACCCAGAGATCGGCTGGAATTATGCAATTTTAATATGGACAGGTGTTCGCACCTTGTATGAAAGAACCACTGAGCGAAATTCAGAGGATTTAGGACAAGGGGTATGGATTTCTATAAGAACAAAAACTAACAGAATTTCAACTTTATTTATGTAGATTAGCGGAAAAGTTTATATTTAAATAGCATGCTAATGCTCAATCCTTATTTGTGGGCCTCAATTTGTTCAGGAAAGGAGTGGTTAACCCTCCTTGAATTATTTTCTGCGCTTCTATGATAACTGTTATAAGTAAAAGTAACAGAAATTACTATTAAGATATATACCCTGTGATATTGGAGCCTTATAAGTAAGGCAAATAAACAAGCTACACTAAAGAGGTAGGTAAAAATGATGTTTTGAAGAAAAGTCCTTCCTTTTTACCACCTTTTTAAAGAAAAAAAAATTGTTCAAATAGGCATCAATTAACTATTTTTCATCCCTAGATTATTTCCTATGTAAAGAATATTTCACTCATATTTGCCCAATTTAAGACCCAAACATCTAGGCCAAATGAAGATTTATATTTTTAATTGAAGTTCCCAGAAATTATTTAATTAAGTTAGCTAAATCTTTGTAATGTGGTTGTGGTAAGCAGAAGAGATGAAAATCAAAATTAGGTATTAAAGTACTACAGCAGCAAAGAAGTTTTTCTGACTTAACATCAAAGTTCAATCATTCCTGAGGTATCATTCAATCTCAAATTAGGTACAAAAGTAACCAGACTTAATGAAATGTACCAGGAAATTTTAGGACCTGAAATGAACATCTGTTATGGTTTCCCATCACAGTACTATAAGAAGGCACTAGTAGATCCCCAGCCCCAAAAAATGTCCCCTAGAATAAACCTTACTTGTGATAATGTACTAATACATGTCTAACCATTCAAGGCATTTTTGAACCTAGTAAAATATAATAGAAATAAACACCAATTCTGGTTTAACATCTAAATACTGTAAAGTATAGGTTGTTGCCATGCTCCCCCCCCCATTAGTTCATGAGACTAAAATTGCAACTTTGATTGCATTTGCCCTAAAATAGGACACCTTACTGGCATTGTTTTTGTGTATACACACCTGGACTTTTCATTGAAAGCCTTGGTGGAAGCTGTTAGCTCACTCTGGAGAAAAATTAACTTGACCTTTATTAATGCTTCTATTGTATCAGACTTTCTTTTAGACAATCAAAAATGTCAACTTCTGGTATGTAGTGATGTTATTTATTTATGGTCTTTGGTTGAATAATTTAGTTCTGGTATTTAAATTAAACTGAAATTTTTACTGTAAGCAAAGTCTTCAGATTCATGAGTTATCTCACTAAATTCAGAATTCCTTTGAAAGGTAACACCTTCCACTAAAGGCTTCCAATGTTTTAAAAGATACTGCAAGACATTGACCAAGCTAATTTGTAGATTTTCATTTTATAATTTAAATATTAAATGGAGAATTAGCTTAATTGAAGTAAGTCTGAATATTCTGTGCAAAAGTCTTTCATCAAGCTTTAAAACACCTGCTCTTAGTACACATCAAAATATACACTAATTGACAGTTAAATTTCTCTAACAATTATTAAATGATTGAATTTTAGAGTACATTTTCAGATTATCCTTATGAATTTAAAGTTTTGCAGAATAATTATATTAAGCTATGCTTAACATGCTCCTTGCCCATTGGCATCTGAACTTAATGATTTTTGGTCTATTGGATGGGAGTTATTCAAGGGCATTATGCAGTATTGACAATCCAACAATAATAATATAAACACAATTCTACCTTGTTATACATCATTGTGGAAAGTTTTCTGTTTCACTAAAGTGTCTGATGCAGCAATCTAGAACAGGTCATGGGTGGTACACACTGGCGTGAACGTGTTAACTTAAGAAACAATTAAATATTTGAGTTAATTTTATTCCATGAGTCTACCATGAAATAAAATGTAAGTCAAATACTGCATCTAGACATGAGAATGCTATTGTGGTTTTTGCTCTCAGCTGTCACGGCCCATCTTTCAACTAAACCATCTTTGAAAGTAAATTTATGAGACACAAAGTTGAAGCTATATTTTGTTTTTCCTCTTTATCTCGAATTATAACTACTAAAAACTAAAACAAAGTAATGTCCTGAGTCAATTTTCACCCTAAATTGCTCTGAGTAAAAGCACAAAGTTAAAACTTAAGTTTTGCTTTTCCCTATACCCTTCCCCAATTTCAGTGTAACAGTAAATATATAATGAACAACCTATACCTAGTTATAATTCAAGATTAAGAGGGAAAACAAAATATAGCTTAAACTTTGTGTTTCATCCATAGGCGGATCTAGCCAATAGTAAAGGGGGGGGCTGCAACCCACCAGCACTTCATTTGGATCTACTTATCAGCCTTTTTACCTTTTATGTTCCTTTCCAACAACTAAAATTCTAATTGTTCTGCACATTATTTGTTCTTTAACTTGCTTCCTTACATTAAGGAAAGTAAAATTCTATCTTTAAATGACGAAAATTTTTCCAAAGGGAGGGGCTGCAGCCCCCCCCCCCCTAGATCCGCCAATGGTCTCATCAATTTACTTTCAAAGATGTTTTTGTTGAAAGATGTGACAGCTGAGAGCAAAAACCACAATAGCATTCTCATGTCTAGATGCAGTATTTGTTTTTTATTTTATTCCAAGGTAGAACCATGGAATAAAATTAACCTTCACACCATGGTTGAAGTAGGTTGGTTAAACTTGTAGAGTAACCCTTCTCATGCCGCAAATCACCAGGTATGGGTACCTAATAAAGAAAAAAAGTACCGAACACTCAATTCATTCAGCTCTTTTAATACTAAACCATATAATTTGGTTGAGATACAACTATGGGCATTTTCATCAAAGTATATTTCAACTTGAGGCATCCCTAATTATGACGGTATGTTCTAAATTCCCATGGGGACAAGCTATATTAGAATGTATAATATAATAAAATAATGTAACCATAAATATAAAAACAAAATTGGGAACTCTGCAAATCATAGCAATGAAGGATTGGACTCAAATCAAGTAAATGAACTTAGTGACTAAAAAATACCCAACCAGCAATAAGCCGACTATTTTAAAGGTTTTATGAGACACAGAAACAAGCTGTATTAGAAAAAATAAAAAATAAACTTGGGAACAAATAATAAATAACAAATAAATAAATAAAGAATAAAAATAAAGAATAACAAATAAGAAAGAAAGAAGAATAATAAAGAATAACAATAATAAATAAAGAATAAATAACAAAATTGGGAACTTAGCAAATCATAGCAATGAAGGATTGGACCATGGGTTGAACTCAAATCAAGTAAATGAACTTAGTTCAACATTGCTTTAATAAAAAACAACCAGATATCAAAGGACTAAAAAATACCCAACCAGCAATAAGCCGACTATTTTAAAGGTTTTATGAGACACAGGAACAAGCTGTATTAGAAAGAATAAAAAATAAAATAATGTAACCATAAATATAAAAACAACATTGGGAACTCTGCAAATCATAGCAATGAAGGATTGGACCATGGGTTGAACTCAAATCAAGTAAATGAACTTAGTTCGACATTGCTTTAATAAAAAACAACCAGATATCAAAGGACTAAAAAATACCCAACCAGCAATAAGCTGTCTATTTAAAAGGTTTTATGAGACACGGGGACAAGCTGTATTAGAAAGTATAATATAATAAAATAATGTAACCATAAATATAAAGACAAAATTGGGAACTCGGCAAATCATAGCAATGAAGGATTGTACCATGGGTTGAACTCAAATCAAGTAAATGAACTTAGTTCGACATTGCTTTAATAAAAAACCAGATATCAAAGGACTAAAAAATCCCCGACCAGCAATAAGCTGACTATTTTAAAGTTTTTATGAAAAACTTAAACAGATATCACATAAGATAGATGTTAACACAATAACATTAACAGAAACATTTTCAATTAAAACTTCCATTTTCTAATGTCCAGGAAAGGAAATACTTCAGCCTTTTTAAAATGATTTTATAATCATCTTTCTTAAGTAATTCTATATCAGGATCTGGGTTAGAAAACAAGGAACTGAACTTTCCTTCAGCTGCCTTAGATCCATTACTGTTGGCTTTGGTAACTAATCTAAGCATGTCTGACAATGATGAAATTATATAGTAAGAAGTACTATTACTTGATGGCCCATCAATTATTCTTTTAACATCTGTTTTCATTAATTCTATGTCATCTTCAACTACTTCGATACCACAATATGTGAGTGCCTCCAAACCCACAGCATCTAATGCCATTTCAGCACTAACAAATTTCTGAGGGTGGGTTAAACTTTTAGATAACTTATGCATAATTGCTATAGCCTCTTCTGGGAAATCAAAATGATTGCCATTGTAATACCTAACTGTAAGACAATAACCGCCCAATATATTTATAAGATCAAAGGACACACTATGAGATGGCTTTATTTTAGTAATTTCTGATAATGGCTTAATTTTGTCATAATGACGCGGGCATTTATTTTTAATTTCTTCAAGTGCACCATCAGAAAAAAAATCTTTATCCAATTCAATTAACTTTGGTTTACTTATTCTTTGACACCACCAAGGTTCCCAGGCAGGTATTAATGAAGAAATGCCACCATTTTTAATTAGTTCTTTAAATGCTGCTTGTTCAGAAACTGATAACTTTTCCCAAACCTTGTCAGAATCATTGATATCAATCCCAGCTAAACGCTCCGACAAGTCAGGTAATGATTCTTCATCATCTGAATCTAATTCTTCGTCAAAAGTAACATCTTCATTAGATATTCTGTTTAAAATTTCTATCATCTTTCTTTTCCCATCCAGAGAGACTTTACTACCTTTAAGTTCTCCTTCAACCCATTCCTGGTAAAATGCTTCAGAACAGTCAACATGATCCTCAGACTTGTAACAATTTACAGAGCAATAGGGTGTTCCACATCTAGGGCAAACATATTTAGCCCTTTTCATTAAGCAAAATTTACACAGAGATATATCATCTTGGTCAACTGCATTTGATGACGAAGCCATATTGAGTAAATTTGTGTTCACAAAAAATACTTCAAGGGTATTTTTTAAAATATAATAAGTCTGCAGTAATGATTCAACCACTGAACCCAAGCACTAACCACACAATAACCACCCCATTAACAAAAAGATAACATTGCAGACTAACTTGATCTCCCAAAGAAGAACAAAAATAATAATATTTCCTATAATTATGTATCTTACATAGCATGTAAGAAACTTAATATAAAATCAATTAAAATTTTGTTAATTACTAAGAAATATATTCTATGATATATTGCTATAAGGGCATATACTCCTGAACATATCATTGAGCACGTTTATAAACATAACCTTCCCCTGCCAGTTGTTTGTGTTAAACATATTTGAACTTGGAATTTGAAGTTTTTATTGCTCAAAATGAAATCATTGCGTTAAAAGACTGAATTGATCCATATTTAATGGTATATAATATATAATCACATTGGCTATTATTTTTTGTTATAAGACCTTTGCATGGTCAGAAGTGTGAAGAAGTGTTTCAGTGAATCCAATACTAAGTTGAATCAAAATGACTAATTCTATAGAAATCCCTTTAAAAGATACAGATGAGGTATGGTTTGAAATTATTTTTATTATTTTCAATTGATATCTTTACTAATTATCTTCTATTCTAATTGTGTGAAGTGACTAATTTTAAGGTTTATCAACTAAAAAGATTGTAATTTAATAGGTCATCGAGCTGTGTTTTGATCAACTTCCAGATGGGGAAGAGGTGCTTAGCATTCTTCGGCAAGAAAATGCGCAGCTTCACATTTGGGTGGCTTTGGCGGTAATTATTTTTAATTCAATCTTGATACCATTTGTATTTTCCTTTATTGTGGTTGGTATTGAACATAAATGCATAAGTGTTACTTCTTGAGTCAAGACTATTTGCTTATACAGTGGAGGGAATACCGAAATTTTGTACAATTGAAAATTTCATTAGAAAGAACATAGATGTGTTTACAGGTTAAGGAAAATTTCCCCATCCTTGTTCCATTCCACTGAGAGTTGAAAACCCTCAAATATTCCACCCACCAACTTGAGTTCCGCATATTAGAAACACTGAAGACAGAGGTAGATATACCAGAAACACTGAAGACAGAGGTAGATATACCAGAAACACGTAATGCAATTGTAAAATTTGACCATCTTGGTAGACTATCTGCTGGTTCACCGTCTAAATGTCCAGCTGGATCTAAAAAGATCTTTAAACTCACTTTTGATCTCACTATTGCCGATGCCTTATTATGCGCTTTGACTTTATAGCTTCTTCTCCCTCTTTTGTTCCACTGTTGATTGGCTGTGATATTACTTTTTCAGAGACATTAGATTATTAATGCGTATGTGTATTTTTGTATAAACATTCTAAAAATTTTAACATCTTGTTGTATTGATATGTATTTAAATCATTCTCTGTATTTATTTGAAATAAAATTCTGTTTATTCAGCTTGAATACTACAAACAAGGAAATATCAAAGTATTTCTTGAAATGCTGGAATCATCGCAAGTGGATGCAAATATTAATTACAGAGATTTCGAAAAAGATCAAATGAGGACATTAGATATGTTAGCTGCCTATTACGTGCAGCAGGCTAATCGGGAGAAAAATAAAGACAAAAAACGGGACTTGTTTACCAAAGCTACTGATTTGTATACTACAGCTGATAAAATTATAATGTACGACCAGGTTAGTATTTTAAAATTCTTTATAAATAAAATTAAAAGGTTTCAACTAATGTAGAATTTGTTTATAATTGAGGCACTGACATGGAAAAATAGTAAGTAAAAAAAAAAACAATAATCATTTTGAAATTTTCATAGGAAAGAGTAATAAGAACTCATGCCAATAGTATAGGAAGAGTTGGAAGTCAGTGTTTAAAGTGGTTTAGTAGCTATGAACACCGGAAGATGCTTTTTATAAATAAACTTAATTTCAGCAGTTCAAAATTGTTTGATTTTGATCCCTCTGTAAAAATGGGTTTTCTTGACTTACTACCTTATCCATGTCAACGCCTCAATTAATTTAAATGATATGTTTCATTTAAGTAAAGCTGGTATAAATACGATAGTTTTTGTGATTTTTGTAAATATATTTTGCTATAAAAAATAATTCCCCTGGATTTTTAAAACATATCATACTAACTACCATAAGGCTGGCAGTGGCCGTCCTTCTAATGTTATGAAGAAGCGTAATAATTAATTATTAAGAATATTATAAAATGAGTCCGAGTATTTTATTAACACTTACATTACATAATATGTTATTAATTAAGAATGTCAAAACTATTCTTAAATATGCTATCCACATAATTTTAGAATCATCTGCTTGGAAGAGCATATTTTTGTCTTCTTGAAGGTGATAAGATGGAACAGGCTGATGCCCAATTCAATTTCGTCTTGAATCAGTCCACGAACAACATTCCCTCCCTTTTGGGAAAGGCTTGTATCGCATACAACAAGAAGGTAAGATTCGTCGGCTTTAGAATGATTATTAAATTGAATTGAATTTCTATTTATTTCCCGTTCCTATTTTATTCAGGACTTTCGAGGTGCACTGGCATTCTATAAAAAAGCTCTTCGTACAAATCCGAATTGTCCTGCTGCTGTTCGTCTGGGAATGGGACACTGCTTCATGAAACTTGGAAATCAGGAAAAAGCAAGGTATGGTGATCTATCAAGAGATTCCATAGGATATTGCAATATCCGTTAACTGATAACAGCAAATATAATGAGTATAAATTTGCTGTTGTTTTAAGTTTGTGTGGTTTAGATCTGTCTCCATTCCATTATTATATTTTTAAACTAATTTTTCTAATGCTCTATTATTATTAATTGTATAACCTTGCTCATTCTCAGCAAAATTAAATCCATTAAAAACTGTGAGGAAAATATCGTCTTTAGATAGGCAAAAGGAAATCTGAATAAAAAGAACAGACGGAGAGTACTCGAATCTTGACTACTTTCTGTTTTTAAAAGTACCCAACTTTATTTTACTATTAGAAGTACAGGGATTTATTTCTTCCACATTAAAGAAAATTTTTATGTTTTCTGGTGCCATTTGTTTTTTAAATATTAATTTCGATTAGGAGAGGGGTGCTTAGTTACGTTACGAATAATCTAAACTTTCCAATTTTATTGTTATGAAAGTCTATTATTAATTTATATGGAATATAGATTCCAAAAATGTACTGTTTTTAAATTTGGAGTGGCAGGGGGGAGGGGGCACTCCAATTGAGAAAAATCTAACCATTTCATCGATCCGATCACTATTTTCTCAACTATTGAATTAAATAAAAAAATATTAAGTGTCTATACATGAGAAGAATACCCCATCGCCATCTTTTTCTTTAAAATACTCAAGCGCTCAAAATTTGAAACTTAGTTCAATTTATTATTGGCACTTTTATGAAACCTTTTTATCAATTCCTATTTACCATATATATTTCTTTAACACCTGTAAAAATAAAAAATAAAAAAATATAAATAGTTCCATGAGTAAGCGGGGCCAACTTTATTCTTAGAATAAACAATTTGTTTTCTTAGAATAAACAAATCAATTGTTATTGAGGAAAAAATTTTTGTGTTAGCTTCCTGGTAGCACTTAATTGCACCATTTTCATAAAATAATTTATAATTTTAATCAAAGAAAGAAGGGTGACAAGGGAAAGATGCACATACCACACCAGATTTTTTTGGTGAAACATAGTTTAATCTATTTCTTAAAATGTTTTCATAAACTCAATAGCTTTATATTTAACTTTTAGTTAATTTATTTTGCAATTTTGAATTGTAGCTAATTTAAATTTTAGGTTGTTCTGTTACATTTGGTCTTTAATTGTTTGGTTTCTTAGCATCTGATATATTCTTTAAATATTTTTATTTTTTAAATATTTTATTTTTTTAAGAGAAAAGATTGGGCTCCGCTGAGAGTCCAACCCGGGTCTCCCTCCTGACATGCGCTGTATGTTAACCACTACACTACAGAGCTCGCTTCCACGCGGAGCCAATTCTTCCTCTTCACTGATACCTATCCCCCAATCTCGCAAGAGCATTTCATAGATCGGGGGAGAGGTATCAGTGAAGAGGAAAGATTGGCTCCACGTGGAAGCGAGCTCTGTGGTGTAGTGGTTAACATACAGTTCATGTCATGCGGGAGACCCAGGTTCGACTCCCGGCGGAGCCCAATCTTTTCTCAAAAAATAAAATATTTAAAAATTGATTTAAAAAAGGTGGTTACCCAAGATAAAGATTGAATTAATATTAAATATTTTTATTTATCTTTCTTTTTTTAAAGCATTTAAATCTTTTTAAAAGCTAATTATTTGATCAGGAATATTCTTTCTTTGATTTATTCTATAGGTTGGCCTTCGAGAGGGCTTTGGAATTGGATCCACAGTGCGTTGGAGCACTCGTTGGCCTAGCTATTCTTCGCCTCAATAAGCAGCAACCTGAAGATATTAAAGCTGGAGTCCAAATGTTGTCCAAGGCTTATACTATCGATGCTACAAATCCTATGGTGCTCAATCACCTTGCGAACCATTTTTTTTTCAAGAAGGTATTTTTAAAATTGATTTGATATATGCTTGTTTAACTTAAATTTTTTAAATAGAAAAGAAACTGGGGTATACTGTTGAACTGAATAATTTAAATTTTAACCATTTTCCGTTCCTTAATGGAGGAATATATTAATTTATACATTTGTCAGAAGAATTATATAAGACCAGAACTTATGAAAATTAACTTTAAATTCCATTTTCGTTTTCAGGATTACTACAAAGTTCAACATTTGGCCTTGCATGCATTTCATAATACAGAAAATGAGGCGATGCGGGCAGAAAGCTGTTACCAGCTGGCTAGGGCCTTCCATGTTCAGGTATAATTTATTTTTATTTTTTGTGATAAATTGGACAGTTTTATTTTTTTCATTTTTAGCTGGAAAAAAAAATTTTTTTGGTAATGCTTTTTCAAGTCCACTAGCAGGCTTAAAGTGAAAAAGTAAACCAAGATCGTTATAATAAAATAAAAAGAGGAAATAGTAAGGAAAGATGCCTTATAATATTAATAATAATGAAGGCTCAACGAACCCAAAGGTTCAATGCTGACACCACAACTCATTCCCTGCGAACCTCTATCCATCGACCTCCATCCAGACCCAACTGCGACAGATCTGCCTTCATACAATCCTCCCACCTCCCTCTCGGCCTATCCCTCGGACATTTCCAGTCGGCCCAGTGCTCTTATTAATCTTTTAGGGATTCGCTTACAACCGAGTTTGCAATTTCATATGCCATTTTTTTCGCCTCTATTATATTTATCAGATAGAGTTCACTTAGTTTGGCGTCTAGTTAGCTGTCTAAATTCTCCGGTTCTATCGCCCCTGTTCGGTCCAAATATTCTATGCAATACCTTATTTTCAAAAACCCTCAGCCTTTGCTGATCCCTCAATGTTAGCGGCCAAGTTTCGCATTCATAAAGGACTGTAGGAAGAACAATAGTTTTATAAATCCAATTTTTTAATTTTTGGAACAGTAGGCGCGAGCTAAGCAGTTAAGTGATATGCTCTACTGAAAAGCAGCTAGCATTTCCGGCTTTTAATCTAGCCTTAATTTCCTCATCGGCTTTGTTTTTTCTAATTACCATCGTCCCTAAACATCTAAATTTCTCTACAGCTTCAAACGTATTGACTTCTACATTAATATCAGCAGAATCGTCACCAATTCTGTCGCTAACCATATATTTTGTATTATTTATTAATTAGAATAAGACAAAATATGTAATAGTATTACATCAACGTTTCTCTATTTAGATCTATACTTTCCGCATCCTCACCAACCAAAACCAAATCATCGGCATATCCGATCATGAGTATATTCCCTCCCAAATTCAAACCTTTTCCAGTACGTGTCACCTTCTTATGGCATATTCCAGTCCAATCACCTTGTTTCAAATCAGAGCGAACCTTGAACTTCTTCTTAACAAATTTTTACTAAGTTTACTAACTTTTTTTGGTAGTCCCTGCTAGACAAGAATATAATACCACTTTTGACAGTTAATCGCATCGTATGCCTTTTTGAAATCGATGAAAAGCCGATTTACTGTACTATTATATTCTATTTTTTTCTCTAAATTTGACAGAGGGTGAATATTTGGTCTACGGTTGAATGGTTCTGTCTGAAACCACATAGGTAATTTCCAACGATTTCTTTGGCCTATTCAGTGATTCGATTGGACTAGTGAGGATTAACATATATATTTTTCCCTTTTTGTGAATTGGTATAAGAATAGATTCTTTCAACTCTTTGGGTATTTTTTCCTGTTCCCAGACCTGGAAAAAATACCTGAAGAGTGGATAAGAAACCTTACACAGTACCTAATTTTAATTTATCATAACAAACTTTTAACTATTTTAAATTGGCATTAAAACTTACGTCGAACACTAAAACAATACTATTTACTGAAAAAAATCAGAAAACTTAATTAATTAACAACATAATTAATCAAAACCAAAACGTTCATAATGTATAATGGTTATAATTTTTATTAAAAAAATATTTGCAAGCATTTTCCATTCTTGGGTTATGATGCATTGAATTTGGTCTTTTTTGTGTTAATCAAGCTTTCAATGTTGTTGTTTTTTTCAGGGAGACTATGACCATTCCTTCCAGTATTATTATCAGGCCACTCAGTTTGCACCGCCCATGTTCGTCCTTCCCCATTTTGGACTAGGTCAGATGTACATATACAAAGGAGATACTGAAAATGTAAGTATTGGTTTTTTAGTTTTTGATTAATTAATTGAAAATTTCTACATGTTTTGAACATAGTTTGACGGAAGAAACCAAAACTGATGGTTGTTTAGGTTACGTTTTTAAAAAGATACAGATTTTTCGAAAACAAAATTGAGAACGCTTATGAGTGTTTGTAGGCATATGGTACATGAACGAGCAATGTGACGAGTATGTTTAGTCTAATTTGAACAGGTGAGTGAGTCTTATCTTAGCCTGGACAGCGAAGAATACGGACGTTTGAGTCACTGCTTGTCATTGTTAAGTTACATTTAACTGTTTCGTTTTGCCACATTGTTATTAATTGGAGTTTTCATAGTTTATTTGACATTTTTATATTTTCATTTCGGTTTCTAAGTGTATATATTTAAAAGGTCAATTAACAATCGCGAATAGTGTGTGCCAAATAAGTATATTGGTTTAACAGAACTACCTTTAGAAAATATAATCTTGAAGAATTATTTAAGATGGGATTCCTAAAGAGTTGTCTTAAAAATTGTTTTAAAAACAGGGAAGAGGTTTACCAATTTTAAGGTTTTTATTCAAATTTTCTTAACATAACTATAGATAATAGTTTTTACGATTTAAAAGATCTAAGTAGTTATTTTTTAGAAACAAGAAATAACAAAAACTGCAGAACTTCATTTTTTCTTATTCACTGAATAGATTATTTCAGGGGATCCAAAATTTTTAAATAAGTGATATTAAACAAATAAAAAAATATATACATTATTGATTTTCTTACTTCCTTTTCTTTTTTAGTTAAAGATGTAAAACTTTATATTCCTAACTTTTTATGCATTGGACTCTTGAACAATTTATACTTAATATGATAATTCTTTGTTTAGTACTGATATGTTTAAATATTTTCAATCTTTGGATTTGTTTTTTAGGCTGCTCAATGTTTTGAAAAAGTTTTAAAAGTTCAACCTGGAAATTATGAAACTATGAAGATTCTTGGTTCTTTATATGCAAACTCTCAAAGCCAGTCTAAAAGAGATATTGCGAAAAATCATCTTAGAAAGGTATTTTGGAAAATTCATTTAATGCATAATACTGTACCTATGTTATAGGATTTACTTTGGTTTGGTTTACACAAACACTAAGGAAGGGAAATAATTCTGAAATTAACTTTATCAGTTCCTTTTAATATAAATATCAATATTAAAAGGAATTGATACAGTTATAGACAGAAACGATGGTCTATAAAATGTAATACATTTAGGTCCGACCCACTATAGTTAAATTGAAGAAATTCTTATAAGTTCTTCATTCGCAGGTTACTGAACAGTTCCCCGATGACGTAGAAGCGTGGATTGAATTAGCTCAGATCCTGGAACAGTCTGACTTGCAAGGTTCTTTACAAGCATATGGGACAGCTACTAAAATCTTGAAGGAAACTGTCAACGCCGAAATACCACCAGAAATATTAAATAATGTGGCTTGTCTGCATTATAGGTCAGTATCATATTTCGTTTCTAGTTACATTAAATTATTTTATATTGAATAAATATTAATAAATTATACTAATACACTCATTCTTATTGTAAAACATTATATCATTAATTTCTATGTCATACCTTCATTTCATAAAAATATGGAGCACCATAGGTGTTCAATTAAAATTATAAAGATCAGTTCTTCAGTCGTTTTTCGTACACTTATACTAGTTATTTGGATACGTTTACAAATGTAGTATATTTATGAGTTTTGCTTGAGGTTGAGATAATATTTTATTAGACTGTTAATTAGAGGTAGGTATTAAATTAAACATTCTCTTGTATTCTAAATAGGAGTGGACTAATTTTTCTATCATTGCTTTTTCCCTTACATACTTATAAAAATGAACATCTTTCATAAGATTTTGTCTTATTCATTCTCATATGATCTTTTGTGTTTATAGAATTCGATGATTTTGATGTTAGTCATATCATTATTAATTCCAGACTAGATAACCTAGATGAAGCTAAAAAGAATTTTGAAGAATCTCTTAGCCGTGCAAGAGCTGAAGCTGAACACGATCCACAATATTACAATTCCATTGCGGTCACAACAACGTACAATTTAGCCAGGCTTAATGAAGCTCTCTGCCAGTTTGACAAAGCAGAAAAACTTTACAAAGATATCCTCAAGGAACATCCAAACTATGTCGATTGTAAGTAAGGTGTTGTCCTTTATTCTACTAAAGTACATCATTACTTGAATTTTCATAATAAAATTGGATTTAAGAAATATTTTTATTGAAAGGTTACTACTTTAAATATTAGCTACTTAGTTGTTTGTTTAACATCACTTTATGCCACTAAGGCTAATCGGACGATGCTACAGTGGGAGTCCTAAATTTTGCCTATCCAGGTATAATTAGGATAGGGATCTTTAACCCTTTAACAGCTAAGCACTCAGAATGAAAGTTGCACTGAGAAGCTAAGCGGATCTGCCGGCTTTTACCCTCCCGGGTTAAAGTTAAGGCGTTAGGACACCCTCCGCCACTGACTGCCTCAACTTCTCCAACTCCTTATTACCTTCTCCGACTATTTCTTAATGTTTTATTTATTTTTTATGATTCTATAATACCTTTATCATTATTTCAATAAATAAAATGTTAAATTATAGATTGCAATAACAGATTACGTGTGTGAAAAATAAAACAATAAATATCACCAAAAAACATAGAGGACTATCGCTCAGAGTGTCTAGAACTCGAAATGAATAATAATAAATATGTCCTTCAAGACCCCTGATGGTAACCGGGGGAGGGATAAGGAACAAAAAAAAAAAAAAATTTAGCAGGTAAAAAAGGGGTAAGACGGGCTTCCCCGAACGGAAGACTCAGATGATAGGCAGCTACCAAGCCGAAACAAATATTTCCGCAATAGGGACACCCCTACCGCCTAGTGGCCGCTAAATGTACTTATTAAGTGCATGCTGTGGATCCGCTCGGATGTGCCTCAGTCGCGACAACTTATCTCGTGTGAATCTGAGGAAGTTAAATAAGTGAAAAACTGATTGCGAGATATATCGTCTGGAGCATGATAGGGTTAACGAGTACTTTACATCGTATAGGCTCAGGACCTCCATTTTACCTCCTATCCGAGGGATGGCATAGCCAAGGATTTTTTACTCCCATTAAAAAATCCTAAGGCCACCAAGGGTCGCGAACTCTCGTACTTTAGTATTGTAGGTTGCCATGCTCACCACTACACCCTTAGCTACTTAGTAATTAGATAGGTATTGAATTAATCTTTATTAATATATATTTTACCTAAACTTGCTTTAAAAAAGTGCAAATGGGTTGTTGTGGATGTGTTATGAGTAATATTTTCAGCGAATCTTGCTTACAACAAACCCTGTCTTGGTTAGTTCGATAGTTTGTAGTTAGTCCTCCTTTTAACTCAAAAAAATATTTTTTTTATAATAAACAGTACGAATAAATATTTTAGCCATATTTTGAAATGGAATAATAATTCTCTTGCTAAATAATATCATTTTTATTTTTTATATTCTTATTCTTATTATAATTGTGCCATAGGTTACTTAAGATTGGGTTGCATGGCTCGAGACAAAGGCCAGATTTACGAGGCTTCGGATTGGTTCAAGGAAGCCATGAGGATTGACAACGATCACCCCGATGCTTGGTCATTGCTGGGAAATCTTCATCTGGCCAAACAAGAGTGGGGACCTGGTCAGAAGAAATTTGAGAGGATTCTGAAGGTATTTTTTTATGGTTTTAATCATCATAAAAATGTTTAAAAAAAACTTTTAATTTTTTTTTATTAAGCCCTAAAATAACTAATTAACATAAAACTGTGCAGTTAATATTGAGAATAGTTCATATTAAATTATTATTATTATCCCCTACAGAGGGGGAAGGGGGTGGGTATTGATGAAGGTTTCCTCAAAAATCAACCTGCCTCAAACCTTACTAAGGAAACATGACATGTACGGTAAATGTTTTTTAGGGGGCTTGAAAAGAAAATTCATCTAACATACCAAATAATCTAGGTCCGCTCAGACATAAGTATGTCATGGCTCATTGCATATATCTTATAGGCATTATCTTATAGCATAGCTCTTTGTAACATATGTTGTAGTCGAAAAGATTATTTCATGTATTTCCATCTAAATAAAAGTGTAAAATATTCCTATTTTCCATTATAATTACCTAATCATTATGATTCTATTGGTAAATTTTGCGATTCTTTTATAGTGTCCAGCTACATCAACTGATGCCTATTCTCAAATTGCCCTTGGAAACGTTTGGCTGCAGACACTTCACCAACCTTCCAAAGAAAAAGGAAAAGACAAGGTTCGCCAAGAACGTGCTTTAACTATGTACAACAAGGTGTTACGAAATGATCCAAGAAATATATGGGCTACTAATGGGATAGGTAAAACTGTGTTCAGTTTTTAGTTTTATTACTTCATTAAGTAAATACTATCCTGATATTTTTTGGTAGCTATCTTTCTTAATAAAAAAATATATATATATCGTTAATGTACAATGGTGACCAAATATTTCGTCCTACTCAATAGCATCTTATAAATTATTGCTTATAATAATAAAAACAATATAATAACCAACTAGGCTCGTGGTAATATTGTGAGTACTGCCAATTCAGCATTATTGATGAACATGTGATATTGTTTAGCATTATTGATTAACATGTGATATTGTTGATTTCAGGATCTGTTTTGGCTCATAAAGGTTATATCAATGAGGCTAGAGATATATTTGCTCAAGTAAGAGAAGCAACTGCTGAGTTTTGTGATGTTTGGTTGAATATTGCACACATTTATGTCGAACAAAAACAATATGTCAGTGCAATTCAAATGGTAAATATTACTATTTTTTATATTATTATTAATATCAGCGTCTCAGGTTTCTGAAAAGACCATTGTTGAAGATCAAGGAATTCTCTATATTTTTTTCTTTTTAACTTATAATTTTTTTATTAATTGGTTTAGTTGATATATTAGTTTTGTTTATTCACTCTTCTGCATCTTCTCATCGATGTAACTAGTAGGTCTTTGGTCTTAAGGCTGACCGATGTACAATCAGTACTCTAATTATAATCCATTTTCCTACTATTGGCTGTTGATTGATGACAGATTTTATTTGTTTATAAAAAAAAAAAAAACTAAAATAAAAAACTTTGTGATTTTTTAATGATAAAATTGTTATGATTTTTTGGTGAGGAATCCTTTGGTAATAATTATAATAATTTCAGGGTTTTCAGTCACCTTAAAATTTATTATTTTACATTGATACGGGTTTTATAGAAAGATTGGGATTGTTGTAAAGAAACAAATCTGCGATTTTCGATAGTTTTCCAGGAATAATATTGGTGATTTTTTGGTGAGGAATCCTTTGGTAATAATTAAAATAATTTCAGGGTTTTCAGTCATCTTAAAATTTATTAGTTCACATTGAAACGGGTTTTGTAGAAAGATTGGGATTGTTGTAAAGAAACAAATCTGCGATTTTCGATTGTTTTCCAGGAATAATATTCGTCTGATTCTAGTGATAGTAAATTAGTGAATATGGCAGATTCATAACCAGATGCCAATTGATAACATCTTTGTAAATCAGTTCTAGTAAACTAATGAATTTACCAGAATTCCTACTTTACAAAATCATTAAATATTAATTTGAAAACTATTTAATCTTCTAATTCTCTACTTTATCAAGATAATGATTATAGAAAAGGTATATTCCAAAAAATGAAATTGTTGATGTAAGTAGAAAGGAATCATGATTCAATAGTGAAAATTTGACTAGTTGTAAAACCTATAAAATGCATCCTATGTTCTAAGCATCTCGAAAACCGTATCTTTTTAGATTCATTAGTTTGCTGCACACCCAATGATGTTATTGATGTTGTATGATTATAATTTTTTTCCCTCCGGTTTCTTTAACCTTCTTCCGGGCGCGCCTCCTAACATAACGTAAGCAGGCGCGTGACGGTAATTTACCGCATCACCAGTTTTATGCCTTTTTGCCAAAAATATTCAAATTTCGGCATTTTCATTTTATTTAAATACATTGACCTACAAAGTAATGTAATTGAAAGAAAGAAAGGCTTGAATAAAATTCAAACTCCATTTTTTACAAGTCTTATAAATATT
The DNA here is from genome assembly GCA_911387785.2 of Aelia acuminata. Taxonomy (NCBI): domain Eukaryota; kingdom Metazoa; phylum Arthropoda; class Insecta; order Hemiptera; family Pentatomidae; genus Aelia; species Aelia acuminata. The sequence goes on along the minus strand of OU426982.1, from coordinate 29,485,383 downwards.
AATGAAACATGCAAACTACAAATATTATTTGCATTAAAACTGTATATTTATGACATTGAAGAACAAAAGTAAGCAACAAAAAATTTAAAAGTTTAAAATTACTGTATAAATAAAAAATTAACTTGCTATCATAACACATTTAAACTTCATCATAAAAATTAACTTAGAAAGAAATGATCAATTAGACATATTTTAAGGAAGAGAACATTTAGCATCACAAACACTAGGAACAAAAAAACAAAAACTTCGAAAGGAAATAAGCCTAATAGAAACTTGGTCAAATTTTTGAAGAGAGAACAGAAATATTGTCAAAATTAAATCTCCCATGATTGATGTGTGATCTCCATGATCACCCAATGATCTCCCAAAAATTAATGTCTCCCATGATCATGGTAAGAATGAGGTCAATAAAATTATAAAAAAGCATTTATCGTATGAAATAAAGATATTTACATTAAAATTATTTATTTTTAATACTTACATTTCGCTCCGATGTTTAGAGATAAAAAAAGATACGTAAATGGGCGCGCGATGGTAATCTACCAACACCCGCCACTTTCGGAGTTAAAACACCCGCCACTTTCGGAGTTAAAACACTAAAAGAGAAAAGACACTTCTCAGAAGATGTTGATTCTCCTCTTTGCAGTATGTCATAAGATTCAATTAGAGAATACATGCCCCTCCCGCCCACCTGTGACTTGCCTGATAAAACCTGCACGAGATTTTTTAAATGTGATGGTAATCTACCACGCGCGCCCGGAAGAAGGTTAATATTCTTTTAATTGTTACTTTAATTTTGGTAATTCAAACAAAGAAGGCTTAACAGTAAGATACTCTTAGTTTTAGGATTCCAAGATTTCTATCCGGTGCCTACCCCGCTCTGCGTGCAAAAATGCGGTCTGTGGGTTCTGTCCCATTAGCCTTGTATTGATCCCATGAAGGCCACTTTTGAAATAAGATGCCTAAAAGCTCTTCTGTTTGTTACTTCTTCTTCTTCCTCTAACTGCTTTGTGTCCTCAAGCGTGGAGTTGCTCTGTCCTTCGCTAGTCTTCGCATTTCCGGTATGGTGCTTCCTCTTGCAATCCCCAGTTTCCCAATGTAGTCAATAAATGTGGTCTGCCACAAGGTCGTCTTCCTCCTGGTCTGACTTCCAAGTACCACCTGGCCTTTCTGGTGTCGTCCATTCTGCATACATGGCCATACCACTTTAGTTGCCTCTTTTCCATGATGTCCCGCACTGCTTGTACTCCCAAATCCGCTTGAATTCTTTCATTTCTGATGCAGTCTCTCTTGGTCTTCCCTGCTATTCTTCGGAGGAATCTCATCTCAGCGGATGTTATCCTGCTTATGTGCTTTTCAGGGGTTGTCCAGATTTCAGATCCATACATGAGCACTGGAAGGAACACCAGTTTAAGTATCCTCAATTTGGCTTCTCTACTTATTTCCCGCTTGCCTATGATAGTTTTAGATATGTGGTAATATTGTCCATTGGCTTTTATCATCTGTTTTTTACTAAAGTCTCTTATTTTTGAACCTCTCACTAGGTAGCATTTGATTTTAGTTTGTGTGTTTAAAATCATTTTACGTTTTATCCAAGGGACAGCATAGCCAAAGATTTTTTACTCCCATTAAAAAATCTCAGGGCTGTTGCGGGATGCGATCTCGCGGCCTTTAGTATTGTAGGTTGTTACACTATACCACAGGTGACAGACACCATTTGATTTTAGTTTTTCTGATTTGATCTTGTTTGTTTGTTTAATGTCCCTTTATGCTACTAAGGCTAATCGGATGATGCTACATTGGGAGTTCTAAATTTTGCCTATCCAGGTATAATTAGGATAGGGATCTTTAACGAGTACCTGACATCGTACAGGCTCGTGATCTCCATTTTACGTCCTATCCGAGGGACAGTATAGTTAAGGATTATTTACTCCCATTAAAAAATCCTAGGGCCACCGTGGGACGCAAATCCGCGACCTTTAGTATTGTAGGTTGCCATGCTAACCACTACACCACAGGTGACCCTCATCATTTGATCTTGTATTTTACCATCCAGAGGTCCCATGGGCGATCCTGACAGGGCTGTCTACCTGTTGCTTTATTATTATATAATTATTATTGGTATATTAATAATAAAAAGAATAAACACATAATTAGAAAAATATTTAGTCTAAGGTGCTCTGATGTCTAAGATGGAAGGAAGAAGAAAGTTTGACGTGATCCTACTTTATGGCCCCACACCTGAGGTAGTGAGGAGTAACACATCCTTCCCTGTCCCGCCTACCACCCTACCATCCTCCCGCGGCCATCTGCCATCATAGGGTTAATAATAAAATTGTTTATGCATCTAATGAATCTTTGTGCAAATAAATCTAATTTTATTATGGATAAACAAAATTTATGAAAACCTATGATGATTGATTTTATAGTTTTTCATCATTATTTTGTAAATTTTCAGTATGAAAACTGTTTAAGAAAATTTTTCAAGTACAACCATGTTGAAGTAATGTTGTATCTTGCAAGAGCTTGTTTTAAAGCTGGGAAATTGACTCAGGCCAAGAATATTCTACTCAAGGTAAGTTTTATATTCTTTATATTCAATATTTTTAGATGTCTGGATTATTTCTGCACATGAGAGGCTAAAAAAGAAAAAAAAATCTGTGATATATTTTTTATAGTTTAATAAAACCATACTTTAAACTGAAAGTGTGGTGGTTTTATTCTGATTTGAAAATAAAACAAATCAAATATGAAGAAGTAATAATTCTATATGTTGTGGAATTACTGAGAAGAGAGTTCTGAAAACATTATTTTATAACTTAATTTAATGATTTTTGTTAGGCTCGACGTGTTGCTCCACAAGACACTGTTCTTCTATATAACATTGCTCTTGTATTGCAAAGGCTTGCTACACAGATTCTGAAAGACGATAAATCAACTTTGGACATAGTGCTCCAGGCAGTACATGAACTTAGTCTATCACAAAAGTAAGTTTATATATGTATAAGGATTTTTTATCATTACTCTATAAAGTACAACATTGTCGCGATAGTTTTTGATTATATTTAACTTTGATTACAAAGTTAAATATAATGTTCTTCATTCATAGCCTACTTTATTTTCTTCCAATATATAAAATGAAAATGAAATATATAGTCACTAATCTCAAAAAGAGGGGAAAAAATAAAAGAGAAAAAACTAAAATAAATAAAAGTAAATAAATAAATAAAACAAAAGTATACATTATTCTCTTTTAACCCTTTAACTGCGCGAGGTGATATGAGATCGGGGGTAGGTGGCTGCGCCGGCCTGTCTCAAGGTTACTACCCGCTGGCGTGCGGAATTTTTAACACCCCCTGACACTCGTGCTGTTATTTCTCTAGCTGTTCATTTAGGTTCCTATTTGTTTTAATGAAAAAATTTACTTGTTAATCTCCATTTATTATATTATTATAATATTAGTTTAGCCTGTTTTTAATCAAATACGAATTTAATTATGAAATAACAAATTTTTCCCACAAAAGGTATTATTTGTTTGTTTCTATATTTTTTGATGCGTTTCTATCACGGTTTTTGATCAGGCATTTTGGACCGGCCAAACCAGAATGTATATTGGCAGGCCTAGTCTCCGGTCCTATTTTTGAAGGCTCATGCTATCAAGCGTTAAAAGCTGGAAAGCACAACTTATGAGTCAGAAATTATTTCTGAAGTCTCACGCGATCTAGCGATCAGAGCTAGACTTACAAGTTCGAGTAACATCCACTAGATCGCCACACTAACGATCCTGTATACTGGCATTGCGCAGTTATACGATAAAACAGCGATGCCAGTATACTGGCACAGCACGCTCAGGGCATGGCCGGCCTCAGCCAGTATACTGGCTTGCTCAGTCAAAGGGTTAAAGCTAGCTGTATGTCAATGAAAAGACTTTTAAGTAGGAAAATAAGGGGAGAAAACAGTACTAATATTATCGAACCTCAAAAGGTCAATCGAAGATAGCGATTTAGCAATATTATTGATGAGACATCCTGGAGGATTACCTTAGCTTTCACATTTATAAATTAGCTTACCAGAGTTGCTATGTTAATATGTAAATCTATTTGTTAACTCTTCATAGGTACTTCCAATACTTAAGTGTCTACGGGGACCGTATGAAGTATGACGTTGCCGCTGCAGGAGCAGAAGCTAGGCAGTGCCAGGACTTACTGTCGCAAGCTCAGTACCACGTTGCAAGAGCCAGGAGGACAGATGAGGAAGAGAGACAGCTGCGTGCCAAACAAGAAGAGGAGCGTGCTGCCTTCAGGCTGAAACAGCTGCAATTACTGGTACCTTATTTTCCTTTTATTTCAATGAAACATTTTTCACTTATGTGAGTAAATTAGAATTTTTATACATTTACTTATTAAAGTCCGCTTATTCACTAAAACCTTTTTTATTTTATTACAAATACTTGTTTAAATTATGTTTTTATTTCTTTAAAATCATAGTTTCTGCTTAATTTCAAGTTTATATTTTGTATAAACATATACTAAAAATATAATTAACAATTTATTTTCTTCCTTTTTATGAAGTTAGGTAATGATTTAGTACTTTGCCTTTTGTTGGTGATTTAGTGTTTCTCTATGGCAGGGTTAAATAATTACTAAAATAACATATTCCGCTTAAATAACATAGAGTAAAAAACATATTCCACTTAAATTCCTCTCCTTTTCCTAATATCATTAAAACCACACAATTTTCCCGATTTAATTTAATTATTTTTGACGGTAATCTTTTTTTCCTGAAGTAAGCCTCCACTGATTATTTCTCAGAAACTGCTTTGTTAAATGACATCTGGTAAGTGGTACATCGCTGAACTCGATAACCTTTGAAATACATGCATATTTTTTACCTGACTTTGTTCACATCATTTATTAATTTCAATTACTCTCCGTTTATTTGGTTTGTTATAGATCGCTTACTTTCAGTTTGAAATTCAATTCTTGATCAAATTTTTAAAAATTACTACTTGCCAATCATAATGAAAATGAATATTTTTTAAATTGAAAGATAAAATGAAAATGTAACAACCTCCATCAGTTGCCATGGTGCAGGTCGTTTATTTTTTCAAATAACAAAGATTTTAATTAAATTGTACTAATAAATATCCAAGTTTATTAGATTTGACTAGTTTTATTTGTTATAGATAGATTAGTTTTATTTGTAGAATTGCTATAATTTTTTTATAAATAATTAAATTTAATGTTTTAATATTTTAGAAAGAACAGGAAGAAAGAAGGAAGCGGGAAGAGGAAGAAATGCTCGCTAAAAGGCAAGAGTATAAAGAAAAGACTAAGGGAGCGTTACTATTTGGCGAAATGCCCAATGAAAAGAAACCACCGAAAGGACGTGGCAGGAAGAACCAGGACATCATTGCTACAGACTCTGGTAGTGAGGGAGGAAGGAGTCCTTCGGACACAATCAGGTAATTAATTGTTATCCAATCATAGGAAATAAATTTATTTATATTTGCTTATAGGCAACCATGATTTTATTTCGATTATCACATTTTTCTTCATAATAAGGATGAGTTTTTTCCCATGACTTGTATTTCGATATTGCAGGATAACAACTTTAACAGCATTCTCTCATATCAGACGACTTCCTATTTAAACATTGCTTAATTTCCTGCCAACCCACAGTGGGACGAATCGCCAATCTGGGGGGAAATAGTTAACATCAAATAAATGAAAAAATCATGTCGGTCTCATGAAAACAACAATCTAGCTAGGTTATTTCCAAATTATTAATTGCTTGAAGCAAATAGTTACAGAATAATGGGGGGTTCAACACGGTAGTTCCCTCAAAATGCTCAGTCAGTTTATTTTCAAATTATATTGCAAAATAAATAATACCATAGAGGGGATTGTGTTTTTTTGAAAAAAATGGATACTAGGTAATAGAAGACGGTTCAGAAATTAAGTTTATATAAGTTCTTGGTTCTCTAAATGTGGATACAGTACAGAATACACTCCTTTATTTTCAATAGTCGGTAACCTTTTTTTTCTTATTATAAAAAATTATGGAATTACTAAAAATCTACTCTGATCTACACCCAGATATTTTAACAGGATATAGTCCACACTATATAGAAATAAATTATTCATTATGAATTGCTAATACCTGCTAATAAAGGTGTACATTTTTTTTAAAGGTGTAAATCTCTCATTGTCGAGAGCCTATAATTTTCTTATTCGGAGAGAGTTCTGAGGTGCAAATGAAATTTATAATAATATATTGATCCAGTTACATTAAAATACATTACAGAAATCTCCAAAGGTATAGTAAAACGAGATTCGTCGGCCATGAGTTCAAGAATTAAAAGCAGATGGCATTTTTTTTTTCTGAAAGAGATATCTTTTATTTTTAGGAAGGAAGGAAGAATAGATGGAAATGAAAAAAAAAAATGAATGGTTTCATGAAATCACCAGTCTACCTTAGACATTCAAAACCATAAATTCCTTGAAACATATGCCAAAAAAATAAAAAAAAGGTTGAACATAGAAAATCGGTCACGATGTTTTGTTTTGGAAACTACTTTATACCAGCCTATGATAGGCGGTTCGCCAAGGAAGTTAATATCTGTGTTTGGCTTTGAAAACGAGGAATACACTCATACTTTTATATTATTTATAAAAACGGGGTTACCTACCAAAAATTTACTCTGACCTACACCCAGATATTTTCATGGAGTACAATCAACACTAATTAAAAGATTAAATGTTTCTTTACTTTTAAAAGGGACTGCCGGTGTCACCTTAATGATTTGTGAAGAAGAATGTAACCTGGATTAAGATATTTCAGATTTGAATGAATCAGAACGAATATTCCGTTATTTGTTTTTGAGAATTTTTAATTACAATTTAATACATATTAAATTTTTACATTTATTTTATGTTATTTAGTGATTTATGTTTTATTTTAATTTATAATGTCAGAATAATACAACATTTAGCAATGATTATTCCATTAATACAATTTACTTAAATAGTTACATTTTATTTTTTTCTATTTTAATTATACATTTTATTTTATTTTTATAAATCCTTAGTCAGAAACATTGTGTTGACTATTATTTATTGATTCATGCTTAAATTAAATCGTTTAGAAAAATTAAAATGAAATAAGTCGCTCCAAGAATTATTTCCACCTAGATTAGCGATTCGTCCCACTATGCAACCTTCTTTTCTTTTTTTTGATGAATTATTTATTGAACAGCCTTCCCTACCTCTCCGCAGCATGGATTTTGGCGACATTGACATACGAGGGGTGATCAAAAAGTTCCAGGACTGTTGAGATTGCGCGGCAATGGAGTGTCATATACAGTGGCTTGATTAAAACAAAATTATAAAATATTGGTGGTGATGATTTAAAATATTCCTTTGTTTTCGGCACAATGCTCTGTCCTGTCCTAACTTGTAGATTCATCTTCACAGGAAACACCTTCATCCACGTTTCAGATTGAAATGATCTAAGATTATGGATATAATAATACCATATATTTATTATCATACCACATTATATATTATGCCAAATATTTAAAATACGCTCAATTTTCGAAAATATATCATTCTATAAAGTGGACATGTAGTGTAAGTAAATACACATAAAACTGCGTAAAACAGCCAATAAACGCAGGTGTAATGCCAACGAATGGGAAATGTAAACCCGACTACGAGTCTATGTTTAATATATGTATGTAAAATAACAGTTAATACTGTTAGATGCCATCTATAGCTTTCTTAAATCAAATGCTTTGAATGAAGCGTGTAAAACACTTATCTGGTATTTTATCTTTCATATTCCTAAGCGTAAATCATTTTCCAGGTGAAACAAATCCTATATTTTAGTTTTTTTTTAATTGATAAAATATACTATTTTGCTGCAAACAAAATAAAATAATGTAAAAACTTTATTTATGCCACCAGAACTAAAGGTAAATGGCCTCTTTTGAGGTTTAATCGATTTATTCTTATAGGTTTTTTTTTTTTTTTTTTTTTTTTTTTTTTTTATCGTCCGCTTTATGCCACTAGGGCTAATCGGGACGGGTTATCTACAGGTAACCAACCTCTTCTAATCCATGGCAAGCCGCTGAGTCTGTATAGGTTTGCCCCATATACATACTTCACAATGTTATAAAACTGTTATTCTCATTTGCGTTTTACGTGATTTTGAGCCTATCATGGGAAATACATCGTTAAAAATTATTAATTTTCTTAAAGAAATAACTGCATTAATTTCAGTTTGTTTCAACGAAAAGATATTTCAAGTTATTACAATATCTCTTAATCTATGTTTTCTTTCGTTTACAACTCGCAAAAGAAGGGGTACATCGAAAAAATGTATATGACCGAAAATATTCTCTTTGAAAACCTGAAAAGATTGAGACCATTTAGAAATTTCTACGAACATTTTGATTTTCAAGAACCGCGGTTTTGCGTTTATAACTCGTAATCGAAAGCGAAATGATTTGTTTATTTTTCCGGTGTAGCGGTTAAGGAAAGCTTTAAAATGACGTTTCATTCATGAAATTTGATGAAGTATTAACACATTATGAGCGGCTAGCTTAGGGTATAGGACGGTGCTGCGTAGCGGGCCAATTTGCCAGCTAAGCAAAATATATGCGGGTGAAAATAAACTTGACAGACGTAAAAGTAATGGTTAGATTTTTGCTAAATTTGCTAATGGTTCTTATCTGCAACTATATTTTATATAATTTTTTTTATATTTGATAAATATTTTAGTAATCATTTAAAATGATATTTCAGCAAAATACTGTTTTAAATATTTACAAAAATGTTAAGGATTTGAAGACTTTAATAAAGTATTATTTGAAACCGACAAATATATTTCAGAAATTCCTGAGATTCTGCAGGACTCACTTGTTTTATAAAAATACAATATTACTGGTCGAGTTTCTTATGAAAAAATTATACAAAAAACAATACAAAAAACATTGCAAAAATATAAAGCTATATATATACAGGACAATATTATACTATTTATAAAGTTACGAATAATCAAGGCTAGCTCCTTATATTTTTCTTGATAATTTTTTTTTTAAATTAAACGAAGTTCGGAATTATAAAACCTAGCTATACGAGGGGTGATCAAAAAGTTCCAGGACTGTTGAGATTGCGCGGCAATGGAGTGTCATAGAGCAGTGCGGTTGGCAGCATTGTTTAGCGTGACTCTTCCTGAGCTCAGCTGTTTATTCAGTTTGTTGATAACCTTCTTCATTGCAAAGTTACTGCTGTTTTCGTAAAAAAAAGTTTTTTGTGTTCGGCGATTTTGTGAAATGAATGTAAAGGAAGAGCAACGCGTTTGCGTAAAGTTTTGTGTGAAGTTGGGTAAAATGTTTACTGAAACTTTTCAAATGTTGCAAGTGGCTTTCGGTGATGAATGTCTGAGTCGGTCAAGGTGTCATGAGTGGTACAAAAGGTTCAAGGAAGGCCGGACATCGTGTGAAGATGATTCTCGTTCAGGGCGCCCATCAACTTCGACTGACGACGATCATGTTGCAAGATTGAACAGTCTCATGCGTTCTAATGGTCGACTAACCATTCGTGAGATGGCTGAAGAATTGAACATTTCATTTGGTTCGTGTCAACAGATTTTAACAGAAAATTTGCAGATGAGAAGGGTGGCTGCAAAGTTTGTTCCGAGACTGTTGACTGAGCAGCAGAGTTCTTCCACGAGGTGAGACCATTAACCACTTTCGTTATCTTCAAACCCTGAGAAATTTGCGCGAGGCAATAAGGAGGAAGAGACCACAGTTGTGGCGGAGCGGTGAGTGGGTGCTGCATCATGACAATGCGCCTGTTCATTCCGCACTGCTCATTCACGACTACTGCACCAAAAATGGAATGACGGTCATTCCCCAGCCTCCATATTCACCTGACCTTGCCCCTGCAGACTTTTTCTTGTTTCCAAAACTTAAGAGACCCATGAAGGGAAAGAGATTTGAGTCCGTAGATGACATTAAAAAAAAATCACTGGAGCAGCTACACAGCATTTCACAAGATGATTTCTCAAAGTCCTTCACACAGTGGAAACATCGTTGGGAAAAATGTATAGCTTCCCAAGGAGAGTACTTTGAAGGGGACGACGTCCAATAGCCTGTAGATTTTTTAAATAAATTAATAAAAAATCAGTCCTGGAACTTTTTGATCACCCCTCGTATAACGCTGGATATCCTTATGTTAATGTTGTGCAATTGTTTTACCAGTTTTAAGCCTTCTCGATTCTGGTTCTCTTGTTCTTTATTCCTTAGTGGTTTCTTGCTTCGTCTGCACCTCCTCTATCTGGCAGGTTTCCAGGAGTGGATGTCCTACCAACATTAAAATGGGCTGGTCTAGTGCTGTTTTTCAGTCATACAGGAATTCTTTGTAGTACGGATAGTTATTATCAGTAACCAGTTGAAGAGAATAAAAATAGTTTTACTCAGTAATCTGGCCCTTTTTTTCTCAAAGGAGCTTCAGTTTATAACAATATACTGAGCAGTCTTTAGTATGATGCAGCTAAGTAGTTTAGACAGTGCGAAGTCAAATGAAGAATATCTATGTGACATAAATGATTGTGAAGTCCGATTCAGTTCGAATCCATTCTTTCTGGAAATATATTAGGGACTGTCTCTAATTCATAATGAACAGTATAGTTATTTTGTAGTGAACAATAAATATGCCATTTTAGATGATTTTTTTAATTCATTTTATTTTTTAAATTAAGTAATACATTTTACTGTAACGTTAAACATTATTAATAAATATTTAAAAATTTTAATCAATACAAATATTATGATGAAAAATTTTAACAATAAAATATTTATAGGGAAAAAGACAAAAAAGGAAAGAAGGGAGGAGGTAAGAAGAGGAAGCAGAAAGAAAAGAGAGGAAGCGACAGTGAGAGCGGGGGCAGTGACAGGCCTAAAACTAAAAGAATCAAGAAGAACAAGGTATAAATATAAATATTGTACAACAGGATATCAAGACGGTTTTTTTATTTATTAGACGTTTCGGCTCTTTTGAGCCATCTTCAGTTCTAAATACATTTAACAATACAATTAATAAATCAAAAATATTTGTGAATACAATCATTTAGGATCTGTATTTAATATATATACAGACCAGCAAAACAGGCAGACTAATCATTTGAAGTCACACAGGGCAGATACAACTCTCAACCAATGTTCCCTAACCCCAAGACACCCAAAACACTCAGGGTGAGCAAAGTCCAATTCATTATAGTACACCCTCCAGCAAAGGCCTATTATTTAGAAGACCCAAAACTATATTATGTACAGCAGCTGTATACTTCCAATTAAAATTAATGACCCATGCAATCCATATAAACTTAAGTATTACTTTTTCTTAATATTTCCCCATATTGTGTATTGAGACCTTTAGTGTCTGTTTTATAATTGACAGCCTTTTCAATATTTTCTGCAACATACATTGCTTCTAATAACTTCCTCTTTTTGTTATTACTTTCTTTATGTAAAATGTTGGCCCCCTCAAAGTAAAATTCATGCTTGCTTATATGGTGGTGCTGAACTAGTGCTGACTTTTTCCTGTTCTCTTCACTTTTTTTACAATCATTTTTATGCTGATAAAGCCTATCCTTTAAATATTGCCTAGTTTCACCAATATAAGTAGCCGGGCACCTCAAACAATCAATCTTGTAAACCAGACCTGACTGTAGATTTGTATCTATTTTATCTTTCAGATTGGTGTACAAGTTTTGTATTTTGTTTGTTGGTTTGAAGGCCAGGCTGTCATCCACATCATAATCTTTGAATGACCTACTAATTGTCTCCGACTCTTACATATGTGCATTTATGGGATTTTTTTTTATTACTGGTTTTTTACCTTGAACCACATCATTATTTAACTGAGTATTTCCAATGATTCTATTGTGGTTAATTGCCCCATATTTCTTAATTAATGATTTTGGATAACAATTTTCCAGAAATAGATCAAAGATTTTAGTTTTTATCTTTTGCATATATTGTGCATCCGTCAATCTCATTGCCCTGGACATGGTATTGTTTAGCAGATTTATCTTGGTATGTCGTCGATGATGAGATAGAAAATTTAAAACCCTGTTACTTGTGGTTTCTTTTTTCGTCCACTGTGTAAGAATTTTCTTTCCCGTCCTGATTACGTTCATGTCCAAAAATCTTATCATTCCTTCTCTTTCTAATTCCACTGTAAATTTAAGTTTATCATGAAAGTTATTGATGGCTTCTAAGAAATGAGCTGCATCCTTCTTATCCACAATACTAAAAAGGTCGTCAATGTATTTCAATAAAATCCTTGGTCTTATCCCTGTACTTTTTATAATAATAATTTTATAATTTTTATAAGTATACATATAAATAAATACTTATTATTTAAATACTTACATATAAGCAAGCATGAATTTTACTTTGAGGGGGCCAACATTTTACATATAGAAAGTAATAACAAAAAGAGGAATTTATTAGAAGCAAGGTATATTTCAGAAAATATTGACAAGTCTGTCAATTTTAAAGCAGACACTAAAGGTCTCAATATACAATATGGGGAAATATTAAGAAAAATTAATACTTAAGTTTATATGGATTGCATGGGTCATTAATTTTAATTAGAAGTATACAGCTGCTGTACATAATATAGTTTTGGGTCTTCTAAATAATAGGCCTTTGCTGGAGGGTATACTATAATGAATTGGACTTTGCTCACCCTGAGTGTTTTGGGTGTCTTGGGGTTAGGGAAGATTGGTTGAGAGCTGTATCTGCCCTGTATGACTTCAAATGATTTGTCTGTCTGTTTTGCTGGTCTGTATATATATTAAATACAGATCCTAAATGATTGTATTCACAAATATTTTTGATTTATTAATTGTATTGTTAAATGTTTTTAGAACTGAAGATGGTTCAAAAGAGCCAAAATGTCTTATAAATAAAAAAATGTATTGTTGAGACTAATTTGGTCCCCGTCTTGATATCCTGTTGAACAATATAGTCTCAAGAACTGAATGTCTTATAAGTGATAAATATTGTATTTAACAGTTTGAAATTGAATATTTTCTCTATATTAACCCTTTGTACTCGAGGTCTCCAGAGCGGAGCTATTTAAAATTTGTCTTCAAACTCAAGGGCTCCGCTACGGAGACAATGCAAATAATTTTCAGTTTTAACATATAAGGACATTAACAAATTGTAAAAACTATTTATAGGATATTTCGCTTTTGGTAATAAATTACGGTCGCGGCTCGCGATGTTTTTCATTATTTTTACAGTACGTTAATCTTTTAACAACGGCTATATTTTGTGACTTTAATTTATCTTTTATTTCCTCAATTGTACATAATTTAGTTCGGGGCACCAAATAATCCCTTTACTTTCATTTAGTTTCCCACCTGCTTCTACTTTAACCGCAAAGTTATTAAATATATTTTCACATTTTAGGAGCTTCTCTGAATGGATATCTGAGAAAACTTCAACTAAAAAAGGGTCCCATCTCGTAATTTTTTATCTGTTTTTTTCTCCAATTAGATTTTTTATGCTTTTATATATAAGGAAGGGCGAAACCTTTTTGAAATCTAAGGGATTTCCATTGTTTTCCACTCCTGTTCTCTTAATTATCAAAAAATTTTACTATAAAAAAATCTATAAAATTTAAAAAAAATAATTTTGAAATTAATATAAAATTATAAAAAAATATAGAATTTAAAAAACTGATTTTTTTTTTTTTTTGTGTAGCTATGTGTTCTTGAAGCTTCACAAATACACATAACCTAAATTTCATTACAATTCCTTACTTGGTTCTAAAATTTTACTGTATAATATTACGTTTTCAGGGTGTACGTTTTCGCGAATAAGTTGCGTCGAGTTGCCGGTACGTAACGTCCGAAACGGTGCTGATTGCAAAGGGTTAAATATATTAATTATTTGCCTCTAGCAATGTTCATTTCAATTGAAGACAATAATTTATAAATTATTATGAATTTTTCTTACTCCTATTTTATTATTTAAACTTTATAAAAACATAATTTCTATTTTAACACAATGAATGTCAATTATGATTGCAGTTAGTTTATTATTATTTATTTATTTTATTTTTTTAATAATTTCGTTTATTGACCCAGCTGGTTTGAATAACCTAATTTCATTCCTAAACAATATAACGAATGTATTTGATTTGTAATTTTTGCCTTAATTTAAAATGCTCTTATTTCCTGTTTAGTGAATTTATCACATACTTGATCATTACCCTTCGTATACATTTTTTTATTTATTGTAATAATCTAGTTTGGTTTCAATAAAATTTTAGTCAATACAGATGAATAGTGGCTACACATCATTACATAATATTTCATTATTTAATGATGGATTACTTTTGTGTTCAATAAATATTATCTTTTATTATTTCAACATTTTTTAAAATGTAAAAATGATTTAAAAAAGAAATGGTGGAACTTCTGAGCTATGGCTCGGGTGCTGTTCAGTAAGGCGCCCTTCACGCTAAGGCCTGATTTCCCCTGAAAAGGACCCTTTTGGGGGTTTATTTATCTCTTAAGAGCAAGTGTAGAGAGTGGGAATGTGAAGTTAGGATCTAATAAACCTAATCAAGGCTCGTTACTAATAAATTAACATCATTTATTTATATGCATATAGGAAGGCGGTGGCAGGATAAAGAAGGGAGGAGGTAAAGCGGCTGCGAAGAAACAGCAGAAAGAAGAGAGGCTGTCGGCCAAGCAAAGGTTAAAGGTTGTTTCCAAGGCTACCATATCAACTAGTGAATCTGATAGTGATAGTGAAAAACTGAAGATAGCCAGTAGGTGAGTAGTCGATCAAAATACTGGTATATCACAATATTGTTTTGTTATTGTGTGTGTATCTTAGCCGTTCATTCTACCCTATAACTCTTTTAGCATACCTATTTGATTCCATTCTTATTTTTTTTTCTCAATCAATGTATCAGTTTATGAACTAAAATGGCAGTTAACAGTGAAGGCTCTTTTAAGATACACAAGCACCATTTTTATCTAAAATATTACATTAGAATAGCTGACAAATATGTGCTTAAACCATTAAAAAAAATAATAATCAAACGCCCCACTGAAATCACTTTATTATGGATTGATTGATGTACTTTTTACTTTCACTTACCTATATATGAAATATATAGTAAGGGAAACTATTGCGATCGTGAAAAATTTCGACTTCCGGTTTTCCCCTGAGTCTAAATAACCAAGTCCCGCAAAATGGTCTGTGTGTGTGTCTGTAACAGACCATTGTTTACAATTAAAGCCGTTCTGTTCATTTAATGGAAATCATTTGTTTTATGATAACTAAATGAAGTTTTCAACAACTGCATAGAGAATTATAAAATCAGACGACTTGGAGTATTATGCTTGCATTGCCGATTTATCGCTAGTAAAAACTTTTATTAAATAATAAAAAAATTTAGTGTTCTTTAGAGCAAATAAAAACAAAAATAAGAAATTAATGTGGAAAAATGTGTGACTTTGAGAAATTGAAATTAACAAAACAGGTCAATTTCTAATCTAAGTAAGTTGGTAAGTGAATGTTGTGTGTTGCGCGCATCACCCCAGATTTTTTAAATTATTTTTATTATTATTATATACATATTTTTTTTTTCAGATCTAATTCTCGTTCAAGATCAAGGTCTGGATCAAGAAGCAAATCTGGTTCTAGGTAAGCCTACCAGTTACCTATCCTCAAGCAATAAAAACACTTTAATAGTTTGCTGCAACATATGTTATTCATAAAGTTCCCATTTCTGGAATGGCAATAATAAAATATGACTAAATATAATAATTTATCATAAATAATTGGGCATTAATCGGGTCGTATGTTTAAAAATGGAGGTTTTCGACTAGACTAGAATTTATGCCCCTAAATATTCTGCAAAGTTAGGACGAACACTGTGATTGATTAATAAATTGATTAAACAAATGGATTGATTGGTTATTTATTTAATTCTATTTAGAAGCTTGAAATTCTGTCCATATTTTCAAAGAAAAAAAAAAACAATTTTAATATGGACTGGTGTTCGCACCTGGTATGAAAGAACTACTGAGCGAACTTTGGAGAATTTAGGACAAATGGTATGGATTTCTATGAAAAACAAACAGAATTTTATCTTTATTTATATAGATTTTTGAAATGAGGAATTAATATTGTTAGTATGTAGTATAATAATATTTGTTAGATAATGTCTGCAATTTTTGTAATGTTAATAATTTAAATATTAATAACTACATTTGTTTATATAGGTCTCGCAGTGGATCAAGAGGAAGTCGTGCTTCAAGATCTAGGTCTAGGTAAGGTTTTCAATCGCTAATATTAAAAAAAAAAAAAAATAAATAAAAAATATATTTTAAAACAGTATTTTGTTTAATTATTGAAACTTTAATTACTGATAGGCAAATTGAATTTTCTTCTAAAAGCAGTTCTTCTCAACAATTAAAAAAAATCTGGTGCGTGCGCGCAACACACAACTTTCACTTACCAACTTACTTAGATTAGAAATTGACGTGTTTTGCTAATAATCATTTCCCAAAGTCACACATTTTTCTACATTCATATCTTATTTTTGTTAATCGTTAAAGCCGTTTTTGAGTAAATAAAAAAACCTGTGAAAATGATACAAAATTTATTAAGTAAAGTCCCCCCTCCCGTAGATCAATTTTGATGAAATTTTTACAGTCATATCTCGGGCATATAAATACATCAAATACCAAGTTTGATCAAAATCGTTAAAACCGTTTTTGAGTAAATAAAAAAAACATGTGAAAATGGTACAAAATTTATTAAGTAAAGTCCCCCCTCCCGTAGATCAATTTTGATGAAATTTTTACAGTCACATCTCGGGCATATAAATACATCAAATACCAAGTTTGATCAAAATCGTTAAAACCGTTTTTGAGTAAATAAAAAAAAACACGTGAAAATGATACAAAATTTATTAAGTAAAGTCCCCCCTCCGGTTAATCAATTTTGATGAAATTTTTACGGTCATATTTCGGGCATATAAATCGATCAAATACTCAGTTTAATCAAAATCGTTAGAGCCGTTTTTGAGAAAATCGAAAAAAGCGTAAAAAGTTATTAAATAAAGTACCCCCTCCCTTTGAGCAATTTTGATGAAATTTTTGCTGTCACATCGCGGGCATATACCTACACTAAATACCCAATTTCAGGTTCCCACGCTTTATAGTTTTTGAGCTAGTCTGTTCACATACACACACACACACACACACACACACACACACACAGACCATTTCGCGGGACTTGGTTATTTCGACTCAGGGGGTCCCAAAACGTGTATTTCCGTTGAAAACCGGAAGTCGAAAATTTTCACGATCGCAATACTTCCACTTACTATATATTTCATATATAGGTAAGTGAAAGTAAAAAGAATGATAATACAATAATAATAAATTGTTTACAAATAAATAAATTACTGTTGTAATAAGCAGAAAACTTATGAGAAGAACTCGTAACTATTTCTAGTGGTTGTGAAATCGGAAGAGAGCCATCCTATTTACTATATCGATATTTATATTTTTTATCTCTGATCTTTTCAGAAGCGGATCCAGAAGTCGTTCCGGATCAAGGAGCAGGTAATTTGACTTTATTGTAGTTTAACAATTTCATTTTACTGTCATGTTTATGGGTGATTCCCAAACTACTGGCAATTATTTAGTGCCTAAGAGATTTTTGAGCTATGTCATACCCTCTCAAGTTTTCATACTAATGGCACAAGGAAGAGTTATTCACAAAAGACAATGTTTTAATTGTCTAAAAGTTCAATAAACATTTCTTATTTTTGCTGCTTTAGTTGAATATTGTCGTTACCATGGTTTGGTGACTAATCACGATTTTAGCATTTATAAAGTATCATTACAACCATAAAGTATTCAATGTTAAAAGGAATCCTTACAACCTACACCAATCTTGGATATTCCACATACCGAGAGTGTTTCTTACGCAGTGGAAGGTGGTAGCCCCAACTGATTAAAATCAAGAAGGTTCTTAGATGCTTATATCAGTTGAAGGACAGTATTCAAACTCTTAATTAACCCATTCAGATGTGTTCCTTTTTGCTTGTAATTACTGAGGTATTTTTAACATAATTTATTTTCTTTCTCTTAGTTTGACACCAGCCCTTTTGTAATCTATTGATGAGAGAAAAAAAAGATGATAGAAAATAGTTCTAGACTTTTTGTTGGAACGAACTGTTCTATTACCTGTTCTAATGGGTCCTTTCCGGTTGAGATCAGGCCTCAATAAATGTCTTCGTTTCATCAGCGAGTTTGTGGTTAGGTTTGATAGTCTGCAGAGCAGGAACTGTACAAGTACTGTTTCTGTTTTTGGCACTAAAACTAAAGGTGGTTGATTTGAAAAATGTGTTTTCTTAGCCCATTATATCCTACGATTCACTACAATTTTTTTTTAATCTTAGAAATTGGGTAATAACTGAATATTTTAACAGCTAAAACTTGCCTGTGGTTTTTGAATTACCCTTGTGTATATAGCAGATATATTATATATATGTTAATCATCAATTTCCACCTTGCATGACGACCGACCTGGAAACAGTATTTCCTTAGCCAGTACTGAACCCAAGCCTCTTAATGGGTTGTAGTGGTGCATGTTTCCTATATATTTATATATGTATATATTTTATATATTATTTACATTTATTGAATATTTTTTCAGATCTAACTCTCGCTCACGGTCAAGGTCTGGATCAAGAAGCAAATCTGGTTCAAGGTGAGTAAATGAATCAGTTTGCGTTCCAGGTGATAGTCTGTTTTTATTTTATTTCTAGGGCTGCTTATGCGCTGCTTGCACCCTCTTCATTTTTCTTTGATTCCAATGCACTTTCTGAAAAGTTGTATTTTTCAAATTTAAATGTTCCGCTTCTCAAATTCTACTCATCGTAGACAAGTATATAATTATAATTATGCTACTAATTAAATTAATGTTATGATTACAATCATCATAATTATACTGCAGTATAATTATTTTTTCTACATAAGTATATTCAAATGAAGAGAGTGTTAAACGTTTTTATTTTTTTGAAAACTCATCCAGTCCCAAGAAAAATATATTTGATTAAAATACCAATTGGTCAAAGTTTACATAATTTTATAAATTATGTCCAAAATAATAAAACAAAATATCAAAAAAATGGCTTGGCATATTTTAATGAATATTAATAAACTCAAAAAAAAAAAAAAAAAAAAATGGTTAAAATTAAGTTAGTGATGGCTGAGAAACGGTACACACTTACGGTTATGCATATAAACATATGTTCTTGAAAAGTCTTTTTTACCCTACATTTTTTAATCTCGAAACTTCCCTAATGTGAAAATCCTCTCAAATCATGTGTATTCTTATCTCAAAATTCCTTTTGAACAAAAGAAAAAAAAAATTTGTTATAATAGGTTGAATGCTTTTGGAAAAAAAGTTGATTTGAAATGAAGGTCTCGTTGTGGCTTTCTAAAAAATCTAACCTCCTTTGATTGCTTCAGAGTATTTTAAAAAGTTGATAATAGAAAAATAAAAAAAAAACAGTTGTAAAAAGTTTCCAATCTGCGAAGGTGGTCTAAGGAATTCATTGGAAATTCAAAAGTTATCAGTCAATCGTGTCTCCTAAAGTTCTATTTCCACTTTCAGTGTTTCTTTTATTGGAATCTACTTATCAAAAAAAAAAAAACAAAAGGTACAAATTTACCGAGTGGTTGCTTAGAAAAGGTATGTTGAATTAAGGCCTTTTTTTTTAGGTTTAAACCGATCTCTAAACTTTTCTTGTATGAGTATCCTTATTACCAATGTGTAGGATTATAATTTAAAAAAATCAAAACTTATTAACCAAATACAAGAAACAACAGTGAAATATGTTAAATAGTTTTCGAGAAAGGTTATTTTGAAACGGAAAAGCCATTAAAATGGCTTCCAAATACATCGAACTCCCTTCAAGTAAAAGTAGCTAAATTCAAACCAAAACTGTTTTTTACTGTTGAAAGACATTTACCATAGATATGGAAACATGTTTTGAAGATTTACCGTAGCTATGTTAAAATTATAAGGATAGTGATTATGAGTGGAGATTGATTGGCTGTTGATTTTTCTCTTTATACAAATTACTCAATGTCTGTTACATTGTGACTTGATTTCTCATTTAATGATTTAATTGTGATGTTAATTTTCATGTTATTTATTCAAATAATGAAAACATTTTAACCTAAATTGTTTTTCAGATCTCGCAGTGGCTCCAGAGCCAGCTCTTCTCGTCGCTCAAGGTAACATTAACATAACTTATAATATTGTTAAATTTGTTTTCGTTAACCTTAAGTCTATTTGGCTCCTCAGATGCCAGAAGTAATATATGATCCATATTGGGTACTACAACATCAAAATCAGTCTATGTAATAATGTGTTACCGATTTATGATAATCACTAGCTAGGGTGCCCGGCTTCGCTCCGGTAGTTGTATGGTAGTTATAATGACAGAAAAACTTTAAAATTAAAGGAAATATAGAACAAAATTAGCACTTTCTTGAAACTTCTAACATCGTATCAATATTAAGATTCGATATCTGCAGAGTCCGCCCAAATAAGGAACCCTATATACTTTAAAGGGGGTTGAAAATGGTGAATGAACAATTAATTTTGCTGCAACTTTGTCGAGTCATGCATCGTTTTTGATGGTTTCTGTGATTCTGAATTCTAAAAGCCCATTCCAAGCAGTTAGCAGATAATAAGTTATTAGATTATGGTTGAAAAATATATTAGTTAAAAAACTATATTTCGATTACAACTTAAGCGCCGACGACTGTGATGGTCCTATTAGATCCAGAAGTTTAGAAACTACCGAAGATTCATAGAAACTTTTTTTTTAAGACCTTTCTTCCAGTTCAATCTCCCATAAGATATCCCCCCCCCCGTTATTTGGCCGGACACTGCACCTACTATTACAAAGTGAAAACTATATTTCTTTTTATCCTGAACTATGAGGGGTGATAAAATCTTATTTAAAAAATGCTGTAATTGGAGTTAGTCATTTTATCAACTGGAATGCTCATCATACATAGTAATAAAACCATTTTTCATAATTGCATACAATAAGAACACTTCAAACTTTTTATTTTCGATTTATAATCAGTCAATTCAGCTCTTCTTTTTTGCTTTATGTCTCTTTATTTCGCTCACTGTACTACTAAAAAATGTTCAGTCATATTGCATTAAATTTACTTAAGTAGATGTTATATATTGATTAAATATAATGTGTAAATCAATTAACCTTCTTATGAGAAAATTAATTTTGTAAGGTATCCAGTCGGTTTTCTAATTGATTGCAGATATTTAAAATCATTATTTTATTTAGAAAGAAATGGTGAAACAATTTTAAAAGTAATTTAAAAAGAACAGCTGAAAAAATATTTAACCTTTACAAACTGAACGGGACGAATGAACAATAAACATTGAGTAAAACGCACCCTAGCGCTTCCTGGTAGCCTGAAGCTCGAACTACATTTTTCATTCATAACCTCGTATCTCAATCTCAGAGAGGCTAATTAAATGGTGCGAGAGTCTTAAAATTCCAGTCCTTTTCTCTTCAATTTTACACCCTTAAGAGAAAAACAGAAACCTTCTTCTCCGTTATGGGTTTTACAGCAACACGCTGACATAACTCTCTTAAACGTGCGATGAGTCGTTTTTGAGCCTTTTCGGCACGCACATTGTACACTTTGCTTTATAATATATATTGATTATTTGCTTCTTTTCGGTCTGGAATGTTGGATCGTCCTTCAATTTACCGAACTATTCTAATCAAAATGAAAAAAGTTGAAATTTATGAAGTGTTTCACTTATGTGCTAGGCATTTAAAAAGGGTACTACAAAAGTTTTGCAATACAGCTTTATTATTTAATTTTTTCAAAGTATTTTCCACCACATTCAATACACTTCTCCATACGCCGAAACCAGTCATTAAACCAGCTCTGCCAAGTTTCATCTGGGATTGAGGCACATTCGTTGTCCCAAGCCCTCAGAAGGTTCTCATCGCTTGAAAAACGTTTTCCTTTCAGCTTCATTTTCACATGTGGGAACAGCGCAAAGTCACAGGGAACAAGGTCTGGACGGTAAGGAGGATGCTCAAGAAGTTTCAACCCAGAAGTGGCCAAATACGCGGTGCAGGCTTTGGTGCGTTGTCATGGTGGAGGTACCAGGTGTCCATTCTTGACTTTGGTCTCAGGTTTTTCATAGACTCTATGACTTCAGGTTGGCACTGAGTACACTGAGCAGTGACTGTCTCCTTTGTCTCCAAAACAACACTCCCTACAATTCCGCTTAATCTGAAAAATACAGCGATAATTTTTTTTTTTAACAGATTGAGAGTTTCTGGCAGTTACAGGTGTATCCTCATCGTCACATACCCAAACTTTGTTTTGAGCCTTGGTCGGCACAATCAAACTATCAAATAGTTTCGGCATCATAATAGTATAGCCAATTTTCTTCTCCAGTCACGATGCTGTTCACAAGTAAGAATGTCCCTTATCAAATAGTTTCAGCATCTTTTGGCATCATGTCACACAATGAGTCATTTGCTCTTCCGTTAGACTATGGGGCACCCAAAGAGAACAAAGTTTTTTTACCTTTAAAGGGTCTCTCAGAATTGAATGTATTGCTGGTGCATGAAGGCATAATGTCTCCTCTATCTGTTGATATATCACTCGACGGTCCTTATCAAGCATTTTCCTCACAGCAGAAATGTTTTCCTCTGTTACAGACGTTCGTGGCCTTCCTTCTCTCTCAGCGTCCTCCAGAGTGAAATTGCCATCTAAATATAGTCATACGATGTGGACAATCATTATTCAATGCAATCTTCATTTCTTCTAAGGATTGATCTATGCTTAAACCATGCACAAAATTATATCCCAAAACTGCCCTTACTTGACTATGTGACCACGATGCCATAATATGCACTTTAATCTGTCACTGCTAATGAACAACTGAGCCCAGGGATGTGATACTGGTGGCTAGTATGCAGGCATGGATAGGTCTGAACACGCAGTAACTTGCAGCCTCCTGGGTCTTTCTGTTAAGTTACATTGTAAAAATTTTGTAGTACCCTTTGTAAATCTGATGAAATTTTATAATTTATAACTCCATATGTCATATAAATTTTTCTATTTTGAAGTGAAAATTATGGAATTGAGTCTAAAAACTGTTTTTGGAGTATCTTTGTTAGGTATATTAATATCTAATTAATTTTCACTCATTGACCTTTGTGGTGTAACTTATTATAATAAGGAATTGGGTAGCTGTTCTGAAGTCCTGCAGTGTCCTCAGTTCGAATCTGGCTATGGCGGTATATTTTTCCTAATCTGCCACAGATTGTCTCTGTGGCTTAGAGACCCTCATATGACGCACCAGCTTTCTAAAGTGGGTACTCTTAATTGAAAAATTAAGAGGGGATAACATAGTGGCTGTGCGTGATCACTGTCAAATCACCTCATTGCCTGACTGTTTACCAAGAAACAATAGTTCCTTTCACAATATGGTTTTGATTTATGAAATTATGGATTCCTTTTTTTCTGGGAAATATGGGCTAGGATTCACTTTACTTGTATAGCGCTCTAACCACTCTGCTGCTGCCCAGTACAGCTGGTCCCCTTGAGAAGTTTTATCATACCCCCTTATTTAGGGGCTTTAATTATATATAATTAAGGTTTAATCATACCCCCTATACTCTCCCCCATTAAGGGAAAGAGTATAGGGTCCCTTATTTGGTCAGACTCTCAAGATCTTGAATCTTATTAATAATATGAGGTTAAAACTGAAGTTTCAGGAAAGTACTAAGTTTCTTCTAATCATGTTTAATTTTTTTCTGTTTTTCCTGCTATATTATATTTCAAAGTTTCTTGTGTTATTCCAACTACACACCAGTAGTAGTTTCTGTTATTTTCCACAACTAATAGAGTGAAGCCAGGAACCCTAGCTAGTTGTAAATATGGGAACATAATAAACAATGGTTTTACCCAAAACAATATCAAAAATCTCATCTGTTAATTATAATTAATTTATTTTTTAGGTCTAATTCTCGCTCAAGATCAAGGTCTAAGTCAGCATCCAGATCAAAATCAAGATCTAGGTCAAAGTCCAGGTCTAGGTCTAAATCAGGTTCAAGATCCAGGTCTGGTTCTAGAAGTAGTGGATCCAGGAAATCAGTATCACGGTAAGTCATTGAAATCTAAAATAAATTAACGTCTGCAAATCATAGGCTTCGCTCCAATAGATAGAAAATGTGATTTAGAAAATTGTTAATATGCTCCAGTTAGCTCTAAAATATATTTTCCTAGCCAGAACTACACGGTTAAGTATACTTTCGTCATTTTTCTTCAAAGGGCTGAGGGAAAACAGTATGGGCCTTTTTGGGACACCATGTTACAGTTGAGGGTTCATTTATTCAAGATCCTCCCCCCGTTTTGAAATAGTCCTTTGTTGCATAACTAGCCATACAAAACTCAACTGTAAAAATGAAAAGTATACCCATTTTTTTATAGTTAGGGTATGAATTTTCATGTAAAATAAAAAGCTAAATATATATATGATTAAAATTAAAATTACAATAAATGAATGAATGAATAAAATATATTACAAAAAAGGTGAATTTGCAAAAAAAAAAAAAAAAAAAAAAAAAAAAAAAAAAAAAAAAAAAAAAAAAAAAAAAAGCATAAAATTTAATTTATATTATTTTATGTATATGAATAATTTTGAAAAACCATTAAACAGGCATAAATCACCACCACAATAATTTAAGAGACCTGGTTATAGGGAGAATAACCCTTGAAATATGTACTTGCAAACTCAATACTTCAGACCTGCTCTATATTAACATCTAAAAATGATCCAGATTCTTCTTCATCATCTGTTCTGTAGTTGAATTAACAAATAACATATAAATTAGGGACGTTATACTTAGGTAAAATTACAATACTATCATAAATTTAAACTTTACCGAAAATAAGGCTTCATTCATAAATTTATGTCATTCATTATTTTCCTTCAGTAGTTTTTATTTAAGCCATGTTGAACGCGTTAAATGTAGATTGAACCTTTAGCACTAAATGAATAGATAGAAATATTTGTAATTTTCTAAGTGAATTATGGACAATCCACTTTACATTATCCCTGTATCAATAAACAATTCTAAAAAATGTCTTAGTTAAATGGTATAAATTTATTTGGTAGTCAAGATTGTTTTACCAATATAGGAAATAGCCAACATTAAGGCTTTCTAACATTTCCAATCATTATTTGATTAATAAAATTAATTATTATATTTGAATCATCCCATTAATTTTATTTTATTCTAGTTCTCCCAGTGGTTCCAGAGCAAGCTCTAGGCAACGCTCAAGGTAAACAATTTTTTTTTTTAATCTAGTTTACTATTATATTGACATAAGATTTAATATTATTGATTTATTGATATGCTAACTCAAATATAGTAAAAAATGGTTACATAGTTATTTTATGGTTTATCTTAACCAGTCACATTTCAAGGCAAAAACCTGTTACATATGCCTGTCTCATTTCCTTGCCATTGCTAATTCATTCTCTTATAATAATACCATATTATTAATTTTTATACAAGCTAGTAATATTTTTACTTATTAATATTTCAGATCTGGATCTCCGAAGGAGAACGGTTCAGGTAAAATATTTTGATTTAACTTATTTTACTAAACTAACTACCTTTCCGACTTTCTTTTTATTTTATATATTTTTTTCCACCAATGATAAATTTTCTCCACAGTAGTCAAAAATTAATCATGATGAATGTTAAATTCCAAAACATCCAAAGTGAGAAACTTCAAGAGAGAATGCCTGTCTTCATCCATTTGTCCTTTAGTTTTCGATTTTATTAATGTATGGATACTATAAAAATATTTTATTCTAATACGTGATAATTGGTGAATTAAGGAATATAAAATGAATAATTAAATTCTTAATTATTAAATGGTTCAATTCCAATTATAGATTATCGTATTGAAGTTCGTTTTTCTCAACCATACCAATTTTGAAAAATGAAATGGTTCGGACAATTTACTATACGTTTTCATATTTTTTATTTCCCTTTATAAGAAATGAAAATCACTCAAAATTAACTGAAGATGTAAAACACACTGTGTCTGCGAGGGTTAAGAGGTATTTGAAATTAAAGAGAGGTTTCTATATTTCACGTGAAAAGAGATTACCTCGGCTTTGAAATACTGACATCGGAATAGCTTGTGAGACGAGCCATTATATAGTATATTTATTATATAGTATATAGCCATAATATAGATAAACAATATTGTTTATCTACTTCCCCACCCACCATTAGTCCTCCTCCTTACTTATTTTTTTATTATTTTTTATTTATTTATTTATTTATTCAAATATTGATTATGTTGAGAAAAATGTATACTTGGGGATGACATTGGACAGACGTTTGACTTGGATCCCTCACATAAAACAATTAAGGGAAGAATGTACCCAAAGATTAGGGCTAATAAAGTGCATCTCGCATACAAGCTGGGGAGCTGATAGAGACACTCTCTTGAAAGTAACTGCGTAATACGATGCAAAATAGATTATTTTTATTTAATGCATGCATTAAATTTTTATTTAATTTAATGCATATTTGCATAGCTATGCAAATAAAATATACTTTAATATACATAATTTTGTTGATGAGAATATATGCTTTTTTTTAATATACTGTAACACGAAAAAATATTTCAATCTGCTCCATTTCATTTCAAACGATTTTCACTGTATTTCCATTTGTTCAAACCAGACAGAATGCAACGTAAAAAGTAATTCATTGCTCAACTTAATCCAAATAGGAGTGAAATGAATAATTACTCATTTATAATTTTTTTTTCCATTAAATTTTGTCTTTACTTTTCAGACAAAGGAGGATCAGGATCTGAGAGTGGTTAAAAATATTAATTCTTCCATGAAGATCATATCAAAGCTTCAATTTATCATTTTACAGTTTTGATTTTGTTACAATGTGGACACTAACTTTGCACAGCAAAGTTTTTCATGTTTATTTGTAAATATTTAATATTTATTTAGAATGGACCATCCTGTATATACTACATGTATTTCAATTTGTTAATTTAATTTGGTATTGTGTATCAATTTTCTTTTTGTCATCTATGAAGACAAAATTAATATTTTTTAAATATTCCTGATTTGTAAATATTAATAAGAAAGGAAGTGTTGAAAAAGGAAATTAATTTAATTTCCTTATAATGTATTTT
Source organism: Aelia acuminata (assembly GCA_911387785.2). Taxonomy (NCBI): domain Eukaryota; kingdom Metazoa; phylum Arthropoda; class Insecta; order Hemiptera; family Pentatomidae; genus Aelia; species Aelia acuminata. The sequence goes on along the minus strand of OU426982.1, from coordinate 29,458,005 downwards.
AGCCTTTAATAATCATACTTGCCCTGTGGTTTACTGAAATTTCTATTTCATTGATAGATTTTATTTCCAGAAACTGATTACTCTATTGTGTAACTGCTAGAATTTAATAGCAACATTTACTATTTTTTTCTAATTTTATTTTATTGTCAGAAATCAATGTTCTTAACTGAATCAAATTTGGTACTCTTTTGTTTTATATTTTTGGTTATGTGTTGTAAAGCAGAAATAAAATATATTTTTCTGTTTGTGATCAACAATATTTTGTATTAATGTCTATGATTCAGTCAATGTCAAAGGCAGATTTTATTGATTTAATTTCATCATAAATGAACTTAAATTACTCTTCAAAATAATTTTAAAAACAAAATGTAAACCTTTCAAGTTTTTTAGTACCATATAACAGATAATAGAAAAATGAGTTTGATTTCAGAACTTATTTTGGGAATAATTCTTACTTAAAATGATCATTTATTTTGCATCGGCATACCTCTTCTTTTCCAGTATTGTGTAAATGATGTAAAATAACTTTGTGTAATAAAGAAAACATATGAATTTGTTAATCATATGTGTTTCAATTCTTAATCATATTATTGTTTTAATTTATATAATTTTAATTAGCAATCGGACATAATTATAATAGTAAAAAGATTAATAAATTTGATAACGAATTTCAATTATTACCAATCTTTTATCTATTTTAATGGAAGTTTTAAGTTTCTATAAATGAATTTTTTTTTAAGGTGATTAAATTATTTTAAAATGTTGACATTCTTATGTATAACAACTCCTTACCTTTAATCAATTTAATGTACTAAAATCATAAAATATACAGTACTAAGTACAACATACTTATATTACTGACAATTTTGTTTTCTTGATTATAAGCATTTTAATATATTATAGCATAATATAATATATTATTAATACAATATAGCATGCTTCTAAGCAGTATTCAACTCCCAATTCAACTGATCAATGAAGGAACACAATGGAACTTTAGAAGTAATTCTGTTTAGTATTGTCTTTACCAGATACTTTCTTATCTATTTATTCAACTTGTTTTATTTTATTCTGTTGTCTCCAAGTATTATTTGTTTTCTTTCTTCCTTGTGTTTTTCTATCACCTATTGTCCTTATAGATTATTTTGGCAGGTAGGAATGCACTATCTCTGTTTCTTTTTTTATTTTTATTTTATTCACTTGAATCCTTACCATTAATTACCAATTTGATACTCTATTTGTAAATATTTAATATCATATACGGCCACACTGGCTAGATTTCCTTACTATGTATCAATATTTTATTCTAAAGGGACATCAGTCCCAGGATAATAAAATTATATTTCTTTTATATTAATTTAATCATTATTGTGGGTAACCACCTTGTTTTTAAATTATTTAAATAATTTATTTTTTGAAGAGAAAAGATTTGGCTCCACCGGGAGTCGAACCCGGATCTTCTGGGTGACATGCGCGGTATGCTAACCATTGCACCACAGAGCTTGCTTCCAAGCGGTGCCAAATCCTTCCTCTTCACTGACACCTCTCCCTAGATCTCGCAAGTTTCCCTAGATCTTTTCTCTTCAAAAAATAAATTATTTATATAAAATTATATTTCATTTCATAAGCATTTAGAGCCCGCCACAGAAGAGATGAGCTGTGGGAGAGAGAGGGAAGTGGTTGCGCAGTAGCTTGAATCTCCCCCACTGCTCTCCACTTCCCCTCTCACGGCTCTCATTTCTAGACTAGGTAGCGCTGGATTTTGCGTTATCTGAGAGGGGAAGTGAAGGAGTGGTTCATGGTGGGGGAAGCTGGTTGCGCGAACCCCCCACCCCTCACAGCTCATCTCTTCTGTGGCGGACTATACATTCTGACGGAGGAAGATAGTTGATTGTGGAAATCATTTAAGTGTGCTGTCAAAATATGAAACACGTAATCTTATGTTAAATTTTTCCTGACAGAACTTTTGCTTTAAAATTTTTTATGAGATTATTTCTTAGTATGAAGAAGGACTGGATCTAAACAATCAAAAGTATTACATTAAGGGTTTAGTAACTATGTGATTACATTATTCCTAACAATATACACACACACACACACACACACACACACACACATATATATATATATATATATATATATATATATATATAAATCTCATGTCCCGATGTTTTTCGGGGGTAAAACAGAAACTATTCTACCGATCTTGATAAAATTTGGCTCATTGTGTGTAGTTTTTTCAACTTAAAAGATAGGATGGTTTTTATCTCGATCATTGGCGCAATATTTCTTTTATTTCAAATTAAAGTTATTAAGCTTATTACAGTTGCTTAGTACAATTGAGTGTGATTATTCGTAATTTCTATAAATTTCCAACAGATGGCAGTGTAAGTCGATTTATTGACACAACACTTCATTTCCTTTCCATATTTAGGGTGGGTAAGCATTCAGTAGAAAAATCTATTTTTTCCGGCTTGGACTAGGATCCGTGTATTTCCCATGGGCAATAATGTGTCGCCTTTTCATGTGTTGGAAAAGAATCGAAACTAAATGTTTTAGCAAAAGACATTCTGGTAACTTGTTTCAGGTATGATATGATATGATATCTGCTATATTCTGGATTTAATTAATATGTATTATGGCAAAAAATTAATTTGGTACATTTTCGCTTACTGTCTATTGTGACTGTACTAAACCTTATTCCAATATTATTCTTTACATTTGTATTATTTATATTTAACATCGCCTCTGCTGGAATAATCCAGTATGTGCTAAATGAATGTATCATTAATAACTACTTTAGTCAAATATGAGATGTAAAAAATAAAATTTTAACTCTTCTAAATTCTTTACCAAACAATTTAAAATTTGACGTAAAGTTCTATTTTAAATCCTGTTAGTGTGTAGCGAATAAAAATGATTATAACAACAACTTATCACATAAGGAGTAATGATATTCTCTAGTGAATATCATAGGTGTATAAATAACTATTCTGTATAGTCAGCTAAGATACCCTTTTTCTCTATTCAGATCACAGATGGATCCAGCCATTTCAAATGGGTAAGGCTGGTACCTGTCCCAAAGTGTTGGTACCAGTGGGTGCTGAGCCCCCATGGGCCTGCCAATCAGCTTCTCTACCTTTATGTTCCTTTTCCACAACATTCTAATTGTTCTGCATATTATTTGTTCTGTACCTTACTTCCTTTTTTTTTTTCACATTACAAATGAACATAACAAAGATTATTAAATATTGTATTTTTAACTAGCTGTATATACAGGTTCCACCCGGAGTATTTTTTTTAAATCTATAATGTGATACTTTTATCGAATCAAGCAGTCGATTTCGTAAAAACCAATGTAAAGCGATATAAATACGATTTTTATAACAAAGAAGAATATACCCAGAGATTGGCTGAAGTTATGCAATTTTAATATGGACAGGTGTTCGCACCTGGTATCAAAGAACCACTGAGCGAAATTTGGAGAATTTAGGACAAACGGTATGGATTTCTATGAAGAACAAACAAACAAACAGAATTTCATGTTTATTTATATAGACTAGCTGTATATACCGGTTTCACCCGGAGAATTTCATTTTTTAAATCTATAAACTTCAACTTTTATCGACTCAAACAGTCGATCTCGTAAAAACCAATGTAAAGCGAGATCAAAACGATTTTTATAACAATCAAGAATATACCAAGAGATTGGCTGAAGTTATGCAATTTTAATATGGACAGGTGTTCGCACCTGGTCTGAAAGAACCACTGAGCGCAATTCGGAGAATTTAGGACAAACAGTATGAATTTCTATAAAGAACAAACAGAATTTCATCTTTATATTCATAGATTGTAGCCGTATATCCCGGTTTCACTCGGGGAATTTCATTTTTCTAATGATACGGTCGATTTTGTAAAAAAAAAACATTGTAAAGCGAGATCATTATGATTTTTATAACAATAAAGAATATCAGCTGAAGATCGGCTGAAGTTATGCAAGTTTAATATGGACAGGTGTTCGCACCTGATCTGAAAGAACCAGTGAGCGAAATTGGAGAATAAAGAATATCGGCTGAAGTTATGCAATTTTAATATGGACAGGTGTTCGCACCTGGTCTGAAAGAACCACTGAGCGAAATTTGGAGAATAAAGAATGTCAGCTGAAGATCGGCTGAAGTTATGCAATTTTAATATGGACAGGTGTTCGCACCTGGTATCAAAGAACCACTGAGCGAAATTTGGAAAATAAAGAATATCAGCTGAAGATCGGCTGAAGTTATGCAATTTTAATATGGACAGGTGTTCGCACCTGGTATCAAAGAACCACTGAGCGAAATTTGGAAAATAAAGAATATCAGCTGAAGATCGGCTGAAGTTATGCAATTTTAATATGGACAGGTGTTCGTACCTGGTATCAAAGAACCACTGAGCGAAATTTGTAGAATTTAGGACAAACGGTATGGATTTCTATAACAAACAAACAGAATTTCATCTTTATTTATATAGATTATACTGATCATAATATTCTAAGAGGAGCAAAGTAAAAAGAGAAGTACATTCAGTATCATTTGTTCAAATCAGTATATACCTTTATCTTTATATTATTTACATTAATATCATATCAATACATTAAATATAATTTCAAAATTATGGAAATCATGATTTTATTGATAAAAAATTAAAATTCTACATATAACCATATTCAAATTACAAATTTTATCTTAAATAAGACATTGAAATTTAACTAGAAGAAATATAACTATCAAAAGTTATAATTATGTTTTTACTAGAGATGTGCCACATAGATTATATCAATTTTTGAATTAGTTCTTTACATGCCTGATTCTTTATGATGAGCCTGATGAATAGTATTGTTTAACTTAGGCATAAAGAATGTTTTTTTTTTTTTTTACTTTTATTTATTTATTTTTAATGCACTTTAATTTCTAAAATAAGATAAGACAAATACTAAATAAGGTTAACACTTTGAAAATAGAAATCTTGAGTCTGAAAATTTGAATCAGTTTGAGAAACATGATATGGCCACAGTTTTATTTGACATTATCCCCATTAAATTTTATCCCTTATTAGAACTTAGCAAATATATTTCTCTTTAAATATATCGTGGGTGTACTGCCAAAAGTGACCAAGTCAAAAATTGGTGAAAATGAGCTAATATGCCCAAGTCATTTATGACTGTCAACTCTATTATAAAAAAAATTGCCCAAGTCAAGATGTAAATTATAAATAGTGTTTTAACACACCATTAAAAATGACCAAGTCCTCAGAAGCATGATCTGTGCAGTTTAAAATGACTAAGTCATCTTGATCATTTTTGTATGATAACAGTCTTGTGGATTACCGAAGCAAAAAAAAAAAGACCTTATTAGACTGTGCTCTACGGGTGTTATTCCTGAAGAATTTCACGGATGGTACAAGTCACTTCCAGTGGAAAAGAAAAAGAAGGACCCTGCTCCAGAACCAGCTATTGACTCAAGCTTGACTATTGACGATTCAGATGTTAGTTGAATGTGACTTTATAATTAACAAATAATAATAATCTTTGATGTTATTGAGTGTATTTTTTTTTTACATTAAAAATTTGCATAGTCTAACAATAATTTATTCTTGTAATTTTGTAATTTTTTTCAAAATAAATTTTTTAGTTCATTTTTTGTAGTTGTCTATTTAATACTTTTTATTCACTGGTAACCTTTTCTTATAGCAATAGTCTGCCATAATAGTAATCAACAAGTAAAATTAATTGGTAATAGTCTGAAATAAAGTGACCAAGTCAAAAAAATAAAATAGCTTTAGTGACCAAGTCAAATGCCACCCCCTGCAATTCCAAACCCCCCACCTTTTGAAAGTAAATTATGTATAAAATAAAAAAAACTAAATCAGCAAAAGAACAAAAAACGTTGCAAAATTTATTAAATCCTGATTTTACCTACTAATTAGAACTTTTAACTGCGGTTTTTCAAAATCTAAGTTTTTTGACTTGGTCACTTTTGGCAGTACACCCACGATATGTCTCGTCATGCTAGGAGCCCAACAATAAATTAAAATACCAGCTTACTAGCATTCCAAGCGTTAAATTTGAATTGTTTTCATTCTTTAATGTAAATTTTAAAAATTAATAGTTTACTCATAGAGGTACATTCCTCTTTTCTACCATCATTAATGAGATTAAGGTTTGTTTTGATTTATATTGAAAAAAAAATGAAAATTGCTTATTAAATATTAAGTAAATAAGAAGTTAAATTATTTTCAAGAATCAATTCATGATGACTTAATAATATATAGGGGAGAGCGGGGTTGGTTGGCATAGGGGGTAGGTTGGCCATTGGCTTATAGTTTCCGTCACACCTATTGTGAAGGCCCCATCATTGTACCATGTGACCCGCTCGACCTCGGGAGTCTTGTCCTGAGTTTTCAATCCGATGCTAACAGTGTAGAGAAGAGTGTGCTTCATTGATTGATTTTACAACATGTATAAGTAAATTTTTATATTTTTAGTAAATTTGGTTTAAAGGCATGGCAAAACATTTGACTCCGAATCTGTTCACATAGCCCCAAACTCCTTTCAAAAACCTAACCTTTCGATTAACCAGTTTCTTGTTTGATTGTTCTCCCCTGTCCTGGCAGCCATCTTTCATATGATCTCTCCTGTGGGGTTAGTTGGCTTTCTTTAACTGGGGTTTGTTCGCGCAGTAGCAATTCACAAAAGCAAGGTAAACATAAACAAAGGCAAAACTACCAATTGTCTTTAGTTCCAACAAGGAGGATGAGAGCAATTTTTCTTATGCAGAAAGTGACGACAGTCTAAACTTCTATCTTCTTTTATTGTCATTCTATTTTCCCTTGAAAGCTATTAAAAACAAATTCATAATTAATATACCATTATAGTGCAGCTTTTAATAACAATAATATCTGTCAGGCAGTACTTGAATGAGATGGCTAAACAACCCCACCTTCTAGGCCAACCTGCCCCACATAGGGGGTTTATTGGCATACTCTGGATTGACGAATTCTTCAATTTTCTATGATCTTAGTATTAAATATTATGTGGTGAAAAAAATACTTGAAGTACTCTAATACTTGGAGTTTACAGAGGTATCAGCCCTATTGGGATTGTATTAACAGAAACGACTCAACAATCAAAAAAGTGAAAACTGTTGCCAACCAACCCCGCTCTCCCCTATACATTCTGAGCTTATATATTCATTTAAAAACATTTCTAGTCTAAAAAAAAAATATGGCTAGAATGTAAATAATCATTAAGATTCAATGTATGGTGAATAATTATCCAAAATGACAGGGATTACTGGGCCCAAGCTGGTAAATTAGAATTACTCCTGACTTTTTGCCTCTCGTCTTCCCTGTCCACTATACCTAAAATAAAATTAAAATCTGATATTAGCATGGAATAATCCTTATCCTTATAATACTTTAGTATTTTATTATGTACTCTTTTTTTTTATATAAAATAGAACATATATAATAATTAAGGTTCTATATAAAGCTGAAAAGCGGCCTTCAAAAATGAAGTGAAAGTCATTACTTAAATATAGTTGACGTTTCCCTTATTGTATAAAAGAATTTTAAAAACTATAAAAAAAAAAAAAAAAAAAAAAAAAAAAAAAAAAAAAAAAAAAAAAAAAAAAAAAAAAAAAAAAATGCTTTAATACAATAAGCTAAACGTCTACTAAAATTTAATTAATGACTTTGACTGAATAAAAGTCAATAAAAAGAATTTTTGGAGACCGCTTTTCAGCTGTATATAGAACCTTAATCATTCTATAGTGGTCTTTATACTTCTTCCCTTTTTGAAGATTAAAATTCAGTTAATAATAATGAAGTAAGCAAAAATAAAGATGTCTCATTATCAATTTATTTATTCCTGTTCAGAGATTCATAAGTTTATATGGTTGTGTTTTTTCAAGAGCCCTGAATTTTAAAAACTAACGTCTAAAATTGTACAGTTATACAAAAATATCCATGCGTTTTTGTACCTCGATTATGCAATTTTATTTACATAATTGAGATATGTATTTGTGAGTAATGAATAAATTATAAGACAGTTTCAATTGATAAAATGTTTATTAAAACTTGAAATATGGAAATAAAAGCAAAGTCCAAAGATGTAAAATTACTCAATTTGACTCTTATTGTTCAAAAACCTGAAAAAAAACCATTTATGACGATATGCTCCAAGTTCTTAAACAGATGTGAAACAAAGAAAAAATGCGGCTTAACACCTAGATCAAACATGATAGAACATTGACTTACATGGTGCAGAAAAAACGACGCTGTACTTTTGAAACAGGAGCTCTTCTCCAGAAGGTGTGCCTTTAACAAGATCGTTATTGTTGATTTCGGGTTCTATTTCTTCTGGATCTTCCTGTAAAAATAAAAATGTATGCAGTAAGTAGACTGTACTATATATTTAAGTAAATTTCATGACATAAAGACAGTCCATTTAAAATTTTCTTTTCATAAATTTATTCCAGATTATATTAGAGCATATGGAAAAAAAATAAGTATTTATAAATTATTATATTTTTTTATTTAAAAAATGACTTGTGTTTTATGAAGATACAAATTTCTTACTGTATTTTGTCTATTTTTCATGTACTATAAGAGATAAAAAAATGTTATTAAAAACCTATTTTAACTGTTTGCAATATGTAGTTTTTAAGACTTCAGAATAAACATCCTTCATTTTGTTATCCATGGTATATATGTACACATTTTTCGAATTTTGTGTGGTTATTGTATAGATTAATAATCAAACTAAATTTTAATTAAAAAATAGGCTAAGAAAATTTTTTTTTCTTTGATTTATTGTTTTTATTTAATTACTGCACTACTTGGAAATTTTCATTTTGCATTAAATTTACTTTTAAATTATATATTGATTAAATGTAATGTTTCGATCAACTATCCTTCTTATTGTTTAGCCTTAATACTGAATGGGTGTTCATTCGATGAAAATTTTAGAAAAGGAGTGAGGAAAAGGAAAAGGTGTTAGAAAATGATGAGTTGAAAATTAAATATTTTCAATTTTCATTTAAGAGAGGCAATAGTGTTAATGCTATTTTTGTCTCACAGTTATTTATGATAGCTACTTACGATTTCTCTCTCTGCACACTGTGAGGTGATCTGTGCTGCAGAAGGGCTTTGAACCCTCTGGTGGAGCCTCATCAAAGCTTCCACCTGCCTCCTGAGCAGACCAGAAGACAACACTGATAATTCTGCTGAAAGGTTGATGGACCTGGCGAAGATGTTAAGTTTATCACTGCGCAGAAGGCAGTATAGCGAACCGCAAACAAATCTTTGAATCTGAAGGTAAAAACAAGTAAAATGTTTATTTTTAATTATTATATTTTTTTGCTATATATAAAAAATGAAATTAAATTACTACCTCCATATAATATAAGACTTATAGCCATTCAGAAATGTGCCATAAATTTAGACAATCTGAGCAGATAGTAAAGTCCAGTGTTAGACATTTTGATTGGACATGGCAAATTTTCTAGCTCACGATGGTAGGCTAGGTGGGTTACTTTTTTTTTTTTTAACACTTTAGGTGCGGCGGCGTATTTTAGGGTTATCCTGAATTGGACGGTATCGGTCCCGGGGGTCCGACTGCTGGGATGAGCCACAGACGATATCGGGCGTCGGGATCCGATGGGAATGCTCTGACGAAAGTTTTTTTTTTTTTAACAGAAAAGTGAATTAAATGAGCTTCTCAAGGGCATTATCTCTTGGTAAGGATTAGACCTAGACATAAAAGGCGCAGGACATGCCCCCTGGGTCCGGTACAGGATTTACATCATACTTTATCGAAAAATAACTTAAATCGAAGATTAACTTCAGCATCAAATAACGACTGAGCTCTGCGGCTCATGAATATTTGGAAAAAAATTGATTTAAACAAATGAGATCTCAAATACCAATCTCAGACCCTCTTATTAAAGTTAAGGCTAAAGAACTCTCAAGTGAACTTGGCAGGTAAATTAATGAATCTCATTGTTTAATTAATATGTAGTTTATCTAAAAATAAATTACATACATGCATTTTAATTTAGCTAGTTTTAATGAACGAATTTCCTTCTAAATATGATCAAATTAGTGCGGCCGTTGGCTAAAAAAAATATTAAAAAAAAAATTCCTCGGTTATAACGAATCTATGAATATCAAACCCCCTACCAGTTCGCTATATCGAGGGTTTACTGTAAATAGATAAAGAGAAAACAAATCTGCTGACCTGTTCATTTGACGATTTGAGAAGAACAATCAGACCTGGAAGTACCTGATGCGGCCTCGTGTCCCAAAAGGACAGAGGTGCCACAAAGGACAGGTTCATGAAGAGCGAGGTACTGTATTGGAGAGTGTAGTCGTTGCTCATCGAGGGCAGCTGTTGGCCCAGCCAGTCCAGCAGTCCTTCTTCCACCATCCTCTCGCACAGCTCCTTCCTGCCCTTAGCAACACAACTATACAGTTACTCTCATCTTTGTTTGAAAATATTTAAGTTTACAAATCAAAATATGGAATAAATATTTATAATAATTAAATAGTATACAGTTATAACATAAGTAACTAAATATTTAAAGCTCCAGAGATAAATATGTATTGTAACTTGCACAAATTTGGAAGCAAAATTCAGTTAAGTAAATTAACCAGGATGCTAAAAATATGAACCTATTAGGTTTTGGAAAATTTAAATTTTTATTAGAACTTATTGGTGCCCAAAATTACTTTTTTACATTGTTAAAAAAAAATATTTATCTGATGCGTACCATTATTTCTGACTTCAACTTTGATATTAATTACTTTAAGCATTTGAGTATACTGATAATGCTTTCATTCAATAAGGTTTATAAGATTAACCAAGATCACTTATAAGACATTAAGTTCTTGAGACTATATTGTTCAACAGGTTATCAAGAAGGGGACCAAACTAGTCTCAACAATACAGTTTTTATTTATAAGACGTTTCGGCTCTTTTGAGCCATCTTCAGTTCAGCAAAAGGCAGTATCAAATATATACAGGCAGACAAATTATTTGAAGTCACACAGGGCAGATACAACTCTCAACCAATGTTCCCTAACCCCAAGACACCCAAAACACTCAGGGTGAGCAAAGTCCAATTCATTATAGTACACCCTCTAAGAAACCCCCTCACCTTCTAAGAAACGAGCTGCATCCTTCTTATCCACAATACTAAAAAGGTCGTCAATGTATTTCAATAAAATCCTTAGTCTTATCCCTGTACTTTTTATATAAGTATACATATAAATAAATACTTATTATGTAAATACTTACATATAAGCAAGCATGAATTTTACTTTGAGGGGGCCCACATTTTACATAAAGAAAGTAATAACAAAAAGAGGAAGTTATTAGAAGCAATGTATATTGCAGAAAATATTGACAAGTCTGTCAATTTTAAAACAGACACTAAAGGTCTCAATATACAATATGGGGAAGTATTAAGAAAAATTAATACTTTAGTTTATATGGATTGCATGGGTCATTAATTTTAATTGGAAGTATTCAGCTGCTGTTCATAATATAGTTTTGGGTCTTCTAAATAATAGGCCTTTGCTGGAGGGTGTACTATAATGAATTGGACTTTGCTCACCCTGAGTGTTTTGGGTGTCTTGGGGTTAGGGAACATTGGTTGAGAGTTGTATCTGCCCTGTGTGACTTCAAATAATTTGTCTGCCTTTATATATTTGATACTGCCTTTTGCTGAACTGAAGATGGCTCAAAAGAGCCGAAACGTCTTATAAATAAAAACTGTATTGTTGAGACTAATTTGGTCCCCTTCTTGATAACCTATTAACCAAGATGTCAAAAGTTAATTGGAAGAAGTAATGGAAATAATAAAAATGATAAATTAATATCTTAATTTGGTTCAGAAGAGTTGAAGGAGATAGTAATCATTAGTCATTAAAGTAATTCTGGAGAGTGAGTGAGAAATAAATAGACCAATTTTCATAAAAATATATGTCTCCCAAAAAACATTAACAGTTCTAGTTTTGGATAAAAAAAAAAATTAAGAATTATAAGTAAATTGATAAAAACTTAAATTATATTAATTTGGTGCACTGCACAATCACATAACTTTCACATAGTCCCTGTTTTCTTTTACTAACGATTGAGATTATTTTTTTAAAATGGCGTACGTAAGTACACCACTACACATACAATGAAAGACCATTTTGTGGGACTGGTAACTTTACTCGGGGGACCCAAAAGGTGTAATTTCGTTGAAAACAGGAAGTTGAAGTTTTTCGCGATCACAATACTTTCCCTTACAATAAATGTATTTAATATAAAGTCAAATGATAGTAATAATATAGTTAGCATATTGTAACACCGATGCGGATTTAAATAATTTTATTGACGCAAAAAAATGTCAAACAAATAATGAGAACTCAAATAATATCACTTAAATGGAACAGTTAACATGACAGTGACTCAAACAAGGCCGGATTCAGCACGAAATTTGGGGGAGGGAGGGTCGAGACTAGTGATGGGCAAAACTGTTAATTTCGAAAAACAGTTGCAACTGTTTTTGCTACTTTCATTAAACAGTTTTTAAAAAAACAGATACAACTGTTTAAAATAATACTATATGGGAAAAAATAAAAAAACTGGTCCCACTTCGCATTCCAGCATTCTTTTAAATTATGTTTTAATGATTGAATTATCTAACAAGTTCGAATGACAATTTCTCACAAAACATTTAATATAAAATTAAGCTTTATGTAAAATAATTAAACAACACTAAAAATAACTAATAAATAAAAACTTGTAATAGGCATTAATTGATTTTTTGTTTATAAAAATTATGGTTTAATTGAATAAATAATCTGGAGAAACATAATTTATTAATTAAAAAAATTAAGAGTCACATACCTCAGAGTAGCAGATTTACGAATGAATTAAACAGATACAGCACGGCCGCAAGCTGTTTAATAAACAGTTTCGAGAAGCAGGCAGAATTAGCAGGTTAACAGGCTGTTGCGAAAATTATCAGGTTAACCGAAACAGATACGTGAAACAGTGGCCTTGAAAAAGAAACAGTTTCCTAAACTGTTTCGGTTAACAGGCTGTTAAATGAAACAGCCTGCTAACCTGTTAATTCTCGAAACAGCCAGCTAACCTGCTAATTCTGCCTGCTTAAGTCAAATTTCCTTAATTTTCAGGGTAAGAATTTGAACAGAATTGGTATAAACTGGTTTTATTATCAATCATTGAAATTTCGTCAAAAATAATGAAATATCGGATTCTGACCAAGGGCCGTCACAGGATTTTGTCTTGGGGGAAGCTCGTAAAATCTTCTTCTAGGGGGCAGCCAGTTAAAATTCTGACCTTGTAAGTCTCGATTAATTCTTCGAATACAACTTTTTACTTTCACTTACCTATATATGTAATATATAGTAAGTGGAAGTATTGCGATCGTGAAAAATTTCGACTTCCGGTTTTCAATGGAAATACACGTTTTGGGGTCCCCTGAGTCCAAATGACCAAGTCCCACGAAATGGTCTGTGTGTGTGTGTGTCTGTGTGTGTGTCTGTGTGTGTGTGTGTGTGTGTGTGTGTGAACAGACTAGCTCAAAAACTATAAACCGTGGGAACCTGAAATTGGGTATTTAATGTAGGTATATGCCCGCGATGTGACAGCAAAAATTTCATCAAAATTGCTCAAAGGGAGGGGGTACTTTATTTAATAACTTTTTACGTTTTTTTCGATTTTCTCAAAAACGGCTCTAACGATTTTGATTAAACTAAGTATTTGATCTATTTATATGCCCGAGACACGACTGTAAAAATTTCATCAAAATTGATCAACCGGAGGGGGTACTTTACTTAATAAATCGTGTCCCACTTTTATCTGTTTTTTTCATTTACCCAACAACGGCTTTAATGATTTCGATCAAACTTGGTATTTAGTATATGTATGTGCCCGCGATGTCACAGTAAAAATTTCATCAAAATTGATCAATTGGAGGGGCCACTTTACTGAATAAATGTTGTCTCATTTTCACGTGTTTTTTTTATTTACTCAAAAACGGCTCTAACGATTTTGATTAAACTAAGTATTTGATCTATTTATATTCCCGAGACACGACTGTAAAAATTTCATCAAAATTGATCAACCGGAGGGGGTACTTTACTTAATAAATCGTGTCCCACTTTTATCTGTTTTTTTCATTTACCCAAAAACGGCTTTAATGATTTCGATCAAACTTGGTATTTAGTATATGTATGTGCCCGCGATGTCACAGTAAAAATTTCATCAAAATTGATTAACCGGAGGGGGGACTTTACTTAATAAATTTTCTAACATTTTCACGTTTTTTTTTGATTTTCTCAAAAACGGCTCTAACGATTTTGATTAAACTAAGTATTTGATCTATTTATATGCCCGAGACACGACTGTAAAAATTTCATCAAAATTGATCAACCGGAGGGGGTAATTTACTTAATAAATCGTGTCCCACTTTTATCTGTTTTTTTTTCATTTACCCAAAAACGGCTTTAATGATTTCGATCAAACATGGTATTTAGTATATGTATGTGCCCGCGATGTGACAGTAAAAATTTCATCAAAATTGATCAATTGGAGGGGGCACTTTACTGAATAAATGTTGTCTCATTTTCACGTGTTTTTTTTATTTACTCGAAAACGGTTTTCACGATTTTGATCAAACTGAGTATTTGACGTACTAATATGCCCGAGATATGACTGTAAAAATTTCATCAACATTGATCAAATGGAGGGGGTACTTTACTTAATAAATTTTGTATCATTTTCACGTATGTTTTAAATTACTCATAAAAGGAAAAAATAAGAAATGAATGTGGAAAGATTTGTGACTTTTTGAAGTGGCCATTAACAAAACACGTCAATTTCTAATCTAAATAAGTTGGTAAGTGAAAGTTGTGTGTTGCGCGCACGCACCAGATTTTTGATATTAAAAACGTTAAAATATTTACATTATACTGCTTATGAAAGTATTTCTTTCTAGACTGTTAGCTAGCCTTGAAAGTGATCCATTACACTACTAGTAAAGGATACATCTGTTTTCTTTACTGTAATAGTACAGTAAAGAAAACACATGTTATTAAAACTCTTAAAAAGCTTACTAACCTTTTTATCAATTTAAATATATCTGAAGTTAGTGCTGTCAATATTCCCAAAACTATATTTGATCAATGAAATGAAGGTACCGAAGAACTTCCTTCAAAAAAGTGTACTAACTTCAAGCGTGACATTCCATTACCATTTGAAGGATTCAGTGGAAGATCCAGAAATTTTCTGAGGGGGGGGGCCACTTTTTTTTTTAACATTTCAAAGAGTAATGAAGGTCCTAATTTAAAATACATATAGTACATAATGACGTTATAAATTACTGTAAATGTTTAAGCACAATTCATTTTCAATTAGTGGACTTGAAAAATCACTAAATATAGCTCATTTCATATAAAAATAGTAATACTTTATGAGTGTCTTCGCCTCTCAGAGGGGGGCGCCCCCCCCCCCCTGGATCCGCTACTGCCTTAAATATGTAGATTTTTTACGATTCATCAGTAGCTCCTACCACATGATTTTCATTCACCATTTGTTAACCTTACACGTTTTATTAAATGTTACTCAAAATATAATACTTATGATATATTTTATTTTATTTTTCAGTATAATGTAAAATAATTTACATCACTTGTACAGAAAGTGTCCCTACAGTACTCGGTCTAATTACCGAGCTCGGCTGCGCCTCGCTCGTCAAACCAGACCTCGTACTGTAAAAAGCCACTCGTCCGCCCAATATTTTGGAAGGAGGCAACTACTTACACTCTAACAGTGACATAAATAGGCAAGTTTATACATACCTTTAAAATTAAGCAGTTGGTTAGCATCCAACTGCTGTCAAAACCCGTATTGCCTCTTAGGCACGGTAGGGATGGTAATAAATAAATCAATAAATAATACCTTTAAAATACATTATTTTAGGAGAAATCAAACTCCCCACAGTTGTTTTTAGACTTTGTTATTCAAGAATATTGAATTGCCCCCCCCCCCCAATAATTTGGTGCTGGTATAGTTGGACCATAATATGGTCTGATATTAAAACCCCTAGAAGTGCTATAAAGATCCTAACATGTGATCACGCACTGATACATGACTGTAACCGGCAATTCTTGTACAGTATAAAAACTTTATACAACGTAACAGTAATAAATATCTGTTTTGGTTTCTCCGTCATAACATTTTAAATTACAAAATTTTTAGTTATTTTTTTCTTATTTTCATTACCTAATCATTTCAATTCATAACAAATGTTTTCATTAAACCTCTCTAGGAAAGTTTTATAATAAAAATCCAACCAAAACTGGAACTTGGAAAATGTAAGTTCTTCAGGATTAAGAATTGACTGCCTGAGTGCTAATCACGACAGGAAGAGGTGCCGCTGGGAACAAATCTTCCCCATGCCTACCATGCCAAAATTATCTCCTGATTACAGCAAATTCACTGATTGTCTTTCAGTTAAGACAGGCGTGAATATAGAAATAAAGATAAAAGAAAAGAATTGTATCAATTATTGTAACATTAATTAAAATACTAGTCTTAACACATTTCCCAATAACTCATGAAGGTTTACCAAATCGGATATTGCGGGTCATTCTCACCTAAGTGGGCACTTTTTATGGTGTTTTTATTTTAAATTTTATGGTTACAAATAAAGTTTTTTTTCGGTTTAATACTATTCCTTAGCCTATAAGAAGCAAGGAGTCGACGTGGAAGAACACCAATTCACGTTGAACGTTTTTTTTTCTTTTTCTTTTTAAATTTCTCATTATTTAGGACTGATGATGCTTTGAAAAAGTTGAGCACCAAAAGAAAGCTTCAATCCACGTCGCTATCTTCATTTCCCTGCAGCATTTTATTTACACTAAGACAGGGGAATGAACGACGAGGGGAATGAATTTTGAAGGTTTATTTGATAACCGTTGAAAGGAAAAAAAAAGATATAAGGCTATTTGAAAAACGAAATCTGTGCTACAAAATCTTTTATCTCTCAAAAATTAGAAAAGAAAAAACTTGCCTGACCAAAACTATAGAGGACAGGGGAATGAAGACTATTAAACGTAACCTCTCAAGTTTGAGAACTTATTTGCTTCTGGAGAGCTTGGATTTGTACTGAGGTTAAGTTAACAGTTGTGGTTGCTTAGGGAAAGACCCCTTCCTGCTGACTATATATGTTTTACTAATTTCCCGCCTGAATAGTGTGGTGACAATTTAATTTTAGAAATTGACAGGGGAATGAAAGAAAACCTGTGGGACATCATAAAAATTAGTTTTTTTTTTTCAATTCTAATCCTTTATCATCAAGGATTCGACTGCTTTTATGAAATTTTACACTATTTTGAACAAATAGAACAGAAAAAAAAGTAAAAATTGACCTAGTATACGGACACAGAATTCTTACTTTGAGCAGAATCAGACCTCGGGACATGACAGGGGAATGAATTTCGACCTTTTTCTGCTGTTTTTAAGATACGTGTGTTATACAATTAAAATTAAGTCGTATGGGGTCTACCTTTACAACTCGCCTGAATTTACAAAATTGATATCTTAGAGTCCTAAGTTTTTCTAAATCTCTATAAACGGCCTGGGACACAAAAGTGCCCACTTACGTGAGAATGACCCATTGCCTTGACGTATTTATATTCACCAATTTAATGGAATGATTTAAAAGTGTTAAGTTTCTTCTACTCTATTTCTTAAACTAGTACATCTCTTTACCTGAGACTCAACTTTTGTAGGCTGGCCAGAAGCATGTCCCTGGTGACAGGATCTTGCTCAGGACGACAGACTGCCCTGACTACGAGGGGAAGAAGAGTGGTAGCCGAGGATTCGACGTAGCCCCTCCCACTTCGGAGGCTGCAGAGGAGGTTCAACCAACGAGCCAAAGCTTGCTGGAGGGGGTGGGCCGGGGACTGCAGCCATTGGTGAGTGAGTCCTCCAGGCGACAGGCCAAGCACGTCCTCGCTCCGCAGCCAATGGACTACCTGGGGTCGCTCATCGCTGCACAGGCTGCACGTGTACTGTAAGCCAAAACTGTCATCGATCACAATGGGGTATTAATTTGAAAGAAAGTTATGTTAATCAAAATTTACTACCTGTAAAAGACAGGTAAAGGTAAACAGAAAACGAAAATAATGACATGCAAATTACTTATTGGTATCACTCCAATAATCATATATATTATTATTTAAGTCCTTTTTTGCCATTATGAGCGGGGCAGCTGTTTGTACCCGTTGCGAGGATTGCCACTTTTAAGCGGGACAGGTACTAGAACCCGTTTAAAATAAGTAATTTTAAGTGACACAAGGGGAAGAATAATGTTTTATCAAATATATGGATCAGTGTAATTTTACCAGGAACACATTACACATAACATACAAAGTCATTATAAATAACAAAATTTTTTTGCTTCTCTTTCCCATTTCACTTATATAGCTAGGTTTTATAATTCCGAACTTCGTTTAATTTAAAAAAAAAATTATCAAGAAAAATATAAGGAGCTAGCCTTGATTATTCGTAATTTTATAAATAGTATAATATTTTCCTGTATATATATATAGCTTTATATTTTTGCAATGTTTTTTGTATATTTTTTTCATTAGAAACTCGACCAGTAATATTGTATTTTTATAAAACAAGTGAGTCCTGCAGAATCTCAGGAATTTCTGAAATATATTTGCCGGTTTCAAATAATACTTTATTAAAGTCTTCAAACCCTTAACTTTTTTGTAAATATTTAAAATAGTATTTTGCTGAAATATCTTTTTAAATGATTACTTCAATATTTATCAAATATAAAAAAAATAAATAAATTTATATAAAATATAGTTGCAGATAAGACCCATTAGCAAATTTAGCAAAAATCTAACCATTACTTTTCGTCTGTCAAGTTTATTTTCACCAGCATATATTTTGCTTAGCTGGCAAATTGGCCCGCTACGCAGCACCGTCCTATACCCTAAGCTAGCCGCTCATAATGTGTTAATACTTCATCAAATTTCATGAATGAAACATCATTTTATAGCTTTCCTTAACCGCTACACCGGAAAAATAAACAAATCATTTCGCTTTCGATTACGAGTTATAAACGCAAAACCGCGGTTCTTGAAAATCAAAATGTTCGTAGAAATTTCTAAATGGTCTCAATCTTTTCAGGTTTTCAATGAGAATATTTTCGGTCATATACATTTTTTCGATGTACCCCTTCATTTGCGAGTTGTAAGCGAAAAACTGCATTTCTCAGCGAAAATTTGAAAATGGTCGCAGGGCTTTTTCAAAGGTGTAATTTTTTCTAATGTGTCGAGACGAATATTTTTAGTTATATACACTTTTCCGATTGTCGCCGTCCTTTGCGAGTTACAAGCAAAAACATGCGATTTCAGTCAATAGAATCAGCGCACTCAAGAGAGTGCGAATGCTTCACACGGGTTAGCTAGTATTTATTATTATATTATTATGTATATTACTATATGTACTATATATACATTTTGTATATTACTTTACATAATCACAGGCTTTCCTCAAACTTTATAGGATGAAGAACTATTTGAGGTTATTATTGTTTGACAGCATCGTTTGGGTCAAAAATCGCTAACCGGAAGTGTCACTTTTCAATACATTTCACATTTTTTTATTTATTTTTTTAGTTCGACGGCAGCAGAGAAAACATAGATTAAGAGATATTGTAATAACTTGAAATATCTTTTCGTTGAAACAAACTGAAATTAATGCAGTTATTTCTTTAAGAAAATTAATAATTTTTAAGGATGTATTTCCCATGATAGGCTCAAAATCACGTAAAACGCAAATGAGAATAACAGTTTTATAACATTGTGAAGTAGGTATATGGGGCAAACCTATAAGAATAAATCAATAAAACCTCAAAAGAGGCCATTTACCTTTAGTTCTGGTGGCATAAATAAAGTTTTTACATTATTATATTTTGTTTGTAGCAAAATAGTATATTTTATCAATTAAAAAAAAACTAAAATATACGATTTGTTTCACCTGGAAAATGATTTACGCTTAGGAATATGAAAGATAAAATACCAGATAAGTGTTTTACACGCTTCATTGAAAGCATTTGGTTTAAGAAAGCTATAGATGGCATCTAACACTATTAACTGTTATTTTACATACATATATTAAACATAGACTCGTAGTCGGGTTTACATTTCCCATTCGTTGGCATTACACATGCGTCAATTGGCTGTTTTACGCAGTTTTATGTGTATTTACTTACACTACATGTCCGCTTTATAGAATGATATATTTTCGAAAATTGAGCTTATTTTAAATATTTGGCATAATATATAATGTGGTATGATAATAAATATACGGTATTATTATATCCCTAATCTTAGATCATTTCAATCTGAAACGTGGATGAAGGTGTTTCCTGTGAAGATGAATCTGCAAGTTAGGACAGGACAGAGCATTTTGCCGAAAACAAAGGAATTCTTTAAATCATCACCACCAATATTTTATAAGTTTGTTTTAATCAAACTGAACATTTTATTTAAATCAAACATATTTACTAAATCAAACTGAGTAGACATAATGAAGGAATGTATGAAAAATAGCATGTGATCCAATTAGCTTTTAAAAGAAAAATACAATTATTTTATATTTTAGGGAAGAAATGGAGAACATTTATGAGAGATTAAGTGAATTGAACGGTTATGGAGCGCCTTCGTTTTAACATGGTAAAACTGCATATCTTGCCGTTTCCCTTGAGACTACTTAGTACAATATTACAAAATTAATTTATAAATTAAAAAAAAGATTTTATTGGGTATTAAATGATATATATATATATATATATATTTTTTTTTTTTTTTTTTTTCTTAACACGCGTACCTAAATAAGATACACTTACCCATCTCAGAGCCTGTAGCAGAAGAAGTTTAGTCTTCATACTGCAACTGGATAAATCTTCTTTAATTTTTTTGATGTCCAACTGCAATGGGCTGAATTGAAGCGTCTTCCTCTCAGATATTTCTTTGAAGCCTTCCTAACCGGAAACATAATTTTATTAGACATATAAGACGGCATTGGCCGATCCAGGGGGGGGGGGGGGCTGTGGGGCTGTATTGGAAAATTTTTTGTCGTTTAAAGATAGAATTTGACTTTCCTTAATAAGGAAGCAAGTTAAAGAACAAATAATGTACATAATAAGCAGAATTTTAGTTGTGGGAAAGGAACATAAAGGAAAAAAAGCTGATTAGCAGATCCAAATTAAGGGGTGTGCGGCTGCAGCCCTCCCCCCCCTTTAGGACTGACGGCTGGATCCGCCCATGTAAGACGGTAAATATAGAATAAACATTATTCTTGGACGAAGTCTTATAAGTTATGTAAGTTATTCCCTTAAGAATAATGGAATGGAACAAAAAAATAAAATTAAATAATTAAAGTAACCTAGAGTAATTACATAAGAACGTTCAACAAATAAAATAGTTCATAAAAATGAACAGAATACAAAATCTTATATTGAAAATAAATTAAAATGATTTTACAAAAAAACATAACTAGTTCAAGTGATTATGAAATGAAATCATTAACAATAGATAGCTAATAATAATAAATAATGTAATAATTATATCTAATGTGTATTTAAATAATTTTATCTAACATCATTCATTGAAAAGTAAAATAAAACAAACAAAAAAGAATGAAAAAAAAAAATATGTCAGAGCGACTTTCTAGAGACCCTTGCAAGTGGTAAACTTATGCATATGGTACAGTATATGAAAGCACACATTTAATGAGTCACTGGGAGTGGTAACTGTAAATCCCGAATAGCCAAAAGGCAAGGCAAATTGGTGTACATAACATATACAAATAATTTAGAATGACTAATACATGTTACAATTATAAATCTTGACATATTTACAAATAAGGTCTTAGTGATTACTTACGTTGGATGGAGTAAAGGTGTGAGGAAAAACGTCAGGAAATATGGAAGCACATTTAAGTAGTGTGGTGTTCAAGTCCACTGCTTGGCCCCTCACTGAGTTCTCCAATGCTGTGGCAAGCTCGGTAGCAACACCTCAAAAATGATTTTTATAATGTAATAATGTTTTATAATATCGTTTAAAAAATAGTTATAATAAATATTCTGGGAGAAAAGTATTATTACATAGGTATGTTTAAGTCGGGTCTGCAACTTAATAGGTGGTTAAAAAAGACTTCCTCCAAGCGGTAATATAAATATAATAGCAAAACGTTTTAATTCTTATTTGGGCATAGAAAGGGATAGAGGGAAAGAAGATCAAAAATAAGTACGTCCCCTGAACGAAATTCCTCTATGCTGCCCGGGGTAAATCAAACCAGGTGGCGGATCCAGCCGGTTGTAAAGGAGATTCTGCAGTCTCAAGGGGAGGTTGCAGTCTCAAGAGGGGGGCTGCAGCCCCACAGCCCTTCCCCTGGATCTGTCAATCAGCTTTTTTACCTTTATGTTCCTTTCCCACAACTAAAATTCTAGTTCTTCTGCATATTATTTGTTATTTACCTTATTTCCTTACTTAAGTTAAGTTAAATTCTATTTTTAAATGAAAACAAATTTTCTAAGGAGGGGGGGCTGCTGCCCAATGGCCTTCCTTTGGATCCGCCAATGAACAAGGTATGTTCCTTGGAAATTTACTTAAAGACTAGAATTATATTCAATCTCAAAAAATATGGTAAGTCTCATGAAAGGTATTATATAAATGACTCTAGGATTTTCAAAAGGAGGGTGGAATGAACAGATAAGCCTTGAAGCATTATGAGGATAGATGCATGACCGGATCCAGGAACCTCGAAACCGCGAAATGCGGGGAGGGCGCATAAGGGGTTCTACTAAAAAAAAAAAAATACAAAATATTGATTTTAAGCTGTGGCATACGTTGGAGGACTCAAATAAATTATCAAAATAAACTCATCACATTTACTCTACGAAAAGAAACATGTCCATCTGTCTACTTAAACAATATACCGATCCCACAAACGGAAAGAGTACAATACCTTGGACTAACATTTGATAAGAGAATGACATGGGGTCCACATGTTAAGAAAAAACGTGCTTCATTAAATATAAGATTAAAACTACTATATTCACTCTTCAGATGACATTCCAAATTAAAAGCCTGACAGAAATTAAATATTTATACATACCTATTAAAACCTCTCTGGACTTACAAATATACGGCATTAAAAAACAAACACACCTGAATAGACTCCAACCCTTTCAGTCCAAGATAATACGACTAATTACCCAAGCACCATTGTACATAAATAACAAGACTTTACATACTGATTTACACGTTCCAATAGTCAAACGATTTCATGATAAGTATAAGGAACGTACCAACAAATTAATAAAAGAAATGGCCACAACTGGCATGCCAGAGAACACCAGAAGACGATTGAAAAGGGTCTGGATGAGAGACCTACTTACGTAAGGAATCAAGTACGTAAGTAAATTAAAGCCGCGGAAGGGGTGCCGCTGCTTTTCCTCATGCCTATCAAGCCATTTTGTTTTGTTTTATTTTATTTATATACCAGCACATCTGCTGATTGTTAATGGTTGTAATTAACAGGTGCGGATTAAATAATAAAAGTGAAAAAAGCTGTAGCAAAAAAGGTTTTTAACAGAAGAGTTCTAGTTGTAAGAAATATTCTAGCGTATTGCTATTGCTTTTCTACCACACAACTCGCCTTATCGCTCACTATTTTAGGGTTTCGTGTATTGTAACATAACAACGATAGTTTTTATGCTTGAAATAAAAGATTAGTTCCAACAATCCACTAACTGCCATCAATTTAGCTTCTAAATATGATGCCAAACATTCCTCTAGTATTTTATGAAAAATTTTGTACGGTTTCCCCCTCCCCTCCATCTTCTCCTGTTAAATATCTGCTCGAGGAGCACTTGGAAAATATTTGCAGGGGGATCCAAAAGTTGTAGATCCGGCACTGGATGAATGTTAAGAAAATATTTGCTACAGATCAGGATGTCTTTGCTTTGATTTTCATGCATTTAAATCATTATTACCTGTGGTTTAGTGACTAGCTTAGCAGCCTACAATACTAAAGGTTGCGGGTTCGCAACTCGCGGTGGCCCTAGGATTCATTGAAGGGAGTAAAAAATCCTCGGCTATGCCGTCCCTCTGAATGGACGTAAAATGAAGGTCCTGAGTCTGTACGATGTCAGGTACTCCTTAGAGTTCCCTATCCTAACTATATTTAATAAATATACAGCACATAACATAGGCCCAAGATGTGTGTCCGTAAACACTAACATGTAACCTAATATACATAGGCAAAATTTAAGACTCCCGATGTAGCATCCTCCGATTAGCCTTAGTGCCATTAAGTGACGCTAATTGAACAAACATGCATTAAAATGAAAATGAGTTGTTGATTATGACGAATCCTTATTTAAACTTGCCTACAATGGGATGTCTTGATGATAGGATCTTAACGCTAATATGGACTTACCGACCAACTGTTTGTGGTCCCTCTTCAGTTTGTGGAGCTTGGATTTCGTTTCGTGGTAGCGCTTCACGGAGTCTTCGGCAGTGGTCTGGTACTTCTTTACCAAGGCGGCTGTTCTTCTCCTTTCATTACACATGTTGACTATTTCCGGGACCACTGTCTCGCCGCAACTGTACTTAATCAAGAATGATTTCAGCGAACTTTTCAAATCTCTCACCCACTTTTCCTGAAATTAAAAAAATATATGAAAAAGTTGGTGCAGTGCGCACACCACACAACTTTACTTATCAACCTCCTTTCTTTGACTGAAACAATTTTTTTTATTTTATTGTTTACGAAGTGGTGGATGTTTCGAACATTTTGTCCATATTCATCAGCTTAAATGTATAGTGCATTAGTAATTAAACTTAAAGGAATTTAACAAAAGAAATACGTTAAGTTTTTGAATATTAAAAAAGTACATAAAGAAAATAAAACATTAAAAAGGAATATTATCGAATCTCTCTCTCTCTCTACACGTACAGTACCAGTCAAAAGTTTAGACTCACCCTTAGTTTTGTATAATAACAAAATTAACAACGTTTATCTATTTAACAACATAAAAACTATAATTTTATTATTACTTTATTTGTAATTTGTTTTATTTGTTTCTTGGAAGTCCCTTTATGCTACAAAGGCTAATCGGACGATGCTACAGTGGGAGTCCTAAATTTAGCCTATCCAGGTATAATTAGGATAAATAAACTCTTTATTGATTGTTCCGGGAACTAGTCTCTTAGGAACAAATTATACAGATACATAATAGGCTATATCAGGATAGGGATACTTAACGAGTACCTGACATCCTACAGGCTCGGGACCTCCATTTTACGTCCTATCCGAGGGACGGCATAGCCAAGGATTTTTTACTCCCATTAAAAAATCCTAGGGCCACCCCGGGACGCGAACCCGAGACCTTTAGTATTGTAGGTTACTATACTATAAACAATACATCACAGGTTACTCCTATTTATAATTTTATTCTAAACTTAATCATATAATGTTTCAAATGTTACGTCTTGAGTTAATGATGGTGAAAGATATCCGCCATATTCTACCTCTTGAGTTAGAATTATTTTATTAAACTTGAAGATTGTGAACTAAATAAAAGTGAGTCCAAACTTTTGACTGGTACTGCATATAGCATCTCTCTATATATAGTATCTCCCTATAGATTGTATCTCTTTAAATAGTGGTGTACCATAAAGTTGGCACCAAATACTAGCGGAACTTCCTATTTTTCGGGGATTCGTTTGGATATTTTTTTTTTTTTTTTATAGAAATATATTTTTGAGGATCACAGAAATCAAAATCGAGTTTGAAACTGTACGTTACAGCGTTTGAGAAATAGTAACGTGTGGAAATGACGTGAGATAAGGTGTCCCCTCCTTTCAATAAATTTTGACGAAATCTTTGCTGCCACATCAAGGGTATATGCCTTACTCGAATACCTAGTTTTATTACTGTACGACAAATAGTTTCTGAGCTAGTCACACACATAGACCACTTTTCAGGACTTGGTTGCGATGTAGCCGCAGGGGACCCCAAAATGTGTATTTCCGTCGAAAACTGAAAGTCCAAATTTTTCCCCGATTGCAATACTTTCCCTTACTATATATATTTCATAATAGGTAAGTGAAAGATAAAAGACATCGGAAATTACTGCAAATTTATAAAAAATAAAAATTAATTAAATCATCTAATAATATCTAAAATTTGTGGCCTCTAAGCTCACTTATTTAACTTTAGTTGCGATTTTATATGACATGACCATCTACCCAGAGTGTACCAGTAATTATTGGATAACCAATTTAATATTATGTTATATATATTAAATGGATACATAAAATATTACTCAGTAATCATTCTGTCTTAAAATGAGACCACTTACCTTAAAAACTTCAGAGTATGCCAGGTGTTCTTTTGGATTTTCTATAAAAGGGAGGGCAAAGAGAGGTAGATATTCGGTTTCTGAACTGAACCTATATTTATTTTCTAGCAGGTAATTCTTAAACATTTCCATAGCCGTTGGGTGTATTGATTTTTCCTCCTTTTCATTATTCTCTTCTATTTTATCTAATGTTTTTGTTTTCTCCTTCTCCGGGCTTGTAATTTTTGTTTCATTAAATAATTGGTCTTCATCGAAATTTTGTGCATCTTTCTCTTTACTAGGATTATTTTCATCAGTATTTGTGATGGAATTTTCTATTTCTATTTTTTCAATTTCTAAATTTTCGAATGTTTGTTCTTTAAGTACTGCTTCTTCCTGAACAATATCATTATCCGTTTTATCATCAACATTCCCTTCTTGGTTATTTTCTATTTCAGTTTCCTTTTTAACATGCTCATCGACCAAACTCAACGCTTCCCTTTTTCCTAAGCTTGTGTCAACATCCTCCGTTTCAATTTTAAATTCGATACCGACACTTTCTTTATCTGATAGTTTTTTTTCTGTTGGAACTTCCAATTCGTCTACTTCCAAAATTTTAACATCTCTAACCGATTCTGCTGTTTTGAAGTTGGTCGATTCAGAACTTGCTTCCTTCTTATCGCCTTCTGCGAATTCTGCATCGTTGACATTTATATTATTTTTCTGTTCCGATTTTTCAACTGTAATATGATCTTTCTTCAGTGAGCCTTCCCTCATAGGCAACGTGGCAAAATAAGCGTGCAACAGAACAGTTATATTTTCGTATTCTCTCGAGCTTTTGATACTTGTTGGAATAAGATCAGTCCAATTCTGCAAAAAGTAATTGATAAAACCATGATTTAGTATTTACTTTTGGATGTTTTTATGATACTATGTATTGTCAATTTGTATTTTTTTTTATATGATTTTGTGTAATAAACTAGACAGTAATGCATATCCATGTGGTACAAGGAGTTGAGGCTTAATATAAAATCCAAAAGACTTAAATTAAAATCCATTAAAAAAAACCTTGTTAAATTGCTTTAACATCAGGCATGTTAAACCGAAGCATTAAAAAATAAAACACCACTGTAAACATGAATGTGAAAAGTATGCTGTGACAGCATAATGTTCTTCTACAATAATTAGGTACTAACGTGATGAAGTATCGATTACAACATTTAAAATAAATTTAGTATGATTAAATCAATTGAAAAAAGGGGCCACCTGTGGTTTACTGGTTAGCATAGAAACCTGCAATAATAAAGGTCGCGAGTCCGCGTCCCGAGGTGGCCCTAGGAATTTTAATGGGAGTAAAAAATCCTTGGCTATGCCGTCCCTCGGATAGGACGTAAAATGGAAGTCTCGAGCCTGTACGATGTTAGGTACTAGTTAAAGGTACCTATCCTATTTATACCTGGATAGACAATATTTAAGGCTCCAACAGTAGCATCGTCCGATTAGCCTTAGTGGCATAAAGTGACGTTAAAACAAACAATATCAATTGAAAAATTTAGGAGAAGGAAAGCAATATAAAAAATAAGCAAGATGAGTTATTGGTGGCTTTGAGATTGACTCTTCTTTGCAACAGAAAAGCCATATTTTGTTAGTTCAGGTTAAATAAAACTCTATGAAAAAAAAAATATCGGGAATAGTATGGAACATTTTTATTATTGAATAAATAACAAGAAAAGTTGTTAATATTAGATTAAATATATCTTTAGTTTACTATGTGTTAGGTATTTAAAAACCTACACAGATTTTTTTTAAGGTTATCGACCGAACATTGACTTTATACAAAAATTATCTTATTGCTTGATTTCTTTCTGTTTAAATCTGACTTGTTCCAAAAGTTGAATCTGTTAAACACTCAATTTACTGAAGATTCTAATATAGCTTAGCTGTACTGTGCAAATATAAAAGCATCTTACCCTAAAGAAATGTATGTGGTTTCCTGTATTCACACACGATATCATCTCCAGAGCATCTCCTCTTTCGATCCTGTCTTTTTTGTCAGGTCTTTTCTCAGGGAGCGAGTAACAGCTGCTTTGTATTTCCTCGATGAATACGTCAACTGTTCTGCTAAAGTTGTAACATACCAGAAACTTGCAGCAGAATAGAATATGTCAAAATTAATCCCTATTCCTAATATTAGTGTTAAGAAACTAAACTTACTTCGTACACAAGCTGAACGCAAAATGATTCTGTCTCAGCACAGTTGTTAAATTCGTCTATAACGATGGGTCCCGACATCGTCCATCTATGACTGCCATCAACTACACAAACACGGTGAATAGTGAGAAAAGATAAGACATGTACGAGTATGTTGCAGTAGCGGGTCCAGAAATTTTCCGAGGGGGGGCGCACTTTTTATTTTTAAAATTTTTATATGTCATGAAGGACCTGTTTTATTCGAAATAATTTTTATGCCACAGTAACCTTAATTTCCGCGAATCCCCGAAATTCTTTTTTAAAAAACAGGCTGGAATAAATAAATGAACTTTTAAAAAATAAAATTTCCATAATAGGATCCAAGGATCCCAATATCCTAATCAGTTTTAAAATGTAATAAAATTTTTTTTCTAAAATTAGATTCTAATTGTTAAAAGTGTTTTTTGTCAATGATTAACTATGAAATCATCTTTAATATCATTAATTAAAATTCTATTTCTTAATAGGCATATGTATATATATATTAAAAATATTTACTTCAATTTTAACACAAAAGCTTTCAACATCGAGCTTTAGCCGATTCTTATGCCATGCCGATAAAACAGAAACAACTAGTATAGTCCAGGGAAAAAGTACATGAAAAAGGGAGTATCCTTGCTATAATCCTGATAAAAGAATTTCTGTTTCTTAAATTGTGTAAAAGCCAGACCAGCATGAAAATAACAAGTTTTCTTACAAATTTTCGTTTGGGAAAAGTTTATATGGCCTGAAAACCTTGAAAATTTTGGCCTTACTAAAATTTTTTCCCAATATCTCCAAGACTATCCATCTGAGAGAAAATTTTATCATCTTTAAAATAGATGCGATAAATTGCACGTCGAATGAGAGACTTGAAAAACTGTTTTGTAGTTCAGCCAAAATCTACTGTTAGAGATAGGCAATTTTTACCATTTTGGTCGGAGCATAAATTGAGCTCATGCTTCAATGCTTCCAACACGAAAACGGGTTCTCCAAACATGTTCCAACAAAAATGTTCCAGATGAAGGATGTAGAACATCTAATACTTTATAAAACGATCATAATTATAAATTCACTGCCGTTTAGCTATACAAATAAAAACATGAAATCATTCGTTGCGCTTACTTCCTGCAAACAGCTGTTTTTGTGAAATAAAATTAGTCTTAACAACAAATCACCCACCTTTTGTTTATATTTAATATCAACTTGGCTTAATAAATAATCGGTTCTAGTTAATATTTTTCTTAATCCCCTCCTGAACAGGGGAATTGTACATGAAAAAAAGTTTTAACTTAAACAAGTTTGGATAAAAGATTTCTCTTGTTTATAACTTGTGCATTACTTGAGTATCATGAAGAACCATGTTTTCTATGAAAATTCGAGAAAAATCGTGAAATGTTTTTAATTTTTCCCAAATAAGTCGAACATTATGAATAATGAGTTCTGAGTTATGACTGATGAATTCTATTCTAATATGAATTTTATAAGTACGGAGCTTTGGACACGAATATTAAAGCTCTAAATGAACAGTCTTTAACACTTTTTATTAGGAGAAGCCGTTTTCGAGTTGTTGACTTGTAAAATAAGCTTAATTTTTTTTTTCTCGAATAATAATTGTCCATCTTTGGTAATAGATTTTGATTAAAAGGCTTATCCTATATTGACTTCAAACATGCTATGCAGAATTACATGCTCTAAAACTTTCATCTGAAATATTTTTCATGTGGAGGAGCTATTTTCCAGTTAAAGGCAATGGAACATTAGCACAATCCATGATCCCGCCAAAATGGTAAAAATTGCCGATCTTTGATAATCGATTTTGGCTAAACGACGAAATACCTAACTTAGTGAGTAGGGTAAACCGTACAGTTGTTGGCACCCTTAAGAC
Source organism: Aelia acuminata (assembly GCA_911387785.2). Classification (NCBI taxonomy): domain Eukaryota; kingdom Metazoa; phylum Arthropoda; class Insecta; order Hemiptera; family Pentatomidae; genus Aelia; species Aelia acuminata. The sequence continues at coordinate 29,427,396 of OU426982.1, read as the reverse complement.
TTCATTTCTGTGGTTATATTAAAAAAAAAATACTTTTTATAAAGGGATGAAATAGAAACTTCCAATAGCTCCCATTATCTATCCTCATAAAGACTCAAAAGGTTTTTTTGTGTCAAAAGTTCAATAGTTTTACAATATGGCAATGTTTATTGTTAAAAGTGCCGAATCTAGTTATTGGCCCCCTTTGGATTTAATCGTGAAATCTTTCCTATGGTTAGTTTGTTAAAGTCTAACTTCACAGATGACTTCAAACATTAGACTCATGTACATATATCTTGTAATAAAATTAGGACTTGTTTACCTATTTCTTTAAGTTAAAGTTGGGGTGCCAATAACTGCATGGGTCACCCTATGCCATTCAATGCATTAATTTATCGTTCTCACATTTTAAAGAGAATACAATTTTCTCTCCGATGGATAGAGTTATTAGTAAAAAATTCGTGGTTTTTAGGCCACAGAAACTTCTCGTTACTTGACTAAAATAAAATCTTTAAGGATCGTTATCATCACTATTGTTTCGACATATCCCCAACCGTCTTTCCAAATTAAAAAATTCAAATCGAATGAAGGTTCAAACTACGGATAATTTCCGCTATGTCATATCATATCACTAGAAAGAATGGATTTAACGTTTTGCCATGTTAATTTTTTTTTTTTTTAAATAGGTTTAAACCAGAGCTGTGCACTTATTAATTAGCTTGGAATACATGAGGTTGGAAATGAATATCATCTTTTATTTCAAGTAAGCCTAATTAATCTCTTCACATTGGAGATAATAATGACATCCTCCAAGAAATATAGTTAATATGAATAGTAATTATCAGGTAATTTATATAAGTAATTTCAATATGAAATAAATAAAACGATTATTAACAACATAGAACTTTCTTAATGATCGTAATTCAACTATACGCTACTTGTAAACATTTAGTTGGATCGATTGTATACATGTGTAACAACGCATTATAACTTGTATATAAATAGCTGTGCATTGTGCATATAGGCAGGTTAGTCTAAAATTATTAAATACTAAGAACAATACCTTTCACTAAAAAATATTACTATTAAGTTGGACGAAGTGAAGAAATCAACGCGAAGGGATTCATTTTCGACCACAGCCGAAGTTAGACTGTCGGAAATCGATAGATAGCGGTTTAGATATACATGCATTTATCCCTATTCTAAAATAGCTCTAAAACTCGTGGTGAATAAAGTCAAGTATTTATTCTCCTTTCCAAAACTTTGGAAAGAATTGAGTTGTTCTCACTGTCCTATTAAATATTTTTATTTAAAAATAATTTGTTGACAGTAACCGATTTCAGTAAGGCTGACAAGAAACTTCTCAATAGGGATGAAAAAAAAAAAAATAATAATAAAATAAAATACAAAGGTCGATTATAACATCTTCCAAATTTATTGATTAAAAATTACTTTACCAAAATTATCATCCATGATATTGATTTATTCCTACTTGAAATTTATTAGTGCCATGCATTTTTACAAATTTTTCCGACCAATTTTTCAAGTAGGTATATAATTACAAAAAATAAGAATCCATTGAGTCATCCATATTAGAAAAATAAAATAATCATTTCTTGTAATAAAATTAGAATAGAAAATGGAAAATGGAATAAAAAATTCCATTGTTCCAAACTTCAAATAGAATTCTTCATAGAAGATCTCAACACTAAAGACTGATCAGTAAAACAAATACATACACATAGAGAGAAAGAGATAGATATTTCTTATAAATTAATTAATACTAATTCCCATTTCCAAACTGGGATTTAATTTTGAGTGGGATCTTGGTCAAAATACCTCCTTGCATGACCACTAACCAAAAAGCACTGACCTGGATGGGTTGTAGTGATAGTGTTTTTTTTTTGTTTTATAAAAATTTTTATTTAATAAATTTTGCATCATTATCTGATCCAGTGCCCCTGTAAAGGTGGGGATTAAAAATTATAACTGTATAAAATGCGCTTAATGTGACATTACTATACTTAAACATTTAATTGTTCTGTAATTAAACAGGTATTTTAATAGATTTTGCTATGTTCCTCATTTATAAAATCAAGTCTTCCTATGATGGCTAATCCCTTTTCTCCACTCCACTGTTAACACATTATGAGCGGCTAGCTTAGGATATAGGACAGTGCTGCGAGGCGGGCCAATTTGCCAGCGAAGCAAAATATATGCCTGTAAAAATAAACTTGATAGACGTAAAAGTAATGGTTAGAGTTTTGCTAAATTTGGTAATGGGTCTTTTCTGCAACTATATTTTATTCTGCAGGACTCACTTGATTTATAAAACTACAATATTACTGGTCGAGTTTCTTATGAAAAAATTATACAAAAAACAATAAAATAAACATTGAAAAAATATAAAGCTATATATACATATATACAGGACAATATTATAAAGTTCGTGTAGTCAAGGCTAGTTCCTAATATTTTTTTCTTGATAAAATTTTTCATAATAAACAAAGTTCGGAAATATAAACCTTGCATAAGTGAAATTTGAAAGAGAAGCAAACAAATTTTGTTATTTATGATGACTTTGTATGTTATATGTAATGTGTACCTGGTAAAAATACACTGATCCATATATTTGATAAAACACTATTCTTCCCTTTTTTTTTTTTTTTTTTTTTTTTTTTTTTTTTTTTTTTTTTTTTTTTTTTTTTTTTTTTTTGGGACTTTAAGGCTTCCATTGAAGCCCTATACTGCCCATACTAACACCCATGGCACTGGGTGATACTTCTCCTATGAAAGAAAAGCACCACCCAGGGCGGGACTCGAACCCGCAGCTCCGGCATGGGAGTACGGCACTTTACCGCACAGCCACACCGGGCCCCTATTCTTCCCTTGTGTCATTTAAAATTACTTATGTTAAACGGGTACTAATACTTTTAATAATTTATAAATAATATTAATAATTTTAAACGGGTGTCCCGCTTTTGAGCGGCAATGTGCGGAACGGGTACTAGTACCTGCCCCGCTTATAAGTCGCAATCCTCACAACGGGTATAAATACCCGCCCCGCTCATAATGTGTTAATCATCATATGGTCTACACACTAATTTCATCAACACAAATTCATAAACACTTTTATCCAAAATCTATAAGAGTTTAAAGTTTCTAAAGGATGGAATCCAATTGGTAAAAAAAAAGGATGGTTTAAACTTAAACCTCACCTTAAAATAGTTTCAGATCTGCCACTGATTATATTCTAAATTTTTATGAGTGTTTTAAAGCGTGTTTGCCGTACTTTAACTAGAAAGGTTTTCCAAAAAGATTAATTTTATTGATTAAAGTTCTTTATCTTATGATTAAGAGGGATAATTGAATTTCATAAGCCAACTTATCAATAAACCGGTCTTGATTACATATTAATAACATAATATTTTTTATATCTACCTTGATATAACTAAATGAAGAATACATCCTTGAAATATATGTTGTGCCCTGGAACGCGTGGGACTTATATTTTCGTACACCAGAGGTATTAGTCATAGATACATGTTTCCACGTGAATTTATATATATACATATATAAGAATCTATGTATATATGTATGTATCTATGACTAATACCTCTATTGTACGAAAATATAAGTCATAAGTAATATATTTCAAGGATGTATTTATACGTCCTGCCCGGTGAACAGATTAAAAGATATACAAACTTATAGCAGAGCCTCTGATATAATAATCATAAATCAAGCACAAACATTAAAATAAATTATCCCTCATGTCTATAAGAAAATTAACAGATCTTAAAGGGAAGTAAAAGAAAAGAAAAAATGCTTGCAAGGTTCCTCCAGTGGTTTTTATTTATTTATTTTTTAATGCACCTTGAAAACTTTAATATTAACAATTTAAGAATAATACAAATTAATTCTGATAAAAATTTAAATTTAAAAGTGGAATTCCTTTCCTGTGCATTTTTATAACAAGTATTTTATTTTTTTAAAGTTAACTAATAAAAAACAGAGGAGAAATAAATAAATTTGGGAGCTCAATTGAATATATTAATCTCACTCCATAAATCAATAATTAAATTCAATATCATAATTAATTAATTAATCAATTGTAAAACTTAAATTATTTAATTCTTTAAAAAATTATATTATCTTCTGTAGTTCCACTTCCTATATTTTTGGTTACAACAAAACAAGTATTATACGAAAAAATCTTATCCTGAAGATGGAGAGATTTCTAAAACATTGGCTTTGAGATGTTTTTGTACTCGTACAAGGCTTGTTTTTGAATAAATAAAAATATAGGAAGTAAACATTTATTCACCAAAAATACCTACAGAAGATTAAATAACATACTTCCATAATATTATATATATATATCTATAATATCGAAGAAATTATATGTTCATAGGCTTTTTTGGAATATTCCTTTTTTTTAAATGGTTTTTAATTTTTTTTTATTTTGTGTTTTTCATTTTGTTAGCATTAACAGTTCTCTTTAAAGTCTGGTGCAAGAAAACTTTGTTAGTTCTAAGAATGCGTCTCTTCTTCCATCCTAAAGCTCCTTCCACCTTGGCTATCTTCGCTAATGTTTTGGCCTCTTTTAAAAGTTCATCAGCAGCTAACCTGTAAAATATATTGACAACAATATTAGTTGAAAAGAGTAAAAACACAGTTAATGGAAAATCTACCACAAAGTATTATATAAATAAACAAACATAATGCATATAAAAAGAATAAATATTTAAATACTGGAAAAATACCTGCTTGGAGTAAAAACCAATGTGTTTTGATAATTTTGTAAACACAATTTAGATAATTCACATAAAATAGCTATACAGCTACCCGATTTCAGGTTCGTTAGGTTTACTGTTTTTGAGCTAGTCAGTTCACACACTACTTTTCCTCAAATAAAAAGAAAAAGAAAACCATAAACCAATTACTGTTTACTAGTAGGTGGTAGTGATCTTCATCTCCGAAGAGTTCACATGGAAATAACTCTGGGGGCAGTACGGCAGCTTTCTACAATTTTTACAACACAAATATTTCACGACATACAACAGATTTTTTTCTTGGAATAATTGTGGAAGGAAAATATTTTACCGATACACACTCAACTGTTTGATAATTATTTGACTAGAGTATCCACTTCTTAAAGGTGCTCGTTAAAGGTATCTCGACACCATGGCTACTGTAATGAAATGAAATAACTACATGCCTTTGCCATACTCGAAACCAGAACCTTGATCACCAAGTACTTCATAATACACTCTCTTCTCTCCTTAAATCAAAAGAGAATATTTGAAAAAAAGGGTTGAGAACTTATGAGTGGTCTACCAGTTACTGAAACAAACTAACACTGCTGCTTTGATTTAATCACCCAAGCATCACAAACAAAACCATCATTTAATGCTCATAATGCTCTATTGTTTATTAAAATTAGCAATCGCTTCCATATTTTTAAAAAAAAGGAAGAAGCATTACGAAGTTCCTAGACAATAATACTTCCAACCACACTATTAAACACAGGTGAAAAAAACCACTTTATTTAAAAAAGTAACGGCATTTCAGCCGTAGATTTAAGTATTTCTCTTCTCAGATGTGCTGCAAAATTCCAAAGCTGGAGCAATTATATGGAAGCAATTACTTTCTTATTATCAACACAATAGAAGCTTATAACAATATATTTTCAGGTATTAAATTCATAAATGCATTAAAGGTTTATAGATTCACAAGGAATATTAAATTCAACTTAAAATACTTCCTCAGAAGCTATCTTTTTTACTTATTTTTTTATTATAAATTATTATACAAAAAAGTAAAATTTTGCTGTATTCAAATTTATATTTTATATTTTTATTATATTTTAACCGTGCCCTTCGTAGAATGATTTTTATTGATAAAGGTAAACCTTCGGTTATTTCTGAGCATGGCCTATTTCTGGAGGCTATCTCACCTTAATGTAAGGTCCTTTTCAGTTAAAAAAAAGGGCCTTCATAAACTTTATTAGATCCCAACATTCGACTCCTGCTCACTAGGATCGCTCTTTAAAAATAAAAAAAAAACCACCAAAGGGTCTTTTCAGTGGAAATTGGGGCTGTATCAAACGGCACTAACTAGCACCTTGATAAATATTAAAAACCATAATTCCTATATTCCAGGCAATTTTCAAACATTATTTCTGTATTAAATGTTTATAATTTGTCAATCTTTTATTCATGATCATCTTGACAGTAAGCCACTCTTAATTTCTACCTCATGATTCCCCACTATCCCTATCCCTTTTTATAAAACAAAAAAAAAAAAAAAATGATAATTAGTAAAGAAAAGCATTAACCCCTTACTCTTTACAAGTTGGTAAAGTGATCTTGATCTCCAAAGAGTTGCATGGAAAAGACTCTGGAGGAGGTATGGCAGCCACTACAATTTGCATAGTACTTATATTCAAAGCCTACATTCACTTAAGTAAGTTACATCAAACAGTATAGGAAACAAATGTGGAAGTTCTCATTCTCAAAATATTCCATAATTTCAATAATACTTAAGAGAACGGGTATTGTTAAGGAAAAATTAACAATATTTGTTAATTTTAGACTTTTCATAACTTTCATTTGTGAAAAGTTCTACAGAATTGAGTTGATGACAAAATTATATTACCTTTCTAATTCGGCGTCTTTCTCTTTCTCACTATTGTTAGTAGCCATTTCGATAGTGTTTTCAATGACAACAGTGTTTCTTTATAACATGGATGTCAGGTTACAAATATTATAATTCAGAACAAAGAGGTACAAAAAGAAAAAAAGGATACACAACTTAACAAATTAGTGGATAATAGTAATTTAGTTGAAGTATTAAGAACTAAATATAAGGGGTCACTTTTTTTGTAGTGATTTTTTTCAATTCTTTAAAAATTTTAGAAGTTAGTAAGTAAAACATAATTAAATGTATAACAATGAAAATAAAGAAATGCTGCGGAACTAAAGTTTAATACCTCTTTGTGGTTCCCGCCTTAAGGTCTGGCCACACATGTCCGCACCGGATCCGCACCGTAGCAATAATACAGGTTATGTTCAGAATATTTTTAATTTAACTTACATATTACCTTTAGTTATGCCTAAAGTTCAAGCCACACATGTCAGACACAGGCCACTTTAGGCATAACTAAAGGTAATATGTAAGTTAAATTAAAAATATTCTGAACATAACCTGTATTATTGCTACGGTGCGGATCCGGTGCGGACATGTGTGGCCAGACCCTTACTAATCAGTGATATTTTGAAATGTGTACCATTGAATGTCAGTTCGAAATGTTTATGCTAATGAATTAGATTGTGACCTTAGATCTGTAATTATAAATTTTCAAAGTTGGACTTTTTTTTTTAATTTATTAAAATGGACCAGTCTACTGCTTTGCAATTATTGGATAGTAAACTCAAAAAAATTAAAAACGACTCTTCCAATGTACTATCAGAATTTTTTGATTCAAAGAAAAATATTTGTGAATTAATAAGCGACTCAGAATGTAAAAACCAGGCTTCATTAAAAGGTGAGAACAAGCTATTGTAAATATGATAATAAATTCTAAATTATTTGTTTGCTAGTTCTCTGTTCTGTGTACTGCTATTAATTTCTGATCATGAAGAGTTGACACATTCCAGTAATTTTATTATATTTTTTTTAAACAATTAGGATTTGGCGTCACAACCTGCTTGCTTCTATTGTCATTATTGTTTTACAGATATTCTATTGGAGAATGAGGAATTAAGTAAAGAAATACTTGAATTAGAAAAAGAACTCTCTCAACTTGAAAAACAGTGTTCAAAAGAAGCTAGCATTTTAGCAATGCAGCAGAAGATAGCGGTATTATTTTATATGTATTTCATGTTCATGGTATTCATCAATAACAATGTATATGTGTGTGTTTGTGTCTGTGTGTATATAAATATATATTGTGGTATTATGTTTATATATAATACCTTTATTATATTCTCACTGTGTTTCCCTATGGTGTACTGTTGGGAATGTCATTAAATTTAAGCTAAAATAATAATTGATCTGGTTGAATTAGGTATCTTACATTTCAGGATGACCAAGCTCGAGAAATGAAAATGATGGTTGATATTAAAGCCCAATACAATAATAGGCTTGCTAAAGCTTCTGCCAAACCTAGCAAAAAGGATTTAGACTTACTTGAAAAATGCAGGTACGTTCAAATTTGAAAAATAGAATATTTCTATTAATTTAAAATTTTAATATTAAAGTAAAATCTATTTATACTACTCTAATCTTAATCTGTGGGTGACCACCTTTTTTAAATTATCTTTTCTCTTCAAAAAATAAATGATTTAAAATCTATTTATATTATATTTTCTGTGAAGTCTCTCAAATATAGTTTTGGCGAATATCTGAAGTAATTATGGTATTATTTTGAATGAAGGTGTCATATGGGATTTACCACAGTTACCACAGTAAAGGTTGCGAAAAATAAAGTTTAATTTTTTGACCTGAGCGTGGTTAAAATATTAAATGTTTTTTTAATTTATATATTAAATATAAAACATGGCGCAGTCGGAATGTGTGCAAGGATTTGTGAAATTGCCGCCTAATTTACGTTTAGATGGTGAAGACGTTGCATCCGAATGGAAGTTTTGGAAACAGTCGTTTAACGATTTCCTGGTAACAACAGGGCAAGATGAATCACCGGATAAGTGAAATTATCACTTTTACGTAACATGATGGGTACAGAAGCGGCACGCTTGTCGCTACTTTACCTTTATCTGATGAGGATAGCGTAGTTTATAGCAGTCATTCAAGCGATCGATAAGTATGCTAATCCGCGATCCAATGTTGTATTTGACAGATTTTTATTTCATGCTCGCTTACAAGCTGATAATGAACCATTTGACCATTTTCTAACAGATTGCTGTCGGCTTTTAAAACAATGTAATTTTTCTGATATCACAGAGGATTCCTTAGAAAACCAACTACTTAGGGATAAGATTGTACATGGGGTAAGAGACAAAGGTTTACAAGAGGCTTTATTAAGGCAAGATGGGTTAACTTTAGTTGGTGCCATAAAATTTTGTAGGACAAGTGAACAAAGTAAACAGCAAGTAGAGAAGTTAACTGCATAAATGCAAGATGTGTCAGTTGTTAGTTCTAAATTTACGGAACGAAGTCCTGCTAATAAAATAACAGTAAAACCGATGTTTCACTGTTGTAAATGTAATCGCACACATGGGCCTCGCCAATTCCCAGCGTTTGGGAAGACGTGTAAAAGCTGCGGCCTGAAACATCATTTTGCTTCATCATGTCTTTATAAAAAAGTAACGCTGATCAATCGAATAATCCCGAAGATGATAGTAGTTTAAATTACTGGACAATTAAAGCAAACACTTTTAGTGAAACTCATTCATGGTATGAAAATATATTAATTGAAGATGTGGTAGGTAAATGCAAATTAGACACTGGGGCTGACGTAAGTGTAATGCCCTTAAAAGTTTTTCATAAAATCAGTAAATCGGCTGGTATAGAACCTAAATCAACTGAGATTAAGTTAGAGGGATTTGATGGCTCAGTGTCTATGCCCATTGGAAAGGTTAGCCTTAGGTGTCATTATAAAGGCAAAGAGGCCTTTGAAGATTTTATGATTATAAGGGGTAACAGTATGCTACTGGGTCTACCTGGATGTCTGGCTCTTAATTTGGTAAAAAGAGTTGAAAACGTTTCTAAAGAAAGTTGCCAATCATCCTCAGAAAATTTCATTAGAAAGAACATAAATGTGTTTACGGGTTCAGGAAAATTTCCCCATCCTTGCTCTATTCCACTGAGAGTTGAAAACCCTGAAATATTCCACCCACCAACTCGAGTTCCACATATATTATTGGAACCACTGAAGAAAGAGTTGGATAGATTAGAAACACGTAATGCCATAGTAAAAGTTGACCAAATTTCACCCAGGGCCTGCATTAATAAAATCGTAATCGTCGAAAAGCCGAATGGGAAAATTCGTTTATGTCTAGAAACACGGGATTTGAATGAATTTATAGTCCGGAAACCGAAAATGATGCCGACAATTGAAGACGTAGCCCTGAAGCTCAGAGGAAAAAAATATAAATCTGTCTTTGATCTCTCGGAAGGTTTTCATCATTTACCACTTACTGATGAGTCTTCATGGAAGTGCTGTTTTGCAACTCCTTTTGGAGTTTTCCGATATATAGTTCTTCCTTTCGGAGTTTCCAACGCTCCCGAAGAATTTCAGGAGGCAGCAGAGAAATATTTTGGAGACATTGAAAATGTGATAATTTGGATAGACGACCTTTTGGTGGCGGGGGAGTCTAAGGAAGATCATGATAGTACAGTTGAAAAAGTGTTGAAAAGAGCTCGGGAAGTTGGTGCTGTTTTTAACAAGGAGAAGCTGCAATTTTGTCAAACCGAAGTGAGGTATGTTGGGCAATTATTCAATAAGGAGGGTATGAAAATTGATCCAAAATGTATTGAAGCCATTATGAAGTTGGAATCTCCAAAAAATATAGAGGACTTACAAAAGTTCATTGGTTCTTTTAATTATGTCCGAAAGTATATTCCGAAGATGGCTGAATTGATTGCCCCTTTAACAAGATTACTATGCAAGAACACTCAGTGGCTTTGGACACCACCTCATGAAAAAGCATTTACACGGTTAAAAGCATTTATTTGTGATGCACCAGCACTAGTCCCATTTGATCCTAAAAGGAAAACTATAATGCAATGTGATGCAAGCAAAAATGGAATCGGAAGTTGTCTCTTTCAAGAAGATAATGGTCATCTGAAACTTGTGGCATTTGTTTCCAGGCAGATGAACTCTTCAGAACTGAATTATAGTCAGTCGGAAAAAGAAATGCTTGCGATATATTTTGGGTGTTCCAAGTTTCATCACTATATTTATGGTATGCCTTCAATTATTGTTCATTCTGATCACAAGCCTCCGTCGATAATATTCCAGAAACATATTTGCAAAATTGGATCGACAAGACTGCAAAGATTTAGAATTAAACTACTTCATTATAATCTAATTGTAAACTATATTCCTCGCAAACAACTTCATTTTCCGGACCTACTTTCAATAAATTTTCTAAAAGAAACTGAAGAAGACGAAGAAATGTTTGAAATGGTGCATAGTGTCAGTAAAAATCTGCCTTTAAGCAGTGACCAAAAGAAGAGACTGCGACTGGCCACCGCTTCTGATAGAATACTAGTTAAGGTTCTAGAATACTGCCGGGATGGTTGGCCTAAGGAAACTAAGCTACAAATGGAACTTTTACCTTTTTCCAAGATACAAGAAGATCTGTTTTTTGAAGATGGCATATTGTTCTATCAGGATAAAATAGTTGTACCTGAGGGTTTGAAAGTGCCGATATTTCATTCTTTACACAAAGGACATCCTGGAATTACTAAAGGATTACAGAAAGCAAGACAACTGTATTTTTGGCCATCAATGAGCCGTGATGTCGAATCAATTGTTAGAATGTGCAGGACCTGTGAGAAGTATAGCAACCAAAATTTACCGGAACCCCTTATGCCCCATGAAATTTCTGAATTGAGGTTTGAAACATTTGGATGTGATATTCTCGAGTTTGGGCAAAAAAGTTATCTTGTTGTGATCGACCACTTCTCCCATTGGATTGAGCTACGACCTCTCACAAACAAGTCTTCATCAAGTATAATTGATCAATGGACAGAAGTCTTCACGCATTTTCGCTACCCTAAGACCATTATAGCAGACAATAACCCGTTCTCATCATTCCAGTGCAAAACTTATTGTCAACAGAAAGGGATAACACTAATCAACAGTACCCCACATTATCCAAAAAGCAATGGTATGTCAGAAAGAGCAGTGGGTATTTCCAAGAAAATGTTGAAGAAAAGTTTTGAAGATGGAAGTGACTATAGAGAATATATCTTTGAATATAACAACTCTCCTATAACCGGTCTTAATTGTTCTCCATCCCAGATCCTTAACAGTCGTGTTCTCAGATCAGAATTGCCATGTACCAGAGAGATTCTTCAGCCTCATGTTCAAAACAATATCAGAGAACTCTTAAATATCAAACAGGGCATAACCAAGGATATTCATGACCGACACCGACTTAAAAAGGAATCATCGTTTATAAAGGGAGATGATATCGTTTTCCGAACAAGGAATGACGAACACTGGATAAAAGGGAAGGTGGAGAGAAAAGAAGAAGAGCCTAGATCCTACTGGATTTCAAGAGATGATGACAAGAGGCTCCTGAGGAGAAACACTTCTCAAATGAAAAGGTCTTTTACTAAAGCTAACCCTAGGGACAGAACGACGTCAGCAGAAATGCTACTCTTTCCTGAAGCAGAGGAGAACACTGAACCTGAAAACTCAGAACATTCTTCGCCTCAAGATTCACAAGAATGTAGAGGACATAACTTTCAAGTAACCAGATACGGACGGATTATCAAGCCACCTAATTGGCTTGATCTTTAACAATCCTCGGAGGGAAGATGTCATATGGGATTTACCACATGATGGAATTGTAAAGGTTGCAAAAAATAAAGTTTAGTTTTTTGACCTGAGCGTGTTTAAAATATTAAATGTTTTTTTAGTTTATATATTAAATATAAAACAGAAGGTTCGTAACGAATGGTTTAAACCCATTAAAATTATACATTATTTAACCTTAAAAGTAAAATCTCATGGATCAAAAATCTTAGAGGTAAAAAATTGACCTATGAAATGGAAAACGAGCTTACGGATTTCCAGAAGAAAGGAAACAATTTAGTGCAGACTCCCGTATTGGCCACAGTGAATTTTCACATAATTAGCTGGTTAGAGGACTTGAGGTCCAAACCTGTAGACACTACCACCCCTGGATGAGGACTGATAAACACATCTTTCTGGCATGCTCAAGATTCACCAGAATTTGAAGTGAAATGAAGATGGAAAACACCCTAAATGAATTTCTCGGGATGTGGAGGACTCGGTGGAGGTCATTGTGACATTTTTTAAGAGGACCAAATTTTATAGTGAAGTTTAAATTGAAGCATGGAAATGCAAAAAGTAAGTGCCTTAGAGAAAATTTTCCAGAAATCATATGACTTTATACCCAATAGGGTGAACTACGTTTGGCGTTTCCACCCATGCCAGCTATCAAAATTCAATGAACTACTTTCCAACAACAAAAAAATGCTTATACCCATTTCTGAAGAATGGCTTTTACACAAATAACAGGTCAGCAAAACATTTTGTTTTTAATTTTTTTGGCACTTATACCCTTTTGCATTTCCATGCTTCATTTAAAAATTTTGTTTACTTATGGCCCCAACTGGTAGAGACGTTAGTAAATAAATAAAATAGATGTGTGATAATTAGAAGATAAAAACTGTTACAACAAAAGTAAGCAGGGACTACTTTGTTCAGGTTTTCCGTTCGCTTTGGAAGCAAGGAAGGCAATCTTTTAAGGGCATTCTTTCAACAACTTTAGTAAAGAACTAATTTGACAATCAATTGTCTAGAAGTAAAGAGCTTTACCTGCTAATGTTATAACGACTACTTTATGGTTAAGAATTTCCAAACACCGGGATTGTGATATTTTATCCATTTTAAGATCAGATGAATAAGATTCTATAGCTTAGTGTTATAGGTATATAATGGATTAAGATCAGATCGAATTAATGAATGCTGATTATTTAATTGTTTGTATTTATTGCGTTTCATCTGAATGATTATGTCAGCTGTCAAATTTAATCCATCGATTAATCTTTCTCAACAAATGAAAATTATAATTATATTAAATAATGCTTTTAAATTACAAATAAGATTTGCAGTAGATAGTTGTGGTATTTTCAGTAATATTCTCTATTTAGCATATCTTTATTTAGATATCCCTCAGTTTCCTCCTCCCCCCCTTTTGTTCACCATTCCATTATTCCATTAATAAATATGTAGTTAAAAACATTATAAATATTTAATTTTAAGTTCACTCTTTCAATTATCCTATTCTTCTATTCAATTTTTCTTTCAGAAAAAAGCTAGAAGCATATGCCAAACTGACAGGTATTGAGTGGGATTTTGATTCCTGTGACAAAAATATGTTATCTGGCTGTATCCTTTTATAAGTTCTATGCCTTTTTTTGTTATTTTAAATTATTAAATATTTTTGTCTTTGGAAAGATCAATGATCTTTCTATATTAATTAATAGATATTATTGAGTGGATCTATAAGTTCATTATGTTTTTTTTTTTTTTTTAATGTACTAACTGTTGTTTAATGTTAAATGTTTAATAATGTACTAACTGCTTATGACCTCTTGCCATCTTTCTAACAATTTTTTTATTGCGCTCTTGTAAAACATCAGTGAACGGACCTTTGAGGAAGCTTTGGAGTTGACGGAATAAGTAGTAAAGAGTTGGTGAAAGGTCTAGAGAATAACTGCAAGTTGCACTAACTTTCACTGTACAATCGCTGCGAAGAGTATCTGGTCTTGTGATAGTGCAATACAATAGCTTTGCGATTGACTAGTTTTGCTGTAAGGATTAGTGTCACAATACTTGGTCAAACTTTGTTAGTTGTATGCAGCAGATCTTCAAATCAATTCACTTTTCGTCCCTTGTCACTATTCATTTGAGGAGTGGGACCTTTTCCTGCGAAGGAGAGAGTTGCAGATTGATGTTTGGTTGGCCAGGTTTTCCTCAGTGGTTTTGTATGGCACCCAAACATTGAGGTAAGACACTTAGCCAAGCTGTGTTAAATACCTTTGAACTGTTCCAAAACCTATTTCCAATGTAGCTACCGGTCTTGTTTGATGAGAGCCTTGATATCTTTATGATCAACCTTAGTGGGTTGATTTCTTTCTGTGGGTCATGGAAGATGCACTTTTTCATTTGACATTCACTAATCTGTAGCTGTAACAAATTGATGCCAATGCAACCATACACAACAGTTTTGAGGAGTGGACTTTGATCTTTCTGATAAGTATCATTATTATCTGATAAGAAGATATTTGAGAACAATTTGCACTACTAACTAAATCCAAACAAACTTATGGATGCACCCTATGTACTTAAATTTATGAGCACTTAATACTATTGGAATTAAAAGAGAATTGTATGAGTTTCTACAAGTATTAATTATTTATACAATAAATATTTTTTTTTATAAAACAGAGTTACTGAACTACAGGATGGTCTTGGTAATCCGAACTGCTTGGTAATCTGAAATCGCTGGTAATCCAAACCAGAATGAAACAACAAAAAAAATGTTCTTATTTCTGAATTAAAAAATTTATTCTTCATTATAAATATTTCATCTATCTATCTATCTACTGACGCTACAGCCCATGAAGGACTTTGGCCCCTGAAAGAATCCTCATCTAATTCCCTCTATCAGCCGCCTCCGCTCTCCAACTCCTCACTCACATTTGCCTCCACGTCCTCCAGCCACCTGAGGCGGGTCTTAGGTCTCTTAACATAACGGGTTAAGGTCTCTTAACCGCTTTCCTCCTAGTCTCTCATATATGTAATAGCTTTCTTGGTATCCAGTTCTCCGGCATTCTCTCTACCTGGCCAAGCCATCTTATTTGGCAATAAGGCGGCAAGTCTTGATGAGCACAACTATATCTAGTTCACCAAAAAGGTCCGTAAACTCCGTATTTTTCCTGGGTCATCACTGCCCTGACTCACATACCGGTCCAAATATCATTTGGAGAGCCTTTCTTCCCCAAATCCTTATGATTCGTTCGTTTTCTTTAGTCAAAACCCACGACTCACTGCTGTAAGTCACAATTGGCCTGACGATTGTGCAGTATATGTTTATCTTGGCCTTACATGATAAATTTCGGGAACGGAGCATTATTTTGAGTGCATATATACACCTACTCTCTGAAGCCGTTCTCGCATTGATTTCTTTTATGTCGTTTTTATTTGTGACCTCAGATCCTAAGTATTTAAATTTGTCGAACTCTTCGAAGCTTTGTCCACATATTTCAATCTTTTTCCCCTCACGGAGATCTGCCTTTCATGAAGATCTCAGATATTTGTCTTTTCTGCATTAATCTGTAGACTGAGTTTCTTGTCAGCTTTCTGAAATTCCTCATAGGCACCAGACATCGATGCTAGTTTTCTACCTGTTATGACTACATTATCTGCGTAGGCCATATGCTATGTGAGTCTATACATAATTGTTCTACCTGGGTTAGTGCTAATGGCTCTTACAGCCACTTGTAAACCAAGGTTAAATAATGCAGGTGACAATGGATCTCCTTGCCTGAGGCCATTCAAGATATCGAATTCCTGGGATACGTGATTTTGATGACGAACTCGACACTTTGTATTTGTTAGGGTCATTCCAATGAGTCGAAGAAGTTTCATTGGCATAAACAATTCTTAGGAGCACTATTTAATACAGTTCGCTAAGGCATTTATTACTTGTTTGGAGTGGGCAAAAGGGTGGAACATGATGACCGAAGTATAGGACTTCAAGTAATTTGTGAGATCAGGCATTTTCTTTAGCAATAAAATCTGATACAGATCGTAAACTATATGATCATTTTCAGGAATAATTATTTTTTATTTATGCGTTTATATTTAACTGATAATACTTATATTTTAGTTGAATGGTGCAATTTTCCCATAACTTTAAATTGAACCTTTGATAATCCAAAAAGGTCATGCAACCTATGTGTTTGGATTATCTAGACCATCCCATCCTGTACTAAGCTAAAGGTTCTAGTTTTGACCATGTTTGTGGCAGGGTACTTTTCTATTTTGGTGGAAATTGACCCTAGTCTCCATAAAGTGAGTGCCCTAAATTAAATAATTAATTATGGGGGAATCCTGGGGGTTTGGCTTTTGTACCTGACCCTTCAAGGTTGTAATGGTGCAGATTTTTCATTAAGTTTTAATGAAATCAATGTTTTACAGAATTTAAACCAACATTTTATTTAAAAAAACTAACTTTGATGTTATTATTTTGAAAATGAAGAAATGATTTTTATCAATATGTCCTTAGCTGAAATTAGATGTTCGTAATGCTACTGATACAAAAATGAAAATTTTTAATATTAGTATTAATGGTAAGAGTCGAGAAGAAATCGTTGATGAAATGTGGAAGGTGATAAAAAAATACTCTAAAGTTTGAATATAGATTATATAGGTGATTGACATTGTTTTAACAAAGTTTACATCTCTCTAATTTTCAGTTTATTAATTTTAAAAATGTATTTTTTCTGCTGTTTTGGATAACTAATGTATTCTTATTTTGTCGAATTTTTTGTTTTGAAAATGGCAAAATAAAGTTATTTTAAAAATGTTGTCTTTGTAAATCTTGTTTTACTGTATTTGCTTTTAATACATTAATTAGGTAGGCAAAATGAAGAAGATGCATACTTTTGATAAATAAAAATTATTAGTTAGTAATGATTTATTTAGAATGAAAATCTGTTAAAGAAAATCTCTCAATTTCCTTTCTGAAAATAGTAAATTAAGAAGAACCCACCTTTTTGTAGATCCCATCACTACAGTGATGACACATTTTATTCACAGAGATGTGTTTATGCGTCATTGATATTTTTCAGAATATTACTGAGGTATATTTTTTTATTATGTTTTTAATTAATGTATATGATTCCAAACTTATTTTTAAAAATGTCAATGATAGTTTAAATTTAAAAAATTTTAAAGTAAATAATGATGTAATAATTTGTGAATTTAAAATATGTAAACTTCATAATTGTGAAAATTTGAAAATTCACACTAAATTATTGGTGTTTTAAGAATACATTTTAAACAACTATTTATATTTTTTTAATGTCTAACCTTGATTAAAGAAATGTAATAATAAATAAAAGCAAAAATGGAGCTGACTTATTTTTTTCACTTTTGACCCATTAATGTAGTACACACGTATGTGTATGTATAAAATTTGTTGACTTTCAATCGGGTTCAGTAACAGTTCTTTCCTAACATAAGCAATCATCGATGTTTCTTACAACTTTAAATATGGCATTATCAGTTGATATCAGTCAGTTTATTCTCATTAAGCTAGTTTATCAAGTATTCTTACAAGGTCACTCTTCCGATTATCCACAAACTCTTTTGCTGTACTTCTTAAGAGCGCACATAAAAAGTACTTTTTTATTTAGATGATATCAATACTAATGTAAAATTATTGCTTCATATGATATAATTTAAAAACAGGAATCATGAAACGCATGAACAATACATCATATTTAAACAGTTGGTGAGGTGTAATATTGGTTCAAAAGAGGATTATCGAGTATTGTCTTTGAGTTGGCATTACCTGCTGAGTAAATATTGCTTCTTATTTTATTTACAACAATCCAGTTGTTCTCTTAATTACATATTTATTTTAAACTACAGTCCCTAGTTGAAATTGAAAATGCTGTTCTGAAATCAGATGCATGGAAATATTTTAAGAGAATAATCAATTAAAGGAGCACTAAACAAGGGCTAAAGAAAGAATTTAGTTAACATTTGCATTTGAAAATACCATTAGTATAAAATTAGTATGTTATAGGATAAACTGCTACTAATAATTTTTAAAATTATAAAAGGGAAAAACATCTTACAATCCCATTGAACTGTTAGATTCTTTTAAATATTTTAATATCTATTGATGTTTTGAGGGCTACCTGCAAGCACCAAGCTAAACCCAATGATTGATAACAGTTGAATTATTACAAATTTGTTTCATTGCATGTTGTGCAATGTAATCATTCGATGAAGGATTTTCAGTTTTTTAGGACTTGAGAATCTTATTGGAAACCTAGATGTTCTTTTCTTGTTATAATTATTAAGCTGATCCAGAAAAGAGTACATTCTGCCGATTGAAAAGAGTTATTAAAAGAAATGATTGAATATGATTAAAAAATAATCAAATCCTGAACAGTTATATTTCCTATACATCCAAGTAATCTTGTTTTGAAACATAAAGTTGCTCTATTAATTTAATTATAATGGAAAAACAGAAAGCAATTTTCACAAAGAAATTAATAATGATATGTAAAACAAATATAAAAAACATTATGCATTATGGAATACTTTTTTGAGTTTTTTTTTTTTAAATCATACAGTTGGTTTTTCATAACTGGATATGCAATGGCACGGAACTTGAAAATAAGCCATTTCTAGTTTTAGGCTGGAAGAAGAGCCAAGGCATTTTCTCTCCTGGGCATCTAAATCCGGATTTTTCTTATTTTCCGCCTCTTGCTTGGATATTGTTTCCCTTCCTCTTCCACATCTCTTCAGTCTGGCAAGTCTTTCTGGTACAGCTTCAGATCTTCCCAAGGAACATTGGTTTCAACCAACAGCTCTCTTCCATCATTACACATTGTTATAAAGTTTTTAGTATGGGCAGTGCTCCTTGATTATCAGATGAAGTATACCGTTCGGGATGTGGAGTCTCCCTCAGAAGCATGGCTCTCAGTGGCTCTAAGGTGGTAAAGATACTGTATCATGCAATTTTCTTGTTATGCTTGATGATCTTTCCTCTCTTTTATATTCAAACTGGAAAAGATAACCAGGTAAGATAAAAATATTGCAGTCCTTTTTTATTGATATTTTAATTTAAGAATATTAACCATATATGTTGAGATCTTCTTTGATAAACGACAATGTTCTAAAATGAAAAATAGAAAAAAATAGCAAAATTTGTTATGAAAAGGTTCTTGGAATGATCCAATAAAAATGAACTTTCCTTTTGCATGGAATATTCTCATATCTTAGTTTGGATGATTTGATTTGAAGTAATCATAATAAACAAATTTAGAAACCTGGGATAAATAGTGAATTGCGAAGTAATGTTTGTAAAGGAGCCATAGAATATGTGTGCGTCTGGGTAAACACAACCATATCTCTGCAGTAAATTTCATGCATTAGCCCAGAACAGATTATATTGTTCTGTACTACTCCAAATCTACATCTATTTATTTTGTAAAAACAATTATTTAAGTATTTAAACGAAGGAAAAAGTCGAATAAAAATACAACATGATTCAAACTTAAACAATATTTTATTCTATCAAATTAAGAAATATAAATCTCTCCTTTGAATAAAAAGACTCCAAGTTAATTAAAGTTAAATTAAGTCCAAAGTTATGAAATTTGAGTGAAATTAATAATACAAAAGAGTTTAAGGTATAAATTAATTCTTAAAAAGAACAATTTTCTCTAATTATGGTTTGGTATAAATAGCTAATAGCATAAATTAGGACACAAGCCCTTTTTATATATGTTTATCCTAATTTTTTTTCTTCCATGGGTTAATTTTTTAATCTCAATGTTTTGGACTTATGCTCTTTTTATCATCAGGTGCAGAAGTATTCCATAGCCTAAAATTTCATATTTATGAGATTTACTGTGGATCAATGGGAAAAATAAGAGCATTTTAATACTAATCTATAGCCTTTCTAGATCATTAGGACACTGACCATGTTTTGTGTAAAAAAATTATGTAATACAGCATTTAATAGTTTATCTCATGAAGTTGACTAATCCAGTAAATCGGTTTTTTACTAAGATACAGGATTATGATGGTCTTTGAATGTTTTATCTGATGAACTGGAATATTATGACTCTTCAGATGAACTGGGTTTTAAGCCATGGGCTGAAAGGCTTGCAGGCAGACCATAATGGATTCCTCCAACAGAAGAAAACGAACTGCTTCGTTCCGAATTACTGGATGAACTCATCTTAGAGGAAGAGAGCGAACGGGATGATGAGCTCCTTGAGGTGAATGCAGGTGTTGCAGTCAATCCCGGTCCAGTATAAATGTTAGATTGACCATTAAACGAAGACCTGCTGCTCAAATCTGTAGAACTTGCACCAGAAGATTGAGCTTTTGTTGAAGAAAAATCAGATATACCACCCACAGCACCACCATACTGAGGAGCAACTGAAACACCGTTATTAAATGCTTTACTAGTGGATTCCTGACTTAGAGACCGACTGGCTTTGGAAGCTGATGTGGATTTGGATTTTTGATGATATCCAGTTTCAGAGTAAGCTCCTCCATATACTGAGGGAGCTACAAAGCCTGGCGTGATGGCGTTTTGGTTATAACCAGTTTTTGAGTTTTCATTAGAAAGGGATCGGCTAGCTTTAGAGGCAGATGTAGACTTTGATTTCTTATCATATCCAGTTTCAGAGTAAACCCCTCCATATACTGGGTTGGACGCTGCATTCTTAGTATATCCCTTGTTTGAAGTTTGTTGGGAGTTTGCTTTGCTGGTGCTTTGTGCTCCTTTCACTTTTGATTTAGAGGAGTACCCTGTAGCAGACACTGCATCTGGAGCTGCGAAACCTGGTGCAGTGAATTTTTTACTGTATCCAATTTTTGAGTTTTCCTTAGAAAGGGATCGGCTCGCTTTAGAGGCAGATGTGGACTTTGATTTCTTATCATATCCAGTTTCAGAGTAAACTGTTCCATATACTGGGTTGGAAACTGCATTCTTAGTATATCCATTGTTTGAAGTTTGTCGGGAGTTTGCTTTGCTGGTGCTTTGTGCTCCTTTCACTTTTGATTTAGAGGTGTAACCACTACTTGCAATACTTTGACTAGCAATTGATGGCTTCCTGGATTTTCTAGTTCTTTTTTGCACTGATTTATTATTGACAGGTTTGGCTTCATTATTTTTCTTAATTGATTTTTTTGGTTTTCTTTTTATAACTACTGTTTTTTTCGTGCTCGGCTTGGTTTGTGTTTTTTTTGGCTTTCTTTGTGGTTTTTTACTGGTTGGATTAGTTTGGACGTTTTCAGTGGTTAATTTAGTTTCAGTTTTTTTCTTTTCTACAGGCTCTTTAATGGCTGTTTTATTGTTAGTTGTAGTAGATTTTTCCTTGGTTTGAGATCCGATGGCTGTAGCAGGTGATGCGGACTTTGATTTCTGATTATATCCTGTTTCAGCGTAGACTCCACCATAAACTGGATAAGAAGTTCCTATCTTAGTATATACTTTATTGGAAGTTTGCTGAGAGCTGGCCGTGCTTAAACTTTCATCAGCCTTAACTTTTGACTTTTTAGAATAACGTGTGGAAGACACTACAGCTGGAGCTACAAAGCCTGGTGCGATTATATTTTTATTGTATCCACTCTGAGAATTTTCCGCGGTAAGAGATCGGCTAGCTTTGGATGCTGAGGCTGACTTGGAGCTCTGATCGTATCCAGTTTCAGAAAACTGTCCTCCCTGCTCAGGATAAGTATGGTAAGATAATCCATTTCCTATGTAACCTTTGTTGGATACTTCCTGCGAATGAGCATTACTGATACTTTCGGCTGCATTGATTTTTGATTTGCTTGTAAAGCCATTGGCTCCAGTAATTATTGGAACACCAAAGGGAACTGATATAACGCCACTAGTAACTTTGGTTTTTATGGACGATCTAGTCGATTTTTTAGTTGAAACACTTCTGCGTGAAGATCTAGTTTTTTTGATAGTAGTA
Organism: Aelia acuminata; assembly: GCA_911387785.2. Classification (NCBI taxonomy): domain Eukaryota; kingdom Metazoa; phylum Arthropoda; class Insecta; order Hemiptera; family Pentatomidae; genus Aelia; species Aelia acuminata. Next base: position 29,404,947 of record OU426982.1, on the reverse strand, counting down.
GCTGATGTTTCTCCTAGATTGTTCCCGATTCCTGCAACATGGGATGTCGACGAAGACTCAAAGTTATCAGATGAACTATGGCTTGAATCTGAGCTTTCACTGCGGCTACTTGAGATACTCGACGCTCCGGCAATGCCTAAAATTAATAAAGTGTATTTTTCTTATTCTGATGATTATTTTATACAAATTATTATTATGATTTATAATCTATTGGATACTGATTTAATTTTGAAGATACACACATAGGTATACGATTCCAATTAAGTATTTAGACGAATAATATCCTTAGGCATTTTCAGAGTATATATCAGAGCAGACTAATAATAGCGTATGAGGCTGCTGACGGTGGGAGAAACCTCCAATACCACATCCGAGACCATCAAGAAGAATTAAAGCTGCTAAACGTGGATATATACTGCAGCAAAGGGATCACCTTTAATGGTTATTATGGCAATCATAAAATAATCCTTGGCTAAGCCTACCTTCGGATGAGATACAAAATGACGGTCTCGAGCCTATGCGATGTCATGTATTCGTTAAAGATCCCTTTCTTAATTACATCTGGATAGGCAAAATTTAGGATTCTAACTGTAGACTTACAACTGTAGATCTTACAATTAGCCAAAGCAGCTTAAAGTGACGTTACATAGACAAACAGTAGCAAAACAAAAATAGGGAGGATAAGGAGAATGGAGACCGCATACTTCGATTGAGAGGAGAAGACCTAGAACTTTTCGCTGACATAAAAACATGTGAGCCAGGATGGATGAACAACGATATAAGGGAATAAAAACAGTGATATTGCTAATGCTTCTAATCACTTAAAGCGGGCTTCTGGGGATGAGGGAAGTATCTAAAAAGGTAATGCAAACGATATTCAAGACGATATACATACCTGCCCAAATTGACCTGGCATAGGTCTGGAGTTTAACCTCGAAGTATAGATGCCAACTAAAAGCAATGGGAATGCGATTTATGAGGAGAATAGGGGGAACAACTAGGAGTGACAAAATTAGAAACGCCACCATAAGAAGCAATTTGGAGGTAAAACTAGCTGAAAATATAATTCAAGAAAATAGGCTACGATGGTTTGGCCATGTCAAGAGAATCGCCAAAATTATGCTTGAGACGAAAGCGGAAGGAGGAAGTCCCAGAAATCTATGGAAGGTGCGGTAAAAGAGGCTTTGGATCGGAGAGGGCTGGACTAGATCACGCGTAGTCGGCTGGTGTAGGACAGAAGTGCCTGGATTGGGCTCTACAAGAAGAATATTCTACACTGACATTATGATAGAAGAAGGAGATGTCTCACCAAACAATTGAAGAATGTTTTATTGTTTTTTTTCGTCACCTCCTTTTGCCAGATGTTCTCTCTTGTTTTGCTATTGTTCTTTCTTTGATAAAATTATAAACAATTGATTTTATCAAAGAATTAACGCAAGTATTATTAATTATTTTATTTTTTATAAACCCGAATTTTTCCTTATGTCCGTTCATATTAGCTAATAGACAGACTACTACATTTCGCCTTATATATTTTGTTTTAAGTGAAAAATTGTACTTCTCACCTAATGGGAGGTTGTAATCACCGTAAAATGGCTTGGCAAGGGAGCAGCCTGCCACGAACAAGGCGACAGCAACATGACAGAGCTTCATCGCCCCCTAACTGTTCCAATAATGTATTTTTTGTGTGTTTTATACATCTTTTTGTTTGCGCAGTTGGTTTAACTTACAAGGAGTTTCTACGTCATTATGATTTATTTGTATTAAATAAGAATTACTGGTCAAATATTTTTTTTTTATATCACAATCTTCCTAATTTAAATGCGGCACGTTCCCTATATATCTATTGACGGAGAGACCCAGTCCACCTGATCCAACCTGCATCAAACAATCCAAGGCTGTTGTATTTACATAAATAATATCTCTTGAATTTTTTAAAATAATTTTTCTATTATTGCTTAAATGTGAACTTTAACAAGAAACGTTTGTCTTATATAAGATACAAAATATGTTAACCATACAAAAACGCACGTGCTTGTCTTAACACATTTTTAAATTAATCAGCTTAAAAAAATCAATTTGTCTATATGAATCTCTTAAATATTTTTGTCAACGGGTAAATATATTCTAGGTACGGATATTTACTGTACCATTCTGGGTTAAACTTGAACTGAGACATAGTGAAACCGGACCCTTTTTCTTCCTTAACATTCAGTTTCAAAACCACTCTTTAAATTCGTAAAAAGTTATCCGTGATGTCAAATTGAAAAATCTGATATTCTTAAATCAACTTCGGAATGTTATATAAAAGTCCAGTGGGAGTCCTAAATTTTGCCTATGTTAAATTGTAGGGCGCTGGTATATAAATAGCATACGGATCTTTAACGAGAGAAAGAACAGATGCTCCCCCTTAATTTTTGCGGACTCTGCTGATGTCGAATCTTATTACTAATACGCAGTGAAATTATTGCACCCCTTTTTATTAGGCCCTGCTATTTGAAAATGGCTCTAAAAACAAAGGCAAAAGGATTCTTCTTCTTCTGCTGAATAGGTGATATAGTAACCAATGTTCCCCCCTCTGCGGAAGTCATGCCACTCACTTGTTTTCCACTCGTCGGGCTAAACGAGGTGAGTTGAAACAGCCTGTTTCAAATCTCCTCGGTAAGAAAAAACCTCACAATTTTTAATTAATCCACAATCACGAAGCAACTGCACAGAAATCAATAGTATCAAACATATATAATAAATCTTTAGATCTTATAGATATCTTGAGCTTTCGAAACATTTATAACTTATACCAAAATACAAAACCCTTATCGAAATAAAGGCATCGTAAAATAACCTTAAAAACTTACTTTTCCGATTTTTGTCGCGTGGCACGCTTAGCTCCAAAACCGCGCGACTTACGCCACCGACGCGAACTGACATGTCAGTAGGCGGAGGGAAGTGATTAATAAGCGAAGTCGCCAAATCGCTAGCGATTTTAAGTTCCGAGAAATCGCTACTGATTCAACTCACCTCTGTTTCAAATCCCCTCGGTCTCCCCTACAATTTTATTTTGCATTTATATTTCAGCAACCTGTTTTAATATTTTTTCACACTATTTCACAATGAAAAGGTAAGATTTTTACATAAACTTTTTTTTGTGACTTGCTTTCTCGTTGACAGTGTGGGTACTATTGTATATCTCAGCGAATTTCTGTTAATGCCTTTTATTCACCAACTAAAACTCTTTGTATTAACCTTTAAACGGCCAATGATTGTTCACTTCGGAAACAGAAATTCGTAATGAAAGACGAAGACACTTTTACTGTTATATAGGAAATTTAGTGATTTAGTAATGTTAATCTCTAATTCTCATTGTTAAGATTGGTCCCTAAACTAAAAAACGAAAAAGAATTATATATATTGATACTTATCTTGTCAACGACTCTTCATAAAGACTACTTCAAAGTTATGTTAATTATCATTATAGTATTTCGTAATAAAATGTTATTATTTTTTTTTATTAATAATTTTATTAAAATATTTAGTTCATGAACTTGTCTTTATTCCTGTAGTTTATTATATTCACATTCCTGCCTGTGTCGTGATTTTGAAGGAAGAAGTTCTTCTGTAACTTCATTTGCTTGATCAATTTTAGTTTTGGGAATATTTACATCACTCAATTCAGACATATTTAAATTAAAGTGATAAAAATCTTACTAAGCACGACAAAGACACGAATGTGAATATAATAACCTACAGGAATAAAGACAAGTTGATGATCTATTTAGAGACGATCCATTATATACTATGAATAATAAAAATCTGGTGCGATGCGCGCAACACAAAACTTTCACTTACCAACTTACTTTGATTAGAAATAGACGTGTTTTGTTTAATGTCATTTCTCAAAGTCAGGCATTTTTGCACACCCATTTACTTGTTTTTGTTTGTATTTGCTCTTTCAAGTACGCTCAATTTTTTTATTATTAATTAAAAGTTTTTACTTGTGATACTTCGGCAATGCAAGCATAATATTCCAAGTCGTCTGATTTTATAGTTATCTATGTCTTCTCTTCTTCTTCTTCTTCCTCCGTAGTGCCTTTCAGCGTGGAGGTGCCTCGGTCCATGCATGCCATGCCTCTCGATCTCGTGCCATAGCCTTCTTCGCATTTAGTGGCTTGTTTCGCTTTTGGCCAATTGTCCTAATGTTGTCTATCCACTGCCTTCTTGGTCGACCTCTTGGTCGTTTCCCTATGGGCACAGCTTCGAAAAATTTTCGGGGGTCACGGTTCTCGTCCATCCGGCAGAGGTGTCCAAACCATTGAAGTTGTTTTTTTTCAAGAGTATCTTTCCGAGGAGCAACTCCGAGATCTTCTCTTGTACGCTCATTTCTGATGCGATCTCTCCTTGTTCGACCAGCCACTCTTCGGAGATATTTCATTTCAGTAGCTGTCAATCGACTAAGGTGTTTCTCTAATGGAGTCCAACTTTCACTACCGTATAATAGGGTAGGCAGATAAACGGCTTTAAAAATGTGCATTTTAACGTTCTTCTCTACTTCTCTTTTACCTATTATGGTGCTACTGAGTTGATAGTAGATACTGTTTGCCTTTTTTATTCGATTGGAGATTTCCTGGTCCAATCTTCCATTCCTGCTTATCACTGTCCCCAAGTAAGTGTAGTCGTCCACCATCTCCATTACTTCCCCTTTGCATCGTATTTCGACAACTTCCTGCTCCCTGCCTACATGCATTATTTTACTCTTTCCGACATTGATAGACATCCCCTTCCTTTCCAATTCCGCCTCCCATTCTATCACTGCCTCTTGTAATCGTTCTTCAGAATCCGCTATGAGGACGATGTCGTCTGCAAACACCATCACTTGCTCCAGTATCGTCCTCATATTCCATTTACCGACAGTAGTGCGAGCTGTTCTTCGCTTACATATCTTCAGGATTTCGTCCATGAATACAATGAATAGGAGTGGACTTAGACTGTCGCCTTGTTTCACTCCTTTCTTCATTTCAAACATATCCGACTCTCTCCCATTGATTCTAATTATTCCTTTGGACTTATGGTATGCGGATTTTATTGCATCAATTAATCCTTGTGGTATATTCTTATCGGAAAGGGAATTCCATATCTCTTGCCTAGGAACAGAGTCAAAGGCAGCTCTTAGGTCTAGGAATGCCAAGAAGACACTCTTATTTCGATCCCAAGACTTGTCAATAATTGTTCTTAAAGAATATATGTGATCTTGGGTTTGGCGTTGTGGTCGGAAAGCTGATTGCTCCTCTTCTAAATTCTTCTCTACCAGCATCCTCAGTCTTTTTTTCATATCCTTCTATGCTATTTCTAATATTGAGGTGTATAGTTTGTATACAACCTGCGAAAGACAGATAGGTCGATAGTTCCCACATTCACTTGTATTTCCTTTCTTATGAATAGGAATTATTTTGTTGTACTCCCATTCTATAGGGATAGCTTTATAAGTATATATTTTCTGGAAGAGGTGCTGTAGTGCTTTTAGCAGCTCTGCTCCACCAAATTTGATGAGCTCGGGTGTTATACCGTCTTTGCCAGCTGCCTTGCCAAGTTTTATCCTTTCAATTGCCTTTTCAACCTCTTCCTCCCAGATCACCTCATTGTGCTCATCTTCTGAATTCCCACTTGGCATTGAGTCCTCTGCATTTCCTGAAAAAGCCTCAGAGTAGTGGCGTCTCCATCTCTCCAAGATATCCTCATCATTAGTGAGCAATCTCCCCCTCTCATCTTTTATATTTCTTATTGGCTTACTTTTCTTTCCCTTCATTGCTTTCACCTTTTTCCAAAACTTTTTGACGTTTTCATTATAGTCATTTTGCAGGCTTTGGCCGAATTCCTCCCACTTCTTTCTTTTAGCCACTCTCACTACCAGCCTTGTCTCGTTTCTTCTTCTGACGTAGAGTTCCCAATTTTCCGGGGTCTTGCATCTTTGGTACATCTTCCAAGCCTCCTTCTTCCTTGCAACTGATGCCTTCACCCTTTCATTCCACCACGCGGTCCTTTTCCTTTTTGATGAAATGGTGGAAATACCGCAAGTAGTCGTTGCAGCTTCCAGTATGGCTTCCTTCATTCTTGACCATATTTCATCCACATTTCATTCCATGTTTATGTCCTTAAGCTTCAAGTCCAACAGTTCTGAATATTGCGTTCTGTTTTCCTGTAATTGGAGCTTTGCAATGTCAATCTTTTTGTAGCTTCTTGGACGTCTCTTTTTTGGATGCAATATTTGAGTATTTCCTATTAGCAGAAGGTGGTCTGAGCCAATTTCTGCTCCCCTGATTACTTTGACATCTGTAAACATTCTCCTGATTCTTCGACTGTATATGAGATAGTCAATAATGCTATTTACGTTTCTTTCTTCAGCCGAAAATGTTATTTTATGTACTTTCTTGTGGGGAAAGAATGAGTTGCCAATAAGTAGGTCGTTGTCCACACAGAAATCTATTAGCCTTTGGCCATTTCCATTTTTTACTTGTTCGCCTCCATGTGGCCCCATTACTCCATGCGCTCTTGTGTAGTCACACCCAGTCCTAGCATTGAAGTCTCCCATTATAATTACTTCTCTGTTCTTAGTTTGGCTTTTAGTGACTTCCCTTTCTAGGTCAGCATAGAACTGATCTTTGTCTATTAAATTTGCATCTTCTGTTGGGGCATATACCTGTATAATGGCAACTTTGCCAATCGACAAATCCATATACATTGCAATTATTCTGGATGATACGGGTTCCCATTTTTCTACTCTTGCAAAGAGGCTATCTTTCATAATTACTCCAACTCCTTCCTTTGCCCTCACTCCTACTGCGACTCCTGAGTATATGAGAATATGCTGCTTATCTAGAGACACTTCTCCGTGACCCTTCCTTCTTACTTCGCTGATGCCTAGAATATCCACTTTATATTTCTCCATTTCCTCCACTATTTCTATTTCCTTACCAGTCAACGTCTTAATATTCCACATTCCCAATCTGATGTCCTTTCGAGCGCCGTGTCGTATCCGATGAGTCCGTCCAGTTCCGAGGCAGTTTAAATTGCTTTGAATCGAAAGTACTTCTCTGCGGGTGATTAGCCCAGTAGAGAAGGCCCCGTATCCTCGGGACAACTGGCCTCCTGAATATTTCTGTCCCCTCAGGAGGAAGGGTGGCCGGGCTATACCCCCCAGCACTGGGTACCTGTTGGTCCACGGGTCTTTATTCAGTATATTCAGACCACCTCTCATAAGAGGGATCCCCCATCCGCCACCCGGGGGACGCGCTCCCTAGCGGGCAAGTTCCGCCGAGAGTAGTTATCTATATAGTTGTTGAAATTCATATAGTTCCCATTATACAAATAATTTCCATTAATGAACAGAACATCTTTAATTATTTAATTACATTGGTATGTCATTATTGTGCGTATTGCGCATGCGTGAGCTTAGGTTGTTGTTAGCATGAGTTGACGGAATATTTTTATTTTTTTCTCCTCTATATGTTTACTTGATTTTTTTTTCATATTTCATATTTAGCCATTTCTTATTTATTTTTAGGCGTAACGAGAGACAGTTAATTTCTCTATATAAACAAAAACAAAGATACTTTATAGGAAAACGAAAAAAGCCCTTTCCCCATTTAAGGCTCCTCAGAACATTTAAATAATGATAAAGCTTACCTGATATTAAATAACACCTAATTTTCATTGAACATGACGAATTTGATCAAAATCATTAAAGCCGTTTTTGAGATAATCAAAAAAAGGTAAAAATTGGAAATAAAGTTTTGAAAAAAAAGTGCTTTCTCCGTTTAACCAATTTTGATGAAATGTTGACTGTCACATCTTTGGCATGTATATACATCATTTAACCAAGTGTGATCAAAATAGTTAAAGCCGTTCATGATTAAATAAAAAACACACGTGAAAATGAGACAAAATTCATCAAGTAAAGTGCCCCCTCTGATTGATCAATTTTGATAAAAATTTTGAATGTCACACCGCTGGCATATAAATACATCAAATACTCAGTTTAATCAAAATCGTTAGAGCCGTTTTTGAGAAAATCGAAAAAAAAAAAAAAAAACGTAAAAAGTTATTAAATAAGGGCGGATTCACACTATCGCTCCGCTCCCGCTCCACTCCCGGTCCGCTCAAATATTCTAAAGAGAAATAGACAGAGAATTCCACTATCGGTACCGCTCCGGTCTCGCTCCACTCCCGGTCCGCTCTCACTCTACCCCATTCACACTAGCGCTCCGCTCCCGATAGATAGTATAGTAGTAGAATAGAGAGAGTTAATCACAATATTGGCCCAGGTCCGGCCTCGCTCCGCTCCCGCTCCACTCTCGCTCCACTCCCGCTCCACTCTCCTAAAGTCTTTTCATATTCATATAATATAATTTTACACCGATCACGATTGAAGCCATTAATAATCGAAACCGTCTGTATTTGGATTTTAATTAATAATTAACTTTCAGTTATTAAAGTATTTATTTATTCATCAATTTTACGGCCAAAAAAGCTCAACTTTAATATATATATATATATATATATATATATATATATATATAAATATATATATATATTATTATAAATTAATTTAATTAGAAAAAATAATTTAATTTTTTTTCCGAATGTATTCAAATATGCTTGAAATGTTAAAAAAAAAAAAAACACCAACAATACGCGCGGTTTTTCGACGTGAAAAATTCATGTTATGTTTGAGATATATTTTGCTAAGAATTAATGTACTCGTAAAAAATGGTCACCGATTTATTTATTGACTACACACTCATTGGTATTATAAAATACCGTTTAATTTGAAACGAATAAAAATGCAGTATATTATGAAAAATGTCAGATCATTAACAAAAAAATATATTAAGGCAAAAAATAATTAAAATATTAATCAGGAAAAGAAGAGAACACAATCGGTAAATTTGTAGCATTTACCGATTTCAACTTGAAATTTTCAAGCGTATTCGAATACATTCCGAAAAAAATTTAAATTATTTCTTCACCATTAATTAAATTAATTTATAATTATTATTAATAATTATCATTGTGTTGCAATATATTCTTCTTATTATATTTTTTGATAATATTATCTTCTTCATCAAGAAAAGTACACTTACCAGCTATTTCTACAAACGAAAAATTGTTTTTTTTTTTTGGCCGTAAAATTGAAGAATAAATGAATACTTAAATAACTGAAAGTTAATCATTAATTAAAATCCGAATACAGACAACTTCGATTATTAATGGCTTTAATAGCTTAAACCTTTCAAAATTGAACGGTGTAAAATTATATAGTGTGAATATGGTAAGACATTAGGAGAGCGGACCGGGAATGGAGCGGGAGCGGAGCGCTAGTGTGAATGGGGTAAAGCGAGAGCGGACCGGGAGCGGAGCGTGAGTGGAGCGGGCGCGAAACCGATGGTGTGAATAGGCCCTAAAGTATCCCCTCAGTTTGACCAATTTTGATGAAATTTTTGCTGTCACATCGCGGGCATATACATACACATAATACCCAATTGTAGGTTCGCACGGTTTATAGTTTTTGAGACACACACACACACACACACACACACACACACACACACACACACACACACACACACACACACACACAAACACACACACACACACACACAACCGAAGCTCACGCATGCGCAATCGCACACACACACGGGACTTAGTTATTTGGACTCAGGGGACCCCAAAACATGTATTTCCGTTGAAAACCGGAAGTCAAAATTTTTCAAGATCGCAATACTTTCCCTTACTATATATTTCAAATATAGTTAAAGTGAAAGTAAAAAGTTTTTATCATAGGAAAAGAGTTTGTTTACTTATACTGTTGTTTATTTTGATGAATAATTCTATGACATGAGTACTTAAAGGTATATTTATTCCTATCTTATTCTTCTCGAGTCAAAACAAGAAAAGTATTCATTCATTATCTCATCTGTCTAGACCGATGTTTTAGATTTCATTAAAAATGACATCATTCAGTAAAAAATAATAAAATTTTTGGCTGAGTTGTCTTGGTTTTCCTGTAATGTTGGGACATAAAATAATTTTGGGACATAATTAATGTTTCGCTAAATAATTACTTACATATTATTTCTATCCTTGGGACCCAATGGGTTACAGAAGCCTCCGAAATGATGTTTATGATTTTGTGTTTTTGTATTGTTGGAAAGTTTAATATTAATTGGGTTCTAATCTACAGGAGTAAAGGATTCATGTTTTCAATACTTTATTATATTGTACTATGATTTTATTCTATCGTATAGAAAAATCACTTTAATGACACATCATTACAATGCTATTTGCTGTTAGAAACACAATTTAATTGATATGGGAATATTATTTGGATCCAAAATTAGTTACAATTTTATTATATAAAATGTTTTTTTCTTTTTAATTATTATAATGTCAAATTGAATGATTAAAGCGAGTGGAAATCATTTTGCTCTATAATTTATTTTTAAATTCCTTGTGGGTGCATTTTTAAAAATTCACTGCAATTGATGGGTCAGATTCATCTTCGTTTAGACCATCCGTGGAACTTGAGCTATGCGAACTGATAGAAACTTGGTTTTTCGCTGGGTCACTGGAACTTGAACTTGCGTAGGCGAATCCTCCTCCTGGTTTTATAACTAGTTGGCTGTGGGAACCACCCGGGGTTCCGGAACTGGAACTAGCAAAGGCACCACTTCCAGGACCGCTGAATCCACTCATTTGTCCAAATCCTCCGGGGAACTTCATCTGGAAGGGCTGGCTAGCTGCTCCACCGAAACCTCCCGCACCCATTTGTCCTAGAGGTGGGAATCCTGGCATGTGGCCGAAGCTGGGGAAACCGCCAAACCCTCCGTTGCCAAAAGTACTCCCGAACTTTTGCCTAGTTGGATTGTCGAATCCGAAGTTCATGTTCATCGGTGGAAAGGAGGGGGGCTTTCCTATGATCGTTTGTGTGTGTACCTGACCAGGATTAGTTGAGCTGCTAAAAACATATGAGTGCTCGTGGTGTTCTTCGTATTCGTCACTATCATCATCTGAAAAAATATAAATAAAAAAAAAATAATAAACAATTACTGTAATCTTAACATGCTCTAAAATTAATAATTTGATATATGATGATTGTAATGTTGAATGGAAAATGTGTGAATGTGGTTAAAAAAAAGGAAAAGAAAAGTTGATGTAAGTAATAATCTTTCCTTAAAAAATTAATATTCAACAATTAATGTTTAACTATAACGGTCTACTAATTTGATCCTGACATTTGGAGAATTGTCCAGCACCCTGTTACCTCGCTTCAATGAGGTAAGACCTAGTGGAGAGGAACGTTGATGAGAGAAGGTTGACATGGCTGGACTAGAGTCAACGGTTAGCTCAATGGTTAAGAGCTCTGCAACGGGGATGCTGAGATCCGGGTTCGAATTCCGCATGTGGCCAACCTTGTGACTCAAATTTATTATTGTAAGCTTAATGATTGAAATTTTTACTATGAGCTGTGAAGTAACACTCCTGAGGCCCCCTTATCAGTGTTGACCAGGAGGAGATGGGGAAACTTATAAATTTGAAAACTGCGTTATAAATATAGTACGAGATGTATGCCAATATATAAAAAATTAAAATTAATGAAAAAAAAAGTTAAATTTATGATATGTAACATACCAGGAGGATTGCCTGTCGCTGCTTGGAAAAGCAGAACAGCTAGGAAGAAAACATAAAGAGACTTCATTGTGCTCAACTGACATTGAAAACTGAGTCGAGTATTTATAGGGAGAGGATCAACACTATTACTCTTCGCTGAAATTCAGAAACACGTAATGGGCGCTCCTTATTCCATTCCATGCTCTTCATTTAAAAAATTAATTCTTTCAAGCCAAAGTGTTGTTTTGGTTCATACTAATCCAAAGGAAATTAGGAGTTCGAAACAAACAAGTTTTTTTTTTGTTTTTTTTAATCTGAAATAAGAAACACTGTGGATTCTTTAAAGAATATTCTCAATTCGAAAACAACATTTTTTTTATGAGCCTCATAAGAAAATTTTTCTTACCCACCCTCCTTTCCCGCGCACCTTCATTGCTTTTATTAGGACTGTTCCAACAGGATTTATTACCTTCATCTAACTGTCAGACGCATGGGCAGTATTTATAAATATGACTATAAATGTTCCCGTTCCAAAACATATGTTGTGTTCTTTTGGGTTTAGAAATGTGTTTGCTGATATCTACATTAACTCCTTTCTTCAATCTGCATTACCGTGTTTACTTTGTCTTTCATTACGGGTTTATCCAATTTCAACGTTCACACGATCGAATAGGAGTGTAAGCTACTAGATGTTATCAACTATTTACCTGTTTATTTCTATTGATTCCTATTTACTAAATATCGTAAAATTAGGTCCATAACTCGGCTGTTAAGAAGCGTAGATAGATCAAGTACTGTATGTATTTCTAAGATCTCCTACAAATGTATATTTACATATAAAAATCTTTGGAGTTCTTGAATCCAACCTGCAAGAAAAAAAAAAAAAAAAAAAAAAACATTCGTGTCTTATCAGCTTCTTCTTGAGTCGTTTACTTTACAATAACTGTCACATCACCCTCCATTGCCTTCAGGGTTAAATAGTAACAACACGCGCTTGAGCTATGAGAATGAGAACGTCTCCATATCAATAAATAATTGTTACGCCACGAATCATCGCTGTGGCAAACTTTAACTTCCAATTGATTATAATGAATTGCATATTAATTTATTTTTTAAATTTAAAAATGAGTAAGTTTCATTTGACAATCAGTATTAATTATTATTAAAAAAACAATAAACAGTAAAAAAACCAAGCAAAATATTAGGGGAATGTTCATTACCTAACTCTATAAGCGGTCTTGCACAGTAGAGGAAAATTGGAAAGTGATTCATTAAAAAAAAAAAAAAAAATGAAAAAAAATTGAGATTTTGAATTAAACCAGTTGTGAATCGACCGATATAAATGTTCATAAATAAAGTTTGTCATATTTTCATACGTAGCCTGTTAAGTTATTCAGACAATGAAATGGAATGTATGGAAATTAGTAGGTGAAATTCATGTAGGCCAGATTTCCACATAAAGATCAAAATTGGTGGAGGAGTACCCTACTTGGTTTAAATCTCCGAAACCAAACATTTTTCTCAACATATCAGGCATCATGCCTGCTGAATAATGAAATTTCCGTCACTCCAGCAAATAAGTACCTGCCATCCTAAAGACCAATAGACTCGAATATGTACTGAAGGATCGGCTGCAAAAGCAAGGAGGAACGCTGGGGGGGGGGGGGGGCTGGTAACCATTTACAATTCCCTGCGTAATTGAGAATCCTTCCCCTTGGTCGAAGAGGGGTGTAGGCCTCGGGAAGCTTGACAAGGAACTCGAAAGCCTGATGGCCTTACACGAAGTAGCCCTGCCATTGATTTCTTGACACTGCGTCCCCGTTGGAAACGAGAGGGCAAACCAGATGGCCAAGGAGGGGGCCTCGAGTCTGCAGTTCGACTGTACCCTTATCCTCGATGAGCTAAGTACTATAAATGAAGCTGCAATCAGCAAACGCTGGATCAGGACATCCAATGCCGCTTGAGCAGGTCCCTGTCTTACGATGCGTACGGGGCATATAGGCTCTGAGTTCAGAAAGTTGTGCATCGCCTCCAGTTTCCCTCTGCGAGAAGATGAACAGAATGCTGAGCACATTTACAAAAGTGCAGACTTTATTCCGAACTCAAGTGATCTAGTGATCTCAGATAGGTGCAGAAAGCTCTCAACGGAAAGCTTGTAGGACCACTCAATTCTTCATTTTAATTCCCAACCTGACCATCTAAGGGATGAACGGAAGGGGATGAGTCAAATAACAATTAATGAATCTAATTATTAAACAATTAAGGGAGAGGTGGTGAGAGAGAGAAAGGCAACATTTTGGAAGGGTTTGGGACAAATGATTAGGAAGAATCTTACGAATGTAACAATTTTTTAGGAATGGATTAAAAGTTAAGATTGGAGGAAAAACTTATTTGTGGAGTGAATCGCTTGTGATGTAATCTAATGTGAAAAAATGTTATGGGTATAAAATTTGGTTGAATTTTATTTTAAATGTTTGAAATTATTGCATTGTCCTTACAGCATGAAAATTTATCATTTTTTTGTTAAAAACTTGTCTTTTCCATTACAGCTTTACAAAAATGCTTAATGGGCTATCGTTAATTTTAGGATAAACTAAACTATTCATGAAGAATATGAAATCAGAACAAAATAGTATGTCTTTAACAAGTTCTGAACCATTTTTGTTGCTTCCATGATGTTATGTTGTTTGGATAGAGTATAATTGATTATTAATATTTGCTTAGTTCTCCTCTTTCTCTTATGAAAGATCCTGATAGCCAGGAGCTGAGGGCCAAAAAAGTGTCTGAATTCATTCTTACATTCGGAATGTGCTCATCTCAAAGTAATAAGTATTCAGATAAACGAGCGTATTTCGTATTCTCGTACATTGATTTATGTAAGTTTTACTTACTACATCTAAGAGGTAGCAATGTTGATGCCATAATAAGTTAACATTATAACACTTGAACGTTTAAATTCAGATACATTACTAAACATTAATTAAGTACACCTGTGGCTTTAATTAATGTAAATTATACTTAAAGAGACGTGTAAAAAGATACTACTTGTATCACAGATAATCCTGGAGTCCTGGTTCAAGACGGCAGTGCTGATTTTGACCTGTAATACTTTCTTAAGACGCCTGGGCATAGTGTATCACAGAATACCTGACCGGCGGCAATCTCTCTCTCTCCTTCGACTGGAGGATCGCCTTGGACCTCTTCCACGGGGAAACCTTATGTCATACCGCGCATCTTCCTCTTCTTGCGGCAAGGGAGAGCTCTGCGATCGGTTTGACACCAACCAAAAGTTTCCAGAACATGCTCCGAGCTAGGCCTATATTCGTCCAACATTTTTATGATGGTTCTCAAAAATATATCAAAGCAGCGGAAAATTTCTTGAATAAAATTTCGGAGGGAGGATTCGTCGGTAGAAATTAAAACATGCATAAAGGTAAAAAAAAAAAACACACACTTATTTATTTACTAAAATAATAAGAAATTAATGAAATTAATTTACATTAATACTAATAATATACCTACTAGATTTTTTCTAATTAGTTGTGTAAATTTATTATACTAAGTGTTTTTTTTTGGGGGGGGGTCGATCCCCAATATTCACCCCTAGCAGCGTCCCTCTATTAAACTACCATATAATTTTATGATAAAAGTGCGCTCCCTAAGGAATAATGTGGTATTTTTATCAAGTAAAATAAATAAGTCTACATACTCACTGTAACGCGATCATTATTAAATGAGACGAATGGCCGCCAGACCGCAGAAAATGTCAGCGAGACTCTCTCATCTTATAGAACTGTGAGTAGCGGTAGGCAAGCATTATATTTATTGCATTAACTGTGAAAAAATTCCTAACCACGAAGAGCGGTTGTTATTCTTATGCATGCATAAATGCAAAAGTTTGGTAGCTAAATACTTTTTCCTCAACAGCCTATTTTCAGATTTTTTTTATCATTAAAAGGCCGTTATTAAGGAATTAGTAATAGCAGCTTCTTTTATATTTTACTTATTTTTAATTCCTTTAAATTCGAGTGATAATTTTAATTCACACACAGATTCCTTGTACTAATTATTGAAGGTGGATTGTATACTGCATTTTATATGATGTGATATCATGGTTGCCTATCAGGTTTCAGATTATTATTTTTTTTTCTCTCTTTTGGCTTTATAGACATGTAGATCTTCAGCCGCCTTTTCCACCTTTCCTATCTTGGGCTTCTACTTTCCAGTTTGTTACATGCAGCTCTGCTGCGTCTTTATTGATCCTATCTATCGATCGGCTTTTGGTCTCTTGCCCACTATAGAGGTAGGGAAGAGTGGGGACCAATGAAACCATTTTTTTCAAATTGGCAAAAATATATATTTTCATAAAACCACAAGAAGGTTTTTGCATCAGTGCCCCACTGCAGGGAACACTGAGACATTGCTAAGGGAACGGTGAGACACCATATTAAAACTAAATATTTTAATAAAAAAAATAATAACACTTTATTACGAAATACTATCATGATAATGAAGATAAAAAATATACGACTACTTTGAAGTAGTCATTATGAAGAGTAGTTCACAAGATAAGTATCAGTATATATAATTCTTTTTCAGTAGGTGAAATAATTGGCAGGATTTGCTGTTTGAAAAAAAAAAAAAAAAATTCGAAAGCCAACGTTTCGATCCAACTTGTGGATCTTCATCAGGGCTAAAAGAAAACAAATGTATGAGTATCTATGCTAGAGGATGACAATAAATGAATATTATCATCCTATAATATTGTCATCCTCTAGCATAGATACTCATATATTTGTTTTCTTTTAGCCCTGATGAAGATCCACAAGTTGGATCGAAACGTTGGCTTCCGAAAATAAATTTTTCTTTTCAAACTGCAAATCCTGACCATTACCCCTGACCTATCTTAAGATTAACAGTTGACTATCTCTCACCTCTATACTTCTTTTTCGTATTTTTTAGTTTAGGGACCAATACTTACAACGAGAGTTAGAGATTAACATCACTAAATAACTTAATTTCCTATGTAACAGTAAAAGTGTCTTTCATCTTCGTCTTTCATTACGAATTTCTGTTTCCGAAGTGAACAATCATTGACCGTTTAAAGGGTTTTAGTTGGTGAATAAAAGGCATTAATAGAAATCCGGTGAAATGAACAATAGTACCCACACTGTCAACGAGAAAGCAAATAAGAAAAAACAGTTGACGCCTCGAAAACCAAATGAGACAAAATTAGTTACAAACGTACGATAATGTTGGTTTCTTTCATGGAAAAGCTTATTTGTCTAAGATTCTACACTATAACAAATCTTCCACTAAATGGGTCCTTGAAATTGGTTTATGAGCTAACTGTCTCACAGTTCCCCACTCTCCCCGTTGTTGTGTTGAGGCTTCCAGATGGTTTGCTTTAAGCTACATCCCCAGACAATCTTAACATCTTGCCTACTTTTCATAAGATATGAACTGACCAATTTTCATCAGTAGTTCCTTGTTCGTCCCTCTCCTCTATTCATTCGTGCTCAGATCCAAGATCGCTCCGGTTATCGTTCGGAGGACGTTTTTATCTAAATCTTTCTTTACTTTTCTCCAGGGTATATAAAGCAGTCAATATAAATAGTCATTAAATCATGAAATGGTAAGTTGTGATATGTTTGTCTGAAATGATTAATAGGGTAGAGCGGGGTTGGTTGGCGTAGGGGGTAGGTTGGCCATTGGCTTATAGTTTCCGTCACACCTGTTGTGAAGGCCCCACCATTATACTCGGGAGTCTTGTCCTGAGTTTTCAATCCGATGCTAACAGTGTAGAGAAGAGTGTGCTTCATTGATTAATTTTACAACATGTAAGTAAATTTTTATATTTTCAGTAAATTTGGTTTAAAGGCATGGCAAAACATTTGACTCCGATTCTGTTTACATGGCCCCAAATTCCTTTGAAAACCCTAACCTTTCGACTAACCAGTTTCTTGTTTGATTGTTCTCCCCTGTCCTGGCAGCCATCTTTCATATGATCACTCCTGTGGGGTTAGTTGGCTCTCTTCAAATGGCACAGTAGCAATTCACAAAAGCAAGGTAAACATAAACAAAGGTGAAACTACCAATTGTCTTTAGTTCCAGGAAGGAGGATGAGAGCCATTTTTCTAATGCAGAAAGTGACGACAGTCTAAACTTTTATCTTCTTCTATTGTCATTCTATTTTCCCTTAAAAGTTGTTAAAAACCGATTCAAAATTGTTATACCATTATAGTGCAGCATTTAATAACAATAATATGTGTCAGGCAGTACTTGAATGGTTATGGTTATGGCTAAACAACCCTACCTTCTAGACCAACCTGCCCCACATGGGGGTTAATTGGCATACTCTGGATTGACGAATTCTTCAATTTTCTATGATCTTAGTAATTATTATTATGTGGTGAAAAAAATACTTGAAGTACTCTGATACTTGGAGTTTACAGTGGTATCAGTCCTATTGGGATTACATTAATAGGAACGACTCAACAATAAAAAAAGTGAAAACCGTTGCCAACCAACCCCGCTCTCCCCTACTTCTTTTTTTTAATTTCATTATGTTTAATAATATTATTTTTTCTTCGGATTTCTTTGTTAAAGTTATTTTTTACCTTGAATATATCGGGCGTACGCAGGATATCGTTCAGGGGGCATGCTGGTAAAATTCAGGGGAAGGGGGCGAATATACTACTAAATAAATATAGTAAATGAATTCGAATGTATTTAATTAGTAGTTTTTGCTTCTCATATTTTCTAGAGAGAGGCAGCTGCTCCCCCATCCCTCCTCTGCCCCTCTTGTGGACGCCATACATTTATCAAAGTATGTAGATTAATTTTGTGAAGTAAAATATTTTACATTGTACTGCTTATGAGAGTATTTCTTTCTAGACTGTTAGCTAGCCAAGAAAGTGATCCATTACAGTACTAGTAGTGTATATATGTAATGAAATTAAAAAAAAAAAAAAGATCGACTGGAGATGTAGCTTGAAGCTAACCATCTGGAAGCCTCAACACAACAACGGGGAGAGTGGGGAACAGTGATACAGTTAGCTCATAAACCAATTGCAAGGACCCAGTTAGTGTAGGATTTTTTGTAGTGTAGAATATTTGTCAAATAAGCTTTTCCATGAAAGAAACCAACATGATCGTACGTTTGTAACTAATTACGTCCCATTTTGTTTTCGAGGCAAGTAAACTTTTTTTTGTGACTTGCTTTCTCGTTGACAGTTTGGGTACTATTGTACATCTCAGCGAATTTCTGTTAATGCCTTTTATTCACCAACTAAAACTCTTTGTACTAACCTTTAAACGGCCAATGATTGTTCACTTCGGAAACAGACATTCGTAATGAAAGACGAAGACACTTTTACTGTTATATAGGAAATTTAGTGATTTAGTATTGTTAATCTCTAATTCTCATTGTTAGTATTGGTCCCTAAACTAAAAATACGAAACAGAAGTATAGAGGTGAGAGATAGTCAACTGTTAATCTTACGATAGGTCAGGGGTAATGGTCAGGATTTGCAGTTTGAAAAGAAAAATTTATTTTCGAAAGCCAACGTTTCGATCCAACTTGTGGATCTTCATCAGGGCTAAAAGAAAACAAATATATTAGTATCTATGCTAGAGGATGACAATATTATAGGATGATAATATTCATTTATTGTCATCCTCTAGCATAGATACTCATATATTTGTTTTCTTTTAGCCCTGATGAAGATCCACAAGTTGGATCGAAACGTTGGCTTTCGATTTTTTTTTTTTTCAAACAGCAAATCCTGACCATTATTTCACCTATTGAAAAAGAATTATATATACTAATACTTATCTTGTGAACTACTCTTCATAATGACTACTTCAAAGTAGTCGTATATTTTTTATCTTAATTATCATGATAGTATTTCGTAATAAAGTGTTATTATTTTTTTTATTAAAATATTTAGTTTTAATATGGTGTCTCACCGTTCCCTTAGCAATGTCACAGTGTTCCCTGCAGTGGGGCACACTGATGAAAAAACCTTCTTGTGGTTTTATGAAAATATATATTTTTCATAAGAAAAAGAATTATATATATTGATACTTATCTTGTCAACGACTCTTCATAAAGACTACTTCAAAGTTATGTTAATTATCATTATAGTATTTCGTAATAAAATGTTATTATTTTTTTTTATTAATAATTTTATTAAAATATTTAGTTCATCAACTTGTCTTTATTCCTGTAGTTTATTATATTCACATTCCTGCCTGTGTCGTGATTTTGAAGGAAGAAGTTCTTCTGTAACTTCATTTGCTTGATCAATTTTAGTTTTGGGAATATTTACATCACTCAATTTAGACATATTTAAATTAAAGTGATAAAAATCTTACTAAGCACGACAAATAATAATCACGACAAAGACACGAATGTGATTATAATAACCTACAGGAATAAAGACAAGTTGATGATCTATTTAGAGACGATCCATTATATAATATGAATAATAAAAATCTGGTGCGATGCGCGCAACACAAAACTTTCACTTACCAACTTACTTTGATTAGAAATAGACGTGTTTTGTTTAATGTCATTTCTCAAAGTCAGGCATTTTTGCACATCCATTTACTTGTTTTTTTTTGTATCTGCTCTTTCAAGTACGCTCAATTTTTAATTAAAAGTTTTTACTTGTGATAATTCGGCAATGCAAGCATAACACTCCAAGTCGTCTGATTTTATAATTATATATGTAGTTGTTGAAAACTTCATGTAGTTCCCATGAAACAAAAAATTTCCATTGAGAAAACATAACATCTATAATTATAAAGCATTGCTCTGTCATTAAAGGCGTACTGCGCATGCGTGAGCTCAACGTGTTTTATGAGTTGACAGAATATTTTTCTTATTTTCTCCATTTATATGTTTACTTGATTTTTTCATATTTCATATTTAGCCATTTCTTATTTTTATACAAAACAAGACACAGATAATTTCTCCATATATAAATAAACAAAGGTACTTTATAGGAAAACAAAAACGCCCCCTTTCCCATTTATGCCCTCTCAGAACATTTTAATAATGATAAAGCTTAATTGATATTAAAGAATACTTGATTCTCATTAAACATGACGAGTTTAATCAAAATCGTTAAAGCTATTTTTGAGAAAATCGAACATAAACGTGAAAATAAGGTAAAAAGTTATTATATAAAGTACCCCCTCCATTTCACCAATTTTGATGAAATTTTTGATGTCACATCACGGGCATATACATGTGTCATTCCCACCAAAGTGTGCACTTTTTACGAAGTTTTTATTTTTAATTTTATGGTTACAAATAAACATTTTTGTTGGTGTAATACTTTGGCTATCAGAAGAAGGGAGTCGACGTGGTAGAACACCAATTCACGTGAAACGTGTTATACAGATGACTAAAAAAAATTATGGAATGAATTACAAGACCTTTGGGATTAAAAGGATCGCAACGGTGTTTGCTATTTAGCACCTTGCTATTTTTCACGATCGCAATACTTTCCCTTACTATATATTTCATACATAGGTAAGTGAAAGTAAAAAGTATACTAACTCCAAAAGTGACATTCAATTGCCATTTGAGGGATTCAATATTAGTAATCATAGTAATTGTATAATTAATATAAATATAAATATGTATGTAGATTTTTTACGAGTCATCAATAACTCCTGCCATTTGATTTTCATTCATTATTTGTTAACCTTACACTTCTTATTAAATGTCAAGGTGAATAGAGAAAAGGTGGGCTCACTTGAGTAGGCAAACCCGCACAACCCCTTCCAGCTTAATTCATCAGAAGCATGAATCGCGCATGCGCGTTTTGAATTCTCTTTAAATACAATTTTTCGCAATGCCTTTAATCTGAAAAAGATTAATATTTTTAAATTATTTTAAAATCTGATTTTAAAACTGAGATTTTATCTCCACAAACCCGACCATTATTCATGAACATCAGAATTGAATTTGAAAAAATTAGGGTTGGTATAGTTTTTTTGTTTTCATAATACTGAAATAATCTTGCATTGTTGCATTGTTGTAGATACCAATTAATTATATATTATAAGTTATCTGTTATTTTATATTATATTAACTCTGGTGAGACCACTCATTGGATTTTCACTAACGAATTAATAATTTCAACCAGGAAAGATTTATTAATTAAAGGAAATAAATAAATAAAAACCTTGAAGTTATAGAAATAGTTTTCATTTACAATAGATGGTAAAATATGGGATACAAGTTCATTGTAGATTAAGGAAAATAAAAAAAATGTATTGATTTTTTTTTTTTTTTTTATTTGATGTTATTTAACGTCGCTTCGACTGCTCTGGCCATCAGCGACGACTGATCTTCTTAGAT
Source organism: Aelia acuminata (assembly GCA_911387785.2). Classification (NCBI taxonomy): domain Eukaryota; kingdom Metazoa; phylum Arthropoda; class Insecta; order Hemiptera; family Pentatomidae; genus Aelia; species Aelia acuminata. Next base: position 29,382,908 of record OU426982.1, on the reverse strand, counting down.
GTATGGCATTAATTTTGTTCTCTTGAGGTATCTTAGGGTTTTTTCTATACCAATGTTTGTTTTATAGGGATAGGGCATTATGATGTTGAGGTCGCGGCGTTCCTTCGAGTATTTGTGACATACGAAGAGATGTTCCACTGTAAGAGGAGCATTATCACAAGTTTGGCAAGTTGGCCGGTGAAGTCCAATAAGCAGGTGGATGTGAGTCAGCTTCGTGTGTCCAATTCTAAGTCTGGTTATTATGGCTGCTTCCTTCGTACTTAGGTTCTTTGGTGGCACCCAGGCACGGTTTTCTTCTTTGATCAGGCGAAGGTGATTACGTTCTGTATTTTGCCACTCTTCGTTCCATTTTCCCTTTACGCTGTTTTTGATCTGTTTGGCCCATTCGGAGGGAACTATGTATTTCAGATCAGGAGGGTCAGAGCTCTTGGCTGCTTCTTTTGCCAATTGGTCAGCTTGTTCGTTTCCTTTAATTCCGACATGAGAAGGAACCCACAGCATCGTTACTTCCCTCCCGCTCTTCAATTGTTGGAAGTTAAGTTCCTGAATTTGTCTATGTATTTCGTTGTTGCTCCATATATTTTGTAGTCCCTTAATTACAGACAGTGAATCAGTCGCAATTACCGATTTTGGAATACCTTTGTTATTAATGTATTCATATTAAATTTTAATATTTCTGGTGAGGTATTCTTTGTAAGCTTGGTTAGCTCGAGCTCTGTATTAATTAATGGGACTGTCCATGGTGGAGTATCTCCTATTTTTTGGGGAACAATATCTGTGGGCAAGGAGAGGTTGAACTCATTAAGGTAATGGGTGATTCTATCCTTGAGCGTTTCCGGTCTACGAGGTTCAATGTTATTATAATTTTGTAGAATGTTATAGATGTTGTGGTCTGGCATACTGAAAATTTTTATCGTGTAGCGGAGCACTAGCAGTTTCCTTCTGTGTTGCAGTGGTAATTCCCCGGTTTCGCTTAGTAGGGCTGATATGGGACTTGTTCTAAACGCCCCGGTAGAAAGCCTCAGTGCCAAATTCTGAACGGAGTCCAATTTACTTAGAAGGCTGGTGCATGCTGAGGAATACACAATGCAGCCATAGTCTAGTTTTGATCGTACTAGTGTTCTGTACGTTGTAAGCATTATTTTCCTATCGGCACCCCACCCTTGGTGGAAGAGGATTTTTTTATTTCTTCTATTGCACTCCTCTTTCAATTTTTCTAAGTGGTTTTTCCATTTTAGTTTTCGATCTAAAATAATGCCTACAATTTTTATTTCGTTGCAAAATTCGATGTCGAGGTTGTTTATGGAAATTTGTCTAATCCTCTGCAATTTCTTTTTCCTGGAAAAAATAATTGCTTGTGATTTTTCTGGAGAAAATTTGAATCCTGTCTCTCTCCCCCATTGTTCTATTTGGGATATTGTTTCCTGCATTATTTTTCTTGTGAGGATTAGATCTTTCCCTTTGCAACAAAGTAATAAATCGTCAGCATAAAGAAATCCTTTTACGGGTAAGTTAATGCGTTTGCCTATGTCGTTTATAGAAATGAGGAACAATGTTACACTTATGACTGAGCCTTGCGGAACTCCATTTTCAAGTTCAACCTCGTCGGAGTAGACTTCATTTACCCTTACCTGCATAACCCTATTGTTTAAAATTGTTTTAATGAAATGGAGCATATTTCCCCTTACACCACTTCGGTATAGGTTTTCAATGATTCTTGGTCGGTATACCATGTCGTACGCTTTCTGTATATCGAGACTGACAGCTATTAAACTCATGTTATGTATTGATTATTAATGATAATGTACAGATTTTAAAAAAACAAAAAAAAAACAACTACAATGTGCATTAAACAATTTATTCACATAAAAATTCTGGCATTTTTAATGTTGAGCTCATCACGCCTCCATCATTTCATCACCCATATTTTCTTCAGATTTTTTTGTCGAGGAAATCTGTTGAATAAACATTAAAAGATTTTTTAAACTAGCTATTAAAAATATTAAAATTAATTTTTATATTTTTTAAGAGTTCAAGACATAAGCTTACCCATGATACCAATAATGTATTCAATTTTTTTTTTAAAATAGTCCATGGGAGTTGAGTCTCCGAACCCTGCACCATAGCCTCTAGCACTGCCTCCTCCTTTGCCTCCACCGCTTCCATCACTGCCTCCACCTCCGCTTCTATCGCCGCCTCCACCACCGCTTTCACCGCCGCCTCCACCGCCGCCTCCTTCATTCCCTCCACCATAGGCATCACTGCCTCCATATCTGCTCCCACCGCCACCTACACCGCCGCCTCCTCCTTTGCCTCCAGCATAGCTTCCATCACTGCCTCCACCTCCGCTTCTATCGCCGCCTCCACCACCGCTTTCACCGCCGCCTCCACCGCCGCCTCCACCGCCGCCTCCACCGCCGACTCCACCGCCGCTTCTATCGCCGCCTCCACCACCGCCTCCTTCATTCCCTCCACCATAGGCATCACTGCCTCCATCACTGCTCCCACCGCCACCTACACCGCCGCCTCCTCCTTTGCCTCCAGCATAGCTTCCATCACTGCCTCCACCTCCGCTTCTATCGCCGCCTCCACCACCGCTTTCACCGCCGCCTCCACCGCCGCCTCTACCGCCGCCTCTACCGCCGCCTCCACCGCCGCCTCCACCGCCGCTTCTATCGCCGCCTCCAACACCGCCTCCTTCATTCCCTCCACCATAGGCATCACTGCCTCCATCACTGCTCCCACCGCCACCTACACCGACGTCTCCTCCATTGCCTCCAGCATAGCTTCCATCACTGCCTCCACCTCCGCTTCTATCGCCGCCTCCACCACCGCTTTCACCGCCGCCTCCACCGCCGCCTCCACCGCCGCCTCCACCGCCGCCTCCACCGCCGCCTCCACCGCCGCCACCACCGCCGCCTCCTTCGTTCCCTCCACCATAGGCATCACTGCCTCCATCACTGCTCCCACCGCCACCTACACCGCCGCCTCCTCCTTTGCCTCCAGCATAGCTTCCATCACTGCCTCCACCTCCGCTTCTATCGCCGCCTCCACCACCGCTTTCACCGCCGCCTCCACCGCCGCCTCTACCGCCGCCTCCACCGCCGCCTCCACCGCCGCCTCCACCGCCGCTTCTATCGCCGCCTCCACCACCGCCTCCTTCATTCCCTCCACCATAGGCATCACTGCCTCCATCACTGCTCCCACCGCCACCTACACCGACGTCTCCTCCATTGCCTCCAGCATAGCTTCCATCACTGCCTCCACCTCCGCTTCTATCGCCGCCTCCACCACCGCTTTCACCGCCGCCTCCACCGCCGCCTCCACCGCCGCCTCCACCGCCACCTCCACCGCCGCCACCACCGCCGCCTCCTTCATTCCCTCCACCATAGGCATCACTGCCTCCATCACTGCTCCCACCCCCCCCTACACCGCCGCCTCCTCCTTTGCCTCCAGCAGAACTTCCATCACTGCTCCCACCGCCACCTATACCTCCGCCTCCTCCTTTGCCTCCAACATAGCTTCCATCACTGCCTCCACCTCCGCTTCTATCGCCGCCTCCACCACCGCTTTCACCGCCGCCTCCTTCATTCCCTTCACCATAGGCATCACTGCCTCCATCACTGCTCCCACCGCCACCTACACCGCCGCCTCCTCCTTTGCCTCCAGCAGAACTTCCATCACTGCTCCCACCGCCACCTATACCTCCGCCTCCTCCTTTGCCTCCAGCATAGCTTCCATCACTGCCTCCACCTCCGCTTCTATCGCCGCCTCCACCACCGCTTTCACCGCCGCCTCCTTCATTCCCTCCACCATAGGCATCACTGCCTCCATCACTGCCTCCACCGCCACCTCCTCCCTTGCCTCCACCATAACCACCATCGCTGACTACCCCGCTGCCTTTACCACTTCCTCCTCCTAGCTCTCCTAAAGAAATTTTCACACAAAATATAACATGTGTACTATTACATTATGATTTTTTATAAGAGCATAAAACTTTTTTTATTTTTAATAACTTACCTTCCGTACCCTCGATTATCGGACCAATGTTTCCTCCTTGATCTCCTAAAAATGATTTCATTGATAATGTAGCATTTCAAAAATTATTACATTATTTGATAAGAGCAGGAAACGTTTTCTAAATATTTTAATCGAAATACTGATTCGTGCCACCGATTCCTCTATCATTGCCTACTTCAAATTATCAAATCACATCCAGTAACAATTCCTAACATGTCTATTGTTACATTTGTTTTACGTTCACTTACTTTTTTTTTCGACCCTTCCCATCCTCGTCTTTTAGGCTTTACGGGGTTTTCCAGGCAAGGGGAGAGGTGGGGAGAATGGATGACGAGTATTATTAAATTTCCCCTGGCTCCGGGTTTTGAACTTATTATCTTCGGGTTTCCAATCATACGTTGCCTACGGCCATCCCACTACCTGTCACTTAACTACATATAAAATATATAGTTAAGGAATCGAAACGGAAATACACGTTTTGGGTTCCCCTGAATCCAAATAACCAAGTTCCGCGAAATGGTTTGTGTTTGTGTGTGAACTAACCAGCTCAATAATGATAAACCACACGAAACTGAAGTTCCGAAATTGAGGTTAATACCTACATAACTGTATGACAGCAAAAATCTCTTAAAAATCGACGGGGTGCTTTAATATATGAAATTTATCTATTTTTTTGGGCAATTTTCTCATAAACGGCTCCAACGGTTTTCATTAAACTTGTCAAATTTAATGTATCCTTTGATTTCAAATAGCTTTTATCAATATAGAATCTGATGCAATTGTTCAGTAAGCAATTAGTCAACTCTAATGTTTCATCACTGACAAGACCTATTTAGTTGAGTAATGAAAACCTGATTTTATACCGAAACGATAATGATGAGAATCAAGTATTCTTTAATATCAGGTAGGTTTATCATCATAAAAATGTTTTTTATTTAAAAAAAAAGGGGTTTAAATGGCGTAAAGTTTTTTCTTCCTATAAAGTACCTTTGAATTTGTTTTTATGGTGAAATTAACTGTATCTCATTATGCCAAGTATAAGAAATGGCTAAATAGGTAATATGAAAGAATTTGTGGGGTGCACTTCATCTTTTGAGTCTAAAAGAAGTTTTTCCGATGAAAAAGACGCTGGAGGTTAAATATTCGATTGCTTCGCGTACCTTCTACAAAAACTCTTGATTGAATGAAAGAATTAGTTATTTTATCGCTTGTCCATATGCATGAGGGGTAAAGAGTTGTGAAGGTGGCAAGTTCTCCCTTCCCCTCCCCCCAAAAAAATACAATATAAATAATCCCATTCCCCTTTAGGAAGTTAAGGGGGAGAGGTGACCCAAATTCTTGCTGATTACCTAATGTTACATAAACGTTAATGAGAGGACAACTTCTAATGACCTTTGTACGCAGTGGGATTCTAATTGTTCATAATACTTAACTAAATAAATCCGGGGCTTGATAACACTAATTCCAATCAGAACGTGGGATAATTAGATCATAGTCTGGGATAATGAGTTGCAGGGCACATTATGAAATTCATATTTCTGTTGGTGTATTTAATTTCCTCAATGTATTATGTTTTGCAATAATTACATGCAAAACCCCACCATTTGGTTTTTCTTTTTTGGTACACGGCCAAACAATAAAGTCAAAATGAGTCTTATCAAATCCCTTCATATTCGGACTATAATAACCTAAATGTTCGACTTGTCTTTAAACAAATAAATAAAAAAAACAAGCCTAAGCCCATGTTAAGAAGTCTAAATTCTCTCTTCACATCGGTGGACGGTGGAAAGACGACCCATAGAATTTTCGCAACTTGGTCCAATCCACAATTCACTTTAAAAAATGTTTATGTCTTATATTTTGGAAACCTGATTAATTTAAAATTATCTATGAAGACATCATATATTGCTAGTGTTATAATAGTTATTTATACACATTACCTACAGTAGGCTTAAGAAGTTATTTATACACATTACCTTCATTAGGCTTACTATCTATGGTTTTAAAGACCGAAACACTAAGAAATATAAAAAATATTGAAATCATTGGAAACATTTTTGAACAGTGTCTCATTGGAATAAACTGTATATACTATTATACATTATGAGCTGCCTTAAATATGTAAAAGGAAAGTCATAAATGCATATGTGGTGATTTAAACATAGCAATTAGATATTTTAAAGGCAATTTACATGTATACCTTTTCAACTAAGAATAGTTAGGTATACTGATTGTTTTGATACTAAAAATGTATTAAATATTAGTAAATATGAACTTCGCTCTTAAATTCATCGGTTATACTCACCTTTCTGCTGTTATTGTCAGGAAAAGGAGTTTGTTTGTTTGGGCTTAGAGGGGTAAAACCCTACCCCTAGGTATACATAATAAAAATAATAAAATTAGTAAAAATATAGAATTAATAAATAATAAAACAGTAAATAAAAAATATAAGAAAAATGTAAATGGTATTTGTATAAACAATAATTAATAATTATCGATCGTTAAGAACTTTTACATGTTAACAAACTAAATGAATGGGCTAAAACAAATTATTTGCAGTTTTCAATAAATAAAACCAATTCTATCTTGTTCTCCAGGAATAGGTACCCTAGCACACCACCTAAACCTCAATGGACAACCTTAATTTAGCTAATTTTACTTTGATTTACATTCCCTCCACCATAGGCATCACTGCCTCCATCACTGCCTCCACCGCCACCTCCTCCCTTGCCTCCACCATAACCACCATCGCTGACTACCCCGCTGCCTTTACCACTTCCTCCTCCTAGCTCTCCTAAAGAAATTTTCACACAAAATATAACATGTGTACTATTACATTATGATTTTTTATAAGAGCATAAAACTTTTTTTATTTTTAATAACTTACCTTCCGTACCCTCGATTATCGGACCAATGTTTCCTCCTTGATCTCCTAAAAATGATTTCATTGATAATGTAGCATTTCAAAAATTATTACATTATTTGATAAGAGCAGGAAACGTTTTCTAAATATTTTAATCGAAATACTGATTCGTGCCACCGATTCCTCTATCATTGCCTACTTCAAATTATCAAATCACATCCAGTAACAATTCCTAACATGTCTATTGTTACATTTGTTTTACGTTCACTTACTTTTTTTTTCGACCCTTCCCATCCTCGTCTTTTAGGCTTTACGGGGTTTTCCAGGCAAGGGGAGAGGTGGGGAGAATGGATGACGAGTATTATTAAATTTCCCCTGGCTCCGGGTTTTGAACTTATTATCTTCGGGTTTCCAATCATACGTTGCCTACGGCCATCCCACTACCTGTCACTTAACTACATATAAAATATATAGTTAAGGAATCGAAACGGAAATACACGTTTTGGGTTCCCCTGAATCCAAATAACCAAGTTCCGCGAAATGGTTTGTGTTTGTGTGTGAACTAACCAGCTCAATAATGATAAACCACACGAAACTGAAGTTCCGAAATTGAGGTTAATACCTACATAACTGTATGACAGCAAAAATCTCTTAAAAATCGACGGGGTGCTTTAATATATGAAATTTATCTATTTTTTTGGGCAATTTTCTCATAAACGGCTCCAACGGTTTTCATTAAACTTGTCAAATTTAATGTATCCTTTGATTTCAAATAGCTTTTATCAATATAGAATCTGATGCAATTGTTCAGTAAGCAATTAGTCAACTCTAATGTTTCATCACTGACAAGACCTATTTAGTTGAGTAATGAAAACCTGATTTTATACCGAAACGATAATGATGAGAATCAAGTATTCTTTAATATCAGGTAGGTTTATCATCATAAAAATGTTTTTTATTTAAAAAAAAAGGGGTTTAAATGGCGTAAAGTTTTTTCTTCCTATAAAGTACCTTTGAATTTGTTTTTATGGTGAAATTAACTGTATCTCATTATGCCAAGTATAAGAAATGGCTAAATAGGTAATATGAAAGAATTTGTGGGGTGCACTTCATCTTTTGAGTCTAAAAGAAGTTTTTCCGATGAAAAAGACGCTGGAGGTTAAATATTCGATTGCTTCGCGTACCTTCTACAAAAACTCTTGATTGAATGAAAGAATTAGTTATTTTATCGCTTGTCCATATGCATGAGGGGTAAAGAGTTGTGAAGGTGGCAAGTTCTCCCTTCCCCTCCCCCCAAAAAAATACAATATAAATAATCCCATTCCCCTTTAGGAAGTTAAGGGGGAGAGGTGACCCAAATTCTTGCTGATTACCTAATGTTACATAAACGTTAATGAGAGGACAACTTCTAATGACCTTTGTACGCAGTGGGATTCTAATTGTTCATAATACTTAACTAAATAAATCCGGGGCTTGATAACACTAATTCCAATCAGAACGTGGGATAATTAGATCATAGTCTGGGATAATGAGTTGCAGGGCACATTATGAAATTCATATTTCTGTTGGTGTATTTAATTTCCTCAATGTATTATGTTTTGCAATAATTACATGCAAAACCCCACCATTTGGTTTTTCTTTTTTGGTACACGGCCAAACAATAAAGTCAAAATGAGTCTTATCAAATCCCTTCATATTCGGACTATAATAACCTAAATGTTCGACTTGTCTTTAAACAAATAAATAAAAAAAACAAGCCTAAGCCCATGTTAAGAAGTCTAAATTCTCTCTTCACATCGGTGGACGGTGGAAAGACGACCCATAGAATTTTCGCAACTTGGTCCAATCCACAATTCACTTTAAAAAATGTTTATGTCTTATATTTTGGAAACCTGATTAATTTAAAATTATCTATGAAGACATCATATATTGCTAGTGTTATAATAGTTATTTATACACATTACCTACAGTAGGCTTAAGAAGTTATTTATACACATTACCTTCATTAGGCTTACTATCTATGGTTTTAAAGACCGAAACACTAAGAAATATAAAAAATATTGAAATCATTGGAAACATTTTTGAACAGTGTCTCATTGGAATAAACTGTATATACTATTATACATTATGAGCTGCCTTAAATATGTAAAAGGAAAGTCATAAATGCATATGTGGTGATTTAAACATAGCAATTAGATATTTTAAAGGCAATTTACATGTATACCTTTTCAACTAAGAATAGTTAGGTATACTGATTGTTTTGATACTAAAAATGTATTAAATATTAGTAAATATGAACTTCGCTCTTAAATTCATCGGTTATACTCACCTTTCTGCTGTTATTGTCAGGAAAAGGAGTTTGTTTGTTTGGGCTTAGAGGGGTAAAACCCTACCCCTAGGTATACATAATAAAAATAATAAAATTAGTAAAAATATAGAATTAATAAATAATAAAACAGTAAATAAAAAATATAAGAAAAATGTAAATGGTATTTGTATAAACAATAATTAATAATTATCGATCGTTAAGAACTTTTACATGTTAACAAACTAAATGAATGGGCTAAAACAAATTATTTGCAGTTTTCAATAAATAAAACCAATTCTATCTTGTTCTCCAGGAATAGGTACCCTAGCACACCACCTAAACCTCAATGGACAACCTTAATTTAGCTAATTTTACTTTGATTTACATCAATATTAATTTAAATTTCCTTTAAGATAGCATTTTTTTTTTTTTTTGTCAGCTAATGTCTTGCAACTTTTTATAGGGAAATATTGAGACCACTGTCTTTAATCGCCTTTCTAATCACCTCATACTGATATTTAGACAGTTCTGACTGGATAAAAATAGCTCGACCACAACCAGTGTCGAAAATTGTACTTCAACTATTTTTCTCTGGGAGGAGGCTGAAGCAGCTGTCCAGTTTCATTGAGTATTACACTAACCATATTATATTTCAAATTAAAAAAAGAAATTAAACTATGATTGTGTAGGTAAATTGGAGACAGTCAAGTTACTTCTCAGGAATTATTTTGGGCGCCGCGAAATTTTTCACATAATTGACAATAACTACTCAACAGGCAAAAAATGGCAAATGAAATGAGAGGAATATATTCTCTGATACATCCCGGTCCTGGATCAATCCCTGCCATCTTAAGCCAGGATAAGGCTTTATCTATAATCATGCTTCAAATTAGTTATTTTGTGCGAAAGATTTTCGCTTATTTAATCGTTTATAATGGATGGATACTATTATAATTTGGAACGTCTATATACGCCCATAAAGGTTGTAAAACAACTACCACTGAAATGTGCTGTAACTGGCTTAAAATATTTTTATTAAAAAAAAAAATACATTTATACAACCACGACAAAACCTTAAATTTCTGCTCAAAAGAAATTTTTGATAAGAAAGGAATCAATCTTTTTTATTTGTTGACTATTCAAGAATGAAAAACAATAAAAATTACCTTCAGATATGAACATTGGATTTTGTTTTTTTTCCCTCGTTTGCCACACTGTGTGCCGTCCGTTGGACGGCAGGTAGGCGTTTTGGCTATTATTAGGAAATGGGAATTTTCAATGAATTTACGAGTTCACGTTATTCTATCTGCTATTCATCCCCTACAATAAAAGGGTAAAAGTGGATCTCAGTCGTTAAAGGTACGGTGAATAGCGAGCATTGAAGTGCAAAATGTCGGCTGCCGTCCTTAGTACCATACGTCTAGCGCCCACTGGTGTATTAGAAATTTTCAAAAAAATGTAAGTAGGAATTGAAGTTCGCCAAGAGGTTCGTGTAAACAATGTAAATCACGAAAATCGCACACTACAAAAACATGTGAAAAGTGTTCAGCGTTTGTGTGGGGCAAACATTCCAAATTAATATATGAAGATTGCTTGAATGCCATGGAAGGTGTTAGCGAAGGCAGTTCGTAATAAATGTTGTGATATATTATATTATATAAAACATATAATCTATAGTGTAACATATAAAGTTTAATAAAAATATGTTATATTTGCTCACAGTAGTAATATAGTATTTTGATACTAGAAAATTTTATTAGTAATAGGAATAATACATATATTATTATGTTGTTTCCAATTTATGTCATATCTCATTTGAATTCAATCATATTTTCTTTTAATTAGATTATTTTTAATTTTTTTTTTGTTAAATATTAAAATATGACCGCGTTTGGATACGAAATATTGATTTATTTAATTGTAAATCATAATCAAATATTTTTTGTAAATTTTTAATCTTATATAAATAAATTCATATAATTATTTTGTTAATTTATACTTTTTTTACCTATAAATGAACAATCTTAAAATTATATTAAATAAAATCATCATTAAGAGTCACTTAGAAAAGGAAATAGAACAAAAGTTGTACGCCGCACAGTGGTTCAAAATGACCAATTTAGGGACAAAACCCTAAACCGGTCACAAATGGCGATTAAATATATACATTCCATGGTTTTTTGGGTCGCTGAATCGATTTATGCCACTTTCAAAGCTGTAAGATTTCATTTTAAGGGTTACAGGGTAAAAAAAATACGCATTTTTAAAAATAAAATTTTGATTTTACTTGGATCGTAATAAATATTATAGGAACCAACAGAACTTGAACTAGAATTGAATATATATATATAGACATCAAACTAACATGATATATATATTTACAAAAATAACTACGAAAACCAAATTAATACTCTTTTTCTAACATATACAAAACATTTGTAGATGGGTTTCACTTGTTACACCATCTTCAGTACAATATAAGATTAATATTTATATAAATCATTCATTTATATAGATATTTATGATGTGATATTAATCTTCTAAAATTAAATCTGTCGCATCGACATCCAGAGGTATTTTCCAAATTAGGCCTCAAGTTTGGATCAGATGACACCAACACAAAGTTGAATACATCTTCGTTCGTTGCTCTTCAAGATTTCCTACTACATTCAGAAAACTCTTTGGTTGGTCTCCCCCTCCCTCACCAAATTTCTAGAACCAGGTTCACGGTCGATCTCGCAACCCATCTGCACAAAGGGCACGATATAGTTGTTTTCCAACCATTTACTGTTTTTTCTTAAAAAAAAAACGTCCTTATTGTATGACGCTTCCTTAAAGCATTTATTAAATGTCTACCAAATCTTTTTTTTATTTCCAAAATAATTGTAAATAAGGGCTCACCTTCCACGCTTGGAATTAATGCTAGTAATGCCTGCTCTAGCAACGAATTCTTATTCATCAGCATATCACATAAATCGCTGTAGGAAAAGACGTATTTATCCATAGTAAATTTTAAATAAATGATTATTATGATGATAAATATTTCCCTCTCTTCGCTGAAAGAAAACTGAAAACTAAGGCAAATAAACAATGTAGACATATTGGCAAATCCATTTTGATCCAGAAGCATATTCGTTTGAACGTATGCAGTTTGAATTGAAGCGTATTACCGATTGAAAACATTGCACCTGGAAGAGGGGACACTTAAACAAACGGCACTCCCGTTCAGCAATTCCTAACTATGAAATGATCTCGTTCAACGATTCGGACGTTTTCGGAACTGAAATCTTTTGGAATATCTTTGGAATATCAGTGATACCTCTGGATTGATTTAATAACAACCAGAAGACGGAGGTCGACGGAGCTAACATTGAAAAAGACCAATAACCATATCACTTATGACATGTCTCAAGAGATCACCCGAATATAAATTGGAACTACTAAAATTTTCAAAATTAATTAACCTTCAGAATTGACTCCAGAGAAGACAGAAGACCCGGCAGAAGAACAAATGGACCTTTTCTTCCACCACACCCAGCGGTGTTTTGAACTTTTATTTTTGTTTATTTTTGTTTTGTTTATTTCTGTTTTTGTTTTGTTTTGTTTTTCGCCTTTGATTCGTTTTGTGTTAAGCTAGAAGAGTTTAACATACAGATTGATTACTATTACTGTAAAAAAAAAAAAAAAAAAATCTTTGCAGGTAGTATGCCTAAGGGCATGGAATCTGTAAAAATTTAGAAATACACGACCCTCCCATAGGGATACTATGGAAGGAAAAAAAAAAAAAAAAAAAAAAAAGATCACCCGATTCTCTTTTCCACCCACCCTAAACTTTTTTTTTTTAAATCTAGGATTAAATACCTTTTTTTTCAGGATGTCTAGATAAGATATTTTCGAAAATTACGGCCTAGGAAAAATTTGGGCTCCCCCAAGATCACTTCGAAATAGGACGTTAACAAAAGTGTTTTCGTGTCATTCCTACAAGATGCCCAAAACTACCTTATTTTCAAAGGTTTTATGAATTTTAATCTAAAAAATTGGGGTGGATCCTTACTCTAGAGGTATTTAGGTTTCAAAAAATATCTCTAAAGTTCCGGTTGGAGCACCTTCATTTTTTAGGGTTTTGTCCCTATCCACACCACTGTGCGCCGTCCAAAATACGGCTAGCGCCCAGTGTTATTACAAAAGTCTTAGCGCCAAGCGGAAGGTTAACTATTTTGTTATTGTTAAAACATCGATGTAAAAAAACAACTTTAGTTATTGTTAAAAAAAACATCGATGTTAACATCGGCCACTAACATTTAGAAACATCAACATCGATGTAGCATCCCTACCGCCAACTCATAAAACGTTGAGCCCAAGCATGCGCAGTGACAGACCATTGTTTATAATCAATGACGTTCTGTTCATTTATTGGAAGTTATTTGCTTCATGGTAACTAAACGAAGTTTTTTAAAAACTACATAGAGAATTATAAAAACTGACGCGATGGAGTATTATGCTTGAATTCCCGAATTATCACAAGTAAAAACTTTTATTTAATAATAAAAAAAAATTGTGAGAGCAAATAAAAACAAAAATAAGAAATGAATGTGGAAAAATTTGTGACTTTGAGAAATTGGAATTAACAAAACACGTCAGTTTCTAATATAAGAAAGTTGGTAAGTGAAAGTTGTGTGTTGCGCGCATCTTACCTGATTTTTTCTGTTCCTGGACCTACTTTTGAGGGATTGTAGAGGCCAATAATTCAAAAGAGGGTAGACATATCTCAGTAATATTTCACAACTAGTTGTATGTCCCGGTTTCACCCGAGGAATTTCGTTTTTCTAATGGTCGATTTCGTAAAAAAACCATTGTAAAGCGAGATCAAAATGTTTTTTATGAAAATAAATAATATACACAGAGATCGGCTGAAGTTATGCAATTTTAATATGGACAGGTATTAGCACCTGGTATGAATGAACCACTGAGCGAAATTTGGAGAATTTAGGACAAACGGTATGGATTTCTAACAAACAAACCAACAGAAATATTGCCCTGCAGTTTCAGCATCTCGCAAATTGGCTTGCCTAAGACTCAGTGGCGCAAGGCGGGCCTCCTATTCCTGGGCAGACTCAGTTCCCTGCGATTCTGCCTGTCTAAGCCTCTGTTGTTCAATCCTATTTTGATGTTCGTCAAGAGTTTCAGCTGCTCGTATTTGACGTTGTTTTTTAGCTTTTGAGCTCACTACTCCTACTGAAGCTCGCTTCTTAGTAGGCTTCTTTAAATAATAAATTCACTATACATGTAAATAAACGTTTTGTAATGTTAAAAAAACATATGGTTTAAAAATCCCAGAACTCGACGCCTGTCAAGGGACCGTCTTACCGGGCCTTGTTGGCCTCTTCAAAATCTATAAAATGATTTTTTAGGCCGTTTTTTCTACTCGAACGGTCGATTTCTTAAAAAAACCATTGCAAAGCGAGATCATGAAGAATTTTATAACAATAAAGAATATACACAGAGATTGGCTGAAGTTATGCAATTTTAATATGGACAGGTGTTCGCACCTGGTATGAATGAACCACTGACCGAAATTTGGAGAATTTAGGACAAACGGTATGGATTTCTATAAAGAACAAATAAACAAACAGAATTTCATCTTTATTTATATAGATTGTTCTAGTCGATACAAGTTGTACACACATGTTCCAAATTTCGAGAAAATCTAAGATTGTGAATTTCAAAATGATATATTTTTGTCTTGATTTGAATTGATTTTGTCTTGAAGACCTCTTTGCAGTTAATTATTAAAACATTATGATCTTGGTTTGCAAGACACAGTTTACTGATTTGCGAGGTTTTGCAAGGACATCATCCTACCAGCCAAAGACAAATAGTTTAGTGGAAAGGTTCATTCGGACCTTTAAAAGAAGATTTGTAAACAAGAAGTTGTGATTATATTGAATATAAGAACTATATTGGAACGGGTGTTTCCCAATTTTTGAGAAGGGTGGAAGCAGATCTACGCGACTCAGAGAATTTCGAGCTGGAGTTGAGGTTTGGATACGATCAGAGAAAAAGAGCTGTGGGGACAGAAGGAATAACCGTAAAAGAATGCCAATACTTTCTTATGAAGTTCTAGTTGAAGACATAAAAAAGAGAAAGCATGCAGACCAACTTAGAACCAGGGTTGGAGCTGTGGATGAGAACCCCCCAATCATCCTAGAGATGGTGGAAGATTATTAGGTTCCAAAATCTGGAAGAGTTCTTGATCACTTTTGTTGGTGATTGTTTTTCCAACAAAAATAAAAAAAATTCAAATATTTTCGTTTATTATCAGATTTCGAACCATAAATATTATAAAAAAATCTTGTGGGGAGAGCAATTAAGAATTAATAGTCTTACAAACGATACATTTTTTCATGTTTGAATTACCTCATATATATTAATGTCTTCTCTTTATGTTGCTTAAAGCCGAACTGCAACGTATATAAGGGGATCTTCCAATTGAGAGAACAATTCGACAAGATGAAGGCTGTCTTTGTCATCTTTCTATGCGTTTTGGTATTACAGACCGCACTGATCACTAAGTGTAAGCTTGAATTTCATCTATAAGAATTATATTATTTTTTTAATATTTACTAAATATTAGTTATCTAAGAAGAAAAGATTAGTCACGAGCGAGAATCGAACGGGAGTTTTATAATCTTTTATCATCTTGTTATCACTTTATCTTGTTATCACTTTATCTAAAGGGGAAAGTTTGGGATAGGGCCCACGGTTAGCTCAATGGTAAACAATTCTGCAACTGTGATGCACAGACCCGGGTTCGATTACCGGCCGAGGACAATCTTTTCTCTTTAAACGAAATATTATTTAATTAATCTTAACTTACTTACTAACTTACTACTTACTTATTTTAATCTAAACTTAATCATTATCGAGGTATAATAACATTTGTAGCTTAATTTTCATCACAATATATATGTAAATGATTTGATTTCGGAAATTAAAAAAAAATACAAATGTTCTCATACTTTGGCAAAGCTGTAAATGTTTGAAGATTTCTAAAAATTATATTTCATAAACCTATTGAAATATGGTCAAAATGGTATTAATTAACAATATTCTTCTTTATTGCTAATTTTTTTTAAGATATTGTAATGAAATAATAATGTTTGACAGGTGATGGAAAACCCCAGGGTAATCCCGGGCAAACCTCTAGAACTACGAATAACAATGAGAATGATAATGACCAACAGGTGATCGTTCAACAGGCGGAACCAGCCCTCATAAGTATCCTATAAGTGGGATAATTTAATCATGGTTTCAAGAAAAGTAAAAGTGTTTATGTTAACCATTCACTGTTTCTCCATGTATATGCACTTAAATGAAAAATATAATCATACAAAAGCTTAATCTTTTTTTTTTTAAGCAATCATTAATTTCAGTTACCTATATGTAAGATATCTTTATGGTAGTGGTTATTACTGTCATAATAAAAAGATTTTAAGAAATCAAAGTTTTGCGAACATTAATTAATTTTATTTAGATACAATTGAGCCCCTTAAAGCACAAGTGGTCTTAATCCAATTTTCGTTTTATCGTTTTTTTTTAGGCACTGTACTGTGTAGGGAAACCTGTGTTATGTTTAATGCACTAACAGCGTAACTCCTAGTTTCCCATATTGTGCATTCATTTGTGGTCTGGTGAAACAAGTAGTACCAAAACGTCTTAACATAACCCCTTAATATCTCAAAACATAAAAAGTGGAGTTACACCACTTGTGCTTTAAGGGGCTCAATTATAGATAATGAGGAAAAATTAAATTGGATCTTAAAATTTAATAATTTTATTTTCTTTGTTACAAACGATTCGACCTCCAAATACTTTTTTTTTTCATGTTAACAAGAAAGTCACTAATCCTGTTTAAATGAATTTTTGGTATTACTATTAAACAGGCAATTATAAATAAAAGGTACCTTAGCAAAAATAAAAAATCTGGCGCGTGCGCGCAACACACAACTTTCACTTACCAACATACTTAGATTAGAAATTGACGTGTTTTGTTAATTGCCATTTCACAAAGTCAGACATTTTTCCATATTCATTTCTTATTTTTGTTTTTCTTTTCTCTGTAAAAACACTATATTTTTTTATTATTAAATAAAAGTTTTTACTTTTAATACTTCGGCAATGCAAGCATAATACTCCAAGTCGCCTGATTTTATAATTCCCGATGAAGTTGTTGAAAACTTTATTTAGTTACCATGAAACAAATAATTTCCATTAAATGAACAGATTTAACTGCTTTAATTATGAACAATGGTCTATCATTAAAGGCGTACTCCGCATGCCTGGGCTCAAAGTGTTTTATGAGTTGACGGAATATTTTTCTTTTTTTCTCCTCTATATGTTTACTTGATTTTTTTCTTATTTCATATTTAGCCATTTCTTATTACATCGTTAGAGCCGTTATTGGGAAAACCGAACGTAGAAATTATTAAGTGCCCCCTCTAATTGATTAATTTTGAGGAAATTTTGAGTGTCACACCGCGGGCATATAAATATATCAAATACCGAATTTAGTCAAAATCGTTTCATCCGTTCTGGAGAAAGTTGAAAAAAAAAAAAACCGTAAAAATTAGACAAAATTCGTTAAATAAAGTACCCCCTCCGTTTGACCAATTTAGATATTTTTTTTCTGTCACATCGCGGGCATATACATACATTAAATACTCAGTTTAATCAAAATCGTTGAAGCCGTTTTTGAGTAAATAAAAAAAAACGCATGAAAGTGACACAAAATTTATTAAGTAAAGTACCCCCTCCGGTTGATCAATTTTGATGAAATTTTTGCAGTCATATCACGGGCATATATATACACCAAATACCCAATTTCAGATTCGCACGGCTTATAGTTTTTGAGCTAGTTTGTTCACACACACAGAGAGACCATTTCGCGGGACTTGGAATATTATATATATATTATATTAAGGCCGTGGAAACTTCCTGCCTCGGCGGCTCTTTTCCACAAATTGGGTTTTCTTTTCGTGAAAACAGTATCCTATGGAGCCGGCCATTGAAGGACTAAAAATACAATGGCCAGTCCATTCCAGTCTCTTTCAGAACGTTCTAAACCTCTTAACTCATTCTTCCATTTACTTTTTCTTTTTTTCAACAGTCGAGCTCTTTTATCAGTCTATGGGAGGTTAAAAGAGGAAGTTTGCTAACTAGGTTACTATTTATTCTTTAAAAATTAAGGATATAATAATTCTTAAATGTTATTGTTTATTCGATAAAGCCAACTAAGGCTAATCGGACGATGCTACTGTGGGTGTGCTAGTAGTCCTCTTAAACTTTCAACTAATGGTACAGTTACCCTATGCAGATATTTTTCATTTTAAATATTACCTACAGGACGGCTTAGCCAAGGATTTTTATATGTTATATTTGCTCACAGTAGTAATATAGTATTTTGATACTAGAAAATTTTATTAGTAATAGGAATAATACATATATTATTATGTTGTTTCCAATTTATGTCATATCTCATTTGAATTCAATCATATTTTCTTTTAATTAGATTATTTTTAATTTTTTTTTTGTTAAATATTAAAATATGACCGCGTTTGGATACGAAATATTGATTTATTTAATTGTAAATCATAATCAAATATTTTTTGTAAATTTTTAATCTTATATAAATAAATTCATATAATTATTTTGTTAATTTATACTTTTTTTACCTATAAATGAACAATCTTAAAATTATATTAAATAAAATCATCATTAAGAGTCACTTAGAAAAGGAAATAGAACAAAAGTTGTACGCCGCACAGTGGTTCAAAATGACCAATTTAGGGACAAAACCCTAAACCGGTCACAAATGGCGATTAAATATATACATTCCATGGTTTTTTGGGTCGCTGAATCGATTTATGCCACTTTCAAAGCTGTAAGATTTCATTTTAAGGGTTACAGGGTAAAAAAAATACGCATTTTTAAAAATAAAATTTTGATTTTACTTGGATCGTAATAAATATTATAGGAACCAACAGAACTTGAACTAGAATTGAATATATATATATAGACATCAAACTAACATGATATATATATTTACAAAAATAACTACGAAAACCAAATTAATACTCTTTTTCTAACATATACAAAACATTTGTAGATGGGTTTCACTTGTTACACCATCTTCAGTACAATATAAGATTAATATTTATATAAATCATTCATTTATATAGATATTTATGATGTGATATTAATCTTCTAAAATTAAATCTGTCGCATCGACATCCAGAGGTATTTTCCAAATTAGGCCTCAAGTTTGGATCAGATGACACCAACACAAAGTTGAATACATCTTCGTTCGTTGCTCTTCAAGATTTCCTACTACATTCAGAAAACTCTTTGGTTGGTCTCCCCCTCCCTCACCAAATTTCTAGAACCAGGTTCACGGTCGATCTCGCAACCCATCTGCACAAAGGGCACGATATAGTTGTTTTCCAACCATTTACTGTTTTTTCTTAAAAAAAAAACGTCCTTATTGTATGACGCTTCCTTAAAGCATTTATTAAATGTCTACCAAATCTTTTTTTTATTTCCAAAATAATTGTAAATAAGGGCTCACCTTCCACGCTTGGAATTAATGCTAGTAATGCCTGCTCTAGCAACGAATTCTTATTCATCAGCATATCACATAAATCGCTGTAGGAAAAGACGTATTTATCCATAGTAAATTTTAAATAAATGATTATTATGATGATAAATATTTCCCTCTCTTCGCTGAAAGAAAACTGAAAACTAAGGCAAATAAACAATGTAGACATATTGGCAAATCCATTTTGATCCAGAAGCATATTCGTTTGAACGTATGCAGTTTGAATTGAAGCGTATTACCGATTGAAAACATTGCACCTGGAAGAGGGGACACTTAAACAAACGGCACTCCCGTTCAGCAATTCCTAACTATGAAATGATCTCGTTCAACGATTCGGACGTTTTCGGAACTGAAATCTTTTGGAATATCTTTGGAATATCAGTGATACCTCTGGATTGATTTAATAACAACCAGAAGACGGAGGTCGACGGAGCTAACATTGAAAAAGACCAATAACCATATCACTTATGACATGTCTCAAGAGATCACCCGAATATAAATTGGAACTACTAAAATTTTCAAAATTAATTAACCTTCAGAATTGACTCCAGAGAAGACAGAAGACCCGGCAGAAGAACAAATGGACCTTTTCTTCCACCACACCCAGCGGTGTTTTGAACTTTTATTTTTGTTTATTTTTGTTTTGTTTATTTCTGTTTTTGTTTTGTTTTGTTTTTCGCCTTTGATTCGTTTTGTGTTAAGCTAGAAGAGTTTAACATACAGATTGATTACTATTACTGTAAAAAAAAAAAAAAAAAAAATCTTTGCAGGTAGTATGCCTAAGGGCATGGAATCTGAAAAAATTTAGAAATACACGACCCCCCCAAAGGGATACTATGGAAGGAAAAAAAAAAAAAAAAAAAAAAAAAGATCACCCGATTCTCTTTTCCACCCACCCTAAACTTTTTTTTTTTAAATCTAGGATTAAATACCTTTTTTTTCAGGATGTCTAGATAAGATATTTTCGAAAATTACGGCCTAGGAAAAATTTGGGCTCCCCCAAGATCACTTCGAAATAGGACGTTAACAAAAGTGTTTTCGTGTCATTCCTACAAGATGCCCAAAACTACCTTATTTTCAAAGGTTTTATGAATTTTAATCTAAAAAATTGGGGTGGATCCTTACTCTAGAGGTATTTAGGTTTCAAAAAATATCTCTAAAGTTCCGGTTGGAGCACCTTCATTTTTTAGGGTTTTGTCCCTATCCACACCACTGTGCGCCGTCCAAAATACGGCTAGCGCCCAGTGTTATTACAAAAGTCTTAGCGCCAAGCGGAAGGTTAACTATTTTGTTATTGTTAAAACATCGATGTAAAAAAACAACTTTAGTTATTGTTAAAAAAAACATCGATGTTAACATCGGCCACTAACATTTAGAAACATCAACATCGATGTAGCATCCCTACCGCCAACTCATAAAACGTTGAGCCCAAGCATGCGCAGTGACAGACCATTGTTTATAATCAATGACGTTCTGTTCATTTATTGGAAGTTATTTGCTTCATGGTAACTAAACGAAGTTTTTTAAAAACTACATAGAGAATTATAAAAACTGACGCGATGGAGTATTATGCTTGAATTCCCGAATTATCACAAGTAAAAACTTTTATTTAATAATAAAAAAAAATTGTGAGAGCAAATAAAAACAAAAATAAGAAATGAATGTGGAAAAATTTGTGACTTTGAGAAATTGGAATTAACAAAACACGTCAGTTTCTAATATAAGAAAGTTGGTAAGTGAAAGTTGTGTGTTGCGCGCATCTTACCTGATTTTTTCTGTTCCTGGACCTACTTTTGAGGGATTGTAGAGGCCAATAATTCAAAAGAGGGTAGACATATCTCAGTAATATTTCACAACTAGTTGTATGTCCCGGTTTCACCCGAGGAATTTCGTTTTTCTAATGGTCGATTTCGTAAAAAAACCATTGTAAAGCGAGATCAAAATGTTTTTTATGAAAATAAATAATATACACAGAGATCGGCTGAAGTTATGCAATTTTAATATGGACAGGTATTAGCACCTGGTATGAATGAACCACTGAGCGAAATTTGGAGAATTTAGGACAAACGGTATGGATTTCTAACAAACAAACCAACAGAAATATTGCCCTGCAGTTTCAGCATCTCGCAAATTGGCTTGCCTAAGACTCAGTGGCGCAAGGCGGGCCTCCTATTCCTGGGCAGACTCAGTTCCCTGCGATTCTGCCTGTCTAAGCCTCTGTTGTTCAATCCTATTTTGATGTTCGTCAAGAGTTTCAGCTGCTCGTATTTGACGTTGTTTTTTAGCTTTTGAGCTCACTACTCCTACTGAAGCTCGCTTCTTAGTAGGCTTCTTTAAATAATAAATTCACTATACATGTAAATAAACGTTTTGTAATGTTAAAAAAACATATGGTTTAAAAATCCCAGAACTCGACGCCTGTCAAGGGACCGTCTTACCGGGCCTTGTTGGCCTCTTCAAAATCTATAAAATGATTTTTTAGGCCGTTTTTTCTACTCGAACGGTCGATTTCTTAAAAAAACCATTGCAAAGCGAGATCATGAAGAATTTTATAACAATAAAGAATATACACAGAGATTGGCTGAAGTTATGCAATTTTAATATGGACAGGTGTTCGCACCTGGTATGAATGAACCACTGACCGAAATTTGGAGAATTTAGGACAAACGGTATGGATTTCTATAAAGAACAAATAAACAAACAGAATTTCATCTTTATTTATATAGATTGTTCTAGTCGATACAAGTTGTACACACATGTTCCAAATTTCGAGAAAATCTAAGATTGTGAATTTCAAAATGATATATTTTTGTCTTGATTTGAATTGATTTTGTCTTGAAGACCTCTTTGCAGTTAATTATTAAAACATTATGATCTTGGTTTGCAAGACACAGTTTACTGATTTGCGAGGTTTTGCAAGGACATCATCCTACCAGCCAAAGACAAATAGTTTAGTGGAAAGGTTCATTCGGACCTTTAAAAGAAGATTTGTAAACAAGAAGTTGTGATTATATTGAATATAAGAACTATATTGGAACGGGTGTTTCCCAATTTTTGAGAAGGGTGGAAGCAGATCTACGCGACTCAGAGAATTTCGAGCTGGAGTTGAGGTTTGGATACGATCAGAGAAAAAGAGCTGTGGGGACAGAAGGAATAACCGTAAAAGAATGCCAATACTTTCTTATGAAGTTCTAGTTGAAGACATAAAAAAGAGAAAGCATGCAGACCAACTTAGAACCAGGGTTGGAGCTGTGGATGAGAACCCCCCAATCATCCTAGAGATGGTGGAAGATTATTAGGTTCCAAAATCTGGAAGAGTTCTTGATCACTTTTGTTGGTGATTGTTTTTCCAACAAAAATAAAAAAAATTCAAATATTTTCGTTTATTATCAGATTTCGAACCATAAATATTATAAGAAAACCTTGTGGAGAGAGCAATTAAGAATTAATAGTCTTACAAACGATACATTTTTTCATGTTTGAATTACCTCATATATATTAATGTCTTCTCTTTATGTTGCTTAAAGCCGAACTGCAACCCTGTATATAAGGGGATCTTCCAACTGAGAGAACAATTCGACACGATGAAGGCTGTCTTTGTCATCTTTCTATGCGTTTTGGTATTACAGACCGCACTGATCACAAAGTGTAAGCTTGAATTTCATCTATAAGAATTATATTATTTTTTTAATATTTACTAAATATTAGTTATCTAAGAAGAAAAGATTAGTCACGAGCGAGAATCGAACGGGAGTTTTATAATCTTTTATCATCTTGTTATCACTTTATCTTGTTATCACTTTATCTTGTTATCACTTTATCTAAAGGGGAAAGTTTGGGATAGGGCCCACGGTTAGCTCAATGGTAAACAATTCTGCAACTGTGATGCACAGACCCGGGTTCGATTACCGGCCGAGTACATTCTTTTCTCTTTAAACGAAATATTATTTAATTAATCTTAACTTACTTACTAACTTACTACTTACTTACTTTAATCTAAACTTAATCATTATCGTGGTATAATAACATTTGTAGCTTAATTTTCATCACAATATATATGTAAATGATTTGATTTCGGAAATTAAAAAAAAATACAAATGTTCTCATACTTTGGCAAAGCTGTAAATGTTTGAAGATTTCTAAAAATTATATTTCATAAACCTATTGAAATATGGTCAAAATGGTATTAATTAACAATATTCTTCTTTATTGCTAATTTTTTTTAAGATATTGTAATGAAATAATAATGTTTGACAGGTGATGGAAAACCCCAGGGTAATCCCGGGCAAACCTCTAGAACTACGAATAACAATGAGAATGATAATGACCAACAGGTGATCGTTCAACAGGCGGAACCAGCCCTCATAAGTATCCTATAAGTGGGATAATTTAATCATGGTTTCAAGAAAAGTAAAAGTGTTTATGTTAACCATTCACTGTTTCTCCATGTATATGCACTTAAATGAAAAATATAATCATACAAAAGCTTAATCTTTTTTTTTAAGCAATCATTAATTTCAGTTACCTATATGTAAGATATCTTTATGGTAGTGGTTATTACTGTCATAATAAAAAGATTTTAAGAAATTTGCAAAGTTTTGCGAACATTAATTAATTTTATTTAGATACAATTGAGCCCCTTAAAGCACAAGTGGTCTTAATCCAATTTTCGTTTTATCGTTTTTTTTTTAGGCATTGTACTGTGTAGGGAAACCTGTGTTATGTTTAATGCACTAACAGCGTAACTCCTAGTTTCCCATATTGTGCATTCATTTGTGGTCTGGTGAAACAAGTAGTACCAAAACGTCTTAACATAACCCCTTAATATCTCAAAACATAAAAAGTGGAGTTACACCACTTGTGCTTTAAGGGGCTCAATTATAGATAATGAGGAAAAATTAAATTGGATCTTAAAATTTAATAATTTTATTTTCTTTGTTACAAACGATTCGACCTCCAAATACTTTTTTTTTTTCATGTTAACAAGAAAGTCACTAATCCTGTTTAAATGAATTTTTGGTATTACTATTAAACAGGCAATTATAAATAAAAGGTACCTTAGCAAAAATAAAAAATCTGGCGCGTGCGCGCAACACACAACTTTCACTTACCAACATACTTAGATTAGAAATTGACGTGTTTTGTTAATTGCCACTTCACAAAGTCAGACATTTTTCCATATTCATTTCTTATTTTTGTTTTTATTTTCTCTGTAAAAACACTATATTTTTTTATTATTAAATAAAAGTTTTTACTTTTAATACTTCGGCAATGCAAGCATAATACTCCAAGTCGCCTGATTTTATAATTCCCGATGAAGTTGTTGAAAACTTCATTTAGTTACCATGAAACAAATAATTTCCATTAAATGAACAGATTTAACTGCTTTAATTATGAACAATGGTCTATCATTAAAGGCGTACTCCGCATGCCTGGGCTCAAAGTGTTTTATGAGTTGACGGAATATTTTTCTTTTTTTCTCCTCTATATGTTTACTTGATTTTTTTCTTATTTCATATTTAGCCATTTCTTATTACATCGTTAGAGCCGTTATTGGGAAAACCGAACGTAGAAATTATTAAGTGCCCCCTCTAATTGATTAATTTTGAGGAAATTTTGAGTGTCACACCGCGGGCATATAAATATATCAAATACCGAATTTAGTCAAAATCGTTTCATCCGTTCTGGAGAAAGTTGAAAAAAAAAAAACCGTAAAAATTAGACAAAATTCGTTAAATAAAGTACCCCCTCCGTTTGACCAATTTAGATATTTTTTTTCTGTCACATCGCGGGCATATACATACATTAAATACTCAGTTTAATCAAAATCGTTGAAGCCGTTTTTGAGTAAATAAAAAAAAACGCATGAAAGTGACACAAAATTTATTAAGTAAAGTACCCCCTCCGGTTGATCAATTTTGATGAAATTTTTGCAGTCATATCACGGGCATATATATACACCAAATACCCAATTTCAGATTCGCACGGCTTATAGTTTTTGAGCTAGTTTGTTCACACACACAGAGAGACCATTTCGCGGGACTTGGAATATTATATATATATTATATTAAGGCCGTGGAAACTTCCTGCCTCGGCGGCTCTTTTCCACAAATTGGGTTTTCTTTTCGTGAAAACAGTATCCTATGGAGCCGGCCATTGAAGGACTAAAAATACAATGGCCAGTCCATTCCAGTCTCTTTCAGAACGTTCTAAACCTCTTAACTCATTCTTCCATTTACTTTTTCTTTTTTTCAACAGTCGAGCTCTTTTATCAGTCTATGGGAGGTTAAAAGAGGAAGTTTGCTAACTAGGTTACTATTTATTCTTTAAAAATTAAGGATATAATAATTCTTAAATGTTATTGTTTATTCGATAAAGCCAACTAAGGCTAATCGGACGATGCTACTGTGGGTGTGCTAGTAGTCCTCTTAAACTTTCAACTAATGGTACAGTTACCCTATGCAGATATTTTTCATTTTAAATATTACCTACAGGACGGCTTAGCCAAGGATTTTTAACTACTTTGAAAAAAACCTAGAGTCACCGTGGGATGCGCACCAGGGACTTTTAGAGTAATTTATACTTTTTTTACCTACAAATGAACAATCTTAAAATTATATTAAATAAAATCATCATTAAGAGTCACTTAGAAAAGGAAATAGAACAAAAGTTGTACGCCGCACAGTGGTTCAAAATGACCAATTTAGGGACAAAACCCTAAACCGGTCACAAATGGCGATTAAATATATACATTCCATGGTTTTTTGGGTCGCTGAATCGATTAATGCCACTTTCAAAGCTGTAAGATTTCATTTTAAGGGTTACAGGGTAAAAAAAATACGCATTTTTAAAAATAAAATTTTGATTTTACTTGGATCGTAATAAATATTATAGGAACCCACAGAATTTGAACTAAAATTGAATATATATATATATATATATATATATATATATATATATATATATATATATATAGACATCAAACTAACATGATATATATATTTACAAAAATAACTACGAAAACCAAATTAATACTCTTTTTCTAACATATACAAAACATTTGTAGATGGGTTTCACTTGTTATACCATCTTCAGTACAATATAAGATTAATATTTATTATTTATTTATTATTTAGTTACATTTTAGGTGCCATTAATATTTATATAAATCATTAATTTATATACATATTTATGATGTGATATTACTCTTCTAAAATTAAATCTGTCGCATCGACATCCGGAGGTATTTTCTTTTTCTCCAAATTAGGCCTCAAGTTTGGATCAGATGACACCAACACAAAGTTGAATACATCTTCGTTCGTTGCTCTTCAAGATTTCCTACTACATTCAGAAAACTCTTTGGTTGGTCTCCCCCTCTCTCACCAAATTTCTAGAACCAGGTTCACGGTCGATCTCGCAACCCATCTGCACAAAGGGCACGATATAGTTGTTTTCCAACCATTTACTGTTTTTTCTTAAAAAAAAAAAAAACGTCCTCATTGTATGACGCTTCCTTAAAGCATTTATTAAATGTCTACCAAATCTTTTTTTTATTTCCAAAATAATTGTAAATAATGGCTCACCTTCCACCCTTGGAATTAATGCTGGTAATGCCTGCTCTACCAACGAATTCTTATTCATCAGCATATCACATAAATCGCAGTAGGAAAAGACGTATTTATCCAAAGTAAATTTTAAATAAATGATTATTATGATGATAAATATTTCCCTCTCTTCGCTGAAAGAAAACTGAAAACTAAGGCAAATAAACAATGTAGACATATTGGCAAATCCATATTGATCCAGAAGCGTATTCGTTTGAACGTATGCAGTTTGAATAGAAGTGTATTAGCGATTGAAAACATTGCACCTGGAAGAGGGGACACTTAAGCAAACGGCACTCCCGCTCACGCATTCCTAACTATGAAATAATCTCATTCAACGATTCGGACGTTTTCGGAACTGAAATCTTTTGGAATATCTTTGGAATATCAGTGATACCTCTGGATTGATTAAATAACAACCAGAAGACGGAGGTCGACGGAGCTAACATTGAAAAAGACAATATAAATAAATAAAGATCATATAAATCGCAGTAGGAAAAGACGTATTTATCCATGTCTAGATAAGATATTTTCGGAAATTACGGCTTAGGAAAAATTTGGGCTCCCCCAAGATCACTTCGAAATAGGACGTTAACAAAAGTGTTTTCGTGTCATTCCTACAAGATGCCCAAAACTACCTTATTTTCAAAGGTTTTATGAATTTTAATCTAAAAAATTGGGGTGGATCCTTACTCTAGAGGTATTTAGGTTTCAAAAAATATCTCTAAAGTTCCGGTTGGAGCACCTTCATTTTTTAGGGTTTTGTCCCTATCCACACCACTGTGCGCCGTCCAAAATACGGCTAGCGCCCAGTGTTGTTACAAAAGTCTTAGCGCCAAGCGGAAGGTTAACTATTTTGTTATTGTTAAAACATCGATGTAAAAAACAACTTTAGTTATTGTTAAAAAAAACATCGATGTTAACATCGGCCCACTAATATCGATGTTAAAAACATCGATGTTAAAAACATCGATGTTTAGAAACATCAACATCGATGTCGCATCCCTACCGCCAACTCATTAAAACGTTGAGCCCAAGCATGCGCAGTGACAGACCATTGTTTATAATCAATGACGTTCTGTTCATTTATTGGAAGTTATTTGCTTCATGGTAACTAAACGATGTTTTTTAAAAACTACATAGAGAATTATAAAAACTGACGCGATGGAGTATTATGCTTGAATTCCCGAATTATCACAAGTAAAAACTTTTATTTAATAATAAAAAAAAATTGTGAGAGCAAATAAAAACAAAAATAAGAAATGAATGTGGAAAAATTTGTGACTTTGAGAAATTGAAATTAACAAAACACGTCAGTTTCTAATATAAGAAAGTTGGTAAGTGAAAGTTGTGTGTTGCGCGCATCTTACCTGATTTTTTCTGTTCCTGGACCTACTTTTGAGGGATTGTAGAGGCCAATAATTCAAAAGAGGGTAGACATATCTCAGTAATATTTCACAACTAGTTGTATGTCCCGGTTTCACCCGAGGAATTTCGTTTTTCTAATGGTCGATTTCGTAAAAAAACCATTGTAAAGCGAGATCAAAATGTTTTTTATGAAAATAAATAATATACACAGAGATCGGCTGAAGTTATGCAATTTTAATATGGACAGGTATTAGCACCTGGTATGAATGAACCACTGAGCGAAATTTGGAGAATTTAGGACAAACGGTATGGATTTCTAACAAACAAACCAACAGAAATATTGCCCTGCAGTTTCAGCATCTCGCAAATTGGCTTGCCTAAGACTCAGTGGCGCAAGGCGGGCCTCCTATTCCTGGGCAGACTCAGTTCCCTGCGATTCTGCCTGTCTAAGCCTCTGTTGTTCAATCCTATTTTGATGTTCGTCAAGAGTTTCAGCTGCTCGTATTTGACGTTGTTTTTTAGCTTTTGAGCTCACTACTCCTACTGAAGCTCGCTTCTTAGTAGGCTTCTTTAAATAATAAATTCACTATACATGTAAATAAACGTTTTGTAATGTTAAAAAAACATATGGTTTAAAAATCCCAGAACTCGACGCCTGTCAAGGGACCGTCTTACCGGGCCTTGTTGGCCTCTTCAAAATCTATAAAATGATTTTTTAGGCCGTTTTTTCTACTCGAACGGTCGATTTCTTAAAAAAACCATTGCAAAGCGAGATCATGAAGAATTTTATAACAATAAAGAATATACACAGAGATTGGCTGAAGTTATGCAATTTTAATATGGACAGGTGTTCGCACCTGGTATGAATGAACCACTGACCGAAATTTGGAGAATTTAGGACAAACGGTATGGATTTCTATAAAGAACAAATAAACAAACAGAATTTCATCTTTATTTATATAGATTGTTCTAGTCGATACAAGTTGTACACACATGTTCCAAATTTCGAGAAAATCTAAGATTGTGAATTTCAAAATGATATATTTTTGTCTTGATTTGAATTGATTTTGTCTTGAAGACCTCTTTGCAGTTAATTATTAAAACATTATGATCTTGGTTTGCAAGACACAGTTTACTGATTTGCGAGGTTTTGCAAGGACATCATCCTACCAGCCAAAGACAAATAGTTTAGTGGAAAGGTTCATTCGGACCTTTAAAAGAAGATTTGTAAACAAGAAGTTGTGATTATATTGAATATAAGAACTATATTGGAACGGGTGTTTCCCAATTTTTGAGAAGGGTGGAAGCAGATCTACGCGACTCAGAGAATTTCGAGCTGGAGTTGAGGTTTGGATACGATCAGAGAAAAAGAGCTGTGGGGACAGAAGGAATAACCGTAAAAGAATGCCAATACTTTCTTATGAAGTTCTAGTTGAAGACATAAAAAAGAGAAAGCATGCAGACCAACTTAGAACCAGGGTTGGAGCTGTGGATGAGAACCCCCCAATCATCCTAGAGATGGTGGAAGATTATTAGGTTCCAAAATCTGGAAGAGTTCTTGATCACTTTTGTTGGTGATTGTTTTTCCAACAAAAATAAAAAAAATTCAAATATTTTCGTTTATTATCAGATTTCGAACCATAAATATTATAAAAAAATCTTGTGGGGAGAGCAATTAAGAATTAATAGTCTTACAAACGATACATTTTTTCATGTTTGAATTACCTCATATATATTAATGTCTTCTCTTTATGTTGCTTAAAGCCGAACTGCAACGTATATAAGGGGATCTTCCAATTGAGAGAACAATTCGACAAGATGAAGGCTGTCTTTGTCATCTTTCTATGCGTTTTGGTATTACAGACCGCACTGATCACAAAGTGTAAGCTTGAATTTCATCTATAAGAATTATATTATTTTTTTAATATTTACTAAATATTAGTTATCTAAGAAGAAAAGATTAGTCACGAGCGAGAATCGAACGGGAGTTTTATAATCTTTTATCATCTTGTTATCACTTTATCTTGTTATCACTTTATCTAAAGGGGAAAGTTTGGGATAGGGCCCACGGTTAGCTCAATGGTAAACAATTCTGCAACTGTGATGCACAGACCCGGGTTCGATTACCGGCCGAGGACAATCTTTTCTCTTTAAACGAAATATTATTTAATTAATCTTAACTTACTTACTAACTTACTACTTACTTATTTTAATCTAAACTTAATCATTATCGAGGTATAATAACATTTGTAGCTTAATTTTCATCACAATATATATGTAAATGATTTGATTTCGGAAATTAAAAAAAAATACAAATGTTCTCATACTTTGGCAAAGCTGTAAATGTTTGAAGATTTCTAAAAATTATATTTCATAAACCTATTGAAATATGGTCAAAATGGTATTAATTAACAATATTCTTCTTTATTGCTAATTTTTTTTAAGATATTGTAATGAAATAATAATGTTTGACAGGTGATGGAAAACCCCAGGGTAATCCCGGGCAAACCTCTAGAACTACGAATAACAATGAGAATGATAATGACCAACAGGTGATCGTTCAACAGGCGGAACCAGCCCTCATAAGTATCCTATAAGTGGGATAATTTAATCATGGTTTCAAGAAAAGTAAAAGTGTTTATGTTAACCATTCACTGTTTCTCCATGTATATGCACTTAAATGAAAAATATAATCATACAAAAGCTTAATCTTTTTTTTTTTAAGCAATCATTAATTTCAGTTACCTATATGTAAGATATCTTTATGGTAGTGGTTATTACTGTCATAATAAAAAGATTTTAAGAAATCAATGTTTTGCGAACATTAATTAATTTTATTTAGATACAATTGAGCCCCTTAAAGCACAAGTGGTCTTAATCCAATTTTCGTTTTATCGTTTTTTTTTAGGCACTGTACTGTGTAGGGAAACCTGTGTTATGTTTAATGCACTAACAGCGTAACTCCTAGTTTCCCATATTGTGCATTCATTTGTGGTCTGGTGAAACAAGTAGTACCAAAACGTCTTAACATAACCCCTTAATATCTCAAAACATAAAAAGTGGAGTTACACCACTTGTGCTTTAAGGGGCTCAATTATAGATAATGAGGAAAAATTAAATTGGATCTTAAAATTTAATAATTTTATTTTCTTTGTTACAAACGATTCGACCTCCAAATACTTTTTTTTTTCATGTTAACAAGAAAGTCACTAATCCTGTTTAAATGAATTTTTGGTATTACTATTAAACAGGCAATTATAAATAAAAGGTACCTTAGCAAAAATAAAAAATCTGGCGCGTGCGCGCAACACACAACTTTCACTTACCAACATACTTAGATTAGAAATTGACGTGTTTTGTTAATTGCCATTTCACAAAGTCAGACATTTTTCCATATTCATTTCTTATTTTTGTTTTTCTTTTCTCTGTAAAAACACTATATTTTTTTATTATTAAATAAAAGTTTTTACTTTTAATACTTCGGCAATGCAAGCATAATACTCCAAGTCGTCTGATTTTATAATTCCCGATGAAGTTGTTGAAAACTTCATTTAGTTACCATGAAACAAATAATTTCCATTAAATGAACAGATTTAACTGCTTTAATTATGAACAATGGTCTATCATTAAAGGCGTACTCCGCATGCCTGGGCTCAAAGTGTTTTATGAGTTGACGGAATATTTTTCTTTTTTTCTCCTCAATATGTTTACTTGATTTTTTTCTTATTTCATATTTAGCCATTTCTTATTACATCGTTAGAGCCGTTATTGGGAAAACCGAACGTAGAAATTATTAAGTGCCCCCTCTAATTGATTAATTTTGAGGAAATTTTGAGTGTCACACCGCGGGCATATAAATATATCAAATACCGAATTTAGTCAAAATCGTTTCATCCGTTCTGGAGAAAGTTGAAAAAAAAAAAAACCGTAAAAATTAGACAAAATTCGTTAAATAAAGTACCCCCTCCGTTTGACCAATTTAGATATTTTTTTCTGTCACATCGCGGGCATATACATACATTAAATACTCAGTTTAATCAAAATCGTTGAAGCCGTTTTTGAGTAAATAAAAAAAAACGCATGAAAGTGACACAAAATTTATTAAGTAAAGTACCCCCTCCGGTTGATCAATTTTGATGAAATTTTTGCAGTCATATCACGGGCATATATATACACCAAATACCCAATTTCAGATTCGCACGGCTTATAGTTTTTGAGCTAGTTTGTTCACACACACAGAGAGACCATTTCGCGGGACTTGGAATATTATATATATATTATATTAAGGCCGTGGAAACTTCCTGCCTCGGCGGCTCTTTTCCACAAATTGGGTTTTCTTTTCGTGAAAACAGTATCCTATGGAGCCGGCCATTGAAGGACTAAAAATACAATGGCCAGTCCATTCCAGTCTCTTTCAGAACGTTCTAAACCTCTTAACTCATTCTTCCATTTACTTTTTCTTTTTTTCAACAGTCGAGCTCTTTTATCAGTCTATGGGAGGTTAAAAGAGGAAGTTTGCTAACTAGGTTACTATTTATTCTTTAAAAATTAAGGATATAATAATTCTTAAATGTTATTGTTTATTCGATAAAGCCAACTAAGGCTAATCGGACGATGCTACTGTGGGTGTGCTAGTAGTCCTCTTAAACTTTCAACTAATGGTACAGTTACCCTATGCAGATATTTTTCATTTTAAATATTACCTACAGGACGGCTTAGCCAAGGATTTTTAACTACTTTGAAAAAAACCAAGAGTCACCGTGGGATGCGCACCAGGGACTTTTAGAGTTGTAAACTGCTATGCTAGGCACTGTAACACAGGTGACCCCTTTAGTCAGCTAGTTTATAATATTATTAACGATTTTAATTCGATATCTTGGACCTATGAGACGGAGCCGTCAGGTCGGGTCCACATCCACATCCAAATATCCAGTTTGATCAAAATCGTTAAAACCGTTTTTGAGTAACTAAAAAAAAACACGTGAAAATTATACAAAATTTATTAAGTAAAGTCCCCCCTCCGGTTGATCAATTTTGATGAAATTTTTACAGTCATATCTCGGGCATATAAATAGATCAAATACTCAGTTTAATTTCAGGTCCGCACGGTTTATAGTTTTTGAGCTACTCTGTTCATACACAGACCATTTCGCGGTACTTGGTCCTTTGGACTCAGGGGACCCCAAATCGTGTATTTCCGTTGAAAACCGAAAGTCGAAATTTTTCACGTTCGCAATACTTCCACTTACCATATATTTCATATATAGGTAAGTGAAAGTAAAAAAAAAAAAAAAACCATTTGGGTAATAGTTTTTTGTTATTTAAAGATAGAATTAAACTTTATTAAAAGTAAGGAAGTTACATAAAGAAGAATTAATATGCAAAACACATATAGTTTTATTTGGAAAGGAACATAAAAGTGGGGAGATCCAGCGGAGGGCTGTGGCCTCCTAACCTCCTTTGGGACTGCAGCCCCCCCTTTATAACCGGCTAGATCGGCCCTTGGTATTGTAAGAAATCATCTACCCTACTTAATTGATAATTGTAAGAAAAAAGAGAGACATCCTCTTAGCACCAATGACTTTTTTCATTTATCAGGCATTCATTATGGCCTGATTAGTATTGTTTAATAGTAAATCTAGCGTTCCGAACAGCTAAGCGAAAAATCGGGAATGTTAATAATAATTAAAACCAACAACAAAGTGATATCATATATGATGCCGATTTAACAAATAGGGGTATTGTATCTGATTGTAGAGATGTACGATCTTTCTACTCAACTGAATTTTACTGACAAAATCTCTTTAATGATGAGACGAAGTTTGTAACTTTCCATTGCAAAATGCCTTCAGGGAGCCGAGATATAACACGAAATGCAGTCTTTTGTTTTGAGAGCCTTGATTAGCTGTACAGAGACTCCAAAAATTCAGATCCAAAATAATCAGATTATTATTACACATTCAGATATATACGGGTCCAACCCCAATTTACATAATGACTTACGCAAGCCAACTGACGGCGATTATTTACGAACCCAATACTATACCTAACATACATAACTTAATAAACTTAAAAATTAATATAACTACAATGACATTACAATCTACTAATAATAAGGATGGCATGCTTGGCAACATCAAGAGAATACTGAAAAGATGGTGGATGAGAGACCTTTTGTAAATTTCCTTTTTAGGTTATTAAAGCCTCGGAAGATGGATATTTGCTTCATTTCCATCTTGCTTTCTTCATGCTTGACATTCCTTATTTAACACTTAGACAGAAAGTATGCTGAGTAAAAAAAATAAAACTTTTGAATTTAGCCTATGTTTATTCATAAATAAAAACTGCGGTTGACAAACAATATGCTGATTTCAAGAAATAAGAATAGAATATTAGTGTGACAACAATAGAATATCAGATGAATGCAGGTAGGAGTTACTGCTTAAGGTGAAGAAACCGAAGCATTAGGAGAAGCCAAGGTAAGGATACAGTTGGACTTTAAATACCTTTCGCACTCGGCAAACTATATAAGAAGTCGTTATTCTCGGCATAAACATAATGGATACTTACTATTTTCAACATTCAACAAAGTTTTCAACTTCAGTGGGGAGGAACTGTTATTTAGTTACAGTTTCTTAGAACTGTTCTTCGTTAGTCGGGAAACGGCCGGCTTGGAAGTTCCAATAGATGAGGAAATGGAACTTCCTGAATTAGAAATCAACCAGTTTCACGTATGATAATTAAAAAAAAGTTTCTTCATTAAAAGAAATAACTATTAAAAGAAATAAAAGTATCAGGTTACCTGAAAAAATGGCGAATCACTTTTTTAACTTAGCCAATCGAAATTGCCTTTGCCAAAACCGACTTAAATGTTAATAAATTTTCCAGTTTTAAATCAACGTGCGACGGCTACTTGTGTATTAAGTGCCCATCAAACAAGTTATGTTAAAGAGGCATATGTCATTGGAAATTTATCTAATATCCATACCAGCCCCCATATTTTATTAATAGTTTAGATCATATTATATAAATAATTTAGATTTAATACTTTAGTCTTGCTATAATACATATACTTATATTTAATGTTCTTATGCCTGAATAAATAACTTTAAGCCGCATTTGTCCCTAAAAGGTAAATTTATTAAATATTATTCACAAAAAATTTAACATTGAACATAAAACAAAACATTTACCATTAATTAAAAAATAAAATCTTAAACATTAATTACAAAACAAACATATTAAACATGTAGAATTACAAATGGAATATTCCCTAAAAGGTAAATCGGTTTTTAAAGTTTATTCATTATCTTCAATCACAAAACTACAATACGAATCAGCTATAAAAAACAAATGCAATCAAAGATATGTTCTTAATTAATAGGAGCATAAACAAGGCTTTCTAAATAAAAGTGAATATTCACTTTTACATCTCCCCTCAAGAAAGGGTAAAAGTTTAGTACTATGAACGAAATCAGCTTGTGAACGCCTTCATCCATAATTCATTTCATAAAATTTCCGTCTGATTTTGAATGGTCCTGAACGTAAAGGATCCATTTTTTTTTTCAGGTTTAATCAGTTACCTGTTTCTAGATAAACCAAATCACCAACTTGGAAATCATGGTCTTGTTCTTGTCTGATCCTTTTTTATTGAACAAATGGTGGGCTCTTGAATTTTGAAAGGCTTGATGTCTATCTGCTTCTAATTCTGACGGTGAATTCAGAGATGCAGGGGTAATTAATGATTGTTTTCCAGTAGAGTCATTCCATGTCACATCAACACCCTTTTTTCCCTCACCATCTCAGATTTTAATGAAATTTGGTACATAGGACACCTCCCTGTAGACTAAGAAATATACCAAATTTCAGCTCAATATCTCAACCGGTTTTCAAAATATTGCTATGTAAACCCATGGAAAAACGCACAATTTTGACCTGTCGTGTCATCTGGGAATTGAAATTGCAGCTCTTCTAGGGGAGGCAGAGAGTTGAAATTGATGTAATTTTAAAACTGAATCTTTTACCTCCCTTATGACATGCAACTCAATAGGGTTGAAGAGAAATTAGTTTTTCAAAATTTGAATCAAAATTTCAAATTTGAATTTCTCAAAAAGCTAGTTTTTTAAAAATCTGAAAAAAAAATCAGTAGAGTTGAAAAGGCTGTCATCAATATGTGCTATAAAAATTATGATGGGACAGCAATGGGTTCATGCTTAAAATAATTATTGAAAAATTTGAGTTTTGCTTGTGGATGGAAAAAAATCATAAGCTTCTCAAACTGTAGCCTATTTTATCCAACTAATTTCTTTCCTACACTTGTCACAAATCTTTGAAACATTGTCTAGTTCTGGATATCGTGATTTGACACATCCATTTTATCACATTTCTTAGTATTTTATTATATTTTTTACGAGAAAAAATTGTTTAAGATGTGGATTCTTTCTTTTAACAGGTGTATTCATGGCTGCACTTTTATGTGTCAATACTGTCTCAATAAATTTTATCATTTATTGAATAAGGACACCTTAAGTGATTATATCATGATTGCATGCATCTGACGTAGGTATAGGAGAGTACAAGAACAAAAAGAACTTGCATGTTTTTATTCCACTACGTATACAAATAAGATTAGTCAAACCATTGCCAAACTTCTCTAAATTAATGAATTAAAATGTTGAATGCTTAAGAAAAATTGGTACTACAAAACTAACTTTGATTAATAACAAATATTTATTTATAACTACAAATATACTTTTTACTTTCAGCTATTTTTTTCTTTTAGCTATTTTTCCTAAACATTGGATTTAATACTAATTAGACATGGAAAGATACAAAATACTACAATGTTAATACAATCCTTTGAAAAAAGACAAGCATTCTGTAAAAGATAAAAAATTACTAAAAAATGTGAAAAATGGATGTGTCAAATCACGATATCCAGAACTAGACAAGTGTAGGAATGAAATTAGTTTGATAAAAAAGCCTACGGTTTGAGAAGCTTAACAGCTAATGTTTTTTTCCATCCACAAGCAAAATCAAATTTTTCAATAATTATTTTAAGCATGAACCCATTGCTGTACCATCATAATTTTTATAGCACATATTTATGACAGTCTTTTCAACTCTACTGATTTTTTTCAGATTTTTAAAAAAATAGCTTTTTGAGAAATTCAAATTTGAAATTTTGATTCAAATTTTGAAAAACTAATTTCTCTTCAACCCTATTGAGTTGCATGTCATAAGGAAGGTAAAAGATTCATTTTTAAAATGACATCAATTTCAACTCTCTACCTCGCCTAGAAGAGCTGCAATTTCAATTCCCAGATGACACGACAGGTCAAAATTGTGCGTTTTTCCATGGGTTTTGAAAACCGGTTGAGATATTGAGCTGAAATTTGGCATATTTCTTAGTCTACAGGAAGGTGTCCCATGTACCAAATTTCATTAAAATCTGAGATGTGAGGGAAAAAAGTGTGTTGATGTGACATGGAATGACTCAGTAATTAGATATAGTGGGGGAAAACTTAGTCACACTGTGAGTTGTACGATTATATTCTTCCGTACATTCTGCAGCTAACTTGGCCCATGGTAGGTGTGGTTTGTCTCTAATCTTACAACGACCAGTGTTTGGTTTAAACGTTCGTTTAAACCATTTAAGAATGGGCAATCTACTGCTGTAAGGATCAATGTAATATTAATTTGTTGAAGAAAATTTTTGAAATTCTTGGATTTCATTCCAGGGTATTGGTCTACGATAAGGATTTTCACTCTATGTCTTTCGAAAATCGGACGTTCTCCGACCTCTAGAAGAGTAGGTATATGCAAATCGAGTGAAGTGATCCACCAAAAGGTGCAGATAACGATTAGGTGATCTATTTCCTGCAAAGCCTCCAATTGTATCCAGAGACATAATCTCATAAGGCTCTTTGGCTGGGCCTAATTGAGATAAATAACCAATTTGTCGAGCTCTTCTAGTTCTAGTTTTTTTTTTTTTTTTTTGCAAGTTTCACACTTATCACAGAATTCTCTAATGTGCTTGTCCATATTTTTGAAGTAATAGAAAGGTCGTATCATAGCAGCTATGTGACCTATTCCTATGTGTCCATAGTACATGCGAATTTTCTTAATCATTGATAAGCCGAACTCCATTGAAACCAATATGCGTTCTCTCCCTCTTACCTTTTTAAAAATTAAATCATCTTTCTTGAAAACATTTTTGACGGAAATGATTTCGTTTCGATTATCTTCTTGGTCACGCTTCAACTCATCCATTTTTATTAAGTTCACTATTTGCAGTACGTCATCACTGTTTTCAAAACTTTCTAATACTGGATTTCTGGAAAGAGCGTCTGTTTCTTGATTTGATTTTCCTGGAGGAATAACGTAATGTGAAATCATATTGCGATATCTAATATATTAATTCCCCTAACTCCTCCTCTGTCCTGGCTTTGATTTTTAGATTTTCTAAGGGTTTATGATCCGAAATAACTTGCAACTTATGGCCTAATAACCAATCTTGCCAATAACGAATTGCTTCTGTTATTCCTAAACATACAAGATAAATTGCTTTTTTCTTTGCCTGCCCGGGAGTGAATTTCTTGGAGTAGTATGCCACTGGGAGCAATTCATCTTTATCTAGAATCTGTTTTAAAACAGCGCCGACACCAAGAGTACTGGCGTCAGTACAAAGAAAAGTTGTCTTATCAGGATCAAATATTGACAAAATTGGGCTTTGGCATAAGTAATGCTTTATCATTGTAAATGTTTTATCACATTCATCTGTCCACTGAAATTCAGCATCTTTTCGCAAAAGGTTAGGGTTTGGTTCAAGCATTCTTGTGTAATCTGGAATGTATTTGTGATAAAAGTTTATTTTCCCCAAAAAATGACTGACATTTTTCTTATTTTGAGGTTTGAAAAGTCTCTAATTGATTTCAGTTTATCATGGTGTGGTCTATAGTATGTGTTATTTTGTTATAGTATGCCCCAAATACTTTATAGATGACTGTGCGAAATTGCATTTTGATAACTTTACATTTTGATAACAATTTAAATCCCTCTAATCTAATTGCTTCCATAAGTTTGTCAATGTGAAGTAGGTGTTCATCGAAACTCTGAGAGAATATCAAGATGTCTTCAATGTAATTCAAGCAATAATCTTGAAATCCAAAATGGCGAATGATATTAGCTAGAATACGTTGAAAAATTGCAGGTGAAATTTTGAGGCCAAAAGGTAGCATTTTCCATTGGTAATGGCCATTTTGCTTTACAAATGCCGTTTTATGGCGATCCTTTTCTCTTACAGGGATGGAACAAAATGCAGAACTAATATCCAAACTGAATACCATTTACAGTTTCGAGTTTTCATAATTATGTCCTCAATCCTTGGAAACGGTTGCGATTCCGGAACTAAAATTTTGTTGAGGTCCCGGAAATCAATACATAACCTGGATGATCTGTTGTTTTCTTTCTTGTATGCCAATGTTACATGTGCCGCAAATGGGGAATGCGATTCTTCTATCAATCCTGCTTCCAGTAACTTGCTAACTTGTGTCTCTATTTCCTGATTGTCTGGGATTGAACACCTGTAAGGTTTTTTCGAAATATATTTATCTTTAATAGTCTTCTCATTTAATTTCGGTGCCATATTTAATTATTTAAGGTTAATAAAAGCCGTAGGTCACCAAATATATCATATCTTTATTTAAAGTATATAATCCTTGACGTTTCGGCCTCAATGTGTCATTCTCAAAAGACAAAACTAAAATATTAAATAAAAAATTAATTAAATTTAATAACAATTGATATTAAAAATTTATTTTACACATAATAATTTATAAATACCTTTATGCACATAGTCACCAATTTATCCTTCTAAAAGAATTTGTCTATATTTTAAAATATATATGTTAAGTATATCTATCTGAATATCTGTGTGGTGCTTTGCAACTCATATGACTTTTTTAACATGTGTTGTTAATGTTACATTCTAAATATTGTGTTATTGTGAAAATAAAAATGTTCTGAGTTAATTCTCATTATTAAAAGGTTCAATTATTTTTACAATATTGTGGTTTAAGACCAACCATCAACCACAGTGGTGACCACCGATTTGGACAGCTACAATCTGTAAGTTGAGAACTTTGGATATTTTCATTTATAATGTGTGATTCCGAGAACACGGAGACAAGGCCCCAACGTAGCAGTTATGAAGAAATCAGCCGGGTATCAATTAACATTCCACCTATTTGGCGAAAAAACATCAAGATCTGGAAAATGCAGGTGGAAACTCAATTTTACAATTATAAAATAACCTCCGAATTAACTAAATTTAATTATGTTTTAGCTTCATTGGATTCGGACGTCGCGGAGCTAATCGCAGATTTTTTAGGTAAGGAACTTTCTACAACCCCATATACTCATCTTATGGAAAGGCCTCAACGCGAATTCGAAGAATCTGAAGGACGGAAGGTAACCAAATTACTTACTGAAATAGATCTTGGAGACAAACGGCCCAGTCAATTGTTACGCGAAATGCGTACCCTTGCTGGTTCGCAAGTCAATGATGATTTTCTAAAAACTATTTTCATGCAACGTCTCCCAGTTGATTTGAGATCCATATTAGCCTCTAGCAATGACACACTAGACAACACTGCCATTATGGCCGACAGGATTCTCGATTATACACATTCCTCGCCTAACATAACCTCTATAAATAATAATACTTCCCATAGTTCATCTTCTAGCATCTTACCCACTGATAGGCTATCGCGTTTAGAATCACAAATTGCCGAATTAACCGCTGCTATTAGTAGCTTATCTGCTGCAGGTCGTTCACGTTCGCGGTCTCGTTCACGATCCCGCCCTTCCTCTAGTGGTCCTCTTTGCTGGTATCACCGTAAATTTCGTGAAAAAGCCACAAAATGTAACCAACCTTGCTCTTATAAACAAACATCTCCTTCTAAATCTGAAAACGAGTAGGCCACTCTCTTGAGATGCCGCAGGAGAGCACAGGCCAAATACTTACACGCCGTCTGTTCGTCACGAATATTCCTACTGGAACAAAATACCTTGTGGATTCCGGGGCAGATATTTCTGTCGTTCCTTCCTCTCCCCAAATGCGACCAACCAAACGGGTACTCTTTGCTGCTAATGGAACGCCTATGGCGAGCGTCTAATTAACCTGAATATAGGTACGAGACGTTCGTATTGTTGGCCTTTCACAATCGCTAAAGTTCAGACTCCTATTATTGGAGCTGATTTTTTAAATCATTTTGGACTATTAATTGATCTAAAAAATAGGCGGCTTATTGACAATACAACACAGCTATCTACTTCTATATTGACTACGGTTAACTCACCCGAGAGTGAAATTCACTTATTAGATCCGCTTAGCAAATACACTGAACTCCTTCGAAAGATCCCGATATTACTGCGCAAAGATCCAAATTTCTGTGCCACGGATATAAAATATTTTCATAGCATTAAGACAACCGGTCCACCCGTTGTTGCTAGGCCCAGACGTCTACTTCGCACAAAATTGGAACAGGCTAAATTAGAATTTCAAAAAATGATCGACTTGGGAATATGTAGGCCCTCCAAAAGTCCATGGTCGAGTCCCTTACATATGGTAGCCAAAAAAGATGGTTCGTGGAGGCCTTGCGGCGATTATAGGGCACTTAATGCCATAACAGTTCCCGACCGCTACCCTTTACCATATTTAAACGATTTTAACTCCAGACTCGCCGGTAAGACTTTCTTTTCTAAAATCGATTTAGTTCGCGCCTACCACCATATTCCGATTGCACCAGAAGATGTACATAAAACAGCTGTGATTACCCCTTTCGGATTATTTGAGTTTCTAAAGATGCCTTTTGGATTGAGAAATGCCGCTCAATCTTTCCAGAGATACATCGATAGCATTTTACGAGATTTAGATTTTGTTTTTTGTTATTTAGATGACATTCTCGTGTTTTCAAATAATGAAGAACAACATATTTGTCATCTCACCTCACTATTCAGGTGCTTGAACGAATACCGCATAAACATTAATATAGCAAAATGTGAATTCGGGATAACAAAAATTTCGTTTTTAGGTTACTCTGTATCTGTCGAGGGTATTGAGCCGTTACCTGATCGAGTTGACAAGATCGTCTCGTACAAACAACCTAAAACCATTGCCGATCTCAGACGTTTTCTTGGGTTAATAAATTTCTACAGAAGATCGTTGCCTGCAACCGCCGAAACGCAACAGCTGTTATTTAACCTTTGCAAAGATACGCCCAAAATGATAAACGCAACGTGGAATGGACTCCTGAGGCTTTGTGTGCTTTTGAGAAACTTAAAACTCAAATCACAAACGCAACACTCTTAGCCCACCCATCAGACGACTTACCATTAGCGCTTCTCGTTGATGCTTCAGATTATGCAGTTGGATCGTCACTCAACCAACTTCGTAACGGTGTTTTAGAACCACTTGGGTTCTTTTCAAAATCATTAACAGACACTCAAAAGCGGTATAGTACGTATGATAGGGAGTTACTCGCCGCATATACGTCTGTTAAACACTCGTTACATATTAGAAGGTAGGGAATTTGTATTATACACGGATCATAGGCCTCTGACATACGCGTTTAAGCAACGGCTCGACAAGGCTTCCCCACGCCCATGAAATTGGATTTCATAGGGGAGTTCACCACAAACCTCCAGTACCTTCCTGGCAAATCCAACACTCCGGCCGACTTCTTTTCTCGCCTATCCGCAATATCTGTTCCGTCCGTGATTTCCTTTGACGACGTAGCGAAACTACAAAGTACGGACGAGGAACTACAACAGCTAAAGGCTAATAAAAATTGTTCCCTTAAATTTGCACCAATCGCATTAACATCAGGAGCAGAATTGATAGTAGACACATCTACAAGTCGTTTGAGGCCTTACTTACCGCTAGCATTTCGGAAACCAGCTTTCGACTC
This sequence comes from Aelia acuminata, assembly GCA_911387785.2. Classification (NCBI taxonomy): domain Eukaryota; kingdom Metazoa; phylum Arthropoda; class Insecta; order Hemiptera; family Pentatomidae; genus Aelia; species Aelia acuminata. The sequence goes on along the minus strand of OU426982.1, from coordinate 29,339,119 downwards.
TCTCCATAACATGGCACATCCTGCAATAAAAGCGTCCATCGAGCTCGTCAAGCAACGGTATGTGTGGCCTTCCCTTAAAAAAGATGTCAGACTATGGGCTAAAACATGTATGGGTTGTCAACGTTCAAAAGTTACCAGCGAAATAGGTACCTACGAACCAGCCAGTAGTAGATTTTCTCACCTAAATCTGGATATTGTTGGTCCTCTGCCACCTTCCGGTGGGTATATCTATTTACTAACAATCATTGACCGTTTTTCTAGCTGGACGGAGGCAATACCTTTAAAGGACATTTCAGCGGAATCAGTCGCACGGTCTCTCTTATTTTCATGGATCGCCAGGTTTGGAGTTCCATCTAAGATTACGACAGATCGTGGCAGACAATTTGATTGCTCACTCTTCGCCCACCTAACCAATCTTCTGGGCATCCAACATTGCAAAACTACGGCATATCATCCTGCGTCTAATGGCAAAATAGAAAGATGGCATCGGCAGCTTAAGGCATCCCTACGTGCTCAGTTGGTAAATGACTGGATTACCAAACTACCCACAGTTCTTCTTGGTCTACGTTCCCTCTTGGTACCTCACCTCCAAGCGACACCAGCGTCAATAGTGTACGGAGAACCTTTGAGACTACCAGCAGACTTCTTCGAAGATGGAGCACCATCAAATGACCTACCTATGCTGGTACATAAATTAAAGGAACACATCCAAGCGCTTAGACCGGTAATTACAAGCCATCACTCAGCTAAGCGACCCTACATTCACCAGAATATTAAAAAAACCTCCCATGTTTTCGTGCGACAAGACGCTGTGAGAAACCCTTACAACCTATTTATGAAGGACCATTTAAGGTAATTTCACGAACAGACAAATTCTTTGATCTTAAACTCCGAGGGGCACGAAAAGGATCTCTATTGACCGCCTTAAACCGGCATATTTGTTATCGGAGGACGGAACAAATATATTATATTATATATATAATATAAATATATATATATTCTAGCCACTTAGATGTTTGTCCAATATATGATTTATTTTCACAATTTTTGCATTTAACTTTATAAATCACATTAGTTAATTTATCCTTCGGAATATTATCTTTCGTTTTTGTAAACAATTTATCTAGTTTATTTATTTTTTTTTTCCAAATTTTATTTCATTCAAATCATATTTTTAAAAGTTTTTTTTTTATTTTATCCGTCAAACTATTTATATATGTAATCGAAAAAAACTTTCTGGGATATGGGTTATTGTTATCGTTTTGATAGTCTTTCAGATTATTATTTTTTCTGAGTATGGTTTATGTTTTCATTTTTAGTATCACTGTTTTCATTTTTGAAGTAATCTGTTATTAGTTTCGTTATTTTAATGTTATTTTTATTATTTTTGTTGGGTGTTTTAATATCGTAAGTGTTAAGGACCTCTATTAATTTATTATTTTTTGGACTACTTTTTAATATATTATTGCTTTTATACCATAATTTATTAATTAATCTTATGGGATACCACATTTCCAAAAGGATATCATATATTTGTGATTTTACATTCTTGATGTGTATATCGCCCGTTAGTATTTTAGCTCTCTCTATAACATTTTTAGCAGTATTTAATTTCTGGTGTGGGGCATGATTTCTGTACCGCCCCTGCCGTACTTATTCATTCACTCGTTCCTAGAGCTAGTTGACGATGTTAGACGTGGCAGATATTCAGATAGATATACTTGACATATATATTTTAAAATATAGACAAATTCTTTTAAAAGGATAAATTCGTGACTATGTGCATAAAAGTTTATAAATTATTATGTGTAAAATAAATTTAATTAATTTTTATTTAATATATTAGTTTTGTCTTTTGAGTATAGCACATAATATTACAGCACGAAATCAGAGCTAATTGTTTTAAATATTTGTTCATTGTCCAACATTTTATCTTTAATATCATCTATGATTTTATGATTTATGAGTGTTATGTTGGATCCACTATCATAAACTTCAGTAACTTTATTCTTGTTAACTGTAATATTTCTTTGATGCGCGGTCATAAGGGCTTAAGTCACTATTTGAGCATTAGAAGAGTATGTCATAATATTATACCACGAAATCAGAGCTAATTGCTTTAAATATTTGTTCATTGTCCAACATTTTATCTTTAATATCATCTATGATTTTATCATTTATGAGTGTTATGTTGGATCCACTATCATAAACTCCAGTAACTTTATTCTTGTTAACTGCAATATTTCTTTGATGCGCGGTCAAAAGGGCTTAAGTCACTATTTGAGCATTAGGAGATTATGTCATAATATTATAGCACGAAATCAGAGCTAATTGTTTTAAATATTTGTTCATTGTCCAACATTTTATCTTTAATATCATCTATGATTTTATGATATATGAGTGTTATGTTGGATCCACTATCATAAACTCCAGTAACTATATTCTTGTTAACTGTAATATTTCTTTGATCCGCGGTCATAAGGGCTTAAGTCACTATTTGAGCATTAGAAGATTATGTCATAATATTATAGCACGAAATCAGAGCTAATTGTTTTAAATATTTGTTCATTGTCCAACATTTTATCTTTAATATCATCTATGATTTTATCATTTATGAGTGTTATGTTGGATCCACTATCATAAACTCCAGTAATTTTATTCTTGTTAACTGTAATATTTCTTTGATGCGCGGTCATAAGTGCTTAAGTCACTATTTGAGCATTAGAAGAGTATGTCATAATATTATACCACGAAATCAGAGCTAATTGCTTTAAATATTTGTTCATTGTCCAACATTTTATCTTTAATATCATCTATGATTTTATCATTTATGAGTGTTATGTTGGATCCACTATCATAAACTCCAGTAACTTTATTCTTGTTAACTGCAATATTTCTTTGATGCGCGGTCAAAAGGGCTTAAGTCACTATTTGAGCATTAGGAGATTATGTCATAATATTATAGCACGAAATCAGAGCTAATTGTTTTAAATATTTGTTCATTGTCCAACATTTTATCTTTAATATCATCTATGATTTTATCATTTATGAGTGTTATGTTGGATCCACTATCATAAACTCCAGTAATTTTATTCTTGTTAACTGTAATATTTCTTTGATGCGCGGTCATAAGTGCTTAAGTCACTATTTGAGCATTAGGAGATTATGTCATAATATTATACCACGAAATCAGAGCTAATTGCTTCAAATATTTGTTCATTGTCCAACATTTTAATTTAATATCATCTATGATTTTATCATTTATGAGTGTTATGTTGGATCCACTATCATAAACTCCAGTAACTTTATTCTTGTTAACTGTAATATTTCTTTGATCCGCGGTCATAAGGGCTTAAGTCACTATTTGAGCATTAGGAGATTATGTCATAATATTATAGGACGAAATCAGAGCTAATTGCTTCAAATATTTGTTCATTGTCCAACATTTTAATTTAATATCATCTATGATTTTATCATTTATGAGTGTTATGTTGGATCCACTATCATAAACTCCAGTAACTTTATTCTTGTTAACTGTAATATTTCTTTGATCCGCGGTCATAAGGGCTTAAGTCACTATTTGAGCATTAGGAGATTATGTCATAATATTATAGGACGAAATCAGAGCTACCGGTTGGTATTAAGGTCTTATGTCAAACAATATTTTTTTTTATAAAAATAACAATTACAAATAATATTAGTAATAAGATTTTACATAATGTTTTGATCTTTGCTGTAGCTCTCCTGAAAAATTAAAAATTTTTACTTAAGCCCTTATGACCTCGCATCAAAGATTATACGAATTAATGGTGTGTACTTACTTGTTTTCCGTTGGAGTAAAGTTTATTTTAGCATATTTTAGGTGGATGATAACGAACTGAGTAACCCTTCAGCTCACATATTTTACATGGCCGTTTTTCAGTGTTCTTTCTGATCTCAGAGTGACATGCATCGCTTTTAGTTGAACTAGATATTGTTCTGGGGTTCACTTTGTGATTGATTATATCAATATAACTGGTTCATCAACTGTTCCGTTGTTTGAATTTCCTCTTTGTCAAGACAATCTTGAATGTGAAGTGGAAGTCTTACAACTATATGATTAATGCGTGACCTAATCGACATAATTGGTTCAGTTTCTAAGAGCAGTCTTTCTTTTTTTAAAGCATAATCTAATAAAGAGCCGTTTATATATTTGTAATTATAGTCTTACTACGCCAACTTTTGTCACTATAGGTTGGTAATCGGTTTTTCTGAAGTTGAAAAATGGATTTAGAAAAAGTTCGAGTACACATTAGAAGTAATAAAACTGAGACTGGAGATTTGGTAGCTATGGTTATTTCAATAAGACTTATGCATCTGGGTCATTATCTGAAGATGCGTAGATTTCACTTGCTAAAATTTCATTATTTAAAAGTTATAATTTCGGGGTGAAAAAATTCATACGATCTCAGTGGTATATTACCTCCACTTTTTAAATAGTAGCCAGACAGGAGAACCTTTAACTGTTCTTTTAAAAAATTATGAAAACAATTTCAAAGTGAGGGAGTGAAGGGAAGTGAAAAATGTGTTGAGGTAGTAGTAATCTTTGAAAAGTGAAAGCAAAAACGCGTATATTTTAAAGAAATACAATCTTAAAAAACAATAGAAAAACAATTTCAAATTCAAAAATATAAAATTCCAAACGTGTATAGCCAAAAGTAAGCTCAATATTAGAGTTAAGTTAGGTTACAGCTACACACTTTTGGTCATAGTTTAGGAATCGTCACCTTTACATTCAAAAGCATTCTCAAAATCTTTTGAGAATTCAAAGAATGGAGGCATTCGCTCCCTCATTTTTGAAAAGAAAAAAGAAAAAAGAAATTTTTGGAAAAAGTGAGGGAGTGAAGTTTTCAAAGTCTTTATTATTTTTTAATCTTTGTAAGAAGGTTAAAGTTGAAAAAGGTTACAGAATCGAAAACTATGATCATTTTCCATCGAAAAACAATAGTTGAGTGAAAAAATTACTTGGAAATTCACCAGTTTTTTTTTGAAGTGAGGGAGTGAAGTAGCTATTGACCACAGCATCGCAGCCCCTGGTCGGCAGTGAAAACGATCCTAGAGACCATCCAACACTTGATGTGAGGGAGTGAAGTAAAAACGTCTGGACATACCTTTTTTATTTTATTTATTGTTATTGGTAACAATAAATGACACCGCTTATTTTTTCATGGAATCTAAGCGGAAGTTCTTATTCTGGAAGTAATAACTGACTTAACCGATTAATCAATTTAATCAAACAATCAGTTGTTGAAAGAATACGAATTTTTAAAGTAGCTTGCCTGGGAGTCGGACAATGTGAGGGAGTGAAAAAACAATTACTTTTAATTTTTTTTAACCAATTATAAATTTAGTTTGGAGCTAAAACATAGCCTCCATAGAACAACAAAAGGAGTGAAATAGTTCCTATTTTTTTTTTGTAACTAGCTCTCATTTGAATGGTTGAAAATGGACCGGACGTACGATTTACACATTTTCAGATAATGAGCCATCTGGAAACAACCTATGTTTTTCCTGAACAATATCAATATTCGGAATTTCATCCTGAATTATTTAAAATACCATGTGTTAAGAATGCTTGCAAATCATTAACAAAAAAAGGTCAGTATCGTAATGTTATGCTTACATTATCATCTGATGTTATATTGCATCAGTCCCTCTATATTTCGTCGAGCATTGTAATTGTGTTTTTAAAAATTATTATTTAGAAGAGTTAATGGACAATGCAAAACCTTCCACATCTGAAGTTGAAACTATGACAGATGTGGGAAGTCAATTGCAACTAATGAAGATAATTGAAAAGCTTAGTGAGAGGTTAGAGTCTGTTGAATAAATAACATATAAACATTTCCAGAGTACATGACCAATTTATTTTTGAAAAATTTAAAGGTAAAGAGAAAGCTATAAAATGGATGGATTTTTTTGAAAAAGAGTGTGAGAGGCATGAATTAAAAACCGATTTGTAATGTTCTTATGCTTCAATAAATAACTTTAAGCCGTATTTGTCCCTAAAAGGTAAATTTATTAAATGTTAATCACAAAACATTTAACATTAAACATAAAACAAAATATTTACCATTAACTACAAAACAAAATATTAAACATCAATTACAAAACAAACATATTAAACATGTAGAAATATACAAATAGATTATTCATCTCTCAACTATATAAGAAGACGTTATTCTCGGCATAAACATAATGGATACCTACTATTTTCAACATTCAACAAAGTTTTCAACTTCAGTGGGGAGGAACTGTTATTTAGTTACAGTTTCTTAGAACTGTTCTTCGTTAGTCGGGAAACGGCCGGCTTGGAAGTTCCAATAGATGAGGAAATGGAACTTCCTGAATTAGAAATCAACCAGTTTCACTTATGATAATTAAAAAAAAGTTTCTTCATTAAAAGAAATAACTATTAAAAGAAATAAAAGTATCAGGTTACCTGAAAAAATGGCGAATCACTTTTTTAACTTAGCCAATCGAAATTGCCTTTGCCAAAACCGACTTAAATATTAATAAATTTTCCAGTTTTAAATCAACGTGCGACGGCTACTTGTGTATTAAGTGCCCATCAAACAAGTTATGTTAAAGAGGCATATGTCATTGGAAATTTATCTAAAATCCATACCAGCCCCCATATTTTATTAATAGTTTAGATCATATTATATAAATAATTTAGATTTAATAATTTAGTCTTACTATAATACATATATATTTAATGATTTGTAATGTTCTTATGCTTCAATAAATAACTTTAAGCCGTATTTGTCCCTAAAAGGTAAATTTATTAAATGTTAATCACAAAACATTTAACTTTAAACGTTAAACAAAATATTTACCATTGATTACAAAACAAAATATTAAACATCAATTACAAAACAAACATATTAAACATGTAGAATTACAAATAGAATATTACCTAAAAGGTAAATCGGTTTTTAAAGTTTATTCATTATCTTCAATCACAAAACTACAATTCGAATCAGCTATAAAAAACAAATGCAATCAAAGATATATTTTTAATTAATAGGAGTATAAACAAGGCTTTCTAAATAAAAGTGAATATTCACTTTTACATATATACACACACAAAAAATATTTATATATTCTAAACAATAGTAACATTTTCTAGGAGCAGGGTCGAAGGTATCCCCTAAAAGAATACTTTCTTATGAGGTTCTGGTTGAATACATAAAAAATCTGGTGCGTGCTCGCAACACACAACTTTCACTTACCAACTTACTTAGATTAGAAATTAATGCGTATTGTTAATTGCCACTTTTCAAATGAACAGAACGGCTTTAATTATGAAAAATGGTCTGTCATGAAAGGCGTACTCCGCATGCGTGGGCTCAACGAGTTTTATGAGTTGACTGAATATTTTTCTTTTTTTCTCTTTATGTTTTCTTTATTTTTATCATATCTCATATTTAGCCATTTCTTATTTTAAGGCGTAACGAGAGACAGTTAATTTCTCCATGTAAACAAAAACAAAGGTACTTTATAAGAAAGAAACAAACAAAAAAGGCCCCCCCCCCAAAAAAAAGCCCCCTCAGAACATTTTAATAATGATAAAGCTTACCTGAAATTAAAGAAAACCTAATTTTCATTAAACATGACGAATTTGATAAAAATCGTTAAAGCCGTTTTTGAGATAATCGAAAAAAAGGTAAAAATTGGAAAAAAAGTCATGAAATAAAGTGCCCCCTTAGTTGGACCAATTTCGATGAAATGTTGGCTTTTACATATTTGGTATATACATACATCAAATACCCAGTTTCTTCAAAATCGTTAAAGCCGTTTTGAGTAAATAAAAAATATGTACCCGTGAAATTGGTACAAAATTTATTAAGTAAAGTCCCCTCTCCGGTTAATCAATTTTGATGAAATTTTTACAGTCGTATCTCGGGCATATACTGCTACGTTTCTGGTCTCCCGCTTTTCTAAGGCGGGTGAGGGTTACCAGAAACTGCATATATTTAATTGATATTGTAATTAATGTACTTAATTCGCCTTAATGTAAATTGGATACTTTTCCAAAGGTGACGTGCTTACCAATTCTATATTATTCTAATAAACCTGTGGCATAGGGTAAATGATAATAAATAAACAAATCTAAATTGAACTATATCTTTAATTTTAATGACCAATAATGTAAATTATTTATACCCCCTTTAATATATCATATAAACATAGTTTTCTAGCACAAATTATTTAATGGATGCTGACTGGCAATTTAACATTATTTTAATAAATACTAACCACACAATATTACAATTAGTAGTGTATAGTTAATACCTTATCTGGTGGGCACTCTCTGGTGTTGTCTCTGGCCTATCTGCTGGATCAGTCCCTGCCATCTCTGACTCAGCATAGCATCCCATCTCAGCCTGCCGCTCCTATCTATCTGGTCCTCTGCCCTTCTCGTTCCACCCTCGCCCTCTTGGCACACTCCCCGACCTCTGTCCACCTCCGAACTCCCTCTACTCTCGACTTCCACTCCTCGACTCCCTTCCAACCTCTCTCTCCTCCGTATCCGTCTTCTTTCCCCCCTCTCTTCATACTTTCTCTGATTGGCTGGCTGCAGACTTCTCCTGATTGGTTGGTTCCAGACTTCTTCTGATTGGCTGGCTGCCTAAAATTTCCCTTCCTTTCTATATTTAACGTGTTTCCCAGCGGCCTCTTTGCCGGGGCAAAACCAGGGTTTATGGCCACCAATTTCTCTAACAATCTTCTTAGTTATTTCCTTGGGTGTTTGTCGGCAACATTGTCGGTCCTAAGCTTTGCTTATTTTGAATTTCTAACAGAAGGTTTATGGCCCCAATAACTTTCAAGGCGGTATTTCCAAGACCTTTCCGCCTTCAAGTAAAACTTACCACCGGGTTGACCATATACAGTACTTTACATATTTTGATATTAAATTATTAATTCAATTTTCTTTTCCTATCACGGCAGCATCCACAATACATAGCATTCTCCTAATGTCGAGGGAAAGAAAAATTAATAAACGTACGTTTATTGATTTTCCTTTTAACATACTTCCAAAAATAGTTTTAATAATCAGTTTAGAGCCGTAAAGTAAAATCCTATCTACAAAATTAACTGTTCAGCATCGAATAAAACAAAATGATGTAAAATGAACATACAACATACAAAACTTTACTTCAAGTACAACATATAAAATAATTACAAAAATGAACAAAACCCTTTAGTGAAACAAGCTACGATAATAAATTTAAAATTGCTACAATTTGCATAAAAAAACTAAAAAAAAAAAAACAATTCTCAATATAAGTTTTCTTTACACTAAAAAACATTTTGGCTTATTATTCACAACTAAATTATAATAAAAATACAGAATGGTTGTAGAATATAACAAAACTTATGATCTTACAATTAATTAACTTCTTATTTACGATAGTTATAAATTAGTACCTTTTTAACTTTTAGCCTTTGAACTTATCCATACTAGTATTGAAATTCCACACATTAAGAATTCACATGATAGAATCTTATTTTTCTAAACAATTACTAGATAACTTACTTAGTGATCAGAGTTCTTCTGTCATTATTTCACATCCTGAAACACTTCTTAATTCACAAATACCAAAAACAGGAAGCATAATGTTTATACAGTAACATGTTATTGTGTGGCAAGCATTTTTCAAAAAATAAAAGGATTCTACTATTTGGGATTCTTTCCCACTCAAGTTTTAAAAATCATTTTTGTTTGGAATCTTTATATTTTAAATAAGTAAATGTTTAATTTCAATTTTTTCAGGGTTAATTATTATGACGTCTGATTCGGCCTTTATATTTCTTTTCTTAATAGCACGCTGACACAAAAACGGCGAAACTTTTACTTTCGCAAAAATCGGTTGTCCTAGTACTTGGGTTTTCTTAAGTCACAAACAAGGATTTACACATTCTATTAAATGAATCTCAGTTCTTAGATAGTTACTATATTACAACATTACAATTTTTATCATGACTCTGGCAAACGAATAGTGTATTAAAATCACAATTTTTTATCAGTTATTAATTAATAAGTTTTGCTGAGTCATATTAATTACAAGTTTTAAAAATTTTCCTTTATTTAAAATAATTTTATCTCTGATACCGAATCTGGTTCCTATTTATGGCCACTTATTATTTTTAATTTTCCTATCCGGATGTTCGGATCAATTACACTATGAGCCCCATCAATTATCTAATAATAAAAGTTTTTACAAATGGATCAATAAAAATGTTGCCTCAGTATTCTGGGCGTACTTGAAGATTTTAGTATCTTCTCAAAAATAATCTTAGGGAGACCTGGAGGCGCTACGGCTGCTCCACATAGAGGGTTTTTCCCTACTAGACACAATTCAAACAATAACCCGACTTCAGGGGTGATGGAGGACCTATGTCTACTCCACAGTAAAAAAGTACCATAATCCAATTAGGATATACAAAATTGATCCACGTTATTTAAATGTTATTATAGGGGGAGGCTCCTAGCGACTGAACAATTGAGACAAGTTAAATCATTATTAACCAACAGTCTTAGTAAATCAGTTGTGACCTAAGCGAATTTAAACTTGAAAATTATAACTCTCTCATTCATAGGTAATGTATCGTATCTCTCACTTTGCATTAATCAATAAAATCATAATTAGTAAATTATTTTTAATGTCATGTTAATTTTAATTTTGAACTATTTTGAAAATTAGTACTGATATTATAATTACTTCAATCTAATAGATAACTTTACACAGAGGTCTATTCAATGATTATGATAAAATCCACATCCCAAGCCTTAATCCTATCAAAACTTAACTTTAAAAGAGGAGTAACCTATTTACAAAACATATTTCCAATTATATATACAAAAATTAAATACATTGATCCAGAACGGGTTGACCTGACGACGGTTTCGCCAGAACCCACTAGCTCGTCAACGGAAGGGACGCTAGATGGAAACCCTTTTTATCCCCTGGACTCGGATAAAGACTACCGTGTCTTATTATAACACCGTACGCGCTTCTTCTTTACATGGTTTAAGACCAAATAATTCATATAAAAGTCATAAAGTAGAAATAGGAAGGTGATAGGCTCTGTTCGCGAATCCCTAAAATAAATATTTGTTTCGAAACTGTTATGACCATTTTGGTATTTTAACGGGGATTTCGCCATAAATATACTTAATGAGTTTAAGTGATCTCCTGGAGGTGGCTTATCAGGGTTTATTAATTTTATAAATTCTAGGAGTCTTAATACATCTTCATTTTCAATCGCCATAGTTTGGTCCTTCCCTTCATCTTCAACCTTTTCATGGGTCATATCAACTTCCTCACGTACTTGGCAAGATTCAAGAGTTTCTACCTGAGCTTGACGAATTAGTAAATTCTCTTGAATGTTTTCTTCTTGAAGAGTCTTCGTTTCATCTTCAACTTTAAAGAGAACCTTATCTTGCCCGTCGGAATCAGTCTCAATGTCACCACTTTCTGATTGAGCATTAGAAACCGTTCCTTCCCTCGGAATTTCGTCACTTATAATTTCTACATTTTCCAGAGCAGTAATCTCGTTCGGTCTAGTTTCCATACGATTGGTAGCATAGGGGTGATGGAGGACCTATGTCTACTCCACAGTAAAAAATTACCATAATCCAATTAGGATATACAAAATTGATCCACGTTATTTAAATGTTATTATAGGGGGTGGCTCCTAGCGACTGAACAATTGAGGCAAGCCTAAATTATTTCAAATTGTTTTAAATTATTAATTCAATTTTCTTTTCCTATCACGGCAGCATCCACAATACATAGCAATACATACATCAAAAACCAGTTTGATCAAAATCGTTAAAGCCGTTTTTGAGTAAATAAAAAAAACACGTGAAAATGATACAAAATTTATTAAGTAAAGTCCCCCCTCCGGTCGATCAATTTTGATGAAATTTTTACAGTCGTATCTCGGGCATATAAATAGATCAAATACTCAGTTTAATCAAAATCGTTAGAGCCGTTTTTGAGAAAATAGAAAAAAACGTAAAAAGTTAGTAAATAAAGTACCCCCTCCCTTTGAGCAATTTTGATGAAATTTTCGCTGTCACATTGCGGGCATATAGCTATACTAAATACCCAATTTCAGGTTCCCACAGTTTATAGTTTTTGAGCTAGTCTGTTCACACACACACACACAGACCATTTCGCGGGACTTGGTTATTTCGACTCAGGGGGTCCCAAAACGTGTATTTCCGTTGATAACCGGAAGTCGAAATTTTTTACGATCGCAATACTTCCACTTACTATATATTTCATATATAGGTAAGTGAAAGTAAAAAGAGAAAGCATGCAAACCAACTTAGAACCAGGGTTGGAGCTGTGGGTGGGAAACCTAGAGAAGGTGGAAGATTATTAGGCTCCAAAATCTGGAAGAGTTCTAGATCCTTATGTTGGTGATTGTTTTTCCAACAAAATATAAGAAAATTTCAAATATTCTAGTTGATTAATAGATTTCGAATCAAATAGTCCATAAATATTATAAGAAAACCTTGTGGAGAGAGCAATTAAGAATTAATAGTCTTACAAACGATACATTTTTTCATGTTTGAATTACCTCATATATATTAATGTCTTCTCTTTATGTTGCTTAAAGCCGAACTGCAACCCTGTATATAAGGGGATCTTCCAACTGAGAGAACAATTCGACACGATGAAGGCTGTCTTTGTCATCTTTCTATGCGTTTTGGTATTACAGACCGCACTGATCACAAAGTGTAAGCTTGAATTTCATCTATAAGAATTATATTATTTTTTTAATATTTACTAAATATTAGTTATCTAAGAAGAAAAGATTAGTCACGAGCGAGAATCGAACGGGAGTTTTATAATCTTTTATCATCTTGTTATCACTTTATCTTGTTATCACTTTATCTTGTTATCACTTTATCTAAAGGGAAAAGTTTGGGATAGGGCCCACGGTTAGCTCAATGGTAAACAATTCTGCAACTGTGATGCACAGACCCGGGTTCGATTACCGGCCGAGTACATTCTTTTCTCTTTAAACGAAATATTATTTAATTAATCTTAACTTACTTACTAACTTACTACTTACTTACTTTAATCTAAACTTAATCATTATCGAGGTATAATAACATTTGTAGCTTAATTTTCATCACAATATATATGTAAATGATTTGATTTCGGAAATTAAAAAAAAATACAAATGTTCTCATACTTTGGCAAAGCTGTAAATGTTTGAAGATTTCTAAAAATTATATTTCATAAACCTATTGAAATATGGTCAAAATGGTATTAATTAACAATATTCTTCTTTATTGCTAATTTTTTTTAAGATATTGTAATGAAATAATAATGTTTGACAGGTGATGGAAAACCCCAGGGTAATCCCGGGCAAACCTCTAGAACTACGAATAACAATGAGAATGATAATGACCAACAGGTGATCGTTCAACAGGCGGAACCAGCCCTCATAAGTATCCTATAAGTGGGATAATTTAATCATGGTTTCAAGAAAAGTAAAAGTGTTTATGTTAACCATTCACTGTTTCTCCATGTATATGCACTTAAATGAAAAATATAATCATACAAAAGCTTAATCTTTTTTTTTAAGCAATCATTAATTTCAGTTACCTATATGTAAGATATCTTTATGGTAGTGGTTATTACTGTCATAATAAAAAGATTTTAAGAAATTTGCAAAGTTTTGCGAACATTAATTAATTTTATTTAGATACAATTGAGCCCCTTAAAGCACAAGTGGTCTTAATCCAATTTTCGTTTTATCGTTTTTTTTTTAGGCATTGTACTGTGTAGGGAAACCTGTGTTATGTTTAATGCACTAACAGCGTAACTCCTAGTTTCCCATATTGTGCATTCATTTGTGGTCTGGTGAAACAAGTAGTACCAAAACGTCTTAACATAACCCCTTAATATCTCAAAACATAAAAAGTGGAGTTACACCACTTGTGCTTTAAGGGGCTCAATTATAGATAATGAGGAAAAATTAAATTGGATCTTAAAATTTAATAATTTTATTTTCTTTGTTACAAACGATTCGACCTCCAAATACTTTTTTTTTTTCATGTTAACAAGAAAGTCACTAATCCTGTTTAAATGAATTTTTGGTATTACTATTAAACAGGCAATTATAAATAAAAGGTACCTTAGCAAAAATAAAAAATCTGGCGCGTGCGCGCAACACACAACTTTCACTTACCAACATACTTAGATTAGAAATTGACGTGTTTTGTTAATTGCCACTTCACAAAGTCAGACATTTTTCCATATTCATTTCTTATTTTTGTTTTTATTTTCTCTGTAAAAACACTATATTTTTTTATTATTAAATAAAAGTTTTTACTTTTAATACTTCGGCAATGCAAGCATAATACTCCAAGTCGCCTGATTTTATAATTCCCGATGAAGTTGTTGAAAACTTCATTTAGTTACCATGAAACAAATAATTTCCATTAAATGAACAGATTTAACTGCTTTAATTATGAACAATGGTCTATCATTAAAGGCGTACTCCGCATGCCTGGGCTCAAAGTGTTTTATGAGTTGACGGAATATTTTTCTTTTTTTCTCCTCTATATGTTTACTTGATTTTTTTCTTATTTCATATTTAGCCATTTCTTATTACATCGTTAGAGCCGTTATTGGGAAAACCGAACGTAGAAATTATTAAGTGCCCCCTCTAATTGATTAATTTTGAGGAAATTTTGAGTGTCACACCGCGGGCATATAAATATATCAAATACCGAATTTAGTCAAAATCGTTTCATCCGTTCTGGAGAAAGTTGAAAAAAAAAAAACCGTAAAAATTAGACAAAATTCGTTAAATAAAGTACCCCCTCCGTTTGACCAATTTAGATATTTTTTTTCTGTCACATCGCGGGCATATACATACATTAAATACTCAGTTTAATCAAAATCGTTGAAGCCGTTTTTGAGTAAATAAAAAAAAACGCATGAAAGTGACACAAAATTTATTAAGTAAAGTACCCCCTCCGGTTGATCAATTTTGATGAAATTTTTGCAGTCATATCACGGGCATATATATACACCAAATACCCAATTTCAGATTCGCACGGCTTATAGTTTTTGAGCTAGTTTGTTCACACACACAGAGAGACCATTTCGCGGGACTTGGAATATTATATATATATTATATTAAGGCCGTGGAAACTTCCTGCCTCGGCGGCTCTTTTCCACAAATTGGGTTTTCTTTTCGTGAAAACAGTATCCTATGGAGCCGGCCATTGAAGGACTAAAAATACAATGGCCAGTCCATTCCAGTCTCTTTCAGAACGTTCTAAACCTCTTAACTCATTCTTCCATTTACTTTTTCTTTTTTTCAACAGTCGAGCTCTTTTATCAGTCTATGGGAGGTTAAAAGAGGAAGTTTGCTAACTAGGTTACTATTTATTCTTTAAAAATTAAGGATATAATAATTCTTAAATGTTATTGTTTATTCGATAAAGCCAACTAAGGCTAATCGGACGATGCTACTGTGGGTGTGCTAGTAGTCCTCTTAAACTTTCAACTAATGGTACAGTTACCCTATGCAGATATTTTTCATTTTAAATATTACCTACAGGACGGCTTAGCCAAGGATTTTTAACTACTTTGAAAAAAACCTAGAGTCACCGTGGGATGCGCACCAGGGACTTTTAGAGTTATAAACTGCTATGCTAGGCACTGTAACACAGGTGACCCCTTTAGTCAGCTAGTTTATAGTATTATTAACGATTTTAATTCGATATCTTGGACCCATGAGACGGAGCCGTCAGGTCAGGTCCACATCCACATCCAAATATCCAGTTTGATCAAAATCGTTAAAACCGTTTTTGAGTAACTAAAAAAAAACACGTGAAAATTATACAAAATTTGTTAAGTAAAGTCCCCCCTCCGGTTGATCAATTTTGATGAAATTTTTACAGTCATATCTCGGGCATATAAATAGATCAAATACTCAGTTTAATTTCAGGTCCGCACGGTTTATAGTTTTTGAGCTAGTCTGTTCATACACAGACCATTTCGCAGGACTTGGTCCTTTGGACTCAGGGGACCCCAAATCGTGTATTTCCGTTGAAAACCGAAAGTCGAAATTTTTCACGTTCGCAATACTTCCACTTACCATATATTTCATATGTAGGTAAGTGAAAGTAAAAAAAAAAAAAAAATTTGGGTAATAGTTTTTTGTTATTTAAAGATAGAATTAAACTTTATTAAAAGTAAGGAAGTTACATAAAGAAGAATTAATATGCAAAACACATATAGTTTTATTTGGAAAGGAACATAAAAGTGGGGAGATCCAGCGGAGGGCTGTGGCCTCCTAACCTCCTTTGGGACTGCAGCCCCCCCTTTATAACCGGCTAGATCGGCCCTTGGTATTGTAAGAAATCATCTACCCTACTTAATTGATAATTGTAAGAAAAAAGAGAGACATCCTCTTAGCACCAATGACTTTTTTCATTTATCAGGCATTCATTATGGCCTGATTAGTATTGTTTAATAGTAAATCTAGCGTTCCGAACAGCTAAGCGAAAAATCGGGAATGTTAATAATAATTAAAACCAACAACAAAGTGATATCATATATGATGCCGATTTAACAAATAGCGGTATTGTATCTGATTGTAGAGATGTACGATCTTTCTACTCAACTGAATTTTACTGACAAAATCTCTTTAATGATGAGACGAAGTTTGTAACTTTCCATTGCAAAATGCTTTCAGGGAGCCGAGATATAACACGAAATGCAGTCTTTTGTTTTGAGAGCCTTGATTAGCTGTACAGAGACTCCAAAAATTCAGATCCAAAATAATCAGATTATTATTACACATTCAGATATATACGGGTCCAACCCCAATTTACATAATGACTTACGCAAGCCAACTGACGGCGATTATTTACGAACCCAATACTATACCTAACATACATAACTTAATAAACTTAAAAATTAATATAACTACAATGACATTACAATCTACTAATAATAAGGATGGCATGCTTGGCAACATCAAGAGAATACTGAAAAGATGGTGGATGAGAGACCTTTTGTAAATTTCCTTTTTAGGTTATTAAAGCCTCGGAAGATGGATATTTGCTTCATTTTCATCTTGCTTTCTTCATGCTTGACATTCCTTATTTAACACTTAGACAGAAAGTATGCTGAGTAAAAAAAATAAAACTTTTGAATTTAGCCTATGTTTATTCATAAATAAAAACTGCGGTTGACAAACAATATGCTGATTTCAAGAAATAAGAATAGAATATTAGTGTGACAACAATAGAATATCAGATGAATGCAGGTAGGAGTTACTGCTTAAGGTGAAGAAACCGAAGCATTAGGAGAAGCCAAGGTAAGGATACAGTTGGACTTTAAATACCTTTCGCACTCGGCAAACTATATAAGAAGTCGTTATTCTCGGCATAAACATAATGGATACTTACTATTTTCAACATTCAACAAAGTTTTCAACTTCAGTGGGGAGGAACTGTTATTTAGTTACAGTTTCTTAGAACTGTTCTTCGTTAGTCGGGAAACGGCCGGCTTGGAAGTTCCAATAGATGAGGAAATGGAACTTCCTGAATTAGAAATCAACCAGTTTCACGTATGATAATTAAAAAAAAGTTTCTTCATTAAAAGAAATAACTATTGAAAGAAATAAAAGTATCAGGTTACCTGAAAAAATGGCGAATCACTTTTTTAACTTAGCCAATCGAAATTGCCTTTGCCAAAACCGACTTAAATGTTAATAAATTTTCCAGTTTTAAATCAACGTGCGACGGCTACTTGTGTATTAAGTGCCCATCAAACAAGTTATGTTAAAGAGGCATATGTCATTGGAAATTTATCTAAAATCTATACCAGCCCCCATATTTTATTAATAGTTTAGATCATATTATATAAATAATTTAGATTTAATACTTTAGTCTTGCTATAATACATATACTTATATTTAATGTTCTTATGCCTGAATAAATAACTTTAAGCCGCATTTGTCCCTAAAAGGTAAATTTATTAAATATTATTCACAAAAAATTTAACATTGAACATAAAACAAAACATTTACCATTAATTACAAAACAAAATCTTAAACATTAATTACAAAACAAACATATTAAACATGTAGAATTACAAATGGAATATTCCCTAAAAGGTAAATCGGTTTTTAAAGTTTATTCATTATCTTCAATCACAAAACTACAATACGAATCAGCTATAAAAAACAAATGCAATCAAAGATATGTTCTTAATTAATAGGAGCATAAACAAGGCTTTCTAAATAAAAGTGAATATTCACTTTTACATCTCCCCTCAAGAAAGGGTAAAAGTTTAGTACTATGAACGAAATCAGCTTGTGAACGCCTTCATCCATAATTCATTTCATAAAATTTCCGTCTGATTTTGAATGGTCCTGAACGTAAAGGATCCATTTTTTTTCAGGTTTAATCAGTTACCTGTTTCTAGATAGACCAAATCACCAACTTGGAAATCATGGTCTTGTTCTTGTCTGATCTTGTTTTATTGAACAAATGGTGGGCTCTTGAATTTTGAAAGGCTTGATGTCTATCTGCTTCTAATTCTGACGGTGAATTCAGAGATGCAGGGGTAATTAATGATTGTTTTCCAGTAGAGTAATTCCATGTCACATCAACACACTTTTTTCCCTCACCATCTCAGATTTTAATGAAATTTGGTACATAGGACACCTCCCTGTAGACTAAGAAATATACCAAATTTCAGCTCAATATCTCAACCGGTTTTCAAAATATTGCTATGTATGCCCATGGAAAAACGCACAATTTTGACCTGTCGTGTCATCTGGGAATTGAAATTGCAGCTCTTCTAGGGGAGGCAGAGAGTTGAAATTGATGTAATTTTAAAACTGAATCTTTTACCTCCCTTATGACATGCAACTCAATAGGGTTGAAGAGAAATTAGTTTTTCAAAATTTGAATCAAAATTTCAAATTTGAATTTCTCAAAAAGCTAGTTTTTTAAAAATCTGAAAAAAAAATCAGTAGAGTTGAAAAAGGCTGTCATCAATATGTGCTATAAAAATTATGATGGGACAGCAATGGGTTCATGCTTAAAATAATTATTGAAAAAATTGAGTTTTGCTTGTGGATGGAAAAAAATCATAAGCTTCTCAAACTGTAGCCTATTTTATCCAACTAATTTCTTTCCTACACTTGTCACAAATCTTTGAAACATTGTCTAGTTCTGGATATCGTGATTTGACACATCCATTTTATCACATTTCTTAGTATTTTATTATATTTTTTACGAGAAAAAATTGTTTAAGATGTGGATTCTTTCTTTTAACAGGTGTATTCATGGCTGCACTTTTATGTGTCAATACTGTCTCAATAAATTTTATCATTTATTGAATAAGGACACCTTAAGTGATTATATCATGATTGCATGCATCTGACGTAGGTATAGGAGAGTACAAGAACAAAAAGAACTTGCATGTTTTTATTCCACTACGTATACAAATAAGATTAGTCAAACCATTGCCAAACTTCTCTAAATTAATGAATTAAAATGTTGAATGCTTAAGAAAAATTGGTACTACAAAACTAACTTTGATTAATAACAAATATTTATTTATAACTACAAATATACTTTTTACTTTCAGCTATTTTTTTCTTTTAGCTATTTTTCCTAAACATTGGATTTAATACTAATTAGACATGGAAAGATACAAAATACTACAATGTTAATACAATCCTTTGAAAAAAGACAAGCATTCTGTAAAAGATAAAAAATTACTAAAAAATGTGAAAAATGGATGTGTCAAATCACGATATCCAGAACTAGACAAGTGTAGGAATGAAATTAGTTTGATAAAATAGCCTACGGTTTGAGAAGCTTAACAGCTAATGTTTTTTTCCATCCACAAGCAAAATCAAATTTTTCAATAATTATTTTAAGCATGAACCCATTGCTGTACCATCATAATTTTTATAGCACATATTTATGACAATCTTTTCAACTCTACTGATTTTTTTCAGATTTTTAAAAAAATAGCTTTTTGAGAAATTCAAATTTGAAATTTTGATTCAAATTTTGAAAAACTAATTTCTCTTCAACCCTATTGAGTTGCATGTCATAAAGAAGGTAAAAGATTCATTTTTAAAATGACATCAATTTCAACTCTCTACCTCGCCTAGAAGAGCTTTATACCATTAAGAACCATTTAAGAATGGGCAATCTACTGCTGTAAGGATCAATGTAATATTAATTTGTTGAAGAAAATTTTTGAAATTCTTGGATTTCATTCCAGGGTATTGGTCTACGATAAGGATTTTCACTCTATGTCTTTCGAAAATCGGACGTTCTCCGACCTCTAGAAGAGTAGGTATATGCAAATCGAGTGAAGTGATCCACCAAAAGGTGCAGATAACGATTAGGTGATCTATTTCCTGCAAAGCCTCCAATTGTATCCAGAGACATAATCTCATAAGGCTCTTTGGCTGGGCCTAATTGAGATAAATAACCAATTTGTCGAGCTCTTCTAGTTCTAGTTTTTTTTTTTTTTTTTTTTTTTGCAAGTTTCACACTTATCACAGAATTCTCTAATGTGCTTGTCCATATTTTTGAAGTAATAGAAAGGTCGTATCATAGCAGCTATGTGACCTATTCCTATGTGTCCATAGTACATGCGAATTTTCTTAATCATTGATAAGCCGAACTCCATTGAAACCAATATGCGTTCTCTCCCTCTTACCTTTTTAAAAATTAAATCATCTTTCTTGAAAACATTTTTGACGGAAATGATTTCGTTTCGATTATCTTCTTGGTCACGCTTCAACTCATCCATTTTTATTAAGTTCACTATTTGCAGTACGTCATCACTGTTTTCAAAACTTTCTAATACTGGATTTCTGGAAAGAGCGTCTGTTTCTTGATTTGATTTTCCTGGAGGAATAACGTAATGTGAAATCATATTGCGATATCTAATATATTAATTCCCCTAACTCCTCCTCTGTCCTGGCTTTGATTTTTAGATTTTCTAAGGGTTTATGATCCGAAATAACTTGCAACTTATGGCCTAATAACCAATCTTGCCAATAACGAATTGCTTCTGTTATTCCTAAACATACAAGATAAATTGCTTTTTTCTTTGCCTGCCCGGGAGTGAATTTCTTGGAGTAGTATGCCACTGGGAGCAATTCACCTTTATCTAGAATCTGTTTTAAAACAGCGCCGACACCAAGAGTACTGGCGTCAGTACAAAGAAAAGTTGTCTTATCAGGATCAAATATTGACAAAATTGGGCTTTGGCATAAGTAATGCTTTATCATTGTAAATGTTTTATCACATTCATCTGTCCACTGAAATTCAGCATCTTTTCGCAAAAGGTTAGGGTTTGGTTCAAGCATTCTTGTGTAATCTGGAATGTATTTGTGATAAAAGTTTATTTCCCCTAAAAAATTGACTGACATTTTTCTTATTTTGAGGTTTGGAAAGTCTCTAATTGATTTCAGGTTATCATGGTGTGGTCTGTAGTATGTGTTATTTTCTATAGTATGCCCCAAATACTTTACAGATGACTGCGAAATTGCATTTTGATAACTTCAATCTAAATCCCTCTAATCTAATTGCTTCCATTAGTTTGTCAATGTGAAGTAGGTGTTCATCGAAACTCTGAGAGAATATCAAGATGTCTTCAATGTAATTCAAGCAAAAATCTTGAAATCCAAAATGGCGAATGGTATTAGCTAGAATACCTTGAAAAATTGCAGGTGAAATTTTGAGGCCAAAAGGTAGCATTTTCCATTGGTAATGGCCATTTTGCGTTACAAATGCCGTTTTATGGCGATCCTTTTCTCTTACAGGGATGGAACAAAATGCAGAACTAATATCCAAACTGAA
This sequence comes from Aelia acuminata, assembly GCA_911387785.2. Lineage (NCBI taxonomy): Eukaryota > Metazoa > Arthropoda > Insecta > Hemiptera > Pentatomidae > Aelia > Aelia acuminata. The sequence goes on along the minus strand of OU426982.1, from coordinate 29,317,182 downwards.
TACCATTTACAGTTTCGAGTTTTCATAATTATGTCCTCAATCCTTGGAAACGGTTGCGATTCCGGAACTAAAATTTTGTTGAGATCCCGGAAATCAATACATAACCTGGATGATCTGTTGTTTTCTTTCTTGTATGCCAATGTTACATGTGCCGCAAATGGGGAATGCGATTCTTCTATCAATCCTGCTTCCAGTAACTTGCTAACTTGTGTCTCTATTTCCTGATTGTCTGGGATTGAACACCTGTAAGGTTTTTTCGAAATATATTTATCTTTAATAGTCTTCTCATTTAATTTCGGTGCCATATTAATTATTTAAGGTTAATAAAAGCCGTAGGTCACCAAATATATCATATCTTTATTTAAAGTATATAATCCTTGACGTTTCGGCCTCAATGTGTCATTCTCAAAAGACAAAACTAAAATATTAAATAAAAAATTAATTAAATTTAATAAGAATTGATATTAAAAATTTATTTTACACATAATAATTTATAAATACCTTTATGCACATAGTCACCAATTTATCCTTCTAAGAGAATTTGTCTATATTTTAAAATATATATGTCAAGTATATCTATCTGAATATCTGCCACGTCTAACTCCGTCAACTAGCTAGGAACGACTGACAAAGAATAAAAACGGCAGGGGTGGGGTAAGTACCAGGAGATAATATGTGATTTAAATTTTTTTCTTTTTTCGATATATCAATTTTCCATTATCTGCCAGTTGTAGGCTCTATTGTATTATTATCCATAGTATTTTTTTGAATATTAATTTTATCTATAATACATGTGTAAAATGTACTCAAGTTTTCCACGTCTGTATGGTTGTTCACCGAATTCTGAATATTTTTTGAAATGTGGATAGCTTCTACAATTTTTCTTTTATTAGGATTATTTTCTATATGTATTATTGAGGCATTTTTAAAATCCAATTCATGTTTATTTATATGTGTATGTTGTGATAGACAGGTTGCAAATTTTGATTTAGTTGTTTTTGTTTTACAATTTTGTTTGTGTTGTATTCTTCGTTCTAGCCACTGTGATGTTTGTCCAATATATGATTTATTTTCACAATTTTTGCATTAAACTTTATAAATCACATTAGTTAATTTATCCTTCGGAATATTATCTTTCGTTTTTGTAAATAATTTATGTTGACGCATCTGATACAAAAAAATATTAGAAGGTCTATTTATTTATTTTTATGTATCTTCTCTTTTTTTTAATTTCAAATTACTGAGTAGTATGTAAAAAATTGTTTTATTTTATTTTTAATATTTACGCGCGGACCGCTTTATGCGCGGCCGCAGCAATAAACAAAGGGAGCCGTACTTTGTACTCTCGTATAGGGTACGAGCGGCCCTGCCGTCAGTAGTAGCCTGATGCAACAACAAGCAACACCAGGGCATTTCTCCAGGACCTTTCCTTTCTTTAGCCCGACTACGTTCCATGAACAAGGGCCCACGGCCACCAGTCGCTAAAGGGAACTACGTCCTACGGCCCAGTCGCCTAACAGCTCGCAGAGTAGCGAATAAACGGGGTACCAGGTACCATCCGTCCACTCCAATGTTCTTCAAAACTGTAAGTGAACATTTTCAGTTAACTCTTAAGTGGTTGCACATGTGCCTAATATTCAACTTCATAGTGCAATACGACAGTTGGACTAGCGCATTACTCATTATTAATTCTAACTTATATCAGCTTCAGTGGCTAGACCGTTAAGTGCCAGCTTCCAAGTAAAACTATTAGATTTCAATACTCATCTTACGGTGAAATCTTTTTTTTTTTTTTCTCATGAAACACTCAGTGCATATAATTAATTTTTTTTGGGAAGAATTATTTTATTTTGTTATTTGTTTTATAAATAGAATATAAATCATGTTAAGCTATTGCAAAATTAATTTAGTAATTGATGTATATATGTATATTAATTTTTTTTCTTTCTATTCTATTCTCTTGCACTATTCTATTCAAATAAAATTTTATTTATCATTTTATCTGGTGCATAACATAATATTTTATATTTTGTTAGCTGTTCTATAGTATATATATCATTTCTATAAATATTTTTATTTTTAATAATTTATTTCTTTACTTACATTTAAGAATTTCATGCTTTTAATTTTTATTTAAATGCTAATATGCTTTGGTCATTTTTATCTATAATGAATAAGGTTATTATTTTGTTTAAATAATTTTCCTGTTTATTCTTAATACCCAGTTGCACGTCAGTCACAACATATTAACGATTGTAAATAGGAAAGTCTTCTTGTGAAACTCTATTACATTCGTAACAATTTATCTAGTTTATTTATTGGTTTTTTTCCAAATTTTATTTCATTCAAATCATATTTTTTAAAGTTTTTTTCTATTTTATTGGTCAAACTATTTATATATGTAATCGAAAAAAACTTTTTGGGATATGGGTTATTGTTATCTTTTTGATAGTCTTTCAGATTATTATTTTTCTGAGTATGGTTTATGTTTTCATTTTTAGTATCACTATTTTCATTCTTGAAGTAATCAGTTATTAGTTTCGTTATTTTAATGTTATTTTTATTATTTTTGTTGGGTGTTTTAATATCGTAAGTGTTAAGGACCTCTATTATTTTATTATTTTTTGGACTAATTTTTAATATATTACTGCTTTTGTACCATAATTTATTAATTAATCTTATGGGATACCAATTTTCCAAAAGGATATCATATATTTGTGATTTTACATTCTTGATGTGTATATCGTCCGTTAATATTTGCTCTCTCTATTACATTTTTAGCGGTGTTTAATTTCTGGTGTGGGGCATGATTGCTGTGCCGCTCCTGCCGTACTTATTCTTTGTCAGTCTTTCCTAGCTAGTTGACGATGTTAGACGTGGCAGATATTCAGATAGATATACTTGACATATATATTTTAAAATATAGACAAATTCTTTTAGAAGGATAAATTGGTGACTATGTGCATAAAGATTTATAAATTACTAGCTGTATATCCCGGTTTCACCAGGAGAATTTCAATTTTTAAATCAATATACTAAGACTTTTATCGACTCAAACGGTCGATTTTGTAAAAACCAATGTAAAGCGAGATCAAAACGATTATTATAACAATAAAGAATATACCCAGAGATTAGGTGAAGTTATGCAATTTTAATATGGACAGGTGTTCGCACCGGGTGATGCGCGGTCATAAGGGGTTAAGTCACTATTTGAGCATTAGGAGATTATGTCATAATATTATAGCACGAAATCAGAGCTAATTGTTTTAAATATTTGTTCATTGTCCAGCATTTTAACTTTAATATCATCTATGATTTTATGATTTATGAGTGTTATGTTGGATCCATTATAATAAACTCCAGTAACTTTATTCTTGTTAACTGAAGTATTTCTTTGATGCGCGATCATAAGGGGTTAAGTCACTATTTGAGCATTTGGAGATTATGTCATATAATTATAGCACGAAATCAGAGCTAATTGTTTTAAATATTTGTTCATTGTCCAACATTTTATCATTAATATCATCTATGATTTTATGATTTATGAGTGTTATGTTGGATCCACTATCATAAACTTCAGTAACTTTATTCTTGTTAACTGTAATATTTCTTTGATGCGCGGTCATAAGGGCTTAAGTCACTATTTGAGCATTAGGAGATTATGTCATAATATTATAGCACGAAATAAGAGCTAATTGTTTTAAATATTTGTTCATTGTCCAACATTTTATCTTTAATATCATCTATTATTTTATGATTTATGAGTGTTATGTTAGATCCACTATCATAAACTCCAGTAACTTTATTCTTGTTAACTGTAATATTTCTTTGATGCGCGGTCATAAGGGGTTAAGTCACTATTTGAGCATTAGGTTATTATGTCATAATATTATAGCACGAAATCAGAGCTAATTGTTTTAAATATTTGTTCAATGTCCAACATTTATCTTTAATATCATCTATGATTTAATAATTTATGAGTGTTATGTTGGATCCACTATCATAAACTTCAGTAACTTTATTCTTGTTAACTGTAATATTTCTTTGATGCGCGGTCATAAGGGCTTAAGTCACTATTTGAGCATTAGGAGATTATGTCATAATATTATAGCACGAAATAAGAGCTAATTGTTTTAAATATTTGTTCATTGTCCAACATTTTATCTTTAATATCATCTATTATTTTATGATTTATGAGTGTTATGTTAGATCCACTATCATAAACTCCAGTAACTTTATTCTTGTTAACTAAAGTATTTCTTTGATGCGCGGTCATAAGGGGTTAAGTCACTATTTGAGCATTTGGAGATTATGTCTTAATATTAAAGCACGAAATCAGAGCTAATTGTTTTAAATATTTGTTCAATGTCCAACATTTATCTTTAATATCATCTATGATTTAATGATTTATGAGTGTTATGTTGGATCCACTATCATAAACTTCAGTAACTTTATTCTTGTTAACTGTAATATTTCTTTGATGCGCGGTCATAAGGGCTTAAGTCACCATTTGAGCATTTGGAGATTATGTCATAATATTATAGCACGAAATGAGAGCTAATTGTTTTAAATATTTGTTCATTGTCCAACATTTTATCTTTAATATCATCTATTATTTTATGATTTATGAGTGTTATGTTGGATCCACTATCATAAACTCCAGTAACTTTATTCTTGTTAACTGTAATATTTCTTTGATGCGCGGTCATAAGGGCTTAAGTCACCATTTGAGCATTTGGAGATTATGTCATAATATTATAGCACGAAATCAGAGCTAATTGTTTTAAATATTTGTTCATTGTCCAACATTTTATCATTAATATCATCTATGATTTTATGATTTATGAGTGTTATGTTGGATCCACTATCATAAACTTCAGTAACTTTATTCTTGTTAACTGTAATATTTCTTTGATGCGCGGTCATAAGGGCTTAAGTCACTATTTGAGCATTAGGAGATTATGTCATAATATTATAGCACGAAATCAGAGCTAATTGTTTTAAATATTTGTTCATTGTCCAACATTTTATCATTAATATCATCTATGATTTTATGATTTATGAGTGTTATGTTGGATCCACTATCATAAACTTCAGTAACTTTATTCTTGTTAACTGAAGTATTTCTTTGATGCGCGGTCATAAGGGCTTAAGTCACTATTTGAGCATTAGGAGATTATGTCATAATATTATAGCACGAAATAAGAGCTAATTGTTTTAAATATTTGTTCATTGTCCAACATTTTATCTTTAATATCATCTATTATTTTATGATTTATGAGTGTTATGTTAGATCCACTATCATAAACTCCAGTAACTTTATTCTTGTTAACTGTAATATTTCTTTGATGCGCGGTCATAAGGGCTTAAGTCACCATTTGAGCATTTGGAGATTATGTCATAATATTATAGCACGAAATCTGAGCTAATTGTTTTAAATATTTGTTCATTGTCCAACATTTTAACTTTAATATCATCTATGATTTTATGATTTATGAGTGTTATGTTGGATCCATTATAATAAACTCCAGTAACTTTATTCTTGTTAACTGAAGTATTTCTTTGATGCGCGATCATAAGGGGTTAAGTCACTATTTGAGCATTTGGAGATTATGTCATATAATTATAGCACGAAATAAGAGCTAATTGTTTTAAATATTTTTTCATTGTCCAACATTTTATCATTAATATCATCTATGATTTTATGATTTATGAGTGTTATGTTAGATCCACTATCATAAACTCCAGTAACTTTATTCTTGTTAACTGAAGTATTTCTTTGATGCGCGGTCATAAGGGGTTAAGTCACTATTTGAGCATTTGGAGATTATGTCTTAATATTAAAGCACGAAATCAGAGCTAATTGTTTTAAATATTTGTTCAATGTCCAACATTTATCTTTAATATCATCTATGATTTAATGATTTATGAGTGTTATGTTGGATCCACTATCATAAACTTCAGTAACTTTATTCTTGTTAACTGTAATATTTCTTTGATGCGCGGTCATAAGGGCTTAAGTCACCATTTGAGCATTTGGAGATTATGTCATAATATTATAGCACGAAATAAGAGCTAATTGTTTTAAATATTTGTTCATTGTCCAACATTTTATCTTTAATATCATCTATTATTTTATGATTTATGAGTGTTATGTTGGATCCACTATCATAAACTCCAGTAACTTTATTCTTGTTAACTGTAATATTTCTTTGATGCGCGGTCATAAGGGCTTAAGTCACCATTTGAGCATTTGGAGATTATGTCATAATATTATAGCACGAAATCAGAGCTAATTGTTTTAAATATTTGTTCATTGTCCAACATTTTATCTTTAATATCATCTATGATTTTATGATTTATGAGTGTTATGTTGGATCCATTATAATAAACTCCAGTAACTTTATTCTTGTTAACTGAAGTATTTCTTTGATGCGCGGTCATAAGGGGTTAAGTCACTATTTGAGCATTTGGAGATTATGTCTTAATATTAAAGCACGAAATCAGAGCTAATTGTTTTAAATATTTGTTCATTGTCCAACATTTTAACTTTAATATCATCTATGATTTTATGATTTATGAGTGTTATGTTGGATCCATTATAATAAACTCCAGTAACTTTATTCTTGTTAACTGTAATATTTCTTTGATGCGCGGTCATAAGGGGTTAAGTCACTATTTGAGCATTTGGAGATTATGTCTTAATATTAAAGCACGAAATCAGAGCTAATTGTTTTAAATATTTGTTCAATGTCCAACATTTATCTTTAATATCATCTATGATTTAATGATTTATGAGTGTTATGTTGGATCCACTATCATAAACTTCAGTAACTTTATTCTTGTTAACTGTAATATTTCTTTGATGCGCGGTCATAAGGGCTTAAGTCACCATTTGAGCATTTGGAGATTATGTCATAATACTATAGCACGAAATAAGAGCTAATTGTTTTAAATATTTGTTCATTGTCCAACATTTTATCTTTAATATCATCTATTATTTTATGATTTATGAGTGTTATGTTGGATCCACTATCATAAACTCCAGTAACTTTATTCTTGTTAACTGTAATATTTCTTTGATGCGCGGTCATAAGGGCTTAAGTCACCATTTGAGCATTTGGAGATTATGTCATAATATTATAGCACGAAATCAGAGCTAATTGTTTTAAATATTTGTTCATTGTCCAACATTTTATCTTTAATATCATCTATGATTTTATGATTTATGAGTGTTATGTTGGATCCATTATAATAAACTCCAGTAACTTTATTCTTGTTAACTGAAGTATTTCTTTGATGCGCGGTCATAAGGGGTTAAGTCACTATTTGAGCATTTGGAGATTATGTCTTAATATTAAAGCACGAAATCAGAGCTAATTGTTTTAAATATTTGTTCATTGTCCAACATTTTAACTTTAATATCATCTATGATTTTATGATTTATGAGTGTTATGTTGGATCCATTATAATAAACTCCAGTAACTTTATTCTTGTTAACTGTAATATTTCTTTGATGCGCGGTCATAAGGGGTTAAGTCACTATTTGAGCATTAGGTTATTATGTCATAATATTATAGCACGAAATCAGAGCTAATTGTTTTAAATATTTGTTCAATGTCCAACATTTATCTTTAATATCATCTATGATTTAATAATTTATGAGTGTTATGTTGGATCCACTATCATAAACTTCAGTAACTTTATTCTTGTTAACTGTAATATTTCTTTGATGCGCGGTCATAAGGGCTTAAGTCACTATTTGAGCATTAGGAGATTATGTCATAATATTATAGCACGAAATAAGAGCTAATTGTTTTAAATATTTGTTCATTGTCCAACATTTTATCTTTAATATCATCTATTATTTTATGATTTATGAGTGTTATGTTAGATCCACTATCATAAACTCCAGTAACTTTATTCTTGTTAACTGAAGTATTTCTTTGATGCGCGGTCATAAGGGGTTAAGTCACTATTTGAGCATTTGGAGATTATGTCTTAATATTAAAGCACGAAATCAGAGCTAATTGTTTTAAATATTTGTTCAATGTCCAACATTTATCTTTAATATCATCTATGATTTAATGATTTATGAGTGTTATGTTGGATCCACTATCATAAACTTCAGTAACTTTATTCTTGTTAACTGTAATATTTCTTTGATGCGCGGTCATAAGGGCTTAAGTCACCATTTGAGCATTTGGAGATTATGTCATAATATTATAGCACGAAATGAGAGCTAATTGTTTTAAATATTTGTTCATTGTCCAACATTTTATCTTTAATATCATCTATTATTTTATGATTTATGAGTGTTATGTTGGATCCACTATCATAAACTCCAGTAACTTTATTCTTGTTAACTGTAATATTTCTTTGATGCGCGGTCATAAGGGCTTAAGTCACCATTTGAGCATTTGGAGATTATGTCATAATATTATAGCACGAAATCAGAGCTAATTGTTTTAAATATTTGTTCATTGTCCAACATTTTATCTTTAATATCATCTATGATTTTATGATTTATGAGTGTTATGTTGGATCCATTATAATAAACTCCAGTAACTTTATTCTTGTTAACTGAAGTATTTCTTTGATGCGCGATCATAAGGGGTTAAGTCACTATTTGAGCATTTGGAGATTATGTCATATAATTATAGCACGAAATCAGAGCTAATTGTTTTAAATATTTGTTCATTGTCCAACATTTTATCATTAATATCATCTATGATTTTATGATTTATGAGTGTTATGTTGGATCCACTATCATAAACTTCAGTAACTTTATTCTTGTTAACTGTAATATTTCATTGATGCGCGGTCATAAGGGCTTAAGTCACTATTTGAGCATTAGGAGATTATGTCATAATATTATAGCACGAAATAAGAGCTAATTGTTTTAAATATTTGTTCATTGTCCAACATTTTATCTTTAATATCATCTATTATTTTATGATTTATGAGTGTTATGTTAGATCCACTATCATAAACTCCAGTAACTTTATTCTTGTTAACTGTAATATTTCTTTGATGCGCGGTCATAAGGGCTTAAGTCACCATTTGAGCATTTGGAGATTATGTCATAATATTATAGCACGAAATCAGAGCTAATTGTTTTAAATATTTGTTCATTGTCCAACATTTTCACTTTAATATCATCTATGATTTTATGATTTATGAGTGTTATGTTGGATCCATTATAATAAACTCCAGTAACTTTATTCTTGTTAACTGAAGTATTTCTTTGATGCGCGATCATAAGGGGTTAAGTCACTATTTGAGCATTTGGAGATTATGTCATATAATTATAGCACGAAATAAGAGCTAATTGTTTTAAATATTTGTTCATTGTCCAACATTTTATCATTAATATCATCTATGATTTTATGATTTATGAGTGTTATGTTAGATCCACTATCATAAACTCCAGTAACTTTATTCTTGTTAACTGAAGTATTTCTTTGATGCGCGGTCATAAGGGGTTAAGTCACTATTTGAGCATTTGGAGATTATGTCTTAATATTAAAGCACGAAATCAGAGCTAATTGTTTTAAATATTTGTTCAATGTCCAACATTTATCTTTAATATCATCTATGATTTAATGATTTATGAGTGTTATGTTGGATCCACTATCATAAACTTCAGTAACTTTATTCTTGTTAACTGTAATATTTCTTTGATGCGCGGTCATAAGGGCTTAAGTCACCATTTGAGCATTTGGAGATTATGTCATAATATTATAGCACGAAATAAGAGCTAATTGTTTTAAATATTTGTTCATTGTCCAACATTTTATCTTTAATATCATCTATTATTTTATGATTTATGAGTGTTATGTTGGATCCACTATCATAAACTCCAGTAACTTTATTCTTGTTAACTGTAATATTTCTTTGATGCGCGGTCATAAGGGCTTAAGTCACTATTTGAGCATTTGGAGATTATGTCATAATATTATAGCACGAAATCAGAGCTAATTGTTTTAAATATTTGTTCATTGTCCAACATTTTATCTTTAATATCATCTATGATTTTATGATTTATGAGTGTTATGTTGGATCCATTATAATAAACTCCAGTAACTTTATTCTTGTTAACTGAAGTATTTCTTTGATGCGCGGTCATAAGGGGTTAAGTCACTATTTGAGCATTTGGAGATTATGTCTTAATATTAAAGCACGAAATCAGAGCTAATTGTTTTAAATATTTGTTCATTGTCCAACATTTTAACTTTAATATCATCTATGATTTTATGATTTATGAGTGTTATGTTGGATCCATTATAATAAACTCCAGTAATTTTATTCTTGTTAACTGAAGTATTTCTTTGATGCGCGATCATAAGGGGTTAAGTCACTATTTGAGCATTTGGAGATTATGTCATATAATTATAGCACGAAATCAGAGCTAATTGTTTTAAATATTTGTTCATTGTCCAACATTTTATCATTAATATCATCTATGATTTTATGATTTATGAGTGTTATGTTGGATCCACTATCATAAACTTCAGTAACTTTATTCTTGTTAACTGTAATATTTCTTTGATGCGCGGTCATAAGGGCTTAAGTCACTATTTGAGCATTAGGAGATTATGTCATAATATTATAGCACGAAATAAGAGCTAATTGTTTTAAATATTTGTTCATTGTCCAACATTTTATCTTTAATATCATCTATTATTTTATGATTTATGAGTGTTATGTTAGATCCACTATCATAAACTCCAGTAACTTTATTCTTGTTAACTGTAGTATTTCTTTGATGCGCGGTCATAAGGGCTTAAGTCACCATTTGAGCATTTGGAGATTATGTCATAATATTATAGCACGAAATCAGAGCTAATTGTTTTAAATATTTGTTCATTGTCCAACATTTTAACTTTAATATCATCTATGATTTTATGATTTATGAGTGTTATGTTGGATCCATTATAATAAACTCCAGTAACTTTATTCTTGTTAACTGAAGTATTTCTTTGATGCGCGATCATAAGGGGTTAAGTCACTATTTGAGCATTTGGAGATTATGTCATATAATTATAGCACGAAATCAGAGCTAATTGTTTTAAATATTTGTTCATTGTCCAACATTTTATCTTTAATATCATCTATGATTTTATGATTTATGAGTGTTATGTTGGATCCATTATAATAAACTCCAGTAACTTTATTCTTGTTAACTGAAGTATTTCTTTGATGCGCGATCATAAGGGGTTAAGTCACTATTTGAGCATTTGGAGATTATGTCATATAATTATAGCACGAAATCAGAGCTAATTGTTTTAAATATTTGTTCATTGTCCAACATTTTATCATTAATATCATCTATGATTTTATGATTTATGAGTGTTATGTTGGATCCACTATCATAAACTTCAGTAACTTTATTCTTGTTAACTGTAATATTTCTTTGATGCGCGGTCATAAGGGCTTAAGTCACTATTTGAGCATTAGGAGATTATGTCATAATATTAAAGCACGAAATAAGAGCTAATTGTTTTAAATATTTGTTCATTGTCCAACATTTTATCTTTAATATCATCTATTATTTTATGATTTATGAGTGTTATGTTAGATCCACTATCATAAACTCCAGTAACTTTATTCTTGTTAACTGTAATATTTCTTTGATGCGCGGTCATAAGGGGTTAAGTCACTATTTGAGCATTAGGTTATTATGTCATAATATTATAGCACGAAATCAGAGCTAATTGTTTTAAATATTTTTTCAATGTCCAACATTTATCTTTAATATCATCTATGATTTAATAATTTATGAGTGTTATGTTGGATCCACTATCATAAACTTCAGTAACTTTATTCTTGTTAACTGTAATATTTCTTTGATGCGCGGTCATAAGGGCTTAAGTCACTATTTGAGCATTAGGAGATTATGTCATAATATTATAGCACGAAATAAGAGCTAATTGTTTTAAATATTTGTTCATTGTCCAATTTTTTATCTTTAATATCATCTATGATTTTATGATTTATGAGTGTTATGTTGGATCCACTATCATAAACTTCAGTAACTTTATTCTTGTTAACTGTAATATTTCTTTGATGCGCGGTCATAAGGGCTTAAGTCACTATTTGAGCATTAGGAGATTATGTCATAATATTATAGCACGAAATAAGAGCTAATTGTTTTAAATATTTGTTCATTGTCCAACATTTTATCTTTAATATCATCTATTATTTTATGATTTATGAGTGTTATGTTAGATCCACTATCATAAACTCCAGTAACTTTATTCTTGTTAACTGTAATATTTCTTTGATGCGCGGTCATAAGGGGTTAAGTCACTATTTGAGCATTAGGTTATTATGTCATAATATTATAGCACGAAATCAGAGCTAATTGTTTTAAATATTTGTTCAATGTCCAACATTTATCTTTAATATCATCTATGATTTAATAATTTATGAGTGTTATGTTGGATCCACTATCATAAACTTCAGTAACTTTATTCTTGTTAACTGTAATATTTCTTTGATGCGCGGTCATAAGGGGTTAAGTCACTATTTGAGCATTAGGTTATTATGTCATAATATTATAGCACGAAATCAGAGCTAATTGTTTTAAATATTTGTTCAATGTCCAACATTTATCTTTAATATCATCTATGATTTAATAATTTATGAGTGTTATGTTGGATCCACTATCATAAACTTCAGTAACTTTATTCTTGTTAACTGTAATATTTCTTTGATGCGCGGTCATAAGGGCTTAAGTCACTATTTGAGCATTAGGAGATTATGTCATAATATTATAGCACGAAATAAGAGCTAATTGTTTTAAATATATGTTCATTGTCCAACATTTTATCTTTAATATCATCTATTATTTTATGATTTATGAGTGTTATGTTAGATCCACTATCATAAACTCCAGTAACTTTATTCTTGTTAACTGTAATATTTCTTTGATGCGCGGTCATAAGGGGTTAAGTCACTATTTGAGCATTTGGAGATTATGTCTTAATATTAAAGCACGAAATCAGAGCTAATTGTTTTAAATATTTGTTCAATGTCCAACATTTATCTTTAATATCATCTATGATTTAATGATTTATGAGTGTTATGTTGGATCCACTATCATAAACTTCAGTAACTTTATTCTTGTTAACTGTAATATTTCTTTGATGCGCGGTCATAAGGGCTTAAGTCACCATTTGAGCATTTGGAGATTATGTCATAATATTATAGCACGAAATAAGAGCTAATTGTTTTAAATATTTGTTCATTGTCCAACATTTTATCTTTAATATCATCTATTATTTTATGATTTATGAGTGTTATGTTGGATCCACTATCATAAACTCCAGTAACTTTATTCTTGTTAACTGTAATATTTCTTTGATGCGCGGTCATAAGGGCTTAAGTCACCATTTGAGCATTTGGAGATTATGTCATATAATTATAGCACGAAATAAGAGCTAATTGTTTTAAATATTTGTTCATTGTCCAACATTTTATCATTAATATCATCTATGATTTTATGATTTATGAGTGTTATGTTAGATCCACTATCATAAACTCCAGTAACTTTATTCTTGTTAACTGAAGTATTTCTTTGATGCGCGGTCATAAGGGGTTAAGTCACTATTTGAGCATTTGGAGATTATGTCTTAATATTAAAGCACGAAATCAGAGCTAATTGTTTTAAATATTTGTTCAATGTCCAACATTTATCTTTAATATCATCTATGATTTAATGATTTATGAGTGTTATGTTGGATCCACTATCATAAACTCCAGTAACTTTATTCTTGTTAACTGTAATATTTCTTTGATGCGCGGTCATAAGGGCTTAAGTCACCATTTGAGCATTTGGAGATTATGTCATAATATTATAGCACGAAATAAGAGCTAATTGTTTTAAATATTTGTTCATTGTCCAACATTTTATCTTTAATATCATCTATTATTTTATGATTTATGAGTGTTATGTTGGATCCACTATCATAAACTCCAGTAACTTTATTCTTGTTAACTGTAATATTTCTTTGATGCGCGGTCATAAGGGCTTAAGTCACCATTTGAGCATTTGGAGATTATGTCATAATATTATAGCACGAAATCAGAGCTAATTGTTTTAAATATTTGTTCATTGTCCAACATTTTATCTTTAATATCATCTATGATTTTATGATTTATGAGTGTTATGTTGGATCCATTATAATAAACTCCAGTAACTTTATTCTTGTTAACTGAAGTATTTCTTTGATGCGCGGTCATAAGGGGTTAAGTCACTATTTGAGCATTTGGAGATTATGTCATAATATTAAAGCACGAAATCAGAGCTAATTGTTTTAAATATTTGTTCATTGTCCAACATTTTAACTTTAATATCATCTATGATTTTATGATTTATGAGTGTTATGTTGGATCCATTATAATAAACTCCAGTAACTTTATTCTTGTTAACTGAAGTATTTCTTTGATGCGCGATCATAAGGGGTTAAGTCACTATTTGAGCATTTGGAGATTATGTCATATAATTATAGCACGAAATCAGAGCTAATTGTTTTAAATATTTGTTCATTGTCCAACATTTTATCATTAATATCATCTATGATTTTATGATTTATGAGTGTTATGTTGGATCCACTATCATAAACTTCAGTAACTTTATTCTTGTTAACTGTAATATTTCTTTGATGCGCGGTCATAAGGGCTTAAGTCACTATTTGAGCATTAGGAGATTATGTCATAATATTATAGCACGAAATAAGAGCTAATTGTTTTAAATATTTGTTCATTGTCCAACATTTTATCTTTAATATCATCTATTATTTTATGATTTATGAGTGTTATGTTAGATCCACTATCATAAACTCCAGTAACTTTATTCTTGTTAACTGTAATATTTCTTTGATGCGCGGTCATAAGGGCTTAAGTCACCATTTGAGCATTTGGAGATTATGTCATAATATTATAGCACGAAATCAGAGCTAATTGTTTTAAATATTTGTTCATTGTCCAACATTTTAACTTTAATATCATCTATGATTTTATGATTTATGAGTGTTATGTTGGATCCATTATAATAAACTCCAGTAACTTTATTCTTGTTAACTGAAGTATTTCTTTGATGCGCGATCATAAGGGGTTAAGTCACTATTTGAGCATTTGGAGATTATGTCATATAATTATAGCACGAAATCAGAGCTAATTGTTTTAAATATTTGTTCATTGTCCAACATTTTATCTTTAATATCATCTATGATTTTATGATTTATGAGTGTTATGTTGGATCCATTATAATAAACTCCAGTAACTTTATTCTTGTTAACTGAAGTATTTCTTTGATGCGCGATCATAAGGGGTTAAGTCACTATTTGAGCATTTGGAGATTATGTCATATAATTATAGCACGAAATCAGAGCTAATTGTTTTAAATATTTGTTCATTGTCCAACATTTTATCATTAATATCATCTATGATTTTATGATTTATGAGTGTTATGTTGGATCCACTATCATAAACTTCAGTAACTTTATTCTTGTTAACTGTAATATTTCTTTGATGCGCGGTCAAAAGGGCTTAAGTCACTATTTGAGCATTAGGAGATTATGTCATAATATTAAAGCACGAAATAAGAGCTAATTGTTTTAAATATTTGTTCATTGTCCAACATTTTATCTTTAATATCATCTATTATTTTATGATTTATGAGTGTTATGTTAGATCCACTATCATAAACTCCAGTAACTTTATTCTTGTTAACTGTAATATTTCTTTGATGCGCGGTCATAAGGGGTTAAGTCACTATTTGAGCATTAGGTTATTATGTCATAATATTATAGCACGAAATCAGAGCTAATTGTTTTAAATATTTTTTCAATGTCCAACATTTATCTTTAATATCATCTATGATTTAATAATTTATGAGTGTTATGTTGGATCCACTATCATAAACTTCAGTAACTTTATTCTTGTTAACTGTAATATTTCTTTGATGCGCGGTCATAAGGGCTTAAGTCACTATTTGAGCATTAGGAGATTATGTCATAATATTATAGCACGAAATAAGAGCTAATTGTTTTAAATATTTGTTCATTGTCCAACATTTTATCTTTAATATCATCTATGATTTTATGATTTATGAGTGTTATGTTGGATCCACTATCATAAACTTCAGTAACTTTATTCTTGTTAACTGTAATATTTCTTTGATGCGCGGTCATAAGGGCTTAAGTCACTATTTGAGCATTAGGAGATTATGTCATAATATTATAGCATGAAATAAGAGCTAATTGTTTTAAATATTTGTTCATTGTCCAACATTTTATCTTTAATATCATCTATTATTTTATGATTTATGAGTGTTATGTTAGATCCACTATCATAAACTCCAGTAACTTTATTCTTGTTAACTGTAATATTTCTTTGATGCGCGGTCATAAGGGGTTAAGTCACTATTTGAGCATTAGGTTATTATGTCATAATATTATAGCACGAAATCAGAGCTAATTGTTTTAAATATTTGTTCATTGTCCAACATTTTATCTTTAATATCATCTATTATTTTATGATTTATGAGTGTTATGTTAGATCCACTATCATAAACTCCAGTAACTTTATTCTTGTTAACTGAAGTATTTCTTTGATGCGCGGTCATAAGGGGTTAAGTCACTATTTGAGCATTTGGAGATTATGTCTTAATATTAAAGCACGAAATCAGAGCTAATTGTTTTAAATATTTGTTCAATGTCCAACATTTATCTTTAATATCATCTATGATTTAATGATTTATGAGTGTTATGTTGGATCCACTATCATAAACTTCAGTAACTTTATTCTTGTTAACTGTAATATTTCTTTGATGCGCGGTCATAAGGGCTTAAGTCACCATTTGAGCATTTGGAGATTATGTCATAATATTATAGCACGAAATAAGAGCTAATTGTTTTAAATATTTGTTCATTGTCCAACATTTTATCTTTAATATCATCTATTATTTTATGATTTATGAGTGTTATGTTAGATCCACTATCATAAACTCCAGTAACTTTATTCTTGTTAACTGTAATATTTCTTTGATGCGCGGTCATAAGGGCTTAAGTCACCATTTGAGCATTTGGAGATTATGTCATAATATTATAGCACGAAATAAGAGCTAATTGTTTTAAATATTTGTTCATTGTCCAACATTTTATCTTTAATATCATCTATTATTTTATGATTTATGAGTGTTATGTTGGATCCACTATCATAAACTCCAGTAACTTTATTCTTGTTAACTGTAATATTTCTTTGATGCGCGGTCATAAGGGCTTAAGTCACCATTTGAGCATTTGGAGATTATGTCATAATATTATAGCACGAAATCAGAGCTAATTGTTTTAAATATTTGTTCATTGTCCAACATTTTATCTTTAATATCATCTATGATTTTATGATTTATGAGTGTTATGTTGGATCCATTATAATAAACTCCAGTAACTTTATTCTTGTTAACTGAAGTATTTCTTTGATGCGCGGTCATAAGGGGTTAAGTCACTATTTGAGCATTTGGAGATTATGTCTTAATATTAAAGCACGAAATCAGAGCTAATTGTTTTAAATATTTGTTCATTGTCCAACATTTTAACTTCAATATCATCTATGATTTTATGATTTATGAGTGTTATGTTGGATCCATTATAATAAACTCCAGTAACTTTATTCTTGTTAACTGAAGTATTTCTTTGATGCGCGATCATAAGGGGTTAAGTCACTATTTGAGCATTTGGAGATTATGTCATATAATTATAGCACGAAATCAGAGCTAATTGTTTTAAATATTTGTTCATTGTCCAACATTTTATCATTAATATCATCTATGATTTTATGATTTATGAGTGTTATGTTGGATCCACTATCATAAACTTCAGTAACTTTATTCTTGTTAACTGTAATATTTCTTTGATGCGCGGTCATAAGGGCTTAAGTCACTATTTGAGCATTAGGAGATTATGTCATAATATTATAGCACGAAATAAGAGCTAATTATTTTAAATATTTGTTCATTGTCCAACATTTTATCTTTAATATCATCTATTATTTTATGATTTATGAGTGTTATGTTAGATCCACTATCATAAACTCCAGTAACTTTATTCTTGTTAACTGTAATATTTCTTTGATGCGCGGTCATAAGGGCTTAAGTCACCATTTGAGCATTTGGAGATTATGTCATAATATTATAGCACGAAATCAGAGCTAATTGTTTTAAATATTTGTTCATTGTCCAACATTTTATCTTTAATATCATCTATGATTTTATGATTTATGAGTGTTATGTTGGATCCATTATAATAAACTCCAGTAACTTTATTCTTGTTAACTGAAGTATTTCTTTGATGCGCGATCATAAGGGGTTAAGTCACTATTTGAGCATTTGGAGATTATGTCATATAATTATAGCACGAAATCAGAGCTAATTGTTTTAAATATTTGTTCATTGTCCAACATTTTATCATTAATATCATCTATGATTTTATGATTTATGAGTGTTATGTTGGATCCACTATCATAAACTCCAGTAACTTTAATCTTGTTAACTGTAATATTTCTTTGATGCGCGGTCATAAGGGGTTAAGTCACTATTTGAGCATTAGGTTATTATGTCATAATATTATAGCACGAAATCAGAGCTAATTGTTTTAAATATTTGTTCAATGTCCAACATTTATCTTTAATATCATCTATGATTTAATAATTTATGAGTGTTATGTTGGATCCACTATCATAAACTTCAGTAACTTTATTCTTGTTAACTGTAATATTTCTTTGATGCGCGGTCATAAGGGGTTAAGTCACTATTTGAGCATTAGGTTATTATGTCATAATATTATAGCACGAAATCAGAGCTAATTGTTTTAAATATTTGTTCAATGTCCAACATTTATCTTTAATATCATCTATGATTTAATAATTTATGAGTGTTATGTTGGATCCACTATCATAAACTTCAGTAACTTTATTCTTGTTAACTGTAATATTTCTTTGATGCGCGGTCATAAGGGCTTAAGTCACTATTTGAGCATTAGGAGATTATGTCATAATATTATAGCACGAAATAAGAGCTAATTGTTTTAAATATATGTTCATTGTCCAACATTTTATCTTTAATATCATCTATTATTTTATGATTTATGAGTGTTATGTTAGATCCACTATCATAAACTCCAGTAACTTTATTCTTGTTAACTGAAGTATTTCTTTGATGCGCGGTCATAAGGGGTTAAGTCACTATTTGAGCATTTGGAGATTATGTCTTAATATTAAAGCACGAAATCAGAGCTAATTGTTTTAAATATTTGTTCAATGTCCAACATTTATCTTTAATATCATCTATGATTTAATGATTTATGAGTGTTATGTTGGATCCACTATCATAAACTTCAGTAACTTTATTCTTGTTAACTGTAATATTTCTTTGATGCGCGGTCATAAGGGCTTAAGTCACCATTTGAGCATTTGGAGATTATGTCATAATATTATAGCACGAAATAAGAGCTAATTGTTTTAAATATTTGTTCATTGTCCAACATTTTATCTTTAATATCATCTATTATTTTATGATTTATGAGTGTTATGTTGGATCCACTATCATAAACTCCAGTAACTTTATTCTTGTTAACTGTAATATTTCTTTGATGCGCGGTCATAAGGGCTTAAGTCACCATTTGAGCATTTGGAGATTATGTCATATAATTATAGCACGAAATAAGAGCTAATTGTTTTAAATATTTGTTCATTGTCCAACATTTTATCATTAATATCATCTATGATTTCATGATTTATGAGTGTTATGTTAGATCCACTATCATAAACTCCAGTAACTTTATTCTTGTTAACTGAAGTATTTCTTTGATGCGCGGTCATAAGGGGTTAAGTCACTATTTGAGCATTTGGAGATTATGTCTTAATATTAAAGCACGAAATCAGAGCTAATTGTTTTAAATATTTGTTCAATGTCCAACATTTATCTTTAATATCATCTATGATTTAATGATTTATGAGTGTTATGTTGGATCCACTATCATAAACTTCAGTAACTTTATTCTTGTTAACTGTAATATTTCTTTGATGCGCGGTCATAAGGGCTTAAGTCACCATTTGAGCATTTGGAGATTATGTCATAATATTATAGCACGAAATAAGAGCTAATTGTTTTAAATATTTGTTCATTGTCCAACATTTTATCTTTAATATCATCTATTATTTTATGATTTATGAGTGTTATGTTGGATCCACTATCATAAACTCCAGTAACTTTATTCTTGTTAACTGTAATATTTCTTTGATGCGCGGTCATAAGGGCTTAAGTCACCATTTGAGCATTTGGAGATTATGTCATAATATTATAGCACGAAATCAGAGCTAATTGTTTTAAATATTTGTTCATTGTCCAACATTTTATCTTTAATATCATCTATGATTTTATGATTTATGAGTGTTATGTTGGATCCATTATAATAAACTCCAGTAACTTTATTCTTGTTAACTGAAGTATTTCTTTGATGCGCGGTCATAAGGGGTTAAGTCACTATTTGAGCATTTGGAGATTATGTCTTAATATTAAAGCACGAAATCAGAGCTAATTCTTTTAAATATTTGTTCATTGTCCAACATTTTAACTTTAATATCATCTATGATTTTATGATTTATGAGTGTTATGTTGGATCCATTATAATAAACTCCAGTAACTTTATTCTTGTTAACTGAAGTATTTCTTTGATGCGCGATCATAAGGGGTTAAGTCACTATTTGAGCATTTGGAGATTATGTCATATAATTATAGCACGAAATCAGAGCTAATTGTTTTAAATATTTGTTCATTATCCAACATTTTATCATTAATATCATCTATGATTTTATGATTTATGAGTGTTATGTTGGATCCACTATCATAAACTTCAGTAACTTTATTCTTGTTAACTGTAATATTTCTTTGATGCGCGGTCATAAGGGCTTAAGTCACTATTTGAGCATTAGGAGATTATGTCATAATATTATAGCACGAAATAAGAGCTAATTGTTTTAAATATTTGTTCATTGTCCAACATTTTATCTTTAATATCATCTATTATTTTATGATTTATGAGTGTTATGTTAGATCCACTATCATAAACTCCAGTAACTTTATTCTTGTTAACTGTAATATTTCTTTGATGCGCGGTCATAAGGGCTTAAGTCACCATTTGAGCATTTGGAGATTATGTCATAATATTATAGCACGAAATCAGAGCTAATTGTTTTAAATATTTGTTCATTGTCCAACATTTTAACTTTAATATCATCTATGATTTTATGATTTATGAGTGTTATGTTGGATCCATTATAATAAACTCCAGTAACTTTATTCTTGTTAACTGAAGTATTTCTTTGATGCGCGATCATAAGGGGTTAAGTCACTATTTGAGCATTTGGAGATTATGTCATATAATTATAGCACGAAATCAGAGCTAATTGTTTTAAATATTTGTTCATTGTCCAACATTTTATCTTTAATATCATCTATGATTTTATGATTTATGAGTGTTATGTTGGATCCATTATAATAAACTCCAGTAACTTTATTCTTGTTAACTGAAGTATTTCTTTGATGCGCGATCATAAGGGGTTAAGTCACTATTTGAGCATTTGGAGATTATGTCATATAATTATAGCACGAAATCAGAGCTAATTGTTTTAAATATTTGTTCATTGTCCAACATTTTATCATTAATATCATCTATGATTTTATGATTTATGAGTGTTATGTTGGATCCACTATCATAAACTTCAGTAACTTTATTCTTGTTAACTGTAATATTTCTTTGATGCGCGGTCATAAGGGCTTAAGTCACTATTTGAGCATTAGGAGATTATGTCATAATATTAAAGCACGAAATAAGAGCTAATTGTTTTAAATATTTGTTCATTGTCCAACATTTTATCTTTAATATCATCTATTATTTTATGATTTATGAGTGTTATGTTAGATCCACTATCATAAACTCCAGTAACTTTATTCTTGTTAACTGTAATATTTCTTTGATGCGCGGTCATAAGGGGTTAAGTCACTATTTGAGCATTAGGTTATTATGTCATAATATTATAGCACGAAATCAGAGCTAATTGTTTTAAATATTTTTTCAATGTCCAACATTTATCTTTAATATCATCTATGATTTAATAATTTATGAGTGTTATGTTGGATCCACTATCATAAACTTCAGTAACTTTATTCTTGTTAACTGTAATATTTCTTTGATGCGCGGTCATAAGGGCTTAAGTCACTATTTGAGCATTAGGAGATTATGTCATAATATTATAGCACGAAATAAGAGCTAATTGTTTTAAATATTTGTTCATTGTCCAACATTTTATCTTTAATATCATCTATGATTTTATGATTTATGAGTGTTATGTTGGATCCACTATCATAAACTTCAGTAACTTTATTCTTGTTAACTGTAATATTTCTTTGATGCGCGGTCATAAGGGCTTAAGTCACTATTTGAGCATTAGGAGATTATGTCATAATATTATAGCATGAAATAAGAGCTAATTGTTTTAAATATTTGTTCATTGTCCAACATTTTATCTTTAATATCATCTATTATTTTATGATTTATGAGTGTTATGTTAGATCCACTATCATAAACTCCAGTAACTTTATTCTTGTTAACTGTAATATTTCTTTGATGCGCGGTCATAAGGGGTTAAGTCACTATTTGAGCATTAGGTTATTATGTCATAATATTATAGCACGAAATCAGAGCTAATTGTTTTAAATATTTGTTCAATGTCCAACATTTATCTTTAATATCATCTATGATTTAATAATTTATGAGTGTTATGTTGGATCCACTATCATAAACTTCAGTAACTTTATTCTTGTTAACTGTAATATTTCTTTGATGCGCGGTCATAAGGGGTTAAGTCACTATTTGAGCATTAGGTTATTATGTCATAATATTATAGCACGAAATCAGAGCTAATTGTTTTAAATATTTGTTCAATGTCCAACATTTATCTTTAATATCATCTATGATTTAATAATTTATGAGTGTTATGTTGGATCCACTATCATAAACTTCAGTAACTTTATTCTTGTTAACTGTAATATTTCTTTGATGCGCGGTCATAAGGGCTTAAGTCACTATTTGAGCATTAGGAGATTATGTCATAATATTATAGCACGAAATAAGAGCTAATTGTTTTAAATATATGTTCATTGTCCAACATTTTATCTTTAATATCATCTATTATTTTATGATTTATGAGTGTTATGTTAGATCCACTATCATAAACTCCAGTAACTTTATTCTTGTTAACTGAAATATTTCTTTGATGCGCGGTCATAAGGGGTTAAGTCACTATTTGAGCATTTGGAGATTATGTCTTAATATTAAAGCACGAAATCAGAGCTAATTGTTTTAAATATTTGTTCAATGTCCAACATTTATCTTTAATATCATCTATGATTTAATGATTTATGAGTGTTATGTTGGATCCACTATCATAAACTTCAGTAACTTTATTCTTGTTAACTGTAATATTTCTTTGATGCGCGGTCATAAGGGCTTAAGTCACCATTTGAGCATTTGGAGATTATGTCATAATATTATAGCACGAAATAAGAGCTAATTGTTTTAAATATTTGTTCATTGTCCAACATTTTATCTTTAATATCATCTATTATTTTATGATTTATGAGTGTTATGTTGGATCCACTATCATAAACTCCAGTAACTTTATTCTTGTTAACTGTAATATTTCTTTGATGCGCGGTCATAAGGGCTTAAGTCACCATTTGAGCATTTGGAGATTATGTCATAATATTATAGCACGAAATCAGAGCTAATTGTTTTAAATATTTGTTCATTGTCCAACATTTTATCTTTAATATCATCTATGATTTTATGATTTATGAGTGTTATGTTGGATCCATTATAATAAACTCCAGTAACTTTATTCTTGTTAACTGAAGTATTTCTTTGATGCGCGGTCATAAGGGGTTAAGTCACTATTTGAGCATTTGGAGATTATGTCTTAATATTAAAGCACGAAATCAGAGCTAATTGTTTTAAATATTTGTTCATTGTCCAACATTTTAACTTTAATATCATCTATGATTTTATGATTTATGAGTGTTATGTTGGATCCATTATAATAAACTCCAGTAACTTTATTCTTGTTAACTGAAGTATTTCTTTGATGCGCGATCATAAGGGGTTAAGTCACTATTTGAGCATTTGGAGATTATGTCATATAATTATAGCACGAAATCAGAGCTAATTGTTTTAAATATTTGTTCATTGTCCAACATTTTATCATTAATATCATCTATGATTTTATGATTTATGAGTGTTATGTTGGATCCACTATCATAAACTTCAGTAACTTTATTCTTGTTAACTGTAATATTTCTTTGATGCGCGGTCATAAGGGCTTAAGTCACTATTTGAGCATTAGGAGATTATGTCATAATATTATAGCACGAAATAAGAGCTAATTGTTTTAAATATTTGTTCATTGTCCAACATTTTATCTTTAATATCATCTATTATTTTATGATTTATGAGTGTTATGTTAGATCCACTATCATAAACTCCAGTAACTTTATTCTTGTTAACTGTAATATTTCTTTGATGCGCGGTCATAAGGGCTTAAGTCACCATTTGAGCATTTGGAGATTATGTCATAATATTATAGCACGAAATCAGAGCTAATTGTTTTAAATATTTGTTCATTGTCCAACATTTTAACTTTAATATCATCTATGATTTTATGATTTATGAGTGTTATGTTGGATCCATTATAATAAACTCCAGTAACTTTATTCTTGTTAACTGAAGTATTTCTTTGATGCGCGATCATAAGGGGTTAAGTCACTGTTTGAGCATTTGGAGATTATGTCATATAATTATAGCACGAAATCAGAGCTAATTGTTTTAAATATTTGTTCATTGTCCAACATTTTATCATTAATATCATCTATGATTTTATGATTTATGAGTGTTATGTTGGATCCACTATCATAAACTCCAGTAACTTTATTCTTGTTAACTGTAATATTTCTTTAATGCGCGGTCATAAGGGCTTAAGTCACCATTTGAGCATTTGGAGATTATGTCATAATATTATAGCACGAAATCAGAGCTAATTGTTTTAAATATTTGTTCATTGTCCAACATTTTATCTTTAATATCATCTATGATTTTATGATTTATGAGTGTTATGTTGGATCCATTATAATAAACTCCAGTAACTTTATTCTTGTTAACTGAAGTATTTCTTTGATGCGCGGTCATAAGGGGTTAAGTCACTATTTGAGCATTTGGAGATTATGTCATATAATTATAGCACGAAATCAGAGCTAATTGTTTTAAATATTTGTTCATTGTCCAACATTTTATCATTAATATCATCTATGATTTTATGATTTATGAGTGTTATGTTGGATCCACTATCATATACTCCAGTAACTTTATTCTTGTTAACTGTAATATTTCTTTAATGCGCGGTCATAAGGGCTTAAGTCACCATTTGAGCATTTGGAGATTATGTCATAATATTATAGCACGAAATCAGAGCTAATTGTTTTAAATATTTGTTCATTGTCCAACATTTTATCTTTAATATCATCTATGATTTTATGATTTATGAGTGTTATGTTGGATCCATTATAATAAACTCCAGTAACTTTATTCTTTTTAACTGAAGTATTTCTTTGATGCGCGATCATAAGGGGTTAAGTCACTATTTGAGCATTTGGAGATTATGTCATATAATTATAGCACGAAATCAGAGCTAATTGTTTTAAATATTTGTTCATTGTCCAACATTTTATCATTAATATCATCTATGATTTTATGATTTATGAGTGTTATGTTGGATCCACTATCATAAACTTCAGTAACTTTATTCTTGTTAACTGTAATATTTCTTTGATGCGCGGTCATAAGGGCTTAAGTCACTATTTGAGCATTAGGAGATTATGTCATAATATTAAAGCACGAAATAAGAGCTAATTGTTTTAAATATTTGTTCATTGTCCAACATTTTATCTTTAATATCATCTATTATTTTATGATTTATGAGTGTTATGTTAGATCCACTATCATAAACTCCAGTAACTTTATTCTTGTTAACTGTAATATTTCTTTGATGCGCGGTCATAAGGGGTTAAGTCACTATTTGAGCATTAGGTTATTATGTCATAATATTATAGCACGAAATCAGAGCTAATTGTTTTAAATATTTGTTCAATGTCCAACATTTATCTTTAATATCATCTATGATTTAATAATTTATGAGTGTTATGTTGGATCCACTATCATAAACTTCAGTAACTTTATTCTTGTTAACTGTAATATTTCTTTGATGCGCGGTCATAAGGGCTTAAGTCACTATTTGAGCATTAGGAGATTATGTCATAATATTATAGCACGAAATAAGAGCTAATTGTTTTAAATATTTGTTCATTGTCCAACATTTTATCTTTAATATCATCTATTATTTTATGATTTATGAGTGTTATGTTAGATCCACTATCATAAACTCCAGTAACTTTATTCTTGTTAACTGAAATATTTCTTTGATGCGCGGTCATAAGGGGTTAAGTCACTATTTGAGCATTTGGAGATTATGTCTTAATATTAAAGCACGAAATCAGAGCTAATTGTTTTAAATATTTGTTCAATGTCCAACATTTATCTTTAATATCATCTATGATTTAATGATTTATGAGTGTTATGTTGGATCCACTATCATAAACTTCAGTAACTTTATTCTTGTTAACTGTAATATTTCTTTGATGCGCGGTCATAAGGGCTTAAGTCACTATTTGAGCATTTGGAGATTATGTCATAATATTATAGCACGAAATAAGAGCTAATTGTTTTAAATATTTGTTCATTGTCCAACATTTTATCTTTAATATCATCTATTATTTTATGATTTATGAGTGTTATGTTGGATCCACTATCATAAACTCCAGTAACTTTATTCTTGTTAACTGTAATATTTCTTTGATGCGCGGTCATAAGGGCTTAAGTCACCATTTGAGCATTTGGAGATTATGTCATAATATTATAGCACGAAATCAGAGCTAATTGTTTTAAATATTTGTTCATTGTCCAACATTTTATCTTTAATATCATCTATGATTTTATGATTTATGAGTGTTATGTTGGATCCATTATAATAAACTCCAGTAACTTTATTCTTGTTAACTGAAGTATTTCTTTGATGCGCGGTCATAAGGGGTTAAGTCACTATTTGAGCATTTGGAGATTATGTCTTAATATTAAAGCACGAAATCAGAGCTAATTGTTTTAAATATTTGTTCATTGTCCAACATTTTAACTTTAATATCATCTATGATTTTATGATTTATGAGTGTTATGTTGGATCCATTATAATAAACTCCAGTAACTTTATTCTTGTTAACTGAAGTATTTCTTTGATGCGCGATCATAAGGGGTTAAGTCACTATTTGAGCATTTGGAGATTATGTCATATAATTATAGCACGAAATCAGAGCTAATTGTTTTAAATATTTGTTCATTGTCCAACATTTTATTATTAATATCATCTATGATTTTATGATTTATGAGTGTTATGTTGGATCCACTATCATAAACTTCAGTAACTTTATTCTTGTTAACTGTAATATTTCTTTGATGCGCGGTCATAAGGGCTTAAGTCACTATTTGAGCATTAGGAGATTATGTCATAATATTATAGCACGAAATAAGAGCTAATTATTTTAAATATTTGTTCATTGTCCAACATTTTATCTTTAATATCATCTATTATTTTATGATTTATGAGTGTTATGTTAGATCCACTATCATAAACTCCAGTAACTTTATTCTTGTTAACTGTAATATTTCTTTGATGCGCGGTCATAAGGGGTTAAGTCACTATTTGAGCATTAGGTTATTATGTCATAATATTATAGCACGAAATCAGAGCTAATTGTTTTAAATATTTGTTCAATGTCCAACATTTATCTTTAATATCATCTATGATTTAATAATTTATGAGTGTTATGTTGGATCCACTATCATAAACTTCAGTAACTTTATTCTTGTTAACTGTAATATTTCTTTGATGCGCGGTCATAAGGGCTTAAGTCACTATTTGAGCATTAGGAGATTATGTCATAATATTATAGCACGAAATAAGAGCTAATTGTTTTAAATATATGTTCATTGTCCAACATTTTATCTTTAATATCATCTATTATTTTATGATTTATGAGTGTTATGTTAGATCCACTATCATAAACTCCAGTAACTTTATTCTTGTTAACTGAAGTATTTCTTTGATGCGCGGTCATAAGGGGTTAAGTCACTATTTGAGCATTTGGAGATTATGTCTTAATATTAAAGCACGAAATCAGAGCTAATTGTTTTAAATATTTGTTCAATGTCCAACATTTATCTTTAATATCATCTATGATTTAATGATTTATGAGTGTTATGTTGGATCCACTATCATAAACTTCAGTAACTTTATTCTTGTTAACTGTAATATTTCTTTGATGCGCGGTCATAAGGGCTTAAGTCACCATTTGAGCATTTGGAGATTATGTCATAATATTATAGCACGAAATAAGAGCTAATTGTTTTAAATATTTGTTCATTGTCCAACATTTTATCTTTAATATCATCTATTATTTTATGATTTATGAGTGTTATGTTGGATCCACTATCATAAACTCCAGTAGCTTTATTCTTGTTAACTGTAATATTTCTTTGATGCGCGGTCATAAGGGCTTAAGTCACCATTTGAGCATTTGGAGATTATGTCATAATATTATAGCACGAAATCAGAGCTAATTGTTTTAAATATTTGTTCATTGTCCAACATTTTATCTTTAATATCATCTATGATTTTATGATTTATGAGTGTTACGTTGGATCCATTATAATAAACTCCAGTAACTTTATTCTTGTTAACTGTAATATTTCTTTGATGCGCGGTCATAAGGGCTTAAGTCACTATTTGAGCATTAGGAGATTATGTCATAATATTATAGCACGAAATAAGAGCTAATTGTTTTAAATATTTGTTCATTGTCCAACATTTTATCTTTAATATCATCTATTATTTTATGATTTATGAGTGTTATGTTAGATCCACTATCATAAACTCCAGTAACTTTATTCTTGTTAACTGAAGTATTTCTTTGATGCGCGGTCATAAGGGGTTAAGTAACTATTTGAGCATTTGGAGATTATGTCTTAATATTAAAGCACGAAATCAGAGCTAATTGTTTTAAATATTTGTTCAATGTCCAACATTTATCTTTAATATCATCTATGATTTAATGATTTATGAGTGTTATGTTGGATCCACTATCATAAACTCCAGTAACTTTATTCTTGTTAACTGTAATATTTCTTTGATGCGCGGTCATAAGGGCTTAAGTCACCATTTGAGCATTTGGAGATTATGTCATAATATTATAGCACGAAATCAGAGCTAATTGTTTTAAATATTTGTTCATTGTCCAACATTTTATCTTTAATATCATCTATGATTTTATGATTTATGAGTGTTATGTTGGATCCATTATAATAAACTCCAGTAACTTTATTCTTGTTAACTGAAGTATTTCTTTGATGCGCGATCATAAGGGGTTAAGTCACTATTTTTAGCATTTGGAGATTATGTCATATAATTATAGCACGAAATCAGAGCTAATTGTTTTAAATATTTGTTCATTGTCCAACATTTTATCATTAATATCATCTATGATTTTATGATTTATGAGTGTTATGTTGGATCCACTATAATAAACTTCAGTAACTTTATTCTTGTTAACTGTAATATTTCTTTGATGCGCGGTCATAAGGGCTTAAGTCACTATTTGAGCATTAGGAGATTATGTCATAATATTATAGCACGAAATAAGAGCTAATTGTTTTAAATATTTGTTCATTGTCCAACATTTTATCTTTAATATCATCTATTATTTTATGATTTATGAGTGTTATGTTAGATCCACTATCATAAACTCCAGTAACTTTATTCTTGTTAACTGTAATATTTCTTTGATGCGCGGTCATAAGGGGTTAAGTCACTATTTGAGCATTAGGTTATTATGTCATAATATTATAGCACGAAATCAGAGCTAATTGTTTTAAATATTTGTTCAATGTCCAACATTTATCTTTAATATCATCTATGATTTAATGATTTATGAGTGTTATGTTGGATCCACTATCATAAACTTCAGTAACTTTATTCTTGTTAACTGTAATATTTCTTTGATGCGCGGTCATAAGGGCTTAAGTCACTATTTGAGCATTAGGAGATTATGTCATAATATTATAGCACGAAATAAGAGCTAATTGTTTTAAATATTTGTTCATTGTCCAACATTTTATCTTTAATATCATCTATTATTTTATGATTTATGAGTGTTATGTTAGATCCACTATCATAAACTCCAGTAACTTTATTCTTGTTAACTGAAGTATTTCTTTGATGCGCGGTCATAAGGGGTTAAGTCACTATTTGAGCATTTGGAGATTATGTCTTAATATTAAAGCACGAAATCAGAGCTAATTGTTTTAAATATTTGTTCAATGTCCATCATTTATCTTTAATATTATCTATGATTTAATGATTTATGAGTATTATGTTGGATCCACTATCATAAACTTCAGTAACTTTATTCTTGTTAACTGTAATATTTCTTTGATGCGCGGTCATAAGGGCTTAAGTCACTATTTGAGCATTAGGAGATTATGTCATAATATTATAGCACGAAATAAGAGCTAATTGTTTTAAATATTTGTTCATTGTCCAACATTTTATCTTTAATATCATCTATTATTTTATGATTTATGAGTGTTATGTTGGATCCACTATCATAAACTCCAGTAACTTTATTCTTGTTAACTGTAATATTTCTTTGATGCGCGGTCATAAGGGCTTAAGTCACCATTTGAGCATTTGGAGATTATGTCATAATATTATAGCACGAAATCAGAGCTAATTGTTTTAAATATTTGTTCATTGTCCAACATTTTATCTTTAATATCATCTATTATTTTATGATTTATGAGTGTTATGTTAGATCCACTATCATAAACTCCAGTAACTTTATTCTTGTTAACTGTAATATTTCTTTGATGCGCGGTCATAAGGGCTTAAGTCACCATTTGAGCATTTAGAGATTATGTCATAATATTATAGCACGAAATCAGAGCTAATTGTTTTAAATATTTGTTCATTGTCCAACATTTTAACTTTAATATCATCTATGATTTTATGATTTATGAGTGTTATGTTGGATCCATTATAATAAACTCCAGTAACTTTATTCTTGTTAACTGAAGTATTTCTTTGATGCGCGATCATAAGGGGTTAAGTCACTATTTGAGCATTTGGAGATTATGCCATATAATTATAGCACGAAATCAGAGCTAATTGTTTTAAATATTTGTTCATTGTCCAACATTTTATCATTAATATCATCTATGATTTTATGATTTATGAGTGTTATGTTGGATCCACTATCA
Organism: Aelia acuminata; assembly: GCA_911387785.2. Classification (NCBI taxonomy): domain Eukaryota; kingdom Metazoa; phylum Arthropoda; class Insecta; order Hemiptera; family Pentatomidae; genus Aelia; species Aelia acuminata. The sequence continues at coordinate 29,285,647 of OU426982.1, read as the reverse complement.
TAAACTTCAGTAACTTTATTCTTGTTAACTGTAATATTTCTTTGATGCGCGGTCATAAGGGCTTAAGTCACTATTTGAGCATTAGGAGATTATGTCATAATATTATAGCACGAAATAAGAGCTAATTGTTTTAAATATTTGTTCATTGTCCAACATTTTATCATTAATATCATCTATGATTTTATGATTTATGAGTGTTATGTTGGATCCACTATAATAAACTTCAGTAACTTTATTCTTGTTAACTGTAATATTTCTTTGATGCGCGGTCATAAGGGCTTAAGTCACTATTTGAGCATTAGGAGATTATGTCATAATATTATAGCACGAAATAAGAGCTAATTGTTTTAAATATTTGTTCATTGTCCAACATTTTATCTTTAATATCATCTATTATTTTATGATTTATGAGTGTTATGTTAGATCCACTATCATAAACTCCAGTAACTTTATTCTTGTTAACTGTAATATTTCTTTGATGCGCGGTCATAAGGGGTTAAGTCACTATTTGAGCATTAGGTTATTATGTCATAATATTATAGCACGAAATCAGAGCTAATTGTTTTAAATATTTGTTCAATGTCCAACATTTATCTTTAATATCATCTATGATTTAATGATTTATGAGTGTTATGTTGGATCCACTATCATAAACTTCAGTAACTTTATTCTTGTTAACTGTAATATTTCTTTGATGCGCGGTCATAAGGGCTTAAGTCACTATTTGAGCATTAGGAGATTATGTCATAATATTATAGCACGAAATAAGAGCTAATTGTTTTAAATATTTGTTCATTGTCCAACATTTTATCTTTAATATCATCTATTATTTTATGATTTATGAGTGTTATGTTAGATCCACTATCATAAACTCCAGTAACTTTATTCTTGTTAACTGAAGTATTTCTTTGATGCGCGGTCATAAGGGGTTAAGTCACTATTTGAGCATTTGGAGATTATGTCTTAATATTAAAGCACGAAATCAGAGCTAATTGTTTTAAATATTTGTTCAATGTCCATCATTTATCTTTAATATTATCTATGATTTAATGATTTATGAGTATTATGTTGGATCCACTATCATAAACTTCAGTAACTTTATTCTTGTTAACTGTAATATTTCTTTGATGCGCGGTCATAAGGGCTTAAGTCACTATTTGAGCATTAGGAGATTATGTCATAATATTATAGCACGAAATAAGAGCTAATTGTTTTAAATATTTGTTCATTGTCCAACATTTTATCTTTAATATCATCTATTATTTTATGATTTATGAGTGTTATGTTGGATCCACTATCATAAACTCCAGTAACTTTATTCTTGTTAACTGTAATATTTCTTTGATGCGCGGTCATAAGGGCTTAAGTCACCATTTGAGCATTTGGAGATTATGTCATAATATTATAGCACGAAATCAGAGCTAATTGTTTTAAATATTTGTTCATTGTCCAACATTTTATCTTTAATATCATCTATTATTTTATGATTTATGAGTGTTATGTTAGATCCACTATCATAAACTCCAGTAACTTTATTCTTGTTAACTGTAATATTTCTTTGATGCGCGGTCATAAGGGCTTAAGTCACCATTTGAGCATTTAGAGATTATGTCATAATATTATAGCACGAAATCAGAGCTAATTGTTTTAAATATTTGTTCATTGTCCAACATTTTAACTTTAATATCATCTATGATTTTATGATTTATGAGTGTTATGTTGGATCCATTATAATAAACTCCAGTAACTTTATTCTTGTTAACTGAAGTATTTCTTTGATGCGCGATCATAAGGGGTTAAGTCACTATTTGAGCATTTGGAGATTATGCCATATAATTATAGCACGAAATCAGAGCTAATTGTTTTAAATATTTGTTCATTGTCCAACATTTTATCATTAATATCATCTATGATTTTATGATTTATGAGTGTTATGTTGGATCCACTATCATAAACTTCAGTAACTTTATTCTTGTTAACTGTAATATTTCTTTGATGCGCGGTCATAAGGGCTTAAGTCACTATTTGAGCATTAGGAGATTATGTCATAATATTATAGCACGAAATAAGAGCTAATTGTTTTAAATATTTGTTCATTGTCCAACATTTTATCTTTAATATCATCTATTATTTTATGATTTATGAGTGTTATGTTAGATCCACTATCATAAACTCCAGTAACTTTATTCTTGTTAACTGAAGTATTTCTTTGATGCGCGGTCATAAGGGGTTAAGTCACTATTTGAGCATTTGGAGATTATGTCTTAATATTAAAGCACGAAATCAGAGCTAATTGTTTTAAATATTTGTTCATTGTCCAACATTTTATCATTAATATCATCTATGATTTTATGATTTATGAGTGTTATGTTGGATCCACTATCATAAACTTCAGTAACTTTATTCTTGTTAACTGTAATATTTCTTTGATGCGCGGTCATAAGGGCTTAAGTCACTATTTGAGCATTTGGAGATTATGTCTTAATATTAAAGCACGAAATCAGAGCTAATTGTTTTAAATATTTGTTCAATGTCCAACATTTATCTTAAATATCATCTATGATTTAATAATTTATGAGTGTTATGTTGGATCCACTATCATAAACTTCAGTAACTTTATTCTTGTTAACTGTAATATTTCTTTGATGCGCGGTCATAAGGGCTTAAGTCACTATTTGAGCATTAGGAGATTATGTCATAATATTATATCACGAAATCAGAGCTAATTGTTTTAAATATTTGTTCATTGTCCAACATTTTATCTTTAATATCATCTATGATTTTATGATTTATGAGTGTTATGTTGGATCCATTATAATAAACTCCAGTAACTTTATTCTTGTTAACTGAAGTATTTCTTTGATGCGCGATCATAAGGGGTTAAGTCACTATTTGAGCATTTGGAGATTATGTCATATAATTATATCACGAAATCAGAGCTAATTGTTTTAAATATTTGTTCATTGTCCAACATTTTATCATTAATATCATCTATGATTTTATGATTTATGAGTGTTATGTTGGATCCACTATCATAAACTTCAGTAACTTTATTCTTGTTAACTGTAATATTTCTTTGATGCGCGGTCATAAGGGCTTAAGTCACTATTTGAGCATTAGGAGATTATGTCATAATATTATAGCACGAAATAAGAGCTAATTGTTTTAAATATTTGTTCATTGTCCAACATTTTATCTTTAATATCATCTATTATTTTATGATTTATGAGTGTTATGTTAGATCCACTATCATAAACTCCAGTAACTTTATTCTTGTTAACTGAAGTATTTCTTTGATGCGCGGTCATAAGGGGTTAAGTCACTATTTGAGCATTTGGAGATTATGTCTTAATATTAAAGCACGAAATCAGAGCTAATTGTTTTAAATATTTGTTCAATGTCCAACATTTATCTTTAATATCATCTATGATTTAATGATTTATGAGTGTTATGTTGGATCCACTATCATAAACTTCAGTAACTTTATTCTTGTTAACTGTAATATTTCTTTGATGCGCGGTCATAAGGGCTTAAGTCACCATTTGAGCATTTGGAGATTATGTCATAATATTATAGCACGAAATAAGAGCTAATTGTTTTAAATATTTGTTCATTGTCCAACATTTTATCTTTAATATCATCTATTATTTTATGATTTATGAGTGTTATGTTGGATCCACTATCATAAACTCCAGTAACTTTATTCTTGTTAACTGTAATATTTCTTTGATGCGCGGTCATAAGGGCTTAAGTCACCATTTGAGCATTTGGAGATTATGTCATAATATTATAGCACGAAATCCGAGCTAATTGTTTTAAATATTTGTTCATTGTCCAACATTTTATCTTTAATATCATCTATGACTTTATGATTTATGAGTGTTATGTTGGATCCATTATAATAAACTCCAGTAACCTTATTCTTGTTAACTGAAGTATTTCTTTGATGCGCGGTCATAAGGGGTTAAGTCACTATTTGAGCATTTGGAGATTATGTCTTAATATTAAAGCACGAAATCAGAGCTAATTGTTTTAAATATTTGTTCATTGTCCAACATTTTAACTTTAATATCATCTATGATTTTATGATTTATGAGTGTTATGTTGGATCCATTATAATAAACTCCAGTAACTTTATTCTTGTTAACTGAAGTATTTCTTTGATGCGCGATCATAAGGGGTTAAGTCACTATTTGAGCATTTGGAGATTATGTCATATAATTATAGCACGAAATAAGAGCTAATTGTTTTAAATATTTGTTCATTGTCCAACATTTTATCTTTAATATCATCTATTATTTTATGATTTATGAGTGTTATGTTAGATCCACTATCATAAACTCCAGTAACTTTATTCTTGTTAACTGTAATATTTCTTTGATGCGCGGTCATAAGGGCTTAAGTCACCATTTGAGCATTTGGAGATTATGTCATAATATTATAGCACGAAATCAGAGCTAATTGTTTTAAATATTTGTTCATTGTCCAACATTTTAACTTTAATATCATCTATGATTTTATGATTTATGAGTGTTATGTTGGATCCATTATAATAAACTCCAGTAACTTTATTCTTGTTAACTGAAGTATTTCTTTGATGCGCGATCATAAGGGGTTAAGTCACTATTTGAGCATTTGGAGATTATGTCATATAATTATAGCACGAAATCAGAGCTAATTGTTTTAAATATTTGTTCATTGTCCAACATTTTATCATTAATATCATCTATGATTTTATGATTTATGAGTGTTATGTTAGATCCACTATCATAAACTCCAGTAACTTTATTCTTGTTAACTGAAGTATTTCTTTGATGCGCGATCATAAGGGGTTAAGTCACTATTTGAGCATTTGGAGATTATGTCATATAATTATAGCACGAAATCAGAGCTAATTGTTTTAAATATTTGTTCATTGTCCAACATTTTATCATTAATATCATCTATGATTTTATGATTTATGAGTGTTATGTTGGATCCACTATCATAAACTTCAGTAACTTTATTCTTGTTAACTGTAATATTTCTTTGATGCGCGGTCATAAGGGCTTAAGTCACTATTTGAGCATTAGGAGATTATGTCATAATATTATAGCACGAAATAAGAGCTAATTGTTTTAAATATTTGTTCATTGTCCAACATTTTATCTTTAATATCATCTATTATTTAATGATTTATGAGTGTTATGTTGGATCCACTATCATAAACTCCAGTAACTTTATTCTTGTTAACTGTAATATTTCTTTGATGCGCGGTCATAAGGGATTAAGTCACTATTTGAGCATTTGGAGATTATGTCATAATATTATTGCACGAAATCAGAGCTAATTGTTTTAAATATTTGTTCATTGTCCAACATTTTATCTGTAATATATCTACTATTTTATGATATATGAGTGTTATGTTGGATCCACTATCATAAACTCCAGTAAATTTATTCTTGTTAACTCTAATATTTCTTTGATGCGCGGTCATAAGGGGTTAAGTCACTATTTGAGCATTTGGAGATTATGTCTTAATATTATTGCACGAAATCAGAGCTAATTGTTTTAAATATTTGTTCATTGTCCAACATTTTATCTTTAATATCATCTATGATTTTATGATTTATGAGTGTTATGTTGGATCCATTATAACAAACTCCAGTAACTTTATTCTTGTTAACTGTAATATTTCTTTGATGCGCGGTCATAAGGGATTAAGTCACTATTTGAGCATTTGGAGATTATGTCATAATATTATAGCACGAAATCAGAGCTAATTGTTTTTAATATTTGTTCAATGTCCAACATTTTATCTTTAATATCATCTATGATTTTATGATTTTTGAGTGTTATGTTGGATCCATTATCATAAACTCCAGTAACTTTATTATTGTTAACTGAAGCATTTCTTTGATGCGCGGTCATAAGGGGTTAAGTCACTATTTGAGCATTTGGAGATTATGTCTTAATATTATAGCACGAAATAAGAGCTAATTGTTTTAAATATTTGTTCATTGTCCAACATTTTATCTTTTATATCATCTATGATTTTATGATTTATGAGTGTTATGTTGGATCCATTATAATAAACTCCAGTAACTTTATTCTTGTTAACTGTAATATTTCTTTGATGCGCAGTCATAAGGGCTTAAGTCACCATTTGAGCATTTGGAGATTATGTCATAATATTATAGCACGAAATCAGAGCTAATTGTTTTAAATATTTGTTCATTGTCCAACGTTTTATCTTTAATATCATCTATGATTTTATGATTTATGAGTGTTATGTTGGATCCATTATAATAAACTCCAGTAACTTTATTCTTGTTAACTGTAATATTTCTTTGATGCGCGGTCATAAGTGATTAAGTCACTATTTGAGCATTTGGAGATTATGTCATAATATTATAGCACGAAATAAGAGCTAATTGTTTTAAATATTTGTTCATTTTCCAACGTTTTATCTTTAATCTCATCTATGATTTTATGATTTATGAGCCTTATGTTGGATCCACTATCATAAACTCCAGTAACTTTATTCTTGTTAACTGTAATATTTCTTTGATGCGCGGTCATAAGGGCTTAAGTCACCATTTGAGCATTTGGAGATTATGTCATAATATTATAGCACGAAATCAGAGCTAATTGTTTTAAATATTTGTTCAATGTCCAACATTTATCTTTAATATCATCTATGATTTAATAATTTATGAGTGTTATGTTGGATCCACTATCATAAACTTCAGTAACTTTATTCTTGTTAACTGTAATATTTCTTTGATGCGCGGTCATAAGGGCTTAAGTCACTATTTGAGCATTAGGAGATTATGTCATAATATTATAGCACGAAATAAGAGCTAATTGTTTTAAATATTTGTTCATTGTCCAACATTTTATCTTTAATATCATCTATTATTTTATGATTTATGAGTGTTATGTTGGATCCACTATCATAAACTCCAGTAACTTTATTCTTGTTAACTGTAATATTTCTTTGATGCGCGGTCATAAGGGCTTAAGTCACCATTTGAGCATTTGGAGATTATGTCATAATATTATTGCACGAAATCAGAGCTAATTGTTTTAAATATTTGTTCATTGTCCAACATTTTATCTGTAATATATCTATTATTTTATGATATATGAGTGTTATGTTGGATCCACTATCATAAACTCCAGTAAATTTATTCTTGTTAACTGTAATATTTCTTTGATGCGCGGTCATAAGGGGTTAAGTCACTATTTGAGCATTTGGAGATTATGTCTTAATATTATTGCACGAAATCAGAGCTAATTGTTTTAAATATTTGTTCATTGTCCAACATTTTATCTTTAATATCATCTATGATTTTATGATTTATGAGTGTTATGTTGGATCCATTATAACAAACTCCAGTAACTTTATTCTTGTTAACTGAAGTATTTCTTTGATGCGCGGTCATAAGGGCTTAAGTTACTATTTGAGCATTAGGAGATTATGTCATAATATTATAGCACGAAATCAGAGCTAATTGTTTTAAATATTTGTTCATTGTCCAACATTTTATCTTTAATATCATCTATGATTTTATGATTTATGAGTGTTATGTTGGATCCATTATAATAAACTCCAGTAACTTTATTCTTGTTAACTGTAATATTTCTTTGATGCGCGGTCATAAGGGATTAAGTCACTATTTGAGCATTTGGAGATTATGTCATAATATTATAGCACGAAATCAGAGCTAATTGTTTTTAATATTTGTTCAATGTCCAACATTTTATCTTTAATATCATCTATGATTTTATGATTTTTGAGTGTTATGTTGGATCCATTATCATAAACTCCAGTAACTTTATTATTGTTAACTGAAGCATTTCTTTGATGCGCGGTCATAAGGGGTTAAGTCACCATTTGAGCATTTGGAGATTATGTCTTAATATTATAGCACGAAATAAGAGCTAATTGTTTTAAATATTTGTTCATTGTCCAACATTTTATCTTTTATATCATCTATGATTTTATGATTTATGAGTGTTATGTTGGATCCATTATAATAAACTCCAGTAACTTTATTCTTGTTAACTGTAATATTTCTTTGATGCGCAGTCATAAGGGCTTAAGTCACCATTTGAGCATTTGGAGATTATGTCATAATATTATAGCACGAAATCAGAGCTAATTGTTTTAAATATTTGTTCATTGTCCAACGTTTTTTCTTTAATATCATCTATGATTTTATGATTTATGAGTGTTATGTTGGATCCATTATAATAAACTCCAGTAACTTTATTCTTGTTAACTGTAATATTTCTTTGATGCGCGGTCATAAGGGCTTAATTCACTATTTGAGCATTTGGAGATTATGTCATAATATTATAGCACGAAATAAGAGCTAATTGTTTTAAATATTTGTTCATTGTCCAACATTTTATCTTTAATATCATCTATGATTTTATGATTTATGAGCCTTATGTTGGATCCACTATCATAAACTCCAGTAACTTTATTCTTGTTAACTGTAATATTTCTTTGATGCGCGGTCATAAGGGCTTAAGTCACTATTTGAGCATTTGGAGATTATGTCATAATATTATAGCACGAAATCAGAGCTACCGGTTGGTATTAAGGTCTTATGTCAAACAATATTTTTTTAATAAAAATAACAATTACAAATAATATCAGTCTTTCTGTTTTTAAAGCATAATATAATAAAGAGCCGTTTATATATTTATAATTATAGGCATACTACGCCAACTTTTGTCACTATAGGTTGGTAATCGGTTTTTCTGAAGTTGAAAAATGGATTTCGCTGAAAAAAGTTCGAGTACACATTAGAAGTAATATAACTGAGACTGGAGATTTGGTAGCTATGGTTATTTCAATAAGACTTATGCATCTGGGTCATTATCTGAAGATGAGTAGATTTCACTTGCTAAAGTTTCATTATTTAAAAGTTATAATTTCGGGCCGAAAAAATTCATACGTACTCAGTGGTATATTACCTTCACTTTTTAAATAGTAGCCAGACAGGAGAACCTTTAACTGTTCTTTTAAAAAATTATGAAAACAATTTCAAAGTGAGGGAGTGAACGGAAGTGAAAAATGTGTTGAGGTAGTAGTAAACTTTGAAAAGTGAAAGCAAAAACGCGTATATTTTAAAGAAATACATTCTTAAAAAACAATAGAAAAACAATAAAAACAATTTCAAATTCAAACATATAAAATTCCAAACGCGTATAGCCAAAAGTAAGCTTAATATTAGAGTTAAGTTAGGTTACAGTTACACACTTTTGGTCATAGTTTAGGAATCGTCACCTTTACATTCAAAAGCATTCTCAAAATCTTTTGAGAATTCAAAGAATGGAGGCATTCGCTCCCTCATTTAAGAAATTTTTGGAAAAAGTGAGGGAGTGAAGTTTTCAAAGTCTTTATTATTTTTTAATCTTTGTAAGAAGGTTAAAGTTGAAAAAGGTTGCAGAATCGAAAACTATGATCATTTTCAATCGAAAAACAATAGTTGAGTGAAAAAATTACTTGGAAATTCACCAGTTTTTTTGAAGTGAGGGAGTGAAGTAGCTATTGACCACAGCGTAGATTTCCCTTAATAACCTAAATCTGACAGCGGAGGCAAGCCATCGCAGCCCCTGGTCGGCAGTCAAGAAGATCCTAGGGTCTTCCTTCAACCGATTCTTTCCATCCCGGGCTTTGAGCTATGTTCCTCTCAACGCTCTGACCATCCAACACTTGATGTGAGGGAGTGAAGTAAAAACGTCTGGACATACCTTTTTTAATTTTATTTATTGTTATTGGTAACAATAAATGACACCGCTTATTTTTTCATGGAATCTAAGCGGAAGTTCTTATTCTGGAAGTAATAACTGACTTAACCGATTAATCAATTTAATCAAACAATCAATCGTTGAAAGAATACGAATTTTTAAAGTAGCTTGCCTGGGAGTCGGACAAGGTGAGGGAGTGAAAAAACAATTACTTTTAATTTTTTTTAACCAATTATAAATTTAGTTTGGAGCTAAAACATAGCCTCCATAGAACAAAAAAAGGAGTGAAATAGTTCCTATTTTTTTCTAGTAACTAGCTCTCATTTGAATGGTTGAAAATGGACCGGACGTACGATTTACACATTTTCAGATAATGACCGATCTCGAAACAACCTATGTTTTCCCTGAACAATATCAATATTCGGAATTTCATCCTGAATTATTTAAAATACCATGTGTTAAGAATGCTTGCAAATCATTTACAAAAAAAGGTCAGTATCGTAATGTTATGCTTACATTATCATCTGATGTTATATTGCATTATCATAGTCCCTCTATATTTCGTCGAGCATTGTAATTGTGTTTTTAAAAATTATTATTTAGAAGAGTTAATGGACAATGCAAAACCTTCCACATCTAAAGTTGAAGCTATGACAGATGTGGGAAGTCAATTGCAACTAATGAAGATAATTGAAAAGCTTAGTGAGAGGTTAGAGTCTGTTGAAAACAAACATATAAATATTTCCAGAGTACATGACCAATTTATTTTGGTAAAATTTAAAGGTAAAGAGAACGCTATAAAATGGATGGATTTTTTTGAAAAAGAGTGTGAGAGGCATGAATTAAAAACCGATTTGTAATGTTCTTATGCTTCAATAAATAACTTTAAGCAGTATTTGTCCATAAAAGGTAAATTTATTAAATGTTAATCACAAAACATTTAAGATTAAACATAAAACAAAATATTTACCATTAATTACAAAACAAAATATTAAAAATTAATTACAAAAGAAACATATTAAACATTTATAATTACAAATAGAATATTACCTAAAAGGTAAATCGGTTTTTAAAGTTTATTCATTATCTTCAATCACAAAACTACAATCTGAATCAGCTATAAAAAACAAATGCAATCAAAGATATGTTCTTAATTAATAGGAGTATAAACAAGGCTTTCTAAATAAAAGTGAATATTCACTTTTAAATATATACACACACAAAAAATATTTATATATTCTAAACAATAGCAACATTTTCTAGGAGCAGGGTCGAAGGTATCACCCTAAAAGAATACCAATACTTTCTTATGAGATTCTGGTTGAATACATAAAAAAGAGAAAGCATGCAAACCAACTTAGAACCAGGGGTGGAGCTGTGGGTGAGATACCTAGAGAAGGTGGAAGATTATTAGGTTCCAAAATCTGGAAGAGTTCTAGATCCTTATGTTGGTGATTGTTTTTCCAACAAAAAATAAGAACATTTGAAATATTCTAGTTGTTTACTAGATTTCGAACCAAATAGTCCATAAATATTATTAAAAAAACCTTGTCGAGAGAACGATGAAGTATTAATAGTCTTGCAAACGATACATTTTTTCAAGTTTGAATTGCCTCATATATATTAATGTCTTCTCTTAATGTTCCTTAAAGCCGAACTGCAACCCTATATATAAGGAGATCTTCCAACTGAGGGAACAATTCGACAAGATGAAGGCTGTCTTTGTCATCTTTCTATGCGTTTTGGTATTACAGACCGCACTGATCACAAAGTGTAAGCTTGAATTTCATCTATAATAATTAAATATTTTTTTATTATTTACTAAATATTTGTTATCTAAGAAGAAAAGATTAGCCACGAGCGGGAATCGAACGGGGGTTTTATAATCTTTTATCGTCTTGTTATCACTTATCTACAGGGGAAAGTTTGGGATAGGGCCCACGGTTAGCTCAATGGTTAAGAATTCTGCAACCGTGATGCACAGACCCGGGTTTGATTACCGGCCGAAGCCAATCTTTTCTGTTTAAAAGAAATATTATTTAATTAATCTTAACTTAGTTACTAACTTACTAGTTACTTAATTTAATCTAAACATACTTATTATCGAGCTATAATAACATTTGTAGCTTAATTTTCATTACAATATATATGTAAATAATTTGATTTCGGAAATTTAAAAAAAATACTAATGGCCTCATACTTTGGCAAAGCTGTAAATGTTTGAAAATTTCTATAAATTATATTTCATAAAACTATTGAAATATATAAATTTGAAAATTTAGCTCGATCAATATGGTATTGGCTATCAATGTTCTTCTTTATTACTTATTTTTTGTGATATTGTTATGAAACAATAATGTTTGACAGGTGATAGTGATCCCGACATAGAACTTGAGAAACAAGTCACGTCCCAAAAAGGCGAAAATCCACAAAAAGGATTTATAAATTTAGGAGATATCATCATTAGTGAAATTTTTTCAAGACACTCGTCTCAGAAGTCTAAAAAAGATAATTAAATGTTGTTTTAGGCTTCCATGGTCTGAATCCATTGTATGCATTTCTTTTTTAGGGTTTGACCATGTAACAGGTTTTTCAACTGCCAAACTTTCACCCATCTTGCTGTTGGCTTCTTCAAGTCTAATATTCTTGTATTAGACTTGAAGAAGCCAACAGCAAGATGGGTGAAAGTTTGGCAGTTGAAAAACCTGTTACATGGTCAAACACTGAAGAAGAAGTGCATACAAAAGTGTTTATGTTAAGCCATTCACTGATTCTCCATGTATATGTACTAAAATGAAAAATATAATCATACAAAAGTTTTTTCTTTTCTTTTTAAAGTAATCATTAATTCCAGTTACCTGTATATAAGATATCGTTATGGTAGTAGGTATTACTGCCATAATAAAAAGATTTTACGAAATCAAAGCACTACGAACATTTATTAATTTTATTTAGATAAAATTATAGATAATGAGGAAAAATTAAATTAGAACTTAGTCCCTACTAATTTTACCTCTGTTAAGCAAGCAGGACCAAATCAGCAGAATCTAACGGCACCAATCAAAGGATTTAGTGCTCACTTTGTGCTAATTTGTGCTGTAAGAAATAAAATTGTATTGTTGTGCCTTGTGTTGTTGTAAATTAAACCTGGAATCATTTAAACTTTTAAAATCTTAAAGTCACTTATTTTAAGAAAAAATAAGTAATCATGCAAGTTATGTCCTTTTATAGAATTTTGGAGCCATTAATGATTACAATGCGCGTAAAAATCGAGAAAATAAGAAAAAAAAACATCGCTACTAGGAACTAGCACAAATTCTAAAAACTATTTATATCACTAGTATCATAGGTACCAAGGAAACATAATAGGTAGTCTAAGATTTATAATGTTCTCCTGGCTGCATCTTAAGACAACAATATCTCTACTCGTAAACAGAGGGTACCGTCCAAAAAAAAAAAAAAAATTGAAAAATCACAATCACGTTCCGGAACGAGCACAAATTCTAAAACCTATTCAACATGCTGCTATGATATCTAACTAACATAATAGTATAGGATTTATAATGTTCTCCTGGCTGTAACACAAGAAACAAATTTTTGAGCTCGTAAATAGCGTGTGATATATTTATATAAAAAATATTCAAACAAATCCCTGGAAAGGACTAAGTTCTAGAGTAAATGGGACCAACTTTATTCTCGATACACCACTGAATGAATATAAGTATGTATAATCCTATTTAAAAAAAAAAATGTTTATTTTTTAGTCAAAAAAGAAGGGTGGTAGGGTGGGAGGGGCTGCAGCCCCCCCCCCCCTTTGGAAAAATTTTCGTAATTTAAAGATAGAATTTGACTTTCATTAATGAAAGCAAGCAAGTTAAAGAACAAATAATGAGCCGAACAAGTAGAATTTCATTTGTGGGAAAGGAACGTAAAGGTAAAAAATCTGATGCGTGCGCGCAACACACAACTTTCACTTACCAACTTGCTTAGATAAGAAATCGACGTGTTTTGTTAAATATCATTTCCCAAAGTCACACATTTTTCTACATTCATATCTTATTTTTATTAATCGTTAGAGCCGTTTTTGAGAAAATCAAAAAAACACGTGAAAATGTTACAACATTTATTAAGTAAAGTCCCCCCTCCGGTTAATCAATTTTGATGAAATTTTTACAGTCATATCTCGGGCATATATATACATCAAATACCAAGTTTGATCAAAATAGTTAAAGCCGATTTAGAGTAAATAAAAAAAAACACGTGAAAATGTTACAAAATTTATTAAGTAAAGTCCCCCCTCCGGTTAATCAATTTTGATGACATTTTTACAGTCATATCTCGGGCATATATATACATCAAATACCAAGTTTGATCAAAATAGTTAAAGCCGATTTAGAGTAAATAAAAAAAACACGTGAAAATGTTACAAAATTTATTAAGTAAAGTCCCCCCTCCGGTTAATCAATTTTGATGAAATTTTTACAGTCATATCTCGGGCATATAAATAGATGAAATACTCAGTTTAATCAAAATCGTTAGAGCCGTTTTTGAGAAAATCGAAAAAAAACCTAAAAAGTTATTAAGTAAAGTACCCCCTCCCTTTAAGTGATTTTGATGAAATTTATGCTGTCACATCGCGGGCATATACCTACTCTAAATATCCAATTTCAGGATCGCACGGTTTATAGTTTTTGAGCTAGTCTGTTCACACACACACACACAGACACACAGACACACACACACACAGACCATTTCGCGGAACTTGGTCATTTCGACTCAGGGGACCCCAAAACGTGTATTTCCGTTGAAAACCGGAAGTCGAATTTTTTCACGATCGCAATACTTCCACTTACTATATATTTCATATATAGGTAAGTGAAAGTAAAAAGCTGATTAGCAGATCCAAATGAAGGGCTGTGGGGCTTGCAGCCCCCCCTTTACGATTGGCTGGATCCGCCCATGGAGGGAATAAATCGTTTAATATCAAAATCAACTAATGTTTTCCAACCGATATCGAAAGAGGAGGTTATTCAATTCGATACTTATGTGGATTTGTTTTCTATGTATGATCACCTTACATCGATTACTTCGAGATGGATGGACCGATTGGAACGAAACCTTTTGGAGCATACCTTGTAGAGTATTTTCCCAAGGTGGACCCATTAAATCCTTTTTTTGGATTCTTAATTTATTTACGATGTTCTAAGGTAAAAAAACATGAAAATAATTATTTAATTATCGCTCAAAATGTTAACTTATTTGAAGAAGTTAAGGCATATATGACATAAGGTGTGATTCAACAAGCTATTAAATAACTAAAAAACTGCGCAAGCTCTTCCCCACATTTTTTTCAATCCGAAATTTGATTGGTAAATTCTAAATTTTAAATCATGCTCAATACTGTTTTATCGATGAATTGAAGGGAAAACTAACCAATCAAATTGAGAATCAAGAGAATTGGGAGAGAACAACACCAGTCTGTTCGTTGTCGATTTGTACATAATATAAGCTGGTTGGAACAAACCTAATACATAACCTTAAATAATTATTCGATAATATATTTAAATAACGATATTTTAGTAATACCAGCAGTATCTAATATCGCTGTCGTTATTTGAAAAAAGTAAAAAGAAACACTTCGTTATAGTTATGGCAAAGTTATTGTAGTTTCGACCAATTTCCTGGACAATTTATCAAAGAAATGAAACCCAAGAATATTTTTTAGATTATTTTAAAGATTACTTTGTATTAAGCGAGATTAAAAAATAATGGACCTTTTTGGTGAGCCCGATATAGTTGTATTCATCAAGACGGCAAGAATAAGATGGCTTGGCCATGTAGAGAGAATGCCGGAAACCGCATACCAAGAAAACTATTATTAATTTATTATATATATTAACTATTATAAAACGAATAGAATAGAATAGAATAGAAAAGTCCTTTATTTAAATAACAAAAAAGTATTTACGAAACTATATACATATCTAAGAACAAATTTTGACAAGGCTTATGCCGTCTGCCAGGAGTCCTGAAAATAATAATACATTCATAGAGAATAAAGAAAATATTTACATCTTAAGAGTATTCAGATAACAATAATCTTCTGTATCTTATTGCTTCTTTAACATAAAAGTAAATGTCATTTAGTTTATTTTTGTTAAACAATTCTATTAACTCTTCTTCATTAATCAATATTTTTCCAAAATATTTCAACCTGATGTAATTAAAAATTGGACATACTCCAATAAAATGGACCATGTCTTCTATTTCGTTTTTGTTACAAATGGTACAATAATAACTTACTCCATCTACCCATGGTTTGTAATTTAGGTCTAACAGTTCTCCTTTTACTTTAAATATTATTTTTATTAAATCTAAACTGTTAACGTCATTTATGTACGATATTGAACTGGGTGATAAATCTTTATAGAGTATATTTTCAGTTGATTTAGGGGGCCTTAACAAAAGATTCAGACACCTCTGTCTTCTTCCGGATATACTCGGTCACTGTCGGATATTAGGGGTAAGTGCCCTTTTATGGGATACTTTTTTTAAATATCGTAAGTAATTGGTTTCTTAGCACTGCTTTCTCAACCTCTGATGGCCGTTGACCAAGAATGTCGAGAATGTAATTTGTAATTTGCATGTTCAATAAAAAGACATTGTTATTATTATTATTAACTAGCTGTAGGTCCCCGGTTTCACCCGGGGAATTTCATTTTTCTAATGAAACGGTCGATTTAGTAAAAAAAACTTTGTCAAGCGAGATCATTACGATTTTTATTAGGATAAAGAATATCAGCTGAAGATCGGCTGAAGTTAAGGAATTTTAATAAGGACAGGTGTTCGCATCTGGTATGAAAGAACCACTTAATGAAATTTGAAGAATTTAAGATAAACGGTATGGATTTCTATGAAGAACAAATAAACAAACAGAAATGTTGCCCTGCAGTTTCAGCTTATCGCAAATCGGCTTATCAAAGCCTCTGTGGCGCAAGGCGGGCCTCGTATTCCTGGACGACTCAGTTTCCCGCGATTCTGCCTGTCTAAGCCTCTGTTGTCCAATCCTATTTTGATGTTCGTCGAGAGTTTCAGCTGCTCATATTTGACGTTGTTTTTTAGCTTTTGAACACACTACTCCTACTGAAGCTCGCTTCTTAGGAGGCATTTTTAAAAAATAAATTCACCATACATGTAAATAAACATATTGTAATGTTAAAAAAACAAAAAAAAAACATATGGTTTAAAAATCCGAGAACTCAACGGGGACGGTCTTACCGGGCCTTGTTGGCCTCTTCAAAATCTATAAAATGATTTTTTAGGCCCTTTTTTCGACTCAAACGGTCGATTTCGTAAAAAAAAAAACACTCTAAAGCGAGATCATGACGAATTTTATAACAATAAAGAATATACCCAGAGATTGACTGAATTTGTGCAATTTTAATATGGACAGGTGTTCGCACCTGGTATTAAAGAACCACTGAGCGAGATTTGGAGAATTCAGTACAAACGGTGTGTATTTCTATGAAGAACAAATAAACAAACCAACAAACAAACAGAATTTCATCTTTATTTATATAGATTGGTTGGCTCTAAACTGCTAAGATGATTCAAAAAATGTTGTTATACATTTAGTACTAGTAGTAGGCATCAAAAATGAAAAACATCCCTGTTCGCGCCAACCCGCGAACACATTATAATTACACATTACACATTACTTATAATTTTACATGCAAATGCCCCCTGGTAGCCTGGTGTGTAATCAGTCAGTAGTAGTCAGGACAGTAATATTTACAGGGCCAACACAGCCCTCAGCCCTAAGAAGAGTGGGTCTTGGGCAGACCTGGGCATTATTTTAAATAAAAGTATTTTAAATACAAATGAAAATACTTTTTTTTTATTTTAGTATTTTAGAATTAAAATATAATAAATCACATGCTTATTTTCATTTTAATTCTAAAATACTCAAATAAAAAAAAAGTATTTTCATTTTAATTCTAAAATACTAAAATAAAAAAAAAGTATTTTCATTTGTATTTTAAATAATAAAATAAAATAAATCTTAAGTAGGTTGTTTGAAGTTAAACAATTTTCGTAATAGTATAGTGTAGTCCTTTGCACTAGAGCTGTCACTCCTAAATATTGAGCAAGTATATTTATTTTAGTTTGATGTTGCTGTTGTTTTTTGTTTTGTTTTTTTATGGGGGGGGGGCGCAATTAATAAGATTGTACCGCTTCATCGACTTTCAACAAATTTTGTCACATTGGTGGTTTTTGATTATCTAAATAGACGTCTAATGAATTCATTTCACATAAATTGTTTTATGCATAGGTTTTGGGGTGGAGGGTTAAATATTAACTTTTGACCGCCATATCCGATTGTCACGAAATATGTAACAAATATTGTCCATAATTCAAATAACAAGGCTAATTCCTCATCATTTTTATAAATAATAATAATTGTATAAATAAATAGGTTTTTTATGGGAGGGGGGGAGTTAATTGTAGACTTTTTACCGGTTTATTCGAAAGTGAAAAAATCGAAAATTAAGTTAGAGCCATAAGCAGGATCCCAATTTGGAGACAACACCAAAAGATCAAAAGAAAGTAAAGTTAGTAAAAATGTGTATGACTGATACATTCAATAAAGTCGGTGATTATTTTTCCGGTTGAGGTTCGTTCGAAATTGGAGTGGAAATTCAGGCAAGATTAGAGGTAAGAAATTCTAGCGATTAACGGAATTACTTAGCTCATGGCTTCTTCCTTAAAACTTAAGAATTCGGGTTTACAAAAATATTATCCCTCCTGCGGTTCTTTAAGAATACAAAACGTGCACGCTAACATTGAATGATGAGCAAGTGAGGTGATAGCAGACAGATGAATAAAATCGAAATGTGAAATTGCAACACGGTGGTGAACGAATTCCATAGAAATTAATGGCAGTGACTAGTGGAAAACGTCCGAAAGAAGTAAGGGCTGAGAAGCAGTAGTTCGCGTTAGGGCTGATTTGCTGAAATTCGTGTTACATGGAGGTCGTTGGATGGTGTATGGGTAGCGAATAGTCTAAGGGGTAGCCCAATTAGTTTAAATAGGTTCCGAATCAGATTGGTTCTGTAGAAAAATAAATTTAATTTAATAATTTCAACAAAATGAAAGCCAAGATGATCTGAGTATCAGATACATTACACCAAGCAAAGACAACCCAAAAAAAAAATAAATAAAAACTGTCGATTTATTAATCAATTGCAACATTAAAAAAAAAAATGTATTTATTAATCAATCGCAACGCACTAGCTAATAGGTTTTAAAAGTATTTTGTATTTTCATTTTAATTTTTTTTATTTAAAATACAAAATACTTTTTTTATTTTGCATTTAAAATAATTTTATCGAAAAGTATTTTAAATGATTTGAGGTTAAAATGCATTTTATTCAAATTTATTTTAAATACTTGCTATTTAAAATAAAGTATTTTAAAATAAAAATTAAAATACTTTTTGCCCAGCTGTGGTCTTGGGCCACCCCTTTTTCTTCTTCAACTCATTGTGGACATGTCCGGCAGGACTAAGGACAGAGAGAAGGGGACTGAGATGGCAGGAAGAAGGTCAGGCGGCACAGGATGGACTTAAAATATATGTACATTTTGGCAAGCAAATGTTCAGTTTAGTTCTTATGTTTATGTTTCAGCAGAAACTGTATTACCAAAGAAAAATAAAATTTTGGTTTCTTTTATTATATTATATATGTTGATCATTGAAATTCCTTCATTACTAATAAACAATTAATAAGGGAGGGCATACTCCCCCTGACCAGGGAATTTGGAATGCCTGGCCTTAACAATCCCATATTTCCTTTTTGAAATTTTTAATCATGGTTAATGTGGGATAAGTTAAATTTGTACATTTTGAAAATAGGCTCTTAATATGGGATGGGTGGGTGTCCTAATATGGGATACATATCCCGTATTAGGGACCATGATATAAAATGAAATATATAAAGGAAAGCTTGTTTATTAAACAGAAGATATTCACTTCAAAAATATAAGTTGTCAACGCCCATGGTAACATATGATCGGAAACCCGGAGATAGCAAGTTCAAAACCCGGAGCCAGGGAATATTTACTAGTATTACTGGGCATTAATCCCCACCTTCTCCCTTGGCCCGGGAAACCCCATATAGCCTAAGAAGCGAGGAAGAAATACATATATATATATATATATATATATATATATATATATATATATATTTGTTTTTGTTTTTTTATAATTTTCAAATAATCAAAATTAGATAAGACCTTTATTAGTCAGATTTTTTCACAAATTACAAAGAAAATTTGTGGATTATGAGTTTGTGGATTACAACGCAGCTCTCATGGCAGGACGCTCCACAGTAGGAACATTGAACTTTAGTTTCTTCATTTTCTAAATTTTTATCACCAAAAATACACGTTTCTAAAAACTCAGTGTTTAAAGTAATATTTCATTAAAATCGTTTTAATCTATTAATAACTACCGTAAAACGGGGTGACATAGTGACTAATGGGGTGACTTTATGACAAGCCTATTTTTCTACAGTTCTTGAATTTCCCTCCTTAAAAAGAATCAGGTTAAGCAATTCAGTATACCTTTCAGGTAGTCAGTAATGTGCTGCAACCTACTGGCCGCATATGGACCTCTATAACTTCTTTCATTCCATTTACCATGGTTCTTTATTTCAAGGTTTCAACTAAATGATAACAATCAAACATATAAAAAATAAAGCACCATAGTAAATGGTATGAAAGAAGTTATATGTGGCCAGTAGGTTGCAGCACATTACTAACTACCTGAAAGATACACTGAATTGCCTAACCTGATTCTTTTTAAGGAGGGAAATTCAAGAACTGTAGAAAAATAGGCTTGTCACAAAGTCACCCCATTAGTCACAATGTCACCCCGTTTTACGGTATTTTTATTTCAATAACAAAAAGATGCCTCAATATGGGATATCCCATAATAGGAAGTAATGGGTATCACATATTAGGGGATGTGGCTTCTTTTTTTTAGAGGTTATTGTGCTTTAGTAGGTAATAAAAAAAGAAAGCAGTTAGCTAATATTGTAATGAATTGTTCTGCATTTAAGATAAAACAATGATTAAGGGAATTGGACTTACCTTGAGGCCAAAATTGAAATATCAGGTCAAAATAATCACGAAAAAAGTGTTTGAACTCTAAAACAACTCTTCACTGAAAATGTGACATTAATCGTCAATTTTATGGAATAAAAGCGGGGTCGCAGTAAAAATTATATCCAGAAACTACATATCCCGTATTAGGCAACCATCCCATAAAGGGGCACTTTTCCCTAATATACAAAGAAATCATAAAATCTTGTTCCGATTCTTCATTCTGGAATGACACTTTTGCTATGTTATCAGGATTACTATTATCTATTTTTAATTTAGTTTCTACAACTATTGTTACGTTGTAGTCTGAAAGTGCCAAATTATTGATTTAAAAAAAAAAAAAAACTGTTATCTAAACTCAAATGCAGTTCGAAAATTAAGGAAAACAATTAGGGACATGTCCAGCCATGAAATAAATAAATTCTTCTAAATAATTTAAAGATTATTTTGTTCCATCACTGATTCCATCCATGATGGCTTTTTACTTTAAATTACTTATAAGACACTTATTAGTAATTATTTCCATCATTCATTTTTCAATTACTTTTTCTTTTCTTCGATTTTTTGCATCTCGCCATTTACTTGCCTCGATTGAGTGATGTAATTGTTTCCTAATTAAGTATTAACTGAAATCTTGTAGAATAAATCGTCACTAAAGAGACTTTGAAATTAACTCTAAAAAATTCAATGTCGGAAATGAAAAGAAAATTTCGCTAAAAATTTCAAGGGCTGTTGCTGAATAATTGTAAAATCCTCAAATAATATCGGCTCATGAATGTGCTGAAGTTTTTGAGCAATAAAATATTTCGACGAAACTTAGTGAAAAATAATAAAAGTTCCAGCAACGAATAAATATTGTGCAAGTTTTTCGAAAGTTTTTTTTGAAGAAGATGAAATTAGCAGACGTTTTCCTGGAAAGAAAAACACGACTACTCCCAACAAGATAAAGATGCAGAAAAGAGTGCTAAACGACAACTTAAAAATTTGTACGCTATGTTTTGTTCACCTTTCTCTAGCTACAATCTAAGCTATGAATCATTTTGTAGGATGAAGCCGATTTCGGTAGTTCGCCAGAATTTGAAAGAAAGAGACACATGTGCATGTAAAAAACATACACATGTATATGTGTTTTGTTATAGAGGAATTATTTAAACAGAATGTATTAAAATAGTAAGACTTAAATGCTATCTTGCAAACACTGTTGCGATCCTTTATATCCCAAATGTCTGATAATGCAATACATAATTTTTTTTTTGTCATCTGTATATTGGTGTTCTGCGACGTTGACTCATTGATTCTGATAGCCAAAGGAATAGTATTACACCGAAACAAATGTTTATTTGTTACCATTAAATTAAAAATAAAAAGTGCCCACGTTGGTGAACATGTCCCATGTACACTTATATGGGTTAAGTTTATGTATCTTACTACTAATACCACTACCACTGGATGGGCCTGATTACATGGCCAGAGCGATGTTTGTATTAGCAAAAAACTCTTTCTCTCCCCCCCCCCCTCTCTCTCTCTCTCTCTCTCTCTCTCTCTCACTCTCTCTCTCTCTCTCTCTCTCTCTCTCTCTTTTTCTTTTTTTACTTTTAATTTCTTATATACTAATTTTTCCTTAGAAGTGTATTTTTACTTTACTCCCCTATATTTAAAGAATAAATAAGAGAAATGAAGAAAGGCAGTGAAAATGATATGTCTTTATTTTTATGTTTATGATTTATTTATAAGCTCTCATCTTGATATTATATCTTACTTTATCTTATTAAATGTATTACATTTTATTTATTGCTGTAGCCAAGTACATATATTTGTCTTTAAGAAAGGGCCTAAGGCCTAAGAAAATAAAGAATCAATCAATCTCTCGCTCTAATTTTCAATCTTAGCTCAATTTCTTTAAAAATTTATTATTGTGAATAGATAAGAAAAATATTCCCAATTCAAATTAGCTTTATAATATGCTTTTTAAATTTATAACGCAAATAATGTTATTGTATATTCACTTATCAATGAGTAATAATTCTACGACACTCAGTAGAAATCTTCATATTCATAGATATCGTTATAACGGTAGTAGAAGGCATCGTAAGTGTTCTGCGCACCTTCGTTTAGAGAGTCCGCTTCATCTCTAACGAGCTCAGAAAGTATGTAGGTGCTCTTGTTGGAATTGTCCACGAAGGTATCCAGATCGGCCTGTACGAGCTTGTCCAAAGCACGAAGGTTCATGTTGGTCACGTTATTGGAGGTTTCTATGACGTTTTGCCCAACCTCGTTCAATATTCCTGTCTCGGTTTTGATGGCACTGTTGCTGATTCCGATAGCCGCTCCTATGAATGGTAGGCCTGAGACGAATCGGCTAAAAGTATCTGCAATATACCAAAACAATCATTTTATAGTAAAATATTAAGTAAAATAGATAAATAGAAAAATTATGTAAAAGTTTTTTAACTTAAAATTTATGAAATGCATAAAGTATGATGCAGCAATTATTTCAAGACACTGACGGCCCTGGAGGTCGAAATTTATGTAATATAGAAAATAAAATAAACAATCGTAGAGACTAATTTCTAAATTATTTTCCTCATAACTGGGAAGTCTCAAACCCGTTTCGAATAAATAAGTAATTGTTTATAGTCTTTTGTTGCCTTTTCATTTTAGTCTAAAGTCATCCTACCGTCGAAGGTTCACCTCCCGAAATCATCTATAAAAAAGTATGATTCTTTGACATTTATTTTTCATACTATACTTTCTTAATGCCAGTAATCTCTTATGGATTACTATTAATTAATAATGATCAATAAAGAAAATTCTACAGGACTATCTCAATATTTATATTTTCTACAATTTGGAGCTTTTGTATTGATAATTCTGCCCCTTGTATCTGTGAAGAATGGTCGGGTAATGAAACATAGGGCCTCTGAGCCTGCTGACTCTGAGTAGCTCTGTATGGACCTACACCAGTTTGTCACACTCCATGAGCCCGAAAGAGCTGACGGCGTCGCACAGTGTCACGAGCAGTGTTCAAAAATCAAAAAATTAAGTTAGAATTTTTTTTTTTGTGGACTAATATAAAATTTAGAATCTTAAAAAAGCTCAACGCTAAGGATTAACTTGAATTGTTGATAAAAAAAACAATGCATAAAACTGGTTCGGTTAGTATATATTTACTACGGCTATTACCATGTTATTACTTGAACATTTTAATTCTTCTTTTCACCTGTTAAAGTGCCAGTCTTAAGTGAATTGTTTATTGACCAATTTTGACCAAAAGTGCAAAAATGGGTAAGATCTATTGTTTAATATTTTATAAAATGGGTAAGATCTATTGTTTAATATTTTATAAGAAATTTTCTTCATTTTTTAAACTTTGGAAATGATTTTCTCCAGAAAAACGTAAAAAAAAATGGGTTTTCCATACTTTAACCATAAATAGTACATTTCTTCTTATTTATTTTGGTACCTAGTTTATCTGCTTCTGGCTGCTCATCACGGTGATATTGAGGTTTTAGATTTCAAAACCAATTCTTTACGGTATGAAGTCTAGCGCAGTACTGAACCAAGCATCAGAAACGATGGTTTATTTAATAAATTAGTGCAAGAAAATAATTTATCTGATTGTTCGGATGAAGTTAAGGAGAATATAAGAAAATTCGAGCGGTTAGTCCATAATAAAAATTAGAGATCATTATTCTAGTCGACCACTACCGTACCGTTGCGTCTGATTGATGCAAATAACAAAGTTTTGAGAGGGAATAAAACTTCGTTTTTCACGTCATTTTTTCAGCTTCTAAATATTATTTTCTCAAAGGAATCGTCATTAATAATTGAATCCCAACACGACAATATGGACTAAGCAATTGCGAATCTGATCCCAAGTTAAGTGCGAGCCAACAGTGATACTGGGGGAATAGCAAACCTAATGATTTTCACTGTGATCGATGGTAGTGTTAACATTTCAAGTGACACGAACACTGTGCGCCGATAGTTCGGATATTGCTAAATTGGCCGCTATGGCATTCATTATAGAGCTCTGGGTACTCTTTTGCTCCACCATGGAACCATAACTTGCATCTTGGGCTACCCCCCCCCCCAAAGGTTCTTTGCTCATAAATAACATAAATAAACTTTAGGTTACGCCACGGGGCCGTCTCATTTACATTTAATTTTGTTTATGTGGAGTAAATAACAGTCTCTCACTGTGTCTTGTAACTAGAAATTGCTACATATAAACTATATCGTTTGAAACCTGATCTTTTTGAATGAATGATATTTGGTATTAAAGTGGTAAAAAGCAATTGATATGCTGTTAACGCGCACATCCTTGATGCCACCCTCACTTTGTTACGACCCATCGTTTCCATAGATTTATAACTAGTCCACATCCACAATACCCGATCAAATTAAACCAGGAAAGGTTATCTCACATGACCGGTTTGTGAGAGTTTCCTGCTATAGGCTGACGAGAACAGATTTATTATTTTTTAAAACTTATTAACCTCTGACTTTGTAAGATCGCATTGCCCAATCCGCTTATAAAATAAATGGGTGATTCTCAGATTATGGGCAATTTTCATAAAAACATTTACGGCACAATTTATGACATTACCGAGCTAATATTCGGGCGTGGGAATGTCACGAGTTTTCAATTTGGTAATGACATTTCCGCGTATTTTATTCGGCCAAAACCGCTGTGTAACGAATTGAGATTATTTTTTTTGCCAACTGACTTAGA
Organism: Aelia acuminata; assembly: GCA_911387785.2. NCBI lineage: Eukaryota > Metazoa > Arthropoda > Insecta > Hemiptera > Pentatomidae > Aelia > Aelia acuminata. The sequence goes on along the minus strand of OU426982.1, from coordinate 29,260,002 downwards.
CAAACGATAGTCAAACGAATATAATATAAAGAATGAAATAACTTGAAAAGAAAGCGTGTTAATCCATGCGGTGGTAATGACAACAAAAAAAGTACGTGACTTTTTCTACGAGGCACATGCGCGGAGGCCGGCTCCCAACTGAAGTCGGTTAATCCACAGGTGGTTTTCCACGATTCCCGATTAAATCACTCCGGGGAAGAGTTTCCTGCAATAGGTTGACGATGACAGCTCTATCATTTTTCAAAACTTATTAACCTATGACTTAATAAGATCTCATTACCTAATCCGCTAATCAATATATATTATAAAGCAAAGTGTACAATGTGCGTGCCGATAAGGCTCAAAAACGACTCAACGTACGTTTAAGAAAGTTATGTCAGCGTGTTGCTATATAACCCCTAACGGAGAAGAAGGTTTCAGGTTTTCTCTTAAGGGTGTAAAATTTAAGAGAAAATGACTGGAATTTTAAGCCTCTCGCACCATGTAATTAGCCTACCTGAGAATGACATACGAGTTTATGAATGAAAAATTTAGTTCGAGCTGCAGACTACCAGAAAGCCCTAGGGTGTGTTTCACTCAATGTTTATTGTTCATTCATTCCGTTCAGTTTGTAAAGATTATATATTTTTTCAGCTGCTCTTTTTAAATTACTAAAAAATTAAGCGAAAATAATTAGTTTCACCTTTTCTTTCAAAATAAAATAATGATTTTACATATCTGCAATCAATTAAAAACCGACTGGATACCTTACAAAATTAATTTTCTCATAAGAAGGTTAATTGATTAACACATTACATTTAATCAATATATAACATATACTTAAGTAAATTTAATGCAATATGAGTGAACATTTTTTAGTAGTAAAGTGAGCGAATAAAAACAGACATAAAACAAAAAAGAAGAGCTGAATTGACTGATTATAAATCGAAAATAAAAAGTTTGAAGTGTTCTTATTGTATGTAATTATGAAAAATGGTTTTATTACTATGTATGATGAGCATTCCAGTTAACAAAATGACTAACTCCAATTACAGCATTTTTTCAATAAGATTTTATCACCCCTCATAGTTCAGGATAAAAAGAAATATGATGAAAAAATTGTGCCCTCATGATATTTTGGTGGCCCGGGCGAATAAAATATAAAATGGACGTCATATGCATTCTATGTCGCTGAATCGGACTGCCGAAAACGTACGATAAAATTTGCCGATGACGTAATCTTCATTACAGGCACGATTGAAGAACATGGAAAAATACTGCATTATTTCGTAACCCAAGGTTTTCAAAATCGTTTGTAACATGCCCCATTCTGTTGAAATGAAAACCTCTCACGCATCCCCTCCACAGTAATAGGTCTGCAGACGAAAAAGCAAAACAAGCAGCATTACATTGGAAATATTACAATGTAAATAAAATAAAACGCATTGAGAATATTGTCTAAGTTCATGGCTTTAGGGACTATGAAATTTAATATAGAAGTAATTTTTTAATAATAAAAGTATTTTTTGAGGATGGTGGGGGGGGGGGAGCGATTCCAATTCATTTTAAATCTGAACTAAACAGATTAAGATGTTATTACAGATATAGATGTAATGAAGATTACGTTATCGGCAAATTTTATCTTACGTTTTCGGTATAAGTTGAGTCCGATTCAGCGCCTCAAAACATGTGACGTCTATTATATGGGTGATTATCATTTTAGGGGAAGTTTTGGTCCATTACAACTTTTACTTAAATGGTTAAGCCTAACCTGATTTTTTTTCCATTGCTATGCGGTGAAGGTATATTTCTTCATAATAAAATATTAAAAATAAAAATATTACTGAATAATATGATTTCATAATTACTTAAGCTACTAAAATGTCATTACCACGCACTGTCCCACTTTCGATTTTGTAGTTAATATGTATTTTTTTTCTTTTGAAAACTAGGTTTAATGATAGTGAAATTTATTTCCACTCATAAAGAATAATTGGAGCATTCTGAATTATATTTATTGTTAATTTTAGTTAACTGTAAGTATGTTCAAGTAGTTTCGAAACTTTGTCCGTTCACTTTGACGTCATTACCACTCACAAAACGTAACGGCAGAGATAAAGCCTTGAAAAAGGAGGAACAGTGGGGAAATTTCTTTTGAGTATATTGATCACCATGGAGTTTAAGGAAAACCACCTGTGGATTAACCGACTTCAGTTGGGAGCCGGCCTCCGCGCATGTGCCTCGTAGAAAAAGTCACGTACTTTTTTTTGTTGTCATTACCACCGCATGTATTAACACGCTTTCTTTTCAAAATATATAATCTTTACAAACTGAACGGAATGAATGAACAATAAACATTGAGTGAAACACACCCTAGGGCTTTCTGGTAGTCTGCAGCTCGAACTAAATTTTTCATTCATAAACTCGTATGTCATTCTCAGGTAGGCTAATTACATGGTGCGAGAGGCTTAAAATTCCAGTCATTTTCTCTTAAATTTTACACCCTTAAGAGAAAACCTGAAACCTTCTTCTCCGTTAGGGGTTATATAGCAACACGCTGACATAACTTTCTTAAACGTACGTTGAGTCGTTTTTGAGCCTTATCGGCACGCACATTGTACACTTTGCTTTATAATATATATTGATTAGCGGATTAGGTAATGAGATCTTATTAAGTCATAGGTTAATAAGTTTTGAAAAATGATAGAGCTGTCATCGTCAACCTATTGCAGGAAACTCTTCCCCGGAGTGATTTAATCGGGAATCGTGGAAAACCACCTGTGGATTAACCGACTTCAGTTGGGAGCCGGCCTCCGCGCATGTGCCTCGTAGAAAAAGTCACGTACTTTTTTTGTTGTCATTACCACCGCATAGATTAACACGCTTTCTTTTCAAGTTATTTCATTCTTTATATTATATTCGTTTGTCTAAGTCAGTTGGCAAAAAAAAATAATCTCAATTCGTTACACAGCGGTTTTGGCCGAATAAAATATGTAGAAATGTCATTACCAAATTGAAAACTCGTGTCATTCCCACGCCTGAATATTAGCTCGGTAATGTCATAAATTGTGCCGTAAATGTTTTTATGAAAATTGCCCATAATCTGAGAATCACCCATATATTTTATAAGCGGATTGGGCAATGCGATCTTACAAAGTCAGAGGTTAATAAGTTTTAAAAAATAATAAATCTGTTCTCTTCAGCCTATTGCAGGAAAATCTCACAAACCGGTCATGTGAGACGACCTTTCCCGGTTTGATTTGATCGGGTATCGTGGATGTGGACTAGTTATAAATCTATGGAAACGATGGGTCGTAACAAAGTGAGGGTGGCATCAAGGCTGTGCATGTTAATGTACATATAATTTGCTTTCTCCCCCCAACTTTAAAACCAAATATCATTCATACAAGAAACTCAGCTTTCCAAAGATATATTTCATATGTAGCAACTTCTTGTTACTAGACATCGAGGTACTATCTGAACAATACGCAGCTATAGAGATACTGAAGACATCTGGAAAAGAAATACGAGACATACAGATATACATTATGATATGGTTATATAACATGGCTAATCCTACTTAGGAAGTGATTGAAGTTGTCCAGCCAACCCCCGAGAGCTGCTGAAGCGAGCGAAGCCACATTGTTGACGTGATGAATGGAGGAGGAGGTAAAATTGGTGCTGTGTTGGCTTGCGAGGCTGGCTGCGAGCTGCGCGGCTTGGTTGCTGTTGTTGATGAGGCCAATGACGGAGCCCTCCAGCTGCTCTGGTATCAGGGCTGCCGGGAACCCTAGGCTTCCTGTACTGAGGTGTAATATCAGGATCGTCACTTTGATCATCGCTTCGAGACTGAATGAGACCTCCTCAGTATCCTACCCATTATCTAAATCGCTAAAAGCAACATCATTGAGCACGGACGAAATCTATTAATGGTTAAGGCAAAGAGTGAATTATTACTAGCTTTTCAATGTTTTTTTGTCGCCGAAGGTAATTTAATGATGTTCGTTCTTAGGTGGAGATGGCACTTTTTTTTTTCAATTCCATCCTTTATAACTTATAAATAAATATTGTACTGTAATAATGAGAAAGTTTTGTTATTTGTTTCTTACATAACAATCTAGTGCATAGGACTGGTTACATGGACACATCTGGTGTGGTACTCGCATCAAACAGCTTTCATTTACCACTATCTTTACTTTGACTGTAATTTTATGTAGTATAAGAGGGAACTCATAATTTTTTTTTCATCCAATAATTCTAATATAATTCGTGAGTGAGAATTTCTTAGTAGTACAGTGAACGAATAAAAACAGACATAAAAATATTTATGTAATTATTATTTCAAAAATCTTTAGCTAAATGTGAGTAAAATTTAATAAGATAATCACAAAACCTACAAAAAAGTTATCAAGTATTACGAATTAATGATAAGGTTTTAATTTGTTAAAAACTTCAAATATACATTATTCAATTAGTACTATCATAGTCAATGGTCGTGTAAGGTAAAATACAATTATATACAGTGATATACAGTTTTTACATCACTAATTGTAAGTACAAAGGAAAATTCACATGGCATTGCATTCTGTAGATTGAAAGTTATCACAGACTTTAACTACAGCATTGATGGGGGGGGGGGGGGGGAGGTCGAGCATCCCAGTAGTCAGTGCCTAAGATGTACCCGAAATATAATTTTTTTAACTGAGATATCAGATTTTTCAACTATAATCTAGTATAAATATTTCCTTTTGACTGCATGGAATGGGCTCATAGGATTCAGAATCACAGACACCATCAGTAACGATGCATACATAACTCGACAAAGTTGCAGCGAAATTAATTTTTCATTTACCGTTTTGAACCACCCATAAAGTATATAGGGGTCCTTATTTGGGCGGACTTTGCAGATCTCGAATCTTGCAATTAATACTAAGTTAAAAACGAACTTTCAAGAAGGTGCTAATTTTGTTTTATATTTCTTTTTTTTAAATAAAATTTTAAAGTTTATCTGTTATTAAAACTATCACACAACTACCGGAGCGAAGCCGGGCACCCAAGCTAGTTAATTCATAAAACACACTCCTTTCCTTCATTTCGCGCGGTGCCCTCGGGTCTCCGGCTAAGAGGCTGTATTGATTTGTGTACCGAAACTTCTCTAGAAAACAAGATACAAGAAGGAGTGTTACTGCAACTGCAACGGCTACTAACCATATCCCAGCTCGGCGAGGAGTTGCTCTACAGGAGGAACTTCTGGTTCCTGAAAAAGATGTCCTGGCAGGATCAAGGGGAAAGCGAACCGAGACAACCCGATCCTCTAAACGGACCCCTTTTAGTGCCTTAAAGCCAGCGAAGGAATGCTTTTAGCCAGGCATTCGTTTCCTCCCTGTTTCTTGCTAAGTTTCTGGCTTGTCGGAGTCCCATCTGCAAAGTCGATCAAGGTAATCCAGATTTGACATACTTGGACGTCCTCCAGGTCTTCTACCATCTGGGTCATATTCCATGGTTTTAAGAGGATCTCTGTGGTCGTCCAGCTCTTTCAAAGGGGCCAACCTAAGCTCATGACGGATCCTCTCATTGAGGAAGCGGTCTCTTCTTGTTTTACCGGCAATTCTTCGCAGGAACTTCATCTCAGCAGCAGTGATTCTGCTCTCCTGTCGGTCCGTCAGAACCCACCAACACTCAGCTCCATACAAGAGAATGGGGAGGTAGATAGACTTAAATATGTGGATCTTGATATCCTTGTCAAATTCTCTTTTCCCCCACAACATTATTACATATCTTATTCAGGCTTTGTTAATCCTATTTGATATTTCCACATCTACTTTCCCTGACCTGTATATCACTGCACCGAGGGATGTGAAGTCTGTCACAACTTTCATTTCCTCACCATTGCAATAAATGTGGATACCTTCTTGCTGCCTTTCCACTTGTAGGATCTTACTTTTTTGGGTATTGAAGACCTAAGAAGGTCCGTCAGACTACCAGACCAGACCGATTAGGCGTTTAACTTTCAGAAAAGGGGAGATGATAACTTATGGTTATGACATCGATGTCTTTTTGAAATATTTACGAATGATAAAACAATAATAAATATTTTTGGTGTTTAAGTTGTTACAATTGTTATTTCTTAAGGAAGATACTGAATAAGTTGTCGTTGATTTGTTTAACGCACTTCATGCCATTAAGGCTAATCGGACGATGCTATAGGTAGTCCTAAATTTTTCCTATTTAGGTATAATTTGGATAGGGATCTTTAACAAGTATCTGATATCGTACAGGCTCGGGACCTCCATTTTACGTCCTATCCGAGGGAGGGCATAGCCAAGGATTTTTTACTCCCTTTAAAAAATTCTAGTGCCACCTTGGGGCGGGGGCCCACGACCTTTAGTACATGTATTGTAGATAGCTATGATAACCACTACACCACAGCTGACTCCTAGTCATTAAGTTATTTAACTTTTAGCAACATATTTTTTGTTATTGGAAGCCCTAGCCCGCAACAATACACAACCCTCGATAAAACTTTAAAGTAATAAACGTTTGTTCGATGCTTATATTTATATATTTTCTTAATATTATACTAATATCTTTAAGGAATGTGAAATTTAAAGTTAAAAGCCATCATTGCAATAGTTTTGTGAGTCAATGTATTCATATATGAGGAGAATAAAGAAGAAAAAATAATAACAAGGACGAGCCAAGTAATAATGTTTTTATGTTTTTCCCTGCTCAGAATGGAAAAAAAACAATTTTTTTTTAAAAAATGTGATTAGTCAAAGTCGAAGTCAAACTGAATTTAAATTGAAAATAAAGTGTACTTGGTCTATTTATTAGTAAAAAGTTGATTTTATTAATATTTTATCCTATGTCCTAACGGAATTCGACAAATTTTTCATTTATTCCACCTAAAAAAAATATCTTCATACAAAGAAGTATAGTAAACAGTTAAAATATTTTAAATAAAAAATGTTTACTTCTTATATTATAAAGTTTATCTTTTTTTTTTTTTTTTTATTCGGTACCCCTACCAGGCTATGTATGGCATACGGGGGGTTACTCTAGAGGTGTAACCAACTTATTCTAACAATGGTGGGTTGGTCGAGATCTATATCGTGGGGCCTCCATGAAATAAAAGTCAACCATCCCAGGGCGGATTCGAACCGCCACCGTTCGGTTCGAGCGTGCTAAAGCGGGTCACGCTCAAACACGCTCGGCTATCCTGGCCCGAATACAGTTTATCTTTAAAATCTCTCTTTTATTACAACTACTACAAAATTTAGGACTACTTTTTAGTATTTAATCAAATCCCAGAAGGAAGCCGGAAACCCCAAATATTATCTAATAAAAGGTTAGTTTTACCCCACGTGAAGAAAAGTCCATGCTTCTAAATGATGCGAAAAAGAGTACTTGCAAGGAATTATGAAACTAATAAAATATATCAAAATTGTTAATTATTTAATACAAGTATAAATTGTTAATAGACTATGCGAATACATCGAAAGAAGGACTAAAGTATTTATTTGGTTGGAAGTTGCGTGTTTATACATAGATAAACGTTGTATCAATATACAAGTTATTATGTACCTCCTACATCTATATAAATAAAGATGAAATTCTGTTTGTTTGTTTCTTCTTTATAGAAATCCATACCGTTTGTCCTAAATTCTCCAAATTTCGCTCAGTGGTTCTTTGATACCAGGTGCGAACACGTGTCCATATTAAAATTGCATAACTTCAGCCGATCTTCAGCTGATATTATTTGTAGTTATAAAAATCATAATGATCTCGCTTTGCGGTGGTTTTTACGAAATCGACCGTTTTTAGATTTAATAAATGAAATTCTCCGGGTGAAACCGGTGTATACAGCTAGTTTTTAAATAAAAGGTAATATTAAAAAAAAAAAAAAAATAGTATTTAGTAGAAAAGATCTTCGTCAAAGTTGAACATCGGCCTGCCGGTTGTAGAAGGAGATTGCGTCGATGTAAAGTCGAATGCTGCATTGCTGTTCTGCGCTGCGTTGTTCAAAGTCTTCACCGCACTCTCAACACCCTGAGAAGCCAGCGCCGCACTAACGTTTGCGGCACTCATGAAGGCCCCTGTTCCTGCTTGCACTATGCCGTCGATGACGTTGAGTTTGGTGTTAACCAAGTTCTGCTTGGTGTTGATGACGTTCTGCCCGACTGTGTTGAACAATTGGGCCCCTGTCTTCAATGCACCGGTCCCTATTCCGACTGCGGGGCCCAAGAGAGGAATAGCTGATGCGAAGCGGCCTCCAACATCTGAAAGGTAAGAGGTCATTTAGTTTGGGGTGTTTCATTTAGCATATTCTGTAAGGAATTGTATCCATACCTCCAGTTTTCAACCATGAAGCAATGATTTTTCGTATGTGTAATTGGAAAGAGGGTGATGCTACAGTGGAAGTCGTAAAGTTGTTCTATTCATGTATAATTAAGTTAAGGATCTTTAACGAGTACTTAACATCGTACAGGCTCGGTACCACTACAGTAAGTCCCCTCCAAAGAACGGAATAACCAAGGATTTACTCTCTAAATATTATATTAGGGCTTATTACTATTATATTAGGGCTTAAGACCTGAGACCTAGGGCGTTGAAGGCATTCTGTCATGCTAACCACTAAATCACAGGTTACCTCAGGAAGTAATTTATTTTCAGCCTGCAAATTAAAGAGCCAACAATACAGGCTTCTTCATGTAATGTTAAAAAAATAAAAATATGATGCAACACATAACTTTCCCTTACTAACCTACTTAGAGTGAAAATGAGGTTTTTTTTTTTTTTTTTTTTTTTTAGCCACAGAAAATAGCCTTTTCTACATTCAGTTACTACTTTTTGTTTGTTCTCATTACATAAAGTATAGAGTATTTCGATTATTGCAATGCATGAAAGTCTTGAGTACTTCTGTTCATTATTATTTATTTTTATTTTTGTGGGACCTAAAAAATATCCTAGCTTCGTCTAAAGTCGAGTTCTTTAATAATATAGTGTCACAGAATGGGAAATAAAAGAAGGGTTATTTGCCGGATGTAGTAGAAAATTGAAACTTAATTTTCGGATTTCTTTCTCTAATGATTTTTTAGAAACCGACAACGGTTACTGTTCCAGTAAAACCAGCTAATCATTAAAAAATCTATTATTTTTTTAAACTAAAATATAATATTAAAGATTATCTCTTGCAATCTGTTTTTCATTCCTCAAAACTGCTTTAAATAATTTGACTATCACGTGATTTTTTAGGCATTCCACTATCTAAAGAACAAAAAAAAAAATTGTTATTATTATTTGTGACAGTACAGAAGTGCAAAAATAATATTCCATGGCTTTTGATTTTATAAATCTCTATTTACTTGTTATGAAACCATTTAGTTACCATGGAAACAAATAGATCTGTTCCAAAAAGCACTTAAAACAATTTGACAATTCTTTTGCTTGCACTTTGTTGGGAACAATGGATATTCATAGTAAACAATGGATCGTCTACGTGTTTAAGTGTTGTCCGAACTAGGGACCTAAAATAAAAGAGAAATGATGGATTTTCTTTATTATTGCTTTCTAACTATATATATATATATATATATATATATATATATATATCCACTTTTTGTTGATTTGAAACAAGTGGTGCCATCTGATAGTAAAACAAGTGTACTTTCTTTTCATACATGTTACAGACGAGAAAAAAACGATAGCCCACACAAAATCTATAGTTCAAAATCGATGCAAGGGAGAAAAACAGCTGAAGTCCTGAGCGTCGGGGAAAGATTAATATTAGTCCATTTCTGTGGTGTTTGCCTGTGCTTGAACGTTGTCAATATTGGTTGTTGGTTCTTCAGTTTACATTCTATTCTAATCTATTCCAGTGTTTAACATTAAAAAAGTGATTTTATTATTATAATTACGTTTGAAAATGAACAGTGGCTTTAGATCAAGTGAAGATGGTTACAATTGTACAAAATTAACAAAAAAAAGAAAAAAAACACGCATTTCTGATGTCATGAAAAACTCCGACTTTCAACTCACAAGTCAGGTGAAAACTGTTTTTGTAAAAAATTTAAGTTAGGGAAACGATTAACTTTGATCAAATTAATTTTGATTCTCCATTTTTCAAACCACTTCTCCAGTTCAAATGGATGGTTTTGATGGGCGATGGATGCGATAGTAAGATTTTGATGTGATGAAAGGATAGCCGTGTCATCAGCGAAGCTAAAGACGGCGGTGCGAGGATGTTCAGGGATATCTGATTTGTAGACAGAGAAACAAATAAATTTGTTATTTAAAGTATTATTGTTTTATTTGTTTACCCAAAAAAGTAATAATAATTTCCAGGTCACAAAGAAATAAGCAATGGAATTTCAAAACATCTGGAATTTTGCAATTAATCCATCCTACTTAGAATGAGAGTATTATTACAAGTTGTCTTTTGAACAGATGTTTATTGCTATGTATCAGTAGTAGGTAAGATAGGCGCACCGAAAAGATTTTCAGGCCTAGGACCGAAATGTACCACTTTACGGACTCAAAACATGTATTGAAAACACATGTTTTTGATGCAGTATGATGAAAAAAGAATTGGTATAGAATTTGCTTTTTTTGTTCACCACATAATAATAAAATTGTTACCATATTATTATTATTATTGTACCAACTATTGAGCTAACTAGACCTACCGAGGAACTGATTGAAGACGTCGACACCGCCTTTGAGCGCCGCAGAGTTGAGGGCAGCGAGGCCGGCGTTGAGCTGCTTGGCAGTTCCAGTGATGGCCGCGGTCCCCTGGCTGGCCAACCGGCCGCCGAGCTGGAGGGCGCTGTTGCTCGCCCCTATCCCCCCGGTGGCAGTGGCTCCTAGGGCCGGATGAATGAGGGAAACCGACTGCCCGTTAGCCAGGCCCACGCAAACCACCAGGAATGTTGCCTCGATCATGGCTTCCTACCAAGACATTATCCGCTCCGGATCTTCTTTTATTTGAGCCGTTAATATGAAAGATCTGTGAATCCGCACGGATCTCCCAAACACTACCGTAAACAGTTCTAGGACGCGACATCATTATCAAGGACAGTCTCGTACTTCCTCAAAGCTAAGTAGAGCTTACCAAAGCTTCATATTTTTGGTAATCCGGATCTTTTTTTGGTTGAATTAATTGCTAACCTCCACTTTTTTTATAATTCGGGCAAATTAGGGAGAATGGGAGAAAATATATAAAGTTTTGAAACTTAGAGAAAATAATCCAAAGAATATACCTAGTTTACAGGCTACATATAGATATATGTGTAAAACTAGTATGTAGATAGCTGATCGTATAATATACTAATGAATGTAATGAAGGGTTGTAATAGTAATAACAGATCAGATATATTCTCAACAAAAATACCTCCGATTTCAGCAACCTAATTTCCCATTTTTTTCTTTATATATACATTTTCACTTCATAAACAAAACCTTTTTTTTACATTTTGAAGGAGTCTTTTTTATAAAAAGTATTCCTGGAAAATTCTGCTCCAAAACAATGCGAGTATGATTTAAGTTTAACAACCCATTCACGAGAAATTCTAGATGGAAATAAATTAAATATCGATTAGTGTGTTAGTTCGTACTAATTTTAAAATATTTTTTTATTTTATTGTTTTTTATCTCTACCTTTTTCAGGATTAGATTGTTTTTACCTTCGTGTGTCATATCTGTAATTATAGAAAATCGTAAACAGCGAAGAAACTAGAAAAAAATAAATAAAAAAATAAACCGAACTAATATTTATATTTAAATTATTTACTACTGAATTGTTTCGAGAATGGGTTGTCTCACTTAAATAATTTTTTAATCGTTAATTACTTTTTTTTCTCTTATTCCTTCACAACTATTTACTTTCTCTACATATTTACAGATGTTACACACGAAGGTCAAAAACCACCAAATTGTGAAAAAGACAAAGGATAAAAAATAATATAAAAAACAGATGCTAAGATTAACTAACACAATAATAGATATTTAATTTATTTTCAACTGGATTACATAGCAAACGGGTTGTATCACTTAAATTATGTTAGAATTATTTTGGAGCAGAATTGTACCAGGAATATTTTACATGAAACAGTCATCAAAACGTAAACATTATTATTTAAGAAGTGAAAAAATTAAAATAAAAAAAAAATTGGATCGAATTTGATTCATATTTTTAGAGACGGTCACCAGTTATACGTTGAGAGAATAAATTTAAACACAAGCATTATAAATTTATTTTATTATAACACCTAAAAGATTTTTTTTTCATCTTATTTCTTTCTTCACACTTTTCTTTGTGACTCAGTCTTTTATGCAATTAATAGCCACTAATTAATTATTAACCATTAACAAGCACATTTTTCATCTTCAAAATTGTTCATTGCATTACATAAAAAAAAAAAAAAATGCATTTTCATAAATGAGGGCTACATTTAAGAAACTGCTAACTTCATTCACCAACGTCAAACCTCAAAAATCGTCATATCTCAAAAATTGTAACTTGTGATTCTCATCTGAATCCGCTGAAAGAGTTGTATATCCTTGCTATATCATCAATTCTTTACCTTAAGTCAATTATCGTTGATGATATTTTAAACAATAACGTCATAATTCAAAAGAGACCTTCGTTTTTCCACAACATTCTTTGTTGATGGTAGCATAATGTGACTATTTGACGGTTTTTGTGATATTAAGAAATAGAAATCCACAGGGCTCATGTCCACCCTTCATGATCTGAGTAAAAAGATATTTTCAAATTTAATTTATGTATTTTTTTGATCAGGTTGGTCCAATTGATATTTCATTATTTACGTCAAGTGCTGGATATTTAGTTATGTAAAATATACATTTGAGAGAATAAATTTAAACACAAGCATTATAAATTTATTTTATTATATCACATAAAAGATTTTTTTCTACATATGTCTTTCTTCACACTTTTATTTTGTTTGTGACTTTTATACAATTAATAACCACTAAAAACCATTTACAAGCATATTTTTCATTTTCAAAATTGTTCATTGAAAATGAAAAAAAAATGCATTTTTATAAATGAGGGCTACATTTAAGAAACTGCTAACTTCATTCACCATCGTCATACCTCAAAAATCGTCATATCTCAAAAATTGTAAGTTGTGATTCTCATCTGAATGCGCTGAAAGAGTTTTATATCCTTGCTGTATCAATTATTTAACATAAATCAATTATCGTTTATGATATTTTAAACAATAACGTCTAAAAGAGACCTTCGTTTTTCTACCACAGCCTTTGTTGATGGTAGCTTAAGTGACTACTTGGCCTATGATAAGTAGCTATTTTGTATGGTTGGTTATTTTTTGTAATTTTAAGAAATAAGAATCCACGAGGCTCCTATCAACCCTCCATGATCTGAGTAGAAAGATAATTTTCTTATTTTTAAATTTAATTTATGTATTTTTCAAAAAAAACAACGGCAATATTATTTCTGATCAGGTTGGTCCAATCGATATTCCATTATTTACGTCCAGTGCTGGATATTTAGTTATGTAAAATAGTTACTGAAGGTTGTCAAATACCGCATGCTTTTTGCTTCCTTGCCGTTTGAAAGGATATGAATTTATGCAGCACTGCGATGTTACGCATGCATTTGCAATTTCTCACTCTCGCATGTAAAACAGTGTAATTATTTCCACTCAGAAATACACATTTAGTTTTATTCTGATTCTTCAGTTCAGTTCGGTAAGTAAGTAAATCTTTGACTTCTTAATTTAGTACAATTTTTTATTATTTCGTGTTGGCTTTACCGGCCTTGTATATGTTTAGGAGGAATTAACCAGCCTTTTCGCAGGAAATTTTCCTTGCGGTTTTTTGCATCTAGCATCTTCGTTGATTATATCGATTCATCTTATCATGACTTCTATTGCCTAGCATTGAGGCATTTATTGCCATATATGGTAAAAGCTTCCAGATGGAATACTTCGAACAAATGTCATGCCCATTGCCTTTATATCAAAAGATATGGACTTAACAGTTTCCGTCAGCAGTTCCTTGTTCATCCTTCTCGATTCTTTAATCCCAGATCACTGCTATTATCGTTCGTATGATTTTTGCTCCTAATTTCTCATTTAATTTACTTGCAACTAATTTGAATGTTCATTTGCTTTAATATATATTTTTCTGTATATATATTTTTTCTGTAGGGTTCTAGTTGGTGTGTGATATGTACAATTTTAAAAGCTAGTTTTGTAAGTAAAAATCGCCGGTACCAATCAAATATTGATTGGAGCAAAATGCTTAAAACAATGACCAACCATTTTATCTTAAAGCTATTTATTATTATAATTATTATTATTTTCTGTTTCCACTGAATTACTCCCAACGCCGTTTCGCCACTGATTCCCAAGTGACCAGGGATGGTTAAAAAGCCAATAATTCGTGCTCTATGCAGAGACTATCAAAATAATTTTGAAGTTCCATAAATGGTGTCCCAGATAACACGGCCAAAATTGAATATCAAAAAAATAAAGCGGGATACATGTAGGAGGAGCATAGTACTAGACCTAGTCCAGTATATTTTAAATAGGGCCTAAATATCAATGAAACGCTGTATTGTCTGTTTTAGGATAAAGCGATACAGTTTTTTTTAAACAAGCTAGTTGTAAACTCTTTTTATTCTAAGTTGGGTTGGTTGGTTTCGTATAATATTCATCGTGCATTGACATAGGATGGAGCATTGTTACTATAATCGATGATTCGATTGGCTCGTGTTCGAAAACTTATCTATTGGTAAAGAGTATCCTCTTGAAATGAGGACTATATCTAAAGAATATAGAATATAATTAAAATATTTTTTGAGGATATTTCCAATATTCGTTTTATTAATGTTTAACTGAAAAACTTGATCCTTTGAAAACCAAATTCCAAAATCCTTGAAAGTCACTTGTTTATGCCTCCTGTTTTGAGATTCTGATTTCTACAAATTTTCTTTCTGATGCTACAAATATTATACTAACATATATATATATATATATATATATATATATATATATATATATATATATATATATATATACATCCAACTTAAAATGCTTCTTCGACCATTGGTTTCCATCAAATCCAATCGGTTTCAAATGACCATCGGGAAATATTTTAACAATAAACATTACTCAGGATCGGAAGAAGCATTTTCATTTCCCATTTCTGTCATTTTCAAAATATCTTCTATTTTTAAAGATGGCTTTAGAAAATAAATATCTTCTAGATTTCACATGGTCATAGATAAAACCATATCATTTTTCAGGATATAATTTAACACAGATTAGATAAGTTGCAAATTGTCACATTGACGGGAATAGTTCATAACATTTTTAGTTTTGATGTCCAATACGGTGGTATCGTTTTTTTTTCGCTACCTTCTTTTGCAGAATAATTTTAAGAAAAATCGGATAACTGGAGTAATTTACTTTGGTACAGTGTTTGATGCCATATATATATATATATATATAGTATAAATTCCTGAACAACTCCATTTTTTCGCCAATATAAATGTCGGTAACATCAGTTAATGAAGCTAAACATTTTTGGTATGATTCTTATAAAACAATTTGAACGGCCTAACTTTTTTTTATTATAAAAAGCAGCCGTATAATCGGAACCTATGTATGCATGATAAGCAGTGTAGGTACGTTTAGCTTAGGCATGTAATAGGAACTACTCGGTCCTCTGCAATATTGATTTTTTTTTTTTTTTTTACGAAATGGATACCAAATTATTTCCGATCATATTGGTCCAAATCTGTATACAAAAACCAGCTTCACAGCAAGACCTCTAAGGCAACCTATTTATGATCACGATTCTACCCCAAACATTTCATAAGCGCTAGTAATTATAGTTACGCGAACCATCGATATCTGTTGAATACATTTTTTTTTTTTAAACCGATATTTCTAATGTTTCATGATAACGCACAAGAGATGTGTCAGTGCTCTTGTTTACCCGTTTAGGCGTGTCGGACGTGAGAACGAACAAAT
This sequence comes from Aelia acuminata, assembly GCA_911387785.2. NCBI lineage: Eukaryota > Metazoa > Arthropoda > Insecta > Hemiptera > Pentatomidae > Aelia > Aelia acuminata. The sequence continues at coordinate 29,243,998 of OU426982.1, read as the reverse complement.
TATTGCTTAGAATAAAAGCGAGAACCAAGAATGGGGTGTTGTGTACCAAATGTCCAGGAAGATCATTATTGTCAGCTGCCTTTTGGTAGCGGTGGTTCCGGGTCCGGGAAATGCGCTGCGCCTCTTTAGTTGGTTGCCAGGCTACCAGGGATTCCTCGGAGGGCAGAATATTTTGAACAACACCTCAACGGGAATGCTAAGTGGGGTCAAGCAGGCCGTCAATACGATTGCCGGTGTCAAGTCCCAGATGCTCGGATCTGCAATCAATGCTACTAAGCAAGCTCTAGGTAAGTCATATGGATAACATCAACTATTGCTGAAAAACAAGACACTTCAAGTGTCGGCTTGATGCGAAACCCGTCAATTGGTATAGAAGGTTAATATTAATTTATTTCATGTTAATAAGAAATAACTTATTTTATTTTCCTAGACGTACTTATTGTATTAAGAGGCCATTACCCTTAATGGAAGCCTCAAAACAAAGCATAAAGCTATACAATGTATACGATATTGTCAATGCAGATATGGGAGCAAGAATGACTGCCCCGATACCACTCGTTGGAACCGCTGTAGGTTTGGGAACCAACATGATGAAAGCTGGAGCAGACGCGGTAAACTCCGTTGGACAGGCTAAGATCAGTTTCTTCAAGAATCTTAAAAACTCCAAGCTGACGATCCTAGAACGGATGTTCGGGGGATCAGGGTCAACAACTGCAAGACCTACCACAACCACTTCGCGCGCGACCACCTCAACGATCATCGCCACTGCACCTTCGACGGTGACTACAACTACCAGACCCCTGACATTCAGTACCTCTGCCGTAACATTAAGCATCACTTCTACACCGGCAACAACGAGAACCACAACTACAAGAGCACCTACAACTACAACAGCATCAACAACTACAGCACCGACAACTACAGCATCGACAACTACAGCTTCAACAACTACAGCATCGACAACTACAGCATCTACAACTACAGCATCTACAACAACAGCACCGACAACTGCACCATCAACTACTATAGCATCAACAACTACAGCATCAATGACTACAGAATCAACTACTACAGCAACAACAAGTACAGCCTCTACTACACTTTCAACAACTACAACCCCTACTACAACACTTTCAACAACTCCGTTGATTCCTACTACAGCTGGAACGTCTCCTACAACCCCTGCACCAGATGCTACAACGGCATCTACCACTACTGCGGCTCCATCTGGCTGAGTAGGTATTTCTGAAAAATGTTGAAGTAAGATTAATGATCATAATCTGATTAATGATTCCTCAACATACTATGCTACGACGAAACTCTATTAAAATGCACATAAATATATTCGAAAACTTAATGGACACAGAAAAAAAAAAAATCCACGTGAAAAGTCGCATTTAAACTTTACTTATTCTTAAACTGAAAAACTATGAACAGTATTGAATATCGTGAATTTTTATTTGATTTAAGAAAAAGGAAGTAGCTGCAAAACGTGATCTGTAAAGCTTGATTAAAAAACATCATCAGGTGATTGAGAAAATGAACGCATATCGTTATTTTGGTTACTAAATAAAATGACATGTTTTAATAAATGAAAGCGTTTTTATCACTTGCCATTAGAAAACAATGCATAGCTTACAGGTAACAGGTGTACATTGTTTTTAATCCATTAACAAACCTGTCCTCATATGAATACACTAATATCCTGGAGAGTAAAATGTGAACCCTCTATCATGGATGTAATTTTAAATTAAAACAATAACAAATATAAATAAATAAATTCTCGAAAATATGGTGCGAAGTGCGCCACAGACATCTTTGCCGCGAACAAACAGGTAAGTTGATATCAGTAGTTGCACTCATATGCTTACCACTTAAAAAATTAGTAAAAATTAAGGCAATTTTATTACGAATACAGCAGTATATGGTTGCTTTGCAATTTCCGTTTATAAAGTTGCTAGGCTTTTAAATTTAAAAATTGGAGCAAGAAAAAATGTATGACAGAGAAATATTGCGCTTAGTATTTAATTGGGATCCAAGTCGTGCCTAAGTGTTAACTGCTTATCATGCATACAGAGGTTCCGATTATACGGCTGCTTTTTATAATAAAAAAAAGTTAGGCCGTTCAAATTGTTTTATAAGAACGATACCAAAAATGTATTGCTTCATTAACTGATGCTGCCGACATTTATATTGGTGACAAAATGGAGTTTTTCAGGAATTTATAGTATATATGTACGGCATCAAATACTGTATCGAAGTAAATGACTCCAGCTATACGATTTTTCTTAAAATTATTCTGCAAAAGAAGGTAGCGAAAAATTCTAGGTTTTGACTCCAATACGATCCCACCGTACTGGACATCAAAACTAAAAATTTTACGAACTGTTTCCGTCAATGTGACTATATGCAACTTATCCAAACTGTGATAAATTATATCCTGATTAATGACGTAGAATTTCGGTGGCCATTTGAAATCGATTGGATTTGAAGGAGACCAGCCATCTTTAAAAATAGAAGATATTTTGCAAATGAAAGAAATAGGAAATGAAAATGCTTCTTCCGATCCTGAGTAGTGTTTAATTGCTAAAATATTTCCCGAGGGTCATTTGAAACCGATTGGATTTGATGGAGACCAAAAAATTAAAAATGTGAGTAAAGAAAAAGTGTTTTTAATGGAAAACGAATAATTCTGTGATTTATCTTAATGGACAATGGTTAGAAAACTATTATTTTAAATTAGTATGCCAAAAATCGAAACTCATTGAATAAATCAAGATAAAGCTAAGGAAAACGTCCATAAATCAGAAAAAAATGTATTTATGAAATTAAGTATAAATGAAATTAATAAACAATAAATACGCAGAAAAATAAGTGATTCAAAAATATTTTAATAATTAAACATTATTTAGGATTAGAATCGCCGGAAGTAATACTGTCTTCCAGGTTGGAAGAAGCATTTTCAAGTTCTGTTTCCGTCATTGGAAAATATCATCTATTTTTAAAGATGTCTGGTCTCCATCAAATCTAATCGGTATCAAATCGAGAAACCAACATCAATTTGTGGGGCATAATTTAACACAATTAGGATATAGTTGCACGGAGCCACATTGAATTATAATTTAAAAGCCGCGCAACTGTTATTTATGAAGGATTTTGCAAAGCATCCCTATACTGCTGTAATCCTAATAAAATTGCCTTAATTTTAATATTTTTTTAAGTGGTAAGCTTTTGAGTGCAATTTTTGATATCAATCAGGTAATTGGGACCAGAAAGTGGGAATGACCTAACTGTATGTTCTGTATATTTTATGCTTTACATTGGAATTTCATTCTTTTGGCAAGAAAGTCGGTGAAATTTTATAAATAAATTACTTTTTAAAATTGTTATTTATTATAGCCATGATCTTATTTTTTGTGGCAACCCTGTTGGTATATGTCCTAAAACATATATCAGTTGAGTGAAGGCCGCCCTCACTTGGGATCTTAGAGTATATATATGTATATTAGGGTGTCCCTTATATAGGTGGGAACATTTTTTTTTTAGATATCGAAATGCATACCTCCTATTTCTTTTTAAACTACCCATACTTACTTAAATACAAAATTTCATCTTCCTACGTCAACGTTAACCCGTGCCGACTGAACTCTGAAGATTTTGAAAATTGCTGTTCTTAACCCTTTCCGTTATATAGCTAAATCAATTGAAATTAAATTGATATGAAACACTATTTAGTTACCATGGAAACAAATAATTTCCATTAAAAAATATAAAAGTAAATAATAATAGGGATCACCTAAGGTGTTGTGGTTAGCATAGCTACCTACATACAAAAGATCGCGGGTTCGCGTCCCGTGGTGGCCCTATGATTTTTTTAAGGGAGTAAAAAATCTTTGGTTGTCCCTCAGATAGGACGTAAAATGGAGTTCCCGAGGTTGTATGAGGTCTGGTTCTCGTTAAATATCCCTTTCCTATTTCCTTGCCTGGAAAGGCAAAATTTAGGGCTCCCACTGTAGCATCGTCAGATTAGCCTTAGTATTATAAAGGGACATTATGCAAACAAACAGCAAGTAATTATGAATTTTCTTGCATACATAAATTTGAAGACTTCACAAACTAAATATTATTCTTTTTAAAATTTCCCAACGGTTTTTATCCCATATATGTTTATCAAATTGTTTCATATTTAGCCATTTCGTATTACTAGGCATAATGATAGAAAATTATTTTTACCCAATATAAACGAAATCAAAGAAAATAGGAAGACATTTTTCCTTCTCCATTTAGCATGTGCTTAAGCGTGCCTTATTTCCAATACGTGCGAAATTAACGAATACTTGTGAAAGTAAGTAATAAATATAATATCAACTGCATATTAAAATTCATGAAATATCTTTATGTTCCTTGTTATCACATACTACTAATTTTTTATGAGAGTCTTAACATGTGCGAAGGGTCTTTATCTATATAAATAATTTTTTTTAATAAAAAAATACCAAAATTCTAAAAAATTAATAAGTTTTCAATGATGTTTTATCGCAATGTTAACGTTTAGCTCCTAATACGTTTGCACATTTTCAATAAAAAATTCTGTATTCTTCAATATTCTTCAATATTCTTCAAAGTTTAAACGTTGCCCATGCACAGATCATCTTGAAAATTATAACATAGCTAAAACAAACGCCAGGTACATAATACGAAAAGCGAAAAAAGAATCTTGGAAACACTTCTTGACGCAAGTAAACATGAATACTCCTTCAAAAGTAATGTGGGATGCAGTAAAGAAAATCACCGGACGTGGATATACTAAACAGATTACCTTACTAAAAGATAGAAATAATATAATAACTGAACCCAAACTCATTGCCGATACTATAGGATCCCAATACAAATTCATTACTTCCGATGCCAATCAACTTAAACAATTCATACAAATCAAAAAAGCGAAAGAAGAAACACCACTGGCTATACATATTAATCCGCTTTCACCAATAAACAACCCATTTTCTTTTTCGGAATTTTTAACTGCTTTAGCCTCAAGGAAAGATTCTTCCCCAGGGCCCAATAATCTAACAATTAGCATGATCAAGAACCTCTCTTTTTCGAAAACAAAAAACTTTTCTTAAAATATCTAAATAAAATTTACACCAACTGCTTGTTCCCTGATTCATGGCGGCAATCAATTGCGATTCCGATACTGAAAAGAGACAAACCAACAGACGATCCCAAGAGCTACCGCTTAATCTCATTAACATGTACCGAATGCAAACTTCTAGAAAAGATGGCTATCAATAGATTAAACTGGATATTTGAAAAAAGAGGATCACTCGACCAATGGCAAAGCGGTTTTCGTAAAGGTCGAAGCACGAGGGACAACCTAGTTAGGCTAGAGACGGACATCAATGAAGCTTTTAACAATAGGGAGAAGGTCCTAGCTGTTTTTATTGACCTGGAAAACGCATTTGATAGAGTATGGAAGAAGCAAATACTAGACGTTTTATTGAGCATAGGTATTGACGGATACATGCTGGCACTAATAGACAATTTTTTAAAAAATAGAACTTTCCAAGTGAGAAACGGTTCAACTTTGTTGGAGTCTTTCATGCAGGAGAATGGCGTTCCACAAGGAAGTGTGTTATCAGCAGCTCTTTTCTCAATCGCGTTGAATCCACTACTCAGAATCATACAAACACCAGTCAAGTCTATGCTCTATGCGGATGACTTAGTAATTTACTGTGCAGGAAAATCAATCCCGGAACTATATAAAACTATTCAAAAAATATTGAACCGAGTCAATAACTGGTTGACAACGCATGGATTCCGTATATCTATCAAAAAAACCGTCAGCGTACTTTTTACAAAGAAAAAAACATTACCACTACCCACGCTTAAAATTGAAGATACTGCCATTGCTAATCAGGATTCCGTACGTTATTTAGGCCTCACCTTTGATTACAGATTAAATTGGACTGAAAATATTAAACTACTTAAAATAAATTGTTTAAGATCACTAAATCTTCTTAAATGCTTGACCAACACGTCTTGGGGCGGTGACAGGAAAAGCATGTTAACTCTGTACAGAGCCTACATTAGATCTAAACTCGACTACGGATGCATGGCTTCTGGATCTGCATCCCCCAGAACTCTCAAGATGTTAGATAGCATACACCACAGTGGATTAAGGTTAAGCACAGGAGCCTTCCGTTCCAGCCCTATTTTGAGCATTTGCTGCGAAGACGGAGAACCACCACTTGAATTCCGAAGAACAATCATATCACTCTCATATTACATTTCTTTAATATCCTCACAGCATCCACTAAACGACCTTCTTTTAAAATACATGACACCCACCAACGAACCAAACAGTAACGCATTAAGAAAATCCTATCCCAGAAGAGTCTTTTCCTCCCTCTCAGAATTGAACATAAGAATCCCGGAAATATTACCCAAAACCATATTAACCAAGGAGCCTTGGACCATATCACAGCCAAAAATTGATTTATCTTTAGTGAAACATATAAAAAATCACACTCCACCCATAGTATTTAAAAAAGAATTTCAAAAAATTAAAAATGAGCTCACTGATTCCACACATGTTTACACTGACGGCTCGAAGAATGAAGACGGAGTAGGAGCTGCCTTTACCTATGACAATCAGACGCATTCCTTCTCGCTAAATTCAGATTGCAGTATATTCACAGCAGAACTTTTATCAATCTATAAGGCACTATCAATAATTATACCAGGTAATAATAAAATCGTGATATTTTCCGATTCCCTATCCGCTCTAATAGCTCTAAGTAACCTATATTCTACACACCCACTCGTACAGCACATCTTCGAGAAGATAGACAGCCTAAAGAGGATGAACATCAGCACAGTTTTCTGCTGGATACCGGGTCATACCGGTATTGAAGGTAATGAGGAGGCTGACAGAGAAGCTAAGAAAGGGATCACAGAAGGCATCCGCTATGCGAAAGTCCCCGCATTGGATTTAAGCCTCAAACTAAAGTACGCTGTTTGGAAATCGCGGGAATCATTATGGGATGCTCAAACCGATAACAAGTTAAGGGTACTAAAAAGAAGCGTTCAGCCATGGAGCACCTCATTTTCTGGAAACAGAAAGGAAGAAGTGGCCCTATCCCGACTGCGGATAGGACATGCAAGATTCAGCCACGAATATTTAATGAAAGGAAAGACCCCCTCCATATGTGAAGCTTGTGGAGTAAGAAACAGTGTAAATCATGTTTTAGATGAATGCTTAATTTATGAAAAACAAAGAGAGGAACATGGGCTGCCGCAACAAATTTGTGAACTTCTGGGAAACGATCCTTTTACCATATCAAATTTAATTCGATTTTTAAGGGCCACAAAACTGATTAATCTTATTTAAAAATACTATAAAAATATTAATATCTTCTTAAAGTAGTGACGATAATATTGTCTGAAAAATAAAATAATTTATTATAAGTTAATAATAATCTCATAATAGGTAATAACTCTACCTAAAACGTTCTAGTATTGTCCTATCCACCTTCCAGTATTAATCTAAATTGTATCTATCTACCCAGTATTAATTTAAATTGTCAAAAAACTAGTATTAATCTAAATTGTTAACCAGTACTAATCTAAATTGTTAACCAGCACTAATCTAAATTGTTAAACAGTACTAATCTAAATTGTTAAACAGTACTAATCTAAATTGTTAAACAGTATTAATCTAAATTGTCAAAGAACTACCGTGTAGTTGGACGATAATGACCTTAATGGTCGACTTGTCCTTAAACAAACAAAAAAAAAAAAAAAAAAAACCCATATCAAAACCAATCGTAGGAAAAAGGGTGTATTCTGCTGTTGTGGAACAATCAGCATTTTTAATGTGTACTGCTCCAACTTATTTGATATTTAATATACGATTTTTCTTCTTCTTATAACAATAGATAATAAAAACGGTGAATCAAATCAAAATCGCACATAAAAGCTTCAACACTTATCACTACTACCTATACACTTAGGTATTTAAAGCAGAAAAGATTATGCTTGTATAAAATATAATAATAGACTATAAATATTTTATGACCTTTTGTCAGTACTGTGATATAGTTTCCTTTCTGAAGTTTTGTTTTGCTATAAGACGATATCAGTTAAAACCTCAGTCGTGAACTGTTGTTGGCCAAAATTTTTAGTTAGTAAAAATTATTTTTCAGTAATGAATTAAATTAAAGTGCTAAAAATATAAGACTTGATTCCAGATGTTTTGGAGCATTAGAACTATGCTAGCAGTGATTTTAATTTCATGGAATCCAGGCTACGCAGAAGCAGGATTGATCAATTGGTTGAGCGATTCATTAAAAAATACACCCGGAACTTCGGATGGTCCTTTGTCTGGATTGGCAGCTGGGATTATCAATTATTTGTCTAACATAGAAACACCAAAAACCAAACGGAAGGAACATGATAATTCCAATCGAAACGAAACTCAAACAGAAGTAAATGGTGGCAAAATCGCTGATAAGGAAAATGAGATGTCAAACCAAGAGGAAGCTGTAGCAACTGAAGATGTTGCGAACGACACCAAAATTAAAGATGGTAATCCTTCATGATTTAAGTTTGTGTTTCAATTTTTTATTTTTTTATTTATTGAAAGAGTTAATATTAGAACTGTAAGGACTCATTCACACAACAAATATATAGATAGATTTATTAAACTTAAATATATATAAATAAATATACAATTTCCATCTTGAAAATATAAACAAAAAGCTTTTTTTGGAATGGTAAGATACCGTCTGCCAGGAGCTGCCTCTAAACATATATTTACATATTTGTATACATATAGAAACTATAATTATATAATGGTAAAAGAAAAAATATAAAAACAGAAATTGGATCATAATAACTGATAATAATTAGTTTTGACTTACAAAGCGAACAGGATATTCGTTACGAGTTGTAATGTTAAATTAAAAACATTCTATACTTCTAAGCCGCAATGTTGTACAAGAATAAACTGCTCCAATCTTTACCATATAACATTTCCATTAATACATTCCGACTTAACATTGTTTTTTTTTTTAAAATATCTTATTCTATATTCTTTAAGGATAGGACAGACACATATATAATGATACATATCTTTAATCACGTTTAAATTACAAAGACTACACATTATTTGCTGTTCACTCCTCATTATACTATTGTTAAGATATACTAATTGACCTCTCAATTTAAATATTCGCGGGTGCAATCGACTTATAGGGTGCGCTAGTAGTTTTGCAAAATGTCGGAAGGAACGGGGATAGACATAGTTGATGTGATAGATAGTGAGAGATAATTGGTAATTTTAAAAGACCATTAATTGAAAGGGGGGCTATCCTTGATGGCTATCCTTGACATAATTACATGTGGAATAATATCTAGAAGTAAAGAAACAGTTATTTTACAAGCCTTGTGCCTTTAAACAAGCGATCTTAAAGGACTGCCCCATCAAATAAAAGTGGAAATCAAATTTATTAATAATAATAAGCAATTTTCGTGTAAAGCTGGTAGTTCTGGTAAATGCAAACACATCATTGTAGCTTCACTCTACGTTTTTCGGTTAGTAATAAAATTAATTACCTATTCATATAATCATTGTTATGGCAGCTGTCATTTTCATGACAGCTTAGTTTCTTTTTCATATTATTTATTTATTTGTCAAAACTTTCAGGAATCGCATTGAAAACTTGAGAAAATTAATGCACAACGGATGTAAAACAAAAATGGGGAAAATTAACAAAGAAAAACAAATCTGTTACACTATGGTCCCGATGTTATTTGCATAAAACTAGCATTTTGGAATAATAAAATGTCAAATACTAATATTTACCTGGATAAATATAGTCACTTTCTTTAAAATGAAGACTACGTATCGTCATACGTTTCGAAACAGGCTTATCTATTCTTAATTTTACAATCCACTCTTTAAGAAGCTTTTTATTTTTTGGAAATAAATGGAATGGCACCTCTTTTCATTTTCTAATTGAACACTGAGGGACCGAGCGATACCTATTAGACATTTTTCAAATAATTTTTTGCTCAATCGGGTTTTAAGTATGGAAAAATAAATTAAAAACGCCAAAAAAACCCTATGAATCCCAGGTAATGGCCCGGCTTCTATCCCCGTTTCTCTAGTTCCTGTAAAGAAGCAGCACCGTCGCTTGCGCCCGCCTATAGCCTTAATAAAATTCATTTTATTTAAATCTAACATAAAATTTCTTTCACCTAAGTCTCTGTTTGATTCATGGTAAAGGCCGTGAAAATTAGACAATCGAGCTTTATCTAACATGTCTGCCTTTAATTTATTTTTTTATTCATTCAGAATACGGGAAATTATTTGATTATTTTGGTATTCTAGTGGAATATTTAATTTATTACAAAGTTCGGTGTTTTCTTTATGCCAAAATATTTTCACTTTAATTATTTCATTGACCAAAATTTTCGGTAGCCTTGATTCCGGTAAAGAAAATACTTCTTGTAAGTAAAAAAAAAAAAATCGGTTTAAAATTAGATTGCAGATACAAAATATAATGGGGTGAATTTACTGGAAGGGAGAATAACTTCTTTATAAAATATGTATTGAGCATTTCGACTTCTTCATAACTATTGTATCCCCAGACTTTTTTTTTGACAAATTTAAATTTAAAAAATTTTTGACAAAGGTATTTCATTTTTATTTAAAAGGCTATTGTATATTGTGTTAATGGCGAACTTTGAGATATTTAAATTATCCGAGAAATGAGTTTTCTGTTTACAGAGGGGGCTAAGTTCTATTCCAAGATGGTTATAATAGTTTACTATTTCTAAATTGTTTCCCTCCATTTTCCATTTTTCATTTTCCCCTAATTTCATTGTAACTATACACAAATATACATTAAAAAAAAGTAATAATAATAAATAAAATTAAACCTCGAAATAGGAAAGAAAAATAAACTATCAATCACAAAAATTAAATAACATACATAAATACCTTGTGTTTCAAAATTATAGTTTTTTTTTTCTCCACATCCTCATTTTTATACGAGCAATTATTTGAAAAAATGTGGATTTCACGTTCTTATTTTTACAGAAAGTTTCGTTTTATATCAGGAGAAAATTCTTTCTTTGTTTGCCAAATTATAATATTTTTTGAAAACCTTGCTCCTTTTTTGTTTGCCGTTTTTCGTCATCAGTACGTTCTGAGAATACTTGTACATTCATTCGTTAGTTCCTCATTTTGATAGTTGGAAGATCATAGCTTCAATCTATCACGAGTTTATGTTTATTTAATTGTTTAATATATTCAATTAATTACTGCAGCGAGTTAAGTGCTGCTCAGTCTTCGTGTTTTTATTCTAACATATCGTAACACTTATGAGGGTTTAAATAATTTTATTAACGAAAAATGAGAACTCACAATGTCAGAAAAACAATAAAAACTGAATTGATCAACAAGGTTACAAAAAGTATCAACTTGTAACGATACAGTAACACAAATATAACCATTCTAGCTTCAGAGCAAGACTAACTCTCCAGTCCATCTCTCCTTATATTTAGTCTGAATTAGAACAGCCTAGAATGTTGCAGACAAGCTTAGATTATTATCGAACAGTCACGAACATGTACTGGAACAGTTTATTCCAACTGTTCCAACGACAATTCTAGAACTCTTTTCAATATTTTTTTTTTTTCACGTTACAATAGTTAACCTCTATCCAGGGAAACCGTTTGAGCTCGGAGCCGTTGAGATGTTACGTCAATCAGTTATTTCTTTCAGAAAGTTTATTTACGTATTTTTTTTTTTTTTTTTAAGAACTGATAGTATTATTACATAAGGCATTTTGTTTCGTGGTGGAATAATTGTACTATGAATCAAAACCTCACCTAATCTATTATCATTTTCAATAATTCACTGCTTTCTTCAATAAGAATTCACTGGTGTTCGAGCAACATGATTTAAGTAATCGAATTTGAAGCTTAAAGAAGGATTTACCAACCTTAAAATAGACAAAATCTGAGCATTAAATGAAACTATATTATATCAACATAGACGGGTCTTTTTAGTAAGTTGTGAATTTTAAGATTTTGACCAAACACGAATGAATTATTGTAATACATAACGTATTAGATAAAAACCTTATTCCATTATGAGACATTATTTTTTTGATGATAATACATAGACTAGACAAATGATTGCAAACTAGTCTAGGAAGTTACTCTACCTTAATTTTTGGAATTGTTTCGTAATTTTCGCCATCAGTCAACATAATTCTTTATTCCATAAACCATTATTATCCGCATAATTATTATTACTTTTTGAAACCAATTTTAATCTGATTTGTTTTTTAGAAACTGGTACACACAATCAATCATTGGCATTAGAAGAAAATCATCGGATCGCCGAAAATAAAGACATAGAAAAACCAAAGAAGGATGGAGATCAATCTAAGGTGGAGGAAAGCACCGAAATGTTTTGGACTGAAAGTGATTTTATGACAACACTCACTTAAAAAATAAATAAATAACAACATATATATAAATATATATATATATATCCAAATGATAAAAATAAAAATATAATATACTTAATTCAACTATACTTAAAACATTATACATCTTTATATATAAAATTATTGTAGCTACTTTCCTAAAACTAATATTAAGCAATGGGATAAATCCTATTTCTTTGAAAAAAAAATATTCAAAACTCTGTAAAAAGTTTCATGTCCATCTACTAGAAAGATAACTGAAAGCCATTCAGCCTTCTTTGTAAGTTAACCCAATATACTTTATGGGGGATTGAAAATGGTAAAAGAAAAATTAATTTTAGACAAATGAAGGCACGTTTTTTTTTCCTGAACTATAGGGGATGATAAAATCTTATTAAAAAAAAAATGCTGAAATTGGAGTTAGTCATTTTTCAACTGGAAGGCTTATCATGCACAGTAATCAAACATTTATAAACTACAATAAGAATACTTCAAACATTTTATTTTCGATTTATATTCAGTCAAGTTATCTCTTTTTGTTATAACTGTTTTTATTCACTTACTGTACGACAAAGAAATCTTCACTCATATTGCATTAAATTTACTATATATTATATATTGATTAAATGTAATGTGTTGATCAATTAGCCTTTTTATGTGAAAAGGAATTTGCTAAGGAATCCAGTTGGTATTCTAATTCATTGCAAAGATGTAAAATCATTGTTATTATTTTTTTTAACGCAAAGAAGAAACTACTTATTAACGCTCAATTTTTTAGTTATTTAAAAAGAACAGTGAAAAAACATATAACCCTTAAAAACTGAATGAATGGAAAATAAACATAGAGTGAAACGCACCCTAGCGCTTCCTGGTAGTCTGGAGCTCGAACTAAATTTTTCATTCACTAACCCGTAAAAGTAGGCTAACTACATGGCGTCAGAGGCTTAAAATTCCGGTCCTTTTCTCTTCAATTTTACACCCTAAAAATAAAAGTGGAAACCTTCTTCACGGTTAGGAGCTATACAGCTACTCGACGGCATATCTTTCTTGATCGTACGTGCAGCCGTTTTTGAGCCTTTTCGGCATGCACATTGTACACTTTACTTTATAATATATATTGATTAATCGAAACTCTCATACTGGAATGTTTTAGTAGCACATTTATCAAGTTAAGTAGTTATAAATTGATTATGATTAGTTTAGTTTATTATTCACCTTGAAAGATTTAAGGCATGATTTATTCGCCAAGTTGGTTAGCTTCCAAAGAGGACACGTCACTAGAGTGGGGACACGGCTAATAGAAATAAAAAACCACTGATCATCTCAATGTGTTGGATGTCTTATCCCTTTTTACTTTAAAAAGAGTTTCAATAATTTTCAAACCAAATGATTTTTTTAAACTTATATCCCTGAAATATCTGGGCGAAGATGGGCTTTATGGGGCAGGGGAATATACCTAGTGGCTGAATAGCCAGGAGTCTTGGGGAAATGTAACTGAAAAAGGGTGTTAGCTGGCAAAATATATTTTTTCTTTACTTGAAAATTCAACGGCTCTTTCATTTATAATTTTCTTTTATAACCCGAGACAATATACCAATTTAAATTAGTATAGGTTCACATCAGGACCCTTTGAGAAAGTCTAAGCCTCTTTCTTACGTATGTACATGTATCTGTAATTCAGGAGCATTTTGAGCAATCTATTTTATAAGTTAAATGTGAAAGACATTTATATTTTAAAATATATGTAAAGAAATGTAATTTAATAATGACAATAAACCAAATGCAACGATGATCTGAGAGTTAATTATGTGACCCTAAGCAAAAACAACCGAATAAAGTGGAATCGAATAATAAAAAAAAAACGATTGCAATACCCTAGCTAATAGGTCTTTTTTAAAATTTATAATCCAAAACAATTTTTTTATTTTGTATTTAAAATGGATTTATCGGAATGTATTTTACAATCTATGAGGTTTGTTTGTTTGTTTGTTCGATACCCCTACCTGACCATGTGTGGCATACGGGGGGTAGGTTCCTCTAGAGGTGTAACCAACCTATTATATAAAGTTAAAATTCATTTTATTTAAGGTATCAATATAGATCTGAGAGTAAAGCAAATTCCATTAGATTATCCTCAGTATAATGAACAAACTTCACATGGAAAATATACTTGGAAAAGTGTCTAGAAGACAAAGATACAAACATAGTTACCCTATTTCAGTATCTAAAACAATCGTCATATTATAACAGAGTATAATGCAGCAGAAGGCCAATGACTCTCAAGGCAAAGCCAATGGAAAGATAATGCTTGCTTTGGATAATGCTATCCATAAAATAATATGCTATGGAGTTTGGCATATGAGAGATATCACCAATTCAGGCTTGTTATCAGTTCTCCATTCTTAAGTGAAACGAACAATAAAATAAAAGATTCCCAAACAGCCCTTCGGGCTCCGAAGGGGAGGCAGAAAGGAAAAATGGCCATTTTCAAGAATATCCTGGAACTGTAAGTCTACTAAATTAAATAATGAAATTGGTAGGCGAACAGATGGCCCACCAATTTCATCATATGTCTCCATAGTGTACACTATTTGTGTACACACAATAGATTTCACCATTTAGTGTACACACAATAGATTTCACCACTTAGAATCTATCATTTAGAATTTTCTGTTACTTTATTCCATTTTATTAAGTGCTCGGGAAAATCATTAGATTTTACGATATTTTTCAGGCGGATTTTGTTATGACAATGAAATTGTGGATCGGACAGGGTCAGGCTACGATGGATAAGGTTTTTTGCGACGTTGATTTTTTTTGTGTTGTGGATGTTGGGGAAAAATAGTTGAGGAGTCGGCCAGAATAAGTGGGTTTGGTGTACCAATTAGTGGATATGGAATGGTATGGGTTTCAAGTGATGCAAATATCTAGATTGTCATCCTGTGGCATAGATACTCATACATTTGTTTTCTATTAGCCCTGATGAAGATCCACAAGTTGGGTTGAAACGTTGGTTTTCGAAAGTAAACAAATTTTTCAAACTGAAAATCCTGATTATCATTTAACCTATTGTAATTTTTATATAGTAATTAAGTAATTCTATTACTTTATTCCATCTCTAAATTTTGCTCACAATACTAACAAAGAATGTTCCAAGTTTTCTTTATACTTGGTGTCCTAGGTCCTTTGACACTAGGTCAAGGTCCCAGACCTAGTGTCAAAAAAAAAAATTGGGTAATACTGCATGCTAAACGGAGTAGAATGGCGCAGAAACGAGTTTCCTATCTCAATCTGCTGAGGAGATAGAATTTTTTTTGTTACCCTTTCTATATTATTTATAATTCATACATTCTTCTTTCTAGTCTTAAAAAAGTAAAACTAACTCTAACTCATGGGAACTTCGGCATCCATTACTTTGGATGCAGGCTCTAGCGCGCTTCCTCATTGCCCCAGCTGTGACATCTCTAGCTTGTTTTTCATTAGAAAAACTTCTTTTAGACTCAAAAGGTGAAGTGCAAATGTATTATGGGTTAAACCACTATAAAGCTAACTAAATTCCGCAGTTTTTAGGAAATTTGACAGTTTCTACGGTGCTCCAGAGGGGAGTGAGGAATTTTCAAAAACTATTAAAAATTTAAGTTGTAATAAATGTTTTGTGTTGAGCGCGTTAAAAGTCGCACTGAATGTGGATTTAAAATAACCAAACCTAACCCATATTTTAGGAAATTTAATGCTGATTAAGAAAATATCATTGTTTTTGTTTCTAAGCTAAACCGAAGTAGAGAAAACTGCCATTTTTAAGAAAAAAGTAAGATTTCAAAAATAAAAACAAACAAAAATTCTATCTCCTCAACAGATTGAGATATGAAACTCGTTTATGCGCCATTCCACCCCGTTTAGCATGCAGTATTACCCAATTTTTTTTTTACACTAGGTCTGGGACACCCAGTATAAATAAAACTTGGAACATTCTTTGTTAGTATTGTGAGCAAAATTTAGAGATGAAATAAAGTAATAGAATTACTTAATTACTATGCTGAAATAGTTGTGACGTGGGGCAGTTAATTGTCCTTTCAGTCTAGTGTTAAGATTGCAAGTAATAGGTGAGTAATACGAGAAAAATAAATAATTGTCTGAGCTCATCGTGATATATGATTATGGTAATGACCAGTCGATGTGCGTATTCTCCCTGTTAATATTTACCGGATCGAAAGTCAAATATTGAAGGAGATGTGCTTACAGAAATTTTATATAGAGAGGAGAGGTTGTAAATAATTACATATACAGTAAACACTTTGACGAGTGAGGAGCAGATGTATTGGTTCAGGTGAAGAAGGCTATATAAATCCAAGTGTTAATAAAAGGGGGAAGAGTGGAGATATGATTTCGATTATTGGCTTTTTGTTGGTGAGCGGCGGCCTCTGTGCGCCTACCAGCAACACCACATCCAGCTCCAGCGGCTCTTCGTCTTCCAGTTCGTCCTCCAGTTCGTCTTTATCCAGCTCATCAACTGGAGGCGATGGAGTCGTCTATTCCGTCGTCCAGAAGTTTTCGTCTTCCGGGACCCCCAATATCACAACTTCTTTAGGTATATTACATTTACAATAATATTACAGTTCCCCGATCAGACTCGTGTTGATTTATATGCAGTTTTAAAATCGTGTATCACACCTTTTAATTTATTTTAATCTCGTTCATAGCCAAAACTAATATTAATTATTAAGCATATCCAAATCTTATTGATAATTTCCGATACCTGCTTTTACCGATTCCCATCCTGATGTGACGGCATACAATGACCCCTAGAATAAACGCAAGGGATTCAAGTATCTTATATCAAGGTTGTATTATGGGTTTATTTATAGGTTGTAAGAAAATCAGCACTTTTAAACCAGCTTTTTATGAAGTTGTTTTTTTAGGAAATTATTCCTTGGTGTATATTATTTTTATTTAGAAAAATAAAGTTTTGATGACTTTGGCAACTAATGATTAAAGGTGTAAACTTATCAGGATTAATCCAAACATTCCCCCCTAATAATTCTCCATTTGAATATGTTTTAAAAAATCTGGTGCGATGCAAGCAACACACAACTTTCACTTACGAACTTACTTAGATTAGAAATCAACGCGTTTCGATAATATGTAAACGCCACACTTTTACCCATTTTTACTTTCACTTCAGAAATCTTCACTCATATTGCATTAAATTTACTATATATTATATATTGATTAAATGTAATGTGTTGATCAATTAGCCTTTTTATGTGAAAATTAATTTGCTGAGGAATCCAGTTGGTATTCTAATTCATTGCAAAGATGTAAAATCATTATTATTATTTTTACTTTCACTTACCTATATATGAAATATATAGTAAGTGGAAGTATTGCGATCGTGAAAAATTTCGACTTCCGGTTTTCAACGGAAATACACGTTTTGGGGTCCCCTGAGTCCAATTAACCAAGTCCCGCGAAATGGTATGTGTGTGTGTGTGTGTGTGTGTGTGTGTGTGTGTGTGTGTGTGTGTGTCTGTGTGTGTGTATGTGTGTGTGTGAACAGACTAGCTCAAAAACTATAAACCGTGCGAACCTGAAATTGGGTATTTAGAGTATGTATATGCCCGCGATGTGAAATCAAAAATTTCATCAAAATTGCTCAAAGGGAGGGGGTACTTTATTTAATAACTTTTTAAGTTTTTTTCGATTTCCTCAAAAACGGCTCTAACGATTTTGATTAAACTGAGTATTTGATCTATGCCCGAGATATGACTGTAAAAATTTCATCAAAATTGATCAACCGGAGGGGGGACTTTACTTAATAAATTTTGTATCATTTTCAAGTGTTTTTTTTTATTTACTCAAAAACGGTTTTAACGATTTTGATCAAACTGGGTATTTGATGTATGTATATGCCAAAGATGCGATAGCCAACATTACAACAAAATTGATCGGGGCCCGGTGTGGCTGTGCGGTAAAGCGCCGTACTCCCATGCCGGAGCTGCGGGTTCGAGTCCCGCCCTGGGTGGTGCTTTTCTTTCGTAGGAGAAGCATCACCCCGTGCCATGGGTGTTTGTATGGGCAATATAGGGCTTCAGTGGAAGCCTTGAAGTTCAAAAAAAAAAAAAAAAAATCTGGTGCGTGCGCGCAACACACAACTTTCAATTACCAACTTACTTAGATGATTATTATAATTGACGTGTTTTGTTAAATATCATTTCCCAAAGTCACACGTTTTTCTACATTCATATCTTATTTTTATTAATCGTTAAAGCCGTTTTTGAGTAAATAAAAAACCCCGTGAAAATGATACAAAATTTATTAAGTAAAGTCCCCCCTACGGTTGATCAATTTTGATGAAATGTTGGCTATCACATATTTGGCATATACATACATCAAATACCCAGTTTGGTCAAAATCGTGAAAGCCGTTTTTGAGTAAATAAAAAAAGCACGTAAAAATGATAAAAAATTTATTAAGTAAAGTGACCCCTGCAGTTGATCAATTTTGATGAAATTTTTACAGACATATCTCGGGCATATTAATAGATCAAATACTAAGTTTAATCAAAATCGTTAGAGCCGTTTTTGAGAAAATCAAAAAAACACGTGAAAATGTTACAAAATTTATCAAGTAAAGTCCCCCCTCCGGTTAATCAATTTTGATGAAATTTTTACAGTCATATCTCGGGCATATAAATACATCAAATACCCAGTTTGATCAAAATCGTTAAAGCCGATTTAGAGTAAATAAAAAAAACACGTGAAAATGTTACAAAATATATTAAGTAAAGTCCCCCCTCCGGTTAATCAATTTTGATGAAATTTTTACAGTCGTATCTCGGGCATATAAATAGATGAAATACTTAGTTTAATCAAAATCGTTAGAGCCGTTTTTGAGAAAATCGAAAAAAACCTAAAAAGTTATTAAGTAAAGTACCCCCTCCCTTTAAGTAATTTTGATGAAATTTATGCTGTCACATCGCGGGCATATAACTACACTAAATACCCAATTTCAGGATCGCACGGTTTATAGTTTTTGAGCTAGTCTGTTCACATACACACACACACACACACACACACACACACACACACACACACACAGACACACACACACACAGACCATTTCGCGGGACTTGGTCATTTCGACTCAGGGAACCCCAAAACGTGTATTTCCGTTGAAAACCGGAAGTTGACATTTTTCACGATCGCAATACTTCCACTTACTATATATTTCATATATAGGTAAGTGAAAGTAAAAAAAAAAAAAAAATAAATAAAAAAAAAAAAAAATAAAAAAATAAATTGATCAACCGGAGGGGGGACTTTATAAATTTTGTATCATTTTTCGTGTTTTTTTTATTTACTCAAAAAAGGCTTTAGCGATTTTGATCAAACTCGGTATTTGATGTATGTATATGCCAAAGATGTGATAGCCAACATTCCATCAAAATTGGTCAAACGGAGCGGGCACTTTATTTCATATTTTTTTTTCAATTTTTACCTTTTTTTCGATGATCTCAAAAACGGCTTTAACGATTTTTATCAAATTTGTCATGTCTAATGAAAATTAGGTGTTCTTTAATATCAGGTAAGCTTTATCATTATTAAAATGTTCTGAGGGGACTTTTTTTAGGGGGTTGGGGCTTTTTTTGTTTGTTTGTTTCCTATAAAGTACCTTTGTTTTTGTTTATATGGAGAAATTAACTGTCTCTCGTTACGCCTAAAAATAAGAAATGGCTTAATATGAGATATGATAAAAATAAAGAAAACATTAAGAGGAGAAAAAAAGAAAAATATTCAGTCAACTCATAAAGCTCGTTGAGCCCACGCATGCGGAGTACGCCTTTAATGACAGACCATTGTTCATAATTAAAGCCGTTTTGTTCATTTGAGAAGTGGCAATTAACAAAACGCATTAATTTCTAATCTAAGTAAGTTGGTAAGTGAAAGTTGTGTATTGCGCGCACGCACCAGATTTTTATGCTTATATTTGTGTATCTCCGTAAGTTATAATGTACCTGTAATGCAAAACTTGAAAGTTCTCAGTACCCTTCGATTCATTATTGCTTATTTATTTTTTTAAGGGACCTAATTTCATCAACAGTCGAGTTTTTTGCTGCTTGCTTGTTTTTTACATCGTTTTGCTTTTTATAAATATATCGTGAAAGTGAGTCGATAGGAGATGTATTTGTGTAAAGTTTGTCCCTTATGCCTTTCTAAAAATCGAGAACGATTACTGTTCCTCTAAAATCACTGTATATTGCCCGAAAAAAAAATTTTTTTTTTTACTAAAGTTTCTAAAGTAAAATATAATTAATAAAATATTATCTTATCCTATATTTGTTCACACCTTAAATGCTTTAAATCATTTGAGCATCACATATTTACTCTCTAAAGAAAAATAAATTTTTTTTTAAGGTTAAATAAAGGTTTTTATGTTCATCATTGGTAGTACAATATATGAGATTTTGGCAGTAAGACCGCATGCATATACACACACCAAATGCCCAGTTTGATCAAAATAGTTACAGCCGCTTTTGAGAAAATAAAAAATAAACATGAAAATGAGGCAAAATTGATTAAATAATGTGCCCCCTCCGTTTGACCAATTTTGATGAACTTTCGGCTGTCGCATTACAGGCATATACATACATCAAATACCCATTTTGATAAAAATCTTTAAAGTCGTTCTTGAGAAAATCGAGAAAAACGTAAAATTTATACAAAATTCTTTAAGTAAAGTACCCCCTCCGTTTGATCAATTTTGATGAAAGTTTCGCTGTCGCATCGCGGGCATATACCAAATGCCCAATTTCAGGTTCATATGGTTTATAGTTTTTGAGCTAGTCTGTTCACACACGAACACATACAGACATAGAGACCATTTCGCGGGAGTTGGTTATTTGGGCTCAGGGGACCCCAAAACGTGTATTTCTGTTGAAAACCGGAAGTCGAAATTTTTTACGATCGCAACACTTTCCCTAACTATATATTTGAGGTAAGTGAAAGTAAAAATAATTATTTCAGGTCAGGGGCCGGTTGTAAAGGGGGTTTGCATTCCCAAAGAGGATGGATATCGTATCTCATGATCACGTGGCTGAAAGTACCATTTTTTTAATGAGATTATTACCTTGTACTAAGCAGGATTGCGATCTGAACCATCAAAAGTGTTATGTTTGGGCCATAGTAACTACCTGATTGCATTCATACAAAAAAAAAAAAAGCCGAAATACTTGAGGGAGGTCATGCCCCGTGACTCCTCGCCCATGACTTTGGCAATGTAATTTCTTAACCTTCTCGTCTTTATGCCAAGATACCTTCTGTCCAGATTTTCGCTTTCTTCCCGGGCAATTTTGGTGTATTAGGTAAGAAATGGTTTAATGACCAGTTCTAGAAATAGTTCAACCACTGACTTCCGTTCTGAATTCGAGGTTGCTAAAACAAACACGCTGAGGGTATTTACTAACAACTTATCGATTCTCAATTTTACTTTATTAGTTACAAAACCCATTCCATTTGTACATTTTTTTTTTTTTTATATTTTCCTTCTAACAGTAACCCTGTCAGAAGGGAGTTTATTTTGTATACTGTACATACCATACATTTCTGTATGCAATGTACATGTTAGTTGTGTCGCTGGTGGTACTTCAGGGGGCCGCCTCCAGCGATACTGGTGCATAGACCTCTGCAGCATCAACAACGACACATGTTACATCAGACGTATTTGTATTATAGTTTTATACAAATAGTATGATTTAAAAAAAAAAAATAAACAAACTTCAATAAAACAAAACAAAGCCTAATGAAACATGACAATAAGAACCAAATGATTAAGTGAAGAAAAAAAGATTAGACAAAATAGTAGCGTTCAGCAACTACACAATAAATACCTTTTTGTACACACATATTGACGAACTTACGTACATACATTCATACTTACATATACTGAAACATATAAACACCTATTAAAACATAAAAACATAGATAAGCACTTACATTCATAACTACATTTAAACATATAACATAAACAGAACATACTCGTATAATCACATACCAAACTTACAGTAAACACAAACTTGAAATAATAATTGAATGAAACTTGAAAAATGAAGCTTGAAAACATAAAGTAGAGAAATTATTATAACTTAGATTAATAGCGTTCAGCAGCAAATTAAAACTTTTTTTTTTTTTAGTTATCAATCAAAAATATTTTTCATTAAATTCTTTAATTTTAATTAGTGCGTTTTTAAAAAATAGTTTCACGTCTACAAATTTAATACACACGTCCATTTGTACATAAGAATTTTGTTTACAGCTTTACTTACATTAAACTTTCTAAAAGCTCTACAATATTGTTGAAAGAGAGAAGGTTTAATGCCTTTCAGGAACCCAGATAACTATCATGTATATCTGGTAATTTTCATCCATGTAGATCATATTACTCGGACGTTTAGATGCTTTCGTGGGTCCTCAGTTTCTTGCTGGCTGATTTACAGTGTATCTCTTACCAGCGTTACATCCAGCTTCAAGAATGTCGCATACCCTTTAGAAGCAATATATCAATTGTGGAAGCTATGAACTTAGACAACTTAGGTCCTTCTATTTAGGGCCTATTTAAACAGCGTCGGAATCATCTTTTTTTCATGTTTAATTTTTTTTTTTTTTTTTTTTTTTTTTTTTTTTTTTTTTTTTTTTTATGGCCTCACATCTTTTTTCGCACCTGTCTACAAACTTAGACAATCAGCAAATGTTTTCGCTATGCTGATTAAATAAGGGTATGTTAGGCATGGGGGTGGATGACACTCAGCAATACCACTTGCCCGGTTTTATTTCAGTTAATTTAGTTAGTTAACGAAGGAGATCTCTCATCCAGTGCCTTTTCAATCTCCTATTTATTGCCATGTCAGCTGTTGCCATGTCTCTTATCAGTCAATTGAAATGACCATGTAAGTGAGAATGGAAACGTTTGTAAAGTATCCAAACATAAAAATATGTTGGTTTAGTGCTTGTTTTGTAAGTCGGTGAGTAGGTTTTTGTTAGTCACATGCCGTGTGTGACCGTGTGTCAAATTTTTGTTTGAAAGGTTTGAAGTCTTTGTAAGTGCGTCTTTCTGGATTTACCGTATATCTGTTAAGGATATGTCCATATTGGTTTTTCTCAGCCCAGTTTTGAAGTCTTAGAAAAAAGTGAGTAAATTAGGTTGAGTCGTTTGTTAAGGGCCTTCCGCTTCATCTTAACATGCGGCCCCATGTCAAAGTTAAGACCGAGATAAAGTACAGTGCCAGTTTGAAGTATTTGGACATTTTCTATATTAATTGGAGGGGAAGTATTTTTTCGAAGAGTAAACATAACGTTAAGGATCCTACACTTGCCTCATTAACTTTACTAAAAACCTACATAAATTAAACGACTGGAGTAAATTAAGGAAAATTCGACTATATTATGACAAATAATTATAATTAAAACGGTTGTATACTTTTACTTTTAACAGGTCTCTGTATTTAGAATCATAGTGAATTTCCTCGTTAATCGTACTAACTCTAGGGGGAAAATTCTGGATATTTTTATTATTTTTTAAAATCTTTTTATCACAATTACCGCGCTCTTTCCTTTTTGAAATTTTAACCAAAACGGTATTTTATTTATGGCTGTTCAGGCAAGTTAGGCTTTAATAATAAAAACCTTTCGCTTCCCCGATGAAGAAAGTATGGCCGGTGCTCAATGCTCCTAGTTTTGTTGATTAATGTAATAAACAGGTGTAAATAATAAAAGAATAACATAAAGGTATTTTACATAAAGTTTACTTTTGAAATTTAGAAAATATTAGCATAATTAACAAGAAAAACAGTAATATGAATGAAAGGAAATAAAGAAAATTCTCTGATATTTTAGAGCTTAAACAATAATTTATTAAATACAAATGAAACTTAAATGAAAATTAAATACAACTTATAAACTATTATACACAAAAATATGCTTTAATCGAATGGCCATTGTTAACATTCGACTTTGATATTTAAAAAAAAAAAAAAATATTGTAATTATTTTACTTTACTTAAATGTCTTACTTGATATCGATTGTTGAGACTTATTTAATTTGATACATTAACGAGATTAAATTAATTAAATTTGCAAATAGTTTTAAAAATTATGAACTAAAATTAAACTAAAGAATTATATAAAACAACAAAGGATTTTTTTTTTTTTTTTTTTTTTTTTTTTTTTTTTTTTTTTTTTTTTTTTTTTTTTTTTTTTGTATCCACCCCTTCCTCCCCGTTTAGGCTATATGGGGTTTCCCAGGCAAGGGGAGAGGGTGGGGGGATTAATGCCGAGTATTATTAAATTTCCCCTGACTCCGGGTTTCGAACTAGCTATCTTCAGGTTCTCAAATCATCTGTCTGGTTGTCAGTGGCAACGCGTTTAGCCACTCGGCCATCCCGCCACCCAACAAATGAGTTCCCCAACAATGGCCCTGTAAGAAAATGGCCTCTTATAATGTGATCTTCTACACTCTTTTTCTCGGAAATATGACCCTTTTTCTCCTAACGAATGAAACCACATCCGATCTTGCTATACGTGGTGAAGATCTTCGTCAGTGTGTAACCTCGGAGTCAAACGTTAAACATAAGCTACTTGTTTCACAATAAACACAATTGTTTTTATGTAATGTTTGCAGGTAATGTAACAGTGTCGCAGACCTCTCAACCGCTGCTCACATCGTCCATCACATCGTCCATCAGTACAGACAAAAATGCTGCCCCCACAGCGAACCAGTCAAGCCAGGCCTCCGCAGCCACACAAAGCCAAAACCAGGCCTTCGCATCCATACAAAAGCAAAACCAGGCCTTCTCAGCCATACAACAGCAAAACCAGGCCTTCTCAGCCATACAACAGCAAAACCAGGCCTTCGCAGCCATACAAAAGCAAAACCAGGCCTTCGCAGCCATACAAAAGCAAAACCAGGCTTTCGCAGCCATGCACAAGCAAAGCCAGGACCATATGTCTGTTATAAACGACATGTCCAGCTCAATCCAACAAGCTGTGAAGGCAAGCCATGCTGCCATCCAGAACAGTATGAAGACAATGTTCAGGCCTCTGTCGCTCTTCACTTCCCCTTTCTTCTTTTGAACTTAAATCATTTTGAATAAATCAGAATATATATAAAAATAGTTAGTTAAATAATTAAAACAATGAACAAAAAAAAATCCAATCCTTTATTTATTTATTGTTTATAGTTCGAAAATTAAAAACTACCCTTTGAGCATCATTGACGAACGTATAACATAAGCGAATCGGGTTCCTATTTATTTTGTTAAAACCGCTACTATTATACATTGGTGCAAGTGAAATAAATTTAAAAAAAATAAAATATAATAAAAACTAGTAAAAATAAATATTTAAAAATGATCATTTATTACTAGTTCATTAATCCTTTTCCTTTATTATTTATAGGATCTACAGGCACAGTCATATAAAGATCAACCGTATTTTTACATTGCTATTATTAATTCAATTATTTTTTTTTTTTAAGAGTTGATATTAAACGAAACATCATGATGACAAGTGAGTCGTAGGTACATACATAGTAAATCCTACCTCGTTTTTAATCACAAAAAGTTGAGACAAAAATTAAAGAAAAATATTATTGTAATTAATTGATTAAGGGCGTTAAAGAACATAAAACTATATCAATGAAACAAATACAATGAAAAAAATCTTTATCAAATTTGATTTTTAAATTATTGCTAAATTAAATCACTCGTTACAGCAAATGTGGCGCAAACAAATCAGTTGGATTTATAAAACTTAAAAAAATTAAGAGGAAAACACTTTATTGCTGAGATAAAAAAGATTGAAAAATCGCTAACCCTTTTTACTATAAAAATAACATTATCAAACTTCAGGAATAAATATTCATATGTAACCGTAAAAATCTAAAATTCCTTTGATCGATCAAAAAACGAATTATCTACGGCAAAAATATTATCAAACCCTAAATTTTAACATAAATATTACATAAGGCGATTCAAGGTTTAATGGAGAATCTAAAAAAAAAAAAAGATAAACAAATGAATATATATATATATATATATATATATATATATATATATATATATATATGTATATATTTATAAAATCCATTCCTTTATCGCACTCTAAGGACTGCAAATTACATAATTAAAAAATAAATTCAACACTACACTATATGATGCAGTCATGTTTATTTCAGCTTTATATTGAATGAAAAAGAAAAGTTAAAAGAACACAAAAATGCATCAAATAAATTTAAATTTGCAAATTGTAGGTATGTTTTAAGTACTTTTAAATACGACGGAATTATGATCCAATGAGGAATTTAAATAAAGACGTGGTCGAAGAACATTTTCTTATTTTCATAAATTTGATTGTTAAATTTCTTGTCCGCTATACAAAAGAGAATTAACATGTTTTACAAACAGGAAGTAGTTAAGCATAAACGCTTAACTGAATTTTTCCACTGAGTTTGCGTGGAATATTTTTGGGTTGACTAGGTTAATATTTATTTTGTGAGCCATCAGTTCGTTTTGCTTTGAACACGACATTCCTGATCATGATGGAGAGAATCGACATCTCATTAATAATGCAGAAGCAAACCTAACAAAAACAGAAGTACAATGCTCTATTGTTTAATTAGTAAGCGCCTGCACATTGACACCAGTCATGATTCAACATTCATGCCGTAACCTAAAAGAGATAAGGTTGTAATCATAGAAATCATCATAGTTCACTTCTTGATTGAAATGGTTACTCTAGGGTCGACGAATCACCTAGGTGAAACGCTGACAGCCTCATGCGGATTCATTCTAAAATAAAGCATTTTGAAAAATTGTGTTGAAACCCAACACCTGTGCCTATTTTCAAGTAGAAAATAGATTTTAGCCAAATAAAAAAAGTAGG
This sequence comes from Aelia acuminata, assembly GCA_911387785.2. Taxonomy (NCBI): domain Eukaryota; kingdom Metazoa; phylum Arthropoda; class Insecta; order Hemiptera; family Pentatomidae; genus Aelia; species Aelia acuminata. The sequence continues at coordinate 29,216,559 of OU426982.1, read as the reverse complement.
TACTTCATACGTAAAAGCACGTTTTTAGGCAATATATATTTGTGATTGATCATAACGCTGGTTTTCACCTCCTGAGGAAAGATTTGTGCGTGTGACATGTTTGGTTCATAAAGATGAGGTTTCAATTGTATTGAAGATCCAAAATAAAGAAAATCACTTGTTTTATATTCACTTATGTGAGGAAGATTTTGTGTACTGAGGTTGATTTTTTTTTGTTTTGTTTTTTAAACCTCTTTCATAATTTCTTTATTTATTTAACGTTGCGGGCTTCTGGCCCATCTTCCAGGGTTATCTGTAGTACATTTTTAAGACTCCACAACCACCTGTTTGCCAAATAAAAAAATTATATAAGATATTATAGCCCTTTAATTATATAAGAAGGGCTATGATTTATTACTTTTTGAAATAAAAAATAAAATGAAGTTGAATTAAATTTCGTTAAAATTCCATGTCTAAGGTAAGTAGGGTAGACTGTAACGGACTTCACTATTAAGACCAGTTTAAGTAATAAAACAGGGCTTTCGAATGGCGGACGTTAATAACCATCAACCAATCAGATAAAAACTCTTAAACTTAAACTTTTAAAAAGATTATAATTAACAAATTATTTATAAATAGGAATGATTTGATAACCAACAAAGTGTATTGTTTGGTACGAAAAACAAATCACGAAAGGAACGAAAATTGAAATAAGAAAATATTGTTTGAAGTTTGAAAACAAATAACTTAGTTCCAGAACTATAAGATGGCATTTCCGATTCATTCAAATGCAATAATCTTTAATTTATTAAACAAAAAGATTTGGAAAACTTTAGATGTTAAGGCTGCATATACAAAAAGTGCAAAAGGCAAATAATTCAAAGCTATGTAGCATTTTGTTTAGACTTTTTAAGAATTTAATTTACCCTACTGCCATCTAAAGTATTGATGATTACTCTTAACTATCCATGGAAAACATAAAATGAAAAAAGCTGTAATCCAAACTTTCTAATAATTTTTGATTATAGGATTTTATGTTTAAGCCCAATAGTGAATATAATATAATGTAATGAATATAATATATATTACTACAATATTACTACTGTTACTATAATATATTCAATATATTATAGTAACAGAACAGCAATCTTTCCAAGAAAACAACAAGTTTGTTTAGAAAAATGGAAGAAATTAATGAGAAAACTATTATTTGTTCTTCCTGTAAAGTTTACAAATTGAGGGTTACGCATTTTTCCCGTTTAGGTAATAATGTGCTCACTCATAATTATTTCATCTACCAACAAACAGCGATCACGAAAATTATCATTTACATAAGCTGAACCAATTAAACAATATGTTACTTTAGACTCCGTAAATTTCTTTAAATTGTGTTCCTCAAGGACGTATCATCGATCCCATCCTCTACACAGTTTATACAGCTGATATCACAACCCATCCTAACACTGTAATTACCACATATGCTGGTAAGTCTTGAATGATATCAGTATAAAAAATTGAGAATCAAAATCAACTCCAACAAATCCAATTCAATTGCTTTTACTCTCTATCGTAAACCTCAGACCTCTTTTCATACTGAATCCTTAAAAAATTCTCCACATGTAACTGTTGAATAGATCCGCTACTTAAGAGTTCTTCTGGACAAATGTCATACTTTGAATCGTCATAAAAGATCGAAATGAGAAGAAATCGCTTGAGGATACCGTCTACTACTTCACTTACTAGATAAACGCTCAAAACTACCAATCTATCACAAAAGGCTCATTTAAATGATAGTAATAAGACTTTTTCGGACTTGACGCTTTAGGACACCACCACACCATCGAATTCCTCTCACATCCAATCCCAACTATCAAAAATGTTCCCCTAAGTCCTTATTCTGTCACAAATAAAATAATCCAAACAGACCTTAATCTTCTATATGTCGCCTATTTAGCCTGATCCAAATACCCATCCACCATCGCATCCTCCTCGATTCCAGACAATCATCCAAGGCACCTGAAAAGAAGATGCCTAGAGATCTTTTAAGTTAGATAATATTAGTCGAATGCTATCAGTGGACAGATTCTCTATATGCTGGTTCATGACATTAGTTTTCTTTTATTATATCTTATTTACTTAAGGTAGAATTGTGTGTTTCAATAAATATATAATCTTTTTAAAAATAAGTTACTTGTGACACTTCGTATTGATTTCCATGATTTCTAAACACAGTTTTTTCAAAGGTGTGATTGGAACAACTGGCAAGTATCTCTTAACTCTTAAAAAGCAATAGCGACATCAAACATTAAGTGTTTCCGCTGTGACAACTTTTATTGTTTAAGTGTAACTACCGCATTCCATTCGACTTGAAAATTATGCCGTGGCTTCAGAGGAATTCTTATAATCCCAGAATTTTCTCAATGAAATGTCAATATCCTGCAATCTGAAATAAGTTTCTTTTTTTTGTTCGTTTCACATGAGCATGAGCACACACAAGCAAAAAGTTCCTTAACCCTCAATCATAACCACACTCCGATTGCATCGTAAACGTATGTTCCAAATCCAAGCACGGTAACGTATGTGCTCATATCCTTGGTACAAATTCGTGATCATGCATTAGTAATATGTTCTTGAGAATGTGGTTTACGTGATTAAGAATTCATTTCCCTAGTATTAGTACACTCCTATAAGGGCCAGCCTAACTACAAGAATGCACACTGTGCAAAATGTCATACATTTCAGTATTGGTCATATGTATATTATTTCACTACTCGGTTTGTAGTCTTCACTCAGGTAAGAATAAAATTTAAATTCTGTAACATATGTTTATTTTTTTCTTTATATATCGTGAAGAAAACCTCTTATTTACAGATCAATACCTTTCAAATCCCACAAAAAAGAAAAAAAAATTAAATTGTTTTCAAGCAGTAACAAAACTAAAACATAATTAAATAAAACATACCCAAATAATAAAATAATAATAAAAAGGGATTAAAAAAAAATCAAACAAAGAATAGTTGTGTAAACAACTCTTCTTTATAATAAGATTGCCTTGTTCCTTTTTTCCAAGACGTCAAAAACATCCTAAGAGTTTTATAATTAAAAAAAAAATATATTTTTTTTTAAATTTGCTTATCTCACAACTATGCCGAGTAAAAAAATCCTAAAAAAAAAAAAAAAATGTTCGTTTTTACTGAATATAATTTTCATCATATCCTGTATTTTTTTATTAAACAATTAGGTTATTAAGAATCATTACATACAAGCCAAAATAAAAATGACTATTATTTTAAGGACCATTGCGCGCAAAAAATTATGACCAAACTACTTTTACTTTTACTCACCTATATATGAAATATGTAGTAAGGGAAAGTTTGGGGTCTCTTGGGACTAAATAAGCAAGTCACGCGAAAAGGTTTGTGTGTATGTTTGTGTTTTTGTGTGAGTGAACATACTAGCTCAAAAACGATAAACCGTACGAACCTGAAATTAGGTGATCGATGTATGTACATGCCCACAATGTGACAGCAGATTTTTAATTTTAAATTTTAATATTAGGATAGGGATCTTAAACGAGTACCTGACATTGCACAGCCTCGGGATCTCTATTTTACGTCCTTACGGGAGGCCGTAGTCAAAGATTTTTTACTCTCTTTAAAAAATCCTAGGGACACCTCGGGTTTCGAACCTCCGACCTTTAGTATTTTAGGTCGCTGTGCTATCAACTACACCACAGGTGACCCCTGGTTACAAGCTTTAGTTTCGTAATAGATTTATAAATGAAACATAAGGTGGTTTTAGTGAATCGGTAATATTTGTCGGCTTCTGTTAAGGCATTATAGAAAAAAGTTGAAAAATAATTTCAATTTAATTTGAGCAGTAATTACCCCGTTTATCGATTCCTCTTCACGATATATTTACAAAAAGAGTAAAAAACTCGACTATTAATGAGATAAGATTTGATGTTACCGAGTGATAAAGGCGGTGGTCAGTTCCGCACATCATGTGCAAACATGTTATTTTGCATACGATGCGCGAAACTGAACACTCTTTGAAATAAATTCATTTGCATTTCGACAATTTAGTTTCATACTAACAAGAAATATAATTAACAATTATCAAATGGACCAACTCAAGTCAGAACAGATCGCGTCAATATCATTTTACTTTTACGTTGCCAGCTATATTTTTTATATTTCTATTTATAGTTCATTAAAACGTTTTATTTATGTTTTAAGTACTATATTTGGAAAATTTAATATCATTATTACCATTTACGCTTTATTATCGAAGTTTCTTCTTCATAGGAGAAGATCATTCAAGTGAGGAAAATCATGATATTCCTTATGAACGCGACGGATGGAGGTACGCATCTCCGGCTAGAACTATAAGTAGACAGCCACTATTTCCTTCCCCAACGCTGAAGAACATCTTAGAGATGATAGCGAATGGTTTTGGAAGGCAACAAATTTCCTCGACACCACTAACGGAAGATTGTGCACCAAATGGGAGGCCTTCTCCACTGGGATTCACCCATCTTAGACCTTCACAGAATCAACAGCAACAGACCACAAGACCTCCACAACAGACCCTCAGACCTCCGCCACAGACCACAAGACCTCCGCAACAAACCCCAAGACCACCGCAAACCCTCAGTGAACCATTCACCAATGAAAAGCCAAAGCCTTCAGGTCCAAGTCAGCCTTACAGACCTCAAGGGGGCTGGGGTGTGCAGCTTATGGACCCTATGGTCAACATTACCCAATTACTAGGTTAACGCTGTCCACTGTGCAGGCAAATGAATTAAAGTAGCCATATAATTTATAAAATATTGTATAATAATTTGTATATATATATAATAAAAAATATAATGTTATATTAGTTCAAGGAATGTAAAAAAAATCTACCTTTTTGAAAATAAAACAAGTTTTTTAATTTAAAAAAGTGAAATTTACAGACCTTTTACAGTATTGTTCAAAGGGCCAATAACAGTGTATAATTCATAACTGGAATAAATTAAATCCGTAACATCTAGCAGAAAACATGAATATTTCTTCGCGTGCAAATAAACAACTCATAAATGAATACCTTTGGAAGTTCACGATCAATGTTTATTTTGTTCATTTTACTTGAAATATTTCCTTGTTTGTCTGCGGTTCTCTTATTTAATTGTAAGCATAAAATGCAAATGGCAAGTATTCTTGTCGTCGTCAAGCGTGATCCATTTATCATGTGATACCAACCAAAGTCACGGGTTCTTATCCCGGCGGATGGGCCTAGGATTTTTTAATGGTAGTAAACAATCCCTTAGTGAATTATATTATTATGAAACATATTTTCTATTCCATCAGTTTATTTAATTTTTTTTGACATATGTCTATATTATAAGTATACTAGCTGTATATCCCGGTTTCACCCGGAGAATTTCAATTTTTAAATCTATAAAATCTATAAACTGAGACTTTTATCGAACGGTCGATTTTGTAAAAACCAATGTAAAGCGAGATCAAAACTATTATTATAACAATAAAGAATATACCCAGAGATCGGCTGAAGTTATGCAATTTTGATGTGGACATGTGTTCGAACCTGGTCTGAAAGAACCACTGAGCAAAATTTTGAGAATTTACGACAAACGGTATGGATTTCTATAAAGGACAAATAGAATTTCACCTTTATTTGCATAGATTATAGCTGTATATCCCGGTTCCGCACGGGGAATTTCATTTTTCTAAAGAAACGGTCGATTTCGTAAAAAAAAACATTGTAAAGTGAGATCATTATGATTTGTATAACAATAAAGAATATCAGCTGAAGATCGGCTGAAGTTATGCAATTTTAATATGAACAGGTGTTCGCACCTGGTCTGAAAGAACCACTTAGCGGAATTTGGAGAATAAAGAATATCAGCTGAAGATCGGGTGTAGTTATGCAATTTTAATGTGAACAGGTGTTCGCACCTGGTCTGAAAGGACCACTGAGCGAAATTTGGAGAATTTAGGACAAACGGTATGGATTTCTATAAAGAAAAAATAAACAAACAAACAGAATTTCAACTTTATTTATATAGATTTATAAAATAGAAATAATCAAAATCGTTATATATAAAAAATAAATTGACAGGCGTTGATGAGTTCAAACGTTTTACGCCTCTAAACAACAACAAACAATCCCTTGGCTATACCGTCTTTTGAAGGGGACGTAAAATCGAGGGCACGGGCCTGTTTGATATCAAGTACTTGATTAAGACCCCTTTCCTATTTAAACCCGGATATGCAAAATTTAGGACCCCCTCTGGAGCATCGTCCGATTAACCTTAGTAGCATAAAGTTACGTTAAATAAGTAAACAAACAAGCAGCATAAAGTTGCGTTGAGTAAGTAAACTAACAAGTATTTTTAATTAAGGGTTAACTTAAGAATAGAACTTGGGAAAAAACACTCACAAAGTAAACAAGCCCTGAAGTATTTAGAGAAGTTAAAAGAATTGAAAAAAAAAAAAAAAATTAACAAGAACACAGGAGTCACCTGTGGTGTAGTGGTTAGCATGGCAACCTACAATGCTAAAAGTCGCGGGTTCACGTCCCGCCTTGGCCCTAGGATTCTTTAATGGGAGTAAAAAATTCTTAGCTCTGCAGTCCCTCGGATTTTACGTAAAATGAAGGCCCCGAGTCTGTACGATGTCAGGTTCGTCGTCGAAGTCGTGAAGGTCAAAAGCCGGTCGGTCTGTACGATGTCAGGTACTCGTTATAGATCCCTATCCTAATTATACCTGGATAGGCAAAATTGAGGACTCCCACTGCAGCATCATCCGATTAGCCTTAGTAGCATAAAATGGATGTTAAACAAACAACAACATCAACAAGAACGCACACAAAAAAGATATTGTATTTTAAATACGCTTAAGAAAATACAAATACTAGCTTGTTTGTACTAATAATTTCACTTGCCTATGAAATATATTGCAAACAAAAAGTATTGCCATCGTGAAAAATTTTCATTTCTGGTTCTCAAGGGTAACACCTGTTTTGTGGATTTATGAATAGAAGAAAAAGTGCCGAAGATTGGACAAGAGCTGCGATATTCTTCAGACAAAAGAAACAGGACAAGTGTGCGAAATTTATAGAGGCATTGCCTTGCAAAGATATTATATATAAAATATAAAAAATATTATAAAGTATAAATATTTTATATCTGAATAATATATAAAAATATTACAGGAAAAAGACTGGAAGGTTTCATGACTAACATAACTCTGAAATTAAAACATAGCGAGAATAGTAGAATACCGTCGACCGGGGCTACTTTGGTCCTTGAGGGGTTACTTTGGTCCAACACCAAAAAAAACGTTTTCAACATTTGTACTGTGCATACCAAACAAGACATATAGCTATTTTTTGTAAACCTTTATTTTGATGCTTCAATTGATTACCACCAAACTTTTCATCAAGGAAAAATTCAGTAACAAGATAAAAATAATTCAAGTCAAAATATCATCCACAAAGGTTTACTAAAACTCCAGTGTTGCCAATGGTAAAAATTTTAAATTACCCAAAACTATTAAAATACTCTCAAGTAGGGTATAAAATATTTTTTAAACACGAAAATACCTATATGTCTTGTTTTGTTTGCACAGTATGGTCGACGGTAATATTTGTGTGAGTAGGTTGGTTTAACATGGTCTTTTCATCGATTTTAATTTATGAGATGGCCTTTTGGTATGAAATGACAATTCATATAAAATTGACGTGAAACATAAACAATTTGATATATTGTTTCTATAGGTTATTTTTTATTAAAGTAATGACATTTTGCTTTAATTTTATACATAGCTTGAATTATAACTGCTCAAAAGTGAATAGGAGTATTGTTTATTATTTTTGATTTACTTTCCCTAGGTTTTTATTTTTATTATAAAAGTATTAAAAATATCTAGTGCGACATGTGCAACACACACCTTTCATTTACGAACCTATTAGAGTAGAAATCGACGTGTTTTGTTAAATGTTTACGTTATTAGTATTAATTTATTATTACTAAATTTTACTTTCACTTACCTATATATGAAATCTATATTGAGGGAAAGTATTGCGATCGTGAAAAATTTCGACTTCCGTTTTTTTTTCTTTCACTTACCTATATATCAAATATATAATGCTATGAATTGTGGATGCTCCCGTGAAAGGAAAAGGAAATTGAATTAATAAATTAATATCAAAATATGTAAAGTACTGTATATGGTCAACCCGGTGGTCAGTTTTACCTGAAGGCGGCTAGGTCTTGGAAATACCGCCTTGTAAGTTATTGGGGCCATAAACCTTCTGTCAGAAACACAAAATAAGCAAAGCTTAGGACTGACAATGCTGCCGACAAACATCCTGGGAAATACCTAAGAAGATTGTTAGAGAAATTTGTGGCCATAAACCCTGGTTTTGCCCCGGCAAAGAGGCCGCTGGGAAACACGTTGAATATGGAAACGAAGGGAAATTTTAGGCAGCCAGCCAATCAGAAGAAGTCTGGAACCAACCAATCAGGAGAAGTCTGCAGCAAGCCAATCAGAGGAAGTCTGAAGAGAGTGGGGGAAAGAAGACTTATACGGAGGAGAGAGAGGTTGGAGAGGGTCGAGTGGGGGAGTGGAGAAGAGAGTTCGGAGGTGGACAGAGGTCGGGTAGTGTGCCATGACGGCGAGAGTGGAACGAGAAGGGCAGAGGAGCAGAGAGATAGGAGCGGCAGAGTCGAGATAGCTAGACAGAGATGGCAGAGACTGATCCAGCAGATAGGCCAGAGACAACACCAGAGAGTGCCCACCAGACAAGGTTAATACATATACGGTACTAATTGTAATATTGTGTGGTCAGTATTTATTAAATAATGTTGATATCTGTTGAACCTTTATAACACGGTCATGGATTCAGAAAATCTCCCACTCGCATGGTCAAGATCAGAACTAAAGCAGATCTACAAGAAGGGAGATAAAAAGGACCCAGGAAATTACAGGGGAATTTCGCTGATCAACAACATTACAAAACTTTTTACTCTTATTTTAGCGAATAGAATCCAGCTCTGGGCTGAAAATGAAAATATAATCCCTGATGAACAAGCAGGTTTCAGAGTGGGTAGAGGCTGTGTGGAACAAATATTCACACTCTTTTCATTAATAAGTATAAACCTGCAGGCAAAAGGAAGTTATGTATATACGGTGTTTGTGGACTTTAGAAAGGCCTTCGACTCTATAAACCAGAACCTATTGTGGCATAAATTATTTTCAATAGGCATCAGCGGAAAAATAATTAGAATTGTGAAAAAATTGTATAACGAAGCTACAGTGCAAATCAATATCAATGGCAAGTATTCTGAGGATATAGATATCGCAACGGGACTTCTACAAGGTGAAAGCCTTAGCCCTATCCTTTTTGTCCTATTTATCTCGGACATAGTCAACTTTTTTTTGAACAGGGGAGCAACTGGTGTCCCGGTAAACAGCGAACGCGAAGTCTCGATGCTCTTACTTGCTGATGATATCGTCCTACTCAGCGAATCCTGGCATAGCGCACATAAAAAACTTAAAATATTAGAATTATACTGTAGGCAAAATTTCTTAACCCTGAATCCGGAAAAGTCAAAAATCATAGCGTTCCACAAGTCACCAAGAAGCAAAAAATTGAAACCACTGTACTGGAATAGCGTGCCGTTGGAATACACCAAATCATACACCTACCTCGGAGTTCCTTTTCTTTCAACGGCAAAGTTCTCACAAACGACGGAACACTTTGTTCAACGGGCAACAGTGGCGGGCGCAAAGGTGAGAGAGATCCTACGACGGGGCAGAAGTGACTCCTGGGAAACAAAACTAGCCCTCTTCGACGCCATTGTCTCCTCAACTCTCCTGTATGCTGCTGAGGTCTGGAGCTTGAACCACTTGGAAGTTGTGGAAACAGCGCAAACCAGGTTTGTTAAATCTGTATATCTCTGGCCTAAAACTACACCCAACTACATTGTACGCCTAGAAACAGGTCGTCTCCCGCTTTCTGTAATAGTTTTTAAGAAACTTCTAAACTTTTGCATAAAAATTCTTTGGTTACCGGAGCATAGATTACCACGCCAATGCTTTAATAGACTTTTAACCATGGACACCAGAAAACAAGACCACAGATATAACTGGATATCACAAGTTAAGAAAATAGCTTCCATGAACAATGCACTGGAGTTTTTTACAGACCTATCAAACGGAAACCAATTGTTGTCAAACAAAAGTATAATTATCGAAAAGGTAAAAAACAACGCCTTGTCCACAGACATAAACCGGGCGATGACTTCCACCCACAACCCCGTCTATAGAAGCATCTGCAACTTCACATATCCTCAACCAGAAGAATATTTGTCATTCAGATTAAAAATCGAAAAACACAGAGCCATAAGCCAATTGAGAATCGCAAGCGCTGCATACCTGCAGATTCCTTTCCAAAATAAACGCCTAATCTTCAAGCTTAATGACCCTTGTAAACTCTGCCTGAAACCTATTGAAGACGTTTTAAAGCACTTTCTCTTGCGCTGTTCTTTTTGTAACCCATACAGAGAACATTTCCTAAAGCTCTATATAAATGAAAATGATGAACTTTCTTCACTTGAAAACATCTTAAACTACAATAGTAAAGAAAAAATTAGACACATATTCATGTTTCTCACATCTGTCTTCAATAATCTGCAATCTACCACGTGTTAGCCGACTTAACACTTCTTGATGAGGCCTCAATGTAACGTATATACTTAGACAGGATAAACTTTACTTATGAACTCAATTAACTTATTTGTCGTATATTTATTATTTGAATATTATTTATAAAATTTATTAAATTGTATGTATATATATTTATATATAGATATCTCGCGTTGATTATAATCCAGAAGATAGAACTTATTGATTGTTTATTATTATTGAATTATTAGTTATAAATATTTATTAAAACCAAAATGCTATGTTTATATGTTTGATTGTGTTTGTTACATTGATTTATATACTGTTTTACTATCAGAAATATTATTTATTGTAATGCCTTATAGGCCAACTCCAAGAAAATGTAAAAAGCGTGTATTGCTTAATACAATAAAAAATTTATTCTAAAAAAAAAAAAAAAAAATGTTAAGTTGCCAGTCAGCATCCATTAACTAATTTTGTCAGTAAAATATCTGTATATGATATAAATAAAGGGGGTATAAATTATTTACATTATTGGTCAATAAAATTAAAGATACAGTTCAATTTAGATTTGTTTATTTATTATCATTTATCCTATGCCACAGGTTTATTAGAATAAAATAGAATTGGTAAACACGTCACCTCTGGAAAAGTATCCAATATACAATTGATACATATTCATTATATTAATTTCATATATTAACTTGGTATAAGCCGTTTCTGGTAGCCCCCACCCGCCTTAGAAAAGCGGGAGACCGGAAACGTAGCAATAATAAGGGGCTAATATTGGAAACTGCAAAAATAAAATTGAAAAACTAAAAACCTAAAATAGTTATGGTGGAAAGAATCCCCATTTCAATAAAATAGCGAAGAAACTGAGATTACACAGCTCCCGAATAGGTTGGTTTGTTGACTTCCATTTCTAGATTAATTCACAAATATTATTTTATATCCTCTTGGTATCAATATGTCTGATTGAGCTCGTTTCGTCGCATTTAAGTAATTGACTTTATCTCAAAGAAGTGACAACGAAAACAAAACTTCATATTTCAATTTATATTCAAATTGTTTTCAGTCGAACGCAAAGGTTCGGTAGAAGATGGCGACTCCCAAAGAAGGGAATGAGGTTTGCTTCGCTTACCACGAACTAGAGAGGGGCATTTTCCGAATTTCCAAATATCTCGGCCTTTTCCCGATCAACTATAAATCGGGGGACGCTTCCATCGTACTCAAACATGCCATCGCCTCCGGAGCCATTAGGTTGGCAGCCATAGGTTACGTCGTCGCTAATGAAACATTGCGATCTTCGGCTGTGTCGATCGGAAAGATCAGCGACAGCTACCGCTATTTCACCTATTACAGCGCTTTGGTTGTGGCGTTGTTTATCAAACCTGTAAGTTTGTTTCGTATAGGGTACAATTTCAAAAAGTTTTCTAGAGCCGTGGAAACGATCGGAAAGGTGGATGATATAATTGGCATACCGATGAAGAAAGAGCGATGGGAAATCAGTTTAGCCTTCGTCACGGTACTCGAAATGGTATCTTTCGTATACGAAGCTGTATTTTACCCGATTATCTTCCTAGAGAGTCCTAGTTCTTTACTTTTTTACATCCTTGCGCTTGATATTTACGCAGTCGGGTCCCAATTTACAACGTTGGTCCGCCTGGCCAGGACTAGATTCGACTTTCTCAGTGAAACAATAAATGAGATGGTTGCTGAGCGGTGGTGCCAGTGCCACGAGCTGCTATGCTCCTTTAACAAAGACGTCAACTATTGTTACAACATCCAGCTGGGCTTGGTGTTACTGGGCTCTATGTTGTACTTCATATCTAGGATATATATCGTCATTAAAATAGACGATTTGATGATGAGGATTGACCTTATGTTCTGGATCTTTTTAAGTACAATCTGCATTTGGAACTTTTGCTACACTTGTAGAAAAGCAAGCCTGATGGTACCTATCAATAAAGTAACTGTAGTTAGAAGTACGCTATAATTTTCTTTTATAATGAACTCTATTAGTTCCATAAGAAAGATCAGTTAGGTTCTTAATGAATAACAATTTTCCTCTCTTCAGTTTAATAATAATAATCTGTGTTTATAAACACCAGGTACTTATGAACTACCTTAATAGAAAATATAGGGATTTCGTATCATTAATAATATTTTAAGCTTCTAAGGGTACAAGAAAATGAAAGTACATCCCATAATTTTTACTCTCAGAGAGTTAGATTAATTATTTCTAGAAAATACAATTCAATAAAAAAAATTTCTCTATTATTTAATAGACATATTCCCAGCATATTAATTAAAGGTTTTGTTAAGAACAATAGAAAAATTCATTTAGTTTCGTTAATTAGTTACAAAAATCACATCCACAGTATTTTGTGAGGCTGAGGTTGTTGGAATTATGGTGTTTTAGATCATAACAGTAGGTAGCTGCCTAATTTATTTATTAATGATATCAATTTTTTTTTAGGCCAAAAAATTCGATGACAAACTATACAAATTAATCATTAGTGACAAATCAAGGAGGTTCCTGAGAAATGTAAGTAATATTTTGATCAAGTTACATAAAAAGCAATAACAAATTTTTGGTAAAGCAATCTGTGAATCCAGGTTTATTTAGTGAAATAATTGAAATGTATAGCCAAAACGTGGGGGGCCGGGATGGCCGAGTGGACAAAGACAGTTGCAATAGGTAATCGAAGTTAAGCAACGTCGAGCGTGTTTAGTACTTGGATGGGTGACCGCCCCAGTAGGGTGACCACCCGCCGATGAAAGCCACGAAGTCCAAACTCCCCCCTCCCCCCGGGCGTGATGAGGCCCGTCAGTCTACTGGAGACGTCTCATTACAGGCCCTCCAAGGTCAACGGGGGTTATATGTTGGGTCAATCACCCGACTGTGTAAAAATCCAACTGATTACGAAACCAAAAACTAGCCTCGGAACTGATAGTCTAAAACTGGTAACGACCCCGGCTTTGTATAATGGACTCCGTCTTGCCTCGTGGAATGTTCGGAGCTTATACAGACCTGGAGCCGCCCAAACAGTAGTGGAGGAAGCTAAAAGGTACGCTACTGACATTATAGCCGTACAAGAAGTTAGGTGGCCCGAGGATGGTGAACTCACTATCGATGGGTACACGATATTCTACAGTGGAAGGAACAAACAAAACTTTACCGGAGGAACTGCCTTTGTAGTAAGCCCCAAGGCTCGGAAATCAATCCTAAGCTTCGCCCCTATTAGCGATCGGATAAGTGTGCTTAGATTCAAAGGAAGATGGTTTAACATCTCCATCATAAACGTTTACGCACCGACCGAAGACAAGGACGATGATATGAAAGACGATTTCTATGAGCAACTTGAGCAAGTGTACGACGGTATTCAATGGTATGACGTAAAATTAGTCATTGGGGATTTCAATGCCAAGATCGGAAGGGAGTGTCAGTTTCGGCCAACAATTGGATCGCACAGTCTTCATGAAACGAGCAGCGAAAATGGTGTAAGCTAGTAGTAAGAGTAAGTAAGTATACATGGACAAGTCCTGGGGACAGGTGGAGGAACCAGATCGACCACGTGCTGATCGACAAGCGACACCAAAGCTCCATTCAAGATGTGAGGAGCTTTAGGGGAGCCGACTGTGGTTCGGACCATGCCTTGGTGGTTGTCAAGTTTAACCAAAGGCTTAGACGAATCCAGAAGACAGATAGGGACCTGAAACGAATAAGATATGAAATCCAAAGACTAAAGGATCCGGAGACCCAATCACGATTCCAAATAGAGCTGTCCAATAAATTCGAACTTCTCGACCTAGAGAGTACGCCAATTGAGAGTCACTGGGCGGAAATTGAAAAGGTATTGAAGGAGACAGCGAACAAGGTGATAGGAGTCCAGGCTAAACGTCAACCAAAGAAATGGTACACGGAGGAATGTCGTAAGGCTGTGGAGGATAAAAGGGCACTGAAGATCCTCAGCCTAGGCAAAAGAGACAAAGAATCCCGAGATAGATACGAAGCTGCTCAGAAAGCAGTAAACAAGACACTAAGAAAGGCAAAGAGAGAATTCTTGTCTCAAAAGCTCAAGGAGATAGAAGATAACTGGCAGGGCGGTAAAATATGTGAATTCTATGCTGACTTCAGGAAAGAAAGAACCGGATACATGGGTAGGAGCACTCAAATGAAAAACAAACAAGGCAAACTGACAGCAGTCAAAGACGAAGTGCTCGGAATCTGGAAGGATTACTTTGAGCAGCTGCTGAACAGTGAAGGTCCCTCAGAGGACGAGGACATGGACCACGCTGAGGACCATCCCAGCGATGTAGTAGAGGAGCCGGATCTACTGGATGTACAGATGGCGATTGAGAAGGTAAAGCGGCGAAAAGCCCCTGGAATAGATAGCCTACCTGGTGAGCTATTCAAGGAAGGGGGTGAGTCACTGACGAGCCATCTACACCAGCTCATCCTGAAAATATGGAGAGAGGAAAAGATCCCGGACGTTTGGAACACAGGTCTCATATGCCCAATTCTGAAAAAGGGATCCTTGTACGAGTGCGAAAACTATAGAGGAATAGCACTACTCCCTGTCGCATACAAAATCCTGACCTACATAATTCTAAACAGAATGAACCCGTACTATGAAAAGTCCCTTGGCGACTACCAAGCAGGGCTCAGAAGAGGAAGAAGCACGTCCGATCAGATCTTCATCCTTAAACAGATACTCGAGAAACGTTGGGAAATAAATCAAGATGTGCACGCCTTATTCGTCGACTTCAAAGCAGCCTACGACTCGGTCGACAGGAGCTGTCTTTGGAAAATACTGACGGAACTTGGTTTCCCAGGAAAATTGGTACGATTGACACGGGCGTGTATTAATGGATCCCGATGCCGAGTCCTGGTACAAGGAGAAATGACTGAAAGCTTCGACGTGAAGTCAGGATTAAGACAAGGCGACTGCCTATCCCCGATGCTGTTCAACCTGGCCTTGGAAAAAGTTATCCGAGAATGTACCAAGACAAGCGGGGGAGTGCACGTGGGGAGAATGCATAAGTTCCTCGCATATGCGGATGATGTGACTGTGCTAGGAAGTAAGAAAGAAGACATTCAGTCACTCGCCGGTTCCCTGATCACTTCAGCGAGAGACATCGGCTTACAAGTTAATCAAAATAAGACGAAGTACATGATAGTAAGCCGAAACCTACACGTAATCGACGATATAAGTGTAGGAAGCTATACCTTCCCTAAAGTAGATAACTTCAAATACCTCGGATCTACAGTAACCTCAATAAACGACCAACTAACAGAGGTCGACCAACGAATAGCCAGTGCCAATCGTGCGTTCTTCTCGGTCTCTCGAGTCCTAAGATCTAAGAAAATCTGCCGCCCACTGAAAATCAGGGTCTACAACACAATAATCAAACCCGTGCTAATGTATGGGTGCGAAACTTGGACACTGACCAGCACGTTACAAGCAAGAATCGAAAGATTCGAAAGGAAGGTGCTAAGGTCAATTGTAGGCCCAAAGTGGGATAATGAACTGGGACTCTGGAGAAGAAAGACTAAAGAAGAGATTATAGGGGAAACCCAACAATCGATAGCGCACGATATGAAAGCTAAGAGGTTAAAATGGGCGGGACACGTGGCAAGAAGCAACCCATCAGGCTCCCTCAACATGACGATGAACGCGACAGTGGTCGGTACCCGACCGCGAGGGAGACCCAGAACGGGATGGGCTGACATAATCAAGAAGGAAGCCACTGAACATCGAGTGGTGAACTGGAAAGCCATCGCCCAAGATAGACAGAGGTGGAATAGGCTAGTTGAGGCGGCTAAAGATCTTCAAGGTCTGTGAGCCAACCGAAAAAAAAAAAAAAAAAAAAAAAAATATAGCCAAAACGTACCAATTTTAGGTTACCAGATTATCCGATTGATAATGCTGTCAGTTTCCTTAAATTAAACTCTCTTTGATCTTATTTCCAAATTATTTTATAAACCATTCCTCTCCTACAATACATTCTTCTTTTTTTTTTAAAAAACAAATTCTTGGAATGAATATGAATAAACATTCCATTCATTCTAAATGTATGAAATGATTTTTAGAAGAGGATCATGCTTCACTTCAGAGTTCAAACTGTTGAAGACTTCACAGCTCTGGGATGTTTTCGGTTTGATTTTCCCCTCTTATGTACTGTAAGTATGGCCTAAGAACTTTTCACAGTGTATGTTTGACCTTATTAAGTAATTTTTTAATATACGCTCACACACACACACATACATATAAATAAATTTGTATAATAAATACAAATATTTATAAAAAACATTTTATAAAAAAATATTAAACCGACTTCGAAACCTAGGAACCAGTAAAAATAAATTCACTGAAAAGTATGAAATAATTACGTTCTGATTTTTATGAATACACAGCAAAATTGAAAATGGTATAAAAAGTGGAAAAGTGCAATAAGACGAATAATTTTATTTTGATTTGTACAAATACACACTAATTGTTAGTAAAAATTATTAAATTTAAATATTAAATACTATGTTCAATACAACACAATCTTTTCGGAGGCGGCGCAAAATTTAAAATTTTTTACACTAGACATTATGAAAATCTAAATGGATCTTCTCTTCCCAGCTATTTTTTTCTGTCTAGCTGATTAAAAAATCAATCAGTTAGACAATCTATGAATACATAAACATGTTAATATTTTTAATCCATTTAACGGTTTTGGATAATATTCATATGATTTCCTGGTCTGATTTTTTTCTTCCTTAGTAATTTGTTTTCTTCCAATTCTATTATACCTTCCTTAATCTGATCCATGATTCATGGATATCCAATTCTGCCTTCTTTTATCTTCTAACACTAAACAAACAGTCAAGCATCTCTTTTCATTGGCTAATCAACTAACTCCTACCTCTCTCCTCAGTACCCCAAGCACAAATGTGCTCTTCCATTGTCTTTTTCTCTGTATGCTCTTTTTTCCACTTAAGCTCCTTCTTTCTCCGGGTTTCCCTGATGGTCTGACATTTTTATATTTAAAAACAACATGACATTAACTTGCCAATACACTCAGATCTTTTTCTTCTATATTTTAAGGAATTGTCAGATGTCTATATTACAAAAAAAAAAAAAATTTAAATATTTTATTGTTTTTTTTTTTCAGATTATCTCAGCGGCAGTTTCGTCAGTTTTAATAATGATTCAGTTTTCTTAAGCACCATGCATGCTAATCTTTAATAAAAACGTTATTATTTTCTATAATACACTAAGCAATTAGCAATAGCAGTTATCATTGGTGTTTGTCTATTAAAATTACAATGACTATAATATAATTATATAATGAAATAATGCTTAATAAATACAAAGTGATAAGTTTCAATATATTAAATAAGTCTTTGAACTTGTTCTATTCATATAAATCACTAGGATAATCATATATATGGATAGATAAAAAATCTTAGTTTAGGTATATACTTTAGATGTCGATTTTTCAATGTTTCATAGAGGGATTTATGCAGAAAACTTTATTTAGAAGAATTAACAATGTTTTTTTTAAGTTTACTATTTATATAGAATAGACAAAGTTGAATATTAACATAAACAAAAACTGAAGGAATAAATTTACCTAAATTGCTAACATATATATGTTCATTTGGGAATTTTTTTTTTTCTAAATGTAGAATGGATAAGCTAAATAAAATATAAAACTACTGCAAAAGCATTTATTATTATTACTAAGGAATGTATAGATACAATTCACTGGGATATAATATAAATAGATCATGTAAATTGGTTGTATTTTATTAAAACATGATATTTTATTAAAAATAATTTATTTAAATTCAGCTTATAAATCAGAGATAATGAGGAATAAGTAATGCCTCAATGAAGGTAAAACGTTCAGACATAAATAATAATAAAAATTATATGCAAACTGTAATTTGGTTTCAAAATTAGTCCATTTTCATATCTACTTTTTTTCTTTCAACTCCTTCTCGTGTGTTTCCTTCAGCAAAAACTTTTGCACTTTCCTTGTTGCTGTCAGCGGGAAGCTATCAACGAACCTTACGTATTTTGGTATTTTAAAATGAGCAATCTGGAAAGGAAAAGGAAACTCATAATGATATGAACACATATAAAAAGATTTGACTGATTGTTTGTATATTTGAGAAGATGGAGGATTTTTATTAATTTAAAGGTCTCAAGTTGAAATTCCAGTCATTACTTTCAGTAGACAATGAGTCTGGTTGGGAACAGTTATTCCAGTCGAAGGATTAATAATATTGCAAATTGAAGTTGTGTATAATTTTTCTATTTAGCATTAAGATTGGTGTTGTAGTGATTCATGAACCACCAAAGATATAAAATAAAAAAGAAAATATAAACATAGACTTAGAGTAGAAATTAAAATAATGACTGATGGTACTCTTATAAAACCAATTTTCTGTTAAACCTTGAGCAAGGTGAAAATATGGCATTTTATTTTTAAGAGAATAGCTCATAAGAAAGAGCTTAGATGTAAAATTGGAAAATAGTTATAAACCTAAGCACTCAACAAAATAGAGAATTTTTTTTATTCTTTAGGGTACTTTA
This sequence comes from Aelia acuminata, assembly GCA_911387785.2. Lineage (NCBI taxonomy): Eukaryota > Metazoa > Arthropoda > Insecta > Hemiptera > Pentatomidae > Aelia > Aelia acuminata. Next base: position 29,197,289 of record OU426982.1, on the reverse strand, counting down.
TAGAATCTTGGTTTTCGCTTCAGAACTGTCAATATTGAAAATTTAAAAAAGCATTAAATTGTTCTCAGCTGAATTGTGAGACTCCCAATTAACTCGTTTGTCATTTCTTTAAAAACAATTTAAAATATAACAATTATTATTTATTTTTGTTAGATATATAATCTAGCAATGAGAAAAAATAATATGTATAAATAATAATATTTGTTTGTTAATTGTGCAACACTGTTTCGTTTTTATGTGAGGTCACTTGGCGGGCTTGTTCTCTTCTCATGCCGCCACCGATGTGTGAACATGTGCTTATGTGCTCTAATAAATATTTGTATCCAAATCTGATTGTATTTAATCAAACCTGGTGCAATTATTATTTCTAACAGGTTATGGGCCCAGGTACGCGATCAGTTTTTCTATATTAACAGTATATACGTTAACCAACGTGTTTCTCGCGAGTGCGTGTCGTACAGGTTATGTACAGGTCTTGGTTACGTTGAAGTTTTTGTTTATAGACGAACAGAAGATTCCTAATCCGCTTCAAAATGAATGAAGGAAGTGGTGTTCAGTTGGGATTTGAAAAACTCTCAGGAAGAGACAACTACAATGAGTGGAAGTTCGGTATGCAGATGGCCTTAATTCACTGCGACCTTTGGCAATGCATTGAGGGATATCCAGAGGATGATACAACAAAAGAAGAGGAGAGACCAAAAGGCGTTGGCGAAAATATGCTTAATGGTTAATCCAGTTGTCTACCCTCATGTCAGGACTGCTAAAACTGCCGGAGAGGCTTGGAATAACCTTCAGAAGGCCTATGAAGACAAAGGTCTTTACCGAAGGCTATCTTTATTCAGAACATTAGTGAGAGTTCGACTCGAAAACTTCAGAAAAATGGAAGACTACGTCAACGAGGTAATGTCTGTGGCACAGAAATTATCAGACATTGATGCACCTGTCGACGACGAATTTTTAGGAGTTATTTTACTCAGCGGCTTGACTCAAGAATATGACCCGATGGTAATGGCCCTGGAAAATTCTGGACAAAGAATTACAAGCGATTTTATTAAATCCAAACTTTTGTCTGATGACAAATATTCCAAGGAGGCCAAGGATCAAGCATTTATTTCTAAGGATCATCAGAAGTTCCAGAAAAAACAAGTTAAATGTTTTGGGTGTGGAGGACTTGGTCATTATAAAAACCAGTGCCATAAAATGAAAAATAAACCTAACTACAGTAAGGAAAAGGATACAGATGGCAGTGGAGGTAAGGTTATAAACAATAATGCCTTACAAGTTGTGTTATCAGTAAGTGACAGTAAGTGCCCTGAATGGTTTTTAGACTCTGGTGCAACTAATCATATGTGCTCCCAGAAGGAATTGTTTGAGAATATACGGGGGATTGAGGAATGTAGTGTTACTGTGGCAGACAATCGTAAAGTGTCTGGCTGTGGAAAAGGTGATATCATCATAAATACAAAATGTGGAGAAAAAACAATCCAAGATGTCATCTATGTCCCAGATTTAAAAACCAATCTTCTTTCGATTAGCCAGATAACTAAAAAAGGACGTGTTGTTTTGTTTAACTCAAATGATTGTCATATCTATGACGAAGAAGATTTTGTGGTGAAAGGTAAGATAGTTGCGAGAGGTAGTAACTGTCATGGACTTTATCGTTTGGACACAAAGCCTCATTGTTCTTTTATGGCAAGCCAAAGTGAAAGTGAGGAAATTTGGCATCGACGACTTGGCCATTTAAACAGATTCAGCATGAACCTGTTGAAGAACGGGATGGCAGAAGGTGTTAAACTTTATGGATGGCAAAGGAGATCAATGCACTGTTTGTGTACTTGGAAAGCAAACTCGAAAACCATTTAAGTCCCAAGGTAAGAGAGCAAAAAATCCACTTGAGCTTTTACATTCCGATTTGGCAGGTCCTATGCCAGTATCTTCGTGGAGTGGTTGTTATTACATTTTCTCAATTGTGGATGATTTTTCAAGAAAAATATTTGTTTATTTTTTAAAGTCAAAAAGTGAAGCTTTGCAACACTTCAAGGACTTTGTTACTTGGGCAGAAAATCAAACGGGACGAACCGTAAAAGTGCTCAGGAGTGACAATGGGACTGAGTATGTGAACAGTGAGTTCGACAAGTTCCTGAAGAGCAAGGGGATTACCCATCAAAGGACTGTCCGCTATTCTCCGGAACAAAATGGAGTTGCGGAGAGAACTAATAGAACGATGCTTGATAAGGCTCGGTGTCTTTTGCAGGAGTTGGGTTGTGATCAGAAGATGTGGGCTGAGGCCGTCAACACGGCTGTTTACCTGAAAAACAGATCCCCCCACAAGGCCATTAAGGGTGCTACTCCGGAGGAGGTGTGGAGCGGTGAAAAGGTGAATTTAAGCCATCTTAAAGTCTTTGGTTGTGTAGCCTACGCCCATGTTCCCGACCAATTACACAAAAAGTTTGACCCCAAAAGTGAACCCTACATTTTTGTGGGATATAGTACTGAATCAAAAGGTTATAGGTTATTTGACATCAGGAAGCCAGGTAAAATTGTGATTGCTAGGGACGTCACATTTTTTGAAGATAAATTCAAGGTAAAAGATGTTAAACCTGCAGATAACGGAGAGTTATCTCAACAAGATCCTACTATAATTGAAGGTATTCAGAATGAAATGAATGCAAATGAAAACGATAACTCTGATGGTGAACCAGATTTTCTAGGATTTCCCAGCACAGATAGTGATTCAGATGCAGGTGCTGATAACCAGTTTGAAGAGCCAATTCCCAGACGTTCATCCCGGGAAAAGAAGCCAAAGACTTTTCCAGATTATGAGGTATACATGTCAGCTGTCTCGATATCAGTTCCAGCGACCTTCAGGGAGGCCATAGCTAGTCCAGAGCATCAGCAGTGGATGGCATCTATGAAGGAAGAATTTCAGGCCCTCATTGATAATAAGGTATGGACCCTTGTAGAGAAACCAAAAGATAAAAGGATAGTTGAATGTAAATGGGTGTATAATTTAAAAGGGGGCTCAAATGGGGATTTAAAATATAAATCTCGGTTAGTGGCTAAGGGATTTACCCAAGAGTTTGGGGTAGATTACCATGAAACTTTTTCACCAGTGGTTAGGAGTGGTAGTATAAGATTATTGTTTGCATTGAGTGTAAACTTGAATTTGGTTGTTTATCATGTTGATGTGAATACTGCATTTCTTAACAGTGAATTAGATGAAAGGATTTTTATGTATCAACCAGAAGGTTTTGTTAAAAAGGGACAGGAGGAGTTAGTTTGTTATTTGAACAAGGCCATTTATGGTCTTAAACAGTCCTCAAGGTTATGGAACAAGAATGTAGAAAATTTTTTGTTGAATTTGAATTTCACAAAATCTGCTTTTGAGCCTTGTATTTTCTATAAATTTAATACATCTCTTATAATTGTTGCTATATATGTAGACGATTTTCTTATATTCACTAATGATTTAAAGGAGAAAAACACTTTAGTCTGTGAAATGAATAAAGTTTTCAAAATTAAAGACTTAGGAGAGGCCAAAAATGTTCTAGGTATGTCCATTGAACAGACTAAGGGGAGAATTAAGGTTAATCAAAAAGATTACATAATTAAACTACTAAAGGATTTCAATCTATCAGATGCACATCCTGCGAGGACTCCAATGGAACCAAATTTGAAACTGGAGAAGGGATCTGGGGGTGAGAACATACCTTACCAATGTCTTATAGGAAGTTTGATGTATCTGGCTGTCAACAGCAGACCAGATATTGCATATTCTGTTAGTTTCCTAAGTCAGTTTAATACCTGTTACAATCAAACCCATTTTCGTTATGCGAAGAGAATACTAAAATATCTCAAAGGTACATTGGATAAGAAGTTGACTTTTTTGAGTGGTGATAATGACATTGTTGGCTATGCAGATGCAGATTGGGCCAATGACATTAATGGATTTAGGTCTTATTCTGGTTATGTTTATAAATTAGCGGGAGGGGCTATCTCCTGGGAAGCAAGGAAACAGAGATGTGTAGCGTTAAGTAGCACTGAAGCTGAATACATTAGTTTAAGTGAAGCTTCTAAAGAAGCATGTTTTCTCAAAGGTTTGTACTCTGAATTGTCAGGAAACAATAAAGCAATTGTATTGTTTAATGACAACCAAAGCTCTCAGAAACTTGTAAAGAATCCTGTATTTCATAATAGGACTAAACATATTAATGTCAAATATCATTTTGTTAGGGACATGGTTGAAGAGGGAATTGTGGAGTTAAAATATTGTAATACTCAGGAAATGGTGGCTGACATTTTCACCAAAGGTCTCAGTTTTAATAAACATAATTTTTGTAATATGAATTTAGGTTTAAAGTGAACCTTGTATTTGTTGTAAGTTTTTTTTTAATGATTATGGGTATTGCTAGATTAAGGGGGGGTGTTAGATATATAATCTAGCAATGAGAAAAAATAATATGTATAAATAATAATATTTGTTTGTTAATTGTGCAACACTGTTTCGTTTTTATGTGAGGTCACTTGGCGGGCTTGTTCTCTTCTCATGCCGCCACCGATGTGTGAACATGTGCTTATGTGCTCTAATAAATATTTGTATCCAAATCTGATTGTATTTAATCAAACCTGGTGCAATTATTATTTCTAACAATTTTTAATCTTGTGGTTTTCAAATTACCTTTCCTCTGCAATACTCTTTAAGATCAGTTTCAGTCATTGTAGATGATGTTTTCAGTATTATGCTTGCAGCTATTTCTTCACCTAACCTTTCATCCTGAACACCATAAACCTGAAAATTAATTATAAAAGTATTGTACTTGTAATTATAAAAGTAAGTAAGTAAAAATATTGTATATTTATCACAAATACACAAAGAAGAGTAAATAATTAGAGTTCATATAAAATAAAAATATAAATAAGTGAAGTATAAAATAATAGCTAACAATGAACCAGCAACTCCACTCCGGAAAACAATAAAATAAAACATACAAATCACAGTCACCAAATATCTCTACCAAGAGAAAATTATTACATGAATATTAAACATGATCTATTTAGATTACACACAAATTTAAATCTAGAATTTCCCGATCAAGATAAATAATTTCGCAAAAATTTACTACATTTTTAATTTTCACTTACTTCTGCTTGTAAAATGTCAGGGTGCCTTTGTAAAAAATTCTCTATTTCTATAGGAAATATATTTTCTCCACCTCTTAGGATCATATGTTTAATTCTTCCTTTTATAGAAGCATAACCATCCTCTCGTAGAACTATGATATCTCTAAAATAAAGTAATCATAAAATTCCAGTCTAATGAGTTAATTATTTTCACTACAAATGATCTAATAATATAAAATCAAATAAAGTCATGTTGGCCTTTGGGACAAATCCTAAAGCCCTGTTTACACGGTAACATTGTTTGATCAAAGCTTGGAACAAAGTGACATGTGACGAAAAATGTTATCGTGTAAACGCTCTTTGATCAAACAATGTTTCCAAAATATGAGATATGTTCGAAGTCTTGGAACAAAGTAGGGCAGCGCTCCACCGTTTAATAGTCGTACTACTTCCCAAAACACTAGTCGACCATTATTCGATAGTGATTAGCCTCTTCAGTTTGTTAGTAATATGCCTTTGTTAAACCTAAAAAAAGGAATTTTCTGACACGGGGACAACTTTTTTAAAGTTATTTGGAACAGTGTTTTATTGTTAAACTCATCCTTTTGATGTTATTGATGCCTCATACATCGATAAGTCACAACAGGAATATTCGAAAAGTCATTGTAATAACAAGGTAAGTTAATTATTTACTCTACTTTTGTGTCGTATGTTTTTATCTTACTTTAAGAACCATTAGGGAATGTTCTAGGAGCTATATTGCTCCAATAGCTTTAAAAAAGCTATTCAGTTGTCTTTTCTTTATGTTTTAATTACAATTTGGATGTAGTTCAATACTATTTGAGGTTTACAATTCAATTTTGAGTTTCTTTCCTCAAAGTAGATGAAAGATAGTTGATTTGGTAAACCTAAATTTTCTGTCATATTCACAACATAACCTAGTGGATTAGCTGATGTAAGTTCTTAATTCATAAAACTTCTTTTCATACATATTTAATTACTTTACAACTAGAATTTATGTAAGTTTAACTGTATAAACTTTATATTTTGTTTTTAGTGATTTAATAGAATTGGAGTAGCATTTCAGAAGAGGACTTTGGGGCAAAATAGAAATAATTGTATTTCATGAAGCTTATTTGGCTAAAGAAATTTATTACTATTTTAATATGTAAAAAATACATGTATACATTTATGTTATTTGTTGTTTTTTTTTTTTTTACTTCATAAGCTTAATGAAAATTTTAGCCTATTTACAACACAAAAATATGGATAATGGCGCCTTCAAAGCTAGGCTTGCGAGAGTAGTATGTTTTCTTGCCGCCTAGGAGCGCTGATAGACTTGGATCCAAAAAATCGAACATGTTCGAAATATTTGATCAAATTGATCATTTCACTAGGGATGATAGATTAGGGTTGGATTTTCTAGGATGATAACCACTTTATTTCAGTTTCTTTTTTAAAAAAATTAATCTTGTTAAAATTATGTAAAAAATCGAGATTTAGTCAATAATATCTCATATATAAATATAAAATAATTATCTGAAATCTATATAATCATACAATATATTATTTCTCAAGGCCTTTTTTTTTTGTCGGTACGCTGTAATGAGGCATCACTTAAAAGCATTCCTTAACCGCTACACCGGAAAAATATACAAATCACTCATTTCGCCTTCTATTGCAAGTTAAAAGCGCAAAACCGCGGTTTTGGTAATAGAGGTTTCTTAATGGTGTCAATCTTTTCAGGTTTTCAAGGAGAACATTTTCGGTCGTATACATTTTTTCGATTAACCCCTTCGTTTGCTAGTTGTAAACGAAAAACTCACCTATGCCCATGATGCAGTAAATACTCTATATGATACTAAAAATACGGTGTGTACTTTCATTAAGTGGGATTTAAGTAAGGGTCAGGTAGTAATAAAAAAAATATAAAAAATAAAAGTATATTATATGGGTAATATAAAAGTATATCCCAGAAAGAACCAAACGCTGCCCCCGATGGATTTTGAATCCCCCTCACCAGTCTGGTCCATTAAAAAAAACTCTCATTTTGCTTTCTGACTTAGTAGGAGGATTTTACTCATATAAAAAAATATTAATGGTTAAATTTTAATTTGAGCAGTGGATAACTTCCTTCGCCAATGTCACAACTGGAATTTCCAAACTTCACGCTCGTCTACGAATTGACCATTGACGCTTTTTTAATTTTTTTTTTAATTGTGGTTCTGTTCAAAACCTCTGCGATTTTCTAGGAATGAAAGAATGGTATTTAGAGGCCGGAAAAGGCCTGTCCCCGGTTTTTAGCTTTTCCCCCGCTTACGTGGTATTTTCTTATTATTGCTGTTTTAAACTATTACAGGTGACAGCGCCCACTGCCTAAAAGTAGGAGTACATCATTACTCTAATAAGCTTAGTGACAATTTTATCCAAGAAAATTATCAATGATTTTGCAGTTCCTTTCATTAAAAATTCATTTCATATACAGCTATGAAGTTTTACTTTTCTGAACCAGATTTGTATTTTTTTTTTTTAAAGTTAAATCTAGGTTCATTTGATTTATTCTGATTATAAATAATACCAAGAAGTAGGTAATATTAAGTTGTGGGCATTAAATTTATTTTTTTAATTGATTGGATGTGGAAAATATAAAAAAAAAAAATCATATTTTGAAAAAAAATTGGTATCTGAGATTAGTAGTAGTAGTATACATAAAATTATACACAGAGTAGGCATAAAATTATAATGACCACAGAAATTAAAAAAATAAATAAATAACTGAGTGATGAAACTTTGAAAAAAGATGTAGGTGTCAATTTGTGTATTAGGTCTCTAATTTCTTATTGAATACTTTTGTACATTTACCAATCCTTAAATGATCTTATTACTTTTGAAATCTTTATATATCTTTATTATGTAGTTGTATTAAAATCGTTATTTACCACTGATTACATTGCCAGTATAATTATGTTCTGCTTATAACCACCTTATCTTTTTTTATAGTTCATGTTATTATTTCTATTTAACAATACATTCTATTGTATTCTATATATTTAACAATATATTCTATTAATATATTATTAACTTCATGAATATAATACTCATCCCTTTTATAAATTTAATTAAATTATTCTTTTAAGTACACTCACACTACTTCAGATATTTTATTTACCATTTGCTGTTATTCCTACACAATTTGACCTTGTTTCAATTTCTTTAATAGCTGTGATGATGTGTAATGTCAGAGGAAAGGTTTTAATGTACTAAATAATAATTTTTTTCAAGTTTTAAATTTCAAGTTTAATCTGACCGAAACCATGATTTTGCTGTGCTTTATCTTGAGGTCAACTATGGAGATATGTAATTATAAAATAGAAATTGGTTTATAAACTTTAGCTGTTGTGCAATCTCATCCTAATTATTTGCAATGAATCATACTTATCCAGAATGGTTTTGTTTCAAAAGTTTCCTCTCTTGATAACTAAATTAACAATTTTTTTTTATCTCAAAACATTTTTTATAAAGATGGTTTTGGTACATATCAACATTAGTTAGTCACCTGGATTGGAAACTAATGCTTTTAGTTTTAATTCCAACAGAAAAGGACCTTTAATGGACACCTGTTTGTTAATTGTATGATTTTGAGGAAAAATGTTCATTTTCTAGATACTATAAATAGTTTGTAGAAGCTTCCTAAAATTACAAAGATCGATTGATTTAATAAAATTTTAAGAAATTTTTATATAGAATATATAAAAGAAATATATACAGTTCATAAAATCAAAAATGTTTCAAATTCAAATCCAATAATCTGTCAAGTAAATAATACAATCATATAACTATGCAATATATATATTCATTATATACATTTCATATACATATATACATACATATATATATATATATATATATATATATATATATATACATATATATATACATATAAATATGTAAAGTTATATATACAAACAGAATACTTTTTTCTATAAATATTTAACTTTATACTATGTTGTGTAATTATATATAGTTACATTCCCACATAATTATGAAACTATAGTTTAATGTATACATAATAATACTAGCCACCACAATAAACTAAGTACACATAATGTAATAATTATGTGGGAATGCACTACATATAATTTCATAATATTGTATGAAGTTAAATATTTATTGAAAAAAGTATTCTGTTTGTATATAATTAACTACATCGCGATTCCATCAAGATTAATTAACTTAAAGAAAAGAAAATATCTAATTTACTTAAAAATATATGTGGTTACTATCGTTGAACATCCAATGCTAATCTGGCACTACTATTTAAACGCTCCGTTTGATCAAATATTTCGAACATGTTCGAAGTCTTGGATCAAAGTATATCAGCGCCTCCTGGCGATCAGAAAACATACTATTCTCCAAAAACTAGCGTTGAAGACGCCATTATTCCTAAATTGAATTTGGTTAGGTTCTGATACAGTTTCCTTAGTTTTAAATTGAACCCTTGAACGAATGACCAGGCATTAAAATTGATAGAGCTCTTAAAGGACAGACCTGCGTTGAACGATGTGAAACATAAATCGCACAAGTCAAGAACTGGGTGATTAGAGATGTTAAAGCAGTGTCAAGAAGCACTTCAATCCACAAGGTAAAGAACCATGCTTTAATATTATTTATTTTTAAAAAATGATTTCTTTATCCTAATTCAAGAACGAAAAAAAAAAGTTTAGGTGTTAAAATGGAAATTCGGGGGATAATTTGAGGTTGGTGAAATGGTTACATTGTGACTTTAGAGGGCTGCTACTTCTTTCTTAATTTAGAGGTTATGAGTTACAACAGTGACTACAAAACATATTTAAATTGAGTCACGAGTGAAGTCTTTTTTTTATTTCAATGTTCTAGCTAAAATGCTAATCCATCATAAGCAAAGAAAGAAATTAAAGCAATTTCATTTACTTTCTCTAACTCATTTCACCAGAAACATTATGAGTGATTGGTATGTTTTTATTTCTGTGTTTAAATATAAAAAAAAAAATAATACACAAATTCATGAATTATTGCCTAACTTGGGACATTAAAGGCTCAAAAGTACAAAAATAAACATTAAGTTATGTCCCATTTATTTGAATATTTTACGAATATTACCACATCCCTTTAATCAAGATTAGACATTTTAATAAACATTGTATTTATAAATTGTGCGAGAGTTACGTAAATAACATAAATATAGAAACAAATAAATACATTATTTATTTCAATATATAAATAAAATAAATTATTTATTTCAATAAATAAATAATTTATTTCAATAAATAAATGAAATAAATTATTTATTTTTCAAGATATTCTTGTTGCTTGCTTTTTCAAAATTAAAGTATATTATGAAATGTGTATACTTAAAGATTTCATTATACAACATACTCTAAAAAGGTTGTAACTCTCTTTTGATATTGTTATAAATAATTGAGAACCTATACATTAATGAAATAAAAAAAATCTCATAGGAATTAAAAGGATATACTGAACAAATATTTAAGATCTAGTTAGTTAACCCAGTATGAGTATGTAAATGAAAGATGTTTATTGATAGCACTACCCAATTGACCTCGTTACGCATTAGGGCAAAATATGTACGGTTTTAATTTTTAGGTCTCCCTGCTCCTTAACATCAAAAATTTCCAGAGTATCTTTCAGCGATGTTTAGCTAATTTCTTGTATTTAGAATTTTCTTACAAATTTCACTTTGTATATATCTATGTGAGAGGAAAAAAATTGAGAATTCAAAAAGAAGTGGAGCAAGTGCAGATACGGTATTTAAATTAAAATTATTTGGTTTTGGTTGCCGTGCTGTAAGTATTTATTTAGTCTTGTAATTCATTCTTGTTCTACCTATAATCCACCGGAGGATAGCGAACTAGAGGGAAGTTTAATAGTTAGCCCTCCGGGAATTTTAGTGAGAGAGATATTAATTATTAATACTTTTATTTTGTTATTAGGCATTGCATGATGTAACCAGGACTGAGAAAAGTCATTAAGTGGGTGATGAATCCCTGTATTGCAAATATGTGAACCAGAGACTAATGCACTTCAACGAGGAAGAGAGGATGAGAATTAAAATTAAAAAAAATGACATAATCTATGAAGAATATTCAGCTAAAAATTGTCATTATATTTAATTTCCTATAAATAAAATTTTATTTTTTATATATATACATTTATTTATTATATACATTGCATTATCTATCTATCTATATATATATATATATATATATATATATATATATATATATATATATACACAACCTAAACGATTATGCCATTATTGCGATCCCACTTTTATTTTAAAAATCGTACTTTAATTTATTTATTTATGAGAATAAAAAGGTATCAGCACGTAGTAAGAACACTTTCACGTTTTTATTTTTATCTCTACTCAGGAGTGAGCTATCTGTATAAGTAACTTTATGAGAAGCTTATTTTGTGAAAAAAAGGTTTTTCATTGGACGTGAAATTTAAGTATTTTCTGTGATTAATCTTTTTTGATCTATAAGCGAATATTTGAATAAATACATAAATTTCTATTAAAGGTGGCTGAAATTTGTACATGTAGACCCTTTTCTATCATTATATGAATCACAGGCCCTGGTTTCTTGAATTTAAACACCATTAGGATTTCAAAAACGCTCTCAGAATTTCAGCTTGCGATTATGATTTTCTCGAATGGCCTCTCGGTCTATAACACCTAATTATAGCCTAATAAAATGTTCAACGGTCAATATTTTACATTTTTTGTATAATCAGAGAGATGATTTAATTAAAGTGTTGAGTACTTGTAATGCCCAACCCTTCATTAATTGGTTAAACATGAAGAAATTTATTTTATAGATATATTTAAATAGTTTGTCAGGCTATTTAAAATAATATACAAGGTAGAATACATACAATTTTTAACTAATGAATAGTTAAAATATTAGTTTTGTATTAACAAAAATCACAAAGTAAATTCTTCAATTTAACGGAAATCGGGTTGGGTATTTTCGAATAATATAATTTTATGTAATAAGGTAAAAGATTGGCGATGGCGAGGACTCGAACCCGACTTGAGCTGCGCACTAGTAATGCGAGTGGCCATGGTTCCATCAATTGATGGCCAATCTCTTATCTTATTACATAAAAATATTTAAAAAATATTGGTTGATATGAACGAATTGATACTTTCATCATGATGGGTTTTCGAAAAAAATATTGGGCCAGCTCATCCCTTACTACTTTGGCTGTTGTAGGAGTATTTTGCCCTACCTCACAATGCAATCCGGTTAATGCTGTTGAATCTAAATTATGTAAAAACGGAAAATATACGAGTGTATCAGTTGTCATATATTTCAGCAGTATTCCAGTTAATTTATCAATCAATTATTTTTCCATACCAGTATCTAAGTAACTCGTGCTGTTTTTCGTTATCAAGAAATTGTGCAAGGTCAAAATTATTATGTCTACTTTTTCTGGTGGCAAATTGATTGTAGTCAGAAAAATTCTAAACCTATTACTCAAAATGCCGAAAGCATTTTCCACAATTCTTCTTGCCCGGTAAACTCGGTGAAAGCCTACTGTGGGGTTGTGTAGCGTAAAGGATATGGCCTCATTAAGTTCTCTCATGAGGAAGAAGGCATCATCCCCTTCATCATTTAAATTGATGATAGAGAAAAAAAAATCTGATTTTTAAATATATAAAATGAAAGAACCTCTCCTATATTTACTTTTTTTTTTTTGTTAACAACATTAATTGTTGTATAATTAGTTTGAGGATTATTATATTCATCATTTCAAAACATGATGCTATTACCATTTTCAAGAAACAAAATAAATATTTAAAAAAAAAACAATAATAAGAAGTGAAAATTACAGGATTAATATTATTTATAATTGCATTTCCAAAAATCTTTACCGTAATTATCGTTTTTTCAGACAATTCGATATAGGATGCTTCTGCATACAAATGGGAATAAATGTTTTTATGGGAGGGTGTAGAACAGCAATCTAAGCTGGAAGATTTTTATAACTTCAATAACGTATCGTTGAGCATTAAAAACTGCATATCGAAGTATGATAAACCTAATAAAGTATATAAATCACTAACGACGTTCTAAATAATAATCATTTCTTATTAAGGGTAGAATAAAAATTTCATTAATTTTCTCACCCTTCCCCAACTCATATGCAGAACGGGTATTTGCAGCAGTTGGATGTAAGTGAGATTTTACGCATGATTGCATAACACACTAATGCAATTAGAATAAAGAAACAATAAATATCCAGCACTTGCTTGTTTTTCCGATCACTTACTCACTAAAGAAGTGCCTTCTGTCTTCCGGGGGTTTTCCTTGCTCTGGTCCTCCTCTCCGCGCCGCGTTCTTAGGTTGCGAAGCCAATCTTCCTTAATTACATTAAATACATGGGGAAATGCTCCTCAGGGAAGAAAAAAATTGCCGCCTATCTTATCATTCTCTTCCATGATCCATCAAATGCAGTGCAGGCCGTGACATGGTAGCTATATAGTTTTTTCAATAATCTATCGGATAGAGGAATCGTGGTGGGCCGCCAATGCCATGGCCTGCCCAATTGGTTGTAGAAGAAGGCTAATTTTATGTCACTTAATGACTTTATTAAATTGCAAAAAAGTTTTTTATTAATTCAAGGTTACCAACAATAAGCCATTAGCATAAATATAAAAATTTAACATGACACGCACTAAGGTTAATTTGTAGATTTTTAATTATCTAAGGTAATATATGAAAAAAGTGTTAACAAGATTAATTATAAAATATTAAATAAAGTCAAGTTAGTTAATATGATATCGATTCAGAAGTTTTTATAGTTACACTCGTTGGACATCTGGCGGTTAATAATTGAACTACATTTCGATCCAACCTTTGTTCCAAAAATGTTACCGTGTAAACGGGGTTATAAATTACATTGTAATTGACCCTGGCGGCAATATAACGAACTACATTTGTTCAAACGTTGGATCCAAGCTTTGATCAAGCAATGTTACCGTGTAAACAGGGCTTAAGAGTAGATTTTTAGGTATAAGTGAAATTGCTCGTGGAAAGGCAAAAGTTGAGATAGAAATTTTAAATAATATAAGATTATTTAGATATAAGATAGGCAGGAAGATATTAAAAAATATGCTAATATGTTTCTTAATATTTAAAACATAATAAGGCAGTAGAAATTTACTCCATCAATAAGCGTCCCATAGCTTCCCTGCTTTCAATTCTGAAAAATTGAAAGGTATTCTATATAGTATTGTGTCTATTGCTATGCATCTTTTCTGAGATGTTTAAATTTAAATTTTTAGTTGTTATACTCCCTACCCATCATTTCTTGATTTCATAATATTCCTAGAAATAGATTTGAAAATTGCACTATTGATTGATTTTTTTTCTGAGATATACATCATTATATACACTATATACATCATTCTTATCAGATCTTACCCAGATTTAAACCACCCTGATTTAGTTTTAGCTTCATTTGTCATTTTTTCGTCTCCCCAATATTCAAGTAAGTTGCTGTAGCTCCTATACCAAGCCTCACCAGGTGTTCCAAAAGGTACCATTCTTCCATTTACATCAACCACCTTAACCTAAAATATATAATCTCGCAATAACTTTTATGTTTTAACTGATATAATGAACCCTAAACTGGTATAACTTTGCCAACTATGACAACTTGGCCGGTTTTTAAAAATTATTATTTGGTGTCCTGAGAAGGTATCCTATTCAACTACTAGGGTGTCAGAGTTATATCATAGATAATACCAGCAAAAAAAAAAAAATTTAACATGATATTTACTTTAGAAGTTGTTTCCTTTAATATATCAGTAATATAATATATTTCTGAATTGAACAATGTTTTGTTTTTGTTATATATAAAATTATCTTGCCTTTCCATTAAAACGTTAGTAAAAACTAACTTCTTAACTGATGCAATAAATAATTCTCTTTCATATTAGCTCTTGTATGTAAAGTTTATCTAGCATTTTAGTTTAGTATGATAAGAAGGCAAAGCTACAATAGAAGGCTTGGTACAATCCTGGTTATTGCCTTGTAACTTACAATCCCTTTAACATAGTCGGAAAATTGCCTTATATCCAGGGTAGCTTTGCAAATGAATTATCTATTTTTTGTAATATCTAAATGTCGATTGGGAAAAAAAGTGGCATCGTTGTGCCAGTTTAAGGTACACAATATTTTTAATTTTAAAGTTATACAATTAAACATACACACACACTCCCACATATAAGTCCAAAATTGATTGGTTTTTGCACAAATTAAATAATATTTCACATTAATTTTATGTTTTGTAAACAATCCTATTGATCTTTTATTGCTAAAAACATCTCATCAACCTTATCAGTTATATTGAGTTAGTCGAAAGCTCATTACTACTGAGTCACGACGTTCGGCTTACTTTAGATTCTGGCGGTACTTAAACAAGATAATGTTGCACTTGCTGATGATGTCACAAAATCTAGTTTCTGAATGTAAAATATAAATAGAATCAGCATTTGGAAACAAGCATGAGGGTGAAATAAGGATTTTTCTTAAACCCCCTTATATTTTCTCTCTTTATTATTAATTTAGAAAATCATGTTGATAGAGGATTACAAATAAATAATACAGTTTTTATGTTGTTGCTGCTATACGCTTACGATTTGATCCTACTACCAACAGATAAGCCCGAATTGCAATTTATGATAAGTTCTCTCAAAAATTATTGTTTAAAATGGAGGATGGAGGATACCCCACCCCTGTTTTTCACCATATATATATATATATATATATATATATATATATATATATATATTTATTTTTTTGTGTTACTCTGCTTCAAGCATATTCCGGGACACTTTCCATAACCTCATAAGATGCTACAACAATGCAACAATGTTTTTTCTATCTTTTATATATTTAAAATATCAAAAAGCCAACTATGAGGTCACATCTAATTATTTCCTTGAAGGATCATTGCATATGGAAATGTTTTTCCCATTTCCATTCAAATTTTCATTTCGATAAAAGGAATGTTTTGCTTTTCTCTCTTACCTGCTTTAGTATATGTCATAACTCTGTTCAAGTAGAATGCAAATTTCTGTTTCATATCTCCATAATCTTTGTATATCTTGGATCATTAAATATTCTAGCAAGCCAACAAATATGATTGAAGCATTTTCAGGATTCTTTAAGAAATTGGTAGGGACGCCAATCTTAAGAGGCAAAGAGCCGAACTTGCTTTAAAGCCTTCTTTTCCATGAAGGGATCCCAGCTATAGGGATTCCTTTGTATTTTTAAATACCATTAACATTGTGTTAATTGTTTCCTTTGATGGTCGACTTGCTCGGTCTGCATGTCTGGTGGCTGTTCAGCATCGTTGAACATCTGAGCCTAATCACTTAGTACAAACATCAAAAAAAGTTTTGCATCACCTGCATTAACCAAGTTTCAAAGATAAATTTGAAGAGAAACTTTATGGTAGAAAAACTACAATTAATACTGAATTAAAAAAACATATTTCCCTTAAAAAAATATTTACATGATCATAAAAAATTAAAGTTTGGAAAAAATGTAACAATTTTCAGGAAATGTTTTCCTCACCTAATACTCGGTATTACCACCTCTTGCCCTAATAAGAGCTTGGACTCGCACAGGCATGCGAAGGATTAGGTGTTCAATGTCTTCTTGTGGAAGGTTCCGCCATTCTTCAATCGCTGCCTCCCTCAAATCCTGAAGATTGGTTGGAACGTTCTGCCGGCGCTGTATGTGTTAAATGGGATTCATGTCTGGAGAGAACGGAGGCCACTCCATTCTCTCCATTACAGCAGCCCCAAGGTAATTCGCCACTACCCTGGCGCGATGAGGGCGAGCGTTATCATCCACTAGGTTGAAGTTATCACCGTGCCTTTGAGCTAAGGGTGTCAATATAGCTTCTAACACGTCGTCCATGTACATATTCGCTGCCATGGTCCCCTGAATGGGTAGCAGCTCAGTTCTTGAACCGTGGATAATTCCTCCCCAAAACATGACAGTTCCACCATATTGCTGTACTCTCTGAGATGGGTGTCTAAGCCGACTAGGCCTGCCTGGAACCCTCCATACCCTCAGTCTGTTATTGTCAGTGACGCGGGCAAATCTAGTTTCATCGGAGAACAGACAGTTTCTCCATTGAAGTAACAGCCAATTTTCGTGAGCTCTTGCGCACTGCATTCGATGTCGGCGGAGGTTCCTATTAAGTGGAAGACAACGCAAGGGCCTTCTTCCTCGAAGATTCATCTCATGTCAGACTGGTCACTTATAGTGGTGTTATCGGCCCGTTGCAGCTGTCGCCGAAGGTCCCCAGCATTGGAAAGTGGGTCTCTTCTGGCTGCTAACGTTACAAAACGGTTTCCTTTGCGCGTTGTACAGCATGGCCTACCACTGGGAGGTCTGTCTTCAACACTTCCAGTGGTTATGAACCTGGTCCAACACCTCACAACATTACTTTGTCTGCTGTTGAGCTGACGAGCAATTTGTCAGGTTGGTTCCCTTTCCTCTTGTAGGACAACAATGCGGAACCGCGTTTGTGCCGAGAGTACTCTTCTATTCATTTTTAGAGTGCAGCAGAAGCGAAAGAAAGCTCTAAACTGAATCATTCCTACACAAATGTTGCACTATGAACCACTGGTTACAGTTGGATTACAACTTTGAAGGATTTAGAGCCCCTTATCTTGAGTGTTCAGAATGTTACTCTTGACCTTTGTTGGCCTTAATCCATGTAGTATTAATGTATGAAATCAGTTTTCCAATAATTTAATCTGATCTATAGTTTTTAGGGTGATGCAAAACTTTTTTTGATGTGTGTATATTGAAACTTTCCCTGGTGGACTTAGCAAAATTTTAACTTGGTTAGCTGATAGTAGGGATGTGACCTCTAGTTCTAGCAACATAGCATGAAAATGTTCGGTTAATCAACTGCAATATCCATTTTTTCCATATCTAATTTTGTAGCCAAGAAGTATGGTCGGATTACTGCAGCATTCATACGTAATGCAGGTCCACTTCATCCAGGGTTGCAAATTCCTTTGGCGGAATGCTCTTCCACGCACGGGATGCTCAATGTTTGCACTATCTGCTGATGTCGAAGGCTGGTAATCCATTCACTACAAAAGGATCAAACGAACCCTTTGGATTTGTCTTTTTGTATCACCATTTTGACGGGTAATTGCATTTTATATCTGCTGCCAGGCTATCCTAGCTTGAGCGAGTATTGTGTGTGTCCATTGTTCAGTATAAATGTTTAAGTGGACTGTTTTATTTGTATTTATAGGTGGTGTACTTTAATCAGGAATTCGGGGGATCATACACTGTTTAAATTTAAATGTACACTTTTTAAATATGAATTTTTTATTATTCCAGTGATGGGATTACTAAAGGTCAGGAGAGTTAATTTTGGGTTTGGGCCAGGTTATAATGTCATAAGCTAATTTTGGGTATTATTTATCAAAATGTACCAGATATTGACCTTAAAGTTTTATTATCTTCATCATTATATAGTTGTATTTACGATTAATACTTTTAAAAAATAGAATGAATAGTGTGGAACTTACCTCCAGATGCTCAATGACCTGACCTACTGTGTTATATTTGTCTTCCAGCTTGTCATCCCTTGCTAACAAAAAACATGCAGCACCTGCCTCAGTCATTCCTAGGGCGCCCTAAAATTTCCAAGTCCTTTTCAAAATTCATGATTTACATAATAAGATCTTGTTAATATTTTGAAAATTATTGGCAGAAATATACAAAAGCAGAAACCCCACAATGGAGAGTTTGGGAGGTTGAACTACCTCTGAAATAATTTTTAGTCGTTAAATCATGCAGTTCAAATTCTGTTCCATGTTGTTGTCTATGTCCATTAAAAATTGTAAAATGAATGTGAAAAACTTGGCTTTGAAGGTACTTACTATAAAATCTCCATTAGGAAATACTTTTGAAAGGTTTTTTATTAGATCTTCTGAGAAATGGGATCCACCACTACCAACCATTTCTATCTTAGCACAGGCTTCCTGCAACTTGGATGATTTGGGAAGTAGTGTATTCAACTCTTTGTATAAATCAAACAACATAGTTGGAGTTCCATAAACAATATTTGTCCTTGAAAAAATGGTCAATATTTAATGGAAATTATCAATTTCTTGAGTAAATAAGTTATATAAAAATAACCAAATATGTAACACAAAATTAAGTTAATTTAAGCACAAGATTATCTACTGTATTGCTTTTACTTTCTCTTGCCAATAAATAAGTAAATAGTAATGGAAAATATTGCGATGAGTAAAGGTTTTTTATAAAGATTAATACTTGTTTATTTCACATTTTTTCTTTCACTTGTCTATATGTAAAATATATGATATGTGAAAGTGTGTGAACATACTAGTTTAAAAACAATAAATTGTATTAGTATAGCAAAGATTTCATCACAATTGAGTAATTAGAAGGGGCACTTAATACCAACGACTTCCGATGGCACTTGTATCAGCCATTTTCAAAAAATTATGTCTTTGTGTTTGTAACTATAGCAGTATATTTCTTACTCATAAGTTTGAAGAGAATCTATGATGGCTTCTTTAAAAAATATTGGAGCAGGGATAACCGTAGTGACCTGATAACTCAATCCCAAAATGATACCAGCAGAAGTTCCAAAAATGTGGAAAAATGGTACTGGAAGACATGTTGTTAAATGCTAAAAAAAAAAGGAAAAAAATGAGTTAATAACAAAATAAGCAAAAATTAACAAAAAAGCAATTTGAAAAAAAAAAACAACATCTTTTAAGCTTTGTAATAGACAAACTTGTGCATAGCCCTATGGTATTGTTAATCTAGCCTATAGAATTTTTTAGATAATGTATTGTTATAGCTATTATAACATGGCAGGAAACTATCTTCAGTTTAGTCATAGCTTTTTCAGACCATTCCTTTTATTTCAATGACAGTGATACATGAGAAATAAAATAGAATCTGGCCAAGGTAAAATCCACACTTTATTCTCAATTTGTTTAAGCTTCCCAAGATTTAGGTAAAATTCTGCCTTTCCCTTTGAAAAATTATTAGAAATGTGAAATATTAAAAATTTATATCATTCTAAAAGGGGGGGGGGAATGTATATTTAGAACATTTACTGCTACTCCACTCCTTGAACCTCATATAATTTGCAATATTAATATAAATAATCCTTAAAATTAAGTAAAAAAAAAGAAAAACTAAGTAAGAAAAGCAAAAGTAAGTAACATCTTTTTTTTTAATTTGTTTAGAACTCATATTATATTATAAATGATTGCATTACATCTCCAAAGTGTTGCTGTTTTTTTTTAATTTATACCATTTAATAAACATCTAAATGCAATTTTAATTTATGATTGTTACTTAGGTTATTTTCAAGAATAACTATTAATAAAAATATACATATCCCTCATTTGGAAGAAGACTGCTATAATACAAATAACAGAAATTGTACAGAGAAGCATATGTTATGAACATTATTGCTATCTGTAAACCACATGGAAGACTGTCTGGAATGCTCCCCAGCATCAAATATCGGATTTAAAAATCTAGAATTTTTCTCAAAGGAAGATAATGTAATTTGAAGTGTTTTAAGCAAAAACAAAAATTTTCTTATTGTGGCAGTATTCCTCCAAACGAGAGATAAATTGATAATTAATTATAATACCTTTTTCTGATTGCCAATTCTTTTACCTATTAAGTATGAACAATTAACTAATGCAAAATGAGACAGAACAGCACCTTTCGGCACGCCAGTAGTTCCCTGTAATAGTTATATAATGCTCAGTTCAAATAATATATGTCACAAATCATTTTGATTAAATAATTAAAGGTTTTCAAAAACCTTTTACTTGCTAATAAGCCTATCTGCTAAAATAACATAGCTTTTACACCAATTTATTTAATCTAAGGAATATCATGACTTGGTAAATTCATAGGTACTCATAAATGTGAGTAAAATAGTCAGTTTGGTTTATCGGTCTGTAGTAAATAAAGATATTTACCGATGAAAATTGAATACAATATGGATCATCTGGTTGTATTGATTTTTGAACATCTCTTATCATGTTTATGTCGCTAGACAATGTCATTATATCTTGTAATCTGTAGCAACCTCTAAAAATTAAAAGTTGATGATTAAATACAGTCAAATATCATTTGGTAATCACCTGTTAAATTTTTTTTTTTCAATTGATAATAATATGTGGTATCGTCTTACGGTAGATTTTCTTCTGTGGCTACAATTACGTAAGACAAGTCTGGCAGTTCAGGGCAGGAAAGTGGCTGTCCATGGGGTGCTGAAGACATCCCTTTGGCTATTGTCATAAGGATTGCAGGATAATTCTGGGTCTTGAATTTGTGGTCCGAGATTATCCCTTTTGCTTTCACTTTCTTCAAAGCATATTCTATTTCAGATGCTTGATATCCAGGGTTCAACATCACCTGTAGGCAAATAGGCATCAAAAATCTTAATATATTTTTTAACTTATATATATTTGTATTATATTAGCTATCGTTTTTAGCTTAGCAAAAGATATATATATATATATATATATATATATATATAAACTCCCGGTCAAAAGTATCCCAACACCTGCATATTCTTGATTTCATTGAAAAATTTGGCATCTAGAGTTTCAGGCCAATTATAGAAACAAAAAACAAAAACTAAATACGCACTAAAATCAAATTAGAACTATTGAAGTAAATAAACTTTGGATTGTATGCAGAATGTTCTTAATACACCATGTTTCATCTAGAGTTTCAGGCCAATTATAGAAACAAAAAACAAAAACTAAATACGCACTAAAATCAAATTAGAACTATTGAAGTAAATAAACTTTGGATTGTATGCAGAATGTTCTTAATACACCATGTTTCCTCCTCTAGCTCAGATTACAGCTTCCATGTGCCTTGGGGTGCTTCTATGAGGTCTTGAATGGCTTCCTGTAGAATTTTCTCTCATTCCTCCAGAACTGCTGTTTCCAGCCCTGCCAAAGTCGTGGGTGCAGGATTTCGGGTTTTACCCATACTCTACTAGTGTGTCCCACAGATGCTCTACACAATTTCAAATCAGGGGTCATTGCTGGCCATTGAAGTCTTTCAATTTCAGCATATTCAAGGTAGTCTGTGACACAGCTCGTCCTGTGGAGCCTTGCATTGTCGTGCATAAACAGTGTGTCTGGGTCAATGAAATGTAGGAAAGCCATGACGTGTTCTTGAATGGTTTCCTCCACACACCTGGGGCCCATCTGAACCCCACTATGCACCACGACAAGCTCTGTACTAGCTCCCCAGGAGATGCCCAGAACATTAAAGAGCTTCCTCAATAAGGCACACGGGGACTGACGCAGCATTGTCTGAACCGTTCCTGAGGCCTTTTTCAGACTCTGCCTCAACCCTCTGGACTATGGAGGGAGACTCTCGTTTCGTCAGTGAAGAGTAAGATCTCCAAATCATCCGTCGTCCAATTCACATGTTCTCTTGCAAATGCAAGCCTCTCTACACAATGTTCCCTAGTGATCTGCGGGCATTCTTGAGGTAAGGCCAACTTCATTAAGCCTCCTCCAAAGAGTTTGCCTTGATATGCGTAAGTTAGGCACCTGAAGTGGTAGATTTTAGAGCTCTGGATTCTTATAAAAGGAATAGATAATTCCATCCTAGATTCCATCCTGGATAATTCCATTCCTAGATAATTCCCGTCTCTGGAGTGATTGAACCTACAGAAAGCAGTCGTTGTTGGCACTGATAGCCTTTGGTCTTCCTCCAGTTGGCCTCCTTAAATGCCTTGCGGTCTTCCTGTGATATTTGATGCATATGAGCACTGTAGAATAATGGAAATTTATACGAAACGCGATCTAACATACAGAAAGGTATTCCTCTGCTAAAATGACAATACGAATGGATTCCTCTGGACTGAGATGCAAAAGCCTGTTCATTTCAATTTCTGGATCCAGTCACTAGGCCAAAATTATTCACAATATGACCGTACTCACTGTAAAACAATGAAATATATGTAAGCACTAAACGAGGTGTGTGAAATATCACTGAAAAAAATCCTTCTTGAGTCCCTAATCCTTTTATAAGATTCCTAGATAATCCTAATGTTTATCATCCTTCACCCTGTAATGGAATTAGGAAAGACACTCTTCATTTTATTTTAAATATAAGAAATTCACTGGTGTTGCGATACTTTTTAATGGTAGTGTATATTGAAACAATTTAAATCAAAGCTTTTTGACAATGCATTACAGAAACAAGTTATTATATAGAAATATTATTATAAATGAGTCCCGGATTTGAAGGATTTCTTTTTCTTTTTTTTTTTCTGTCTAAGGGAATCAAGAGTTCTAATAAACAATATTCTATAAGATCTTTTTTGCAATACCACACTAAAATTGATGCATTGCGTTGTTAACTTAAAGAATTTTATGTTTTCGGCTCATTAAAAAATATTTTATAATAAGGCTTATGCAGATCTCTTTCTTTCAGAATTTTTAGTACACATTAAATCCATTCTGATGTTGAAGATTTAACTTGGAAACATTTTGAAATAATTTCCAAGAAAAAATTACACTTAAGTTTAATTCAACAATGAATTGTATTCACAGAAATTTAAAAAGCCTTATCCCTACTTCCTAACGTGGTGGTAGAACTATTTTATTCAGCTAAGCCATCCCATTTTATTCCTTTGTGAGTCGAGTTTTGTTATTTGTGTGATGCCGAAAGTATGTCCCTCGCGAAAATCTTTGTTTAAGACCTAGAGTGGTGAGGGTGAAATTATTGTCACAATAAATGGAGTCAATAATATTGATTTTTCCGTTTGTTATGAAAAGGTAAGATACATTAGTGTTATTTAATGAATTTTAACCTATCAGAGAGTAATATTGTAATGTCAAAACGGCAAAGTCATGTAAATTTCTGTAGCCGATACAATTACAGTATTTATCATTATCATTAGAGCATATTTCTTTGTTTATATTCTGCCCATATCTCTTCTGATTTTTTTTTACATATATGCCGTCAATATCTCTTCTGAAATTTCTTCCAGATTTACAGGCCCCGGTACAGTAGCTGTTGTCTGTGGGTGGTCCAGTTCCCCCCTTCCCCCCCTCCATCAATCCTTCCTCCTTCACCACTCCCCTCCAAAATGTAAAATTGAATAGATGTTTACTTCACTGATTTATATTAGGTAAGTTATTGAAGATATAAAGGCAATTGCATATGATTAAACATGAAAATCAGCCTAATTTTGAAAATCTCTCTCTCAGAAGCTCTAAGGTCTACTGAGCTAGTTTTGGTTTCACATTGTTGGAAATTAAATTTTGTTTAAAAATATAGGTAATAGATTTTGTCAACAATGTGCTGTTACATTGATAAAATAGGGAACAAATCTGATAAAAAGGGGAAATATTTTGTAGTTTTGGAGACATTCAAAAGTATCTTGAGGCTGCCGAGGTCGGAAACTTTTGCATCTCAGCACATCTCATATACGAAAAAAACGGAACCTACTACTACAACTTGATACAACTTAGGCCGCCCTTTTCATGGCAAGGTTACTGGATTATGAGGAATGAAAACTTTAAATCACAATTAGAAGAGGATTGAATAATCTTCAGTGTTAAGCCTTAATTAGAAGTATTAAATACCTGAATTATTTTACAAGTTTTGCATTAACTAATAGGTATATTTATTTAAACAAAAAATTGAACATTTAGGGCTCACCTTGTATAAGAAAATAAAAATTAATACTTCATATAAAGTTAAAATATAAACACATTATAAAATTAACTCAGTAACCAAATTGAATTGCTAAGCCTTGTTTTTTAATTATTATTAATTAACAAAAATTGAAAAAAAAAAGCCTTAAAAAAATGATAAATATAAGTACATACCTACTGCAAGAAAAACAATGAAATTAGTTTAATGATGTATTATTAAATGAAGTTATTAGAAAATCTTAATTTCTTGGCAACTATGAGGATTAGCATTACCTTAAATATTATCATTATGATACTAAGTTATTATTAATTTTTTGATTTTTATGGTACATGATAATTCTTTTTATCATTAATTGTAACTTAAAAAAAAAACATCCTGTACCAAAATATATGAATAAGCTTTATTTTGAATATATTTGAAACATTCTAACTAGAAAAATCAAATCATTTGAACTATAAAAACATAGAAATCAACTCAATAAATAATCCTGTGAGAAGATTGGTGGTATTTATAGGTTAGTCAGTAAAGATGAGTTAATCACTCATGAAAATTTAATGGGTGGTTTTATTGTTAAAAAAAAGAAGGAAACATTACTTACTACAATAAGCCCAGCTTTGGCACCAGCTAAAGCGGTGATATACCAGTGTAAAGTGTTTACTCCAATTAGAGCGACTCTATCACCAGGCTTCAGACCCAATTTCAAAAAGCCAGCGCCCAACTGTTCAGCCTTCAAAATTAATTTAAATGTAAAACAATGAACTTTATTTTAAAAATATAAAAATTTGAAGAAACACACATTTATATATACTAAGGTGTTTGTGAATAGATTAAAAGATTAGATTAGATTTCTTATATCTTAAAATTCCATATTAGATAATATGGAATAATTTCTTTATTCTATGAGATCTTGAAATTAAACAACATTATTTTTTAACTTGCCAGGATTTCATTCATATTTATAAACATTATCAGGTCTAAAATGGAAGACAACAATTAGATGAAACAAAAATTGACGTAATAGAATGAAACAATTTAAAAATAAAGTATGGTATGTGCTCTTTTATAAACAAATCGCAAAAATAAACATATGATAAGCGGTATGTTAACATGTAGGGAAGTTATGTATGTATGTATATATATATATAACGGTCACGGGTTCTGTACCTTTTAAGGAAGTGTCATTCTTAGGTCAACAGCATTGCAAGGAGATATCTGGTCAGAATCATGACCTATTTCCTTCTTAGCTAATTATATGGATAGGAGTACCAACATTTTAGAGGCTGGGTGCCCACATGAGGCTCCCCTGGTTTCAAGTTCGATCTATTTGGAACAGGATAGAATAGTACCAGGCATAGCATATGAGATTCACTAGCCTTGTCACTTATGGGATATCCGACACCATACATACAATAATACTTAAATCAATTGTATTTACTGGTTCTTCAGTTTTTAAGAAGTTACTTTAAAGGAATTATTGGTTCTTTTGAACTTACTTGTTCCTTTGCTTCCTGAAAAGTAATTTTTTTCTTTTCATAATGTGAAATAACTGCATCTTGATGTGGCCTA
Source organism: Aelia acuminata (assembly GCA_911387785.2). Taxonomy (NCBI): domain Eukaryota; kingdom Metazoa; phylum Arthropoda; class Insecta; order Hemiptera; family Pentatomidae; genus Aelia; species Aelia acuminata. The sequence continues at coordinate 29,170,791 of OU426982.1, read as the reverse complement.
TTCTCAGCTGCCTCATCAAGAACTTGCCCAATGGTCTTCATTTGGAGTGGCTCAGAACCTGGATTGTGGTAATAGGAAAGCCCTTTTTCTTTCCCATTTCTGAAATTAAATTTATCCCTGAATATATCACCATTAAAACACTAAGACTAAAAGACTATTTTTATTAAAGTGATAAGCATTTTTTTTTTTTTTCTTAATGATACTCTAAGGTTTTCAAAAGTTCAAGAATCTTCTTACCAAATTTGTTTTTTCAAAATAAATTAATAAAACGCAAAAATGTAACCAGGAAAACGCTGGCGTGAAAGGAAATATTGGAACTTTAAGACTCTCTCCATGAGGGAAACCCCCTTTCCTAACTCCCGCATAGATAATGAAACAAACTAAGATTTGCAGATCATATCCCTCAGCCGGTGTTTTGAACATGTCTGTATACTGCAAGTCTATCCAGGTCCAGCAACACAAAATCTCAATGGAATGGAATGCCATGTTTGATATTCCTACTTAAATTACTGATCTTTGTGTGAGAAAAGTTCACAGGGAAAATTCTGCCAGATGAAAGGGAAAACCTATATTTATGTATTTTAGATTATTTTGCACTTTAAATAATATTCCAATAAAGAATGAGTAACACCATATGGGTGAAAATGTCAAAAATATCAAACAAGCAATTAGAAATAAAATAATAACAACATTAAAAACCAGTAGCTAGCAGGTTAGACTAAGATAGTATTCAATTGTGTATAGTTATGTATGGTCTGCTATGAACTGCCCAGAAAGGCCTTGAACATTCCACACTGCCAGTTCTGCACAATGTAACAAAAATAAACTTAATTTTTGTTTCACATTGCACTGCCATCTGCTTAGAGTCATTCCTCGTGAGAGTCTTTTTTGTAACAACTACCTGCTCTCTCGCAATGGAAGGTTTCTTCTGGAATTCCCGGCACCTGCTCTTCTAAACCCCGGTTCCCTGTATATGATGCTAAACAGTTATAGTGGACGATAACAGGTTTTCTTTTGGAAGGCTTTTTTTTTTTTTTTTTTTTTTTTTTTTCGGTTGGCGCATTAGGCCTCATGAGTCCTTTGGCCGCGCAGTGTGGTCTTCTTACAGACATTTGTTTTGCTTGCGGGAGTATAGACAGCCTGGAGGGGGTAGCCCCAACCTCACGTTGCTGCAAGCCATGGTACAGCGGCAGACTGCCCATAGCTCCATAACCAATCCCATTGGGGCCAATTTGGCAGTGTCCTTCCCACCGATAGTGTCTGCTCTCTCGGGTTCAAGGACAGTGACAAACTGGTCTAGGTCCAAGGATTATGGTAGCTCAGAGTCAGCAGGCCCCGAGGACCTATATTTCTTTCCCTGAAGCATACCGTCCCTGAACCAAACCTCCGGACGGTTACTGACATCCTGTAAAACCTCACCGCGATTCTCGATGAGATACACGGGGAAGGTTCATCACTCCTACGCCCAGTCGGTGTGAGTCGCCTCCAGTAGGCTGACGGGCCTCACATACCCGGGGGTGTGGGTAGACTTGGACAGCGTGGCATTCATTGGTGGGCGGTCACCCGAATGGAGCGGTCACCCATCCAAGTACTGACCACGATGGACGTTGCTTAACTTTGATTATCTATTGCAAGCGCCCTTGTCCACTCGGCCATCCCGGCCTCTTTTGGGAGGCTTTAATACCCTATAAATCACATCATTGATCCGCTTCTTTATGACTTAGGGTCCCTACCATTTTTGATGTAACTCTGAACAAAATTCCAAAATTCTTCGTGGGTTTTGCTCTCTTTTCTTGTTAAACTTTTCATAAAATTAAGATTTTTTATTACTGTCTGAACACTAGCTCGGCTTCTGTTAAATTTGTTTCTGTATCACGCACAGAAAATTCTTTGTCATAAAATTTAATAATGATTTCTTGTTCAGCAAGGGGAATTTCTTATACTTATCTTTAATAAATCAAATTCGATTTTATAAATTTTAATTTAATCAAAAACTCTAATCTTTTTTATAACCTTACAAATCAGACTAAACTCATTTTAGTATTAAATAAACCCTAATTCTTTCGATGTTTACAGGTATGTGTTGACTTTTGTCCTATCGAAAATTTTTTTTTAGTTCCCAGCTATATAATAAACATCATCAAAACATTTTTAGATATAATATTTTCTCCACTTCAAACTATCTTGGAATCAGATGATTTTGTTTATTGAAAATAATTATTTATGTAATTATAATCAAGTTTTGTACTGTACGTAAGCTTTGTTCCTAACGGTATATAGCCAAAACAATTGTCTTATTAAATATTTTCTTTTATTCCATATTAAATGATTTTTAATGTTTTGGCACCAACCTACAAAAAATTCAAATACTATTTCAGGATTTTTTTCTAGAGGTTTTGATAATACTTTATGCAGGGTACCTATATAGTTTCAAAATAAATATTTTAGATAAGATCAATTATATTAGAAAAATCTGGTAAGTAAAAATTTTAAAAAGTAAAAATTTTTTACTTAACATAGAAATAAAATGTAGCACCCATTAAATTCTAATACTTGGCGGATATACCCCGTTTGGCCGTCCCTAGTTCTGGCCCTATAATTAGTTGAATTCTCATATCTATCACATCGTCTGTATTTCTAAAATATATTTAATATTTGATATGATTACATAATATTGAATGTTTATCAGTTTAAAATATCGAATATCACAATATAATTATTTTTTTATCATTTTACCTAGTATAATAATATATATTATATATTATTTTACATGTTATTTGAAAATGCATAAGTATGAATACAAATTTACGAATACCACTTGTTTTTTTTTTGTTTTGTAAGACCTTCATTATGTACATTTAATATATTTTATAATATAAATGTTAATATCAATCGACTATGATAGTACTGAATATCTTACTGAACAGAAGTCAAAACAGCAGCCATCTCCTGTACTTTTCTTAATAAAACTGAGTCTTTATGAGCAGTGTTTTATTTTATAAGAACAAACCGATGAAAAAAAAAAAAAAAAAATCAAATGGCTTGATTACTAATTATGAGGTGAGAATTGTTTCTACAATGTTGGTATTGTATGATAAAAACTCTCACTCATAAAAAAATTCTGTTCTCTTTTTCCTTTGTTATAAGTACAAAAAATTTTAATCTTTCATTGTGTTATACCTGAATTTTTTTTTTTATTTAACTTTTGGGAATGAACACCTGTGACATGTATTGAATTCGAATGAACATTTTGTCATAGAAACAATCAGATAAAATTTAAGATTTTTTTTCTTCTATGGCAAATCCCATGAGCATTATTATTCACCAGTTGATGATCAAATTTTTAGTAAAAAGTATTAACTGAATTATTCTTTCCTCATCAGTATTCATTAATTATACAGTGCTATTGTGTGCAGTTTAATTTTGCCATACCTGAATGAAATGCTTGTAATCCAATTTATTATAACTACCTTTAATAAATATTAAATGTTTTGATTAACATTTCTAAACATTTATTTAATTAATTAATGCATAAAATTATGCGCACTCATTTTTTTTTTTATTTTATTTTTTTTTTTTTTGGCGTGCACTTAATTGTTTGATTACCTTGCAAAAAGTTGGGTAAAAGACTTTTTTACTTGTACCAGTCTAGGGAGAACTAGTTTTTCAACATAATTTCTGTGGGATAGAAATCTTAACATTTTTATACTTTTATGTACCAGGTCTGCAAGTTTAAAATGTCGTTTTAATTCCAATAGAATGCGCTCTTAGCCTATTGAAGGATTTGCTTATCTCTAAACGCTATTTTGTTTGTTAGTCATTTGTTTACAAAAGTCAGTTATTTTTAAGTCGTTTACGTGGACGTATCATACCTTTCTTTGGTGTTAAAAATGTCTAATTTTAAGCCAAATAAAGAGCATTTGCGGCATGTCATGATTTTCTTATTCAATCAAAAGAAAAAGGCATCTGAATGTCATCGAATTCTTGTTGAGACTTATGGCGATCTTGCTCCAACCGTCAAGACATGTGAACGTTGGTTTCAAAGTTTCAAACGTGGTGATTTTGATGTTACTGATAAAAAACGAGAAAATCGACCAAAAAAGTTTGAGGACGTCGAATTGCAATCTTTATTAGACGAAGACAATACCCAAACCCAACTAATGATGGCAGAACAGTTGAATGTCACTAGGCAAGCCATTTCCGATCGCCTGAGAGCTATGGGAAAAATTCAAAAGGTTGGAAAATGGGTTCCACATGAATTGGACGAACGACAGATGGAAAAACGAAAAACTGTGTGCGAAATGCTGCTTTTACGCCACGAAAGAAAGGGTTTTTTGCATCGAGTTGTAACTGGCGATGAAAAATGGATTTATTTTCAGAATCCCAAACGAATAAAATCATGGGTAACGCCAGGACAACCATCCACATCGAGTGCAAGACCGGACCGTTTTGGGAAGAAGACAATGCTGTGTGTGTGGTGGGATCAGAAGGGAGTAGTCTACTACGAGCTTCTCAAACCCGGCGAAACAGTCAATACCGACCGCTACCGACAACAAATGATCAATTTGAGTCACGCATTGATCGAAAAACGCCCAGAATGGGCTCACAGGCACGCCAAAGTCATTCTTCAGCATGATAACGCTCCTGCACATTCAGCCAGATTGACTAAGGAAACGATTTCTTCGCTTGGTTGGGAACTCCTACCCCACCCGCCGTATTCACCTGACCTGGCGCCTTCTGATTATCATCTCTTCTCATCGATGGGACACTCATTGGCTGAGCAACACTTTAACAATTTGGAGGATGTAAGAAAATGGCTCGATGAATGGATTTCAAATAAAGATGAAGCATTCTTTTGGAATGGTATCCATAAATTGCCCGAGAGATGGACAAAATGTGAGGAAAGCGAGGGCCAGTACTTTGAATAAAATATATTATACTTTTTTTTTAAATTACTGTGTATATATTTTAAGAAATAAACGACATTTTAAACTTGCAGACCTGGTATATATAACCTTGAGCATCGATTGACTAAATGTGAGTTATCTTTCAACATTCAATTATTGGAATTTTGTCAACTGATAACTTTCTTTACACACACACATAAATACATAGTTTTGTTCTTTGCATTATATACATTTATTGTGTAACTAAATCAAACAATTTATACTTTGTAATACCCAATGTCCTACATTATATAAATATGCATACACAGTGCATAATCTGGTTTGGCTTAAAAATACTTTTAGGCGTTTATCTTTAATATTATCATAGTTGCAACTTCTAAGCCATTTTCAGATAATAATTATACTATCCATTCTATAAAAGTATTTATCCTTTTAATCCATTATACTTGGGGCAAAAAATAAAATAACTCAGGCCAAGGATAAAAAGCATTTTCAGTAATTTAACGTTTTTGTGTTGTTTGGTTTACTGTTTCCAAAAAGAAAAATAATAAAAACACTGACCAGTTTTTGACAATAATTATTTATAAAAAAGGATGGGACATTCCAAGATGTGCTGGTGGGAAAGGGGAGAACTTCAAGTTAACTAGGGAACCCAAGACAATTGAAATGTAGAATTTAAAAAAGCCATTTAAGGTCCCCAAAAGTAAATAGAAGCTTTCTAGACAAAAATGCTCTGCTAAATAATTTTTAAAACTACTAATATCCTTTTTTTCCCCCAGTAGTCTTCACATGTAACCTACAGAACAATCCTATTATTTTTTTTCCCATTTAAAAATTTATAGTAGGGATTTTCACAATACTTGTAAAATAATAAAAAAATCTTATTTAAGCAGCCAGGGGAAAAAAAGATCCAGGTTCTTATTTACTCTTGAATAAAAATACAAAGTTACCAGAATTTTTTGTTTAAGGATATTTAATGTTTTCTAATGAATCAGTTAAAAATAAATACTTTTCCATTTTATTAAAATATTCTTTCAGTTCTTTGTCATGCTCCTCTCTAAGTATGTATTTCTTAACTTTTCCAGATGAAGTAAGAGGGTAATGATCCACAAATCTAATGTATTTGGGAATTTTAAAATGGGCTATCTGAAAAAAAAAATGGAAAAAAGAAAATGTTTACTACGTTGAGTAGTTACATAATAAAGAATAATGTATAATAAGGCTAAAAGTAAACTTGCTTTTCCTGTGCAATATTCCTTTAAACTTGATTCAGACAAAGTATTTGGTCTGGATAGCTGTATGCTTGCAGCGACTTCTTCACCCATCCTTTTATCATACACACCATAAACCTATAAAATGAGATTATTTTATATAAGGATAAGTGTAAAATTGGGAAATTGAGTAGAGAACAAATCACTAAAAGGTTAAGAACTTCCAACAGGGAAACATTAAAGGGACAGGACTTGGTTGGATATTGAAGACAGGTTGAAGGTTGGAGGATTGCATTAAAGCAGATCTGTCAATGTTCTGTTTAGATGGTGGTCAGTGGATGAAGGCATTCAGCTGAGGGGAATTATTGCTTAAGACAATAAGCCTAGTTTCCATCAACAACACTCAGGAGAATTCAATTTATTTTAACTAAAAAGACTCCCTTAAGGATTGTAATTTAAAATAATTATTTGAATGAAAAATTATTACTAATATATTATGATTTTCTTAATCTTAATTTTAGTTGAAAAAGTAATATTTGGAGCCCAAACAGGATAATTATGGAGACTCACACTTGAAATTATAAGTCATAAATTTATGTGATGCTGAAAATAATCAAAGTTGTGATAATATAAAATAATTAAGGAATATATATGTGTACTAACCATGATTTTATTAATTAAGTCAGCACTTACTTGTGCATTTATAATCTGAGGATGCTCAAGAATGAATTCCTCTATTTCAGCCGGGGAAATATTTTCTCCTCCACGATTTATCATGTCTTTCATTCTTCCAACAATCTGTCCATAGCCGTTCTCTCTCAATGTCATAATATCCCTTCAGTGAATGTAATAAAATCAGAATCATTTACACAAATCCTTATAATAGAAAAGTCATAGTTCATAAATTATTTGAAAGTTTCCAAATTACAATATAAATCATTACTGAACAAGGAGTTATAATTATACTTCTTTATGTGTTTAAATAAGCAATACATACAAAGAGAAATATTTTCGAAAATATATGCAATAAATAAAAAGAAAAAAAATCTGGTGCGTGCGCGCAACACACAACTTTCACTTACCAACTTACTTAGATAAGAAATTGACGTGTTTTGTTTGTCATTTCCCAAAATCACACATTTTTCTACATTCATATCTTATTTTTATTAATCGTTAAAGCCGTTTTTGAGACAATCAAAAAAACACATGAAAATGTTACAAAATTTATTAAGTAAAGTCCCCCCTCCGGTTAATCAATTTTGATGAAATTTTTACAGTCATATCTCGGGCATATAAATACATCAAATACCCAGTTTGATCAAAATCGTTAAAGCCGATTTAGAGTAAATAAAAAAAACACGTGAAAATGTTACAAAATTTATTAAGTAAAGTCCCCCCTCCGGTTAATCAATTTTGATGAAATTTTTACAGTCATATTTCGGGCATATAAATAGATGAAATACTCAGTTTAATCAAAATCGTTTGAGCCGTTTTTGAGAAAATCGAAAAAAACCTAAAAAGTTATTAAATAAAGTACCCCCTCCCTTTGAGCACTTTTGATGAAATTTTTGCTGTCACATCGCGGGCATATCCCTACACTAAATACCCAATTTCAGGTTCGCACGGTTTATAGTTCTTGAGCTAGTCTGTTCACACACACACACACACACACACAGACACACACACACACACACACACAGACACACACACACACACACACACACAGACCATTTCGCGGGACTTGGTCATTTCGACTCAGGGGACCCCAAAACGTGTATTTCCGTTGAAAACCGGAAGTCGAAAATTTTCACGATCGCAATACTTCCACTTACTATATATTTCATATATAGGTAAGTGAAAGTAAAAAAACCTTCTTTTAATTTATTTCATTAAATCTTTTGAATAAAACTACTGTTAATCAAATGGTGAACTAATTGAATTAAAAATGTCTAGAAAAACATGCTTATTAATGTCTATTAATTAATAATAGTTCCAATTTATTAATAAAGTAGATTATTTTATTGTTACAGTAATTACAATAATATTAGAGAACATATTGGCAAAGAAGAAAATATATCACCATCGGAATTATCATATCTGATAGAGTTGGTGGGTTTTTAATGTTAGAGAGGGAAATTAATAACATACCCAGATTTAAGCCAACCTGATGGCATTTTAACTTCTTCTGTTTTCTGTTTGTCACCCCAGTATTCTATTAAGTTGCCATAACTCCTGAAATATGCCTCTCCAGGTGTATCAAAGGTTACCATTTTCCCTTCTGTGTCCACTATTTTTACCTGTTGGTATATATATGATAAAATTATATTTAGAAAAAAATTTATCTGAAGATATAAGAATGGCCACTGCCAGGTTTCCAACTAACATTCGTATCCCAGCAACGTCAACCTTCTCTGTTCAATGATCTCAGGAACCGGCTGATATCGCCAGATTGCTGTGAAGTAATTGTTGGCTGGACATCGTCCAAAGTTGGGATCTAATTTACAGAATGTCATTCTAAATAATTTATAAATGTTTGATTAATGAATAAGTTATTATATATGAATAATGTTTGATAGTGTCAGTTTGACAATTAGATTCTACCTTAGGACAATGTCCAGGCCCTGATTACTTTGCTGCAAGCCATATCAATCAGTTCCTGGGATCATTGAAGAGAGAAAGTTCACGTTGCCGATTGAATGGACGATCTTTTCTGTTCAGATAAAATTATTATAGAACATTGTTTACATAATGAATAATGGATTCTAAAATAAATTAAACTTAAATCACAGATAGGTACTTAGCCATTTTAGCTAGATTATCGTTTTATTAACATACCTCCGAATGTTCCATTAGATGACCAACCGTCTTTGATTTTACTTCTAAACTGTCATCAAGAAAAGTTAAAAAGCATAAACAACTAGTTTCAGTCAAACCATGTGCATACTGAAAGCATATTATTGATTTTTGAATATAAATACACTATAAAAATGGTATAATTAATAGTTTTTTATTTATTGCAATGTATTCTCAAATTTGACCACTCAAGTTTACCTATTATACATGAGTAATAAGATACCTTAGAGATTACAGTATCTATTTTTTGTTTGTTTTATTAACAACTTGCATAAAATAATTATTTCACTTATTTGTTTTGAAAGTTTATGATAATTAAAAAAATTAGTATGTCTTTAATAGTAACTTAATTGTTGATTATTATACTATTACACAATAGTATCGACGATTCATGTATCACTAAAGCATTATCGGGCATAAAGATTCAATGCACAGTATTAATACTTTAAAATACTTACTTTAAATGCCTGGAAGCTCTCCAAAGCTTCTGCAAACTAATCTTTTATGCTTTAACTGAGTTATTCACTGAACTGAACTATATGTGTTTGTGTGTGTGTGTATTTGAATAATGGTTTTTACCAATACTGACATAAATATATAAGTAAATGATTGAAATTACTCACCATAAGATTACTTTTTGGAAATTTGTCTAACATTTCTTTAAAAACCTCAGAGGGGCAAAAGGAAGCACCACATAAAATCTTTTTTACATTAGAACAGGCTTCACGCAGCTTAGGAGATGTTGGAAGTAATTTATCCAACTCATTGCATAGGTCAATAAATATTGTTGGTGTTCCATACAAAACTTCGCACCTAAAAATTGTTTAATTATTGTTAACCAATAGTAACTACACTGCCCAATTTAATTAGTTTTATTTTCTAGTCTTGATAGCATTTTTTTTTTAATCCTAGTAGTAATAATAAATAAACATATTTTGAATCTAGAAAGATCGGGAAAAACATGTTTTTATTATGGCTTGTACATATATCACTTAGGCCAGCATGGAAAAAACAAGTTTTCAAATAAAAGTTCCTTCGTGAAAGGTTTTAGGGCCTAAAACTGCGAAAGTTTGAATTTTATGTAGTTATTTAATACTCAAACTCAAGAATTAAAATGTAACATAACTCAAAAAACACATTTTATACTTATGGAGCTCGTTTAATGCAGGAATTGCTGCATACATGTTTTATTTTTGAAATTTCTTTTTTATTTAGAATGTCCATTTGGAACATGAGCATAACTACTTATTTCACCAAAAAGACCTACATTGCCAAACCTAGGTTTAACAACCAAATCGATTTTAAGAAGAATTGATTTGAGACCATAGTTGTATACTTTCAATGCTTTATCTCTAATGATTTTCATTAGGAGAAGCCCTTTTCGTGTTGACAAGGTTTGAAGTGTGTGTAAATAATTTTTCAGCTGAAATAGTACTAATTTTCCATCTTAAATGACCAAATTTGACTAAATGGCTTAACCTATTCATAACCTATGTATAACTAGATAGATAGGTATTTAAATAATTTTTTGTGGAATATAACCACATCAGGGAGGAAGATCGAAGAAGCGACTTGCCTTTTTTAGGCTTCATTAAAAACAACCGATCACTATTTAGAAATAGAAGCTAATGCAGTAATAACCAATCGAAGATCAATGTCTCCACAATCACAGATTTTGTGCAGCATTCACAGAATTATCCCATTAGACAAAATCGTCACACAGAAAGAGGAGTGTTAAGATTCATTCATGGGCTCAACACAAAATGAATTTGAACTTGGTTCAATGGATTCAAACTCGATCTTGCTCTTATAATCTTGGCCTTCATTAAGGCTTATGAAGTAAATAAATGCTAAGCCTAAATAATACATTGACCAAGACTTGAACCTATGCGTGGAAATGAGGAACCCAGTAACTTAACACCTCCACCAGAAAAAACATCATTATACATATGGAGAAGTATAATACCTGAATTTTCATGTCAATGGTTATGAGGTGATGAATTCATATTTACCTAAACTCATATAATAAATTCTATATTATATCTGAATAAATCACATTGATGGCAATGAAGCCTGTACAATTACTACATATACAATTACAATTACTTGTGTAGTTGTAGGGTTTCAACAGTATCCTGTGCCTTGAACACAGGGCCTGATAAAACCAAAGTAATGCCAAACTGAAGTCCACATAATATTCCCAATGAAGAACCGAACACATGGCAAAAGGGTACTTGAAGGCATATTGTTGATGGCTGTAAGGCAAGTAATAATAATTTAAAATAGTTTTCAATGGATAAGTAGTGAAAAAAAAACTGTTTTTAATGAGTTATAATTATCTATTATATTACTTCCATTAAAAAAAAACCGAAAAATAAAATAAAATACAAAAAATAAAACTACCTCATAATCATATCCCATCCTTTTTCCCGACAGTATAACATTGTTGATTGTACCAAAGTGTGACAACACAGTGCCCTTTGGTGACCCTGTTGTTCCCTGAAATACAAAATTAATAATATATATATATATATATATATATATATATATATATATATATATATATATATATATATATAAAAGAAGGGAAAAGATCAGCCTTGGCCGGGATTTGAACCCGGATTTCCTTATCTCTAGGATAAGGCACATATTCCGGTCTAGTCAATCCTTTCTCTTCACTGAACTCTTTCCCTCCGATCTCGCTATTCTTGCGAATTATACGGGGGAGTGAATAAATTTTACTTTCACTTACCTATATATGAAATATATAGTAAGTGGAAGTATTGCGATCGTGAAAATTTTCGACTTCCGGTTTTCAACGGAAATACACGTTTTGTGGTCCCCTGAGTCAAAATAACCAAGCCCCGCGAAATGGTCTGTGTGTCTGTGTGTCTGTGTGTGTGTGTGTGTGTGTGAACAGACTAGCTCAAAAACTATAAACCGTGCGAACCTGAAATTGGGTATTTAGAGTATGTATAAGCCCCCGATGTGACAGCAAAAATTTCATCAAAATTGCTCAAAGGGAGGGGGTACTTTATTTAATAACTTTTTAAGTTTTTTTCGATTTTCTCAAAAACGGCAGTAACGATTTTGATTAAACTGAGTATTTGATCTATTTATATGCCTGAAATATGACTAAAAATTTCATCAAAATTGATCAACCGGAGGGGGGACTTTACTTAATAAATTTAGTATCATTTTCACATGGTTTTTTTATTTACTCAAAAACGGTTTTAACGATTTTGATCAAACTTGGTATTTGATGTATTTATATGCCAAAAATGTGATAACCAAAATTTCATCACAATTGATCAACCGCAGGGGGGACTTTACTTAATAAATTTTGTATCATTTTCACGGGGTTTTTTTATTTACTCAAAAACGGCTTTAACGATTAACAAAAATAAGATATGAATGTAGAAAAATGTGTGACTTTGGGAAATGATATTTAGCAAAACACGTCAATTTCTAATCTAAGTAAGTTGGTAAGTGAAAGTTGTGTGTTGCGCGCACGCACCAGATTTTTTCCATTTAGAGAGGTCTCTTGACCCTGAATGTGGATTGACTTGACTGAGATATGTGCCTGGTGGCTCAAGTGGCAAGAGCGCCGAACTAGTGATAATGAAATCCAGGTTCAAATACCGGTCAAGGCCAATCTTTTCTCTTCTGATAAAAAATATATTAAGAATTTTCATGTTATAATGACAAGAAAAACAATTGAAATATATATATATATAGTGCACCTCCAGGAAATTGGGGGACAAATTGGGTTAAGATCGTTTGTGAGAATGTAGCATCTTTGGTAGATGCTCCTAAGTTGGTATTACTTCGGATGAGGAGCTCCAAGATGGCGGCCGGCGTGAGTAAACAACAAGGTATTCCGATCACGCCCTACACGATATCCACGATTCAGTTCCGGTTAACCAGATTTCCCGAGCAGATGTAGTCCAGGACAGAGTTGGGCAGTAGTTAACTACATTTGTAATTAACTACACAGACAACTAGTTAAGTAGTTGTAATTTAAAACTACAACTACAGTAGTTGGGAAAAAGTAGTTGGGAATGGCAAATACAACAAGTAGTTGTAAATGTAGTTTAGAGCGGCAACTACATTTGCTAAGCAACGTCTAATTAAATCACATGTTTTTGCTATTTTTATTTTGTGTTTAGATAAATACTCCATAGATAAATGGGCTCCATTATGGTTGATAATCTGTTTTAAAAATAGTACAATACATATAGGTAATACAAAATTTTTCCATGATTTCCGGGAGTCAATTATTTTTTTTAACCTTAGGTTCAAAAAAAAATAATTGACTCCCGGAAATCATGGAAAAATTTTGTATTACCTATATGTATTGTACTATTTTTAAAACAGATATATAGACAATTTTAAAACAGATATATTAAAACAGATATTGTACTATTTTTTTTTAACCTTAGGTTCGGGCCGCGGCGTGGCCGAGGGGATAGCGTCTCCGACTGCCACGCTGGCGGTGCGGGTTCGAATCCCGCCCAAGCCCGCTCGATTCTGTTCGGTGACGGCCTCACTGAACAGACTCAGCGGCTTGCCATGGATTAGAAGAGGTTGGTTACCCGTAGATAACCCGTCCCGATTAGCCCTCGTGGCATAAAGCGGACGTTAAAAAAAAAAAAAAAAAAAAAAAAAAAAAAAAAAAAAAAAAAAAAAAAAAAAAAAAAAAAAAAAAACCTTAGGTTCTCGATCAATCCCATGTTTTATATATTAGCTGAATTGCATTTGATATACTCCTTATCGATAATACTAGATATCGATAATTACTCGTTATCAATAAAAGTAGTTGTAGTTTCAGGCCCATAATTACAGTTGCAACTACTAGTTGTAGTTGTAAAAATGCAACTACTTTTTTGAAACTACAGTAGTTGTAGTTGTGGTCCATTAACTACAAATTATAAAAGTAGTTGTAGTTTCAACAACTTCCCAACTATTGTGTCAGTAGTTTTGTAATTTGTAGTTCAACTTCTTTTTGCCCAACTCTGGTCCAGGAAACCAAGTTCCCCGCTTCAATAATGGGAACAACCAACGTAATGTACAAATGAATGTTTCTTTAATTTAAAGTACAACAACACATATCAGTAGAAGTATTATTTCAATATATGAATGCACAAAGTACAAATACTTAATAATATAAGAATCCGAGCATTCTTAACCACCAGATTATTATTTTTTTGTATTTCATGAAAAATGTATTTAAATTACCAAAATGGATATTTTTAAAAATGATTTGATGATGATTTTAAATGATATGTCTCCAAAGGAAAAAGAACAAACTATACATGATTTATTAGACTGAAGAAAGAGAGTAAAAGGTTTAAGAAATCGTATGTATTAAAATCAATTAAACTATAATTATCGGCTAACTGTATTATAATCCACTAAATACAATTAATTTAATTAAATACGTTTCAAATAGCAATAATCGCACTTCAGTTGACCTTCATTGGTTACGATATTGCCTCTGCGCAATGTTCATTTAATTAAATGTTTATATTTGTTAATGTTATTCTACCCTAACCTAATTAAAAGTTACACATATATTTCAATCATTTTTCGATCAATACTTCCAAGTTTCGACGAGCTGTTGGAAATTCCTGATATAAATATGCCATTTGGATATAGTTACAAACTGTTTTACTGCATCAGACCTAACCTAATGAAAGTAAGCAACGAATGAATTCCCCTCCAAAAATGTGGATAAAGCCGACATCGGATCTCGGAAACTCTCGGTTAACCCGAACTGAATCGTGGATATCGTGTAGGGCGTGATCGGAATACCTTGTTGTTTACTCACGCCGGCCGCCATCTTGGAGCTGCTCATCCGAAGTAATACCGCATCTTTCTTTTTATTTCCTTTATACATATAAAAATAATTTTTTAATAATTAAATTACCGAGGAAAATTGAATGCATACTGGATCATCAGCCTGTATCATACTCTCAACAGATTTGAGTTCTTTAGTATCATCCGTTAAAGTTAGTACATCTTGGAATCTGTAGCATCCTCTGGAACATTAACAATTTTTTAAATAAGTTTCGGAGCGAATTCAGGATCTTAAAACTAAAATAAAAACAACTTAAGCAAGTACAGTCTGTGGTTAACCTTCGAACAGTGAGGATCTCCGTAGAATTAGCAGGCTTCAGGCCAGATAAGACATTCAAATTCAGTTAATTTCTTTTTCCTTTTATTTAATAGTATTATTCAATTATTTAAGTTATATTAGATCATTATTTGATAAGTTTTTGTTTTTTTGTGTTAATTTTCTATAGCATTATTTAATTTAATTACTAGAATCGACAATGCCAGGTTCCAGTGATGGTAGAAATGATATTCCACCAGATATATCACATAGTTCACTCAATAATTTACCTCAGGAACAACCCGTTAATTTAAATACAACCTAAGTAGAAATGGAAGGGGTTGATAAACACATTTCAAACACGACCCTAGTAGAAAATATACCTGAAATCTAAATAAATAAAAATATTGACCATATGAATAAAACACAGCGGTTTATACGAAGGAAGAGATTTAGGGCCTTATTGCGTTTTTATTGAAAGCAAATCGAACGAAAGTGCCGGAATAAGCCGTATTCACCCTATGACCATAGGGAAATTACTGAATGAATCGAGTCCGGAAATATACAATAATATTTTGGCAATTAATAGAACAGGACGCAATAGAATAAAAGTAGAAACCAGGTTGGGAGTACACGCGAACGCTTTGGTTACATCGGAAATTTTAAAAACAAAAAACTTTGTAGTATATATCCCGCAATTTATGCTGGAAAGAAAAGGTGTAATAAGGAGTGTAGATATAAATTTATCGGAGGAAGACATTCTTAATAATGCTAAAACGTTGTATTCCGAATCCTTCAAAATCATCGGTGTTAAAAGGTTACATAAGAAAGTTTTTAACAACATCACAAAAGAACACGAAAATAAACCGACTGGTACTGTTTTAATTACTTTCAGAGGTCAATCTTTACCTAATTATATTAGCATACATTATGTCAGGTGCGAGGTGCACCGTTACATTCAATCTGTTATACAGTGTCAGAACTGTTTCCGGTATGGACATCCCACCTCCCAGTGTAAAAGTACAAAGCCCAGGTGTCCGGTCTGTGGCGAAAAACATCCTAAGGAAGAGTGCACTCCAGTTACTTTATTGAAATGCGTACATTGCAATGGGAATCATTCTTCTTTAGCCAAAAATCAATGCCCGGAATTCAATAACCAAAAAAAGATTAAAGAACTAATGGCCAATCAAAATTTAACCTATTTAGAAGCAAAAAATTGTTTAGAAGGAAAATCATACAGGTCCGTTCTTAGACAAACTCCGAAATCCTTTCCAACCAGTGGCGGTCCCAGGGGGGGATATGGGGGACCAATACCCCCCCCCCCCCGAAATTTCGACGAAAAAAAAATTAGTGGAATGAATTAAAAAAATTAATTACGCATCTAACTTTTACGAGTTTTCTAGGGAAGTTTAGTTTAATTTTGACTAGAATTGTTTATACAGAATTTTGTATATGAACTTAATGTATAAGCATAAACAAATAAAGTGTGCCATTTTTTTTTTCATACCGACCAATCCCCCCCCCCCCCCGAAATACAATACAATACAATACAATACAATAAGGCTTAACGGACCCGAAGGCCCGACGCCGACACCACCAATCGGTCCCTACATACGTCCATCCACCTACCACCGTCCAATCCCAAATTCAAAAGATCTGCTTTCACCGAATCTTCCCACCTTCGCCTAGGCCTACCCCTCGGTCGTTTTCCAGTCGGCAAAGCGTTTATCAATCTTTTAGGAATTCGTTCACTACTAAGAATCGCCATTTTGCATGCCCACTTTAACCGACGCGCAGCTATAGAATCGATTACATTTAAATTATGAACATAAGAGAAATATAAACATCAATTCATCTGACGTCCTCGTGGAAATTAGCTCCTCCACTCGTCTTTTTTTTTTGTTTTGACTGAACATTCTGAAAAGGTTATTAAAGGTCTACCGCGAATTGTTCCTGCGTTATCATCAATGTTAAAAAATTATCATCAATGTTTTTGTTTTTGTTTTTTAACTGCGTTATCATCAATGTTAAAAAAAATTTTGTTATCTACTGTAAATGTGCAGTCCATGTTCAACCATTCTTCGTAACGCTTTTCATAAAGAATTTTTCTACGACTGCACTCACTCCATTTTTGGCTCAACTTCAAACAAAACAATCTGACGTTATCTTCCAAATCGGTAAATAAATCAGGCTCCAATTTTTTCCCCTACTAAATGAGACAAGACGGCAATCAGAAATCCAGTTTTCAAAGAGTTTCCGATTTTCAAGACATAAAAAGGATACTCATGACTATTGGACAAGTTTAATACAAATTCAGATCCAAAATTAAATGAGAGTTTTATTTTTTTAATTGAAAAGTCAAATATTACTTTTATAACGCAATTTCCAAACACAAATTAAATATATGTAAAGACAAAATAGTAGCCACATTGATTTTATAAATATATTTTTTTAATTAGGGCATACTTTCAGACACTGCTTAAAATGATTGATATTGGTCAATTTACTGTAGTAAAAACTAATATTTTTTATGTAATTGAGTGTAAAAATCTATTTAATTAGAACGGCTAATCTAATTATTGTAGATGCGAATTGGTTTTCAAGCAAGCGCTGAGTGCCTGATTTAATTTGAAAAAAATCTGGTGCGTGCGCGCTACACACAACTTTCACTTACCAACTTACTTAAATTAGAAATTAATGCCTTTTGTTAATGCCACTTCTCAAAGTTACACATTTTTCTATATTCATTTCTTATTTTTGTTTTCATTTGCTCTATAAAAAACATTAATTTATTTTATTTTAAATAAAAGATTTTACTTGTCATAATTCGGCAATGCAAGCATAATACTCCAAGTCGTCTGATTTTATAAATTTCTATATACTTGTTGAAAATTTCAATTAGTTACCATGAAACAAATAATTTCCATTAAATGAACAGAACGGCTTTAATTATGAACAATGGTCTGTCATTAAAGACGTACTACGCATGCGTGGGCTCACATACGTGGGCTCACATACGTGTTTTATGAGTTGACTGAATATTTTTCATTTTTCTCCTCTAAATGTTTACTTGGTTTTTATCATATCTCATATTTAGCCATTTCTTATTTTTAGGCGTAACGAGAGACAGTTAATTTCTCCATTTAAACAAAAACAAAGGTACTGTACAGGAAACAAAAAAACAGCCCCCTCAGAACATTTTAATAGTGATAACGCTTACCTGATATTAAATACCACCTAATTTTCATTAAATATGGCGAATTTGATGAAAATCGTTAAAGCCGTTTTTGAGATAATCGAAAAAAAGGTAAAAATTGGAAAAAAAATATAAAATAAAGTGCCCCCTCAGTTTGACCAATTTTGATGAAATGTTGGCTATCACAGCTTTGGCATATACATACATCAAATACCCAGTTTGATCAAAATCGTGAAAGCCGTTTTTGAGTAAATAAAAAAAACACGTGAAAATGATACAACATTTAGTAAGTAAAGTGCCCACCCCAATTGATAAATTTTGACTTCACATCGCGGGCATATACACACTCCAAATCGAAAAAAAACTTAAAAATTATAAAAAAATTCTTCAAATAAAGTACCCCCTCCGTTTGACCAATTTTGATGAAATTTCTGCTGTATAGGTAAGTGACAGTAAAAACCTGGTGCGTGCGCGCAATACAAAACTTTCACTTACTTAGATTAAAAATTGATGTGTTTTCTTAATTGCCACTTCTCAAAGTCACACATTTTTCCACATTCATTTCTTATTTTTGTTTTTATTTGCTCTACAAAAAACACTACTTTTTTTATTTTTTATTATTAGATAAAAGTTTTTAGTTGCGATAATTCGGCAATGCAAGCATAATACTCCAAGTCGTATGATTTTATAATTCTCTATGTAGTTATTGAAAACTTCATTTTGTTACCATGAAACAAATAATTTCCATTAAATGAACAGAACGGCTTTAATTATGACCAATGGTTGACTTGATTTTTTTCATATTTCATATTTTGCCATTTCTAATTTTTAGGCGGGGAGCGGGGTAGCCCACTGGTAAGGCCGTGGACTCCTGTGCTTAAGGTCCCGAGTTCGAATCTGACATGGCTTATGATATCTTTATTATTCGCCACAGTTCGTCTCGTGAGCCGAGAGATCCTCCTGGGGCAAACCCAGCCTCTATAAAGTGGGTACCCTTAATTGAAAAATTAAGGGGAAAGAACCTGGCGGTTGAGTGTGATTACGGTCAAATCACCTCCTTGCACGACCGCTGACCAAGAAACAGTTCTCTTCCTTGCATAGTACTGCACCCAAGACCCTTTATGGGTTGTAGTGGTACAGGTTTTTTTTTTTTTTTAATTTTTAGGCGTAACGAGAGACAGTTAATTTTTCCACATAAACAAAAACAAAGGTACTTTATAGGAAAACAAAAATGGCTATTTCCCATTTAAGCCCCCTCAGAACATTTTAATAATGGTAAAGCTTACCAGATATTAAAGAACACCTAATTTTTATTAAACATGACAAGCGGGCATATACATACATCAAATACCGAGTTTAATCAAAATCGTTAGAGCCATTTTTGAGAAAATCGAAGAAATGTAATACTCAGACAAACTTCTTTAAATAAAATACCCTCTCCGGTTGATCTATTTTGATTAAATGTTGGCTATCACATCCTTGGCAAATACATACATCAAATACCCAGTTTGATCAAAATCGTGAAATCCGTTTTTGAGTAAATAAAAAAAACACGTGAAAATGATACAAAATTTATTAAGTAAAGTCCCCTCTCCGGTTGATCGATTTTGATGAAATTTTTACGGTCATATCTCGGGCATATTAATACATTAAATATTCAGTTTAATCAAAATCGTTAGAGCCGTTTTTGAGAAAATCGAAAAAAACTTCAAAAGTTATTAAATAAAGTACCCCCTCCCTTTGAGCAATTTTGATGAAATTTTTGCTGTCACATCGCGGGCATATACATACACTAAATACCCAATTTCAGGTTCGCACGGTTTATAGTTTTTGAGCTAGTCTGTTCACACACACACAGACCATTTCGGGACTTGGTTATTTGGACTCAGGGGACCCCAAAACGTGTATTTCCGTTGAAAACCGGAAGTCGAAATTTTTCACAATCGCAATACTTCCACTTACTAGGTATATATTTCATATATAGGTAAGTGAAAGTAAAAAAGAAAGCAAAAGCAAGAAAGTCAACGTTTTCTTTACTAGATATCCCCATCTAAAGATTTTTATTTATATGAATTATAAAATACATAGGTTAAAATGAAAAAAATTTCATCCAACCACTTTATTTATAACAGAAGACCTCAACTCCAACTGAACAGGGTCAAAAAAGTATGTTTATTTGCTTAAACGGCAATACGTTTCACTTCAAGTAAACGTTAACCTTAACTTCTCTATTATTTTTGTAACCCTCCATATTTTTAAAAACCAATGAACAACTTTTTTTAAAGCGAAATCAGAAAAAATAATGTATTTGTTTGAGTGAAATAAACTGATATCATGATATTTTACTGACTATTCTAAAAAAAATGGTAAGAATTTTTGGTTTCTAAACCCTTTTCGAATCAAAAAAGCTTGAAATTAAACTGTCAATGAGTAATGTAAAACATACAAGTTACAAACATTCTGAAATAAATATATGCCCATGCTTAATTTGATTATTATTATTATTTGATCAAAATGTCTTTTAGGTTCTTGTCTTTAAGCAAATCACATCTCGAATTAATGACCTCTCCCCACCTTTTTCGAGTCCTACCGCTTAACCCTTTGCGGACCAACCCTTGATTTCATGAATTGTCCACACTGTCCGATGCAGGTCCATCACCGGCGCATATAACCCCCGCCATTAGTCCGTATCTGTTTGTTTACATCGCACCCTGGTGGTCCGTATAGTTTTCTGCCAAATAGCACATTTTGTTTTAGGGGTAATAAAAATTGAAAAAAATGCTTATTTATTCTCAAAAATCTATATTTAATCAAATTAAAACATAACAATAAGTAATATTTTTTTTTTGACTTCAATAATTGATTCGCACCTGTCAGCAAGGTGCTGACAATCAGCGAATGAGATGACGGTATTGGGAAATGATGACATGTCAGGCATGAGGAAGGAAAGCACCCAAAAGCACCCCCTTCCTGGCTTGATTCAATTACCTTGGCTGTCTAAGAGAGCAGATCTCTCATCCAGCGCCTTTTTAGTCTTCTCGTATCCATCCGTACTTCAGCCATACTACTGATTAGACTATTTGGGTGTCCGTTTAAATTATTAAAAAATCTTTTGTATAGCGTCGTTATGTGCTGGTCGACTGTTGGTATATGGAGGTCTGTATGTAAAGTTTTGTTAGTCACGTACCAGGGTGATTTTGTGATGAGTCGTAACAATTTTGATTGAAAAGTTTGAAGTTTTTGTAAGTGAGTCTTTTTAGCAATGCCGAATATCTGTGAGGAATATGTCCATATGGGCTTTAGTAAGTAAGTGTACGTATTTACTTTTTTTTTCAGTTTCAGTTTTGTCGATTTAGAAAGTAGCGGGTAGAGAAGTCTTTTGTCAAGAGTCCTTTTTTTCATTTTGACATGTGGGCCCCATGTCATCCTTCTGTCGAAAAGGAGTCCGAGATAGTGTACTGAGTCCGTTTGTGGAATTTGGTGGTTGTATATATGAACAGGGGGGCAGGTTTGTTTTCTAAGAGTGAATGTGATGTGTTTTGATTTGTCATGATTGAGTTTAATTTTCCATAATTGAAACCAGTCGTGTAATTTGTATAAGTGATGTTGTAATGTCAATGAAGCCTGTGTTGGGTCCTGATGTTTCGTGATAATTGCAGTATCATCAGCGTAAGTTGCAGTCAATGTCTCGTTGTTAATAGGTATGTCGTGCGTGTAAATGATGTAGAGTAGAGGTGCTAGTATTGAGCCTTGGGGTACTCCCGCCAAGACTGGATAAATTGATGAAATTTCCGAACCCTGCCGGACGGAGAAAAATCTATCGAAAAGGAAAGATTGAAGAATCAGATAATAAGTGGAAGGTAATATGGTCTTTAGTTTAAAGAGAAGACCCTGGTGCCAGACTTTGTCAAACGCTTGAGCAACGTCCAAAAATACTCCAGTTGCATATAGTTTTTGTTCTAGAGCTCCTACAATGTAGTCAGTAACTCTGTGTAGTTGATGCGTCGTCGAATGGTAAGTGCGGAAGCCGAATTGGTGGTCAGGTAACACTTTTTGGTCTGTAAGTATGTCAACTAATCTTTTGTGTATTAATTTTTCAAATAATTTGGAGCATATTGGGAGGAGGCTGATTGGTCTGTAGGATGACGGGTTGTATATGTCTTTACCTGGTTTGTGGATCATTTTTATGAGGGAATACTTCCATTGTATTGGGAATTTGGACGTTCTCAGTATACAGTTGTAAATTGTTGTTAGAAATACAAGAGCTTTTCTCGGCATTTGTTGGAGTACCTCAGCTGTAATTAAGTCATAACCAGGGGCTTTCCTTTTTGGTAATTGTTTGATGTGTAGAGCGACTTGTGAAGGAGTGAACGGAGGTGGTGGGAGTGTCAGCTGTAGTGGAATGTCTAAGGTGTTCTGTACAATGGTATCATGTTCTGTATTTATGAAATCAGTAAATGGTGTAAATATAGAAGAAAGGTGGTTGGCGAAGAGCTCAGATTTTTCTTTATCCGACACGGCCCAGGAACCATCTTCTTTTCGAAGTGGTGCGGATACCTCTCGATGTTTTAGCAGTTTTTTGGTATGTTTCCACAAGCTTCCATCGTCCGTCGAAAGGCTACTAATGTAAGCGTCATAGTTTGTCCTGTTGAATTTTTGAATTTCTCTTTTGAGTTGATTATTGAGTTGAATTTTTGAATTTCTCTTTTGAGTTGATTATTGAGTTGAATTTTTGAATTTCTCTTTTGAGTTGATTATTAAGTCGGTTGTATGTTTGTCTGTCTGAGGGACGTCTGTCAGTCTGCCATACCTTACGCGCCCTTCTCTTTGCCCTGATCAAGTCCCTTATAAACTGTTATATACTTCTCAAAACATTCCCCAATAAGAAGAGCCGGATTTGTGGAGCATGTCTTACACTAAATATTAGTTTCTCTCCTTCCATTTTTCAATTTAAAAACTCTAGAAATAACCAAAACTTATAACGAAACTGATAAAACTGACTCTAAAAAGTTTCAAGGTTTAAGAAATAACAACAAACTAAGAAGCCTTAGAGTGCTGTAGTTCACAGAACATTTACAGAGCATCTATTGGTTGTTGAGGGTACTAATTGGTACCAAAATGATCAGCTGATCGTCTAGAATAGCGCTATGTATTCAACTTAAACATATAAAGAAGAAAAAAAGAAAACTTTCAGACAACTCATTACGACAGCGAAGCACGCTTTTAATGACAATGAAATTAATGAAACATTAGTCCCTTATAGATTTCTGAATGAAATATAAAGTGGTTTTAGAGGAACAGTAATCGTTTTCGGTTTCCAGAAAGGCATAAGAGACCAGTGGCGGATCCAGAAATTGTCTGAGGGGGGGCGCACTTTTTTTTTTTTTTATATTCATGAGTAATGAAGGCCCAAATTTAAAATACATATCAGTACATACTGACGTTGTAAATAACTGTAAATGTTTGAATACAATTCATTTTCAATTAATGGACTTGAAAAATGACTAAATATAGCTCATTTTATATAGAAATAGTAATACTTTATGAGTGTCCTCAACTCTCAGGGAGGGGGGCGCCCCACCACTGGATCCGCTAGTGTAAGAGACAAGAGAAAAACATTTTAAAATTGTTTTTATTTACTACGTGACGTAAATACACCTCCTATCGATTCACCTTCACGATATAATTACAAAAAGCAACCCGCAATGAAAAACAAGCAAGCAGTAAAAAAAACTCGAATGTTGATGGAATTAGAATTTTTTTAGGCCCCTTAAAAAAAGAAATAAACAATAATAAACAAAAAGTACTGAGAACTTTCAAGTTTTCCAATGCAAATGATAAGATTCTATAACATGGAGACAAAAAAATATAAGCACATAAATGTGGGAAAATGTGTGAAGTTAAGGGATGTCGTTTACATACCAGGTGTGTAAATATGAAACCGGAATTTTTCAAATAGCAAATAAGAGTTGATTGTGTAAAAATGATACATACTTCTTTATTCGAAGTATTGTCCTTCGCTATCTATGCATTTTTCCCATCATTCAGGCAATTTGTGGATTCCCCGCCAAAATAATGCTTCCTCTTCTGAGTCAAACCAATCACTTAACCAATTTCGTAC
Organism: Aelia acuminata; assembly: GCA_911387785.2. Classification (NCBI taxonomy): domain Eukaryota; kingdom Metazoa; phylum Arthropoda; class Insecta; order Hemiptera; family Pentatomidae; genus Aelia; species Aelia acuminata. The sequence goes on along the minus strand of OU426982.1, from coordinate 29,146,388 downwards.
ATTTTCATAAGAAGTGGAGCGCTGCTCAGCTAGTGCGTGTCCCATCGATGCAAATAGGTGGTAATCGGATAGGGCCAAATCTGGTGAATAAGCCGCATGCGGAAGAATTTACCTACCAAACACTTGGATCGTTTCCTTGGTCCGTTTAGCCGAATGTGATGGGGCATTGTCATGGAACAAGATCACTTTGTGTGTCCTTTCTTGATATTTGGGAATTTTTGGCGCAAATCTTTATTCAAATTTATCATCTGTTGTAGGTAGCGTTCCGTATTAACAGTTTCCCCAGGTTTCAGCAGCTCATAGTAGGTAACACCCATCTGATCACACCAGATACAGAGCATTTTCTTCCTCCCCAAGCGATGCCGATGGTTCACCAGGAGTTACCCAGGATTTTTTACGCTTAGGATTCTCGAAGTAAATTCACTTTTCATCACCAGTCACAATTTGATAAAGAAATGACTTTTTTTCTGTACCTGGTGAGCAGCATTTGCCATGAGGTTTTTCGAGCTTCCTGCTGCCTGTCAATCAGTTGGTGAGGTACCCATTTTCCGACCTTCTGGATCTTTTCCATGCCTTTCAAACAAATGGAGACGGTGTCACATGTAATAATTGTCCAACAAACGCTTCCGAATCACCGTTTTCAAAGTTTTTTTTGTGGGTTTCCACGGTCTTTGTTTCTTTTATCGAAATCCATCTTTAAATTTTTTGAACCAATCGAAACATTGAGATTTGCCTAGGGCATGCTCCCCGTAAGCTTCAACAAGCATCCTATGTGATAACGCTCCAATTTTTTTCAGAAGGAAACGGAAAATAAATGCTGTCCGCAAATCTTGATTTGTTGGCACAAAAGTCGACATGTTCAACGCCACTAAAAAACGGTTATAGAATGAAACTGATGTTGGTATCAATTGGATCTCTTTATTATATGTAGGCAAAAGCAGATAACACCACTGACGGATTAGTTAGAAGATTATATTGACTGCTAACTCCTATCATTGGCGAATTCCGGTTTCATATTTACACACCTAGTATTTATCCTAACTCGTCGATTTCTAATCTAAGTAAGTTTGTAAACGAAAGTTTTGTATTGTGTGCATCGCACCAGATATATTGAATTGGATTGGTTACATGGTGAGGTGTTTTTCCCATTAGAAAGATCTCGAAAACATTTTACACTTTATAGATTTATAGTGTAGGAATGAAGACAACTAACAACCAGTATCAATTGTGTTTTCCTTGGAACTTCGTTGTAGTAGGGGATAGAGGGAAGGCATTGACGCACAGTGGGAAAATTTTGTCATTTAGTGGCCAAGAATCTATAACTCCTGATCGAATGACGATAATCGAATAATTCTTTTTTCATTAAAGAGCATTGGATTTTCTTTATCAGGGAGAATAAAAAAAATAAAAATACCATCCCTCTAAGTATTTCAAATTAATTTTTATATTAATTCTTACTTCACTTTAATTTAAATAAAATTGTTTATTTGGAAAAGGGTTATAAGTAGAGAATGAAATGAGTCAGTATTATTATCTACTGAGCTTTCTGCTGATACAAATGTCTTTTTCAGGCATTTGCTCCATTTGAAAGATTTTTAAATAATTATTGTATAAAAAGAAAAAATCCAAAACAAATATTTTTAAATATCCAATTTTTTTAATTAATCTAATCTTAATTGTGGCTGTCCACCATTTTTAAATAATTTATTTTTTCTCTTCAAAAAATAAATTATTTAAAAATAATTTAAAAATGGTGGACAGCCACAATTAAGATTAGATTAATTAAAATAATTTAAAAAATTGACTTAAGTCAATAAAATATCATAAATTGGACAAAATTTGTCCACCTCCCGCTACTACTCGCAAAACTTGTGAGATAGGGGGAGTAGATATCAGTGAAGAGGAAGGATTTGCTCTGCCTTGAGCCGAGCTCTGTGGTGTAGCGGTTAGCATCCTCGCATGTAACGCAGGAGACCCGGGTTCGACTCCCGGCGGAGCCAAATCTTTTCTCTTCAAAAAATAAATTATTTAAAAATAATTTAAATATGGTGGACAGCCACAATTAAGATTAGATTAATTAAAATAATTTAAAAAATTGACTTAAGTCAATAAAATATCATAAATTGGACAAAATTTGTCCACCTCCCGCTACTACTCGCAAAACTTGTGAGATAGGGGGAGTAGATATCAGTGAAGAGGAAGGATTTGCTCTGCCTTGAGCCGAGCTCTGTGGTGTAGCGGTTAGCATCCTCGCATGTAACGCAGGAGACCCGGGTTCGACTCCCGGCGGAGCCAAATCTTTTCTCTTCAAAAAATAAATTATTTAAAAATAATTTAAAAATGGTGGACAGCCACAATTACGATTAGATTAATTAAAATAATTTAAAAAATTGACTTAAGTCAATAAAATATCATAAATTGGACAAAATTTGTCCACCTCCCGCTACTACTCGCAAAACTTGTGAGATAGGGGGAGTAGATATCAGTGAAGAGGAAGGATTTGCTCTGCCTTGAGCCGAGCTCTGTGGTGTAGCGGTTAGCATCCTCGCATGTAACGCAGGAGACCCGGGTTCGACTCCCGGCGGAGCCAAATCTTTTCTCTTCAAAAAATAAATTATTTAAAAATTATCCAATTTTTTAGGACTTTTAACGGAAAAAAATATTTTCAAATAATTTAAATAAAAGTATATTGTATGATTTAGTCTCATTTGAGGCCGAAAATATATTGAAAGTTGGAATATGGGGATTTAAATCTTAAAATCGATATATCGCCGCTCGATCGCATTTGATCGATCAAATTCTCTAATGGTATTTTAGTACCCTTCACCCTCAACATGGATGAAATCAAACCGCATTTTTATCCAATAATTTTACAGCCATTCTTCTTATTTGTAAAATATGTTTGGTGCATTAATATAAAAAGTAAAGCTCAGGAGGAAAAAAAAATTAAATTTATTTTAAGCAAAAAGTATGCTCATCTCTCTGTTATTATTATTTTTGGCCACTAAATGACAAAATGTTTCCAGCAGTGTGACGTAAAAAAGACACAGATGTCACCAATTTCGGATCTGGCACAATTTGATACCATTTGACGGTATTTACAGTAAATTCTAATTTAAATAAGAAATGTAGCTCACGGCAATCTCTCCTCACTAGCTACGATCACCCACGATAGCTCCGGCAGCTGCCCACATGCCAGTGGTTGTCCATGAGGTGATGTTGACATATCCTCTAGCAACTTCATCAGCATGCTTGGATAATCTTGTGTCTTGAATCTGTGATCGGCTACAATGCATCTTGGCTTCACGTGCTTTAGTCCATAATATAATTCGTGTTCACAATATGCAGGATTGAACAGTACCTTAAAACAAATTAAATATTATTTGTTTTAATAATATAAATTTTTTTGTCAATTATCTTTGAATAAAAAAGGAGTTATAGAAAGCAATGTTAAAATTTACATTTCCCGTAGCAAATAATTTTTTATGTCAAATAAAAATAACTAGAACAAACGAAATCGATGAGGAAATCAAGGCTAGATTAAAAGCCGGAAACTCGGATTATATATTACAGTTAGAAAACTCAAACCAATCTCTCTAAAGTTATACATTAAAATTACATCTAAATTATATACGCAAAGTATTAAGAAACCACCCCACGAATAGATTAACAAATGTTATGGCAAATATAATTATAGATAAGGAAATATCTTGGTATAAAGAACTAGTAAAAATAGGTAATCAGGTTGAAATTGGAATCAATAGAGATTCTTAAAACATTAGTGGAGACGAAAATAAAGGCCGAAATGCTAAACAGGGCTAAAATGAGCGAATACCACACATTGTATAAAAAACTACACGTAGATCAAGATAAACATTATATTACCAACAATGCACTGAGTCTATATCAAAAATCATTAATATTCAGAGATTGTTGGGACTAAACCACCAATCATGGAGGAACGATAGAATATTCACTTGCGCCACGTGTTACTTAAACGTGCCGGAGGATGCCTACCACGTTTTGGGAATATGTCCTGTTTTGAAGGAGTTCAGAAAAGAATACTTGGATACTGTCTTGCAAGAACTTTGATTTTTTGAAAATCTTCTTTAAGGATTTTTTTTATGTACGAATGTTGCAATATTGGCATTTAAGTTTATAATTGCGTTCTATTTGATCATTTTTTATATCCTATCCTCCATCTTTGAAAAATGCATATGAATTTTATTATAATTATTAAACTAACCCCAATTCATTACCTGGAGGTTATACGTTTTGAAGGTTTTTTTTTTCCATTTATCGATGCTAATGTGGGATCCTTGTGGGTCAAAATGATTAGACCAACACCCCGTGAGAAAAAAACGATATTAACTCAAGAATATTTTCACTATTATAATGATCAAATCGGTTTAGTGATTTAGCCAAAACAAAATATTAAAGATTGTTTATTTTTATCGTTTCGGTGGAAATTTATTTTACATAAATAAGTTTTAGAGCATCCAATTTTACATAAAATAAGCTCCTTAATTATAAATAGCTTACACCTGCATAGAGATACAAATAAAAATGTTAAAGTATTCTTCTTCTATTATTATAAATTCTATTAATATAAAGTATTCCCAGGCATATTTTAGAAGTAAATATAATTTTCAGCTAAAAAGGATCCAATACTTCCATTTTTTTTACCGATCTATAATGTTCGATTTGGCTAACCCTATTTTTACTTCAAATAAGTCACATTATTCGGAATATTATAGAATTTTATTGTAAAGAGAATGCAATGCGGTGCAATGCGTATTTTAAGGTATATCCAGGAAACAGCCAAAGACGTACGTACAAATATTTCGCAAATTTCGGGCCACTTAGCGCTAGGAACACTTTCATAATTTAATTAGTTTTTTATAACGAAATAATTTTAAAATTAAGGAGCTCATATTAAGCTCATATGAAACAAAATGAGGTTCTACAACTTTGTACACAACTGGAACATGAGCTTTATATATTTTTCCGCTAAAAAAAGATATACCTTGCCGATTTTTGTTCATTAAATCGATACCAAACCGATTTTAACTTTATGTATTTCATTCGAGGTAATGAAAATTCTCGTGAGATCAATAGTTTTCTAGTTATAAACAATAAACTAAAAATAAGGCCAAATTTTCTTTTTCAGCGGACCTCCATCTATACTTTTAATGTCAACAATACAAGGATATAAAAAAAAAAATTACTATGATTTTTTTTCACGGGCCGTCGGCATAGACGGCTATGACATGGAAGATGCCCAAGTGAAAAGAATATGGAGTATGGAGCAGATGGCTTAAAACGCTACCTTGAGGTACGCCTGCTCCACCTTCAAGAATGACTTCTTCGCAATATTATATCCAATAGACTGACTATTTCATCGACAATTTTCATTTTTCCGGATCAAAACCAGCATATATCCGCGATAATATAATAAAAGCTTAGCCTGACTCATTGATATCAACTAAATTGAAATACCATAAATTATTAACTTTAAATAATTTAGAAAAATAAAACTAGATACCATAAATAGCTTACTCTTCGAAAAAGTACTTGTCCTCCAATTTATATATAAAATGCCCAAATTACTCTAAGAGACATCGTAAACTATCTCGGTCTTACTATTGACAGAAGGATGACATGGGGCCCGCATGTTAAGATGAAGTGGAAGATCCTTAAAAACTCACTTTTTTGTAAGACTTCAAAACTGGGCTGAGACAAAAATTAAATACGTATTTGTACTTGCTAAAACCGATAAGGACATACTCTTCACAGATATACGGTACAGCCAAAAAGACCCACTTACAAAGACTTACGACCTTTCTATCAAAAATGTTAAGGCTATCAAAACACTACATCCTGACTTACAAATAGAAATAGTAGACGAACATGTAAAGACATTACAAACGTTTTCTTATAACGTCGGTCATTTCAACCGACTTGTTGGAGACATGGAAACAGCTGATATTCCAATAAATATACGGCGTTGGATGAGAGATCTCTTTCGTTAAGAAGACAGATTAACTGAAACGAGCCTGGGAAGAGGTACCATGGTTCTCCATGTCTAATATGCTCTTATTTATTTAGTGTAGTAAAATCATTTGCTGATTGTCAATTTAGTTAACAGGTGCGAATTAAAATATGAAGCCAAAAACAAAAACAAAAAAAAAAAACTAGTAAAGTAGGGATTTTTGGCATGGCCTAATTCGACTCCTATTGCATTTTTTTTTTTTCAGTTAAAAAGGACCTTTATCGGCTTTATTCGATGCCCCTTTTTTTCTCCTGCTGACTTTACTAGCTTTAAAAGAATAAATAACCCAAAAGGAGTCATCTTCAGTCATTGGCGGATCCAGGGGGGAGGGGCTGTGGGGGCTGCAGCCCCTCCCTTTGAAAAATTTTTCGTCACTTAAAGATAGAATTTGACTTTCCTTAAAGTTAGGAAGCAAGTTAAAGAACAAAGAATATGCAGATCAAGTAGAAATTTAGTTGTGGGAAAGGAACATAAGGGTAAAAAAGCTGATTGGGAGATCCTGGGGACGGGCTGTGGGGGTGCAGCCCCCTCCCTTTAGGACTGTAGACCCCCTTTACAATCGGCTGGATCCGCCCATGTCTTCAGTGGAGATCGGGCTACACTAAATCAAGGTGAATATTCTCTCTCCTTCAACCTTGACTCCAAACGGTGCAACACTACCAAATAACCCAGGACCGAAGCTGCATCGGTGTAACGATAACAGAAAATCGAGTGAAATAAGAAAATTATTATTTCCACTAAATAAACAAGACAGAGAACCATAATAGATATAAAGGAAAACATAAGACAAGATAACAGAGGGTAGGTTGCATTTGGGTCAGGAAAAGTAAAAAGCACCATTTTATTAAAATTGATGCCTTTCACATTTACGACTCAAATATATATCTGACTTTTTCTTTTAATCAATTTTCCTATTGGAAAGAGCGAGGATTCCCCCTGTCCTCCCTCCTCTGCTATCTACCACAATAGTTCATAAGATCCGGACTAGTATTTATATGATTCGTCGTTCTCGTGTCTGTATGATGTCTTTTTTAATTTTTAAAGAAACCCCTTTTCGAAACATAGTAAAATGTTAAAGACTAAGACAAAAGATACCTACTGCAATTATTCCTGCCTTGGCAGCTGCTAACATCGTCAAATACCAGTGTACTGAGTTGACTCCTAAAAGCGCCAGCCTGTCCCCAGGCTTCATGCCCAACTTCAAAAGGCCAGCGCCCAATTGTTCAGCCTAATTGGTATAAAGTTGTACAAACATCGATATTAGAAGTACTTATTAATATTTGAGCAAACAAATGCTATGATACTAAATAGAATTATAGTTTTATTTTGACGCTGTCGGTAAAATAGCTTAAAAATAAATGCCCTTCACCTGAACACGAGCCTGGTGAAAGGTGAGCTTCTTCCCTTCGTACGGAGAAATGATGGCGTCCCTCTCTGGCCACTTCTGTGATGCTTGGTCCAGCAGTTGTCCTGTCGTGATCATCAACAGAGGTTCGCTCCCTGGATTGTGGAAATAAGCAGCCTTCTTTTTCTTACCAGAACAAGCGTTGCTATAATACCGAAGATAATATAACTGAGTTTATTTTTTTTTTTTTTATAGTGATAGTCTAATGGAAGAAATAGGAAGAGGCGTTACCATCTCCCCGCATCATCATGTGTGTTTAAATTTAACACAGTAGTTTGAATTGAATTTAAGTAATAGTTTTTAGAATATTTTTTTTGGACATATTTACAAGTTTCATTCGAGCCATAAGAGGACCGGCTGCATCAATTAATGAAAAATCTGCTAAATAAATGGAAATCACGGTGGAAAAACAAACTGTCCAAATTATCAAAAATAATAAGAAAATGCAAAAAATCGGAGGCAAGAGAAATCTACATCTTCGAGAAGAGAAGAAATCATATTGTGCTGCTTGAGGATCGGGCATAGCCAATTCGCCGAGGGTTAAATTCTCAGATTTAACACATGGCATTTGGGAAGCACCCAAATGCCAAAGATGTAACAATGTAGTTAAGAACGTTTCATTAGAATGTCCTCAGTACAATAATATTCGGAACATATTAAATATGGAAAAAACATTTCGAAAATTGTTAAAATACAACGTTACAAAAATAATTACCCTATTTGAATATCTACAATAAACAGCATTTATATTACAGCAGAATATAATAAAGCACAACGCCAATGCCCTACAAATTCAAATCAGAGAAAGAAAAAGTTTCATTTTTGGGGATAGCACATCATTAATTACGCTTGTTAATAACCAATATCAACTGTTCCAATCATTTCACAAGCAATGCATTGATCAAGACGTTTTTTTCAAGCGATATGATGCAACGATGTGAAAGCAAGTGATGTCAAAATAATTTATTCATTTTAGAAATATCATTGACCAATTGCTCCAAAATAACAAAAAAAAAATTGGAAATGGGAAGTTTAAAAGATTATAATAAGAATACGTGCAGATATCAAGTTTGAAAATAAAAAAATGATAAATAAAAAAAGCAATCTTTTCTTCTCAATTAAAAAGAAAGAAAAAAAATGACTCAAAATATGTTAAATTTTCGTTAAAATATACCTGGACTCTTGCGCAGTCATCTTGCTTTGTTCCAGAAGAATGATTCGATAATGAAAGCATCCACGACACATCACACGATCAGGTTTGGCCATTGTTTATTCCAGTTCTCACAGTCACGTCACATTTTGCGAATTAATGATTCACTTACAAAAAAAAAAAAAAAAGTAATAATAATAAAATACCGAAAAGGTAGGTAAGTTGAAGAAGAGATCATTCTCATCAGTTGATCCAGAAGATTTCAGATTAAGTCAGCACTGCCTGCTGTTTTTCTTTTTCTTTTATATTGATGACATATTTCTGAATTACAAGACAAATACGCAGATATTATTAATTGATTGAAAGTAAAATAATAATTTAAAAAAAAACAATCTAAATGGAAAAAAAAGTAATTAAAAGATAAAACTAATTTTAAAAATAATATTTATATGTTTAACAATATACTCATGGTAAAAATAAAAAGATGGTGATAAATAGAAGATATGAACCTGAGTAAATGAAAGTATTACTAGGATTTCTGAAAAACAAAAATATAAAAGTCTGAATAATATTTATAATTTATGTTTAAGAAAAGGAGTAGATCAATTGCTATTTTTTTTTTTTTATTAACGACTTTATTACAACGCGAGGTCATATGTCGTTTCCTAACAATCCATCCCGCCATTTTTTCCTGTCCTGACAGTCGTCTTCTTGCAATCCTCTTGCTGCCATAGCTTCCTGCAGTCCGTCCATCCATTTCTTTTCAGGACGACCTCTCTTTCTTCTTTCACTTGGAATATGCTTCAGTAACCTCTTAGGCCACCGGTCGTCCGACATCCTCATGACGTGTCCGAACCAGCTCAGCTTTCTTGTTGCGATAGTATGAAGGATATTAATTGGTTCTTGGACTATTTTCCTTATGATATTATTCGGGACATGTTGGATTCGAGATATCCCACAGCTACGTCTCCAAAAATCCATTTCCATTGCAACAAGTTTTTTGGCTGAGGCTGTTGAAACAGTCCAGGTTTCAGAGGCATAAAGTACGGTACTGATTATAAAAGCGTAGAATATTCTTTTTTTGGTTTGAAGTTGGACATTCTTATTCCATAGAACAGAATTTAATATTTGGATAATCTTTCTACCTCTAATTACTTTTTCATCAATATCCATATTGCTGTTCCCCTTCGATAGCCACCTGCCCAGATATTTAAACTGTTCAGTTGGGGTCAAATCCCATTCTCCAACATTTATTGAGGAGTCCCCGCTACTATTAAATGCCATATATTCCGTTTTAGTTTTGCTGACTTCCAGCCCCCCTGCCGTATAGGCTTCTAGCAACTTCCTCATCATAAATGACGCATCTTCTTCATCGTTTGCAATAATGACCTGGTCATCAGCAAATTGTAAATTGTACAAAACATTTTCATCTATGGCAACCCCCATACCACTACACTTCCTTTTCCATAGGCTAAGGATGCACTCCACATAAATATTAAATAAATAAATAAATTGCTATTTATTATGCAAATATTTTTTATATTTGTGTATTATATTAAGAGGTAAGTTAATAAACACTATTAAGGTTAAGTGGAGAAAGTGCGTTAAATTTAAAAATTAACATCGTAACATAAATCTAAATTGATCCCCACTATTATTTATTACCATATTAGTATAATATTATTTATACTAAAAAGAATTAAATATCAGTCACTTAAATAAACTCTAGGAGTGTGCATTAATAATTTCGAATACACTTTTTTTTTTAAATACATATAATTGATAGAGGTATGCTATGAATAAATCTAGAGAAACAAGGATGATATCGATATTCGAACTTGGAACAATTGATCTTCAGTCTTGTTGCTAGACAATCTTCAATAACATGGCACCTTGGACCTTCATCTTCGTCCTGCTTTGTGTTCCAGGTCTTATTGCTTTGGTAAGTTTGTAAAAAATATTTAAATACTGACTATTTCATTGCGAACCAAAACCGTAAATTATATATTTCCCCTTCGGTTCGTGGATAGGCCATGACGAGTGAGTTAAGGTCAATTCAACTATAAATAATTTTAGTAAGAACTAGGAGGGAATTCATCCATTCATATCGAAGTCAGTAAGTAGTAGCAGTATTTTTGGCTAGTCAATTGATAAAGGGGACGAATAAAATAAAAGAAACTTTTGTTATGGCAATTCAATTATTAAACGTTCCCGAAAAAATTTAGTCTTCTGTAAACTAACATTATACAGTTATCTTATCAGTTGTATTTTTTAAAAGAAAAAGTTCTATTTAATTAGTTATAAGGATATTTTACCGAACCATTAAAGAATCACGAATTATATGAAAATAATCTTTTGATTTCCCCAAATCTATTTTTATACTAACTAACCCTCCAAAGCCTTATGTCACAATGGATGGTATCCCGGCTTCACCACCCCCCTTTCTCTTTATCTATTGTTTGGGGTAAATCACCGGCGCGTCTACTTGCAAGGGGCTCTGACAGTCAGTTTAGTGCAAACAATGAGTTCGAAATTCATTGTAGGTCAATTTTCAAACCTCAATAGAAAAACAAATACTAAGGGCCATTCTACGTCAAATCATCCAGCCGAAGTTCAAAATTTTAACTTAACCCCTCAGATTTTTATAAAAAATTGTAAGTATTAAGTACATACAGAAAGAAGAAAAAATGCCAAATTTTACTCAATTCCAACATGTATTTTCAGAATTATGATTATTTGAACTTTTGAGATATTTGAGGTTCCAATGACGACTTGAGCTTAGAACCAACTTGTACGTGTTAAGACTTTCCTCTGTAGAATGGGTATTAATTGAACTGGAGCTTTCAAAATTTATTCATTAATTCTGCATTTCATACAGAATCGGATGATACCATAAATATTAGAGGGATTATTTTTCATCATGGGAAAAAAAATTCGTAAATATAAAAATTTAGATTTTTTTCAAGTTGTAAAACAGTCATCGAAAAATGCTATGAGCAAAATCTCTCTCAAACCAGCCTAATAAACTATTTATCAATAGAAAGAGGATAAAATTCTCTATCTAATGATGAAATAATATGAGTGGATTTTATGGCGATTTGAATCTAATATAGTAAAATTTCCTTTAAAAGTGGCACATACAAATTAATACAGCTGAAAACTCTCTGAAATATCCTCGTACAAAGGTATATTTTTGAAAAGAGCATTTAATTTCCTTTTAATTGATATAGTAATGTTTGTAGGTTTTTTAGATAAAAGTGTTTTATTACAATGTAAATCTAATAAAATTGAAATTGTACATTTCTAAATCACTCTCCAAGCCTATTGAAATATTATATATCACTGAAAAGAGGATGAAATTTTCTACCTAATGATGAAATAATATTAGTGGGTTATTGAGTTATAAAAGTTATATTTCGATTTGAATCTAAAATAGTAAAATTAACTTTAAAAGTGGCGCATACTAATTAATAAACCTTAAATATATTTCCAAATATCCTCATAGAACCATAAATTGCTGAAAAGAACATGTCCTTACCTTTAATATAATTTAATAATTTGTGCAGGCTTTTACTTTTAAAGTGTTTTTTTATACATTTAATTTAATTATATCAAATCAGCTTACAACTTATTTATTTATTTAAGTTAACATACAATAATTGTGAAAATCTTAAGATTTGGCTCTAATGACTTCATAACAAAAACGGAATTAAAAAAAAAACAATCCCTTTTTATTTCCAAACATCCTTTATTTTGTCTTAGTCAAGAATATGATTGACAGCTGGTGGCTTATTAGTTATTATTATTAGTTTCGATAAAATAGAATTTTATCGATTTTAGAATAATTCCATAAAATAGAATTATCGATTTTCTATTTTGCGCCGCCTCCGAAAAGATTGTGATGTATTAAACATGATATTTAATATTTCAACTTAATACTTTTTATTAAGAGTTAGTGTGTAATCGTACAAATCAAAATAATTTTTTTCGTTTTATTTCATTTTCCCACTTTGTATACCATTACCGATTTTGCCATGTATTCATAAAAATCAGAAGGTAATTATTTCATACTTTTTAGTGCATTTATTTTTACTGTTTCCTAGTTTTCGAAGTCGGTTTAATTTCTTTTTTATAAAATTTTTTTTATTTCATACTTTTTAGTAGTGGGAGATAATTTATAGAAAGCAATAAGTTAATTTCTAAGAAAAATCTAAGAGTTTTTTATTCAGATTTTAAGTATATTTTGAACTGATTTCTTGTTTTCGAAGTACTTTTTTTTTTTTTTTTTTTTTTTTTTTCGTTTGTTTTCTAATAATTACAAAACAAAAACCAAATTATTTGGTACTCCTCTTCGGATACTACAGGAGAGTTTGGTTCATTGGTTGGTTGTTCTATCTAGGTGGGAAGGACTAGATTTATTCCGTGGGTCCGTCGCGAAATAAAAGTCAACCCAGGCAGCGCTGTACCACATTCGGCTATCCCGGGCCTTTATATTATAATTATATTAAGAGTCATCTTTTCAATTTTATGAATACGCGCGGAAAATTAAGTGCGGGGCGTGCATTACACTCCTTTCAACACCCTGCCTACTTTGATTAGAAATGGACTTTTTTTCTAAAAGACAAATGTTTCATTGGGACGACACATAAAACTTAAGACTTTTTTTTTTCACAATGACAATAATTTCCTTTGCTGAATTTTTTTTGTCAGTAAATGTCATTTACATTTATACATCTGTGTTCCGAGAGGAGGTATCGAGTTTGCTCCGCTGTCACATAATTCCAAGATGATGTAGGTACGTGACTGAACAGTCGAGATTTTGGCCGTATTTCGAATATACATGATGAGATAATGAAGATGTTTATATGGCCTATAATAAAGTGGACCCTAATTTTTGAATTATGATCGCTTGAGTATTCTTTTGAAAACTAATGCGATGAGGTATACTGCTCCGGTTAGGACCTTTTATATTTCTTTCTTTAAATTTATCGTTGGAAAGTAGTAATTAAACTAAATTGCATTTCCAAAAACAACATCATTGGATAGAAGTACTCGCAGCAAATAAGGGGCAGCCATAAAATTGATCGTTACCAAAACGGGGGCAGCCGCTAGGATAGAAGCGACAGCGGGAGTCATTTTATGGTTAATTTATTATTACGAATGATATTATTGTTCTCGATATTATACTACTGGTTTAATTCAATAATATTTCTTGGTCGAGTCAATTATGTTCGTCATCCCTTTCGATGAATTGTTGACTAAACTTGAGAGCGAAATGGTACGAATAATATTCTTCTTAATAAACAATTATTCAGGAAATGAGCTTGTAGAAAACACTGCAGTTTCAATTCTAGCGGAGTAGCCTTTTTGACAGCAAACATTTTTATGGCTGCAATATTTTTGCTGCGTGGACTTTCATACAATGTGGTTGTTTTTTTGAGAGATATCAACTTTAATTTGCCCTTAGTTTTATTGATGGATGAACATTGGCAAACATTGAAATTTTAATTTCTTTTTTAAATGTCTGTAAAGACGATTTAATTATTATTACACCACTACTGGGAGAATGTTTCCTAGGAAAATATTCATTTGTGGGGGAATATAATGCACAACATAGACGTTAGTTATTGCGGTACTTGAGTGCATGGCCTCCTCGAATGCGGAGAACCCATAAACACATCTAACCCAGACTGTTCTAAGTCCATTATCATATCTGTTTCAATAAAATGCATTCATTCAACACTAGACTTAGGTCCTGAAAAGCGCACTCATCCTTTCAGGAAACGCAAACACTTAATGAGGTTTTGACTTTTGAAAATCTTGGCAACCTTCATAGAATATTTAAATTTCTTTCGATTTAATAAAGATCGATCAAGACTTCAAAATCCATAAAAATTGAAAACACAATCAGGCTCTTTAGTAAAGATTTATTCTGCTACATTTCAGTTATTACATAGGAAAGGATTGATACTAACACATAGGCACACTATAGAGACTCTATATAGAAAATAGCATATCCTAAGTGCCACAAGCTAGGGACGTTATCATAACGTAAAGTACAAAATCATACAATTATCCATCATATATGGAATTGGAGAACGTATCTATAGCATTTTCGAACCACATTTGATAGTTAATTCTTTCTCATAATCAAGCCATTTTCATCAAAGGCTTTAACAGTTGCAGAAACAAAATTAAAAACCGATAATAGTAATCCGGATAACATAACAAAAGTATCACTCCAGAATATCTTTATTTAAATCTATTGTTGAAAATTTATCTAAGGTTATGTATAAGGTTTGTTCCAACAAGAACCTGAAACACGTCAATAGCTAACTACAGACTACTCATGTTTTACCCCTACTCTTCTGATTCTGAATTTGATTGGTTGGTTTTTCCAACCGATTCATCGAACATTAAAACATTATTAAGCATTGCTTAAAATCAACCAATCAAAGTTAAAATAAAAAAATGAGGAAAGTGCATGAGCAGTTAGTTAGTTATTAACGTGTTTTAATTGTTTGTTGGAGCATACCTTATGTTATATATGCCATATGTTTTTCCAATAAGTAAATATTTTAAGCTATAATTAAATAATTATTTTTTAGTTTTTTCTCGATAACTTATTAAATAAATTAAGAACCCAAAAAAGAATTAAATGGGACCACATTGGGAAAATACTCTACAAGATGCAAAAGGTTTCGTTCCAATTGGTCCACCCATCTCGGAGTAATCGGTGGACAAACACAAAAAAAAAAAAAAAAAAAAAAAAAAAAAAAAAAAAAAAAAAAAAAAAAAAAAAAAAAAAAAAAAAAAAAAAAAAAAAGCACATACGTATCGAATTGAGTAACCTCCTCTTTCGAAGTCGGTTAATAAAATCATATTATTCATTAATATTTTCATTTTTAATATTTTATTATGAAGAAATATACCTTTACCGTACAGCAATGGAAAAAATATCAGGTTAGGCTTAACCATTTAAGTAAAAGTTGTAATGGACTAAAACTTGCCCCTAAAATGAGTATCACCCATATATACTTAATCGAAAACAAACTTTCTGAACGGACTATGATTAATTAATGTTTAATGTTTATTAATTAATAATTAATGTTTAATTTAATTTCTGAACTGACAATAATTTTAGTAATCAACATAACCAATTAACAAATTTAATCAAATATCCTTACCAACATTATCACTCCCTAGCTAAAAACGAAATCAGTATCAGGCTAGGGAGTGACTGGTCACGGAGGGACAAATCGGCCATTTATCATCAATTTTGCCAAAACTAGTACAAAGATTACTTGAAGGAGTTTATGCCTGTGAAGAAATTCAAAAGTTCTATAAAACTGTAATAAAAAAAAAATAGTTTACTTTTTTTTTTTTTTTTTTTTTTTTTTATTTGTTATCGGGGAATCCCCCATACAAAAGAGTTGGTTTACTATCATCATGTTGATAAGGTATAGGGAGTGACTCACTATAAAAATATTGTTTAGCTTTACACCTTACTTCACTTCCTGAAAGCAACTGAAGTAGATTTATGATAAGCGATATGAATCGATGTATAGTCAGGTATATAACAAAGTTACCCCATATTTTCTCAGCTCGAAATTTCCTTCTCTGATGGGAATGGTCAGTAGCGGATCCAGGGGAGGGGTGCGGGGTCGCCCCTCCCCCTGGGAGGTAAGGACACACATAAAGTATTAATATTTCTAATAAAATGAGCTATAACACTGGTCGACAAAATTTAACTTTTTTTCTTTCACAAGAATTAAAATAACAGATTCTAAAAGTATTTTTCGTGCTGAATTCAAATATAATTACAGTTTTTCCCCACCGGGCAGGAGTTTTTTGTGATATTCATTTGAATTTTTTATAATATTCCAAAAAATCCGTAACTAGCTATCTAACTCAAAATTATAACTACTGATTCTGACTTACCTAGAAAGTGGTAGATAGTGATTTTCGGGTATATTTTTCATCTGGAACGTCTCTCATTTTAGTCCAACAATATTCAGCCAGCATACTGGAACTGCACTTGCCTTGGTACCTCTTCTCTATTGTAGAAATTTGCTGATGAAAACGCTCACCGTGTTCATCGCTGACAGCTCCAAGGTTTTCGGGGAAGAAGTCCAAGTGAGAGTCTAAGAAGTGAATTTTTAAAGACATGTTGCATCCCATAGCTTTATAAGAATACAGAAGATCAGCCACTATGTCACGATAGTTTTCTGCTTTATGGTTTCCAAAAAAATTGCAACACAAACTTTTGAAAGACTGCCAGGCTGCTTTCTCCAGTGGATTTAACAGTCCCTCGAAATGTTCATCAGCCATTAATGATCGGATTTGTGGTCCTATAAAAACTCCTTTCAATTTAGCATCACTGACTTTGGGGAATTTCGATTTCAAGTACAAGAATCCATCAGAAAGTTTATCCATAGCTTTGACGAAATTTTTCATAACTCCTAACTTAATATGCAATGGAGGTAAAAATATTTTTTCAGGCTTCACTAAAGGGACACATGCCACATTTTTCTGGCCAGGGATAAGAGATTCACGTTTTGGCCATGACTTTCTAACGTAGTGAGACTTCTTATCTCTGCTGTCCCACTCGCACAAAAAACAGCAAAATTTGGTGAACCCAAGTTGCAAACCAAGCAATAAAGCAATGACCTTTATATCACCACAGATATTCCATTCATATTTTCCATATTGTATTTTCTCTAAAACTAGTTTCATATTTTCATATGTCTCTTTCATATCAGCGGCATGCGCTACCGGTATTGATGGAAGTTGCCAATATGTAGCAGCACAGCCTCAAACTTACTTTAGAGGAGTCTATGAACAATCGCCACTCATCTGGCCGGTGTTGAAGCCCAAGAGTTTCCATAACTGAACAAATATTATTACAAAACACAATACCATTTTCTTCAGAGAAGTATACTTTGAAAACACTATGGCGGCTACGATATCTACTAATTCTTACATCTTTTTGGAGTAGATTCCACCCTTTGAGTCTGGAAGCTAAAACTTCCGCTTGCTGTTTAGACAGATTTAAATCGCGAATCAGGTCACTAAGATCTTGCTGATTGGGAAAGTATGGTTCTGATGAACAGCTACTGGCTTCATATGTAAGATCATTTTTATTTTCATCTGAATCATTTGGAGTTTCAGTCAGGTCAGAACCAGAGTTATCACTTAAGGTTGTATCTGCATATACTGGTACGGGGAACTCTTCACTGTGTAAGACAGGTCTCATTGCAGATTGCAAATTCGGATACTTAACTGTATATTTTGTTTTAGATGTGATTCCTTTAATATTTGTCAAACAAAAATAACAGTCAGTTAAATGATCCTTCGGTTCCCTCCAAATCATGGGAATTGCAAATGGCATATGATGTGTACCATTTTTCCACCCAGTCAGCAGTCTAACACACGAAACACAGCATGTATTTGGGGCCCAGCTCTTATCAAAATCACCAACTTGACAGCCAAAGTAAAGTTTATAACACTTCTTTACAAGTGGGGTCAAATTTCGCCTCTGAGACTTGAAGGTCAGCTCACCACCAATATAGCAGAAATTATCTGCATGATTTACACAATTTCTTGGCATCATGAAAAAATAAAGCACAGAAATACAACATACACAATACACTTCTAAACAGAAAGGAAGGAAATATTTCACTACTCAACAATATCACGGTCAGCTCAATACTGACGCATCACAATGCCAAACAGGTCTGAACATGTCTAAACAACAACAATGAACAACAATGAACCTGCAAAGTCATGTTTTATTGCGCTTCAGCATGACATTGCAAATAATTTCAATAATACAGCTTGAGTAAAATAGCTACATATGAGGTAACGGTTCCTATGACAGGCCAAAGAAAACGCTAAAATCATATTTTGAAAAGTAGCTTTTACAGAAAAGCTATGCCTGATGGGAAAATTCTGACTACATATCTGAATTCAGGATGGAAAATACCACTAGATTCACTATTCAGATCTCTTGTGAAAAAACCTTGTCGACTAGTGTAATCAGTCATTTTTCAAGTCCATTAATTGAAAATGAATTATATTTAAACATTTACAGTAATTTACAAAGTCATTATGTACTAATGTGTATTTTAAATTAGAGCTTTCATTACTCATGAAATGTAAGAAAAAAAAAGTGCGCCCCCCCTGAAAAAATTTCTGAATCCGCCACTGGGATTGGTAGATATATAATAAACAAGCTAGGGAGTTACCTCACAACTGGTTGACAAAGGGAAAAAATGTACTTTGCCCGCACCCTTTGGAGTCTCGGCTCAATTTTATTTTACATCCCGAAAGTTTGCTGATAATATTGGTGCCTGATCTTTTAGAATAATTGTGAAGGAAAAGGGTTTAATTATTTTTCAAAGTACATGACCTCTACTTTGTGACAGGCTAGGGGACAAAAAGAGCGTTGTTACTGATTTTTGTGAATGTTACACTGTCTTTAGGCGCTTGAAAATTAGATAGCAGTGGTCATTACCAATGAGGTAATATATAGCAAAAATCGAAAACCTGAAATCCTTCAGGCGGTTCTCGATTTATCACGTTGTGACACAAATACCACCATAATCGACCCTATCTGTGATATAGAAGTGTCAGCATTAATAAGATACAAATGAAGAACACAAACATCCTTGTACATCCAAAAAGTTTTTGCGATTTCGACTAACTAATAAGAGCTTAAAAGGGTTCAAGCTTAAAACTAGAAAACTTAAAAGGGTACACTTAAGTTAAAATTGGATCCCAAGTAAGCTTTATATATCTTTTCTTAATACTGCCGGTCGCTCCATGCTCAGTCTAAATAGATAAAGAACACACTTAAAAAGTGGTGGTGCTGGGAAGTTTTAAAAAAAGTAAAATTTAAAAAAAAAAGTATTATTACGCTATAAAGTTCAACAAAGTTCCATTTCAACTTTGCAAATTGTTTTTTTTTTTTTTTTTTTTTTTTTTGAGTCGCTTTATAATAAAAATCTATTGTTAGAATGTCCTGTGATAGTGCTATTATTCTCTTGTTTTAAGATTTATTTGGATATGTCTTAAATTTTGCGGTTTCGCAAACCACGTCCACATTAACAAAATACTATGTTCACAATCCAAAATTCTACAAAAAATCACCCTAATGCACCCCACACATTGCCATGAATATACCAACAGTAAATTCTATCATACGCGACAAATACCAAATATAAATATATATGATATTATATTATTTAAAAAATATTATCTTGAACACTACAGTACCCCCTTGTCAGCCTGGGAATGCGAGTACAAATATCAAAAATAACCAGAACATACTGCCCATACAGTATGCTATTTACCAAGGACATGTCAATCCATTGATGTTGTTTTTTGAGCATGGATCGGATGTTCAAATTAAAGGGGCAAAGGGGATGATGTCCTTAAATTTTTCAAAGGCTTGGATAAATAAATATCTTCATCCAGAAAACACTAGTGAAAATGTTAATGATAGTTATGGTAAGCTTCCAATATTTTGCAGAATGAAAGATAGGAAACATATCATTTATGAGGTAACGCATGATAACAATTCAACTATTAGCATACAAGTGGAAGAAATGACAGCACTACATTCAGCGGCAGCTGTAGGGAAAGAGGATTTAGTCAATTATCTCATAGAGAAAAATGCAAATCTGAGTGCCAAAGACAGTGCGTTCAGGGAACCTATACATTATGCAGCTAGGCAAGGGAAACTAAGCATCATAAGGATCTTGCTAGATCATGGCGTTGATGTTAATGTAAAAGATTCAAAAGGTTATACCCCCCTCCATTTAGCGACTATAAAATGTAATGTAAAAGCTATAAGTTTCCTGATATCCCGAAATGCAAGCGTAAACATAAAAGAAGACAATGGTTTTACGGCACTAAATTTTGCGATTATAGTTGGTGATATCATTGGATTAAACATTTTGTTTAATAATGGAGCTAAAATTGATTCTAGGGACGCCAAAGGAAAAACTGCTCTTCATTTGGCCGCTGAACTGGGTAGAGAGGAATTAGTGACCTTGTTATTATCCAAAAATGCAACTGTAAATACAAAAGATCAAAATGGCCGGCAACCGTTCCATTTTGTTGCTGAATATGGTTACACAAATGTTATCAACATTCTTTTGGTTCATGGAGCCGATATCGATGCTAGAGATGCAATGGGAAAGACTACTCTTCATTTAGCAGCTGCAGTTGGTAATGAAGAGGTGGTAAAGTTTCTAATATCAAAAAATGCAACCACAAATATAAAAGACGAAGATGAACGTGAGCCGATTCATTTTTCGGCAGAATGTCGTTCCATCAAAATAATAAATATTTTTTTGAATCATGGAGCCGATATCGATGCTAGAGATGCAATGGGAAAGACTAGTCTTCATTTGGCGGCTGCACTAGGTAATGGAGAGTTGGTGAATTTTCTAGGATTAAAGAATGCAACCGTTAATATAAGCGACGAAGTTGGCCGCGCGCCGATACATTTTGCGGCGGAAAATGGTCACATCAATGCAATAAATATTCTTTTGGATTATGGAGCCGACATCGATGCTAAAACTAGCAAAGAAAAAGCTGCTCTTCATATAGCTTCCGAACTTGGTAATGAAGAATGTGTGAACTTTCTAATATCAAAAAATGCGACGATTAATATAAAAGACGAAGCTGGCCGGGAGCCTATACATTTTGCGGCAGAACATGGTTATATAAAAGATATAAATATTTTTCTGGATCATGGAGCCGATATCGAAGCCAGAACTGTCAAAGGAAATACTGTTCACCATATGTTTAACGCTGTTGACCTTGGTAAACAAGATTTGGTGAAATATTCAATATCCAAAAATGCAACCGTTAATGCGAAAAACTATGATCGAGGTTGGGACCCAATACATTTTTCGACTAATCATGGTTATGTCAACGCAATAACTACCTTACTGGATATTCGTGCCAATATCGATGCTATTGATACATTAGAGGGGATAACTGCACTCCACATGGCAGTTTTACATTGTAACAAAAAAATGGTGAACTTCCTACTATCAAAAAATGCAACCATAACTATAAAAGACAAGGATGGTCGAGAACATCTAGCGGCTTACGATGATGTGTGCGTCGACGTCATAAGTATTCTGCTGGATCATGGAGCACATATCAATACTAAAGATATAAATGGAATAACTGCTTTCCATTTGGCTGTTCCTACATATAATAAAGAATTGGTGAATTTGCTAATATCAAAGAATGCTTCCGTAAATATAAAAGACAACTTTGGCAGTTCACCATTAAATTTTGGGGTTAAATATTTTAGTGGCCATGAGATATTTAACGGTGAAACCGAATCGACTATGTATAGAGATTTCATCGATGTAATAAGTAATTTGCTTGATCGTGGAGCTGACATCGATGACAGAAATGAAAACGGAAAAACTCCCCTTCATTTCGCTATTGAGGGAGGTCACGATGGGTTGATGAACTTTCTAATTTCAAAAAATGCTAACGTAAACGTAAAAAACAATGCGGCTATGCACCGCTCCATTTCGCTGTAATAATAGATAATACCAATGGGGTCGATGCTTTGATAGCTCAAAGAGCCGACATTGATGCTACAGATGCAAAGAGAAGAGCTGTTCTTCATTTAGCCGCTGAACATGGTAGTGATGTTAAGGTAAAGTTACTTATAAACAAAGGCGCTAACATAAACATAAAAGACAATGAAGGTTCTTTCCCTATCCACTATGATGCAAAAAATAAATATGTGGATGTACTCAACATTTTTTTAAACCATGAGGTTGACATCAATTTAAGAGGAGCTAAGGGTTCGACACCTCTCCACTTGGCAATTGAAGCTGATAATGAAGATTTAGTCATGTTTTTAATATCAAAAAATGCTAGTCTCGACATAAAAGATAGCGGGGTGCCGTTCCTTTTCAAATAGCTATCAATAAGAAAAACGTCAATGTTATAAAGGCTTTGCTACAACCTGGGACCAATGCAAATCTCGAGGGAAAGGAAGGACTAACTGCACTTCACATTGCTGCTTACTATTGTAGTGAAGAGCTATTAAATATGTTGCTTTTGAAAAACGCCAGTTTAGATGTTAAAGATAAGTATGGTTACCTCCCAATACATTATGCAGTAATTCAATATAAAAAAATTATATTAAATTTATTATTAGTTAACGGTGCTGATGCTAATATAGGCGATATATATGGTGTTACATGTTTACATTTGGCAGCCATGTTCGGTGAAAAGGATATGGTGTCATTGCTTTTATCCAATAATGCTAGCCTAGAGGTCAAAGACATACTGGAGCGGAGGCCTATACATTATGCATATTCTGACCTTGACATTCTCAAGATTTTGTTGAAGCATGGAGCCAATATAAATGCCAAAGATGCTACAGGTACAACACCACTTCATTCAGCTACTGAGATGAATTATTTCATTATTAATTTTTTATTATCTCAAAACGTTAGTATTGATATCAAAGATAAAAGAGGAAATGAACCCATGCATCGGGCACTCTTATTTGACTATGCTGAAGTAGAAATTGTTGAGACCCTTCTGAATCATGGGGCTGATGTTAATGCCAGAGGTATACTGGGTTTTACAGCACTTCATATAGCAGCAGAGAAAGGCCTTTATAATGCTGTAAAGTTACTACTCTCAAGAAAAGCTGATCCTAATATCATGACCTATAATGGCCGGACGCCTTTGGAATTAGCGACTCAGGCTAGTAGTTCGGATATTGTAAAATTACTTCTTGACCACGGAGCTAAAGTTGAAGACGACAGTTTTCTGGGATCACATGCCCTATTCCTTGCAGTGGCCAACAGATCTTTAGAACTTAGCAGGTTGCTTCTCGAAAATACTATAAAATTTGAAGAATATCCAACAGTTATTCTTAACTTCGCGATTATTTCAGGATCATTGGATAAAATTAAATTGTTGACATCGTTTGGAGCTGATGTTGAGTCCAATGACACTCACGGAAATTTTCCACTTTCAACAGCTGTAATGTCGCGCAACAGGGAAATCGTAAAAATAGTATTAGAGACAGCAGAAAAAAGTAAAAGAAGGAAACAAGATTTTAAAAACTTTTTGGACGTAATTTCTTTCGTTCGAATGATTCATTTTAATGAAAATATAACTCAAATTCATAAAATGAACGCTTTACACATTGCTTCTTATTACGGCTATACTGACATGTTAAAGTTGCTGACGTCTTATGGATCTTCTATAAATGCTAGGGATGAGAGAAATTTCACCTCCCTCCATTACGCTTGCTTATATCGGCATAAGGATATAGTAAAATTGCTGTTAGATTCCGGTGCTGACAAAGATTTAGTGGATGTTCACGGTGTCACTCCATTACACATCGCCTCAAAACAGGGATTGAACGATATAATTCATTTACTTCTCTCAAATCCAATGGCTTCCATTAATTTAGCAGATGAAAGAGGACATACTCCCCTTCACGAAGCTGCAAGTATGGGACATGAAAATGTAATAACAAAGTTATTGGAAGCTGGGTCTGACAAAGAAGCCAAGACTAAGGACCTCAAAACTCCTCTAACTCTAGCCTCGAAGCAAGGTCATACTGAAATCGTAAAAATATTATTAAACAAGGGAAGCTATTCAGATGCTAAGGATATCCACAATATGACGCCACTGCATTTTGCCTCTAAAGAGGGTCACTCAGTCATCGTGGCTCTGTTACTTGACTATAGGGCTGAATTAGACAGTCGTAATGAAAACGGAAGTACCCCATTGCTTTTGGCATGCGAAAAGGTTGTGAACGTAAATCGCAGCGAGACTTCCATTATTAGCAATAAAACTAACACTGTAGTAATTCTTGTAAGTTCTGGAGCCTATCTCGAAGCTCGTGATAAGAACGATATGACTCCTTTGCACATTGCTTCGCGGGATGGATTTACAACTATTGTGGATTTAATATTAAGAAAAAACATTGATCATGTAGTTCCAGACAAATTTGGTTGGTTTCCTATCCATTAGGGTCTGGCCACACATGTCCGCACCGGATCCGCACCGTAGCAATAATACAGGTTATGTTCAGAATATTTTTAATTTAACTTACATATTACTTTTAGTCATGCCTAAAGTTCAAGCCACACATGTCAGACATAGGCCACTTTAGGCATAACTAAAGGTAATATGTAAGTTAAATTAAAAATATTCTGAACATAACCTGTATTATTACTACGGTGCGGACATGTGTGGCCAGACCTTTATGCTGCCGATGAAGGTCATGTAGAAATAGTTATGAATTTGGTTAAGCATTATGATTTCCCCACTAAAATTCTTGAAACTCCTTTAAAGTTGTCTTCAAGAAAAGGCTATGTAGAAATAGTACGTTTCTTAATGTATGGTGCAGAACTTGATATCACTGATTTCAAAGGAAGAATAGCATTGCATTATGCATCTTTGAATGGACAAGCAGAAGTGGTTAAGTTGCTTGTAGGAGGTTTTACCAACAAAGACATGGAAGACAAGTGGGGATTCACTCCATTGAATTATGCAGCTTCTTGGAAAGGATACCAAGAATGTATTGGGTATCTGTCGAAATCTTGGAAGGAAAACACATTTACAGATTATTATAACATGTCAAATCCTCAATTAATGATTCAAAAAGTAACTAAATCACAATTTTACAACAATTTTAATCATGTTTTTTTAAGATTACTAAATACTGAAATAGTAAATTAACCACTCCAATAATTGGCACATGTCTGCTCATAACAAAGTCCATCGGATATATTCAGTATAGTTATAGATGAATATGTTTATGAACAAACAACAAAAATATAAGCCAAATATTCATTATTATTGTTATAGGTTCTAGAATAAGTTGCTGATATCTTTGTTAGTTGTCAGTTAAACTTCTCAGGATATATTTTTAAAAAACTATGAGTAAATACAATAATTTTATATAAAAGTAATAGAACCGAAAAATGAAAAAGACTATTTTAAAAGCATTAATAAGGGGAATTTTCTATTTTCTACTTTTTTTTTTTTTTAATTTTTTTTTCAATAAATAATTATATAAACCAAGGCTGTTTATTTTCCCCGCAAACATTAAAAATATGTATATTTTTCTCTCAGTTCTACTTAAATTTAAAGGAAGCTATTTTACTTGTGTATGAAGTGCTGAAGAATAGGAGGTAATGAGGGCACTTTGTTACAATAGAGTAGCAAAGAAAATTGAGGGGCAGGGAAGATAACCAGAGATAGCCGAAGTGAGGAGTGCTTTTCTGAGATATTTACTGGTAAAAGCGAAGCTGTTGCAGAAGAGGTCCACATGAAATTGTGAATGCGGTTTAAGAGCCATTGGATTATGATAATGAAGAGTTAAGGCCCGCATGGATTCACTAACTAACTTCAGATTCAAGCTTAATTGAATTATCTTAAGCCCTTCTTCTGCTGACAAACGTCATCTTTCGGAATTCGTTCAACTATTTAACTCTTCTTCCCATTTCCCTAGACGGCAGAATATTATTGTATCCCTTATAAGGCCAAATATTTTTGGAAATGAATTAGAGTATGAGCGGGGTTGGTTGGCATAGGGGGTAGGTTGGCATAGGGGGTAGGTTGGCATAGGGGGTAGGTTGGCCATTGGCTTATAGATTCCGTCACATCTGTTGTGAAGGCCCCACCATTATACCATGTGACCCGCTCGACCTCGGGAGTCTAGTCCTGAGATTTCAGTCCGATGCTAACAGTGTTGAGAAGAGTGTGCTTCATAGATTGGTTTTACAACATGTAAGTAAACTTTTATATTTTCAGTTAATTTGGTTTTAAGGCATGGCAAAACATTTGATTCCGATTCTGTTCACAAGGCCCCAAACTCTTTTAAAGAACCGAGCCTTTCAATTAACCAGTTTCTTGTTTGGTCGTTCTCCTCTGCCCTGCCAGCCATCTTTCATATGATCTCTCCTGTGGGGTTAGTTGGCTCTCTTCAACTGGAGTTTGTTGGCGGAGTAACTAATGTATGTTTATTCTTCTTAGTCACTACTTTATTCTAACAGTCACTACATTCTTCAGTTTGTGATTTAGAAACTGAAGAATGTAGTGACTGTTAATGTAATGTGATGTTATAAAATTAGCTAATGACCCATTAGTTCATAACTCATAGTTACCTAATTTATGAGTTATTATGATACATGTCAGGTTACCATTACATTTTTCTAACTTCTACTGTTTGAAATGTAATATAATTTTGTTCAATTGAAATAAATATGGTAAAATGCAGCCATTTGTCATCCTATTTTCGGTACAAGTACTGAAGTGCGGCTTATGTGCCGTTCACTAAGGCGCCCTTCAAAGTAAGGCCCTATCTCCACTGATAAGGAACCTTTTGGGGGTTTATTTATCTGTGAAGAGCTAGCTCAGCGAGCGGGAGTCGAAAGCTAGAATCTATTAAAGCCAATCAAGGCACTTTTTAACTGAAAAAAGGCGACGGGAGTTCGATAACATCACGGTCACATAACCTCTCAAAACAGGCCACGCCCATCAGCCGCCCTTCAGTACCTTTACTATCGATAGTGCTGTCGATAGTCAACCGAAAATTGAATGTAGATAGACAAGGGCCTAAGGCCTAAGGAAAATCCCGGACTGGACCTTTGTAAGACGCATTTATTGGTCATTTATTGTAATATTAATTCAAAATTTATATATTATATACCATTAGGTAAATATTTCATTTTTTTTTTTTTTTTTTACGCTGGAAATAACGAAAGTAACTGCACCCTTTTAGGACCAAATAAAAGTTTTTTTTTTTTAGCACATGAGTGTTTATAACTCACAATAGGGATATGATAAAGCAACCTCCTAAAAGAAGAAGACATAATGCTACAACAACAATGATGAATTTCATACAACAAATATTTGAAACCAGTTCGTCCTGAGAGGGCTTGCTTACTAAATTGAGAATTATTTTTTAAGCTAGTATCTGGAATAAAAGGAACTGTATTATTATTGTAACGTTTTCATGTAATGTGACTATCGGTGTTTGAAAAAAATGAATACAATTTACGAGAAAAAGAAAAAATAACATTTTATTTAACACGATTCATTTACACACTTTTAAAATACATAAATACAATTTTATTCTTATCAGATCTACACCGTACCTTTTTTCAAAATATCCAGAACGAGTTCATTATTCTCGTGCAGAAACACTAGCATGTTTATCTTGTCTGATGACAGCCTGTTTCTGCTCTGGCTGATGGTAAAACCAGCGGTTGAAAAAACCCGTTCTGACGGTACTGAAGTTGCTGGTACACATAGATATTTCTTAGCTAAAGTTTCCATCGGATGGAATTGTTTCCTGGTCGACTCTTGTGCCCAATATCTAAAAGGGTCGTTATCTTTGGTATTAGCCACAGGGTTTATTTGAAAATAATTTTTCAGTAGAAGAATCGCGTCAACTGTAGTCGACCTGGTATTATGTATATTTTTCTTCTTCTTTTCTAATGCCTCCATAAGACGTCGGCCAGATTTTGATGTATTGGTCATTTCTACCTTAAACACAGCATCTGAAGAACTTGTGGTTGATACTTCTGCTTGCGCTTCTGATTTCACAATGTGTGATATAGCATTTTGGAGAAAATTTCGAGCTTTTTGGGCATTGGATTCCGATTGAAAGAAAGAAATTTTCCATCTATGATCCAAAAGAGTAGCCATCATGGTACAAGTTCTTCCTTCATAAACATCTAGCCTTTTTTCTATGCTTTTTTCGAGGTTAATCAGAACCTGTTTTCCCTCTTCGGTTTTAATTTCCTTCTTTAAACTTTTTACTTCTTCATTTAAAATGTAGACGAGAGGGATTACTAAGGAAACGGTCGCATAACTTCCACCAGATACAATTTCAATTACGTCATTGAACATTCTCAAAATCTTTTCCAATTCTCGTAATACTTCCAACTCATGATTAGAAAGATAAAAAGCTGTTTTCTAGAGCTTTATTAGTGTCATTAGGAGGTGGTTACTTAGTACTAGAATTCTTTCTATCATAAAATATGTACTATTCCATCTGGTTGGTACTTCCTGTTTTAACTTTAATGACACTCCTACTTCCCTTTGCTGTTCATTAAGCAGCAAACGAGTAGCTTTCGGACTAGATTTAAAATATGCCACCAATTCTTTACACTTTTTGATAATTGGCTTCAATAACTCAATCGAAAGTGTGTCTGTCAAAACCAAATTGACTGTATGGGCAAAACATCCTAAGTCATTCAAAATGTTATCAATGCACGATGCAAGCTCCTGTGCCGTACACCCATCACTTTCAAGTTGTTTGGCCTCTAAAACAAAACTTG
This sequence comes from Aelia acuminata, assembly GCA_911387785.2. Taxonomy (NCBI): domain Eukaryota; kingdom Metazoa; phylum Arthropoda; class Insecta; order Hemiptera; family Pentatomidae; genus Aelia; species Aelia acuminata. The sequence continues at coordinate 29,117,415 of OU426982.1, read as the reverse complement.
ATAATTTGTCTTCCTGAATGAAGTGGCAAGTCAAAGCTATAAAAGTTTGATTTGATATTGATGTCCAAGTATCTGTCGTCAAACTTACAGATTCAGCTGAATCAATCAAACATGCCAACTTTTCTTTTACTTTTGTGTAAAGAGCGGGCATGTATCCACCTGACAATGTTTTTCGGTCAGGAACTTCATATCTTGGGTCCAACATTCGAACGAAATTCTTGAAAAGATGGGTAGTCACGGTCTTAAAAGATCTAAGATCTCCAGCTATGAAAGCTGTTAGGGCCTTATCAATCTCTAGTTTCCGTATATTATTAGAATCATAAAATGTAGAACTTGATACATACGACGTCAATTTACGCTGCTTGGGCTGGGAGGTTTCTTCCATCTGTGAGTCATTGTTCGGCTCAGGTGAATTCGACCTGTAGAAAAAATATTGTAAAAAAACATAGTTCGTAATTACGAAATTATCATTCTACTGGATAATCAATAAGTAATGTAGTAAATAGATAGGGCTTTTTAAATTCAAGAATCTAATGATTTAAATAAATTTCACATTTTTGTGCTTGAAAACCTTTTTATTTAACATAGATAATATATTGTTTGTAAGCACCACAAATCGTTGAAGTAATGTATGCTTAATTGTTTATTTTATTCCAAAATAATATTATCCTAAAAATATTAATGAATAATTAATTTAATCTTACCTGTACTCTTTTTTGTGGAAACGAATGAGATGGTCCCTCAAGTTGGATGTGTTCGATGAAGTTTTGAATTATTGTTTATTTGGACATAGAATACACCTGGCCAAGGGTTTCCCAGTTGAATCCTTTTGGAAAAAATCCCATACGTCTGACTTCCGGCGAGGCATGGCATAGAAATTTAGACGCTGATTGGAGAAATCAAATAATATTGGAGAGTAATTTTAAATTTAGTTCACTATAAACTATCCAATTGATCTTGTTACGGCTAAAAACATCTCATCAGTCAACAGTCAGGTGAGGTTTCCTTCAATTCTGGCGGGAGTTAGTCCTGGCGGTAACGAAAAAATACTATTTCACAAAAAAATTAGGTACCGTTATTTGAAGGATAAAAACAACAACAAAATTACCATTAATACAACGTAACAATAAAAAAAAAAATATTTTAAGAAAGCTCAAAATTCACAAATATTTTTTTCTATTTCTTTATATTTAGAGCATTTATTAATCTCAAAGCTGTAAATGATTAATAGTATTACAAACTTTTATTGTTAGTGAAAATCGGGACTTTGTAATTATAAAATGAGACGGAAAGAGGGGTACTGCGCTCTTCCCTAGGGATATGGTTTCAAAATTAAAAATTACTGAACAAAATTTATAATTATTTTAATTATGAGAAGGTATATAGGGATATATTTCTATTATATTTTCAATACGAAACATCATTAAAATGATAATTTTATGTTTTAGATCAGCTGTGTGACCGGAACCACAGACCGTTTCACCCAAGCTCAATACGCTTCTATATAACTTCGGACCTTCCAAATGAAGTTTCACTTAAAAAGCGGGACTATCCCGCCTAAATTGGGACGCCTTGTCTTTTTATTAGTGGTGTGGTAATTTTAAACTATCGCTTGAAACTATCGATAGGCTAGCGATAGTCTCGACTATCGATAGCCTATCGATAGTTTCCCATCCCTAACCTTTACCCTATTTCCCCCTAATAGGCGGGCGCAAGCGACGGTGCTGCTTCTGCGACGGCGCTGCAGGAACTAGAGAAACGGGGATAAAAGCGGGCCATTACCTGGGATTCATAGGGTTTTTTGGCGTTTTTAATTTATTTTTCCATAATTAAAACCCGATTGAGCAAAAAATCATTTGAAAAATATCTAATAATCTAAAATCATCTATGTATTGCTCGGTCCCTCAGTGTTCAATTAGAAAATCAAAAGACGTGTCATTCCCTTTCATTTCCAAAAAATAAAAAGCTTCTTAAAGAGTGGATTGTAAAATTAAGAATAGATAAGCCTGTTTCGAAACATATGACGATATGTAGTCTTTATTTTAAAGAAAGAGACTATATTTATCCAGGTAAATATTAGTATTTGACATTTTATTATTCCAAAATGTTAGTTTTACGCAAATAACATTGAGACCATAGGGTCATAGATTTGTTTTTCTTTTTTAATTTTCCCCATTTTTCTATTACATCCGTTGTGCTTAATTGTTCCATGTTTTCAATGCGAAGCCTGAAAGTTTTGAGAAATAAATAAATAATATGACAAAGAATCTAAGCTGTCATAACAATGATTGTGTGAATAGGTAATTAATGTTATTACTAACCGAAAAACGTCGAGTAAAGTTACAATGATGTGTTTGCATTTACCAGAACTACCAGCTTTACATGTAAAATGACAAAAAAATTGCTTATTATTATTAATAAATTTGATTTCCACTTTTATTTGATGGGGCAGTCCTTTAAGATTGCTAGTTTAAAGGCACGAGGCTTGTAAAATAACTGTTTTTTTATTTTTAGATATTATTCCACATGTAAATATGTGGTTTGCATCAAGAATAGCCTGCCCATCAATTAATGGTCTTTTAAAATTACCAATTATCTCTATCACATCAACTAGGTCTAACACCGTTCTTTTCGACATTTTGCAAAACTACTAGCGCACCCTATATTCGATTGCGCCCGCCTATAGCTGTTAAAAACCGATTCAAAATTTTTATGCCATTGTAGTGCAGCTTTTAATAACAATAATATGTGGCAGGCAGTACTTGAATGAGATGGCCAAACAACTCCACCTTCTAAGCTAACCTGTCCCAGGAGGACCAATGTTAATTGGCATACTCTAGCTTGACGAAATCTTTAATTTTCTATGATCATAGTTTTAAATAGTATGTGTTGAAAAAATACTTGAAATACTCTAATACTTAGAGTTTACTGTGGTATAAGCCCTATTGGTATTATATTAACATGAATGACCTTACAGTCAAAAAAGTAAAAACTGTTGCCAACCAACCCTGCCCTCTCCTACTCTAATTAATTTCCAAAAATGTTTGGCCTTTTAAGGGATACAATAATATTCTGCCGTCTAGGAAAATGGGAAGAAGAGTCAAAGAGTTGGAAGAATTCCAAAAGATGACGTTTGTCAGCAGAAGAAGGGCTTAAGATAATTCAATTCAGCTTGAATCTGGAGTTAGGTGATACTCATGCGGGCCATAAATCTTCATTATCATAATCCAATGACTCTTAAACCGCATTTACTATTTCACATGGACCTCTACTGCAACAACTTCGCTTTTACCAGTAAATATCTCAGAAAAGCACTCCTCACTTCCTAGTCCCAGGAGATTCGGTTATCTCTGGTTATCTTCATTGTCCCTCAATTTTGTTTGCAACTCTATTGTAACAAGGTGCCCACATTACCTTCTGTTCCTCAACACAAATCTTACAAATAATACTCGATTGTCTAATATAATTTATTTCCTTGCAATCCTACAAAGCACTTCATACACAATTAAAATAGCTTCCTTTAAATTTAAGTAGAACTGAGATAAGAATATACATATTTTTAATGTGTATTATTTTTTGTATAATGCTTTATTCACTTAATAACAAAACAAAACAATGCTGCCCACATACATTGGATTGCTATAAAACACAGCATACTTGTCAATACCTACATACATTCATTTAACCAAAATTACATTTTAACTTGCATGCATATACACTTATAATATTACAATTTATTTTTCCCTCAACAAGGACTGTATTTTCTCCTTTTTTTCTCCCCTTTTCATCTCTTATTTTCCCCTTATCAAACTATATTTATTTATTTTCTTAAAATAAATAAATATGAAAGTAAATAGATACAAAGCTAAGTAAATAGTTACATCGAAAAATAAATAAATAAAAAGATAAAACTTTGATAATCTGATAATTTGATCCTTGGTTTAAAGATAAGCTCTCCCGAGAACGAGCATCCCAAATATTTTATATTCTCTTTCTTATCTACAGTCTGGATGCTGTCTCCGTTCTCTAGGGAGAGTGTCGTCATCTGCAGCTCTCCTTTTTCTATAATAATTCCAACGCTTTTTAGCGGATTTAGAGCCAGACCAATAGCTAGCAACCTCTGAGTGTTATCAATAATTCTCTCTGCCGCACCCTTGTAACATGCCAATTCCGCCTGGTCGTCCTTGAATCGTGTAAGGACCACACATTCTTGGTCACTTGATCGGTAGCCAAACTTATTGGAAAATTCTTGGTCACAATAGAATAATTGCATTAACTGTATCTGATTATGAATAACTGCAGTATATAACAGACTGTGGAAGATACTGAAGCAACATGCTCTTTGTTGGACAAATACATAACTCATGAAATAATCCCAGATATAATAGAGTCCCAGAACTCTATATTGCTTGTTGAGTGTTAAATTAGGTGTAAAGATTTAACTGGAAAATTCCAAACAGTAAGTTAAGAGTAATCAAAATGCAAATTAAGACACTAACCGGGTTTTGTGTTTGGATGTCACTAATATTCTGTTTTAGACAATGAGAGGTAATTCATTTTACTTGCATATAGAGTCCGCCACAGAAGAGATGAGCTGTGAGGGGTGGGGGGTTCGCGCAACCAGCTTCCCCCACCATGACCCACTCCTTCACTTCCCCTCTCAGATAACGCAAAATTCAGCGCTACCTGGTGAAGTTTGATTCCTTTTTCCCGTTATTTAATTGACCTTATCAAGTGGATATATTCCAGATAAATCGCATTCAGACTCCTCAGATGAGTCATCATCATTCTCTGAAGACTTCTCATCTGATGAAGTAATGGAAATAATAAATTTGTCAGTTGTTGTGTCAATAATGCAGTATATAAGTATACTTTTCTCCATTCATTAGAACCAATTGAATTACATTTACCTTTTATTAATGCCTCAACTGTGTTTAAACAACCTCTTCCCTCTCTCTCCCACAGCTCATCTCTTCTGTGGCGGGCTCTACATGTATGTAGGATGAGATTCATAGAGCCAGTGAAAAATAAACACAATGTTTTTATATAAAAGTACTAAGAATGGTTTTCAATAAAACAAATATACCTGTTTTGCCATCATAAATATATTTGATAATTAATACATTAATAATTTGTTACTCATTATAGTTCTAGAGATTTGAGATCAATGAAGTTATACACACGTTATACAAAAGTCAGTAGATTTCAAGTGTTGAATAGTAAAAGCTTTGTGAAATTATATAAAACTGGAGGTTATTAACAATAAGACAATGACCACAATAGGGCTTAAAAATTATTTCATTTATACACCTTATAAAAACAAAATTCAACATTGTATATCTTTAATTTTCAGTTATTTACATTTCTAAGTATAAAACAATAAAATAATAATAGATGTTTTTATAGCTGGCAAACCGTAATTAATAGGAAAAATAATTACATACACTAAGATAGTTTAAAGAAAATAACCTGTTTTCTTCATTGCACTTGCCATACATACGCATTATTATGTGTATATTTATATCAAGTACACTTGTTTTATACTGTTCAATGTTAACTGCTTGTATTTTTATTCTAAATCAACGAAAGCATAATAATAAAATCTTATTTCCTATCATTTTTTTTTTTTTTTTAAATTTATTTAATTTTCATTTACTTAACAGGAATTAAATATTACTAATATTAAGCAACTTCTTTAAAATTATTTATACTTAATAACATTTAGATATTTTCGTATTTAAAAAAATATTAATAGAAAACAAGGTAAATATACAAAGTTGAGAAAGAAGTGTAATTGGTAACATTAAAGCTTTGACCCAGCAAAGTTCATAAGATATTCTCAAGACAACTATTCAATTACAAATAAATTATTAATAATTAAATTTAGTTGTTCACAATACTATCCTTAAATGACTAGGGAGGCTAGAAAATAGTAAATAGGCCTTTTTGAAAATATTATAAATTCAATTCATATTTTAGTTGTTTTAAATCAATATTTTCCTGGAAACCTGAACATTATTCGATTGTTGTAAGTTATCGGCAGTAAACACACTTTAATAATTATACAATATACTTACAATTTTCATATAAAATATTAATTTCGTATAAATAAGATAAAATTTAAAAAAATTATTCATCTTTTTCAATAAAATAAGTTAAAATTACTATAATAATATATCCCCTACATTTTGTCATCAGTTCAATATAGTACATTCGTCCAAATTACATGTCTTGAAAGACTCCTAGCAAGTACAGTACAACCTTGTTTATTCGTACTAGCTGGCATGAAAGGCATTTCAGATAATTAAAATTTAATCCGAATATATTGTTTAATATTATAAACGAGGTTTTACTGTAAATATATTGTGTGGTCAACATCAATTTGGAAAACTTGGTGAAATACCATAAAACAACCTTTATTTTTGTTAACATAATAATTAAATCAATCTTAATTGATAAAGTCCCAGTGCTTGCAGCTTGGCCCACGATAGCAGGTTAAATAATAATACTGTTGTTTTTTTTTTTTTGCAATATGTGGTCTTGCCAATATAATTACTCAAATATTCCACTTGAGTCCTAAAGACTCCTAGCAGTGTAAATAGAATTGTTCTTGAATCACTACTTCCTCTAAAAAAAATAAATCATTATTATGGTTAAATCTAATAGAGGTCCAAATATAATAGTTTTTATTTTTGGGAGGGGGGAGGGGTTGGCCACTCAATATATACTTAACCCTCTTTGATATACAATCGGGGCAGCATTCATTTACTATCTAATTTCCACAAAAAAATTGAAAATAATAAAATCTTCCATTAAATTGGCATGCATAACTCTTTAAGGTTTGTGTATTTAAATATGACAAAACACCCATTATTTACAACTCAAAAAAATGTTTAAAAATCATTCATCTCATTAGAAGCAATATAAACAATACATATTGAAAAAGGAGCCGTTTAAGCTAAAGTCCTACACGAAGTGCCTTCAGTTTCAAATTAAATTTTTCAATCAAATTCTTATCCATTCAAAGATTCTTAGTAAAATAAAATTTTAGCTGTTGCTATATGTTTATGTTATGTTTTGTGATTTGTATATAAAAAACTTATAATATATAGATGAATCATTTAGAGAAAAAACTGGAAGTTTAGAATCTTTAGAAACTGCCTTGACGACTTTGTACAGCGGTACCTTTATTGGACCCTTGAAATATATATGTCATACTTTCTATTTTCTAGATACACATTCAACATTTGAGAATGCATCCATCTACTTTTTTTTCAAATCATAAATCTTATTTTAATATATAAATGTACAGGTTAAAACTGTCATTCATCACCAATTTGGCACAATTAAACAACCTGGGAAGGTACCATTGTAATTGTTCAGTTTGAATGACTGTACAATTTGTTTTTACCTGTGAATAATTGTTTAGATTGGATTTCCTTCATTCAAAACCAACTCAAAAGCACTCATCAATATACAAAACTTGTCAATTTATGCCATTACATTACAAACACCAATAAATACACAAAAGATATTGCAAAAGTTATTTAGATTAAAAAAAGATATGTATACAGACAATTTTTATTTGTTTGTATATTTACACATGTAATTATAATTATAAGCAATAAAAATAGATTGCATTTTTCTTCTAATCAAATTCTGTTTTCCTTTTTCCCTATTTACATATTTCTCTGAAGAAGTTTTATTTAAATAAAAAGGTGGTAAGTAAATACATGTATTGTAATAACTTCTTCAAATAATATCTTGTTTTTATAACAATATTATATCAAGTACTTAAAATATAGATATATTTTAGACACTGATTGGTAAATCTAGACTAAAATATCTGCCTACAAATATATATACAAGGAGCTTCTACCATTTAAGAAAGACTTTGTAGATATATCCACAGAAATATTTATAGTTATACATAAAATAATGCTCATATCAATTTATAATAATTTAAATTTGAACAAGATGGCTCGGTAATATAAACCTATTAGAAGATCATATTAAAATAATTGTGCGGAAATAAGAATCAGCTTCATGAGAAAGAACCATGACATTCTTTTATTTTATTTTAATGTAATTTGTGATGCTGTACATTATGATTGAATGGCATACCTATTAGTTTGAAACTTTTCAACTATCCATCCATCTTTAATACCAATAAATTTTAGATTCACTTCAACCAAAGAATTATCTAATCACAATTACAAAAATATTTAGCTTTATTCTCAAAAACTGGTAAGGCCACATTTGATAATTTCTTTTGAACTACCACTGCCTGCCATTTAACTAAAAAGATAATAAAAGTCTTCTTTGCCATTCATAGAACAATGAAAATGCTGATTGGAAACAGAAATGATTTTTAAAAATAATTTTACATGGAAATCCTTTACAACCACAATAATTTGATATGATCTGTAGTTTAATATTAAATAAAACTTCAAATTCAACAAAATGTTTTTTACTGGACGGATATGAAATTGCAGTATTAAATGCTATGCTTTTTATATTATTTTTGACATATTCCAATAATTCAAAAATATTAAGGAAATGAGTAATAAATAAACTATCTTAACGGTTTTTGAGTTAAAAATATTAACAAACTTTTGGTGACTTTCAAATTTTCATAAAAAAAAAAAAAATAATAAATAAATTAAAGCATTTAACATAATAATAAGGAATATAATCAAACCTTTGGTCTGCACAAATATTTGTTTGGTTTAAGTGAATCTAATATAACATACATGCATACAAATATAAACAACATTATTTATATATGAATTCATTATACAACTTCTTGAATAATTAATGGATTAGAGCAGATATAAACTGAAACTGTTTCCTGATCAAATCATCATTAATAATAAAATAACAGTTACAATAAAATTATTCTGATTTATTTTGGAGGAGGAAGAAATGACTGTGGAGTAGGGGATGATGAACAAGACCTTGAGATGCCTCTAGGCGGCTCAGCAAGAAGTCGAGCTCCAGAAGGTGCCTCTGGTGGTTCAGGTGTTGGAGTGGGACAACGCCTCTCGCAGGGCGCCACGAGGCCACTCAAGGCATGCAACGGAATACGATAGAGTCTAAATGGCCTTGCTTCAGGGGACACAGCTGAAACATAATCATCATTACTGTGGAAGTGAAAAGGAAAAAAAAAATCATAATAGTCATGGGTACCTCTGTACATTAATACAAATATATTTTATTTATCCCATATACAGATGAATTAGGTAAATATATACGGTGGGGTTTTTATTCTTTCAAGCTCTGCTACGACATCCTGATTTACTTTGCTCAATGCTTTGGCTCAATGCTGAGTAACTTCTAAGAGATCTTTTTTGTTCCCCATTTCTGCCTCACCATTTCAACTATAAATGGCTTTTCTTGGGCTAGGGAAAGGGGCAGAGTTAAATGTCCCCTGATAATATTCAGGTTGTAAACAAATCGCTGTGCAAAACATATTGCCTTATCCTGCTTAGCCACCCTGACTTCTAAGGAATCACTAGTCACAAAGCTCAAACATTTTATAAGCTCATTTCTACTGTCAGCAAGCAAAAAGTTCAGTTACAATAACCATTGCACTTGTCAGTCAATAATAAGTCTGCTTTATTTAACATCATAACTTCTGGATTAGATTCATAATTTCAAGATTATATTATGTATATAATTAAGATCCATCATATACTATTCATTAAATATGTAATTAAGATTCATAATATATGGGAGGGTGGGGCACAATGAAACAGTCGTTGCACTGGGCGAAGCAAAAGGTCTAGTACAACCAAATTCAGACAGCGAGCGGTAAGGGTGACTCAAAACAAAATCAGCTTATTGTCCCCTTTTGACTTGTTGAGTGCTGAAGTGCGGTTTTGTGGGGCAAAACTAAAAATTTTCATCTCTAGGTAAGAGTAATTATTTTATTCAATCTGCTCTAACAATATTTCATTATGCATGTATCTCTTAAGATTTTGCCTGACTTTGGCTTTCCTACCTCTTCACGTTCATCGTAGGAAGTGAAAGACATCAAAATGGCTGGTATGGGGTCCCTTGAAATAGGGGCCATGAAATATTTCGTGGAGCTCCATGAGTGATTCATCATGCCCCAAGTGTTTTTCACTGTGCAATAAGCAGTCAGTGTTTTTTTTCATTTTCTTACAGAATGGTGCGAAATCGAAAGTGGAACACCATAAAAACTAAATCAATTTATGACAACTTTCCTCTCTGACAACCAAGTCAAACTTTCCCCTCTCCTGAATAATTTCGTGGCTTTCCTAAAGCTTGATAATGAAAAACCGACTGGAAGCCGAATAAATTTTTTTCGTTGATTATGGTGTTTTTACAGTTGTTTCATGCTTCAACTTGCGCTGTTTCATTGGGCATGGGGCACATTTTTTGAAAATGGCTGCTCGCGGTCACACATGATGCATAAAATAATGTTTAACGCATTTCTTGCATAGATTAGATCCTAAGGTAACATGGAAAAAAGGGGATGATGGGTAAAATAAACTTTTGTGTTTCATTGTGCCCCACCCTCCCTTACTAAAAAAAACATAATTTTCAAAAGTAATTCACTGAGGCTTGATTCACATTTACTTAAAACAATAATATGTAAATTTTTCATCTTAACGGGTCTGGTATTTTATAAAACAGCAAATTTTTTGGAATTTCTACAAAAATTTTAGAATTTATTTCCTTACAATGTGGTGAAGAAGGAGGTGAAAGGCTGTTGTCCTTTTCCGCTTTATCAACTTGAAGTCTTTCAGATTTGCTTTGGAAGAACTCAGGAGCAGTTGTGGCAAAAAATATATCATTCTATAAGAAAAAAATATTAATAATAAAATAATGATAAGCAGTAGCTCTCAAAATAAATATTATATATTAACATTTGTATTCAATACCTTTGAAGTGATCAGTTTTAATTTTGGCATAGCCATCGTTTGGACCAAATTACCATTTATAATAAGACGAATTTCCATTGAATCGGAAGTAAAGGCCAACACATAAGGAAACGCACAAACTGAAATCAGTGTAAAATAGATACCATAAGTGGTATTTAATAATAAAGGAAGAAAGAAAATGTTTTCATCAAACTTAACATAATTTACCAATGTCAGTAGGTATAGAGTTCCAATGAAAATCAAATTCAGTACTTGACACATTGTCTGACAGCTTTTGGAAATGGCACGTATCTATCAACAAAATTTTTAAAGTTATAGTAAAGTATCAAAATCTTATATTCTTATAAGCCTCTGACGTTAACGTATTTATTGAAATTATATCTAACATTAAAATTAAATAATTTATTTTTTGAAGAGAAAAGATTTGGCTCCGCCGGGAGTTTAACCTGGGTCTCCCGCGTGACATGCGCGGATGCTAACCATTGCACCACAGAGCTCGGCTCCAAGCAGAGCCAATCCTTCCTCTTCACTGATACCTACTCCCCCGATCTCGCAAATTTTTTGCGAGTAGTAACGGGAGGTGGACAAATTTTGTCCAATTTCTGGTATTTATTAACATAGGTCAATTTTAAATTATTTTATACTAATCTAATCTTAATTTGTGGGTGACCCGGGTAACCCACAAATTAAGATTAGATTAATATAAAATTAAATAATTTTATATCATTTATTAAAACCTTCCTATTAAAAAAAAAAATTCAATATTCCCGAGTAAAAAGGTCACTAAATTAATTTTATATAAATAATTTTTTTTAAAGAAAAATGACAAAATATTAGAGTATGTATCAAACTAAAATTACAACAAAAATGGAACAAAGCACAATAGATGACGATGGTAGAAAATATATTTTAAAAATTCTGAGGAAAGAAGATTAAAATAACTATGGAATTCTGGATCACAGTTTTTTTACACAGTTAGATCATATTTTTTCATGATGTTTTTATTTGAATTTTTGCTCTTTAATTTTTTTTAATCCGTTTCCACTCTTGGACTCGCAGTCTCTGTATACTCTGGACTCTGAAGCCCTGATGAACATCCACATGTAGGGATCGAAACGTTGGTTTTCCAAAAAAAAAGATGAAACTGAAAATCCTGACTCTCTATCAACCTATCATAAGTAACGAACAGGAATTGGTTGGGGGAGCGGCCAAAATAATAAGCACAAATATCATAAGTAACAGTTGACTATTACACACCTCTAAATAAGATATGCTAGTAACAAAGAATTACATTAAATGATATAGCTTTTATATCATTTAAAAAAGGAAAAACAAATTAATGAATTGATAGTTCTTATGACAAAAAAATAAATTAAAATATAAGTATATGCATACTATTGTAACATAGCAGAAGTTCTGGTTCCTCATCCTCATAGAGGTCAACTGCTGCAACCAAATGACCTTTGCTGCCGTCCTGCAGTGAATATAACTTTGTCACTTCACCACTTCTCTCATTGACCAGATCAAATTGATGCCTGTATCCAATACAGACAGTGTTATCAGCAACTCCACCAGCAGAGGCCGCCACGGTCGAATCTACCAGGGTGATCAAAGACGGAGACTCAGGTATTGAAATCTCCTATAAAGTTAAATTGACGGTGTAATATAATATAACAGTTACTTTGAGGTAAAATATGTGTTAAATGTCTTAGAATGTAAACCATATTTAACAGTATAATAGGACTTAAAAACATATGTATAAACTTATTTTTGATTTATTAATTCTTGCTGTTCTCATGATAAAAACATTAGTAGCATGACTAAACCAATGTTCTTTACTTTGTTTTGTCTTCTCTAATACTTGAAGTGCCAAAAAGTGTTTTATTTGCAGAATGGCACCAAAAACCAACAAACATAATTTGAATTTTATTTATACAGATATTTTACATTTTTTTTCTCAAGATTTCTAACTATTTACTTATATTTATTTGAAAAACTTGATGACGCTGCCACAATATTTTATATTTCAACATTATGTTATTTTCCAATCCTATAATTTCATATCTCATCTTACATCAAGCAATATCAATATTAAGTAGGGAGTTTTTATTTAAATTTAAAGCAAGAACTAACATAAACAATGATATAAATAAAAAATAAAAAGAACAATCACAAAAAATGTGTTATATATATACTCGAAGTGATCAAATTTTTTCTAAATTATAATACAAGTTGCAAATATCGTTTTTATTTTTAACCTTTTCCTTTAATAACCCAAAATAATGAAAATTTTGTATTTTTGAAGAAAAGTTTGGCAAATGGCATAAATAGGTAAATCCATAAATGGAAATATTGGCTTAATTATTGCTTGGACAAAACAGGCAGACTAATATAACGAGCCCTTTATAGAAGAAACTTCTTGCAAATCAACTGACAACAATTTTTTTTTTTATCCAAACATACAATATAAAACTATGAACAATAGCTCATAGAGTGCAGATGGGATATGTATATACATATATATTCCATGGCAAAGAGCCGAAGAACAAAGTATGGGACACCATTGAATTCGTATAAAAGATATTGCAGGAAGTAGGGATGAGGAATGGAAGGAAGGAGCTAGAGGAATGGGAAGGATGTATTACAGTAAAATAATGTCTTTGCCAAGAGTTTGAAAATAAAATAAAATTAAACAGACCCTTAAATATTGAAAGCCATCAACAGTATCAGTGTCGCTAGCAGGGCACCAAGCTGTCCAGGCAGCGGAGTGCCGCCACTGCATTATCAGTAACTTCTTCCCCAGGCTTACCACCTGTTAATGAAAAGCAGCAAAATATGAAATATCTCTATAAATATGAATATATCTTGAACTCTTATTTAAAAATAATTAATTTTCAAAATGTATGTATGTGTGTTGTTTATTTTTTGTACATTTGTATTTTTTCAAATTATTATGATTGGTAGGTAGTTATTTATTTATATATATATTGTCATGTTAGTAATTTATTATTAGCAATTATTATATTATTAAAATTGCTAAGCCCCATTATTATGTTTTAGCGAAACTATTCATTCATCAGTTGTAATGTTTAATATATTTGTTTGTTTTCATGATTAACCTTCCATTACTCATGGTCACCTGCGAGGTGAGCTCAAAAATTAAACTATCTGTAATTCAGAGTAATGCAATGCGTGGTCCCCTCCTTCTTGCAATCCTCCTATCTATCTCAGGTGAACTTGGAAGCTGTACACGTGTAATTCTCCTCTCAGGTGAACCGCGATCATTAATGTAAGTTTTTGATTTGTTAATTGTGGCAGGGATAAATGCCCGGGTAATATTCACATGTAACAGTTTTAAAATTGAAATTAGTAGGCTTTTCCTGAGGCAACTGGCCAGAAGTCTAATTCACGAGCACACCATTCATAGGATATTCTTTACCAAATACTTTTAAATGGTGTAATGCTCTATTCTCAATCACGTTGGATTTTGATTAGCTGAAAGGTTTTCATCTTTATCAATGAATATTGGTATTACTGTATTTGTTTAAAAATATTAGGATATAACTACTGAGCCACAGCAACGCGTGGCCGGGTCTGCTAGTATTTTCATATTTTTAGAGATTTCATTAAGTTCGTAAGACCACCAATTCAGTTTTGTACATTCAACAATTGTACTACTTCTCTTCAGTGCTGAAAACAATTGTGCAGTATTATTACCGTATATATATAAAGCATTGTCAATCAAGGGAGCATTGGCGCTCAGGGTGGGGGATGACGTGGCCTCCACTCATTCTTCTTGCTCGAGACTTGTTACTGTGAAGTCGCTTTTATGATCGAGGGATTTATTAAGTTGTGCCCTCCAACTAAATGTGTGCTCGCTCACATGGACCTTGTTACTGTGAGGATGAGTTATGATAGAGGGATTTTTTAAGTTGTGCCCTCTGACTAAATATGCTGCTTTTTCATGGGTAAAAGGTACTACGGGACACTGGATTCCGGTACATTACAGGTAGCTGGTCATTCTTCCAGAATCCTTTAGATTTCCTAGTTCCTATGTTCCCAGACCAGGACCCTAGAGCACAACTCAGTGAAGATAAATTCTGTAAGTTTATCTTTGTTTTCTTATTTTACCACCCCTAACCACTCCTAACCACACATTTCTCTCATTTTTGAGTGCTACCGGATTTCTTTCGTATAAGTTTTACCTTAATAAATGTATAAATATAAATTCATCGTTCAGATTGATAAAATGTACCTGATATCAAAGACTACTTCATTCTTCCTCGGCCTGATGAGTTTAATCGAAATTGTTTGAGAGGTTTTAGATTATATTATAAAAAAGGGGTTAAATTTATTATTATAAAACAATACTTTCAGTAATAAAGCATTGACAAAAATGTTGTTGTAACATCATGGGCATATAGCTACCTTAAATACCTGATTTAAGTTTCATAAAACTCTTTGTTTATCAGCTAGCCTGTTCACAGACACTTAGACATTTTGTATTATAATTTTATTAAAAATTTGGACTCACGGAACCCTAAAACATGCATTTCCATTCAAAAAAAGAATTACAAAATTGATCATGATCGCAATACTTTCCCTTTATAAGTATTTTATATACCTAAATACTGGAAACTTCACTTTACTGGTATGTGGCATAATTAATACAAATGATTGAATTATTATTAAGTCATATAATTCTTAAATATTCCAATTTTATTTTCAGGCCTTTTTTTTCTGTTTTCCGTTTGATATAATTACCAATATAGTTTTTATGATTTAATAAACAAATTAAATATGCGGGACTTACCACCCTGAGGTGGGAACCTCCAGGTCTGCTTACTGCATACAAATTGCATCCCCTTGTCCTTTCTAATTTATGCTCTTTCATATCTGGACGACTCCTCACCTCACCATCCCTTTCAAAGTCAGAAAGACGGAAAACATGCATCTTACTGTCTCTACCTGTAGTTTTAACTAAACATTAACATAAGAAACATTTTTTAAATCAAAT
Source organism: Aelia acuminata (assembly GCA_911387785.2). Lineage (NCBI taxonomy): Eukaryota > Metazoa > Arthropoda > Insecta > Hemiptera > Pentatomidae > Aelia > Aelia acuminata. Next base: position 29,101,488 of record OU426982.1, on the reverse strand, counting down.
CTAACATAAAACATAAAATAAAAAATCACATTTTTTCCCATACCTTTATCTACTCGAATCAACAGAATTCCATGAGCTTCAACCACCGTCAGCTGTTTGACTATTACAGTTTTATCGAAAATTTGGCGATGAGAGAGGCCATCTGTTAAGAAATAAAAATTAGGGAATGAAAATATTTTATTTAAAAAAATATTAAATTATTTTTTATGCTATTCGACAATGGATCAACTATTATATATGACTGAAGCCCTACTAACGGGACCGTAATTGATATAAAAAAATAAAAAATTATAGATTTTTCAATGTAGATTGGGTAAGAGACGTGGGATATCCAAAAGGCATGCACAGGTTCAACGCCTTATCTTTACTGAAGGCAAGAGCAACTTTGGAAGATCAACAACAACATTGATGTACCTTATGGCCAATGAGGGATAAGGGACCCCTTCCATTAGAAGTAAAATTTTCTCCTCTGCAGAGTGTTTTAAATGTTTTTTTAGCTATAATCAGCAAATGTGATGAATAAATGGAACTTCAGCATTCTAGGCTTGAGGAAAGATAGTTCCCAGTTGAACTGATCCCCTTTAACACGTTAGGTGCGGCTGCGTATTTTAGAGGTATCCTGAATTGAACGGTATCAGTCCCCGGAGTCCGACTGCTGGGATGAGCCACAGACGATATCGGGCGTCGGGGTCCGATGCGAATGCTTTGACTAAAGCGTTATCTTTTGACTAGAAAGTGAATTAAATGAATAACAATGGCATTATCTCTTGGTAAGGATTGGAACTAGACATAAAAGGCAAAGGACAGGCCGATACAGAATTTACGCCGTTCTTTATCAAAGATCGGACCTCAGAGTCCGATTCGAAAAAACAACTGAATTTCAGCTGTTAGAAACATTTTCGGCACTAAAATACAATAATCTCATTAAATATCGACTAAATTGAGTGTTTGAAGTGACGGACTTTCGGACATTTTCATATGAAAATTGGCTGTTAAGAAGGGAATGTAAGACATCGGACCCCGGGGACCGATGCCGCACCTAACATGTTAATTCAGGAGGTATTCTTCTTTCAACTAGCATGCATTAAATTAAACATTTGAACTACAACTACTCATTTTTTATCCATACATCAAATTAATTTTTTTTTAATAATAAACAAAATGAATTGATTATTTTTTTTTGTTAGCCCAACTGCGGCATGTTAGGGGATTATTATAGAGGTAATAAGTTAACCTCTTCAAATCAGAATAAGAAGTTTGAGATATATTCCAGGGGCCCCGCCTCAAAATTTAAGCCAACCCAACCAGAATGGATTTTAACATCAACTTCTTGACTTGAGAATGCTTAAGCAGGTGCTCTATGTTTGTAAATGTAAATATATTTATTAGTAATTGTGTACTTAAAATTCATTCATCAGCCAGCATGGTTCATGTCAGATACCACGGTAAATTATCTCAAGTAACTTTATTATGTTGAAAAAATTGGAAAAGGATTGTAAACTGGAAAATTTTTAAAAGGCTTAATAAACAACTGACTAAGCCAGGTTTTTTTTATATGGTAAACAACTTTACAAGAATTAGAAGTTTTATTTGAACATTAGGAGAATATAAGGCAACCCACCTTCTACTAAGTAAACACCAGAGTCTGTAGCCAGTATGAGCCGACTCTCGCCCCATGAGTCACCAGACAGGATCTCGTGAGAGAAGTCAGGATAGAAACAATGTGGTTCCCACGGGGCCCTCTTGTACAGTCCGGTTGTCGCCAACGAGGTGGGTGCATCTCCTTTCACGATGGTTTCCAGCTTCAGAGCTTGACCTATCCTGACAAACTCTACTTGGCGAGCTTCCTCTTTCCTTCGAGAACCACGTGGAGGATCAGGCAACACATCAGAGAATGCTCTGCGGTTCAGCATCGTCTAAAGGAAGTAAGATTGATCTTAAGGATTAAGCCTGATGAAATAACTTATTAACCTAAATTAAGATTTTCATACAATTATAAAAAAGTAATAGGGTAAACCATACAGTTATTGGCACCCCAACTTTAACTTAAAGAAATAGGTAAACAAGTCCTAATTTTATTACAAGATATACATGAGTCTAATGTTTGAAGGGTCCTCTAAGTCATCTATGAAGTAAGACTTTAACAAACTAACCATAGGGAAGATTTTACTATTAAATCCACAGGGTGCCAATAACTAGATTTGGCACTTTTAACAATAAATATTGCCATATTGTGAGTCTTTATAGGGGTAGATAAAGAAGAGCTATAGGAAGTTTCAATTTGATCCCTTCATAAAAAGTATTTTTTTTTAAATTTCACCACAGAAATGTAGTCTTAAGGGTGTCAATAACAGTACGGTTTACCCTAGTCCTATTTAAATTATTAAATGGAAAATTAGAACGGATAATGTTCATGATGCCTATACAATTTTCAAATATGCCTTTCTAAGTGAATTAAACTTTCAAATACACAGCCATTATAACTATCGTTTCTATAAGTTAAAAAGCTATTGATTCATTTTCGTATTATATTTCAACTATAAAGGAATATGCATTAAATTAATCTTTGAATGGTTTTTTTTTTTTTTAACTAACTCCAGATTGACCGATCTCCAGCTTAACTTAACGGCTGATAAGCAGAGTTCTTTGGTAATCTGTGAAATATTATCAATTTTATATTGAATGATACAAACAAAAATTATAAATTATATTAGTTATGTAATAAAAAATATTACCAAGAGCCATCAAACATAGCACAAAGCTTAAAAATAGACTTACTTGAATTGGTGGAAGTTATAAGATTGATCACTGCACTTGCTCAGCAATTGGGGTTAGAAAAATGAAAAGCCAGGTTCAATGTATAATATCTGTCAATGAATAAGAAGCTAAGTCGAATTTAGTCCAAGATGGGTTCAGTGGCTATAAAGAATCATGGAGGCCTATTTTTTTTTGGTAGTGAATAATTGTATAAGACAGGCATTCGCTTGAAATGTAGTTGTAATAATTTGTGTTATAGCTCGACAACATAAGTTTATCTGAGGGCGGAGCTTAAATAAGCCACGCCTACATCTGCTTTGGCGCTAAATTTGAAGTGTGTCAGGTTATTTTATCAATTATGACAAACAGATAGAGATAACATTGAAATCAATAAAAGGATACTCTATTTCATGAATTAATTATCATTTGCAATATAAAAATAAACTATAACAATAAGATATTTAATCAATGCAATTTTTAATGTTTTGTAAACAGAGTAAAAGTACTATATATATTATACTAGCATTCCCCGTCGCGGCTTAGCCCGCGAGCCTTTAAAATCAATCCTGTGATCATTGTCTTGGTATTGATTTAATAAATATATTAAATAATGTTAAGGAGATTGAGTAGAATCGGAGCTTCCTGTAGGTAGAATGTTGGAGGGGGAAGCTGCCGGCTCGGTAGAAGAGAGGGAGACGCGCAATGGAGAGAGTTTACTAAAACCGCCGAAACAAAAAATTGCTTACTCGTCGTGAACGTTTCATTTTTCGGCTTTAAAACATGGTTTTCGACGCTTGGTTTTTTGGTATCCGTTAGAGTTAAACGACAATTTCGCCATTTAAACCCCTTAGAGGTTACATTTTTGAAATTCCTTTCTTAGTGGTTACCTACATCGCGTTTAAAATCTAAATTCCGAACTTCAAGTTTCTATCATTAGTAGTTTTTGCTCTGCATTGATTCTGTCAGTCAGGACAAAGCCTCTTATATATATAGAGATAAATACTTAGTGGTTGAATCAAGTAAACACTATGATTAATATACAAATTTATTATCACTATTTTAATTAATAATCCAAAAAAAAAAGTTTCTAATAAAAATATTTAATCTTTATAAATACAAAAATTCGAAATGTAAAAAAAAAGAAGATTTATTAACATATACACTCTTTAATATGATTATTCTCAAAGTTAATACAATGCAATACACCCACAATCCTAATCAAAATACAATTATTGACAACATTGGCACTTTCTTTTTAGGAGTGTTGTAATTGCACGAAGGTATGGACATATTCTGCTTTCAAATAACAAAAAAACACCTGCATGAACAACAAAAACTTTGAAATAAAAACTAAGAATAAACTAAAAACAAAGTAAGGTCGTAAACTGTTATAGGGCCTTTCTATTGGCCACCAAATTCACATCACAATCCGAGCATGGGATTCCTAGGTAAATATCTTATGTTGTCAAGCTATAAATCTGTTCTAATTTGTTGTTGAACAATTAGTCAACTCTAATATCTCATTATTGATATGATGAATTAATCTGGTTTAATGGCCATAATCATAACCTCATTTTATACCAATAATGATCAAGCTTCGAAAGTCATACCCTGAAAAGTAAATAGATTCAACTTAACCACTTATTCAATGGGATGAAAGGTATAAGCTTCAACATAGCAAGATAGGGAATAAGGGAATATCATTGGCATGGTTTGAATAAATTAGACTAGATTACCTGGGAATATGAAATTTCTTGTCAAAACTGGAAAAAATACTATTTAAATAACATAGCGATAGAAAACAATGCTAATCTTTAATGCCATTCAAAATCTCACTAATAATAATAATCTGGTCTCTTAACTATTTACACTGGCCTAGAATGTAATAATTACATTTATTAAACAGAGAAAGACTTTTTGAATTACATTATCATAATCGACTAGTTTTCAGTAGAGTAAATCATGAAGTTGAAAAGCAGCCATGACAACTACCAAATGTAGTTGTCATAACTGCAATGATTAACTGTGATTAACTCAATTATTGTATTTTTACTATCAGATAGGTGTCAATAGTTTACTTTTTATAGGTTTCTGAGGGTTGAGACTATAATATTTTTTAAGCTTTGAGCCTATAATATTTCATTATTATAAAAATGAATTATATTCAAGGAAATGATTGATGTTAAAACAACCACATCGCCTGGGCTATTCCCAAGTGATCATTCTATCACTTGGATGAATGAGTAATGACCCTTTACCCTGCAGTGAAGACTGCAGAATGGGACATCATAATGCAGATTATAATCTTCTAACAGTCTAATCAATCAAATCAAAGTATATATCCACTATATATATAAAAGAGTAAATATCGACTGCCTATTGTATGGATCTGAAACATTTCTAGAGTTGAATATCAATACTTATTTTATAGGTATTTATTTTTATTATTTTATATGTTAAATTTTTTAATATGCAATATACTCAAAATTAAACACTCAAATAGAACCTATATGATTCCTATACATGCCCAATTAAGTCTGAAAGCCAAAGGAAACAATCTGAAATTCAAACATATGTTCTTTGCATTATTACAGTAAAAGCCTAGCAGATCGATGAGGCAATGTGTCCATTCGTTACTAAAACTAAAAACTGTACATTTCAGGATAGCGGACGAGCAGACAAACAACAAAGCTGCAAACACAAAACAAAAAATGAAAAACACTCACAATTAATTTTCTCAGAAAAAAGTAATGGCTTATGCGGGTAATAATATTTGAAAAATTTACCCATCTCAGCTGTCTATAAAATACTACACGCAAACATCAAAAGACTATCAAAGTACGATTAATTATCAAATTTATACTTAAAAACCAGAGTTGGGCAAATTGTAATCTGAATAATGATTAATAAATATGAATAATTGGTAATCATAAAACAAATGAATAATCAATGAATAATTTGTAATCATATAACAAATGAATGATTGAATAACTGGTATTCAATCATTCATGATTAACGAATACTGATAAATTCAGTTAGTCATTATTCATGAATGAAATATATTCATGAGCTAGGATTAATATAATATTCATCAATCATTAACACCTAATATTCATCAATCATGAATACCTAATATTCATCAATCATGAATATCTAATATTCATCAATCATGAATACCTAATATTCATCAATCATGAATAAAAAATATTCACCAAACATCAATCATGAATATGATATATTCATAACCATTATTCATTTTAATTTAAAAGACGAGGATGCATTTCTGAATTAAAAGTTGTCCTAATGAGCAAGGACAAAACCTAAGCAGTGGGTGTAGTCAACTGAACAGCATTTGAAGTCACAAGTAAAGAATTAGATCCTAATTCCAAGGTTATTAGTAAAGGTCTATTGACAAGAATGGAAAGAGCAAACAAATTTTCAATCATCATTCATGATCAGTAAGACTCAGAATTGTGATTTTTTTTGTAATCATGATTAATGAATTTATATTATTCATGATTAATAAAAGATCTGTAATAATGAGTAGTGAATTCCCATTAGTCAAGATTAATGAGTAATCATGAATAATGAATTCTTTTTAATCATGATTACTGATTAACATTTAATAATGAATAATGGTCATTCATGATTGTTTAATACATTATATTCATGAATACTCCATGACCAGCAATTAATACAATTCATGATTAACGATTCTGCACTAAAGAATGATGATTACAATCATTATTCAAATTTTTTATTATTAGTCATCATCATGATTACATTTTTATTTAAATATGCCCAACTCTGTTTAAAACATTCTAATAATTGAGAAAATTACGAGGAGGAAAGATTTCAGTAATAAATGTTGTTTTTTTTTTTTTATCTGACCTTATGAAGTGATTATGCTTTATTGTGCATTGTGCGAAAAAAAAATTAGTTGTGCGGAAAAAAATTAGTTGTGCGAAAAAAAAAAGTAACAGTATCAATATTCTGGTTCCATATTATATATAAACCACTATAATTCTATGGTAAAATTAAAGAAGTATTCTCTCTTAGTTTTAAAACATTATAAGCATCAATAGAGATTTAATGCCTTTATTAAATATCGAATCTATCTTCATTATTTTTTTTTTTTATTGTTTTTTACTGACTGTTCTTTAATTTATTTTTCCCACATACTATTTAATTATTTTCTGTTTTATGTTTATTTGTAGTAACTAATTATTTAAATCTTATAATTTTATTTATTTGTAATGTTTATTGTTTTTAGATATTTATTTATTTTTTTTTTATTAATTATTGTTTGTTACTTTTGTAAACTGCTTTTCTTTTATTTTTTTTCTATGTCGCTTTTTTCTTTTTATCTATTTGTTTATTTTAAATTTCATATTTTTTAATTGTTTTTTCTTTTGATTTCGTTTTCGTATGATTATCTATTTTTTTATCAAAATTTTATTTTTATAATTATTTTTTAAAAATGTATTATTGTATACTATATTATCAATTTATTTTATTTTTTCATTATTTTTAGTTTCCTCTCATTTTTTCTTAAGAAACAATAGAAATGAGATAAAGAAACAAAACAAAAACCAAGTGTTAATGAGATAAATACTAATTAATACCCAAAAATAAAACAAATTGAATGTAGGAAAAATATTTTTCACAGAAAAAAACAACTGACTGATGTACAGCTGATGATTTTTTAAACGGAAGAGAATGGAAATATGGGCGGTGATAATCCATTAAGCCATTACTATTTTCAGAGGGTCAAACTAAAATACTTAAAATTAAGCCAAGAAGCACATATACAAAGCCAACTAACACTACTCACAGCCCTGCACCCGTCTCCCATGTGCTCCGCGCACAAGTCTTTGATCAGCATGTCTAGAGTCCTCTCTCGTTTCTGTGCAAATATTGGTGTGTTAAAGGTCGCTTTCTCACCATTTATTACTGAAACAAGGCATAGTAATTAATAAAGTACATTTTCTTAATTTCCTGACATAAGCCTACACAAAAGTCATGATCTGATTATACAAATAGAATCTTCTTCCCTTAATTTAATAACTAATAAATGTTCACAGAATTTTCCATATTTTTATAAGAAATTAAGGTAGTTACAAAAAGAAGTCAGTTATAATCAATCAGTTACTCATTAAATTAATAATAATTCTATCTATCTCTATCTAACCATCTACATATCTAGGATCTAATTATTAGTAATACATATTAATAAACATTCTTTACTATGAAGTAGGAATTCGACATTACAATAATTTATTATATTATTCTATATTATTAATCATACATGATAATGAGCGCATGATTTTTTTTTTAATTATTATGTTTTATATTATAATATTATATACATATAGATTTAGTTAAAAATTTATTTAAATATGGGGGATGGGGAGGAAGCAACAGTTTAGGAAAGTTTATGATTGTTTATTTATAAACAAAGGACCTTCACAAAATCTACATAGCAAGTAATGTTGGGGCTACCATTGGCAGTGAGTTTTAAATGAATGAAATTGAGAAATTAATATTCTTTATTTAGAAAACAGGGACTACATAAAAAAAAAAAAAAAAATGTAAATTATTTTAAAACAATAATTAAACATAAAATTTTGAAAACAATTGTGAAGGTTAAACATCCTGAACATAGAAAACACTTCATACAATTTTTAATAAATCTTTTAAAACAAATTAACTTAATATCATATAAAAGCTTTAATACTTACACTTTACTAATAAGAAATCCCTGAAATCGCTTGGTGATCTGAAGATTGGTGGACATGGTAAAGATGGACCGAAAAGTGGTACAGACTCCTCAGAGTATATTGAGAGTCTGTAACTCTGGTCCTCCGAACAATAGCTGACAACAGCAAACACATCTAAGTTCTGGCTCAAGAATAATATTTAATTCATTTTTTATGGTAAAAACAAAAATTATAGACTGTAAGCTCAAAAAAGTTATATACTTTATTTCAACAGGTGAAAAAAATATACATATCGATTTTATATTTCAGTAAGTAAAGTCCCTTCCACAAATGATTCCAGGTGAATTTATATTATAAGTTGACATGTATTTATAATTAAAAATTTAATGTTTGAATATTCAAAAGGATACGAGTGAATTGAGATTTAATAGATGATGGATTGAAATTTGCCATCTGTGAGGGTCCTCCTTCAACGAAGACAATGTTCACAATGTCATTTCCGATATGTCGTTTCCTCTCAACCTGCAATCAACCAATGGTTCTGAACTAACTTCAATCAATCACAGAATGTTTGAACACATAACTTGGAACTATATACATAACTTGGAAACTTAAAACTCTTTTTGCATGCATCAATAAATGGATTTTATCCAAAATCCTAAATATGTTATTTACTGTGTACTATGAGATATTCACAAAGGCACTTGCAATAGATAATCAAAGTTTAGCAACATCGAGCACTCCATTTGGGTGACCGCCCGCCAATGAAAGCAGTCCAAGCCTACCCCTCCCCCCGGGTATGTGAGGCCTGTCAGCCTACTGGAGGCGACTCACACCGACTAGGCGTAGGAGTGATAAACCTTCCCCTGTATCTTATCGAGAATCGTGATGTGGTTTTTCAAGATGTCAGTAACCGCCCGGAGGTTTGGTACAAGGACGGTATGCTTCGGGGAAAGAAATATAGGTCCTCAGGGCCTGCTGACTCTGAGTTACCATAATCCTTAGACCTAGATCAGTTTGTCACTGTCCTTGAACCCGAGAGATCTGTCGGCATCGGTGGGAAGGACACTGCCAAATTGGCCCCAATGGGATTGCTTATGCAGATATGGGCAGTCTGCCGCTGCACCATGGTGACCATGGCTTGCAGCAACGTGATGTTTGGGCTACCCCCTCCAGGCTGTCTGTGCTCCCGCAAGCAACATACTGCGCGGCCAAAGGGCTCATTAGGCCTAATGCTCCAACCGAAAAAAAAAAGAAGATTTATATTCAAATAAAAATTATACTGAAGGAAGCAAAAATATTCTAGTAATACGGAAGAAAGAACATCTACATAACATATAATATGCAAGTGGAAATTGAAAGAATTTCTAGATGGGTTTCGAAACTTGAAGCTATCGCCCTGAAAATTTGTTAAAATATAGATAATGGCTTGTTGTTTTGTCCGTGTAGTTCAACTTGAAAAAAAAAGAGTGTTAATAGGTAATAGGTTGGTTCTAAGTTCTATTATTATTATTAAAGTGTTATAACTCCAAAGTTGTGTTGTCATGACATTAACCCTCTACATGGTAATATCAAGCTGCTTTCATAAGTCTGTACAATTTTTCATATAGAAAGACTTGTAATTTTTGCAATACCATCATCTTTCAGGCGCATATGGGTATGAAAAGATATGTTTACGATTACACTGTACAGAGAATTAGTTGTTTGTCAAGAGTCTTCTTTTTCATTTTGAAATGTTGGCTCCAAGTTCTGTCGAATATTTGTCCCAATTTTCCCCCTATATATGGAGTTTTTTTTTTTCCTTTATATCCGTTACCATTATGTTTTTTCTTTATTATTATTTTTTTTAATCATAATCTTAGTCCTTTTCTCTTCCTTCTCTCTTGCTAAACTTAACAAATAGGCACGAAGCTGCTAGAAAAAAAAAACTACAAAAAGAAAAAAATATATAACAACAACCTTATATAAGGTAATTAGCTAGGTAGCTAGGTATATATCTAATAAATAAACAAATAGATACGTAAATAAGTAAATAAATAAATATATAACATATGTGAATGAGCTGCAACCTGTTGCTTGTTGTCCTTGGAGTATGGTAGGAGAGTAGACACATGGAACATTATTTCGTGCCCTTCGTAGATCGTGTAGACAGAGTATTTACCGGTCATGTCACCTGTAAAAAATAATAATAGACAAAATAATATAAAAAAAGCTATAATTTTCATTTTCTACTAATATATTTAAATTTCTATGAACATCGAAATATTTTTAGAAACTCACTAACGTACAGGGGAAAAAAGCTTTTTTTTTTTTTTTTTTAGTGGCTTGTTTTATGTGTAATCTGTTTCGTTCGACGGCTTATTGTTTCCATAAAAGGCCCAAGAAAATCGAAAAGTTGAGGGGTTCTCGTTTGCGGATTTTCATTTAGAGCCGTTAAAATGGCCTCAATATTCCACTCCGTTCATCTGCAAGGGTGTTTTTATTGCAGTTAAAACGCTTGAACCAATGTTGCGCAGTCCATCCATTCACACCCCACTCTCTTCACTTCACAAATCTTTTGAACAGGAGCCACTCCAGTACATTTTGTTTCCACTTATGCCGTTAAAGAACACGAATGTTAATTTGCATGAATTCATAAAATTACGTTTTTCGTTAAAATAAAAATAAAGTCTATAATTTGTCACGAAATTTAGAAATGGGATGAAAGACAACACCGTATGTTTTGGTGGGGTCAGGGGCATTCAAAGATTTTAATCTCACTCTCTCCCCACTCAAGAGAAAAATAAATTCTCGAAATGATACAAGTTGTATAGTTTTTCAAGCTTGTTTAAAATATTTTGAAATAATGACAAAAGTTTTAGTGATCGACGACTTGATCTTTTTTTTAAAACGTTCATTAAAATCAACATTATTATATGAGAAATTGTAGCGAATTGACGCCAACAGAAAAAAAGAACGTTTTGGAAACATATTGAAGAAAAACGAATTTTTCAAAACATATTTCATTCCAGCGGAAAAATTCGTACATATAGTTTGCATCTCTCCGACTTTAATAGGACGAATCTGACTCCGTCGTGCACCCGACGAAAGCAGTGAATCTGCAAAGACTCAATTTCTCAGGAGAGCCAAAAACAGTTTCACAACGTTTAGTATAATTCGGTGCCTGCTTTATTCGATATAATTTTGGATATAATTCCAATAATATATAATATCCATTAGCACTTGTAATGAACTGTTAAAAAATATATGATGTGAGGAAAGAAAGATAAGAATAAAATCAGCATACACATGTAAATAAATTGATCCCTATAGTGCTAATGGTCAGTTTTTGACTAAACAGAGAGATGACTAAAAGGCTCAAAATAATTGTTAATTTAAAATTAATTATATATATATATATATATATATATATATATATATATATATATATATATATATAAATGTGTGTGTGTGTGTGCAGATGTGTACTTAAAGGATATGCAATTGATATGCAGCACAGCATGGAAAATTATTTTAAGGTAATTAATATTAAATTATATAAAAACTGGTTCAAGAAGAAACTTAATAGGGTCATTCCATATCAAGTGGTCCAAAGTGGTTGCTCGATCATTTTAGAAATTTTTTTTAATTTTACCACCAATTACGTATAGAATCAGTAGTTCAAAGCAATCTTTTAAAAAATTTTAGGATCAACTGTTTCAAAATGGCAGCCATTTTTGTTTCACCTTTCAGCCCGATTTTTGAGTTTTTAAGCTCTCACAGAAAACTCATTTTCCTAAGACTGGTAAGTCATAGACTAATAATTCAAACACAATTGTTTTCCTTAAAGTCTGTTCTATATTTCGTGTTCTCTTTATTATTTGAATATTTTGAAGTGCAATACTTGAAAAGTGCTATTGAAAACAACTGCTTTAATTTCTCAAAACACCGTTTTTGAGGGTGTTCTGGGTATAAGGGGATGTACATCAAAGCTGATTTTTGGCATGATAATAAACCTAACTAAGTAGCTTTCAATAAAGGTACTCTTAACCCTGATATTCGTTACCTTATTTATTTATGAATTTTTAAACTTCCCTTTTTTTAATTTTTTGTTAACTTTAGTATCTAATATCTCTGGTGGGCATATTGATAAAAATCTCATTTTTTTATATGTTATGCTTAAATGTAACATAAACCAATTGCAAAAAAATTCAACCTGTATATTTGAGTACTTTGGTAGCTACGATTTTTTGAAAATAGTCATTTTCGTGCTTATTTAACAATGAAGAAAAACTCATTTTCTCAAGAATGGTAAGTCATAGACTAATAATTCAAACACAACTGTTTTCCTTAAAGTCTGTTCTATATTTCGTGTACTCTTTATTATTTGAGTATTTTGAATTCTAATACTTGAAAAGTGCTATCAGAAAAACTGCTTTAAATTCTCAAAATGACCATTAAATGAGAATGAAAATGACCATTTTCAAAAATTCGTAGCTACTAATGTACTCAAATATAGAGGTTGAAATTTCTTGCAGTTGATTTATGTTGCATGTAAACATAACATGTAAAAAAATGAGATTTTTTATCAACTAGCCCACCAGAGATATTGGAGCCTAAAGTTAACAAATAATTAAAAAATGTGAAGTTTTAAATTTCATAAAAAAATATGGTAAAGAATATACGGGTTAAGAGTACTTTATATGAAAGCTACTTAGTTAGGTTTATTATCATGCCAAAAATCAGCTTTGATGTACATCCCCTTATACCCAAAACTTACACTCAAAAACGGTGTTTTGAGAAATTAAAGCAGTTGTTTTCAATAGCACTTTTCAAGTATTGCACTTCAAAATATTCAAATAATAAAGAAAACACGAAATATAGAACAGACTTTAAGGAAAACAATTGTGTTTGAATTATTAGTCTATGACTTACCAGTCTTGAGAAAATGAGTTTTCTGTGAGAGCTTAAAAACTCAAAAATCGGGCTGAAATGTGAAACAAAAATGACTGCCATTTTGAAACAGTTTACTAAAAATTTTTAAAAAATTGTTTCGAACTACTAATTCTATACGTAATTGGTGGTAAAATTATAACTTTTTTCTAAAATGATCGAGCAACCACTTTGGACCACTTGATATGGAATGACCCAATAATGTAATATGAATATAATAAAATTAATTTAAATTGCCGTGTTTTATGAATATAAATGTTTTTAGTTGTTTCCTGAAGATGGGGCGGGTGCCCCGAAACGTTGAAAAATGAATAATAAATAAAAAAACGCAAAACAATTATTGGAAGATGTTAATTTTCATTAAACTTAAATTAAAAATTTTGGATATAATGTCAATACCGAGGAGATGCAACACTGAATATCGGATTGAAAAGCCAGCATAACATATACAAACTCTACTTAAATGTAATGTTATTTTTCTGATAATCGTTCGGTCAACTACCTCAACGTTAGATATAGTTTTATTTGGTAATAAAACTACTAATAATAAAATAATTAATAATAAAAATTTATTACGATTATTTGGTGTGGAATCCATTGACAACAGTCGTTATAATATCATTGTTTTTAATCGCTTGGAAGTTTACCAAGATCGAAATTATAAAAAATTAATTTTTTTATTCTACTAGGAAAAATAAAGATTGAATCGCGAAAATGTGATTGTAAAACGAATAAAATAGAGGCTATTCACCGCACACCCGAGGATATAACTTATCGTCAAGTTAACAAATCAAATCGGATAATTCCTGCGTAATCTCAATCTTCCAGCAAATTAGAGGCTTGGCAAGCCCGAGCCTGTTCGGTTTCCTCAAGTTAAATATTTGCATATGCTAATGGAATCGTTCTTCCTCCACCGGAAATGGAGAGGGGAAGAATAAGTTTAATCTGATAGCCATCCTGCAAGTTAAGTAGACACATTCTCTCTCCCTCCCTCCCTCTCTTTCTCTCTCTCTCTCTCTCTCTCTCTCTCTCTCTCTCTCTCTCTATCTATATATACTGGGTGTCCCAGACATAAAAAAAAAAATGTTAAACGGGGTAAAATGGCACAGAAACGAGTTTCCTATCTCAATCTGTTGAGGAGATAGAATTTTTATTGTTTTTATTTTTAAAATCTTACATTTTTCTGAATAATGACAGTTTTCTCTACTTTGGTTTAGCGTAGAAACAAAACCGATAATATTTTCTTAATCAGCATTACATTTTCTAAATTATGAGATGGGTCTAGTTATTTTAAATCCACTTTCAGTGGGACTTATAACGCGCTAAACACAAAACATTTATTAAAACTTAAATTTTTAATAGTTTTTGAAAATTCCTCACTCCCAACTGGAGCACCCTAGAAGCTGTAGTGGTGTAACCCATGGTACAATTGCACTTCACCTTTTAAGTCTAAAAGAAGTTTTTTTAATGAAAAACACGATAGAGATGTCACTGCTAGGGCAATGAGGATAGCACGCTAGAGCCTGCATCCAAAGTAATGGATGCCGAACTTCCCTTGAGTTAGAGTTAGTTTTACTTTTTTAAGTAAATTTTTAAATGTATGAATTCAAAATAATATAAAAAGGGTAATAATAATCTACAATTAAAAAAAAAAACTCCTTAGTTTAAATTTAAAAAATAATTTCTTTAAAATCAACTTTTTTCTTCTCTTCTACTAAAATTTGAAAAGATAAAAAATAATATTATTATTGTAGAACTATATTAAAATGGATTATTGCAGCGCGTGTTCAAAATGTCCTCTATTACTTTGGATGCAGGTTTATCTTCAACATTTTTTATGTAGGATTTTTCAAATTTGTTTTGTCCCAAATAGGCGGAGGACCCAATAAAGCGGAGATCATGAATCCACGTGTAAATGCAAATAAAAAATGCCTAAATACGCCTAATCACTGGGCTACCGTACATGTATGATAATTGATGTCATACATTAGACCTATTTGGGGGAAAACCCAATTAATAGGTGCAATTAGGTGTACCTATTCTCGCCTATTAATTTAATGATGGGGTCAAATCATACGATTAATTTAACTCTTAAAATGTATTTTTAACCGACTTCGAAAGAGGAGGTTACTCCATAACGATAACGTCCCTAGGGTAGCACTCGATAAGAGATTCTAGAGACGAAAATCTTAAAGATAGTCATTTGTCAAGAATTGTTTCCATTTCGAGGCAGTCATATTCTCAGATACCGAAATAACAAACGTTTATGTTGTTTATAATATTTACCAATAAAACTGGTCGAAAAACGGCCAAAATCCCAACTGTTCTACGGCATCTTGAAGTGGCCTGATTCATGTTACTTCGGAGCAAAACTGAACACCTCCTCTCGGAACACAGATGTATGTATGTAATAAACAAGTACCGAAGACAATATTCCGCAAAGAAAAAAGATTGTCATTGTGGAAAAAAAGTTTTATGTGTCTTCCCGATGGAACATTGGTCTTTACAAAAGATCAAAGTAGACAGGGTGTTGAAAGGCCTATACTGCACCTAACGCAAACGATTTTCAATTTTCTGTGCATATTCATAAAATTGATAATGTGACTATTATAATACAAAGTTGATTAAAATTGATATAATTATAATATAAAGACCCGGGATTGACGAACGTGGTATAGTGCTACGTGGGTGGGCTGACTTTTATTGCGCGAGGGACCCATGGAATAGATCACGTCCTTCCTACCATGAATAGAACAACCAACTAATGAACCAAACTCACTTGTAGTATCTAAAGAGGGGTACCGAATAAAAAAAAAAAAAAAAAAAAAAAAACACTTCGAAAACCCGAAATAAGTTCAAAATGCACTTAAAATCTGTATAAAAAAAGCATACAGAATTTGTTTTAGAAATCAACGCATTGCTTCCTTCCGCCTTATATTAGAAATTATCTTCCGCCACTAAAAAGTATGAAATAAAAAACATTTTATAAAAAAAATTAAACCGACTTCGAAAACTAGGAACCAGTAAAAATAAATGCACTGAAAAGTATGAAATAATTACCTTCTGATTTTTATGAATACGCAGCAAAATTGAAATCGTATGAAAAGCGGAAAAATGCATTAAAACGAATAATTTTATTTTGATTAGTACGAATACATACTAACTGTTAATAAAAATTATTAAATTAAAATATTAAATACCATGTTCAATACTTAAAAATCTTTCGGAGGCGGCGCAAAATAGAAAATTTATAGAGAATTTTAAGATTTTCCTAATTTTTAGTGTTAACAATTTTAAATTTTGCGCCGCCTCCGAAAGATTTTTAAGTATTGAACATGGTATTTAATATTTTAATTTAATAATTTTTATTAACAGTTAGTATGTATTCGTACTAATCAAAATAAAATTATTCGTTTTAATGCATTTTTCCGCTCTTCATACGATTTTCAATTTTGCTGCGTATTCATAAAAACCAGAAGGTAATTATTTCATACTTTTCAGTGCATTTATTTTTACTGGTTCCTAGCTTTCGAAGTCAGTTTAATTTTTTTTTTATAAAATTTTTTTTATTATTAAATAGGCAGGTGTTTTAATATAAGAAATATATAAGATGGAACAAATTTTTTTTTTTTTTTTTTTTTTTTTTTTGTCTTTCATACATTTATTCGCACCTGTCAGCCGTCTGCGACAATCAGCGAATCCGATGGCTGCAGCATCGCAATAATATTGAAGGCATGTATGGCTTGAAGGAAGGAAAGTGCCCAGCAGCACCTCTTTCCGGGCTTGACAATAAATTCAGGAGAGGAGGTCTCTCATCCAGCTTCTTTTTAGCCGCCTTCGAACGGGCAAGTCAACCGTGGCCATGTCGTGAATTAATCTATTGTTATGTCCATCCAATTTAACAAAGAAGCGTGAGTAAAGCGTTCGTATATGTTGTTGGATAGTCGGTTGTTGTAAGTCTGTATGTAGAGTTTGGTTACTTACGTACCTGGGAGCGTCCGTAATTAGTCTTAAAATTTTGGATTGAAAAGTTTGTAATTTTTGTAAGTGTGTCTTTTTAGCTGAGCCGAAAATCTGTGAGGCGTATGTCCAAATGGGTTTAAGTAAGTAGGTGTATGTATTCAGTTTTTGTCTAATATTCAATTTAGAAGATTTGGCAAAAAGGGAGTAAAGAATTTTTAAGCGTATGTTTAAGGTCTTCTTTTTCATTTTGACATGTGGGCCCCAAGTCATCCTTCTGTCGAACAGAAGTCCGAGGTAGCGTACAGTTTCTGTCTGTGGAATTTGGTTGTCGCCGATATAAACTGGTGGGCATGTATCTCGTCTGAGTGTGAAAGTTATGTGTTGTGATTTGTCATGATTTAATTTCATTTTCCATGGTGTGTACCATTTTTTAATTGAAGTAAGGGATTCTGTAAATTCAATGAGGCAAGTCTGGGGTCATGGTGTATTGTTAAAATTGCGGTATCGTCAGCGTAAGTTGCAGTGAGAATTTTAGAATTGGTAGGTATGTCGTGAGTGTATATGATGTAAAGTAACGGAGCCAGTATTGAACCCTGCGGAACTCCTGCTAAGATTGGTCGGATTGAAGAAATCTCTGAGCCCTGCCGGATAGAGAAGAATCTGTCAGAGAGGTAGGATTGGAGTAGAAGATAGTATGTGTGGGGTAGTACGGTTTTGAGTTTGAAGAGAAGCCCCTGGTGCCAGACTTTATCAAATGCTTGGGCAACGTCCAGAAATACACCAGTTGCGTATTGTTTTTGCTCTAGTGCTCCAGCAATGCAATCCGTTACTCTGTGTAGTTGTTGTGTCGTTGAATGGGAAGTACGAAAACCGAATTGATGGTCAGGTATTATATTGTTTTTGGTTAGTATGTCAACTAATCTTTTGTATAGTAGTTTTTCGAAAAGTTTGGAGCAGATGGGAAGAAGACTAATTGGTCGGTATGATGATGGATTGTATAAGTCTTTTTCTTTTTTGTAAATCATTTTGATGAGTGAATATTTCCATTGGAAGATGGAACAAATTAAAATAGCTATTTTTGTACAATATAAATTGTACTGATAAAGACGAAATGAGAAATGGATCAGAACATGTTTTTACGTCAATTTTTTTAACTGGTAAGAATCAAGTGTGCATTGTTACACTCATTGTAAACTACGACCAACATAATTAGCGCACTTCTTTCGGACGCCTAAGGACTTTCTTCATTTCCTTTTTGTGAAAAAAAAGCGACTAATCTTTTTGATGCGGTTTCTTGCTTCTGGTTGAGAAACAAGCATGGTCTCAGGTACTTAGGTTATTCTATTGACACCGGGTCTCATAGATTTTTACATTAAGTTGCAGAAAGCTTTGGCCCAATTAGCCGATGTTTTGTCCCAATCAAGCGGTGATATTTTACCTATATTTGATTCCGTTTTATTAAAAATGTTTCAATTAAGCGGTGGTCCTAATTATGCGATGGCCCAATTAGACGGAGTCGACTGTATCTATCTATCTATATATATATATATATATATATATATATATATATATATATATATATATATGCATATATAAAATTTTTATTTATTCATGAAACAATCCAAAATCCTTAATGCACCTTAATTTGTCACAAATAAAATAATCCACAAACACATTGATGTTCCATAAATCGCCGACTTAGCGTATACCAAACATTTCACTATAAACTTCCTACTCATCGATACTCTCATGTCTCCGTCCTCGCTGCCTGACAATCCAAGAAGGCGTCTTGTCTATAGAGAAGTTGGCCTCAGTACCTTCTAATTTAGGATTATTATCAGAGAGCTACCGTTGTGTAGTCTCTCTACAAGTTTATTCATATGATCATTTTTTTTTTTTTTTTCTTCACATTTACTGGATGTATTATGTTATAATAAAGTTTCAAATATCAATAAATACTCGAAAAAATAAACAAATTGTTTATAAATAATAAAAAACATTTTACAAAAAAAAAAAATTAAACCGACTTCGAAACCTAGAAACCAGTAAAAATAAATGCACTGAAAAGTATGAAATAATTACCTTCTAATTTTTATCAATACAAAAAGCATAGAATTAAATAAGACTAATAATTTTATTTTGATTTGTACAAATACAAACTAATTGTTAATAAAAATTATTAAATTAAAATATTAAATACTATGTTCAATACAACACAATCTTTTCGGAGGCTGCGCAAATATAAATGGCATGTTACCGATACAATTCCATTAGTAAGCATTAAAATCAATAGATGAGAATTGAAGATCCATTTTAAGATTTTCATAATGTCTAGTGTTAAAAATTTTAAATTTTGCGCCGCCTCCGAAAAGATTGTGTTACATTGAACATAGTATTTAATATTATAGTTTCACAATCTTTAATAACAATCAGTGTGTATTTGTACAAATAAAAATAAATTTTAATCACTCAATCATTTAGTGCCAGGTAGTTGCGGGTTTATTTTGCTAAAAAACATAAACGATTTATAAAAAAAAAAAATAAAAAAAAATAATATTAGTTATGATACAATTACTTTTATCTTTCTCTTACGAGATTGAGTGTTGTAAGGAAAGATAACTCGGACTTTTTTTTTTTTTTCAAGAAGATTTATGAGGGCGAGTTAGGGAGCACTGTCTCTGAATCTTAGATATATTTGTTTGTCACAATGTTACGTATGTTTGTCAGACAGCACGGAGGTCACAACTTATTTTTTTTTTTCCGATTTTAGCTGATTTTGATTTAACTATTTCTGTTAACAATGCAAGGAAATATTTTGAGGAGTCCTCTTACTTATAGTTGTAAAAATAAAATAATAATAGGAAGAATGCTTCTTTCAAAATATTTATAGAAATTTTGGGTATGTAAATGCATCATAATTTTTTGAATATGAAAGGTACTGTTGATACAGTAGCAGTCAAAAGCTTCCGTACATCTTATTTATTTCTAGATTCCATAAAACTTATACGCGAATCAAATTCAACTTAATTTTATATCCAGAATCTAGGATGTTTATGGGAAGAAATGATTAATTGGTTTTTTCAGTATTTGTTTTTATCTATTTTTCGATTATAATAATGAAAAATCATTTATATGCGTATTATTTAAAATCCATAAAAATGTATGCGTATGTCGTCAATTTTTAAAAATATTTAGTATTTCTTAATTTCGTTTTCACACATTATATTTATGAAAAAAATATAAGGCTCATGATGAATAACAATTTTTTTTAAGACAGTATAAAAAGTATCTCTGTGACCATTGTTGCCATTAAGACTTCTAATCTTATTATTTTTTGTTTGTTATTATATATTAATTTGCACCTGCCAACGAACCTTCGACAATTGCGAAATTATTTGAATTGTACGTTAATTTAATAATGACATGTCAGGCATGAGCAAGCAGTAAGGGAGAGCGGAGTTGGTTGGAACCAGTTTTCACTTCTTTGATGTTGAGTCGTTCCAGTTAATATAACCCATATGGCTGATCCCACTGCAAACTCCAAGTATTAGAGTACTTCAAGTATTTTTTTCAACACATAATATTTAATACTATGATCATAGAAAATTGAAGAATTCGTCAATCCAGAGTATGCCAATTAACCCCCTGTGTGGGACAGGTTGACCTAGAAGATGGAGTTGTTTAGCCATCTCATTTAAGTACAGCCTGATTCATATTATTGTTATTAAATGCTGCACTATAATGGTTTAATAATTTTGAATCGGTTTTTAACAGCTTTTAAGGTTTAACAGCGTTTATAAAATATAATGACAATAGAAGAAGATAGAAGTTTAGACTTTCGTCACTTTCTGCATAGGAAATATTGCTCTCATCCTCCTCGCTGGAACTAAAGACATTTGGTAGTTTCACCTTTGTTTATGTTTACCTTGCGATTGGTACAGCGCCAATAAACCACAGTTGAAGAGAGCCAACTAACCCTACCGGAGAAATCATATGAAAGATGGCTGCCAGGACAAGAGAACAATCAAACAAGAAACTGGTTAGTCGAAAGGTTAGGTTTTTCAAAGGAGTTTGGAGCTATGTGAACAGAATCGGACTCAAATGTTTTGCCATCCCTTTAAACCAAATTTACTGAAAATATAAAAATTTACTTACATGTAAAATCAATCAATGAAGCACGCTCTTCTCTACACTGTTAGCATCAGATTGAAAACTCAGGAAAAGACTCCCGAGGTCGAGCGGGTCACATGGTACAATGGTGGGGCCTTCACAACAGGTGACGGAAACTATAAGCCAAAGACCAACCTACCCCCTATGCCAACCAACCCCGCTCTCCCCTACGCTGAATGCCATCCTTCTCTGTCTTGTTTCAGGTATCTGGTAAATTAGCATTGTTAGCTGACATGCCCATTAATAGGTGATTAAAAAGGCGCTGGATGAGAGATCAATTTTGTTAAAATACCAGAATAATTGACCCAATCTTAATATTAAAATAATGAACCATAGGATTAGCAAGGGGTATCTGACTTCATACTTTTACCAAGGGGGGCTCTGCGAATCCAAAGCTTTCTTTTATTGTTAATTAACTCTAATTTTTTACTTTCACTTACCTATATATGAAATATATAGTAAGTGGAAGTATTGCGATCGTGAAAAAATTCGACTTCCGGTTTTCAACGGAAATACACGTTTTGGGGTTCCCTGAGTCGAAATGACCAAGTCCCGCGAAATGGTCTATGTGTGTGTGTGTCTGTGTGTCTGTGTGTCTGTGTGTGTGTGTGTGTGTGAACAGACTAGCTCAAAAACTATAAACCGTGCGATCATGAAATTGGGTATTTAGTGTAGGTATATGTCCGCGATGTGACAGCGTAAATTTCATCAAAATTACTTAAAGGGAGGGGGTACTTTACTTAATAACTTTTTAGGTTTTTTTCGATTTTCTCAAAAACGGCTCTAACGATTTTGATTAAACTGAGTATTTGATGTATTAATATGCCTGAGATATGACTGTAAAAATTTCATCGAAATTGATTAACCGGAGGGGGGACTTTACTTAATAAATTTTGTAACATTTTCACGTGTTTTTTTTATTTACTCTAAATCGGCTTTAACGATTTTGATCAAACAGGGTATTTGATGTATGTATATGCCCGAGATATGACTGTTAAAATTTCATTAAAATTGATTAACCGGAGGGGGGACTTTACTTAATAAATTTTGTAACATTTTCACGTGTTTTTTTTATTTACTCAAAAACGGCTTTAACGATTAACAAAAATATGATATGAATGTAGAAAAATGGGTGACTTTGGGAAATAATATTTAACAAAACACGTCAATTTCTTATCTAAGTAAGTTGGTAAGTGAAAGTTGTGTGTTGCGCGCACGCACCAGATTTTTTTTTTTTTCAATCTATTTCATGGGATCAGAATATTTACATATTTAGAAAACTGTGGATGTAAAAAAAAAAAAATGTAAAGAGAAATAAGGATCATGTCATTTCCATGTTCTCTAAAATTCATCATTAGGTACAGTTTCGAAAATTATGTTTTCAGGTAAAGTATTAAAAAAACATCAATTTATTATCAATGCCTTTATAAAATTATAGTTTAATAATTTATATTAAACTAAATTTTATATTATATCCGCGAGCCCAAAAACGTTTTTTTTTTTTTTTTTTTGTTTTTTTCACTTACCTATTTCTTCTGGATATAAAAGGTTACTGAAAAAATTTCAATTCACGTTTTCATTAGTCTTGAATGTTTTTCAGACAACTACTAATTTTTGTCAGATTTTTTATTTAATAATTTAGGAGTAAAACAGGGTGGACAAATATTATATTAATAATATTACAATATTATATTAATTATATTTGCTTTTTTTTATGTGTTTTATATTTAAAAATTTGTTGAAATTTTGAATAGTTGATTAAAATGATGAGCAATCAGATATATTTACCTTTGACGTCCAATCCGCCTCTGTACTTGTCCCAGCCTTTGAGCCTTATTTTGTCACCAAGGAGGGCTGTAAACCTCTCGAATTCTACGCTTCCCGTTTCTGTCAACAAAAATATTATTTTATAATGATAATATATATATATACATATATATATATATATATATATATATATATATATATATAAAATATTATTGTTTTACAAATTTGATGAGGTATTGATGCTTAAATCTTCTGAAAATAATACAATTAATCCTTTATAGCACTATTATTGGAATTCATTAGAAACCCGATAAAATACATTTTAATTTAAATAAAACAGAAAAAAAGTTTAGGAGAGGTAATAGATAAATAATTCAAAAGAGCGTTTGAATGAATAAAGATCAATTAAAATAGAAAAATAACGGCATCGTGAAGTCGTATGTATGGCTAGAGGCTAAGAAACATAAATACGAAATGAGTAAAAACATTGTCAAAAGTGGTTAAATACTTACTATTATTCAAAATTATATCAATGTCGCTTCGGAAAAATACTATATTGTATGCAGAATAATCATTAGGACATTCTATTTTTAACCAGAAAGTATAGACAACACAGTGTACAAAAATAAGTGTATCTGCTTATTTTTTATTATTATAAAACCAATATTTAAATTTTTAGACAAAAACTGAAAACCTCGTACACCTACTTACTTAAACCCATTTGGACTTAGGCCTCACAGATTTTCGGCTCAGCTAAAAAGACACACTTACAAAAATTACAAACTTTTCAATCCAAAATTTTAAGACAATTTTAAGACTAATTACGGACGCTCCCAGGTACGTAAGTAACCAAACTCTACATACAGACTTACAACAACCGACTATCCAACACCATATACGAACGCTTTACTCACGCTTTTTTGTTAAATTAGATGGACATAACAACAGATTAATTCACGACATGGCTACGGTTAACTTGCCCGTTCGAAGGCGGCTAAAAAGAAGCTGGATGAGAGACCTCCTCTCCTGAATTAGTGTCAAGCCCGGAAAGAGGTGCTGCTGGGCACTTTCGTTCCTTCATGTCACACATGCCTTAGATATCATTGCGATGCTGCAGCCATCGAATTCGCTGATTGTCGCAGACCGCTGACAGGGGGGGAATCAATGTTTGACGATAAAAAAAAAAAAAAATTATCTAAGAATCATTTTTTTTTTCTAAACTTTGATGTGTTTTTATTGTTATACCTCCTGTTTGTTGAAACATGCAGCTCCTTAATGATAGGGCATACGATACGCACGACAGAACAATCTTGCCGGTCAGGTGTACCCAAACCCCTTAGAACCCTTTCAAACAGGTTCTCAAAAAAGTTGGAATAATATATGTTAAATATCTTTTCATTAAGCCTTTTGCCTCAATAGAAATAAGCTTTGAGCATGTAAAATTATTTTAATAACCAGTAAAAATAATATTTTTATAAAAGATACACAGGATAGAGAAGAGGGGCGTTGAATAAAGAGAAAACGTTCAGAAGGGCGGAAATAAAAAAAAAATTGGAGAACCTCTGGTTTAATAGAAACATCGCGGCTAAGAATCAGGAAGAAGTAATGACTTATTTTTTATTATAAATAATATAATGTTTCAATTTTATAAATACTTTAAAAAATAACTCGTTCATGACAAAAAAGTTTGAAAAAAAAACAGTTAATCCCTATAACCTAAATAAATTGGAAATTAATACAAAATCCTATAATAATACAGAGCCCCTTATTATGAATGAATGAACGTTCATACAAAAAAGTTGGGTAAACTAACGAATTTGGGAAAGAAAAAATCCGGTTTGATGCGTTCAACTGTTTGTTAAATTTTCAATATTCAATCGTTGCGCCTTCCTGGTTAAATACCAAAAATTCATTATAAAAAAGTTGATATTTTTCATAATTGCAATCTTGGTAACCTTCCGGCCAATTACTTAAAAATTACCAGAAAAAAAAAAATTGTTACGTTGAGATTCCTCTTCAAAAATTAATCTAAAAACCAAAATTGCAAATGCCGACTCGCACTAAAGATAAGAAACTTTTTTGGCTTTGCTGAAAAGTTTGATTTTTTGCAGATTCGCTAGTTTACGATATATGTTTACTCGACGATTTATGAAAAAAAAAAAAAAAAGATAAATAATATCAAATTCAAAGAACAAGCAATTAAAAAAGAGACATATTTTAATCTAGGGTATAATTCAATGATTCCAAAACGCAGAACCTGAGTTGTAGGTATCCCAAATGACAGATCATGGTATATCGATAATGCAGACATCATGAAGGGAAAATGCAACCGAAATCACGTAAGTAAAAATGAAAAGAAACCAATTATGCCTCATCAAAAGTAAAAGCAAAAATAAATAAATTCACACACAGTCAATCAAAAACATAAATAATATCATTGTATAAAAAGATACCACAAAAACATCTATAGGGGTACGCTCAAACAGCTTGTCAGCATAAAACTAAAATGATAAAAATAAAAATTAAACCTTATATATTCTTATTTTTAACTACAATTAAAATAATTAAAAGTCAACGATTTCATATAAAATTGTAAAATAAATGGGGTGGCCTATGATTTTGTCGCGCAGTGTATATACTCAGCTCTCTTCAATAATTATATAAGTTTTAATTTTTTTTTTTAATGTTTGAACAACATAAAATCTTAAGTAACCCTATTTACAAAAACGTAATCCACATTCTCATGCAACGTACATACATGTCTTTGTTGCATGTATGCTGAAGGTAAACAAGGGGTCTAGTGTACAGCAAATACAAGGTGTTGTATTACGATTCAGTTTGATTATCGGTTGTTTACGCTACTGTTCACCGCTGTGTAAATTCTATCGCAGCGGTTGTGGAGTCCGTGCTTCTCACGCACTCAATGTTTTGAATAACCATGTTTCCTACGCATATACACCTGTCATTCAAAGTAAGAATTTTTTTTTTTATTTATTTATTGAAATTTACAACTGTATTTACAAAATACATCTAGTAAATAAGCTAACAATAAGAAAATAACATGTCATGAAATAGCATGATGAGAAGCTACCCATTGGTAGCACTCAACTAGTACACTTAGCATAGAAGGTCCCTAGGCCATCTTCTTTTCAGACGCCTAGGAGGATTGTCTGGAATAGAGGAGGAAGCGAGGCTGGAAACAAGAGGATTCAGGTTGGCCGGGAGTTTATTATGAAAGGACTGGTATCTTGATCGGGCTAAATCGGCGATATATGGAATATTAAGGTCTTTATGGATTAGTTTGTTTGTGACGAAGTAAGGAGCATTAAGGATTTTTCGAAGGATTTTGGATTGCAAGGATTGGATTCGAGAGGAATTTGATGGTTTAGTAGAGCCCCAAAGCTCGATTCCGTAAGTCCATATCGGTCTTATTACTGTCATATAAATTAGCCTTTTGTAATAGATTGGGAGTTTTGAACGTTTGTCAAGTAAGTGTTGAAGTAGTCGGAAGCGACGAGCTATTTCTTGTCGTTTCAGTCTTGTGTGGGGATTCCAAGTAAGGTGTTTGTCCAGGTGAAGTCCCAGGTAACGTATCTGGTCGACAAGGATAAGTGGACTGTTATTGAAGGATACTGTTGGGCAGGAGGTCATAGGTTTACGACGAAGGGTAAAAGTGATTTGATGGGATTTTTCGGGGTTGATTTTGATTCTCCATTTCTGACACCGTTCTTCAAGGATTGTGATGTGAGTTTGGGATGCAAGGTCTGGGTCATTATTAACTGCTAGCACAGCTGTGTCATCGGTGTATGTGGTGATAACAGTGTTGGGATGGGTTGGAATGTCAGCTGTATAAACTGTGTAGAGGATGGGACCGAGGATACTGCCTTGAGGAACACCAGCAGACTGAGAAAATATGGATGAAAAGGTATTATTATGATTTACTTTGAATAGTCTGTCTGAGAGGTAGGAACGGATAATGAGAAAGTAGGTAGGAGGAAGGAATTTACGGATTTTGTACAGCAATCCCGGGTGCCAAACTCGATCAAATGCTTGTTCTACATCGAGAAAGACTCCAGTATAGTACATTCCGCGCTCCAATGCAGACGAGACAACGTCAACTACACGATGGCATTGCTGGATCGAGGAGTGGGATGTTCGGAATCCAAACTGGTGATCTGGGATTATTTGGTTTGAGTCTAGGATGGGGTAAAGACGCTTGAGAATGAGTTTTTCAAGGATTTTACCCATGATGGGTAATAGAGAAATAGGACGGTAAGAGGATGGGCGGCATTCTGGTGGCTTCTTGGGTTTGGGAATCATTTTAACAACAGCTAGTTTCCATGGATCAGGGAAATATGTGGTTCGGAGTACAGCGTTATATATGTAGGTAAGGAATAATATAGCTTTTCTGGGGAGAAGCTTTAGGATTCGGGAGGTAATGAGATCGTGTCCAGGAGCTTTGCAGGAAGGTAATTTTTTGATGATGTTGGATACTTCTGATGGATGAAATGCTTTAGGTGGGAGGGTCAATTGGAGTGGAGTGTCCAATTCTGCTTCAATACATTCAAGGTGAATAGGATTTAGGATATCAGGATGTGGATTAAAAGTTTTGAACAGGTGCTCGCCGAATAGTTGGGATTTTTCTTCGTCGGATCTTGTCCAGGTTTGGGATTCAGTGAGGAGTGGATGATTACAGTCCTTGAATTTTAGGAGCTTTTTAGTGGTATTCCACAAGGATTTGTCAGTAGTACTGAGGTTTTCGGTGAAGTTATTTAAATTTTGAATTTTGAAGTTTTTTAGTTCTGATTTTAGTCTATTGGTAAGTTTATTGTAGTACGATTTATCTGATGGGTATCTTGTCCTATGTCACTTCGATCTTGCTCTGCGTTTTTCTCTTAATAAGATACGAATGTGCTGTGGCAGGTTAGTATGTTGTGAGTTATTGATTTTATTGGGTGAGGTATTAAAAGGTCATTTAGGGATTTTATTGCAGCTTGGGAGGGGGAAATCTGGGAGGAAATGAAGATATCAAGGATATCGGGACGATTTTGAGGGATGTGGGCCAATAGGTAGGACTCATGGGTGAGAGGACAGAATAACTATTTCTGGATGTGACTTGAGTAAGGATGTTACCTCGTGAGTTAGATGTTCTACAACCCCATCGTTGGTGTTTAGCATTGTAGTCTCCTCCAGCAAGGAAGCGCGGTCCGAGGGATTTAAATAAGAAATCAAGAAGATTATAGCTGAGGGAATCACCAGGAGGACAGTATACAGCTGAGAAAGTTAGATGAAAAGGACGAGTTGGATTGTTATTGAGGTTGATTGAATGGCATCAGTTGGAGTGGAAGGAATAAAACAATGAGGTATGGATTTATGGATAAGGATGCAGGAACCGGCGTGGGAAGTGTTATCTGGGTGGTCTGATCTATAAGTGATGTAGTCCCGTATGTAAAAATGTGACCGTTGTGTGAAGTGAGTTTCAGTTAAGAGAGCAATGTCAATTTGGTTATTATGTAAAAATAGGTCAAGTTCGTCTCGGTGGTTATGCAGTCCGTTAGCATTCCAAAGAACGACAGCTAGGGGCTTTGTGCTCATCGTGGGAAATTAAACGGAATTTCAGAAAGGAGTCTGGTTAGGAGAGTGATCAGGGGTTTGATGGTATTTTGGAGCTCTAGTAGGAAGGTGGTAAGGATAGAGTTGATGTCGGTGGGATTTTGTTGTAGGTTAAATGGTTGCGGTGTGGAATTTGTATTGATGGCTGAGGGCTGGGACCGTCGTTGTGTAGGAGGAGGTGGGTTTGCTTTTAAAGGTACATCTGATTGGGGATTAGTTTGAATATTAGGACGTGGTGATGCAGGATGAGGATTTTCTGGTGGTAGTTTAACTCGTAAAGGTAATTGATAGGTAGGGATTGGCTTACGTTGAGACTGAGGATTGGAGGTCTTGGGCTTGGATTGGGAAGTCCTAGGCGCCTGATGATGTGTCTGTTGGTTTGATGATTTGGTGATGTGACTGTTGATGGCGTTTGATTTCCAGAAGTCGTGCTGAGGCTGATCCGTACCTGCAGGAACAGGTGGAGGAGGTGGTGCTTGTTGACTGAGACGAGAACTTGTCGGTAGTTCCGGAAATGTTTCAAGATTCTCAATTTCTGGAACCTTTTCGAAGTTTTGCAGACCTTGATTCCTTAGTGAATTGTTAAGGGCTAAAGTAAGAAATATACGAAAGAAAATATAAACAACGATATTTAAGAATTTTCTCAACTTTAACTTACACTGATGTTATGGTAACTATCAAAAATTAGGAATTTAAATAGAATTATAAGAAATTCGTATTATTTCAAAATGGTGTAGATGGAAAAACTAGAATGGCAAAGTTGTTGATAAACCATGCCGAGTATTCGTAAATTGTATTCTCACTTGCCTCAAATCAGCAAAACTAAGCAAAGTGATGCGATGTTATGATCTTGGGCATTTCAGGGTTTAGGAAAGATTGTTGATCAAAGATGGTTTCCGACATGAACAGATTCCCTTAATTCAGCAGAGGAGGTCTCTATTAGAGCTTCGTTTAAGCCGCCTAAATGGTAACTGGCATGTAAGCCATAGCCAAGTCTTTTATGAGTTTGTTGTGTCTATTACATTGTTCCTTAAGTTTGATTTAAAATCTGAAATAAATTTAAGTATATGGTTAGCCGTGGAAGTGGTGACGATTTTGCTGATATTAAAGTAGAAGGTTTGGTTGTAAATACCAGCAATGACGCCTCATCCGAGATTAAGAAGAGAATAACAGATGCTACTTTGGACTAAGGCCACAGCTCAGAAGCAACCTCATCACAAGGCCAACCAAGAAGCTGATGTATAAGACCCTAATACTCCCAGTATTGTGCTGTGGTTCGAAAGCAAGGACGATGAAAAGGAGCGATATGCAGGCGATCCTCATGTTTGAATACGTGTCCTCCGGAGTATCTGTAGGGGAGAGCAGGAAGGCGGAGTATGGAGACGGAGAACTAACAGAGGATGCCGTGACCTTCATCAGGCTGGGTGGGATCCGCTGGGCGGGCCATGTTATAAGAATGGAGGACTCTGCCATCCGACGAGGAGGCGCGGAAGACCGAAGATGAGGTGGTCGGACGGAGTGTCACACGACGCTAGAGTTCCTCGGATCTCGAAACTGGAAAGCATCCGCACCCGACCGGAACAACTGGCGATAACTGATTGAAGAGGCCTCTACTCGCTAGCGGATTGCTGAACGGAAGAAGAAGAAGAAGAAAGTAGAAGGGAATACGTTTGAAAATGCAGAAAAATTTAGATATTTAGGGGCGATGGTAACTAGAAGAAACGAAATCGATGATGAAATTAAGGCTAGCTTAAAGGCTAGGTAGGTCCTTCCATAGGTCCTTTATGGATTTGAAACGTGGCCTCTGACATGGAGAGATGATCAAAGGCTGAGGGTTTTTGAAAATTAGTTATTGCGTAGAATATTTAACGCAACGTAGAACTGAGTGAACTTGTATCCGGCATAATATACATATATATATATATATATATATATATATATATATATATATATATATATATATATTTATATGTGTATGTGTATGTATAATCTATAGCAATATAATAGAGGTGATTGCAGTGTGGTGAGTAAATGGGCCTGTGAAATTGCGAAACTCGGTTTTGAGCGCATCCCTAAAAGATTAATAAGATGGGCTGTCTTAAACGCCCCAGGGGTAGGCCGAGACGGAGGCGGGAGGATTGCATGAAGGCAGATCTGTCGAAGTTGGATCTGGATGGCGGTCGGTGGATAGAGGTGTGCAGGGAGCGAGTGGGCTCGGCATCGAACGGCTTTGGGTTCGTTAAGTCTTTATTATTATCTTATCTTATATGTTTGATATAAATCGTCATGTATAAACCTGTCATTTACGTACTTGGGAGCTCTTAAGTACGTAAATGACAGGTTTCTACACAGCTGTGTATAAAGCTTTTTTTTTTTTTTTTTTTCAAGAGTCAGAACTGAATCCATTTATTTAAATTATTCAATAAATCGTGCAGAACAGCAACTTATTTGTTCACTTTGTAATCAGGTTGTAGTAGAAGATAATTTTCACTTTATTACAGTATGCCTGATATTATCAGAAATTAGAGTATTTTTTTTTTTGTGTTAAAACGGAGCGATCATAGTTTGTTCTTGCAACATTTAAATGGTTTAAACTGGCCATCTCTCTTTAATTACGTACTTAAGGCGCAAAAATATAGAAAACAATTAATAACAGAATTTAATTACTAATTTTCTTTTAATTTAAAATTATTTTTCTTAATCATGCAGGAGATCATTCTAATTTTTGTTCATCACTATTGTTTAATGTAAATGTAATTCCGTTTCATCTAATTATTATGTAAAATGTAATTATGGTTGTATTGCCATATATTTGTTCATTGTATCTTCAGAGATAAGTTTACTACTACATTATTGAGGACAACTCCACAGCAGACGGACAAGGATTCAATGGAATTTGTCATTGAGTTACGTCTTATATTTCTTTCCAATAAAACACTTTATTATTAATATAAATATATAATTATTAAAGTTTTTTTTTTAATTTAAAAGCTAACTAATATAACCTTCTACACTCAAGGGGATTAATATTAGTGATCTAAAGATCTATTATCTCGAAATTAACTAAAGAAGAACCAAGTAGAAAAAATATGGAACATACAAGAAAGTGTAAGATACAAAAGAAAAGGTAACTATGTAAATAAATAAAAAACAATATATATGCATACATGCATTCATGTCTATATAAATATTATTTTCATTGAGCCTTACCGCCCATATGTGTATATATCAGGAATAAAGGAGGGGGACTCTTTATGAGTCGATAATTTTTTTTTCAATTCCCAAATTATAGACTTTTAGATGTCTTTTAAAGATTTTTTACAATATAGCAGTGTGCTGTCTAAATCTAACCATCGTAGATGGCGTTGTAGACATTCCATGGATCTGGATTTTGATTTTTGAAGCTGTATATAAAATTCCTTTGATAAAGATCCAGATCAACATTTCCATCTGAGGTACGAGGTCAATTATCACGATGTGGACGACTTGGAGGGGTTGGCGTTTATCCGGAGTGGAATCTGATGAAAGGAGACACGCCAAACTTTCCAATCCAAGTCCTAATAGCATTCCCTGACGCCCAACTTTCTCTCATAGCTCTCCTAGTCAAATCCATCACAATTAGATGTGATTGAGATAAATAATAACCACCACTCTAAATTTTTTTTTTCAGGAGCCGGCTCCATCGTTTGATATTGTCATCATTTAAAATAAAAAATAAATAATCGAGAAAAAAAAATTGAAATCTATATTTGTAGTAAATAGCAAGTCAAAGTTTCGCTGATTTAGATATCACTAATCATTTTGTTTTTAGGATTTATAATATGAAGGCACCTCCTTCATCAACAACCTTTATTAAAAATTTACCCCAGGAAGATGTGAATTACCCAAAACCTGACCAAGAGTATCCACCAGTACTGGCTTATAAAATTTCCGTGTAATTACCGCAAATCAAAAACCTACATTTGCTGTACCTATATCACTTATCTCTGAATTGATTTTTTTTTCTTACCTAGTAGAAAAAAAAACATTGTCTCAATGTTTTAATTTCTCAAAACATAGATTTCTTTCTTTCCCTATTCGAAAAGGGGTCCCTAATCAAGTAATTAGAGAAAACCTAGAAGTAATGGTCATACATAGGTAATTAAAATGAATGAAACCTATGTAAAAAAAAGAATAATCCAGCGGCTTGGGAATAGAAAACGATTAATGACCAATTTAGTTATAATATATTATGTAAATCTAAAAACTATGAAATAAATGAGCCTCTTACCACTATTGGTAAGGAAGCAGTACATTTTTAAATTATTATCAACATCTTGAAAAATATCGAAAGCTCTGAATATTCCTACCACGGTTAGTAGATTATGTTCTGTTTTGCATTATAATTCTCCCTTCAACAAAATTGTCGTTTTATTATGTTTTGAAGTAAGCTCAACACGAATCCGAAGTGAAAAAATCTCTAGTCGGCACCATTTTTTGTCTAATTTGTGTTAAAGGTAGAAAGATTTTGTGTTTTTCGACATTTCGAGAATTTTTTTATTATTCAAAACTTACACAAAAGTAAAAAAAAAAATTATTTTAAAACTTTTACTATGTATAACAAAATTGAAAAATTGGGAGAGCATAAGGATCAGGAACAAAAGAGCAACAAATAAAAATGAGATTGTCGAAGAATTGCATTCATCAAATAAGGCCACGGGTTTCAATATGAAAATAAAATTTTATTAATTATTGCATTCTCATTTGGATTCCTTCCATCCCAACCTGAAAGCAGTTGCAGAAGATCATATGGAACGATTTCATTGAGAGATGGAAAAAAGGTATAGCGGTAAATACAATGAGAAGATTCTTGCAGACTACGGAGAGACACTACAACGGGAGACGCGTGATCAGAAAAAAAAATGGGTCTTGTTTAGAACAGGCCCGCCAGTGATTTTATAATGATATTTAGTAACTGTTACTATGTAATTTGATACCATCGATACAGAAATAAAAACACATGTTTAAACACTATTTAATTTAGCACTGTTTGTGTATTTGTGGTTATAAAAGTATTAAACTATGAATATTTTTGATTTTTACGATTTATGCAAAGAAGAGCCACGAGCCAGGATTTCCTTTGTCGAAACAGGAATTCTACCCAAGGAAAGGATTACAGGCATTTTACTGTAAATCACTCCAAAAATTTCGTTGACCAAGAGACCGCTGCTCACACTCAAAGAGTTGAGTCTTTGTGGGCGAAGGCCAAAAGGAGAAACAAAAAGGAATGTGGGACACATCGCTCTATGATGGACTCGTATTTATGTGAGTACATTTGGAGGCAGAGAAACTCAAATGAAGATGTTTTTGATAAAATCCTTAAGGACATAGTAGAATTTTGGCCTCCAGATGTACCTGGAGGAACTGATTAAAAGTATGATAATGTTTTTGGTTATGTGTAAAAAGTTTTTATTAAATAAATCATATGTTCCTTTAACCCATATTTTTTACTTTCACTTACCTATATATGAAATATAGTAAGTGGAAGTATTGCGATCGTGAAAATTTTCGACTTCCGGTTTTCAACGGAAATACACGTTTTGGGGTCCCCTGAGTCGAAATAACCAAGTCCCGCGAAATGGTCTGTGTGTGTGTGTGTGTGTATGTGAACAGACTAGCTCAAAAACTATAAACCCTGCGAACCTGAAATTTGGTATTTAGTGTAGGTATATGCCCGCGATGTGACAGCAAAAATTTCATCAAATTTACTCAAAGGGAGGGGGTACTTTATTTAATAACTTTTTAAGTTTTTTTTCGATTTTCTCAAAAACGGCTCTAACGATTTTGATTAAACTGAGTATTTGATCTATTTATATGCCCGAGATATGACTATAAAAATTTCATCAAAATTGATCAACCGGAGGGGGGACTTTACTTAATAAATTTTGTATCATTTTCACGTGTTTTTTTTATTTACTCAAAAAAGGCTTTAACGATTTTGATCAAACTTTGTATTTGATGTATTTATATGCCCGAGATATGACTGTAAAAATTTCATCAAAATTGATCTACAGGAGGGGGACTTTATTTCATAACTTTTTTCCAATTTTTACCTTTTTGATCGATTATCTCAAAAACGGCTTTAACGATTTTTATCAAATTCGTTATGTTTAATGAAAATTAGTTGTTATTTAATATCAGGTAAGCTTTATCATTATTAAAATGTTCTGAGAGGGCTTAAATGGGGAAGGGGCCTTTTTTGTTTTCCTTTAAAGTACCTTTGTTTTAGTTTATATTGAGAAATGAACTGTCTGTCATCACACCTAAAAATAAAAAATGGCTAAATATGATATATGAAGAAAATCAAGTAAACATATACAGGAGAAAACAAGAAAAATAATCCGTCAACTCATAAAGCCCCTTGAGCTCATGCATGCGCCGTATGCCTTTAATGACAAACCAATTCGTTATTATTAAAGATGTTCTGTTCATTTGAGAAGTGGAAATTAACAAAACGCATTAAGTTCTAATTTAAGTAAGTTGGTAAGTGAAAGTTGTGTGTTGCGCGCACGCACCAGATTTTTTTATTTATCAATAAGTAACTGTTACTAGATAAAATCAATGGCGGGCCTATTCTAAACAAGACCAAAAAAAAATATACATGTTAATTATGTCCATATTTATATTATGTAATATTTTATATATTACTATTTTTTTCACCAAAAATGTGTTAAATAAATATATGAACCAAATTTGTGCACTTATTATTGTAATATATGTATATATAATATTGGTAACCTACAGTGAATAGAAATTGTGATTTATAATTAAAAAAAAAAAGTATATTATTATTATAAAAAGTTATAAATCAACGTTATCTATCTCATTCATAAAATTAAATTTTATTATTTTGATAAATATTTCTGAAAAAAATATGGCATGGTTAGAAGTTTCTCCGGCTCCGAGCACGCTTTTGATAACCTGCTCCATGTAGAACCTATTGATATGATATCTAATATCATCCTGTGTTATATTCCTAATTTAATTAATATGTATTATGGCAAAAGATTAATTTGGTACATTTTTGCTGTCTATTGTGGTCGTACTAAATCCAATTCAAATTATAGGCTGTATTAATCACTTTTACATTTGTTTTATTTATATTCAAACTCGCCTCTGCTGAAAAATGTGCTATTTCTGTTGTTGTTTTTTTTTTTTCAAGAACAACTTCCAATCTCTAAAACTGGTGCATGACAGAGTTTTCTTTAACCCTTTAGCGTCTGAGCAGTGCGAGTGTATTGCGGGTCCTGTGGCCTGAGACCTTAGACCGGCTGCCGTGCCTGGTGGCATCAATACTTTTTAAAGCCAGAAAACAGACCAAAGAATTCGCCCTATTTGACTAAGGAATAAGGAGCAGGTAAAATTAATTTGGAAAGACCCGAAAAGAACCCCATGTTAATTAGTTTACAACCCTATGAAATTTTCGAGGAAACCATAAACCTCGTCAGTGGGAAATACCTGACGGACTGGAAACAAGGTTGGAGAAACGGGAATGCCAATTAAGTAAAAATAATTTTCCTATGTCCTGCACTAGTCCTAAATATGAATAAGAAAATGGTGACTACTTTATCTGCTCGTCATGCTCCTCTAATATTCATGAAATTTAAAAAATGCGTGTAGGAACGTAACTATGTAGACATACTTGCATATAATTCTTAGAACTGTAATATTAAATGTTTTATATATCTGTTTATTTTATAAAAAATTTAAATTATATACTATATATTTTGTACGAGTTGTCTCCTACGATTTATGAATGATGCATCCCTAAATGACGATACGATAAATCCGAAAGCAAAGAATAAAAATTCAATTTTTTTTTTTTTAAAGAAGCCACAAAAAATTTCTTAAAAACAAAAAACATTTCTTAAAGTGCTGACTACTCCCAGTGCAGTAGTAAAATGGAAAGAGTTAAGAAATCAATTAAAATAAGGTCCGCAGTTTCTGTCTTCTAACGTTCAAGCGGGTAGAACTGATATATCAGTCTACAGGCCACAGGGACTCCAGCGCTCGAACTGATATATCAGGCTACAGGCGTTAAAGGGTTATTGTTGATTAGAATTCAGCACACATGTAAATAAAAAAGAGACGAAAAATTTCTCATGGGAGTGAAAAAAATAAAATAAATAAAAACGCTGTTTCATGTTGCTCAAAAATTATGCAAGAAAGATTTTTTTTACTTCTGATTCGAATTCAGCAGATATGGAAATATAAAAATCAGGAACAGTTTTACAGGGGAGTGAAATTTTTTTATTTATTTATTTATTTTTATTATTTTCTTTTTTTTTGCAGAACGTTGCCATCTGTGAATAGGCTGCACTTCATTCCAATCCCAACCGACTGGAACTGATTATTTCTAAACCCTTAATAAACTATATGCCGCTTCTCAAACTGAAATATTTCACGATCTGGAGGTGGTAAGGGGGGGGGGGTGCGGCGGCGGAAGGGAGGAAAAGGGAACTAACGATTAGTAGTCATCATGGATTCGTGTCAAAGAGGCAGAGGAAGTGCCGGATCGATTTCCCTTGTCCCCGTCTCCCTTCTCTAGCAGCGATCATCAAGGTTGTGGCACTCTAGGATAAGTCCTAGCTTCCATGTTCAATAAAAAAAAAGGTGTTTATTACTAAACCGTTCTGCAAAAAAGAAGAAAAAAAATCGCTTCATTGAGATTTTTACCTGATTTTTATACTTTCATGTGTGCTGGATTCGAGTCTGAAGTCAGAAGATGGAAAAGCTGTCTAGCGCCATTTTTGATAAATTAGACGTTGTTTTTTAAAAAAACTCCGATAGCTTTTTTATTGTTTTTTTCAAGATTCGAATTTTTTTTTTTCAGTCCCATCAAAATTTTTTGTGACTTTTATATTAATATGTGTGCTGAATATCAACAGTAAACAGAAATTCTACTAAGCACTATTTTTTTAGAGACTGGAGGTTGTTTTAGAAAAAAAAAACAAACTGAAATGACCCTTTTTTCATGCATTTATTTAACATTTTTATGGTGAAAAACAGTAATACATAAAAGTAATGATTTATTAATGTTTCTCTCATATTCTTGAGACTCTTCAGTTTGATTCAACGCGAGGATTAAGGCGACCAGTAATTAATTACCATTAATTATTCACTTTATTCACATCTCATTAAAAATTCAATTTTTGCATTCCCATTTGGATTTCTTGGGAACAGTTTCAGATGAACACGGGGGAACAATTTCATCAAGAGATAGACCAAATGGAAAAAAGGTAAATGCCATGAGATGTTTGCCGACTACTTTTGGACACTACAATGGGAGACATGTGATGACAGTAAAAAATGAAAAAAATATGCTGATTAATTATGCTCAGTATTTAATATTATTAGTTTATTCAACGTGAGGATTAAGGCGATCATTAATTAAGTCTCAACACATTTCATTTTCTTTATTTCAGCTACCGTTTCGGTGCTGAAATGCGTTAGATAATTATTCTTCTATAGCATTGTAATAATATATAAATCAAGTTTTTAATGTTAAAGAAATGCTCAAAATGTGGAAAAACATCTCTTTTTTTGACCTAAAACACAAATTTGACAAAAATTTATGCCTGAATTTGAATTCGTGTTCAGAAAACATAATAAAATAACATTTTTGTTGAAGGGAGGATTTTGATGCAGAACAGTGTTATTATCAAACAGTGCTTTTCACTTGATTTTGATTTGACATCTACAAAATTTTTGAATATGCAAATGTGTGCACTAGATGTATGTGTGAACAGTCGTCACGGAAGAATATGTGGATTTAAGTGTTGCGATTTAAGTGTTTGTGCTAATATCATTTTGAAGATTAGTCTTGGTGAAATTTTTCGGAGTATTGTGTGGCTGTATCGATGACTATTTATGTGTTAAGGTCCTTTTATGGTGTCATAAGTCACATAATGTGGTGCAACTATTTTCCTCATTACTTTCGAATGAAATGATAGGATCTTTTGGATATTAATCAACCACTAATGTCCATAGGGGTCTAATAGGTACGTTTTATGTTGTATGTTTGTTGGTTTATGATAATTTAAAGTAAAGTAATCATACGACAGTCCATATCGTTTGTTTATTTTCTTTCTTATTAATCTGATATAATAAATATCAGATTATAGATATAACCTTGTCGAAATCAGAGCTGGGCATTATTTTAAATAAAAGTATTTTAAATACGAATTAAAATACTTTTTTTTATTTTAGTATTAAAATAAAATAAATCGCATGTTTATTTTCATTTTAATTCTAAAATACTCAAATAAAAAAAAGTATTTTCATTTTAATCCTAAAATACTAAAATTTAAAAAAAAGTATTTTCATTTGTATTTTAAATAATAAAATAAAATAAATCTTAAGTAGGTTGTTTGAAGTTAAACAATTTTCGTAATAGTATAGTGTAGTCCTTTTCACTAGAGCTCTCACTCCATATATAGATCAAGTACATTTATTTCAGTTTGATGTTGCTGTTTTTTTTTTTTTTTTTTTTTTTTTTTTTGGGGGGCACAATTATTAACTTTGTACTGCTTCATCCGATTTAAAAATTTTGTCACATTAGTGGGTTTTGATTCTGTAAATAGACATCTAATGAATTCATTTCACATAAATGGTTTGAAGCATAGATTTTGGGGTGGAGGGTTAAATATAAACTTTTTACCGTCATATCCGATTGACACGAAATATGAAACAAAGATTGTTCATAAGTCAAATAACAAGGCCGATTCCTTATAATGTTTACAATAAATTCGCTTTTGGGGGGGGTTAATTATAGACTTTTTACAGGTTTATTCTAAAGTAAAAAAATCGAAAATTAAGTTGGAGCCATACACGAAGGAATAAACAGGATCCCAATTTTGAGACAATGCCAAAAGAGTTAGCAAACTTAGTAATAATGTGTACGACTGATGTATTCAATAAAGTTAGAATCGGTCATTATTTTTCCGAGAGGTTGACTGTCGTTCGAACTTGAAGAGGAAATTCAGGCAAGATTAGAGGTAAGAAATGCTAGCCAGTAACGAAATCACTTAGAGCATACCTTCTTCCGTAAAACTTAAATATTCCAGTTTACAAAAATATTATTCCTCCTGCTGTTCTTTAAGAATGCAAAACGTGTACGGTAACATTGAGTGATGAGCAAATAAGGTGATAGCTGACAGATGAATAAAATTGGAGTGTGAAATTGCAAAACAGTGGCAGACGAATGGAAAACGTCTGAGGGAAGTAAGGGCTGAGAAGTAGGTGGGAGGATTACGTTAGGGCAGATTTGCCGAAATTCCTATTGGGCGGAGGTCGCTGGATGGTGTATGGGTAGCGAATAGACTAATGGGTAGCCCAATTAGTTTAAATAGTTTCCGAAACAGATTGGATCAGTAGAAAAATAAATTTAATTTATTAATTTCAAAAAAATGAAAGCGAAGATGATCTGAGAATCAAATACATTAAACCAAGCAAAGACATTAAACCGAAAAGAAATTAAATAAAAACTGTCTATTTATTAATCAATTGCAATGTACCTACTAGCTAATAGGTTTTAAAAGTATTTTGTATTTTCATTTTAATTTTTTTTATTTAAAATACAAAATACTTTTTTTATTTTACATTTAAAATAATTTTGTCGAAATGTATTTTAACTGATTTGAGATAAAAATGCATTTTATTCGAATTTATTTTAAATACTTGCTATTTGTTTCCATTTTAACATGTCGCAGCCAAGCTACAATTAGCAAATTCGAAAGCATATGGCGTTTCCAGGCATGATGAAAGGTGTATACACACACACACACACACACACACACACACACACACACACACACACACACACACACACACACACACACACACACACACACACACACACACACACACACACACACACACACACACACACACACACACACACACACACACACACACACACACACACACACACACACACACACACACACACACACACACACACACACACACACACACACACACACACACACACACACACACACACACACACACACACACACACACACACACACACACACACACACACACACACACACACACATATATATATATATGGGGAAATATACACAACACATCTTCCCACTCATTCGGATTCAGGAGAGTCGATGAAATGACGTTCGTGGATAATCTCATGACGTAAGAACGGCTGGACAAATTTGGCTACTTCTTCTTTTAAAATGTTTGTAATAGTCCAAATTAGTATGTCCTAGGCACCAATCAAATTAAAGCATTTATTTTTTTGACAGTTTATTAGAAATCTTTTCGATATCATCATAATCATATTTAGCCTGCCTGTTCTTGAATGGGAAGGCCAAGATTTGCACCGTAAGTCTGTCATAAGTGACTAAATAAATTTCGACCTGCTGGACTATATTCCAAATTCTGAGATGAAAATTGAGAACTTTCAAGCAGTCGTAAAAGCTGATTAAATACTTACCGTTGCTGAACATTTCGTCATCGGTGATCTGGCCAGGCCGAGTGTAGAGGACTCCGAACTTGAAGTTGACCGAACCTTCCTGCTCCTCCAGCAGTAAAAGATCCTAAAAATAAATTCATTATGAAAAGTTCAACAAATCCAATAATTATTCAAAATAATAAAAACAAATATTCAACAAATAAAAAGTTTAGTTTATAGGAGTTGAAGGAAGAGGAAGAGAAAGTCTACTTACAAAAAACAATATCCCATATTTCTTATATTACCTTTTATACCACTAAAAAAAAAAAACCTGTACCACTTCAACCCTTGAAGGGTCTTGGGTTCAGTACTATGTAGTAAGGAAGAGCACTGCTTCTTGTTCAGCGGTCGTGAAAGGAGGTGATTTGACCGTGATCACGCTCAACCACCAGGTTTTTCCCCCTTAATTTTTCAATTAAAGGTACCCACTTTATAAAGGCTGGGTTTGCCCCAAGAGGGTCTCTCGGCCACCGAGACGAACTGTGGCGAATAATGGGCTTTTATACCACTGCCTTCTTAATTTAATATCTACCATCCTTCATCACGACCCTCATTAAAATCTATCTTATTCCATTACGATTTCATATCTTTACAGGCTATTTCCAATTACTGACTTGATTTATCTATGAATCCATGAAACAAATTATACTATTTTTGAACTCCAAGCTGTAACTTGAAGGTTTAAGTGAATTGGATTTTTTATTTGAAGAGGTGAGATGAAAAACTCGTTCGTTCCAACTGATCACATTTTTCAGGAAACTCAAAAAACTTACCACGCATTGTAGAGTGGCAAGATAAAGATGATCTTTTTTTGCCTTCGAAAGGTGCAGCTACCTTATGTAAGTGAGCTTGGAATAAAAAAAAATTACTGGTTTTCAGTTAAATGAACATTCTCTAATTTTTAAACCATATTAAATTCGTCATAAGTGGATATCGGACTAAATAAAAATATATGTTTTTATACTGTAGATCGGTGGGTTGAAAACTGGGGTTCCTAATTTTAATGCAGCATCATTTTCTGTCATTTGCGGTAATTTATCATACTGAGCTATAAGTTCTCTTCCGCTTTACCGTCCAATCCTCTCTTTTACGGTTCAAAATATGGACGTATATTTGCAAATATATGTTATAAAAACATGAAAATATGGACAAAACTTCTGTGGGTTAACAAATATTTATTAAACGAAAATATAACAATATCAATGCCAAACGAATTAATACAAATCAAATATCCGAGCAGGTTACAAAAATGATAACTTTATAGCACATGATATGTGCTATAATAATATGATAATGCTATAATCATATGACTTGAGCTTCATGGTCAAGACACAGACTAACTGGCCCAGTCACTCGCTCCTTATATATAGTCGTAAAAGGAACTTCTAGAAGGTTCGAGGTCCTCCTGGGAGGTTCCAGGTCTCCGTCAAAAAAATCGAGGCCCATATACGTGCCCCAATGGTTTGTTCCGACCGCTACTTTGTTCCAAGAAAGGTTTGGGATTTTAAACCCTATGTAAGTGAGCTTGGAATAAAAAAAAATTACTGGTTTAGAGGTAACAAAAACAAGTAACAAAATATGAAATGAGAAAGTTTTGCAACAAAATGTTTAAAGAAAAGACTTTTGCTGCTCACCACATTGGTACGAACGAGTTTTAATTCACTCAGCGTAAGTTGATCTTCTTAATAAGTAATATTTATTTAGGTTCACAACCATTTTATAAATGAATTTGGTATCATTTTACAAAATAATACTAACCACTGACTTAAAATATTTTTTTTTACGAATTTTTCAAAAAATATCAGCGTACTTATATAAAACATCTGACTACAAAAAAGTTACAAAAAGACTAGTTCCTAAAGCTATCGTCTTCTTCTACAATAGCGACCTTACCATCCTGTTGTTCGTTGTTTCCCTCGTCGGTGGCAGATATATGGAGAACTCGTGTGTAATACTTCAATGAATCATTGGCCTTCCACTCGTCACCAAAATGCTTTTTTAGCAGATTATCAACGTCTTTCAGCTTTTTGGAGCCATTGAAAAATCAATTATTAATATAGCTAGGTAAGAAGAATCGAGTATAAACTGAAATAAAACACACCAGTTTAAGGAGCTTTCGATATTTTGTTCAGAAAGAGAAAGAGAAACTGCTCAGGTGAACGAATGGGATGGGTGCAAGGTGAGAAGTGATTTTTGGAACGAAAGAGTTTTGCATCAAAACGAGTAACGAACCAGTTTTGAAACACAATGGGCTGTGGAACGAATCAGTTCTGCAACATACCGCTATTTTGAATAGCAAAAATACATAGGAAATAATAAGTTATGCTTCAATCTGATAAGATATGTTGAAAGAGCGTTAAAATATCTTTCAGAATCCACTGCCATCTCAATTTTTCAAAAAAATGGAACGAACGAGTTTTGCACATCACCTCCTCATTTTTAATATAGTTTTAACTAAAGAGAGCAGACTAGGCCTGGATTCGAACGCGCGTCAAAGAATCACCGCTAAGTGCTATAACCAACTGAGCTCCCAAGGCCCGTATCCCATCCAAGTCAAACTTCTCTTGTCAACGATCAACTCTGGGATACGTACCTTGCTAACTCAGTTGGTTAGAGCAATCAATGATGCGGAGAACCATTTTCGAATCAAATTTTTTTTTCACTTTTATGAAGCGTCAACCACTATGGTCATCATTACTCTTTATTCCAAATTTCGGTCTATATCTTATGATATAA
This sequence comes from Aelia acuminata, assembly GCA_911387785.2. Lineage (NCBI taxonomy): Eukaryota > Metazoa > Arthropoda > Insecta > Hemiptera > Pentatomidae > Aelia > Aelia acuminata. The sequence goes on along the minus strand of OU426982.1, from coordinate 29,057,316 downwards.
TTCTGTTAATGTTAGAAAGTCGTACAGCTTGTCATGTTGTCTTGCTATATAAGTCGTTTAGTACGTTTAAAAGTGCTATGTATTCACTTTTATTTTAGATAACATTATTGAAATAATTACTTTCGGAATCCTGATTTTTTTTTTATTGTTCAATTCTTTATTAATGACCCTCAGGGATATAGGACTCGAATATAAATAAATAAGCATTCTTTTATTATTTATCTTTCGTTCTCTACCATTACATTTATTCACCAGAGAGCTTTATTTTAATTTTTGATTTTCTTTTTATCTAAGAAGGATAATTTAAAGGAAATTTATTCATACAATAGTAGACGTTACTTTTTAAGCATCAAAGTTGATTTCTTCGAGTCTGGTTTCTGACCTAACAATGAGGAACTAAACTCACCGACAAATTTTAACATAATTCTATAGCCATTGTTCATTGAATTTTGTTTATTAATTTTTATGATACTCGTCCAATTGAAGAATGGTCTAAATAAAAAAAGAGGGTTTTTGTGTCAGACTATTCTTCTAACCTTGGGCAACCGTTATAAAAATTAAGAAAATAAGTATAAAATTAAAAAAAAAAAAAAAATTGGGAGAATAGTCTCTCCCCCTCATTCCAATAAATTTAAATTGTATGAATTTATATCCTATAAATTTTAAAAATACCTATTAATTAGTAGTAATTTAAGGTGCCAACACTGTTCGGCAAATTAAAAGAGATACGTACTCGAGCAGGTAATTTATCTGTTCGCCTGTGTGTTCGTGGATAGCGTTAGCGTCTACACTTTTTTAGTATTTTTCTGACGTTGCTTTTATCCATAATGTTAGAGCACAAGTCAGAACAGCTGCTAATTCCAAGTAGGCCATATTTGTAAAAAAAATTATTGTATTAAGGTATATAGGTGCGGCCAGACATCATTGTTCGCTCGACTTCACGTTTATGTGTAAACTGCTGTTCGTGGTACGCCGGTACGGCAAGGCTCGGAGGATTACCTGTTCGAGATGAGGTTGGCGCAGTGTAAAGGTACTTATTACCGTATGTTACTTTTGGTCGTAGTTTCTTCTGGCGCGGTTCTTTTTGTTACATTTGGCGTCAATGTGGCGCATTGTAGTCGAAAGCTGGTGTCTATTAAAGGTGACCAAGGCCCTTTCGCGATGAGAGCCCTCTTATTATGGTCTTATGGTTATATAGCCTCCCGAACCATGCCACACCCAGAAGTAACATAAGGGAAGGCTCACTATTATATCACTCTCTCCATTATTCGCTATCTATAAGACCGGGATAGAAGAGGGAGTGAGTCTGGGGTGTATCTACTTTTTTTATATATATAATGCCTAGCGACCCACGTATAATCTCGAATCGGCTTATGGGGAGGATGAAGGCTCTAATACCTCTGCCACGGTAAGCTAATTCAATATTCACAGTGTAAGTCTAGTGGATATTCGATCACAATGTTTAAATACCAGTAAAGAGTGATGTGAAAACCTTGTCGACTTTCACTAACCCGGAAGATTGTTCGTTTTTCCTCTTTTTCAAGTGGAAAAGTAAATGACGAGGAAACTTCCCCGAAAATCCTTCCTACTCGAAACTCAATGAAGGATCATTTAAGTCAGAACGGTCAAATGGCTCAGAAGACTAGGTCGTGCTTATGCTGAGGTAAGAATGAATGCGTATTAAAATTAATTTTTTTGTTTTATTGATTATATGTAAATTTTTCTAAAAAATCTTAAAATTTATTACTTATGATTTGAAAAATGAGAAATTGAGGTTAAATTTTTAAATGAACATTCTCTAATTTTTAAACCATATTAAATTCGTCATAAGTGGATATCGGACTAAATAAAAATATATGTATTTATACTGTAGATCGGTGGGTTGAAAACTGGGGTTCCTAATTTTAATGCAGCATCATTTTCTGTCATTTTCGGTAATTTATCATACTGAGCTATAAGTTCTCTTCTGCGTTACCGTCCAATCCTCTCTTTTACGGTTCAAAATATGGACGTATATTTGCAAATATATGTTATAAAAACATGAAAATATGGACAAAACTTCTGTGGGTTAACAAATATTTATTCAACGAAAAAATAACAATATCGATGCCAAACGAATTAATACAACTCAAATATCCGAGCAGGTTTCAAAAATGATAACTTTATAGCATATGATAAGTGCTATAAAAATATGATAATGCTATAATCATATGTCAAGACACAGACTCAGATATAGACTAACTGGCCCAGTCACTCGCTCCTTATATACAGTCGTAAAAGGAACTTCTAGAAGGTTCGAGGTCCTCCTGGGTGGTTCCAGGTCTCCGTCAAAAAAACCTAGGCCCATATACGTGCTCCAACGGTTTGCTCCGACCGCTACTTCATTCCAAGAAAGGTTTGGGATTTTAAACCATATTTTTTTTATTTTATTATCGATTTAACGTTACAATATCAAAATTAAAAAAAAAAAATGTTTGGAAATGTAAGAACACATATTAAAATTCCTCATATTCATCATCATAAACGTTGAAAATAAGATAGATTCTATGATTTTCTTGGGATAATCGACAACAATTCGGTCGACGTAAACCTTTTATTTGTTGAACGATCTTTCCACGTCAAATGATGTGACGGGTATGAATTTAAAAGCATTTAGCTCTTGAAGTTTAAGAGCCAAATATTTCAAGGGTTCTTTTGTACTGCCTTGCAATATTTTTCAAGCTGTCAAGTCCAGGATTTTTTTTAAACATCTTCTAATTTTTGTGTTGCAGAGGTTCCGTTGTTTCCTTGGGCTTCATTATTTTTAATTTTTAAAATTCGCAGTTGAATAAATAACCGTGTTTAAGAGTGAATCGGAGTGAGAGTGGATGAGTGGATGAGAGCGGAGAAGAGTGAATAGGACAACTAAATTCCCTATTCAATGGAAGTATTCACACATCAAAATGATACAAAAAACAGACAAAAGTGCATACAATCCTTCCTCCTACAGACCTATTAGTCTCCTAAGTATAGTCCTACTGACTATACTTAATAATTATTAAGCACGCACTTTTCTCCTTTAGATGTAAGTCATTAAATTTAAAAAATATACATCAAATCATGTCAAATCACAATATATGCACTATAAACTAGGACAATACATACCTATTACCCTATGTTGAGAAGAAGTGTGAAAGATGGTTGTGTGCAGTGAACTCAATTTCCATTGAAATTGATGAATCTAGACATCTTCCTAAAGTTGGTCGCTAGTATAGTATATTTTATATATATACAGGGTGACATGCTACTCGTGCGAAAAACTTGACCAGTAGATTCTCCACCATAAAATGAATAAAAAAGTTCATATTGACCATGGTCCGATTCTTAACCATTTCGGAATAATTTCGCTTTTTATCGATTTTGAAAGATATCACGACCTGGCATCGGAAAACCGTGATATCTTTAAATCTGAAAATTTCTCCGAAAAGCTGATAGCACCGTTGAAATCTACATTAATTGTTCAATAATAAAATGGACATTTGAAAAATTTTGGGCTAATTTTTCGTGTTTTATTTCAGCCGGAACAACAAAATAAGTCTCCTTCCTATTAGTCTCCTTACAATTTGTTCAAAATTATTCGAAAAATTAATTTACAGAAGGCTTGTTGATATTCTGACTGACCAAAACATAATACCTGACCATCAATTCGGTTTTCGTACTTCACATTCAACAATACAACAATTACATCGAGTTACTGGAGCACTAGAGGAGAAAAAATACGCTACTGGTGTATTTCTGGATGTTGCCCAAGCATTTGACAAAGTCTGGCACCAGGGACTTCTCTTCAAACTTAAGACCATTCCACCTCACACATACTACCTTTGGCTACAATCCTACCTCTCAAACAGGTTTTTCTCTGTCCGACAGGGCTCAGAGATTTCTTCAGTCCGACCAATGTTAGCAGGAGTTCCACAGGGGTCAATACTCGCTCCCTTACTATACATTATCTACACACATGACATTCCTACAAACCCCGAAACATTAACTGCAACGTACGCAGACGATACAACAATTTTAGCAAAACACCATGACCCTAGACTGGCTTCATTAAACTTACAAAACCACTTAATACATTTGACAAGATATTACTCACTTTGGAAAATGAAATTAAACCATGACAAATCACAACACATAACATTCACACTCCGACGAGATACATGCCCTCCTGTTGATATCGGCGACCACCAAATTTCTCAAACAGACAAAGTACGGTACCTTGGACTAATATTTGACAGAAGGATGACTTGGGGCCCTCATGTCAAGATGAAAAGACAGACTTTAAACAAACGACTGAAACTACTGTACTCGCTATTTTCCAAATCATCAAAATTGAAAATCAGACAGAAACTCAATACATACACATACTTACTGAAACCCATTTGGACATACGCCTCACAAATTTATGGATCAGCAAAAAAGACACACTTACAAAAACTGCAAACCTTCCAATCCAAAATTTTACGGCTAGTAACGAACGCATCTTTGTACGTTAGTAACAAAACACTACATACCGACTTACAACTACCAACTATCGACGAACAAATAAGGACTCTCTATTCTGGCTTCCATATTAAATTACACGGACATAACAATAGACTTATTAATGACATGGCCACGACTGAGATTGTGAGGCGACTGAAAAGGAGTTGGATGAGGGACCTCCTCTCCTGAAACAAGTCCGGGATGATGTACTGCTGGGCACTATATTCCCTCATGCCTAAAATCAGCATCAAAGCAGTTTATATCACATTTGCTGATTGTCGCTTAGCTGCGACAGGTGCGAATATAAATATGAAGCAAAAAAAAAAAAAAAAAAAAGAGGGAATCAAAATTTCTGAGATATTGCTTTGTGCCTTTTGATTTTCTTAGTAATTTTATATCCCTGCGTTCATTCTCTGTTTTACAATTTATTTGTTCCAGGTATTGATTGAATCTACGTAAAACAAGTATATAACTAACAATAATTTTAAAGTAAATTCCCTAAAAGTTGTAAAATATGGATAAAAATATGTATTTATCGAAATATAGGTAAAAATATTTAAAAAAAAAACACAAAATATGGAAAATAAAAATGGTTCAAAAAGGTTAATGACATGGTAAAAACCATTTAGAATGTATATACGAGCATTTCTAGGCTTCGCAAGAAATAATGTAAATACATGAAAATCCCATCCCTAGACATGACGAACTTGATATATATATATATAAAAAAAAATGTTCACTGTTCGCAATCTGATATGAAAAGTAAAGTTCCATCTCCTAGCGGTTCGATCAAATTCCAAGAATGTCACGTTCAAAATTTGAAAACACGTATGGGATTGCTACCAAATAATCAATACTAAATTGATTCATAGAATAAGATAAAATTTATAAACAGGATTATTTCTTCGAAAATTCATAGACTTATATCCAGAAAGTAAAAAAAAAAAAAGCACTCCAATCGGCGGTAGCTACACATTTGTCGTCGCATTTCACGGGGGAAAAATTCATCGCAAATAACGGATTAAACGGAAGGCAATAACGGATTATTCGTAAAAAATATATTAAAAAAAATAATTAAAAATTATGTTTCTCCTCAATTGTAAAAGAAGGTCCTCCAGCAAGGTAGGCCGCGTGTTTTCGATAATATTTAATTAATGGAGCGTCACCTCACTCCTCTAGAATAGTTCAGGCGTATTTGACAGAACATTCGAAACGTAGATTGGCCGTGATGGGACAGTTCTATGGCCACCAAGATCTCTTGAAGTGACAAACATAGACAATTTGAGAGCAGGGATCTTCGCCGCTGCTGAAAAACTTCGACGTTTCTCACTTTTGGTGTGACATTTGGGAGTATGAGAAAACGGGCACGTTTGTGTATTGCAGAGTACGGCTTCCAATTTGAACATAAATAAAATGATTAAAAATAAATTTATTTTAAAGATATTGGTGAGTTGTATTAGTTTTTCAAATTTAAAATGTAAATTCTCAAGCATTAACAATCCTTGAACCATAATTTTTTCTCTTTATGTCATCCATATCTTGGTCTTAGAAACACCAAATTAAAAATGAAGTGTGCGTTAGAAGCGTTATTAAATGAGGTATTTTCCCTCAACTTTGCTACCTTCTGAAACAAAGATTAGAAACTCTGGATAATGTTAAACACTTTCCGATTTGTAAAATTTTTCACTTATTTTGTTGTTCTGGCTGAAATAAAACACGAAAAATTATTATTATTGAACAATTAATGTAGATTTCAACGGTGCTATCAGCTTTTCGGAGAAATTTTCAGATTTAAAGATATCACAGTTTTCCGATGCCAGGTCGTGATATCTTTCAAAATCGATAAAAAGCGAAATTATTCCGAAATGGTTAAGAATCAGACCATGGTCAATATGAACTTTTTTATTCATTTTATGGTGGAGAATCTACTGGTGAAGTTTGTCGCACGAGTAGCATGTCACCCTGTATATATATATATATATATATATATATTATTAAGGAGTTAGATAGGAAAATATAAAAACCTATAAGTATAACGAGAAATTGATTTTGTGACAGATCCTTTAGAGGTTTAAAGGGATCTTAGAAGTTTGGATAAGTGGGTTCCCATGTTCTGACGAGGAATGTACCCGCGAATCAGTAAACTTGCCGGCAGCCTTCTTTTCTTCCGGTGTAAAATTATATAATAATTTCACAGGTTATAGGGTACATTATACAGTGGTTCATCTGACGATAATAGTAAAATCTATAGTAATTTTTTTTAACGATTGTGTTAAAGATACCTTTTATTAATCCTGCAATAATATGCATTGATTTTGGGTTGTATTATGCAATTTTCTAAGGCAAAGCTACTGTTATCAGTAAAATAGAAAAAAAAAACTTAGCATGATAAAAAAAAAGTACTTTATAAATAAACGCATTCTTAGGTAATATTAGGCTTGTAAAAAAAACGAAACATTTAAAAAAAATGAGCTGATAAGCGTGTTCTAAGCACCTCAAGGCGTAAAAAAGTCGACTGTCATGGATTACTTGGCAGATATGAAACATCAAAGTTGGTGCAATTACTTTCAATGTATTTCTCCCATTATTCTATTACTAATAATAAATAAAGTTTGACCTAGGAATGAAAAGAAAATTTTTAAAGCAATTTTTCGGTGCTGAAAAAATATGTTATATAAAAATCTTTAATAATTATATTTTATTTTACAAACATTAGGTCCAGAACTGTTTGTCTTTTTCGGTAAAGAAGAAAGAGATAAAAATTACTTTTCAATTTAGTTAGCAATAACTATCCATTATATAGACCCAATAGTTTCTAATTCTCTAAAAAAAAAGAAAATAATAATGAAATATCGGAAATGATTGAGCAATGTCGCTTTGCAATAATTATAAAACTCTGTGCCTTATAGAGAATAACAAACAAAAAACGTGGAATAGTCAGCAAATTAACGTTGCTAAATGGTGTTTAATAATTTGACAAAACTCATTGATCTCTACTGCTAAGTGAAAGTTGAGTGTTTAGAGCTTCGCACCCGAATTTTTAAATAACGAATACGTCAGACTACAAACTTCAGACGAGAAGTGATTGTATTTCTTAATTTAAAATATAATATAAATGAGGCAATGTACAAACCCATGTGACGAAGCAGGTTTTTGAGAAGTCAAAGAGAAAATGCTAGGCTTAAAAGAGTTATAACCTCTTAGAGACTGCTTTGTATTAACAGAGGGAATTAACAGGGGAACTCTTGCGCCTTTGTCCCTCTGGACCTTAAATTATGTCTCTCCTCCAGCTGAATGCAGTGGGTGGTTCGGTAGTGATGCCAATTTCGCGATGTATTTGAGGGATAGATTGGATCTTCTAATCATCAATGGTGGCTCTGCACTCTCAACATAGAGGCTCTGGACCGGCGAACTTCTGTACGCTCCGGTACATACCCTGAGAGCTGTATTGTGTATCATATGTAGCATTCTCAAAGCAGATGTGCTGGCAGAGGATGCTACGCACTGGAATCATGATCTATCGTGCTAATTACCTAATCTCCATATCTAACCTAGATATGGCTCTCCAGCGTGGTCCGAGAATCTCTCACACCAGCAGAAACGAAGATTGGCGACGTTCCAGCGCACGGCTCTGCTACGAGTCACTAAGTCGTATCGGACAGTTTCTCACGAGGCGGTGCAGGTCTTAGCAGGAGGGGTTCCTCTCGACCTCATCCTGCGAGAAGATTTCTTGAAACGGATATTCAAAACAGAAGGCTCAGCAGGTCTACCGGTAAATATCCAGGTAAGGATTGAAGAGGATCGAAGACAATGAAAAAAGATCTTACTTGAGGAAACAATAGAAGAGTGAAACCGGCGGTGGGTGACAACTACGAAAGGTTCTACCTCAAGAAAATATTTCCCCACCGTTCACGATCGGTTAAAAGCAAAGTGGGTCCTCCCAGATTATTGGGTCTCGCAATTCCTTACGGGGCACGGGGCCTTCCGAGCCAAGCTACATGGCTTTGGAAAGGATATTGATCCCCTGTGCCCTACATGCAGGATACAGGAGACGGCTGAGCATATTGTTTTAAACTGCACCGCCTTCGAAGAAATGAGGGCTAAGTTAATGAGGGAAGCTGAGCTCTATATTCTGTCGGAAAACAACTTCCCTCAACTATTGGAAGAAAGAAACTACCTGTACTACAAGGAATTCGTGCACGGGTGGAAAAATATTGTGGGACCACAGCTCTTCAATCTCGGAAGAAGAGGACCAGCACTGGGAAGACCACCAGAGAGAGAGAAACACTTTATTCATTATAAAAGTGATGCTGCCCAACTACATTGGGTTGCTAATACACAGCATACTATATACATCTTATTTTATAACTTAAAGTGGAAGGAACATGAAATGGAAAATTAGGCAAGGTCCATGCTGCTCGAAGGGAAGACGGCACAAACGGAAGAGATAAGTCACAGACATAGCAGATTACTTGTGTTATATGGTTTTACAAGCAGCAGTTGTTTGCTGCCCATTCACCCAGGAATGGGTAACATCCAACAGGTGCTAAAACCCGTTTTGCCGATTAGGCAAGGTAGAGCTGCAAAATAAAATAAAATCTATCATGCTTCCTATTGTAGCTCTGTAAATCTTCAGCTCCCTTAAACTTGAGTGAGAAAGACACTTGAGTAGCCCCAGTCTTTTTAAACAAGTATCCTTGAGATGCCTGATGTGCCTAGTCCAATTAAGCATTCCTAAATATTTTCGCTCATCAAGGAATATTGCATTGTTTGTTCCCATCGAAAGTTGGGGGTTGCGGGCGCAACCTCTTAAACGCCCCATTCCGCGGCTTAATTCATAGCCTCTTGTAATTTCCATTCGATAAAGCGAAAACATAATTAAATTAATCTAGTCTGTTCTGTATGTTTTAATTAAATAAATATAATTAAATTGAACTTCCTCTCCAAATATTATCAGTAAAACCAACTAATACAAGTGCTAATTCTAGCAACAGATAGAAGGAAAGGGTTCGTGTAACCATATCCGTCGCCGGTGGCACCTATATCAAAAGGGCAAATACTCTGACAAGTGCAGATCTTGTTTCAAAGCCAATATACGAAGAGAAGGCACTCCATTGTAATACATAGCGGTTTATGGAGAGTGTTACACCTTTTGTGATATATCCGCATACAAATTTATAATCAATACATGCAATTTAAAATAAAAATGAATGCATGAGTGCATAAGCATACACGTTAATAATTAGAGGTGGGCACAATAATATAAGAAATTATAAATTAGAAACCTAGCCAGACTAAGCTAAAGTTCTAAAAACAATCTTTATTCAATTTTTTTTTAAAGTGTTTGTCAGTACGCTTCAGCTCCCTAAATACTTTTTTAAAACCCTAAATAAGTTTACCACCGATGGGGAAAAAATTTCAAAATCACGCAGTATTTGCGAAAAAAATGATAACGAAAGCTTAGTTATTTAATATTTTACTTCGACCTATGGCCAAAGAGCTGAGTCAGAACTCGCGAGGTACAATATGAATAAAAATAACACAAGAGTCAGTTTATGCTGATATCGTAGATGTTATTAGGCAATCGCTTCTTGGGTAAAGAATACTTTCAATAGGTTAGATGGAGGAGGCAAGAAAATAAGACTAGTGAGTCAGACTGTAAGGTGAAAATCTACATGTATATGTCATTAAATAAAACAATGTATAATTAAATTTTAGTATATATGTCGCTGTTAAAATTCACAAATCCTTTGGCTCTGGTTGTGTCCTGTGAACTGTAAAAGGTGAGATTAGCGAAGCTGCAGATAAGGGATTCGAAAGGCAGCCTGGCTAAGTACTGGAAGTATGGAGATTGGATCTGGTGTCTTTATATATATATTTGGTTAAGTTTCTATTTTATTTTGCGTGTTCTCTTCTTTCGTAGTGAGAACCATTTTTTTTTGTCTTCAGTAATCAGTAGATAATTCATAATTCAGTAGATTTTATAGTAATATATATAGTAAATATTTAGGCTTTTAAGTTGTTTGCTTCATTCTTTATATTATTATAGTAGAATATTTATTTTTTTTATAAGTATTCCGCAGAGAATCGTTTATTTATTCTTTAAAATATTTCATTGAAAATTATTAATATTTCAGAGAGTAATAATTAATGTATAGTAATAACTGATGTACTATACAGCACATTGCCACTGTTATATGATTTTCCTTTTTTGTATTTGCCGACGGGATGTGCAGGAAATTAGGTAGTCCATAACAAGACAAATAAAAAAAAAAATAATAAAAAAAGAGAAAAAACCATTAAATGTCCTAAGTAATAGGGCTGCCATTAAGAGGAGCCATTTATGAAGGAATCAGAATCGTTCAGTACCTGGGTTCGTAGGTCGATTATCAGCTAAGCAAACATGATAAATCGAGTGAGTTATTACATAAGTTAGGGGAAACTGGACAGTAATTAGGACAATCACAGATAAACTGGAGGATTCTAGAGCGTTGACGTCGTAATAGAGAGGTATAGAAGGGTTCGGTAACCTCCTCCTTAAATGGTTTTGGTTACCAAACCTTAAACGGTTTGGTAACATCCTCCTCCGGATGCAATAAAACGGATCTGTAAGCCAGCTCTACGAGGGATATCTTAGTGGAGGGGACAATAAGCAACACGACCTGAGGAAATTGAGAATAAGCATATTAATCTGAGGACAGAACGAGATGGCTACCTGCAGTCAAGCAATATGCTTCCGCTGTGTGCTCCAGAAAAAGGCTACTTAAAATTTAATGGTTATGGCATCATTATAAAGATCAGGTTCCGATCTAGTGCCATAAGCTAAAATAAAGCAGAAAAGGAACCTTTATTTGCTTTTTTCTCAAAACATTCCTATTTTGGCCTACAATGGATCTAAAATTGAAAACATCCACCATTACATACCGGAACTTCGATAGCAAAGATACAGCCTTTAAAATTCTTACGTTTCGTTCAATTTGTTGTAATATTCATCTATTAAAAAAAAAAAAAAAATATATTTTCTATATTTTTTATTTATTATTGCTATATTTTTTATTATTATGTTGAATTGTCTGAATGAGCTAAGCCATAATCAATATTAATTTAAACCTTAAAACTTGGGGAATAAAGTTTAAGCATGTAAATATTTTCACTAGAAGAACCGTGGAAAATTGAGTGTTGTAATACTGAAAGATTCTTACTTTGTTTTGATAAGATAATAACATTTCTTACTTAATCTTAATATTTGAAAAAAATTAACGCACTTTAAATTTCTCGTTATAAATAAGATTTTATTCTTATTTCTTTCTGCGGCATTTATTTTATAATTTGTTAAATTATTTATTACGGTTTGAAATTTTAAATTCGCGAGAGCTAAGTACAGCGCGCAGGGTATCAGTCGGGGAATGGGTAGGCAAAGGGGGGACGGAGTTATATGTATACATTGTATTATATGTATACAATGTATACAAATAATATTGTATAATAAACCTGTCAGCACCTTGCCGACAGGTGCGGATTAATAATTAACGTCAAAAAAAAAAATGTATAATATTTCGAAATACTGAAAGAAAATAGTCTGTTTACTCTACCCAAATATGGTAATATAGCCAAAATAGACGCGGAAGAGAATTGAAACTTTTCAATCAAAAATATAATAGCTCATTACTCATCTTCAACTCATTACTAAGGCATGCACAACCCTTGTATACAGACTAACACATACCAACAGTTAACCAGCATAGAATAAATTTTTACAAACTTTTCTTACAAGATAAGTATAGTTTTACTAACTTGTATGACCGTTTTAATAAACTATTAAGGAACATGGTAACTTATTTCCTATTATATCAACAGGAGATTCGGCGTTGGATGAGAGATCTTTCCATCGTAAACAAACAAAAATAACTGACTCAAGCAAGGAAAGTTAATTATTAGATCAGAGTACAATCCATATAATTTGCTGATTGTCGAGGATGTTTTGACAGGTAGGGATTAAAATGTGACTAAGCATGAAAAAATAAAATGAATGTTGTCTCAGAAAACAGACTTAAAAATAAATTTTTGTGCCAAAATTTTTTTTCTCATTGTTTAAGGACAAGTCGACCATTTAGGTCGACATCGTTGATAATTTAGATCATGTAGTGATAATTGGAATCAGGTATGGATTTGAGTTTTACTGTCGATTGTTGATGTTAGAGAAATAATAGTCTTAGGTTCTTATTTTGAAAATTCAAAGCAAAAAATGGATTAATAATATTTAAAAACAATAGAATAATAACATTATTATTTTCTTATTATAATAAAAATATCATTTTATAGAAAAATGGCTGTATATCCCGGTTTCACCCGGGAATTTCAATTTTCGAATAAACGTGAACAATACTAGAAACAAAAACTACATATAACACACTAAAAAAATAGCACTAATAGATTATTATTCTAAAGCTTTAGGATATACTACATTTTTAGTTTTACCCGTTGGGGCATATCGCAGGAACGTCCTTACCGGGCTTTGTTGGCCTTTTCAAAATCTATAAAATGAGACTTTTTTTCGATTGAACGGTCGATTTCGTAAATTCTGATGATTACCAGTAATAAAAAGTGAAGCGAGATTATAACGATTTTTATAACTATAAAGATTATACCCAGAGATCGGCTGAAGTTATACAATTTTAATGTGGACAGGTGTTTGCACCTGGTATGAAAGAACTACTGAGCGAAATTTTGAGAATTTAGGACAAATGGTATGGATTTCTACAAAGGACAAACAAATAAAGAAATATAATTCCATCTTTATTTATATAGATTAAATTAATTTAAACTGAAATTCTAACAAAATTTATTTAAATTTATTCGTCATTACTGAGCATTAAATTGAATTTAATGTCAATGTCGAACAGGATAGCGAAATGTAAGCGCCTTAGTGATGTGAGGGATACTAAGCTCATGACAGATCAGTCATGCTGGTCAGATTGGCACAATACCCCTCCCAACAATCCCTCCTGCAATGCAAGACTGTACTAACTCAAAAAAAGCGTATTATAAAATTTTGTTTGCTTTTTATAATTTAATTTTAGAGCTGCCTGAGAATGAATTAAATTTTTTTTTGTATGTTAATCCTAATAAAAACTTTAGGAAAAATTAAAATAGACTGACTTATTGTAATATATATTAGAACATATATAAATAAAATACTTAATAACTTGTGTTGTACTTTATCTATTCAATGAACTGATTAAGTGATGAACTTTGTTAGAAATGAAAAATTACCTCTTCTCTTCGTAATTTAATGTAAGAAAAAAAACCAAGATAATCAGTTTTGTGTTCGTTATTGAAATATGATTTTTTAAAAAATATATTGATATCTTTAAATCATGTTTTGTCAACAGAAGTAGCAAATTCTCAACAGAGCGTTTAACTTCATAAAGGGAGTATAAGAGTGTGAAATGGTGTTAGGTAAGTTGATAGGGGTGTAAGGAAATCTGTGCGTGCTGCTCCCTTAACACCTATTACAGCTACTTAAAACCGATTACCTCCTGCCACTTAATACCATTTACTCAGGACACAGTAGACCCAGATTATTACATTTATTTTCATTAATTTTTTTTTGTTTTTATAAAGATTAAAGAAGAATTATCATGGTATAAGATTGGCATAGAATACCTTGCACTATACATAAGAAGAGGCTATGGACATTTTCACAACAAATGTTTTCTCTTCGATTGATTTTTCTTCGTCCGGAAGGGTTCAAAAATTTCTTGAATTCATCCGATCTTGTCCGGAGTACCACAAGGTTCAATAGTGGCTCCTTTACTCTATATCATACACACTTATAAAACATATGTTAGCAATCATACATCTGAAACTTACGCTGACGAAACAGTAATTATAACTAAACATCAAGACGCAACACAAGCTTACTTAAAAATATTACTGTTTTCACCAATGGAAGATTAGACTCAATCTCCACACACAAAGATCAAACACATCACATTTGCACTTAAAAACATATCTCCCCTCCAGCTACCACACTATTGATAATTGAGTAAAGCACATAACGACGCTAAAATAATTTTTAGGTACATTTTAATGAATATGACCGACACACGACAGACTACGAGAAGAATAAAAAGGCGATAGAAGAGAAATCTCCTCTCTTATACAACCATGGTAAGTGAATCATTGCCAGGATGGGGGTGTTTCCCCTCATCATGCCTGACATGTCATTATTTCCTCGTTCGGCCATCTCATGCACTGATTGAAGAAAAAACAACTAAATTGTACACCTCTAAATCTTTCTGTTTTTTTTTAATGCTGAATCTTTTTTATCAGGACCTATATCGCTGTACGTGAGTGTTTCAATCAAGTTACAATAACACGGTAAATACTTATTTAATTACCAAGAACTGTATGCATAAATATAAATTACATGTACACAGGTATTTAGTGCATAAGTAAATTTCGATAATTACGACATTAGGATGGGTAATCGAAGATCTACTATTTTCAAAAGCATGCATATGTAAAAATTTAATAGAATTACCATTCAAAATACTATCACATCGCAGGTCCAATGCAAAAATGGTCTAACACAAAAATTTTTTAAGAGAGTCAATAAAAGTTTCATCTCTAAGCGTTGATGACTTTATACGTTTTAGGTCTCTAAAAAAAATAAACAACAACGAACAAATAAGTTTCATCTCTTTCCTTCGATCTATAATCGATATCGATAACATATAGTTAATAATATTCTAGAACCACCATAATATTTTGTAAAAATAATGAGACAACTGCGATTTTGAGTTGGAGCAGTCTTGCATTGGACAAGCAATATTTATTTATAATTTTTTGTGTAGGATGTTTCAGTAGAATATGAACAATGATTGAAGCTCTGGATTCCGACTTAAGAGTTCAAGGCGTGACTTTAGATTTTCCTTGTACTTAATTTAGTTATAAGTTATGAACAATAAATATGTTAGTTCATCTTAAATACACGGTATGCTGTTTTAAAGAAACCAAAGTTCCATTAAATCCTTGTTTATAAACTGTTAAGAAATTTACCAAATCTTTCAGTCCATAGTACTTTTTATTTCTTCGTGTAATGGTCTAGTTAGCTTATTGAATTTGTGTTTGTCTGTTGGATAACGTGTCCCTTTCCAAATTTTACGTTCTTTTCGTTTTTGTTGGATGAGATGTCGTACGTATGGTGAAATATAATCATAATATTAATAATATTAATTATCGTTTACTAGTACTTAAAAATATTTATATATTAAATTTAAAGTAAAATGAAAAATATTGTAATTCAATAATTGATTGGTCATATAAATTTTAACATCCTACCTTTTGAATGTCGGGGGAAAATATTTCCTTTGGTCCTTTTTCTATTTTTTCCATATTAGGGAAGTTACTAAAACAAAAGTATTATTAAATAATCCAAAATACTGGTAAGAAAAAAAATCTAAAACACATTGGCAAATAAAAATCTACCTTAATATTTGCTTCACCGTCATGGGTTTATTCGGTGTGTGGGTCAAAGATATTTTCTGTGCGCCCTAAAAGATAATAGACTAAAATTAATAGTAGTTCCACTCAATGGAAATCAATATCTTTAAGTATATATTTTCTCTTCTTAAAAACTACTTAAAAATTATATTTTATTATATATTATAACTATTTTAAGGTTATCAAAACGAGGAAAATAATTGATTACATGTATATATATATCCATTTATTAAAACAAAAGTTGAGGGGAGAGCGGGGTTGGTTGGCATAGGGTAGGTTGGCCATTGGCTTATAGTTTCCGTCACACCTGTTGTGAAGGCCCCACCATTGTACCATATGACCCGCTTGACCTCGGGAGTCTACTGTTTTCAATCTGACGCTAACATTGTAGAGAAGAGTGTGTTTCATTGATTGGTTTTACAGAGTAAAGTTTTATATTTTCAGTTAATTTGGTTTTAAGGCATGGCAAAACATTTGATTCCGATTCTGTTCGCTCCTTTGAAAAACCTAACCTTTCGACTAACCAGTTTCTTGCTTGAATGTTCTCCCCTGTCCTGGCAGCCATCTTTCATATGATCTCTCCTGTGGGGTTGGTTGGCTCTCTTTAACTGAGATTTGTTGGCGCAGTAGCAATCCACAAAAGCAAGGTAAACATAAACAAAGGTGAAACTACCAAATGTCTTTAGTTCCAGCAAGGAGGATGGGAGCGATATTTCCATTGCAAAAGTGACGACAGTCTAAACTCCTATCTTCTTCTATTGTCATTCTATTTTCCCTTAAAAGTTGTTAAAAACCGATTCAAAATTATTATACCATTATAGTGCAGCTTCTAATAACAATAATATGTGTCAGGCAGTACTTGAATGAGATGGCTAAACAACCCCACCTTCTAGGCCAACCTGCCCCACATGGGGGTTAATTGGCATACTCTGGATTGACGAATTCTTCAATTTTCTATGATCTTAGTATTAAATATTATGTTGTGATTAAAATACTTGAAGTACTCTAATACTTGGAGTTTACAGTGGTATCAGCCCCATTGGGATTATATTAACAGGAACGACTCAACAATCAGAAAAGTAAAAACTGTGGCCAACCAACCCCGCTCTCCCCTATTGTTTAAAATGTACTAAAATGAGTATTTTACAGTTTTTTTCCACAAGATGACCCTGTAGTGTGGACCGCATTGTGTATTAGCTTCTGTGAGAACAACGCTAAGGAAGAATGGGACCTTTTCTGCGTCCACTCCCACATAGTTCTGGTGCACTGGAAAAAACAAAACAATTATGTTTGTTATTATTTTATATGTAATCATATTCGGGGTAATATGTACATTCGGGGGAGTAACGGGACACAATATCCTCTTTAAATACTGTCATTTAATATTTTGTCAGAACTATAGCGAGATTGAAGTATTTCAAGACAGGTCTGCACTGCTAGTTGCACTGCAAAGCGAAGACAGCCACGCCCCCCCCCCCCCAAAATGTGACGAACTATTTAATAAAAAACCTGACAACATAAACTAATCGATAATCGTAGGTAAAAAAAATTGATATCGTCAACCAAAATGTGACAACTAGTAAGCGGCATTTTTTGACGAATAAATAAAAGTCTCTATCCATCAAGTGGAACAGCGAAAATCACTTCATGGCTCATTTTTATGCTTTCTCTGTTTCCGTTGTGCAGGGGTTCCACAGAAACAAAAAAATTTTTTTTTTTCATTTTTTGAAAAAATGAATCGTCACGTTCACAATAAAAATAAACTGGATTATATTCTTTCTTTTTTAAAATAACACTTAAGAGTTAATAGTTCAAAGCCAGAAAGGTATAAACATTTTTGTGTATGAAAATATAAATTAATTCTTACTGGTTTTGGAAAAGTCTGCTAGCAGATTGCTAACTACTTTTGCGCGATTTTATAAAATTTCTTTATTTATACTTTATCTTTTTTCATTATTTTTTCCAAAGTTTCAATTATTTATCTCTTGTTCGGTTAATGCTATTTAGTACGAATAGAAAGCCCAAAATCTCAGTTAAATCACGTTTGTATTGGATGATTCTTGTAAGTTTTCAAAAATCGCAATTTTCGTGAATTTAAAAAAAAATTGAAAAGTTAAAGGTATAATATTTCATATTTCGAATGTTCGTATTTTATGAGGTGCTATCCAAACCTACTACACAATCAAATGTTTTTTTACCTAAATCACCACCAGACGTACGCTACCTTTGTCAAACGAGTTCGTCCGATGTAGAGGGCAAATTGAATAACATTTTACAACAGACAGGTCAAGCGAAAGATGGAAATATAAATCCAAAGAGAATGGTGTAGAATATTACAGCGGAATACCAACGAGGAGATGATCCCTAGTCCGGGACTGGAGGATTAGATGGGTCAGTTCTCATTACCTCGGGCAACGCTACCCACATCCAAACCTCCCACTACCACTAGCTTCATTTTGCAATAACTATCCTCTTCGCCTCGTATGGAAGGGAAAACGAAACAAAAGAACAATTACTAAAGGGAACCTACCATTGTAAATAGTACTGACCAACTGTGATCGGCGTTTTAACGGCTTTGAAATGATAACATCCATGGTTTAAACATCAATGAATTGCGGATTTGTTAACTTTCACATATCTATGTAAGAAATATATAATAATCATAATAACTAGCTCAACAACATAGCCCTTAGTTCTGGCTGGCTCAGCAGCTCTCCTCAAAGCATCTCGATACAAAGCAGCTGCACACCAGTTCTGGATAATACCAAGGTTCCCCCACGTTACTGCTAACTCCCTAGATCCACCGCAGTTTTAGTCCGCCTCTTTCGCCCCCTAAGGTTGTAGCATCCTTACCGCACGCCCTACTCAGCGCAATCAGGCCAGTTTAATATGAAGACTAAATCAGGTTCATTGTTTACTATTGTTTACCACCTGTAATTAGGCAACTTGCCTGTTGGTGGAATTTAATAAATAAATATATTAAAATCTTTTATGGCTTCTGTTTTCAACAACTGTTTAGTACAATTGTAACTGGACATTGTGATTGTAATTGTTCCTGTAGTGTGTAATTGAGCTTCCCTGACTATTCCTACCATGATTATATTGAATAGCATACACATCTCTTCTATATTCAATGTTATATTGTGCATCTTTGAACTCTATGAATACATGGTTGACAAGCATTTCCTAGATCCGCACTGATAGGGTCCTGATTCTTTCTCACCACAGCCAAGCAATCGTACATGTCTTTGTCAAAATAGGTTCTTGCAAGTACTTTATAAAACTTTCTCCGGTTAGGCTCAGTAAATTGTTTTTAAGTTTTGTCATGGCGTCATTTAGTTCGTCACTATCTTGTGGTGCAACATCTCCGGATTTCGATGGGCAGTATCTTCGAGCTCTTGTTCTTCTTTCTAGTTTAGGTGCTTCTCCAATGGTTCAGATTATCTATCCAGGATGCCTGTTTAGTGGCTAATAATCTTCCTATTCTTCATTCGGCGTGTATCCTATACTCCCATCATTTAAATTTCGTAAGAACGTTCAACTCGCATGTTGGTTACGGAGAAATATATATTGAGAGAAAGTATTAAACCCTCCTACGTCTAAAGAAAGTCCCGCAAAATGGTCTATGTCTGTGAGAACGTAGTCGGTTGTGTATAAGAACATATCAGCTCAAAAATGTTAAATCGTAACATTAAAACACTGGAATAAGGTAGGTGTTTCATTCTTTATTTCAACAAAGTTTTCGTCAAAAATGAGTAAATGGGGGAGTGGGCACTTAATAGCAACAAAGAACTAATTCCGATTTTTGGACATGTTAATACTTATTTTAAAGAATTAATATTTAATATTCAAACAGGCACATCATAGGGCCGGAAGCGTGTTTGAGCGCGACCCGCTTTAGCTCGCTCGAGCCGAACGGCGGCGGTTCGAATCCGCCCTGGGAGGGTTGACTTTTATTTCGTGGTGGCCCCACGAATTAAATCTCTACCGTCCCACCAGTTAGAATAGGTTGGTTACCCCCCGTTTGCCTCACATGGCGAGGTAGGGGGTACCGAAAAAGAAAAAAAAAAAAAAAAAACCTCATATATAAATGGTTAATAATATTTTGGTTGTTAAATTTTTGAGACACTATTATTTTTCACGAATGGTCCAAAGGGAATTATTTATTTTAAATGAATTAAAACATGTAAGAATAATGCATTGCATAAAATGACTAACAAGCTCTAAACATTGTTACTGAATGCAAAAAAAAATTTTAAATTAGAAAAATAGATTAATTTTTTTGCACGGCCCCTTAAAATTTGGCAGTTTTATTTAAAAACAAAACAAATAAACTTTGACTGTTGCCAAAGTATATAAAACACATAGAACTCGGTCCAATTATGTTCATATGATCTTGCTCTGAAGTAAACAGCTGGGGGGGTCCTCATGAATAATGGAAGGGGCCTAATTTTTGAAGTCGAACGTTCTACCTACTTCTCTAGAGGATGAAAACATTTGGAAGAAACGGAGGTATCTTAGGAGCTCAGAAAGAGGAACTTTTATGACATCAATTCGTTAATGAGTTCAACTTATTTCAAGTTAAGCTGAAGCTGAAATTTCATCTAGGACGGATTAAGTTGTAAATTCGACTATTTATATATATAAATATCAATACTAAAAAAAAGGGGTTGCAAAATGTTTGTATCTTAAAACGCGATAAGGTCTTGTTTCTTCTTTCTGAACTTGGTATTTAACCGATCTTTACCAACTTTGTATACAAGTTTCTTCATTTGATCTACCTTTTCCAGTATCACTATCAATAAATAAATAAATATTATTAATTTTTATGTAATATTATTGTTGGTTCTTTATGACCTTAAAAATATTCTATTTTAAGGGTTCTTGAAAAATTCTTTTAAAATAACCACATGGTTTAAGTTTATGATCAACGCCACCAAATAAATAAATTTTATTATTATTATCATTAATTTGGCGCTACTACTCTGGCCTCCTCAACCAACTTTCTCCAATTTTGTCTATGCCACCTCCAATCCCTGATGCCAAGCATAGTTCGAGCGTCGTTCACCACTCCATCACACCACCGTAGCTTCGGTCTTCCTCTCCGTCATCTTCTGAAGAGCCGCTCTGTCAGCAGCTTCCTTGGAATATCGTCGTTTTCCATTCGGGACACGGTATAAGTGTCCTTTTTGCTTACCCAAAACCAGTTTTCTTGTGTGTTAATAGATAGTTTTCGTTAGTATACAAAAAAAATGGAAGAACTCAATATTTTCCAGAATTTTATTTTTTATTTTTTTAGTCTGAGGGCGGTCTTTCATACCACCGAGTATCCAAAAGAAAATTCAAATTGCATAGAAGTTATGGGTATTTTAAAAACAACTAAAAATTCAATATTAAACTCGATTTTCTCCTTTTAGAAATAAGATATCAATATACCGATTTCACGGAAAGTTTACATTCAACGGCTAGTATATTAGGTACGTATGAGCAACATTAATTTGGTTTGCTTATTAGGGTACAAAAGCAATTTATAAACTACTTTTTTTTCAATAAAAACCGTTTTTATCGGTTTCAAAGGGGTGTTCCCCGGAGTAATCACTGGGGTCATTTCTAGTCTTACTTGTACTGCGACCACATAAAAAGATCAATTAAATTCACTTGCGCCTTTTTTAGAAAAGTATGTTTTGTATATGTTTACAGAAAAATTGGCAATGTTTGGCCCTGTAATCTGCTCTAAATGGTACAGGTACATTTACAAGCTCCTTCTAATCTATAACATAAAACGACTACACCTATACATAAGGTTTTCACTTATAAATGTATATTGCGGTATAAAATTTTGAATAGCCTTATTGAAAAGCTTGAGTACCTGTTAACAAATAAGTGGTTTCACAAGTAAACAGAAGTTTGTTTCCCTTTTTCAGTAGATTAGGTGAGATGAAAAAAACTACTGAATAGCTGAAATCACATACATATTTGCTCTTCATTAAACTAAAAACGAATAAAGATAGACTTTCTTTGTAAAAGATAATAAGTGTTTTTGCAGGAAAAAATCATAAAATCTTACCCTTACGAGTGTAAACAAACGTCTGTTTAGTTGTGAAACCACTTATTCGTTAACAGGTACTCAAGCTTTTCAATAGGGCTATTCAAAATTTTATACCGCAATATACACTACGCGACAAAATGATAGGCCACCCCACAATTTTTCAGTTACAAGAACTAGTAAATAATTGAAAAGAATGTAATTATACTTATTTTACGTTTTTGGCAAGTATATTATTATATCAATGTATAAATTCCCCCTAAGTTATCATTTTAATCCTTTATCTTCTTATAAGGCTTTTTCATGTGCGACAAAAACATAGGCCACTCAGTGTTTTATTAAATCCCCAGTCAAACTATTCGTGCTATTGAATTAATTTTTTGTTTTTTAATTACTGAAGTGTTTAGAAATAAATTTAAAACAATTGAAATTCCTAGAGATAATGTGCTGTGAAATAGGTGAAATTAAATCCTTACGCGGAAAAATTGAACAATTTCAATAATTATTAGAGCTCAATACCGGTGCAGGCACGTGATTACAAATTATTTAAATATGGGAGGTAAAGATGACACAAAGAAATGCCCTGACAGTCTAAGGGGTTACCCTATGCTAGAAAAAAGGAGAATATTTTGCGAAGCATCCAACTCTGCAGGAGCTTCAAGACACATCGCTTTGTTAGCTGCAGTGATCACTAACATCCGAAACGTGCAAAAAATCCTTCTGAGTGCAGAACACTTGAAACGGCAGAGGATTCAGAAAAAAAAACATCAGTTTCACAACAACGCTAAGTCGAGTATAAAAAAGTTTGTGCAGGATCATATTGGTTGTTAGAAAAGTTTGAGAAAAGTTATATTCACTACCAAAAACCGGTAAATTTAGATTGTTTATAGATGGCCTCAAATACTATTTTCATGACCACCAAGAAACCAAAGCATTTTAAGTCGCTGGCAAATGGGTGATGGTGGCGTCATGATTTGGGTCAGTAATAATTATCGTGGCGAAGTCAGATAAAATTTTTACTTAAGAAACGAATGCTAAAAAGTATTGGGAAACATAAGAGAGCCAGTAATGGAGCATATAAACGAGTTCATCAAAGAAAGGTCCGTTTCCTAACAAGACAACGCTCCAGCCCACACGGCCTGGTTGGTAAAAAAATATTTTGAATAGAATAATATTTCACTTTTGCTTCGGAAAGCTTGTTCTTTTGATCTCACCTGCATCGAAAACTGTTTGGTACAATTGAGTAGGGCAGTATTCGGTGCAGGAAGCCAATTCACTTCTCTGGACGAACTCAGAGCTCAGCATTCAAAGTTAGTAGTTTAATTTAGGCACAGATATATACAAACCTCTTTAAATCCCTTCAAAATAGAATGATTAACGTTTTAGAAAAATAAGGGGGCTCAATAAATATTAATAATGATAAAAATACACATAATTTTAAAAGTGGCCTATAATTTTGTCGCAATCAATTTTCGTTTATTTTCTTGTTTTCATGTAAATATTTTTAATTATTGGATTATTAGCCTATATTTATTTGTCAAACTTCTATTATGATTCTTACATACAATAAAAAAGATAAAAAGTTGAAGATTTCTTATGAAATTTTAAAATGAATGGGGTGGCCTATGATTTTGTCGAGGAGTGTACATTTATAAGTGAAAACCTTATGTATAGGTGTAGTCGTTTTATGTTATATTTTTTATGTTACAATTTTCTGTCGACCTCTTTATAATCACCATAGAGTTTATATAAAACACTTCTGGCGGAAAATCAAGCCACTGAGAGGTAGGAAGCTCAAACAAATGAGGAATATAAAGGAAAAAGAGATGCTTGAAATTTGGTGCAGGCATTTCTCCAAAAACTTGTACAGCCTCAGGTTCCAGATCAACATTACACAGATGTAAAAAAAAGAAAAAAAAACACTAATATTTGAAACAGACGAAATTATAAAAGATATTTTGAAATTGAGATGACAAAGGACTCTGCTAAGGTAGACAAAAAAAAAATTAAAACATTCATTCATTGTGAAATACATTTTATCTTTTCTACCTTTTTCATTTTTTTTTTTTTTTTTTTTTTTTTTTGAGATGCATATTGTGCTGTTTGTCAAAAAACTTATTATTGCATCGCTGCATTTTTTAATGTTCATTATATTATAATAATAATAATAAAATTGTAGATATTACTCACGCTTTCCAAGAAAGTACTTGAAGTACCACCTAGTTTGGTACTCAGGGTTCTCGAGGACTGGTGTACTCGGGGTCCCGAACATCTGCAAGTCAACAAGAGAAAATTAGTCCAAATTGTAGCAGTTAGTTCTAAGGAGTCTAATGGTACAACTTCACACCAAGTGTATTGCCCACAGTTCTCTCCCACTAATAGTTTCGAAATCGATTTAGGTACAAATAAATAAAATATATAACAAAAATGTCCTCCATAATTAATTTAAACAGACATAATCGTAAATCAGGCCTAGAGAAACTATAAAAATTAGAATCTTAAGAATAAAAATAATAAATGTAATAGTCTTAACTAAATAGTAATTATTCAATCAGTTCATAAAGAAAGATTATTGATATTGAAGGTTTCAGTTTCAGAAGTCTCGTATCGAAAGGTAGAAGTTGTTATTTATTGAATAAGAAGGGCAGCTGCGGACAGGTTGGAGTGGAAGAGGATTGCTGAGGAGGCCAGGGTCCTGCAAGGACCATAGCGCCGTTAGATTGGATTGGGTTTGAAATATAGTAAAAAAAAAAGTATCGCTTGCGCTTAAGTTAAAGGATGCTATTCTTCGCGCTCAATGTAAAGAATTATCTCCGTAAAAATGGTTTCATTGCATGAAATTAATTGGGTAAAGAGTTGACATTTACGTGGCACTTTCTTGCAGTTAAGGGTCAAGTGCTAATCCACTGTATACTCCTGCCAGGATTAAACGAATTTAACAAATATTTTGAGCCCTTCTCAATAAAAAAAAAAAAATATGGCAATAGGATTTTTTTAATTCAGAGATATTATCGTGTTTGGTAATCTTGAATGAAGAAGACCCTTGTGACAGACTACGTTAAACCCGTTTATGTTTTTTAATGATCGAGTTTCATTAATTTATAGTTTGATCGAGCTTCTTTTTAGCCGCCTTCTTAAGGGCATGTTAGCCGTGGCCATGACGTTAATTAGACTGTTGTTACGTCCATGTAATTTAACAAAAAAGCGTGAATAAAGAATGCTTATGCGTTGTTAGGTTACTTACGTACCTCTGAGCGTCCGTTTTAGTTTTAAAATCTTACATTGAAAAGTTTGTAATTTTTTTTGTGTCTTTTTAGCTGAACCGAAAATCTGTGAGTGTATGTCCAAAGTAGGTAGGTGTATGATTTCAGTTTCTGTCTGATTTTCAATTTTCAGAAGATTTGAAAAAAGAGAGTAGGGTAACTGTACCATAAGTTACCATAAGACAGTGCTCCAATAGTTGAAATTTTGCACAAAAAGTGGGAATAATAAGATTCAGGGTTAATTATTTTGGTTCAAAATTTGGCAGAAATTTGCCAAGTTACACTAGTTAGCTGTGCTGCCATCGACATTAGTTTGAAGAAAACTCAAGCTTAATTGTAAGAGGTTGTAATGGTGAATTTTCTAGTGGTCTCAAAACTTGGTTTCTGCTACCCTGTTTCATTAAGGTGGAAGTCAAGTTAAACTTAGAACTTAATACTCTGGACATACCATTACCATTGACTCCACCCCCTCTTTCATTTACTCCTACACAAGTCGCACAACACATCAAACAATTACCTAAAAGAAAAGCCCCAGGTTATGACTTAATAACAGCCGAGGCGCCCCAGCAAATGCCTAGAAAAGCTTTAGTGTTTCTTACGACAATATATAACTGTATACTTAGGACAACTAAATTCCCTATTCAATGGAAATATTCGTAAATCAAAATGATACACAAACAAGACAAAAGTGCATACAATCCTTCCTCTTACAGACCTATCAGCCTCCTTCCAATTTGCTCAAAACTTTTCGAAAAATTAATTTACAAAAGGCTTATAGATATACTGACTGACCAAAACATATTTCCTGACCATCAATTCGGTTTTCGTAATTCACACTCAACAACACAACAATTACACCGAGTTACAGACTACATTGCTGGAGGACTAGAGGAGAAAAAATACGCTACTGGTGTATTTTTGGATGTCGCCCAAGCATTTGATAAAGTCTGGCACCAGGGGCTTCTCTTCAAACTCAAAAACGTACTACCCCACACATACTATCTGATATTCCAATCTTACCTCTCCGACCGATTTTTCTCTATCCAACAGGGCTCAGAGATTTCTTCAGTCCGACCAATCTTAGCAGGAGTTCCGCAGGGGTCAATACTCGCTCCCTTACTATACATTAAATATACACATGATCCTATGTTAAGGTTGGAAGGAGTGTTATATTATGTTTAATACCTTATGATGAATGTAAACATTGCCTAATGCTATATATAGAAGATTAACTTGAGGAATAAAGCAGTCTATTTCTAGCAGTGAGAGTGTTCATTTGTCTCCCTCTTTCCCTTTTTTTTTTGAGTTTAACTTCCGGCTACGCATAAGTCCTACACACCCCGAAACATTAAGTACGCAGACGATACAACAATTTTAACAAAACATCATGACCCTAGACTGGCTTCATTAAATTTACAAAACCACCTAATTCATTTAAAAAAATATTTCTCACTTTGGAAAATGAAATTAAACCATGACAAATCACAACACATAACATTCACACTCCGACGAGATACATGCCCTCCTGTTTATATCGGCGACCACCAAATTCCTCTAACAGACAACGTACGGTACCTTGGACTAATATTTGACAGAAGGATGACTTGGGGCCCTCATGTCAAGATGAAAATACAGACTTTAAACAAACGACTTAAAATACTGTACTCACTATTCTCCAAATCATCAAAATTGAAAATCAGACAGAAGCTTAATACATACACATACTTACTGAAACCCACTTGGACATACGCCTCACAAATTTATGGATCAGCAAAAAAGACACACTTACAAAAACTACAAACCTTCCAAACCAAAATTTACCTTCCAAAACGCACCTTTGAACGTTAGTAACAAAACACTACATATAGACTTACAACTACCAACTATTGACGAACAAATAAGGACTCTCTATTCTGGCTTCCATATCAAATTGCACGGACATAACAATAGACTTATTAATGACATGGCCACAACTGACATGCCTTTTATGAGGCGACTGAAAAGGAGTTGGATGAGAGACCTCCTCTCCTAAAACAAGACCGGGATGATGTGCTGCTGGGCTCTATCTTCCTCATGCCTTAAAATGCCAACATACAGCAATTTTCATCACATTTGCTGATTGTCGCTTATTATTTGCGACAGGTGCAAATAAAAGTATACAGTGAAAAAAAAAAAATTACTTTTATGTTATTCATTAAGGTCATGAGAATCATTTGATATCCTTTTTAATATATTTATACAATGTTTTAGGGCTTAAATGTAGGTGTCAACTATTAAAACAGATATTATTCCATAATTTCAATAGTTGACATCGATGTCAACTACCGCCAGAATTAGCAAATAGTGTTCCATCTGGGTGTGGTTTATGAAAGTCTGAGTCTGTATGGATGACAGGTGTCTTGGATCGCTGAGAGTAAAATTTCATTGCCAATAATCCTATTCCTATATGGACAAGCGTCTCATCTGACTCTCCCTACTTCCCGATTCTGCTAAGAACATGGGATACTTGCTATTAATCGCACTCTATCAAAATGCTACACATTTCATCCAACCAATGAATGTGGCCATCTTTAATTGTCTAAAAAGGCACTGGAAGAGTGAAGTTCATCATTGGAGAGTCGAAAATTGTGCAAACCCAACATTAAAAAAACGAAACTGGCCATTACTAAAATCTATTTATCA
Organism: Aelia acuminata; assembly: GCA_911387785.2. Taxonomy (NCBI): domain Eukaryota; kingdom Metazoa; phylum Arthropoda; class Insecta; order Hemiptera; family Pentatomidae; genus Aelia; species Aelia acuminata. The sequence continues at coordinate 29,029,296 of OU426982.1, read as the reverse complement.
TACTTACTTAACTGGGTGATCTCATTTTTCGTTTAAATATGTTTGTTTTTTTTTGGCTTATTTAAGCATTTTGTATGTAAAATAATTAAATTGTGGACATTTTATTTTGTTTCAATTGTGAATTTACTAGTTTATAAATAAAAAAAATGTTAAGTTTTATTGTAGTCCTTATTACCTATTAAAAATCGTAGGAAATCAAATATTAATGCATGTGTCAACTTTAAAACCATAAATGTCAACTTTCCAAACCTTTAAATTTTGATGTGTCAACTATTGGTTCATTTTAGAAGTTTCCAAGAAATAATTTTTTATAAAAACCGTAAATTTAGACCGTAGGATATTGTATTCCTAGAGGGATTGGCTTAACGGTTTTTATAAAAAATTATTTCTTGGAAACTTCTAAAATGAACCAATAGTTGACACATCAAAATTTAAAGGTTTGGAAAGTTGACATTTATGGTTTTAAAGTTGACACATGCATTAATATTTGATTTCCTACGATTTTTAATAGGTAATAAGGACTACAATAAAACTTAACATTTTTTTTATTTATAAACTAGTAAATTCACAATTGAAACAAAATAAAATGTCCACAATTTAATTATTTTACATACAAAATGCTTAAATAAGCCAAAAAAAAACAAACATATTTAAACGAAAAATGAGATCACCCAGTTAAGTAAGTATGATAAATAGATTTTAGTAATGGCCAGTTTCGTTTTTTTAATGTTGGGTTTGCACAATTTTCGACTCTCCAATGATGAACTTCACTCTTCCAGTGCCTTTTTAGACAATTAAAGATGGCCACATTCATTGGTTGGATGAAATGTGTAGCATTTTGATAGAGTGCGATTAATAGCAAGTATCCCATGTTCTTAGCAGAATCGGGAAGTAGGGAGAGTCAGATGAGACGCTTGTCCATATAGGAATAGGATTATTGGCAATGAAATTTTACTCTCAGCGATCCAAGACACCTGTCATCCATACAGACTCAGACTTTCATAAACCACACCCAGATGGAACACTATTTGCTAATTCTGGCGGTAGTTGACATCGATGTCAACTATTGAAATTATGGATTAATAGTTGACACCTACATTTAAGCCCTAAAACATTGTATAAATATATTAAAAAGGATATCAAATGATTCTCATGACCTTAATGAATAACATAAAAGTAATTTTTTTTTTTTCACTGTATACTTTTATTTGCACCTGTCGCAAATAATAAGCGACAATCAGCAAATGTGATGAAAATTGCTGTATGTTGGCATTTTAAGGCATGAGGAAGATAGAGCCCAGCAGCACATCATCCCGGTCTTGTTTTAGGAGAGGAGGTCTCTCATCCAACTCCTTTTCAGTCGCCTCATAAAAGGCATGTCAGTTGTGGCCATGTCATTAATAAGTCTATTGTTATGTCCGTGCAATTTGATATGGAAGCCAGAATAGAGAGTCCTTATTTGTTCGTCAATAGTTGGTAGTTGTAAGTCTATATGTAGTGTTTTGTTACTAACGTTCAAAGGTGCGTTTTGGAAGGTAAATTTTGGTTTGGAAGGTTTGTAGTTTTTGTAAGTGTGTCTTTTTTGCTGATCCATAAATTTGTGAGGCGTATGTCCAAGTGGGTTTCAGTAAGTATGTGTATGTATTAAGCTTCTGTCTGATTTTCAATTTTGATGATTTGGAGAATAGTGAGTACAGTATTTTAAGTCGTTTGTTTAAAGTCTGTATTTTCATCTTGACATGAGGGCCCCAAGTCATCCTTCTGTCAAATATTAGTCCAAGGTACCGTACGTTGTCTGTTAGAGGAATTTGGTGGTCGCCGATATAAACAGGAGGGCATGTATCTCGTCGGAGTGTGAATGTTATGTGTTGTGATTTGTCATGGTTTAATTTCATTTTCCAAAGTGAGAAATATTTTTTTAAATGAATTAGGTGGTTTTGTAAATTTAATGAAGCCAGTCTAGGGTCATGATGTTTTGTTAAAATTGTTGTATCGTCTGCGTACTTAATGTTTCGGGGTGTGTAGGACTTATGCGTAGCCGGAAGTTAAACTCAAAAAAAAAAGGGAAAGAGGGAGACAAATGAACACTCTCACTGCTAGAAATAGACTGCTTTATTCCTCAAGTTAATCTTCTATATATAGCATTAGGCAATGTTTACATTCATCATAAGGTATTAAACATAATATAACACTCCTTCCAACCTTAACATAGGATCATGTGTATATTTAATGTATAGTAAGGGAGCGAGTATTGACCCCTGCGGAACTCCTGCTAAGATTGGTCGGACTGAAGAAATCTCTGAGCCCTGTTGGATAGAGAAAAATCGGTCGGAGAGGTAAGATTGGAATATCAGATAGTATGTGTGGGGTAGTACGTTTTTGAGTTTGAAGAGAAGCCCCTGGTGCCAGACTTTATCAAATGCTTGGGCGACATCCAAAAATACACCAGTAGCGTATTTTTTCTCCTCTAGTCCTCCAGCAATGTAGTCTGTAACTCGGTGTAATTGTTGTGTTGTTGAGTGTGAATTACGAAAACCGAATTGATGGTCAGGAAATATGTTTTGGTCAGTCAGTATATCTATAAGCCTTTTGTAAATTAATTTTTCGAAAAGTTTTGAGCAAATTGGAAGGAGGCTGATAGGTCTGTAAGAGGAAGGATTGTATGCACTTTTGTCTTGTTTGTGTATCATTTTGATTTACGAATATTTCCATTGAATAGGGAATTTAGTTGTCCTAAGTATACAGTTATATATTGTCGTAAGAAACACTAAAGCTTTTCTAGGCATTTGCTGGGGCGCCTCGGCTGTTATTAAGTCATAACCTGGGGCTTTTCTTTTAGGTAATTGTTTGATGTGTTGTGCGACTTGTGTAGGAGTAAATGAAAGAGGGGGTGGAGTCAATGGTAATGGTATGTCCAGAGTATTAAGTTCTAAGTTTAACTTGACTTCCACCTTAATGAAACAGGGTAGCAGAAACCAAGTTTTGAGACCACTAGAAAATTCACCATTACAACCTCTTACAATTAAGCTTGAGTTTTCTTCAAACTAATGTCGATGGCAGCACAGCTAACTAGTGTAACTTGGCAAATTTCTGCCAAATTTTGAACCAAAATAATTAACCCTGAATCTTATTATTCCCACTTTTTGTGCAAAATTTCAACTATTGGAGCACTGTCTTATGGTAACTTATGGTACAGTTACCCTACTCTCTTTTTTCAAATCTTCTGAAAATTGAAAATCAGACAGAAACTGAAATCATACACCTACCTACTTTGGACATACACTCACAGATTTTCGGTTCAGCTAAAAAGACACAAAAAAAATTACAAACTTTTCAATGTAAGATTTTAAAACTAAAACGGACGCTCAGAGGTACGTAAGTAACCTAACAACGCATAAGCATTCTTTATTCACGCTTTTTTGTTAAATTACATGGACGTAACAACAGTCTAATTAACGTCATGGCCACGGCTAACATGCCCTTAAGAAGGCGGCTAAAAAGAAGCTCGATCAAACTATAAATTAATGAAACTCGATCATTAAAAAACATAAACGGGTTTAACGTAGTCTGTCACAAGGGTCTTCTTCATTCAAGATTACCAAACACGATAATATCTCTGAATTAAAAAAATCCTATTGCCATATTTTTTTTTTTTATTGAGAAGGGCTCAAAATATTTGTTAAATTCGTTTAATCCTGGCAGGAGTATACAGTGGATTAGCACTTGACCCTTAACTGCAAGAAAGTGCCACGTAAATGTCAACTCTTTACCCAATTAATTTCATGCAATGAAACCATTTTTACGGAGATAATTCTTTACATTGAGCGCGAAGAATAGCATCCTTTAACTTAAGCGCAAGCGATACTTTTTTTTTTACTATATTTCAAACCCAATCCAATCTAGCGGCGCTATGGTCCTTGCAGGACCCTGGCCTCCTCAGCAATCCTCTTCCACTCCAACCTGTCCGCAGCTGCCCTTCTCCATCCAGAAACACCCAGTGACCGAAGGTCTTCCTCCAGTCCATATATATATAAATTGTGTTTGTTTATATGAGAAACCCTGGGGATGCCTCACATTAGGCTGTTTAAATGTTATTCAATAAATAACAACTTCTACCTTTCGATACGAGACTTCTGAAACTTAAGTACCTAATATGTTTTTGAAGCATCTAATGAAGTGAATATATATATTTTTGCGGTGATGAGGGGGTTGCAAACTACTAACTGTGAGGCAGCCCCTCACCTGTCGAGCAGGGCAAATATAATTACATTTTCAATTTAGCTGGCTGATGAAAAGCTCCGAGACGACCGACCGCCTTCAAGGTGGACTATTTAATTCCAGGGTTAGGGAAGCCGCTCCCAGCACGCAGGTTCTACCTCGGAGTTCCTTAATAGCTTCTATTTTTCCTCTGATTCCACTGAATCCTTTCTTCGAGCTGTATATTTTTTTTGAAAAGTGATTGTTAATAAGTTAACAGAAAAAAAAAAAAACCAATAATACTGTTTTCTATTAATTTAATTATATTTGGAAAAATGTAAAAACTTCGAATCCGAGAAGGCCGATGCCTCTAAAGAGAGATATAGAGTAGGAGTAATTGATTCGCGCTGTAAGCAATAATAATAGCTTGCATGTACCAGGGGAAAGCTTCATATTTACCGAAGAAGCAACTGTGTTGCTTCAGCAACATTGCTGTTTACATGATATAATATTCCACAATAAAATGTTGGGTTGTACCAGTTGCAGTGCATGGAGTAAGTCAGAATAACGGTGGAGCAAGAAGTGATGCATTTCCGACACAGATTCGAGTACTACTAGTACTATCTTCTAAGAGCACTCCACAAACCGTAAAATACTTGTTACTTGAATATACTCAATCTGAAAAAATTTAGAACCAAAAATCTTCAATAAAAGAACTAAAAGATAATGGGAAAAAGAGCATTACATGAAGCTATCACAAGAATCTAAAATATTGTAATAGACGCCAATGACTTTTTGGGTAGCAGCATTAAAACTATACAAAAGACAAACGTCAGGGCTTTCCTACTAGCCAACACTCTAAAGCTCGAAAGAAAACTCTTTTGCATTATGATAATAAGACTTATTTAGATTTAAGAATTCGGGCTATTTAAAATCCCTAATACATTAAGAAGATCTTAATTTTTCTCTTTTAACTTCAATCCGTTAAATATTTGTCTGTCTGACGGGCGTCTATCAGTTTGCCATACATGACGCACAATTTTTTTTTTTTTTTATCTCATCTAGTCTCTAATGTATTGAAGATATTTCTATAAGTGTCCTCAATATTGTATTGAATATATTTTATTAAGTGTCGGGTGGCGCGATGTCGGAGTGGGCAAACGCGGTAGGAAATACGCATTACCCATGGATGGCGACGCGTAATTGGAAAACTGAAGATAGCAAGTTCAAAACCCGGAGCCAGGGGACGTTTAATAATACTCCGCATCAATCCCCCACCCTCTCCCCTGGACCGAGAAATCCCCGTGTAGCCTAAAAGACGAGGGGAGGAAAGAAAATCTTTTGTTAACTTCATAACTGATGCGGTCCTTGTTTGATATACCTCATAAACATTTCCAATGTTTTTTCTAGCTCTGCTACATTCTTGATTGAGAATGGGATCCAAATTGATTTTTTTTTTTTTTTTTTTTTTTTTTTTTTTTTTTTTTTTTTTTTTTTTTTGTCTTCCCCTTTCTCTCGCAGGTTAGGCTATACAGTGTTTCCCGGGCCAGAGAAGAGGGTTTGGGATTAATGCCGAGTATTATTATATAACCCCTGGCTCAGGATTTTGAACTGGCTATATTCGGGTTACTAATCTAGGGCCACGCGTACTTCCTAACGCGTTTGCCCATTCGGCCGTCCACCCGTGATCGGAACCGAACATAGTTTACAACAGAGGTGAACAGAGGTTTCCAAATTTTTTTACCGCTCTCCCTATATAGTAATGTTAACCTCGCTCCCCCTCCCCACCCTGTTAAAATAAAAGCCTGCCACGCCTCCTCACCCTACGAAGCTGGTAACGCGACACCCCCGAGTTGTCTTCAACTCTCAGGTGGGATGTGCCCCAGCTTGAGAATTCCAGTTGTACATGATCCTTATTAGCATTGATTCTCAACAAATTAAAAAGAAGATATTATTAGTTACTTCTTTTTAAGATATCTAAGCAATTACAATCGTACGAGTCAATCATTTAGACAGGACGGTGGTTAAAAGAAAGTATGTAATGTGCACTAAAAAACAAAACAAGTTAATTTAAAAATGACTGACGTTGAATGATTGGATCTAGATTAGTTGGTTCACATGCGAGCCATAACGGACAAGGTGAGCCAATAGGGATTAAAATAAAATATATTTTTTTAAAAACCTGCCATCTTTTAGGTTACTGGTTAAAGGTAGCTATAAACATATTATTATTATTATTGAAGAGAAAAGATTTGGCTCCGCCGGGAATCGAACCCGGGGCGTCCGCGTGACATGCGCGGTATGCTATTCATTACACCATGGAGTCGCTTCCAAACGGTGCCAAATCCTTCCTCTTCAATTTGGAAACTTATAAATTATAAATTATAATTATAAAAGGAAACTTATAATTCCAACCATTTGGAACCGATCCCGGCGGAACCAAATCTTTTCTCTTCAAAAATAAATTATTTAAAATAATTTAAAAATATATTTTAAAATAGGTTAAAATATAGGTTAAAAATATAATTTAAAATATAGTTTAAAATAAGTTAAAATATAGGTTAAAAATATAATTTAAAAATAGGTGGTTACTCCACAATAATGGTTAAATTAATATAACATATTATTATTTTGACAAAATAAATAATGCTTTTATTTTCATTTTTCAATTACTATTAATAATAACAATAAAAAATAATATCAATATATAAAATTATGAATATATTATAAATTATGTAATAATAAGGACAATATATTTTATTACGCAATTGCAATAAATTTACCGTTAAATTAACCACATTGATATTTCATTATGTATTAAAAAATAAGTACAAAATAAAATCTTAGAATAAATATAATTCTTTGTTTTGAAATATTAACAGAAATGTTCGAATTCGCATACGAAAAAAAAAAAAAATCTGGTGCGTGCGCGCAACACACAACTTTCACTTACCAACTTACTTAGATTAGAAATTGACGTGTTTTGCTAAATATCATTTCCCAAAGTCACACATTTTTCTACATTCATATCTTATTTTTGTTAATCGTTAAAGCCGTTTTTGAGTAAATAAAAAAACCCCGTGAAAATGATACAAAATTTATTAAGTAAAGTCCCCCCTCCCGTAGATCCATTTTGATGAAATTTTTACAGTCATATCTCGGGCATATAAATACATCAGATACCAAGTTTGATCAAAATCGTTAAAACCGTTTTTGAGTAAATAAAAAAAACACGTGAAAATGATACAAAATTTATTAAGTAAAGTCCCCCCTCCGGTTGATCAATCGTGGTGGAATTTTGGTTATCACATCTTTGGCATATAAATACATCAAATACCAAGTTTGATCAAAATCATTAAAACCGTTTTTGAGTAAATAAATAAAACATGTGAAAATGATACAAAATTTATTAAGTAAAGTCCCTCCTCCGGTTGATCAATTTTGATGAAATTTTTATAGTTATATTTCAGGCATATAAATAGATCAAATACTCAGTTTAATCAAAATCGTTAGAGCCGTTTTTGAGAAAATCGAAAAAAACTTAAAAAGTTATTAAATAAAGTACCCCCTCCCTTTGAGCAAATTTGATGAAATTTTTGCTGTCACATCGCGAGCTTATACATACTCTAAATACCCAATTTCAGGGTCACACGGTTTAGAGTTTTTGAGCTAGTCTGTTCACACACACACACACACAGACACACACACACACACACACACACACACACACACACAGACCATTTCGCGGGACTTGGTTATTTTGACTCAGGGGACCCCAAAACGTGTATTTCCGTTGAAAACCGGAAGTCGAAAATTTTCACGATCGCAATACTTCCACTTACTATATATTTCATATATAGGTAAGTGAAAGTAAAAACAATGACAATTTATTAGTCTTTCCCAATCGACACCCTAAATATGATTTTTTTTTTACAAAACTTTCTTGAGTAGCTAAGCAAGTAAGATGATTGTCAGATCAAATTACCGTCAATGTTAATAAATTACCGTAATATTTAAGTCAATATTAATCAAAACAGTCAAAGAACGCGAGGATAAAAAATCAACGGGAATAAACTCACTATTTTACCTTTAATATTTCTTTAAGTTGGCCTACGAATTTTGTCTGAACATTTTTTAATTAACACTGATCATACAAAAAAACCCACAAAAAAAAAACAAAAAAAAAACACAGTGTATTTAGAAGATGAATGGAAGGGAATTTAGGATGAATGTAAATCATACCCTAATCTAATTCCTCGGTGAATAACTGCGGTGTTTAAAACCTGGATTAAATCTTTTACCTTGTATTTTAACCTAAGGGATCTAATGACCACAATGGTTATTTATATGTGGCATTGGATTTATTTAACATTATTTAAGAAATCTCAAATGCACAGGATTCCGAAAATACTTCGCCAAAACCCATGCAACACTCCAAAAACAAAAACATACTCTCACAGTCAGACATATCTTCGAACAGTGTCAGTCATACATATCGGTTCAAAATAGCTCCGGTATAACACCACATGTAATAGAAATATTGGGCAATAATGAAAATAAAATAAAGTCGGTATTAAAGTTCTTGAAAGAATTATCCGCATTTCTTCTTCCAGGTTTGACCATGTCACAGGTTTTCCAACAGCCAAGCTTTCACCCATCTTGCTGTGGGCTTCTTCAGGGCTAATACAAGAATTTCTTGTATTAGCCCTGAAGAAGCCCACAGCAAGATGGGTGAAAGCTTGGCTGTTGGAAAACCTGTGACATGGTCAAACCTGGAAGAAGAAATGCGGATAATGGATTCAGACCATGGAAGCCTGAAACAACATTCTTGAAAGAAATTAATTTATATAACCGAATCTAAATTTTAGTTTTGATGATGCGTGTTCTTATTCTTTTTTTCTTTCTCTTTAAATAAATTTTTATAATATAAATTAATATTTTTTGTGTAGGCGTTGATGACCTTACAGGTTTTACGCCTTTAAACCTAAACAAACAAACAAACTCCAAAAATATTATTTCTTTTGCAGTCACTCCAAATCATCTAAATGACCTTTTTTTCTAATAATTTGCTCTAAATTCTTTCCATACTGCTAATATCATCAATGATATTACCACATGTTTTTTTTTTTTTATCGATACAATACCATAATCTACATTACAACCACTACCGAACATCTAAAAGCTTAAGTGGGATTGAGCAAGCTGAAGCTGCCGTATTATTGGATTTATAATCTAATTTAGAGGAGATCAAGAAGGACCCGAACAAAATAATTTATACGAAACTAGGAAGGAGAATAGAGCTGTTGGCCAAAATCGTGAGGATGTCTTAATGCAAATGCCCCAACTTCGGGGTAGCGCTAATAGACTTGGCTCCCTTACTAATGGAATCAGCTTGTTAGTCCAGTTTTATTCGCTATCGTAGTCTATTGTTACTGTCTGTTTATAATTTGAAACTCCACCCCACCGAAACCCTAATACGTAGATAAAATTCGAATTTTTTTTACATAATATAAATGCTATAGTTAAGATTAAATAATATTCTTTCTATGCTTCACCATATAGGTAACAAGATTACATGATCATATTGGGCAATAATAGTCAGTTATTGATTGTTTACCGGACGGTATGAAGTGGAAATTTCATTTTAGAGCCTTTATTTTACTCAGTTTCCTCGCCTGCTTCCCATAGTAAGAACACCTATATTATTATAACACTAATATGGATTTAAATAATTTTTATTAAACGAAAATTACAACACTAAACAAATAATTAAAGTTCAAATTAATAACAACGTTACAAAACGTAACTACAAGTGAAAATACAGTGACATACAAGTAACCATACGCTTCGATATTCAGAGCCAGATAACCCCATTGCCTATTGTATTTATTCCGAAATCGAACATTCTGGAAGGGCATAGAACATCCGTATGATCCAGAACATGTACTAATACAGTTACATAACTGTCCTAACAAAAAGTCTAGAACCTTTTTTCCGCTGTACTAGACAAAATCATACGACTTTGTTTCACGTTACATTACGAAATAAATGAAGTATTAAACATATTGGGTACTTGTGAATATTAGATTAGTCACGACTGTGTCGAAATTGACGGAAATGGAAATGAGTGTTATAATAGGAATAATTATACATACTGTTAAAAAAAGTGTTCAAACAATAAAAAATGATATTTCATACACAACGTAACTTCAAGTAACATTACAACACCTTCAGTAACCAATAATCTACATAGTACAGCAAAATAGACCAAATATTGAACAAAGCTGTACCTTCATGAAAACTAATAATTAAAAGCTAAAACGAAATTAAAACCTTAGTTTTAACTTCGTTTTAGTCGTGAGAATTACACAATCATTTATCCAATAAAAATTAAATATTAAAAATTATTTTACATAATAATATACACTTGAATCATATTTTAAGGGTAAGGATTACTTACTTACTGGATCAAACAATTTGATATTTTCATACAAAATATATACATACAATTCGAAACGGATATCCGTGTAGTGTAAAATAATCTTCACCCGCAAAACTTGTATAAACCTATAATCAGTGATGAGGTTTACTGACAGTTTTCGACAAGACTACGTCGCTGAATTGAAAGAAAATGAGCCTACCCCATAAATGTGTAGATAATAATTTGGATGATATAAGTGATTTTAGATAGAAAAACACATTTATTTGATGAAACATCCTACATGTAAATGGGGAAAAATATTATATCACATTGAATAATTTGTCTATATTCGCCTTGATGTATCAACACATGTCCTAAATATTTCAAGTTATTTTATAGTGTATTTTTATTAGAGAAACCAACCATTTTAATTATTAACGGACTTTTACTATTGTGAAACAACAATTTTATTAATAAACATTTTTAATGCTGTTTAATGTTTTATTTATTTTATTTAAGGTTTAATGTTTAACATAGCCGTGAATTGGTCCTCTTCTTTATAATCCCGCCAGCAAATATGTAGACGGAGCCGTTTACAGCGGCCACGGTCTCGACTGAAAGGGACCCGTTGGAAGTTTGTTTAACACTCCTTTTAAGCGCGCTAAGTCAGCGGAAGTTGAAAGCTGCCATGAAATAAAGCTAATGAAGGGCCCTTTTTAACTGAAAAAGATGCGATGGGTGTTCGGTAACGTCATTACGAACCCATTTTTATTTTACATATTCAATATTATTATTTTCATTAATCTTATTATATTTATTGATAATTATTTATTAGTGCACGCATATTTACAACATAGTGTAGTCATAATGGTTGGATTAACATTAATCTATTCATAAAATCTCTTTTTTTTTCGGCATCTTCTTTATTTAGCCCTAAAGAAGACGAGCATCGTTGGGCCGAAACGTTGACTATAATGAAATATATGAATTTCTTTTTTCAGAATTTGACCTTGTAACTGGTTTGACAACAGCCAAGCTTTCACCCATCGTGCCGTGGTCTTCATGGCCAATGTAAGAATGAGAGTGGAGAAAGGAATCAGAAACTTATAATCTTCCGTCGGGGGCGAAATCTGTGTTCCTATTGGCCAGTGTCATAGGGGGCGTGGTCAGGTGGAGGGTGTAGGCGATACAATGAAATAGTTTATTACTATTTGCGGATTCTTTCACCGTCAATCCTGATCCAGGGGGTGAATACTGCACCTTTTAATGGGGTGGTGCAGACCTACAATAATAATACACCTTCATCATCAGTCCTTCACCATGATCTGTAGATCAGCTTTTATACCTTTACGTTCCTTTCCCACATCTAAAAATTCGACTCGTTCTACATACTAAGTATTTGATCTTTGTATCTTGATTGTTGGTAGATCATTAAATATATATATATATATATATATATATATATATATATTTTTTTTTTTTAATAACTTTATTTATATATCCACACCTGTCACAAACAAAAACGCGACCATAAGCGGATGTGATCGATATATAGCACACAAAAAAAAACAGGCATGTCAGGCATGAGGGAGTTCGGCACCCATCGGCACCTTCTCCTGACATGAAATTCTATAAGATTTTATACTAAAAGATCTCTTAGCCAGCTCCTTTTTAGCCTTCTTCTGGTGTTCTCGGGCATGTCCGATGTCGCCATATTCTGTATTTTGTTGTAATGTCCTTGGAGTTTGTCGTGAAATCTTTTGAATGATGTATGAATATATTCTTGGACAGTAGGTATTTGTAGTTCTGTGTGAATGGTTTTGTTGCTGACGTACCAGGGTAAACGTGTAATTAGTCTTTTTGATTGAAATTTTTGTATTTTCTGTATGTGAGTCTTTTTCGCTGTCCCGAAAATTTGCGATGCATATGCCCATAAGGGTTTTAAAAGGTATGTATAAGTGTTCAGTCTTTGTCTGATCTTCATTTTCGATCGCTTGTGAAGAATGGGGTACAGTAATTTTAGTCTTCTGTTTAAGCTCAGGCGTTTCTGTTTTACATGTGGGCCCCATGTCATTCTTTCGTCGAAAGTAAGTCCTAAGTAATGAACGGTATTAGTCTGTTGGATTGGTTCATTGTTTATATAAACTGGAGGGCAGGCGTTGTGTCTGAGAGTAAATGTGATGTGCTGAGATTTTTCGTGGTTGAGTTTTATTTTCCATTGTTTAAAATATTTCTAGGTAATGTTGAAGTGTCTGTGAAGCTCGAGTGATATCAATGTGTCTAGTAAGAATGGCTGTATCGTCTGCGTATGTTGCTATTATAGTGTTATTAAATAATTATTATCAAATATATTTAATAATAATATTTATACCAGGACGATCTCACTCATTTATTTTTTCATTTTATAATATGGAGCTTTCAGCGTCCAGCGCCATATTCATCTAAAAAAATACAATGGTATAAAAAATCTAGATGAATGACCAGACATGAAATAGATTTTGAGAACGTCAAAATTCTACAGAAATCCACCTCCCGTCCAAAACGAAAAATAATAGAATTCATTTACATCGCAATTAATCTAGATAGTATATTAAATGCGAAACAGGAAGCAGCCCATACCACAACACTACTCACAAATAATAAACTAAGATAGCGCTTGCATTCGACCTCAAGCCAGTGGGCCTTCAGTAAGGTTCGGGAGCGATGGGCCAGGCGACAGCAGATTTTAAATTTAAAAATCTGGTGCGTGCTCGCAACACACAACTTTCACTTACCAACTTACTTAGATTAGAAATTAATGCGTTTTGTTAATTGCCACTTCTCAAATGAACAGAACGGCTTTAATTATGAACAATGATCTGTCATTAAAGGTGTACTCCGCATGCGTGGGGTCAACGAGTTTTATGAGTTGACTGAATATTTTTCTTCTCTTTATGTTTTCTTTATTTTTATCATATCTCATATTTAGCCATTTCTTATTTTTAGGCGTAACGAGAGACAGTTAATTTCTCCATGTAAACAAAAACAAAGGTACTTTATAAGAAAGAAACAAACAAACAAAAAAGGCCCCCCCACAAAAAAAAAAGCCCCCTAAGAACATTTTAATAATGATAAAGCTTACCTAATATTAAAGAAAACATAATTTTCATTAAACATGACGAATTTGATAAAAATCGTTAAAGCCGTTTTTGAGATAATCGGAAAAAGGCAAAAATTGGAAAAAAGTCATGAAATAAAGTGCCCGCTCAGTTGGACCAATTTTGATGAAATGTTGGCTTTTACATATTTGGTATATACATACATCAAATACCCAGTTTTTCCAAAATCGTTAAAGCCGTTTTTGAGTAAATAAAAAATATGTACACGTGAAATTGGTTCAAAATTTATTAAGTAAAGTCCCCCCTCCGGTTGATCAATTTTGATGAAATTTTTACAGTCGTATCTCGGGCTTATACATACATCATATACCCAGTTTTATCAAAATCGTTAAAGCCGTTTTTGAGTAAATAAAAAAACCACGTGAAAATAATACAAAATGTATTAAGTAAAGTCTCCCCTCCGGTTAATCAATTTTGATGAAATTTTTACAGTCATATCTCGGGCATATAAATAGGTCAAATACTTAGTTTAATCAAAATCTTTAGAGCCGTTTTTGAGAAAATCGAAAAAAACGTAAAAAGGTATTAAATAAAGTACCCCCTCCCTTTGAGCAATTTCAATGAAATTTTTGCTGTCACATCGCGGGCATATACCTACACTAAATACCCAATTTCAGGTTCGCACGGTTAATAGTTTTTGAGCTAGTCTGTTCACACACACACACACACACACACACACACACACACACACACACACAGACACACACACACACACACACACACACACACAGACCATTTCGCGGGACTTGGTTAATTGGACTCAGGGGACCCCAAAACGTGTATTTCCGTTGAAAACCGGAAGTCGAAATTTTTCACGATCGCAATACTTCCACTTACTATATATTTCATATATAGGTAAGTGAAAGTAAAAATGTTATATGTAATAACGATCCTACTTAAAGGAGAATAAACATGCAAGCATGTGATTGTCAATATTATAGAGAATGACAACTGTATTATATAACTTTATTATAAGTTTCATGTCCAATTATGGACGCTCCATATTATAAAATAAAAAAATAAATGAGTGAGATCGTCCAGGTGTGTTAAATATTATTTGTTCTTTATCTTACTTCCTAAAATGTCAAATATTTTTCCAAACGGGGGGGGGAGCTTCAGCCCTAAAGCCCTCCTGCTTAAATTTGTTTCATACTAATGGGCCCTAGAAGGCAAGAAAAATGAATTAAGATAAAATTGAACTACTTTATTTTATATCTTGAGTATAAAAGATGATATCCACATGGTTCTTACACCAAATTGTATATTTTAGACTGTGTATTTAATTAAATATGGTCCCATTAATTCTTATTCAGGAAAATAAAAATTAAAATAAATATTACTAGATCTTCAAGGAAACAACCGTTTTCTATTTTATAAAAAAAAATGTTTTTACAATTTTACTGACCTAAAAAATATATATGTAACGACTGTGCATGTCCTTGAATCACACACTACCCTCGAGCTCAGTTTTGTGGACTTAAAAATGCAAAAATTACACAGTTTCTGTAGAGGTATATTTACCTTCTCAAAATCTATGGATAAAAAAAAATTCCCATCCCGATCCCTCAACTTTACTATCTAAAAATTTTGAAACCTGCCCCTGGAAGAATTCACACGTCTCCGCAAAATTTATTTTCATTCGATAACTAATATATAATAAAGTTAGTAGAGAATAAATGTTATTAGATTTTCTATACAAGAAAAGACTTGTATGTGTGATAAAGAGAAAATAAAATCAATGGAAACCGGTTACACGAAGAGTTATACAGACAACCTGAATTACTTTGGCTATTTCTCCGTAGGAAACCAACTCCACAACCTCACTTTATCCTCCAAAAGGATTCCACTACTGAATAGGCAATGGGCCCAGTTATCCCTTCTACCTCGGCAACGTTCAACTGATTTCGGCAATCATTCTTTATTCTTCTTTTCTTTGTTTTGTTCTCATATATTTACTTGGATACCAATGGTGAAATTAGTTGGTATTCCAAATAAGTTAAGTTTCACCAATAAGTAGATATAGAAATAAATTTCACCAATGGTGAAAATTAGTTGGTCAACAACAGATCATAAGCAGAATGAGTATAATTTTTTTTATTAAATAAACTTCGTTACACCATATACAATAACGATTGTATAGATACCGGTTCCTTTCTTTCTATTTTTCTGTGAATATGATACACTTCATATCTGACGAATTAATTCCTAAGGTGGATTGTTTATCCGACTATGCCTGTTAATTCTTGTTGAAACCAGCTTAGTATTGTATTTGCTATTGCACTGTGAATTTGGAAGAAAATATCATTCATTAACGCCATATTTTGTCGTAATATTTTAAGAAAGGTAAGCGTGCAGCAGAATTCGTAAAAAAAATTGCAGTGTTTATGGGGATGATGCTTTAACCGAACGCACCTGTCAAAATTGATATGCCAAATTTCATTCAGGAGATGTTGCTGAACTGTGTGAACCGGTGGTGGCGGGTTTCATTCAAAGCATGCCTGAGATTGGAACTTAGGCTTTTTTTTTTTTGCCTTGTTTAAGGACATGCTAAGTTTCTGGCTGCCCGCTTTTCTAAGGCGGGTGGGGGTTACCAGAAACGGGATATATCAAATTAATATATTAAATAGGCATCAATGAATATTGGATTCTTTTCCAGAGGAGACGTGTTTACCAATTTTATTTATTTTAAGAAACCTGTAAAGATATTTTACTAACACAACCTAGTTACTGTTAGATGCTGACTGGCAAGTTAAAATAATTTATTGGATGCATACCACGCAATATTGCAATCAATACTGTATATTGGACTTATCTGGTGTACTCTCTCTCGATCATTAAAAGTCTCTCGTGTGGATCAATCTCGGCCATCTCTGACGCTCTCTTGACTCAGCGCCGCATCCTCTCTCAGCTCTCTGGAAACCTGGACTCAGCCGCTCCTCTCTCCCAGGACCCCTGCCGGAACTCTCTTCTCAACCTCCGCAGTTCTGCAACTTACCCTAAATTCTCTCTCTTCTCTTTTCTTTCTCCATATAAATCGTCTTTCCCCCACTCCCTTCAGGCTTCTTCTGATTAGCTAGTCTATCCTAGAATTCCCTTCATCGGCATCTTTGTTGGGGCCAAACCGGGGTTTGGGGCCCCAAATTTTTCCAACAATCTTCATAGGTATTTCCATTGGTGAGTGTCGGCAGCATTGTCGGTCTTCTGTTTTACATATTTTGAATTTCTAACAACAGGTATGGCCACAATAACTTACAAGGCGTAAAATTGACCACCGGGTTTGAGCATATACAGTACTTTAGACATTATAATTTTAAATTATTAATCTAATTGAATTGCCCTATCATGGCAACATCCACAATACATGCAGACAAGTCGACCTTTAAGGTCTTTATCGTCCGACTCCTAATGTACTTTTTTGACAATTTAGGTTATTTGAAACTGAATAGGACAATACTAGAAAAATTTAGATTACCGTTTTAAATTATCATTTTTTTTTTAAAGAAAATATTATTGCTATTGCTACTGCTATTGTAAGAAGATATTAATATTTTTATATTATTTTTAAATAAGTTTAATCAGGGAACTGAGGCTTGAGCATCGTTTACGCGCTCAAACCAATACACATACCACAAGCCAATTTTCTGTTTTGAAAGAGTTACCGTTGCGTTTACACGCAACAATTTATTTGTGCAAACCGGCTTGTGCAAGCCAGTTCGTGTAAACGCACCTTAACGCTATGAATGTATATAGGAATATACAGAATATTTACCGAAAGCCACTTCGCTGAATTATAGTACCCTTCATACCTGTTGTGTACGGATTTATATAAAAAAAAGTTACATTTCGAACCTAAAAGCAATTTGACAATATAAAAGTCACGTGAGCGTAATATCTATAATGCTGACCGTTCCACTTGAAGAGGGACTACCTTTGCCCTAAAAAAAAATCCAAATTATTCCTTATCGACCCAAAGAAGGAACTGCACAACTTTTAGTGGACTTAAAAGGATGGAACAAAAAAAAAAATCATAGATATATAAGGAACAAACTGAATCCGAAAAGCAGTTCAAGAAGCATTACGAACTTCCAATCGGATATCTTAGAGATTTAAAGGCTCCTCCAACTTCTGAATATTATCGATTCATAAGCACTACCAAGTATGAAACAGATTTTCCAGATTTCTTGTTCTGTGTGAATTTAGAAAAAGTGTAAAGTGCTACGATTCTGCTCGTTGATCCATAAGCAGCACTAACCTATTGCATTTTAATGTTTTATATGTGAGTTAAAATGTACTGTTAATTCATATAACTATCATAAACGTTTTAAAGCAATAATAAATCTTTACCCACACGCTCAATACATTATTCTTTCTGTTAGCTACTTATTTTCCATTCTCTCTTGTAATATTTTTTTCTATAACTTGTTTTTTTATTTTATCTCTTCTTATTTCTATTTAATTTAACCTTTTTCATTAATTTATTCGATTTCTTTGAAACATTTAAATTTTCTTAGTCAATTTCTTTAAAACATGGCAATAATCTGAGCTTTTTTTGCTGAAACGGACCCGTGGGAGGTAGTTATCTCTTTTGAGCGAGCATAGAGAGCGGAATTCGAAATCAGACAAAGCTAATAAAGGCCCTTTCTGACTGGAAAGGATGCGATGGGTAAAACTTTTTTTCAGTTTTTCATTAAGTTTATTAGATCTTAGATTTAACTTTATTGGGGACTTTACGCAACGAATCAAAAAAAAAGAATCCTCGGAAATGCCGTCTCTCGGATAGGATGTAAAATGGAGGCCCCGAGCCTGCATGATGTCAGGTACTCGGTAAAGATCCCTACCCTCATTATACCTGGATAGGCAAAATTTAGGACTCCCACTGTAGCATCGTCCGATTAGCCTTAATGGCATAAAGTGACATTAAACAAACAAACAAAAAAACGTAGGTCTTATCATTGTCATGTCAGAGCCGCATAGCAACCAGTTAGTCGCAGTCCAACGAAATTGTTTTTTGTTTTGAAAAATAATAATAACTTATTCATAAAAGGAAAAAAAATGGTAAAAAAAAAAAAACATTATCCGGGGCTACCGAATAGTATATATTAGATTGGTCGGCTAAAATTTTTACTTAATTTGATGTTTTTATAGGAACGGTCGAGTAGCAGATTAGGCGACATAAACCGGCTGCTTGTAAAACAAAGTAACGACCAATCAGCCAGCGAGGATGAAGTGACTTGGATTTATCAGGCTTAAAGAGATAAATCTTTTTCTTTTTTCTTTTGCTCCCCCTAAGTTCCTTAAAACTTCAGAACCTACTTGTTATTTTGTTCGCCTCTTTTCTCATCCATTTTATAAATGAAGTTACTAAAAGGAATTTAATTATTTGGACCAAAATAATTAGATGGTAAATTGGAAACAATAAAAACTTTACATAAGTAGTGATTAATTACAAGCTAAACTCCTGAATCATATTTCGAGGTTTAATTGAAGAAACGAGACATAATAGCATATAAAATAATTATCTGCGTGACCTTTGAAGATGTCTTTGCTAAGGAAGCAGCAACATCGTCATTAGAAGTAAAATATATTCAAAACACCACGGAAGTATGTGGTCTACTCAACAAGCTAAAACGAGCTGGAGCCAGCTTTGGCAATCCACTGAGGGAACTGATCAGTACAAAATCTTAAAAAAAGACACAAGATCCAGGAAAATTTCCATCAGGAACTGTAGAAGAGAAGAGCTGGTTATTAGTCGGATGAGAATTGGCCAAATTTGACTGATACAAGTTTACATTATTGACAAAATCACACCGACGAAATGAGGCAGATGGAACACACAGCTGACCATTGTATACATTTGGAAGATTATACCCGGTGCGCGAAAGTTATTTTCGAGAGGTTATAATAAAAAGACAAATTCCAGGAATGTTGAGTTAACTACATAAACGTTATAACATTGGTGAATTTCATGAAAAAAAAAAAAAGGTAGTAAGTAGTGATGTAAAACTATCGAACTATCGAAAGTTTATTGGACTATCGAAAACTTTGTTTTTTAAAGGGGAAAAGTAATAACCTCTGCCTTTAAGCACTCTATCTATATAAATAAAGGTGCAATTCTGTTTGTTTATTTGTTCTTTATAGAAATCCGTACAGTTTGTCCTAAATTCTCCAAATTTCGCTCAAAATGAAGTGGTTCTTTCATATCCGTTGAGAACACCTGTCCATATTAAAATTGCATAACTTCAGCCGATCTTCAGCTAATATTCTTTATTGTTATAAAAATCGTTTTGATCTCGCTTACATTTATTTTTACAAAATCGACCGTTTGAGTCGATAAAAGTCTCCCTTTATAGTTTTAAAAAAT
Organism: Aelia acuminata; assembly: GCA_911387785.2. Lineage (NCBI taxonomy): Eukaryota > Metazoa > Arthropoda > Insecta > Hemiptera > Pentatomidae > Aelia > Aelia acuminata. The sequence goes on along the minus strand of OU426982.1, from coordinate 29,009,159 downwards.
GAAATTCTCCGGGCGAAACCGGTATATACAGCTAGTATAATATATAAAGATTTAATTTATTAGCTATATAATTAATTTAAATGGGAAATAGGGAAATACGAATTAAATCAAAATGATACGGAATAATTTCATTTATATTTATATATCTACTCTATTAAAAAAAAAAAATATTACTTAAATTTAAAAGATATAATACTCAAATTATCTGAACAGATATTTTAACATTGCCATTCACATAACGTATCACATGAATGTAAATGAAGTGAAAGTGAACTAAAACAATAGAACAAAAAACTAAACTAGGAAAAAGCTTCTTTAGTCATTACGAATATTAAATTCATTTAAAAGAACAGAACTAATTAGCTCTAAATGCATGAATAAATTCATAAGCTCATGTAATGAATGAAAAAAAAACTAAAGATTTGCCGCAATGACCTCAGAGTTATGCCTAGTTATGATATCATGGGCACATAAAAAAATTGTGTACTGATTTGGTTAAGATCACACAGTACTCTATGATGAGAACGGAGTTCGAATGTTGTGTTAAACGTTTTAATTCAAAGGTTACTAAAAACCTCGTCAAAATAGTAAAAAATTATAATGAATGTTTTATTGGAGTTATCGACAAAGAAAAAAAAATTAAATTTCAAATGAATTAGAAATAAACTTTTATTTGCCGTTTTTGTTAATTCAAAGATTTTCTGAAGCTCCTGATGGACTTCAAATTCCATACTTCCAGGAAATGCTAACTTGCCAAATTTATAATGCTAACTGCGTGGCATTATAAATCCGCCGAAACTGGGAATCCTGAGCGCATAGTTACTTGAACTTTCCTCTAATTACAGTTTCCTAGACTTTTTGATAACATTTTTTATTGCTGTCACTGCTGTCACTACCAATGCCACTAATTTTGACAAAAATTATTTCAAGCTGTGATGGAACACATCGTATATATACAGAAATGTGAAAAGAAAAAAAATGCAAATGATAACGTGCTTTAAAAAGCTCCTATCATTGAAAAATTCTAACCCCCCCCCCCTTCCGGTCATCACTAAAAACTATTGATAGCATTGATAGTTTTACATCACTAGTAGTAAGACTTGCTCTGAAGATCTAATCATATGATTACTTCTGTGTTAAGGTCTGGCCACACATGTCCGCACCGGATCCGCACCGTAGCAATAATATAGGTTATGCTCAGAATTTTTAATTTAACTTACATATTACCTTTAGTTATGCCTAAAGTGGCCTGTGTCTGACATCAGCGGCCTGAACTTTAGGCATAATTAAAGGAAATATGTAAGTTAAATTAAAAATATTCTGAACATAACCTATATTATTGATACGGCGCGGATCCGGTGCGGACATGTGTGGCCAGACCCTTACTGTGTTGTTAGAAGTTGATACTTTTTTGTAACCTTGTTGATTATTTGAGTTGCTATTGTTTGTCTGTCATTGTGAATTATAATTTTTCGTTAATGATAATTATTTAAAGCCACTACTTTGATTCAGTTCAAATACTGCAAGGTCACAATTAGTAAAAAGGAAATCGACAGAGGCGTAAGTGAAGTTACAACTTCTTTCATAAAAACAATAAATGTCATATTAACGGGGAAACCTAAACACCAGAATTCTCATTCCCCCCCCCCCAAAAAAAATCAAGGTAAAGAACTTTTTAAAAGCTAAAATAATAAAAATAAAAAAATATATTTACCTCTTCTTTTCCGCTGATAGAGTCCCCACTTTCGACTCTGAATCTTCTTCCAATTGCATCTTGGCCGTTAGCTTCAACTTGGGGTAGCTGAAAAATAATTATAAATATTAGAACGATATTAGAAAATTTTTTTGATAATTTGTTAAAGAATGTGAAATGCGAAAATTTCAGGAACGTCCGGTCTAATTTGGATGGTTAAAAATATCGACTATTAAATAGTGACAGTCTAATGGTATACCTAAATGTTAATTTAAATTAAAGTGTCTAGTGAAGTACACGAGGAACAGTAGTTCTAACTTGTTTATTTAAATAATTATAAAAAACATGTAATTACAATAAATTTTAGAAAAAAAAGTTCGTTTCAACTTCTTGAGTTTATCACTCAGAATAACGTTTTTTTTTTTTACTTTCACTTACCTGTATATGAAATATATAGTAAGGGAAAGTATTGTGATCGTGAAACATTTCGACTTCCGGTTTTCAACGGAAATACACGTTTTGGGGTACCCTTAGTCCAAATAACCAAGTCATGCGAAATGGTCTGTGTGTGTGTGTGTGTGTGTGTCTGTGTGTGTGTGTGTGTGTGTGTGTGTGTGTGTGTGTGTGTGTGTGTGTGTGTGTGTGTGTGTGTGTGTGTGTGGGTGGGTGTGGGTGTGTGTGTCTGTGCGTGTGTGAACAGACTAGCTCGAAAACCATAAATCGTGCGAACCTGAAATTGGGTATTTAGTGTACGTATATGCCCGCAATGTGACAGCAAAAATTTCATCAAAATTGGTCAAAGGGAGGGGGTACTTTATTTAATAACTTTTTACGTTTTTTTCGATTTTCTAAAATACGGCTCATACGATTTTGATTAAACATAGTATTTGATGTATTAATATGCCCGAGATATGACTGTAAAAATTTTGTCAAAATTAACCAACCGGAGGGTGGACTTTACTTAATAAATTTTGTATCATTTTCACGTGTTTTTTTTTATTTACTCAAAAACGGCTTTAACGATTGTGATCAAACTTGGTATTTGATGTCTGTACATGCCAAAGATGTGACAGCCAACATTTCATCAAAATTTGTCAAACGGAGGGGGCACTTTATTTCATAACTCTTTTTTCCAACTTATACCTTTCTTTCGATTATCTCAAGAACGGCTTTAATGATTTTGATCAAATTCGCCATGTTTAATGAAAATAAGCTGTTCTTTAATATCAAGTAAGTTTTATCGTTATTAAAATTTTCTGAGGGGGCTTAAATGGGGATGGGGCCATTTTTTTTTTTTTCCTGTAAAGTACTCTTGTTTTCGTTTATATGGAAAAATTAACTGTCTTTCATTACGCCTAAAAATAAGAAATGGCTAAATATGAAATATGAAAAAAATCAAGTAAACATATAGAGGAGAAAAAAAGAAAAATATTCCGTCAACTCATAAAATACATTGAGCACACGCATGCGGCGGAGAATGCCTTTAATGACAGACCATTCTTTCATAATTAAAGCCGTTCTGTTCATTTAATGGAAATTATTTGTTTCATGGTAAATGAAGTTTTCAACAACTATATAGAGAATTATGAAATCAGACGACTTGGAGTATTATGCTTGCATTGCCAAATTACCAAAAGTAAAAACTTTTATTTAATAAAAAAAAATTAATGTTTTTTATAGAGCAAATAAAAACAAAAATAAGAATTTCAGTCTTTTAAATTTGATCCTTTATTGGCCTCACACTATTTTTACAATAGTTGGTTCAACGTTTCGGCACTAAGCCATTTTCAAGAAGAATACCTAAAATTTAGAATTTCAATACTTTTGAACTCAATAAATTAAAATAAAAACCATTCAAGTGAAAAAATATATGATTTTACCCACCTGTGACCACAATTTTTAAATAAATTAGGCTGACTACCCTTGTCTAAAATTAAAATTTTTATTACTAGTTAACAACTAATGTCACTTTTGGTAAGAATCACAGTCAAATGGATTATTTTACCAGTCCCCTTATCCCCTCCAACCTGTAACCTCACTATTACTTAAATAAACAATTTGCAAAAATTTTTAAATTAAAATCATGATTAAAATTCTTACATTTTTTATATTTCACTATGTATTAATTTTCTAAAATTTTAAAATTCATAATAAAAAAATATTTTTTTTTTTTTTTTTTTTTTTTTTTTTTTTTTTTATATATAAATTTCCAGACATATTACTTTTTATTATTAGGACACTCAATTATTAATTTTACTTAAAATTTCCGCATAGTATTTGTTTAAATTTCTGGAGTCATTTTTAAAGTTTACTGTCTTATCAATATTTTCTGAAATTGACATGGCTTCAAGTATTCTTCTCTTATATACACTTGATTCCCTATGCATCACTTCAACTCCATCAAAATCAAATCTATGCTGTGTTTTATTTACATGTTCCACTAGACCTGTTTTTTTGTCATTTTTTTGTATATTTTTCACATCATTTTTATGTTGGTAAATCCGGTCAGAAACATATTGCTTTGTTTCACCAATGTATATTGCTGGGCAATCCAAACAAGGTATTTTATAGACTACTTCGGATTGGTTTTTAACATTTATTTTATCTTTCATATTACTGTATATGTTGCCCACTTTATTTGTCGGCTTAAAACTTAATTTATATTCACTTACATCATAATCTTCAAAAGATTTTTTGATATTTTCTCCTAGACCCTTTATATATGTACATTTATAAAACTTTCTGACATTATTATTATATTTTATTATTTCTTGACTTATTATATTTTAAAATTCTTGACCTATGGACTAGAGATTATGAAGAAGTTTTAAAATTTAAAAGGAAAAATCCAGAATTATTAATTATTAAATCTGATAAAACTAAAAAAGTTGCAGTGATTAATAAGGACTCATACCAAGAAAAAATGAATAAAGTTTTAAATGTAGAAAACACTTACAGAAAACTTAGAACTGACCCTTTGCCAGATATAAAGAAGAGTGTAAACACTTACTTAGAAAAACTACAAAAAAATAATTTCATCGATGAGGCTGAAAAGAAAAAATTAATAGATAATTATTCTGTACATCCAAGAATGTATGGATTGATTAAATTGCATAAAATAGAAAAACCACTAAGACCTATCGTAAATGGTATAAAAAGTCCGGTATATAAACTATCTAAATTTCTAAAAAATGCTTTGGACAATGTTTATATAAATGAAAATTTTGATATAAAAAATGTAATTCAAGCAAAAGAGAAATTGAAAGAGGTTCAAATAGATGAAGATGAAATAATGATCAGCTATGATGTCACCTCTCTCTTCACCAACATCCCCTTAAAAAACGTATATAAAATAATAGAACAAAAATGGGAGCAGATTTCTTTACAAACTAAAATAAAAAATAAAAAAGTGTTTATTGAAGGAATTAAATTGTGCTGTGAAAATGGAATTTTCAAATATAATACAGAAATTTACAGACAATTATATGGGTTACCAATGGGTGGGGTTTTATCAGTAAGCCTGGCAGGACTGATAATGAATGAGTTAATTGAAAATGCAATCAGGAAATCTGGCATCAATGTAAAAATTATGTTTAAATATATTGATGACATTTTTTGCATTATAAAAAACAATGAAGTTGAAAAACTACATAATGCATTAAATGATTATAATGAAAGATTAAAATTTACTATAGAAAAAGAAGATAAAGGTCAGATAAGATTTTTAGATTTATTAATTATAAGAAAGGAAAACAGATTAATAACTGCATGGACTAAGAAAGAATGTTGCAGTAATAAAATACTCAATTTCTTTTCTTGCCACCCCTTCCATATGAAATATAACATTTTACATAACCAAATCAATAAAGCAATAAAAATTACAGATAATGAGAGGCTCCCAGAAGTAAAAACAAATATATTTAACATGTTTATTGAGAATATGTACCCTCTAAAGCTAATTAAAAAGGTATGGGCAAAAAACTATAATAAAATAAAAGGACATGTAAAAAATGAAATAATAAAATATAATAATAATGTCAGAAAGTTTTATAAATGTACATATATAAAGGGTCTAGGAGAAAATATCAAAAAATCTTTTGAAGATTATGATGTAAGTGAATATAAATTAAGTTTTAAGCCGACAAATAAAGTGGGCAACATATACAGTAATATGAAAGATAAAATAAATGTTAAAAACCAATCCGAAGTAGTCTATAAAATACCTTGTTTGGATTGCCCAGCAATATACATTGGTGAAACAAAGCAATATGTTTCTGACCGGATTTACCAACATAAAAATGATGTGAAAAATATACAAAAAAATGACAAAAAAACAGGTCTAGTGGAACATGTAAATAAAACACAGCATAGATTTGATTTTGATGGAGTTGAAGTGATGCATAGGGAATCAAGTGTATATAAGAGAAGAATGCTTGAACCCATGTCAATTTCAGAAAATATTGATAAGACAGTAAACTTTAAAAATGACTCCAGAAATTTAAACAAATACTATGCGGAAATTTTAAGTAAAATTAATAATTGAGTGTCCTAATAATAAAAAGTAATATGTCTGGAAATTTATATATATAAAAAAAAAAAAAAAAAAAAAAAAAAAAAAAAAAAAAAATATTTTTTTATTATGAATTTTAAAATTTTAGAAAATTAATACATAGTGAAATATAAAAAATGTAAGAATTTTAATCATGATTTTAATTTAAAAATTTTTGCAAATTGTTTATTTAAGTAATAGTGAGGTTACAGGTTGGAGGGGATAAGGGGACTGGTAAAATAATCCATTTGACTGTGATTCTTACCAAAAGTGACATTAGTTGTTAACTAGTAATAAAAATTTTAATTTTAGACAAGGGTAGTCAGCCTAATTTATTTAAAAATTGTGGTCACAGGTGGGTAAAATCATATATTTTTTCACTTGAATGGTTTTTATTTTAATTTATTGAGTTCAAAAGTATTGAAATTCTAAATTTTAGGTATTCTTCTTGAAAATGGCTTAGTGCCGAAACGTTGAACCAACTATTGTAAAAATAGTGTGAGGCCAATAAAGGATCAAATTTAAAAGACTGAACTACTATTTTCTTAGCCTCAAGACCAATATAGAATTAATACAAAAATAAGAAATTAATGTGGAAAAATGTGTCTTTGAGAAATGGCAATTAACAAAACACATCAATTTAAGTAAGTTGGTAAGTGAAAGTTGTGTGTTGCTCGCACGCACCACATTTTTTTCTTTCAAGTCAGCGCATTTTTAATTACGCTTAAGACGGCTTAGATTAACGCTTTGGTCAAATCAGCCACCAATCCGCTGCAAACCCGACGCGTGTATCATAAGCCTGAGAGCTATAATCATTAGTTATTGTGCAGTAAATATAAATAACTTAAGAATATGAAATAACATAACGTAATAAAAAATTATGGATTTTGGCCTAAGTTTTTGAAAGAACAGTAATATTTTATAATCCAATTCTCATGTCACCTGTTATAATTTTTTATTTTCGAACTCCTCCCCCCCATAAACTACCCCCCCCCCCCTCCTGGCTACCGCGACCAACGTTTTCAATGGGATCTCTTGTCAGTTCTCGCGAACTAAAATTTTAAAAACCGTAATTAATACGGCTTTTTTTTTCGCGACTAGTTACCTCTCGCATAGGTAATTAGTCCAAAAATCTTTATTAGGTAAGACTATAGATTGGGGAGGGGGGGCGGGTTATCCCCGACCCCACCAGGGACCACCACCGTCGCGAGTTAGCTCTCGCACGCCTATATTGTAATTAACTAATTACTATGTTTTTTTTTCCCATTTTAATTTTATACTTTCCAGTATTTATAATTCCATGGAATAATACCAAATTGTCCAATACCAATACCAATACCAATAAATGGAATAAAGATTATCCTAACATCAATATATTGGTAAACTGTGTCAATAATATAATTTTTTTTTCTTAAACTGCCAACTATTGGTACAGTTACCCTGTGGCAGCTATAGTCTATAAAAATTACCATTAATATTATTATTATTCACTCTAAGCTAGATAAAGTGAACAATTTTATTCGTGCTGGAGTCGACATAAAGAAATAAGAGACGCAGTTAGTTGTAAATATTGTTAAAAGTTTAGCAATATATATATAATATATATATATATATATATATATATATATATTTTTTTTTCAAATATAAAAATAAGGAATGGTCATAAATTTTCTAATTAAACTGAGTCCTATCCCAGAAGAAAAATAAAATAAAATAAATCTAAAACAAAGCATTCACCAGAGCGAATTTATAGACGATTTTATGAAGATTAAAACCTAGTCCTAATGGTCAAGAATAAAATTTTTAATGTTTTAATTAATGTTCTGGAAATTTTACAAGCTTTAATAAAGTATAATGAAACAATAAACTTAAATAAAGAACAATTTACAAATAAACCATTTTATTTATTTGAAGTACCGTAACGGAGTCACGCGACATTCAAGAATTGATTTTTTCTTGAGGCTTCTATAAGACAGTCTTTTAAGGCTGAAAAAGATAAAAATTCTCTCGTTGATATAAGTCTTTCTTATAACTATGTTTATAGAATAACAACTACTATGTTAGTACAACTACTAGAACTGCAAGTAAAGACCATACTCTACCAATTAAGCGTGGCATGTCCTTCGGTGTACTTGCAACGAAAGCTAAGTGTTGCAAAGCTCTTAGATGTCTTAAGGTTCAATGAACTTATTCAGAGTTCAGGTCTTAAGTATTAACGAGGCCAGATCCTCCCCGCTTTTTCAAAAAAAAAAAAAAATGATTAGTGGAATCAATTTGCTTATCTCACCTTAACATAGTTTCTTTAAGATTACGTGTTGTCGACTAAATTGATTTGTACGATACGAGACGTAACAAAATTCTGAAAGCGATCCTTAAATGTGTCAAAGGACGTTGTTTTGAATTTGGCGGAATAATCTCCATGAAGAAAAAAATGAGGTTTTTGTGACATTGGTCTGGACATAGATTATCTTGAAAAACGCTCACTTCAAAAAGAATGTTCTCAGGTAGTTAGGCAGTTGGAGTCGAGGGTTTAAAAATATTTTGTAACCAATTTATTTTGTTTCTATGCCATTAACTGAGTCATTTTCAAGTCAAGTAACTGGCAGGAAATAAGTTTTTTTGTTTGAATATTATTCAAATTATTTAGTTGGAAGAGATTAATGAGCAAACCATTCGATTTTTCAGTCAAATTCGTGTTTTTGCCAAGAAAAATTGATGCCTGTAGCTTACCAATGGGGTTTCTTTCATAATTTTTAATCACTTCATAAGGAGGCACTGTATGAATATAGGGAAATTCAATTAGGACGATTCTGGTCAGTTAATTTTTTTTTTTATATTAACTTAACCATCATTGTGGGTGACCACCTATTTTTTAAATTATTTTAAATAATTTATTTTTGAAGAGAAAAGATTTGGCTCCGCCGCGAATCGAACCCGGGTCTTCCGCGTGACATGCGCGGTATGCTATCCATTACACCACAGAGTCGCTTCCAAACGGTGCCAAATCCTTCCTCTTCACTGACACCTTTCCCACGATCTCGCAAGTTTTGCGAGTATTTACGGGAGATGGAAAATTTCGTCCAATTTTGGGCATCTTCTTGAAGTTCGTCAATTTTTTAAATTATTTTATATTAATTTAACCATCATTGTGGGCGACCACCTATTTTTTAAATTATTTTAAATAATTTATTTTTGAAGATAAAAGATTTGGCTCCGCCGGGAATCAAATAAATTATTTAAGTTAATTTTTTTTTTTATGTGAAGCTAATATTTTTTTTATAGAGTACCTAAGCATATTGTCACACTTATGTAGGTTAAACAATTTTTTGATTTATACGATACGAGACGTAACAAAATTCTGAAAGCGATCCTTAAATGTGTCAAAGGACGTTGTTTTGAATTTGGCGGAATAATCTCCATGAAGAAAAAAATGAGGCTATTGTGACATAGGTCTGGACATAGATTATCTCGAAAAACGCTCACTTCAAAAAGAATGTTCTCAGGTAGTTAGGTAGTTGAAGTAGAGGGTTAAAAAATATTTTGTAACAAAATTTTTTGTTTCTATGCCATTAACTGAGTCATTTTCAAGTCAAGTAACTGGCAGGAAATAAGTTTTTTGTTTGAATATTATTCAAATTATTTAGTTGGAAGAGATTAATGAGCAAACCATTCGATTTTTCAGTCAAATTCGTGTTTTTGCCAAGAAAAATTGATGCCTGTAGCTTACCAATGGGTTTTCTTTCATAATTTTTAATCACTTAATAAGGAGGCACTATATGAATATAGGGAAATTCAATTAGGACGATTCTGGTCAGTTAATTTTAGTTAATTTTTTTTTTATATTAATTTAACCATCATTGTGGGTGACCACCTATTTTTTAAATTATTTTAAATAATTTATTTTTGAAGAGAAAAGATTTGGCTCCGCCGGGAATCAAACCCGGTTCTTCCGCGTGACATGCGCGGTATGCTATCCATTACACCACGGAGTCGCTTCCAAACGGTGCCAAATCCTTCCTCTTCACTGACACCTCACCCACGATCTCGCAAGTTTTGCGAGTATTTACGGGAGATGGACAATTTTTGTCCAATTTTGGGCATCTTCTTGACGTTCGTCAATTCTTTAAATTATGTTATATTAATTTAACCATCATTTTGGGTGACCACCTATTTTTTAAATTATTTTAAATAATTTATTTTTGAAGATAAAAGATTTGGCTCCGCCGGGAATCAAATAAATTATTTAAATTAATTTTTTTTTATGTGAAGCTAATATTTTTTTTATAGAGTACCTAAGCATATTGTCACACTTATGTAGGTTAAACAATTTGTATTAAACGGAAACGATGCCACACAAACAATGCAAACACAAATAATTAAACAGATTACAAAAATTACAACACAAAAATAACCATATGACTTGAGCTTCGGAACAAGTCTAACTCTCCAGTCCATCGTTCCTTATATTAGGTCGTAAGAGGAACAGTCTGGAAGGTTCTATGCCAGCGTAGATGGTATTCAACCATCGTAGTCACAAACGTGTTCTATGACAGTTTGTTCCAACTGTTAGTTCTTTCTAACAAAGAGTCTTTAACTATTCTAAATCATATGTTTTGTGCATTGTTTCATGTTACAATATGTTGTAAAAATATAAAAATAAAACTACAGTGTAATATTTTAAGTCCACTTTAAGTGAATTGTATGGCAGATGGGCAAATGGGGGCTTATAATATGCAGAGGCCATAGGCTATAACTTTTATCTTAGAGCCAGGTCACTGCTGTTGAAAGCCAGTTTACAATTATTTCATACTTTCACGCTTGATAATAAAAGAAAGAAATGTTAAAAATAAAAAAGACCTCTTTTTTTTTTTTTTTTTTTGCAGAAAAAGTAAATAAATGAAGATACTATGTAAACTTATTGTATCTTACACTTCGAAGAATTATTATACTTTTTTTTTTAGATTTTTAATCATACACACGTTTTTCTTTTGTTTATATATATATTTATATTTAAAATGAATTATATAACTTAATGAGTGGATGACTTAAGACGAAAAAAAAAGGCACTTGTCGTGAGAGATGCAATTATGCGAAAGTCAAGGTGACCTGCAGGAGATAAGGATCGGCTAGTGAACAAATGGAGGCTGAAAGGATTTGTAAATGAGCCTAAGACCCTGAAAGAACTAAAGAAGAGAGAAACATGAAAAACGCGAACATTTTAAATTCTTATAGGCGTTGAACAGAACTTAAATAAAATAAAAATTAATTTGTCAACTTAAAATTTAATCTCGATTATTTTGATGTCTACAGCTCGCATATCGGGTTTATTTCCGAAAAAAAGCGCGACGTGGCGCCATGGCGCACAGTGGTCCAAAAAAGCTGAAAATGGGAAAACACCTAATATCTACTATAATTATTTCGTTACCGGCATGGAAACACCCTTGTATTGATTTTTTGAGGTGCCGAATCTAATGAAATCAAAATTGATGCAATGGGACCACCAGATCAGGTCCAAATTTGAGGTCAAAAAGTCAAAAATATCACAAATTCGTGTTTGGTGATAAAAAAAACTATTGTACTATCAATAGTTCAAGAAAACTATCGATAATCTTACATAACTACCTCCCAGAGCTTCCCTATTAAGAACCCGATTGCCCTTTACATTTAGTGAATACAATAGAATTTATACTCCAAGATCCAGAGGGAAGTATAGTGGAGAAGGGGGCTAACAGGAACCCCAGGGGACAGCCACTTACTCTAAAAGCCAGAGGGGCTGGTATTATTCAAGCTGTGTGGCCAACTCAGCGGGTCCCGCTACAACACACTTTCTTCCTTAGGGAGTTCAACATCGTCCTCAACGACATGAAAGGAAACACTGAACCTTCGGTACATACGTATTAAAAGGACCGGACGGTAAGGGATAAAACATATTTCCAGATAAAAACTCAATAGTATTTTGAATATTAACTTTAACCCAGGTTGAGGTACGTTAGGATGCAAAAAAAAAAAAAAACAATCGAACGTGTTTTGTTCTTCAATTAAAATAACCAATAGTCAGAGATATATAACTTTTATAGTAAACGAGCAGTCCCGGTCACGCGTTGTCTCAGTAGCTACGAGTATAATGTGTTGAATTAATTATATCCTATTCTTTTTAATGCAGTCAAATCAAAATTCACTAATAATAGTTATTTACATCACTCGTACAGAAAGTAGCTTTTTACAGTACGAGGTCTGGTTTGACGAGCGAGGCGCAGCCGAGTTTTATATTATTCATATTATATAATGGATCGTCTCTAAATAGATTATCAACCGTCAAGAATTGATCGACGTTATTCCCGATATTGATGTTATTATGCTTCATTTCTGTGTCTGATCTATGAGGAATACTATTTTGATAGTCACTGAGCATTTTACTAGCAATCTCTGACATATTTAAATTAAATTGATAAAAAGGTTAGTAAGCTTTTTAACGGTTTTATTAACACGTGTTTTCTCTACTGTACTAGTACAGTAAAGGAAACACATGTTTTGTTTACACTACTAGTAGTGCAATGGATCACTTTCTAGGCAAGCTAACAGTCTAGAAAGAAATGAAGAGTCCACGGAAGAAAGGGGGAGAGTCAATTTTTTTCCGAATTTTAGTTTTATACATATAATTGTTCGCCTAGTTGAGTAGAATATGTTGGTGAAAAGAAATAGTCAGAAAAAATGACAGTCGGTTGGTTACAAGGGATGGAAAGAACCACGTACTCGGAAGAAAAAGGAATGTCCAGGCGGAAAAACCTAGAATGGGGGAGAATCATGTTAGAAGTTATATGGATTGTGTATTAATATCACCGTTTCATCAATAAAACAGGGAAGAAAGGGGGAGCGTCAAGTACTATCCCCTTTTCTGTTATGTTTAAATTGTTTTGTTTTTTTACTAAAACATTTTTTTTTTAGAGCGTGTTATGTCTGTTTCGGGCAAATTTATTATTTTGACACGCAAAACAAAAAGGAAAAGACCATATAAAAAAATTGAAGAAAAATAATAAAAGATACTTAAGTAATTAAAGATCCAAACCTAAAAACTCGATTTTCTCGGAAAGCACTCCAAATGACATCCCCCTTTTCTTCTGTGGACTCTTCAAATACTTTCATGAGCAGTATAACGTAAAGATAAAAACGTTTCAGCTATCTATTCAGATAAACCCGACGGGATTTAAAGTACTTTACGCCAAATTTAACATTATTTGGTTAAGAATTTAGAAGGGCTAAAGTTTTTTCGAAGGGTTAGTTTTTTTAAATAATTTAGAAGGGTTAAAGTTTTTATTTTTTAAATAAATTATTTGACTATAGTAATTATTAATTATGCATTCATTTAGTACTTAGTGGATTATTTCAGCAGAGGCGAGATTAAATATAAATAGGAAATTGGAATAGGGTTTAGTACAATCACAATAGGCATGTAACAAAAATGTACGAAATTAATCTTTTAAAATAATACATAATAATTTAAATTTAGAAAATAACACATGATGATATGAGAAATCGTTTAAATTGGTTCTACCTGAAAACAATCATGAAAAGCAAGCATCCTCAAACAATGCTGCATGTTCTTACACTGCTACTTATCAAAACATAAAAATTAAATTTTATGAGTGAGATAGATAACGTCTATTTCTAATTTTATAAATTAATAATACATATTTTTAATTATTAGAATTCAAAATTTCTATTTATTGCAGTTCTAGTAGATGCACAATGATTTTGGTTAACCTGTCTTTTGCTAAAACAAATAGATTCGATCTTTTGCCCACACCTGAAAAGGCGACACATAATTGCTCTTCGTAGTCCAAGCCGGAAAAAATATATTTGGCTACCCACCATAAATATCGAAAGAAATTGTTGTGTCAATATATCAACTTACGCCGCCATCTGTTGGAAATTTGTAGAACTTACAAATAATCACACTCAATTGTTGTATAATAAACACATAATTTGCAATAAAAGAAATATTGAGGCCAATTATCGAGATAAAAACTATCCTATCTTTTAAGTTGGGCAAAACTACACACAATGAGCCAAATTTTATAAATATCGGTTGAGTAGTTTCTAATTTTACTCCCGACTAACATTGGGACAAGAGATTATTATAGGAATAAAGATTTTGCTGAAAGAAAATATTGCATCCCACTGACAAATACATTATCACAAACCAATGATCAAGCCAACATTGTACAGAAAATCCTAAAAGAAAAATTATAATAGATTTTTGTGATTTATTTTAAATTATTATTAAAATTGGTTATTTTTAATCGGGTGTGATAATCTGAGTAAAATAAAAAAAAAAATTAATAATTTTCAAGAACGTTTCAGTTTTTTGACGTATCGCAAAAAAAAAAAAAAAAAGACAAACTTTGTAAAATTTTAATGTACCACCATAATTATTTTATAAAACTCCTGCAGATCAAAAACACTTTTGTAATATATTTATTGAAAAAAAAATGTCAAAATAAGATTTTAACTATAAGACGATTTAATGAAGATACATTTGTAGACCTAATTAAACCTATGAAAATCTTTTAGGAAATAAAGAATGTACGTTTTTTAAAAAAAATGAGAATTAAACAAAAACCTAAAACCTAAATATATGCTTTAAGGCCGGTAATATCAGTAATAATCCTCTCGCTGACTCTCACTCTCTCTCTCTCTTTCTCTCTCTCTCTTACTATATATAAATAACTTATTATATATAAATATATAACATATAGAAACTTTTAAACATATAAACATATAGAAGGTTTTTCATATCTACATACTAGATATGACAAAACGTATTGAGGTCTTTGAAATATATTTTAGTTTTTTGTTTCACACTTTTATTTTGTTTTTATATTTGAACAGGCATAGGGAAAAAAAACCGAATACCTCCACACGCACGGAGTGTATTACCAATAGGTTTTCGATTTGCCTCTGACAAAGGCAAAGAGGCAGGTCCTATCCCTCTATTTAAAAGGAAATTCTGGTTGTCGGGACCCTGAGGGAAGCTATTCCACCGTGGAAAATTGGGCTTCAAAGAAATACTAAGCGACAGATAAAGAATTTATCAATTGAATATAGAATCAATTTAATGCTCCATTTCTTCACTAAATTGATTTTGCAATTGTAAATGTCAAGATAGCCCTCTAATGTTATCGCTTTCATTCTTTATTGCAAAACTAACAAGTCGACGATCTACTAATTACTTACTACTACTAGTCTACTAATTAAGTCGACGATACTACTACTAACTAGACGACTTTCCCAGAAAATGTTGTTTAGGATATGTAAATACAAATGTTTTAACTGACAGAAACGCTTTAACATTGCCTCGCAACGAGATCTTAGAAAAATATCAGGGTCAGATGAGATCCATAGATATTGAAAACACCCTAAACTCGAAATATAACAAAAATTTCAGATTACTAAGTAGCATGGGTGAGGGGGAAGCTATTTGATGAAGAATGAGCCAATAAGTAAACAACGGCTGATTATTCAATTGCGATTAAGCAGCAAAGATCTATTACGACTGTTTATCAATGGCACAACTTATGTTATTGTCGCACAGGCCACTTGCACGATCTGTAATCTAAAAAAATTAGAAACCCTTGAACACATTATATTGCCCGATTTATGAAACATTTAGAAAACAATATTTAAACAAACATGTAACATCTATTCACAATAGAACCGATAACCTGATGTCCATTTTAAATCCTAAGGAGAATATAGATATAAAGGATTTGTTAAATTACACTATGGCTGCATTAAACTTAAGATCATTCATCACTAATGAATAATTGTTTTTTCTTCTTTTCTATATTTTAAACAATATACTGTCTTTGTTTACTGAGAAATTAAATATTTTAATTTAGTTAGCGATGGGTATAGTTATCAAATATAATATTTCACTATTAAATAATAAATTGCAATTATAATTAAATATAATATTTAGCTATTAGATACTAAATTAAATATAAATTGCAATTATAAAAGCATTTTAGATAATGTACATATTCAAATTATAATATTAGCATAAATTATAATATACATATATTAAATCATATACGAATCATTCTGTCAATGGAATTATAGTTATTTTATTTTTTATTTATTTTGTTTTTGTTAATGTTATTTAGATTATTATTGTTCATTATTTATTTATTTCATATGTTTTTTTTGTTTTTTCAATGTTGTTTTATAGTTAAGATTTTATAACAAAGTGAGAAATTATTTTAGTTTATACCCACCATACCCCTGTAAAATGTTTATGTACATAAATACAGAATTTTTTTATTCTATTCTATTCTAAACTAACTATTCGAAATCACTTAAAAAAAAAAAAATGCAATTTTTTTTTTTTATATGTATTATATAATTTTGCCTAAAATAAGAGATAAATAAAAATATTTTAATGCTTAGCATATGGCGTTTGTTTTACCTTATTATTTACAATAATCTGTTACAAGTTCCAACTACACGGGGGGGGGGGGGGGGGTACCATGACTAATAAATTACTTGGGGCTACTTTACAAGTTCGAATCCCACGAATCCCACTCTGCCTGTCCCAGACTTCGACAGCCCATCTCAGACCCAGCCTCCGCTCCAGACTGCCTGACTGTGTTTAACTGCCCCTCTCAGACTGCCTGACTCAGGCTCTACCAGACTGCCCCACTCTCTCCTGGGCCAGCCTCTTCTAGGAGTTCCCCCTCTCTGTCAGGGTCTCCTAGGTTCAATGGACATCTTAGGTTTTCCATGTGACAATATGATGTGGCCTAAACCAAGATTAGCATGTAAATTAAGTCCACACATTTGTCATCAATATTCTTTCGTTCATTTATTAAAAAACCATCAAATCTACCCTTGTGACCAAGCATAATAAACCTAAATAATATTATAAATTAGTCTTATTATTAAAATGTTATAACATTCTTTATTTATTTGAAATAACCACAATTCCAATTTTTTTTTTTTTCATAGCCCCTTATGTTTTAGTAATTGCTTGATTGCTTCCTTGAATAGTAAACCTTTTATTGCAGTTATATGCATTTTAAGGGGTATTGAGAAAATGTAATTTTTGGAAATTAAATAGTTTTAATTATTGATTAAAGGTACAGTTTTATTTTCTTGTATTTTTTTATTATTATCGAGAGGTTCAGAAATTTAAATAACTCTTCTTAAAAAAGTTACTTTTGAAAGAATGGTCAAATCCAATTTCGAATAGAACAGAACTTTTTCCTGTTAAGGAAACTCTTTACTTTTCCTTTTTCTGGTTTATTTAATATTTTCCCTTGGATAATATATAAATAAACGTGGAGGATGAAGAGGATAGTGATACATATCGCAACCAATTAAATTTTTTGAACAAGCTAACCTGATTTCTAACGAGGCTATTGATTCCCTTAAAGATTTTTGTTTTGAAATAAAACTCAAAATAAAGCTTCTTGTATTGTTCAATTCAATTGTAAACTTCGAACATGTGTAGGCAACGCAGAGTAGAGCAGGACAGCGCAGTTTCCTACCTAACACAGGTATTGCAAAAACTGCTTTGCGTCCCAAAGTGCGCCTTACCTAAAGGTGCTTTTAAACAGAGCCAACTTCTCCTTCGAACAGTCTGTCCCAAACACTGTTCGGCTATTCTAAATAAGAGCACGAACGCGAACAGGTACTTTATCTGTTCGTCTGTGTGTTCGAAGATGTGTCGCTTTTAAGTTAGTTAAGCTCCTAGACCTTCGTTACGTTAGAGCAAAAGTCAGAACAACCAATAGTTCCATGTCAAACCTTTTTTTAACGAGAATTGTATTAAGGTGCATAGGATTCGGTCAGACATCATTGATTGTTAGCCATCCCGTTTCAGTTTAAATTTTCGCTCGGCAAATTATATGTTCGTAAAGTGCTACATGTTCGTAAACGACCAGGAGTTACACATCAGTAGAGTACGCTCTCTCTCCGTACGCTCTCTTTTGACACCATCTATAGAGCAGTAAGTTTGCATGAAAATAAATTACACATGAAAAATCAAGAAAAAGTCAAATTTAGCTTAAAAAAATAATTTACAAATTAAAGTGGAAACAAACCTTTATAAAAAACTTCGAATATCGAATATAGAGAGATCTCTCTAACAACTCTTCACAACCTCCGATTTCTACTTTCCAATACAGATCTATCCCATATATCCCCATTCTCTCAAACAAAATTAAAAAATCCTTCTCATCGAGTTTCCCACACATGCGCCTAGTATTAAAAAATAACAATAAATTAAAAAATCTTTATACAAAACTCAAAGACCCTGTACCTCTCCTAGACAAGTGTAATGTAGTTTATCGTATCCAGTGCTCCACGCTTAATTGCAACAGTTGCTATATAGGTGAAACCAAAAATTATTTTAAAAAACGTATATATCAACATAAATACAGTATTTCAACGCGTAATTCGTCTACATCTAAATTAGCAGAACATGCCATTGCCCACAACCATTCCTTCGACTTTGAGAACCCCTCCATATTAGCAACTGTATCTAACCACGACAAACGTCCCCTCTCAGAATCCATTTTCATCCATCTAGAAACTAATAACCCGGTAAATCACAAAACAGATAAAGAGATAATTTCATCCACTTATTCTAACATCTTCCGCATCCTCAAATCCTAGTTTTGATTTCATAGGTACCTGCAATTATCTCTGTACCTTTTGTACTATTATTATTTTTTGTATTGTATGCTTCTTTCTATATATTTTCCAAATTTGTATGCATTGTTACATTATGTATTATCTCATTTTTATGTTATTATTCAGTCCAGACACAACTATTTGTATACAGTACCATATATTTTGTTAGTTTTTAAATATTTTTGCTCACTCAGTTGTCATGTGCCTTCACTTCAAAAGCGTTGGATTTCCCCGCCATTAACCTTTGAAGTCGGCAAACTAACCCACTACCTCTCACCTTATTTTTACCTTTAGTCTTAGTATCCACCTGGACTCAGTAGGTAAATATCAGATTCTATTTTATCTTGTTAACCAGCCTCTTTTTTTAATATTTATGTATACACCATCTTTTACATTATTATCAGTTCTGTAATTTATCCATTTATTGTCACCCTCTAGCATAGATACTCATATATTTGTTTTCTTTTAGCCCTGATGAAGATCCACAAGTTGGATCGAAACGTTGGCTTACCATATTAAATATCATTGTAACTGAAAATCCTGACCATCATTTAACCTATAACAATCAATATACATAATATTTATATAGTACATGATCTAATAATTATATGTGTGGATCACCACATTTTTCATTTGCGTTCAAATATAAAATCTGAAAGAAATTTCACCAATCTACCGAAATTCGAAAGGAAAAAAAATGATCATGAGAGCTACAACAGTTTATAACTTTTGTTGGAACTTTAGCCATTTGTCTAAATGGTGCTTCCTTCCAACAGCTGTACGTTTGTGGGCCCTTGTTCGCTCCACGCTCTCACCATACATCACCCCTTCCATTGTGAGCTTATAACAGATAACATTACAACCACATTTCTACTTTACATCCTTTGTGGTGGATCCAAGTCATCAACTCTTTAACTTACTATCCATACACTATATTACCAACTATTCAAGCAAGAAAAAAAAAAAAAACCCTTTTTAGAATTAAAATATCCTAAATCCGATCTTATCCAGAGGCTGACTGCCAAAACATTGAAAAATATATATCTTGTCATTAGAAGGCCACATTTTTCTCATTTTTAGTAAATCAAAGTTGAAGTTTGAACAATATATTTTTATGACGATTTGAAAGATTATTTTATTTATTTTTCTTGTTCCACAATTTCAATAAGGTATTTGGCTTTCAATGTTAATGCTTACGTCTTTAGTATTTTCGGTTTTAGGCATTTCATAATCTGTTTTAGATATAAAATAATATAAAAGAAACTCGGGTTATTTAAATTATTTATAAATCAACAACGGCTAGACCAATTTTAATGATCTGTGATTTGTTACCACCATGCATATCAGAATAAATATTTAAAAACCGGGGGAGGGGTGATTATTAACTTTTTACTATTTTATCAGATTTCGACGAAATTCAAAACACATCTCGATCTCAGGTGTTATATATAGAAGGAGGTATATGTGCCTTGAGAAAAATTTTCAGAAATCATATGACTTATACCCACTAGAGTGAACAAGAGCTACCACTGATTCAAAATCAGTCATCTATTTTTTAGCAACAAAAAATCACTTATACCCATTTCTGAAGAATGGCTTTAGCACATGGACCAATTTGGCAATTTTTTGTCGTCCCTTTTGCATTTCCACGCTTCGATTAATATCATGGATATGTTCTGAATTATTTATGTTTCAACGGTTTTTGTTTTTTTTGTTCGGTACCCCTACCTGGCCATGTGTGGCATACGGGGGGTTACTCTACAGGTGTAACCAAACCTATTCTAACCATGGTGGGAGGGTTGAGATTTATTCCGTGGGGCCTCCACGAAATAAAAGTTATCCCTCCCAGGGCGGATTCGAACCGCCGCCGTTCGGCTCGAGCGTGTAACAACGGGTCGCGCTCCTACACGCTCGGCTATCCCGGCCCTGTTTCAACGGTTTATCCGATTTAAGCGAACATGATATTTGAACTTATCACAGTCATCAAATCCACTTTGCCGTTAATGGCCTTGGGGTCTCATTCCTCCACACCCAAACAAATAGACTTATTAGTATTCTAATGGGTTTCATACGCAAACGTTATTATTACTCATGCCTATTACCACAACAACCTACTAAGCCTAGTCGTGTGTTCGTAGCCTTGCAGGTGGCCCAAGGATTTTTTAAAGGGAGAAAAAATCCGTGTACATGTTATTATTATATATCAAATATTTTTTTTTTTTTACTCCCTAATACCAGATAAATTGCGATGTTAATATTTATAAATATTTTATCTAATATGGATCATTCACCTTATCTTTTAAATAATAAAGTCTCTTTTATTCAAATACTAACTTATTGATTACATCACACTTTTAAATAAACATTAAAATACCTTTGGGGGAAACAAGAAAATTTCAACCATATAATATTGAAGACCTCATTCTACTATTCAGTTCCTTAAATGAGGCTAACTCCGTGGGTGGGAATTTTGCGAATGAGATGCCAAATTCAAATGATACCCTAATTTCCGCCTTGTCTCACTTTAATGAAAACAGATGGCGCTGATAACACTTTCCTTCGACACGATTTGAGTCAGGAAATTAGAAATCGTAGATATAAGGTGACGAAATCGATTGTGTTGCGGGCACCTCAATTCAATTGTGAAATCGGCCTCATTGCATCCGCCATTCATCGTCCTTTTAAAGTAATATAATTGAGTTAAGATAATGAAGTATCGATGATGGTTGTTACCGAATTTGCGCATTGAGGTGTAAAGAAAATGTGAAAAAAATCCTACACTACCTGCTTTTATTTGAGTGGGCCACAAAATATGAAAGTTTGAGAATAAGTATCGCTAATAAGGGAGCCAAAGCATGAAGTTAGTAAATAAAAAATAAAACAAAATTACAAATGACACTCCTGCTTGATGGCTTTAAGTATTTTCTAGCAAAATAAGTTACCGGTTTTGATATCAGATATTGGAATATATAATGAATGAATGAAAATGAATTTAATGAATAAAAATGATTTTGATGAATGAAAATGGAAAACAATAAATAAAATAAAACTGGTGATACGGCATTGATTGATCGCAATCAATGAGGTATTCCACATAAAAACATTCTAGTTTAACTTAAATTTCATGATATTTTAAAAAATACTTTAGATGAAAAGAAATTACCTAATACACTGTTGCATATAATTTATATAAAGTTAAATTATTTATTATTAAATCATCAATGGAACAATAAAATTTGATGGCAATAGAAATAATATAATGTACTCATACAGATATTTTCATCATTAAACATTACTTATACTTTTTTTTTTTTTTATAGATAAATTTATTATTCCCTTGCCTCAAATAAACCAAAAGTTTGGATGTAAACAAATCTGATTTTCTGTGCATCTCTTATCTCCGTCATTATCCAAAAAAAAAGGCGGTGGCCCTAGGATTTTTTAATGAGAGTAAAAAATCCTTAGTCCCTCGGATAGGAGGTAAAATGGAGGTCCTGAGCCTATACGATGTCAGGTACTCGTTAAAGAACTCTATCCTAATTATACCTAGATAGGCAAAATTTAGTACTCCCACTGTAGCATCGTCCGATTAGCCTTAGTGGTATAAAGTGACGTTAAACAAACAAACAAAAAGCAATATGGTGAAATACCGCGCCCGGGAACCTGAGACACAGAAAGAGTTCCAATACAATAAATAAATGCATCCGTTTAATCTCAGAAAACCATTTAAAAAGAAATTTTGGCTTATGATGCATTTTTTTTACTTTTATATCACATTCCATTATTTTATTATTTAATAGAGATGAGAGATGGTCAACTGTTCTTCAATTACGATAGGTAAAATAATGGTCAGGATTTTCAGTTACAATGATATTTATTATGGTAAGCCAACGTTTCGATCCAACTTGTGGATCTTCATCAGGGCTAAAAGAAAACAAATATATGAGTATCTATGCTAGAGGGTGACAATAAATGGATACATTACAGAACTGATAATAATATAAAATATGGTAAACATAAATATTAAAATAAGAGGCTGGTTAACAAGATAAAATAGAATCTAATATATACCTACTGAGTCCAGGTGGACACTAAGACTAAAGGTAAAAATAAGGTGAGAGGTAGTGGTAGGGGGTTAGTTTGCCGACTTCAAAGGTTTATGGCGGGGAAATCCAACGCTTTTGAAGTGAAGGCACATGACAACTGAGTGAACAAAATATTTAAAAACTAGCAAAATATATGGTACTGTATACAAATAGTTGTGTCTGGACTGAATAATAACATAAAAATGAGATAATACATAATGTAACAATGCATTCAAATTTGGAAAATATACAGAAAGAAGCAAACAATACAAAAAATGATAATAGTACAAGAGGTACAGAGATAATTGCAGGTACCTATGAAATCAAAACTAGGATTTGAGGATGCGGAAGATGTTAGAATAAGTGGATGAAATTATCTCTTTATCTGTTTTGTGATTTACAGGGTTATTAGTTTCTAGATGGATGAAAATGGATTCTGAGAGGAGAGGTTTGTCGTGGTTAGATACAGTTGCTAATATGGAGGGGTTCTCAAAGTCGAAGGAATGGTTGTGGGCAATGGCATGTTCTGCTAATTTAGAAGTAGACGAATTACGCGTGGAAATACTGTATTTATGTTGATAAATACGTTTTTTTAAATAATTTTTGGTTTCACCTATATAGCAACTGTTGCAATTAAGCGTGGAGCACTGGATACGATAAACTACATTACACTTGTCTAGGAGAGGTACAGGGTCTTTGAGTTTTGTATAAAGATTTTTTAATTTATTGTTATTTTTTAATACTAGGCGCATGTGTGGGAAACTCGATGAGAAGGATTTTTTAATTTTGTTTGAGAGAATGGGGATATATGGGATAGATCTGTATTGGAAAGTGGAAATCGGAGGTTGTGAAGAGTTGTTAGGTGATTTTGAGTTTTAGCATTGTTATTGATAAGTGTTTTTATTAAATGCTCAGGAAAATCGTTAGGTTGTAAGATATTTTTCAGGCGGATTTTGTTATGACAATGAAATTGTGGATCGGACAAGTTCAGGCTACGGTGGATGAGGTTTTGTGCGACGTTGATCTTTTGGTGATGTGGATGTTGGGAAAAATAGTTAAGGAGTCGGCCAGAATAAGTGGGTTTGGTGTACCAATTAGTGGATATAGAATGGTCCGGGTTTCTGGTAATGGAAATATCTAGGAATGGAAGGGTACAATTGGTTTCCAATTCTATAGTGAAACGGAGACGTGGATGGTAGGAGTTAAAGGCGGCGAGAATATCAGTGATAGAGTTAGGATTGAGAATCAATAGGAGGTCGTCTACATATTTTTTAATGAAAAAAATATCGTTGGGGAATTTAGGTATAACAGAATCAATGAGGTCGTTGAGGACAATACCGGAGAGGTCGGGAGCTAGACAGCTACCCATTGCAAGGCCAGAAGTTTGGAGAAAATATTTATTTTGAAAACAAAAATATCCAGAATTACAGCATAAAGTCAATTTAGGCAGATTTATTGAGTTTACTATGGGATTCTAACAAATTCCATTTTTCTTCAACGATTTGGAGGGCACGATCCGTCGGGATGTTAGTGAAAAGACTCTCGGCGTCGAAAGAGGCTATGATAAAATTATCGGGAATATTGATGGTTTTTAATTGTTCCAAGAGATGGAAGGAATTTTTTACGTCGTATGGATTGTTATGGCTAAGGGATTGTAATGGAGGGAGAAGGAATTTGCTGAGCTTAGTGGAGGGAGAATTGATATTTGAAATGATGGGACGGATGGGATTACCGGGTTTATGGATTTTTGGTAGACCGTAACAACGGGGAGCAGTAGAATTATAAGAGATAAGGTATCTGTAAGTGGGGGTATTTATTTGTTTTGTATCAAGGAGATGTTTGAGATGTTGGTTGAATTTTGTAGTGAGAGAAGGTGTTGGGTCACGTTTACTGGGGCGATAAGTGTTCGTGTCAGAGAGAAGAGTGTTAATTTTATCATTGTAATCTGCGCGGTCCATAATGACAGTTTTGTTACCTTTATCCGCACGGGTTACAATGATTTGGTTATGAGTATTTAGGAATGAACGGATTAAGGATAGGTCTTTATAGAATTGGGTTGAGAAAGGAGATGAACGGGTGGGTTTCTGTGAAAGGTGATTAGTAATGATGTTGCAAATCCTAGTACGCGACATCTCTCTGATGTCGTCGTCACGGGTTAAGATGTTGTCTCGGTGTATGTGTTCGATGTCTGTAATGAGTGAGGGGATAAGTTGTTTGGAATTAGATGTAGGGGTGGTGAAATTGGGTCCTAGACTAAGAATTTTGGAGACGTTGGAAGGAATATGTGTGGAGGATATATTATGGACCCACTCTTTATTGCCGGTAGGATAAATTTTAACGGTGTTAGAATAACTGAGAAGTTGGTTGAACTTTTTTCTGAGGGAGGTTTTTTTGGTTGATTTGGCATGGGTATATATTTTATGGGTTGCAGATTTTAATAGCGCGATGTCTTCAACGGAGAAATGTGTAGAAAGCGAATTGTTTAATTGATTAATTTTTTGTTTTATGTGACCGGTTAAAAAAAGGTTATCTTTAATAAATATATTAAGCATAGATTTTTTGAATTTAGACTCTATAGTTTTGACTTTTTTGTCTAGTTTGTAATTTAATTTAAGATTTTTCGATAGGTTACAAATAAATTTAGGTATAATAGATGATTTACGGCATTTTAATGGAAAAATTAGCGATTGTTCTTTGTTAGCGAGGTTTTTGTGGAGGTGGGAAAAGTGGTTCAAGTAGGATATATGAAGGGGGTATTTTGATTTCAAATACGTAAAGCAATTTACCTCTGTACATGTAGTTGTTGATGTTGATCGTTGTGCAGGATGGTCATGGTGAGTTGATCTTGTAGATGAGTCCAGATGGGTGATGTTGAAGTGGTGTGATGGTAATGATGATAGACTCATATCTTTGTTTTTATGTTCCCAATATATAGACACAAGTTGGATCGAAACGTTGGCTTACCATAATAAATATCATTGTAACTGAAAATCCTGACCATCATTTTACCTATTTTATTATTTAAGTATATTGAATCAAAAACTTTTTTTTTTCATCGAATTATTATTAATCGGGCAGATTGTTAATCACTGCAATCCTAAAATAGTTGTAAAAGGTTGTAAAATTTTTCAAAGGAGTGACAAAATAAACATTTTACAAACTGGGCTAAAAAAAGAAAGAGAAATATTCAAAAGAACACTCCTCCCTTCCACAATCTCGAATCAGATTTATTATATAGCAGAGAGTTTAATCTTATTTCCTGTCCAATTAAGTTCGCGTCAGGTCACAAACTGTGGAGTTTCCTTAATTCGCCAACTTTTATATTGAAAAAGGAGATGTATTTTTTTTTTTTAATTGAAAGGATTTTTTTTTTTTATATTCTTTTCTTATCTTTCTACTCTACGTAAGTTTAAAAATAAACGAAAGAAGAAAAATAAGAAGTGGCACGTGCAAGATGATATTCAAGTCATATAGGATAGATAGTTCAAATTACACAAAATCGTATAACTATGAGTAAACATTGAAACTTATAAAGGCTTAAGAAAAAATGAATCCATAATAAAAATAAATTATTTATACCTATTAAATTGTTTTTGTAAATATAAATTTTTTAATGTTTTTTTTTTATGGTATTTTTAAATCCAATAATAAGGAAAGAGAAAGAATGCATAAAGCTTTCTATATCCCAAACACTTGGGACTTGTCACCAACGGAAGAAAAAATATATATATAAATGAGAAATATATAACATTAAAAATACTGAAAGGCACTTAGAATTGCTTAATAATACGTTACAGTGTGTTAAAGGATTAGGTTAATAAGGGTCATATCGCTCCACCAGTGCAAGGAAGGTCTTACTCAAAACAGCCACTTTTTAGGAGAGCCAATTAAATTTTTATCTTTTCTATTTGATATCCGTAGTCTGTTTTATCCGAAAGTTAAAAGTTTTCACGAATCATTTCTATCAGGGGCCTTGAAGAGAGGTATTAGTGGGAAATCGGAAGATGATTCTTAAAATAAATAAATAAATAATTGCGATTTTGAGTTAGACCAGACTCGCACTGGATACCAAGGTTTGCTGTTAAAAAGTAATCTAAAATCACCTTATCTAAAACTTTATAAAAGCCCGTTTCAACATTTAGGGTGCTTCAAAATTCAGAAGAGCGGAAATCGGCTTTGTTCAAAAGAAGAATACCAAGGATTTCTAGGTCAGTCCACAATAATGGTTAAGATACTATATTAAACTCTTCGAAATATTTCACGATGCCGGTAAATCAATCAATGTTTCGGTTTATTAAAATGAACCGATTTTGATTTGTGGAGCACCTAAGATGAATGCCAGAAGCAATATCAAAGAAAACAATGAATTGCAAGCCGGTGGCAGAGGGAAGGTTGGGATGCTGAAATACGGTTGGCAGTGGCACGATGAAATAGGCCACGTTCAGTATATAAAGTAATTTATAAAGAATTAATTATAGGGGTTAGTAAAAAATATTAATATAGGGTAAACCATACAGTTATTGACACTCTGTACAGTTATTGACACCCCAACAATATACATGAATCTAATGTTTGAAGGGTCTCTAAGTCATCTATGAAGTAAGACTTTAACAAACTAACCATAGGGAAGATTTAACAATTAAATCCACAGGGTGTCAATAACTAGTTTTTGCACTTTTAACAATAAATATTGCCTCATGGTAAAACTATTGAACTTTTGACCCGAAAAAACCTCTTGAGTCTTTATAAGGATAGATAAAGAGTAGCTATAGGAAGTTTCAATTTAATCCCTTCATAAAAAATATCTTTTTTAATTTCACCACAGAAATGTATTCTTAAGTTTCAATAACTGTACGGTTTCCCCTACGGTTTAATATTCCCACAACACAAGGAAGTACTTTGATTCCTTCAAAGTACTGCTCACGTACAGCCAACTTGTAGCACTACATATTATAATAGCACCTCAATATACGAATCCACAAACTACGAGGACAACTCCTCATTACACATTTTCTCACGATGCTAGTCCGAATCGTTCATCTCCTTCTCATCATTCACAATTTACAGATAATTCTCCTCAAGACTCACACTCAACTCATCGACCTATTTTCCCTCACGTTTCAGTACCTCACTATACCCAACCACAATACTCAACTCCCCGATGTACTTCATTCTCGTACTCACGATCTAATTATACAACAAACTTTCAACCAAGTAATCCTGATCTCTCATTATATTTAACTTCATTCTTAAATGATTTTAAATCTAAGATAACTCCTCTCATCACTCTTCTCTCCACGCTAGTTACTAAATACATTCCTAATGCCAGTCCCTAATGCAATGTCAGAACACTCTCTAAAACTCCTCCTTTGGAATTAAAATGGTATATGTAAGCCTCTGGAGCAGGAACCTGTTACTGTAGAACTGTCATGTTAGGAGTGCCTTCACTGGGAGGTTTCTCCAATCAAGAATTTAAGACAATCCCCCAAGGGAGGGTAACAAATGAAGATCACATTTACAATATATGTCAAATGGCATCTGTGAAATTTTGCTCATAAATATTATTATTATTTAAAATATATATTTCGAATCAAAATTATAGAGGACCCGATAGACGGACCGATGACCCGAAATCCTTATGTCCTCTTTGCAACAAGAATGAACCAAACAGTTTTCAACACTTTTTAACATCATGTCCCATTTTAAATCCGTTCAGAAACCAATTTCTTATAAAATACCGTAACATTAAGAAAACAAATAAAAAAATGTTCCAGGACGTCCTAACAATCACAGACTATAATAAAGTTAAAGATATTTTTATTTTCATTGTAGAAAGTTTAAAAATATGAAGTTTTTTAATGTTTGATTAAAGGAAATAGTCATGTAACATGTCATAAAATTTTTATTTTATTTTTTTAAATTGTCTATTTTTACCGTCATTTTAGTAGGTTTCATTTTTGTTTTGGTGAAAGTTAGATAAACTATCATAAGGAAATTGCACGAAAATACAAAGGTTCCAAAGCGCAAACTCAGAATTGAGAAATCGTTCTACTGAATCACACTCATAGTGGGTTGCACATTTAAGAATTTAAAAACAGCAGGCTGCCTTCTCTTGTAGGCTTGTATCGCAAAATTCAAAACTGAAACAAACATTTCCTCAATCAAACAAGTGGTTTTGTCGGCTATAAATTTCCCTTCCCTTTAATGACACCTATTCACTATATTTTCATACTTCAAGGTCGCTTTGTTTGAAAGAATCCCAACAAAGTACTAACTTACTCCCAGAGGGACATCATGTTAAAAAACTGATTCAGTAAAAAAATGATTCCAACAGCTACAGTATTAAACAGACAAGAAAGGTATATTAATAAATATGGAAGGATTCAAAACGCTAATTTATTATTATTCATTTAATAATAATATTTTTTTATTCACATGAATAGTTAACGAATCAAGTGAAGTATTCAGCATTAGTTTAAGAATATGCTATTGATTTTTATCTATTTTTAGCCAGCATGATAGAATGTCATTAATCATTGGCAGGTCATCGGTCGTGCACCTTTAAATTTTTTAATGCTAGCATACAATCATTAAGTTTTTTGTTCCTTATTAACTTTGTAACGGGTCACGAGTGAACGACTAACTTTTTAATTATATTGAAGGCCACTTTCATTATATTTGCCACTGATTACAGCTTTATATATATTCCTATTATTATTTTACAACTTAATCTTCTTTTTTTTTTTAAGTATACGATAGGTTAAATGATTATCAGGATTTTCAGTTTAAAACTTTTTTATTTTGAAAAGCCAACGTTTCAATCCAACTTGTGGATCTTCATAAGGGCTAAAAAAAAACTAATATATGAGTATCTTTAAATTACTTTAATTAATCCAATCTTCAATTGTGGCTGACCACCAATTTTAAATTATTTTTAAATAATTTATTTTTTGAAGAGAAAAGATTTGGCTCCGCCGGGAGTCGAACCCGGGTCTCCTGCGTTACATGCGAGGATGCTAACCGCTACACCACAGAGCTCGGCTGAAGGCAGAGCAAATCCTTCCTCTTCACTGTGGTGTAGCGGTTAGCATCCTCGCATGTAACGCAGGAGACCCGGGTTCGACTCCCGGCGGAGCCAAATCTTTTCTCTTCAAAAAATAAATTATGAGTATCTTTGTTAGAAGATGACACTAAATGAATATTTTACAGAACTAATAATAATATGTATAAAAGGTAAGCACTATACATGAATATTTAAATAAGTCGTGATTTAAATACCCCCTACCACTACCTCTCACCCTATTTTACCTTCAGTCTTTGTATCAACCTGGACTCAGAAGGTAAATATCAGATTCTATTTTATCTTGCTAACCTGCCACTTATTTTAATATTAATGTATAATGCTTATCATCTTTTATATTATTATCAGTTCTGTAAAATATTCATTTATGGTCATCCTCTAGCGTAGATACTCATATATTTGTTTTCTTTTAGCCCTGATGAAGATCCACAAGTTGGATCGAAACGTTGGCTTTCCAAAATAAAAAAGTTTTAAACTGAAAATCCTGATAATCATTAAACCTATCGTAAAGAATAACAGTTGACTATCTCACCTCTATTTTTTTAGGTATAATTATTTTTCATCAAAAAGATTTTTATTTGTGATCAGTGGTAAAAACGTCTTAGCAAACATAGATAGATAGATAGATAATAAAATTGTGTGTGATTCGTCCTTAGGATATTTTTTTTTTTATATCGTAATTAAATAGTCAATTACCTGGATTTTTTATATGGACTTACCTGATGGATTTACAATCTTGTTCTATTACCTAACGTTTAAAATAAATTGAACAAGATCAATTTATTTATTTCTTGTTTCTCTTTTTGTTCATCTATACTGTTTGTCCTACATTCTCCAAATTTGTTACCAGGTGCGAACACCTGTCCATATTAAAATTGCATAACTTCAGCCAATCTCTAGGTATATTCTTTATTGTTTTAAAAATCGTTTAGATCTCGCTTTACATTGGTTTTTACGAAATCGACCGTGGATAAAAGTCTCACTTAATAGATTTAAAAAATGAAATTCTTCGTTTGAAACCGGTATATACAGATAGTCCTTAATAAAACACAAAAACATCATTCGTTTTTTTTTTTTTTCAAAAGTAAAATACAAACTTTCTTTGGAAAACATTTCCATGGTTTGACAATTTTATATATAATATATAACAAAAATTAAAACAACAAGCATTAAATATATTAATTTACTTTCGATCGCTTACAGGTGATGGGTATTCCCACTGAGAAATCGCAATTAAATCGCTTAAAACAGATAAACCTAAGAAGTGAAGTGGTCAGAGCGGAAAAACTGCAACTTCTGAGGATTTTATAAAAGGGCTTTGTTACAGATAATTGAAATATACAGGCCTTCCTATACAAATGCAAACTGATATATAACAGTTGAACTATAATGATAGTTTTTATAGTTGTCACAATCAACAAATAAAAATTAAAAATGAGACTAAGAATGATGAATAATGCTAAAATAAAAAATAAAAAATCATATGCATAAATATAAGTCCACAAAATATCCAAGTAAGTATTTAGAAATTTTAATGAATGTATTCAAGCATGATTCTAATTACCAAGTATAAAAATAATTGGCCTGAAGGTTTTAAATAAAGACTTATAGAACGACATTTTATGAATCATTTATTAAGCCTTATACAGAGTGTCTAGCAGTGCTGGCTTCAAAAATTACCAAGAGATTAATAAAAAATATTAATGATATTACTTAAAAGTTAGTATAAAGAGAGGTAACCAAATACATAGTGACAAAAATTTATTTAAATAAACCTATCTCATATTAATTCGTATATTATAAATACTTACGGATATGGAGAGACATGCATCTGTGGGCCATTTTTGAAATTACTCGGGACTCGGAATATGGATGTTAATATTGATTTTATATTATTTATTTATTTAACTATGTAGTAGATTATTTTAAATTTTGAGCTTGGTATATGAAAATTTTATCAAGGTCACGTCCTGATTGCTGTTTTATTTATTTCATTCATTTGTATTTCCAAAATTAATGCCAGTGACGGATTGAAAAAAATGACTAAACAAAACAAAAAAAAATTTTAAGGACATTGGTACTTACAATTAGTGAAATGCCACATATGATATTATCAAAAGGGTTGTATTGTATTAATTTATTAATACCAAAATTATTGCCAGTGACGAAGTGAGAAAACTGAAAAAAATAATACTGGTGGTGAAATGCAACATATGCTATTATCAAGCAGGGGGTGTTTAGAAAGCAAAAATAAAGCCTTTATTTTTGCTGTCGAACCCATCCCTTTTCTGTGAAATGTTTTTTTTTAATTTTCAGTCGTTTTTTGCCCATTTAGAGAAAACCTCTCTAAATGTTCCGACGTGTTCAAATGTTTCAAAACATCGAATATTTTCTTGTGATCTATTTCCACCATCAGTTTGAGCTATTAGGAGTATGTGGGTAGTACGTAGTTGTGAAAAGCCGGCCAGTAAGGTTAAAAGGGCGGAATTCTAAAAGCTGGAATCGCTCTCTCTGAAGTCCCGATTACATTACAACATGGTAACAATCGTACTTCGTATTCCCTATCTTTAAACGAGATTACAAAAAATTACTAATCCGTTTGTAGTAATTTTCATTTATTTAATTTTAAAATATGTTAAGAAAATGGTTGAGAAAATTCCTTCATTTTCGTTCCAAAATTAAACATTCCCTTATATTATCGCATATTATCCGTTGACAAAAATTCCTGTACGTTAGATACCTTGTTTTCTATAACTATCATTAATAACATCGTTTACATGCGGGGATAGAAAGGCTTAAATAATCCCAAAAGATGAATTAGAAATAAACATATTTGCAATCCCAACTATAATCGATAGTTTACACATCCATGTAATATTTTCATTATTTATTTTATCACAATGTGTCTTTTTTTATCTTTGTCAAATATTTAAAAAAATACTTACAAGCTCAACGCTTCCATAATGCCTTCTACTGAAAACACCACGTCTCGAAATAAGGTCATTAGAAGAGGTGCTGAAACAGAAAAAATATCTAATGAATAGTTTATAGAATCATAGATAATATTAAAATTATTTCTAGAATAAGCTTAGAGGTTATAAAAAAAAAAAAAAGAAAAAAAAACAGAAAACGTCTGAGATAATTTCAATATTAGGGTCACCCAATAGTTAAAAAAGTAAATGTCAATGTCTTAAAAAATAAAATAAACCAATAAGATTAATGAAGTCAAAAGTTTACTAATAAAGGCGGGTTCCCAAAGTCGAGGATCTGATTCCCTCCAGGGAAAATTAACCGTAGGATCACCAAGAGGAGGGGAGGGCTCTAGGAGCTCATTAATATTTTTTCACCCTATTTTGCATTTAAATTATTCAATGAAAAATCAGAAAAATTAGTGATTGTCAGAAAAACATTGAAGATTTATGTAAACAAGAATTGAAATTTGTTTGTTACATTTAAACTATAATTTTATAAAAGCACTAAAATTCCAAACAATTAATGATTTTTTTTTCTATAATGTACCAGAAAACACAGTTTTCTAACTGCAAATATAAATTAGTTAAATATCTTTATATCATGATTACTGAATTTCAATAATCAAGGAAAATACATTTCTAATTATCTAGCAAAATGACTTTAATTTCCCCCTATAAATCTTTTTGTACATCCGCTGTTTTGTACAATATAAATAGGTAAATTTTGTAATCTCATGAAATAAATTTATAAAAAACTATATTAAGTTATTTAACGATAAAAGAAAGCTATGGGTTCGCAGAGTCCCCCGTTGGTAAAACAAAGAAGTCCGATACCCCTTGGTAATACGAGGGTTAATATTCATTTTACGGTGCCCCATTAGATCGAATATAGAAACTCTGACTCATGTTAGTTCGCTTCGGAAATAATTCTAGGTAGACATAAAAGTGCCCGCACACCGCGCCGAACCACATACCTAAACGTCCGAAGACGGACGATACAGGCTGTTCGTGTTCGTGGTTCGAAGATACGAAAATCCATCTTATAGGATAGGCTCATTTGCCACCAGCCAAATATACCTTAGCATGATAAAGGGGTCTTTTTTACTTTACCCACAACAGTTACTTTTTGATTTTATTAGTGATTTATCATACCGTTATTTAATAACATGTCTATTTTAAAAGAAAAACAATTATATATGAAGGAGGTTACCCAAAGTGAATAGAGACAAGATTGGCTCACTTTGTAAGGGGCAATATGGCTGCCCGAGACCTATGACGTAGTTGGACGCATCTGTGAATTTATCAATGTATTGATAATGAATTGATCAAGAATGAATTGATAACATTGGATAGCCAGTGGGAGGGCATCACTCCATTGTTTATGTTCTAATTGTGTATTATCAAATAAGGCATTGTAATTTCTTTAAACTAATTAAGTTTTTAGTTAATAATTTGATGAAAAGATTTAAATAATTTTACAGTTGGGGGTTTTTGATAAATATCGGGTGGAAGATATGCGCAGTCGCTATATGCAAGAACACCCAAAAAAACTCACGCCAATCATCATTTCATAGGTCAGCTTAAGTCTTGAACTATTAAGAAATATAAAATTGATTTATTTATTGTTTTGTATTGTATGTTCATGTAATTTTATATTTTGAATATATATTTTTATATAAATAAATTGTTTAATACACATTATTGTTTTTGTTTTTTTTAATTCCTACATTATCATTAATAAGCAATACATTTTATTGATGTTTCTTTACCTACAATGGATTTTTATGAATTTTATAAATGAAAACTATTTCTATAACTTCTAGGATTTTATTTATTTATTTATTTTAATTAATAAATCTTTCCTGGCTGTAATTATTAATTCATTAGCGAAAATCCAATGAGTGGTCACACCAGATATAAATAATCACTAGAAAAATATAATTAATTGGTATGTACATGCAAGATTATTTCAGTATTATGAAAAGAAAAACTATACTAAACCTAATTTTTATGTAATAAAAGTCTGATGTTCGTGAATAATGTTCGGCTTTGCGGAAATAAAATCTCAGTTGTGAAATCAGAATTTAAAATAATGGAAAATATTAATGTTTTTCACTTTAACCTATAACGAGAAATTATAGTATTTAAAGAGAATTCAATATGCATGCGCTGAGTCATGCGTCCGGTGACGTAAGCGGGATGAGGTTGTGCGGGTTTGCCTACACCTTTCACATTGGAGGTCACCTACCTATTACCTCCTAGATTTTAAGAAACGTTGAAGTAGTTTTTGTTAGTAATAAAGAATCTGATATAACTGAGTCGTGGTCTTAAATCAGAAGAAGTGGCATTTAAGACATTTCAAAGGTTCGGAATATTTCATTAAATCCCTTCTATCTATGCATTAAATCCCCTGTGAATTTGCTTACAGAAGAAGATACAAGAGCGAGGATATATTTAATTGCATTTTAAAATCAATAAAAGCATATTGGACTCCTAAATGAATTATTCAACGAATTGAATATTATACTAAAAATTTTGTTTATTTTTGAAGCTTTTTAAATACATTACTCATATCATCTGTTCTTCATTAGTATTAATTTAATCTCTTCAATCTATTAAAAAACCAAATGGATTCCTTAAAAAATTAATTTTCTCATAAGAAGGCTAATTGATGAACACATTTCATTTAATCAATATATAATATATAATTAAATAAATTTAATGCAATAAGAATGAACATGTCTTAATAGTAGCGAGCGCATAAAAACAGATATAAAAAAAAGAAGAGATAAATTGACTGAATATACATCGAAAATAAAAAGTTTGAAGTGTTCTTATTGTATGTTATTATAAAAAAGGAGTTGGTTTTCACTTTGTAATAGTAATAAGATTCGGGATCTGCAGAAACCGCTCAAATTACGCGGGGGTGGGATATCTTAAGGGAGGTTGAAATGGAAGAAAGGTCTTAAAAAAAAATTTCTATGAATCTTCGGTAGTTTCTATACTTATGGATCTAATAGAACCATCACAGTAGTCGGCGCTTAAGTTGTACTCGAAATATAATATTTTTATCTGAGATATCAGATTTTTCAACTACAATCTAATAACTTATTATCTGCTGACTGCTTGGAATTGGCTTATACGATTCAGAATCACAGAAACCATCAAAAACGATGCATAACTCGGCAAAGTTGCATTAAAGTTAATTGTTCATTTACCATTTTCAACCCCCAATAAAATATATAGGGTTCCTTATTTGGCCGGACTCTGTAGTTCTCGAATCTTAATGTTGATACCAAGTTAAAACCTAAGTTTCAAAAAGGTGCTAATTTTGTACTATATTTCCTTTAATTTTAAAGTCTTTCTGTTATTTAAACTACCACACAACTACCGGAGCGAAGCCGGGCACCCTAGCTAGTAATAAGATAAATCACTCTTTTAAAAAATAAGTAACTGGTGTTGGTGAAGTAAAAAAGACCCTGAAAAGTATTATCAATAAACATATTGTAACATATGGTTTAAAAGTCCCAGACCTATGTTGGAACGAATCAACAGCTGAAGCGAACTGTCGTGGCACATGTTTGTGACATCGGTGTTCGAGAACCATCCACGCCGTTCCACAAGGTTCTACTACGTTCTAGACCACCTCCTTACGACTATATATAAGGAGCGATTGACTGGACAGTTTTAGTCTTGGTTGTGAAGCTCAAGCCATATGATTATTTGTGTTACAAAGTTATAATTTTTGTAACCTGTTCTGATATTTGTGTATTTATAATTTGTATGGCATTGAAAATTGTTATTTCTATTTGAATAAATATTGTTGTTACCCATAGAAGAGTTACAATATTATTCAACTGGGAACATTAATTAAGTAGCTATGAATAACTATTACTTTGCATGTTTTTATCTTAAAATTTTTTCACGCTAACCCAAAACTACATGCGATCAGTAAACGTATATGCGTCTTTAAAAAAAAAATAAATCGGTTCTTTTGATCCCAACTAACTTGGACAATGAAAGGGGATATTATTATTTTAAATGAGTCATATATTTATTTTCTAGGATTATGAACTTTTAACGTGTCAAAAATTTTGAATATTGTACGAGATAAATTTAAGAAAATATAGTTGGGTCCATCAATCAAAATGTGTTGGCTAATGCTCCAAACATATTTATCATCCAACGTCATTTTCCTCAAAGCATTATAAGGTCCCATTTGGGCCGTGGGTGGGGGCAAGCTCAGCTTTTGACACCTTTGTATTAAAGGCCACGGGGCTAACCGTTTCTTACTGAGAAAACCGTTTAGTTCAACCGATCAAAAGCAGGCTACCCGATAGAAAAAAGAATCTCTTTTAACATAATATGTTTGGTATAAAGGATGGTTCGTTTTGGTTATATAATGAATGGATTTTTTTTTTTACATCTTTATAATAATACTATTCACACCAGTCAGCTATCAGCGAAAACTAAGCGAATGTGATGATATGAAGGAATTAATTTGATAGGAATTTTAGACATGAGGGAGGAAAATACCCAATAGCACCTCTTCCCTCACTTGACACTAATTCAGGAGAGAATGTCTCTCATCCAACTTCTTTTTAGCCAACTTTCGCCATGTCGTTAAATAGTCTGTTATTATGTCCGTGCAATTAAAAAAAAAAAAAAATGAATAAAAAGTTCGTTAGTGTTGAACGGAATTTGGTTGTTTTAAGCCTGTCTTAAGAGTTTTGTTACTTTACAAAACAAGTAACAAGTAAACAAGTAATCTTCAATTTACAAGATTAGGAAAAAAGAATGTAAAGTATTTTTAAACGTATATTCAGTGTCTATTTTTTTCATATCGATATTTGGGCCCCAAGTCATTCTCCCATCGAACAGTATTCCAAGCTAAGTACAGTTTCTGGAATGGATTAAAATAGTTACTTTTATTTTTGGCCCGAAGACTGTCAGCCGCAATTGCAATTTCACCAAAGAACTAGACATTAGTCACTAGCAGTTGAAAATATTTTCGGTATTTAAAAAAAGTAAATATATACTATATAGAGATACAGCTGAATACTAATTAAACACTTTTTACAATAGCATGATTACGAGTCTTTGAACGTGGAAATCTTAGCGACGTCTGTTCATACTAAAATTTTCATTTCATCCAAGAAACCTACAAAAGCCATTTTCTCTATCCTTATTTATTAACAAGGACAGAATGATTGAGAATGATTCAAAAAGTCAGTACTGTATTCTTGAATTTCATACGCCTCTGTTTATGAAATCTCTTGCAACGGGATGCGATGTGTCTCGGATCCTAGAGAAGAACCTGTATGTTTCGGAAAGAAGTGGACAAGGTAAAAAAAAATTAAAGAAAACGAAAAAATGTAGTGATTCTATTGCATTAATCTTATTTAATTCTCTCATTGGTCTCCTATAAATTCTTTCTTATCAAGTTCAATCAATTTTTTTTAAAAATATTTATATTAAATTTCATTTTTTAATATTTATATTTATATATGTTTTCTTTTTTTTTTATTTGACTAAGTTGTATTAATTTAATATACTATTTAATTTTTTTTTTAATTTTCTTATATTTTTATTTGGTATATTGAACTATAATAATGTTTTTATTTATTACTATTTATTTAACATAAGAAACCACTTATTTGTATTTGATTTTTTTTTTTTACTGTTTTTTTTTTCCAATTACAATATATCATACTTTTCTTTTGTTCCTTCCATCCTTCACCTATTCACCTATGACCCCTGAAGTTTTATTTTTCCTCAGCTTATTCAGTCAGCGTTTGGATTGAGTTCTGAAGGTGTTTGTAATATGGAAGGGTGAAGTTGTGGAAAAACAAAAAATAGAAATGAAATTCCATAAAGGATACTATATTTATCTTTTAAGGCTTGAAGTGTATATACTTGAAACGGTGTGAAGTATATACACATATTACAAGTAGGAGAATGGGACTGAGAGTAGAGCCGCTATGGAACTTCGCACTCAGGGGTGTCTCTTACCGAGGTTATTCAATGAGGTAACGTCTAGGCCGGAGAGGTTTTCAATTCAATAGAGGTCTATATGCGACGTTTCCTCGGATATTTCTTTCTCAGGAGTTCAGTTATTTCTTTATTGAATTGACAGAATTGGTTTTTATGAACTTAACACATTCACTTTGTTTTTATAAAAATAATAAAATACTTAATCTATATAATAAAAGTATTTTGCAAACAAGTAAACAATATTGGCAATAAATAACATTAACATGTCACTTAGCTATAATGGTGGTCGTTTTGTAAAAAAACCATAAGGAGATTTTTAAAGTTGAGGCAGAAAACCTAATGAGCTTCACGCTGGACGTTCGCATGGTTTGCGCTGATGCATGATACTCGCAAGTTGAATGGGGAGCTTCTTTATAAAATCGGAAAGAACCTCCAGGTAACCTTAACTTGCTACTGTAAACCAAATGCGCATGAAGGGCTTTAAATCCGATTTTGCGCTCCGTAATCCGAAAAGAACAACAAGAATATCTGGATTATGGGTTGCTCATAGTTCCTTGGTACTCTATAAACAACAGGCGATATCCAGCTTTTAAGAACCTTAGCCATCATTCTAGTAATCCATTGCTTCATGAGTAGGCTGAGAAACGTTCTACTTTAGCACCAACAATATATGTTAATGATTGGAAAAGGCGTATGAAAAGGAGAAAAACTTGAATTTATTTAATTTGGATTTAAGAGCCAAATCTAGAAATCCGATTTTCTCAAAATACTTTGATCCAAGACGAGGCTGTTTGGTCGGGTATTGGCATAGCTTCAAGCCATCGGGTGTATCTGCCGGTCGGAGTATCTTAGCAGGAACATATTCCCTCCCCCCGGTGGCAGGATACCGATTATATATATAGAAGATGGACGCAGGCAAATTGGTGATTAAAGATTTTCACATTCTTGTTATCCTTCTTTCATCATTGCTGGGCCTCTAGCATAAATGAAGTACCTTATGACAAGCGAAGTGTCTGATCCGAACGAGATTGTATGGCCTTTGGTGAGTAGAGAGTTGAAGGTGTACAATAGTCTGTTTACCTGAACTCCTTGGTGACCCAAGATAAAGACGGGAAAGTTGAGATGAACTTATCCAACTAATGTTCCTTCTGGTTAAAAAAGCAGTTCTCCGGGCATGTTTACTCTAGAAAGATTAAACTCCATCTGAAAAGGACTCTGACGAGTCATGGACTGCCATATGATTCAGAAACTTAGAATATGAAAAAAGCCAATGAACAAGATCTCCGAAAAAAAGATCGTCAAAAGGCCGTTTGGTTTCGTTCGTTGATGGGATTAAAAAAAAAAAGGACAAAACAGATGAAACAAGCATTTATGGAGTTTGATATCAAGAGGAATTTAAAAATTTGATAGATTCTGACGTGTTTGACATCTGATATGGATGAGAGTAAATAAAAAAGTAAAAAAATGTTTAATTTCGATTCCTGAATCCAGGAAAGGAGACGGACCTAATCTGAATAGCAGATGGTCAGGGTGTAACGAATTGTACTGGACCACTACAGAGGTGCGGATGGGCGGTGCCCAGTAGCTTTAGAAATTTTCGACGGCTTTCATGGAATACAAATTTGGACGATTTTAGAATTTATAGATGCTGTTCTTGCAGATTACTTTATGTATTAGATCAGCCTATGCTTGTATTGACCTATGCCGTTGCTAAATTCTGAGACGTAAGAGACCTGGCGAACTATCTTTAGTCCTGGTTTTTATCGAAATGTTGATATTGAAAAGGTATTAAGGACTCTTCTTCAAGTAAGTACCGAAAACGTTTCACTATTAGAACTATTGTGCATTTGCATTTTGTTAAAGGAAGTCTATTATGGTTCGACTGGCTGAGAGTAATAGTTTTTTTTAAGTATATTTTAAACTAGTACAAAGGTTTCTTAATTTAGCCGTCCTGTTTTATGATGAGGAATACATTATATGAGATAAAGATACCTGAATACTTTTTTTTTTTTTTCCTTAGAGGAAAATGATATTGACACATTTTCCGACTTTTCATTCGCTTTATCACTAATATCTCGTAAACGGGTGAATGGGTTTTCACAGTTCAAACGATTTTCCTATTATTCAGATGTAGACTAATAGAAAAATGATAGTGACAATTTTCCGACTTTTCATCCGCTTTTCCGCTTATATCTCATGAACGGGTGAATGGATTCTAACGATTTAAACGATTTTCCGACTCTTTAGATGTAGCCTAATAGGAAAATGATACTGACACATTTTCCGACTTTTTATTCGGTTTTCCGCTTATATCTCGTGAACGGGTGAATGGATTCTAACGATTTAAACGATTTTCCGACTATTTAGATGTAGTCTAATAGGAAAATGATACTAACACATTTTCCGACTTTTAATTCGGTTTTCCGCTTATATCTCGTGAACGGGTGAATGGATTCTAACGATTTAAACGATTTTCCGACTATTTAGATATAGTCTAATAGGAAAATGATACTGACACATTTTTCGACTTTTCATTCGGTTTTCCGCATATATATCGTGAACGGTTGAATAAATTTTACGGTTCAAACGATTTTCCGACTATTTAGATGTAGGCTAATAGGAAAATGATACTGACACATTTTCCGACTTTTCATTCGCTCTTCCGGTTATACGTA
The DNA here is from genome assembly GCA_911387785.2 of Aelia acuminata. Classification (NCBI taxonomy): domain Eukaryota; kingdom Metazoa; phylum Arthropoda; class Insecta; order Hemiptera; family Pentatomidae; genus Aelia; species Aelia acuminata. Next base: position 28,967,417 of record OU426982.1, on the reverse strand, counting down.
TATCGTGAACGGGTGTATTGGGTTTTACGGTTCAAACGATTTTCCGACTATTTAGAGGTAGGCTAATAGGAAAATGATAGTGACAATTTTCCGACTTTTCATCTGCGTTTCCGCTTATATCTTGTTTGTATTTGCTCTCTAAAGTACACTAGCTATAGTACACACACACACACACAGTCCCACTAGCTGCGCCACTGAAATGTCGTCAAAATGTGTATGGCCAACCGCAAATACGTGTGCAATTTTTTTTCGAAATCGAACAACAGGAAGTACCAAGCCAGGTAAGATTTTTTCCCACCCAGTACATAATTAGACGTAATTAGATATTACGTTATTTTTTATATTTTATATTATAATTAGAACGTACATAATTAGAACATAGGAACAAATAACGTAATCCCAGCTCTCTGTAATTGGATTACAACAGATGATCGAAATAAAAATTCGTAATTGGATTATGCTGTAATTCAATTATAATTGGATTACAATTAAAAATTTTTAATCGTATTTCTAAAAATTAATTCAATTACAATTTAATCGTAATTCAAATGTGTTGAATTACAATTACATTGTAATCATAATCATAATTCTAATTCAATTACATTTTTGCCCAACTGTGCTTTTCAATTATGCTTATTATTCTGAATCTTTTCAATAATCCGAAAATATAAATTAACGAGATGCTGGTAAACTACAACGCTACGAATTGTAGTGAAAAAGTTTGTTGTAATGGTTAGAATAACAACCTTCTACGCCCAAGATGGCGGGTTAGCACCCAGGCAGGTGGCCTTTTTGAAGGGAATAAAATGTCCTTGGTAATACTATCCTTCGGAGGGGACGTAACATGGCGGTTCTGAGCCTTTGAGTCAGGTACTCGTTAAAGATCCCTTCCCTAGTTATATCTGATAGGCAAAATTACGACCTCACACTTTAGCATCGTCCGATTAGCCACAGCAGAATAATGAGACGTTAAATACGTAAATAGCTAGCAATTCTGTGAGTATATTAATTACGTTACTCAGGTAACTACGAAACAAGAAGAATGGTAAAAACAAAAACTCCAAAACCGAACTTCTCAACGCAATACCAACTTTACCTTCTGTTTAAAATTGAGAAAAGTCGTATATACATAAATAAATTTCCAGGGGTTGTGTTGCACTTAAAGGGAAAAGAGAAAGTTTTCAAAATCTCATTAAATTCTTCGGCAATTCTTTGCACAGTATGAACTTCTACCCTTCCCGACCCTATTCATATCGTAATAAAAATGACGGATTATAAACTTTTATAAAAGTTGCCAAGTCATCGAAACGTGAGAGAGAGTTTATCCCGATCCTGATGAAGTCGTTAATAATATTTTTAGTTCTGTAGGCATCCATTTCAAGCCATAACATAGTAACTACTAATAATTGAAACCATTGAAGTCAGGAAGTTTACTTATACTACTACTGTTAAATAACATAAAGTTACTTAACAAATTTTTAATGGTCTAAAACACACTTAAAATAAAATATAATTAAATAATTAAAATCCGTGTAAGTTGGTTAAATGTTATTAAACATACTTATAGGACTAATTGCCGTCAAGTGCACCATTGTAAGCCACCAACCAGGAATCGGGTGACTTCACCCCCATTGTCGATTACATAGAAAAGTATTGACGACGGTACTTCTCTATCTTTAATTAGAAAAAAGAAATCCTTAGTGTAGAAAAATGTTTTCTGTACTCGTAGTTAATTTGCGATATAGTACTTTACAGTAATTTAAAAATTACATTATTTACGTATATGTCATTATAAAGGAAACTTAAGAACAGATATTTTAATTTTTTTTTTTTTAACTTCATTTCTACATTCGCACCTATCTTAATAGAAAAAGACAATCAGCGAATCTGATGACTAAATACGTAGAAAAAATTGGCTTGATAGGCTTGGGGAAGGGTGATACCCAGCGGCATCTCTTCCTGTCGTGATTTGCACCAAGGCAGGGAGTTCACCAGCAAGTTAACTTTTAGCCTTCTATAGGTTTTATCGGGCATGTTGACATGTCAGGACATAATGGTTGGATAACCTGTGACAGTTGTTGCAGGATACTAAACAGGGGCTGAACAAGGCTATTCAACCCACTAACTAACTTAGAGAGATCAGCTGGTGAATCAGTTACAGTGGGTGGTACTGGCTGCATACAGCCTTTGCTCGTTTTTGAAGAATCTCTTCTAGGAGTTGGTATTCTTTTAGGGACTGGTTTTTGAGGCTGATGGTGATGTTTCGATTCTTTCGAGGGAGCAGAATTAGGTTTCTTGTTTTGTAAAAGAGGTGGAAACTCTTTTATATCCGGAGGAGAATTAACTTCCACTTTCCGTTGATTATGCGGATGTCTTCTTTGATTTATGGCTACTTTATTTTTTTTTTTTAAAGGAGGGCATCCTCTGTAACTAGCTGGATGTGACCCTCCACAATTGGCACATTTTGCTGCTGTTTCTCGCGGCTTCGTGCAGTCAGAACTATAATGACTTCCACCGCACCTTACGCATTTAGGAGCGTGATTACAGTAAGTTTTGGTGTGCTCGTATTGCTGACAACGTAGACACTGCGATATGATTTTCTTTTTCCGAGGTTTTTCAATTTTTATAAATGTTTGATATAAAAATTGTACATCAAAAATGTTATCATTAAATGTATCTTTTGAGATATCTGCAAAGAACATGGGCAACGGTCTTTTAAAACGGGAATTAATATTAACAATATTAATGGCATCGTAACCTAGGTTTGTTAGTTCGCTTTTAATTGTTTTGATGGGAGTGGCGTGGTGCAAGTTTTTTATGACTACTCGAGGACTTCGATCTTCATACAGTTGGAAGGTATGGAATCCCGCACCTTTATTTCTTAACCTAGCTACTAGATAGCGATGGGTATCCACATTTTCGACGTACACGCTAACACCTCTGGTAGTAGATTTTAATTTAAAGCTTTGTTGACCAAATTCTTTTTGAAGGAATTGCACTTATGCTGTGTAATCTTCCACATCATTGAGGTGAATTGGTGGGGGTCTTTCGGGAACTGGTTGCTTTGTGCTTGACTGCGATTCATCTACTTCGATTTTTGATAAGACGTCAAAGCTATTTCTAGTAGCAATAACGTCTGTTACCTCAATTTTATTTCTGGGATCTACATCTCTTCTAAGTTTTCGGCCGATAACCATTTCCCAGGCTGTAAGATTTTCATTTGCATCTATATTGTTCATATTGTTAAATGACCACGGAGCAGGTCACATTCTAAAGTTCATTGAACACCGTTGTTGTCGTAACCTCGTGCTGAGTTGTATCGCTCAGTTTAGACAGAAAAAAACAAGTTTTCATACCTAAAATTTATAAAATAGTTACGGTTTTTTTTTTCAAACTTTTCACTTCAATGGTTACCATATCATTTTAAATAATTAAAAAATAATAATTGAACTTAAGTAGTTTTGATTTAATTTAGCTTATTTTACTTTGATTTAACTCAATATTAATTTCAATTTCCTTTAAGGTAGCATTTTTTCATTTAATGTCTTGCATCTTTTTATTGGAAAATATTGAGACCTCTAATCGCCTTTGTAATCACCTCATACTGATATTTAGACAGTTTTGGCTGAATAAAAACATCTAGAGCGAAATGAGTATCGAAAATTGGACTTTAACTATTTTTCTCTAGGAGGAGGCTGAAACAGTCTGATTACTTACAGGTGTATTACTCGATTTCATTGAGTATTACACTAATCATATTATATTTTAAATTTAAACCATGATTGTGTAGGTATATGGGGATGTGATTCAATTATTTTTGAATAGATTGGAGACAGTCAACTTTACGGTATTTTCCTTCTCGGGAAATTTTTGTGGCACCGCGAAATTTTTCACATAACTGACAATAACAATTCAACAGGCAAAAAAATGGCAAAAGAAATCAGAGGAATATATTCTCTGATACATCCCGGTCAAAGATCAATCGCTACCATCTTAAGCTAGGATAAGGCTTTATCTATAATCATGCTTAAAATTATTTATATTTTGTGAAACATTTTCGCTTATATCATGGTTTTTATTGAACGGTTACTGTTATAAAGTGGTTCATCTACAATGGTCACACACAATGGCCGTAAAACATCGATCAATAAAATCTGCTGTTACAAGCTCAAAATATTTTTATAAAAAAAAAAAAAAATTACAATATTACAACCACGACGAAACTTATAATTTCTGCGTAAAAGAAATATTTTGTAAGAAAGGAACAAATCATTTATTTTTTATTTTTATTTTTTTTTATTTTTTTTTTTGTTTTTGTTTTTGCACCTACCCCCCTATTTTTGGCCTCATCCAATTTCCATCACCGATAATTAGCTTCTACCCTTAGAGCCGTCAATTCTTTTTTTTTTTTTTTTTTTATTATTAAGATTCAAGTAGTCCTTTTTACTCTTTCGATCTAATTGGAAATTTTTATACTGCCTAACACTCCGCTCTCGTTCAATTTGTATGATTTCGAGGTATGATAACTCAAGCCATAAATTAGGGTTAAGGGGGTGGGTAAGAGCGGTTACACCGATTTTTAATATTATTCCCGCACCTACACCCATATTTTTGGCTTCATCCAATTTCCATCACCGATATTTAGCCTCTACCCTTGGAGCCGAGGACTACGCTCGATTTTAATTTATTTTTTTTAAATTTTATTAATATTTCGATTTAATTACTCCTTTTTACTATTTCGATTTAATTAGAAATTTTTATACTGCCTAAGACTCCGTTCCCGTGCAACTTGTATGCTTTCGAGAAACAAAAAAAAAAAAAAAATCATTTATTATTTGTTGACTATTCAAAAATGAAAAAGAATAAAAATTAAATCTAGATATGAACGTTGGATTTTGGGGTTTTTTCCTCGTTTGCCCCACTGTGCGTGATCTAAGCTATCCTTCTATTTCATCAAGCTTAAGTTAAGATACGAGACGTTCTAGGAAGATTATGTTAATGTTTCCCAACTTCCTTTCTTCTTGAGTGTTAAGTTTTGATCCCTCTACAACTTCATCAACATCTTCAAGTTATTTCCTCCCAACCCACACCTTACCTAATCTAAATTTCACTTACAAACATCACTCGCAACTGTATATTTATTCTCTGACAAACCTTTACTTTTTGTATTATACTAAGAAGAACGTATACTGTTAATACAGAATATATTCTGGAATTGTAAAATAATATTATTCAGCAAAACTTAGGCATCTTCGATATTTATTTCTTGACTATCATCTCTCTCATAAAAATATATCTTATTAACATATTACGTAGGTAAATAAATTTGAAAATACCAATATATTACATTGTAACACTAATGTGGGTTTAAATATTTTTTTCACTACACTACTATGAGTTTAGCTGTTTTCGTTATGTGTTTACAACCTGTGAAACATCATATTTTCAACAGCTGTCTATTGTTTACTACCGAAAGTAACATTTTTTACAACCGAAAATTTTCCACTGTCAACAACTTAATAACCTAAACGCATTCTTGCTATCGTTTCACCAACTGAAATGGAAGTGCCTGTTCCCTCATCATTGAAAAGAAGAGCGGAGGAAGTGAATAAAATTCCTAATAAAGCAATATCTATTTCTAATAACAAAAACTGTACAATTAATGTGAATTTTCATTTAAAATAGTAGACTTGGTTTAAAAACATGTTTCTAATTTAATAAACAGTTAACATTCCAACAATGAGTTTTTATTCCGTAGTGTAGTGAAAAGTATCGTTCTAAACACGAGCGAAAGTGTTTTGCATATTCTCGACCATGTTTGAAGTGCGAGATTTATCGAGATATGGTCTCGAATATGCAAAACCCAACTTTCCACTCTTGTTATGAAATATACTATTATTGAAGTAAAATTACAATTTACGTCAGGAAAACAATCCAGAACATGTGATTACGTATTAATATGTAATAAAATACTAATGTGTAATATGTCCAACAAAAGTATGGACTCTTATTTGTGATGGTGCTAAAATATAAAAATAATCACCTGTTTAGTTAAGTTGGTTTAGTTAACGTCACTTTGTGCCACAAATGTTAATCGGACTATGCTACAGTGGGAGTCCTAGATTTTGCTTATCCAGTTATAATTAGTATAGGGATCTTAAACGAGCACCTGACATTGTACATGGTCGGGACCTCTATTTTACGTCCTATCCGAGAGACGGCATAGCCAAGGATTTTTCACTCCCATTAAAAAATCATATTGCCACCCTAGGGACGCGAACCCGCGACCTTTAGGCTAGGGCGCACATTGAGACACTCGCGACGCAGAGCAGAGCAGAGGATTTTTTTTATTCAAAGTGGTAGATAGGAAACTGCGCTGCCCTGCTCGCGTCCCAATCTAATTCACGTATCACAAAAACTGCTCTATTCTGCTATTCGTCGCGAGTATATCAAGCCTTAGTATTGTAGACTGCTATGCTAGTCACTACACGACAGGTGACATGTCTGTTTTTTTGTTTCATGTTAGAATACGTTATATATTTTATGTTTTACATATGAGTGTGTAATTGACGATTCGTTCTATAACATGCAATATTGAAGTTGAAAATATGTTTCTTTTTTCTTATGAGGTCTGGTTTGAAAAAGAAATTTCGGAAATAGGTCAATTATTAAAAGAGTTGCGGCTTATTTTATTTTCGATCATGTGTTTTTTATTCCGTTGATTTTGCATTAAAAAAAATGCAACAATCGTATGTTTTACCGCAAAACTAGAAAAGTAGCGGATGGTATAAATCACGGGCGTCACCGCCGAGGGGTGCAGGGGGGACGCGTCCCCCCCAATATTTTGGCAGAGCATATATTTTATATTTTAAATATAAATATAAAATATTAGTTAATTTCAGCACAATCTATTGTTAAAATCTAGTCAGGCGTATTGTATATTTAATGAATTATATATTTTTTATTTCAGCTCAACTGTTTTGTTTTATTGCCCTAAATTTCTTTTTTAAAGCAAGCAGCTTGATCCTACTTTCCATCAATTCGATGAAGCTTATAGAAGTTGATGGAAAGCAATGAAATTATTGGGATCAGAATCAGAAGAAAAACTTGGATAAAATTCAATCAAGAAATTTTGGCCCTCATCCTTCAACATTAAGCCTTAACGATTCCCTATTTTAATGTATAACAGAGGCATAAAGTGACAAGTTTTGAGAGACTATAAATACCTTTAAAATACAGCGTTGAAAGATGAATTTAAATGCCCCACCAGTTGTTTTTATTATTTAAACTTTTAGCCCTTCGAATTTCTACCTACCCTATCTAATAAAATATTGAGCTGTGCCCCCCCCCCCAATAATTTGTTGGTGGCGCTCATGGTATAAATATCTACTTTCACTTTAATAATTAAAGTCTACTTTTCGTTACATTTTTTCTACCGTTATATCCAGTAATAACTTTTAATTTAATTTTAATAACATTACTTCCGTACTAAAATTTTTACAAATCTATATATACAATTTTAAGAATTTCAGTGAAAATTAAAGGTAAGCTATTACTCTTAATGATTTTTTGGGTAAATTTTACCGGAATACGTTTATTTATTTTACCTGAAAGTCAATATATTATTATTATTTCCTGTTATTGCTCAGTGGGACACAGGACCTTTATGAGGTTTGCCACCTATCTCGATCTGGCGCTATCTCCTTGAGGGTGGCCCACGTATGATTTCGGCTTCTAGCCTCTTCCAGGACAGAACACCTCCACCTAATGTTTCTGACTAAGGGTTGTATAAAAATAAAATATGATGTATAATTAAAATAGAAAAAAATGAAATATAATTATTTAAGTAAGTCGTATATAATGGAATATTATATTAATAATTATTTTTAAAATGTTGTATTATTCTAAAATTATAATTAAAATAAAATATAAATTATAAAATAGATGTAAAAATTAAATATGTATTATATTGTAATATCAAATTCTCAAAAACAAATAACCGAATATTTCATCGTACTGATTCATTCAAATCTGCAATATCTTAATCAAGGTTACCTTCTTCTTCACACATCTTAAGGTAACGTCAGCAGTCTATGCCTTTTGAAAAAAAATTAACTAAAGGTCTACAATAACGAGTAGACAAAGTTAAATGGTGGAACCAGGCTAAATTTGTATTGTTCCCAACTCGTATAAGGCACTCACTAATGACAAATTTACCCCTGAAATAAACTGCACACCCTCATAAACAGGTAATAGCAATTCGTAAAGAAACATTTATTTTTTATTTAGTGTTGACTATACTCTATGAAAATATCTTGGTGTAGGCCAGAGTAGATTTTTGGTAACCCCATTTTTTTAAATAATGGTTTTAAATAATACTCCTTATTTTAAAAGCCAAACACAAATATTAACTTCCTTGCCGAATAACCTTTTGTAGCTTGGTATAAATTAGTTTCCAAAATAAAACAAAATAAACTTATCTATTTTGGCACACTTGCAATACAGATGTGAAATTTAACTGAATTAACATCACGACGGATTTTCGGAGTTAAACCTTTTTTTCTTTATTCTTTTGGCATTTGTTTCAAGGAATTTGTGGTTTTTGAATGACTCGGGTAGATTGATGATTTCATGAAACCGGCATGACATTTTTCATTTTCATCTATTCTTTGTTCCTAGAAATAAAAGAACTCCCTTTCGGAAAAAAAATGCCATTTCCTTTTAATTCTTGTAATTAAAGCCAGCGAATCTCTAATGAAACTCGATCAATATATTATTATAAATTTCACTTACACCTCCGCACTGTCTCCGAATAAGAAAAATTTAGGCTCTCAACAAAGAGAGATTTACACCTTTAAAAAACCGTAAACCTTTATTAGCAGGTATTAGCAATTGATAATTAATAATTTATTTCTATATAGTGTGCACAATGTTCTGTTAAAGTATGTGGGTGTAGATTTTTAGTAATCCCATCTTTTATAATAAAAAAAACAAAAAAAAACTTGCCGACTATTAAAAATAAAGGAGGGTACTCTGTACTATATCCACATTTAAAGAATCAAAAACTTATATAAACTTAATTACTGATTCGTCTTACATTGCCTAGTAAAATTGTTTTAAAAGAAAAACTCAATCCACTCATCGATTTTTATTTATTTTGCAATATAATTTGGAAATAAACTGACTGAGCATTATGAGTGAACTACCGTGTTCAACCCCCCATTATTCTGTTAATATTTGTTTCAAGCAATTAATAATTTGGAAATGACCTAGCTAGATTGTTGTTTTCATGAGACCGACATGGTTTTTTCATTTAGTTGATGTTAACTATTTCCACCTAGATTGGCGATTCGTCCCATTGTGCATCGCCCGGGAGGCTATTGAATGGAACCTTCAGGGACATAAAAAAAAATATATAGAAAGAATAAATAATAAAAAGATAGTCAATCAATCAATAGACAACAAATATATAATAATTAATATCAACCAAAAGTACACCAAAAAAGCGTGGCCGGTTTGGGCTATTAATAAATAAATATCAAATATTAACCTAGTAATAGTAATGCTAGTAATCAATAAATATTAAAATAGTAATTTCTTTAAACTGAAACATAAATAAATTTAATTTAATCAAATAAAAAAATTTCTATGGTATGGACTAAATCGATTTTTCCTGTTTTGGGGCTGAATGTTGTTGGCAACTTAGTGACAATGTCAAACGGCCCATTTTCGTATCCTATGAAACTAATACTTAAACTATTCAAACATTAATCATATATGAAAAATATGTTAACAAAAAAACTACCTGAAGAACAAAGTGTAAGTGGATAACCAGGAGGTAAATAATTCAGAAAAATAATTCCAACAGGACAAATTGGCTGTGACAGCGACAAATAGTTCTAGTAGCTTCAGCTTAGAGCTTTACGTTGGAAACCACGGGAGAGCTTGTGAAAGAGATGAAAATATACATAATATATACACAGGAAAAAAAAATTCTAGATGGCAAGCTTTTGATATGAATGTATTTTTCAAAGGTTTTTGGCAGCTTTTAGAGTACACAGAAGGCTTATGCTGTTAGTAAAATTCGTCCATATTTAATATTTTCATGAAAAAACTCTTAATAGTCCAGAAAATGAGAAAAATGAAAAACTAGAAAAAGTGGAAAAGGGGTTGTTTTTCATTTTTCTCAAACCCTTTCCGCAACCATTATCAGTATAATGAATAGTGACTATTAATTATTTTTATGAAAATAACAAACATATTAATTTCGTATGCTTCTATCAGATAAATTATTTATTATGATTTATTTACCTCTAAGTTAAAACAGAAAACATTATTTTTCTTATGTTCCAAATTGTATGATTTATAAATGAATCAAGAAATCACCTGTGGTGTGGTGGTTAGCATGGAAAACTACAATACTAAAGGTCGCGGGTTCTCGTCCCTCCGTGGCATTAGGATTTTTTAATGGGAATAAAAACTCCTTGACTATAATGTCCCTCGGATAGGACGTAAAATGGAGGTTCCTAGCCTGTACGAAGTCAGGTACTCGTTAAAGATCCCTATCCTAATTATACATGGATAGGCAAAATTCAGGATCCCCACTCTAGCATCGTCCGATTAGCCTTAGTGGCATAAAGTGACTTTATACAAACATAAATGAATATTTAATTTAATATTTAATATAAATTAATTTTTATTTATAAATGATCGAATAAGTAGGTATCATGCACCTATAATGGGATAGTTAATAATTGCTAAAAGTTTTTTTTTTACCATACGATGAGCTATTGCATCATTTTCGCATTTACTTTATCGCAATGAATTCGATCATTTTTGCGCAAATAAAGTTTTCGTTAGTTGAAAGCTATTATCCCAGAGTTTTCAGGAGGATCTGACTATCTTTAATACAAAGATAAAATCCTTTAGTATTAATATATATGATAGACAATGGAAACTAAAACGTATGTGATGGGTCGTTAAGATGGAACTAACAGATGATAAAAAGGAAAGGGACTCAACAATGGACAATTGACAGCGAGGAGAGAAAACTATATTTAGCTTGGCGAGAATCAGGGCTTATTTGCTGGGCCCACGTAATCTCATTCACGAAAATTTCTCAAAATACACTGAATGAATAAGGGAAAGTTGGATAAGTCATAATTGCGTACAAAGTTCGACTTCATCCGAGCGAGTATACAGTTATCAATGCAAGGTTAATGTTTTTTTATTACATTTTAAATATTAAACTTCACTTTTCAGCAGTATAATTCATTATTTCTTGTCGTAAAAATTGCTATCAGGATCAACGAAAAATGGTTTTAAGTCCGATTTACGCACTTGTCCAACCCAAATTGGTAAAGTGCTTAAAACTTCTGAAAACCATAACAGAGAGTTGATTATTTATTTAGAGAAAGTGAAAGATAAAGAACTTTTATTTTTTCTTGAATAACAGAATAGATATTTTCATCACTAATACTAAAAGTGGTTGTCTTCGTTGCGCGGTCGTGTTTAACGTGCGAAGCGTAGTCGAGCGCGGAAATTAGTCCAAGCACCGAAAAAAACTTTAGTACGTCTTATGTACTTTGCCTTGAATCATACTGGTCATACTTCAGTACATTGAAACACTTTTTTTACATTTCATTAATAACTTACATATATTGTATAATAAGTAATTAAATTGTTTGTTTTAACGTCACTTTATGCCACTAATGCTAATCAGACGATGCTGCAGTGGGAGCCCTAAATTTTGACTATCCAGTTATAATAAGGATAGGGATCTTTAACAATTACCTGGCATTGTACAGGCTCGGGATCTACATTTTACGTCCTATCCGAGGGACGGCATGAATAGATTTTTTTTAAGGCATAGACAAGGAGTTTTTACTCCTATTAAAAATCCTAGGGCCACCTCAGGACGAGAGCCCGCGACCTTTAATATTGTAAGTTTCTATGCTAACCACTACACCACCAGAAATCAAATAGTTTTTTTTTTTTAACATCTGTTTATTAGCCTAAAAGAAAAATGCCTTATATATGAACAAGGTTAACAAAAAAAAAAAAAAAAATCTGCCAATAATTATTTCTTAATAATTTCTTATTAGATCAACAAAATTTGGTGAAATAACTATTTCAATGCGTACAGAACACTCTTTATGCTGCAGAAATATATATATATATATATATATATATATATATATATATATATATATATATATATATATATATATGTGGTAAACCATACAGTTATTGGCACACCAACTTTAACTTAAAGAAATAGGTAAACAAGTCCTAATTTTATTACAAGATATACATGAGTCTAATGTTTGAAGGGTCCTCTAAGTCATCTATGAAGTAAGACTTTAACAAACTAACCATAGGGAAGATTTTACTATTAAATCCACAGGGTGCCAATAACTAGATTTGACACTTTTAACAATATTGCAATATTGTAAAACTATTGAACTTTTGACCCAAAAAACCTCTTGAGTCTTTATAAGGATAGATAATGAGGAGCTGTAGGAAGTTTCCATTTGATCCCTTTATAAAAAGTAATTTTTTAATTTAACCATAGAAATGTAGTATTAAGGGTGTCAATAACTGTAAGGTTTACCCTATATACGAGTACCCCCCTCGTACACATATAACGATAATATTTAAATCCTCCAAATTCAAATCCCAAAACTCAAGCGTTGAAATAAATTTGTTTTCCCTATAATAGCGATGCTTTCGGTGATTATGAACCTTCTTCATCTTATTTTTATTATCCATTTTGGATGGTAAAAATATTTAAAAGAAAATACTGATGATCAGTTCAATAAATTTTAATAAAGGATTTGTTTAATAAAGGATTTGTTGGGAATGAAGATAGACGACATAATCAGAAAGAGTTGAATCGGGGCAAGTATCGAATTACTCTGATTAACTGTTTAGAGCACCTGATTTCCACTCTACGTTATCCACCGCCCACCTTTAGAACCTTACGTCTTTTAACTTAGATTAATTCTACAAAAAGAATTTCATTAGCTTCTTCATTCGAGATAGAGAGAATACCAAATTGAATTGAAAAATTTTCCAGTCCTTTTATCTTCAACTTCAGTGAGTGCAGGACATTTTCCGAAGGAAACTTATATAAGAACGTCTATTTTTGATTAATGAATTTCAACTTTTTTTTCCAACATACACAGTAATTCCTTGAAGTCAATTAGAGGAACTCGCTATAAACTACTCATAAAAAATTAATCACTAATAATTTTTTATTTTGAATATATTTTTTACTATGTGAAATATATAGTAAGTGGAAGTATTGCGATCGTGAAAAATTTCGACTTCCGGTTTTCAACGGAAATACACGTTTTGGGGTCCCCTGAGTCCAATTAACCAAGTCCCGCGAAATGGTCTGTGTGTGTGTGTGTGTGTGTCTGTGTGAACAGACTAGCTCAAAAACTATAAACCGTGCGAACCTGAAATTGGGTATTTAGTGTATGTATATGCCCGCGGTGTGACAGCGAAAATTTCATCGAAATTGCTTAAAGGAAGGGGTACTTTATTTAATAACTTTTTAAGTTTTTTTCGATTTTCTCAAAAACGGCTCTAACGATTTTGATTAAACTGAGTATTTGATCTATTTGTATGCTCGAAATATGACTGTAAAAATTTCATCAAAATTGATCAAGCGGAGGGAGGACTTTACTTAATAAATTTTGTACCATTTTCACATGTTTTTTTTATTTACTCAAAAACGGTTTTAACGATTTTGATCAAACTGGATATTTGATGTATGTATATGCCAAAGATGTGATATCCAACATTACATCAAAATTGATCAACCTGAGGGGGGACTTTACTTAATAAATTTTGTATCATTTTTACGTGTTTTTTTTATTTACTCAAAAAAGGCTTTAACGATTTTGATCAAACTGGGTATTTGATGTATGTAAATGCCAAAGATGTGATAGCCAACATTTCATCAAAATTGGTCAAACGGAGCGGGCACTTTATTTCATAATTTTTTTCCAATTTTTACCTTTTTTTCGATGATCTCAAAAACGGCTTTAACGATTTTTATCAAATTCGTCATGTTTAATGAAAATTAGGTGTTCTTTAATATCAGGTAAGCTTTATCATTATTAAAATATTCTAAGGGGGCTTTTTTTGAGGGGGTTGGAGCCTTTTTTGTTTGTTTGTTTCCTATAAAGTACCTTTGTTCTTGTTTAAATGGAGAAATTAACTGTCTCTCGTTACGCCAAAAAATAAGAAATGGCTAAATATGAAATATGAAAAAAATAAAGAAATATAAAGAGGAGAAAAAAAGAAAAATATTCAGTCAATTCATAAAACTCGTTGAGCCCACGCATGCCTTTAAAGACAGATCATTGTTCATAATTATAGCCGTTCTCTTCGTTTGAGAAGTGGCAATTAACAAAACGCATTCATTTCTAATCTAAGTAAGATGGTAAGTGAAAGTTTTGTGTTGCGCGCACGCACCAGATTTTTATAAATACTTAATGTCCTGTCATATTGTCCATAAAGATGATACAAGAATTTTTTTTTTTCATAACAATAAAACATGGACCCTGTTACAAGGGGTAAATACATGTACATTATAAAATGGGATGAAAATGAATGGGGTGCGTGGGTTGCTAGGAGCTTTGGATTTTTGATGATGCGGTGCCTGTAGAGGATAAAAGACTTCCAGAGGTTAAAAAATAAACATTTTTCCGGAAGGAATTTTTGAGAAGCCATTGTTGTCAAAGAAAAGGTTGGATGAATTTAAAATATCAACTTTTTTTTTAGAATACACATCATTATTTTGGCAACCCAGGTGACAAAACTAAATCGATGAATTTCACTTTTGCTGTGGATTGATTGGAAAAAACAGAAGAAATTTGCTGCTAGGAAACCTTTACCTCTGCGTATTGTGCTATTGGTTTATAGGTGGCTGTAACGCATCCTGTACTCATCTCTGAGATGCGTTTCTTGATGTTATCATCCCATTAACATTTTGGCTTTTCACGTTGTCTCTTGCCTAATATTGAGGTATTTAATGGTGTGTAGAGACTTTGTGATGAATCGCTGAGAGCTATGCGTTCCGATTGTGTTCAACTCTATGCTTTCTTGTCATTAGATAGACTACGCAGTTTCAGTAAATGTTCTTTATTTTTCCTTCTCCTTCATGTTTTAATTCCCCAATGGTTCTGTAATCGTTCCAAGAACTTTTCTCAAGTTTCCAAGTCTCATAGATGTTTATCAGAACTATGTTTACGATAAAATTATGCTTTCTACAAATATTTAAATTAACGCATGTAAAAAAATATATAATTTTATATATTGTTGCATGTAAAACAATTTTATACAACAATATATAATATTATAAATTCTACATAAATTATATTAGAGGTGTTGATAGGTTTCCATTGACTTGGTCCAGGCTGTGGTCGAATTAAATAAATAGCATAAATTATTTATTTACAACCAAAAAATATTATGTTTAAAAATTTAATGAATAAATAATTTATGTTATGTAATTTACCTTATTTGGTGGGAACGCAGACCATTTTCCGCTTATATGTAGTTTCAAATTTTAAATAAGCAAATACAAGACCATTATTTGTTTTGATGAAAAATACCATGCTACCATTTTTACAGATGATTGTTTATTAATTATAAATTAAAATAAATAGGAAATAAAATAATAACTCAATAAACAAATTAATTGAGGTGAAGCAGGTCTTTTCTGTAGCAAATCCCATGAAAAATTTAAACCACAACGGGGTACCGTTTCACAAAGAATATCCAATCTCTACGTTACAGGGTTATCATATTTTCTGTCATCAAACCTTTTTTGTATTATACCTTATTAAAATAATAACTTCTTACCCATTCCAAAGTAAAAATTCTTTATTAAAAAACGTTCCACCCGTCTCAGTCATTATAAAAGTTATTAAAGTTATTACAGGAGATCTATATCTGAATGAAGTTTGGGAAATATTGAAGCTAATTAAAATGTTCAAACTATAACTTACAAACCAATTGTTCCGGTTAAACTAGTCGATTAGTTTATTATTGCATAATTTAGTTAAATGATTAATTGAGAGGGAAAAACCGGCGTTCGAGTGCGAACTAGGCCAAGCCTCACAGCTTGCACAACTGTTGAAGGAAAGAACAGCAGTTACTACTTTTAAGAGTACTGAAATGAAATGACTCCACATTTTTTATGAACACTAAACGCTTAACAACTAAATTGAATATTTTGTTCCAAATGTAAACTTGGATAGATAAATAGGTTGAAAGATTGAATCGAAATGGATCAACAATTCAGTTTCACCAGGCAATTTGAACTATAATTAAGGAAAAAAATGTTACAGTCCCTTAACACGTTAGGTGCGGCATCGGTCCCCGGGGTCCATCTGCATTTTAGTGCAGCAAAAGTTGCTAACAGATGAAATTCGTTGGTTTTTAGAATCGGACTCCGGGGTCCTATACAGGCCATCAGTAATAAAATAAGAATACTGGACGGCAGGCATTACCCTTCCGCGTCAGATAATGTTGCAACGACTACCTTTATGGTTATCTTTAATTTTACGTGTTTGATTTTATACAATGTAATCCTATTTAATTTCTTTGACATTCTTTAATTATTGCATAGATATGAGAAAGAAAACAATAGTTTTTTTTAATAATTCTTACTAAGTCTGTGATTATAAATAAAACTTGCTGATATTTGCTTTATTTTATTATATAAATTCATTTCTTTAAAAAGAATTTTTTTTTATCATAGAATAAGTGGTTGTAAAGCAGTAAAAGACTCCTAAAAGTTGTTTTAACATTGCAAAAAGTTGTTTTATCAACATGGATGGTAATTAAAAATTCCAGCAGTTTAATGCTATTTTCGATAAAGTATGGCGTAAATCCTGTATCGGACCCCGGGGGCATGTCCTGCGCCTGTTATGTCTAGGTCTAATCCTTACCAAGAGATAATGCCCTTGAGAAGCTCATTTAATTCACTTTTCAGTAAAAAAATAACACTTTCGTCAGAGCATTCCCATCGGACCCCGACGCCCGATACCGTCTGTGGCTCATCCCATTATTTGGACCACCGGGACCGATACTGTTCAATTCAGGATACCCCTAAAATACGCCGCCGCAAATAACGTGTTAAGTTATGTTATTTCGTCAAAATTACGTATATGAGGCGTGAAGGTGAAAATGAGGGGGTAATCCATTTCTGCCATATTAATATTTTCCGGACTGTTTAGCATTCACCTTAAGATGATATATACTTAATCCCACAAAACGTACTACGTCAAATTCTCTTTAAAGAAAAACTTTTAGGTTGAGTATGAATGAAACAATAATCTGTAGGAAGTTTAATATGCGCTGCCATTTACCACAAAGGTTAATCATAAAGTCGTTGGCTTATTTCGATAAAATAAAAAACCGTTCTGACTAAAAAAAAAAATGTTGAAATAACAATAGCATGATCATGCATATTTTTGTGTTGTTTTGCGTTAAAAATTTTCAAAATTGGATAAAGTTTCATTTAATATGAAATATATTGTAAATTGAAACACAAAACCTATGATTTAGTTGAAAAGAATTGTTGTTGGAAAACATGATGGTGGGAGATAGTTGAACGTAGATATAATGAACAGGAATTGGTTGGGGGGTGCGGTCTAAATACCATATAAATACCTACCATAACCCATAACCATAAATTCATACCATACCGTATGTTATCTTTTTAACCATCTACTTATCTCCTCAATTCATTATAACTACTCATATGTACTCACCATATGTTTCCATCACCCAATGTCATATTGTAAAACAATTTATATCATCATAATAGTAGCATATAATATAGAATTTTCAATTTATATCACTTTAAATACTTAGTCCCACACCCTACTACATAGCTGTCATATTCAGTTTATTATTCATCCATCCTTCTAGTGTAACACACTCTCAATACATAAATCTTATAATTATTCTTTAATCATAAAGCATCCAAAGATCTCTTACCATTCATTGAGTAACTTATTGTGTATCATTACATTTTTATATTATCCATCTTGTTTATCGTTTTTAAATTTTCGAAATGTATAGTACATTTCATCTTATTTACTTAGGCTTCATTGCTACAGACCATTGTCACCTCATTATATGTTCACCTACGTTTTACATATTTCTCTACATTACCTCAGATATCCCATTTTAAGTTTTATCTCATTTTCATTTATTATTTTCATCATGGCTTTACTTTAAGAGGTATAATTTTTAAATTCTAAAACAAATATGTTTGTGTTTATTTTATCTAACTTATTTAATTTTGTTTAATGTTTCACATATGTTTACATAAATTATCTGATTGGTTGTTTTTTTTTTTTTTTTTTTTTTGGTTTTTCTCATTTAGCCCTGCTGATGACCTAAATTTGGGTCGAAACGTCGGCTAGTATAAAATATGTAAATATCACATATTTTTGCTTATTATTTTGACCGCACTCCCCAACCAATTCCTGTTCATTTTTGGAAAAAAAATGTATTAGTAAATGTTTATAGGTGTTCTACGCTTCTCTGGAAGTTCTAGAATGTTCTGATTCAGACTTAATATAAGGAGCGACGGACTGGAGAGTTTGCCTTGCTCCGAAGATTAAATCACAAGCTTATTTTTGTGCCATTGTATCGTTACAAGTTGATACTTTTTGTAACCTTGTTGATTATTGTTTTTGTGGCATTGTAAATTATTATTTTGCTTTTAATAAAAATCATCTAAACCCACATAAGGGTCTGGCCACACATGTCCGCACCGGATCCGCACCGCAGCAATAATATAGGTTATGTTCAGAATATTTTTAATTTAACTTACACATTACCTTTAGTTATGCCTAAAGTGGCCTGTGTCTGACATGTGTGGCTTGAACTTTAGGCATAACTAAAGGTAATATGTAAGTTAAATTAAAAATATTCTGAACATAACCTATATTATTGCTACGGTGCGGATCCGGTGCGGACATGTGTGGCCAGACCTTAAGAGTTGCAATGTGTTAAAAAATAAACTAATTGTGAAATGTCAAGCAATAGTTATTAGCAATTATTGAAGATAGTTAGAAATGAGTGGCGGAGTAAGGGGATTGGAGAAGAGGCGTTCCCCAGAGAGGAAGCCCAGCAAAGAGGTCTCCTGAGATGTCGCTAGCGACTTCCTTTGTCAGATATTTACAATGCCATCTGGATGTCATCTGGGACCGCCTTTTCCTTTCTCCGGGATAGGAGGTAGTCTTTACAACCGCAATGGGGAAACACTAGAATAATAGATATGGAACGAATAGGGAAGATGGAACTCGTTTTGTTTATTTTTCATTATGTTTTTATTTTACTATTTAGATGATAAAAAAGTATTTATCTGTATATTGCATGGATCAATTTGAAGATTAAGATAAAATATATGAATATAATTTTTCTGTTAATTTTTTTATGAAAGATAAACCCTTAAATATTTTGTAAGGGTTAATATATCTAGCACTAAACCTACCAGAGCGGTTCTAATGACCGCTTTTGAGACTTAATTCTAAATTGTTAAATTCCAGGATTTTATTTTTCTTGAACTTACTGAACGGCTTTTTCTATACAATATAGCTGTTTAATTTTTCAAAATATATTTCTCTTCTTCTTTCGTTTTTCCTGATAATAATATGTACTCTATCACTGTCTACCCTGAGCCGTCTTTTGACCGCTAGAATATATATGAAATTTTATGAAGTTATCTGCATTGAAATCACAAACTTAACACAAAAACAGTAGTTTTCCAAGAAAATATCATCGGATTGTGTTCTAGGAAAACGCCATAACAAGCGCTCACAGTTTGTTTTATGATGGGTACAGACCGACTGCTGGTAACTCACGAGGTGAGGCAAAATAGCGATCATTCGAATTAGATTACTGGTTCTGTACGCGGCATTATAAATATTTGCGACGTGATTAGTTCTATTTGTAAAAGTACGGGATGAAAATAATAAAAAACGTTCGATAAAATAAAATAACGCTGTATCCAGATAAAAATAATGAAGATAAAGAAACTTCTGTTGGAAAAAATAAATAAACCACTTGAAAATATAATATAAGTCTTATTGTGCAGTTTTTTTTTAGAAAGTCACAGTATCCCACACACGTAATCAATACACACTCTGAGAGAGTTTATATGTCTGGTTACCCGCAGTGTAGCCAGGTAAAAATACATTTATATAATTTGTGGCAACACTGACAAGGCAGGTTTCTATTAGAAGTAGGTGCTTCTACAATTAAAATCAACTGGAAAAGACTATAATGTTTATTTCAAAAGCGGTCATTTGAACGCCATCGGTAGCAATAAGTACATGGGTCATTCTCACCAAAGTGGGCACTTTTTACGGCGTTTCTATTTTAAATTTTATGGTTACAAATAAACTTTTTTTTCGGTGTAATACTATTCCTTAGCCTATAAGAAGCAAGGAGTCGACGTGGAAGAACACTAATCCACGTTAAACGTGATATAAAGATGAATAAAAAAAAATATTAAGTTATACAATGAATAACCAGACCTTTGGGATTAAAAGGATCGCAACAGTGTTTGCAAGATGGCATTGATGCCCTCTTTGAATACATTTCGTACAAATAATACCTCTATAATAAAATACATATGTGCATACTTTTTACATGGTAATTCGGTTTTGTCGTTCAAGCGTTATGTTTTTTTCGCGCAACATAGCATTATCTTTGTACACTTACGCTTTGTTTTTATTTACTAGTTTCCTTCCATCTATGCATTGAGGTGTGGGTCCGTCTATATTCTCACCAGCGGTTGAACGAGGAGATTTTGTATCATCAAATCAACTCCCAATTCAAAATGTTTTTTTCTTAACAAATATACATTAGAATTCGTTCTCAAACGAAATTTACGGGGTCATTTCACAAACCAGTCGCCTTATTTTATATTTTTTATTCTCTTTCTCAGGATAATTGGATCATTAATGTTTTGATATCGAAATCTTTTAAACACCTCTTCTCTTGACTTGTGTTTTATTGGGGGGCATTTTTTTTACTATCTGAAAGAGTGATAAATTTATAGGATAAATTTGTTCCAAAAGTTTTTTTTTTTAATTTCTCATTATTAAGGACTGATGATGCTTTAAAAAAGTTGAGCTTCAATCCACGTCGCTATCTTCATTTCCCTGCAGCATTTTATTTACAGTAAGACAGAAGAATGAACGACAGGGGAATGAATTTTTAAGGTTTATTTGATAACCGTTGAAAGGGAAAAAAAGATATAATAATGCTATTTGAAAAACGAAATCTGTGCTACAAAATCTTTTATCTCTCAAAAATTAGAAAAGAAAAAACTTGCCTGACCAAAACTATAGAGGACAGGGGAATGAAGACTATTAAACGTAACCTCTCAAGTTTGAGGACTTATTTGCTTATGGAGAGCTTGGTTTCTACTGAAGTTAAGTTAACAGTTGGGGTTGCTTAGGGAAAGACCCCTTCCTGTTGACTATACATTTTTTACTTATTTCCCGCCTGAATAGTGTGGTGACAATTTAATTTTAAAAATTGACAGGGGAATGAAAGAAAACCTGTGGGACATCATAAAAATTAATTTTTTTTTTCAATTCTAATCCTTTATCATCAGGGATTCGACTGCTTTTATGAAATTTTACAGTATTTTGAACAAATTGAACAGAAAACAAAGTAAAAATTGACCTAGTATACGGAGACAAAACTCTTACTTTGAGCAGAATCAGACCTCGGAACATGACTGGGGAATGAATTTCGACCTTTTTCTGGTGTTTTTAAGGTACGTGTGTTATATAATTAAAATAAAGTCGTATGTGGTCTACCTTTACAACTCGCCTGGATTTAGAAAATTGATGTCTTAGAGTCCTAAGTTTTTCAAAATCGCTATAAACGGCCTGGGACACAAAAGTGCCCTCTTACGTGAGAATGAACCATATATAATATCTCGGTAGGTTCAGTGCTAGTACAGTTCGCACACGATTTAATTTACCAATCTACTCTGAACGAAAATAGTTATTTCAACATATAGGGAAAGAATTAATTCGCGAAACTTAGTTATTTGGGCTGAAGGGACCATAGGACATAAATTTCCGTCGAGCAGTTAAATATGAAATTGTCCACGGTGGCAATATCAATAACTATAATAAAATAAAATAAAAACTATAATAAAATAAAAGAAGAAGGCCAAGAGAACTTCTAAACTAAAACAACATTCGAGTGCTAGTGGTTATTTTCTCCACAAGCCTTTTCATTTCATCAATATACTTTTATCAAATTTGTATTATATAGAAACCTGTAAATTTCAATAAAAAAAAATTACAATGACTAGTGAGCTTGAATGTTCGATACCACAACCAACAATCGATGCCTACAAGCCTTCATCCACCGACCGCCATTCTCAACTAACTCCGGCAGATCCGCCTAAAGCTCTGGTCACACATAACCGCACCGCAGCATGGGCGTGTATCGGATCTGATTCAAATACGAAGGATAAATAGTAACCGGTCACACATGCTCGACACCGGGTCAGCCGACCCGTTACTATCCATCCTTCGTATTTGAATCAGATCCGAGACACACCTTCTCTCAAGTTTGGAGTATCAATCCAACAAATCCCTACTCTAATAAATACTCTTCGTCGTAAACCTAAGACCGCTTGACCTTCTATATCCTTCAATATTTCTCCACTTATATCTGTTGAAAAGATCCGCTAGGTGTGACTCAAACAGGGACAAATGTCTCACTTATAATCCTCATCCAAGATTGAAATGACAAGAAACTGCTCGAAGTTTCCACATGCATCAGCAGTTACTGGACAAAGGTCAAAAATACCAATCAATGGCTATAGTGAACTATGCAAGACCTGTTTCACCCAACCATCCAATTCTTCTGGCATCCAGTCCTTACATTCTAAAATTTTATAATAATCCTAAAATGTAGGTATGTGAAAATAACAAAAACACACGAGAAAGCTATTAAATTTAAGCTAATAAAAAGTGTATTTCGTTGGACAAAATCAATAAATGTATTTAACATAATTTATTGGCCCCAATTCATATTTAGAGAAATTTGACTACCAAATATTATTCATCAAAAAAGTTTTGATGATTTGTATGTATCAAATTGACTTTGAATATGTATGGAGCAAGAGGATATAATTTTAATCCACAATCTTAAAAAGTAGAAAAAAATAAATTAATTCATATCAAATTATTATTATATCGAAAAATCCAAGCCTTGCCTTCAGAAATAGGGAAAGCTGTTTTCCTCAAAGGAGATTATTAAACAAGAGCGTGGAGCACTTTCAGGGTCAACTGGAATTATCTTCAAGATTCTCCGGTGTAGTGGCCGATAAAAGTCAAGATATGTTACTTCGAATTTATCAATGAACTTAGCTGTAAAGTTTCATAAAAATAACGAAGGAAAAAATAAGTAAAAC
Source organism: Aelia acuminata (assembly GCA_911387785.2). Taxonomy (NCBI): domain Eukaryota; kingdom Metazoa; phylum Arthropoda; class Insecta; order Hemiptera; family Pentatomidae; genus Aelia; species Aelia acuminata. The sequence goes on along the minus strand of OU426982.1, from coordinate 28,943,929 downwards.
ATAGGAAACTGTTCTAAAATAAATAAGTAAGTTAGAGCCTACGACTTTGCAAAAATTGAAATTAATTTAAAAATATTCTATGCTAGCTAGGCTTCGCTCCGGTAGTTGTCTTGTAGTATAACTAAAAAAAAATAGCACCTTCTAGAAACTTCGGTTTTAACTTTTAATGTATATTATGTATGTATATATGTATTTTAAGATTCGAGATCTGCAGAGTCCGCAAAAATAAGGGACCCTATATACTTTATGGTGGATTGAAAATAGTAAAATGAAAATTAATTTTACGCAAATCAAGGCACAATTTCTTTACCATATTCCTCTTTATCCTGAAATATAAGGAGTGATAAAATCTTATTGGTCAACTGGAAGGCTCGTCATACATAGTAATCAAACCATCTTCTTTTTCATAACTACAATAAGAACACTTCAAAGTTTTTTTTACTTTCACTTACCTATATATGAAATATATAGTAAGTGGAAGTATTGCGATCGTGAAAAAATTCGACTTCCGGTTATCAACGGAAATACACGTTTTGGGGTCCCCTGAGTCGAAATGACCAAGTCCCGCGAAATGGTCTGTGTGTGTGTGTGTGTGTGTGTGTGTGTGTGTGTGTGTGTGTGTGTGTGTGTGTGTGTGTGTGTGTGTGTGTGTGTGTGTGTGTGTGTGTGTGAACAGACTAGCTCAAAAACTATAAACCGTGCGATCCTGAAATTGGGTATTTAGTGTAGGTATATGCCCGCGATGTGACAGCATAAATTTCATCAAAATTACTTAAAGGGAGGGGGTACTTTACTTAATAACGTTTTAGGTTTTTTTCGATTTTCTCAAAAACGGCTCTAACGATTTTGATCAAACTGAGTATTTCATCTATTTATATGCCCGAGATATGACTGTAAAAATTTCATCAAAATTGATTAACCGGAGGGGGGACTTTACTTAATAAATTTTGTAACATTTTCACGTGTTTTTTTTATTTACTCTAAATCGGCTTTAACGATTTTGATCAAACTGGGTATTTGATGTACTTATATGCCCGAGATATTACTGTAAAAATTTCATCAAAATTGATTAACCGGAGGGGGGACTTTACTTAATAAATTTTGTAACATTTTCACGTGTTTTTTTGATTTTCTCAAAAACGGCTCTAACGATTTTGATTAAACTTGGTATTTGATCTATTTATATGCCCGAGATATGTCTGTAAAAATTTCATCAAAATTGATCAACCGCAGGGGGTACTTTACTTAATAAATTTTGTATCATTTTTACGTGCTTTTATTTATTTACTCAAAAACGGCTTTCACGATTGTGACCAAACTGGGTATTTGATGTATGTATATGCCAAATATGTGATAGCCAACATTTCATCAAAAATGATCAACCGAAGGGGGGACTTTACTTAATAAATTTTGTATCATTTTTACGGGGTTTTTTATTTACTCAAAAACGGCTTTAACGATTAATAAAAATAAGATTTGAAGGTAGAAAAATGTGTGACTTTGGGAAATGATATTTAACAAAACACTTCAATTTCTTATCTAAGTAAGTTGGTAAGTGAAAGTTGTGTGTTGCGCGCACGCACCAGATTTTTTTTTATTTATATTCAGTCAAGTTATCGCATTTTTTTTGTCTGTTTTTATTCGCTCACTGTAGTACTCAGAAATGTTCGATCATGTTGCATTAAATTTACTTATATATTATACAATGATTAAATGCAAAGTGTTGATCAATAAGCCTTTTTATGTGAAAATTAATTTTTTAAGGAATCCAGTTGGTTTTCTAATTTATTGCAAAGATGTAAAATCATTATTTTTTTTTGTAACGCAAATGAGAAACTTATTTACTTATTCACGAAACTTATTTACGCTCAATTTTTTAGAAATTTTGAACGAACAGTGAACAAATTTATAACCATTAAAAACGGAATGAATGCACAATGAACATTGAGTGAAACGTACCCTAGCGCTTCCTGGTAGTCTGGAGCTCGAACTAATTTTTTCATACACCAACCCGTAAAGGTAGACTAATACATGCTGCGAGAGGCTTAAAATTCCGGCCCTTTTCTCTTACATTTTACACCCTAAAGATAAAAACGGAAAACTTCTTCACGGTTAGAAGTTATACTGCTATAACAGAGCTTTCTTGGTCATACGTGCAGTCGTTTTTGAGCCTTTTCGGCACGCACATTGTACACTTTGCTTTAAAATATATATTGATTATTTTTCAATGCATATTTTAGACATTTACATTTATACATCTTTATACAAGGTTATTTAACGTTAGTATTAAACATTTACCTAAAATTATAATTTATAAACACTTATGTGGGTTTAAATAAGTTTTATTAAACGAAAATAATAATTGACAATGTCAAACAATAAAACAAGGTTACTAAACGTATCAACTTGCAACGATACAGTAACAATAAAATGAACATATGATTCGACCTTCAGAGCAAGCAACTATCCAGTCCACCGCTCCTTATATATAGTCTAAATTAGAACAATGTAGAAGGTTCCCGACAAGCGTAGAAGATTCTCGAACAGTCACGAACATGTACAAGAACAGTTTGTAACTGTTTCAACAAAAAGTCTACAACTCATTTTAATCCTGTTGTTTATGTTTTGCGTTACAATATAATAAATATTATGTAATATGTAACCGGGTATTCTGATAAATAATAGTTTATCACAAGTATAAATTAAAAGTAAAATTAAATCTCCAAATGATAACCAGATCCTCATATTTAGTCTGAATTAGAGCAGTCTAGAAGGTTCCCGACAAGCATAGAAGATTCTCGAACACTTTGTTCCAACTATTCCAACAAAAAGTCTAACTAATATTTTTTTTTTTTTTAATATTTCACATTACAATCTTGTTATCTAAAGATAAAAAAAAAAAAAGTAGGGGCATTTCCACGCCAAATCAACTCAAAAATATATCATTTTGAACCTCACCATTTCAGATTTTCTTAAACTTTGGTATATGTGTACTACTTGTACCTACTAGAACAATTGTGAAATATTACTGAGATATGTCGACCCGCTTTTAAATTATTGGTCTCTAAAGCCCTTAAAAAATAGGTCCAGAAACAGAAAGAATCATGATTAAAAATAGCTGTAGATGTTTTCCAAATTTGACTAGGCCTATGAGATTGGTGTCGTTTAACAGCGCATTCCATGCCGTTTCATATGATATACAACAATGATAGGTTGGTACTAAAGAAATTTTCTTAAAACTAAGTGTAAAATTTTAATTTCAATTTTCTCAAAAAGGGCTATTTTTTTCATTTTTTTAAATAGGTAGTATTATATCTATTCATACAAAAAATATAAAAGTGGGATGAAAATTTATTCAAAAAAAATTGAAAACTAGTAATACAATTTCATAAATCTAGCATTTTATGATTAAAAATAGTTGCAGGTGGTTTCCAAATTGGACTAGGACTATGAAATTGGTTTAACTTAGGACATTGAGATTGGTTGTTATCGTTTAACAGCGCATTCCATGCCATTTCATATTATATACAAAAATGTATGGGTTGGTGGTACAGAAATTTTCTTAAAACCAAGTTTAAAAATTTAATGTCAATTTTCTGTAAAAGGGGATTTTTTAAAAAAAATTATATCTTTTTTTTAAAAAAATAGGTCATACTGCCTATACCTACACATTGTTCTATATCATATGAAACGGCATGGAATGCACTGTTAAACGACACCAATCTCATAGTCCTAGTCAAATTTGGAAAACATCTACAGCTAATTTTAATCATGATTTTTTCTATTTCTGGACCAATTTTTGAGGGCTTTCGAGACCAATAATTCAAAAACTGGTAGACCTATCTCAGTAATATTTCACAATTGTTCTAGTAGGTACAAGTAGTACACATATACCAAATTTCAGGAAAATCTGAAATTGTAAGGCTCAAGACTGTGTTGAATTGACGTGGAGTTATCCGTAGGTTAAAATAATTACAACGGCATATACAAAATATAAATTGTAAAAGAGTATATAAATGAAATTATCATGTGCGTATGCTTATAAACATTAAATTTAGTTAGGATAAGGTGGCTTGAACTGATTATGTTATAGCGAATGATGAATTGATAGCAAAGAAAAAAAAAAGACTAGTTAAAACTTGACATAATTAATGAAAGTGATAAAGCGACTGTCAGAAAAACTGGGTGAAGAAGAAAAGTGAAAAATTGAATAGAATTAGTGAAGCGGAAGAGAATATATGACAGCCATTTTCCTTCGCCTTTTGACAAATCAGTAATTCTCGCCTCTTCCCCCTCCCAAAGCCTATTTCAGCTTTCATAATTCAAAACATCTGATGGAGTCAATTTTCGTTGTTTATTTATCGAGTTAAATAAAATAGGAATGATTCTTTTGCCAGCTTAAATTTATTTCTAGAGATTTCCAAAGAAAGTACGAACTAAACAAATAAAACTTTCTTTAAAGATAACAATTGTGTAACGTACAGGTTCGCGTCGAAGCAGGCGAACCACCTCTGGAATACAGGCGACATATGCTTATGTTAAAACAATACGTAAAGTTGAAAGCACTACCCGGATCCTGAATGTTCTCGTCTCACAGATGAAAACCCACTCTATCACAAATATCTAACAAATAAACGATTTCCAAAACCTTTTAACATACGCATAAAACTAATAACCACTGATCTCAATTACACTATTCCGCCTATTTACAAAATATCATACTTAATGATCCCACCCTGGGACATTCCCACAATAAATATTAATTACAAATTTCTATATCATTCGAGACGAAATAGAATCACTCGGCAGTACTTTAATAGTAGCCTTTACACATACGTTCTTTCCCACACGATTGAGTCGCGAAGGATTGCGCGCGCGCAATCACGTCGCGTAATCTTGTGGGAAAGATTTAGATGCTAAAAGAGTGTTCACGCGCTTTCCCACACGAAAGCGCGTCTACATGATTGTTTAGAGAGGAAAAACATATGCAATCCTCGGACAATCCCGTGAAGGATTGAGCGCGCGCAAAACTCTCGCGTTATCATGCGGGAAAGCGTGTGATATAAAAAAGTGATAAACACGCTTTCCTCAAGGCACTGGATGGCGAGAGGGAAAGAACATATGTTTTAGACGAATTATGCTCGTAATCCCCGGAGCGTGGAGCGTTTGGTTAGACCAACAGTTTTGTTGGCGTGTCGAGTTTATGGACTCTTCTATAGCGCTATAAAAATGTCTATTTATAAATATCGATACCATGAAACTATCAGGCTTGTCTTCTTTATATTTTCGGTTCCTCATGCTATTTCCAGCGTCGACGAGCCTTTACCATTTTCATCCAGCCCTCCAACCCTTGCTAATTACTTCATTTCGATAAGGGTTTTCTCTGTTCCTCCTTGGAGGGAATTCGGGGACGCCCTCATGGTCTCCTTCCAACTGTTCATCTTCTCATACCTTTACGAGTTATAATGACATCTACATCGATATATATATATATATATATATATATATATATATATATATATATATTTTAATCCAAACAGCGTCCCTCCTACCAGAGCTATTACTAGCGGTCACTAAGTAATTACAGCATTTCCAAGTCAGATTTAAGCTTTTCCATGTTATTTTGAATCCTTTTCCAAGTCTAACTCAACCACTTCTTCATTTTTGTTCGGTCTACCCTCTTACCTAAGAATATTATATCAGGACGAGGTATCCATTAACATTAATATGTATTTTAAGGCTCGAGTGAGGGGGGGGGGGGGCGCTATAATATTTAAAATGGCAACATTTACGGATTTCTTTTATACGGGGGTCCAGTACTATGTTATCAGGAAATACTTTTTTAAGAAAATTTTAATTTTGTATATTAGTAATGGGGGGAGGGGGGTGGAGGTACTATAAAAAGTTAGAATTTCGGATTTATTTATTGTTTTTAAACACGGGGGTCGAATATTATGTCATCTGTGCTGTTGTTTTTGAAAAGAATATTCATTTTGTATTTTTTTGGCGGGGGGGGGGGGGTACGCACCAACAATACAGTTACAATTTCCGATTTCTTTCACACGGGGGTCCAATTACATATTATCGTGGACGTTATTTTTGGAACTATATATTCATTTTGTATTTTACTGGCTGGGAGGGGGGGGGGGCTGCACACCACCAAATTATGAGAATTTCGGATTTCTTTCACACGGGGGTCGAATTTTATATCCTCGGGGCTGTTCTTTTTGAAGAAAATATTCATTTTGTATTTTAGTAGCGGAGGGGGGGGGGGCATTAGAAAATAGTTAGATGTTCCGATTTCTTTCATACGGAAAACCAATATTAAGTTATCAGGTACGGTGTTTTTGAAAAGAATATTCATTTTCTATTTTAGCGGCGCGGGGGGGGGGGGGACGCACCAACAATATAGTTAGAATTTCCGATTTCTTTCCCACGGGGGTCCAATTATATATTATCGGGGACGTTATTTTTGGAAACAAATATTCATTTTGTATTTTACTGGCTTTGCACACCACAAAAAGATTAGAATTTCGGATTTCTTTCACACGGGGGTCGAATTTTATGTCCTCGAGGCCGTTGTTTTTGAAGAAAATATTCATTTTGTATTTTAGTAGCGGAGGGGGGGGGGGGGCGCATTAGAAAATAGTTAGATGTTCCGTATTTCTTTCACACGGGGGTCCATTTATATATTATTGGGGCCGTTATTTTTTAAAAAAATATTCATTATGTTATCCGATTTCTTTCGAACGTGGATCCAATATTGTGCTATAAGGGACAGTGTTTTTGAAAAACATAATTATTTTTTATTACACTGGGGGGGGGGGGGGGGCGCACAACGAAACAGATTTTATGAGTTCATTCATTCGAAATTCCTATATTATGTTTTGTCTCCGAAAATTGTTTTCATTTTGTAATTAATAGGCTTGGGGAACAATTTAATGTTTAAACCAAAAAGTGATTCCCAAATAAACCTTTGTAATATTTTAATCATATTATTTCAACAAAAATCTTCCCAGATAACTTCGGATTCCCGGTAAAAAAATCTGAAATTCTAACTATTATCTAATGCCCCCCCCCCCCCCCCCCCGCTACTAAAATACAAAATAAATATTCTTTTTACAAACATTGTCGCCGATAACTTAATATTGCATTTCCGTCTGAAAGAAATCGGCAATCCAACTATTTCCCCCCTGCCACTAAACTACAAAATGTATTTTATTTGTTTAAAAAATCTCCCCCGATAACATAAACTTGGACGCCCCTGTGAAAGAAATCCGAAATTCTAAATTTTTTGGAGTGCACTCACCCCACTAACTTACAAAACTAATATTTAAAAAAAAACAAAAAACGTCCCCGATAACATTGTACTGGACCATCGTGTAAAAGAAAACTGAAAATGTTACCATTTTCAATATTATAGTGCCCCCCCCCCTACTCTTGAGCTTTAAAATAAATATTAATGTCAATGGATACCTAGTCATGATATGATAGGCTTTGGTAAGGGGTAGACAGGGCTAACTTCACTTAGTGGTTGAATTTAACTTAGGAAAGTATGAAATTGAAATATAAAAGGTAGAATTTGACTTGGAAAAGGTTGAATTTGAAATAAAAAAGGCTGAATTTAATTTTTTTTCTTTTTTCGGTACCCCTACCTGGCTAGTGTGGCATACGGAGAGTTACTCTAGAGCTAACCCTTATGGTAACCAACCTATTCTGACCATGGTGGGACGGTCGAGATTTATTCCCTGGGGCCTCCACGAAATAAAAGTCAACCCTCTCAAGGCGGATTCGACCCGCCACCGTTCGGCTCGAGCATGCTAAAGCGGGTCGCGCTTAAACACGCTCCGCTATCCCGGCCCATCGTTGAATTTGACTTGGAAATGCTATATATATGTCTACTTACTTACTACTCTGTCATATTTTGGCGGCATTTTTGGTGTAACTATTGTTGGTCAAAAGATTTTATCATTTGAATTTATTGTTTCCACACTTTGAATTTTTGCATATCTTCAGCGCCATAACACTCCTACTGATCGAACTCATAATTGCATATTTTTTTCTTTTTATTTAAGAACTATCTTCCATTGGGCTTATACTAACTCTGCGAGCGATGGATCACGGTTCGCCTTATGTATTCTGAATTCCTTAAACATTTTAATAATCTGATAAAGCAGGAGAGGGATATCAAAGAAAGGGAAAAGAAGAAATTTGATAAGCTTTTGTAAAAATCACTTTTTGTGCCTCCCCACAATTAAGATACCTTCTTAAAAAGTTCCAACCCATGTTTCCTGTCCTGTGCCAGCTTTCCTCGTCCAGTCCATTTCTCTCGTTTTCATGTCTTCATTATATCTTCTTCCCCGACCTTACTTATCTTCCCTGCGGCTCCAATCGACTCTATCTTCGTGATTGGCCTTGGCGAGTTTGGTCTTTGGCCATTTGTAATACCTGTCCATACCACTTGACTTGGGTCACTTCCATTTTATTTAGGCATTAATATGACCTTAGGTTTAAAATTTAATTTAGGTAGAATATTTGTAATTATACTTTCATGGTTTCACAATTTTTACTTCATTTTTCTTTCACATCACTAGCAATGTAATCATTAAATCGAAAACCTGTTTTAATGCTATCCTTATTAATCATACATTATAATAACTTTCAATAATATTAACATATCTTCAAGAATCATTTCATCGACAAACATAAAAAAATAATAAGTAGGCGTATTCCGTAAACAATCAATGTCCAACATCAATCTAAACGTGCATTAACATTGACGACATTCGCAGATGTTCATGGTCATGTCGGTTATCAAACAAATAAATTGACCAGTTTAAATAATTTATTTATTGGTTATTACTGAGGTTATGGTTACTGGAGAGGGAACACAACACTTTTCTGATCTATGACAACTGTTTATTCTATTGGGATCTAGGTACAGTAGTCAGTACTTCCATAGAATGGTTTACCCAGAATGAAGTTGCCCTCATTTGTCCTATGTTACTCCATACTTTCCGAGGATCCATTTGATTTTTTTGAGTAAATATTAGTTTATGGAATTATAGAAACAATAATCGAGTTTTCAACGACGTATCTTAAATAAGGATCGATAGAAATGAATTACGGCAGATAATTAATTGGAATTAATTTTTCAAATTTTGTACGCTTGATTATTTTTCAGACAAAGACTGCGATATTGTATTCTTCTCAAGTATAGACAGTTAATAACGAAAAGTCAATAATTAATAGAATACTGATTATAGAAAATTTTATTCATTAATGTTTACGAATTAAATTTTGTTTTCGATCGATAAACATTTTAGCAGCTTCTCTTTCTCTAACAATAATGCTCGCGACTTAATGGTGGTTCCTAGTTGGGTCGGGGAAAACCCTCCCCCCCACCCTAATCTATAGTCTTACCTCATAAAGATTTTTGGACCTATGCGAGAGGTAATTAGTCACGAAAAAAAAACCGTATTAATTACGGTTTGAAATTTTAAGTTCTAGAGAGCTAGGTAGAGCGCGCGGGGTATCAGTCGGGGAATGGGTAGGCAAAGGGGGGACGAAGTGTCCCACCAGCCTCTCCCCCTTTTGAGAGGACTTTTGGAATATTTACCTTTGCGAAAGGTAATTAGCTAGGAAAAAAAGCCCATAGTAATTAGTTAATGAAAATTTACGTGTGCGAGAGCTAACTTGAGCCCGAGGGCAACGAGTTGACGACAGTGGTGGTTCCTGGTGGGGTCGGGGAACCACCATAACAGGTATATTACTGACTGCATTTTTAATATCACAGTCAAACAGATGAATTATCTAGGATTTCGGATCAGGCAAACGACTGCTTTTGAATTCATAGAAAAATTGGATACATCGCATTCTACGTCAAATCATCCAGCCGAAGTTCAAAATTGTACCTTCCCTCTTCAAATTTTGATAAAATTGTATTAATATAAAAGGGTATTAAGTACATACAGAAATACGAAAATATGCCAAATTTTACCCAATTCCAACAAGTAGTTGCAGAAGCATGGTCATTAAGGAAGTTCCGATGACGACTTGACCTCAAAACCAACTTGTACGTCTGAAGACATTCCTCTGTAGAATGGGTATTTATTGAACTGAAGCTTTATAAATGTATTCATTAATTCTGCATTTCATACTGAATCGGATTATACCATAAATATTAGAGACATTATTTTTCATCATGGAACAAAAAACAATTCTTAACAGTCAAAAGTATCAATATGAAGCTTCAACAGAATAGGTAAAAAAAGAATGTCATTTTTAATGAAATTAGACGATTTTCAAAGTGAACCATGATGTGGAAATATATATAAGCTGTATTAATTTGCATGCGCCACTTTTAAAGTTAATTTTACTATATTACATTCAAATCGAAATATGACTCTTATAACTCAATAACCCACTAATAATATTTCATCATTAGGTAGAAAATTCTATCCTCCTTTCAGTTATCACCAATCATCCAATTCTGTATGAAAAGCAGAATTAATGAATAAATTTTGAAAGCTTCAATTCAATTAATACCCATTCTACAGAGGATAGTCTTAACACGTACAAGTTGGTTTTAGAGTTCAAGTCGTCATCGGAAGTTCAAATACCTCAAAGGTTCAAACGACCATAATTCTGAAACTACTTGTTGGAATTGGGTAAAATTCTACATGTACTTAATACCTAAATATTTGTATCTAAATCCGACGGGGAAAATCAAAAATTTTGATCTTCGGCTGGATGATTTGTGTGGAATGGCCCTCGTGTAGTTGAATAGTACTGGAACAAATCAATCTTTCTTTTCGTTTAAACTTGATTGTAATCACAATTCTCAAAGGCCTCTAACAAAATGTAAAAATACAGGTTATTGTCGAATCAATATCAATCATCACTAGAGAATTCAAATTTTGTTTTGATATCGCATCATTTTCGTTTTTCGTTTGAGCCAGTAAATTCAGTACATTTGTTTGACAAGGTTGCACTTGACATCTTCATCTAATATGAGAATGAATAATTGGGTCAACAGACTCCTCTAGGATGGATAAAAAGAGGGGGGGCGTAAGCCAGTATAAAATCATATTACTTTTATTGAATTAATAAAGTAAATAACTACACATAAAGTACAAGGAACAAATTTAAAATGGAAAAACGAATATCTAAACTGCTGAAAGACGATGTAATAAAAATAACTACTTGTTCCATTAATGAAGGGAAATATTACTTATAATTATTATATAATACATATTATAGTAGAATAAAACGAAAAGCAAGACCAATGATTATTATGATCATTTATTCCACTAATTCCACTTTGCGATTTTTAGAGGTATACATTTATTCCACTCATAATCTTTTTCGCTTTAATATTTATTTTTTTAAACTGCATTTCCACCAGTTTTATACGGCATTTAAAAGGTCAACTAATTTTTCTATTAAACCATCGCATTATTAAATTAATATGAAAAGAAATGAGGAAAAACACTTTGTAAGAATTATTAAGCACGTCAAATTATAAATCACTTCAACATTTCTTGAATTTAAGACTAGAGTAGTTAAAAAGAGTAATGTATTAAAATAATTTAATACATTATTCCAGGTTTGCTCTTATTGATCATGATCCTTCTTGTCTGATCTTATTGAACTCGATCCCTTTATTAGGTTTTTAACTCTATTTTTCATAGGTAGCGAGCGCATTTCCGTTGCTTGAATTTAGCTCTCATGCTTGGTTGTCAGAGTTGAGAGCTCACTTGCGTAGGTTATAAACAAAAAGTTTTGAAAGTAGAATTTAGAGTGTAATGAATAGTGCATAAATTGTGGAAAAAAATAAATATAATATGATAAGAAATAAAGTGAAAAGAATTCTAAGGATGGGGTATTATACACCGAAACGTTGATGCAAGTAGAGAAAATAAAGTATAAATAAGAGAATTATATTTTTTTTATTCCACGCAAAAAGAAACAAACTTTTGGTATTACTTCGGATGAGGAGCTCCAAGATGGCGGCCGGCGTGATTAAACAACAAGGTATTCCAATCAAGCCCTACACGATATCCACGATTCAGTTCGGGTTAACCGAGAGTTCCCGAGATCTGATGTCGGCTTTATCCACATTTTTGGAGGGGAATTCATTCGTTGCTTACTTTTATTAGGTTAGGTGCAGCTACATATACATACACACTGATGCAGCTACACAGTTTGTACCTATATCCAAATGGCATATTTATATAACGAATTTCCAACAGCTCGTCGAAACTTGGAAAAAATGATTGATATATATGTGTAACTTTTAATTGGGTTAGGGCAGAATAACATTAACAAATATAAAAAAATAAAATAAAATAAATGATGTACTTCGGAATAAATAATAATAAAATAATAAAAGAAAGAATAAAACAATAGAATAATAAATCATGTACAAAAGAATAAAATAATAGAATAATAAATCATGTACAGTTTGTTCTTTTTCCGTAGGAGAACTATTTAAAATCATCATCAAATCATTTTTAAAAATATCCATTTTGGTAATTTAAATACATTTTTCTTGAAATACAAAAAAATAATATATCGTGGCTAAGAAGGCTAAGATTTTTATATTATTAATTATTTGTACCTTGTGCAAATAAGTCGATCCCATTTAATAATTTAAACAGAACAATAACATTTAAAAAAAAAAAAAATTCAAAACAAAAGATTAAATTATTCTTTTTTCGTTATTTAAATACATTTTTTCAGGTCAGGCCACACATGTCAGACAGGCCACTTTAGGCATAACTAAAGGTAATATGTAAGATAAATTAAAAATATTCTGAACATAACCTATATTATTGCTGCGGTGCGGACATGTGTGGCCAGACCTTTATACGTGCATTTAACTTGAACCCATTTAATCATTTAAACAGTACAATAACATATTTTTAAAAAACAAACAAATAAATTCACAAAACAAACTATTAAACTTATTTGTTAAATGGTCTGTTTAGTTTTAAATTTAAAATTTTATGCAACCATCACAGGAAATTTTCATATATTGAAATAGTACTTCCATTCATATCTGTTGTACTTTAATTATATTAAAGAAACATTCATTTGTACTTTATGTTTACTTTACTAAGGCGGGAAGGTTATCTGGACTACATCTGCTCGGGAACTCTCGGTTAACCCGAACTGAATCGTGGATATCGTGTAGGGCGTGTTCGGAAAACCTTGTTGTATACTCACGCCGGCCGCCATCTTGGAGCTCCTCATCCGAAGTAATACCAAACTTTTTTTTTTTAAATTTCCAAAATAAAAAAGATTTTTTATTTATTTTGGAAAATACTAATTGCATTTCACAACAGCAAATTGCTATCGTGCACAAAGCAAACATATGGTTATAATTCTATAACTTCCTTACACTGTACAACTCTACTATCTCAGAGTAATATCGAGAGGTTATAAGTATTGTAAACTTAAACAAAAGCTAAAGGCATCTGTTCATCCGTGTGTTACAAAGTGATAATTTTTGTAACCTGTTTCTTAAATATTTGTGTTGTTATAATTCGTGTGGAATTGAGAATTTTTGTTTTTTTTTTAATAAAAATTAATAACCCACATAAGTATTACAGTATTTTTTTTTTTTTTTTTAAAGAGGATATGTACAATCCTTCGAGCCTTCTGGAAATGCTAGCTTAAATTTTTATATTATTATTGAAGCATGGAAATGCAAAAGGATATAAGTGCCTTAATTTTTTTTTCTCCAGAAATCATGTAAATTATACCCACTAGGGTGAGATACGTTCAACACTTACACCCATGCCATCTTTCATACGTTCGATTTACCTTCTAACAACAAAACATTACTAATACCCATTTCTGAAGAATGGATTTGGCAAATATTAAAATTTAAAAAAAAAAAAACCCTTTTTTTATTTTTTTTGGGCATTTATACCCTTTTGCATTTCCGTGCTTAAATTAACAAGAGGTGTGAATAAGAAGGAACGATATCAATCGTCGATAATATCGAAGTAGATGATATCGATGATGAAAATATTGAATATCGGAAAAACATCGATAGTTCTCATTCCTAATACTCTTGTGTTCAGTGTTCATTGTACTCCAGGCATGGGGCCCCATGAAAAAAAAATTATTTTTTTGGAAAATAACTGCTCGCGGTCAGACATGATGCATAAAATAATTTTTAACGCATTTCTTACATAGATTAGATCCTACGGTAACATCGAAAAAATAAAAAATCTGGTGCGTGCGCGCAACACACAACTTTCACTTACCAACTTACTTAGAATAGAAATTGACGTGTTTTGCTAAACATCATTTCCCAAAGTCACATATTTTTCTACATTCATATCTTGTTTTTGTTAATCGTTAAAGCCGTTTTTGAGTAAATAAAAAAAACCCCGTGAAAATGATACAAAATGTATTAAGTAAAGTCCCCCCTCCCGTAGATCAATTTTGATGAAATTTTTACAGTCATATCTCGGGCATATAAATACATCAAATACCAAGTTTGATCAAAATCGTTAAAACCGTTTTTGAGTAAATAAAAAAAACACGTGAAAATGATACAAAATTTATTAAGTAAAGTCCCCCCTCCGGTTGATCAATTGTGATGAAATGTTGGCTATTACATCTTTGGCATATAAATACATTAAATACCAAGTTTGATCAAAACCGTTAAAACCGTTTTTGAGTAAATAAAAAAAACATGTGAAAATGATACAAAATTTATTAAGTAAAGTCCCCCCTCCGGTTGATCAATTTTGATGAAATTTTTACAGTCATATTTCAGGCATATAAATAGATCAAATACTCAGTTTAATCAAAATCAGAGCCGTTTTTGAGAAAATCGAAAAAAACGTAAAAAGTTATTAAATAAAGTACCCCCTCCCTTTGAGCAATTTTGATGAAATTTTTGCTGTCACATCGCGGGCATATACCTACACTAAATACCCAATTTCAGGTTCTCACGGTTTATAGTTTTTGAGCTAGTCTGTTCACACACACACACACACACACACACACAGACCATTTCGCGGGACTTGGTTATTTTGACTCAGGGGACCCCAAAACGTGTATTTCCGTTGAAAACCGGAAGTCGAAAATTTTCACGATCGCAATACTTCCACTTACTATATATTTCATATATAGGTAAGTGAAAGTAAAAATTGAATAAGAAGTCTCAAGTTGGTTGCTATGGGTAAAAAACAACTTTTGTGTTTCATTGTGCCCCATCTCCTCCACGTCTACAGTGAATATCCACTCCATTGTTACATTCATTGTTATATCCGCTCAATTGTTACACAAACAAAATTAAGTAAATATAGTAGTAATTCGGATACAATAAAAAAATGAAGATTCCATGATCACATTGAATATCACAATTCTTAATTTTAACAGAACCTGAATCGATTGTTTAACAAAGAATCCTTTTTTACAACGCTCCTTACATGACAGATGTCATAAACATAGAAAAAATAAATAAAAATGATAATTTCGGAGGTGGAAATGGTGAACAAGACACTCCTAGGGGTGGAACTTCTTTTCTTAATTCTATACCCCTTATGATTATTTTCCCAATGTTTCAAAACTATTTTGCTTAATATAATTGCTCTTGTTTTGAATAATTTGCCTAGACTATTATAACGAGAAAGAAAAATTAAATTTGTTATGCGGTTACTGTAGCCCCAAAACGCCGTTTTATCCCGCCGAGAATCTCGAAAGATGTTTTAATACTATTTTATGCGGCCCACAGGATTGCGTGCGGGAAAGAGCGAGCACAATCCCGCACTCCAAATGTCACATTTACACATACACTCTTTCCCGCGCTCTTTCCCGTTTGGGCCTCTTTCCGTGCGGAAAGCGTGTATGTGTAAAGGCACCTATTGAGTCCTTGCATAAATATATATACCATACAGTGATATTCACCGACGCATCGAAAAGTGACACTGGTGTTGGAGCAGCAGCAATAGTTAGTGGTATCACAGTTCAAACTAGTCTTCCTTCCGAATCTAGTTCATATACCGCAGAATTAACAGCGATATATATGGGGCTAAGAGAGGCGTATTACAGAGATAGTAAAAAAATTGTACTCTTTACTGATTCCTTAAGCTCCTTAGATTCCATAAAAAATGTATTCTCAACTCACCCTATATTAGTAATAATATTTGATCTGCTTTATAAGCTAAATATTATAAAACGGAAAGTTATTTTAGTATGGATCCCAGGTGACAGTGACATACCTGGGAATTGTAAAGCCTATAAAGCGGCAAAAGATGCATCGCTAATTCCACCGTCTGACTTTCTTGACAACCCCCGTAGTGACATATGCCCAGTAATAACATCAAAAATAACAGACATATGGCAATCAAATTGGACTAAGACTAGGGAAAATAAAATACGGGAAATCAAACACTCAATACGACCATGGAAAACATCGATTCGGAACAACAGACGAGAAGAAATTATATTAACAAGGCTACGAATTGAACATACACTACTCACACATCATCATTTGCTGACTGGAAAACCAAGACCAACCTGTACACTGTGTAACGAACCTTTGACAGTTAAACACTTACTGGCTGACTGCAGACAGCTGCTAAGTACGGATCTTCCCTATCATTTAGCGACCCTATTAAATGAGGAAAGCACGTATATTCCTGAGTTATTAGAATACCTAAAACAAATAAAAATACATGAACTGATTTAAACATCCTCCACTGTATACAATTTTTATTTCATTATTATTAACCCACTCATTGATTTGCTTTTTTATCAAATTTACTACTTTTTTTGTGTGTGTTACTATCTTTATATATATATATATATATATATATATATATATATATATATATATATATATATATAGAGAGAGAGAGAGAGAGAGAGATTTTTTTTAATTTTTCTCTCTACCTTTTTAAATCATACTGAACTGTTGCTATAATAAACTGAACTGTTATTAGTAGTACGTTAAAAATTAACATCATAAGTCGGCAAACATCACCCTAGCAGTGGATTGCCTATAACCATATAAAAAATAAATAATTTAAATAAAGCTCTAATCGATTATCAAATGATGAATTTTGGTATCGATGGGAGTACTCGTAGAGATCTGTCCCAGGAAGCGATTCTCCCTCTTTTACCACTACCGCTTTATAAATATTCAGCAGGTAATCGACTTTCAAAGACTCGGCTCTTTTGTGATCCGCTGAATCGGTCGCGGTTTTGGATAAATATGGTAAAACTCTCCCGACGTTCTTCTACCCATAGGGATCATTTAAGGTAGAAATTGTTCTCCATTTCTTAAAGTAATGCAGTAAAATTCTGATAACACAGGTATGCGATGAAAAAAATTGTTTCAAAACATTTTAGTAATTTTAATAGTAATTTTTACGCTGATTCAGAAAGAAAAAAAAATCGCCCTCTGTTTACCCACAAATCACACATTAAATCTTCATTGATTCCTCCAAAAGAAGTCTGAAAGCTGTTCTTCTTGACAATGGCAACCAGTATGCATCCACCCTACTGGTATAGGGCATTCAGTTCACTTGAAATGAGAACCTCGAATTGCTACTTAACAAGCTTAAGTACTCCGATCATGAATGGACTGTTTGTGGAGATTTAAAAGTGATCTATATGTTACTAGGCCAACAGAGTAGTTACACAAAGTTTCCCTGCTTCCTCTGTGAATGAGATAGTCGTGGCAGAAAACAAAACTATGTAAAAACGGCCAGTAAAAAGCTCTTTGGTTCCTGGATTCAAAAATATGGATAAAAAGGGTTTAGTGGATCATAAAAATATTCAACTCCTGCCACTTCACATCAAGTCACTAATGAAGCACTTCTTCAAAGCATTTCCTAAAGAAGGAGAGTGTTTCAGATATCTCTGTGGGCAGTTTCCCGGTCATTCTGATCCAAACCTTAAAGAAGGGGTATTTTTTGGTCCGGGTATAAGGAAACTTATGATGGATGAAGAATTCGAGTTGAAACTGGAAGACCAGGGGAAAAAAGCCTGGAAGTCTTTCAAACAAGTGGTAACTGGCTTCCTGGTAAATAAAAGAGACACAAACTACAACAATATCGTTGCCAAACAGCTAAATAACTACAAAATTTTGGGCTGTAACATGAGTGTAAAAGTTCATTCCTATATTCTCATTTGGACCATTTTCCGGAAAAAGGAGGACGATTCCTCCAGGATAGAAAAGAAATGGAACGCAGATATCAAGGACGCTGGAACGTTAACATGATGGCTGACAACTACTGGATGTTAAACAGGGAAAATCTTCAATCCCACAGCAGGAAAACTTGAAGGAAAAAGATAACGTTAATAAAAAGACTTGTAAATGTATTGTAGTAAAGCCTCATTAAATTACTTTATAACTTTTCTTACTGTATTATTAAGGTTTAGATAAGTTTTAAGCAATTTTAATAACGTTGTACATAAATCGTATTGTCAAGGGACCGAGAATAAAATACGAATTATTGGGATGTCCATTAATACGAAAATCAAAACTAATTTAGTCATCACAATATATGTACAAGGATATAGGTAGACCAATCAAACATTACAATTTAACTTTTGAAAAAAATCAATTTTTTTCTTCTTTTGATGTAATACTTGAAGGAGGGTCCTGTCTATAGCTTTGTCTAACATGTTAACCGGGAACATGTTTAAATCAACATCTAATTTTTTTAAAAAGTAATGCACGTAGCTAGTTTTGCTACTTTAGATTAATGGACGGCTAATTTAAGGATGGAAAAGTTTGTTTGATTTTTTTATAAAAGCATCTTTGTTTGAAGACTTATCTATCATCGACGCTATTCATTTTTCAGTCCCATCTATATTGGTGGATAATTAAACGGCGACTTGTACAATACGTTTCCACTGAACAATACGTTCTGCTTCTTTCATAAAAAACATAACACGATCGGAAAGTAATTATTGAAAGTAATTATTGGTTATTGATCATAAACCTTTTGTTTGTTTGTTTAACGTCACTTTATGCCACTAGGACTAATCGGACGATGCTACAGTGGGACTCCTAAATTTAGCTCTATAATTAGGATAGGGATCTTAAACGAGTACCTAGCATCGTACAGGCTCGGGACCTCCATTTTACGTCCTATCCGAGGGACGGCATGGCTAAGGATTTTTACTCCCATTAAAAAATCTTGGGGCCACCGCTGATAAACCTGTTAAAACATATTTCCGTCGCAACAAACTTCACTGGACAAACTCCCAATTTCTTCCACAAATTCATTAAATTTTGTATCGATACTTATTATGAAAAGATAAAACCAACCATCACTTGTTTGAAAAACTTTAATTGCAATTAAAGTTTTAACTCCTTCAAACAAGATGTTAGGAGGGATTAGTAATCTAAACATAAACAAATAGAATATTAAAAATCGACATTACTTATGGGATGACCTGTTAGTTAAGAAAGCACATTATAATTATTCCAACGGAAACAACGAATTCCTAGTCAAGATTCATCTCCAAGTTGTTCCTTCATCTCTTCACCGTTGATTCACTAAACGGCTCTTAGCCTAACAAACTCACCTGCTCTACAGGTCTGAGTGACCCTTCCCTTCCTGAGTTATCTTCCACATTTTTCCCCGTCGTGCGGCTCCTTCGTGCAGTTAGTTGGACCTCCAACTTACCTAAATCCTTCACATCATTCTCCGCCTCATCTAGCCGTGTAATACTCAGTCTTAATTTTTTTTTTCTTCACAACCAAAATTTATCTCTATTATTCTTCTCTTTCTTATACCCTTAGGGCTTTATGACCTGCCCATTTAAATCTAGTTGCCTCGATGAATCAAACTTGCACTCCTTATCATACATTATAACTCAATCAACGAACATTTTCATCTAACACTATTTCATGCAATGTAATTCGCATAACTCTGAATTACGGCAATCGTCGTGAAAAAAAAAAATCCCGTTTCTGAAATTGAAAACAAGCCCCATTTGCCGCAAGAGGTTTAAATCCTGATTAATCGGGGAATTAAAGAGCTTTTATTTTTACATAGCATACGAGACTAGCAAAACACAATAACAGGTATCATCCTTATATATATAAATATCTCAGTCCCAATGTTTGTCGGAGGTAAACTCAGAAACTACTCAACCAATTTCAATGAAATTTCGCTCAACGTGTATAATTTTGTCCAACTTAAAAGATAGGATAGTTTTTATCTTGATCATTGACCAAAATATTTTTTTATTGCAAATACAGTAGTTATGATGAATTATTACAATAACTTAAGAGATGGGGTAGTTATTTATATCGATTATCGACTTCAATATTTCTTTTATTACACATTAAATGCTTATTATACCACAGTTGAGCAGGGTCACCTGTGGTGTAGTGGTTAGCATGGCAAAGGTCGCGAGTTTGCGTCCCACAGTAGCCCTAGGATTTTTTAATGGGAGTAAAAAATCCTTGGCCATGCCGTCCCTGGGATAGGACGGAAAACGGAGGTCCCGAGCCTGTACGATGTCAGGTACTGGTTAAAGATCCCTATCCTAATTATACCTGGATAGGCAAAATTTAGGACTCCCACTGTGGCATCGTCCGATTCGCCTTAGTAGCATAAAGGGACTTTTAACAAACAAACAAACCACAGTTGAGCGTGATTATTTTTAATTTCTATAAATTTCTAACAGATGACGGTGTAAGTTCATTTATTAACACATTTCATTTTCTTTCGATATTTAGGATGGATAAGCAGAAATTTATTTTTTCCGGTTTGGAAAAACGCTTTTCCCACGGTTTTAGCAAAAGACAGGTTAAAAAAAATAATTGTGCACCTATTAGCACTACGGTGCTTAGAAATAGTGAATAATAAAAGAAACTACATCATTGTTGCAAAGGTTTGAGGGTGCTCGCTTTTCATAACCTGTTTCAGGTAAAACCTCAACAAGTAGACATCATCTGCTCTGAATTTAATTAATATATATTCATTAATATATTAATTAATATATTAATATATATTGGATTTTTTTAGCAGAGGTGAGATTAAATATAATATATAATATGACACTTGTAAAAGGAACTAGTAAAGAATATAATGGAATAGGATTTAGTAAAAACACAATAGACAGTTAGCTAAAATGTACCAAATTAATCTTTTGTCCTAATACATATTAATTAAATTCAGAATATATATTATATATTATATATATATATATATTAATATATATATATATATATATATATAATATATTATATATATATATATATTAATATATATATATAATATATAATATATATTCTGAATTTAATTAATATGTATTAGGACAAAAGATTAATTTGGTACATTTTAGCTAACTGTCTATTGTGTTTTTACTAAATCCTATTCCATTATATTCTTTACTAGTTCCTTTTACAAGTGTTATATTATATATTATATTTAATCTCACCTCTGCTAAAAAAATCCAATAAATGCTAAATAAATGGATGGTTAATACTAACTATAGTTAAATATGAGATGTAAAAAAATAAAAACTTTAACCCTTCTAAAATCTTTACCAAACAATTTTAAATTTGGCGTAAAGTTCTATTTTAAATCCCGTTGGTTTTTAGATTAGCTGAAACGTTATCTTTAAACGTCTATAAACTCAATTATAATTCAACGCATTATAGCAACTGAGGCACAGCAACGTATGGCTGGGACTGTTCGTTAGTAATAAAAAGGCGTACTGCGCTTGCGTGAGTTCAACGTGGTATATTTTTATTCGTTTTTTTTTTTTTACTTTCACTTACCTATATATGAAATATATAGTAAGTGGAAGTATTGCGATCGTGAAAAATTTCGACTTCCAGTTTTCAACGGAAATACACGTTTTGGAGCCCCCTGAGTGCAATTATTTAATTAATAAATGAATTAACCAAGTCCCGCGAAATGGTCTCTGTGTGTGTGTGTGTGTGTGTGTGTGTGTGTGTGTGTGTGTGTGTGTGTGTATGTGGGTGTGTGTTGGTGTGTGTATGTGTGAACAGACTAGCTCAAAAACTATAAACCGTGCGAACCTGAAATTGGGTATTTAGTGTATGTATATGCCCGCGATGTGACAGCAAAAATTTTATCTAAATTGGTAAAACGGAGGGGCTACTTTATTTAATAACTTTTTATGTTTTTTTCGACTTTCTCAAAAACGGCTCTAACGATTTTAATTAAACTCGGTATTTGGTGTATCTATTTGCGACAGTAAAAATTTCATCAAAATTGATCAATTGGAGGGGGCACTTTACTGAATAAATGTTGTCTCATTTTCACGTGTGTTTTTTATTTACTCAAAAACGGGTTTAACGATTTTGATCAAACTTTGTATTTGGTGTATGTATGTGCCCGCGATGTGACAGTAAAAATTTCATCAACATTGATCAAATGGAGGGGGTACTTTACTTAATAAATTTTGTACCATTTTCACGTGTGTTTTTTATTTACTCATAAACGGCAAAAATAAGAAATTAATGTGAAAAAATTTGTGAATTTGTGAAGTGGCAATTAAAAAAACACGTCAATTTCTTATCTAAATAAGTTGGTAAGTGAAAGTTGTGTGTTGCGCGCACGCACCAGATTTTTTTTCATATTTTAGCACATATTATTTGTTTAGGCATAATGAGAGACAGTTAATTTCTCCATATAAATAAAGGTACTTAATGGGAAAACAAAAAAATGTCCTTCATCATTTAAGCCCCCTCAGAACATTTCTATGGTGATAAAGCCTACTTGATATTAAAGAGTACATAATTTCATTAAAAATTACGAGTTTAATCAAAATTGTTAGAGCCGTTTTTATGGAAATCGGAAAAAAAAAACATAAGAATGACACTAAATTTACGAAATAAAGTGCCATTTTGTGAAATTTTTAGTGTCACATCCCAGGCACATCATTACATTAAATACACAATTTCAGGATCGTACGATTTTTAGTTTTTGAGGTAGTATACAGACACAGAATATTTGGCGGCACTTGTTTATTTAGACCCAGTGGACCCCCAAACGTTTATTTCCGTTGAAAACCGGAAGTCTAAATTTTTTCACGGTCGCTATAATTACCGGGAATATAATTTTCGTAAGTGCGTTTTTATTGCTGAAATATAAATTTGTAATGCGTATGTCCATAAAGGTTACATTTAGTGTGTGTATTTATTATTATTTATTAGTTTCTGTCTGATTTTCAATTTTGACGTATCAAAAGTATTTTCAATAGTTTGTTTCAGGTTTACTTTTTCATCAGAGCCTTAAGTCATCCTCTTCAGCCATCAATTTATATACACCGATGTAAATTGGTGGGCACATATCTCGTCGAAGAGTGAGTTATTCGTACTAAGGTTTTTTTAGAGATTTTTTAACCTATTAATCTATCTACCAATCTACAGAAGTACTTTAAAACATAGAAAAGATGAAATGAATTTCCACAAAAAGGACATTTAGTATGAGTATAAAGCTAAAGTGGATAAAGGATTGATACAAAATACTTCCTTTCGGTTTTGCAAAGGAATAAGGAAATGTATGAGGGTTGGCAAAAGTTGGTAATTTTGGTGAGACTGAGATGACTTGACAAGAAGTCATTTAAGTGCACTTGTTAAGTGCTCAAGGGACTTATCTCCCTCTCTTCACTCCACTTCTCGGCTTACACTAAGCTGTCACCGTTCGATATAGAAAAACCCCTTATGGCTCAAATTCGTACATCATATATAGTGCACTTAAGTGGATTATGGATGTTGATGATATATTTGAGACAAAGAAATATTAAACTCTAAACACAAAATGAACTAAGGTTCAATTGAATCATTGAAGATATGATCGATCGCATTTGAGGATTATCATCGTGTTTTAAGTGCTTGTTGGAACATATCTTTGATTCATTAGGAATCGCCATATGTTTTTTTCCGATCGTTAACTTTTTGAACACTTCTCCTTCTATCGCAATGCTCCATTGTAAAACGAAATTAAGAAAGGTTGTTTGTAATTCATCAAGTTTTGATTTAGTTTTAAGACAGTTGCGATCAATACCATGGACACCAATAGTTTCTTTTAAATAATCTGAGGGGACCCCTGTGGTGTAGTGGTTAGCATGGCAATCTACTGTACCAACGGTCGCGGGTTCGCGTCCTGCGGTAGCCCTAGAATTTTTTAATGGGAGTAAAAACTCCTTGTCTATGCCGTCCCTCGGATAGAATGTAAAATGGAGGTCCCGAGCCTGTACGATGTCAGGTACTCGTTAAAGATCCCTATACTAATTGTACCTACATAGGCAAAATTCAGGACTCCCACTGTATCATCGTCCGATTAGCCTTAGTAGCATAAAGGGACGTTAAACAAACAAACAAAAAAATAATCTGAATGTAGAAATTATAATTTTTCATGAAAATCAAATATTTTGTTTCAGCGACCTCCCACCACATTATAAACTTAATATTGTTATTTCTTAAATTCTAAGCTTTCCAACAATTCATAATATATATTATTATATATTATTACTAATATTGGTACTACTCCCCCTATTCCCCTGCTGGCTTTGACTGCTGATAAGCACGCTGCCATCTGTTGGTCACCATGCAAAATATTAGCACCGCCATCTTACCCCTATTGCCCCTCCTGTTTGAAAAATAACCGCCTTGCCTCAGTATTACGTCACACACTATCTCACCCCATCTGAAAGGAACACATCGATTTTGTGCCAGTCGATATATTTATCTAACTTTTAAAAAACCCGCGTCTCCCCACCATTTGCTCCATCATATTTACTTTCTATCTATTTCACCGAATATTTCGAAGAATCGGTATTTCGAACAACATTCGGAGTCGCTGAATAATCCAAACCTATACCATAACCTACTTTTTCATTAAACTTTCATTTTTAAAAACCACTTCGATCAGTTTTTAATAATAAACCCTAGACATTCTATGAGGATGAAAGATGGGAAAAATTCATATTAAGTAATGGTCAATGTATTGTACTTTATTAATGTAAATAATCGACTGAGTTTTATTTTACCCTGAAAAATCTACGATAATACAAATAACCCTGAAAACCTAATACAAATAATCGACTGAGTTATATTTCTCCCTGAAAAACCTAATACATTTATTTGACAACCTAATAACATTTTTATTTCTCACAAAGGAGGCTCTTGGGGTTTATATGCAGCTCATTTAAAAGTTAATTAAGAGTTAACTACTATGCTATAAAAGTTAACTCTTATTTATGCTATTCCTAGTTAATTAGTGGGCTAAAGATGGAAATGGTTGCTGTCGAATAAATTATTATTTAATTTAGCTTATTTTACAGCAGCCTGGACCGTCCTCTGCTTAAACTGTGTTTTCTTTTTTTCTCTGCTTGTACGAGAAAAAAAGAAAACACAGTTTATTTGTTGCTCGTAATTCAACGATCAACTACCAACACCTGAACTCTTATTTACATTCTTTTTTTGGTTCCTGCAGAATGACAGATTAAAATAAGAAAAATAATTTTAATTCATAAAATAGCAACGAGACCATGAGCATCGTTACCTTGTGAAAATTCTTATATTATGTATTTATAATATAGTTATACTTTCCGACAAAATGGTTTATAGTATAGAAACAAGTTTTGGTTAATAAAGGTTCTATTTTTTTTGAAGAGGTCTATGATAGAAAGAAAGAAATAAAAGAAAGAAAGAAAGTATTTTTATTCTGGGACATCTTGTCCCCTAAGAATAACAATACATGTACAGATCCAGAGTCCTTTATCTGGCTAGTTTAGAACTAGGTTGTTATAGAAATTAAAGAACTAAAATAAAATAAAAGCAAGCCTCTTAAATAAAACAAACGGCAAAAAAGAGATGAGAATATAAGTTGACTGGTTTCCAACCATTTGAACGTAAAACAATAAAAGAAAAACAGAATTCTATATCCACAAACACAGATAAGTATTATAAATTATAATAGATTTCACTATTTTACATAGTTGCGGTAGTTTGAAGATTAAGGAGATGGAGAAATAATTGGGTTTTGAAAGAAGAGAGGGATGAATTTTTTCGGATGGGAACGGGTAAAGAGTTCCAAAAGGAGGCACTACGGATGATAAATGATTTTGTAAAGGAGGCAGTTCGGTAGGAAGGGATGTATAGGTTTAAGGTTTGGGATCTGGTATTTAGAGAATGTATGGAGGAACAGGGTTTAAATAAATTCAGAATATACGGAGGCTTCTTAATTCTGAACGTTCGGAAGAGATATACACCAAGTAAATATTGCCGCCGAAAAACTGGGTAGAGCCACTTCAATTCTGTATAGCAGCTTGAGACGTGGGAGCGCCTGGGAACACCGAAGATGAATCTAATGAAGCGATTCATCAGCCTCTTCAACCTCGTCTCGTGTAAGCCAGACAGTCCCCCGTATACAAGGCAACCATAATCGAAATGAGGAAATATAAGAGAGAAAACAAGGAGCTGACGGGTTTTAGAGGACATGCAATCAAGGGATCTTCAGAACTGTTTGAGGATAGCGATGGATTTTCTGGTGATTTGGGTTACTTCACGACAAGTGCTGGTCAAAGATCACTCCGAGATTTCTGACATAGGAAAGGAAATGGATAGGTTGGCCCTTGAGGTAGGATATGATATAATTATTGGATTTAGATATATTAAAATTTGCTTAAAAATGCTTAAATTATTCAGTAATCTATGGAAATCAGAAATCATTCCGGACAGTTTCAAAGAAGCTATAATTATTCCCCTGTATAAGAAAGGTGACATTAACGTTGTCAGTAATTACAGAGGTATATCGCTCTTAAACTCAATAACAAAAGTGTTTACTGGAATAATGCTTAATAGATTGACAGATTGGACAATAAACAATAGGATCCTAAAAGAAAACCAAGCAGGCTTTAGACGTGGATATTCAATTACAGACAACCTGTTCACACTATTTGGTATCATAGAATATAAATTCAAGAGAAAAGAAGATGTTTACTTGTTCTTTGTGGACTTTAAATCAGCTTTTGATAAAGTTGACAGAAATGCATTACTACACAAGTTGAAAAGTATGAGAATATCATCAAAGTTCCTTAACTTACTAAAAAACCTGTATAGCTGGACTGATTACCGAATATGGACAACTGATGGTCTATCTGAACTTTTCAAATCGCATGTCGGTCTAAGGCAGGGGTGCTTGTTAAGCCCGTTGTTGTTCTCTCTCTTTGTCAACGATATGGTGGACTGGCTTGAAGGAGGTATTATAATAGGGAATACCAAGATAAATATCTTAATGTACGCTGATGATATAGTACTCATCGCAGATAATCCGAATGTGTTGCAGAGAATGATAAATAGACTAGAGGAATATTGTGACACATGGGATTTAGATTTAAACCTGAGTAAATCAAAAATCTTAATATGCAGGAAGAGAATTTATAAACGAGATAAGTCCCTAAAATGGCATTACAAGGGTGAAAAAATAGAGTGTGTAAAGAATTACAAATACCTCGGAATCACAATAACACCAAATCTGTCCTTAAAACCCCATTTAAAAGATAAGTTAGTAAATTGTAAAACTGCGATAATGGTTCTCTGGAATAAACTTATAAAGAATAAAGAGATAGACCTAGAGAGAAAATATCTAATCTTTGAAGCAGCAGTTAAAACAATTATTTGTTATGGTGGACAAGTGTGGGGATACCAAGAATCAGATATATTAGAGCAAGCACAGAGGTTTTTTATTAAGAAGATGATAGGTATACCGCATAATACCCCTAACTATATGTCGTATCTAGAGACTAAACGTAATGCCCTCTTCATTGATACCTTGAAATTACACTTGGATTATCTTGTGAAGGTCTCTAAAATGGGTAATAATAGGTTTTCAAAATTGATAGCAGGAAATGCCATAAAAAACAATGTCTCGTGGGTATCTATCATTAAAAATTTATTTCTAAAACATTTAGGACTAACTCAGGAAAATGATATTTTCTTAGAGCAAATAGAAAATTCCCGGTCACTTTTTCTGGAAAATGTTACTAAAGCACTAAGAAATAGCTACATAGAAAGAGCCAGAGCAGCAGAATACCACCGTATCTATGCCCTTCTGGATTATTCTTATGACTATTTTCAAGAAAATAAAAACATCCAGTATAGCCGTCTCATATTCAAGGCAAGGGGAGAACTGCTAAGCTTAAATTACCAACCATGGCTTCAAAAATATAAAAATTGTTCCTTATGCAATTTAAACATCCCGGAAGACACACATCACTTCATATCAGTATGTCCTATATTAGCGGAACTTAGGCAAAACATTTTTGGAAAGTCTACTTTTTCTCTAAACGAGACAATAGACATCTTAAACGGAAAATACAGTAGAAAATTAAAACTATACCTACAAGTAGGAACAAGATATAGAGCAGAACTGATTAAAGAATTTAATATTTAAAATATGCAGTATAAATATTTCATTAACATATTTTGAAAGAGAGATAAAAAAAAAACAAAAAAAAAATCTATATATATATATATATATATATATATATATATATATATATATATATAGCTTCTACTAGGTATAAGAACATGTAATAGATACATCTGTAGTGGTTTATATAATTTAATACACATACGATTAATTGTCCTTTATCTATCTTGTAAAAGCTTTTATTTACCTGTTAAATTTTATAAGAGATGCACATAGACATTGTTTTCCTTTTGTTTTTTATCTTTTTGTTCTGTGAGGAAACTTTTCTGTTTTGTTTATTTTTATATATTTTTACGTTTTTATGTACACATAAAATAAAATGAATATGGACAACTCGACAGACGGACTTAGTCCATTGCCCAATTGCGTTTGAGAAAAAATATATACATTAGTAATTAGTAATTTATGTAAATTTGTAAATAAACGTATCTATCTATCTATCTATCTATTAAAATTTGAAAGAAATTATAAGCTGACATCCTTTCATGTATGATTTTTATTTCTTCTTTCAAATGTAAATATTACCCACAAAATAGGTGGTTTCATATTGTGAAAAATAACAGTGGAATTAGATAAGCATCTTCAATGAAATAATAAATCCTATCTCTTAATTTTTTTTTAACTTTAACTTTTTGTAAAGTATGTAAATGTCAGTTCTTCAAAAAAGTATAGGCATAATGAAAAGATAATAGGTTATAGAAAAACAAAGAAGTGGATAAATTGTTAATAAAAAAGTGGATTTGTAAGGAACTTATACGCATAACGAATAGTTACGTACTTACTTGTATTCGGAACGGTATAGGTTCAATATAAATATTTTTCAGGGACTCTAATACTTCGAAAAATGATAACATTTCGATGAAGAGTAATGTTCTATAGATGCAAGGGTGGGGAGACGCGGTATTTTCAAAATTAATCATATGTACAGAAAATACGATTAATCGAAGTTTATTTGCCAGGCCGTCCCGGGATCATACTCGTAAAAAAAGGCGCTTAATATAATTCTAACCTATCCACAAAATCGGCCTTTAACGGCTAAGAAGAGGGGTGGTGGGGATGGTAGTTCGCATGGTGACCAACAGATAGCAGCGTGCTTATCAGCTGTCAAAGCCATAAGGGGAATAGGGGAAGTAGTATCTTAATATTATCGGATATTAAAATTTTTGTTTTTAAAAATCATATCGTCGTCATCATGCTAAAGTAACGAATATGCATATGTTTTTAGTTGCACATTCGTTACTTTAGCATGGTGAAGACCATATATTTTATTTCTCTTTTATTTGATTATTGAATTCTTTCGCATTTCATTTTTAGCCATTTCTTGTGACAAGGGATAACAAGGAACAGCTATTTAATCGAAATAAACAGAATTAACGGTACCTAATTTATAGAAAGATTTTTTTTCCTTAGTCATTTAAGCCACATCAGAATGAAGATAAAACCTAGTTCATATTACAGAATGCTTCGTTAGAATTAAACATTATAACTTTAATCGAAATCACTAGTGCCTTTTTTTGAGAAATCATAAAAAGAAAAATAGAGGTTGAGATAAAGTACCCTACGTTTACTCGATTAAGACGAAATCTTTGCTGTTCCCTAAAGGGCCCATACCTAATTTCAGTTTCATAAGACAAATAGTTTCTGAACTAGTCTGGTCACACACACACAGGCCATTTTGCGGGACTAGGTTAATTTGACTCAGGGGACCCCAAAAAATGTGTTTCCGTTGAAAATCGGAAGTCGAAATTTTTCACTATATCAGTCCAAAAATAGGTAAGTGAAAGTAAAAGGTGCTTACACAACCCACAAATAATAAATCCGTTTATAAATGTCTAAAAAGGTTATCTCCTCTTTCCGGTATTTGTCCTAGGTAAAATAAATTTACTAATGTGCTAGTTTTCAAATCTTTTTCCACTATTTTAAGGTTAAATTTTCAAACACATTTCAACATGAATTTTCGGTAAACGTTAACCCGTCATTGGTCGCTGCGTGAGACTTTCTCTCACATATTTTGTTTTGTTTTTTGGCGGGAAACGACTCTTGGTGCTTCTGAAAACCTCCCCTCCTTACTATCTGTAGTTCACAGACTCAAGGCCCTCCCTGAACCCTCCCCGCTCCAATACCAAACCTTATACCTGCTCCAGGATCTCATGAGAGATTCTCTCACGTGCGTAGAATTTTCCGTCTACTTTATATTCGAACTTGGAAGTTCCAATATACAGTGTATTTCTAATTGAACATTATAATCACTATTTTTAATTAAACTAAATGCTTGTAGTAATAATTTGGCTTTAAGATTATACTTTTTCTTTATGTATTTAATATTTTTACTCTTTTTAAAAAATGTTACTTAATTTTCAAAACAGTAGTTTTGAATGATTATAATTGTTTTATCCTCTTAATAAAATTTTTTTTTTCAAGATTTCATAATTTGTACTAATAATTGACCCTTTTGTAAGTACAGCTTTATTTTTAAAATTTAAACTAACTGTCTGTGTTACGTACAACTGAGTGTGCGTCAACTTCTAAAATGTTTTCTTTAAAAGGGAAAAATGTCTCAATGACTACATAGTTTAAATAAAATTTAAACTAACGTATGATTAAAATAAAAATAAAAAGTAGTGATTGTTGTGAGAGAAATTCTCACGTGCGACCATCCATGTTAAAGTTGGTCTAGCTACCAATGCCGGGATAATTATGATTCCGTGTCCTTGACAGCATCTTTTTTTAATTTTTTATTTTTTTTATAGGTAAATTGTGTATGTAATAACTGACTGAGATGTAAATTTCGGTGATATGATGCAAGGCAACTGCGAAGATGACAATACAAACCTGCATGTAGTACGAGAGCGGTACAAAGCTTACCAGACACTACAGGAGAGCAGACCGGCGTGGACAGAGCTCTAGAGGATACAACAGCAATTAATAGTGTTGAGGAAGATAGCCCTACAATATAGACAGCCAATGTTTGACTTAGATCTCTGTTAGTATTCCCCAGTAGCGGCTACCAAACTTAACCAATAATTTCAATATCCTTTGCTAAAGAACATATCAAAGTTATTTAATTACCTGAGGCAAAGTTCCACGAACCGGCCTCTTTACCGCTCAACGATGAGTTCCAAAGGAAGGAAGGATGAGCTGAATTCGAAACCATCCAACTTTTATTATAACCAGAATCGGAAAGTTTCCTACAGTGGCTGAGAAGTTGAATGAGTTAAATAAACTTAACTCAATCGAAAATAATGCATTACGCCATTCTCTTAAACTGCCAGAGCTTTTTTTAATTATAAAAAACAATTTTTTGTTTCCGTAGCAATCCGATGCCATAACGAATAACACCATAACTTAAATATTTTGTATCCTCTCAGTTTTAATTCTCTTAATTAAGAACTTGTTAAGCAGCTTTCATAAGAAAAGTGAAGGATCTTAACAAACTAGAGCGTGTTCACAAAGAAAAATAAATAAATAAATGGTTTTCTTAAAATAAATGTTTCTTTATTTATTTAATTAGAGGAGGACAAGGTAAAAAAAAAAAAAAAAGAAAAAGCCTCACATTGATAATTACTTGTTAAACTGCGTAACTGACGAAAATTGGTCCAATTATATGCAGCACGAAAATGATTACTTGGTTATGATAACCTCCTTTCATGCAGTGAAAGTGATAATGATGATAACCGTCTGTTTCCAACCAGCAACGATAAAAATACGAGCCCTTACGAAATGTACAGGAAAAGTACAACTACAACTCACCAATTCATGCCAGTAGTTGGTATCTTGAAATAACATGAAAAAATATATCACCAAGCTGCTGGTAACAAGGCAGAACATATCGATTACTGGCTGCTCGATCGATCTCCAAAATCGCAATCCATTATCGTTGAACTGTTATAGGGTCAGGTGGGGTAATTGGAAACGAAATTTGTTGGTTTCAAATTTTTGTACCTTCTTATTACCACTTGGACCATGCAAAGCATTCAAACTCAAATGCTTATGCCTTAACTTGTTTATAAACATGTTATTAAAGATTCCTACCTAAAAGTCTAACATAGAAATCCGTTTTTCTGATGGCCTTATTTCACGCGTTCAAAATTACCCCGAAAATTCCCAATTACCCCATAAGGTTGGGGGTAATTGGGAACAGCTACTTTTTGAACAGTGGCTATTAAATGAATCCAAAACCTCATTTAGAATAATTTCCATAGCCTGTTATATATCTAACCTACATAGAATATTTTAGCTCTTTGTTCCCAATTACCCCAGCTCACCTATGCATAGAGATGTTACCATATCGATTCGACTACTACGGAAACGGGAAAATGAAATATGAACTGGGAAAATTATGGGAAGCAAAAATTACAGCAATGTACAACTGAACATTTTTTTTTTTTTTTTTTTTTTTTTTTTTCGGTTGTCTCACAGACCTTGAAGATCTTTAGCCGCCTCAGTACAACTGAACATTAATTGGGTATAAAAAAAAAAAGTATTATAAATGTAATTACAAAGAAAAATAAAATCTCACAAAATCTCGATCTCGAAAATCGCAGTCCAGTATCGTTGAACTGTTGTACCTACCGCTACAAACTAATAAGTAAAATTCGCCACATCTCGGAAAAATTCCTATTTATTTGATGCCTTAGCCATTGATATCCAGCAATCCTTATAGCCGACAGAGGGACTTAATATGTGTCATAATAGTATTTTAACCTTGAAACACAAAACATATAATCGAAAAGGGTTCTAGACTTTTTGTTGAAAAAGTTACTAACTGTTCTAGTACATGTCCGTGACTACTAATATGTACCAATTAAGTAACATTTACCACATCTCGAAAAAAATCCGTTCTATTTGATACCTCATCCATTGACATCCAGCAATCCTGATAACCGACAGAGGAACTTAAGTATGAGGTATAAAAGAATTGTTACGTGAAACACGTAAACGGAAAGAGTTCTAAACATTTTGTTGGAACAGTTAAAAACTGTTCTTGAGCATGTTCGTGACTGTTCGAGAATCATCTACGCTTGTCGGGAACCTTCTAGACTGCTCTAATTCAGACTAAATATGAGGAGCGATAGACTGGTTATCATTTGGAGATTTAATTTTCCATTTTCGGAAAATATTATTGATCAAAGGTTATACAATACCCTGTTACGTAATACATATTATCTTTATATATATATATATATATATATATATATATATATATATATATATAAGAGGCTTTGTCCTGACTGACAGAATCAACGCAGAGCAAAAACTACTAATGATAGAAACTTGAAATTCTGAATTTAGATTTTAAACGCGATGTAGGTTACCACTAAGAAAGGAATTTCAAAAATGTAACCCCTATGGGTTTAAATGGCCGTTTAACTCTAACGGACAACTATTTTTGCACTTTGAGAAAAAATATCTAATTTGGACTCATTTTTAAGATCTTGATACGATGAGTTTAACTCGAAAGCCCCTTCGAGGCGTCGAAAACCATGTTTTAAAGCCGAAAAATAAAGCGTTTACGACGAGTAAGCAATTCTTTGGTTCGGTCGGCGGTTTTAGTGAACTCTCTCCATTGCGGGTCTCCCTCTCTTCTACCGAGCCGGCAGCTTCCCCCTCCAACATTCCACCTACCGGAAGCTCCGATTCTACTAAATCTCCTTAACATCAGTTAACATATTATATTAAATCAATACCAAGATAATGATCACAAAATTGATATTAAAGGCTCGCGGGCAAAGCCGATACGGGGAATGATAGTTTAATATATGAATATAAATATTGCAACACTTATGTTGGTTAAACAATTATTATTGAACGAAAATAATAATAATTTTTCAATGCCACACAAATTATGAAAGCACAAATATTTAAACAGGTTACAAAAATTATCACTTTGTATAGAAATTGTTACGTGAAATCAGTTAACATATTATATTAAATCATTACCAAAATAATGATCACAGAATTGATTTTAAAGTCTCGCGGGCAAAGCCGCGACGTGGAATGCTAGTTTATTATATAGTAATGCAAACTAAAACAATATGATTAAAATGAGTTGAAGACTTTTTGTTGAAACAGTTACAAACTGTTCTTGTACATGTTCGTGACTGTTCGAGAATTATTTTCTACGCTTGTCGGGAACCTTCTAGACTGTTCTAATTCAGACTATATCCGGAGAGTTAGTCTTGCTCTGAAGCTCAAATCATATGGTTACTTTTGTGTTACTATATCGTTACAAGTTAATACTTTTTGTAACCTTGTTAATCATTTAAATTTTTATTGCTTGTATGACATGCGAAGTACTATTTCCTTTTAATAAAAATTATTTAAATCCGCAAAAGTGTAACATTATGTAATCCTGAAGAGAAATTTTTAAGATTAAAGAAGAAGATTCACCATTGAATAAACGTAATTGTAATAGCAAAACACAGGAGAAAAAAATATTAAAGGGGAATAGTAAGTATTTACACTTTGCTCGAAATCTTCTTCTTCTTCTTCTTCTTCCTCTAACTCCTGTGTGCCGCTAAGCGTGGAGTTGCCGTCCCGGTCCAGCGAGCCCATTGGTCTCTGTCCCTTGCCATTCTTTTCATCTCCGTGATGGTTAGTCCTCTTGCTGCTCCCAGTTTCCCAATGTAGTCGGAGTACAAACATCTGGGTCTGCCACGAGGACGTCTTCCTTCCGGTCTGGCTTCAAAAAACCACCTGGCCTTTCGGGTATCGTTCATTCTACAGACATGCCCGTACCACCTCCATTGTCGCTCCTCCAGGATGTCCCGCACTGATCTTACTCCCAATTCCTCGCGGATCCTGTCATTTCTAATACAGTCCCTCCTGGTTTTGCCAACTATTCTTCGGAGGAATCTCATTTCAGCGTTACCATCTTGCTCGCATGTTTGTCGAGGGTAGTCCAGCTTTCAGATCCGTACAAAAGCACAGGTAGGAAAACAGATTTAAATATCCTAATTTTAGTCTCTCTGCTAACTTCATGTTTCCCAATGACAGTTTTGGATATGTGGTAGTACAGTTCATTGGCCTTCATCACCCGATTTAGAACCTCCTGGTCTATTTTGCCATCTTTGCTCATGACTGTCCCTAGGTACGTGTAGGCGTTTGTTGTTTCTAGTTCGCCTTTACAGAATATTCTAGGCTCCAGATCTTCTCTTCCTACACACATAATTTTGCTTTTTGCTGGATTTATGCTCAACCCTCTTAGCCGGAGTTCCTCATGCCATTCGTTTAATGATGTTTGCAGAGCTTCCTGGGAATCCGCAATTAGTACTATGTCGTCTGCATAAATCATTGCCTAAGCAAGCACTGGTGTTAGGTTCCAATACCCTACCACAGCTCTCGGAGTTCTTCTTTTGCAGACCTTCCATACCTCATCCATAAGAAGGACAAAGAGTAGAGGACTAAGGCTGTCCCCCTTCTTTACTCCTTTATAAAAGTGAAAGGGTTGGGATGTTTGACCGTTAAGCCTCACTATGCCCTTTGGGTCCTGGTAAACTGATTTGATGGCGCTCACCAGATTTGTTGGCACCATTCTTCTAATCAGCGCGTCCCAAATCTCCTGCCTCTGAACTGAATCGAAGGCTGCCCTTAGGTCCAGAAATGCCATGTACACTGCCTTGCCAGGATCCCATGCTTTTTCTACTATCTTCCTGAGGGAGAATATGTGGTCCTGGGTCTGTCTACCAGGTTTGAAGGCGGCTTGCTCCTCTTCCAGGTCTTGTTCCACCAAATTCCTCAGTCTTTGTTCTAATATTCTTGTATATATCTTATATACTACTGAGGATAGACAAATCGGCCTATAGTTTCCACATTCACTTTGAGTGCCCTTCTTGTGTATAGGGATTATGATATTATTCTCCCATTCTTGTGTTAAACGCTTAGAGTCCCAAACTCTTTGCTCGAAATCAAAGAAAAAATTGCTGTAGGAATATTTGCCAGATTCTACATATTTTTAAAACCACTTTTTTTTAATGTTGTCTGCGGACGAGACCTTTCTCTTACGCATAAAATATAATTAATAAATTTATTTAAATAGGCAGATTGTTAATCATAACTTTAAACTTTCATTCATCAGGTATATCATTCGTTATAACCGTGGACTGTCAGGTTCGTTTGCCCGGAAATTAATGTTGGATTTCATGCTTATTTTAAATATAAATAGATAAGAAACTATTTACGTATGACGAATTATTTCTTTTAATGGGCGTTTCATTTATTACTCCTCTTTCAAACGAAAATGCTATTAATCTCTGTAGTATGACACAAGTTGTAATCCAGTTTCTAATAAGAGTCTAAGCTCAGTCTCACCGGGACCAGAAACATTTACGAAGTCTGGGGTAATGGCAGTCTAAGTTCACCGGTGGTTTTAAAAATGTCGGGAGGAGGATTTCAACCCTAAAGACAAGGAATGTCATAAAAGGAATTCGCACCTTGTTAAAATCTTGTGAAAGCTTTTATCGAAGAAAAACCCGCAACATATTTTACTGAACAGAAAATCTCCCTTTGAGCAAAAGACCGTCGCAGACCTCAACGAAATCGAGAAGGTTGTTGAAAGATCGAAACTTGGTTACCTCCTGTATTTACTGACTTCCGAAAAAATCACCGTTATGCGGTTTGTCCTTCTTGCAAAAACAGAAACAATCCTTTGCTAGACGGTATATTCACCTGTGAGGAAATTGGATTCTTGATGACAATTTTAAACGTCTTGGACAGTGACTCGACTAAGAAGAAGCATAAGATTTTGCAAAACTCCAATTCATCAAAAGAAGGTATGTAATGGTTACGTTTGGTTGGCTTGATATGGGCTTATTCACTTCAGTTTTTTACTTTCACTTACCTATATATGAAATATATAGTAAGTGGAAGTATTGCGATCGTGAAAAATTTCGACTTCCGGTTTTCAACGGAAATACACGTTTTGGGGTCCCCTGAGTCGAAATGACCAAGTCCCGCGAAATGGTCTGTGTGTGTGTGGGTGTGTGTGTGTGTGTGTGAACAGACTAGCTCAAAAACTATAAACCGTGCGATCCTGAAATTGGGTATTTAGTGTAGGTATATGCCCGCGATGTGACAGCATAAATATCATCAAAATTACTTAAAGGGAGGGGGTACTTTACTTAATAACTTTTTAGGTTTTTTTCGATTTTCACAAAAACGGCTCTAACGATTTTGATTAAATTGAGTATTTGATGTAGTAATATGCCCGAGATATGACTGTTAAAATTTGATCAAAATTGATTAACCGGAGGGGGGACTTTACTTAATAAATTTTGTATCATTTTCACGTGTTTTTTTTATTTACTCCAAAACGGCTTTATAGATTTTGATCAAACTGGGTATTTGATGTATGTATATGCCCGAGATATGACTTTTAAAATTTCATCAAAATTGATTAACCGGAGGGGGGACTTTACTTAATAAATTTTGTATCATTTTCACGTGTTTTTTTTATTTACTCAAAAACAGCTTTAACGATTAACAAAAATAAGATATGAATGTAGGAAAATGTGTGAATTTGGGATATGATATTTAGCAAAACACGTCAATTTCTAATCTAAGTAAGTTGGTAAGTGAAAGTTGTGTGTTGCGCGCACGCACCAGATTTTTTAATCTTGTTAAAACAATCAATGCCGAATTGTTTCCAAGATGCTATGCACAGAAATTAGCATTAATAACGCCATCTTTAGTCAACCTGAAAGGCCCTACTATGTTATCCGGCAATGGCCCCAAGTCTCATATATGACCTCACTAAAATTGTTTGAGCTTGGATATGGGGGTCAGTTTTTCCCTGTTTAAAGTTAAGAAATTTCAATTCATAGGAAGATAGAACATTTATTGTAGTGTGATACAAAATCTGTTTGTTACATTAAAAAGGGTTAAATAATTTAGGTTGAAACAGTTACATCACTGTTTTAGTACATGTATTGGATTCACGAGAATGTTCTACGCCCTATGCATACTCGTATTCTAGAATGTTCGATTATGGAATAAATATGAGGAGCAATGGGCTAAGGACATAGTATTGCTCTTTACATCGAAGCATTTGTTTTGTAACGTTGATAATAATTTGAGATTCTATTGTTTTTTTGACGTTGTTTATGACCCACCTTAGCTTGACAGTGTGAATTCGTCGGCAGAGATGCAGGTATTGAGAGTATTTTGATCGATATGAAATGTTTCAGATAATTTATTTTATTTTTATATATGAAAAACATAAACCTTCATAAATTTCCGGGGAATTCGATATGCATCACTGAATTCCGTGCAGAAGAATTATATTGGTAATCAAAATTTATGGTCCTCTTCGAGCTGCAGAGTGAGAATGAAGATAAATGCATGAATCTGTAGTATAATGCTAATTTTATTTTATGAGGGACGTCCCATTCAGATTTTATTGCGTCACATAGAATAAAGAAGGGTGAAATGAGTTTGAGAACATAAAATAATAATGAGATATTTTACTTATACACTCTTTTTTAAAAGAAATATTTTTTTCTCCCTTTTATAGACACACATTTATAATTGATATTCATGCATAAAAAAAAAAAGTATAAAAGAAATAATTGCTTCCACTTGAATTCTCAGAGGCAATCGGATAGTTTTAGAATAATATAAAGTGCGAATTTGATATTTGAGAACCAATGCGATATTTTTCTTCTTTTTTTTTTCTTTCTACTAAAATCATTTTTGATAAGATTATAATTAATACGAGAGAGAGGGAGAGACAAAGAGAGAGAGAGAGAGAGAGGGGGAGAGAGAGAGTGAGAGAGAGAGTGAGAGAGAGAGAGAGAGAGAGAGAGGAGAGAGAGAGAGAGAGGGTGAGAGAGAGGGAGAGAAACACTTAACTGAAAAAAGTGATTGCATTGGGTTGTATTATGCTGTGTATTAGACAGAATAATTTTTAAAATCTTAATTATTAATACCATTAATATTTCTCTGCATATACAAAGAAGCTTATTGTTTTTTTTTTTTTTTTGTTTTTTTTTTTTTTACATTACAACATTTTTTCTTTGTAGAGCTAAATGGCCACCAAATACTAATTACTATATATATGTAATAATCAAAACTAAAACCCAGGTAAAATATTAATTAACATGGAAAAAGAAGAGCAGCATAATAATAACATCAAGCAACAAGCTCAAAGTTAGATATAAAAAGTTTAAGAAACAAAAATATAAGAACAATATATAAATAAAAGTATTTCAATATTGAAGATATTAATAAATAATATGTAGACATACATGGCCCATCAACGATTTGTAATTTAAATGCTAGGAATGGATGTGGTGGTGAATGATTTCCTGGGAGTCGAGAACAATATATTATGCAATCTTCGCTACGTCCTTCATGTCAAAACAAAGCCAATTATAAGTTGTGCGAAAAATTAATTTAGAAATTTTAATCAACATTTTTTTTTTTACACTAAACACTCAATTGTTTTTCGTTAGTCACTATCTTTAAGTATAAAATGGAGGAGTAATCGTTCAAACTACAGAATTAAAAGAATACATTTATAATGCATATAATGATAACAAAAAAAAAGATCCTTTTATTGAAAGGGGCTCTTAACGTTTAGTTTTATCTCGGTTTCATTTAATGAAGGAAATGGTTTTACATTGTTTGTATTCAATTATTTTGTTGAATGCTTCTTAGGGGAAATAATATTAATCAGATTAGGATCTAATAAATCAGTTCCAAACGGATTACAAGCTGTTTGGGACATTCGACGAGTTTGTGTTTGTTGGTGTTTGCAGAACCATGGAGACGTCGTCAAGACGCTGTCAAAAAAAAAAAAAAAAAAAAAAAACAAGGTGACAAATAATGATATTTATGAATGAAGTGACAAAAATGCTCGTTAAATATTTAGTCAATTTCTTTACGGCTATAGGAGCGCGAAAAAAAATATTGCACTTTACAAAATTAGTTCATAAGCTATATGTTGATCAATTAAATGCCGATTTACCTATATCTAAATTGTTTATATAATAGCTTTTTTTTTTTTTTTAAATTAGGTTTTATGAATATAGGTAAACTTTAATGAATCATTAATAGTACATTATAAGATATCCTAGGAGTTCGGAACTGGGTGATTTCGGAACAAGACAGAGGCATAGGAAGGAGACCAAAACAAGTCACCGGTTATAAAGCCATGAAAAAAAAAAAAAAAAAAAGTTAAAAGAAATCAATTAGTTTTCTAGTTATGATAACTTCGAAAATCAAATTATGGAATCACTAGATGCAATATCCGGTGCGTAGGCTTATTTTTAAATCACTCTGGTGATACGCACTACCCTTGTTACCGTTCTAGGGTTAAAAAAAAAAATTAGGTACTTACTTATGCTACAGCGGGTATCAATTTGTGATTTCTCTCACATCCAATTTTTTATCACAAGATTTACAGAACACTACACTACCATCCCAATTGAGTTCAGAGTATTTTTCAATCAATCCCGCAGTTTTCGAAGACACTCTTCCTCCCATTTTTATCATTTTTAGTATCAATATACTCGACAGAAACTAGTTTGATACTAACAAAACGATGGGAATTGAGAAACAAAATGCAAACATCCAGGAACACTGAACCCTCATTACTGGGAAATCGGAGGTTTGTGTTGGTTTACACCTCCCAAGTTCCTTTTATTTTTTTTCTATGATATTCACATTTATTTTTCCACTAATGTTTTGATGTGTATTAAAGAAAATTACAATTTGTAATATATTTTTTCTTCAAAATATCAAATAATGCAATTCCTTGCAACAAATATTCAAAACGTGAAATTTCGTGCAATATAAAACTTCATTAAAACTCCTATTAGGCTTGATTCGGATAAGTAACTTGAGTTCGCTCTATTCTGACTTTCCAAGAAAAAGATGCAATTGCACGGGAATCCGAGCTCTATTTATTGATAAGGAAATTAGTGATTCGGATTGAAATCCCGGCTAAACCAATATTTGCTTTTTATATTTAAAAAAAATAAATAAAAAACTGAGAATTGGTCACAAGTACATCGTCTTTGTTATATTAATTAATTTATTTATTTTTCAACAATGTAGTCAGCTTCTAATTTTAATAAATATCAATATTCACTTTCCAAAAAGAAGTTCATTTATTCATTAGATATAATGCAAAGTGAAAAAAAAAAAATGAATTAATGGGTGTGATGCATCTAAGAAATTAGAAAGCACAAAAGTTTCTGAATTCTGAAACCAACCAAAACCAAACAGAATTTGTTATTTAAAATAAAACTACTATATTAGCTTGTAGAAAAATGTATTAAACGATCAGTCGACAAAGGCTTAGCGAAAAAAAAAAAAAAAAAAAACCAAATACACATGAATGGAGTTTCCAATAATGGGTCGTGGTTTATGGTCGACCAGGCGAAGTAAATCTCAAAAAACCTAACACAATGCTCTCAGCAAGCGAATTTTCAATTAGCTTCCAAAAGCAGGGCTACAACGGACACAACTAGTGTCAAATGCAAACAGCTAATGAGAACAGTTAGTGCATAATTCGATTTTGTTTATTGAAAAATACTTATGTCGAGGGAGTGGCGTTAGAGCTTTTTTGCTTTTTAGACGTTAAAAAGAATAAAAAATGTACATGATTTAGTAGATGTTGCGATGTACCGGCATCCTAGAAAATTTTAACAAAGTTATAATGGGGAAGTTCAATGAATTCACTTGGGGATTTTAAAAATGGATTACTCTGTCTTCATAAGAATTATTACAACACGAAGAGCAACTGTGATATAAAAAACGCGAATAGCTACGAAAACACTATGGGGAAGTAACGCTAAAAAAAAATGAATATTAAAAGATATTGAGTTATAAATTATTATAGTATTATTAGTTTATCATACTTATAGTCATTTTCATAACTAATAATAGTAATTAGTTTTTATTCATCTGGACTAAATTAACTTGATACAAAATTAAAGAAAAATATTGTATGAAAATTGAGATAATAAATACTGATTTCGTAATACCTATGTGGGTTTAAATAATTTTATTCGAAGAAAATATTACTAACCAACTATATTATAAAATAGTTATATAAAATATATAATATTATATAAAATAGAACTAATAACCATATTATTCGAGCTTCAGTACAAGACTAACTCTCCAGTCCATCGATCCTTATATTTAGACTGAATCAGAACAGTCCAGAAGGTTCTTGACAAGCCTAGAAGGTTTTCGAACAGTCACGAACATGTACTGGAATAGTTACAAACATGTACTAGAACAGTTTGTTTCAACGAAAAGTCTTGAAAACTTTTAAACCATATGTTTTTTTTTTTGCAAGTAAACATATGAATTAAATATGAATTGTGCAACTTAAGAGCATTGAACAATACAATAATTATAACAGCTGTGAGCATATTGACAGTTTAGGAAGGCCAAGATATTAAATTATTTATTTCACCATTTTCTTAGTAATCATAGGTGTAATAACTTCAATCATTAACATGTTTATTAATATATCTTTTTTTTTTAATTTTATAGTTTTGACTTTTGTAATTACATTGTATGCATTACATGGGTATTGATAAAGGTTTACGTCATGGGTCCAAGGACAGGATAAAATAAATAATTATATATTATTTGTAGATTATTCTGATCACCGCCTTAGACTCATTTTTTTCCTAATTTGA
Organism: Aelia acuminata; assembly: GCA_911387785.2. Taxonomy (NCBI): domain Eukaryota; kingdom Metazoa; phylum Arthropoda; class Insecta; order Hemiptera; family Pentatomidae; genus Aelia; species Aelia acuminata. The sequence goes on along the minus strand of OU426982.1, from coordinate 28,900,806 downwards.
GATCACCAGTCAATTTTAATAAAAAGCTGATACGAAATTGCGACTCCCTTCAAAAGTATGTGTATATTATATAATATTGCAACACTTATGCGGGTTTAAATAATTTTATTTACCAAAAATTATAAGTTACTATGCCACAGAAACAATATAAACCCAAATAATCAAGAAGGTAACGAAAAGTACCAATTTGTAACGACATTTTAAAACAAAACTAACCATATGATCGATCTTCAGAGCAAGACTTACTCTCATGCCTGTCGATCTTTATATTTAGTATGAATCAGAGTAGTCTAGGATATTATCGACAAGCGTAGAAGGTATTCGAACAGTCACGAACATGTACTAGAATAGTCACAAACATGAACTAGAACAGTTTACTCCAAAAACAAGTCTAGAACTGGTTTCTTTTGTTTTACGTTACAATATATATATATATATAAAATAATGTAAAACTATATTTATATATTCGAAATTATCATTCCTAGAACAATTGAAAAAAAAAAAAATTTCAAACAATTCCCTTCGAAAATGGAATTTTCCTTACAGGTATTTGTCCCGGAAACTCACAAGTCGCTCGGCCGTGAAATAGGATATTGAGGTTCTGAATTTTTATACCGGCTGGAAAATATGTAATATCGTATGAAAATATCCAAGGTCCTTCTTACCATTATTTGGATTAAATATAAAGACAAAATTTAATTATAATAATAGATATACGTCTGTTTTTTATAAAAATTAACAATACAAAATTTTGAATTTCATTTATCGTATTTGATTCAACAATATACTCACCACAGTTTCTCCATCAATGGATATATACATACTTACATTATCAAATGATAAATTTAAGAATAGAAAGTAAACACGAAAAGAAAAGAAACCTATCAATAATTTTTCTAAAGAAACAAAATATGACGAATAGCCATTTAAGGGCTAGGAACCTGGTTGGAGTATGGGAGAGGGGCCAACTGTACAAATAGATTAGATGACGTCATTATAGCTATCTCCTGTACACTATCTTATCATTTTCAGTGTAATAGTGTATCGAGTTGGCTATCGATAGCACACATATCGCTTACTAAATCTCACATCGGTATAGCTAAATCCACCTCAGGTAGGCGGAACAGATTCCAACGAATAAGAGTTAGAAAATTCTCCCCAGTGTATCCTAAATTTAACAGTAAAATCCATTTAGTAGATATGCAAAAGGAACATATTACAAGTAACTCAAATAAATATTAAAAATTTCATAAATAGGGATTGGATTGAGTAGCTAAATTTTTTCGGAGAATATACTACTCTTTGTTATTTGTTTGTTTAACGTCACTTTATGCTACTATAGCTAATCGGACGATGCTGCAGTGGGAATCCTAGATTTATACCTATCCAGGTATAATTAGAATAGGGATCTTTAACAAGTACCAGACATCATACAGGCTCGGGAACTCCATTTTACGTCTTGTCCGAAGGAAGGCATAGCCAAGGATTTTTTACACCCTTTAAAAAAATCCTAGGGCCACCCCGTGAGCCGAACCCGCGACCTTTAGTATTGTAGGATGCCAGGTGACCTCATATCGAACTAATGTTGTGATATGAATAAAAAAAAAAAATGATTGAAAAGATTACGAGACTTTTCGTTGGAACAGTTACAAAATGTTTAAATACATGGAATCATCCACGCTTGTCGAGAATTTTCCGATCAAGACTAAAAGTATAAGGAGCTGAATATCTGAAGGAATGGAGGAGATGAATACCTGACATCATGTAGGCTCGAGACCACCATTTTACGTTCTATCCGAGGGACGGCATAACCAAGGATTTTATTCACCCTTTAAAGTTCCCATTCGGCCATCCCACCACCCGTACTACTCCTTCAGGGGTATGACGCTATTGAACGGAGTAAGCGTTATGTTACGAAGCATTTCTTTTTTCGTTGCGTCGTCAGCAGGCTTTCGACAAAGTCTGGCCCAGCAATCTTCCCCTTAAACCATGGGCGGATGCAGCCGGTTGTAAAGGGGGGGCTGCTGTCCCAGAGGGTGGGGATAAGATAAAATCGGTATTTTTTACGTTACTGTTCTTTCATTCAAGATTTTATTTAAATTTAGCAATGCAGAGATAAAGGTTTGCTACAGCTCTTCCTGATATTTAAACTACACTATCATGGGATACCTTTAGGAATGTAAGTGACCCAGGGATAGGAATGGTGAAGCAGAATGAAAGCAAATATCAAATGAGAGTAATCTTGTTTTTCGTAAATACGAAGACCCATCTTTCCATCCTATCGCCTTATACTTATTGGATCTTCTATCAGATCATTTTCATCAATTCAATCAGCTTTCTATTCAGGTTTTCTAATCTTACTGCGATATGTATTTGTATGCGCTGCGTTTCCTTTGATACATTATTCATGGAACGGTACCGTAAGATTCTCTTTTTATTCATAGCATAAATGTTGCATGTAAGGATTCGTCCCCTTTACTAGGAAAACAGAAAAAAAAAAAATACAACAGATACGCGGAATATGTCTGGTAATCAAATTGCCCACATCGGCGTAATTATTCAATCAAATAAAAGTTTTTTTTATTCAGTCTCAATAGTTTATTACCTTATGAACGTTTAAAATAAAAACATAATATAGACTTTGAAAATACAAAAATATTACACAAATAATCTAATACTAACAAACGAAAGATAATAGAAGCAATTTATACAAAGCAGTCAGAAAAAGAACCTTTGAACAAGAAAAAAATACAGACTGCGTTAGCAAACATTATTTTTTTTAATTATGGAAAACATCGTTTTGATTTAGGATTAAAAATAACTAATTTCACCCAAGTGAATGCAGTCACTATCTTCTAATTTATAGAAGTGTAGAGAATAAGTGTAATTATAAAAAAAAGCTGGTGAATTATAAATTCAAATGATGAACATGACAATAATGTAGTTATTTTAATAACTATATTTAATATTAATAGTAAATAGTTTTTAATAATAATTTACTGTGAACAAAGTTTAGACCTTGCGAAGTCCTTCATTTGGGCTTAATTAACTTTGTACAGATCTAACAAAAAACAGTGTAAGGAAATTTAGATAATGAATACTGATATGGTAACTCATGTGTAGGTTTAAATAATCTATTTATTAATTTATAGGATATTTCGATTTTGTGTATAAATGACTGTCGCGGATCGCGGTTTATTTCATTATTTTTATAGTACGTTAATCTTTTAACATCAGATATCTTTTATCTATTATAATATTATAATATATGTTATAATTATAATCTTTAACATCGGCCACTCTTTTGTTAATCTTTTAACTTCGGCTATCTTTTATCTTTTTATGATAATCTTTTATCTACTTTAGTACGTTAATCTTAATTATAATTTATAATATAATTATAAAAAAATATATACAAAATTTAAAAAAAAATATTGAAATTAATATAAAATTAATAAAAAAAATATTAAATTAAAAAAAAATTAATTTTGTTTTGTAACTATGTGTTCTCAAAGCTTCACAAATACATATAACCTAAAGTTCATTACAATTCCTTACGTAGTTCTAAAATTTTACTGTGTAATGTTACGTTTTCAGGGTGTACGTTTTCGCGAATAAGTTACCTCGAGTTGCAGGTAGGTAACGGCCGAAACGGTGCCGAGTGCACAGGGTTAAAATGCCACACACACTTGTAACGATACAATAACACAAACATAACCATATCATACGAGCTTCAGTACAAAATTGAATTTCCAGTACATCGCTCCTTAAATTTAGTCTGAATCAGAGCAGACAGAAGGTTCTTGAAAAGCGTAGAAGATTCTCAAACAGTCACGGACTGGCTTTAAAACAGTGAAAACCATGTACTAGAACAGTTGGTAATACAAAAATTCTAGAACTATTTTAAATGATATGTATTGTGTTTCACGTTTCAATAGTTTAATCAGAAAATTCTTAAAGCCATCTTTATAAAATATATATATATATATATATATATATATATATATATATAAAATATATATATATATATATATATATATATATATATATATATATACATGTACATATATACATATATATACATATTAAAAATAAACGAATTGTAAACAGAATAATAAAGTTAAGTAAAATATTTTCTCAGTTTGAAGGGATACAAAGAGTGATACGAGGCTTAGAGGGATAGATATGAAAAACGTGTGTCCCAGTTTTCATGAAGCATAGCCGTAATCCACATCAATCATTTTCAATTAAAATCCAATCAATGGGACAACGGATCTTTTTTCTTTTTTTAATGGAAAAGAATTAGAGTTATATAGATTAATATTTTTACTTTCACTTACCTATATATGAAATATATAGTAAGTGGAAGTATTGCGATCCTGAAAAATTTCGACTTCCGGTTTTTAACGGAAATACACGTTTTGGGGTCCCCTGAGTCCAATTAACCAAGTCCCACGAAATGGTCTGTGTGTGTGTGTGTGTATGTGTGTGAACAGGCTAGCTAAAAAACTATAAACCGTGCGAACCTGAAATTGGGTATTTAGTGTAGGTATATGCCCGCGATGTGACAGCGAAAATTTCATCAAAATTGCTCAAAAGGAGGGGGTACTTTATTTAACAACTTTTTAAGTTTTTTTCGATTTTCTCAATAACGGCACTAACGATTTTGATTAAACTGAGTACAGTCAAAATCGTTCATAACGACACCGGATATAACGTACAATCGGATATAACAAACAAAATAGTCGGCCCCATGAAATAACAGACAGAAAAAAGCATAAATATCGCTTACAACGGACATCGGTTACAGTGAACAGGTCGGTTAGAGCCAACACTTTTATTGGAACAGTAGCAGTTGAAATATCGCTTACAGCGTACAGTTTCTTTATTTCATAATTTTTTTCCAATTTTTATCTTTTTTTCGATGATCTCAAAAACAGCTTTAACAATTTTTATCAAATTCGTCATGTTTAATGAAAATTAGGTATTCTTTAATATCAGGTAAGCTTTATCATTATTAAAATGTTCTGAGGGGGCTTTATTTGGGGGGGTTGGGACTTTTTTTGTTTGTTTTTTTCCCTATAAAGTACCTTTGTTTTTGTTTATATGGAGAAATTAACTGTCTCTCGTTAAGCCTAAAAATAAGAAATGGCTAAATATGAGATATGATAAAAATAAAGAAAACATAAAGAGGAGAAAAAAAGAAAAATATTCAGTCAACTCATAAAACTCGTTGAGCCCTCGCACGCGGAGTACGCCTTTAATGACAGACCATTGTTCATAATTAAAGCCGTTCTGTTCATTTGAGAAGTGGCAATTAACAAAACGCATTAATTTCTAATCTAAGTAAGTTGGTAAGTGAAAGTTGTGTGTTGTGCGCACGCACCTGATTTTATATCTTTATAATAGAGCTGTCCCTGATTCAAATATATATTTTCAAAAAATGTTACAATTTATATGGATATTTCTTTAATATTCCTAACTATATAAGAAATAATTCGCAAATTAATAATAATAAATCGATCCTCCCATCTTCTTCTTGGACTATCAAACGGAGGAATGGTGGTCCTCAGGGTTTGAAATTAACTCTTATTTTCTCGGAAAGAGAATAAAAGTCAAATCAGGACTTTTAAATTTCAAATAAATAAATAAAAATCACATCATGACTTTTATATTTCGGGCCAGAAAATAAAAGTCCTGATATGATCTTTATCCCAATGATAGCTAATATAAAAGTCAAAGCTTGATTTTAAATATTTAAGGATGAATTTATTAGCTTTTTTTTTCGGATTTCTCCATGTTGGTGTACATTATTGGGTTAACCATTTTTATGGAAATCTTATAGGGTATAATTAATGACCTTATATCGATCTTAAAATCGATTATAAGATTATCAAGGCTGCTGATAATGAAAATAATATCGATATAAAACCTCAGGCTCGCTCAGGTATCGATTATAACTTATCCGATATTTACAATATTGAGGTCGACATGTAGGTTATTTAGGGCGCTGATTTTGAATATGATATCGATTTTTCGATTACGCGCATAGGTATCGATTTATTATAACTTACGCGATATAAACGATGTTGGGGTCTGCTCTTATCTTAATTGAGGCGCTGAATTCGGAAATGTTGTCGATTTTTCGATTACGCGCTCAGGTATCGATTTATTATAATTTGAGCGATGTAAACGATATTGGGGTCTGCTCTTAGGTTAATTGAGGCGCTGAATTTGGAAATATTATCGATTTTTCGATTACGCGCTCAGGTATCGATTTATTACAACTTACACGATAAATAAGATATTGGAGTTCGCTCTAAGGTTAATTAAGGTGCTGAATTCGGAAATGATATCGATTTTTTGATTACGCGTTGAGGTATCGATTTATTATAACCTACGCAATATAAACGATATTGGGGTCTGCTCTTGGGTTAATTGAGGGCGCCCAGGTATAAATTTATATAATTAGATATGTAAGTTGTAATACATCGATACCTGGGCGCCTGATCGAAAAATCGATATTATTTCCAAATTCAGCACCTTCATTAACCTTAGAGCGAACCCCAATACCTTATTTATCGTGTAAGTTGTAATAAATCGATACCTGAGCGCGTAATTGAAAAATCGACAACATTTCCAAATTCAGCGCCTCAATTAATCTAAGAGCAGACCCCAATATCGTTTATATCGCGTAAGTTATAATAAATCGATACCTGAGCGCATAATCGAAAAATCGATATCACTTCCAAATTCAGCACCTTCATTTATGTATTAGCCGACCACAATATCTTATTTATCGTGTAAGTTGCAATAAATCGATACCCGAGCGCGTAATCGAAAAATCGATAACATTTTTAAATTCAGCGCCTCAATTAACCTAATAGCAGACCCCAATATCGTTTACATCGCGTAAGTTATAATAAATCGATACCTGAGCGCGTAATCGATAAATTAATATCATTTCCGAATTCAGCGACTTAATTAAGCTAAGAGCGAACTCCAATATCTTATTTATTGTGTAAGTTGTAATAAATCGATACCTGAGCGCGTAATCGAAAAATCGATATCATTTCCGAATTCAGCGCCTCAATTAAGCTAAGAGCTGACCCCAATATCGTTTATATCGCGTAAGTTATGATAAATCGATACCTGTGCGCGTAATCGAAAAATCTATATCATATTCAAAATCAGCGCCCTAAATAACCTACATGTCGACCTCAATATTGTAAATATCGGATAAGTTATAATCGATACCTGAGCGAGCCTGAGGTTTTATATCGATATTATTTTCATTATCAGCAGCCTTGATAATCTTATAATCGATTTTAAGATCGATATAAGGTCATTAATTATACCCTATAAGATTTCCATAAAAATGGTTAACCCAATAATGTACACCAACATGGAGAAATCCGAAAAAAAAAGCTAATAAATTCATCCTTAAATATTTAAAATCAAGCTTTGACTTTTATATTAGCTATCATTGGGATAAAGATCATATCAGGACTTTTATTTTCTGGCCCGAAATATAAAAGTCATGATGTGATTTTTATTTATTTATTAGAAATATAAAAGTCCTGAATTGACTTTTATTCTCTTTCCGAGAAAATAAGAGTTAATTTCAAACCCTGGTGGTCCTAAGCCTTCATAAGGAATGAGTAAACATGATTAAATATTAATAATAAAATAACTCAAATAAATGGTCAGGTTCTTGGAAAAAACGAGAAAACTGTTTACAAATAACTGTTAATTTATTTTCTTAATCTTCGAAAGCTATCTATTTATTCAAATGTAATGACTGAATCTAACTTTTAAGAAGTGTTTAGTCTCGTTTGATAGCAATAATTCGATGAATAAAAAAAGCTTTGTTACAATTAAACCGATCTTTGCTATAAATGCCGGATATTTCTACTCTACCTCAAAAAAATCAATATATATTATAAAGCAAAGTGTACAATGTGCGTGCCGAAAAGGCTCAAAAACGACTCAATGCACGTTTAAGAGAGTTATGTCAGCGTGTTGCTATGAAACCCATAACGGAGAAGAAGGTTTCTGTTTTTCTCTTAAGGGTGTAAAATTGAAGAGAAAAGAACTGGAATTTTAAGACTCTCGCACCATTTAATTAGCCTCTCTGAGATTGAGATACGAGGTTATGAATGAAAAATGTAGTTCGAGCTCCAGGCTACCAGGAAGCGCTAGGGTGCTTTTCACTCAATGTTTATTGTTCATTCATTCCGTTCAGTTTGTAAAGGTTAAATATTTTTTCAGCTGTTCTTTTAAATTACTTTTAAAATTGTTTCACCATTTCTTTCTAAATAAAATAATGATTTTACATATCTGCAATCAATTAGAAAACCGACTGGATACCTTACAAAATTAATTTCCTCATAAGAAGGTTAATTGATTTACACATTATATTTAATCAATATATAACATCTACTTAAGTAAATTTAATGCAATATGACTGAACATTTTTTAGTAGTACAGTGAGCGAAATAAACAGACATAAAGCAAAAAAGAAGAGCTGAATTGACTGATTATAAATCGAAAATAAAAAGTTTGAAGTGTTCTTATTGTATGCAATTATGAAAAATGGTTTTATTACTATGTATGATGAGCATTCCAGTTGATAAAATGACTAACTCCAATTACAGCATTTTTTCAATAAGATTTTATCACCCCTCATAGTTCAGGATAAAAAGAAATATAGGAAATATAGAAATATAGAAATATAGGATTCAGAATCACAGAAACCATCAATAACGATGCATGACTCGACAAAGTTGCAGCAAAATTAATTGTTTATTCGCCATTTTCAACCCCCTTTAAAGTATATAGGGTTCCTTATTTGGGTGGACTCTGCAGATCTCGAATTTTAATATTGATAATATGTTAAAAGTTTCAAGAAACTGCTAATTTTGTTCTATATTTCCTTTAATTGTAAAGTCTTTCTGTTATTGAAACTACCACACAACTACCGGAGCGAAGCCGGGCACCCTAGCTAGTAATGTATAAATAATACAGTACTCTGACAACCAAGCTTCCGAAAAAAGAAATATAACCTTAAAGTATTCTAGGATACAATGAATTAGAAATGTTAGGAAAGAGGTGTTGTTTAAAAATGATCAAAATAAAAAATACAACAGACTAGAATGTTATTTCGTTTGTCAGTGTCTCATTTCCGAAAGCCTAAATATACAACAAATAAATGAAGATAACACTTTTGGATTATATTAAGGGGTTAAAAATTAAGAAAAAGTTCACCCGGAACATCACGTGACATTAAAATTTTTCTAAAGTAAAAGCAAACAGGATTTGGTCTGAACGTTTGGGGGGGGGGGAGACTTTTAAAAAAAATATATAACATTTTCGTTTTAAAGCTAAATTTCTAGTTTTACCTTTTATCCAATCTACAATTACGATGAATAAATACGTTAATTTTCAAGTTCATCGGATAAGAGATGTTTCCATAGTGAATCTTAAAAAATAGACATTTCGTTTCGGTTTAAAACGGTCTCTAATTTTTTTTTTTTTTTTTGCATATATTTTGGATTGCTTCCCTAAATGGCGTAATTATTAATATATTTTTTTTTAATCCGTAAAAGAATGAGATCTGGAAATTATTCTAGAATATAACTTTTATTATTACTATTATATTCTTTTTTTTTCTTTCCTATTTCGAGACTTACTTTCATTTATTATTTTTACTTTTTTATGTACATTTGTATATAGTTATTGAGTGAATGTGTACATACAGCTCTAATACTAATGCCCTTGCTTGTGGCAGAATGTATTACTTCATTCTTTCAATAAATAACAAAAAAAAAAGAATATAACGTAATGGTTTATGGGGCAAAATAACCAGTTCTTTGTAGGGAAAATAATTTAAAATCATTACACAGAAACTGGCCTATCTTAAACGGCAAAGCCATTAGTATTTTATTGAAATACTGCCACAGCTGAAATAAACTGAGTCTATAGGTAATTTATTTAGATTATACATTGCAAGAGAAAATATTCCGAGAGACTCGAATTTCGAATATTAACCGAGAACTTTATAGGTGCTTACAATTAGTTAGCATATCCTAAAGTTAAACGCTCCTAGACGAAGCCCTCTGTCAGTTTAAGTTAGGCAGTTAAAACAGTAAACTTAATGTTATCTGTTTGCTTCAAAGTTTTATCGCTGAATTAAAACGATATTTATTTATTTTGCTAATCAGTCAGGAGCGCGTTTCAGTATAATGGCGTTTTTTATTATAACATCGTCTCTTATTGCATGTCTTTTCATTGTCTTATCATAAAAGGAGGACCAACCTCAATACTTGTACCAAGATTATTTCAAATATATTTAAATTTTTATACAAAACTGACTTACAGACTGTAAAACATAAAAAACCTAACTATATTTTCAGATTTTGGAAATCACATTAGTGACCCACCAATTGCACAGTCATCGACCAAATTACAGGAGCGTTAATAATCATTCCGATAGTATTAAATGATTATTTTCTGTTTTTTTATTCCTATTTTTTCCTAATTTACAAGATGTGAAATATTAGGTATAACAATAATAAATTGGAGCAATTATTTTTTTTTCTTTGCGTCTCTAGCAAAGTATAAAATTAGAACTTTATTATTTACTAGCTGTGGGGCCCGGCTTCGCTAAGAAAGTTGTGGAATAGGTGGAATGAAAGAATAACTTTAAAATGTAATAGTACAGAAAGATAGACCAAAATTAATCATGAATAAAACAAAATTTGTACCATCCTGAAACTTCAGTTTAGTATTAGTGGTAAGTTTCGAAACCTCAGAGTGCGCCGATATATGGTTTGGGTATAAGAGACCCTATTAATGCGGTTCTCTCAATTCGTTTTCTTCCCTTTTCTTGATTAAGAAAAATTATTTTGGTAGCAAATATATCCTGTTATGTACCATTTTTTATGTTTTCTATGTTTTGATTCCATTGAGACCATTCTCATGACGATACCGCTTCCTTATCAAGTTGAGTGAGTAACTTCTCCTTTTTCGAATTCGGTTAAAAATTTACGAACAAAACAGAAATATTAAACAGAAATATTATATGAACACTTTATTTTCGATATATATCCCATTAGGTTATATCTTTTATTCATATTACCTATTTTATTCAGTGTTAGTTTTTATTCGCTCACTACACTAATAAGCAATTTTTCTTTTGTAGTAAATTTACTCCTATATTGAATATTGATTAAAGGCAATGTTTCGACCAATTGGTCGAATGTAGTTGGTTTTGTTTATTTTTAATTTCAATTCATTGCAGAGATTTAATGGCCTTGTTAAAATAAAAAGGAAAAAATAATTATTTATACATAATCTTGTGTAATTTATAGAAAACAGCTGAAGCTAAAACCACAACAAACCGAACTAATGAACTATAAACTTATGAATTGAGCTTAGCTAGCTCTCCTGGCTTCTAAATGTCGAACTAAATTTTTTCATTCATTAATTCGCCTGGGCTTATTAAAGGGGCTAATTACATGTAGCGAGAGGCTTAAAATTACAGTCCTTGTCCCTTCAACATTACACACTTAAAATAAAACTTGAAACCTTCTTCGTCGTAAGGGGCAATAGGGCAATATGACGACATAAAATTCTTGATAGTACTTGTGGTCGTTTTTGAGTCTTTTCGGCACGCACATTGTACATTTTGCTTTATAATATATATTGATTATTATAATTATAAATAACATGAAGGGTATAATGTTGCTTTCTGGGATAACGATCATTATTAAATCTGAAAACAAAACAAACAAACAAAAAAAACAATATTTCAAAAGTTATCAAGATTCCTAAGGACTCCTTTACGCCTGGAAAGAGATATTCGTTCTTAGAGATAAGAATACAGTTACAATTAACAGTTACAATGATTTGCGCTATCAGTTCCACTTCTCTGCCAAGGTTTGTTAAGCAAAATGTTTCTCAACTCCGATTCAGTTTAATCAGAAAACTTTTATAACGAGAGCCTACCTCATCCGGACATGTTTCCATAAAAAGTGGGGACAAAAAGAGAAGACCCTATCTCAGTTACCTCCCCCTCCCCAGACTCATTCAGATCAGTTAGACTCTGCAAAAAAATAATTACTAAAAATTGTTTTTATTCACGCCCAACTGGTTCCTTTTTTTCTTTTAATTTTACATTGTTTAACACATTATATAATACAATAAACATTGTACAATAGTGTTTTAAAGCTATAAGTTGCGAAGCATTATTAAAACATAATAAATAGAGAAGGATAATATATTTCTTAAAATGTAATAATTCACAGTAAAGAAATTAGTAATTTAAGTAATCAGTAGTTTAATAATTTACAGTAAAAATTAAAGAAATAGAACTAGTTAATTATTAAAGAGCTCGTAAAGCAAATAATATAATGTAAATTCAAAGAATCGAACTGAAGAACTCCTAGCGTTACGTAAATGCAAGACAATAGAAAGTCACAAATCCCTTGTGATCTATTATGCTATCGTGTATTTCTTGTTCATTTATTAACTTGATTTACAGAAAATAAATAACACAAGATACCTAAGGTTTAATCATCCCAGAGACACCTATTGAGGAGCTATCGGGCAGGGAGAGGAGTGTCTAAGACCGACAAAGTCAAAGACCAGATGAAGACTAATTAATGTTGGGCAAAACTGCCCTATTTATACCTCAAGGGACAAACAATTGACCAATGACTGCCTGTTAGATTTGAATAGATAGGACTTGGTATCTTTAGGCTTTATTTTATTGTTTTTATGTTTTTACAAGCCATTATTTTCATAAAGAAGACAAAATACAAAAGAATTTATCTTTTAAATTAAATAAGTTCATAATGTTTTGGAAATGTAGTTGCCGGATCGGCCACAGATGGCGCATGTGTTTGTTATATACACACTTACGGAGGCATTGGCTCCTATCTGATTACAATAGGTTATTTTCTCTTTCACATCTGTTTTTCAATCACAATGTCATTCTTTTACATAACTGTACTGCATTATAAGTACAATTAAACAAAATAAAAAGAATGTTTAACTATTTACAGTTAATAAACAACTAAGTAATAAAAATCAAAGAAAAAGTAGGTTATGTTATTGATAAAAATATACCTAACATTTAAATGAAAACAAGTATTAGTTACTTTCCTTTACTAGTAAATATTATTAGGTAAATGACATTATCATATCTTAATTAAACATTTAAACAAATAAATAAAAGTTATGAGACTCCTAAATGAACAAATACTAACATTATTTCAATAAAAACGTTAACCTAACTGAATTAATATTCAAACTAAACAAGATAATTACTATATTATCACTTATAAGAACTATGAATTATTAAAAAATAAACTTCTTTGCTAAAATCAAATCTATACCAGGCCTGTTTACAGTTTTATTTAAAAAATACTCTCAGGGTCTCTCTGAATATATTACAATATATGGAACTGGAATTCAACCGAATAAGAATGTCTTCAAGTAAATTATTCTATCGAAGATTTCATTTAAGAATTGAATATGGTAGCAATGTTGGATTAACGAAATCAAATTGTACTAGGAGGAAAATTAAGAGGAGAAGATTTTTTTGAAAATATTCAAGAAACTCTTTTTTATCCTTTAAGAATAAAGACAAATTATTTTTAAAAAATAAACAAAAGTTTTTGAGATAAGATTTTTGTTTTTGATATGTACAGACGTTTAATACATAATATGTACTAATAAGTACATAAATATGTAGAAAGGAACCGTAAAACCATTAATTTTAATAGGATCATTAAAACATAGTTATTCATACAATAATGTCGGCATTCAGAATAATCGATTGAAATTTAATCACAACCAAAATAAAGTTACTAATTTTGGATTTGACGCAAAATCTAACTTACAATTTGTAAGTTACAAAAATGTTTATTATTATTTTTTTTTTACATCTTCACTTAACAAAAAGAATATCAATGGTTTATAAGTTGAATGTTATTATTAACTGTAAAAATTGATGACCGCTAAATAAATCGGGAAAATGGAGGTCAAAGCAGCGTCCACTGAGTAGAATTATGACTCACGGTTAGTAGGCTGTTCTGAAGAACTATATATTAATGGGCTATGATATCATGACTCAGGGACACCGCGTACCTCCACATAAGTAAATCCTTTTTCAACACTATATATAGTGCATAATTACATCCATTTCTTTATCCGAGGTTCTCTCATATACCATACCGCATTTCGTTGTTTATTTGTTAAGAATGATATGCAGAGAATTCCACAATATTTACATAGCTTGCAATATTTTAATCCAGTTGCAAATTTGGGAGAGGTAATTCATATTAATCCTGCCAACAGCTTATGGTGTTCTTGAACCAGAACTTCAAACAGGACTACTAGCGCTACCTTTCAATGAACGACAGAAAAGACGATGATACGAGTTGAGGTCTGAAGAGTGAAACCTAGGGAGTTTCTGATAAGTGATTGCGTTTTTCTTTGTTTGGTTTTAGTTATTTTTAAATATTTTTAACTATATGAAATTAGAATAATAGAAACAAAGTTTGCATAAAATTTATAAAACCAAAACTATTGAATTAAATTAACGTATTTTTCTTTAGCATCAATTGAGCTGTAGTAGGATAAACATTTTTTTCATATCATGTCCAAAGGATATTCTACTTCTTTAATTATTTCAATAAAAAATCTAAATATAATCTTACATTTTTACGTTCATTTACCCATATATGAAATATAGTCTGCCATCAAAGGCGTACAGCGCATGCGGTTGTTCAACGTGTTTTATGAGTTGTCGGAATATTTTTCTTTTATCTCCTGTATACGATTACTTGATCTTTTTCATAATTCATATTCAGCCATTTATTATTTTTAGCATGACGTGAGACAGATAAAAAAAACAAAAAACATATATATACTATTCAGAAAAAAAAACTAAAGGTACTTTGTAGGAAAACAAAAAAGTCCCCTTCCCCATTTCATCCCTCTCAGAATATTTTTATGATGATAAAGCTTACCTGATATTAAACTTAATAATAAAATACTTGACTCTCGTTAAACATATCGAGTTTGATCAAAAACGTTAGAGTCGTTTTTGAGAAGAAAAAAATCTGGTGCGTGCGCGCAACACACAACTTTCACTTACCAACTTACTTAGAATAGAAATTGACGTGTTTTGCTAAACATCATTTCCCAAAGTCACACATTTTTCTACATTCATATCTTAATTTTGTTAATCGTTAAAGCCGTTTTTGAGTAAATAAAAAAAACCCCGTGAAATTGATACAAAATTTATTAAGTGAAGTCCCCCCTCCCGTAAACCAATTTTGATGAAATTTTTACAGTCATATCTCGGGCATATAAATACATCAAATACCAAGTTTGATCAAAATCGTTAAAACCGTTTTTGAGTAAATAAAAAAAACATGTGAAAATGATACAAAATTTATTAAGTAAAGTCCCCCCTCCGGTTGATCAATTTTGATGAAATTTTTACAGTCATATTTCAGGCATATAAATAGATCAAATACTCAGTTTAATGGAAATTGTTAGAGCCGTTTTTGAGAAAATCGAAAAAAACTTAAAAAGTTATTAAATAAAGTACCCCCTCCCTTTGAGCAATTATGATGAAATTTTTGCTGTCACATCGCGGGCTTATACATACTCCAAATACCCAATTTCAGGTTCGCACGGTTTATAGTTTTTGAGCTAGTCTGTTCACACACACACACACACACAGACACACACACACACACACACACACACACACACACACAGACCATTTCGCGGGACTTGGTTATTTTGACTCAGGGGACCCCAAAACGTGTATTTCCGTTGAAAACCGGAAGTCGAAAATTTTCACGATCGCAATACTTCCACTTACTATATATGTCATATATAGGTAAGTGAAAGTAAAAAAACGTAAAAATGAAACAACATTTATGAAATAAAGTATTCCCTTCCTTCAATCAATTTTCGTGAGCTTTATGCTGCCACATCAATACTTGATTCTCATTAAACATGAAGAGTTCCATCAAAATCCTTAGAGCCATTTTTGAGAAATAAAAAAAACAAAAAAAAAAAAACGTTAAAATTTATTGAATAAAGCGCCCCTCCCCCTATTTGACCAATTTTGATGAAATATTTGCTGTCACATAGCAGGCATAAACATACACCTAATACCCAATTTCACGTACTTAGGGTTTATAGTTTTTGAACTAGTCACAAACACACTCACAGGACATTTCGCGGGACTTGGTTATTTTCACTCAAGTGAGCTCAATACGTGTATTTCGTTGAAAACCGTTTCAATTTTTCACGATCGCATTACTTTCCCTTACTACATATTTCATATATATTCATAAGTGAAAGTAAAAAAAAAACAAAAACAGAAAAGTGTGACTCTGGAAATATTTCCACAATTACAATAGTGTATTATTAAATGTTAATTATTAATAAAACAATGAGATATGTATTTTACATACATTTTTTACTTTCACTTACCTATATATGAAATATATAGTAAGTGGAAGTATTGCGATCGTGAAAATTTTCGACTTCCGGTTTTCAACGGAAATACACGTTTTGGGGTCTCCTGAGTCGAAATGACCAAGTCCCGCCAAATGGTCTGTGTGTGTGTGTGTGTGTGAACAGACTAGCTCAAGAACTATAAACCGTGCGATCCTGAAATTGGGTATTTAGTGTAGGTATATGCCCGCGATGTGACAGCATAAATTTCATCAAAATTACTTAAAGGGAGGGGGTAGTTTACTTAATAACTTTTTAGGTTTTTTTCGATTTTCTCAAAAACGGCTCTAACGATTTTGATTAAACTGAGTATTTCATCTATTTATATACCCGAGATATGACTGTAAAAATTTCATCAAAATTGATTAACTGGAGGGTGGACTTTACTTAATAAATTTTGTAACATTTTCACGTGTTTTTTTGATTTTCTCAAAAACGGCTCTAACGATTTTGATTAAACTTAGTAGTTGATCTATTTATATGCCCGAGATATGTCTGTAAAAATTTCATCAAAATTGATCAACCGCAGGGGGCACTTTACTTAATAAATTTTGTAGCATTTTCACGGGGTTTTTTATTTACTCAAAAACGGCTTTAACGATTAATAATAATAAGATATGAATGTAGCAAAATGTGTGACTTTGGGAAATGATATTTAACAAAACACGTCAATTTCTTATCTAAGTAAGTTGGTAAGTGAAAGTAGTGTGTTGCGCGCACGAACCAGATTTTTTAAATAATATATGATTGTAAATTCTCAAACATGTAGGTATTACATTAAATAATCTAAAATAATGTTAAAAACTTACTGCTATAATATCTTTACTTCTTTGTAATATCTACCAATTTAAGCAATGCTATAATAAATAATAAAGATATCCCGGGAAGATGGGTCAGAAGCCCAAAACGTTTTGGTAAAAAAAGAAGTTAATGAAAATATGGAAGAGAACCTTCATTTAAAAAAGAAAAGAAAAAAAAAACCTTAATAATTCTTGTTTATTTATTTACTTAATTATGCAGATGCTTATTATTATACTACATTTTATTATGCCTACGTCATATTTTATGAATTAATAAATATTTTTAAAACAAAAATTTATACCTTAAAACAATAATTATTATATTTTAAAACTTTCAAGCCTAATGGTATTTTCTTTTCTTCCATTTTATACCCTGCATTCAAAATATCAATTATGAGACATATGTTATCATATAAATATCAAATAATAAACATATGTTACTGTTTTAATAGGTTTATCTCTTTTATACAAGACATTTATTTTATTTTCATTATTTCTTTTAATACGTTATTAGTAGAAAAACTAATTATCAAAAAGCATAACCGGTTGTTTGGGCACCTAAAGTTCATAAAGTTATTTGAACGAATATTACTTAAAAGAGATAAGCAGGCCTTAAGCGTATGAAAATAAGAAGAACGATTTAAGGGCGAACGGCTGGCTTTAACTTAAACCGGTAAATAGAATTATGGTGATTTCTTTAGAACGAAAGTAAAGAAGAAATCCCCGAAAGTTTAATGGCGCAGGAAGCAGAAATTAGTGAAGTCTAGAATGAATCTTAGGAACATAAATCCAACTCCTGAATCAAATATTAATCCAATAGGTTTTTCAAAGGAGTTTGGGGCTATGTGAACAGAATCGGAGTCAATGTTTTGCCATGCCTTTAAACCAAATTTACTGAAAATATAAAAATTTACTTACATGTTGTAAAATCAATCAATGAAGCACACTCTTATCAGCATCGGATTTAAAACTCAGGACAAGACCCCCGAGGTCTAGCGGGTCACATGGTACAATGGTGGGGCCTTCACAACAGGTCTGATGGAAACTATAAGCCTATGGCCAACCTACCCCCTACGCCATCTAACCCCGCTCTCCCCTCCACTCCTCCACTTACTGAATAAATAAATTTAAATTAATCGTAGTAATCATGATTCCTTACTAGTTGAAAAAAATAATAGTACAATAACGTTTAATTTATTGTTTCGTACGATTTATCTTTGGGATCCCAAGGGACGCCTCCATCTCGGCTTTTTACAAAAATTGGTTGTCTTGTCCAGCCCCCGGAGTCCAGAGCCCGGATTTTTATGCTGTTAAAAGCGTCAAAAAGGCCATATAATATGCAGTAAAAAAAAACTATAAAATATAGTGATGTAAAACTATCGATAGTCTGAGATGATGACGGGAGGGGTGCGGGGGGGGGGGGGGGGTTGACTAGTAGAATTTTTCATTTGGACCGATAGGAGCTATAATGCACGTTTCCATTTGCACTTTTTTCTTTCCTTTTTTTATTATGGAATAAAATGAACTTTTATGTGAATAGAGGATGGGTTCCATTATACCTTGAAATAATATTTATCTGTTTCAAGCTTAGTCGTAACCACAAAGAATAAAAAAATTAACAACAGGTCAAAAAACTGTTTTGAGAGGAAAGCTAACATATACTAACCCCCTTGAAGTAACCACGAATACCAGTCGTTAAAGTAGTAGTTGATGTGACATGACAACATTCGGAACGCAATCCTGGAATATGAAGGAGTTTTTGTATAAAAAAAGGACGTTTCTGTGACATTTTTCTATAGATACCTTACCTCGGAACGTGCATACATAAATAAAATGTTCTCAGGTAATTGATTTATACAGGTGGAAAATATTTTGTTACAAAAACTCTGATTTTCTATATAATCGTAAATATACTATATATACAGGAAGATCTAAATTATGCAAATGATAGAATGGTCAATATATACATATATAAAAAATATATAATATACAAAAAATATTAAAAAATTACGACCTAGAAGATATAAAATTAGGTACCTAAATTTCCTTAGTAATACTAAAGATAAAATAGAATGCATGCAAAAAAAGAATACTATATATAAAATTGAATGTGGGGAATGTGATGGTATTTATATTGGAGAAACATATAAAAAATTATACACAAGAATAAAACAGCAAACAGCATATTTTAATAATATTAAAAACATTAACGTCACAGCCGTACCCCAACACAGTACTTTAAAAAAATATAATTTTAATTTCGAAAATGTATAAATTTTAGCAATAGAAAAAAATACAAAAAACAGAAAATTAATAGAAACTATACACATAACAAAAAACATTGAAAATGCAGTTAATTATAAAACTGATTCCATAAAAAAAGCAGCCATTATGCAGATATCATAAAATTTTAAATATCAAAAATTGAATAAGATATAAAATAAAAAAAATAAACTACAATAACAATTGGTGGCATAAGGAACATTGGTGTAAATAAGACAAAGTTCAGTCAGTAATAGATAGTGTGACAAGAATAATTTAAGTAAATATATGTGGCATAAAAATGTGTTAAATTGTGACATGTGAAAAATATTTTTTAATTAAATTGACCAATTACAATGTAATAGAATAAAACAGTAATATAGAAATAGGTGATGGACCTAGCCACTAGAATTTATAGGTACTATTCAAGATATATGTTAAATTGACCAAATATGTAATTTTATTTAGAATGATTGACTTTTTGATTTGGGAAGAAGATATTCACCATTCTATGATTTACTCTGATTCTGTTTCTATGCCATAAACTGAGTCATTTTCATGTCAAGGAACTGGCATGCACTCACTTGTTTGTTTGTATATTATTCCATCATCTTGGAAGACATGTATGAGCACACCATTCCATTTTTCAGTCTTATATTTTCTGCGTGAAGTTAATATTTGTTTTAATTTAGTAGACAAGCCTTTTTTGTTAGGAACAAAAATAAAATTACACTGTTACATTTTGTTTATTTTTCATTTCCATCAATTATATAGCACATGGGTGCTCAGAGGCAGATGCTATCACATTATCCTTTAAAAACAATGTTTTCGATAGTACTAGCGATAGTTACAAAACTATCGCTAACCTCGATAGTTCAAAAATATCGATAGTACTATCGATAGGTTTAAATCACTAATAAAATATGTAACAAAATATGCATCATAAATTCTAAAAATATGATGTTAAACAACAGTAAGATTATAATAAGTAATAAGATACTAATAAGTATAAAATATTTCTCGCGAAGGAAAGTGGAGGAGACAATTTAGAAATGAAATCAAAATGATTTTAATTTTGTTTAATCTCAAACATATATTTCCGATGATAAAATTAAACGCATTAAAGAAATAAAATATAAAAATAATTCAAACTTGCTATTTTTATTATTTATTTTTTTATTTATTTATATTTTACGTCATGTGCGCATCTAGCAAATTTGTGGAGTGCTAGGTTTTTCTTCGATTTGCTTGATTTAATTGCTGTGCTCAAGCATAACCCTCGGCCTTCGTCTTTTTAATCTTCGTAGGACGGGTAACTGGGAGGAAGAAAGAAAAGAAAGAAGTGGGTTTGGATGGTTATGAGTTGAACAGTGCATTTAGTGTATCTGTCGTGAATGTATGATTTTACTGTTGGGATGTCCATGTCTTTGTGTATAGTGTTGTTAGAAATGTACCATGGAGCGTTTACAATTTTTCAAAGAATTTTTGACTGAGTGGTTTGAATTTTGTTAATTTGTACTTGTTTAGTGGAACCCCAAAGTTCTGCTCAGTAGGTCCAAATAGGTTTTAGTATCGTATTGTATATTAGTCTTTTGTTTCGTAAGTTAAGTGATGATATGTAGTCTAGGAGGTGTGACAGTTGTTTGTCAGTTCTTGTCTTTTTAGTTGTGTATGTACGTTCGAAGTAAGTCTTTTGTCCAAGTATAGTCCTAGGTATCATACATGATTTTTAAATGGCACAGTAGTATTATTAATTTTCATTGGCGGATATGTTAGCTTCCTCAGTGAAAAACTTATTTGGTTCGACTTAGACTTATTTTTATTTTCCACTTTTGGAACTTTTCTACGTCGAATAGATGGTTCTGGAGGGCAATTGATGCTATTGTGGGAAGAAATAGTAGCTGTGTCGTCAGCGAAGGTGAAGATGGTAGTGCAAGGGTGTTCCGGAATTTCAGAGAGGTAAGTGGAATAGAGGAGGGGGTTTAAACGCTTCCTTGAGGAACGCCAGTAAGCTGAGGAAAGAATGAAGAAGTAGAAGAATCTACGGAAATACAGAAATATCTATGGAGCAAAAAAGATTGAAGGATGAGGAAGTAGGTAGAAGGTAGGTGCCGTTTAATTTTCCATAACAGACTCTTGTGCCAGACACTATCGAATGCTTTTTCGATATCAAGAAAGATCGCTGAGCAATATTCCTTTTTTTTCGAAAGCTATCGATATTGTGTCAACTATCCTATGGCACTGTTGCACAGTGGAGTGATAGGATCGAAAGCCAAAATGATGATTCAGTATATCTTCGCTACTTTCCAGTAAGGGCTTAGTTCTGTTCAAGAATAGTTTTTCAAATATTTTCCCCATTATTGGTAAGAGGGCAATAGGACGGTAAGATGAAGGATTAGTTGTGGGCTAAGAGGGTTTAGGTATCATTTTGATTGTGGAGAGTTTCCAAAAAAGAGGATAATATGTTGTGCGTAAGATAGAATTATAGATGTGTGTCAGAAACAAAACAGCTTTTCGAGGTAGGTGGCGAAGAATAAAAGGAGTGATAAGATCGTAGCGGGTGCTTTTCGGTTCGGAAGTCTGTTGATTTCTTTGTGGATTTCTTTTAGATGAAACGCTGGAGGAGGTAATGTTAGAGGTAGTGGAGCTGTCAAGTCATCGTCTATCTCAGTGACTGTGACTGTTCCAAAAACCTGGTCAAGGTATTTTGCGAATTCGTTTGCCTTTCCTTCGCTAGTTATGGCCCATGTATTATCTGCACATCGAAGGGGGAATCGGATATCTTTTTTCTTAAGTATACGTCGTGTCGTTGTCCATACTGATCCGTTTCTGTTGTTTATCGAGTCGATGTAGTTCTTGCAGTAGTTGTTTTTAAATGTTCTTAGTTCTTGTTGAAGTTTTCGGGTTAGTGTGTTTAGTTCTTTCTTGTAAGATGGGTATCTGGTTGGGGTTCTTTGCCATAGAGCTCTAATTTGGCGTTTTTCTTTAAAGAGATTGCGAATAGGTTGAGGTAGGTAAAAGTCAGTCTTAATACTTGTTGTTTTCGGTGTAGTCGAGTGCCAGATTGCGTTGGGTTTAGTTTTTGTAAGGTAGTTTTGTCGAGCTCGTCGGCTTTAGTAATGGGGTTTGTTAACGTAATTTTGTTGTTCAGATATTTTTTAAAGCTGTCCCAGTTTATGTATCACTTAATGGTGGGGGGTTAAGAAATTCTTAAGGTTTTAAGAAAGGGTGGTTCGACAGGTTAAGTAAAGTTGGGCTATGATCAGATGAGAGTGTGGGAGAGGTAAAGAACGGGTGATAAAAAAGTCGAAAAGATCAGGAGATTTCGATAGCGAAGAAGGCCAGTACGTAGGATGTGATGGAGAAAGAACTGAAAGTTTTAGATCCTCAATGCATTTTTGCAATCTTGCTAGTTAACAAGAAGAGTACTATATTAACAATAAATTAAAAATACATAAAATAATTCTCCCATTTTTTCTTTCAAAGCTTTTCCGGTATGGCCTGGAATGCGATATATATTTTTATTTATAGAAAGGGAGGTGGAAAGTCGGAAATCTCAGTAATTATTATTTCGAAGAAGAAGAACTTATTTACGGCGAATAACCACGATAGTTAGCTCCCACGTTGGATTTTACTTTTTTATTTCTAAATATATTGTTTACTTCAGTAGATCATTAAAATATGCAAATGTATGCAGTTATCATCAAATATGCAGAATAAAACGACCAATTAGAGCTGTGTACTCTAACGTAATCATGTCTGGTCCGCTATTTTAAAGAAGCACGCAAAAAAAAATATGGAATTTCATAAAAATCCGGGCCCTGGTTATGTACTTCCTACCGCAGTAAGTATTTCCTGGCATCCTTCCTTTTTCAAATTATCCAATCCCAACGTCCTTCATATATTTCCGAACTTCTTCAGTTCATATCCTCGGTCAATTCATGCAATACCAGTTCTAGGACATCAGATCTATAAACTCCAGCCCACCGAACGTCAACTTTCGAAAGATCTATTGTTATCCGTTCCTCATCCCTATGGAACTCTATTCCCCCTTTCATCCGTCACTCCAACTCTCCCCTACCTTTAGATCCTCCCTGTTTAATCATATATCCATCCAGTTTCCCGAACGATTTTAAATAGTCTCCACCGATTCTCAATTTTAATTTTAAATCGATCAAAGGCTTTTATTAATTATTTACTTTTTAAATATAAGTTCTGTTAATTTTATTTGTAAATATGTGTATAAATACCATAAGCTGCACACTTAGTTATTTTCACTTCATATCAATAAGAATTATTTTTAATTTTTATATCACAAGAAAATTACTGGGTCATTCCAATTCAATTCAGCACAGGCTTGAGTCATACCGTCTAAGATTTTTTTGAAATTTGGTACATGTGTACTACTTGTGTCGACTACAACAATTTTGAAATATTGCAGAGATAAGTCTACCCGTTTTTGAATTATTGGTCTCTAAAGCCCTCAAAAATAAGCCCAGAAACAGAAAAAATCATGATTTAAAATAGCTGTAGAGGTTTTCCAAATTTGATTAATGTCGTTTAACAGCGCATTCTATGTAATTTCATATGGTATACAACAATGCATAGGTTGGTACTAGAGAAATTTTCTTAAAACCAAGATTAAAATTTTAATTACAATTTTCTCAAAAAGGGTATTTTTTAAAAAAATATATATATTTTTTTAAAATAGGAAGTATTATTTCTATTCATACAGCAAAATATAAAAGTGGAATGAAAATTTCTTCATTATTAAAATAATTGAAACCTAGTGATAAAAGTCCGTAAATCTAGCATTTTATTCAGAATAATTACTAAAACTGTGGTAATATTTACCAATTTACCAACCATAAGAGAATGCTTGGCCAAAGAGAACTCTCAAAAAAGGTTTTGATTTAAAATGATCTTCTTGAGAATACTTTGTTGTATATCATATGAAATTGTAAGGAATGCGCTGTTAAACGACACCAATCTCATAGTCCTAGTCAAATTTGGATAACATATACAGCTATTTTTAATCATGATTTTTTCTTTTTCTGGACCTATTTTTGAGGGCTTTAGAGACCATTAATTCTAAAACGGGCAGACATCTCAATAACATTTCATAATTGGTCTAGTAGAAACAAGTATACATGTACCATATTTCAAGAACATCTGAGATTGTGAGGTTCAAAATAATGTATTTTTGTGTTGATTTGACATGGAAGGCCGGCCCATTTTTTTTTTTTTTTTTTTTTTAATAATTTTAATTTTATTTTATTTTATAGCACTCTAAGGATCTAAGGATTTTGTTCCTAAGGGACAAATAAATAAATAAACAATTTATTATTATTATTACATCTCAGCCAGAACATTTTACATTAACTATTTTATTAGTTGTTTATAGTTTACTTAAATGATAAAGAATAATATTGAATCATAATTTTCTTGGTTATCATTTAAGTCGTAGAAATTTATTTTCATAGACATTCTTATTGGGCTTTTTTATTTCATTTTCAGAGACAACAATATTTTTATATCATTCCTGACAGAGTTGCTGTTGGAAATTTCCTCAACTTCTTGAGTCAATAACCCTCCCTCCGTGCCGGAGAAAAACACCCCTCACGATCTCAAGAGTTTAATGGATTAAGGAAGGAGAAGTAGCAAACAGGGGCTGTTTTGTCAAGAAACGGCAAACTAATTCTAAGCACACTTCTATCTTCTCAGCCAACGGGAACGGCTTTATGTTAACGAGTTACCTATCACAACATTGACTATTGTACATGGCACTGTAATATACAACAACGTAACTATATAACTGTAGTTTCATAGTTACGGAACGGTTATAAAACCAGCGGTCTCTCCATGTAAAGATTGAATTATTTTTTTCTATAGTCATAATAAGGATAAATAAGAATCGGATTTGTTCGGGAATCATACATGAACAGATTAATCTATTTATTTATACCCTTATTTTTACACCAATCTCCATCCCATACTTTATTAAGTCGATATATATACATACAATGTGATTATGTATAGATTATATAAATTATATAAACATAAAAATAAACTTATTATATAAATAACCAAATATAAGCTTATTTAATACATAAATAAAAATATTGCAACACTTATGTTGGTTAAACAATTATTATAGAATGATTTTTTTTTTTATTTCAAATTATTATTTATTGCAACCCTAAACTTAAAAAAACTCCTCCTTAAAAAATTAATAATTGTTAAAAAACAATCGAGCCCCCAGATACCGAGGAAACTGTTCGTTTAGGTGTGAAAACGCTACGTTTAATGAGAAACGGTTTTCTAAAAAGTTCGTAATTTGCCTTTTTTTTCTATTATGTTGCGTAATTTGCCTTTTTTCTGTTATGCTACGTAATTTATTTAGTCCCCACAAAACTAGAATTGATTACTACAGAATGTCGAACATACTCGTACAACCATCGATAGCCATACAAGTAGAGTTATTAAATTCAGATATCAGATTTAAGTTAGTATTAACAAATTAAATGAGTAAGTTATGAATGAGTTTATCATTTATTTTATTATAATAGCGATAGATAATACATTTAAAAAATAAAACAGTCAAGGCAACTTGTAGCGCTCAGAATTAGATGGGATTTAGCTGAAAAGATATATGAAAAGTTCTAGAGTTCAAAAATGTTTTTAAAGCCCAGAAATATTTCAAACTATCAATGATATACTTGTATATCAATGATATACAAACTATATATATATATATATTTGTATATTAAAGCAGTTTATAAAGTTAGGAGTATAAAAAAAATATAATTAAGGACTACCATAAAGTTATCATTAGAGCTCGGATTCCCGTGCAATTGCATCTTTTTTTTGGAAAGTCAGAATAGAGCGAACTCAAGTTACTTATCCGAATCAAGCCTAATGGGATGTTTTAATGAAGTTTTATACTGCACGAAATTGCAAGTTTTGAATTTTTATTGCTCGAAATTGCATCATTTGATATTTTGAAGAAAAAACATTTACAAATTGTAATTTTTTTTAATGCACATCAAAATAATAATAGAAAAATAAATGTAAATATCATAGAAAAAAAATAAAGGGAACTTGGGAGATGTAAACCAGCACAAACCTGCGAGTTCCCAGAAATGAGGGTTCAGTAGTTCCTGGATGTTTACATTTTGTTTCTCAATTCCCATCGTTTTGTCAGTATCAAAATAGCTTCGGTCGAGTATATTGTTACTAAAAATGCCTAAAATGGGAGCAAGTTTGTCTTCGAAAACTACGGGATGGATTGGAAAATATCCTGAACTCAATAGGGATGGTTGTGTAGTGTTCTGCAAATCTTTTGATAAAAAATTAGAAGTGAGAGGAAATCAGAAATTGACACCCGCTATAGTACAAGTAAGTACCTAATTTTTTTTAACCCTAGAACGGTAACGGGGGTTTTGCGTGTCACCAGAGTGATTTAAAAATAAGCCTACTACGCACCGGATATTGCACCTAGTGATTCCATAATTTGATTAGTATGTTTCCTTTTTTAAGATCTTCCTATTTCCAATATATGTAATTACAGCGCACATGCGAGTATTGTACTCTGTATTCCACATCATACTGTTACAATTTTTTTCAAAAATATATCAATAGTATTATAAAAAAGATCCAAAATTATACCAAAACCAATTTTAATAATACCAAAAATAATCTGTAAAAATAAAATAGTTTCTATTTCAATTTACTCTCTGCTGCTTACTTTTTTCCAAAGTAGCTATTATTTGTTCACAAAAATAATTTAAAGCCTGATTTTCAAGCAATGCATTTTTATTGCATGTTTTTGCAAGTTTTGAAGTTTTTAATGCACGTTTTGAAGTTTTTATTGCAAGTTTTCAAATTTTTACTGCACGGGATTCCGAGCTTTAATTATCACTAATAGAAGTTTAGTGAAATAGAATCTGAGGAAAGCCTATGGTGGAACGCTCTATATCATGCCTGGGAAGATAACATGCATGAACACGGAGCAGATTGCTTGGGTACGGTAATCGGATTTGGTTCGGAGGTGTCTAAACAAACATGACAAGCAGGAAAGATGATATCCAAGAGGAAATTATAACTCCCAAAGCTGTCCCACCGAGATTCCTCATCTGTCCGGCTGTCGTTTTGAAATTCCCCGATATTCAGATCCTCACATATCTCCCATCAAAAGGAATGATCTAATATTATACAAACAGAACAGGGAGTAATGTTTTATAATTTAGTCGATATTAAAATAGTCAAGCGTTGTTGACTTACATTTTTTTATTATGTAACACAAAATTATAATAATTACGAGAAGACCCGGCCACGGCATGGCTGTGGATCAGTAGCTTTAATGCGTTGAACCAATCATATCCTATTCTTTTTAATACGGTCAAATCAAAATTCACTGGTAAAGATAAAAAAGTTTCAGCTGATCTAAAAATCAACAAGATTTAAAATAGAGAACGTCAAATTTAAAATTGTTCGGTAAAGAAGGATTAATGTTTTTATTTTTTACATCTCATATTTGACTATTATTGTATAGATGTATTAATGATCCATTCATTTAGCACCTACTGGATTATTTCAGCAGAGGCAAGATTAAGTATAAATAACACATGTAAAAGGAACTAATAAAGAATATAATTGGAATAAGGTTTAGTACAATCACAATAGACACTAAAAATTTACCGAATTAATCTTTTACTATCTTTATAAATAAAGATGAAATTCCGTTTGTTTGTTTTTTATAGAAATCCATACCATTTGTCCCAAATTCTCCAAATTTCGCTAAGTGGTTCTTTCATACCAGGTGCGAACACCTGTCCATATTAAAATTGCATAACCTCAGCCAATCTTCAGCAGATATTCTTTATAGTTATAAAAATCGTAATGATCTCGCTTTACATTGGTTTTTTACATTAGAAAAATGAAATTCCCCGGGTGAAACTGGGAAATAAAGATGAAATTCTGTTTATTCTTTATAAAAATCCCTACCGTTTGTCCTAAATTCTCCAAATTTCGCTCAGTGGTTCTTTCATACCAGGTGCGAACACCTGTCTATGATTAAAATTGGATAACTTAAATTGGTTAACTTTACATTGGTTTTTACGAAATCGACCGTATGATTCAATGAAATTCTCACTTTATAGATTTGAAAAATCTGGGCATGTTCTTACAGTGCAACTTATAAAAACATTAAAAATTTAATTTTATGAATTATATATATATAATTTAAGAGTGCATTCAAGGAAAGGAGTGAAAGAAAAAAAGGGAGGAAAATTAAAAAAATAATGATAATAATCCTTTCATACATTCATGGATGCTACTATTACAATAAGATTTTACAATAGTCTAAGATAGATGTACAGCATGCTGTGTATTAGCAAACCGATATAGTTGGGCAGCATTCCTTTTATTAATAAAGTGTTTCACTCTGTTTCCTTCTTTACCAATAGTAATCCTGTATTCCTTTGAAAAGGTTACGACTGTGTTTGCCGTTTGAATTACGTTCTTTTCTCTTTTTATAAAGAAAAGAAAATATATTTCGGATGAAAGGTAATGGAGAGGAAGTAGAACCTGGGACTAATCAGATTTGTGAGTTGGGCATCTGATTCTATTTGATCTGTCGCTACCGACAAAGGCATTTCTTCGAATTCTCAGCCCTCACTATAAATTCCCATTCATTCTTCAGGGATTCCTCTGTTTTATCTATGTATATGTTCAACGCTTTTTTTTTTTCCTTCTTGTGCTTTAAAAGAGGATGCATAGAGGCTGGTCGGTAACTGAAAAGGGAAACCTACAAACAAGTTCACAAGCCATGATCAAAAGGCGCTTGGTATGAAAAACATAAAACAAAGTCGGATTAAAACCGGTTACAAAAACATTGCGGCGTTAAAAGTTATATGATATGCCGGAGTTTCCTACCAATTATTTTTCATTAGATATGTTACCCTTCATTTTCATTCAGTAATGATTCGATTTCCCGGAAAAGCACAAATACTGAAAACTGTTAAGGGCCTCACGAACATTATTTTTTTATCCATTGTTAAATCCTACCATCATACCACACGCTACTTTGAAAAAAATATTTATCAGTTCAAAATTTTATTGAAAGGTACTGTTGTTCAGAGAATGTGATATGAGGAACCTATATATATATATATATATATATATATATATATATATATATATATATATATATATATATATATATATATATAAAACAAGGGGCAACCATCCGTTTTATTATATTTCCAGGATAAATACTATAACCACTAAACAACGTCAAAAAAAAAAATGTGTCTCTAAAAATTAACAAAATAAGAAATTTAACAATTTATATATCATACTTTTTAAATTCGCAGTGTTTAATTTAATTTAACAAAAAAAAAAAATAGTGATTACCTCCGTGGTACCGATATTTATCCTATAAGACTTAAGAATAAACAAAAAAATGCATAATAATAATATAATAATATTGTAAAAAAAAAATTAATAAGCTTTGGGTCAAATATTACAATAATACTTTGATACCTGTCGGTTGAATGCCAATATGTAATTCAAAGAGGACTGCACTTACCTGAAACAAATCAGAAAAAAACAAATTTTAAGTAAGTTGAACTAATCGAACAACTATAAATTAAACAATAAACTCATTTATAGTTTTATAATAAGTTAGTAAATATAAATTTATAGATCATAATATTAAAATAAAAAAATATGGGATAAATTATTAGAATTTTAACAAATATTTAAACATATTTTTCCACCAACACGTACTATTGTTCGTAATGAAAGAGTATATATTTTTTTTTTCTCTTTTATTTTGCTTCAAAATTTTATCCAAATCCTGTTTAGCCAGAAGTCTATTTATTTTGATTGGGTTTAGGTTAGAAATAATCTAAGTTTTATCATAGTCGATTTTAGGGTTATTTTGTTTTAAATTTTATTGGCTGGTGATAACCTTTGCTATTCTGCTCCTTTATTACGTTCAGGATACTGAGAGCTCACCCTTCATATGTGGTCCTAATTTTCTATGAGGAGTATTTTTTTTTTTTTTTTTTTTGTAATATTTTCCCGATACTACTTCAGAGCAAAGCCATCAAGGCGCCGTTTAGTGTGGTCCCGATCTTCACTGAAAAGAACCCTTTTGTGGGTTTATTTAGTTCTAAAGAGCGAGCGGTAGCAGAAAGCTGGGATCTAATGAAGCTAATCGAGGCAATTTTTAACTGAAAAGTACACAATGATAGTACCCTGAAGTCACGCAAACATAACCTCCTGAAATAGGACACGCCATGAAGTAGTATCTGGACACTTTTACCCGTGCTTTTTTCATTTTTTAAAAATTATATGGCAATATGGATCCATTTTAAAACATAAAATCATACATCAACACACTATATAACAAAATCAAATCTGTTTCTTTCTCTCTTTCTTATTCGCCAAAGATGTTTATTTAATATTTATTCAGTGTTTATGAAAATGTGAAAAATAATTTAAAATAAAAATAAGCTGATCACTTTATTTCATTTAATTTTTGTTAAATATTCCAAATATCCTTATAATAACGCCCTAAAAAACAGACAAAAAAAATCACTACTTGCAAAAGTAGAAAATAACCAAAATGTTTTAAAATATAGCAAAAAAAAAATGTATTAAAAGCGAAAATAAAATACTAGAATAAATTGAGATTACAATGAAATGGAATTAAGCAAAATATAAAAGACAGAGCAAAAAATCGAAAAAATCGCAAACAAACAGTTTATACTGGGTGTCCCAGACCTAGTGTAAAAAAAAAAATTGGGTAATACTGCATGCTAAACGGGGTAGAATGGCGAAGAAACGTGTTTCCTATCTCAATCTGTTGAGGAGATAGAATTTTTTTTTGTTTTGTTTTTAAATCTTAAATGGGATTTAAGATTTAAGTTTTAATAAATGTTTTGTATTTGCGCGTTAAAAGGCCCCTTTTAAAAAGGAATTTAAAATAACCAAACCTAACTCATCTTTTAGTAAATTTAATGCTGATTAAGAAAATATCATTGTTTTTGTTTCTACGCTACACCGAAGTAGAGAAAACTGCCATTTTTTAGAAAAAAATAAGATTTTAAAAATAAAAACAAACAAAAATTCTATCTCCTCAACAGATTGAGATAGGTAACTCGTTTCTGCGCCATTCTACCCCATTTTGCATGCAGTATTACCCATTTTTTTTGCACTAGGTCTGAGTATGGTATGGTGTATGGTACATAAAGAATGTATTTCTTTATTCCAGAATAAAAATGAAACTATATTCTTTCAACAGAGACAGTAATAAATTATGAATAACAAATCAATTATAGTCAATTATGAATTTTAAGAAGACGAGACAAAAAAATTGTTATATGACTTAAGCCCTTTTGTCCAAACATGAATGATATATCACAAGGACTAATAGAAAAAAACTTAGATAGCAGTTTGTTTAGGCGCCATATATTTCCAACTACAATGAAATTCATATTCATTTTCTTTGATGCTTCCAATATATTAAATTTAGGATTTTTACCTGATCATATCTGTTTTTTAGATTGGATTCTTGTCGGCAAACAAGGTGTTAATAACAATAATAATAATAATAAAACGTTGCTAAACATGGTGTAAACACACAAAATGCAACTAAAATTACAGTTTTTAATTTGATTAATTTTAATATTTTGGAATTGGGATTCTGAAAGCTAAGAAAAGCATTTTTAATCCTTTCATGAAATCATTTGACAGGAAAAGATATAAATGGAGAATGAGATATGGAGGGGGAAATAAGAAGTAGTAAATACATCAAGCCCACTCGCCCAGATTAGACCTCAGCGTCTTTGATCTCCATGAAGAGATCTCTCAGAAATGCTAGCTTACGTCTACAGACTCACGCTTTAATAAAACTGAATCCATATTTTTTTTTTTTTTTTGGGAGGGGGATTCCTGTTTCGAACGAGTATGGAAGTTGTGTGTACTCAAAATGCTACAAAGCTGCAATTCAATGCAATGTGTTTGTACAGGTTTTGCTCTCAGGGATTCGAAGGGGTACTTCGTTACAAAGCTTAAAGATATGTCCGGAGGCGATAATCATGGCTCGAGAACAAAAGAAATTTACCTGGGAATCGCGCGGACTGTGACGTCAATTTGGGGGCCAATAGAAGGACTCTATAACAGTTGGTGTACCTTAATTTGTTGTTTGATTATGCTTTGTTTTTGTTGTTAACTTAAGTGATTTTTCGTTTTTCTTAGTTTGACTAAAAAGAAAAAAAAAACGATTATGTGACCTAAAGAGCATAAAAAGTCTTCTTGCTGCTCACGAGACTCCTAAAAAGTAAGTGCCGGGAAAATCAACAAACTTGTTTTTTGTATTGTTCACGATTATATAGCTAAACTAATAGAGTCATATACAAGATTACAATGTTTTAGGTGTTGTTTTAAAATATTGCAGTATTGCATTCATTTCAATTACAGAAATAAAATAAAAATCATGTAATTAAAGACATTATGCTAAAATTGTACTTTTTGTCTATAAATATTATGAGTGATTATGAGAATGGTTCTATTTAAGACTATATTTGTAAATAAATCATTTAAATTTTATGAAAATTAATATATATTATTAGAATTCCATGATTTGCTACGATATAATATTTTTTTTTCCTTTTTTTCTTCATATCTTATTTAAAAAATATGAGATACATGAACTCGAGGGATTGAGGAAAAACGAGACCCAGCAGCAAACCTTTCCAATCCTCACTTAATTCCTTGATTGAGGGACAGGGGGTATCTCATCCAACTCATTTTTCAATGGATCTAGATTAGACTGGCATTAGTGAAAGTAAATGATCTATAATATATTCACGGAAAATATTCTAAAATCGAACTTCGTATAAACAAAATCACATAGCAACAATCTAAGAAGAGATAGAAAGCTTGAATCAAACAATCGGATTTGTTAAAATGATTACAAAGGCTGGATATAGCCAGCTCGCAAAGGGCCTAATGGACTACTTAATTAATCATCGGTTGGTGAGTGGCCCGTAAGAAGGAGGTTCAACTGTTTGCCATCGAGGGAGAGGGGCGGTGGGAGGGGGATAGGAGGGAGGGGGTAAAATGCAACCCCTACGAATAATTAATTTTAATTCTTGAACTGATTTCTCTTGTTCCCAAGGAACTGATCTTATAATTAAAATATAACATTATTTATTATTTATTACGTGAAATGAAAGCGATTATAACAGAATTTATGAAGATGGTACTATGTATCCTGAATTTCGGCTTCAGATGATACGGTGTATACCGCAAATATTTATTGACAACAAATAATATACGAAAATAACTATCTGGAAATCGATTGGTTGAAAGAATGATTTTTTTTTTTTCTTTGACTGGTTATACAGTGTTTTATTGCGTTCTGCGATACCCTGAATCGGAGCACGTAAGGTTGAACGGGGCTAAAGTCATTCTTGGCCGGATTCAATGATAACATTTAGCTGATGACTGAAAAAAAGATATAAATGATCTTTTCATAAAAATTAAGTTGTTTTTTTACTATACACGAATTAAATTAATGAGATGACAAAATTACATTGAGTCGCTGCACATCCACATACTCTCTTTGGGTGACGTAGTGGAGGTAAGTTCAAAATCAGTTGTAATTCACTTATTAGTTCTTCAAGAATGTATTTCAGCGCTGGTCTAGAAATTAGGGTCCAGGATTTTCAGGATGTTCTAGACTTTTTGTTAGCAACTGTTCTAGTACATATTCGTGATTGTTAAAGAATCTTCTACGCTTTTGGAGAACATTCAAAAATGTTCGAATACAGACTAAATTTAACGAGCAATGGACTGGAGTCTCAGTCTTGCTCTGAAAATCGAATCATAAAGTTACTTTTGTTATACTGTGCCGTTACAAGTTGATACTGTCTGTAACCTTGTTAATTATTTAAGTTTTTATTGTTTTTACGACATTGTGAATTAATATTTTCTATCAACCAGTATTAATTCTATATCTCGAACAATCTCCAATAAAACCCAAATCCTTTTCAAATTTCAAACCATCACTTATTAAACTAAATCGTCTACAATATACCTGGATAATGTACTAAATGGTTGACTAGTCCTGAAACAAGGAAAAAACAAAACATATATGACATATATTTCTTTTACCGACTTACCTTGCTAGCAATGTCACTTGGGTTCACAAATAAAATAACTCAAGCCACAGGTTAGTGAGGTAAAAGAAATCCCACAGTTCTTAAAAGAATTGATAAATTGGCAAATGCCAATCTCCAAAAAAATAATAGTTACTCCGTTAGATTATTTTTTCATTGATTTAAAAGTTAGTTTTCACAACCGGGAAATATTAATACAACTTATTTTCTTTATAATGGGAATGAATTACTTTCTAATAGAAATCAACGATTGTAACAATGCTCTTTTTTTTTAATTTTTAAAATTACAATTACCTATCCTATCCTACTACATGGGGGGTTGATAGTCATACAATCCATTCGTAAGGATACAAAATTTATACGCACTGTTTTCCTATTTTCCTGTTCTTTAGTTTTCCTTTAATCTTACACTTAGCGTTATTGTCGATAAGGTTTCTATTAACAATATGTCTCTTTACAATAGTGTAACGTGAAAAAAAAAAAAAAAATGATCGAAAAGAGTTCTAGAATTGTTGTTAGAACTGTTGGAACAAACTGTTCTAGTACATGTACGTGTCTGATGGAGAATAATCTACGCTTAATTCGAGCACGGGCGTCACCGCCGGGGGGGACGCGTCCCCGCCAATATTTTAGCAGGAGAGGACCCAATATAAAAAGTTAAACAAAAGTGCGATTTTACGAATTTATCCGAGTTTAACCAATAAAATATAAATATAAAATATTAGTTAATTTCAGCACACTTATTAAAAGCTAGTCAGGCTTATTATATAATTGATGAATTATATATTTTTTATCTTAACTCGAACTGTTTTGTTTTATTGCTCTACATTTCTTTTTTAAACCAAGCAGCTTGAACCCTACTTCCCTATAATTTGATGGAGCTTATAGAATTTAATGGAAAGCAATGAAATTAGTGGAATCAGAATCAGAAGAAAAACTTTGATAAAATTCAGTCAAGAAATTTTATTTAACCCCAACATTCTTCAACATTAAGCCTAAACAATTCCCTATTTTAATGTATAACTGTGGCATATTGACAAGTTTTAAGAGACTATAAATACCTTTAAAATAGAGCGTTGGAGGATGAATTTAATTGCCCCAACAGTCGTTTTTAGGGGTTATAATTTCAACTTTTAGCCCCTCGAATTTCTACCTCCCCTATCTAGGAAAATTTTGAGCCGTCCCCCCCCCCAATAATTTGGTGTTGGTGACGCCCATGAATTCGAGACTGTTCTAATTCAGACTAAATATAAGGAGAAATACACTAGAGAGCTAGTCATGCTCTATAAGCTCGAATCATATTGTTGCCGATTTTCGTGAAACTTTTGATAATCTTGTTTTCAATGTTTCTCTCGGTTATTTGAGTTTTTATTGTTTGTCAGACATTTCGAATTTCGCACTCTAACTTGCAAAATTTTCGAATGTCCTGATTAATGAAAATTAGCCTGATAATGATTTACGTTTGTTTAATTTTGAAAGTTTTGATCGTCTTTCAAGTAAACGTTGTATTTATTGTATTGAATAATGTTCAAGTCTTCTACGATTCTATGATGCACTGCTAGGGGTGTAAAACTACAATAAACTAATATTTAAAATAAATATTATTTTATTGTAATAGAATAAACTAAATTTAAAATAAAACTAGTATTTACATAAGGCTCGGTACCCCATCCTCTCTACCCTTAAAATATTAAATAATGTTTGATAGTCGAATATTAATATTGAAAGACAATTTAATTGGAATTTTTATGAAGATTTTAATTTATCAATTTTATACTTTAGTATCCTTATTAAAGATGCTGTAAATTGAATCCCACTTAATTGAAGTACACACCGCATATTGGGTATCGTATAGTGCGTTTTTAGTGAGGGTTGAAGTAAAGATAAGATGTGTTTAAATTGTAGATTATTTATTTTTTGAAACTCCAAAATTCCTTTTCTTTGTTAACAGGCTAGAAGACGGAATACTTAAATACACATATTGGTTTCGCGGAAACCGAGTAAAAAATAAGATTCTATTGACTGAAATCGCATGTTTTTGCTTGTAACTCTCAAACGACGGCGAAAATCGGAAAAGTGTATAGAACCAAAAATGTTCGTCTTGCTAACTGAAAAAAATAAGCCCTGCGAGCATTTTCGCCGAGAATTGCAGTTATTCGCTAAAGGAGGGGTTAATCGATAAAATGTATATGAACGAAAATGTTCTCCTTGAAACCCTGAAAAGATTGACACCGTTTGAAAACCTCTATTACCAAAATCGCAGTTTTGCGCTTATAACTCACAATCGAAGGCAAAATGAGTGATTTGTATATTTTTCCGGTGTAGGGGTGAAGGTAAACTTTAAAATCATGCCTCATTCATGAAATTTGATGAAGTATTAAGAAAGTTATGGCGTACCGACAGAAAAAAAGCTTTGAGAAATAATATATATATTGAAATGAAAAAGTAATTATATCAATTCGGTGCATAATTCCCTAGGAGTCTACATATGTGATACCTAAAATACTAAATACCCATCTTACAGCCATTTCCATAACATTAATTTCTGTGGTCAAGTATATTCTACGTTTACTATAAATAATAATTAAATAACTACCAGCTCAAGGGAAAAAACTGGCCAAGGCATTGTTTTTCGTGTATAATACGTATTGTATAACATATTGTGACACTATTGCGGGTTTAAATAATTTTTATTAGAAGAATATAGTGATTCACAATACCAGACAAACAAATAAAAAGTTCAAATTATTATCATGGTTACATCCATACTCAACTTGTAACGGCGCAGTATGACAAAAGTAACCATATGATTCGATTTTCAGAGCAAGACTTTCCAGTCCATTGCTAGTTAAGTATATTTAGTCTGTATTCGAACATTTTAGAAGGTTCTCCAAAAGCTTAAAAGATTAAATGAGTAAAAAAGTAAAAAAAAAAATGAGCGTTGTCACAATCGTTGATTTCTAGAAGAAAGTAATTCATTCCCATTATAAAGAAAATAAGTTGTATTAATATTTCCCGGTTGTGAAAACTAACTTTTAAATCAATGAAAAAATAATCTAACGGAGTAACTATAATTTTTTTGGAGATTGGCATTTGCCAATTTATCATTTCTTTTACCTCACTAACCTGTGGTTTGGGTTATTTTATTTGTGAACCCAAGTGACATTGCTACTAGCAAGGTAAGTCGGTAAAAGAAATATATGTCATGTATGTTTTGTTTTTTCCTTGTTTCAGGACAAGTCAACCATTTAGTACATTATCCACTATATACATTATCCAACGGTATGTTGTAGACGATTTAGTTTAATAAGTGATGGTTTGAAATTTAAAAAGGATTTGGGTAGTATTGGAGATTGTTCGAGATATAGAATTAATACTGGTTAATAGAAAATATTAATTTACAATCTCGTAAAAACAAAACTTAAATGATTAACAAAACAACAATCAGTATCAACTTGTAACGGCACATTAAAACAAAAGCGAACATTTGATTTGATCTTCAGAGCAAGACTAAGACTCCAGTCCTTTGCATTAAGTCTGAATTCGAACATTCCAGAAGGTTCTCCGAAAGCGTAAAAGATTCCGGAACAACCACGTATATGTACTAGAACTGTTGGTAACTGTTCCAACATAAAGTCTGGAAATCTTTTCAATCATACGGTTTTTGTTTAAGGTACAATATAATAAATAATATGTGATATGTAACAGGGTATTGTGTAAAATGTGATAAATACAAGTTTATGAAAAAAGTAAAATTAAATCTGCAAATCATAACTTACTTAAAGAATACTTATATTAAGAAAAGGGATATATAAATCGAAAAATGTGATTAAAAAAAAATTGCCTATTGAAGTGGCACTCCGAGACATACGTCGGAAAGAGAGATCTGAATTAGGATTGTAACATGCGTCGACGCAGCGACAGAGCACATACCAGTAAGAGTAATTTGAATTTTTATTGAGTCTCGAGGGGGAAAATCTGGTTGTTATTGTTGCGGGTATTTCAAAGAGTAGTTAAAACTTTGCTGAGTGGAAAAAGTTGGTCACCGGTTTATCCGCTGCTCAACCATGAGTTCAGCAAATTAAGCCTCGTGGTAGAAAAATGTTTATTAAACGGCATTCTTTCATAAAATTCTGGGAACGCATTGTTTTCAGGTAGGATTATTGACTGCTGTTCAGGGCAAAAAAAAAAAAAAAACGAATAAGTAGTTCTTACTCGTTTGTTCATATTTGTATTTCAGACGCAAGAAAAAAAAGTTATGTTTTTTTCTTTCTCCCACATGAATTAGTGGTATAATTGTTTCACTCATTTTTAGGGTCGAAAACAATTGTACCTATTGCAACGTTTAAAAATAAATAAATAAATAAGTAACAAAAAAACGTGGTTTGGAATAGTTCTAGACATTTTGTTCCAACTAACAGTTGGAACAAACTGTCATAGTACATGTTTGTGACTACGATGTTCAGGTACCATCTACGCAGGCCCTGAAAGTTTGAGGCTGATCTTTTGACTAAATATAAGAAGCAATGGCCTGGAGAGTTTGTCTTGTTCTGAAGCTCGAGTCATAATAAAAATTGTTTAACCCACGTAAGCGTTACACTATAATCGATATCTACAAACGTATTTATTGTCATAGGAAAGACAATAAAAACAGTTATTATATTAGGATTAAGAAAAAACCATCATTACTTTATAATTCTGATTTTTTATTTCACTACAACCGTCAGTACCGTTTTATCTATTAAATTAAACTTGTTATATTTTTAATGAATCGATATTAGGTATTTGCTAATGATGAACCTGCTTTAATTAAGAACCTTCCTTTCTAACACTCATTGATTTTCGAGTAGGCGTCGTTTCAACAACAAAAAAGACAGAGTTATTTAAAATTAAATTTGACGAGCTTAAATTAAGGATTGGCCCTTTAATAAAAACTGTTATATGTGCTTTTTAAACATAATTTATCCTTATTTATTCGGTGACATGCTTTAACTTTCTTACGATTCGTTTTATATAGAATCAAAGGTAAAATAAAAAAAAAACCTTAATTATCGTCATGATAAATTAAATTATATTTTTGTGCCTTAAATGAGGACAAAATCGAGAAATTTTATTAATGGCTTAAAAACTTTTTGGAAATATATCTTTTTCCTGAAAATTAAGGTAAATATACTAAAACCTAGTCAACCTTAAATGAAGAATAGGAATCATATTTTTTTTATTTATTTTTTTTTTTTTTATTATCTACAAATTATGATTCTATCATTTCAAACTATACGCACCTTCAATTATTGAAGCAAAAAAAAAAAAAATATATTAATAACGATAACAAAAGAAACACCATAAAAAAATGTGATAACTAAGTTACGTTTTCATCAATTGTAATTATAATTTAGTTGACCTTCATCTAATCATCATTCTAATTCATTATTTTTATAGTTGCAACTATTTTTATATTAAATAAAATGATTTTTTCGATGAGCGTAAAAAGGTAGTCAACCCTAACTCAGTTAACGGTTTCTCGTTTCTGGGTGTGGATAATATAGCAGTGAGTGTGTATATGTTTCAATGATATTATAATTATTAGTACTCTACGTTTATGTTTATTAAGAAGAATTATTATAATATCTATTTATAATATCTATTTATAATATCTAATTACTTAGATTATGTATATTTTAGTGTATTTCCATTATCATTATTTTTCGATTAACCAAACAACCCTTGCATTAGATCGGATAATCAACGCACTACTGTATTCTAATTGCCTTAGTAGCTTTGATGAATTTTAAATGTCCTAAACAGCTTTGATGTCGTAAATTCAAAACCTAGATGCAATTGGAATCAATTACTATATATATACATACACTCCATTCTCATGAATCTAAATTAAGTATGTGTTTTCTTGATTAATTACGAAACGTGATTCACTTGCGATTTTACAGTCCGCTATTCAGAAATTTCTTTTAACCTACAGTTTAATCATCTGAATATTTTTTATTTTATAACGTAAAACACAAGACATATGATTTAAAAGAGTGCTAGACTTTTTTCGGAAAAATTACCAACTGTTCTAGTACATGTTTGAGACTATTCTAGTACGAGTTTTTCACTTTTCCAGAACCTTCTACCCTTGTCGGGAACCATCCAGAATGTTCTAATTCAGACTAAATATATGGAGGGATGGACCGGAGAGTTAGTCTTGCTCTAAAGCTCGAATCATAGGGTTATTTTAGTGTAACTGTATCGCTGCAAGTTGATACTTTTGTAACTTTGTTAATTATTTGTGTTTTTTATTTTATCTGACATCGTTAATTATTATTTTCGCTTAATTAAAATTATTTAAGCCCACATAAGTGTTACAATATTAAAAAATTTTAATTTTATGCCTGGACGTTTATTAATTTAATTTTATTTTTTGCCTCTATTCTTGTATAATTTTTTTCTCGATTTAAAAACTCCAATGTTTTTTTTTTACATTTTTCTCGTTGTCCCTAAAAAATTCTAAAAATGTACTTCCAAGGGCAAATTATTTCTAAGTTAGTTGAGGGCTTTGCAGTCCATTAGGATGTGTCGTATGTACCCACACGTTCACAAATATAATATTTCTGTTCGCTATGTTGACATAACATAATTCTTTTACAGAGTTTCGATATGTGAGTTTCGTCACAAAATATTGCGTGGCCTCAAAGAGATGGAAATGAAGTGCGTGCTCGGGTACAAAAGCGAGGCGCCCATCACTAATTACCTGACCTAGCTTTTTCATTCTTCTTTCTTTTCAAAATTTTGTTTATAAAGTATAAATTGTTTATAGATGTTTTTCGAAAATTATTAATTAAAAAGGAAACAAAAAAAAAAATTAAAAATAAAAGAACTGAAATGGATCACTGATAAGAGTGAAGTCTAATCCAAAGAAACTACAATGAATAAATTCTCACATTGAAAATTATTTATATTTTTGTATAAATCACCAATGATTTTTTATGTGATCGTCCGAAGTTCCGAAATGAATTGTATGCCTCTCCGAAATGCAAGGCTGTCTAAATAAAAAAAAAGACGATTTTTTCATGAGCGCCAATTACAATTTATTCTTTTCCCTCCCCTCTATGAACCCATAGCTTTCTTTTATTTAGTATTAACTCTCTTTATTTAGTAGTACCCTAAATAACTTATTTAAAAATTATTTCATGAGATTTCAATGTTTAAATATTTATAAAACTGTGGATGTAAAAAAATTATAGAGGGAAATGAAAGTCATTTTTCTAGATAATTAGAAACGTCATTTCCATGGTTTTCTAAAATTCACAATTCATGATATATAAGGTATTTAATTATTTACACTTTCAAAATTTGTATTTTTAGGTAAATTAAATAAAAAAAGTACATTAATAGTTTGAAATTATTATCAATGCCTTTATGAAATTATTGTTAAATAATATAATTATAAATTATATGTGCGAGCCCTCAAGCGGTTTTTTTTCACTCAACTATTTCTTCTGGATATAAAATGTAACAGTTAACTGGATATAAAATGTTATCGATTCACGGGAACGTCATTTTGAATGTATTTATGGCAACTACTATTTTTTTCGGAATTTGTATTTAATAATTTAAGTGCAAAAAGGTTAACAGATATTAATGGGCTCTAAGAGCCCTCCCCTTGGTAAACCTAGGGTTAAATAAATATATTTTTGTCTATTTACAATATTAATTGTTATACAAATGCAGGATTATGCATTATCATAATCACAAAGCAACTAACGAATGAAGTTTGAAATCTATAGCCAAAAATTAAGTTGGATAATTAGTTAATACCTTGATTTCGAAACGTAGCTACGATCGTATACCAAAATGGGGTAAAAGACAGTGGAGTCTCATTACTGGCTAAGCCAGATAATTTATCTATCCTGTTATATCAGTGGATCCATTATGGGGTCGCATATGTAAGGTAAATGTGTTACAGCCGAGATTAGGGGGTAGTACAGAACTTACGGGTGATAGTATAAGGTTTGTTGTAATTATACATTATTTTAATTTGTAATTATATTATATTAAACATTATTATTGTTATCAATAGACAATGAAAAACTGTCAAGAAAAAAATGTGGAAATTTTTGTTTTATCCTAATATTTAATAATTGTTAATGTGATTACTCATATGGTGCCATTTTTATTAAGGCTAAAAGAAAACCCTAAGCAAGACCCTAAAAAGGGCCTAAAGAAAATCATAAGATGGAAGCGATTCCGAAACGTACTTCTTAAATTGTTTACCAAGTGTGTAAATATGAAACCGGAATTCGCCAATGATAGGAGTTAGCAGTCAATATAATCTTCTAACTAATCCGTCAGTGGTGTTATCTGCTTTTGCCTACATGTAATAAAGAGTGCCGTGTTTTTAGTGGCGTTGAACATGTCGACTTTTGTGCCAACAAATCAAGATTTGCGGACAGCATTTATTTTCCGTTTCCTTCTAAAAAAAATAGGAGCATTATCACATAGGATGCCTGTTGAAGCTTACGGGGAGCATGCCCTAAGCAAATCTCAATGTTTCGATTGGTTCAAAAAATTTAAAGATGGATTTCGATAAAAGAAACAAAGACCGTGGAAAACCACAAAAAAGAAAAAAAAAAAAACTTTGAAAACGCTGATTCGGAAGCGTTTGTTGGACAATTATTACATGTGACACCGTCTACATTTGTTTGAAAGGCATGGAAAAGATCCAGAAGGTCGGAAAATGGGTACCTCACCAACTGAATGACAGGCAGCAGGAAGCTCGAAAAACCTCATGGCAAATGCTGCTCGCCAGGTACAGAAAAAAAGTCATTTCTTCATCAAATTGTGACTGGTGATGAAAAGTGAATTTACTTCGAGAATCCTAAGCGTAAAAAATCCTGGGTAACTCCTGGTGAACCATCGGCATCGCTTGGGGAGGAAGAAAATGCTCTGCGTCTGGTGTGATCAGATGGGTGTTACCTACTATGAGCTGCTGAAACCTGGGGAAACTGTTAATACGGAACGCTACCTACAACAGATGATAAATTTGAATAAAGATTTGCGCCAAAAAGTCCCAAATATCAAGAAAGGACACACAAAGTGATCTTGCTCCATGACAATACCCCATCACATTCGGCTAAACGGACCAAGGAAACGATCCAAGTGTTTGGTTGGTAAATTCTTCCGCATGCGGCTTATTCACCAGATTTTGCCCCATCCGATTACCACCTATTTACATCGATGGGACACGCACAAGCTGAGCAGCGCTTCACTTCT
Source organism: Aelia acuminata (assembly GCA_911387785.2). Lineage (NCBI taxonomy): Eukaryota > Metazoa > Arthropoda > Insecta > Hemiptera > Pentatomidae > Aelia > Aelia acuminata. The sequence continues at coordinate 28,856,732 of OU426982.1, read as the reverse complement.
CATGAAAATGTACGAAATTGGTTAAGTGATTGGTTTGACTCAGAAGAGGAAGCATTATTTTGGCGGGGAATCCACAAATTGCCTGAATGATGGGAAAAATGCATAGATAGCGAAGGACAGTACTTCGAATAAAAAAGTATGTATCATTTTTACACAATCAACTCTTATTTGGTATTTGAAAAATTCCGGTTTCATATTTACACACCTGGTAAGATTTGATTTGTTTTTTAATAAACATATAACGAATAAGGAGGATTTGATAAACTCATCACTTAATTATTTGTACATAATAGTGTTGATCTTCCGAAAAAAACTTAAAATAATTATACAGGTAATGAATTCCGTGCATAATCATAGCTAGAAGGGTACATGTTCGCAGTTAACGATAAATACCCGAAAATCCAAAAAGTGAGAGGTAGGTACACATCGATTTTACGTAATGATGTTTTCCTGGTAAAGCGCTTTAGATTACATTTAGATATACATACATTAATCTCTATATATATAAGAGGCTTTGTCCTGACTGACAGAATCAACGCAGAGCAAAAACTACTAATGATAGAAACTTGAAGTTCGGAATTTAGACTTTAAACGCGACGTAGGTAATCACCAAGAAAGGAATTTCAAAAATGTAACCCCTAAGGAGCTTAAATGGCGAAATTGTCGTTTAACTCTAACGGAAATCTATTGTTGAGATTTTAAACCATATGTTTTTTATTTGAATATAGATTTAACGTTACAATAGTATTAAAATAGACATTCACATAAAATATGGCTACTTAAATATTAGTGGTAATCAAATTATGCACACTGTGATTCCCATGATTGGGGATGGTGCGTGTTTATTTCGATCTCTTTTCCATATATTTCTCCATATATCCACATATTCTACTATATACTTCTCCATATATATATACTACTCCATATATATATATACTTCTCCATATATATAAGAGGCTTTGTCCTGACTGACAGAATCAACGCAGAGCAAAAACTACTTATGATTAGAAACTTCGGAATTTAGATTTTAAAAGCGATGTAGGTAACCACTAAGAAAGGAATATCAAAAATGTAACCCCTAAGAATATCTAAAATGTAACTGGCGAAATTGTCGTTTAACTCTAACGGATATTTATTTTCGAACTTCGAGAAAATATATCTAATTAGGACTCATTTTAAAGAATTTGATACGACGAGTTTAACGCGAGAGGCCCTATTGGGCGTCGAAAACCACGTTTTACAGCCGAAAAATGAAGCGTTCACGATGAGTAAAACATTTTTTGTTTCGGCGGTTTTAGTGAACTCTCTCCATTGCGCGTCTCCGTCTCTTCTACCGAGCCGGCAGCTTCCCCCTCCAATGTTCCACCTACCGGAAGCTCAAATTCTACTAAATCTCCTTAACATCAGTTAACATATTATATTAGATCAATACCAAGATAATGGTCACAGAATTGATTTTAAAGGCTCGCGGGCGAAGCCGCGACGGGGAATGCTAGTATACAATATACAAAGAATACAAAACAGAATACATTTATATTAAAAGACCATCAATCATACGATTAAACAATTATTTATGTAAGTTATACTTAATTTATTTTATCTAAATTATTAAACTAATGTTTGTATTACTAAATGTTAATAGATATAAAAATTAATGTACAGGTTTTACATAATATATATTTATGGTGAAAAAGGAAGATACTTTTGCTAATTTATTATCAAGAATACATTTAGTTATTTCCCTAAGATTTAATATGAGCATAGGGTTTAGCTAGCATTAAATATAAATATGCTATTAGATATATAAAATAGAATAGAATAAAGGCTTAACGAACCCTAAGGCACGACGCTGACACCAGCAATCGCTCCCTGTACAGCTCCATCCACCTCTCCCCAGACCAATCCCAACTCCACCAGCCCCCACCGAATGCTCCCACCTTCGCCTAGGCCTACCCCTCGAACGTTTTCCAGTCGGCAAAGCGTTTATCAATCTTGTTAAGTTTTTATCAAAACTTTGGTTTTATGTTTGTTGCTTTTCTAGAAGATTATGGTTTTATTTATGATATTTAAACAGGCTAACTTTCCGTTAATTATTCATTTCTAAATGATTAAACTTCCTAAACATTCTAATTTACGAAGTTTTATCATGTACTTACAACGTGGTTTGCTATTTTCTTTTCCCCTGATGTTTTTCTTATAATAACACTTGTGTCATCTGTTCACACCACCCAGATCATGTTTCCATAGTTTTTTCACTATAACTCGCTTTATTTGGGGGAATTTAAGCATCTTTCACTCTTTATGGTTATCCTCCCGACAGGTTACCCTTTCATGTTCCGAGCACAGAGCAGTCGCTAATTTTTTTCCTCCATATATTTTTTTTTCTCGTTTTAAGCACTTTTATTATTTAGTTATGTTCAATAAACTCTAAAACTACCTCTAATCACCAGTTTTTATTTCTGCCGTGCTTATAATTATCATTTTTCTTCATTTTAAAGATTTTGTATTTTGGGTTTTCCGAAGTTTTCGCGCATTGCCACGCCTTACCAGTGCCTAATCCCTAGGCCCTATATAAGCTCCGGCAGATAAGTCCCTTCGTCTCTCTGCCTTTTTCCTTGCCAGCTTCCAGACGTATCTTTGCGGTCGCCCTCTGTCGGCCTACCGCCATCTTGGCTACGCATTAGCACTTCCGAGACCTCTTCTCTTCCAACAGCAGGAAGTCTTCCATCTTGGTAATTTTACAGACACCTGATGAGACAGCTGTGTCCAAAGTTGAGGAAAATTTGTACCATCTGCTAGCCTGCAGGCGAACCTACTTCGCAGTCAGGAGCATCACACTATCAGCGTGTTCAACCTTGTACTATATCAAAAGACAATGTTCCTATTACTAAGTTATGTATTTCTTTAATTAGCTGGCCAGCATTTTTCTATTGTAACCTAGATATTAAAACATATATCTTTAAGGATATAAGAATAACTCTTGTAATTAGTTATATCTTCAGTTTCTACCACATCAAATTTTATTTAAGAATATTAATTAATTTTGTATCTTTCATGCCAAATTGTGAGCTGAACTGGGGAAACCCTGCAGAGCTGGCAGATAGCTGTGAAGCGAAACCTGTTAGCCAGAATACGATCAGCAGTTTGCACCTCTCAGCGCAGGACACAGCATCTCCAGCTGTCTTCCATTAACCGTGAGGGGTGCAGTAGTAAACTTCCAGCTAACTGTTAGGTGAGTGCCAGTTTTCTTAACCCTAGGTTAAGTCACACCTCCCCAAGGCGAGGGACCTTTGGTCTCATTACAGTTCTCATCAGTGTTGGGTTCTCCCTCAGTTCTGGTCGATCCACTACTGGCTTAGTTGCAGAAATTTGTGACCACTGCGGGACAGCGGCAGAGGAAGAGCCACACATTTTTTGTTTAGATTTAATTCCTTTTTTTTGTAATAAACAGCAGGTTTTTTAGTTCCATTTTGGTTCTTCTTATTACCCCAAAACCCAACAAATCTTTTAGGTATTTGATCGCAACTAAGACTCGCAACTTTGCACGCCCATTTAAACCGACGCTCGGCTATAACTTGGAATAGGTTTACAGGGTACAGTTCACTCAATTCTGAATTGTGTAGCCGGCTAAATTTTCCTGTTGAATCACCCTTCTTCGGCCCCAATAATTTACCCAGATCTCAAGGCGTTACTCATCCCTTACTGTAAGCGGTCATGTTTCACAAGAAAGAAGCATTGGAAAAATTACAGTTTTGTGGATTCTAATTTTTACTTACCTATATGAAATAAATAGTAAGAAAAAGTATTGCGATCGTGAAAAATTTCGATTACGGTTTTCAACGGAAATACACGTTTTGGGGTCCCCTGAGTCGAAATAACCAAGTCCCGCGAAATGGTCTGTGTGTATGTAAATAGACTAGCTCAAAAACTATAAACCGTACGAACCTGAAATTGGGCCAAATATAAATACAAATGTATAGCAAATATACATATAAATATAAATTACTATGTATCCTGGTACTCACATAGCCGATGATGCCCTCCGCCTGTGTAAGGGGTGTAGCTCCCTGGCCACGATGCAGGACGGAGAGAAGCCGCCGGGCTGGATGAGAGCGGTGGCCAACTTCTCGACGCAGAGGGATCTCGACCTGTCCCTGCCTTCCCTCTTCATACCACGAAGCCGGGACATGATCTGCTTTGTGCAAACGAGGAGTCCGTCAATGACTTCGTCGTAGAGTATCATACATAGGACTGAGTGCACAACCCCAATAATTTGCCGAAAATATCCTGTTTTTATAATTTTATATATATAATAAATTACTATAGATTATATTTAACATAATCGATGGTGTTGGATCGAGGCATTGATCATATGTCGTGAACTTTACAATGACAGTCCATTTACTTCTCTATATTTTAATAAATTTAAAATTTCGTTTCAATTTTGTTTGCAGGCTATTATATAAAGAATATAGGGTAAACCGCACAGTTATTGACGCCCTTAAGACTACATTTCTGTGGTGCATTTAAAAAAAATACTTTTTATGACGGGATCAAATTGAAACTTCCTATAGCTCCTTTTTATCTATCCTTATAAAGACTCAAGAGAACTGCATTTCTTGTATTGGCCCTAAAGAAGCCCACAGCAAGATGGGTGAAAACTTGGTCGTCGGAAAACCTATGACATGGTCAAACCCTGAAGAAGAAATGCAGATAATGGATTCGGACCATGGAAGCCTTAAACAACATTTAAGACTCAAGAGGTTTTTTTGGGTCAAAAGTTCAATAGTTTTACCATATGGCATTATTTATTGTTAAAAGTGCAAAAACTAGTTATTGACATCCTGTGGATTTAATTGCGAAATCTTCCCTATGGTTAGTTTGTTAAAGTCTTCATAGATGACTTAGAGGACCCTTCAAACATTAGACTCTTGTAATCTTTTAATAAAATTAGGACTTTTTTACCTATTTTTACTTTCACTTACCTATATATGAAATATATAGTAAGGAAAGTATTGCGATCGTGAAAAATTTCGACTTCCGGTTTTCAACGGAAATACACGTTTTGGGGTCCCCTGAGTCCAATTAACCAAGCCGAAATGGTGTGTGTGTGTGTGTGTGTGTGTGTGTGTGTGTGTGTGTATGTGAACAGACAAGCTCAAAAACTATAAACCGCACAGACCTGAAATTGAGTATTTAGTGTATGTTTAGGCCCGCGATGTGACAGCCTAAATTTCATCAAAATTGGTCAAACGGAGTGGGTACTTTATTTAAGGAATTTTGTCTATTTTTTAGGGTTTTTTCGATTTTCTCAAAAACGGCTCTAACGATTTTGATTAAACTCGGTACTTGGTGTATCTATATGCCCGCGATGCGACAGTAAAAATTTCATCAAAATTGATTAATTGGAGGGGGCACTTTACTTAATAAATGTTGTCCCATTTTCAAGTGTTTTTTATTGTTTACTCAAAAACGGATTTAACGATTTTAATCAAACTTGGTATTTAATGTATGTATATGACCGTGATACGACAGCCGAAATTTCATCGGAATTGGTTAAACGGAGGGGGCACTTTACTTAATAACTGTTGTCTTATTATTACGTGTTTTTTTTTTGTTTACTCAAAAACGGCTTAAAATACACCTATCGATTCACCTTCACGATGTATTTGCAAAAAGCAACTCGTAGTAAAAAACAAGCAAGCAGTAAAAAAACTCTACTGTTGATGAAATTAGTCCCTTCATAAATAAATTAGCCATAATGAATCGAAAAGTGCTGAGAATTATCAAATTTTGCTATACAGATACTCTATACCTTATGGAGATCTACAAATATAAGTATATACTTAAATGTATGAAGTTGAGAAATGGCGTTTACATATTATCGAAACACGTCGATTTCCAATCCAAGTAAGTTCGTAAGTGAAAGTTGTGTGTTGCGCGCATCGCACCAGGTTTTTTTAAGTTAAAGTTGGGGTGCCAATAACTGTATTGTTTACCCTATATAGGTGTTTTTTTTTTGTTACTTTCACTTACCTATATATAAATTATATAGTAAGGGGAAGTATTGCGATCGTGAAAAACTTCGAACTTCAGTTTTCAACGGAAATACACGTTTTGGAGTCCTCTGTGTCCAAATAACCAAGTCCAGCGAAATGGTCTGTGTGTATGTAAATAGACTAGCTCAAAAACTATAAACCGTACGAACCTGAAATTGATTATTTAGCGTGAGTATATGCCCGCGATGTAACCTGCATGAATAAATGTGAGATGCATGAATAAATTTCATCTCATTTTCAGATTTTTTTTTATCTCAAAAACGGCTGTAACTATTTTGACCAAACTGAGTATTTGATGTATGCATATGCCCGCGATGCCAAAATTTCATTTTCCGTCTTATCACTGATGAAAATGAAACTATTATTTAACAATAAAATTGTTATTTTACTTTAGGGAGTAAATACGTGTTGCTCAAATTATTTAAAGCATTTAAGCTTTGAAAAATATGGTATAAGATCATCTTTAATTAATTATATTTTATTTTAGAAACATTAGTTCCAAAATAAATATCTGAAGGCAATATAAAGTGATTTTGGAGGAACAGTAATCGTTCTCGGTTTCCAGAAAGGCATAAGAGACAAACTTTTCTACGAGGCGTAAATACGACTTCTATCGGTTCACCTTCAAGATATATTTACAAAAAACAACTCGCAGTAAAAAACAAGCAAGCAGTAAAAACTATTCTATTTTTGATGAAATCAGGTCCCTTAAAAAAATAATTAAGCAATGATGAATCTAAAAGTACTGAGAACTTTCAAGTTTTGCAATAAACTCTTACTTTATAACTTATGGAGATAAACAAATATAAGCATATACATTTGGGAAATGTGTGAAGTTGAGCTACATACTATCGAAGCACGTCAATTTCTAATCTAAGTAAGTTCGTAAGTGAAAGTTGTAAGTTCGCGCATCATACCAGCTTTTTTTTCAGAATTAAACTTTTTTTACCCTGAATATTACTGCATCCTAAAGATCACCTTTAAATTTCTCCTATGACCCTGAGAGAAAAACCTAAGAATGTTTGTATACACCGAAGATCATATGTATCTAAACTAGCCTTTTAGACTTTCAAAGAACAATTTTAAATTTAATTTCGAAAAAAAAATAGAAATATGAATATAGAAATAAGTTAGAATTTCCGTACATATTAATTATAGTAACGACGTTGAGTGCAATACGCGATCACATTTTCTCAAACATCGAATCCATCTATTCTAATCACTAATCAATATAGGTGTATGCTTAATTAATTAATGCCAATTGAAATCCTGCCTATATTCCTATTAATAGGTACCATTATAGAATATGAACTGGGTACCCGCATCTGAGCACGTGGAGACTTAATGTCGCTATCAACCAAATCGGATATCTGTCCTACAGGCTAGAATGGATTAATTTTGATCAATGAATAGAAATAATATCCATAAATTTAATTTATTGCGATTACTGTGAAAAAAGGGATGAAAAATTCATTCATATTATTTTCAACTGTTTTCTTATATGTTTGGGTTCTATGATCTTATAAAAAAAAAAAAAAATTTGAAATAAATATGCAGATAAGCATTGAAAAAAAAATTATTAACACTTTTCCATACAACATAAACATATTTATAGTTGATAAAATTCAAACAAAAGCACTTTCATAGCCGCAATGTTTTTTTCTTTATTTGTTTGCACAAACCAGCTAGTATTTGAAAGGATTAAATATTATTATTACACGCCAAAATATTATTCAGCAAACAATCTACATCATGGAACTTGAGTGCGCTATATTTATGAATCGCAGGACTCGATGTGTAACACAGGCCAACAAAAAAAACCTTTTTGAAAACTTTTTTAATTTTAATAGCTGATCTTGATAGATTTTTATGTGCTGAATCCAAATCTGCTCGTAATTTTTATGTATCACCCTTAGTTTCCATGCAAAATGTATTTTATTATATAGTCTAATACCCATTTACAGTATATAGGGAAATCAATGAAACACTGTAGAATCGTAAAAATGGTTTGTATTTACAGTAAAATACTTGGAATAGTAATTTTATGTGATGATACAAGGTTCACTTGTCAACTGGAATTGCTTTATATTTTCTTTCCCTTTTTTCCTTGAAGCTTCTTGTGTAGCTTTTCCTGCGATGAATAGCTTGCTGAACTTCCCGGTGAAGTGACCAACAGTAATCCCCCATCATGTTGGTATTCCAGCGGCCCTGGTAACGTTTTTCCATCACTTTAACGTCCTGGTGAAAACGCTCACCTTGCTCCTCACTAACATCTCCTAAATTTTCTGGGAAGTAATCGAGGTGGCTGCTCAAGAAGTGAACTTTCAGGCTCATCAAACATCCTAACTGTTCAAATTTTTTTAACATGTTAGCAACAATAGCCTTATATTCTGGGTCTTTTTTATTTCCCAAAAACTTGGTGACAACTTGCTTGAATGAAACCCATGCTTCTTTTTCATTTGAGGTCATTGTGGATTCAAAGTTAACGTCAAACATCATTTTTCTAATATCAGGCCCGGTAAAGACGCCTTCTTTCAGTTTAGCTTCTGAAAGGTGTGGAAACTTCTGACAGAGATATTTGAAACAAAGCCCATCTTTAGGCAAAGCCTTTACAAACTGTTTCATGAGACCTAACTTAATATGTAGTGGTGGTAGAAGCACGTTTTTTGGATCTACAAGGTTTTTGCGTAAAATGTTCTTCTCGCCAGGCTTTAAAGACTCCCTAGCAGGCCAGTTCTTTCTGCACCAATGTTGATTCCGAGCTCTACTGTCCCATTCACACAAGAAACATGGAAATTTGGTAAAACCCCCTTGCTGACCAAGGAGCATGCACGTAACTTTCAAATCACCACATATCAACCAACCGTGTGCAGAATAACCTATTTTATTTAACACTATTTCTAGATTTTCGTAACTCTCTTTCATATGTACAGAATGACCGACAGGTACAGAGGCATACATGTTACCGTTGTGTAGTAAAACTGCCTTCAAACTATTTTTGGATGAATCAATAAACAACCTCCAATCTTCTGTTTTGTATTCAATTCCAAACTCATTCATTAAACCATGAATGTCTGAGCAGTACACCAAATCACCCTCTTGTTCAAAATACTTCGAAAATTGTTGTTCTCTCTTCCTATACACATGAAAGCTGGTTCCAGCCGCCAGCAAGTTCTTTTCTTTTAGCCTAGAGCCAAGCAGTTCAGCTTTTTCTTTTGTTAAGCCCAGATCCCTAACTAAGTCATTAAGCTCGACCTGAGTGAACAATTTAGGCTCTACATTTTCTGTAACACATTGGAATTCTTCATCGTGTTCATCTAACTCCGACTGTACATCAGAAAATACTTCTGTTTCAATAGAATTTAAGTCCTCTGGTGGTTCCGGGATTGGCAAATCTACACCGTGCCCTACTGGTCGGATGGCGGACGGAAGGTTAGGGTAGCTTATTACCTTCTTGTTCTTAGAGTTATGACCAGTAATATCTACACTGCAAAAGTAACAGTCATCGGAATGATTTTTTGGTTCCCTCCATATCATGGGAACAGCAAATTTAAAGTGTTTTTTCTCTTTTTTTGACCATTTCCTGAGGTCTTCAACACATACATAACATACCTTATGCGGTGCCCAAGGTTTATCCTGGTCTCCAAGTTTGGTTCCAAAGTATGCTAGATAAACCTTTTTCACAAAGTCTGTAATGTTTCTTTGGTGCTTTTTAATAACAAACTCACCACAAATATAACAAAAACTGTCAGCAGAGTTTTTACAGCCGCGATGAGACATTGCACTGAGCACATGTACAGGAAACGTAAAAGTGAGGTTATGTTGAAAATAAACAAAACATCAGCTGTTTAGCATGTGTTTCAGCAGTGCTGCCAACATCATCTTTGTTCATTAGACCTATTTTTTCATGTTATCTTAACTATGAAAAAGCTGTTAAATTCTAAAAATGTTTCTTTATTTCATGAATTTAACTATAAAATGTGAATAAATGGTGGGTGATACAACTTTTTAAGCATCATATTTGGATTCAGCAATCTAAACAACATAAGAATAAGGTATTTTCATTAAAAAAGTTTTTTCATCGTTGGCCTGTGTAATTAGCACTTTGAGATTTTATGGAATAGATTTTTATTTTAAAGCTGATTTCAGTGATTTTGATTGGCCTGGCCCGATGCTAGTAGTAGATTAATTAAACTTCGCTTGAAGTTATAAGGTAGCTCAATTTTTTTTTTTTTTTTTTTTTGCCACCCTGGTAAAATAAATTTGAGAGGGGCAATGGATTTATTTCATATCATAAAATATTCCATTAAACATAAAATATTCCATAAAATTCTGAATGGGGTCCCCTTAACTCGGAAAGAGTTAAAGAATCAATTCTACGATATGAAAAGGGAAAATTAAATTGAAAAGGTCGGTGATGAAAACTAAAGAGGTTTAGAGAGTAAGGGGTTGCGAGCCTGGCCATGAATACTGAGTTTATTGCAGGAGCAATAGCCACACTACTTACCCTCCCCACTCCACATGGGCATGTATTTTTATGCTTTTTTATATTCAAGTACTTTTATAGTTTTTGTTATATAAAATATATATATATACTATAATTGGAAGATAAAAAAAAATAAATAAATAAAATTAAGAAAAATCTTTTGTCGATATGCTGAAAAATAAAGGAGACTGTTTTCATCTGTTTAAATTATTTGGATGTTAAGAAAATCCAACTTCAATCTCAAATTTATTTTAATGTTTACAAAGTGTTTGATGGCTTTTAACCTCCCCAAGCTAAGGCGTGTAGGCCACCCTCTGCCGCTTACTGCACCAAATTCTTCGACTCCTCATTAACTTTTCCGACTATTTCTTATCATTTTTATTTACTTTTTATGATTCTATAATACTTTATCATAATTCAATAAATCAAAATGCTAGATTATCGATTGTAATGAAAGATTACGTGAATTATGAAGGTAATAATGAACAAGATTATAATAATTTCATTACTGCTCAGTGATCAACTTTTTGCGACATGACGACAGGAAATATTAACGAAACAGTGGGATAAAAGTAGAGGACTATCTCCCGGAGCGTCTAGAATTCGAAATGAATAATGGTTGAAGAAATATTTCCCCAATAGAGACATCCTAGCTGATCCTCGGAGACTTAATAAGTACATCTAGGGGAGATGTACTTATTAAGTCTCCGAGGATCAGCTAGGATGTGCCACAGTCACAACAAGTTATCTCCTCTGAAGCTGGGGACGTGAAATAAGAGAGAAACCGGTTGCGAGATATATCGTCATTAGCTACTGAAGACCGCCGCGCCGGCCGCCACGAGTAATCTCGTCTGCCGGTTGTGGGGACCGTCTTTTTTTTCCGTCCATATATATCGTCCAGAGCCGTCAAAGGGTTAATTACCGGATGGACGGAAATAAGGCTATTAAAAATATATTTAATAGATAAGGAATTAATATGAGACATGTGAGTTATGAAATAAGTATATTGCCCCTCTCCAATTTATTTTACACAAGAGATCAAAAAAGAATCAGGTATTCAATTAACAAGGTATTGATATGAAACTGGTCGAATCTTTTAATATCGCTAATACGGAAAGTCTACTTTCTTTAAATTATTTGAATGTTTTTGAATGTTGAACAAAATCCAATTTCAGTCTCAAATTTATTTTAATGTTTTCAAAATGATGGAGGTTTCGGACATTTCGTCCATATTCATCACCTTAAATGCATATTGCATTAGTAAATAAACTAATCGGAATTTAACGAAATAAATATGATAATTTTTTTAAATATTAAAGCCTATTACAATATATGATTATGTATTGTAACGTGAAACAAAACAAAACACCAAACATATGATTACAAATATTTTAAGGGTTGTTGTTGGTACAGTTGGAAAAAAACTGTTCATGTACATATTTGTGACTACGATGTTCGAGTACCATCTACGCTGGCCTAGAACCTTCCAGGCTGTTCTTTTTTAGACTAAATATAAGGAGCGATGGACTGGAGTTAGTCTTATTCTGAAGCTCAAGTCTAATGGTTATTTTTGTGTAGCTGTGTAGTTACAAAGTGATACTTTTTGTAACCTGTTTAATTATTTGTTTTTTCAAAGTTTGTGTGGCATTGCTAGCGTAAATACGCAAATAATGGTTTACCCCTTAATTTTTCAGTTATACTATGTGAAAACTGAAAATCAGAAAATTTATAAAGAAGATGACTTGCTTGTTGGAAGACATATCTCGAAAAAAAAAAATACTAGCTACGGAGCCGTTTTAAATTAAAGGTTAGACAAGTAATAGTATATTTCATTACTAGTACCGAAAGTGGCCTTTTCCCGTGCTCTACGGAATTTCACGTGTGAGGCGTAGCCGAACACGTGAATTCGAGTTTCACGTACGAGGCGAAGCCGAAAACGGGAATAGTTTGAGTAAGCTCGGGAAAGCACTTTTGGTACGTGTTATGAACGATATTTTTCATTACACTGCAAACTGGCAGTATAAAAGAAATCTAAAACTAACATAATTAATTAACTTAAATTATAATTTCAAACACTAGTCTACTGTTTGATTAGTTTATTGATCAACAATCAAAAGCTGAATACAAATAAGAGTTCTAAGAATTTTAGAAATTGAAATTAATATTTCAAGGGTTCTGTTTGGAAGTAAACCATCTGCCACTTCAGCTGCTTTCTTCGTTAATTCATCGGGCAATGCCATTTCTTCAAAGCACTAAGTAAACTGACAACTTTTGAAAATATTTATGACACAAAAACTAATTGTAATCGGTGGATTTTCAGTTTTCCTGATTTCAATTTTTCAATAAACAGCTGTTCTTAATACAATCAGCAAGCGCTACTGGTGTCCGGGAAACGAAATAACAAGTACACCGAAAATTTTAGGTGCACTTATAAATTTTCCGTGCGCGTGCAAATTTTCGGTGCACTTTTAGAAGTAAACGGGAAACAGCTGTTTTCTGTACTGTTTGCATGCATCGAAGGTAGTTACTTGTACTTGTAATGAAAAATATATTTGTATCAACAAGAATAAAATTAGCGTAATCAACATCAAAATCAAATGATCGGTAGATAGCTTTTTTTTAAAAAGAAAAAAATAGTTAGTTCATTTCTGATAACTTCCATCCAGTAATAATAGTAAAAAAAAAATTTAAAAATACCAAGTATGTATCAAAAAACAAAACGAAAAAAAGACCCAGAGGAAGAAAATAGAAAACTTACTAAAAAGAAGAATGGGTGTACTAAGAAAGTTGCTATACTAATTTTCAAAAGCAGAATTTACATCTCCTCTAACTTACTTCAACGTTTGTGTTTAAATGATTTGGAGTGATTTAAAAATACATATAAAGACTGCTGTACTAATTTTCCTGTTCTACCGATGACTGCATTTGAACAAGGTGCATTGTTTAGTTAAATTTATTGGTATTTTAGGTGGTGCAATATCGGTTTTGGAAATCTCCCATTTTTTTTTTTTAATTTAAAGTTATGCATTTCAATCGCTAGCCAAAGACATTGCATTCCACTTAATAATCAAAGATGATATCGTTTATATTAGAGACAAAAAAAGAAAAAGTAATTTTTTAAAGGCCTTGTTTAAACGAAATAAATTTAAATATCATAGGCAACTGAGTGAATTAATTAAAACTTTTCGATAAATGACTACCCCATAATGAGCCACCCCCACACAAAGCAATGTCAGCTCCAAAATTTACTTTAAAATAAATGATGTTGTTATATAGAGAAGTTTTCTCCTTGGCGTGGGAGTATCTCATAGCCAAATTTTCCGAACTACGTCCTAAGTAACCTTTTATCATCAGGTAAAAGGTTCTCTGATTTTTTTCATTTATTTTTTTATTAGTCAATCCTTTCCGATCGACCTAGAAAAAGTAAATATAAAACTAACATCGAAATTTACTTGTTTTTATGAAGCGCATTATATAAGCATGATCCTAATTGTTTAATAAAAGCTGTGCAGCCTGCGTCTGTTAGATTGAAGACGCCTTCTTTCTTTAAGATTTCTAAACTATTAACTATTTATTTTATTAAATAATTGTACATGCAAAGATAAAAAAATTCAGCTCCCGTATGGTTGTGCAGACAAAACTCAGGATTTATTGAACATTGACTTGAAGTGTTTACGTAATGCTTGATTTTTCATTCAATATAAAATTATTTTATTTATATATTTATTTATGATGGTGGAAGAGAATTAACCATAGATATAATAAGTAGTAAATGGTTGGGGATGTGGTCAAAATAAATATGTAACACTTATATGCAAGTATCACATATTTAATTGTGCCTACGTATCGACCCGAATTTCAGATCCTCATCGGGGCTACATGAGAAAAAACAGATAAAAACCAATAAGAGAAAATAAATAAAGAAATACCCAAATATATGTGTCCAACATTAAATCAAAATTAAATAAAAATAACATAAACAATTATAGAATTTTTATAATAATGTAAGATTATAGTTATTGAAGCAAGATCATGATAAAAATAATAAACGAAAAAACAGATATAAATCCATTTAGCTTATCTAAAGTAATGTGATGTAATATTGAGATGTAGGTGAAAATATTATAATAAAGATTAAAATGGTCAGTAAGATAATCTAAGATAATCTATCGAATCATTAGCTGTTAAAGAATAAATTTATTTTTATAGAAGTGAGAATTATCGAAGAGCTATGCATCGATTTTGATGATTGGGGCGATACCTATCATATATGTGAAGACATTAGAGTATGTGTTCAAAATCTGTCAAAATGATACTTTAATAAGCCTCCACATATAGGAAAAATAAAATGGAAGAAGTATAACTATAAGTATAATTATATCTCAATTCATGAAACAAAAAGTCGCCAAATGTAAAAAATACTAAAAAATAATGGCCCACTCCATTTTCGGGATTCAAAATCGAAAAACGGGTTCAATGAAAATTATTGTAGAACAAAAGACATTTATTTTGATATATTGATGAAACAACATTAAACAGAAACATATTTATTTTTCATGTAATTCGGGAAATTTAATATCTTAAGGATAAATAATTATGAACAACACTTCGATTGACATAACGATTGAATATTAAAAATTTATTTATTTTTTAATTAGTGCTGGATTTTTTAAAAATAGTTTTTTTTTTTTTTGTTCGGTACCCCTACCTGGCTGGCCATGTGTGTGGCATACGGGGGTTACTCTAGAGGTGTAACCAACCTATTCTAACCATGGCGGGTAGGTCGAGATTTATTCCGTGGGGCCTCCACGAAATAAAAGTCAAACATCCCAGGGCGGATTCGAACAGCAACCGATCGGCTCGAGCGTGCTAAAGCGGGTCGCGCTCAAACACGCTCGGCTATCCCGGCCTCTTTTAATAATAGTTATTTACAAAAATTCAGCTCCCGAATGGTTGTGCAGACAAAGCTCAAGATTAGTTGTAGATTGACTTGAAGTGTTTACGTAATGCTACATTTTGTAGAGGGTATATAAATGATCGAATTTTTTAAGTGATACTTGACAATGACTAGGTGTAAATAATTTTCTGATTTTTTTTCGCTTCCAAAAATGAATAATTTTATTCGTTTCTCTAAACAGGCCCAATACATGTGACTTCAAAAATCAAGCCTCACATTCTTGTCCAGGTAGCATTTTACATTTACCATAATACTCCCTCGATCTTCTTGGGACCCTGACACTATAATAGTAAAAATTGTTTGTTCAATTTAAGTATTTATTAAAAATCAAGAATGGACTATTCAATTATTTCAATATTTTCGAATAATATCATCTGAAGAAAAAAGATTGGCCTTGGCCGGGATTCGTCGTACGCTCGTTTCTATATCAATCTATAATTTAAAAAAAAAAAATTATGAAAAGAAAAAATATTGGTTATGACTGGGATTCGAACCCCTGGTCTCGGCATTTTTAAATAATTTGTTTTTTTACTTTCACTTACCTATATATATATTTTTTTTTTTATTTTTTTTATTTTTTTTTATTTTTTTTATTTTTTTTTGCTCGGTACCCCTACCTGGCCATGTGTGGCATACGGGGGGTTACACTACAGGTGTAACCAACCTATTCTAACCTATATATGAAATATATAGTAAGTGGAAGTATTGCGATCGTGAAAAATTTCGACTTCCGGTTTTCAACGGAAATACACGTTTTGGGACCCCCTGAGTCGAAATAACCAAGTCCCGCGAAATGGTCTCTGTGTGTGTCTGTGTGTCTGTGTGTGTGTGTGAACAGACTACCTCAAAAACTATAAACCGTGCGAACCTGAAATTGGGTATTTAGAGTAGGTATAAGCCCGCGATGTGACAGCAAAAATTTCATGAAATTTGCTCAAAGGGAGGAGGTACTTTATTTAATAACGTTTTATGTTTTTTCGATTTTCTCAAAAACGGCTCTAACAATTTTGATTAAACTGAGTATTTGGTCTATTTATATGCCTGAAATATGACTGTAAAAATTTCATCGAAATTGATCAAACGGAGGGGGGACTTTACTTAATAAATGTTGTATCATTTTCACGTGTTTTTTTTATTTACTCAAAACCGGTTTTAACAATTTAGAACAAACTTGGTATTTGATGTATTTATATGCCAAAGGTGTGATAACCAACATTTCATCACAATTGATCAACCGGAGGGGGTACTTTACTTAATAAATTTTGTATCATTTTCACGTGTTTTTTTTATTTACTCAAAAACGGTTTTAAAGATTTTGATCAAACTTGGTATTTGATGTATTTATATGCCCGAGATATGACTGTAAAAATTTCATCAAAATTGATCTACGGGAGGGGGTTGATCTACTTTACCTTATAAATTTTGTATCATTTTCAGGGAGTTTTTTTATTTACTCAAAAACGGCTATAACGATTAACAAAAATAAGATATGAATGTAGAAAAATGTGTGACTTTGGGAAATGATATTTAGCAAAACACGTCAATTTCTAATCTAAGTAAGTTGGTAAGTAAAAGTTGTGTGATGCGCGCACGCACCAAATTTTTTTATTTACTCAACAGCGGCTGTAATGATTTTTATCAGACTGGATATTTGGTGTACGTATATGCTCACAATGTGACAGACAACATTTCATCAAAATTGGTCAAATGCAGGGGGCTCTTTATTTCATAACTTTTTTTTTCCAATTTTTACATTTTTTGGAATATCTCATAAACGGCTTTAATGATTTTGATTAAATTAATCATTTTTAATCAAAATCAAGTCATCTTTTTTATATTATTTATAAAAATGGCAATTGTCGACAAAACATGTCGATTTCTAATGTAAGTAAGTTGGTAAGTGAAAGTTGTGTGTTGCGCGCATCGCACCAGATGTTTTTATTTAACGTCCCTTTGTGCCATTGAGGCTTATCGGAATAAACTACAGAGGTAATACTAAAATTAGCCTATCCAGGCATAATTAGGGTAAGGATCTTTAACGAGTACCTGACACCGTACAGGCTCGGGACACATCTAAAGTCCAATCCGAGGGGCGGCATAGCCAAAGATTTTTTACTCCCTTTAGAAATCATAGGTCCACTTGGCTGCATAAGACCCGCGAACTTTAGTATTGCAAGCTGTTATGATTACCACTACTCCACAGATGACCCCTTTAAATAATTCAATCTGAAAAGAAAAGATTCTAACCAGGGTTCCCGCTTCCATTCTTATTTTAAAAAAATAATTTTATCTTATAATAAAAGATTCGATTCAGGGTTTCATATATCTTAAGACAAAATATATATATTTATAAAATAATAAAACGCTATGTATAAGAATTATTCGCGTATATTTTATCATAAAACTTAGTTTTAATAAACCTTCTATAAAATAGGTATTTCTCAGAGGACTAATAGGAATTTCCAACTAAATTTGGTTAGCCGAAAATGCTTCAAGTTCCTTCAACTAGAAGGTTTTTTGAAGTTTGAAAACCTGTTCGGGAAGTTTAATTACTATTGGGCAAAGCGGAGGCAACTCTTATTGACCTGAAGGTATCGAACAACCTCTGATACCTGATCTGGCGCCAATAAACCTTAAACTTAATTTTAAATTCTTATACTCTTAAACTAAAGGGACGTTGGCTTGATTTATTTTCAGGTGTTTTACAAAAAAAAAAAAAAAATCTTTTTAATTTTGAAATATTTTAAATATTGTGGATATATTATATATAAAGGTCGTTTCGAATAAATTGAGATAGAAATATACTAGGACGAAATTAATCCCTGAGCCAGCTAATTCCAGAGCTGAACTCAACCAAGGCAGGGTTGACAGATTTATCTCGGCTCAAGCGAACAAATGACATTTCGTCCAAGCTGTAATTAATTTCATGATTAATGCGGAACGGTTTTGGAGATCCATCTAGAGCTTTAAGGCGAACCTTTTAGGGTAAGTAATAGATCGTTGCAAGCCATCTCATACATATATTAGAACTTACTTACGTATACTAAAATCTGGATCGAACACAATTTTAAAAAATCTGGTGCGTGCGCGCAACACACAACTTTCACTTACCAACTTACTTAGATAAGAAATTAATGCGTTTTGTAATGCCACTTCTCAAAGTTACAAATTTTCCACATTCATTTCTTATTTTTGTTTTCATTTGCTCTATAAACCTCTCAGAACATTTTAATAATGATAACGCTTACCTGATATTAAATAACACTCAATTTTCATTAAACATGACGAATATGAAGAAAATCGTTAAAGCCGTTTTTGAGATAATCTAAAAATTAGAAAAAAAGTTATGAAATAAAGTGTCCCCTTCGGTTGATCAATCTTGATGAAATGTTGGCTATCACATCTTTGGCATATACATACATAAATACCCAGTTTGATCAAAATCGTGAAAGCCGTTTTTGAGTAAATAAAAAAAAACACTTGAAAATGATACAAAATTTATGAAGTAAAGTCCCCCCTCCGGTTGATCAATTTTGATGAAATTTTTACAGTCATATCTCGGGCATATAAATAGATCAAATACTCAGTTTAATCAAAATCGTTAGAGCCGTTTTTGAGAAAATCGAAAAAACTTAAAAAGTTATTAAACAAAGTACCCCCTCCCTTTGAGCAATTTTGATGAAATTTTTGCTGTCACATCGCGGGCATATACATACACTAAATACCCAATCTCAGGTTCACACGGTTTATAGTTTTTGAGCTAGTCTGTTCACACACACACACACACACACACACACAGACACACACACACACACAGACCATTTCGCGGGACTTGGTTAATTGGACTCAGGGGACCCCAAAACGTGTATTTCCGTTGAAAACCGGAAGTCGAAATTTTTCACGATCGCAATACTTCCACTTACTATATATTTCATATATAGGTAAGTGAAAGTAAAAATGCGTATTCGTGAAAAAAAAATATTCAATCATAACATTTTTAGTAGTGTCATATATATTTAATGGCCGTTTTATTAAAGCTTTGAAATTGAAACGTAGGACTTAAAAAAGTTGATATTTTTAATAATTATTACGACAAATCGCATCAAATCACCGATTCGCTACTTAGGACAAGTACTTTTAATGCTCAAAGAAATCTGAAAAGACAAGAAACTACAGCACTTACTAAAAAAGGTTCAAAACTGTAATCTATTATGAAACATTCATATACAGGGTGACATGCTACTCGTGCGACCAACTTCACCAGTAGATTCTCCACCATAAAATGAAAAAAAAGTTCATATTGACCATGGTCCGATTCTCAATCATTTCGGAATAATTTCGCTTTTTATCGATTTTGAATGATATCACTACCAGCCATCGGAAAACCGTGATATCTTTAAATCTGAAAATTTCTCCGAAAAGCTGATAGCACCGTTTAAATCTACATTAATTGTTGAATAATAAAATGGTAATTTCAAAAATTTTGGGCCAATTTTTGGTGTTTTATTTCAGCCTTAAACAATAAAATAAGTGAAAAATTTTATAAATAGGAAAGTGTTTAACGTAATTCAGAGTTTCTAATTTTAGTTTCAGAAGGCAGCAAATTTGAGGGAAAATACCTTATTTAATAACGCTTCTAACGCACTCATCATTTTTTAATTTGGTGTTTCTAAGACCAAGATATAGACGACAAAAAGAGAAAAAAATATGGTTCAAGGATTGTTAATGTTTGAGAATTTACATTTTAAACTTGAAAAAAACTAATACAACTCACCAATATCTTTAAAATAAATTTATTTTTAATCATTTTATTTATGCTCATATTGGAAGCCGTTTTCTGCAAAAGACCAAACCTTCAAATTCCTTTCGAATCCGATCACAACAATCCGAAATTCTCTTTTTTTCTCCGAAAGTTACTTTTTTTCTCAAATAAACTCAAATCACGTGCATCTACAACCTACCCCAAAGTTTCTCTCAATAATTCTCAACTTATTCCTGTAGAACCGATCCGTACAGTCTCCACTTACACAAATACTTTTAATCCTCGAAGCAGGCAAATTTATGGTTTCATGCAAAAGCATCAAAGAGATGGATGATTGTTCATATAAAGACCCATCATCTTTAAATAGCAAGCAAGTTCGGATTAAATGACCTATTGGAAGTTAAAATCGTTTAGACCAATTCGATAATTAAAGATTGGAAACATTCACCATTGAGGCGAAAATGAACTACCCTCATCTTTCAAAGTCACATGTAAAAATACTAGTTGTAGAGCATTAAAATATGCATAAAACGAGGTCCTTATTTTAAAATTCGCTTAATCTTTATACCCCTTTTTCTAAAAATAAAGCAAAAAAACTGCAATAAAAATTCAAAAATTTGGAAATTGGAGAGCCAGATTCGAGGTCTGTCTGGTTGACTTATCTATCCTTAAATGTCTATCCTACAAGAATTTACCGCAATAGAAATTTTCATCAAACAATGTCGTGAATGCTTGCTACTTTTTAGAAGCGAAATTGCATGGCTCACGCCTTCTGAACCGAAACTTAAAAATTATGATTTAAAAACCTATTATTCTTTATACAGTCCTTTATAGATGTAAATGCAGCCCCTAACATTAAAGGTTGAGCAAAAGCTTAGGGCTTTAGAAAATAAGGCATTGCGCAGAATATTATTTAGGGACGAAACAACCAAAGAATTCAGACGTTTACTCAACGCGGAACTGAGTGAACTGTATCCGGTAAATATAATATACAGTGGATATCGTTTATAACGACATCGGTTATAACGATGTACCGCTTATAGCGACGGAAATCTTAAGTCCCAGGTCCCTACGGTTTTAAACGAATGTTTATTCGGCTATTGCGACTGATCGGCTTAAGCGACCAATTTTGAGTCCCCCGGGGAACAAAAAGATCGGTTATAACGTCCTGCTTCCGGAAAGAAGTCTTCCATCCGGCTTGCGGGATATTTTGATATTCCCCTGATTGTTTGTGTTTTTATTCCTTCAAATAAATTCGAATCAGTTGCGGCCTAGTTCTCGAATAAGACATATTTCGCGGTGATATCATGTCAAAGAGAAGGGAATTTTCGTTAGACGAACAATTGCATATTTGCTGTCGGCAGGAAATTGGGTTGTCGAACAGAAGTCTTGCGGAGGAACTCAATGTAAGTCATTCAACTATTTGAACAATATGGAATATAGGGACAGCATTCGGGGACTAGTTGAACGCTTTGAATCGTTCAAGAAAAAAAAAAAATAAGGGAGCTAGGTGAGACAAAGTGGACGGCGCTCTAATAACATGGTTTCGATCCCAACGCAGCAGAAATGTTCAAATATCAAGGACAATTTTACTCGAAAAATTTACGATGAGGCTGCTAGCGTCTCCTAAAGGATAACTAGTGATTGGCTTTCTTCAGTATGGTCATCAAATTCGTGAAAATTACGATGATTCAGATATTTTTAACGCAGATGAAACTGTACTTATTTACAAGCTACTGCCTGATCTGACACTACATTTTATAGGGGAGAAATATTCTGATGGAAAAATGTCTCAGGGAGAATAACGGTTTTGGTGGCAGCTAATATGACTCGAACAGAAACGTAAACTTTTTGTAATAGGAAATTTGTATTTTTAAGAAGGCTATCATTACAATCAGCTGTTAAAAATGGCCTGGACCTGATATAACGACCGGCGTCGTTATAAGCGATATGTCGGATGTAACGACGATCGCCTATAACGACGAAGTTTGTACGGTCCCTTCAATGTCGTTATAAACGATATCCACTGTAGGTGGTTTCAGCGCGGCGAATAAAATGGGCATGTAAAATTGTGAAACTCAGTAGTGAGCGAATCTCTAAAAGATTAATAAGCACGGGGCTGACTAGCAAACGTCCGAGGAGGAGGCCGAGACGGAGGTGGGAGGATTGCGTGAAGAGAGATAAGTCGGAGTAGGGTCAGGATGGCGGTCGGTGGATAGAGGTATGCAGGGAACGAGTTGTGGTGTCGGCATCGAACCTTCGGGTTCGTCAAGCCTTCATTATTATTATTATTATTAATGTCGATTTTTTCCCAGAGGCTCTCGGACAAACAGTTTGTTTCCCCGTTTTACAGAGGAAATTTAAAAGAAAACACATCTCTTTATAGGGGGGGTCACCTGTGGTGTAGTGGTTAGCATGGCAACCTACAATACTAAAGATCGCAGGTTCGCACCCAGCGGTGGCCCTAGGATTTAATGGAAGTAAAAAATCCTTAGCCATGCCGTCCCTCGGATAGGACGTAAAATGGAGGTCCCGAGCCAGTACGATGTCAGGTACTCGTTAAAGATCCCTATCCTAATTATACCTAGATAGGCAAAATTTCAGACTTCCACTGTAGCAACGTCCGATTATTAGCCTTAGTGGCATAAAGTGGCGTAAAAAAACAAACAAACATCTCTTACATAAATATCATTTTGTTCTACTTCACACCTTAATATAAGAAATATAGTAACGCTGTGTGTAAGTGACACTTAAATAACGTTGGTGGAAAGGTTTTTAAACCAAAATCGAATACAAATTTACGAAATCGATTAATTAAGAAGATGAATTATTTTACAGGTTGTACAAAAAATAAGGCATTTAAAAAATTGATAAAGATGCTAATCTCTAAAATAATTATAAGAAAGAAAAACAAACATGGAAATTTTGGCTTAAACCCCCCAAGAAAAAGATCGGATAAAACCTCTTTGTTTTCCGTATCAGGACAAGAATCGGAGAAGGAGGACAAAAATAAGAAGGAATATTGGAAGAAGGTCCTTGGAACACGATACGCAACAATATATCTCCTCCGAGCTACAGCTATTTATAGTTGTTGAAAAAGGAATACTGTATCAGGTTCAAAATTTATATTATATAACTTGTATTATATTAAACAATTCGTTTCGGGCTTAGTAAAATACAAATTTTTAAATAAATGATGCTTTGGATTTATCTTTTAACATTTTATTACTTTTAGCGATCCTAGGGATGGTTAGTTTGTGAGGGTTGCCATGGATCATTGACGAAAAAAAAACATAAGTTTTGTGATACGGATTCTTTTTATGTAACAATAACTTAAACTTTTTGAAGAAAAATATCAGATAAGTATAAGAGATATGGTGGCTACAGTTGGCATGCCCATGAATATTGAATATGCGAAGCGGATTAAAAAAGGCTTAAGAGATCTGTACAAACCACGACTGAAACAAGTCAGACAAGCTCTAGATTTCTGAGTTCCATCCTCCCCCTTACCTCACGAGTCATTATTAGATTATTTTTTTCTAATTCGCTAATTTTTGACATTTTTTTTCTATGGAAATATTTATACATAGAGTAAAAAAAAAAATTTTTTTAATCGTCAAGTCATCTGTAAAATATCTATAAAGATTAGCATCATGAAGAGATTAATCAACAACAAATAGTAACATTTATTGCAATTGAAGAGGTGATATGCAAAACTCGTTCGTTCCACCTGAATACATTTTTCAGGAACCTCAAAAAACTTACCACGTCTTGTAGAGTGGCCAGATAAAGATGATTTCTTTTGCCTTCGAAAGGTGCAGCTAACCTGCGTAAGAGAGCTTGGAATAAAAAAATTTACTGGTTTAAAGGTAAAAAAATATGATATGAGAAAGTTTTGCTACAAAATGTTTAAAGGAAAGTCTTTTTCTGCACAGCACATTGGTACGATCGAGTTTTAGTTCACACAGCGTAAGTGTAAAAAAAAAAAAGAAATAATAAATATCTTCTTAAAAAAATCTTAAATATAAATCTTCTTTATAAGTAATACT
Organism: Aelia acuminata; assembly: GCA_911387785.2. Taxonomy (NCBI): domain Eukaryota; kingdom Metazoa; phylum Arthropoda; class Insecta; order Hemiptera; family Pentatomidae; genus Aelia; species Aelia acuminata. Next base: position 28,832,419 of record OU426982.1, on the reverse strand, counting down.
TATTTAGGTTCACAACTATTTTATAAATGAATTCGGTACCATTTTACAAAATAATATCACCCACTGACAAAACATTTTTTTTTTTTTTTACGAATTTTTCAAAAGTATCAGCGTTCTGATATAAAACATCTGACTACAAAAAGACTAGATCCTAAGGTTATCATCTTCTTCAACAATAGCGACTTCATCATCCTGTTGTTCGTTGTTTCCCTCGTTTGCAGCAGATATATTGAGAACTCGTATGTAATACTTCAAAAAATCATTGGTCTTCCACTCGTCATCAAAATGCTTTTTCAGCAAGATTATCAGCGCCTTTCAGCTTGTTGGAGCCATTGAAAAATCAAAAAACTTACCACCTCTTGTAGAGTGGCTAGATAAAGATGATTGCTTTTGCATTCGAAAGGTGCAGCTACCCTACCAGTAAGTGAGCTTGGGATAAAAAAAATGTACTGATTTAAAGGTAAGAAAAAAAAAAAGTAACAAAATATGAAATGAGAAAGTTTTACAACAAAATATTTAAAGGAAAGATTTTTTCTGCACAGCACATTGGTATGAACGAGTTTTAATTCACCCAGCGTAAGTTGATCTTTTTAATAAGTAGAATTATTTAGTATTAATCTAATCTTAATCTGTGGGTGACCACCTCTTTTAAATTATTTTTAAGTAATTTATTTTTTGAAGAATTTTTTGAAGAGAAAAGATTTGGCTCCGCCCGGAGTCGAACCCGGGTCTCCCGCGTGACATGCGCGGATGCTAACCACTACACCACAGAGCTCGGCTCAAAGCAGAGCCAGATTGGCTTAGGTTCGACTCCCGGCGGAGCCAAATCTTTTCTCTTCAAAAAATAAATTACTTAGATTTATTAAGGTTCACAACCATTTTACAAAATAATATCACCCACTGACAAAACATTCTCTTTTTTTGACGAATTTTTCAAAAGTATCAGCGTACTGATATAAAACATCTGACTACAAAAAGACTAGAACCTAAGGCTATCGTCTTATTCAACAATAGCGATTTCATCATCCTGTTGTTCGTTGTTTCCCTCGTTTGTGGCAGATATATTGAGAACTCGTGTTTAATACTTTAAAGAATCATTGCCCTTTCATTCGTCATCAAACTGCTTTTTCTGCAAGATTATCAACGCCTTTCAGATTGTTGGAGCCATTGAAAAATCAATTATTAATATAGCTACGTAAGAAGAATCGAATATAAACTGAAATAAAACACGCGGTTTGGCTGTGCGGTAAAGCGCCGTACTCCCATGCCGGAGCTGCGGGTTCGAGTCCCGCCCTGGGTGGTGCTTTTCTTTCGTAGGAGAAGTATCACCCAGTGCCATGGGTGTTAGTATGGGCAGTATAGGGCTTCAGTAGAAGCCTTAAAGTCCCCCAAAAAAAAAAAAAAAAAAAAAAAAAAAAAAAAAAAAAAAAAAAAAAAAAAAACACGCGAATTTAAGGAGCTTTCGATACTTTGTTCAGAAAGAGTAACAGAAACTCCTAAAGTGAACGAATGGGATGGGTGCAAAGTGAGAAGTGATCATTGGAACCCAAGAGTTTTGCATCAAAACGAGTAACGAACCAGTTTTGAAACACAATTGGCTATGGAACGAATCAGTTCTGCAACAAACCGCTATTTTGTATAGCAAAAATCCATAAGAAATAATAAATTTTGCTCCAATCTGATCAGATATGTTGAAAGAGCATTAAAATATCTTTTAGAATCCACTGCTATCTCAATTTTTTCAAAAAAATGGAACGAAAGAGTTTTGCACCTCACCTCCTCAAATTAAACAATTTTGTTGGCAACCTAAAGAGGATTCCATTACTGAAGAGTAAAATAAAACGGTACTTGTTAATCATAGTATCGCCACTTCATAAAAATTAAATTATTTAAAATAATATAATAAAAATCGATTTTTTAACCAAACGAAATCAAATCAATTTCCAAAAAGAGGGGTGAGAAATAAAGAATTTTATCAATAAAGAAGTTTATCCTTAATGTAATTCCAGAGCTTGTTCCTCCTTAAGAATTGCCGGCAAGAGAAGCACGGCATTACATTAGCTTAACTTAATTTGCCTGTCATTTAAAAAAAAAAAAAATTCTTTCTTTTCCAAATTAATTTTCCTCAATTATTTACTGTGTAAATCGTCACGGCGCATAGTGTTTGAAGGGCGGAAAAAAAATGTTTTTGAAGGTATTGGAATTTTTTCTTTTTTTAATATTATGTTATAAAACAGAATAGTTACCTGACATATTCCATCAAATTATTCCGACACTTGTTATGACCGTTTGAAAATCGATCATTGTAAAAGTTTATTTTTTAACGAAAAATATGTAACACTATAATTATTTTTACAACTCAAACTTTTTTATTGATTAGATTTTCCAGCATAATCATGTACAGCGATCGGGCAAATTAACTTCCATAAAAATGATGGTATTTTTTCTATGTTTTTAACCCAGAAATAAAATCCCGAAAAATAAGAAAAATTTGTTTGTGGTAACCCATATTTTTTAAGCGCATCCGAGAGCAGTTTGAAATCAAGAAACCTTTTGAAGAAGACACCTCCAACGAAATATTAAAATATATTCTAGCTGCCTCTGTATATTAAATTTTCTTATTTCATGCAGTTTATTTAATCTGGAGCTTGTGCTTCGAATTCGGTTATTACTGACCATTAAGTAAAACATCCTTACTTACTTACCAGTTCTTTAGCATCATTTTTAAAGTCACTCTGAATCATTATAAGATCAACTTTTTATCAACAATTTATCATATATAAATAAATTTATCAATCATAAATTTATTATTAGACCTCAAATTGATTATAAACGGGTATTAAATAAAAAATTAACAACGAAAGGACAAAAGTGAACGACTCCTATAAGGGAGCGGTTACTACTGACCGAATCCCATAAAGGAAGGCTTTGTTTGGAGTTCTTTACTTTTTTACCTACTCCCAATGAATAATTACTACTCTGTAATGGATATTAGAATATGTTTAAGCACTTTTCCGGTTAAGGATGACCAAGTGCGTGAAACAGAACTTTGAACCATTTTCCACCAACTGTACTGTTGAAAATAATACATTAAGGTGTAAAATACATTAAATAACATTAAACTAGCCTTGATAGCTGTATTGTTAAGCTCGATCAAAGTTGAACTTAGACTCAACTTATGTTCTTATTTTTTTTATTTCATGACATGGAATCTACGTCTCTTTAAGATATTTATATGATACAAATGAGGAGGTGAGGTACAAAACTCGTTCGTTCCATTTTTTTTTAAAAATTGAGATAGAAGAGGATTCTAAAAGATATTTTAATGCTCTTTCAACATATCTGATCAGATTGGAGCAAAACTTATTATTTCTTATGGATTTTTGCTATACAAAATAGCGGTTTGTTGGAGAACTGATTCGTTCCATAGCCCATTGTGTTTCAAAACTGGTTCGTTACTCGTTTTGATGCAAAACTCTTGGGTTCCAATGATCACTTCTCACTTTGCACCCATCCCATTCGTTCACTTTAGGAGTTTCTGTTACTCTTTCTGAACAAAGTATCGAAAGCTCCTTAAATTCGCGTGTTTTATTTCATTTTATACTCAATTATTCTTACCTAGCTATATTCATAATTGATTTTTCAATGGCTCCAACAAGCTGAAAGGCGCTGATAATCTTACTGAAAAAGCATTTTGATGACGAGTGGAAGACCAATGGTTCTTTGAAGTATTACATACGAGTTCTCAATATATCTGCCACAAACGAGGGAAAAAACGAGCAACAGGATGATGGAGTCGCTATTGTTGAAGAAGACGATGGCCTTAGGATCTAGTCTTTTTGTAGTCAGATGTTTTATATCAGTACGCTGATACTTTTGAAAAATTCGTCAAAAAAAGAGAATGTTTTGTCAGTGGGTGATATTATTTTGTAAAATGGTTGTGAACCTAAATAAATCTAAGTAATTTATTTTTTGAAGAGAAAAGATTTGGCTCCGCCGGGAGTCGAACCTAAGCCAATCTGGCTCTGCTTTGAGCCGAGCTCTGTGGTGTAGCGGTTAGCATCCGCGCATGTCACGCGGGAGACCCGGGTTCGACTCCGGGCGGAGCCAGATCTTTTCTCTTCAAAAAATAAATTACTTAAAAATAATTTAAAAGAGGTGGTCACCCACAGATTAAGATTAGATTAATACTAAATAATTCTACTTATTAAGAAGATCAACTTACGCTGTGTGAATTAAAACTCGTTCATACCAATGTGCTGTGCAGAAAAAGTCTTTCCTTTAAATATTTTGTTGCAAAACTTTCTCATTTCATATTTTGTTACTTTTTTTTTTTTGTTACCTTTAAATCAGTACATTTTTTTTATTCCAAGCTCACTTACAGAGGGTAACTGCAACTTTCGAAGGCAAAAGCAATCATCTTTATCTAGCCACTCTACAAGACGTGGTAAGTTTTTTGAGTCTCCTGAAAAATGTGTCGAGTTTTGACGAACGAGTTTTGCATCTCACCTCTTCAAATATAATTACATTTCAATAAACAGTTTTTTATTTTATCTTATTTAGGTATTATATTACATAGATAAACCTACACTATTTGTTTAAACCGTAGTAAATTTATCATAATAAATAAGGACATAAAATTTTAGTAGAATAAAACCTAAGAAAGAGAAGAAGAAGGGAGGGGGGGGGGGACACCTGGATAATGGTGGGGGGGGGTAGTGGTTGAGAGCTAGTGGAGTGTATGCCATCCTCTCAATCCACTCTCAGGCGCGAGCCCTCGAGTTCTTTCCTCCAGGCATCAAAGCTTTTGAGCATCCAACTGAATAGCGGTCATTACAGGTCTTGTGAAATAGTGAACATCTTTACCGACGATAACCTAGAAGTGTTAGGTACTCATTTTTCCATTAGTGTGAAAATCAAATTAATTGAAGAAATTTTGCATTATTTTTAAAGGGTAAATACCGTCCGGTATTTGATCGAAAGTGACCATGTCAAATTTTGTTTTCCAGGAATTGCTCATGCCATATGCATTATGGCAAAAGATTTATTTGGTACATTTTTGCTAACGCTCTATTGTGATTGTACTAAACCCTATTCTAATTGAAGTGTGGAAATAAATAAGGGTATAAGTGCCTCAGGAAATGTTTATAGAAATGATGTCTTATACCCTCTAGGGTGAACTACGTTCACTGTTTACATCCATGCCATCTTTCATACGTTCAATAAACTCTTTACTAACAACAAAACATTACTTATACCCATTTCTGAAGAATGGCTTTGGCACATATAACAATTTGGCAAAAAAATCTTTGTTTTATTTTTTTGGCACGTAGACCCTAATGCATTTCCATGCTTCAATTATATTCTTTATTAGTTCTTTCTAAATGTGTGCTATTTATATGTAATCTCCTCTCCTCTGCTGATATAATTCAGTAAGTGCTAAATGAGTGGATCATTGATACTTGCTATAGTCAAATATGAGATGTAAAAAATAAAAACTTTAACCCTTTTAAATTCTTTACCAAACAATTTTAAATTTGGGGTAAAGTTCTATTTTAAATCCCGTTGGCTTTAAGATTTTCTAAAACTTTTTTATGTTTATCAGTGAATTTTTATTTGACTTTACTAAGAAGAATTGGATATAATTAAATCAACGGTTATAGCTACTGAGCCACAGCGACACATGCCTCGTTGTTTTAAAAAATAACCGAACCTGAAAAAAAATCGAGTAACTTTAAATATTAAAAAATCTGGTTTGATGCGCGCAACACACAACTTTCACTTACGAACTTACATGGATTAGAAATCGAAGTGTTTCGATAATATGTAAACGCCATCCCTCAACTTCACACATTTTTCGAAATTTATATCCTTATATTTGTATGTCTCCATAAGTTATAGAGTATCTAAACAGCAAAATTTGCAAGTTCTCAGCCCTTTTCTATTCATTATTGCTTATTTATTTTTTGAAGGGACCTAATTGCATCAACAGTCGAGTTTTTTTACTGCTTGCTTGTACTTTACTACGAGTTGCTTTTTGTAAATAAATCGTGAAGGTGAATCGATAGGTGCATTCACATCTTGTTGTAGAGTTTGTCTCTTATGCCTTTCTGGAAATCGAGAACGATTACTGTTCCTCTAAAATCGCTTTATATTGCTTTCAGAAATTTATCAAGGAACAAAAGTTTCTAGACCAAAATATAATTAATTACAAACTATAGATATTATTATAGTATTACAAAATACCAAGTTTGATCAAAATCGTTGAAGCGTTTTTCGAGTAAATAAAAAAAAACACGTAAAAATGGGACGACATCTGTTAAGTAAAGTGCCCCGGGCCCGGTGTGGCTGTGCGGTAAAGTGCCGCACTCCCATGCCGGAGTTGCGGGTTCGAGTCCCGCCCTGGGTGGTGCTTTTCTTTAGTAGGAGAAGTATAACCCAGTGCCATGGGTGTTAGTATGGGCACTATATGGCTTTAGTGGAAGCCTTGAAGTCCCAAAAAAAAAAAAAAAAAAAAAAAAGTAAAGTGCCCCACTGTTAGATCGAGGTATCGATCATGTGTCGAAAATGGCATATGTTTATTTGAATTGTTTTATAAAATATTCATTAAATTGCTTGTTCGCAAACTGAAAGGGTGTTTTATTATTTATTAAAATATAACAATTGGCGACGAGACGGTTTATGTCATCGAGAAAAGCCACGCGTGCGGCTAGGAGGCAAGATGACTGGGCGGAAGAAGAGGAAGCTAGAGTACCTCGGAAGGGAGGCGATTCTTCAGCTTCGGGTTTCGCGCCAGCGGGGTTCCTTCTACCGCCACCCGGCGAGTTCGACGTGGAAAAGGACGACTGGCGGATTTACCAAGAGCGTCTAGACGAATTTTTCATTGTTAACAACATAGACGAAAAAAAAAAAGGTATCTATTCTGATTAGCATAATAGGAAAAGATGGTTATCGATGCCTGCGGGATCTTTGTGATCCAGCTCTGCCAAAGGAAAAGTCATTTCAGGAACTGTGTTCGATTATGTCGAGGCAGTTCGTTTCACGAATTTCTGTTTTCAGGCAAAGGATTAAATTTTATGAATTGTCGCAAGACCTAAATGAATCTATCGCTGATTGGTACAGGCGCGTAAAAAACGGCGCGGCTTTATGTAAATTTGGCAATTGCCAAGAAAATATTTTGAAAGATAGATTTGTTTGCGGCCTTTCTAATAATTCTATTTTAGATAGGTTGTGCGAGCTGAATCCGGATGACAAGTCATTCCTTGACTTTTATGAGTTGGCCTTACAAAGGGAGGCTTCGGAAAAGGGAAAGGTCAAACCTTCGGAGGAGGTAGATAAAATGGTCGATATACGCCGCCACAATGATAATGGAAAATGTAAAGCGTGTGGTAAGTTAAATCACTCATTTGAGAAATGTAGATTTAAGTCATACCAGTGTCACAAATGTGGAAGAAAAGGGCACTTGGCGAACGTCTGTAAGGGTCCGACACGTAGGACGAACCACCTTGAGGATGACCAGGTTCCCGATAGCTCGGTGTCACGGTTGGAGGTATTTAAGGTGAATTCCGAAATCTCAGTTCCTCCGTTGATGGCTGACGTTATTTTCGCAGGGAAACCATTAAGGTTAGAAGTGGATACAGGTGCTGGGTTAACAATTATGCCATCACATGTTTATAGGTCCACCTTCAGTGATCTACCATTACTTAAGACCGATATTAAATTAAAAGCATTCGGGGGAGAGGTTCTTAAGCCGATTGGTATAATAAAGGGCAAAGTGCTCTGGCGTCGAAAAGAAGCGGAAGGGCAAATAGTAGTTGTTCCCAAGGGATCCATATGTTTAATGGGACGTGATTGGATTAAAATTTTTGGCTTGCGTCTTGAAGGAATAAATTTTAATGAGGAGATCAACACAGTGGGCTTAGATAGCTTACTCGCGGAATATAAGGATCTGTTCCGAGAAGAGTTAGGCTGTTACAAGTTTGATAAAGTAAAATTACGTCTGAAATCCGATGTAAAACCAAAATTTTGCAAACCCCGACCTATTCCCTTTGCTTTTCGGGAAAAAGTTGATGAAGAATTAGAGAAATTGGAGAATTTGGGATTGATTAGCCGAGTTGATCACAGCCAATGGGGTACGCCGTTAGTTCCAGTTTTAAAGCCAGATGGGTCGCTTAGGTTGTGTGCTAATTACAAAATCACGGTTAACCCTTGTTTGGAAGATGAAAATTTTCCCCTACCTCGCATTGAAGAAGTTTGGGATGCCCTTCAAGGAGGCGTTTATTTTTCAAAAATTGATTTTGTAAGGGCGTATAATCAGCTGGAGCTGGATGAGGAATCGAAGATGATCTTGGCATGGTCCACTCACAAAGGTATTTTTAAAGTAAATAGGCTAACTTTTGGGCCGAAGGTAGCTGTAGCAGTATTTCAAAGGACTGTTCAAAGGATTTTACAGGGCTTAAAGGGGGTTATAAATTTTCTGGACGACGTCATAATATCAGGCAGGACTCGTGAGGAACATATGAAAAACTTACGTGAAGTTTTTAAACGCCTTTTGGAGGCCGGGTTTACTCTGAACGTGAAAAAGTGCTCGTTTTTTCAAAAAGAAATAAAGTATTTGGGCCACATCATTTCCAGCGCTGGAATTAAACCGGATCCGGAAAAATTGAAAGCTCTTCTTGATTTACCGGTACCCAAAAATCCTTCGGAAGTTCGATCATTTGCAGGGGTGATAAATTACTATGGGAAATTCGTCGCGGGTCTGGCAGACATAATGTGTCCCCTTTATGAATTATTAAAAAAGGGTACCAAGTTCAATTGGACTTCTGAGTGCCAAATCGCTTTTGAAACAGCTAAAAATAAAGTCGCGGAAGGTGCTACAATGAGTTGTTTCGATCACAAGTTACCCGTTAAGCTGTACTGTGATGCTTCGAGGTATGGGTTGGGCGCAGTACTTGTTCACGTACTTCCTTCTGGAGAAGAAAAACCCGTTTGCTATGCATCTCGTTTATTGAATGCTGCCGAGAAAAATTACTCTGTCATCCATAAAGAAGCTTTAGCTATTTATTGGGGTATTTCCAAATTTTACCAATATTTGATGGGAAACAGATTTATCTTGGTTACTGACCATCGGCCGCTGGTAGCATTGTTTGGGGAAAAGAGGGGTATCCCGGAGATGGCAGCGGGAAGGCTTCAGCGGTGGGCTTTTTATCTGTCCGGCTTTGACTTTGCAGTTCAATATACCAAGGGCGGTTCTAATCCAGCGGATGGATTTTCTAGACTTCCGATAGGGAGGGCTCCACCGGAACATCATCACATGGATTACGTAAACTGGCTTAACGAGAATTTTTCTGTAGACTGGGACAAAATTAAAATTAATACTCGTCGAGATCGTCAGCTGAGCAAAGTGTATGATTTTATCCGTCAGGGGTGGCCCAATAACTACGAAGAATCATTGAAGCCGTTTGCTCGACGTAAGAACGAGTTGAGTGTGGAAGAGGGCGTTTTAATGTGGGGCTATAGGATCGTCATGCCGGGGAAGTTAAGATCCGCTTTGTTGGATGAGCTACACGAGACCCATGAGGGCATGAGCAGGATGAAGTCTAGGGCGCGTTCTTATTTCTGGTGGCCATCACTCGACGCTGATATTGAGAACTATGTAAAGCGGTGTCGGACCTGTATGTCATTTAGAGATGAACCCGTGAAGATGGAGCCAACAAAGTGGCCCGCGACTTCTCACCCTTTTGAAAGAATTCATGTAGATTTTTTGGGGCCCATCAAGGGAAAAACCTTTTTAATAATAACGGATGCATTCTCTAAATGGCCCGAAGTTTTTAGCATGACGGGCTCGACTGCTGAGTGCACTCTAGATAAACTTAAGCAAGTTTTCGCTCGATTTGGCTTACCAAGGATTATTGTGACGGATAATGGGCCTCAGTTTCGTTCAGTGATCTTCGAAGATTTCTGTAAGCGAAACAACATCAAGTCAATGAAAACGCCCCCATACCATCCCTCCAGCAATGGTGCTGCTGAAAACGCAGTTAAGAGTTTTAAAAAGGGCTTACAGAAGTGCCTTAAGACCAGACAGGGTAACGAATCTTTGTGTTCTGTTGTAAGCTGTTACCTGTTCCGCTACAGGACCGGAGTTCACGCCACGACGGGAGAGACGCCGGCGAAGCTGATGCTTGGTCGTGAGATCCGAACTCGGCTGGATGCATTAAAGGAGATGGGTCGGGGACGGATGGAGAAGGAAGATTCGGTCAACACGGGCCGTCGAGTATATTTCAAAGAAGGCGAAAAGGTCTATGTAAGAACTTACGACCGAGGGGCTGATAAAAGAACCTGGACCGAGGGAAAAATCGTTGGAGTCCTTGGCAGCAGGATGTACTTAGTCGAAGAGGAGGAAACTAGGAAAGTCCATACGCGTCACGCGGATCAAATTATCAAGTCTGCAGCGAGATGCGATCAGCCTCCGGCTTAAAGGGGGAGGTGTTAGATCGAGGTATCGATCATGTGTCGAAAATGGCATATGTTTATTTGAATTGTTTTATAAAATATTCATTAAATTGCTTGTTCGCAAACTGAAAGGGTGTTTTATTATTTATTAAAATATAACACCCACCAATTGATCAATTTTTTACTGTCACATAGCGGGCATATACATACACCAAATACCGAGTTTAATCAAAATCGTTAAAGCCGTTTTTGAAAAAATCGAGAAAAACGTAAAAAATAGACAAAATTCTTTAAATAAAGTACCCCCTCCGTTTGACCAATTTTGATGAAATTTTTGCGTCGCATCATGTCACATCGCGGGCACATACCTTACACCAAATACCCAATTTCAGTTTCGTAGGGTATATAGTTTTTGAGCTAGTCTGTTCACACACACACAGACCATTTCACGGGACTTGGTTATTTGGACTTAGGGGACCCCAAAACGTGTATTTCCGTTGAAAGCCGGAAGTAGAATTTTTTCACGATCGCAATAATTTCCCTTACTATATATTTAATAATAAATACGTTCAATTCCTAGTTAGTTTGGATGGAGCAAAGCACTGCAAGAGGAATCTGAATCGTCAATAGCGTTCGACATTTATATCTGTCACAAACAGGAAACTATTCACATTGCACAGCGATTGAATTTATATTTAAATAAAACAATATTGAACTAAAGTATTTAAAACATAGGAAAACAGAAACAATAAGATTTTTATTTTACGTATCTGTTTGATTTATTGGTACCTATCATATCATTACTTAAAAAAAAATCTACCTTTCGATAGTAGGGCTGAATATATCCATGCTGGGCAAGTAAAATGAAGAATTTAGGGAGTAATAAAATAAAAAATTTTTAGTGAATATTGAGCTCCGTCAAAAAAAACAAAAACAAAATGAGACGAAAACGATAAAGGGAGGATTTCTTAGTCATTCTCATCATCATTAGTCATTTTCCATTGATGGTTAAGATCTGAGTCAACAATTTAAAAGCAAAGTAGTTATCTCTAAAAATCATTAGAATTTGATTAGTTTGGACCAGAACAGACCCGAAGAAGAGTACTTTGACCTAGTAACATTACTGAGTTATATTTCTTTAGTAATTTTAATTACTAAAAATTATTCCAGGAGAGTTACAGAACACATTTCTGAAAATAGCAGTAATTAGCAGCGAACAGATTACGGAATGTTTTCAGGTAAACTTTCTGCATTATTGATCAAGATGTTAAGTAAAAATTGTTGAGGTACATGTAAAGTGATTTCAAATAAACATTAACCACCATGATATGATGAGACAAGCATCACCCTCTAAGCTCTGAAATCGTAATACGTCAGCTAAGGTAAGCAAGAAATAGTTCATTATTTTTTTAATATTATAAAATAAAAATATAAAATATGCCTTTTATTACCTTTACCTGCATGCTGCTTGAATTAGTATATATTGTATATATATTGGTAATTATACTTACAAATATAAGATTTGAATAAACATTCGAATATCCTTAATCAATCAAATAGAAAGCAAAGTCCAACAGCTATTTTGCGTTCGAATCTTATTATTTGAACGAAGGGCTATTGATTGGTCCAAGCCCAAGAAGCTATGAAGCCGGGTAGTGGCCGACAAGCAATTATAAGTAACAATACTCACAAATTAAACAGTTACAGTCAGACAAGTTTTCCAGAAACACTCAAAGTTATCTGTATTTTACTAATAAAGTTGTTTATTAACAAGAAAATTTATAAAGATGCTCGTTAAAAAATTATCGATAAACTTTCTTAAATGTATTTAATGGCCCTTCTTAAAAAGATTGATAATTGGAGAAGGTTCTGTGCTATATCCAGGCTGCAGAAAGTTCCAAATGAAGGACATAAGGAATAACGTAGGTGCTCAATATAACATTCTCAACATCAGTGGCAGAAGACTTACGCGTTTGGCATAACATGTGAGTAAAAATTGGTATCCTGTTGGTATACATATATAAATATGGATGTTATTATTATTATTATTATATATTGTTACAATAAGATATTACAAATAGTCTCATATGGACCTACAGTATGCTGTATCTTAGCAACCCAATGTAGTTGGGCAGCACCTCTTATAGGGCCTATTCACACTATCGGTTTCGCGCCCGCTCCACTCTCGCTCCGCTCCCGGTCCACTCTCGCTCTACCCCATTCACACTAGCGCTCCGCTCCCGCTCCGCTCCCGGTCCACTCTCGCTCTACCCCATTCACACTAGCGCTCCGCTCCCGCTCCGCTCCCGGTCCACTCTCGCTCTACCCCATTCACACTAGCGCTCCACTCTCGCTCCGCTCCCGGTCCACTCTCGCTCTACCCCATTCACACTAGCGCTCCGCTCCCGCTCCACTCCCGGTCCGCTCTCCTAATGTCTTACCATATTCACACTATATAATTTTACACCCTTCACTTTTGAAAGGTTTAAGCTATTAAGCCATTAATAATCGAAGTTGTCTGTATTCGGATTTTAATTAATGATTAACTTTTAGTTATTTAAGTATTCATTTATTCTTCAATTTTACGGCCAAAAAAAAATTAATTTTTCGTTTGTAGAAATAGCTGGTAAGTGTACTTTTCTTGATGAAGAAGATAATATTATCAAAAAATATAATAAGAAGAATATATTGCAACACAATGATAATTATAATAATAATTATAAATTAATTTAATTAATAGTGAAGAAATAATTTAAATTTGTTTCGGAATGTATTCGAATACGCTTGAAAATTTCAAGTTGAAATCGGTAAATGCTACAAATTTACCGATTGTGTTCTCTTCTTTTCCTGATTAATATTTTAATTATTTTTTGCTTTAATATATTTTTTTGTTAACGATGTGACATTTTTCATAATATACTGCATTTTTATTCGTTTCAAATTAAACGTTATTTTATAATAGCAATGAGTATGTAGTCAATAAATAAATCGGTGACCATTTTTTACGAGTACATTAATTCATAGCAAAATATATCTCAAACATAACATGAATTTTTCACGTCGAAAAACCGCGCGTATTGATGGTGATTTTTTTTTTTTTTTTTTATCATTTCAAGCGTATTGGAATACAATCGGAAAAAAAATTTAAATTATTTCTTCACCATTAATTAAATTAATTTATAATTATATATATATATATATATATATATATATATATATATATATATATATATTTTTTTTTTTTTTTTTAAAGTTGAACTTTTTTGGCCGTAAAATTGATGAATAAATAAATACTTTAATAACTGAAAGTTAATTATTAATTAAAATCCAAATTCAGACGGCTTCGATCATTAATGGCTTCAATTGTGAACGGTGTAAAATTATATAATGTGAATATGAAAAGACTTTAGGAGAGTGGAGCGGGAGTGGAGCGAGAGTGGAGCGGGAGCGGAGCGAGAGTGGAGCGGGAGTGGAGCGAGAGTGGAGCGAGAGTGGAGCGGGAGTGGGGCGAGGCCGGACCTGTGCCAATATTGTGATTAACCTCTCTCTATTCCTCTTTAGAATATTTCACCAGTGAGACCGGACCGGGAGCGGAGCGGTAGTGTGAATGGGGTAGAGTGAGAGTGTACCGGGAGTGGAGCGAGACCGGAGCGGTACCGATAGTGGAATTCTCTTTCTATTTCTCTTTAGAATATTTGAGCGGACCGGGAGTGGAGCGGGAGCGGAGCGATAGTGTGAATCCGCCCTTATGATAAATAAAGTGTTTCTCTCTCTTAGGCCACTTCGTATGATAATTTACTGTCCCGAAAAACGACATAGAAGTGGAAGTTTTCAGAGAAGACATGGCTGCCTGAGGTCTCACCAAGGAAGACTGCTTGGACATGGAAATAAACTTCGCCTGCTTTGACGAGGTCTATTGCATTGACACAGATGGATCCACGAGGTATGCAGACATTGTCGCATTCCCTATGACCGGGAATAAAGCACTGGTGGTGGATCCGACAATTAGATTTGAAAAAAATGACCTTGACCAGGCGGGTGAGGTGGAAAGGGAAAAGAGAGAGATCTACGAAAAGTGCATCCCTTTCCTTAGAGAGAAGTTCCGCGAGACCTTTGGAGAGAGAGAGTTCTCCGTGACAGGCCTCTGGTTCGGATCTCGCGGAACGATCCCAAAAAGAACAAGGAGTTTTTTAGAAGACCTAGGTGTCGAGATGAGAGAAATTTCGGTGTTGGCTGAAAATATAATCTTGGACTCCCTGGGCATTATCCACTATCACCTATATGGCCACTAATTATGTGTGGCTGTTCTGTCTGTCAAAGAATTTTTTTTTTTTTTTTATATATATTTGTGTACATTTTTTATTTATTTATTAATTGTGTATTTATTTATATCTATTCACTTATTTATTCATATATTTATATATTCGTCTAGTTATTTATCTACTAGCTATTTTGTTTTTTGCTCTGTATGCGTGCCATGATAGGACGGGGAGAAAAATGAGAGAGAATGTTACAGATTTACTCAAGAGCGATGTAAACTATAACGGGGGAAGAAAAAAGAAAGAAAAATAATGGTTTAAGGGAAAGGAAAGAGAAAAAAAAGGAAAAAAAATAATAATAAATAAAAAGTAAATAAAATATTGGAAAAGAAAAAAAAATGTAAGATTTTGTAACCGTACGTTTATATGCATGAAAAATTATAATGTAATTTTAGTTTAATTAATGTACGAAATTGTATTGATAAGTATGCTGTGTGTTGTAGCAACCCAATGTAATTGGGCAGCATTGTTTTGTTTTGTTTTAAAAAATAAAGCATTTCTCCCCCTCAGAACAAGCTTCCTCTAAATTAACAGTAACTATATCTACAACAAAACAGATGTATATTGTCTCAGAAGCTATGATGACCTGGGACCAGCTTCGGCAATCTACTGAAGAAACAAACTATAGAAGAAATTTTACCATAGCCTGGAAAATTTCCATAAGAAATTTCAGAAGAGAAGAAGTGCTTATTAGCAGAGTAATTGGTGATACACACCTGACGCATCACACAGCTTATATGCCATACACAGATGATAATAAATAAGTAGCGTAACGTGAAACACAAAACATGCGATTGAAAAGAGTTTTAGACTTGTTGGAACAATTGGAACAAACTGTTATATTACATGTCCGTGACTGTTTCGAGAATAATCTAAGCTTGTCTGGAACCTTCTAGACTGTTCTAATTTAGAATAAATATGAGGAGCGGTGAACTAGAGAGTTAGTCTGGTTCTGAAGATCGAATCATATGGTTATTTTCGTGTTACTGTAGCGTTACAAGTTGATCATTTCTGTAGCGTTGTTGAATTTTTGTATTTTTATTTGTTGTCTGACATTGTGAATTACTACTATTTTCATTGAATAAAAATTATACTTATAAACCCACAATAGTGTTACGATATTTTATAAGAATACGATCGTATGTGAATAGAAGATGTCATCTGCATGAGGGATATTTCGAAGAAATATCAGAGTAGAATGAAGAGTTACAAAATGCTGGATAGTAGTAAGACAAAAGTATAAATAATAATTGAATTCCTAGAAGGAAAACATCTAAGAATTTTAAGAAAAAATTGACCATCGAACCTACACTATTGTAAAATTGAGAGCATAAAAAAAGGTGTAGCCTTAAGCCTAATTATTGACCGAATCGATGCATTGGAATGTTTGTTTTTTTTATTGTATAGGTGTGATTCTTGAGCTTATGGGAAGCCGAAATGGAGCGTAGTATATCATGAAGGAGTGGAGTATGTACTATTGGAGAGCAAAGGACTGAAGTAATGAAGCGGTCATATCTGCAATGAGCCACAGGCACAGAAGGACACGATAGTAAAAACCCATCAGCCACCCATCTTCCAATTACCCCTTGGTCCCAAGACCACAGTATTTTTCTTCATATGTTTTTAAATCATCTATCAATTTTCTGCTTCTCATAATTCAATTCTGCAGCAGTAAAAGAAGAAAAAAGAATATAAACGGATCTATTTATTTCTTAAAGGCTTCGCTGATTAAGAAACAGACCAAAGTATGTGCTGAATATGAAGTAGGTATTGGCCCAAAAAATACTTACTGTAAATAAATAAATACATAAATGTTATGAATAGCGTATAAATTGTATTTCTTTTATGTTATTTGAGAAAATTAAAACAGCGAGTACAGAAATTCGTTAGATAATTGATATTGAAATAAAAAAATAAAATAAAATGCAGAAATGAGTTAGTTTTGAACAAAAAAGTCATTGATTTAAAAAAAGAACCAGTTAGTTTAAGCCTCTTCATTGGGAAATTTCCGTAGAAGTGGTTTTGCTGATATCAATGTGGAATGGAATACGCTTGAACACGTAGAGATATTTAGGGACCATGGTAACTAGAAAAAACGAAATCGATGAGGAAATTAAGGCTAAATTAAAAGCACGTAACGCTTGCTACTTTTTACTAGCGAAATTGCTTATCTCCCGCCTTCTGTCCCGAAACTTGAACATTAAGGTTTACAAAAATATTATCCTTCCAACGGTCCTTTACGGATTCGAAACGTGACATTACCAAGAGAAGAAAATTTGTAATTTTAATATCTTAGCGATCGATTTCCGTTATGATATAGCGATCCAAAATTATAAATTTATTATTTAAAGATGAAAAATGATTAATTATCAACATATATTTATAGGATTTAGTGTGAGGCATAACAAAACAAAAATATATAAATATAAAAGTTCTGACGAATGCGAAGTTTTGCAATAATTATAACACTCCATACCTTATTTAGCGTAAAAAACAAAAATACCTTAGTGTATTTAGAAAACAAGCTGTTTTGTGTGAAGTTGCTCAGTTGCATTTACAAAACAAAACACGAAGATCTCTACTCTAATTAGGCTGTTGAGTGAACGTTGTGTGTTGCAGGCTTTGCACCAGATTTTTTTTTATTTATACTTCAAATTTATATTTTGGATGGAACCGAAAAACTCAATATTTTGGATTTTACTCGCTCATCTTCGAGATAAATCAATGAACTTCTTGTTTCTATGAAACATATATTTTTATATGTTTTATATGTCAAAAACAAGTACTCTCATGGTCAGAATGGTCCAATGCCCTAAAACTTAATATTAATTATGCGCCCTTGCGTGGGGTCCCTGGAGTCAGCGGAGAGTCAAGAGAAGTTGGGTTCCTCTGCCGCAAATGCGGCAGAGAGTCTGAAACACCGGCCCATGTGCTGGGAAAATGCCCCAATAACTCCCTCCTCATAACCCGCCGATACCATTGGGTCAAAGAAGAACTAATGAGGTTCCTTAAAAGAAGGGAATACACATGCTTCGACGAGGTTCATTGCATTGACTCCTCTACTGCAATGGATTCGTAAGGTATGCTGATATTGTAGCCTTCCCCAGGACAGGAAGGACAGCACTGATCCTTGATCCGACGGTAAGATATGAGGGCAATGACCTCGATCAGGCGGGCGCAGTTGAAAGGGGAAAAAACAGATCTATGAAAAGTGTATCCCTTTCTTAAAAGAAAAAATTCCGTGGAACCTTCGGAGAAAGAGATTTCACCGTGAAAAGCCTCTGGTTCGGATCTCGCGGATCAATTCCGAGATCTACATATTGCTTCCCAGAAGGCCTAGGGGTCGCAATAGGTGATATCGGGATCTTGGCCGAGAGCATAATTCTTGACTCCATGAGCATTATCTACCATCATCTGTATCGCAACTAACTTTTGTAATGGAATTTATCTTATAATTATTTGTTTCTGATAAAGATCCAAAAATTGTAATCCAACCCCTAATGACAATATTGATAAGTTACAAAAAGAAAGGAAAAGAAAAAAAGACCAAAAATTTAATGTCCAAACGGATTGATTAGTATGCTGTGTGTCTAGCAATCCTATGGAGTAGGGCAGCACTACTTATCAATAAAGCATTTCTCTCTCTCTCTCTCTCATAAAATGAAACGGACATCACTCCTGAAAATACTTAAAATAGGAATAATACTTATTCGTCGAATATAAATAGTTGGAACTTTAAACGAATCATAAATTTTGCTCTATAAAAAGGGAAATTTGTATGCAAACGTCACTTTTAGAGTGCAATAACGTTTAATATGCATTTAAGAGGTTGTAGGTCATAAAATATTCCTTATCATAGCGGCAGTGGCCATAAAAACGCCTTCAAGGGGGGAATTTAGTGAATATTTTAATATATTGATTTGGATCTAGGACGCTTCATGAGGTTGTATTGTGTATTCTATGAGGCTTTACTTATATTTGAACAACCACAGGCAAGCATATAGCTATATATAGCTCATTATACGAGGTCATTTAATTTTTTTAAAGTTATTTGGTATAATAAAATTCAATACTGAGATTCAAATCTAAAGGCTTTATAATATGTCTGGTATTTTGGTTGTGAGTCCAATTTTTGCTTTATGCCACTAAGGTTAATCGGATGATGCTACAGTGGGAGTCCTATATTTTGCCTAGCGAGGTATAATTAGGATGAGGATCTTAAACGAGTACTTGAAATAGTACAGGCTCGTGACCTTCATTTTACGTCTTATCCGAGGGACGGCCAATGATTTTTAACTCTCGTTAAAAAAATCTTAGGACCACCTCGGGACGCGAACGCGCGACCTTTAGTATTGTAGGCTGCTATGCTATCCACAACACCATAGGTGATCCCTTGATGCTAACCGTGAGGGTTCTATTTAATTTGTACATATTTTTATTTGTTTTATTGTTATTATTATTATTTTTTTTAAATATCTGTAAGGCAGAATCTGTAGAATGTATTTCGTTTTTATTAAAAGACGAGCTGACCCTGCCACGCGTTGCTGTGGCTCAGTAGCTATAATGCCTTGAATTAATTATATCCTATTATTTTTAATACAGTAAAATCAAAATTCACTGATAAACATAAGAACGTTTCAGCTAATCTAATAACCAACGGGATTTAAAATACGACTTTACGCCAGATTAAAATTGTTTTTAATTTTTACATTGTACCTACTATAGTTTTGATTATTTTATATTGACTATAGTAAGTACCTATTAATGATCCATGCATTTAGCACTTACTGGATTATTTCAGCAGAGGCGAGATTAAATATAACACACATTTAAAAAGTGTATAAAGAATATAATCGGAGAGGAATATAATCACAATAGACAGTTGGAAAAAATGTTCCAAATTAATCTTTTGCCATAATACATATTAATTATATTCTGAATATAACACTTGATGATATTAGATATTGTATCAGAAGGTTCTACCTGAAACAGGTTATGTTCTGACAGTATTATTTATCAAAACATAAAGATTTAATTTTATGAATGAGATAGCTAGTATTAATTTATAACATTTTAAAATAAAATTTAGATTTTTTTTATTATTATAATTCACAAGTTCTATTTATTGTAGTGCTAATAGGCGCACAATGATTTCGGTTAACCTGTCTTTTGCTAAAACGAACGGATTCGATGTTTTTCCCACACGTGAAAAGGCAACACATAATTAACCGTGGAAAAAAATTGATTTTGGTACTGGATGCTTACCCACCCTAAATATAGTTATAGAACTTACAAATAATCACACTCAATCGTGGTATAATTAGCATTTAATTTTCAATAAAAGAAATATTGAGGCAAATAATCGAGATAAAAACTATCCTATCTTTCAAGTTGGACAAAACAACACACAATGAGCCTAATTTCATCAAAATCGGTTGAGTAGTTTCTGATTTTACTTCCGACAAAAACCGGGACACGTGATTTTTATATATATAAAGATTTTATATTTAAAAAGTTTACTTTGGTTTTTCGTAGATTTGATTTCCGTGCGAAAATTGGAAAGGTAGAAGGAATAGTGAATAAAGCGATAGTATTTCATGCCGTTACATGTAGGCATGCAATGGTAATAATACCTCGACCGATATTGCTAACGACCAGAACTGGCTTTGGCTTGGTACGGCTGGCGAGAGGTTCATTGTACCTGGTACCTGTACTAGGGATCTTCATCCTCCAATTACACATCACCATACGCCACTGCCTTCCCAATTATTCAGCTTAGATGTGTTATGAAATAGTAACGGTTTAGTCAATTATTTCCACCTAACTTGTAGAACTGACGCAGTGCCAACTGAATTTCAATTTGCGATTCTTGCCTTCTGCTAGCAAAAAAGTATCCTGCTATGCCGATGTTATTGTATTTTTTTATGGATTCAACTTATATAGATTTAAATATTGCTATCAAAATTTTCATCAGATAATATCGGCTTTCTTGGAACGAGCTCTTTATCTATTACCTAAAGATGGGATAAATCAGTAGCTATGGACTGTACGTGAAATCGTTCAAAAATACAACCTTCTATCGTTCTAAAATAAAATTTTTGCAAGAAAACTTGAAACATTCTCAAATATTTATTAATGCTGTAACGCGAGAAAAAAAAAAATATTGAAAAGAGTTCTAGACTTGTTGGAACAGTTTGAAGAAACTGTTCTACAATAGTACATGTTCGTGACTGTTCGAGAATAATCTAAGCTAGTCTGGAACCTTTGAGACTGTTCTAATTAGACTAAATATAAGGAGCGATGGACTGGAGAGTTAGTCTGACTCCAAAATTTGAATCATATGATTACGTTTGTGTTATAGTGTAGTTACAAGTTGATACTTTTTATAACCATGTTGATTATTTGAGTTTATATTGTTTGTGTCGAATTGAAAATTGTTATTATTTACGTTTTACAATACTTACTTTTTTTTTTCGGTACCCCTACCTGGCCATGTGTGGCATACGGGAGGTTACTATTTAGTTCTCACCAACCTATCCTAACCATGGGTGGGACGGTCGAGATTTATTCCTTGGGGCCTCCACGAAATAAAAGTCAATCCTACCAGGATGGATTCGAAACGCCGCACAGTGGGCAAATATCCATTTTTAGGTGGACAAAATTTTTTTTTTGTGTTGTTTCATGTTTTTGAGGTCACTGAGTAAGGAAAAAATCTTTAAAAATTCTGTGACCCATATTTTTTAGTATATCCAACAAAATAATGTTGTACACACACATAAATTTGGACATAATGGATAAAAATTGAGAAAAACATTTTGTAAATCTATGAAATATTTCAGTAGTAACTCTTTGCATTTATTATTTACATAAAAAGAATACATATATTCATAAAAAATAATACACATAGGAAAACATAGACTATATTACGAAAATAATGAACAAAAATAGACTAACAATTTAAGGAAAAATGTCATTTTATTGATCTGTTTTTTAATAATAACAAATATACAATTTTAAAAACGAATTATTCATCAAACATCGTCTGAATCAATACTGCTATATCCTTCAGCATTTTCTTCTGACGAGTCAGTATCGTCAGCATCATTTTCTAATGACAGTTCTTGAAGTTCATCATACGGTAAACTACACTTCAATAGGCTAATTACATCAACATCAAACGGTTTGGTTGCTTTTTTACGTAAAGTTGCGTAAAAATTGTTGCAACTGGCGACAATTGGGTCCGATGAAACTAAGAGCATCATAAGAAGATCTTTGTTAGCGGCCTCTCTAGAACATTTCCTTGTATTATGCTCTCTAAATCGACGGGAATCTTTGTTAAGGGTCTCTGGTGCTTCTTCGCTCCTTAAAAAAAAAAACATGAGCTCTCCGATGACATTTTTCCCACCTGTCACTGATTTTTTTAGAATAATCTTTTATGGCGTCTTTAATTCTTTGTATATTTGTTATTTTATCTTCATCGTTATTTCCACGTTTTAAAATGTAGATTAAGAGACTTTTATGTCTATCTTTTGACCCATATTTCAACCATTCAGTTACAAATTCTTTTCGTGGAACGGTGAGCACGAAAACTGAAATCCATCCTAAATTAGTAAATATTCTTCAAAACGCAAAATATCGCAAAAAAAACTATGTGAATATGAAAAATATATGGTTTGAGTGAAATAATGATGAAATAATTAGCTTGGCACTCCTTGGCCCTCTGCAAGTAATTCTTCATCGAAATATGGAAATGTTCTATCTAATGATATTATTTATTATAGGTAAAACTATATCCATGTAGCAGCCCCGATTAGTGAAATATTAATACTCACCTGTTCTGTGGTATCCATTTCTCATGATATTTAAAAAATCAAGTGAAATTTCTGGTCAAAGAATGGCAAGGTTATTACAAGAACAGCACTGCAATGAACTCTGTGAAAAATATGCCGGTTGTTATAGACGGATTAAAAATCCTCTCCAGCGCTTGTTGACAATCCAAGAAAGCAAATATTTACATTTTCCCTTCTTCCAACTGATAATAAACAATATTTAGTGGGCGATTTATAAATTCTTTTATATGAATTTTGTCCACCTAAAATCTGATTTTCGCCCACTGTGCGCCGCCGTTAGGCTCGAGCGTGCTCTCGCTCCAACACGCTCGGTTATCCCGGCCCAACTTACATTTACTTATAAATATATTATTATCATCTTTTAGATGTCTTCTACCATGTAATAAATAGAACACGTAGGAGTATCTTAACCAGTCTTGAAAATCTGATAACAGTACTATGATTTCTTGAGAGATTTTCATCGATCAAATTAAGCCGTAACGGCATGAAATACTATCGCTTTATTCACTATTCCTTCTACCTTTCCAATTTTCGCACGGAAATCAAATCTACGAAAAACCAAAGTAAACTTTTTAAATATAAAATCTTTATATATATAAAAATCACGTGTCCCGGTTTTTGTCGGAAGTAAAATCAGAAACTACTCAACCGATTTTGATGAAATTAGGCTCATTGTGTGTTGTTTTGTCCAACTTGAAAGATAGGATAGTTTTTATCTCGATTATTTGCCTCAATATTTCTTTTATTGAAAATTAAATGCTAATTATACCACGATTGAGTGTGATTATTTGTAAGTTCTATAACTATATTTAGGGTGGGTAAGCATCCAGTACCAAAATCAATTTTTTTCCACGGTTAATTATGTGTTGCCTTTTCACGTGTGGGAAAAACATCGAATCCGTTCGTTTTAGCAAAAGACAGGTTAACCGAAATCATTGTGCGCCTATTAGCACTACAATAAATAGAACTTGTGAATTATAATAATAAAAAAAATCTAAATTTTATTTTAAAATGTTATAAATTAATACTAGCTATCTCATTCATAAAATTAAATCTTTATGTTTTGATAAATAATACTGTCAGAACATAACCTGTTTCAGGTAGAACCTTCTGATACAATATCTAATATCATCAAGTGTTATATTCAGAATATAATTAATATGTATTATGGCAAAAGATTAATTTGGAACATTTTTTCCAACTGTCTATTGTGATTATATTCCTCTCCGATTATATTCTTTATACACTTTTTAAATGTGTGTTATATTTAATCTCGCCTCTGCTGAAATAATCCAGTAAGTGCTAAATGCATGGATCATTAATAGGTACTTACTATAGTCAATATAAAATAATCAAAACTATAGTAGGTACAATGTAAAAATTAAAAACAATTTTAATCTGGCGTAAAGTCGTATTTTAAATCCCGTTGGTTATTAGATTAGCTGAAACGTTCTTATGTTTATCAGTGAATTTTGATTTTACTGTATTAAAAATAATAGGATATAATTAATTCAAGGCATTATAGCTACTGAGCCACAGCAACGCGTGGCAGGGTCAGCTCGTCTTTTAATAAAAACGAAATACATTCTACAGATTCTGCCTTACAGATATTTAAAAAAAATAATAATAATAACAATAAAACAAATAAAAATATGTACAAATTAAATAGAACCCTCACGGTTAGCATCAAGGGATCACCTATGGTGTTGTGGATAGCATAGCAGCCTACAATACTAAAGGTCGCGCGTTCGCGTCCCGAGGTGGTCCTAAGATTTTTTTAACGAGAGTTAAAAATCATTGGCCGTCCCTCGGATAAGACGTAAAATGAAGGTCACGAGCCTGTACTATTTCAAGTACTCGTTTAAGATCCTCATCCTAATTATACCTCGCTAGGCAAAATATAGGACTCCCACTGTAGCATCATCCGATTAACCTTAGTGGCATAAAGCAAAAATTGGACTCACAACCAAAATACCAGACATATTATAAAGCCTTTAGATTTGAATCTCAGTATTGAATTTTATTATACCAAATAACTTTAAAAAAATTAAATGACCTCGTATAATGAGCTATATATAGCTATATGCTTGCCTGTGGTTGTTCAAATATAAGTAAAGCCTCATAGAATACACAATACAACCTCATGAAGCGTCCTAGATCCAAATCAATATATTAAAATATTCACTAAATTCCCCCCTTGAAGGCGTTTTTATGGCCACTGCCGCTATGATAAGGAATATTTTATGACCTACAACCTCTTAAATGCATATTAAACGTTATTGCACTCTAAAAGTGACGTTTGCATACAAATTTCCCTTTTTATAGAGCAAAATTTATGATTCGTTTAAAGTTCCAACTATTTATATTCGACGAATAAGTATTATTCCTATTTTAAGTATTTTCAGGAGTGATGTCCGTTTCATTTTATGAGAGAGAGAGAGAGAGAAATGCTTTATTGATAAGTAGTGCTGCCCTACTCCATAGGATTGCTAGACACACAGCATACTAATCAATCCGTTTGGACATTAAATTTTTGGTCTTTTTTTCTTTTCCTTTCTTTTTGTAACTTATCAATATTGTCATTAGGGGTTGGATTACAATTTTTGGATCTTTATCAGAAACAAATAATTATAAGATAAATTCCATTACAAAAGTTAGTTGCGATACAGATGATGGTAGATAATGCTCATGGAGTCAAGAATTATGCTCTCGGCCAAGATCCCGATATCACCTATTGCGACCCCTAGGCCTTCTGGGAAGCAATATGTAGATCTCGGAATTGATCCGCGAGATCCGAACCAGAGGCTTTTCACGGTGAAATCTCTTTCTCCGAAGGTTCCACGGAATTTTTTCTTTTAAGAAAGGGATACACTTTTCATAGATCTGTTTTTTCCCCTTTCAACTGCGCCCGCCTGATCGAGGTCATTGCCCTCATATCTTACCGTCGGATCAAGGATCAGTGCTGTCCTTCCTGTCCTGGGGAAGGCTACAATATCAGCATACCTTACGAATCCATTGCAGTAGAGGAGTCAATGCAATGAACCTCGTCGAAGCATGTGTATTCCCTTCTTTTAAGGAACCTCATTAGTTCTTCTTTGACCCAATGGTATCGGCGGGTTATGAGGAGGGAGTTATTGGGGCATTTTCCCAGCACATGGGCCGGTGTTTCAGACTCTCTGCCGCATTTGCGGCAGAGGAACCCAACTTCTCTTGACTCTCCGCTGACTCCAGGGACCCCACGCAAGGGCGCATAATTAATATTAAGTTTTAGGGCATTGGACCATTCTGACCATGAGAGTACTTGTTTTTGACATATAAAACATATAAAAATATATGTTTCATAGAAACAAGAAGTTCATTGATTTATCTCGAAGATGAGCGAGTAAAATCCAAAATATTGAGTTTTTCGGTTCCATCCAAAATATAAATTTGAAGTATAAATAAAAAAAAATCTGGTGCAAAGCCTGCAACACACAACGTTCACTCAACAGCCTAATTAGAGTAGAGATCTTCGTGTTTTGTTTTGTAAATGCAACTGAGCAACTTCACACAAAACAGCTTGTTTTCTAAATACACTAAGGTATTTTTGTTTTTTACGCTAAATAAGGTATGGAGTGTTATAATTATTGCAAAACTTCGCATTCGTCAGAACTTTTATATTTATATATTTTTGTTTTGTTATGCCTCACACTAAATCCTATAAATATATGTTGATAATTAATCATTTTTCATCTTTAAATAATAAATTTATAATTTTGGATCGCTATATCATAACGGAAATCGATCGCTAAGATATTAAAATTACAAATTTTCTTCTCTAATGTCTTTCAGAAACCGTCAAAGATTGATATTTTACCAAGACCACCTTATTTATCATTCAAAAAGTCTATTATGAATGTAAAATTTGTATGCCAAAATATAATTAGCCATAGTAAGCAAAAATAGAGGACTAGCAGTTTTCCAATGTCCGCCTAAAGAGAGTCAACCCTCATTTAACAGTACCACAAATTTATATTCTAATACCTCTAAAAAAAAAAAAAAAAAAAAAAAAAAAAAAAAAAAAAAAAAAAAAAAAAAATGATATATTAATAGAAATATAATGTTGATGATTATATTATATTAGCGGTTATGTTAATGTAAAATAGGATCGGTTATTGTTAACATGACTGTAAGTATGTAAAAGAAGTAATGTTTCTTTGAAAGTTGAGGATGTTAGTTTTCAATTTAACAATTGCTTTTCTGACAATTGTTTTTAAATTTAACCCAAGTCGTCCCAATGGTCTATATTTTTTTAAATATTAACATAGGTAAAGAAAGGAACGCCAAAAATTCATCTTATTTCTAAATATATGATTTGTCTATTTAAAAATTATTGCCCTTACGGAACTTAAAGATTTTAATAGTGAAATATTTTATATTTAAATAGATATGGTTAACGAAACATCTGTTTGCTTAGCCGGACAATCCTCCACTTTAATTATTAATTTAATTTATAAAAAAAATTTAAACCTTTATATCACAATTTTGATTTGTAAGTTTTTCACAAAAGTCGAAATGAAATAACAAAATATAACAATATATGTATATATTTTTTTTATACAGGGTGTCCAAAGAGAGTATTCGGGGTTTGAAAGTTGAATAAAATATCAAACATAGAATATCAAGTAGGATGTTTACGTTTTATTTAAGCATGAACTGGAAATTTATTTAGAAAAAACGATATTGTCTAGATGTCCACCATAACGCTGCTGCCACTCCTCGAATCTCAAACACAGATTTCTAAAAACGCGTTGACACATTGTTCCTGAGATTGCCGCCATTTCTGTTCTGATATTTTGCTTCAATTGCGTTAGATTCGTCGGTTTCTTTTCGTATACCTTACTTTTCAGGTATCCCCACAGAAAGAAGTCAAGAGACTGAGATCGGGACTCCTGGGAGGCCAGCTAATGGTGCCTCTACGAGAAATCACTTTGTTTTGGAATAATTCGTTTACCGTAGCGATTGATAAGTCTGAAGTATAGCAGTGGCCCCGTCTTGCTGAAACCATGTTCTAGAGTTATATCCTTTAAACTCTTGAAGTTCTTGGGCCAAAAAAGCTCTTATCATTTCACAGTAAGGCTCACTATTTACAGTACTATTTACACTATTTACTGCGTTTGAGATTCGAGGAGTGCCAGCAGCGTTATGGTGGACACCTAGACAATATCTTTTTTTCTAAATACATTTCCAGTTCATTGTGTTTAAATAAAACGTAAACATCCTACTGGATATTCTATATTTGAGATTTTATTCAACTTTCAAACCCCAAATACACTTTTTGGACACCTTATATAATAGAAAGATTAAATTGCACCATATATTTTTCATCCCCGAAAATCTGCTTTAAATATTTTGAGCATTAAGTCATAGTATGCCCATGCATAACATAACACCCCCTGGTGTGCATTTTTATAAGTCCCTATTTAATTCATATGAATGATATGTAGTTACCATGGAAACAAAATTAAATATTGAAGATCAGAAGTTTAATTCACATGAAATCATGAATGCCAGAAATGATATATACTGATAACTTCTTTTTTTAAAGTAAGATAAATCGATGAAGATGCCAAATCCTCGTTAGCTTTTAATTTGGGAAGTTTCACTTGTGCGAGGAATTCGATAAGTGAAGAGAGGCGTAATTAAATCACATTCAAGTTCCAACTCCCACCTCCCAAGAAGGTGGACCACTAATTCCGTTCACGATCTCCAATAAAGCTTATATCCGAGGCGGCTGTATCCGGAATAATCTCACCTCTACGCTTTGCCCATTGCAATCAACGAATGATTCCCGCAGCATACAGTAGGGAAGTTATCTAAGGAATATATTTCAAATAAAGGAAAATACAAACAATTAATAATAAAAAAAAATTATTTCACTCTACAATAATTTATATGCATCAATTCGAATTAAAAAATATGTATCCGAAAATCCTCTATCTTGGGATTTTCCAATTTTCGTCGATAATGAAGTGCTTTCACTGAGATAAAACTGATAGTGTCGTTTAGAATTATCTTTTATCAAAAAAATTGGATTTTCCCGCATCTAACCTTTTTTTTTTGGAATTTCCAATTGTTATTGATAAGTTAGTTTGTTTGTTAGTTTTACGTCATTTTATGCCACTAAGGTAAATTGAACGATGCTACATTGTGAGTCCTAAATTTTACAGGCTCGAGACAACGTACAGGCTCGGGACGGCATAGCCAAGGATTTTTTACTCCCGTTGAAAAATCCTAGGGCCTACGCGGGAAGCGATTCTGCGGTCGACTTAGACCGCTGCTGCTCTCGACCTTTAGTATTGTAGGTTGCCATGTTAACCACTATTCCACAGGTGACCCCCTGTTATTGATAAGATGAACAGAAGACGGAGCGGAATGTCGTTTTGCTGCTTTTTGCCATATCCACCGCCTATTGAATCAGTTTTAATATTGAACTTGAAATATTAACTCAAACTCGTCTAGGTCCAAGGATTATGGCAGCTTCTTTCCCTGAAGCACACCGTCCTTGTTACGAACCTCCGGGCGGTTACTCACCTCCTGGAAAACCACACCACGATGCTCGGTAAGATACACGGGGAGGGTTCATCACTCTAACGCCCGGTCGGTGTGAGTCGCCTCCAGTAGTCTGAAGGGTGGAGGTAGACTTGGACTGCCTGGCGTTCATTGGTGGGTGATCACCTGAATGGAGCGGTCACCCATCCAAGTACTAAACACACTTGATGCTGCTTAACTTTGATTACCTCCTGAAATAATTAAATCCGGAACTGTCAATACCAATTAAATGGTTAGTTATCCATATCAACGTAGCTCTTTTATTTTGAAGTGGTACCTGATATGGATCCATACATCATAAATAAAGTTTTATCAATTTTTTTTTTCAATAATTTATTTTTATCAGTATTTTTTTTATTCCTACAACCATGCACATCGGCCCATAGATTTCAGATTCATTGATATTCATTTTTTCCCCAAAAAAACGTGTTTTTGGAATATTAATATTCCTCCACCCACACGTTCGATTTTGGACGATAAAAAATAAATTTTATCGGTATAACTCAATTAAGGCCCAACATTAATTTCAAGATATATATTGTGTAATTAACTATCATACTTATTGTGAAGAGTCGACGAGTCGAAAGATGTTTAATAAAGAAGGACCGAGATGGAGGTAATCTTCTACTTTAATTTAATCTGCTATTCTTTGAAGAGAGTGAAATGAGAGAATAATAACAGCTCGCCTGGGCGGGACACAAAGAACAAATGGGAGAGTTCAGTGCTCCACTTTATTTCCGGCCTGTTCTGGAGCAGCTCCTATCTCCCCGGCTATCATTTTGAAAAAATAAAAAATAAGTTCCATCAATGTGTAAAAATTATTAGTTAATACAAAAAATATAAAATTTATTCTGATTGTACAGTGAACTAATTGTGGCCCGTGCAAAAATTTAACATTCACGGATTTTATTGAAATAAGGGTGCATTATTATGTTTCCGGATACGGAGATTTCAAAAATAATATAATTTTTTTATTTCAACGAGAGGGTTGGGGGGGGGGGGCGGTCGTTTTACAAATAATTTAACATTTACGGATTTCATTGAAATTAGGGTGCATGATTATGTTTTCGTATACGGAGATTTCAAAAATATTATATTTTTTTATTTCGACGAGAGGGTAGGGGGGGGGGAGCGCGCTCGCTTTACAAATAATTTAATATTTACGGATTTCATTGAAATTAGGGTGCATTATTATGTTTACGTATACGGAGATTTCAAAAATATTATAATTTTTTAATTTCGGCGTGAGGGGGGGGCGCTCGCTTTACAAATAATTTAATATTTACGGATTTCATTGAAATTAGGGTGCATTATTATGTTTCCGGATACGGAGATTTCGAAAATATTATATTTTTTTTTATTTCGACGAGTGGGTGGGGGGGGGGGTCCAGCTGGCCCGGCTGGTAGCACCCTGTAAGGGCCCCTTCTACAGGGTTACGTAGGCGGGCAGGAGGTGCTCGTAGCCGAGGTGAAGGCAGGCTTCCTAGGGGATGAGGACCCCAACACGAAACCTCCTGGTGGTGGGCAGCAGCGCACCCAGCGCTTTGGTGGGGCTGAAGATGAATGACATTGGCAAGGCCCACCATAGAGACCATATGTAGGTTAACCTGTGCTGCAGGGCTACATCTGCACTGCGAGGATAGATGGGATTCTTTAGCCGCGGTGAAGGCAACTCATCTAGGGGAAGAGAACCCTGACTTCAAATCTCCTGGTCCTCCAGGTTGGGGGTTGGATCGGAGAGCTCACAAAGCCCATCTGTAAAACATTTTGTGGAGAAGCCTGTCAGCTTCTGCCAGCCTGAACTGATATGGACGTGACGACCAAATGTTTAGTCCCCGTAGGGACCCGATCGGATTCGGGGGGGTCCCAGTCTTCACGCACATATACTCCTGCTCCAAAAGAGCGTAACAATCGCCAGTTAACTTTTAATATTGGACTCTGGAATACACTCAGTTTATACCGACCCGGGGCACTGAAAGTGCTCTTAGACCAGCTGACCGCATTCTCAATAGACATCGCCGTAATACAGGAAATCCGGTGGACTGGAAGTGGAATATTAGACAAAAGAACTCACACCATCTATTACAGCTGCCATGACAGACTACATCAATATGGCACAGGATTTGTTATCCACAAACAGTATAGGCAACATGTCATTGACTTTAAACCAGTGAGCCCACGTATTTGCCTGCTGAGAATTAGGGGAAAGTTCAAGAACTACTCAATCATTGGTGTCCATGCCCCCACCGAAACATCACAAGAGGAGGAAAAAGGTGAGTTCTACGAGCTCCTAGAAGACACATTCGACCGCTGCCCCAATTATGACATTAAGATTGTAGCTGGGGATCTGAACGCTAAAGTGGGACGGGAGCCAGCCTACTCTCCAACAATAGGTCAGCACAGCCTGCATGAGTTCACAAATGATAATGGTTCAAGACTGGTTAACTTTGCAGCCTCCAGGGATTTGGTTATCGGAGGGACCCTTTTCCCTCACAAGAACATTCACAAAGGAACCTGGACCTCACCGGACGGGACCACAGTTAACCAAATCGATCACCTACTCATCACGTCTCGCAACCGATCCAACTTATTGGATGTGAGGACCCGTAGGAGAGCCAACATCGACTCTGACCATTACTTGGTGATCGCTAAGCTAAGGGATGGCATGTCTATGATAAAAACCCAACGTGCACAGAGGCGTAAGAAGTACAACACTTTGAAATTGAAAGAAGAAGAAACATGCTCTAGATATGCCTCCAGGCTCGATACAATATTACAAGAGACAGCGATTGGGAATCTTTCTCTGGACAACAAATGGGAAGCAATCTCCACAGGAATTCATAGCACGGCTGAAGAGATCCTGGGCTTTCAGGAAAGGGTACCATCAAATCCCTGGTTTGATGAGGAATGCAGTGCAGCTACAGAATTCAAGAACGAAGCTTATGTAAGGAAGATACAGCGGCGGACACGAAGGACCGTTGAAGAATACAAACGGAGGAGAAGAGAAGAGAAAAAACTGCACAGGCAAAAGAAGAGGGAGTGGAAGAAGAAGCAAATGGAAGAGATTCAAACCCTGAAAGACTCCAACGAAATCCGGAAGTTCTACCACAAAGTAAACGAAGGCAGAAAGCCTTTCAAGCCTAGAACAGCAGTTTGTCGTGATACTGACGGGACCCTATTATGTGAAAAAGAGAAAATCCTCGAGAGATGGCGTCAGCATTTCGCGAACCTCCTACACAATATATCAGATTCTCAGGATTATGTACCACCTATCTTGGAGGAGCATGAAAATTGGGAACCCCCTGACGAGGATGACATCCTCTCATCTATAGAAAGGTTGAAAAATAATAAGGCACCCGGCTTCGACGACCTCCCTGCTGAACTTTTCAAATCCGGTGGAACTGAGCTTATGAGAGTCCTTCAAGACATCATAATAGACATATGGACCGAGGAGAAACTGCCGGCAGCATGGCAGAAAACCATAATGTGTCCTATTCACAAAAAAGGAGACCAGTTGAATTGCAACAACTACAGAGGCATATCACTTCTTCCAGTGGCACACAAGATAATGTCCAACATACTCTATCATAAGCTTCTCCCATATGCAGAACGGGCCATTGGTCGGTATCAATGTGGCTTCAGAAGAGGAAGATCTACCAGCGACCACATCTTTACCATCCGACAAATTCTGGAAAAGGGTAGAGAGTACAAAATACAAACTCACCATCTTTTCTTGGACTTTAAGAATGCCTACGACAGTATTGATAGACAGGAACTGTATAAGGCTCTTGAGGACCTAGGCATACCCAAGAAACTAATTAGACTGTGCAGGATGACGATGCTGGGAGTAAGGGGCATGGTGAGGATCCAGAATGATTTATCAAGGGACTTCGACTATGGAAAGGGTGTACTCCAGGGGGATGCGCTTGCCTGTCTACTCTTCAACCTCGCTTTGGAAAAAGCCATAAGGGATTCCGAGATTGACACATCTGGCAGCATATTCAACAAGCAAGTACAGGTGCTGGGATACGCAGACGATATAGACATCGTAGGAAGATCTTTCAGAGCTGTCAACGAGGCCTTTCAAGCTCTAGAACGCCAAGCAAGAAAGCTGGGCCTAGTTATCAATGAGAACAAGACCAAGTACATGGCCACAGGGCAAGAGGATAGGCATGGGCAACGCGTTCAATTTGGGAACTACTCCTTTGAGCAAGTAGACAACTTTATCTACCTCGGCTGCCTTGTTAACTCTACAGGAGAAGTAGCAAATGAAATAAGCAGGAGGATCATGTTGGCAAATAGATGCTTTTTTGGTCTCCGGCCACAACTGCGGAGTGGAATGATAGCCAGAGGTACAAAACTGCTAATGTACAAGACCCTCATTCGCCCAGTCTTGATGTATGGCTCTGAGAGCTGGACCATCTCGAAGAAATCAGAGCAAAGCCTACTGGTCTACGAGCGGAAAATCTTGCGCTACATATACGGACCGCTTCGTATGGAGAATGGAGAATGGAGGAGAAGGACCAACCACGAACTAAGCATTCTCCTAAATGGTCCTGATATCGTTAAGACCATCAGACTCGGGAGGCTTAGGTGGGCAGGCCATGTTATTAGAATGTCAGAAGAGGACATCCCTCGGAAAGTCCTGTCAGGGCAGCTGTATGGCACAAGAAGGATAGGGAGACCTAAGCTTCGCTGGGAGGACGGTGTTGCAAATGACTCTCGCCACATCCTTAGAACTCGGAACTGGAGAACGGCAGCACTTGACCGGGACAACTGGCGAAGGCTGATTCAGGAGGCCTTGACCCAGTAATGGGTTGTTGAGCCGCTGTAAGTAAGTAAGTAAGTAAGGGTGGGTGGGGGGGGCTTTCGCTTTACAAATAATTTAATATTTACGGATTTCATTGAAATTAGGGTTCATTATTATGTTTCCGGATACGAAGATTACAAAAATATTTTAATTTTTTTATTTCGACAAGAGGGTGGGGGGGGGCGCTCGCTTTACAAATAATTTATTATTTACGGATTTCATTGAAATAAGGGATCATTCCTATGTTTCCCGATACGGAGATTTAAAAAATAAATAAATCCGAAAAGAAAAACATATGTATTAATTGTAAACATGTTAAATTAATTATGATTAGTTAAACTACTTTTTTGATCTGCCTTTTTTACTCGGATAGTGCCCAACGCTGCCTATAACCTAAATACAATCCTATCCGTAAATGCTAAATTACTGAAATCTAAGCGCCCCTCCTCCCGACGAAATAAAACATTTATAATATTTTTGAAATCTTCGTGTCCGGAAACATAAGAATGCACCCTTATTCCAAAAAAATCCGTAAATGTTAAATTATTTGTAAAACGAACGCCCCCCCCCCAACCCTCTCGTCGAAATAAAAAAAATATAATATTTTTGAAATCTCCGTATCCGGAAACATAATAATGCACCCTTATTTCAATAAAATCCGTAAATGTTAAATTATTTGTCAAGCGAGCGCCCCCCCACCCTCTCGTCGAAATAAAAAAATTATAATATTTTTGAAATCTCCGTATCCGGAAACATAATAATGCACCCTTATTTCAATAAAATCCGTAAATGTTAAATTATTTGTCAAGCGAGCGCCCCCCCACCCTCTCGTCGAAATAAAAAAATTATAATATTTTTGAAATCTCCGTATCCGGAAACATAATAATGCACCCTTATTTCAATAAAATCCGTAAATGTTAAATTATTTGTCAAGCGATCGCCCCCCCCCCCAACCCTCTCGTCGAAATAAAAAAATTATAATATTTTTGAAATCTCCGTATCCGGAAACATAATAATGCACCCTTATTTCAATAAAATCCGTAAATGTTAAATTATTTGTCAAGCGATCGCCCCCCCCCCAACCCTCTCGTCGAAATAAAAAAATTATAATATTTTTGAAATCTCCATATCCGGAAACATAATAATGCACCCTTATTTCAATAAAATCCGTAAATGTTAAATTATTTGTCAAGCGAGCGCCCCCCCACCCTCTCGTCGAAATAAAAAAATTATAATATTTTTGAAATCTCCGTATCCTGAAACATAATAATGCACCCTTATTTCAATAAAATCCGTAAATGTTAAATTATTTGTCAAGCGATCGCCCCCCCCCCAACCCTCCCGTCGAAATAAAAAAATTATAATATTTTTGAAATCTCCGTATCCGGAAACATAATAATGCACCCTTATTTCAATAAAATCCGTAAATGTTAAATTATTTGTCAAGCGATCGCCCCCCCCCAACCCTCTCGTCGAAATAAAAAAATTATAATATTTTTGAAATCTCCATATCCGGAAACATAATAATGCACCCTTATTTCAATAAAATCCGTAAATTTTAAATTATTTGTCAAGCGAGCGCCCCCCCACCCTCTCGTCGAAATAAAAAAATTATAATATTTTTGAAATCTCCGTATCCGGAAACATAATAATGCACCCTTATTTCAATAAAATCCGTAAATGTTAAATTATTTGTCAAGCGATCGCCCCCCCCAACCCTCTCGTCGAAATAAAAAAATTATAATATTTTTGAAATCTCCATATCCGGAAACATAATAATGCACCCTTATTTCAATAAAATCCGTAAATGTTAAATTATTTGTCAAGCGAGCGCCCCCCCCCACCCTCTTTGTCGAAATAAAAAAATTATAATATTTTTGAAATCTCCGTATCCGGAAACATAATAATGCACCCTTATTTCAATAAAATCCGTAAATGTTAAATTATTTGTCAAGCGAGCGCCCCCCACCCTCTCGTCGAAATAAAAAAATTATAATATTTTTGAAATCTCCGTATCCGGAAACATAATAATGCACCCTTATTTCAATAAAATCCGTAAATGTTAAATTATTTGTCAAGCGATCGCCCCCCCCCAACCCTCTCGTCGAAATAAAAAAATTATAATATTTTTGAAATCTCCATATCCGGAAACATAATAATGCACCCTTATTTCAATAAAATCCGTAAATGTTAAATTATTTGTAAAACGAGCGCTCCCCCCCCCCCCCACTCCCACGCCGAAATAAAAAAATTATATCTTTGAAATCTCCGTATACGAAAACATTAGAATGCACCCTAATTTCAATGAAATCCGTAAATGTTAAATTATTTGTCAAGCGAGCGCCCCCCCACCCTCTCGTCGAAATAAAAAAATTATAATATTTTTGAAATCTCCGTATCCGGAAACATAATAATGCACCCTTATTTCAATAAAATCCGTAAATGTTAAATTATTTGTAAAGCGAGCGCCCCCCCCCCACCCTCTCGCCGAAATTAAAAAATATAATATTTTTGAAATCTCCGTATCCGGAAACATAATAATGCACCCTTATTTCAATTAAATCCGTAAATGTTAAATTATTTGTAAAGCGAGCGCCCCCCCCCCCCACCCTCTCGCCGAAATTAAAAAATATAATATTTTTGAAATCTCCGTATCCGGAAACATAAGAAGGCACCCTTATTTCAATTAAATCCGTAAATGTTAAATTACTGAAATCTGAGCGCCCCCCCCCACATGAACCCCACTTTCCAATTTGTATTGAATACCCTCAAAATTTAAAAATATTACTACATAAAACATAAAAATTTACTCAAATGTTGAAGAAATTTTCTCCTGTACTCAACTTTTCTGTGCTTGATTACCGGAGTACTCAGAGAAAGAATAAGTTGAGTATTTTCAATAATTAAGTAATCAAATCGTTGATTACTCCTTATCTGTACTCCGTACTCATATTACATTTTTGCCCATCTCTAATTCATAGGTATACTCATACCAAGGATTTTATGTTGCTCAAAATCGCGGATTGCAGCTAATGCTAATGACACGATTGCATGTCGTCTAACATTTTCCACACTCTCTAATACTTTATATGAGGTTTATGCTTTTATCTACTCTAGAATAATCCTCTGTAAAGAATAATGCACTGCTCATAAATATGATAGAATTATTTTCGTTATATTGAAAAAAAAATAT
This sequence comes from Aelia acuminata, assembly GCA_911387785.2. Classification (NCBI taxonomy): domain Eukaryota; kingdom Metazoa; phylum Arthropoda; class Insecta; order Hemiptera; family Pentatomidae; genus Aelia; species Aelia acuminata. The sequence goes on along the minus strand of OU426982.1, from coordinate 28,795,204 downwards.
ATGTATACACACAGTAATAGTAATATCATATCAATTTAAGTTGGAAACCTGATCCTTCAAAGCGCTGAGGCAGACAGAGGCATTAAGAACATATTTTATATCTCAAGGTTAAAAATTTTTTTTACCTATGAGGGAGGGGTGGCTATTCCTAAGATTTCCTATACACAATGGTTACCTATATAATAACACTGGTCGACAAGGTTTTTTTCACAAGAGATCTAAATAGTGAATCTAGTGGAATTTTCCATCCTGAATTCAGATATGTAGTCAGAATTTTCCCATCAGGCATAGTTTTTCTGTAAAAGCTACTTTTCAAAATATGATTTTAGCGTTTTCTTTGACCTGTCATAGGAACCGTTACCTCATATGTAGCTATTTTACTCAAGCTGTATTATTGAAATTATTTGCAATGTCATGCTGAAGCGCAATAAAACATGACTGTGCAGGTTCATTGTTGTTGTTTAGACATGTTCAGACCTGTTTGGCATTGTGATGTGTCAGTATTGAGCTGACTGTGAGATTGTTGAGTAGTGAAATATTTCCTTCCTTTCTGTTTAGAAGTGTATTGTGTATGTTGTGCATGTTGTATTTCTGTGCTTTATTTTTTCATCAATGCCAAGAAATTGTGTAAATCAAGCAGATAATTTCTGCTATATTTGTGGTGAGCTGACCTTCAAGTCTCAGAGGCGAAATTTGACCACACTTGTAAAGAAGTGCTAGAAACTTTACTTTGGCTGTCAAGTTGGTGATTTTGATAAGAGCTGGGCCCCAAATACATGCTGTGTTTCGTGTGTTAGACTGCTGACTGGGTGGAAAAATGGTACACATCATATGCCATTTGCAATTCCCATGATTTGGAGGGAACCGAAGGATCATTTAACTGACTGTTATTTTTGTTTGACAAATATTAAAGGAATCACATCTAAAACAAAATATACAGTTAAGTATGCGAATTTGCAATCTGCAATGAGACCTGTCTTACACAGTGAAGAATTCCCCGTACCAGTATATGCAGATACAACCTTAAGTGATAACTCTGGTTCTGACCTGACTGAAACTCCAAATGAATCAGATGAAAATAAAAATGATCTTACATATGAAGCCAGTAGCTGTTCATCAGAACCATACTTTCCCAATCAGCAAGACCTTAGTGACCTGATTCGCGATTTAAATCTGTCTAAACAGCAAGCGGAAATTTTAGCTTCCAGACTCAAAGGGTGGAATCTACTCCAAAAAGATGTAAGAATTATTAGATATCGTAGCCGCCATAGTGTTTTCAAAGTATACTTCTCTGAAGAAAATGGTATTGTGTTTTGTAATAATATTTGTTCAGTTATGGAAACTCTTGGGCTTCAACACCGGCCAGATGAGTGGCGATTGTTCATAGACTCCTCTAAAGTAAGTTTGAAGGCTGTGCTGCTACATATTGGCAATAAACTTCCATCTATACCGGTAGCGCATGCCGCTGATATGAAAGAGACATATGAAAATATGAAACTAGTTTTAGAGAAAATACAATATGGAAAATATGAATGGAATATCTGTGGTGATTTAAAGGTCATTGCTTTATTGCTTGGTTTGCAACTTGGGTTCACCAAATTTTGCTGTTTTTTGTGCGAGTGGGGCAGCAGAGATAAGAAGTCTCACTACGTTAGAAAGTCATGGCCAAAACGTGAATCTCTTATCCCTGGCCAGAAAAATGTGGCATGTGTCCCTTTAGTGAAGCCTGAAAAAATATTTTTACCTCCATTGCATATTAAGTTAGGAGTTATGAAAAATTTCGTCAAAGCTATGGATAAACTTTCTGATGGATTCTTGTACTTGAAATCGAAATTCCCCAAAGTCAGTGATGCTAAATTGAAAGAAGGAGTTTTTATAGGACCACAAATCCGATCATTAATGGCTGATGAACATTTCGAGGGACTGTTAAATCCACTGGAGAAAGCAGCCTGGCAGTCTTTCAAAAGTTTGTGTTGCAATTTTCTTGGAAACCATAAAGGAGAAAACTATCGTGACATAGTGGCTGACCTTCTGCATTCTTATAAAGCTATGGGATGCAACATGTCTTTAAAAATTCACTTCTTGGATTCTCACTTGGACTTCTTCCCCGGAAACCTTGGAGCTGTCAGCGATGAACACGGTGAGCGTTTTCATCAGCAAATTTCTACAATTGAGAAGAGGTACCAAGGCAAGTGGAGTTCCAATATGCTGGCTGACTACTGTTGGACTAAAATGAGAGACGTTCCAGATGCAAAATATCCCCGAAAATCATTATCTACCACTTTCTAGGTAAGTCAGAATCAGTAGTTATAATTTTGAGTTAGATAGCTAGTTACGGATTTTTTGGAATATTATAAAACATTCAAATGAATATCACACAAAACTCCTGCCCGATGGGGAAAAACTGTAATTATATTTGAATTCGCACGAAAAATACTTTTAGAATCTGTTATTTTAATTCTTGTGAAAGAAAAAAGTTAAATTTTGTCGACCAGTGTAATTTGTTCCTTAAATAATGACACAGCTTAATCCAAATTCTTGTTACATTGAGTTTATCAAGTTTATTTATTCCAATTATCATTTTCAAATGCAATTAATTTCTTTATGGTTCAGTAGCCATAAATTCAGAAGAGCCATCAAACTATTGAACTTATTATTGAATTACTACTGAGAGAGAGAGAGTGAGAGAATTTTTGACATAGTGATGGTATTATATTATTATATTTTCGGGAGGGAAGAGGAACATTACTATTGATCGGATATCCACTTATCTAATCTCCATTCATCGAAAAAGAGGCTAACATCATTAGGAGATTACAATATTTTTCAGGCTCTTATTTCACCTTTAGATTATATTTTTCTATTTTAAAATAGATAGAATATCTCCTTAAAGTTAAAGGGGGGTGAGGGGGGGGGGGGTGCATGATATTACGAGAATATAAAATTTCAAAAAACTCTCATCACACAAGGTTTCTTCATATAGGGATATCGTATTAACACCGAAATGATCTAACAAGAAAAACGAAACAAATGAATCAGAAAAATATAGTAGAATCTCTAAGCGTGTGACAGTAATTTTTAACGATAACCAGTACTTTTACTCATACAGAAATAGCAACCATGTCACAATATTAAATATCCTAATATCTTAATAATTACTTTATAGTATTATTTCAGTGGAAATAAAATTATTCCCTTATCAGTATAAGATTTTTTTTAATCCATTAAGGACTTAAAAACTTGATTATCCAGACTAATGTGGCCTGTATTATTCCATAAGACTCAAAATTCTGTTCTCCTAAAATACTGAACTTCAAGTTTCCTTCACCTCCTTACAAGACCTAAAATCCATTGATATATTTAATTAATTTTACGGATAAGCTAAGATAACAATGGAATGATAATTAAACAAGATAGTAAGACCCTCAACGTAGCAGCTTCAAATTCCATCGATAACACAGCACATATATATATAATATGGAGCCCTAATGTCTTATTTCTTCAACCGTTCCCAACAGTAGGATTAAATCGATGAGATAAGAGCTTGCACACATCGACGGTTACAGAGTACCTTGTTGGAAAACAGAAACTAATATGGCTGAAAGCTTTGTCATTAGGCTTCGTTTCGCTGGCCATTAGGTAGTTCGTATCAGTGTTCGATACAAAACTTATCAGATTGAAAAACTTAATGCTCTCGTACCTGATGTAGATACGTTTTGTACCAACAACTATCCTGATGTAAATTACAGGAATCGGAACATGTTTGTCCGATCATTTGAAAGGAAAAGTAAAGTACTGATGTTTGTTTATTTAACGCCACTTAATTATGCTTTGGTTTATCGGACCATGTGAGAATTCCATTTTTTTCTGTAGATAGATATCAATCTTTAACGAGACCCTAACATCGCACAGGTTCGGGACCTCCATTTTACTTACCGTCCGAATTATGATAGCCATGGATTTTCGCTCCCTTTCAAAATCCTAGGGACCAAGGGCCTGCCTGGCTACGAAGACAAGATCTTCTGTGCAGAAGTTGGCTATTCTAACCACGGACATTACTTTAAACTTTCATTTAAACATTTAATCTAATAACACTATGGCATTAGAGGCAACGAAAGAGCTGATCAGGCAGCCAATCAAGACTTGGAGTCGGAAAAAATATAAAAGGTCTCTTTCAGTGAGATATGGTTTCCAAAAAAAGAATTTTCAGGACCCATGGAATAAACCATAAAAAAAAAAAAAAAAAATGTTGGGACTGAGTGATGGAAGAATCTAGATTCTTATTTCTACATTTCCATAGGGAGAGTGATCTGCCCAAATGACCAGATCTACTCCCGAGATATATGCGAGGCAAATCTTCATGAGTACCTCTTCCTGATCTCCTATCTTCAGGATAGGGACGTGTCCAATCCAGCTTAAGTCCTCGTCCTGTATCGAAGGAAAATCCATATTTTGTCTATCTCGCTACCAAACCACGCAACTCCAATACATGCATAATTTTTTTTTTTTACTATTTTACCTTTTATCCTATCTTTTAGTAGCTAAAACTAACGTTGAATTATTATTTCGTTCCAGCTAGGACCGTTTTTGAGTAATATAGATACAACAAAAGTTGTTCTTTCATTCCAAGTATCCAAATCGGAGAGTTATTAAATTAAAAAAAAAAAAAAAAAGATTTATACAAAAAAAAAATTATTTAAATAAAAAATAGCCAATTTGGATGTACCTACCTTTAGTTTATATTGAACATTTATTTAAAAATGTTACGTCATTATTTTATTTAAACAATAAAATAGTGATATTTAAATTTAAAATAATTTTAAATAAAATAATGACGTTATGTATATATATGGGTCATTCCAAAATTATGGGTTATTTTGTGTCACGCGGCCTCTACGCCTAAACTATTTGTCATAGAAAGTTCAAAAATTTTGGAGAGATAAAACAACATGGCCCCTACATGGACAAACTTATCTGAGGCTAAAACTTTGATATATTTCATAGTTGAAAATTGTTAATTACGTCAATTCTCACTCCCTACAACTGACACACGGTATAGGTTTCTTACATCTCATATATTTATGCTACCCTAAGTGAGTGCATATATTATCGAAAAAATTATTTTTGCCCTCAGTGTATCCTTCGGTACGATAATATCTGGGTAGATTATGAAAATAAAATCCTTTAACCATACTTTTTTTTATTATGTTTGTCACACAGTTTTTCCTCACACCCTAAAAATTTTCTTAACTAACCCTCCACAACTAAGAAAAGATATATTTCACTGCCAGAAAAATATAAGGTAACGCAGCTGCTACATAGCTATCAGACTAACTTAGCTTTGTTTTCATTAGACTGCAAGTGTTCGTTGAAGAAATTTTTTTGTGGTGGAATTCGTTAGAGTATTTTTATACCTCCTCACTCCCTACAAGACGTTTGTAAATTAAGGTAAGTGTTTAATCTATTAATGATGGGCAGTTAATATGAGCATGAATGTTCACATTATATGAGAATTTTATAATATGAGAAAGTCTGAAACCTCTGGCCAGCAAAGCATAAAAACATTCAAAACCTCACTCCCTACAAATAATGAAAAAAATCAAATTTTTATGGAGTGAGACGAGGTTTGGGGCTTGAGGAAGACTAGTTCTAAGGGTTAATATGTCACAACACCCTGTTATCAATAGCTATAAACCTATATACATATTTGTAGGTGTAGATAAATATGTTACTCTATGGCCGGGGCTACAATTAGCAATTGTGTATAGGGGACGTTTTTATACTTTCGTTATGTCGAAGTATCGATACTTTGCTTCCAACACTCACAATAGTTGCATCAATACTTTAATTGTTCAACGTTATATAGGAAGTATCGATATAGCCGATATTTTAAATGTTTGTTTAACTGGTTAATTGGCATGAAAACTTGTACATATTGGCTCTCTTTTTTTTTTTAGAGACTTAAACGTATTTAAGTTAATTTGCAATAAATGTATGGCGTTATTATTTCGATGAGTTTTCTTTGATATTATTGAATTTTACTGGTGCCTCGGTGTCACTCCTTTGAAGAGATCCGTTTTGTGAAATAATTCCATTGCATCTTTTTTTTGCTAAATTATCATATTTTTTATGTGTCGATAATTGAGTATCGACTATACTTTTGTCCGATATCGAATATCAGCAAAGTGTAGTCCAAACAGACGGCTATGTACGCTGGCGGTAAGGCGCAAGGAGGAGCGGTGTTGCATAATTGCAAAAGCAGTTCCAGCCTAATGTTAATATTTTCTCTAATTACCTACTCTAAATTGTTTCACTATCCAGTATATCGCTAACAACACGTCATAAACTATTCCGTCAAGGTCCTTTGATCGAAAAGGGCTATGAAAATAAAGTTTATTCGTATTATCATCATGCAATCTGGAAAATGTGCTGAGGTGAAAATTAAAAAAAAAAATCGAACAATGCGGACTATTGGATTTGGTAATTATTTTTTTTTCAAATCATTTCGTGAACATGTTAATTTTTTCAGGAAAACTTCTGCCGCTTACTGCAGTGTTTGGCTCCGAGCAAGAAGGTAGTATCCAAAGAGGAATGGAAAGAGTATGCGAGGAAGAGGAGGGAAAGGATCAAGAGTGATCCAGTTTTGGCCGCCATGAAGCAAAACAAGAAAGGAAGAAGTATCAGGTGAAAAAAGCAAAGAGACAGGTGAATTTAGTGAAGGATATGACTCCAAAGAAGTTAAAAATGATACGCATCATCAGCTTGGTTGATGGTCAAGATATTACATCGATGAAGGAAATTTTACCTATAGGTCTATAGGAAAGAAGACACCTGTGGGTAATACAATCTGCAATATAATACAATCTGTGGATTGGTCATAAGAAGATTGAGCTGCTTTAATTGTTTCGAGTGCGAAAAATATTTATTGGGATACCAGGAATTCCTGTTTGATGATCTGAATAAAATCCAAAATATCTCCCAGAAAAAGAAGAAGGAAAAAAACTTGGTACATACTTATAGAAGATTAAAACAACGCGCTGGGAATGATGCATGGTTCTCAAGATTTTGTTTAATTAGAAAATAGATCTCGTTTTTCTTCTTTTCTTTTTTACTTTAATACATAGGTACTTTTTTGATATTTTTGTAAACTGAAATAAAAGTTATATGTTTGATTTGACGTGTCATTTTTAACTCCCCAGAAACGATGGGTTTCTCAAAAGTTTCAAAACCCTATATTTCCCAAAATATCCACTGAACTGTGTGCGAGTTTTTAGGGCTAGTTACAAGACCGATATTGAGGCACTTTATAAAAAAATCCCGCCGAAAATGAGAAATTTTTTTCTTGAAAAAAGTATAGATCAAAATAACCTGTAATTTTAAATCGATCCATATATTTTTTATTTATTTACTGCTTATAAAGGAATTCTCCTTATAGCAGGAGGAGAGTTATTAAATTACTGTAGAATTACATACTTGATGGTTGCTAAGTTTTGGTAGTTTAACCGATGACATTTGTATGTTCTTTCTATATTATTCTCCAACTTTATAAAGTGATCAAGTATTAGATACAAATAAAATATATTGTAACACTTCTATGGGTCAAAGAATATTTATTAAACAGAAACATACAGTTATCAAGCCAACGAATTGATACAACTTAAATATTTGAGCAGGTTACAAAAATGATAACGTTATAACACACAATCATACGACTTGAGCTACACAGTCAAAGTACAGACTTCGACTTAGACTAACTTTTTTTTCAGTCACTTGCTCCTTATATATAATCGGAAATAGTCAGGTCTGGAATGTTCCAGATAAATGTGGATAGTTCTACGCCTTCGTGGACTAGGCCACGGAAAGATCTAGACCCAAACAGTTCGTTCCAACCGCTTATTTTGTTCCAACAAGCGGTCTGGGAGTTAACGTCATATGTTTTTTTTTTTATTTGCTTATCGATTTATCTTTACAATATGATTCCCAAAATTCAAAAAAATATTGTAACATTCATGTTGGTAAAACAATTTTTATTCAAAGGAAATAACAAGTTTCAATGCCACACAATTTATGAGAAGACAAATATTTAAACAAGTTACAAAAAAATGATCACTTTGCAACACAGATAGAATCACACCACTTGAGCTTCAGAAGTTCAGATTGACTCTCCAATCTATCGCTCCTTATATTTAGTTGAATGGAGAACTACCACGAATGTTCGAGGCCGGCGTAGAAGGCACTTGAAGATGGTAGTCACAAACATGTGCTATGACAGTTTGTTCCAACTGTTAGTTCGTTTCAACAACAAGTCCGGAATTATTCCAAACCAAATATTTTGTGTTTTGTTTCACGTTAAATTATGTAACTGGCATATATATATATATATATATATATATATATATATATATATATATATATATATATATAGAGAGAGAGAGAGAGAGAGGGAGAGAGAGAGAGAGAATATTAAAAACGTTTTATATTTTGCTTTAAAGGCTGATAAAAGGCCAATCGAATACTTAACTATTTTATAGGTATATAAAACGGGATTTTAATGTCTTCAATGAAAACAGATTTACGATTATACGGCTAAAGTTATACTGAAATCAATCAAAAAGCTCCAGAACAGGATGATTCTGATTAATGATTCTGATTAATTTTTTACTTTAAGTACTATTGTACAAATTAATATTTTCTAATTTATGATTTCTACAAATTATAGAATTACTTATCAAATCTCGTTTAGCCTTTAATTCTAATGTAGCTATTTATTGTAGACAATAGTTACAAATATAGTTGTATTTACGTTCATTACAGCACTGTTTATATATTGTGTAACTTATTATTTATCCAGTAATTACCCCTATAAATACCCCTACCTACAGATACCTTATCTCCTAAAATTCTACTGCTCCCCGTTGTTACGGTCTACCAAAAATCCATAAACCCGGTAATCCCAACCGTCCTATCATTTCAAATATCAATTCTCCCTCCACTAAGCTCAGCAAATTCCTTCTCCCTCCATTACAATCCCTTAGCCATAACAATCCATACGACGTAAAAAATTCCTTCCATCTCTTAGAACAATTAAAAACCATCAAAATTCCCGATAATTTTATCTTAGCCTCTTTCAACGCCGAGAGTCTTTTCACTAACATCCCGACGGATCGTGCCCTACAAATCTTTGAAGAAAAATGGAACTTTTTAGAATCCCATAGTAAACTCAATAAATCTGCCTACATTGACTCCCTTGCATTATGCTGTAATTCTGGATATTTTTGTTTTCAAAATAAATATTTTCGCCAAACTTCTGGTCTAGCAATGGGTAGCTGTCTAGCTATATATACTACTTTGTACTATATATATATCTAGCTATATACTATATTGTACCGACTTCTCCTGTATTGTCCTCAACGACCTCTTTGATTCTGTGTTACCGAAATTCTCCAACGATATTTTTTTCATTAAAAAATATGTAGACGACCTCCTATTGATTCTCATCCAAACTTTATTACTGATATTCTCGCCGTCCACTACCATCCACGCCTTCGTTTCACTATTGAATTGGAAACCAATTGTACCCTTCCATTCCTAGATATTTCCATTACCAGAAACCCGGATAATTCCATATCCACTAATTGGTACACCAAACCCACTTATTCTGGCCGACTCCTAAACTATTTTTCCCATCATCCACATCACGCAATAAACCTTATCCGTCGTAGCCTGACCTTGTCTGATCCAAAATTTCATTTTCATAACAAAATTCGCCTAAAAATATCTTAAAATCTAATGATTTTCCTGAGCACTTAATAAAAGCACTGATTAAAACAATGCCCAAACCCCAAAATTTCTCTAACAAATCTTCACAACATCCGATCTCTACTTTCCAATAAAGATCTATCATGTATATCCCCATCCTCTCAAACAAAATTAAAAAATCCTTCTCATTCAGTTTCCCACACATACACCTAGTATTAAAAAATAACAATAAATTAAAAAATGTGTATACCATACTCAAAGACCTAGACAAGGGTAATGTAGTTTATCGTATCCAGTGCTCCACGCTTAATTGCAACAGTTGCTATATCGGTGAAACCAAAAATTATTTTTAAAAACGAATTTATCAACATAAATACAGTATTTCCACGCGTAATTCGTCAACGTCTGAATTAGCTGAACATGCCATTGCCCACAACCATTCCTTCGACTTTGAGAACCCCTCCATATTAGCTACTGTACCTAACCACGATAAACGACTCCTCTCAGAATCCATTTTCATCCTTCTGGAAAAAAATAACCTTGTAAATCATAAAACAGATAAAGAGATAATTTCATCCACTTATTCTAACATCTTCCGCATCCTCAAATCCTAGTTTTGATTTCATAGGTACCTGCAATTATCTCTGTACCTCTTGTATTATTATAATCTTTTTGTATTGTATAACTTCTTTCTGTATATTTTTCCAATTTTTCATGCATTGTTACATTATGTATTATCTCATTTTTATGTTATTATTGAGTCCAGACATAACTATTTGTATACAGTACCATCTATTTTGTTAGTTTTTAATATTCTTAGTTGTCATGTGCCTTTCACTTCAAAAGCGTTGGATTTCCACGTCATAAACCTTTGAAGTCGGCAAAGTAACCCCCTACCACTACCTTTAACCTTATTTTTACCTTTAGTCTTAGTATGCACCTGGACTCAGTAGGTAAATATCAGATTCTATTTTATCTTGTTAACCAGCCACTTATTTTATATTCATGTATACACCATCTGTTATATTATTATCAGTTCTGTAATGTATCCATTTATTGTCACCCTCTAGCATAGATACTCATATATTTGTTTTCTTTTAGCCCTGATGAAGATCCACAAGTTGGATCGAAACGTTGGCTTACCACGATAAAATCATTGTAAACTGAAAATCGTGACTATCATTTAACCCATCGCAAAGAAGAACAGTTGATATCTTAAGAAAATATCTTAAAATCTAATGATTTTCCTGAGCACTTAATCTGACAGTTGACTATCTCTCACTTCTAATATCCAGTAATTATATAATAATCCTAAAACAGGATCAGCAAGCAACAAAAGTTGTGAAAAACTAACTAGGACGCTATATCAATTTTATAGGAGCTTAAAAGACGGAATTAAAGAAAAAGGAAAAAAAAGAGGAAAAATCGGATTAGTAAAGTAATCTAAGGTAAAAAGTTTAGTTGAAAAAGCTAATGAAATTGAGGAGGGCTTACGATGTTGCCATGTTTGATTCATGAAATGCCACAGCGGAATTAAAGTTATCATGGGCTAAATAGTTAAACGGATAGGAGTATCTCGTAACGTAAAAGAAAATATTGCAAGCAAATATTTCAAAATATTCAACAAACCTCAGTAATCATAGCATGGATTGAATACCAGTTATTACTTGACAACATAATACACTAATGGAGGTTATGACAGTGACATAGGTTAATCCAAATAAGATTACGAAAGACATTATTCATGATTTAAAAATTTTTAAACGAAAAATATTCATGGAAAATTGGTTGGTGTAACGCTAAAGTGAAAGTGAACGACCGAACACCTGAGGGGGAAACGTATCGAAATCCACAAACGTATCGAATTGAATAACATCCTCTTTCGAAGTCTGTTAAAAAAACTGAAGTTAAAGTTGAATTTTGTGATAGAGGGTTCTGTTTACTTCTTCCGCTTTTGATGCACAATATATTTCACTTCGTTTTTTTCTATTATTCACATGTAAAGAAGAATGATTAAAATGAATCACAATAGGTAATAAAATAAAATAAAATATTTTATGTATTTTTTGGCGATTAGGTACTATGGTTTTATACCGACCGACTATTCTTTAAAAACCACTTGGTCTATTTCGATTATTCGAAATCTCAAGTGGGTTTCAAATATCTTTTAATATGCTATATAATTATAGCTGTATAATTATAGTTATATGTCGTATTAAAAGATATTTGAAACCCACTGGAGATTTCGAATACTCGAAATAGACCACGTGATTTTAAAAGAAATAGTCGGTCGGTACCCATAGTACCTAATAGTCAAAAAATAAGTATTTTTTTTTACTTTCACTTACCTATATTTTATTTTATTTTATTTCTCACTCTACCGTACCTTGAAGGTAATACGAGTGTTAGCAACAGTGGTATGATAAGCATGACTGCATAACATACCACTGCTGCAAGTAGATCACATTACTTCACAGCCGGTGCTCAGTGTCTAAGCTTCAGCCACTGCCTCCTTCTTCGCCTGCTCTGTTCTGCGGCCTCAATGGAGATCTTCTACCCAAGGTGAAGTGGGTTGGGCCCACAGCTTCCTTCCACCCGGAGACGAAATTTATGAAGTGCTGGTAGTTGTCTTTAGACACCAGCTGAGGAAAGTCGCTCTCCGACAGTGTGTAGAGCCCAGTTTCCCTCAGCAGCTTTGCCCTTAGTGGCTCATAGGCAGTGCAGGCAATAACGATGTGCTCAGCGGTTTCTGGGATCCCGCAACTGGGACATAGAGGATCAATGTTTATTCCATGCTTGTGAAGCTTCGCTCGAAAACCTCCATGTCCCGTTAGAATCTGAGAAGTCCAGTAGTCCGGGAGGACCCACGTCTTCTCTAGCCGCGATTCGACGGTGGGGAAGTATTTCCTTAGCGTAGCCCCGTTCGGGGTCGTCACCCACCGCCGATTCCATTCTGCCAAAGTGTTCTCCCGGAGGATCTTCTTCCATTTGGTGGGGTCTGCGCAGATTCTTCCCCGTAAATTTGCTGGGATATCCGCCAAGCCGTCTCGTTTAATTTTATGCCGAAGTAGGTCTTCTTTTAGGAGGAGGTCGAGAGGAATAGCTCCTCCTAAGATCTGCACCGCCTCGTGAGACACAGTTCTGTATGACCTGGTCACTCGAAGCAGGGCCATCCGTTGGATTGTAGCCAACCTGCTCTTCTGTCGGTGCGAGAGATCTCCAATCCAGGCAGGGGCCGCATATCGGAGTATACCAACAACCACAGCATTATAAATGGCTATGGTAGCTGGATATCTAAGGCCCCAAAACGCGCCACCAATGCGACTCAATCCGTTAAGGGCAAGGCTTACCCTACTTCTCAAATAGTCCAAGTGAGGCGTCACATTGAAATTCTTCCCTATCCTGATTCCAAGATAGGTGACAACCTCACTCGGAATTATTCTTGTTCCCTGTATAATCATTGATATAGGGTGAGCCCTATCTGTTTTACCTCTCAAGAGGATCGCTTGAGTCTTGGATCCTGCCATCCTCAATTTCTTCCTCTCGCACCATCCTGCTACCAGGTTGGCGCAACGTGCTGCTTCATCTTTCAGTCGGGCCCTGCTATTTGAGGCTACTACAACAGCCAGGTCATCTACGTAAGCTGTAGCGGGGAACCGCTCTTTTTCCAGGACGCCCAGCAACTCGTCGAAGACTAATTTCCACAGGGCAGGACCAAGTACAGAGCCCTGAGGGCAACCTCGCTCCACTGTTTCTTCTACCTCATAGTAGCTGCCACGAATTTTTAATGTCCTGTCCTGCAGGTAGCTTCTAACCAAGCCATACAAGTTGCTGGGCGCTTCAAATCTCTGCAGCTGCTGGAGCACGCTGGGCCACCAAACGCTGTCGAAGGCGGAGGTTATGTCGAAGAGTAGAAGCATAACATACCTCTCCGCCCTCTCCTCGACATCACGACGCACTCTCAGCAGTGCATCTGCGGTTCCCCTTCCTTTGCAGGATCCATACTGCCGTGGGTGACTGGCTCTGGAAAAGACTGGCCTTAAACTGGTCAGCATGAGGTTCTCTAACACCTTACTCATGACGGGGAGGAGACAGATTGGCCTATAGGACTTGGCTAGTTGCTTATCCCTGTCTCCTCCTTTGTAAATGAGCCTAACATCAGCTGTTTTCCAGCTTTTGGGAAAGTATTCCCTATCCAAGCAATCATTATATAAGGACAATAGTCTTTCTTCAATATAGGGAATACTATTCCTTAAAACAACCGCGTCAATTGAGTCTAGACCAGGAGCACTACCAGTCTTTTGTCTATCCACGGCAGCACGGAGATCCCATATATCCCATGGTGGGCACAGGTCCGTTCCAGGGGGACATTCCGTGGTACGTCTTACGAATTCCTCCTCTTCATTATCTAGGGACGGATCATCCCTGGGGTAAGTTTCCATAATAAACATTTTGGCAGCATCTTCGGGAGTTTTAGCTTGAGCATCATTGTGGCGTATTGTTGCTATAACCTCCATAGGCGTCAGCTTACCCAATGCCACTCTATACGGAATACCCCAGGGGCTCTTAGATGATTCCTTGATAATGAATTCATCCCAAGACTTGCGTTTTCGTAAGCGCACTTCGTTCCGGTATACCCTGGCTTTAGACCTGTACTCCTCCCGAAGTGTACTACGCCTCTCATCGATAGTACACCTTTGATATAAACGCCGGGCCTTGTAGAGCTCTCTCTTTAGTAAGGTTAAGGCAGGCGTCCACCATGGGACAGGGCGGGCTCCCGTCTTCCGATGCTGGAGGGATTCTTCAGCAGCATCTCGAATCACATCAGTGATCCGAGAAACTCGGTATTCCAGATCATCAGTGGATTCCGTAACTGCTGTATCCCAATCATCATCAACCAGCTTTCCCTCCAGAGCTGAGCGGAAGGCATGCCAATCAGCTTGTTTAGTTCGGAAGCCCTTATCAGTACCGTGGGAACCTTCCATACTTTGAGCCATGCAAAAAACTATAGTATGGTGGTCAGAACTCGTCTCAGATCGGAGGGTCCAATCCCCAAGGAGGTTCGCAAGCGATGGCGAGGCCATCGTAACGTCTATCCAGCTCTGCCCCCTTCCTCCAGAAAAGGTAGGGATAGCCGAAGGATCGTTTAGTACTACTAGTTGGTTCCTCGCTATGAATTCGCCAAGCTTAAGACCCCTTCGGTTTGTTCGATTGGACCCCCAGACCGTGTTCCAGGAGTTTGTATCTGAACATATGATCACGTTCCTTGTGCAAGCCGTGATAATTTCCATGGCGGATATGTCTTCATCTATATCATTTCCATCAGCAAGGTATGATGAAATGAGCGTAAACGCAACATTACCCCACTTGATATAGCATGCGACGCAATCCGCCGTGGTATACTGTCTCAGATCCATCACGTCAAGGTTAGGGTTATTAACCACTATAGCAGCTCTGGGCCTCCTCTCTCCACTGCCCAGGGCTATAACTCTTGACGTGAGGCCAAACCCCATGACCATGTTCCCACGGCAGCTTGGTTCCTGGATCGCCATGACGTCGTAGCGTTGGGCAAGAGCTCTAAGCTCATCCGCTACCAGGCGCCGACGTCCCATGTTGAGTTGGAGGATGGTGATCTTATTCATAGAAGGTTCTCTTAGCAACTTCCTTCGACCACTTTAGGTGCACAGGGCACTCTCGGCTACCTGACTTGTGCTTCCGTTGGGGTGGTGGAAGGTTTGCCCGCGTGCAAGTTATACACGTAGGGGTACCCTGCTCCTTTTTCAACGGGCAATCCTTTAACACGTGTCCACTCCCTGCGCACCAGATACAGACTACGTTGTCTACTTTACATGTAGCCTTTGTGTGCCCGTAGTCTTGGCATTTAGTGCACCGAGGAGCGTCAAGATAGTCCTTGAATGTCATAGACCACCATCCCCCATTTAAAGGTCCGATATCCAACAGTTGGAACCGCACCGCAGGATGAACTTCAATCACCCAGTTTCTACTAAATCCAGTTCTGGCCAAAGAGGAGAAAATAGGCCGGATATCGGAACTTACCAATGTGGTTGAGACCGACTTCTCGGTTATTTTTCCCCACAAAAATCGAAGCAGCTCCTCTGAAGTCCAGGAATGAGGAACTCCCATTACTTCTAGTTTTGGTTTTTTCTTGAGGGCCAATTTTGCCTGTAAGCCACTATCACGCAATCCCTGCCAACCAATGATTTTATTGGCTTGGGAACTGTCTTCCAAGCGGACAAGAACAGAGCCCCCCTTTGTCTTACGGACGATTGCAGCCTCAACACCAATATCCGTTGGGGACGGTAGGTTGCTAATAATGTCAACGGGGCTCTTCCCCGCCCCACTAATAGTGATATAAGTTGGTTTCGGGGCCTGGGTAGGTTTAGATGGGAGAGTTTTAACGATCTCTGCCATTGACTTTGGCTTTGCCTGAGTTGGCTTACTCGGGGATACCGCCTCGGCCAGTGGCACCAGGCTTCCCTCTATATCTGCAGGCTCAGCGACGTTCTTGGTCTTGTTCCTCCGCCGTTTGTTTTTTACAACCGTGAAGGAGTCTGCTACTATTCCAGGCAGAGACTGGTCTTGATTCGCGGTTGGCAATTCAGCCCTGCTTTGAGCAGAAACGCCGAGTTGGCGAGTTTCAGCAGCAACCGAAAGCCCTTCAATCACTTTAGGGACTGATTTTTCAAGTACTATACTTGTGATGAGAGACAGTACATCTGGGCAAGTCAATGATTCTTTTACAGCCTGCTGTATTATGGCAGAGACATTTTCACTCTTTAATTCGTTTTCTTTTAACATTTGTTCTAACGTTCCTATTACATCAACTAACCATTGGACTTTGCTGTTGATGTAACTTTGGTCCTTTTTAGCAATGTTTTTATTCGTGTTTTTGATATAAACCTGAAGGTTCTCTTGAACCATCTTTGCTTCAATACTTTTGGAATTTTCCTTAACCTCCGATGAACTTTCATCATTCCTTATTCTAGGCCTTTTGGCAGAATTGGAAATCTCTATTTTCCCTTTACACGTTTCCATATTCACGTCAGGGTGTACGCTGGCCGTATTCATTACCGTAGATACGGTAAAGCTAGTGATATCAGTTCTTATCACTAACCTTCCAAACTAAGCAACTATATAGCCAACTACTAATAGTTCTAATTAAAACTAGTAATAAGAGTTCTTACCAATAGCCAATTGTCCTTTCAACATAAATTAGTTAAATAAGTCTCAACTTCGTGGTTTAATCAAAATTCTCCTGTCCAGTTTAACCTATTTACACTATTTACAAAAAAAAACTAACACAATAAACACAAAAAGTTATCAAAAACATGTTCAATTAAGAAGAAAAACTAAGTTAACAACAAGGAACAGAAAACTAACTCAAAACAAGAAAATAGAACACAATAAACTATATCTATAGGCACTTAGTAAAAGGACACAAGTTATCACCGGTATAACCTCACTCACTTCACACTTACCTATATATGAAATATATAGTAAGTGGAAGTATTGCCATCGTGAAAAAATTCGACTTCCGGTTTTCAACGGAAATACACGTTTTGGGGTCCCCTGAGTCGAAATGACCAAGTCCCGCGAAATGGCCTGTGTGTGTGTGTGTCTATGTGTGTGTGAACAGACTAGCTCAAAAACTATAAACCGTGCGATCATGAAATTGGGTATTTAGTGTAGGTATATGTCCGCGATGTGACAGCGTAAATTTCATCAAAATTACTGAAAGGGAGGGGGTACTTTACTTAATAACTTTTTAGGTTTTTTTCGATTTTCTCAAAAACGGCTCTAACGATTTTGATTAAACTGAGTATTTGATGTATTAATATGCCTGAGATATGACTGTAAAAATTTCATCAAAATTGATTAACCGTTACGACTTTACTTAATAAATTTTGTAACATTTTCACGTGTTTTTTTTATTTACTCTAAATCGGCTTTAACGATTTTGATCAAACTGGGTATTTGATGTATGTATATGCCCGAGATATGATTGTTAAAATTTCATTAAAATTGATTAACCGGAGGGGGGACTTTACTTAATAAATTTTGTAACATTTTCACTTGTTTTTTTTATTTACTCTAAATCGGCTTTAACGATTTTGATCAAACTGGGTATTTGATGTATGTATATGCCCGAGATATGACTGTTAAAATTTCATTAAAATTGATTAACCGGAGGGGGGACTTTACTTAATAAATTTTGTAACATTTTCACGTGTTTTTTTTATATACTCAAAAACGGCTTTAACGATTAAAAAAATAAGATATGAATGTAGAAAAATGTGTGACTTTGGGAAATGATGTTTAACAAAACACGTTAATTTCTTATCTAAGTAAGTTGGTAAGTGAATGTTGTGTGTTGCGCGCACGCACCAGATTTTTTATTTTATTAGCTATTGTGATTCCGTATGCCTTAAGTTCACTCTAGCGTTACACCAACCATGAATATTTTTCGTTTTAAAATTTTTAAATCATGAATAATGTCTTTTGTAATCTTATTTGGATTAATCTATGTCACTGTCAAAACCTCCATTAGTATATTATGCTGTGAAATAATAACTGTTATATTATAACATTGGAATTTCTCCGGGGAGAGAAAATGATTGATGGTGAAAAAATTCTGTAATTGAATAAAGAAATAATTTTGACGTTTCGTTAGAATCGAGAAGTGCTTCCAGATACCTTTATGAAGTCACAACCTAATCGATTCATAAACAGGAAGAGGGCTTGAAGACTTGAGTGCTAAGTTACCTCTTGTCAGCAGATTGTCGATCCAAAAAGTTCTCAACTTGGATTGAAAGCTAACCCTCATTCCCTAGCCCTCCCTTCCTGTCTTTTCGGTTAGTCTGCAACTGAAGTCCGCTCTCTGTCGAGATAATTAACAATTAGCAACCCATTAATAAACCCCTCTCTTACTCACAGTTATAAAGTTAGGGGAAACACTTCCGCTTGTTTGTTATTAGATCAGAGAAAAGTATTCATTAAATTTTGATAGATGCATTTTTTGTTTTTTGCCAGCCAAGTCTTGATTTAAACATAATAATAATAATTTGTATTCATTGGGTCTTCGGGAGTATGTATGGGTATTGGGCTAAGGATTGTATTGCTGTCACAGATCGTCTTGGTCACCAAGAGACCCTCCTGGGGTACATCCCAATCTCTAAAATGTGGGTAGTATTAATTGAAAAATCAAGGGGAAAAACATGACGGTTGAGCGCGATCACAGGCAAATCCCCTCATTGCTCGTCTGCAGTAATTATTTTTCGTCGTCTAGCATAATTCACATTGTTGCATCCATTATAGAATTCAAAATAAATGAATGAAGGTTATAATGAAGGGAAAATAATTTAGTAAGAATAACACTTCAATAACTGATAACACCAAAAAAACATATATTTATTAAACTGAACCACAGTTGAAAATAACGATCTTATGTGTATCTTAAGAATAATAAAGGTTATAATTATTAGAACTTATCATAAATTAATGATATACAAATAAAAGAGCTCTGCTAAATGATGAACTAAAGGCCGCGTGACTATTAATCTAGTAAAGAAAACAAAAAAACATAAAATGCTGCAATCCCTTAAATCAAAACACATTTCTTTGAATTAACGATGGTTAATAATATTAATTGAATTGCCGGCGAACTGGTCAACGGCGAACTAGTCACTAATAATTTTAATGATGACTGAAAGTCTTCACAAATGATTTCTCGACGAACTGAATCTCCAGGTGAATATCAATTTTAGGCGAACTAATAACAATAAGGTCTTCACTCACTGTGGGCGGAAAAAATAGCCTTACTCGAAAAGGAAGGTTGTAACATCAACATACAATTCGTAAATAAGGAGATCTGGCATCAGTAGTGACTCCTGGCTGCTATACGTATAGAGAGAAGCGCCCATCACGGCTGTCATAAGGAGAGAGAAGCCTCGTGGATCCGGTCAGTGGTGGGGTTAGAACGGGAGATAAGTCAGATGTTCGTAGCCTCCTATATTTGCCACTGCCACTGAATCACACTCGTACAGGAGGAACTTAACCTGTTTTACAAGTAGTAAGCTGGAAACATGGGATAAGTTGGAATTTCAATATATTTAAATTTAAACAAACTACCTTGAGACTGAACACACATTTTTATCAATCTTAGTGTTTCAAATTGAATTAATTCAGTTTATATTACAGACTGAAATAGCCGAAGAACCAGCAAAACGGTGGAACTGAAATGGAGTTTGCTGAAAGGGGGGTTGCTCAAGAAGAGGACTTTTTTGAGGAGGAGGACATTGGTTTAAACGGAAATCCGGTCTTAAAACCAATACAGATAAATAATAAAAAAATAATTAATGATTAGTTCTTAATTTTTTCCTACTTCTTGAGACTATTCAATTTATAACTGTGGATAAGGGCGACCAATTAAGTCTCAACACTGTTTTTCTTTAGAGCTTTATTATTGCATACGTTTCGGCCAGTTCGGCCATCTTCAGTGCTGTAAGTCAACATAATACAAATTATTTTTTTAAATTCATATATTTGCAAACAATTATCTATTATTCTGATAACAATTCATTTAAAAACAATAACAATTAAATTCTCTCATAACTTACTACTAAGTCAACAATGAAATTAATAAATTATTAACAATTACCTAAATTTGATTGATAAAAATAGTCTTCTAAAAATCCACCTTCAGTGGTTAGTCAATTAATAATTAAAATAAATAGGTGTTTGCTACCCTTGTCCAACTACCTGTTTTATATTGTCAAATGTTCAAAGTTCAGGGAGGATTAAGGGAAATTGGACTCCACACTGCAAACCAATCATTTGTTTTGAAAAAAAAAAAAAAAAAAAAAAAAAAAAAAAAAAAAAAAAAAAAATACATACATACATAGACACTCACACACATTACATTATTTCCAAATCGTGTCCTATTCTCCTTTTTCTCCCCTTTCTCTCTTTCCCTATCTTATTTGTTAATTTTTTCCAGTATTTCTCCATACAACTGATTAATATTTCTCGAATCTGTTTTGAAATTTATGGCATTTTTTATATTTTCAGAAATGTGAATTGCCTCCAGCAGTTTTCTTCTTGTACTGTTTTCTTCCTTGTTTAAGATCTGCACATTTTCAAAATAAAATTCATGGTTGAGTTCTCCTGCATGTTTGGCTAATGCAGATTTGTTAATATTTTTTTGGCCATTTTTACAATCATTTTTGTGTTGATAAATTCGGTCTTTTAAATATTGTTTGGTTTCTCCTATGTATGTCGCCGGGCATCTGAGACAATCTATTTTATAGACTATGTTTGATTGCAAATCCTTATTAATTATGTCCTTTAAGTTATTGTATGTGTTTTTTACTTTATTTGTGGGTCTGAATGCAAAGTTGTAATCTTCTACATCATATTCCTTGAAGGTTTTTTGAATATTTTCTGCCAATCCTTTGATGTATGTTAATTTAACATATTTTTTTATTATTATTTTTCTTTTTTCTATTTGGGTACTTTTCTTTTTCACGCTTTTATTAATTATTAGATTAATATTTTTCGCCCATGCCTTTTCTATTATATTTTTGGGATAAAAGTTATCCATGAATAATTGAAATATTTTGGTTTTTATATTACTTAAAAATATTTCGTCTGTTACTTTTATGGCCTTATTAATAATGTTATTCATCACATTTACTTTCATGTGGTGTGGATGTAACGATAGATAATTTAGGATGATGTTACTGGTGGTTTGTTTCTTAGTCCACTCGGTGTAAATTTTATTATTGATCCTGACTATGTTTATATCTAGAAACCTGATTTTGCCTTTTTGTTCTACCTCCATCGTGAATTTCAGCTTTTTGTGATATCCATTTAATGCCTCTAAGAATTTCTTTGTGCTATTTTTATTTATAATACAGAATATATCATCTATATACTTCATTATTATTTTGGGCTTTATCCCTGATTTTATTATTGCTTCTTTAATTAAAACGTTTATCACTAACCCAGACAGCACTACTGACATTACACCCCCCATTGGCAGTCCCAAAAGTTGTCTAAACAATTCTCCTTTATAACTAAATATCCCATTTTCACATATCAGTTTTATCCCCTCTAGATATAGGTTTTTATTTTTTATTTTTGTGTATGGCACCACTTTCTCCCAATTTTCTTCTATGATATTATATACTTTTTTATTATTGATCCTGACTATGTTTATATCTAGAAACCTGATTTTGCCTTTTTGTTCTACCTCCATCGTGAATTTCAGCTTTTTGTGATATCCATTTAATGCCTCTAAGAATTTCTTTGTGCTATTTTTATTTATAATACAGAATATATCATCTATATACTTCATTATTATTTTGGGCTTTATCCCTGATTTTATTATTGCTTCTTTAATTAAAACGTTTATCACTAACCCAGACAGCACTACTGACATTACACCCCCCATTGGCAGTCCCAAAAGTTGTCTAAACAATTCTCCTTTATAACTAAATATCCCATTTTCACATATCAGTTTTATCCCCTCTAGATATAGGTTTTTATTTTTTATTTTTGTGTATGGCACCACTTTCTCCCAATTTTCTTCTATGATATTATATACTTTTTTAAGTGGCACATTAGTAAATAGGGATACAATGTCAAAACTGATCATTAATTCATCTTCATTAATGCTTATACCTCTTATTATGTTATGTTGACTTACAGCACTGAAGATGGCCGAACTGGCCGAAACGTATGCAATAATAAAGCTCTAAAGAAAAACAGTGTTGAGACTTAATTGGTCGCCCTTATCCACAGTTATAATTAATGATATTTAATGATCACTTAAAATGGCCTATAGAATATAGTCTATAGTTCCAGTTAATCTTTTCTAGCTAGGTGAAATGACCAAAATCCTATATATTTTTTGGTGATGAAACCTGTTATTGTTTTGCAAAAGTTAATTCAGCCCTGGCTGCAGCCCTTTGGAAAAGTTTTTGTCATTTAAAGGTAGAATTTAACTTTACTAAAATTAAGTAAGGAAGGAAAAGAACGAATAATAATATAAATAACAAGTAAAATTGTAATAGCGGGAAAGAAATATAAAGTTAAAAAAGCTGATTGGCAGATTCAGAGGAAGAACTGTGGAGCTGTGTTCCCCCCTTTTGAACAGCAGCCCCCCGTTACAACTGTAAAAAAAACAGCTGGTTTAAATCTGAAACCAGACCTAGATTTAAAACTAAATCCATCACAAATGCAACTCATCATTCCACGAATAATAGGATACTTTCACAAATAAAGCGCGTTATTTTTTTCATGGAAAGAGCTTTTTGTAATACGGATAAAAAAAGTAAACAGCAACAAATCTAAGAGATAAAATGGTGATAAAGAGTTTGTTTATAGGACTAATATGAAAATAGAACGAAGCTCAAGCCAAGATAAACACGCTAGTGAATTGAGTGAAATTTAAAATTAGTAAAATGATTATGTATGTTGTCTGTATCTGTATACTTAAACTTTATATTGCACACACTGTTAGTGCCCATTCTCTACTAGGTATATCTTTTGACGATACTTTAAATTACGTACATAAACATCACATTTCTATTTGAGAAAGATTTTTCTCTATCCAGCAGGGCTCTGAAATTTCTATGTTCCGTCTTATTATGGTGGGAGTAACCAAAGGTTCAATACCGGCTCCTGTACACTAGTTAGGACAAGCCGGCAAACAATGAGACACAATACAGCCTCAACACAATCGTCACTAAACATCAATATCACACACAGGCTTCACTAACTGTACAATAACACGTGCATTAATTACATGACTGGTTCAAATTTCAGGAAATCAGACTAAATCACCTTCCAAACTTCCAAGAAATACCAGTCCCCTTCCCCATACACATTAACGAAATTCCTCAAACAGATACAGTGAAATGCCTGGGACTTACTTTTGCCAGATTAACTACATGGAGTCCCATGTTAAAATGAAAAAATCTGGTGCGATGCGCGCAACAGACAACTTTCACTTACGAACTTATTTAGATTAGAAATTATTTAGATTCGACTTGTTTTGATAATATGTAAACACCATTTCTCAACTTCACACATTTTTCCACATTTATTTACTTTCCTATGTTTGTATATCTTCAGTATATACAGTACTTTAGAGTATCTGTAAAGCAAAATTTGGAACATTTATTAAGTAAAGTGCCCCCTCCGTTGGACCAATTTTTATGAAATTTCGGTTGTCGCATCGCGGGCATATACATACACCAAATACTAAGTTTGATCAAAATCGTTACAGCCATTTTTGAGTAAATAAAAAAAACGCGTGAAAATGGAACTACATTTATTGAGTAAAGTGCCCTCTCCAATTGATCAATTTTGATGAAATTTTTACTGTCACATCGCGGGCATATAAATACACCAAATACCAAGTTTGATCAAAATCGTTCAAGCCGTTTTTGCGTAATTAAAAAAAAACGCGTGAAAATAGGATAACATTTATTAAGTAAAGGGCCCCCTCTAATTGATCAATTTTGATGAAATCTTTACTGTTACATCGCGGGCATATACGTACACCAAATACAGAGTTTAATCAAAATCGTTAGAGCCGTTTTTGAGAAAATCGGGAAAAAACTTAAAAAGTTATTAAATAAAGTAGCCCCTCCGCTTGACCAATTTTGATTAAATTTTTGCTGTCACAACGCGGGCACATATATCCTATACACACAGACCTTTTCTAGAGACTTGGTTATTTGGACTCAGGGGACCCCAAAACGTGTATTTCCGTTGAAAACCGGATGTCGAAATTTTTCACGATCGCAATACTTTCCCTTACTATATATTTCATATATAGGTAAGTTAGAGTAAAAAGGCGCTTAAAAATGAAGTTACTTCATCCACTTTTTTCAAAATTAAACTAAGAAAGATATTAAAAACATATACACTTCATTCATGTGGACATATTCCTCAGGGACCTACGGTACACGAAAGGTTAAATAAAATTCAAAGGTTCATATCAAAACAATTTCGACTTATCGAAAACGGCTCCGGCTACGTTACTGACCCAACAACCTAAGAGTTTACCAAGACGACACTCTTCAAACGGTTTCACACTAACCTACACGGACATACAACCGCCTACAAAGAGGAGATAAAAATAGGCGTTATATGAGAGATCTCCTTGCTTAAGCAGCTCTATTGGGCCGCGGCATGGCCGCGGGGATAGCGTCTCCGACTCCCACCCTGGCAGTGCGGGTTCGAATCCCACCCAAGCCCTCTCAATTCAGTTCGATGACGGCCTCACTGAACCGACTCAGCGGCTTGCCATGGATTAGAAGAGGTTGGTTACCAGCAGATAACCCGACTAGCCCTCGTGGCATAAAGCGGAAAAAAGAAAAAGCAGCTCTATTAATAAGCTGAAGCAAAGAAGGGTGGAAAAAAAGTGGAAGACTGCTTAGTATTTTCCATCCATATGCCATTTTTTTTTCTTATACAAGAATTCGATATTCCTTAAATTGAATCATTAAATAACTATTTCTTAGCTCCTTGAATTTAATTGAAATACAAAAGACAAAGAGGAAGCCCGACTTTCAGATTCCATTACCTAACAGGGACAACTACTTACAAAGAAAAAAAGATTGAAAATTCCGAGAAGCAGTCAGGATATGCAGGAAACATAAATATTGATTTTCAGAATACTGAGATTAGTTCGTTTGAACTCAACTTTATAATTAGGTAAATTTTATCAATAATCTTTTGCTAAAAGCTGGGTGAAATAAATTAGGTATTAAAAAAACAAAAACAATTCTGACGGGGTCACATGTGGTATAGTGGTTAGTATGGCAACCTACAACGCTAAAAGTCGCGGGCTCGCATTCCGCTGTGGCCCTAGGATTTTTTTATGGGAGTAAAAAAGCCTTGGCTAAGCTGTCTCTCGGATAGGAAGTAAAATGGAGGTCCCGAGCATGTACGATTTGAGGTACTCGTTAAAAATCGTTATCCTAATTATACATGGATAAGCATAAAAAACATTTTATAAAAAAAATTAAACCGATTCCGAAACCTAGGAGCCAGTAAAACTAAATTCACTGAAAATTATGAAATAATTACCTTCTGATTTTTATGAATACACAGCAAAATTGAAAATGGTATAAAAAGAGGAAAAATGTAATAAGAGGAGTAATTTTATTTTGATTTGTACAAATACACACTAATTGTTAATGAAAATTATTAAATTAAAATATTAAATACTATGTTCAATAAAACACAATCTTTTCGGAGGCGGCGCAAAATAGAAATGATATGTTACGTCATGAAAAGATTTTCATAATGCCTAGTGTTAAAAATTTTACATTTTGCGCCGCCTCCGAAAAGATTATGTTTTACTGAACATAATATTTAATATTTTAATTTATTAATTTTCATTAACAATTAGTGTGTATTTGTCTTTTTATTATTATATATTATTACAATAAGATGTTACAAATAGTCTCAGATAGACATATAGTATGCTGTGTATTAGCAACCCAATGTAGTTGGGTAGCATCTCTTTTATGATGAATAAAGT
This sequence comes from Aelia acuminata, assembly GCA_911387785.2. Lineage (NCBI taxonomy): Eukaryota > Metazoa > Arthropoda > Insecta > Hemiptera > Pentatomidae > Aelia > Aelia acuminata. Next base: position 28,768,866 of record OU426982.1, on the reverse strand, counting down.
GTTTTTCTCTATATTTAAACAGTCACCTTTTTAATTTTATGAATACACACAAAAGTGGGAAAGCACTGCGTGTATTATACAATTTTCAACATACTACGTTTTTTTTTTTTTTTTTTTTTTTTTTTTTTTTTTTTTTTTTTTTTTTTTTTCTTCTTAGCCCCTACTTCGTTTTTGTTGTTCGTTGAATGGCAGGAACATGAGGACTTCTATATTCCTATAGAAAAAACTCTTTTACTGCACATGGTGCATTTTAAGAGTGTTTTGTGTCAGTTTGGTGTGATAGATCTGAGTCAGTCAGTCACGAATCTCTTTCTGGTGAACATACTACGTTTTATGATTAAAAAGGGATTTTATTTTTTTAAAGATCAATGTTCCATTGGGAAGGGAACACATAAAATGTTTATCCACAATGACAATATTTTTCCTTTGCTAAATATTGTCGTCAGTACTTGTGATTTACATACATCATCGGTTTTCCGAGATGTGTTGAGTTAAATATACATAAATAAATAAATCCGGCCATTCCAAGATGAAGTCACTTAACAGTCGAGATTGTGGCCGGTTTTGGACAAGATATCGTTAATGGAGAATCGATGAGGATGGCAATATGACCTATATTACTCGTAAATTGGAAAGTAACTTTGGAATTATGATTGCTTGAATATTCTTTTGAGAACTATGGCGATATTATGCACTACTCCAGTAGGGACAATTAATATTGCTTTATTTAAATCGATCACTGGAAAAGTAGTGATTAAACACCATCATTGGATAGACGTCCCAACAAAAAGGGGGCAGCCATAAAATTGATAGATATCAAAAAGACTGCCCCGCTAGGATTATGTTCGTAATTCCTTTCGATGAATTTTTGACTAAATTTATTACTGAACTACTATGAATTATATCCTTCGTAATAAAATATTATTCAGAAAATAAATTGCTAAACACTGTTGCTTCAATTCTAGTGGCGCACAGTGGACCAAAAAAGCTGAAAATGGGAAAAAACCTAATATCTATTATAATTACTTTGTTAGCGGCCTGGAACCACCCGTCTATTGATTTTTTGAGGTGCCGAATCTAATGAAATCAAAATCCGTGTAATTAGGCCATCAGATCAAGTCCAAATTTGAGGTCAAAAAGTCAACAATATCAAAAATTCGTGTTTGGTATAGTCATATATGGTTTTTGAGGTGCCGAATCTAATGAAATCTATATCAACGAAATCAGAGCATCAGATCAAGTTAAAATTTGACGTGATAAATAAAAATTTGAATATTATATTATATATTAATTTTTTTATTTAACATTTTACGTACTGTAATACAAATAGGTATAATTATTTAATCTTGTTTAAATAAATTGTATGCTTCCTCGGTTAGCTCTTTTTTCTTTTTGTACTTGTATACTGGTCTTAAATCCGTAATATATGGGTCGCTTGTTACAAATAATTGGTAGAAAACATCTTCATTTGTTGCGACTCGAGATATCTTCCTGGAATGATGTTCCCTTTACTGCTTATAATATTTGTTCCTACTCTCCATGAGCCTCTTCTGTCAGGGAACCGATACAAGAGCTGTGTGCTTCAATGTCTGCTACATGGAAAAGAATTTTGTGGACGGTCGATGGGAGGTAGTACCAGGGGTACAGAGTCACTGCCATCTCAGCCGTTTCCGCTGTATACTTGCGACATGCTGCAGTATCAATCGGGTACAGAGAGCAAATCATATCTAGTACTATTTTTAATCTCATAATTAATTCTTCATTTATCCCTGTAATCTGCGCGGTTAATGTAGGATTTTCAAAATACTTGAAACAATAACAGCATCAAACTGAAATAAATGTACCGCCTCAATTTTCATGGGTGAGAGCTCTAGTGCAAAGGATCACCATACATTATAAGTAAACTGTGCAACTTCAAACAACCTACTTGTAGTCGTAGTTTATTTGATTATTTAAAATACAAAATAAATAAAAAAATGTTAGTATTTTAGAATTGAAATTAAAATTATTTTAGTATTTTATAATTAATTGAAAATAACGTGTGATTTATTTTATTTTAATTCTAAGCCAGCCCCCCTCCCTTAGAGACCTATAGGAGGATTTTTCTTAACTAACAGTTCCTCCCCAAGGTCATCCGCTTTCGCCACTCGCACGGTAGCAAAAGGTTTAAATCCTTATAAATCCCAAAGTTGGCCGAAGTTGGCGCTGAAAATTTTACCACAGTTCCTCTACTACCTACAGTTACATATTAAACCATTGCGACCGTAACGCAAACTTTTTATAAACCAACAAAGTCAAAAAATCATACTTATTTCAGCAACGATTTCGAAAATTAATTTCTTCTCTAACTATTGATATTGTTCAAACATGTTTAGTCCATAACAGTGCACATATATATGACACACTCCTGATGTATTGTGGAATATTTTATTGTTAATCTTATACAGAGTAGACATTTTTTTTTATGATGGTTTTTTCGTTCGAAGTCGGTTAAAAATTTAGGACTACCACATCGTCCGCTTAGCCTTCGTGCCATAGGGTGACGTTAAACAAACAAATAAAATACAGACTAATTCAGTTTATTTTACTACATTCTAAGTTTACCTCATTCGTAACTATTTAAGTCATGCCTGCGTATATATAGTTTAAAACACAATACTTATATAACAAAAAACAAAATCTAAATAAAATATTACTAATTTATTTTTAATTTTAAAGGACCGTTTATATCGTATCTGATGGAGGTGGAAAAATTTAACATTATAAATTGGACTGTAATTGTAATTGTAACATTTTATTGTACTTGTAATTGTAATATTAAAAATATTGTAATATAAATCGAAAATGACTCAGGTGGTCGAAAAACCAGAATCTTTTGTATAAATAAAATAAAAATCTCATATGTAGTATCTCAGTTCCTGATTTGAATTAATCATTATTAAGGAATTATACAGCCATTCCATTGATTCTGGTTTAGTTCAATTTAATTGTTAAAACAAGGTTTTGACCCCAATTTCAGGTCCTCATTATCTTTGGCTTAAGGTGACAAAGTGCCTTTTTTCATAGTTTTTTATTTATTTGTATTTCTTAGAGGACCATAAATGTATATATAGATAAAGAATGAGTTTATAAATATATAGTTAGGCGTTTAAGAGAGTCTGCTATATAATATAATATCACTATCGATAAATTTGAAATTTCGCATTCTTTGGAAATGTTTCTACGATAACCTTTCTTTAAGGAACTATTCACACGTGGTATTTATACAAAATTATAAGATTTAACTTTTGAAAAAAACTAATCAAAGAACTATGTAGATAATCGCATGGTTATGAAGTTAGCTGTAACCCAGAATTCTATCATTGTACCTTACACGTTCCTTGGAGGTTATTACCTTTTAAGATCCATTCATGCAATTTTAAATCAAATACCTTTTAAAAGTTTAATTCTTATTTCTTTAGTGTTGGTTAATTATTATTAGTACCAATATTAGCTCAATTCACACAATGCACCTCATCAATATCTTACCAACTTACTTAAATTAGAAATTGACGTGTTGTTTTAATTGCCATTTCTAACATTCTCACATTTTTTTCTTATTTTGGTTTTCATTTGCTCTCTAAATTACACTAATGGGCAATTCCACGTGAAATCAACACAAAAATATATCACTTTGAGCCTCACCATCTCAGATTTTCTTGAAATTTGGTACATGGGTAGTACTTGTATCTACTATAACTATTGTGAAATATCACTGAGATATGACTACCCGTTTTTGAATTATTGGTATCACATTCGGACAACATCTACATCTATTTTTAATCATAAAAAGCTGAATTATTGAATTTTATCACTAGTTTTCAATTTGTTTACTAATGAAGAAATTTTCATCCCACTTTTATATTTTGTTGCATGAATAGATATACTACTTCCTATTTTTTTACAAAAAAATATAAAAATCTTAATAGATGTCTTTTTTGAGAAAAATGAAAATAAAATTTTAAACTTGGATTTAAGAAAATTTCTTTAGTACCAACCTATAAATTGCTGTATATCATGCGAAATGGCAAGGAATGCGCTGTTGAAAGACACCAATCTCATAGTCCTAGTCAAATTTGGAAAACATCTGCAGCTATATTTTATCATAAAATGCTAGATTTATGAAATTTGATCACTATTTTTTATTTTGTTTAGTAATGAAGACATTTTCATCCCACTATTATATTTTGCTGTATGACTAGATATAATACTACATGTTTTTCAAAAAAATATTAAAATTTTAAAAAATGCCCTTTTTGAGAAAATTGGAAATAAAATTTTACATTTAGTTTTAGGAAAATTTCTTTAGTATCAACCTATACATTGTTGGGTATCATATGAATGTAATGGAATACGCTGTTAAACGACACCAATGTCATAGTCCTAGTCATATTTTTAATCATGATGTTTTCTGTTTCTGGACCTAATTTTGTAGGCTTTAGAGACCAATAATTCCAAAACGGTTGGACATATCTCAGTAATATTTCACAATTGTTCTAGTAGATACAAGTAGTACACATATACACATATGTGTATATGTGTACTACTAGGTAGTACACATAGGTAGTACAACATAGGCTTGTAGGCTCAAGCCTGTGTTGAATTGACGTGGAATTGTCCTAATTGTTTTTATTATTAATTAAAAGTTTTTACGTTTAAAAGTTTAAGTCCTCAGTCACCTTCGCGAAAAAGCGAAGGTGACTGAGGAGTTATAATAAAATCAGTGGACCATGAGTCACAGTCGATCGCTTTTATGCATTCAACCGACACATCCTGTTACTCCTGCCAGAACAGTTCTTGGTCCTTCTGTTTAGTCATCGGAAAAGAATGTAAATAAGAGAAGAGGTGCCCAGGAGAAGAGAAGAGGTGCTAAAAAGGTCCCCAGTGTTCATAGAAAGTATCTGGTTATGAGTCAGTCTGAGCCGTCTGTGGTGCATTAGACGCAAGATCAACCCAATCTAAACCACTTTATAGCCCTAGGATTACCAAATGGTACTGACTCATGGTATTTGACTTTTACCAGGTGGGATCTAAGAACCCATAGCTTTCTTTTATTAACTCTAAATATTTTTTTAAGAATTTATTTAATCAGATTAGAATATTTCCGTATTTATAAAATCTGGTGCGTGCGCGAAACACACAACTTTCACTTACCAACTTACTTAGATTAGAAATTAATGTGTTTTGTTAATTGCAACTTCGCAAAGTTATACATTTTTCCACATTCATTTCTTATTTTTGTTTTCATTTGCTAAAAAAAAAACACTAATTTCTTTTATTATTAAATAAAAGTTTTTACTTGTGATGATTCGGCAAGCATAATACTCCAAGTCGTCTGATTTTATAATTCTCTATGTACTTGTTGAATATTTCATTTAGTTCCCATGAAACAAATAATTTTCATTTAATGAACAGAATATCTTTAATTATAACGAATTGGTTTGTCATCAAAGGCGTAGGGCGCATGCGTGAGCTCAAGGTGTTTTATGAGTTGACGGAATATTTTTCTTTTTTTCTCCTGTATATGTTTACTTGATTTTTTTTCATATATCATATTTAGCCATTTCTTATTTTTAGGCGTGATGAGGGACAGTTAATTTCCCAATATAAACTAAAACAAAGGTACTTTATAGGAAAACAAAGAAGGCCCCTTCCCCATTTAAGCCCCCTCAGAAAATTTTAATACTGCTAAAACTTATCTGATATTATTGAACACCTAATTTTCATTAAACATTTGATCAAAATCATTCAAGCCGTTTTTGAGATAATCGAAAAAAAGGTAAAAATTGGAAAAATGTTATGAAATAAAGTGCCCCCTCCGTTTGACCAATTTTGATGAAATGTTGGCTGTCACGTCTTTGGCATATACATACGTCAAATACCGAGTTTGATCAAAATCGTTAGAGCCGTTTTTGAGAAAATCGAAAAAAACGTAAAAAGTTATTAAATAAAGTACCCCCTCCGTTTGACCAATCTTGATGAAATTTTTGCTGTCAAATCGCGGGCATATACATACACTAAATACTCAATTTCAGGTTCGCACGGTTTAAAGTTTTGGAGCTAGTCTGTTCACACTCACACACACACACACACACATGCAGACACATACATACACAGACCATTTCGCGGGACTAGGTTATTTGGACTCAGGGGACCCCAAAACGTGTATTTCCTAGTTCCTTGTTTAATGAAAGTAACTTTATTAACACTAATTTGGCTTCATTTAATTGAGAACCCCTCCCCTCTTCCTAGCCAAAAGTTAATGCTTCGTTGTCCCTTATTATGCTATAAAATTAAATTACCTACAATGATTCGATTTACTTAATTTATTTTTAAAAGGATTCATAAAACAATAAGTTGAAATCTATTATTTAAAGAGTGAGTAGTGGAAAGCAGTGTGAGGGAAGGTTTTTATTTATAAGGACATGAAAGGTTTTTATTTTTATTATTTAAGGATATGAAAAAAGACGAGGAAGAAACGCTATTGAAATGTAAAAGAGCAGCCAGCGCTTTAACTCAGTGTACCGATAAAAAACATGTATCCACGTAGACATAAAGATATCTTCATGTTTAATTTTTTTTTTTAATGCATGAAGCATTTATATTTTTGTATTTCGAAGCGCAAGATAATTACGAAACAGGAAATTGAGCTTACCCACCTATATCGTAATAAGAGTAAAAATAAAATGAATTTGCGGCGTTTTTAAATATTCCTATGTTAATATATGTTATATAATCAGAAATGTACGACTGGTAAATTTAAAAATTATTCCCATTAGGGAACACTATTTTTTGCATAATAGAAAACGCACTCTGGGACATTAAAGGTAAAAAAATAAATAAAAAAGCCCCCCGATTAGACAAACGTAAATTTAAAAATCTGGTGCGATGCGCGCAACACACTTTTATCAATCGATAAGGCTCTATCAATAATTATACCCTGTAACAATAAAATCGTATTACTTTCCAATTCCCTATCCACTCTAATAGCTTTAAAGCTAAAGCTATTCCACACTTGCAATGCACATCTTCGAGAAGATAGACAACTTGAAGACGATAAATATCAGCACCTGGTCATACCGGTATCGAAAGCAATGAGGGTTCCGCCGTGGAGCACCTCATTTTCTGAAAAGAGAGAATAAGAAATGGCTCTAACCCGACTGCGAATAGGACACACAAGATTCAGCCGCGGATATTTAATGAAAGGTGAGCCCCCCTCAATATGTGATGTTTGTGGGGTAAGAAACAGTGTAAATCATGTGTTGGATGAATGCTTGATTTATCAGAAACTGCCACAACAAATGTATGAACTTCTAGGAAACGATCTTTTTTGTATCATATCAAATTTACTTGAATTTTTAAGGGCCAGAAAAATTATTAATCTTATTTAAAAATAATATAACTATATTAATATCTTCTTATAATAATATCAATAATATTTTCTGAAAAATAAATAAATGAATTATGATAATTTAAACCGAACCAGATTTAATTAAGTCATTTGGAGTGCTTTCCGAGAAAATCGAGTTTTTAGGTTTGGATCTTTAATTACTTACGTATCTTATCATTTTTCTTCAATTTTTTTATATGTCCTTTTCCTGTTTGTTTTGCGTGTCAAAATAATAAATTTGCCCGAAACAGACATGTCACGCTCTAAAAAAAATGTTTTAGTAAAAAAAAAACAATTTAAACATAACAGAAAGGGGGATAGTCATGGACGCTCCCCCTTTCTTCCCTGGTTTATTGATGAAATGGTGATATTAATACACAATCCACATAACTTCTAACATGACTCTCCCCCATTCTAGGTTTTTCCGCGTGGACATTCCCCCTTTCTTCCGAGTACGTGGTTCTTTCCATCGCTTGTAACCAACCGACTCTCATTTTTTCTGACTATTTCTTTTCACCAACATATTCTACTCATCTAGAAGAACAATTATATGTATATAACTAAAATTCGGAAAAAATTGACTCTCCCCCTTTCTCCCGTGGACTCTTCAATTGTTTCAGTATTATCCAATCTAAATTGTCCAAGTATTATCCTTTCCAGTATCCAGTATTAATCTAAATTGTCAAAAAAGTAACTTAGGAGTTGGAAGATAAAATGAACTTAATAGTCGATTCATCCTTAAACAAGGAAAAAAAAAAAAGATGAGTCAAGGGGGAGGGGTATAAAACAATCTCACAAGGGGACCACGTCACATTTCCCTCTCCGATTTTGATGAAATTTTTTTTGGTGATTCTGCATCTAAAATAAGTCGACACGTGTCCGGCCGTTCCATTGAATGGGCCATTTGGACCGAGAAATTAAATATTTTAGGTTCAAAAATCGTTAAAATTGGCTTTCACAAAACAGTCATTGCTCCATTCTACCTGAACCAATTTTAATGAAACTTTCAGGGATTCTTCTACTTGAAAATATATTAGACACGTGTATCGGTATTTGTCACAATTCACCCTAGTAAAGCCAGAGCGTCACATCAACACAATTTACTAACGCAAGCCTCAACTTTGATGTGATTCTCTGACCTTACTAGGGTGAATTGCGACAAATCCCGATACACGTGTCTAATATATTTTCAATTAGAAGAATCCCTGAAAGTTTCATTAAAATTGGTTCAGGTAGAATGGGGCAATGACTGTTTTGTGAAAGCCAATTTTAACGATTTTTGGACCTAAAATATTTAATTTCTCAGTCCAGATGGCCTATTCAATGGAACGGCCGGACACGTGTCGACCTATTTTCGATGTAGAATCACCGAAAAAAAATTTCATCTAAATCGGAGAGGGAAATATGACGTGGTCCCCTTGTTAGTTAAAATTTTAGTACACAATTCAAAGAAACTAAATTCACGTTAATTAAAAATGATACCTAAAAAATATTTAAAGAACCGTTTTTAATGTAATACTTGTTTCGTTTTTTTATAATATAATATAATATAATATATAATTAATTCTGTAAGGGAAGGCGTGGGAGGTTATCATTTCAACAGGGGAGGCGTTAATTAATTATTCTAATTAAAATAACCTATATAAAAAAAATGGTTATCGAACAAGTGACGGGCTAATACGAGCTTAGATGAGAAATATGTACATTATGGTAAATCCCTTTAAATTAGGATTTACGTTTAATGCCTCAGATTGCATATGCTACAGTGCTCCTGGCATCAGAAATTACACCCACGTTTTTGTTTGTGTCTGTAATTTGTCCCAATATAGAACGAAAAATACTAAAAAGTTTTCTTATAAAATACTGCTATAATAATTGAAGATATGTATTTTTTATTTAAATTAACGAACTCTTATCAGACATATTGGTAATTAGAGTACAAAAATGATAAAGGAAAAAAATCTGAACCCACTCAAAGGAAAAAAAAGAAAAGGAAATTTAATATGATTAAAATTGTAAGAAAAGAAAAAGCCATTTTTGCTTTTCTAAGTTGAATTTCTGTCTTAATTCCAACAAAAATGTATTTCTTCTAAAAGTAAAAAATACTAAAATTACTATATTTTTAAAAGTTAATATTATTTTAATTTTGTAGATTAATAGACGATCGTGCACTCAGTCCAAAGAAAAAAATAGCAAACATGTGTACTCTGGTCATATACTTAGATAAAGAAAATATTTAATGAAACGTTAAAAATAATCATATTTATAATACTTAAAAATATTATAATACAAAACTACTTTTGGAATTTTTACAAGCAAACACAAGGAAAATTAATACTACTATAATGCCAATTAATTATTTATAATATTCAATTTTTTTTTAATTGGACACAACGATGGATTTCAAGTGATAGCATTCTTGATTATTGGCCTTCAAGGAGTATTAATACGTTACTGATACTTTCTTATCTCTGAGTATTTACATGAAATACATCGTTTGCGACACAAGTGTGTCACGTTTGATAAAACACCAGAGCAAGTTCATAATGAGGTGATAAGAAGCTACGTGTTGTGACTAATTAGTTGACTATAATTACAACTATAATTAGTTGACAATTTTAAAAAAATCTGTCATTATCACTGAAAAATCAAAATCAAAAACTGAAAAATACATACTGGTATGTTCAATCACAATAAAAATCATCACTTACTCTGGTATTGTTTTATGTATGGGGGTATATTCTTTAAATGATTCAAGTAAATATCTAAATTAATAAATAAATCCCAGTTTATATTTGCAAAATATTTATTTTATTCTCATCAAAAATTTGGACTTTTGTTCAACATAATTTTTTCTTTACTAACATAGTCCATAACAGCTCTAATAAGTAATCGTCATGTTAAGTATTTCATCAGCTATAATGGAAAAAATAATTTTTATAGTATTAAAGGATTACGTTTTTTAAGTTAAATTTATTCCCAATGGAAAAATTGTTTATGGTAATAGCCACTCTTGAATAACTTAATTTTGCATTATAAATTAGGACGATACAGAGGAATTTTCTAAAAAATAAAATATATCCGGTTCAGTGATATGTCATCAGGGGGAAAAATATAATATTTTTAGCCTCGATAAAAAACTAAACAAAAAACTGCCCACCACTTAAATGTAATTAATTGTTCCGAACCTAATTATGCAGAGCAGGTATTTATAAGAATTTATTACTATTATTCGCAACAATAGAATCTTTGATAAATGCGAACATTAGCAACAGGAACAAAATAAATTTAAAAAAAACACACACACAAGTGAATGATTACTCTAAATAAAAAAACAAATTATATTTAAAAATAGATAAGATATCATTTATTTATTTATTTATTTTTTCATATTGCACTCCAAGATACATAATGATAATCTATCAATCTATATTCGTATATTCGGGATAAATAAACTCTTCGACAGAACTGTATGTATCTACTTGAATATTGTGAAAATTTTATAAATGTTTTTCACATAGTGTTATTGACGATGATAACTAATCCCAAGGATTTATCAAGGTACTTGATCCATAGTGGAAAATTTAATCCAATAAAAAATAGGCATGGTCTAGTTTACCTCCGGGATAAAGACTTTAAATATGGATAACCTTGCCAAACTGATTAAAAAAATTGATATTGTTTTCTTATTTTTCGGATGTGAATTTTATTGAACAATTATGTCATAAGGTTGTTATAATTTTCTTTAAGAAGTTAATATTTTAGTTTATTTAATTCCTGTGGTTGGTATATATGTATGTAATATTATATATCACTGTTGTTTGGTCAAAAGGGGTTAAGTCGTGGAATGTGAAGCTTAAACGATGTAGGAAGCTTTTGAAAATGATTATAAATTCTTTCTGATTGTATTTCTTTATCCCAGAAAATTAATGAAACTATATTCTTTCTTCAGAGACTGTAATAAAGTATGAATAACGAATAAGATATAGTAAGTTATGAATATTAAGAAGAGACAAAAAAAGTTTTTTACGACTTAAGCCCTGTTGCCCAAACATGAATGATATAGAATTATGAATAACACTAACTTGAAATTTCACTTAATGTCTTTTAACAGTAAGCCGACATTTTAAAAATGGTCAATTATTATTAAATTTAAAACAAAATTCAGATGCAATTTAAATAAATTTCATTCATAAAATGTGACAATGAGGAGTATTCTAGTAACATGCTAATATTAGATTTATTTTTATTACACATTCTTCCACCTGATGAGATATCAACTTCAATTTCAATACAAAAGAAAAATTTAATAATATCTTTTATTATGACCTTCCTAACTTCGTAAATGAATGTACGTGAAAAAAAAAAATAATAATCTGATAAAAATATAAATCAGAAATTACCTTAGTATAGTTTTCCATCATTAGAGCAGATCGACTCAAAATTCCAAAAGTTTCATACCAATATATATTAAAAAAAAAATTGTTTAAAATTAAAATTCATTCATGGCACATTACAACCAGGGCACATAGGTCACTCGCTACATTTAAATAGGTTATATAATTCGATAAATACATGATACACGATAAGATAGGTATTTACGCGAACTTGTGATAACCTTATCAAGAACAGAGCCTTCGTCATCGAGTTCCATTTCGGTGCGCGCCATCCGAGAGCAGCGCAACCACTGAGCCTTCTCCAGCCCTCCCGCTCTCTAGTGCTGCCACCTACACGTATTAAGTTGCCACATCCTACCACTTTTCTGGTGTATATATATATATATACATATATATATATATATATATATATATATATATATATATATATATATATATATATATATATATATATATATATATATATATATATATATATATAGGGGAAAGGTCCCTATTATGGGATACTTTTTTTTAATACTTAATTGGTTTAGCAGTAGTAGTAGACCACATCAACAATGAAAAAACTACCATATTTCCTTTTTCAAATTTGTAATCACGGTTAATGTGAGATAATTCAAATTTGTACTTTTTGAAAATAGGCTCTTAATATGGGATAGGGGGGTGTCCTAATATGGGATACATATCTCGTTTTATTTAGGGACCATGATATAAAATGATATATAAAAAGCAAAATTTGTTTATTATACAGACGATGTTCACAAAAATATATGTTGTAAATGCCCTTGGCAACGTATGATCGGAAACCTGAAGAAAGCAAGTTCAAAACCCAGAGCCAGGGGATATTTAATAATATTACTCGGCATTATCGGCATTAAGCCCCCACCTTCTCCCTTGGCGGGAAACCCCGTATAGCCTAAGAGGCGAGGAAGGGGAGGAACAAAAAAAATATATGTATATATATGTTGTCAATAAATACATGTTAATTATGTTACAAAAAAAAATTACATTTTTTTTATAATAATTTTCAAATAATATTCAGATAATCAAAATTTGATAAGACCTTTATTTGACAGAATTGATCACAAATTACAAAGAAAATATGTGTGTTATGAGTTCAAGGCAGCTCTCATGGCAGGGCACTCCACAGTAGGAACATTGAACTTTAGTTTCTTAACTTTCTAAATTTTTATCACAAAAAATACAAACTCAGTGTTTAAAGTAATATTTCATTAAAATCATTTTAATCTATTAAATTTCATTAATTAAAATGTGTCTCAATATGGGATATCCCATATTAGGGGATGTGGTTTCTTTTTTTTTAGAGGTTATTGTGCTTCATTATGTAATAAAAAAAAGGAAGCAGTTAGCAAATATTGTAATGAATTATCCAACGTTTAAGATAAAACAATGATTAAGGGAATTCGACTTACCTTGAGGCCTGAAATATCAGGCCATCAATTTTTACTAAAGACACAAGGCGTTGCATACATTTGTAACAAAGGAAAATAAGATAATGTGAAATTTAGTAAAACGAGAATTTTAAAAATATTCTATTTGTAATTAAAGTACTTCATTTCTATACATTAAATCATTCATTTAAGTACGATATCTTTATTTAGTCGCCGGCAGTGGTACACAAATGAGGAGTACCATTAGTCCAGCTGTATGCTTCCAACAATTGAAGCATGGAAATGCATAAGAGTATAAGTGCCTTTAAGAATATTTTCCAGAAATGGTATGGCTTATACCGACTAGGTGAACTACGTTCGGCGCTTACACCCATGCTATCCTTCAAACGTTCAATGTCCATTGAATTATATATTATATCCATAATTATATCCATTTCTGAAGAATGGTATTGACACACCTAACAATTTGTCAAAAAATAGTCTTTATATATTTTATTAGCACTTATACCCTTATGCATTTTCACGCTTCAATTGTCGGACATAGCTTAAAATTAAATTTGAATTGTCTTTTTTATAAGGGACTATAAAAAAGGACTAGCTGTATATCCCGGTTTCACCCGGAAAATTTCAATTTTTAAATATATAAAATCTATAAACTGAGACTTTTATCGACTCAAACGGTCGATTTTGTAAAAACCAATGTAAAGCGAGATCAAAACGATTATTATAACAATAAAGAATATACCAACAGATCGGCTGAAGTTATGGTATGTAATAATATGGACAGGTGTTCGCACCTGGTCTGAAAGAACCACTGAGCGTAATGTGGAGAATTTAGGACAAACGTGATCGATTTCTATAAAGAACAAACAGAATTTCACCTTTACATGCATAGATTATAGCTTATATCCCGGTCCCACACGGGGAATTTCATTTTTCTAAAGAAACGGTCGATTTCGTAAAAAAAAAAAAAAACATTGTAAAGTGAGATCATTATGATTTTTAAAACAATAAAGAATATCAGCTGAAGATCGGCTGAAGTTATGCAATTTTAATATGAACAGGTGTTCGCACCTGGACTAAAGAAACAATGAGCGAAATTTGGAGAATAAAGAATATCAGCTGAAGATCGGCTGAAGTTATGCAATTTTAATATGGACAGGTGTTCGCACCTGGTATGAAAGACCCACTGAGCGAAATTTGGAGAATTTAGGACAAACGGAATGGATTTCTATAAATAACTAATAGAATTAGATCTTTATATACATAGATTATAGCTGTATATCCCGGTTTATCACGGGGAATTTCATTTTTTTAAAGAAACGGTCGATTTCGTAAAAAAAAAAATTGTAAAGTGAGATCAATATGATTTTTATAACAATAAAGAATATCAGCTGAAGTTATTCAATTTTAATATGAACAGGTGATAGCACCGGGTCTGAAAGAAACGCTTAGCGAAATTTGGAGAATAAATAATACTAGGTGAACCCGTGCGAAGCACTTCGCACGAAGATTTGTATCACATTTTACTTCTAGGTTTAACATAACTATGAAATGAACTTTTTTTTTTTGCCTGTTCGTCCCCCCCCCCCCCCTCTCCCCCAACCACTCGGGCCTTAAGGTGAAATTTTTTTTCTACAGCAAGGAGGAATAAATTATTTTTCTGTTTAATAGTTAAGGAAGAACTTCATTCTCTGACATTTTTCTCTATAAAACAGTTTCCTGTAATCTTCCTGGAATAAATGAAATCACTAAGAATATTGCATGGTCCTGGAAATCAATCTTTCTACATTCTGATTTTAACTACCCTTCTTATTTTGTTTTTTGAAAAACAGTTCATAAGATTTTTTTGCGGTTATCTTTCTGACAATGGAGAGGAAAGTAGTCTTTTAAGTGGTAAGAACGACATCAAATAGGTTTCTATCCATGGAGAGGCAACAAAACAATACGTAGCCTCGTGAAGCTGAGGGGCCCAACCCACCAAAACCAAAGTTTTAGAGGTGTAAAACGCCTGGCCCAAAAACGTGGAATGTGTATGTGTCATAAAGCCCGCGTAGAAACCATTGAAATTCATTTTTCTTATTTCGATACTTTAGTTTTCTGAAATTCCCGTTATAAAAAAAAAATAAGTTGATAAAACCAAAATTCTAATGAATCACTATGTTACTATGAATCACCATAAATAGATTTTATTTATTTTATATATATTTTGGATTACAGTCATGGGCGGATCCAGCCGATTGTAAAGGGGGAGGCTGCATCCTAATGGGGGGAGGCTGTAGCCCCACAGCCCTTCATTTGGATCTGCCGATCAGCTTTTTCACCTTCCCACAACTGAAATTCTACCTGTTCTGCGCATTTTTGTTCTTTAACTTGCTTCCTTACTTTAAGGAAAATCAAACTCTATCTTTAAATGACGAAAATTTTTCCAAAGGGAGGGGCTCCAGCCCCCATAGCACCCCCCTCCCCTCAGATCCGCCAATGACTAAAGTAGACTCCTGCTTATCCCTCCTCGTCGGAACGGATACATTGCCGTTTAAGTGAATGAGCTGGTCAATCCGGAGAAGTGTATAAAAACCAGCAAAATATATTATTATAACTTCTATATTTCGAAAAAACCCAAATGCAACACACAACCTATTTTACAAAGGCTATATAGTTATTAATTAAAGAAACCTTTTTTGGGCCAATTTTATTTAACAATTTAAGAAAATTTACACTACCAATCTATTCAGTTTTCACAAATCTTTTATTTTTTTTCGTTTATACGCACCTTAATGTCAACTGACGAAATTTCTTGTCAAAATATAGGAAGCTATTTCTTTTTTAATGAAATGAATGGAGGATACGGATTTTGTTTCAAGACCAATTTTCTTCGAAGAGATTTGTTTTACTGGAGTTCGGTAAAAAATAAAAAAATCTGGTGCGTGCACGCAACACACAACTTTCACTTACCAGCTTACTTAGAATAGAAACTAATGCGTTTTTTTAATGCCACTTCTCAAAGTTACACATTTTTCCACATTCATTTCTTATTTTTGTTTTCATTTGCTCTATAAAAAACACTAATTTATTTTATTAATAAATAAAAGTTTATACTTGTGATAATTCGGCAAAGCAAGCATGATACTCCAAGTCGTCTGATTTTATCATTCTCTATGTACTTGATGTAAATTTCATTTAGTTACCATGAAACAAATAATTTCCATGAAATGAACACAACGGCTTTGATTATGAACAATGATCTGTCATTATAGGCGTACTACGCATGCATGGGCTCAACGTGTTTTATGAGTTGACTGAATATTTTTCTTTTTTTCTCCTCTAAAATGTTGGCTATCAGATCTTTGGCATTTATATACATCAAATACCCAGTTTGATTAAAATCGTTGAAGCCGTTTTTGAGTAAATAAAAAAAACACGTGGAAATGATATAAAATTTATTAAGTAAAGTCCCCCCTCCGGTTGATCAATTTTGATGAAATTTTTAGTCATATCTCGGGCATATCAATACATCAAATACTCAGTTTAATCAAAATTGTTGGAGCCGTTTTTGAGAAAATCGAAAAAAATGTAAAAAGTTATTAAATAAAGTACCCCCTCCCTCTGGGCAATTATGATGAAATTTTTGCTGTCACATCGTGGGCATATACATATAATAAATACCTAATTTCAGGTTCGCACGGTTTATAGTTTTTGAGCTAGTCTGTTCACACACACGCACACGCACGCGGACGCGCAAGCGCACGCGCGCACACCCACACACACACACACACACAGAGTTCATTTCGCGGGACTTGGTTATTTGGACTCAGGGGACCCCAAAACGTGTATTTCCGTCGAAATCCGGAAGTGGAAATTTTTCACGATCGCATTACTTCCCCTTACTATATATTTCATATGTAGGTAAATATGTAGGTAAGTGAAAGTATAAAACAAAAGACTTTTTGCCTACATTTTAATTTATTTAAGATCTATCGAACCGCAACATAATACAAATTTTAACAAAATTATTGATTGAGAATATGACAAAATTATAAATGTTTTTAAGGATTTTAAAAAGAATTTTTATCTTTTACAGCGTCCATCGGTTTATCCGAAGAGTCGGTTAAACGGGAACCCGTAAAGTGGGAGTATACTGCAATTGCTAAATGTGAGAGTGCAATTTTCCAACGCTACAATTAAGTCTAAATCAGACGAAACAACATTTTTAGAACCTAAACACGACAGGTCCTAGCATTTGCTGTAACGTAATACAATAAGTAGTTGACCACGTGCGGCGGAGGAGCCTAACCCAGGCGTTATCTCAGAAATGATAGGTTTTAGGGCTTTAAAACGCAAACCCCAGTTTAGTTCTATAGAACTAAACTGGGTCTTAATGCTCGTATCGCAATCCATAAAACCCAATTTTATTCGTTTCGATCCGTTGAGTCAGTACATTAGGTCGATATTTTATTTTGTACCACAAAATGAACACTGAGAATGCAATTCGCAAAAGCTCCGTGAAATTCTGAATCCAATGATACCACTTTCATGGCACTTGAGCACATTAGGAACTTATAATTCATGAAAAACCGATTTTTACGCTTTGTGAAATAATATATGTGGGATCAGCTGAAGATCGGCTGAAGTTACGCAATTTTAATATGGACAGGTGTTCGCACCTGGTATCAAAGAACCACTGAGCGAAATTTGGATAATTTAGGACAAACGGTATGGATTTCTATAAAGAACAAATAAACAAACAGAATTTCAACTTTATTTATATAGATATGCCAAAATTTCATAGACTGCTATAGTAAGAAAATTCCTCGCAGGCTATTTTTTAAAAATCGAAAATGCCATTTTTTTTATTTTCATTTTGTCAAAGAATAGGAAAGGAACAACATTAAAACCATTTCTTTTCTTTGTTACAAGTGTAGAAAATGTCTGGTGTCTTCATGAAAAATTTTAAAGCAATAACTCTAAAAATATGGACACAGGGACGAGAGGAAAAAGAATTTCTAATAAAATTTATGAAAAAAAATTACCAAAAATAATTTATTGCGATTGTAGATTACCTTTTGTGTTTTAGTTTTGGGATAGGCTGATAGAGAATCAAATTCTGCACTTTCATAAGTTAAAAAAAATAAAATGATTTTTTTCAGAATGTTAACTTGAAAACCGGGTAAATTTAAAGATTTGGCAACAGCGCACGAGATCTACTACCACCTCAACGTGGAATGGACTATAGTAAAATCTCCAACTATTAACTAAGCTCTAAAATTATAAAAAACAGATATGTAGTGAATTATAGCATATATTGCGTTAAAAAAATGTACCGTTTCTCAATATAATCGCCATTTTCATATCCGAAAACAAAAATTAAATTACTGGACTTATAGTAACTACAGGTTTTTCCATAGTAGTTACCTACTAGCTTTCTGGCATGGATATTTCATCCTACATTTTTAACCTAAATATTTTGACTACTTTAAATGAGTTGTGAATTGTATTTGTAAATTGAATCGTACTTATATACTCCAAAGCAGTTGGTCAGAAAGCAAGAAACCGAAAAAAATACATTAATAAACGACGAAAACCAGTTGAGTTAAAAGAGAAAACGCGCGAATTAAAAACGAAAAATATACGCACAGGATATAAAAATAAACGTGCAATAGACTTCATGAAATTTCTTAATTTTATTTACAATTAGCAACAAACCAACCATTATCTGCATGGAATAATGAAATCGATAACTTTTTTAATTACCGGTCAATTTGACTAGGAATAAGTATGTATACAAGAATTGTCGGTAGGTTTAGTGTTAAGCAGGACTCTTGCCCTCAAGTATTTTTTAACAATATTCCGATACTCATCTCTGACTCAGTACGCTATTAGGTCTTTTACATGGACAAACGACTGAGTTGGAAAGCCGAAAAAATGAACTAAGCCAGCGATATGGACTTCTTTCAAGACAGATCTTTACAGATGTTCAAAATTATCTCTGACGAACAAATTTACTTCGTAAAATAATCTCCGTTTTCAAATTACTAATTAAACCACTTTGGACTTACGGTACTAAACTATGGGGAACACAAAAACTCAAATATACGACTCATACAGTCATTTCAATCTAAAATACTAAGGAAGATCTTACACACTGACCTCGACAGTCCTAACGTAGCAATAGATCGCTACCGTAACTTTCATGACAGTCTTACGCTAAATTCCAACCCACCAACACAAGCTCTACACACTTCCACAAACCCTTACAATCCGCCAAAAACACTGTTGAGGTGCTGGCCACGAGTTTTTCTGTATTGAACAGTGATACATATATTTTTTCTCTTACATTTAGTCTTTCACTTACATTGTTTTTTTTTATATTTCCTGTTTTTTTTTGTTTTGTTTTTTCTATCATGTTAGCATATTTTCTTATTACGATAGTCGATAGAAAATTTAAGAAAATGCCAGAAGATATACATTATCTAAATAAAAAAAAAATATTTTTTTGCATCTTCAAACTATATTAAAGGATCTTGAGGCAGGACAAATAGACTGAAAAAAACAACACAAAATGGTGGTTATCTTAAAAATCTCAATATTTTGAAGCTATAAAATAACTTCATGGGATGGAAATGTTCAAATCCCCTTGGAGTGAAGAAAATAATAATACGAAATATATACGCCCATGAAAAAATGGAACTTTTATTTTTACTTTAGATCCATATACTTAGTTTAGTTTTCATGAACCCTATCATCTCCATGCTCATAAGCCTCCAAGAAAATGATAATTTTATGTGTATATAGAAAAGGGAAGAGGTCGAAAATGTCGAATAACTTCGAGACGAAAAAAAAAAAATAATATAAATGATGAAACAAATATTTATGCATAATTCAAAAAGATACTCGTATTAAAGTCCCTTAATCTGAAATAAGCTTTTATTTTAAACATTTTTATTTGTTTATAAAAAGTTTTGTAATATCTTTTATTGTAAAAGTTTAATTGTTTTTTATTTTTGTTCTTTAAACATTTTCTTGAATTAAACGCTAGAAACGCTAGAAAAAAATAACTGTAAAATTATAGCATATCAGAGTTAGCTTTTAGCTGAATGAACGATAACAGAATTTCATTATAACTATAAGTTGTATAAGATACGTGTTTTAATCTATTTTAGACAAAAATAAAAAAATAAATAATCGTTGTTCCGATATAAACGGACTACATCATATAAAAAAATAGAAGCACTTAACGTTAGCAAACACTGGTTTATACCAAGGTCTACTTCAACCTTAACATTATCGATATAGCACAATGCTGTCAAATAATGTGTCCATCATTGAAGCAATCTGACATAGATTAAATAAAAAAATGGCCCAGTTTGATAGATTAAAATGACAGCCAGTTTCTGCTTGTCCTTATTTTAGCTTTGTGTCAGTCATCTTCTCTTTATTCTCAATTGAATAATATTCCTTCATTTGTAGTCATTATTTGCTCAGGAATAAATTTAGAATTACTATTTGAAACAATACTAATTTATCCTCATGTGTCATAACTAAACATAAAATTAAAAGACAAATGAGAAATTTTCCTCAATAAATCGACGGAAAAGAATATTGTCTTTGAAAAAGCTAAAAACAAAAGATTGTTATGGTTACATCGTTATTTATCATTAACGAAGGAATTAGTGAATTGTTAAGAATTTTATCTCGACAGCTAAGAATGCCACTTAAACGACGAGGTATTTACTAACATTTCTCTCTGATCGGGAAACTATGCCAAAAATAAAGTAAAAACCGATCCCTACCTAAAAGCTTTACATGAAAAACAACAATTAAAGAAGCTTTTCTTATAATAATCCAAATACGTTGAAATAGATAGCAACTGTCAATTTACTGTTGAGGGAAAAAAGAATATATCAAAACACTGCTTCAATATCGAACTTCTATAAACATGTTTAAATATTTGTTTGTTGAAATATTAAAAAAAAAAAAAAAAAAAAAACTTCATTTTTCTTATTCTGTAGGTAACAAAATAAGGCAGTAATTATTCATTTAAAAAATGTGGGTTAATTATTATAATGCAATAGTACAAAAATGAATATAACAATTTTTTTTATTACGTAATAATAATATCTATTTGAGTTTTGTAAAGAAATATAGGCCCAAACAAAGCGTATTAATACACAGAAAGGTGCCTGTATTTACTAAGTAAAGAATAGAATATTCTTTGCTCAAATATATATTGTCAACCTAAGAAACAGATTTTTCTATTAGTATATAAAGTAAACACTCTACTTGAAATTCTAGGATGACTTCAGTGTAAGAAGATTGGTGTGTTATTGATGGAATTGATGGAACGTGTTTCCCCTTCGAATCCTTCAGTATTTTCCTGAGATCGAGAGCTGAAGACGAAAAAGGTATAGAAACAGTAGATGGAAAATGCAAAGGAAGACACCACAAAAATAGGTCTAAGGATTGTAATATCACATGTGCTGCGAAATCCGAAACAAAATATATTTTTACCCCATTTCGGATTTCGGCCAAAAGGGAAAAATAATATAATTATAGGTTCAAGCTCATATACGCCAAAAAATATATTATTGGTAAATTTAAGAATTATTTCCCTTTGGGAACCCTATTTTTCGGAATCGCACCTTTGGAACGTTAATGGGTCAGAAGTAAAAAAATAAGAAATTTATTTATCCTCAATTGATTTTTCAATTACGTTCCTTTAATCAAGATTAGACATAGAAAACAGTTTAAGAGTTGTTATAAATAATTTTCTCATGGATTGAAGCACAAAGAATTTAGTTTTAATCACCAAATTTCATATTTACTGACTCGGAATTTTAAAATAAATCATGACAAATCACAACACATAACTTTCACACTGAGACGAGATACGTGCCCCCCATTTTATATCGGCGACAAACAAATTCCTCTGACAGAAACTGTAGGATGTCTTGGGGCCCACATGTCAAAACTTGAGGCAAACTGAATACATACACCTATTTACTTAAACCAATTCGGACATACGCCTCACAGTTTTTTGGGTCCGCTATAAAGGCACACATACGAAAATTACAAATTTTTCATTCCAATATTTTAAGATTTTAAATTACGGACGCTCTTAGGTACGTAAGTAACCAAACTCTGCACACAGACTTACAACAACCAACAATAGAACTCTTTATTCAAGATTCTTTGTTAAATTAACGGACATAATAGTAGTCTAATTAACGACGTGGCCACGGCTAACATTCCCGTTAGAAGGCGCCTAAAAAGAAGCTGGATGAGAGACCTCCTCTCCTGAATCAGTGTCAAGCCCGGAAAGAGGTGTTGCTGGGTACATTCCTTTCCTCATGCCCAAAATGCCTTAATACTAACGCGTCGCACAGTGGTAAATTTTTTTCATCTAGGGGCCAAAAATCTATAACTCCGGACTAAATGGCGATAATCGAATAATTCTTTTTTCATTAAAGAACATGGAATTCCCTTTATCAGTGAGAATAAAAAAAATAAAAATACCATCGCTCAAAGTATTTCAAATTAATTTTTAAATGAATTCTTTCTTCACTTATATTTAAATAAAGTAGTTAATTCGGTACAGGGTTATACATAAAGAATGAAATCAGTCAGGATTATTATCAATTGAGCTTTCTGCTTACATACATGTCTTTTTCAGGCATTTGCTCCCTTTGAAAGATTTTAAAATAATTATTGTCTAAATAAGAATAAATCCAAAAAAATAAATTAAAAATAACCCATTTTTTAGGAATTTTAAGAGAAAAAAATATTGTCCTTATATAAAATAATTGCACCAAACATATTTTATAATAAGGAATAAACGCTGTAAGATAAAAATGCGTTTTAATTTTATCTAGCTTGAGTATGTAATTTATGAAAAGAAAGTATTTAAATTGATATAACTTCTATTATTGGCAATAGTTGGTTCTGATTTTATCCATACTGGAAGAGGGTGAAGTGTGCTAAAATACCATAACAGAATTAGATCGATCAAATATGATCGATCGGCGACATATCGATTTTAAGATTTAAATCCCTGTATTTGAACTTTCAATATATTTTCGGCCTCGAATTAGACTAAATCATAAAACATACTTATCGTTGAATTATAGGACAATATTTTTTTCCGTTAAAAATTCCTAAAAAATGGGATATTTTTAATTTTTTTTTTTTTTGGATTTATTCTTATTTAGACAATAATTATTTTAAAATCTTTCAAAGGAAGCAAATGCCTGAAAAAGACGTGTATGTAATAAATAAATAAATAAATAGATAATAATCCTCACCCATTTTATTCCCTATGTATAACCCTTTACCGAATAAACTATTTTATTTAAATTTAAGTGAAGAAATAATTCATTTAAAAAATAATTTCAAATACTTTTAGCGATGGTATTTTTATCTTTTTAATTCTCTCTGATAAAGGGAATTCCAAGTTCTTTAATGAAAAAAGAATTATTCGATTATCGTCATTTAGTCTGGAGTTATAGATATTTGGGCGCTAACTGACAAAATTTTCCCACTGTGCGTCGAAGCCATTACATGCGCTGATTGTCGCAGATTGCTGACAGGTGCGAATCAATGTTTGAAGAGAAAAAAATTCACATCTCGATGTGTGCATATTTAAAGTTTTCATGTCCACAAACAACATACCTTTAAAAAAAAAAATTAAAATCTCAGCGATATTTTTGATAAGAAAATTAGAACCTCATACATTCATTACAAACTGTAATAATAAAAAAAAAATTCATAATTACAAACTGATAAAAATATTAATATTAATGATGCGTAAACGAATCCTAGGACAAATTGGTTCAAATACCTGTCAACTCTAAAATTCATTGTTCGAGAAAGCTATTAGTTTTCCTAATTATTAGGAAACAAATTGAAGTAAAATCGATTTTAATTACTCCTACTCATTAAGGCTATAAAATAACGCAGCTGACTGATCCTGACTGAAATCAATATCGCAAGGCACCAATTACCGTGTAAAACACGTGCATAAAACATGTCAACCTCTGCTTAAAATAGACACTGCTATACTTTCGATATAAATTCGACACCAATATTTTCAACCTTCCTGTTTCCTGCAATCTTTTATAATCAATACACAGCACGCTAATATTCCAACACTATTTTGGGTTTAAATAATTTTTATTAAACGTAAATAATAATTTACAATGGCAGGAAAACAATACAATCTCAAATAATAAACAAGGTTACAAAAAACTTGTAAAGATGCATTAATGCAAAAAAAAAAAAACCATATGACTCGAGCTTCAAAACAAGACTAACTCTCAAGTCCATCGCTCCTTATAGTTAGTCTAAAGAGTCTAGAAATTTCCAGACAAGCGTAAATAATAATTTACAATGGCAGGCAAACAATACAATCTCAAATAATAAACAAGGTTACAAAAAACTTGTAAAGATGCATTAATGCAAAAAAAAAAACCATATGACTCGAGCTTCAAAACAAGACTAACTCTCAAGTCCATCGCTCCTTATAGTTAGTCTAAAGAGTCTAGAAATTTACAGACAAGCGTAAATTATTCTAGAAACAGTCACGAACATACAGCTAGCAAAAAAAGTCTATGTACACCATGCCAAAAATCAAATTTTAGCCAAGGAAAAAAAGGAAAAATAACAGACTATTCTTTTAATTTTTTCTTTATAAATTAACCCTTAATACTTGATCATTTTTAAACATTTTAAATTTCATAAACAACGTTTTAAGACATTTATAAATATTATTTATAAAAAATAAAAAAAAGTCTGTGTATACTAATTATTTCAAAAAATAATATTTTTTTTTTTTTTTTTGGTAAACACATTGTTATTGTGGTGATACTATTAGCTGGTAATCTTGTTGCAGCGCAGCCAGTAGGATTATCATAGACATATGATAATCCTACACATAGACACAGAGTATTTTTCCTTTTATGTTTAAAAATTAAGCAATATAAGGGATATTTTTTTTATTTTTATGAACTATATAAAATAACAAACATTAAATATATCCCCTTTTTTTCCCCTCCTGCATTGTATTCCTATGCAAAAAGAGTAATATTTATAAAATAAACCTACCCCATGGGATATAAACATGTTATGGCATGCACGTATAGATATAAACAAATTTATGTGTGCGTTAATTTAATACATTCATTTTTTCCTATAAACTGCAAAGGTAAATAATCAAGATTGAAATAATAATGTTAAAATATGATGATGATAGTAGTGAACTAGAACAAGTAGGCAAAGTATAATAGAATAATGACAAATATAATAAATAATAAAATTAAATCATAGGTAAATAAATAAAATAAAATAGAATAGCTAATAAAATAATCAAAATAAAATGAGGAAAAAGATAAGGGCATACGTAAATGGATGGACAGTAAATCAGTTGTTAAGGGAAAACAAGGAAATCTTAAGAAATTCATCATATATCAAATTAAATACGAATATTAGTATGGATTAATAAGGTTTACATATATATAGTAATAATAATACTACATTTATTATTACATTAATATTATATAGAAATAATACTACTATACATAGTAATAGCAATCTAGATAATAAAATTAAACAACCTAATGTAATAATACTGAAGATGAATGTAAAATTGGATACTAAACTTGAATATATCCTTCGAGCTTATTTAAGCAATGTAAATTTATCAAAAAGAATATGTTGATGTAACAGTTCGCGTCTGTCACAGTTATTTTTATAACAGTTCTTAAAAAAAAAAAAAAAAAAACAGCTCAATCAATTAGTCTGCCTTTATATTTTAGTAGCATCTAACCCAACCACCATGAATATAATCTGAGATAAATTACTGATCAAACTCATAAAAATATATCAGGGATTATACGAACACATACCTAATACATCAGTTTTTAATGGGACTGACTACATTACAGTAAATAGAAAGAGTTAATTTCAACAATATTGGTAATAATATATTGTCAAGTGTAGAAAACTGAACCTTAAATAGTCATTTTTTGTTTATCCTTAGAATACATCAAACCCTTCTCTAATTT
Organism: Aelia acuminata; assembly: GCA_911387785.2. Classification (NCBI taxonomy): domain Eukaryota; kingdom Metazoa; phylum Arthropoda; class Insecta; order Hemiptera; family Pentatomidae; genus Aelia; species Aelia acuminata. The sequence continues at coordinate 28,742,573 of OU426982.1, read as the reverse complement.
TATCCAAAATGTTTGGTTTTGGGGACTTAGAAACACAAAAATTTTACTATCCAATTTAACAATTACCATTTTTATGGAATCGCATCGTTCCAAAATCTATCAAACAAACTTTGTCCCGTTGTGATCAAAGATTATATTTTAACATTATTAAAGGAGTTATTCCGTACTCTATGGTTGTGATCCGTTCAGTTAACCCAGTTTTTCAGTGATTTTATTTAAGACAGAGTAGGAATTTACGACTCGTCACATCTATGTGAAATTATCTTTTATTTAACACCTCATTCATAAAACTTTGTCGGTGGAAAGGTATAAAAGAATTTATACTGCCGTATTATATAGAGCATTATAGTTTTATAGGTATATGGATTAACGATACTTATCGTTTACAAATTTTATGAATAATATCGAGACAAGGGATTAGATAATTTTTTTTTATGATTTATACATATGAAAATAAAATATTGATAGTAATATTAATTCAGTAATATTCGTGGTGACTATTGAAGCCGATGACCTAGCACCTCAGTTACCCACAACTGATTCCATCCACATTAAGCTAATAAGTTAATTAATGTGATGAACTCATAGTTGAGTGCACCTGATATGCTGGAATTTATCCAATTTTGTATATTCTGGCATAAACGATGAGCCTTGACGTAACTTGCCTCATTAAATTGGGTTGTCCGGAAAGTACGTAGAGAAATTTGGACAAAAATTAAAATTGATGAACAGCTTAAAATTTATTTATTTAATCTACAAAATAGTTAGCAATTACCCTTTCCCAACGGCTTGGAAGGTCCATTATCCCTTCTTTCCAAAAATCGCTATCCTTACTCCTGAAGAGCAATAAAAGGTCCGTTTTGACGCCATCTTCTGAAGAGCAGGATTTCCCTCGTAGTAAATTTTTGAGGGAATGGAAAAGATGGAAATCCGAAGGAGCAATGTCAGGAGAGTACGGCGGGTGAGATAAAACCTCCCATCTGAAGCTTAATAACTTTTGCCGAGTCCTTAAAGACACATGGGGCCTAGCGTTGTCTAGCATGTGTGTGAAAAGCACTCCTTTCCGATTTGCCAACTCCAACGGTCGATTTGCAGGCTCTTAACTCCGCAGCTATCTCACGGACAGTAATTCGTGGATTGTTTGCGATGACCGTCATAATATCCTCGATGTCAAGAGTTGAACATGGAAGCCCGGGTTCGGCCTTCCAAATTGAAATCTCCTGATCTAAACCGCGAAAACCACTTCTGAACCGTGCTATCAGCAATTTAATCGCTGCCATACACGACACGAATCTTTCTTGCAGTTTGGGCTGCGTTTTCCCTTTTTTTTTAAATAACAGCATAATATGTCGAAAATGAACTGAATCGTCACTCATGTTGGTTTGCAATAAACTACACTGCTGAGCCTTAATAAAGACGAATTCAGTGTGTAAACATAGTTAATTCCATGAGGATTGAAGGCATAAAAATAAACATTAGCTTTGTGATTCATTTTTAGTAGAAAAAAATAAAAGGTAAATTTTATTTTAAAAACCTCTACGAACTTTTCGGACAACCCAATAAGTTACTTCAATGATCAGTGGGCTTACTTTATCGAAAGAAACAAAAATTAACCAGCTAAATCACACAATGGGGATCCTAATAATACAATACTTGAGTATTTATTATTATTAAGGGGGTAGTTCAAGGTCACGAGTTCGAATCTGGCTTACCAGGATATCTTTTATATTCTGTCACAGATATTTAATACTCCTGGGGTGAACTCAGCCCATACTAAGTATGGACCTTTAATTATAGAGTTAAGGGGAAAAGACCTGGCGGTAGAGCGTAATCACTGTCAAATCACCTCTTTGCACGACCGCTGAACAAGAAACACGTGTTATAGCTTTCCTGGCAAAACAATACATAAGGAGTTTATTTTTATTAATTTTTTAAGGTATGATTGGTAGAGTTATTGTTAACAAAAAGAAATTATGTCCTTAAAGATTTTAAAAGTAATCAAAGCTAAAATCAAATTCCTTCTGTAATCACGCGTTGGAAGTCATTATAGTTTTGACTCTTCCATGCCGAAAGAAACAGCAGCAAAGTGTGCGAATTGCGGAGGATCACACCCAGCTAGCTACAAAAGATGCCATACTTAAAAAAAATTGAAAGCAGCCACGAATACAAGAAGATCCGCATAATCATCAGAAAATTGATATTAATTCTCCTCCGGATATACAAGAGTTACCGCCTCTTTTAGAAACCAAGCAACCAAAATCTGGTTCCTTGAAACAAGAATTTCAACAGACACATCAGCCTCAAAAAACCAGTCACTAAGTGAATATCAGCGCCTCGACAACAAGATTCTTAAAACGAGGAAGGGCTGCATTCGGCCAATACCTGTTAATGAACCATCAGCTCACCTCTCCAACTTTTTTTTTTTTTTTGTTCGGTACCCCTACCTGGCTATGTGTGGCATAAGGGGGGTTACTCTACAGGTGTAACCAACCTATTCTAACCATGGTGGGAGGGTCGAGATTTATTCCGTGAGGCCTCCACGAAATAAAAGTCAACCCGCCCAGGGCGGATTCGAACCGCCGCCGTTCGGCACCTTTCCAACTTGGTTGGTGGGTTGAATAACATAATTCAGCCCCTGTTTAGTATCCTGCAACAGTCTCAGGTTATCCAAGCATTATGCCCTGGCATGTCAACATGCACGCTGACAACAATCGAAGACTGAAAGGGAGCTGGCGATCTCCCTGCCTAAGTGCACATCACAGCAGCAAGAGGTGCCGCTGGGTATCACCCTTGTCCATGCACTATTATGCCATGTTATTTTATGTGTTTCTGCTATCATATACGCTGATTGTCTTTTTAGGCAGGTGTGAATGTAAAAATGGAGCTAAAACAAAAAATTCTATATTCACTCTGCACTAATCCAAATTTTAAAAATTAAAAAAAAAATACCAACGCACGGGGATACTTTTTGTTTCCAGTGTTTTTCGTGACTGATAAGGGTGGTTTAGAAGAGCCTGTGATTCTACAACCTAGAACGTTGGACAGATTAAGATCATTATTTTAAAATCAGATAAACCATAGTAGCACAGTGACGTTACATAAATAATAAACTGTGAACCATAATTTTTTATTCATGTTGAATTTATAATGTCCTATTAAAAAACAACAGTACTTTCATTCCCTTGCTAATTATCCCGTCACCAATGCCTTCATTAGATATTTGCTCGATTATTTCCCGTTCAAGAAATAAGCATACATGCGAGTGGCGGATATGTATATTTACATTGAAATTAAGTAGATAAGTAAAATTTCAAATATGTGATTGGACCTGTAAAGAAATATATGTATACACATAATGCCGAAAATATAAAACAGAACATCACTTCGTTCTCCAAAAACAACTAGGGAACGCATGGGATTTTTATTTTTTCTCTTTTTTATAAATATTAATGTTCATTTTTTTCTTCCGGTTTTTAAAAAAAGAAAAATAGTTTAAAATTCTATCAAAAGAAAGAGGCCCTATTATAACAACATTGATGGATCAACGCTGTTGTCACGTCAACAAGAGAATCACAAAGGCTGCATGGCAGCCTCGTGCAGAAACACCCATTCATCAGGAGCTTGGAACCAATCAGAAATGCGGTTCCACTAGGCTGATTGATAAACCGACTCCTATTGGTTGCGGATCACCTGCTACCTCAGATCCCATTCATTGGCTTCGATATATAGTGCTATTATTATTTCCTATAAACATCAGATACGATATTTAAGTGTGAATAAAAATGAAATAAATAAATAAATGAATAATTGATTAAAAAATATTTAGACAAATAAAGGTTACAGTGAATTCTAATATTCAAGGTAGATATTGATATCACTATACAGGACTAAAGCGAATTCACAAAAGTTTCTGAATTATAATTTGCAGATTATCTGAAGTTAAATAGAAAATTAGGAAAGAAGGGGATGATCGACCCTAGGAGAACTATTCGTTATGTATTCGCGTGAACTGGAAAAGGGTTTTCCGCAGGGTGCAGAGTGCACGAGATTCACGCATTTCATTCTTGATCACGTTTCTATGCAAGTAAGTTCAAATATGCAAGTCAAGTTTGCCAGGATTCATATTCTCAAATGGCAAGATAAAAAGCCACTGATGGCTAACAGTGTTAGAGCATTCGTGCTTTAGTAGTCCATCATGATTATAATCATGCTAGGGCGGGTTGAAATGTATTTCGGGGCGGACCCACGGAATAAATCTCAACATTCCCACAGAAAAATGGGTTGTAGTTATATCTCTAGGTGAACCTCATGTAGTATATATGGCCAGTCACGCGTAAGGAAAAATATTATAGAAGGATTGGATCAATCGATCAAATAATTAACGATGAGGTAGAAGTGTTTTGTTTTTTTCAGGGGGGTTGTGCTTGATATTCTTAACAAAACAAAACTACTCATTGATTCCGGGATATTAAAAGTAAAATTTAAATTTTCTTGGGTTTAATACAATGTAATAAAGTACTGTTTCTTGGTCAGCGGTCGCGCAAGGAGGTGGTTTGTGATTAATAACTGTATTTTAGACACTCCATGATACTTCGTAGTACAAAATAAATTATGTTAAGAAAAATCGGAAAATATGAAAATCAAAATTTGAATAAAACTTGAATTACATATCGCATTATGACAAGTATTGGATTGGTTATTCATCTCAGAGAATTAGAATGCAAGTCAAAAGTATCAAGAAACGGCTGATATTTCCCACGTTTGATACGGTTATGCCATATCAAAACCTTTTTTTATTTTTTAAGTTCTCATTGAAAATTATTGCTGCTCTTTTATAATATTCCTCTAGATAAATTATAAGAAATATTGTTCATCTCCATCATCCAGAACTTATAAATGGAATTTTTTTAATATTTGATTTTTTTTCACGATTTGCTTAATTTTTTTTAGTGTATTTACTTGTATAACTTTTATTTTTTATTATTTATTATTTTTTTTTATTATTTTATTTTTTATTATTTATTATTTATTATTTCGATTGCTTTTACTATATCTATACTCACTATTCGACAGTTCCCAACTCTAGTTTCCTAGAAGAAAATATTATTCCTCCACCTCCTCCATAATCAAACTTCCGCAATATAATGAGTATTATTAATTCTAATTACCTACAGTAATCGTCCTAAGTGAGATCTATTATTTAATTATTAACACTATAATTATCTTATAAATTATATTATCTTTGAAGACTACTTTTGTAATAATATACATTGATAGTAGAAGACATTTGTACCAGAATAAAATTTAAAAAAAAAATTATTTTATTTCATAGCAGTATGCTGAAAGGTGCATTTTTTTTTTTTTTCAATTTGATTACGCAATAATAGTTGTTATTTTTACTTTGTACAGGGTTTTCAGTAAATATCAACCCTCAAGAAACATAATCCTAAAATGCTTCCGCTTTTAAATTGATTGATGAATGAAGATTCCGCTACCATAAATTCACTTTATTTATGGACATAAATTTTATCTACGAAGGAAAACACCTTTAAGAAGAGTTGAATTCGTGTTAAAATAAATGGATAATTAGTTTTTAAATTCAAAGCAATTTTAAACTTTTATAATATTTTGTTTTATTAAAAAAAAAACCTAACATGTCTGTTGCATTCTTTCTTAACCATTTCATTAATTATGCTTTATTAAATAAAAAAATGTTATGTTCTTATTTACTTTTAACGAAAAAAATCCTATCTACCTCACTACTATGAACATTAGTTTTTAAGAAAAAAGTGTTTGAAGTAATGAAAATATACATCTTCACTGCTTACAAATATAAATTGGAAACAATGTAGTACTATAGCAATTAGTGATTATATTTAAAACCTTGAATAAGAAATGGTTCCTAAAAATAATTTCTTGAAAAGAGCCGCTCAGACAGATAAATCGAAAGCCGGTCGAAGTCGAATAGCTCTTATGTTATGCCCCATTAATTACTTCGCTATTATTGGACTCGATTGTATCTTCTATTGGATATTAAGGCATTAGATGGGAAAAAATGTAAGAGGAACACAAAACCTAATTTCTAATTTTACACAAAATCATTTTTTTTATACTTATGTAGTCTAGCACCCTATCTTTTCGAATAGTAGCATTTTTACTTTCACTTACCTATATATGAAATATATAGTAAGTGGAAGTATTGTGATCGTGAAAAATTTCGACTTTCGGTTTTCAACGGAAATACGCGTTTTGGGGCCCCCTGAGTCGAAATAACCAAGTCCCGCGAAATGGTCTGTGTGTGTGTGTGTGTGTGCGTGTGTGTGTGAAAAGACTAGCTCAAAAACTATAAACCGTGCGAACCTGAAATTGGGCATTTAGTGTATGTATATGCCCGTGATGTGACAGCAAAAATTTCATCCAAATTGCTCAAAGGGAGGGGGTACTTTATTTATTAACTTTTTAAGTTTTTTCGATTTTCTCAAAAACGGCTCTAACGATTTTGATTAAACTGAGTATTTAATATATTAATATGCCCGAGATATGACTGTAAAAATTCACAATTGAACAACCGGAGGTGGGACTTTAAATACATTTTCTATCATTTTCACGAGTTTTTTTTATTTACTCAAAGACGGCTTTACCGATTTTGATCAAACTGGGTATTTGATGTATGTACATGCCAAAGATGGGATAGCTAACATTTCATCAAAATTGATCAACCGGAGGGGGGACTTTATTTCATAACTTGTTTTCCAATTTATACCTTTCTTTCGACTATCTCAAAAACGGCTTTAATGATTTTGAACAAATTCACCAGGTTTAATGAAAATAAGGTGTTCTTTAATATCAGGTAAGCTTTATCGTTATTAAAATGTTCTGAGGTGGCTTAAATGGGGAAGGAGTCTTTTTTGTTTTCCTGTAAAGTACACTTGTTTTTGTTTATATGGAAAAATTAACTGTCTCTCATTACGCCTAAAAATAAGAAATGGCTAAATATGAGATATGTTAAAAATAAAGAAAACACAAAGAGGAGAAAAAAATAAAAATATTCAGTCAACTCATAAAAATCGTTAAGCCCATGCATACGGAGTACGCCTTTAATGACAGACCATAGTTCATAATTAAAGCCGTTCTGTTCATTTGAGAAGTGGCAATTAACAAAACGCATTAATGTCTAATCTAAGTAAGTTGGTAAGTGAAAGTTGTGTGTTGTGTGCACACACCAGATTTTTTTTTTTATTTCAGAGAGCAGTCAATCTTTTATTGAAAATTGCTTATATAATTTCATTCATTTGAAATAGTAAATTTTTAAATAATAGAAAATTTTTAGGTTTTTAATAACAGTGATAGCTTAAATATTTTTATTAACAGGAGGGGAGCACACTTAGATCTCCATGGGTTCGCCTTCAACAAGTGGGCAGCAAAGAATGAATATGGATAGATTTTAATAAGTATGAATGAAAGACCATAATTTTATATCATTTTTATTATTGGATACGTTTTTTACTTATTTATTTATTAGAGGCGTTTATACATCTTTGGATATATATAAGGGTTTAAGTCATAAGGGCTTAAGTCACTATTTGAGCATTTGGAAATTATGTCGTAATATTATAGCACGAAATCAGAGCTATCGGTTGGTATTAAGGTCTTAAGTCGAACTATTGTTTTATAAAAATAACAATGACAAATAATATCATTAATTAGATTTTACATAATGTTTTGAACTTCGTTGTTGCTCTCCGGAAAAATTCAAAATTTTGACTAAGCCCTTATGACCGCGCATCAAAGATATATAAACGCCTCTAATAAATAAATAAGTAAAAAACATATCCAATAATGAAAATGACATAAAATTGTGGTCTTTCATTCACACTTATTAACATCTATCCATATTCAGCCTGGGAACCCCGACCCATTCTTTGCTGCCCACTTGTTGAAGGCGAACGCATGGAAATCTAAGTGTGCTCCCCTCCTGTTATTAAAAATCTGATGAGACTAGGTAAAACTTTCGCATATAGATGGACTATAATACTTTGTAATGGACTTTTTTTTTATGATTTTCTAACATTTTATGGTTTTTACCATGTTCCTGTTAATATAGGCGGGCGCAATCGACTATAGGGTGCGCTAGTAGCATTTTCAAAATGTCGGAAAGAACGGGGATAGACTTAGTTGATGTAATAGAGATAGTTGGTGATTTTAAGAGACCATTAATTGAAGGGCAGGCTATTCTTGATGCAAACCACATAATAACATGTGGAATAATATCTATAAGTAAAAAAACAGTCATTTTACAAGCCTTGTGCCTTCAAACAAGCGATCTTAAAGGACTGCCCCATCAAATTAAAGTGGAAATCAAATTTATTAATAATAATAAGCAACTTTCGTGTAAAGCTGGTAGTTCTGGTAAATGCAAACACATCATTGTAACTTTACTCTCCGTTTTTCGGTTAGTAATAACATTAATTACCTATTCATACACTCATTGTTATGACAGCTGTCATTTTCATGACAGCTTAGTTTCTTTGTCATATTATTTGTTTATATGTCAAAACTTTCAGACATGGCATTGAAAACTTGGAACAATTATGCACAACGGATGTAATACAAAAATGGGGAAAATACATATACATATACAAAAAAGAAAAGAAAAACAAATCTATGACACTATGGTCCCAATGTTATTTGCATAAAACTAGCATTTTGAAATAATAAAATGTCAAATACTAATATTTACTTGAATAAATACAGTCACTTTCTATAAAATGAAGACTACATATCGTCATATGTTTCGAAACAGGCTTATCTATTCTTAATTTTACAATCCACCCTTTAAGAAGCTTTTTATTTTTTGGAAATAAATGGAATTACACGTCTTTTGATTTTCTAATTGAACACTGAGGGACCGAACAATACCTATTAGACATTTTTCAAATAATTTTTTGCTCAATTGGGTTTTAATTATGGAAAAATAAATTAAAAACGGCAAAAAAACCCTATGAATCCCAGGTAATCGCACGGCTTCTATCCCCGTTTCTCTAGTTCCTTCTAGTTCCTCAAAGAAGCAGCACCGTCGCTTGCGCTCGCCTATAACTTATTAACTGGATTCCTTAGCATATTTTCCGAATTCCTAAAAAAAAGAAATACGTAGAAATTACTAAGCTTTAACACACGCAATATATATATCCGTGTGTTAAAGCTAACTAATTTCTACGTATTCCTTTTTTTTTAGGAATACGAAAAATATGCTAAGGATTCCAGTTAATAAATTATATTAACAAGAACATTTGTCTCCATTTTATTCTAGTTAATAACGTTTAGTATTATTACTTATTATTACTAATTACAATTTTTTTTTTTCAACCAATATTGTCACTCATGATGAAAATTGATTTTTTTTTTTTTAAGCAAACATAAAAGTGAACAAGAAAACGTACGTTTTTCATCATTAAAAAAAAAAAATACATATGTACGATTGCATTGCATAAATTTAATTCCTAATTGGAAATGTAAAATACCATTGAGGCATAGAGTTGGATTCGGTATTGTACAGCTGCGGCACAAAGCAAGTTTCCCCAATCCTCTCTAAATAATATAATTATTTACCGGCAATGTATGGGAGCATTAGATAAAGGGCACATTCTGCCCCCACTAACTCGAGTGGCAATCAAATTTAATTATCCCTTCATTGTTTGCGAAGGGCCGTAAATAACTTAGGATATATAAACAGCAGTTCAAATGCAACCTGACACATATCGCTTTTCATTTAACAGTATATAATAATTATATATAATTTAATAGGAGCTGTATATTATAAATACTAAAAATAGAAAATATTCTTACACTTATGTGGGTTAACAATTTTTTCAGCAGAGGTGACATTAAATGTAAGTAACACTTATAAAAGAAACTAATAAAGAATATAATTGGAATAGGGTTTAGTACAGTCATAACAGATAGCAAAAATGTACCAAGTTAATCTTTTGACATAATACATATTTTTAAATTCAGAATATAACACATGAGTAAATAAAAAAAATTATTTTTAAATAAAAAATAATTATTTTAAAAAAAATATTTTTGAGTAAATAAAAACACGTGAAAACGATACAAAATTTATTAAGTAAACTCCCCCCTCCGGTTGATCAATTTTGATGAAATTTTTACAGTCATATCTCGGGCATATAAATAGATCAAATACTGAGTTTAATCAAAATCGTTAGAGCCATTTTTGAGAAAGTCGAAAAAAACATAAAAAGTTATTAAATAAAGTACCCCCTCCCTTTGAACAATTTTGATGAATTTTTTGCTGTCACATCGCCGGCATATACGTACACTAAATACCCAATTTCAGGTTCGCACGGTTTATAGTTTTTGAGCTAGCCTGTTCACACATACACACGCACGCACGCACGCACGCACGCACGCAAGCACGAACGCACGCACGCACGCACGCACGCACACACACACACACACACACACACACACAGACCATTTCGCGGGACTTGGTTAATTGGACTCAGGGGACCCCAAAACGTGTATTTCCGTTGAGAACCGGAAGTCGAAATTTTTCACGATCGCAATACTTCCACTTACATTATATTTCATATACAGGTAAGTGAAAGTAAAAAAAATGGTAAAAGTTTTACGAAAATATTCAACGATATATCGAAAAACGAAAGAAGCAAAATATCAATGAAATAACAAAAGATATTTTTTATAATAGCTTTTAGAAACAGGAAGAAAAATAAATGGTAAAAATTGGTAAAATAAATGGTAAAAAAAAACAATGGTAACGGTAAGAGGTACATGGAACTTACGCCTTTTTTAGCTAATATTTTCTGATTTTTACACCGATCTCATAACTCGTTGCCCGCATTTCTCGTGGCATTCAACTAGTACGGTATTAAGTGTTAATTAAGGTCTGGCCACACATGTCCGCACCGGATCCGCACCGTAGCAATAATATAGGTTATGTTCAGAATATTTTTAGTTTAACTTACATATTACTTTTAGTTATGCCTAAAGTGGCCTGTGTCTGACATGTGTGGCTTGAACTTTAGGCATAACTAAAGGTAATATGTAAGTTAAATTAAAAATATTCTGAACATAACCTGTATTATTGCTACGGTGCGGATCCGGTGCGGACATGTGTGGCCAGACCCTTAGGATTAATTTTGGCCATGGGATCAGGCAGACCTCAGCAGACGAAGAGAACACTTTTTCTCTTTCTCTCTTCTTTCTTTCCTCTTTTTCTATTCTCTTTTTCTCTTCTCTTTTATCTTTTTTTCTTATTTCTTTTTTCTTTTCTCTTTTTTTCTTTTCCCATTTCTCTTTTCTCTTTTTTCTGTTCTCATTTCCCCGTGTTTCTCTTTTATCTTTTGTCTACTTTCCTTTTTCTTTTCTTATTTCTCTTTTCTCTTTTCTCATTTCTCTTTTCTCCGTTTTTTTTCCTTTTTCCGTTCTCATTTCTTTTCTCCATTTTTCTCTTTTTTCTTTTTTCCGTCCTCTTTTCTCTTTTTTCTCCTCTCTGTTCTCTTTTCTCTTTCCTCTTTTTTCTTTACTCTTATTTCTTTTTCTTTTTTTCTTTTCCCTTTTTTTTCTTTTCTCATTTCTCTTTTCCCTTCTTCTTTTCTCTTTTATTGTTTCTCTTTTTTCTTCCTTTAAGCCTTTCGCCACCCTCCCTATGCTACCACCACCCGGCTTTGTCCCTACGATCTCTAGTTAGCTAGCTCTCGCAGATGTAAATTTTCAAAAGCTAAGTATTATGTTTTTTTCCCCTAGCTTGTTAGCTCTTGCTAGGTAAGTCTATAGAGTGGGGTGGGGGGGGGGGAGGATTCTCCGACATCACCCGTAAATTTTCAATAACTAATTACTATGGTTTTTGTTCTTAGCTCATTACCTCTCGCAAAGGTAAATGTTCTAAAAGTCTTTATTAGGTAGGTGTCGTGGTGGGGGAGCGGCGGCATTACCCACTAACTCCCTTCTCCTCTAGCCCTGTCCTCTATTCCATTATCCTTCCCCCTCCCCTTTTATTTCTTTTATTTTATGTTTTTAAATGATAACACGCGGAGGCCCCTCAACTCCTAGCACATTATGATGAGCTGCACCACAGCGAAAATAACATAAATTAACAACTTAACGCACCTTCAAATACCACAGGTAGTATAAGGTAATGAGGTAAATCAGCATCGTTCCATTAGTACTAATGGTTCGAATTTCACATTTTAATACTGTTTTTCTGTTTTAGAGGGAAAAGAAAAAAAAAAAAAAAGGAAAAAAAAAAAATGGGAGCGGCGGTTGGTCCTTTCCGCACCCCCCCCCCCCGTTACAACCACCTACCGACTTTATCCCTACGATCTCTAGTTTTTCCTTTCTCTTTTCCCCTTTTTTTCTTTTCACTTTTTTCTTTTTCTTTTCTATTTTTTCTCATATCAGTTTTTTTCTCTTTTTTATTTTTCCTTTTCTCTTTTTTCTTTTTCTTTTCTCTTTTTCCTATTTCTCTTCTCTTTTCTCTTTTTCCTATTTCTCTTCTCTTTTCTCTGTTTTCTTTTCCTCTTCTCTTTTTTTCTTTTCTCTTTTTTCTTTTTTCTTTCTTTTTCACTTCTCTTTTCTCTTTTTTTCTTTTATCTTTACTCTTTTCTCTAATTTCTTTTTTCATTTCTCATTTTTTCTTTTTCTTTTCTCTTCTCTCCTTTTATTCCTTTTCTCTTTTTTTCTTTCTTTTCTCTTTTCTGACCATAGCAGTTTCATACCGTCATCAACGAAACCAATGATTGTTTCAGCGTTAGTTTTTCACGTGAAGTGTATTTTTCCAAAAAGCGTTTAAAAGGCAGGTGATTTTATTTATTAAAATGTATAACAGATGAGATGCTTTACAACGTTACAAAACACAATTTGTTGATGATTGTTGACGTGAACACTTGCTTTTCGGAGTTAAATGGTGCGATCCATTCATTTAATTTTTGGTTCAAAGGAGTTAAAAAAACTTTTGGCATGGTAATAACGACGTCCCCCCTAGGCCAAACGGAACTGTACTGACTTAGTTTCCAATGTAGAAGAAGGATAATCAAATGTATACTGTGGGAATAGGTTTCCTAGAATTCCTAAGTCTTCCGTCAAAAGACCAAAAACTCACTAGTTACTAAGAAAACAAAGCCCTTGCTTTCTTGTTGTGACAAATAACACTGCAATAATAAAGTTTTTGAATACGAGACTTATAAAATAAGACAAATTTGCCAAATTGCTATTTTTATTCAAATATCCAAATATATGCATTTATCCCCCAAATATGCAAAATAAAATTTGGAATATAAGTATGAAATAATATTTTGAGTATACATATCTTTTGGATTAGCAATTGCGTTTGATTCACTTTTTTCTTGTTTCTTTGTTTAACGTCCATTTTTATGCTACTAAGGCTAATCGGACGATGCTACAGTGGGAGTCCTAAATTTTGCCTATCCAGGTATAATTAGGATAGGGTTCTTTAACGAGTACCTGACATCATACAGGCTCGGGACCTTCATTTTACGTCCTATCCGAGGGACGGCATAGCTAAGGATTTTTTACTCCCATTAAAAAATCCTAGGGCCACCGCTGGAATCGAACCCGCGACCTTTAGCATTGTAGGTTCCCATGCTAACCACAACACCACAGGTGACCCCATTTGGATCACTGAATTGGATCAATAAAGTTATATTTTATCCATTGTTGCTTACATAGGATTTTCTAGCGGATCTGACTATTTTTCCCATCTAGAGGCGACGGAAATCTTTAAAATTATACCTCAATCATCTAATATTATCTAGGGCTTATAAATTAAAAAAAAAAAAAAAAAAGGTTCTAGAAATAATATTTAGACTATTCTTAATATATGAGGTTTCCACTCTAAGCTATCGACAAATTCTTAAAACAGATTTTGGGGATTAAAGGAAAGCATTGCGATAGTACAATGGAATACTATGGGGATACACGTTTTGGGGTAAATTGCATCAAAATTGCTTAAACTTAGAGGAGACTTTATTTTTAGATTTAATCTAATTTTTACGTTTTTTGCAATTTTCTAAAAGCTGCTCTAACGATTGTGATTGTACTCGTCATGTTTAATGAGAATCAAGTATTCTTTAATATCATGAAAGGTTTATCATCATATAAAGGTTTTGATGGGGCTTAAATGGCGAATGAAAATTTTCTTGCTGTAAAGTCCCTTTGATTTAATTATATGAAGAAATTAACCGTCTCTCATTATGCCTAGTAATAAGAAATGGCTGAATACGAAATATGCAAAGATTTGATAAACATTTACAGGAGAATCAAAAAAAATGTTACTGGAAAATATCAATTTCCGTTAATGAGTGCAGTAATATATGTGTATAATATATCGTTGGAAAGCTGAGATCCTCAGAAAAAATAATATTTAGTTTATAAAGTCGTAGAATGTATACATGCCGCAAAATTTGACTAGAATCCATTTTATACATAAAAATATTAGGTGAGTTCCAACAGGCACTACCTTACCATCTCGTTCGCATATTGAGAGCAAGAGTTGTCTACTTATTTTAAATGCTTGTTGGAACCTATTCAACAGAATCCATTTGTTACCCTGGTAACTAAACCAAGTATCAACTAAATAGGGAAAATGGAGGCCATGTTGTATTATGTTTTGTATTTTCACGTTGTCTATGATAAAAATAAAAACTATTTTATTAGGTCTTTAGTAAGTGAAAAGCACGTACTTAATGTTTAAAATATTCAAAGGTGTTTTTTGTAAACATATAGCACAATATAATCCTTCATGCTTATATTTTAGCTTAAAACTTTATTTCTATAATAGATTTCTGAATGAAATATCAGTTTTGCTTTTACAGGAAAGGTTTTAGACACTAAAATTGCAAAACTACGTGCCAATTTTCTAATAACCCTTCAACCGTTTTTCATTTACGATGTTCTTATTCACGAAAAGCGGTTGTAGTGGTTAGCATAGCAACCAACAATACTAAATGTCGCGATTAGCGGCCCACGATGACCCTAGGACCTTTTAATGGGAGTAAAAAATCCTCGGCAATGCAGTCTCTCGGATAGGACGTAAAATGGAGGTCCCGAGCCTGTACGATGTCAGGTATTCGTTAAAGACCCCTTTGCTAATTACAACTGGATAAGCAAAATTTAGGAATCCCACTGTAGCATCGTATTGTAACACGTATGTGGGTAACAAATATTTATTTAACAGAAATATACAGTAATCAATGCCAACGAATTGTTACAACTTAAATATTTGAGCAGGTTACAAAATTGATAACGTTATAACACAATCGTATGACTTGAACTTCACTGTCAAGACACAGACTTCGACTTAGACTAACTCGTTTAGTCACTCGCTCGTTTATATAATCGTTAATAGTCAGGTCTGGAATGTTCCAGAACGAGGTGGTCAGTTCTACGCCAGCGTGGACTAGGCACGAAAGATCTAGACCCAAACAGTTCGTTCCAACCGCTTATTTTGTTCCAACAAACGGTTTGGGAGGTTACGCCATATGTTTTCTTTATTTGCTTATTGATTTAATGTTACAGTATGATTAGCCTTAGTAGCATAAAGGGACGTTAAACAAATAAACAACGAAAAGCGGTAAAAAATTAAAACTCGACTACTGATGAAATTAGGATTTTTCCCCATAAAAAATAAATAAATAATTAACTGAAGACTTTCAAGTTTTGAAATAATTATCTTACTCTATACCTTATGGAGAATAACAAATAAGTAAATAAATGGGGATAAATTTATTTTCTGTGTATTTTCTAAATTGGCTTAGACATTTATCGAAATACGTCGATTTCCTCTCCAAGTAGGTACGTTACACTAAGTGAAAATTGTGTGTTGCACCAGATTTCCTATTGATATATACTGTTGTTAGAAAAACCATAAAGAAAACTATCAATAGGTTATAAAGAGGATGCGGTAGGTAAGTGTTATCTATTGTGACAGTTTAGCTGCTGTCGGGGTGAAATATCGAAGAGGATCACTCGAGAAGAAAAATGAGCTGTGAAGGAAATTAGTTAGTCTTCCTCCCCTCTGGTGTTGGGGTCGTTAGAGCACTCTATAGTTTTTGTTTCGTTTTTTACAACAGACAAGCAAATAGATGTTTTCTAGTTCATCGTTAGCCTAGGCCATTTTTTTTTTTTATTATTATTCAGAAAGGACCGTCACCTTTTGTCATGAAGGTAATAAATTATTCAAAAACAACAAAAGTATCATATTGAAAAGATCACGGCTCTGACAACAGGACAACCCTTGTATAAACAGACCCCATACACTGTTTTAGAAGTAATATCGATGTAACGAAGGCGTGGGTACATGTTATGAAAGTACATTAAATGATGCGGAATACTCTAAACAAACGAATCAACCTAATTAACTCACATTTGGGTAAATATTTCAGAACTAGAACTGAAAAATAAAATGAAGCTCCCACATTTACCTAAATAAACCTATATGCCCATATTTTTTACAAAGCTTCAAAACTGACAATTAATAACGCACACTACGCATACCGAAACATACACTATTAAGCTGTATGCACCACTTTTAAAGTTAACTTTACTATATTACATTCAAATCGAAATATAACTCTTATAATTCAGCAACCCACTAATATTATTTCATCATTAGATAGAAAATTTAAACCTCTTTTCAATGATATACAATATTTCAATAGGCTTGGAGAGAGATTTTAGCCGTACATACTCACACTGAGTTCAATTAATTTTATTAGATTTACATTGTAATAAAACAATGTCAACTCAAAAGCACACCAATATTATTATATCATCTAAAAGGAAATTAGACATCCTTCAATTCAATAATATGCCTTTATATGAGGATATTTTAAAGAGAGCTTTATTAATTTGTATGCGCTACTTCTAAATTAAATTTTACTATATTAAAGTAAAATCGACACAAAACTCTTATAAGTCAGTAATCCACTCATGTCATTTCATCACTAGATAGAGAATTTTATCCTCTTTCTATTGATCTATAGATTTCATTAGGTCGGAGAGAGATTTTTGCTGCATTTTTCGATGACAGTTTTACAACTTGGAAAAAATATAAATTTTTATGTTTAAGAATTTTTTTATCACTGATGAAAAATAATCTCTCTAATATTTATGGTATCATCTGATTCTGTATGGAATGCAAAATGAATGTATACATTTTGAAAGCTCCAGTTCAATTAATATCCATTCTACAGAGGAAAGTCTTAACACGTACAGTTTTGAGCTCAAGTCGTCATCGGAACTTCAAATATCTCAAACGTTCATATGGCCGTAACTCTGAAATTACTTGTTATAATTGGGTAAAATTTGCCATTTTTTCTTTTTTCTGTATGTAGGTACTCAATACCTACAAATTTTTATCAAAATCTGAAGGGGGGAGGTGGAATTTTGAACTTCGGCTGGATGATTTGACGTGGAATGGCCCAGCTGATTAACATAAGAAAGAGAATAAAAAAGTGCTGTATTACAGATATCCGTCGATAATGTTTTTCGACAATCAGACTTTATAGGTTTATTTCACTTTCGAGATTTTAGATGTTTTGCATTTCCTAAAAGTTTACTTGGAAATAGCTAACTATATTACATAATATAAATCCTGAATTGAAAAATTAAAATGTTAACTTTAGACTGTTACGATAAGTATATAGGTAATTAGTAATAACCAGGGACTAAATTTTTATGCCATTGCATATTTTGTCTGCGTACGTCTTTAAAATAGCAGACCAGATATGATTACGAATTAGAATACGCAGTAGGCCAAACAATTGGCCAAGTTTTATTTTGCATATTTGATGGTAAGTGGATATATTTGCATATTTTGATGAAAGTAAAAGATCGGGTTTGAACGGTTGATAAAGAATTTCTATCGGGGTTATGCGATCCCAAAGTGATATTGATATTCCCGACTTTCCACCTTCCTTTTTAACAAATAAAAATATAAATCGCATTCCAAGCCATATTGGAGAAGCTTTAAAAGAAAAAATAGACGCTTTTATGAAAAATTCAGGGCCTAATATCCCGGAAAATACAAAATAAATAAAATTCTGAACGGAGATAATTCAATTGTTCGCAGAGACAATTTAACCAATCACATCAGTTGATGTCGAAAGATCATTTCGGTATTATAAAAATATTTTAAACGAAAGAAGGTTATAATCTACAGAAATAAATTTATAAATGCATTTAATATTCAATTTCAATTTAGATAATCTTATTGATTAATTTATTTGTTTTATATATTTCTAAATGATTGTTAATTTAGTTATCTACATAAATGTTATTCTTTTATTGTTCTTGTTAACTTGTAAGTAAGAATTATTTTTATATTTTAGTTATAATGCGTATAATGTTACTTTCGCAAATATTTGTTGGTTTGTTCAATAAAATTTAAAATCATTTTGGTTTTAAAATTCTTTGCTGTGCAATATTTTACTCACCTTAGTATCTTTGAATATTATAGTTATTTAATGTGTGTGTGTGCGTGTGTGTGTGTGTGTGTGTGTGTGTGTGTGTGTGTGTGTGTGTGTGTGTGTGTGTGTGTGTGTGTGTGTGTGTGTGTGTGGGTGTGTGTGTGTATGAACAGACTAGCTCAAAAACTATCGGCCGTACAAAACTGAAATTGGGTATTTGGTGTATGTATATGCCCGCGATGTGACAGCAAAAATTTCGTCATAATTGCTCAAAGGGAGGGGGTACTTTATTTAATAACTTTTTAGGTTTTTTTCGATTTTCTCAAAAAAGGCTCTAACGATTTTGATTAAACTGAGTATTTGATCTATTTATAAGCCCGAGATATGACTGTGAAAAATTCATCAAAATTGATCAACCGGAGGGGGGACTTTACTTAATAAATTTTGTATCATTTTCACGTGTTTTTTTTTATTTACTTAAAAACGGTTTTAACGATTTTGATCAAACTGGGTATTTGATGTATGTATATGCCAAAGATGCGATAGCCAACATTACATCAAAATTGATCAACCGGAGGGGGGAATATAACGATTTTGATCAAATTCGTCATGTTAAATGAAAATTAGGTGTTCTTTAATATCAGGTAAGCTTTATCATTATTAAAATGTTCTGAGGGTGCTTTTCTTTGGGGGGGGGGGGGGGGGGTCTTTTTGGTTTGTTTGTTTCCTATAAAGTACCTTTGTTTTTGTTTATATGGAGAAATTAACTGTCTCTCGTTACGCCTAAAAATAAGAAATGGCTAAATATGAGATATGATAAAAATAAAGAAAACATAAAGAGGAGGAAAAAAATAAAAATATTCAGTTAACTCATATAACTCGTTGAGCCCACGCATGCGGAGTACGCCTTTAAGGACAGATCATTGTTCATAATTAAAGTCGTTCTGTTCATTTGAGAAGTGGCAATTAATAAAACGCATTAATTTCTAATCTAAGTAAGTTGGTAAGTGAAAGTTGTGTGTTGCGCGCACGCACCAGAATTTTTCTGTACATTATGTGGCATATTTCGACGCTTTTTACTGAATAAAAATCCTGGCTCTGGAAATAACTTCCGTCTTAATTATCCTATGGGATCATTCTCTTCGAGCCTTTCAAAATTATTAACATCAATTTCAACATGCTTTATGAAAGTGCTTTTAATAACATTCCTCTGTGAAAAATTTGTACTTTTTCATTTTTTATGCATGTTTAAGAAGACTGTTATATTTAGATACCTCTGTCATACCTTTACGAGATAAAAAAATACGAATTTTTCGAAGAGAAATATTATTAAAAGTACATTAATAAAAAATGTTGAAATTGGAGTTATTATTTCTGCCAACTGAAAGGCTTAATTTAATAATATCATAAGTAACATGCTAAATCATAAATCACGGTTTGATATAAATATGTAAAAAAAAAAAAAAAATGGGCTCGGTTTTTTTTTCCCCCTTTTTTTTATATAAAGTTGCATGAGTTTAAATATTAGCTGTCGTCGAGGACACTGGGCTCAAGTGATGTGTGGTGGTAAATGAATTTAATTATGAATATGAACGATAGAGAAGAAAAAATATATAAAAACAAAAATGGAGCATAATGAAATTTTAGATTTTGACTATAAATTCTTATTTTAATGTAATTAACTGATAGAAAGAACAAAAACAAAAAAACAAAAACAAAAAAAAACTAAGAAGTATTCAAAAAGTAAATCAATTTCATTGAAAAATATTATTTTTAAATAATTTCATCTAAAAGAGAAAAGATTGATCAAGGGATTTGAAACCGGGTAGTGCAGTGAAACGTTGATGCGAAACACCTGGTTCGAATTACGAACTAGGCCAATCTTTCGCTCTCCAAATAATATTAAAGACAATTAAGTAAAGAATAATTTGAAAATCATGCTTCAAGATAGATACATAAAAGAGAGAATGTAGTAATCAGGTAGCTGTTATACGGCCCGCCGAGAGGACAATCGAACGAGGGGTCCAAGAACAAGAGAACAAGTAACACCAAATACGTGACTCTTTCAAGAAGAGGAAGTTGGCGGGGCCTCCATCAGGGGAGGACATCCTGGAGGAAATGGAACTGGAAGGCAGTTAGTGTTGCTACCGCTATTACTGTCTAGAAAAAAGGAGAAAAAAAAATGTCGGGGGGGGGGATTCCGAAGAGCTTAACAAAGAAACAGAAATATATCAATTACAGTCACAATAAAACAGAAATAATCTGTCTAGTTTATTAACTATAAAAGCTGCATACTTTATCATCAACAACTTTGATGATCTAAGACATCAATTTCATCAAATATGAAGAAAAAAAAAAAAAAACAGAAAAATTAAAGAAGAAAATTTAACGGCCTTTAACTCATAAACTATGATTTTTCAGTCTGCTACGTAAATACAAAAATATCGCTATTAATGCAAAATGGGAAAAAAAATCTGGTGCGATGCGCGCAACACACAACTTTCACTTACGAACCTACTTAGGTTAGAAATCGACGTGTTTCGATAATATGTAAACGCCATTCCTCAACTTCACACATTTTTCCACATTTAAGTATATACTTTTCGATTCATTATTGAAATTTTATTTAGGTATGAAGGGACTAATTTCATCAACAGTCGAGTTTTTTTTACTGCTTGCTTATTTTTTACTAAGAGTTGCTTTTTGCAAATACACCGTGAAGGTGAATCGATAGGTGTACTTCCGTCTCCTATGCCTTTCTGGAAATCAAGAACGATTACTGTTCCTCTAAAATCGCTTTATATTGCTTTCAAACATTTAATATGTAACAAAAGTTTCTAGACTAAAATATACCTATATTAATTTTAGACTGTTATCATATACCATACTTTTACACACCTGCAATGCTTCAAAAATTTGAGCATCACGTATTTACTCTAAGAAAAATTAATCTTTTTAATAATAAATAAAAGTTTTTATTTTCATATTAAGATTAGTAAAATTTTGGCTGTTACATATACATGCATTTTTTTTTTTTTTTTTTTTTTTTTTTTAAGGCGTCAACCACTAGGGTCATCATCGCCATTTATTCAATGTTCGGTTTATATCTTATTATATAATTCTGTTAATTTTAGAAAGTCGTACAGTTTGTCTGTTACGTTGTCTCGCAGTATACTGTATAAGTCATTTGGTATATCTAAGAGTGCTCTGTATTCTTCGTAGGCCCTGCATTCAGTCAAAATATGCTTTACTGTCAGCGGACATCCACAAGCCTGACAGTTGGTTGGGTCTTCGCGTGCCATTAGGTGTCCATGTGTCAAGCGCGTATGACCAATGCGAAGACGCGTCAAGATTACTTCCTCTCTGCGCTTACTCCTGTTAGAGGACTTCCATGGGATCACCTCTCTTTTAATTTCAAGTAATTTATTTTCAGATAAATTTAACCACCTGTTTTCCCAACTTTGTTTCATTTTTTGCTTGATGAGGGATAAAAAGTCCGCTGCTAGAACCCCTAGATAAGGAATGCCATCTGTTATTGCTTTTTTGGCGGCCTGATCTGCCAATTCATTTCCAACTATTCCGCAGTGACTTGGAACCCATACGAAGAATACAGTGCTATTGTTTGTCAAGCCCGACTTTATTGAAATGAGTATATTTTGAATTATGGGATTTAAAGAGAAAACATCCTTCAAACAGATTAGAGCGGAAAGTGAGTCAGTGCAAATAACTATGGTTTTCTTTGTGGCCTGAATAACATTTAAACTTTTATGGATTGCGACGATCTCCGCAGTAAAGTTGCTACAAGTAGCAGATAAGGAAAAAAGATGCTGCCTATACATCAATACATACTAAATTACTAAATACATCAAATACCCTGTTTGATAAAATCGTTAAAGCCGCTTTTGAGTAAATAAAAACAACACCTGATAATGAGAAAACATTTATTAAGTAAAGTGCCCTCTCCGTTTGACCAATTTTGATGAAATTTTTACTGTCATATCGCAGGCATATACATACCCCAAATACCAAGTTTGATCAAAATCGTTCAAGCCGATTTTGAGTAAATTAAAAAAAAACACGTGAAAATAGGACATTTATTAAGTAAAGTGCCCCCTCCAATTCATCAATTTTGATGAATTTTTCACTGTCACGTCGCAGGCATATACATACCCCAAATACCAAGTTTGATCAAAATTGTTAAAGCCGTATTACGGTAAATAAAAAAAACACATGAAAATGTGAAAACATTTATTAAGTAGCGTGCCCCCTCCAATTGATTAATTTTGATGAAATTTTGACTGTCACATCGCGGGCATATAAATACACCAAATACCGAGTTTAATCAAAACCGTTAGAGCCTTTTTTGAGGAAATCGAAAAAAACTTAAAAACTAGACAAAATTCCTCAAATAAAGTACCGCCTCCGTTTCACCAATTTTGATTAAATTTTTGCTGTCACATCGCGGGCATATACATACACCAAATACCCAATTTCAGGTTCGTACGGTTAATAGTTTTTGAGCTAGTCTGTTCATACACACACCATTTTGCGGGACTTACATTTGTTTTTATTTACTCTATTAAAAAAATTATTATATATTATAAAATAAAAATTTTTACTTGCGATACTTCGGCAATGAAAGCATAATACTCCAAGTCGTATGATTTTATAATTCTCTATGTAGTTGTTGAAAACTTCATTTATTTACCATGAAACAAATAATTTCAATTAAATGAACATTTAATGGAGATGAGTAAATAAAAAACACACGTGAAAATGAGACAAAATTTATTAAGTAAAGTGCCCCCTCTAATTGATCAATTTTGAATATCACACCGCGGGCATACAAATACATCAAATACCGAGTTTAATCAAAATTGATTGATAGACCAAATTCTTTAAATAAAGTACCCCCTCCGTTTGACCAATTTTGATGAAATGTTTGCTGTCACATCGCGGGCATATACATATACCCAATTTCAGATTCACACGGTTTGTAGTTCTTGAGCTAGTCTGTTCAAACATACACACACACACACACACACACACACTCACACACACACACAAACACATAGACCATTTCGCGGGACTTGGTTATTTGGACTCAGGGGACCCCAAGGTGTATTTCCGTTGAAAACCGGAAGTCGAAATTTTTTACGATCGCAATTCTTTCCTTTACTATATATTTCATATATAGGTAAGTGAAAGTAAAAATCATAAATATGTGGCCATAAGTAACCAAGGTGAATATTGTAAAAGTTTTGGGTTATCTAACCAGCTATGACTAGGGTCATTGGTTCATTACTGTGAATGCAAGTACAGTTTATATGTCTACGGTCGTGCAAGGATATAATTTACCATGACCACGCATAATCGCTGAGTGGTCGGGATAGCAGAGCGTGTTAGAGCGCAACCCGTATAGGCTTGATACAGCCAAAGCGTGGCGGTCGAAGGGGTCCTAAAAAAAAAAAAAAAAAAAAAAAAAAAAAAAAAAAAAAAAAAAAAAAAAAAAAAAAAAAAAAAAAAAAAAAAATGGCAATTCATCAATTTGTTTTATAATACTTTTTTTTTTAAATAAATAAATACAATGAAATCATGCTACAATGTTTCACCATTATTACTTTTTCAACTATTTTGTTTTCCGCATCGTTCTGTATATTTTATTACTTTTCTCTCCATATTATTTTCGTTCTTTTGAATGTATATTATATAAATTATTTCAATGATGAATCATTTGGGAACGGCCATGATGTACTAACCACAACACAGCAAATTTTAATAAGTTAGGAAATTTACAAAAAATAACTAAATATTGATCATGATGTGCTTTTATTACGATCGACTCAATGTAGATATGGGTGATTCTCAAACTACAGGCAATTTTTACATTTTATTTTCGAACTTTTTTAGTGCGGTTAAAAAAATGTACATGTATTTGGACACATCCACAGCAAATCTAGCAGTTCATGATCATTGCTTGAAATTGAGATAATTCAATCTATAATTTCATTGCCTCGGCAATGATTTCAGTTACATATGTCAATGACTAATTGTAAATTGCATTTATTGTTTAGTTTATTCCACATTTAATGCAGAATCGGATGATACCATAAGAATTGCCATAATAATTTTTCATTACGGGAAAAAAATTCTGAAACATAAAATCATATTTATATATTTTAAAAGGCATCGAAAAATAATGTAAGCAAAAATCTGTACCCGATTTACCTAATCAATATATGGGTGATTCTCAGATTATGGGCAATTTTTATAAAAACATTTACGGCAAAAATTATGTCATTACCAAGCTAATAATTCGGGCGCGGGAATTACACGAGTTTTCAACTTGGTAATGACATTTCCACGTATTTTATTCGGCCAAAACCGCTATGTAACTAATTGAGATTATTTTTTTTGCCGACCGACTTAGACAAACGATAGTCAAACAAATATGATATATAGAATGAAATAACTTGAAAAGAAAGCGTGTTAATACAAGCCGTGGTAATGACAACAAAAAAAGTACGTGACTTTTTTTACGAGGCACATGCGCGGAGGCCGGCTCCCAACTGAAGTCGGTTAATCCACAGGTGGTTTTCCTTAAACTCCATAGTGATCAATATACTCAAAAGAAATTTCTCCCCTGTTCCTCCTTTTTCAAGGCTTTGTTTTGTTTTCTGCCGTTTTGTTTTGTGAGTGGTAATGACGTCAAAGTGAAGGGACAAAGTTTCGAAACTACTTAAACATACTTACAGTTAACTAAAATTAACAAAAAATATAATTCAGAATGCTCCATTTATTCTTTATGAGTGGAAATAAATTTCACTATCATAGTAGGTAGGTTTCAAAAGAAAAAAAATACATATTAACTACAAAATCGAGAGTGGGACAGTGCGTGGCAATGACATTTTAGAAGCTTAAGTAATTATAAATTCATATTACTCATTAATATTTTCATTTTTAATATTTTATTATGAAGAAATACACCTTCACCTTATAGCAATGGAAAAAAATCAGATTAGGCTTAATCATTTAAGTAAAAGTTTTAATGGACTAAAACTTGCCCCTAAAATGAGAATCACCCATATATATATTTGGAATTATTGAAAATGGTTTTTTTTTTTTTAATTTTATCTAATTTAAAATTATGCATGTAAACATAATTTATATTTTATGGAGATTAAATTAAATTAATTTTTTATTCTCTTCAAACATTTATGCACGCCTGTCAGCAATCTGCGTCAATCAGCGAATATGGTGGCTGCAACGCGTTAGTCTTAAGGCAATTACGGGCATTAAGAAAAGAAAGTGTCCACAGCTGCTATTTCCGGGCTTGACACTAATTTAGGAGAGGAGGTCTCTCATCCAGCTTCTTATTAGCCCCATTCTAACGGACATGTCAGCCATGTCGTAATTAGTCTGTTATTATTGCCTGTTCGATTTAACAAAAAAGCCTGGATAAAGAGTTCGTATGTGTTGTTCGATAGTTGGTTGTTGTAAGTCTGTATGTAGACATTGTAAATCTGTGCTAATTTAAACAAAAAATAAAAATTCAAATTTATTCCTCACCCACATAGATATGCTACTATTTTATCGTAACCTTCGAATATACATAAATCATAAGTGAAAAAAAAAAAAGAGTTTAACTCATTGTGTAATGTTCAAAAATATCCGCCCACTGTTGCTGCATGCTTATTGCTATTTCGTTCTGGTTCCTGATTAGAATCGCAAAATGGCTATTAGCCACGCAGTTTTACGATTTAAACGAACGCCTTGAGAACAACACACTGGGGAATAAACAGGATATTTCTGGGGTCATTACGAAGTCAGGAAATCGTAAAAAGCGCGATGTTCCCCTTCTAATAAAGTAGAATGAAAAACTGTTCAGGATCCGGTAGCAGACCTATTTCTAACGTGCAAACAAAATTCAAACAATACATTATCGGTATATTAGTTGAATGCAAGTGCCAAGACAATATTTTTCGTTATTTTTATCAATTTTTCAAGCAGCTTTTGCAGACATCTGCAATTTTAAAAACAACGATTACGCCAAAAATAAATATAAAGTTAACATTAAATATAGCGTTACAGTGTCTTTAATTTAAGTACCTATGAATTCGAGGAGGCAAAATACCAATAATGAAATACTTAATACTTGTTGAAATACTTACGTAAGGTAATGAATCACGATTGTGAAAAATTTCGACTTCTGGTTTTCAACGGAATACACGTTATGGGGTTTCCTAATTCCAAAAAACCAAGTACTGTGTGCGAACAGACTATCACAAATCGAAAAGTCGTACTATTTTACAATAGATATATGCCCATCATGCCCAATTTAATCAATTCATCTCTCACACACAGACACACTATATATATATATATATATATATATATATATATATATATATATATATATATATATAATTTTACTATTGTCTCAAAAGCGGCTAAAACGATTTAGATTCGTCATGTTTAATGAGAATCAATTATTCTTAAAAATCATAGATGTTTTACTATATTAAGAACCATTAATATATTTATATGGACAAGAAATAAGCTAACAATTTATTGGAATACTTCTCGGTAGGTTAGATTATGGTATAATGAATACACATGTAAAGGAATTAATAAAGAATAGAATTGGAATAAGGTTTAATACAATCACAATAGGCAGTTAGCAAAAATGTACCAAATTAATATTTTATAAAGGTATTTCTAGTTGTGCTTAGGAAGATCAACAATATTATATTCAAATAATCATGTGGTGAAAGTCCTCATTATGTTTTATATATTCACTAAAAAACAACTCAAATCTTTACATTTTTCAAACTACGTTTCGGAATTACTTCCTTCTTCAGGGTTTTCTTTTAACCTTAATAAAAATTGCATCATTAAAGTAATCAAAATAACAAAAGTAATAAATTAATAAATATTAAAATAAATCAAAAATTATATGAATACATCTATATACATTATCTCTCATTTTTGTCACACATCTCTCATTGCTTTCTTTATTTGTAGTCAGTTTTCTATTTACCATTATTACGTATAATAGATTAATTTTTTTTATAACAATAAAACTTATATCACCAACAGTTATAGAGGAAGAACGCATACTAATTTTCCCATCACATTAAATTAGTCACATACTCATTTTGTACTTTGTCCATTCTTATTAATTTTAGCTAGCAACAATAACGCTTTTTCATTACTATTCTTATTCTATCAATTACATTAAATATCCAGTTTTCTTATTATGTCTGCATAATGTCTATAACGTGTTTGTTTATCTGTTTCATAATTAAATGACCTTTTTATGTTTTTTGTAATATGTATGGTCTCTATAGTTTCTCCATTTTTACTATTTTTTTCTCTACCTATTATGTTTATATCATTAAATTTTAAGTTTTTTTTTTTTTTTAAATTGCAATGTGAATTGCGCGATTAATTTCCTTTAAATTGATTTTCTGTCATTCTATACCAGTCATGCTCTAATTGCACCTACGTGGCCATCAGGGGAGATTGGATTAAATCACTCAGTAATTTAATAGTCTATTTTTTTTTTTTTACTAATTAATAGATGTAATGGGTTTCAGATTGTTCCGAAATAAAAAAAGAAAATCTTTCCCATTAAGGCAAACAAATGAAACTAGAGCGAATAAAAATCCTAAATAATTTGACTCGTGATTGTGGACCTTAATGGGAAAACGAAATTTTTCAAACAAATAATGGTTGTATCCTGCAACCCATTTCGACTCAAAGGTGGATATTATAGTCAAAAGTGAAAAAATAAACCAGTCATATATATTTTTTTAAATATAATATTCCTTGAATCATGGTTAGACATATCATTTTGAAAAATTTTAAACATTTACTTTTCATGATATTCTCGACATACCAATAATTTAGTCCGACTTTTGAAATTTCACTTTTCTGATGTTTGTATTTTTTTCCTGAAGTTTTCAGGTTCATAAAAAAACATAATATTCAAAAACGTAAACCATTGTTACGTGCCACGGTTTCCAATAACAAATAGATACGAATTCTTTAGAAGTATGATCTTTTAAATCTAATATTTACAATTATATCAGCAGTCTAATGAGCAGCAAATTACAAATAGCAATTATTAAAATTAACAAACTGATTACATACGCTGATTAACCAAAGAAAAAAATCCTTATTTCTAGATAATTAAATAAGACTAATAGACTCATTACCGAGACAAGCCGGTGCACAGTTAATGTAGATGCCTAAAGATCCAGAAGCCGTAACACTATTTTTGAGACTAACCCACATTTAAGAACCTCCTAAAATACTGTTACCAAGTCAGTAAGTCAATGCTTTAAGATAGAACTTAAAATTGAATTATTTAAAACTATAGATTGAATAGGTACATGAAATTATGGTGAATGGTAGGTAGTATTTCATTTAAATGTTATTATGAATTATTTTAAAACTTGTAAATGAAATTAAATGTTTTACCTATTGATATCAGGAAGTATTGGAAATTACAAAGTGAGCCCTAACCGTAAACATAGTTTTTAAAAAAATAAATTAAGTTATTAGATGCATTTGGCGGCCTAATGCCTTAGTAATAACGTTAGATAAATTAAATATGGCAATATAAGTCAATATAGGAACGAGGAAAAACGAATACATAATGTTAATAAGGAATTATACGACGCAGCTCACAAGTCATGTGACTACAATTAAGCTATCGCCACATATATAAAACTTCATAAAAAATACTAAGACTGTAATACCAAAAGGTATGTATTATGGAAATGACCAAAATAGGTAGATGTATTTTTTTTTATAAATCAAGATTAAAATTCACAACTCTATAAAATAAAATTAAACAAAACGTAAAGCTCAGATTACCTTCTGCGCTTGATTTCTTTTAGTTGAAAATGGTACTCACCTGAAACAAAAAGTAAAATAATTAAATATTAGTTAATGTTATTAAATGCGGAAATAATACATAAAAAAAATACTATAATTTTTTTTTTTAACAATGAAAAATATTTGGGAGCTATGAAAAATAGCTCCCGGCGGAGCCAAATCTTTTCTCTTCAAAAAATAAATTATTTAAAATTGGTGGTCAGCCACAATCTAAGATTGGATTAATTAAAGTTATTTAAAATATTTCTAGACTTGTAGTTGAAACTGTTATAGTACATATTCGTGACTGTTGAAGTAACTTCTACGCTTGTCGAGAACATTCCAGACAGTTCTATTTCAGTCTAAATATAAGGAGCGGTGGACTGCAGAAATGAAGATCGATCATATGGTTACGTTTGTATTAAAAGTGTCGTTACAAGTTGATAATTTTTGTAACCTTCTCGATTATTTGAGTTAATATTGTTTGTTGTTGTAATATTGTTGTTAGTATTGTCAATTATTATTTTCGTTTAATGAAATTATTTTAACCCTCATAAGTGTTGCAATACATAATTCCCTTAAAAAAAAAAAACTGCTTAGAGCTTATCAACAAAAGTTCGTTACTGCCATAATTTTAATGGTGTAACGTAATGTTGCAAGAAAGGATTAGTAAAAAAATTATTAACTACAGTATCCAACGCATACACTTGTGAAGTTAAACAAAAACGGAAGCTAAGGCTGACAAAATGGGTCAGATCAACCATTATCGGAAGGGAGGAGAACATTAATCTAACAATAGCTCGTTTAGGAGCTTGAATAAATCTCAGGAGTGACAGGTCCGCTAAGGGTATAGCGAGCAGTATCCGCATCAAACACGTTTAATACGTTCCACATTTCTTCTCTCAGAAGAACTTTTAAAATAGTTCAATAAACTAATCCAGTTATTTACTTTATTTTACACCAACCCTTTAAATGCCGTCCCCTAATCCCCAAAAAAATCATAAATAAAAAGAATTCCTAGATAATTTTTCAACATGTTTAGCTAATGGCAGGTTCATAAAGAATCAATTTTTTTTTTCTTTTGCTAATAATTATGACAATTAAATAGTCCAGAGCCTTAATAATACGTTTATCACCACGTGCAATGAAGAAATGACAGGTATGTTTTCATATACAACAATTTTATGTAAAGGCAAATGGCAATGGAGTTAAAAAATGTACAAAGAGAAGCCCAGAAGATGTGCCAAACCCCGAACGTTGGGATAATTAAATACACGATCAAGAGATTTCTTCCTAACTCTTCCCCACTAAGGTGAAATATACAATCATATAACTAATAATTTTTCTATGGATGATTCTTGATATTCTTTTATTTTTCTATTAATATTCAGCATATATATATATATATATATATATATATTTCAATCTCTTACTTGCCTTATAGGCGACGTTCACCGGACCATCTGCAAGCAGCTAAAAGTTAATTTTGTAATCCAGCATAAAATTCATGTAAACTATGTATGTAAAAACATACATATAAATTTTAAAATACCCAATATATTATTAGTTCAATATATACCTAATAAGGTATATACTAAGCATTTTTAAGGTATATATCAAATTCATATTTAATATCATTTGATTATTTTTTTTTTTATGTCTTTTTTCAATTTTCATTTTGTTTCCTCTTGGAATGTAAAATATATGTATTATATGTTTCAAGACAGAGAAAGAATATGGATGTGTGAATTTACATAATCCTTAAATGCATGATTTTAGATTTCTGAATAACTAACAGCTAAAAAAAAAAAATTTTTTTTGAACATTGTAAAAATGTTAGATCTTTATTCCCCTAAATTGTGGGTCCAAAAATCATACCATCCCCTGGCTATTTGTAGGCCAGTCTTATGGCTATTTTTCAAAATAATTTTTTAAAAAATCTCTAAAACATGAGAAATTTATTGTATGATTATATAAAGAACTGTATTTATATATGAATTTTATACTGGATCACAAAATTAACTATTCAATAACTCATTATGTACTTGAAGATGGACAGAGGGTCCGAAAATTCGTACATACGGTTATAATAGAAATATATGTTGGATGTTAATCACCCGAAACAAAATTCTAATAAAAGAATCAAAAGTTGTTTTTGTAAATTTTTAAATTAAGTGTAGGGGAGAGCGGGGTTGGTTGGCATAGGGGGTAGGTTGGCCATTGGCTTATAGTTTCCGTCACACCTGTCGTGAAGGACCCACCATAGTACCATGTGACCCGATCGACCTCGGGCGTCTTGTCCTGAGTTTTCAATCCGATGCTAACAGTGTAGATAAGAGTGTGCTTCATTG
Organism: Aelia acuminata; assembly: GCA_911387785.2. Classification (NCBI taxonomy): domain Eukaryota; kingdom Metazoa; phylum Arthropoda; class Insecta; order Hemiptera; family Pentatomidae; genus Aelia; species Aelia acuminata. The sequence goes on along the minus strand of OU426982.1, from coordinate 28,710,871 downwards.
ATTGATTTTACAACATGTAAGTAAATATTTATATATATTATATAAGGCATGGAAAAACTCCGATTTTGGATTTGACTCCGATTCTGTTCATATAGCCCCAAACTCCTTTGAAAAACCTAACCTTTCGACTAACCAGTTTCTTGTTTGATTGTTCTCCCCTGTCCTGGCAGTGATCTTTCATATGATCTCTCCTGTGGGGTTTGTTGGCTTTCTTCAACTTTTTTTTTGGCGCGGTAGCAATTCACAAAAGCAAGGTAAACATAATCAAAGGTGAAACTACCATTGTCTTTAGTTCCAGCGAGGAAGTTGAGATCAATTTTTCTTATGCAAAAAGTGACGACAGTCTAAACTTCTATCTTCTTCTATTGTCATTCTATTTTCCCTCAAAAGCTGTTTAAAACCGATTCAAGATTATTATACCACTATAGTGCAATTTTTAATAACAATAATATGTGTCAGGCAGTACTTGAATGAGATGGCTAAACAACCCCACCTTCTAGGCCAACCTGCCCCACATAGGGGGTTAATTGGCATACTCTGAATTGACGTATTCTTCAATTTTCTATGATCTTAGTATTAAATATTATGTTGTGAAAAAAATACTTGAAGTATGCTAATACTTGGAGTTTACAGTGGTATCAGCCCCATTGGGATTTTATTAACAGGAACGACTCAACAATCAAAAAAGTGAAAAGTGTTGCCAACCAACCCCGCTCTCCCCTACAATTTAAGGCTCTTCTACTGTAAAGGAATTATATAGATTTTTTTACGTTCAGAATACTTCTAAATTCTATCTATATAAGTCTTTATTTTTTATTATTATTATATTTATACATTATTTATCAGTCAAGACAATGACGGTATTGACAAAGGAATAACATAAAGTTTAAAAAAAAAAAATTTTTTTATAGAAAGTAGTTTTATTCATTTTTGCAAAAAAAAAAAAAAAGAGCAAGGAGATCCAGAGTAGAACGAAATTGATTTAAGTCCCGAACCTTCCATTGTTTCATGTACGCACGCATGGTGGAAGAATGCAAAGACAAAACTTGTCGTTTTTGCATATTGTAACATGAAAGATTTAAAAAGCATGTATCTTTGAGAAAAAATATCAGGATTATATAATACAGAATTTACAATATCATTCGATTAAATATTTTTTACTTTTTTTTTCAATTTATTTTCAAATTTTAAATGCAAATTAAAACCTGTACCACTACAACCCATGGAGGGTCTTATGTGCAGTACTGTGTAAGGAAGCACTGTTTCTTGTTCAGCGGTCTTGCAAGAAGGTGATTTGACCGTGATCACGCTAAACCGTCAGGCTTTCCCCCATTATTTTTCAATTAAGACTCTGGGTTTGCCCCAGGAGAGTCTCTCGGCCACAGAGACGATCTGTGACAGAATATTAAAATGCCTAACCAATGAGCTATCCCGCTCCCGATTTTAATGTAATATATATATATATATATATATATATATATATATAGTACATTAAAATCCTGCCGAAACTTGGATACCTTCTCTTGTACCAAGAGTTAATGTAGCTCCATTTCAGCACAAAGGAGTATCAAAAAAAGGCACTGGATCAAAATATTCAATGGTTACCCTTAAATGTGGTTTATTACATTTACAAAAATAAAAGGATAGAAACAATATGACAAAATAAATAATTATCTTTTATAGAACCGAATACCGATAAAACGCGCTCAAGCCATGACAACAATAGTAATCTTGAAATTCTCTTCCGCTTGACCTCCAGTTCAGGGCTAGTCACGGTCAGTGCCCATCCCTTCAATATTGAATCGCTGCCCATCCCTTTCTTTGTTTCCATCAACATGGTAACAACTAACTTTATCAGGATTTACTATTTTATTTATTTATTTTCTCATCGACATGAAAATTCTAGAAAGTCAGATGGATTTGTCTGATGATTGATAACATTTAAATTAGTTTGTTGGTTTTTTTATTGGTGCTAACGCCAAGATTTAAATTTAGTACTGTACACGCTCAAGTTGTACAACCTCGTGTACTGTACAACCTCAAGGCTCTATAAAGCATATCAACATCACCATCAAATTCTATTTTATTCATGAATTTTTGGGAATGAATATTTTACTCATGAAAGGGAAAATTTACTCAAGAGGGATATGAACTATAAGAGAAGGGGAAAATTAAAGATAAAAAGGGGAGAAGAAAAAAAAAAAGGAGAAAATGCAGATAAAAAAATGATTAAGGAAAAAAATTGTAATATTATAAGTGTATATACTCGTACATGCAAGTTAAAATGTAATTTTGATTTAATGAATGTATGTAAGTATTTATAAGCATGCTGTGTTTTTGGCAGCATTGTTTTGTTTTGTTATATAAATGAAGCTTTTCTCTGTATCATTTTAATTTCTGCTTATTGTATACTATATTTGTAATTAAATTTATACTAAGCAAAGAATCGTTAAAAGAAATAAATAATATGTATATACACGGACCTATACCTACACGGAGTCGATAACGACAATATTATCGTTATCAACCAAGGCGATTTAACCACTAGGGGACAATTTAAGGGTTCCTAACAACATAAGCCTAATAGTTGGAATCCCAAATTCGAATCAGGCTCGGATTTATTTATTTATTTTTTTTTTTCTTCATGGTTTTCTTTCTAATTTTTCTTTCTGAATTTTCATTCAAATTTTATTCCTACTTTTTTTTTAATTATTGTTCTAATCCTTTACTCATTTTATTTTCTAATTTTTTTTATTAAGAAATCATCAGCATAATTATTTTATCTAAGAATATATTCTGCTGAATGCAATTTTTAAAGCATTTTCATAATCTTACAACTGAATAAGAACAGTAATAAAAGAAATATAAAGCTCCAATCTTAACACAGGAGGGAAGCGAACAGCAGCGAGATCTATTGGCAGCAGAAGGAACTACTTGGATGGAGCGTAGTTGCTAAAGCCTCTGACAGAGCGCAGCTAAACTCAATCAGGTTCAATGGATATAATGCACTAATCAACTACCTAACTATAGTTAAAATGTAATATAAGAGCAAATAAATGCATGTAATATTATTTTTTAATAATTAAGAGTAACTAATAAATAAAATCCCTTTCCATAAATAAAATTCTGGTTCCAAGGATAATTGATTATGATGAATGTGGTAGAAACGAAAGGGAATTTCAAAAAAAGGTGGCGAATAATAACGTAGAACAGTAAATTCTCACTAGAACTTAAATAAAAACAATAAAAAAAGAATTTCAATGAGGCAAATTTATTCTATAGATTTTAAAAAGATGCGGTATAATGTCAGTAGGAAACTAATAATAATAATAAACTGTTTATTTTACAAAATTAATAAACATCCAAGATCGTTATGTACAAAAACATATAGGCATGGACTATGTGAGGTGTTTGGTTTCAAAACCGGTTACCTACATCCATTTTTTCCCAACAATTTTATTTTTCAAGTTTTTAATGTTTAAAAAAAGGGGGTCACATGTGGTTTGTGGTTAGCATGGCAACCTACAATACTAAAGATCGCGGGTTCAATTCCAGCGGTGGCCCTAGGATTTTTTAATGGGAGTAAAAAATCCTTAGTCATGCCGTCCCTCGGATAGGACGTAAAATGGAGGTCCCGAGCCTGTGCGATGTCAGGTACTCGTTAAAGATCCCTATCCTAATTATACCTGGATAGGCAAAATTTAGGACTCCCACTGTAGCATCGTCCGAGTAGCCTTAGTAGCATTAAAATGGACGTTAAACAAACAAACAAACAAACAATGTTTAAAAAAAAGTGTGTTTGACGCGTTTTTTTCAAAAACGTCTAGATCCTTCGATAATCAGTACTAAAAGACTCCATTCCAAAACAGGATCAATTGGAACCTTATCAAAAGCGGTTTGATTGATCAGTCCTGAAAAGTTGTTAAAAATGGATGTAGCCGGTTTTGAAACCAAAGGCCCCATATATAGTATTTTTACAATAATCTTATTAGTTCTAAAACATATGACCTGAAGTAATATTCAGATTTATATAGATAGAATATTAAAAGACAGAGTTAACATTAACAAAACAAATGACATAACAAAACGTTAAATAAATTATAATTTATCCTTCCTTTTTCCTTTTTACTCCGTATACGATTCGTTAATTAATCCTTTAACCGCTAAGCACTCGGAACGAGAGTTGCACTGAGACCAGAGGTGGGCATATTTATATTTATAAATACGAATACGAATTTATTTTTATCTTAATTTTAATGTGAATATGAATATAAATTTATTTATATAACAATATTTGTGGATATGAATGCAAATAAAATCGTATTTACAAGTGTGAATGTAAATAAATTCATATTCACAGGTGTAAACACGAATTTATTCATATATACAAATTTTTCTGTAAATAAAAATAAATTCACAGGAAAAATTTTGAATATTCACAAAAAATGTGAATATTTATATCTAAGTCTGTGAATTCGGCCGTATTTACAAATAGAGATGTGAATATGGAAAAATTTACAAATTCAGATGTGAATTTCTACTAAATTCAAAATTTTCCAATACATTTATAAAATTCTTTTCGGATTTCTCCATATTGGTACACATTATTGAGTTAACCCTTTTTGTGGAAATCACATCAGATATTACCTGATATCGATTACTAGGTTTTTGGAATGCTGATAATTAAAAAAATATCGATTTTGAGATTCAGCCGTCAGATATCGAATTATTACAACTTACGCGATATAATCGATCTTGGTATCGGCTATAGGGTTACTCGAGGTGCTGATTATGAAAATGATATCGATTTTGAGATTCCGCCGTCAGGTATCGATTTATTTAAACTTGCTTGATATAATCGATCTTGGTGTCGGCTATAAGTTATCTGAGGTGCTGATTATGAAAATAACATCGAATTTTTGATTCCGCTGTCAAGTCAACATATTTATAGGTATATTTTTAATTTTAAATACGAATATGAATTTAATCTTACTCTGATTTTTATGTCGATATGATAACATATTTAATTATTATTATTATCATCACTATTATCATTATTGTACCCACAAATAATTTTTTTTATCATATCGACATAAAAATCAGAGGATGATTAAATTCATATTCGTATTTAAAATTAAAAATATACCTACCTTACAACATAACTTAATATTACGTTACTTGTAATAAATCGAAAACCTATCAGCGAATCCCAGTATACTTTATATTTAGTAAGTTGTAATAAATTGTTACGATTTTTATAATCAGCACCTCAGATAACTTATAGCCGACACCAAGATCGATTATATCGCTTATATTGACATGACAGCGCAATCAAAAAATCGATATCATTTTCATAAGCAGCACCTCGGGTAACCCTCTAGCCGATACCAAGATCGATTATATCGCGTAAGTTGTAATAATTCGATACCTGACGGCTGAATCTCAAAATCGATATTTTTTTAATAATCAGCATTCCAATAAACCTAGTAATCGATATCAGGTAATATCTGATGTGATTTCCACAAAAAGGGTTAACTCAATAATGTGTACCAATATGGAGAAATCCGAAAAGAATTTTATAAATTTATTGGGAAATTTTTTATCGAATTTATACTCCATTCAACCGTTGTATTTCGTAAATAAGAGTTATTGGCATGACAACTTGGATGAAGTGACGAATGGTTGTTAAAGAATCTCATCTGACTAAGGATCTATCACGTTATATGCTAAGTCGAGTCATCGTTAAATTAAATTTTTACTTTCAATTACCTATAATTATTCAATTACCTATAATAACCGTCAAACGTTTTATTCCCAAGGAGATATCATTCCGCAATTTAGACCTCCTCTCCTATGAATCCCTTCAATCCGACCTTAAACCCGATCAATGGAATCTCATATATTCCTAAGACTCAATCGATCCTATGGTCTCCATCCTCACCTCAAATTTGAAATCTATTTTAGATATCCATGCTCCACTGAAAACCCGAATCTTACGTCGTCCTGCTGCACCTTGGTTGACTCCTGAAATAAAGGATATGATAAAAAGAAGGGAAGCTGCAAGACGCAAATTTCGGCGAACCCGTTTGGCAGCGGATTATGCGTCTTTTAAAAAACATAGAAATCTGACCCAATCCGAAATCCGACGATCTAAATCCCTTCACTTCCACAATGCTCTTACCAATGCCCACGATCCTAAAAGCAAATGGAAAATACTCCGACAATTATCCCTACCAGGTTCCAATAACCCTAGCTCCTTTCAGCTCTCTCCAGATGATCTCAATAACCATTTCTCATCCTTCTCTTCTAATTCATCCCAACCTGCTGATATTAATCAGCATCATTTTAATCCGGAAAATTTCTTTTTTGCTCACATAACCTACGAAGACCTACGTACTGCTATCCTAAAATCCCACACCAACGACTATGGTCCCGATGATATCCCAGTAAAGCTAATAAGATCCTGTCTCCCAGCACTTATTCCTGTTCTTTATCACATCTACAACTTCTCTTTACAAAACTCCATATTCCCTTCTTCCTGGAAAACCGCTCTAGTCCGACCGTTAAACAAAACGGCAAACCCTTCCTCAATGAATGATTTCCGTCCAATCTCTCTCCTTTCAAACCTCTCAAAACCGTTAGAACGCCTCGTTCAAAACCAACTATCAAATTTCCTAGAAGAACGTTCCCTCATTAACCCTTTCCAATCAGGCTTCCGATCTGGGTACTCTACTCAATCCGCCCTCCTAAAAATTACCCATGACCTCCAAACGTCCATCGAACACCGAAAATTAACCATCCTCATCCTTCTTGATTTCTCCAAAGCATTTGATACCGTTGACCACAATATCCTTCTCACCAAATTACAAAAGCTCCACTTATCAAGCAGCGCCTTAAATTGGTTCAAATCCTTTCTTTCAGACCGGTCACAGTTTGTAGTCGTTCCAGGCCAACCTCCATCCAAGACACTTCCCCTCTCCTGTGGTGTTCCGCAGGGTTCCTCTCTATCCCCCACTCTGTTCGCCATTTACATCAACGACCTTCCTCTTCTGATCCATCACTCCCAATATCATATTTATGCAGACGATTTCCAGATATACCTATCCTTCCCCCCTTCCGAGCTATCCTATGCAACAAAAAAGCTTCAGGATGATTTAAATCGAATCAGTCTCTGGGCAGAGGCTAACAAGTTGAAGCTGAATGCAGAAAAAACGAAAGCAATTTTAATAGGCTCCAATTACCTCCTTAAAACCGTCCCTAACATCCCTACCCTCCTCCTAAATAATAATCCCATTAAATTTTATCCAACTGTCAAAAACCTCGGAATGAACTTTGACCAAACCCTTTCCTGGAAAAACCACATCTCCAATATTTCCCGCCGTACCTTTTCTACCTTAAAGCAATTAAATCACCTCCGAAGCCTTTTTCCATTTGAAACACGTAGGCTCCTGGTCACCTCCCTGGTATTTCCCCACTTTGACTATTGTTGTGCGGTGTATGGGGGTATCTCTGGGGACCTCGAAGCAAAACTAAAACGTTTATTTAATTGTTTCGTACGATTTATCTTTGGGGTCCCAAGAGACGTCTCCGTTTCACCTTTATACGAAAGATTAAAGTGGTTATACCCATCCTACCGCCGTAAATATTTCCTGGCCTCATTCCTTTTCCAAGTAATCCGATCCCGCCGTCCGTCATACGTCACCGAACTTCTCCATTTCAAATCCTCTGTCCATTCCCGCAATACCCGTTCCAGGTCTTCAGATCTATACACTCCGGCCCACCGAACGTCAGCTTTTGAAAGATCTATCATTATCCGGTCCTCATCCCTATGGAACTCTATCCCCCCTTTTATTCGTCATTCCAACACACTCCCTACCTTTAAATCCCGCCTGTTCGATCACCTCCTTTCCTCCCAGTTTCCCGAACAACTGTAACCAGTTCAACTGTAAATTGGTATAGGCCTTTATTATTTATTTATCCTTAAAATATATGTTCCATTTAGTGTATGTGTAAATAAGTTATTTTTCATTTTAAGTCTATAAGGATTTACTTAGTTTTATTATTTTTTTTTTTTTATCACAAGATTTCCTTATTATTTATAATTTTTTTCTCTGCTTTTTTTTCGTTTATTTTTATCATTTTAATTTGCTCCATTTTGTTGTTTTTATTGTTTTCTTATATAGTACTCTAAGGCACTGAAGCCTATTATATGTATCTGTATAGTTTGTTCCTAAGGGACTAGTTCCCGGGACAATCAATAAAGTCTTTATTATTATTATTATTATTATAAATGAAAAATATAGCAAGGGAAAGTATTTTGATCGTGAAAATTTTCCGATTTTCCGACTTCAGCTTTTCAACTGTAATACTTACACGTTATAAATAAACAAATCCCGCGAAATGGTCTGTGTTTGTGTAAACAGACTAGCTGTAAACTGGACGAACCAGAAATTTGGTATTTGGTGTATGTATATGCTCGCGATGTGGGGGCAAAAATTTAATCAAAATTGGTCAAACGGAGGGGGTGCTTTATTTAAAGAATTTTGTCTCATTTTCATGTGTTTTTTTTTCTCGATTTTCTCAAAGACGGCTCTAACGATTTTGATTAAATCGGTAGTTGATGCATGTGTATGCCCGTGATGTGCCAGTCAAAATTGATCAACTGAAGGGTGCATTTTACTTCATAAATTTTGTCTCACTTTACGTGTTTTTTTTTTACGGCTTTAACGATTTTGATCAAACAGGGAATTTGATATATGTGTATGCCCGCGATGCGTCAGCCGAAATTTCATCAAAATTGATCATTGGAGGGGGCACTTTACTTAAAAATTGTATCTCATTTTACGTGTTATTTTTTATTTACTCAAAAACGGCTTTAACGATTTTGATCAAATTGGGTATTTGATGTATATGTTTGCCAGAGATGATAGTCAAAATTTTATCATATTTGATCAATTGGAGGGGGCACTTTACTTAATAAATTTTGTCTCATTTTGCATGTTATTTTTTAATTGCTCAATAATCGATTCACCTTCATGATATATTTACAAAAAGCAACTCGCACTGAAAACCAAGCAATCAGTAAAAAATAACTCAACTGTTGATGAAGTTAGGTTTTAAAAAAAATAAATAACCAATAATGAATCGAAAAGTACTGTTAACATAGAAGTTTTGCAATACAAATACGGTATAACATATGAAGATATATTTGTACAAATATAAGCATATAGATATGGAAAAATGTGAAAAAAGTTTAGGAATGGCTTTTACAAATTATCGAAACACGTCGATTTATTAATCTAAGTAAGTTCGTCTCATTTTAGACGCGGATCGCACCAGATTTTCAATCTGTGTAATCTTAATGAACTTTGTTGGATACAGTTAAGCTTTGATTGATTCAGTTAGATGACAAGTGAATTCTAATGAAATTAAAAAATCTATTCGAACATTTTAGTGTGTAGGTTCATAGGGGTTCAGTCATCGAATGTGAAGCTTAAACAACGATTTTCCAAGCTATTGAAAATCATTATAAATTCTTTTTGATTGTATTTTTTTATTCCAGAATAATATATGAGAAACTATATTCTTTCAACAGAGACTGTAATAAATTATGAAAAACGAATACAGTATAGCCAATTATGAATTTTAAGAAGACGATTAAAACATTTTTTTTTTTGTTATTTTATTTTATTATTTATTTATTTATTTATTTATTTTTTTTTTTTTTTATGGCAACCCCTTTTTTCCAAACATGAATGATATAATTTAAAGATCTGAAAAATGAAATTATCAACCATGCAAGAGTAGTCAACTGAGCTCTAGCGGTAGGCGGAGTAACTACTCAACTGACGTAGTTGCTGAAACATCCGCTAGGTCGCAGCAACTAAACTTCAGTTCGCTTGATATACATATGTACATATGTAATAATTAATCTTATATATCATTCATGCTTGGGAAAAAAGGCTTAAGTCATAAAAATGTTTTTTTGTCTCATCTTCTTAAAATTCATAATTCGCTATAATTTATTCGTTATTCATAATTTATTACAGTCTCTGTTGAAAGAATATAGTATCATTTATTATTCTGGAATAAAGAAATACAATCAGAAAGAATTTACAATGATTATCAATAGCTTGGTAAATCGTTGTTTAAGCTTCACATTCGATGACTTAACCAAACACCAGTGATATAAATTATTAATATATATTCCATTCATACAAAAACACCTAAATTACTATGAAAAAATGATATATGTGTACTAGAACAATTGTGAAATATTACGGAGATATATCAACCCGTTTTGTATTATAGGTCTCTAAAGCCCTTAAAAATAGGCCCAGAAACAATAGGCCTAAAAAAAAAAAAATCATTATTAGAAATAGCTGTAGATGTTTTCCGAATTTGACTTGGACTATGAGATTGGTATTTTTTAACAGCGCATTCCATGATTCATATGATATACAACAATGTATAGGTAGGTACTAAAGAAATTTTCTTAAAACTAAATGTAAAATTTTAATTTCAATTTTATCAAAAAGGGCATTTTTAAATTTTTTTATTTATTTTTTTTTTAAAATAGGTAGTATTATATCAATCCATGCAGCAAAATATAAAAGTGAGATGAAAATATTATTTCATGTCATTCAAGCCTGTGTTGTGGTATTCTTTACTGTTAAATGTGATAATTTTTATTTATTTGTGAGCTCAGCTTAAAATTTCAAAAAATTACAATGTCAGGAAATTTATTTATTTATATGTAAAAGGCATAAATGAAAATTCCTTATATATAAATGGATTAGATGACATTTATTTTTACATAAAAGGAATAAATGTTTAAATTTAAAATATAAATATCCTAGCTTTTATACCATTGTTTCTCCTCAATGTTACAGAGGTGTTCAAAAGATACCGGATGGCATTCAATGGAAGAGGATAAAATGGATACCAGACAAGCGATGAAATAAAAAATAGGAGGATGAAAAGGACGGAAAAGGAAGGTGTACCCTTGGGGATATCCAAGACGTATGAACTGACAGAAGCCAATGAATGGAAATCTCCTGAGGCTCTAAAAGAAAGCATTAGGCGTGTGTTTGCCACCCAACAGCGCTGAATAGTATAGCGCAAGAGAAGTCCTATGGGGCTTTTTCAACATAGCAAGCCCGGGATTTTCAAATGGAGTCCCAGTAAATGTTTATATGCTAAATTAGTTATCAATATCGCCTTTAAGCCCGATTGCAGGTCCTTTCATAATGAACCGCCGAACCATCCGTACCCACATATTTCCTACCTCGCTTCTTCCTGTATACTTGAAAATCCTCCGTATGAAAAGAAATATACATATATATGTTATAAGAAAAATAGATATCGATTATCTACTGCGAATGGTTAACCCCAGGAGGAAAATGTAATGTTAAATAATGATGTAGACACGAAAATATCGAAAAGAAGCTCTGTGTGGATTTTCAACCACTAATTTTTCTTCTCTCTGAACCTGCAACTGGAGTCGCTCGGAGTAAGTAGGAGGAGATATGACCAACAGTTTTTTAGATGATATTGAAATGACGCCTCCAGTAACCAGATATTAAATTCTTTGATGCGTGGTCATAAGGGCTTTAGTCAAAATTTTGAATTTTTCAGGAAAACAACACCAAAGTTCAAAACGTTATGTAAAATCTAATTATTTGTAATTGTTATTTTTATAAAACAGTATAGTTTGACTTAAGGCCTTAATACCAACCGGTAACTCTGAATTCATTCTATAATATTACGACATAATCTCCAAATGCTCAAATGGTGACTTAAGTCCTTATGACCGCGCAACAATGAATTCTAACATTGATTTTTTCCAATTAATTACAATTATCAAGTATGATGGATGCATGGCTCCAGAAGATGGAGCGTTGAGTTAGTTAAACTAATTCTTTACTTCTTTTATTTTGGTGAAAAAAGATCTATTTTATTTATTTAATCATATTAAATAAATCACCTAACCTAAAGTTGATTAGAGAATAAATTTTATTAAATGTACCAAAGCACGTATTTGTTTTTTGTTTTTTTTTTCAAATATTAACGAATCCTAAGTAAAGAAATTTCATTGGAAGTAAACATCCAATCGGAAATAAGGCAGATAGGCCAACTTGGAAAGAATGACTTCAACTCGCATTTAACGAGGCGATAGCTTTGTTTGATAATAATATTTATTTAATGTTTAAATGTTCCTAATTACAATGTGAAAAGCTGGAAACCATTTTCTTTGACTGATGTTAAGCACCGAGAGTCAGTCATAAAAAAAATTACTAAAAGAAAAAAGTTGTTGAAGAAAAGCGAATAAAAGAAGAATATAGGAGAGACAGTTTGAATTAACCTTTTACCTAGAAGTGTTTATTCAAGGGGAAAAACCTGTTTTCACAGTGAATATCCTATTACAGCGAATCTGGGTAAAAACGCGATTGAACAAAAATTTCCGATGTAAGGTTTCCTTAATTACTATTTGATCCCCAGGTATTTAAGATACTCAAGTTTTTAAGAAAAAAAAAAAAAAACTTTTTCACACAAATCTAATAGAATGACACTCTCGTGTCAAATTCCCAAAATAAAGGTTTTCTAAATCTATAGAGAAAATAAAAAGTCGGCCATCACAGGACGCGGAGCAGATGTGAAAAATCTAAGTTGGTGGTATACAATCAGTAGCGGATCCAGAATTTTTCTGAAGGGGGCGTACTTTTTTTTAAAACTTTCATAAGTAATGAAGGATATATTTTAAAATATGTATTAGTACATAGCGACGTTGTAAATTACTATTAAATGTTTAAATACAATCCATTTTAAATTTATGTACTTAAAAAATGACTAATAATGCTTCATTGTGTCCCCACCTCAGGGGAAGGGGCGCCACTCCCTTTGATTATAATAGACGTATTTTTCTTATTATTCTATTACTACTAATAATCATTATGGTTCGACCCATGAATGAAAATAGTTTAAAATTTGGTCAGGATAGAAAAAAAGTTTATGGATTAATCCTACCCGACTATATTACCTATCCTCCTTAATGATATTAATAAAGAATCTAAATCCTTTTACTTCTATTTTACCAATGAACATAAATTTAAATTTATTTGAAAAAGGCTAAGTTAAAAATAAGACCCCAATACTATTAAGACCCCCTATTAATTAAGACCCCAATAGTCTACCATACTAAAGGTCGCGGGTTCCCGACTACCAAGAAGAATACTTGATTACGCTGTCCCTCGGATTGGATTTGAAATGGAAGTCCCGAGCCTGTACGATGTCAGGAACTCGTTAAAGATCCTTATCCTAATTATACCTGGATATGAAAATTTTAGGATTCCCATTGTAGCATCGTACGATTAGCCTTAAAGCCTAAAGGGACGTTAATTAAACAAATAAAACCGCCAATACCTATCCTAATAAAATTCCTTCTCCTACCTTTATTCGACCTATAAACAACAAGTGCTTCAAATTTCTTTAGCAAAAGGCCAGTTAACCACTCCTCTCAATTTACCTATTTACAATAAAATTTATGAGGAATTAATCTGATACCCCTATATTATGCCAGAACGAAAATAGTTTAAAATTTAAAATTTAATATTAGCAGCCCTAATTACCTAACTGTAATACTATTATTGAAAAATTAATCTATTATTTGACCTATGAATAAATATTGTTTTTTGGGGTCACCTGTGGTGTAGAGGTTAGCATAGAAACTTACAATACTAAAGGTCGTGGGTTCGCGACCCGAAGTGGCATTAAGTGACGTTAAAACAAACAAACAAATATTGTTTTAAATTTAATTTATATCGGACAGAACTTTAATAATTACCACCTCCCTTACCTATCCATAAAACTGATGAGGAATAAGTTTGAAATATTGTAGCACTATTATGGGTTTAAATATTTTTTATCAACAATAATAACTCAAATAACTAAACATGTTACAAAAAGTATCAACTTGTAACGACAAAGTAACACCAAAATAACCACATGATTCAAGCTTTGGAGCAAGACTATCTAGCAACAGATCAATCTAAACAGTCTTGAAGTTCCCGAGACTAGCGTTGTAATACTAAACATTTTATAGTATTGTAACGCTTATGAGGGTAAAAATAATTTTATTATACGAAAATAATAATTTACAATGAAACAGAAACAATATAAACTCAAATAATCAAGAAAATAACAAAAAGTATCAACTTGTAACGACACTTTTAACACAAACGTAACCCATGATCTAAAAATATGATTCATCTTCAGCACAAGACTAACTCTTCAGTCCAACACTCTTTACATTTAGTCTGAAATAGAACTGCCTGGAATTTTCTGGAAGAGAAAAACAGGTGGGTGGTCTCCATACAGAAGACTGAGAAGCACTGTTTTTATTTTGTTGGAGAACCGGAGCCTTCGATAAAAAATAACTTTATATGCCTCATTTATCCTTGTGCCACGACGACCATAAATTTATAAATTCCAACAATATTTTTACTTTAAACTTTGAGGAGACAGTTTTTTTTTTCCTTCTTTTCTTTTTTTTTTTTTTATCTCTTTCTTTTATTTGCTGCTGTTATATTGATTTAAAATTGATTTTAGTTATTCATCATTTTTATTTTATTTTATGTCAATTCCATATGTGAGGCGTTTGCTATCAAAACCAGCTCATTCCATATTTTTCTCTAGCTCATACCAGGAAGGAAGGCCAGCAGAAAAGAAAACCAGGAATGGTAGCCGATATATTATGACGACAAAATTTCATTTAAATAACGACCCTTCTTTTTTCCTTTCTCTTGTTGCTTTCTGCATTTCATTTACAGTATTATTTTTGTTTGATAAATAAAAAAAAAAACATTCTGTTCCGTTTGGCGTTGTAATTTATGACTTTTTTCACATTGTATCACCGTTTACGTGTCAACTGTTAAATTTCAGATCATTCGAAAAAGTTAAGTGGATGTCATTTATTAAAAACTCGTAAGACACGAATATTAACTGGTAACCTGGAAAAAACCAATTTCACACAACTTAATTGAACAAAAAACTGAAAAAAACAACATGAAAAATCTTGTTTTTTTCCATCAAAATCAGCTCATTCCAACCTAATTAGTGTAATTACGCCTAAGGTAATGCACCTGGAATAAAAATGAAAAACTAATCAAATTCTAAGCGGTTATACCTACAATTAGAAAGTTAAAAAAAAAAAATCTGGTGCGTGCTCGCAACACACAACTTTCACGTACCAACTTACTTAGGTTAGAAATTAATGCGTTTTGTTAATTGCCACTTCTCAAATGAACAGAACGGCTTTAATTATGAACAATGGTATGTCATTAAAGGCGTACTCCGCATGCTTGGGCTTAACGAGTTTTATGAGTTGACTGAATATTTTTCTTTTTTCTCCTTTATGTTTTCTTTATTTTTATCATATCTCATATATAGCCATTTCTTATTTTTAGGCGTAACGAGGGACAGTTAATTTCTCCATGTAAACAAAAACAAAGGTACTTTAGAAGTAAGAAACAAACAAAAAAGGCCCCCCCCAAAAAAGCCCCCTCAGAACATTTTAATAATAATAAAGCTTACCTGATATTAAAGAAAACCTAATTTTCATTAAACATGACGAATTTGATAAAAATCGTTAAAGCCGTTTTTGAGATAATCGAAAAAAAGGTAAAAATTGGAAAAAAGTCAAGAAATAAAGTGCCACCTCAGTTGGACCAATTTTGATGAAATGTTGGCTTTTACATATTTGGTATATACATACATCAAATACCCAGTTTCTTCAAAATCGTTAAAGCCGTTTTTGAGTAAATAAAAAATATGTACACGTGAAATTGGTACAGAATTTATTATCCCCCCACCGGTTGATCAATTTTGATGAAATTTTTACAGTCGTATCTCGGGCATATACATACATCATATACCCAGTTTGATCAAAATCGTTAGAGCCGTTTTTGAGAAAATCGAAAAAACGTAAAGTAAAAAGTTATTAAATAAAGTACCCCCTCCCTTTGAGCAATTTTGATGAAATTTTTGCTGTCACATCACGGGCATATACCTACACTAAATACCCAATTTCAGGTTATAGTTTTTGAGCTAGTCAGTTCACACAAACAGACCATTTCGCGGGACTTGGTTATTTCGACTCAGGGGGTCCCAAAACGTGTATTTCCGTTGAAAACCGGAAGTCGAAATTTTTCACGATCGCAATACTTCCACTTACTGTATATTTCATATATAGGTAAGTGAAAGTAGAAATTAGCTGTAGTAATGTGGACGTGAGAAGTTTTTTGTCTCTCTTGTAAAATTTCCAAAAATGGAATGAGCTGGTTTTGATAGCAAACGCCTCATGTAATACATATTTTGTATGTTAGAGAATTTATTAGTTTCTTATTTTTTATTATCTTATTTTTGATTGATTTTCCTGTAGTTACTAATCAATATTTATCAAATTAATATTGCTACTTCTGTTAAACTTTAAATTTAATATATTGCAAAACTTATATGAGTTAAACAATTTTTATTGATCGAAAATAACAATTTTCTATGCCACAAAAATTATGGGAACACGAATAATTAAACAGGTTACAAAAATTATCACTTTGTAACACAAAAAAAAAACATATGATCAGCACAAGACTGACTCTTCAGTCCGCCGCTCCTTATATTTAGTCTCAAATAGAACTGCCTGGAATGTTCTCGACAAGCTTAAAAAGGTACTCGAACAGTCAAAAAACATGTACTAGAACAATTTGTTACTGTTTCAACAAAAAATCTAGAACTCTCTATTCGATCATTTGTTTTGTTTGTTTGTTTGTTTAACGTCACTTTATGCCACCAAGGCTAATCGGACGATGCTACAGTGGGGGTCCTAAACTTTGTCTATCCAGGTATAATTAGGATAGGGATCTTTAAGGAATACCTGACATCGTAAAGGCTCGGGACCTCCATTTTACGTTCTATCCGAGGGACGGCATGGCTATGGATTTTTTACTCCCATTAAAAAATCCTAGGGCCACCGCTGGGCGCAAACCTGCGACCTTTAGTATTGCAGGTTGCCATGCTAACCACTATACCACAGGTGACCCCATATGTTTTATGTTTCACGTTATAATATATTTATTTAAATATCAAATTCTATAAATATTTGTATTTATCTCTCCTAAATATTAAATTTCTAGGACCAAGTTGGATAAACGTTCTGGACAATGGGGACCAACCAATAAAGCCGAGGACCGCGATGGGCAGTGGATATTTCGCATTCCTTACCCTTGGCCGCTTCTCTAATATAAGAGAATTCTTTCGGGTTTGGACTCGATATTTGAATTTGGCCATTTGTCGCCCTGCGTAGTTTGTTCTCCTTATGCATTATTTATATGATATTGTAACGTTAAATCAATATGCAAATAAAAAAAAAATATGGCGTAAACTTCCAGACCGTTTGTTGGAACAAAACAAGCGGCTGGAACGAACTGTTTGGGTCTAGTCCACGAGGGCGTAGAGCTGTCCACATTTTTCAGGAACATTCCAGGCCTAGCCATTAACGATCATATATAAGGAGCGAGTCAGTCTGAGTCTAAGTCTGAGATAAGTTAGTCGAAGTCTATGTAGCTTAAGCAAAGATCTGTGGAACGGAGTATGCTAAATATCAGGAAAAAAGATAAAATCAAAAACACCATTATAAAGCAGAAATCTGGTTTGAAAGATATAAACCATCACATCAATACTCTGAAATGGAAGTGGGGGGACATGTATTAAGAAGGCAAGTCCCTAGTTGGGCGAGAGATGCAACCCTCTGGACACCCTACAATCTCAAGAGGAAGCGAGGAAGACAAGCCAAGAGATGGAGTGACTGGTTTAAGGAGTTAGCTGGTCCGATGTGGTGGAGACTGGCAAGAGACAGGCAAGCTTTGAGAGACAAGTGGGGTGAGATTACGAACTCCGCTTCCCAATAGGTTGGTCACCTGGGACAGCGTAGACCATTACTCCCATAAATAACAAAGACTTTATTATAATTTTTACTTATTACAACCGGTGATATGGGAAGGCCTTTGTGCAAAGAAGATGATTGTTCATTTAAATTATGTTAATTTCTGATTTGTATTTATTCCTTAAATGCACATAATAAAAGGCTATTATTATTATTATTATTTAATTTATTAATAATAAAAGGCTTAGCGAGCCCAAAGGCTCGAGGCCGACACCACCACTCGCTTCCTACACATCTCCAACCAACGATCGACGTCCAAACCAAATTTTGCTAGACCTGCCTGAACGCAATCCTCCCACCTCCTTTTAGGCGTACCACTCGGACGTTTTCCATTCGGTACCGCGCCTATTTTTCTTTTTGGAATTCGTTCACTACTAAGTTCCGAATTTTACACAGCCATTTCATTCGCTTCAATGATATCACGTCAATAATATCCCGGGCACAGTGGTTCAACCTGGGAAAAAACCTCAAAAATGAACGTAGCCCAAACCTAATTTTTTCTTGGTTTTCGAATACTTAGATACTTGTAGAACAATGCAAAGAATATATTGTTTTAACTAGTTCAAAATTAAAATGTGTGTGTACCAGTAAAATTGAACTTTTTAATGGTTGAAAAAATTGTACTTTTCTACCAACATAAAAAAAAATTTCTACTCTATATAAGATTAACAATAAAATATTCTCCAATACATCAGAAGTGTGTCATTTATATGTGCACTGTTATGTTCTAAACATTTTTAAATAATATCAATAGTTAGAGAAGAAATTAATTTTCGAAATCGTTGCTGAAATAAGTATAATTTTTTGACTTTGTTGGTTTATAAAACGCTTGCGTTACGGTCGCAATGGTTTAATATGTAACTGTAGGTTGTAGAGGAGCTGTGGTAACATTTTCAGCGCCAACTTCGGGATTTATAAGGATTTAAACCTTCAACTATGGTTCGAGTGGCGAGGGCGGATGACCTTGGGGAGGAACTATTAGCTTAGAAAATCCTCCTATAGGTCTCTAAGGTATGGGGACTGGCTTAGAATTAAAATAAAATAAATCACACGTTATTTTCATTTTAATTATAAAATACCTAAATAAAACAAAATTATTTTAATTTTAATTCTAAAACACTAAAAAAAAAAATGTTTTATTTTGTATTTTAAATAATCAAACTACAACTACAAGTAGGCTGTTTGAAGTTGCACCGTTTGCTTATAGTGTATGGTGATCCTTTGCACTAGAGCTCTCACCCCTGAAAATTGAGGCGGTACATTTATTTCAGTTTGATGCTGTCAGTGTTGCAAGATTTTTAAAAATCCTTTATTAACCGCGCAAATTACAAGGATAAATGAAGAATTAATTATGAGATTAAAAACAGTATTTGATGTGATTTGCTCTCTGTACCCGATTGATACTGCAGTATTTCGCCAGTATACAGCGGAAACGGCTGTGATGGCAGTGACTCGGTACCGCTGGTACTATTTCCCATCGACCGTCCACAAAATTCTTTTCCATGTAGCAGACATGATTGAGCACGCAGCTCTTTGTATCGGTTCCCTTTCAGAAGAGGCTCATGGAGAGTAGGAACAAATATTATAAGCAGTACAGGGAACATTATTACAGGAAGATATCTCAAGTCGCAACAAATGAAGATGTTTTCCACCATTATTTGTAACAAGCGACCCATATATTATGGATTTAAGACCAGTATACAAGCATAAAATGAAAAAAGAGCTAACCGAGGAAGCATACAAAGGCTAATCTTATTATTTATTTAAATGAGATTAAATTATTATATCCTATTTGTATTATTGTTCATAAAAATGTTAAAAAAAAAATCTATTAAATTTTTTATTTTTCACGTCAAATATTAACTTGATCTGATGCTCTAATTTCGTTGATATTGATTTCATTAGATTCGGCTCCTCAAAAAACATATAAGACTATATCTAACACGAATTTTCGATATTTTTGACTTTTTGACCTCAAATTTGGACTTGATCTGGTGGTGCAATTGCACTGATTTTGATTTCATTAGTTTCGGCACCTCAAAAAATCAGTACGCAGGTGGTTTCAACCCGCTAGCAAAGTAATTATAATAGATATTAGGTTTTTTCCCATTTTCAGCTTTTTTGGACCACTGTGCCGGGTACGGTTCACTCAGTTCGGCATTGTGTAAGTGTCTGAAGTCTCCGGTTAGCTTATCCCTGTTCGGTCCAAATATTCTACGCAGTACTTTATTTTCGAAAACCCTGAGCCGTTTCTCATCCCTCAATGTCAGCGAAAACGTTTCGCATTCGTAAAGGACCGTTGGAAGAATAATAGTTTTGTAGATTCGAAATTTTAAGTTTCGAGAAAAAGTGCGTGAGCTTAGTAATTTGGCTACCAAAAAGTAATTGATTAATTTTCCCGCCTGTAATGTAGCCTTGATTTCCACCTCGATATCTTATTTTCTATTTATCGTAGCCCCATAATATCTGAATGTCTCCAGATGTTCGAACGTATCCTCCGATACATCAATAGTACCGTAAAGGTCCCTATTTCTGCTGCTAACCATATATTTCGTCAACCGTATTTATTTCTAGACTAAGTCCATGGATGTCATGGACGTGGTCGTATTTCGTTTTACAGTTTCCGCGTCTTCACCCAGCAGTACTATGTCATCGGCATAAAAGAGTATATTTTCACCTAAAAGCATATGTTTTTCGGAATGCATTATTTCTCTAAAGACATATTCGAGCGCTAAATTAATGAATATTAATATTTAGTATTTACCATATTTTATCCATGTCCAAATATCGAACAACACATAGGAACTCTTAACAAAAAAACGAATATACGTTTTTTTGTTAAGTATCACGGATATAATAACAGACTAACTAACCATATGGACACATTCGACATGACCTTAAGAAGACGGCTAAAAAGAAGCTGGATGGGAGACCTTTTCTCTTGATATAGTTTCAAGCCCGTAAAGAGGTGTTGCAGGGCACATTCTTTCCCTTGTGCCCATAAGGCTTTAATACTAACGCGTTGCAGCCATCACATTCGCATATTTTGAAACAAAACACAAAACATGTGGTTTATTTAATTAATTAATTATTATAATAGCACTAGACTTGTTGTTGGAACGAACTAATAGTCAGAACAAACTGTCATAGTACATGTTTGTGACTACGATGTTCGCTGCTGGCTTAGAACATTCCAGGCTGTACTTCTTACGACTAAATATAAAGAGCGATGGACTGGAGAGTTATTATTGTTCTGAAGCTCAAGTGAAATGGTTATTTCTCTGTTACAAATTGATAATTTTTGTAACCTGTTTAATAATTTGTTTGGCATAGTGAATTGTTATTTTAGATCAATAAAAATTGTTTAACCCACATAAGTGTTGCTATATTTAAAGTTTCACAGAAGTAACAATATTAATTTGATAAAGATTGATATAATCATTGATTAGTAACTGAAGGAAAATCAAACAAAAATAAGATAATAAAAAATGAGAAACTAATGAAAATTTCTAACATAATACAAAATATGTAATACATATAGAATTGACATAAAATAAAATAACAATGGTGAATAACTAAAATCAATATAACAGAAGCAAAGAAAAGAAAGTGATAAAAAAAAAAAAGAAGGAAAAAAAACTGTCTCTTTAAAGTTTAAAGTAAAAATATTGTTGATTTTATAAGTTTATGGTCGTCGTGGGCCAAGGATAAAAGAGGCATCTAAAGTTATTTTTTATCGAAGGCTCCGGTTCTCCAACAAAATAAAAACAGTGCTTCTCAGTCTTGTGTATGGAGACAACCCACCTGTTTTTCTCTTTTATTTTCCGGACTTTTCTCAGCTCCTGTGGTGACCTTTTCAAGAAAGGTTTAAAAGATAAAACAGTTTTTTTTTTTTTTACAAATGAATGAACGCTGTGGTAAAAAACGAAAGCAAAATACATGAGTTGATTAGCATAGCCCACTGAACCTAATGACCATAATGCACGCGAACTATTTCCCTGAAGTTAGCGTTGATTTTACCACATTTTAACGTGAATATCAAATGTAATGTTTTAAGCGTTTTACTATCCGAGTCGTCCTCATTAAAATAGCCAATTACAGTTCTGTAATACGAATTTACATTAAGCTAGAAATATTCATTGATTCGGAGAGCCCTAAATTCCATTTGAATATCAAATACATACAGTTCAGCGAGCCATTTTAACGATACAAATCTTAAATCTTTTTAACTTTTCCTAAATAGTTCGAGTTACACTTACAGTGGTTTAATGAACTTATAAATTACTAATGGCTTTACTTATAACTTAATTTAAATACATGATACAACAACGATACATAATTTATACTTATATGGTCGGTGTAACGCCAAATAAACTAAGCGGCAAACACCATATTTTGAGAAAACTGAAATTAAAGTTGTTTTTTCTGAAAAAGGATTGTGCATACTACGATACTACGATCGATCGCATTTGACGTAAAATATATTTCAGTTTGTCTTTTATATAATTCAAATATAAATAAGCACGATTAAAAAAAATAGTGATTGGTTAATTTAAAAAAAAAAAAAAAAATGTTAAATTGGGTTTGCGTTTAGTTTACTATGTTTTTACACAGACGATATTTAATATATATGAGTTCTGTGGCTTCAAAAGCAGCTCCATGAGCATTTTTTCTGAAACGCTTTCTTCCCCGACTGGCACAGTAATCTTGTAGGGGATGAAGCTTATTGGAAATAATCGGTTACCATATAAAAATGATTTACTAGTTGCTTAATATTGATATACTAGCTGCTTTTACTGCAAACAAAAAAATAAAAATCTTAAAATTAAAATTTTGTTCAATTAAACTTGCCTTGAACTGAACTTTTTATTCTACAATTTTATCCAATGTTCGCATTTACTTGAAATTTTAACAATAAGAAATTATTTTATCTATTTATATTAGCATGAATACAAATCATATATTTTTGATTTGCCATCAGCAAAATTTTGCAATATGGAAATGATTGCTTTGCACGTATGCACGTTTGCATCCATCAGATATTTGAGGGCTTTGCAGTGCCCCATATCCTGTGTGTCCATAGGGGTCTAATAAGTACGTTAATATAAGTCTGTTGGTTATGGACAATTTAGAGCATCTGTCAAGTGATCATGATAACAGTCCATATCGTTTGCTCAGTTGCAATCTTATTTGTATATGTTGGGTTTTCTGTCAGTCCCAAGTATCGCACTCCCTGGAAAGTAGTTTAGAATAGGATAGGGTAGGATAGGAGTTTTAGGGCGATAAATATCGCGATTATTACGGTCGGAATCTTCTGATTATAGGTTGGAATATCATTAAATAAGACCCGAGGACACAACCCTTAATAGAGAGTGAAGACTATGAATACACAATTCAATTGACCCATTTTTACTGTTCATCTCTTTGTCTAAGCGGAAAATCGTCAAGATGATCTTGTAAGACTGAATTATTGAATTTCGTTTGTTTAACGTCCCTTTATGATACTAAGGCTAATCGGACAATGCTACAGTGGGAGTCCTAAATTTTGCCTATCCAGTTATATTTGGGATAGGGATCTTTAACGAGTACCTGACATCGTACAGGCTCGGGACCTCCATTTTACGTCTTATCCGAGGGGCGGCATAGCTAAAGATTTTTTACTCACTTCCACTCAAATCCTAGGGCCACCGCTGGAGGCGAACCCGCGACGTTTAGTAGGTGTACATGCTAACCACTGCACCACAGTTGACCCCAATTAGTGAATTTTTTTTACTTATTATGAATGCATTTTTAATTATTGAAAATATTGTTCAGCGTAGTGCATTGCTTCAAAATTTAAAAACTGCTACAAATTTACCTTCAAAACCAATTCCGTCCAAAATTTAAATTCCCATTATCCTATAATTTCAATTGCCCGTCCTGAAATTACTCATGGAAATAAATCCTGGTCGTTAGTTCTTTCGATAAAAATATTTAATTGTTTTACCGAATTTCGCAATATTGTAATCTTCTTATGTACAAAGGAGGGTAAAGGGGCTCCGAGAAATTAAAGAACCCACCCATGTATAAAATAAATATATAAAAATGACAAATCTGATCTATGGAATGTTTTTTTGTTCTACTGAAAATTCTTTAAATATTTATACAAATTGTATGAAGGCCGTTTTAAAGCTAGACATCTTTTTAGACATATTTATGATGTTATCAGACAAAAATAAGGCGACATATTTAGAATTATAATTGGATGAGAAGGGAAGGCTAAATCAAAGTTTCCTACGAGTCCTTGATCCGGGGAATCACAGTTAGCGGATATTACTGGAATACATTAAAAGGTCTTTGGGAGAGTTTGCTGGAAAAGAGCTCGTTATATGATACCGCTACAAGGATCTCATGGTACACAATTGGAACATGAAAAACTTTTCATCCCGCCTAATAACCTGTAGTACGAGATCAAAGGCAGAGCTCTGTTTAGTTGTTCAGTTTTCATCAAAATTACCTGGACTGATCCTTTTGAAACTGGAACTAAAATTATATTCAGTTTGTAATTTCTCTTATAATAGGAGACGTAGGAGATAATAAAGTAGAAAATTGAAGTAAATAACATCATATGCAAGTAAATAACATATGCAAATAACGTCATATCTCTTTTTTTTCAAAAAAGTAATTACTCTAGATCGTAAAAAATGTCGCCATAACGAGTCGCTTAGTTTAATTTTTATTCCTTTCTTAAGAAAAGTTCTTAGAATGAATGAAAAAAAAGAAAAAGGATCCATCCAACAAACAGTTATTGGGCAATTCCACGTCAAATCAACACAAGAATATATCATTTTGAACCTCACCATATCAGATTTTCTTGAAATTTGGGATATGTGTACTGCTTGTATCTACTAGAACAACTGTGAAATATTACTCAGATATGTCAACCCTGTTTTGAATTATTGGTTTCTAAAGCCCTCAAAAATAGGTTCAGAAACAGAAAAAATCATGATTAAAAATAGCTGTAGATGTTTTCCAAATTTGACTATGAGGACTATGAGATTGGTGTCGTTTAACAACGCATTCAATGCCGTTTCATATGACATACAACAATGAATAGATTGGTACCAAAAACTTGATTTTTAAACTAAATGTAAAATTTTAATTTCAATTTTCTCAAAAAAGGTATTTTTTAAAAACATTATATTTTTTTTCAAAAATAGGTAGTATTATATCTATTCATACAGCAAAATATAAAAGTGGGATGAAAATTTCTTCATCACTAAAAAAATTGAAAACTAGTGATAAAATTTCATAAATCTAGCATTTTATGATTAAAAATAGCTCCAGATGTTTTCCAAATTTGACTAGGACTATGAGATTGGTGTTGTTTTACTGTGCATTCCATGCCATTTCATATTATATAAAAAAATGTTTAGGTTGGTGCTAAAGAAATTTTCTTAAACTGAATTGTAAAATTTTAATTTCAATTTTTTCAAAAAGGGCATTTTTTAAAAAAATTATATATTTTTTTAGAAAAATAGGTCATACTGCCTGTACCTATACATTTTTCTATATCATATGAATCGGCATGGAATGCGCTGTTAACCGACACCAATCCCATAGTCCCAGTCAAATACGGAAAAAATCTACAGCTATTTTTAATCATAAAAAGCTAGATTTATTGAATTTTATCACTAGTTTTCAATATTTTTAGTAATGAAGAAATTTTCATCCCACTTTTATATTTTTTTGTATGAATAGATATAATAATACCTATTTTTTAAAAAAAAATTAAAATTTTAAAAAATGCCTGTTTTGAGAAAATTGAAATTAAAATTTTACATTTAGTTTTAAGAAAATTTTTTTACCTACCAACCAATACCTTACCAGTACCAACCTATACATTGTTGTATATCATATGAAACGGCATGGAATGAGCTGTTAAATAACACCAATCTCATAGTCCTATTCAAAGTTTAAAAACATCTACAGCTATTTTTAATCACGATTTTTTCTGTTTCTGGACCTATTTTTGAGGGCTTTAGAGACCAATAATTCAAAAAGGGGTTGACATATCTCAGTAATATTTCACAATTGTTCTAGTAGATACAAGTAGTACACATACACTAAATGTCAAGAAAATCTGAATCGGTGAGGCTTGTGTTGAATTGACGTGGAATGACTCTATGGTTTTATAAATAAAAATAGTTAAAATCGGTTCATACATAGTCCATGTCTTTTGTTAAACAATCCTCAGCAAAATTCATTCAAAGATTTTTATTTTTGTCACTGATATGCAACTCTACCGTTGTATTGGTTTTTTCTTAATACCCTTCGAATGGTTTCAGCACATACCAGTTATTTAAAAGTTATTTAACTAATGCGGTCAATTCTGAGCACCTAATTTTGGATTATTTGTTATTTGGCGCAAAATCCAAAGTTCATCATTACCAGTAAATAAATGTTTTCCACTCACACTAGCTTTTCTTATTATTCTATTTTCGTTTTTAAAACATTCAATAATATCTTGAACGGTGGCATAGCTCCTATTGATAGTAGAGGCGATATTTCGTTGTGTTTTGCCCATTTTAAAATTGTTAATCACTATTTCTCGTTCACGAATAGTAATTGCTCACCCATTATAAGCAAATGCCCGAAATAGACTGATTACTTGTATTCATATTGTTTTTTTTTTTTTTTTTTCATTGAAAGAATGAAAAGGAATCCTAAGGTTAATCAACTCATTTAGCCGATAATTTTTGTACTTGTTACTTTCACTTTTTTCTAAACGGAAGTAAACATTGCATCTTTTTCACTGTGACCTTCAATCTCTAAGAGTTGTAATGAAGATTTTTTTTTTCTATTTCTATAATTGCTGTTGAATTTATTTGATTATATAAATTTAATGTATGACGATGAATCATTAGGTCCTCATGTGCATTGGTTTTTAAATTTTAACAAAGAAGGAGTAATTAGCATTTGAAATAAAAATATTCGTTTGCATCATTTTGACTGTGAGCCACTGTATATTAGGAGCGTTGGACTGGAGAGTTAGTTTCGGTTCTGAAACGCAAGTCATCATTATTTCTGTGTTAGGAAGTGATAATTTTTGGTAACCTGTAAAATTATTTTTGTGGCATTAAGAATTGTTACTATCGTTAAATAGAAATTGTTAACCCACTTAAGTGTTACAATATATACTAAAAAAATGAGATAACATTTCCCTCCATGGGGCAAAAACATATTCGGGCATATCACATCATGAATGTCTAACCCCATGGAGATAAGGACACAAAGCGTTTTAAAAGGGACTAGGTTTTATAGCTTGAATAATTCGCTAATACCCAGTGGGCCTCTGCCACATTCCCCTTTGATAAAACCCTGTGTCCCCTTTCAAAGGCCTTCCTTGGTCCCTGTATTAGGAGAATCTCTGTAATCCAGACTCTTGTAAGAACAGGGCGTCTGCTTCAGCAACGGTAGGTGGGATCCAAATGGTAACAAAGAGCTTACAGAAAAAGTAATACATCTTTTACAAATACTATTCAAAAAGCTCAACTTTTTTAGCTTCAGCATACCTGGGCGGAAGTTTTTTTTTAAATTTAAATACCTATGATATAGATAACACATTGCGAAATAGATGTGTAAATGAATTATTTTAGTTCTATTTTCCCCTTATTTTAGAATATAAAACTATTAACTAGCTGTATATAATTGTTTGTATGAATTAAAAATAATAACATCTAGTAATAACTTGTAACAAAGCGTTTTAGTATGATTTTACCCATCATAACGACGCAAATCATTTTAATTAGTTTTTTATTATGGTATACTTTTGAAATGCTCAACTGGGTCATGGGATACCCACATGATTGCAGATTACTGCTAGAACCTAGAACGAGACTGTTTGAAGAAACATTCAAGAAAGAAGCTTCCGAAGTGTGAAATAGAGTCTCTTTGAAATGTATTTAGTTTTGTTACAAAGTGATTATGTAAACAATGTGTGCGTTTATATGGATTTAATTGATTTAAAATGTTTTATGTAAAGAATTTTAATATCTTTGTTTTTTAACTGCATGTGTATTCGAGTACTTATGTTTTAAGAGGTAAGTCACGTTTCCATGTCTCAAAAACTAGAGCTGATAGAGAAAAACTGACAGAAAATTTGGATTCAGCGCACCAATTAGAATAAGCTATAAAACTCTCGGCACCAAGACCACTGCAGACCTGTGTTATCTGTCCCCACCCCCGTAGAGAGGGCCGTGCCTTAGTAAGCCTCAAGCAGCTAGGAGAGGGACTTAATCGCTGTTGTGGTGGAAGCAGTAATTTTTTTTTTTTTAAATACGTAATAAAAACCACATTCTCCTCATCAGAATCTTATGTTTTATTGTTATATGCGGGAATGGAACTTTGAAGAGGGTAAGTGCTCTTACCATGTTGAGATATTTTTTTTTCTCTATTTCAAGCCTCTTTGCCTTGGCCACATAGGCTCATCTCGAGATGAAGGACCAAGCCATCCATTCTACATTTTTTTAAAAACAGGTTCAAGGTTAATTCAGGTTAAAAACAGTTAGCAACTTTATTATATATTTTTTATGTGGTTTATTTTTTAGGGTTTCACACCCTATGAATAATTGAAAAGAATAAAAAATCTGGTGCGATGAGCGCAACAAACAACTTTCACTTACGAACTTATTTAGATTAGAAATTGACGTGGTTCTATAATTTGTAAACACCATTTTTCCACACTTACTTGCTTATATTGGGTTGATGCAAAATTAATGCAGGTTTCCTCAATTGCGATATCTTAATTCCAATTGTGTAAACAAAGCAAATCCTACCATTGATCATTATTATACCAAAACAAACCTTATCTAATACCCTCTCATTCACCATGAATTTGATCAGTAAAATCGTTTTGTTCAGTGTGTTCAAAGGTCTTAAATCGAAAATGTCAAAGTACGATTTTCGTCAAATTTATTTTTACGAATTTAAATTAGGGCGCAGCGCTGCGCAAACGGCTCGTAATATTAACGAAGTGTGGGGTCAGGGGGCTATTAACGAGTGCACGGTGCAGCGTTGGTTCCAGAAGTTTCGCAGTGGAGAGCTCGAAGACAAGGAAGGTCGGGGCCGTCATTTTGCTCTTGACAACGACCAGCTGAGGTCAATAGTGGAAGAAGATCCAACCAAAACCACCCGAGAAATAGCGGTAGAAATCGGCGTGAACCAATCCACAGTTGTACGCCACTTGGAAGCAATTGGTAAGGTAAAAAAATTGGACAAGTGGGCGCCACACCAATTAAACGACCACCAAAAAAATCGCCGCTTTGAAATCTGTTCCATGCTAGTGACACGCAATAAGAATGATCTATTTCTCGATCGCATTGTGACGTGCGATGAAAAATGGATCTTATACCACAACAGAAGGCGTTGTAGCCAATGGCTGGGCAAAGATGAACAACCAAAACCTTTCCCGAAGTCCCCCAACCTGCATCCAAAAAAGTTATGGTCACAGTTTGGTGGTATACTGCTGGTGTTATCCACTACAGCTTTCTCAATCGAGGTGAGACTATAACTGATGACAAGTACTGTCAAGAAATTGACAACATGAATAAAAATTACAACGTCTTTGCCCAGCATTGATGAATCGGAAGGGACCTATCCTTCTCCATGATAACGCCAGACCACACGTCGCACAACCAACGCTACGACGACTGCACGAGTTGGGCTACGAAGTTATACCACACCCACCTTTTTCACCTGACCTCTCTCCTACAGACTTCCACTTTTTCAGGCATCTGGATCACGTTTTGAGGGGGAAAATTTTTTAAAAACAGGATGAAATTGAAAATTCTTTTCGTGACTTCATTGAGTCCAGGAATTCAGATTTTTTTTTTTCTGGTGGAATAAGAAAGCTTGTTGAACGTTGGAAAAAGTGCATTGATTCAGATGGAAATTATTTTGATTAAATATATATCGTTAAAGTAAAGATATGGCCTATTTTCAATGAATATTAAAAACCTGCATTAATTTTGCATCAACCCAATATTTGTATATCTTCATAAGTTATATATATAGTATTTGTATTGCAAAACTTGAAAGTTCTCAGTACTTTTCGATTCATTTTTGGTTATTTCTGAAAGGAAATCTAAAATCACTTCATTCATTCAGATATCTATTTTGAAACTAAAATGTAATTAATAAAAGATTATCTTACGCCATATTTTTTTCACTCCTTTAATGCTTTATAATTTGAGCATCACACAGTACTCTCAAAAATAAAATAATTTTTTTTATTGTTATGTAAAAGTTTTAATTTTCATCAGTGAATACCGTTTGATCAACATCGTTACAGCCGTTTTAGAGTAAATAAAAAACACACTTGAAAATGAGACAACATTTATCAAGTAAAGTGCCCCCTCCGTTTGACCAATTTTGATGAAATTTCGGCTGTTACATCGTGGGTATATACATACATCAAATACCGAGTTTGATCAAAATTGTTTATAAAGGTACTTTATACTTTATATGAAAACCAAAAAGGCCTCTTCACCATTTAAGCCCTCTCAGAACATTTTAATAATGCTAAAGCTTACCTGATATTAAAGAAAGCTTTATTTTCATTAAACATGACGAATTTGATCAAAATCATTAAAGCCGTTTTTGAGATAATCGATAAAAAGAAAAAAAATGCCACATTGCGGGCATATTGCTTTTATATAGTTTTTCCTTTCTTAAACACCATTGTAGTCACTCTTGCTGATGGATTATTTTCTTTTATAAATCATTGTATTATAATTTTATTTAGAAGAAATAAATTTACTTTATTATTATTATTACATTTCTCTTGTGTTGTTATAAGTGTTAACTTCTTTTTTTCTCTAATAAATATTTTATAAAATATTTGGAAACGTTTTTTTTTCTTTATGTTGTTGTTTGGCACCCATGTAAACATATTCAAGTTGAGACAGGGTAAAGGTTCTACTGAACCTTTCGAATCGGTTTAAATATATATATATATATATATATATATATATATATATATATATATATATATATATATATATCAAATATTTAAAAAGCAAGTTGTATGAAATTAGATTAGAGTAGAGCTATTTCCTTCAAACAGAGTTGCCTCGACCTTCTTATACAAACTTAATATCTCGAAAGCAAAATGAAAAAGTATCTCCAACGCTCATTCTCTGAGATATTCATAACTTTTTTGTTCCTCGAAGGGCACTTGATGGATGGATTTCATTAGAGCAACAACATAAAAATCGTCTCGCAAAGTTATGCAAGCATCAAATATTATTATTAAGGTTGTCAGTAATTTTTTTTGTAATCATTTTTTTCCCTTTTTTACTTATTGATTCATTGTTTCAGATATATTTTCTAAAGTGAATCAAACTCCTAATATGTATATCGATCAATTAAAAATATACAATGTTAATCTTTTTTTATTAACTGGATTAATTTAATCCAGAACAAATAGTGAGTGAAAAAAAAAAAAAAAAACCGCAGATGAGTGCGGTGATGTAATTTAAAATTATTAAACTATAATTTTATTATAGCATTTATAATAAATTTCAAACAATTAAAGTTTCATTTTTCATATTATCTTGGTAGACTGCTTTATTTATTTACAATAATGAACTAACAGCATCCCATTGCAGTCTCATGTTACATATGTTTATATTTTTTCAATCTGGTCGACGTTTTGGACCAGTTTGTCCATATTCATTACCTGTTTATTAATTAATTAATTAAATAATTACATCAATTTACTTATACAATTATAAACAATAAAACCTAACAAGCATTATACTCGTACATACAAACATAGATTCTAAATAGGTATAAATATGACATATAGGTATGTCAAGCTGTTAGAACTAGTAAACTATAAAAAAGATTCCGAAATAGTCAGCAAACATTACTTTGCAATAATAAATAAAATATAACACCATCATGATTAAAAAGATAGCAGACTCCCCACAGGTCAGACACCAAGTAGCATGCAACACCATAAAAAAAGTATATATATATTCAATTTCAAAATCTCCATTAGAATGACCAATTATTTAGTATTCAAAAGAGAAGGTTGGTGAGTGTTCTTGCCATTTTACTTTTATTTTTACTTATTGGTTTTTATTTATTTATTTATGTAGCCTTTTAAAATTTAACAGGTTGACATATCTTCATGTCATCTTTATACCTATTTAGAATCTATGTTTGTATTTATAGTGGTTGTTAGGTTTTTATTGTCTATAATTGTATAAGTAAATTGCTGTAATTAATTGAGCACTATACACATAGGTGATGAATATGGACACGCTGGTCCGAAACGTCCACCAGATTGAAAAAAATATTAACATATATAACATGAGACTGCAATGGGATGCTGTTAGTTCATTATTGTTTTATTTGTCTTTAATATATCCGAAATAACAATTTTTTAAATCTTAAAGTACTTAAATATCTTACATATCGGTGCCGGGATGGCCGAGTGGACAAAGACAGTTGCAATAGGTAATCAAAGTTAAGCAACGTCGAGCGTGTTTAGTACTTGGATGGGTGACCGCCCCAGTTGGGTGACCACCCGCCGATGAAAGCCACGAAGTCCAAACTCCCCCCTCCCCCCGGGCGCGATGAGGCCCGTTGGAGACGTCTCATTACAGGTCCTCCAAGGACAATGGTGGTTATGTGTTGGGTCAATCACCCGACTGTGTAAAAATCTATCTGATTGCGAAACCAAAAGCTAGCCTAGGAACTGATAGTCTAAAACTGGTAACGACCCCGGCTTTGTATAAAGGACTCCGTCTTGCGTCGTGGAATGTTCGGAGCTTATACAGACCTGGAGCCGCCCAAAGAGTAGTGGAGGAAACTAAAAGGTACGCTACTGACATAATAGCCGTACAAGAAGTTAGGTGGCCCGAGGATGGTGAACTCACTATCGATGGGTACACGATATTCTACAGTGGAAGGAACAAACAAAACTTTACCGGAGGAACTGCCTTATACAAGTAAGCCTTGTAAGCCCCAAGGCTCGGAAATCAATCCTAAGCTTCGTCCCTATTAGCGATCGGATAAGTGTGCTTAGATTCGAAGGAAGATGGTTTAACATCTCCATCATAAACGTTTACGCATCAACCGAAAACAAGGACGATGATATGACGATTTCTATGAGCAACTTGAGCAAGTGTACGATGGTATTCAACGGTATGACGTAAAATTAGTCATTGGGGATTTCAATGCCAAGATCGGAAGGGAGCGCCAGTTTCGGCCAACAATTGGATCGCACAGTCTTCATGAAACGAGCAGTGAAAATGGAGTTAGATGTGTAAGTTACGCAGCTGCTAAGAATCTGATAGTCAGTAGCACCAAGTTCCCGCATAAGGAGATTCATAAGTATACATGGACAAGTCCTGGAGACAGGTGGAGGAATCAGATCGACCACGTGCTGATCGACAAGCGACACCAAAGCTCCATTCAAGATGTGAGGTGCTTTAGGGGAGCCGACTGTGGTTCGGACCATGCCTTGGTGGTAGTCAAAAGTATAACCAAAGGCTTAGACGAATCCAGAAGACAGATAGCGAACTGAAACGAATAAGATATGAAATCCAAAGACTAAAGGATCCGGATACCCAATCACGATTCCGAATAGAGCTGTCCAATAAATTCGAACTTCTCGACCTAGAGAGTACGCCAATTGAGAGTCACTGGGCGGAAATTGAAAAGGTCTTGAAGGAGACAGCGAAGAAGGTGATAGGAGTCCAGGCTAAACGTCAACCAATGAAATGGTGCACGGAGGAATGCCGTAAGGCTGTGGAGGATAAAAGGGCACTGAAGAACCTCAGCCTAGGCAAAAGAGACAAAGAATCCCGAGATAGATACGAAGCTGCTCAGAAAGCAGTAAACAAGACACTGAGAAAGGCAAAGAGAGGATTCTTGTCTCAAAAGCTCAAGGAGATAGAAGATAACTGGCAGGACGGTAAAATATGTGAATTCTATGGTGACATCAGGAAAGAAAGAACCGGATACATGGGTAGGAGCACTCAAATGAAAAACAAACAAGGAAAAATGACAGCAGTCAAAGACGAAGTGCTCGGAATCTGGAAGGATTACTTTGAGCTGCTGCTGAACAGTGAAGATCCCTCAGAGGATGAGGACATGGACCACGCTGAGGGCCATCCCAGCGATGTGGTAGAGAAGCCGGATCTACTGGATGTACAGATGGCGATTGAGAAGGTAAAGCGGCGAAAAGCCCCTGGAACAGATAGCTTACCTGGTGAGCTTTTCAAGGAAGGGGGTTAGTCACTGACGAGCCATCTACACTAGCTCATCCTGAAAATATGGAGAGAGGAAAAGATCCCGGACATATGGAATACAGGTCTCATATGCCCGATTCTGAAAAAGGGATCCATGTACGAGTGCGAAAACTATAGAGGAATAGCACTACTCCCTGTCGCATACAAAATCCTGACCTACATAATTCTAAACAGAATGAACCCATACTATGAAAAGTCCCTTGGCGACTACCAAGCAGGGTTCAGAAGAGGAAGAAGCACGTCCGATCAGATCTTCATCCTAAAGCAGATACTCGAGAAACATTGAAAAATAAATCAAGATGTGCACGCCTTATTCGTCGACTTCAAAGCAGCCTACGACTCGGTTGACAGGAGCTGCCTTTGGAAAATACTGACGGAACTGGGTTTCCCAGGGAAATTGGTACGATTGACACGGGCGTGTATTAATAGATCCCGATGCCGAGTCCTGGTACAAGGAGAAACGACTGAAAGCTTCGACGTGAAGTCAGGATTAAGACAAGGAGACTGCCTATCCCCGATGCTGTTCAACCTGGCCTTGGAAAAAGTTATCCGAGAATGTACCTTGGCAAGCGGGGGAGTGCACGTGGGGAAAATGCATAAGTTCCTCGCTTATGCGGATGATGTGACTGTGCTAGGAAATAAGAAAGAAGACATTCAGTCACTCGCCGGTTCCCTGATCACTTCAGCGAGAGACATCGGCTTATAAGTTAATCAAAATAAGACGAAGTACATGATAGTAAGCCGGAACCTACACGTAATCGACGATATAATTGTACGAAGCTATACCTTCCCTAAATTAGATAACTTCAAATACCTCGGATCTACAGTAACCTCAATAAACGACCAACTAACAGAGGTCGATCAACGAATAGCCAGTGCCAATCGTTCGTTCTTCTCGGTTTCTCGAGTCCTAAGATCTAAGAAAATCTGCCGCCCAATAAAAATCAGGGTCTACAATACAATAATCAAACCCGTGCTAATGTATGGGTGCGAAACTTGGACACTGACCAGCACCTTACAAGCAAGAATCGAAAGATTCGAAAGGAAGGTGCTAAGGACAATTGTAGGCCTCTGTGGGATAATGAGCTGGGACTCTGGAGAAGAAAGACTAAAGAAGAGATTATAGGGGAAACCCAACAATCGATAGCACACGATATGAAAGCTTAGAGGTCAAAATGGCCGGACACGTGGCCAGAAGCAACCCATCAGGCTCCCTCAACATGAGGGATGAACGCAACAGTGGTCGGTACCCGACCGCGAGGGAGACCCAGAACGAGATGGGCTGACATAATCAAGAAGGAAGCCACCGAACATCGAGTGGTGAACTGGAAAGCCATCGCCCAAGATAGACAGAGGTGGAATAGGCTAAAGATCTTCAAGGTCTGTGAGCCAACCGAAAAAAAAAAAAAAAAAAAAAAAAAAAAATCTTACATATCACGAATGAAGAATTTTACAAAATATGGAATTTACATTTGAGAAAAATGACTTATTTCCTTCTATAGCTTTTTTATATACATTTAAAGTTCTATAAAAATTTAAATATTTTAAAGTAAAATATGACTTTATTATATATTATTATTATTATTACTATATATTTTATTAAATATTACTTTACATTATGACTTTCAAATTTATTTTCTTTCCTTAGAGTAACTAAGGCAACGATGTTTTGTGAAGTTAAACATACTAATTAGGCTGTCACAAACAACAATTCAGAAT
Source organism: Aelia acuminata (assembly GCA_911387785.2). Classification (NCBI taxonomy): domain Eukaryota; kingdom Metazoa; phylum Arthropoda; class Insecta; order Hemiptera; family Pentatomidae; genus Aelia; species Aelia acuminata. The sequence continues at coordinate 28,674,850 of OU426982.1, read as the reverse complement.
TTCAAAAGTGTCCTTTTACATTCAGCACCGATCTTAAATGCTTTCAGTAATTGTGTTAAGGACGTAAAAAACTGGAATGGTCATAAACGGAAAGGAGTCCTCCACCCAAAGAAGTAGGTATATCTAACTTAGCTAATATATCGTAGCTATATATATCTAACTTCAAAGTTAAGCCCTCTCTACCGCTTTCTATAAATTATAATACATGAAATGCATTAGGATATAATGTATGTACATAACATGCTAATATATATTAACAATGTACTAGTAAAAATTAAGGACGACTTTGTGGTGTTAATCGCAAAAAGCGACAAAAAAAACCTTTGATTGCGATGCCAAGAGAAAGTAAAAAGGGCTATTCTGCTTTAGAAGGGCAGGATATTGAGGGCGTTTCTTATGCAGTGGTAGGTATTACAGTACTCTAGACTGATTAAAACCCAGAAAGCTTTAGTGGTTGGAATTACCTAAAAGGCAATGTCCAACACTTTAACCTACTTACTCATGTTCGCATATTGTAGCCTTTTCTCTCGGATATTGTTCACCACTCATCTATTTTATATATATATATTTATATATACTTATATATAAATATATATATATATATATATATATATATATATATATATATATATATATATTAATCAGCTTACCCTGCTACTAATTTATTGAGAGATTTATTTATTTTATATTATTTTCAATTTCAGAAGACTGACGTGGAACCCACATACCAGACTAAAACGACAAGAGCTTAACCGACGATTTGGCCAACTTTATAGACTTCTGAACAGAAAATCACAACTTTCAATTGACAACAAACTACTTATCTACAAAACCATTTTGAAACCTATTTGGACCTACGGCATAAAACTTTGGGGAACAGCTAAACCTTCTAACATCAAACGCATCCAATCCTTCCAGTCCAAAATCCTCCGAACAATAGTCAATGCTCCTTTCTATGTATCCAACAAAACCCTGCACCATGACCTTAATATCCTGTTCGTTCAAGAACTTATCCCGAAGAAATTCTCCAAATTTCACAGTAACCTTACCCATCATCCTAATCCTACTGTTCAATCCCTTTCTAGCTCCATTCATCCCTACAACCCTCCTCGAAGGTTAAAGCGGCAGTGGCCACGTGACCTTTTGTAAATATGTATAAACCGGAAATCTGGCAATGGCCAGATTCTCCGCTCAAGTCAGGTGTGCTTGTGGCTATTGCGCCCTCGCTCAGCCTCCACTGGCTTAAATACCAGTGATGCGGCTGAGAGAGAAGCGCGGGAACCTCTTGAGGCTTACTTTTCTCTCCTCCGTGGTGGGAAAAGCCTGCCTCGGGGTTCTCCAGCAAGTTGTAAATAGTGTATGAATGAGCGTAAAATGTTTTTTGTTTTTTTTCTTACTCGAGTTGTTTATTTTTTATTTTATTTATTTATTTTATTATTTTTTTTTATTTTATTATTATATATTTTTTTTTGTAAATAAGTGTGAATGCATTCTATCAGCAATATTACCAGTGTCTCAAAAGAAACAGAATGTAATAATACCAATAAAGACTTGTATTTCCAGATAAAAAAAAAAAAAAAAAAAAAAAATTTCAATTACAGGAGGTCTGGCGGGACTTATAAATTTATACGTATAAATATAATAAAATTAACAGATAATATTATGTTATACATTACAAAGCAGAAAGACAAAATTAAAAAGAAGTTATGAGTAGGAGAAGCAAACGATAGTTTACAAAATATGAACAGTAGTAAATTAACACGTTCACGCCGGCGTGTACCACCGGTGGCTCACACTTGACTACTTCATCGGACGGTGTGTACCACCGGTGGCTCACGCTAGAAGGCCGCCTGTGCCAAATAATTAGATCTTTAACACTTTGACTGCCGAAAAAGAGTACCTGATATCCATGCTCTCGTTTCTACTCAATTTTAATATTAAATTCTCTGACTAGAGGACAGTTACTCGATTTCAGGTGACAGGGCGGCCAAAGTGTTAAGAAGGTAGAAATAATATCTATATAGCTGAAAATTTACCCTAAATTCATTTGTATTTATATTCATATACTTATAAACGTATAAACATTTATTTTTTAATAACAATTATAATTAATATCGTATTATAAACATAACTATTAGGATAGTATTTTTTATTGGTTATTTTATAATTTTTGGATTTCCAATAGCGAATAATGCCGTGGTATAGCTCCCGTCCGATAGAGCGAACAGTCCCAGCGTGAACGTGTTAATAAAAGGTTTTGTCTGTCAATAGCCTTCTGCCGAAGGGTGAGGTGGATTTAGGCCATCCGTTATTTTATGGATTGGATTATCTGTTTTCTCTCAGGCAAATGCTGGAAAAATCTCTGGAAAAATAAAGTTACGAATATAACTTAACTCTCCATCATTTACTCATAGACTTTAAACAGGCTTATCACGATCGATAGAAAACAACTGCTGGTAGCACTAAATGAATGGCGTATGCCAACAAAACTTATCGGTTTTTATAAAAATTAATCAGGCACGAAATGAGGAGTCAAAGTTCACCCGTATACCAGCAATAAGTTAAAAAAAGTGAAAAGTGGCCTACGTCAAGGAGACACTCTTTCCCCAGTACTTTTTAACCTGGAATTCGAACAGGGTATTAGAAAAATAAGAACTAAGCCAGGAGAGAACATTTGTAACACATTAACCCAACATATGGTCTACACCGATGTCGTATTAATTTCTGCAAGATCAATGGCAGCATTAGCTAGAGCATCAGAGGAGCTGGAAAAAGCAGCAAAAGAGCTTGGAATGAGGTAAAACCTTAGTACCCAATGAGATGGTGCATTGACGGGAAAAGGAGATGAAGACAGTGGACCAAAACTTTCCAGCATGCAAGTCCTTTAAGTACCTTGGAGGAATTATTTCGAAAAATTATAATAAGAAGACATAAACGCAAGTATCGCAGCTGGTAGCAAGTGTGTTTATGCCACGTTTAAAGCCCTCCAATTGTGCGAATAAAATAATGATGATAAAAAAAATTAATTCTTAGTAAAAAAATTAATTTAGCATGGACGCTCTCATTATTTATAGTGCCTATAAATATAACTTTATTACCTTTTAGTAAATTCCTATGAACACTGTCGATGTGTATTTTCTGAGTGTAAATTTTTGAGTGCGGTTGCAGAGGACTGACTAATATACTCCCATACGATCGAAAACCTTCATTTCCTTTTGATTGGTTGTAATGTTTCATGTACTACCGCATATATAACTAGATTGTCTCGATACTACAGATCTGTAGGCTATTTTTAATCCTTTAATCTAACCAATTTATTATAAAACCACTTAGTTAGGGGGAAATTATGTTGTATTGCTTTCGGTGATGTGTTGTAGCCAGAGCCTGTAAAGTTAGCCAGCAGGTACCCCGAACTAAAATTAATCTGAGTTCTAGGACTTACCGCACTGATCGGTTGACGCAAAGCAAGAGATTTTGGGTTAAAGCTCGAAGCTGTGTTGGACGCTTGCTACCTTTAGTGTCTACTTTGGTAATGAATCATTTAACAAAATTAAATTTGGCAAATTACAGTCAAATTATGTAATTTTAGTCTATAAATGTCAGTTATATAGGCAGTATTACAGTATAATGAAATTAAAAAAAAAAAAAATTAAGAAGCAATGGACGTAAAAATAAAAATAAGTAGAAACGCAAGATGTCAATGAATTCTAGAGAATTTCTAAGTATAAATAAAATTACTGAACAAGATTTGCTGGCAACCTCTCAAAACTGCATAAACATAAAGACATGCAGATACTAATGCAAATAAAGAGAAATGGAAACATAAAGACATGCAGATACTAATGCAAATAAAGAGAAATGGAAACAATCTTACAAGATTAGTAAAACATTTAAGTTCCGATTCTGCTCATCATTGTAATTATTTGGGATTAATGAAGTAGTCTACTAAACATTGTCGTCACTTCTAACTCTTCTAATAAAAAAGAAAAATAATAGTGTGTATTATGTTAGAACTACTTACATAATATCACACGATACTAAAACCCATTTGGACCTACGGAGCAGAACTTTGGGGTTCCGTTAAACAGGTACACATAAACAAAATTCAAAAAATAAAGTCAAAAATTCTTCGAAAAATTGTAAGCGCTCCATGGTACATTTCTAACTACACAATACAAAAAGACATGGACATTACATCAGTAAAATCATACATTCATGACAAATACACTACATTTCACTGTTCAACTCATAACCATCCACTAGTTTCTTTTCTTTCTTCCTTCCAGTTATCCGTCCAACGAAGATTGAAAAGACAATGGCCGAGGGATATGCTCGAGCACATCACCTAAATCAAGAAGATCTAAGACAATTGCATTCAACAAATTTCCTAGATGCGCTCCAGTGCAGGTAGGAAATTCGCGTAAATGACGCGAAATATAAATAAATATAACTACTTTGGGGTTTCTAGCAACGTTATTTTTTAGAAATTTTATCTATATATTTTCCCTCTTCTTGTTTTTTCCTCTCCTTCAAATCTCTTTGGATGTTCTATTTTTGTATTATTATGTGTTTTTTTTTATTATTTCAGTTTTTCTTTTTCTTCTTCTTCTTTCCTCTTCTTATTTCTTTGGATGTTCTATATTTTTTCTACTATGTGTATTTTTCCAGGAAAATTTTATACATCCAACACATTTTCATTCTAATTGTTGTCTTTATTTTTCTTACATTTTTACAACGTTTCGGACTTGTTTGTCCATTTTCTAGTACATATCTTAACTTCCTACTATATTAACACTTTGATGAGCAGGTGAATAGCGAGGAGATACTCGTAGTTTTTTAAAAATAATGACGAGACATTTCAAAGTGTTAATATAGTAGGAAGTTAAGATATGTACTAGAAAATGGACAAACAAGTCCGAAACGTTGTACAAATGTAAGAAAAATAAAGATGACAATTAGAATGAAAATGTGTTGGATGTATAAAATTTATTATTTCAGGTTATTTATACATCCAACATCTATTCAACTGTCCTCTTTAATTTTCATTTAAAGTACAACGTTTCGGACCTTTGTTTGTCCATTTTCAAGTAACTAAAAACATTATTTATTCTAATTAAAAAAAAACAATATGAATAAATCAGCTTTAGCCAAACATGCATAACGCAAAACCATGAATTTGATTTTGATGATACAAAAATTATAGATAAGGAACAAAATAAGAAAATTAGAAGAAGCAATACATATAACCAAAAACTTAATAAACACTGTGAATTATAAAAGCGATATGCTGATATTATTAATAAAATTAAAATATAAAAGAGTGAGAATATAAGATACTTGAAAATGGACAAAGGTCCGATACGTTGTATATACTTATAAATGAAAAATAAAAAGGGCACTTGAATAGATGTTGGGTGTATAAATAACCTGAAATAATAAAAAAACGCATAGTAATTTGAAATTTTAATTTTGCGTATATCTCATACGATAGCATGTATATGTTTTGTGTTTTAGCTTGAATTTTTGAGAATAATGCTCATCTTAAACGTGATATGTCCATGTAAAGTGTTTCTTCGTGAGTCCATATGTTATGTAAGATGGGAAATAAAAACAATTGTGAGATGGAAAGCTAAGATTGAGCTAGAAGATGGCTCCCCCGAGAGGAGATGAAATATGGCGGTGGCTCAGCGGTGACGTATGGTATTGTATTTCCTCCGTCCGACTGCCAAGCATCTCTCTCAGCTTGCAGCCATCACCAGCCTACATTCCTATTGTTATATCCACTCCTATAATATTCCTATTATATACAAATAGGATCAGATCACACATTTTGCTTCCTATTGTTTATATTTTCATTGGATAGCTCTACTCCCGAGAGCTGATTCCTTTTGAGTAGATTTTTTATTTTTACATGAGTAACGTTTGATAAAAACATATTTTCATTTCGCAACCTGAAGAACGTGATTTACATTAAAATATCTGGTACGATGAGCGTAATACACAACTTTCACTTACCAATCTACTTAGATTAGAAATCGACATGTTTTCATAAATATTTAAACGTGTAAGGAAAAATATGAACCTTAAAAACGCCTTATATGGGTCATTTTCCCAGAAAGGGCATATCGCTGTCCCCGATGGATTCTGAAGCCCCCTCACCAAGTTTGTTCATTAAAACAACCTCTAATTAGGATCTGTGACTTGCCCTGTCGACTACTTAGGGTTTTACTCATATAACATTGAAAATTAAAGGTTCAATTTTGATATGACCAGTGGAAATCTCCTTCCCTTGTCATGTCACAACTCCAGTTTCCAAACTTTACGTTCGTCTACGAATTGACCATTGACGCTTTTTGAATTATTTACAACTGTGGTGCTGCTCAAAAAAACTCAAGATTAGAATGTGAGGTATGCGATATTTTTAAGAATGATAGAATAGTACACAGAGGAGGTAAAAGACTTGTCCCCGGTGTTTGGGTTTTTCCCCGCTTGCATAGTATTTTCGTGTTTTGTCAGTTTGAAACTTTACAGATGACTGCGACTTATGGCTAAAAGTAGGATTACTACTCGGGTAACAACTCTTTTTGCCACCAAATATTTTCAGTCCCTGTGGAACCGTCAGGATAACAACGTAGGTGCTGCGGCGGGAGCGGCATACAACCCTTGTCATTGTCCCGCCCGTAGCTACTTAGAAGGTAATTGTATCGAATTTCTTTCATTGCTTTCATATTTTAGAGCAAGTTGATACGTTTCTGACGGTCTATCGTTGTTTAAAAAAAATGGCTGTATTTAAGTATTTAACAGAAAAAAATGGATGGTCATACAATACAATATCGGGTGTTTTTCTCCCGCTCGAGTGTACTTGGAGATTAATTGTATCTAAATGTTTTCGTAGCTTTCTACTTCTACAGCTCATTGAAACGTTTCGAACCGTCGATCATTTTGTCAAAAATCTGTTATATTTAAGTAGTAAACGAGAAAAAACTAGATAGCCTCTCAAATTCTGATGTCATTATCCCGCCTCTACGGAATTGGAAAGTAATTGTATCTAAAATTTTTTGCTGCTTATTACTTATAGAACACGTTGGCGCGTTTCCAATGGTCTATCATTTTGTCGAAAAGCAGCAATATTTAAGTAGTAAACGAGAAAAAACTGGATGTCCATAAACATCAGGAGTCATTGTCCCTTCTGTCTCTACCCGAAAACTAATTGCATCTATATTTTCTCGTTGCATTATTCATATAGAGGTCGTCGAGACGTGTCCGATGGTCTATCATTTATTTCAAAACCATCTGTATTTAAGTAGTAAACGAGAAAAAACTGGATGGTCATAAAAATTTGTTTAATGGCTGATAGAAGGCTTAGGATTTTTGTCAGCAAAAAAAAAAAAAAATAAAAGAAAAAACAGATATAAATAAATAAAAATAAAAAATTCAAGAAAAAAATATAATAAACGAACCCTCAGCACATTTCTTTTCCCGTCTTCCGATATTTTTTTTTTTTTTTTATAAATAATAAATGCACCCTGCTCTTGTATAACCTTGCAGTTGAGTTCAACCAGTGCTATGTAAAGAGCATCCCTAAATATTTTCCAGACGTTAATTTGAAATTTTCAATTTCAAGAATTCCCATCTATAGTCTTACCTAATAAAGATTTTAGGACTATTACCTATGCCTAAAATTTAAATTCGCGAGAACTAACTAAAGCTCGCATTGACAAAGTTGGTCGCGGTATTCAGGGGAGGGGGGTAATTATTTTTAGTTTAAAAACTTTAGTTCCAGATTAGATTTTTGAATGCAATATAAATTGGTTTTAGAGGAACAGTAATCGTTCTCGGTTTCCGAAAACGCATAAGAGATAAACGTTTGAAAATTAAGTTTTAATTAACTTTGAGCCTTGAATTCGCCTTAAATTCCACCTTTAAAAGGTAAATCATAGTAAAAAACAAGCAAGCAGTAAAGAAAAACTCAAATTTTGATGAAATTAGGATTGTTAGACTCCATAAAAAATAAATAAACAACAATGAATCGAATAGTACAGAGAACTTTCTATTTTTCCAATAAAAATAATAATACTCTATAACTTATGGAGAAATACAAAAATAAGTAAATAAATGTGGGAAATTTGGAGAAGTTGCTGCGTTTGGGCCATTCCTAGTAAAATCATCCAGCAGAAGTTTTTTACGGTGTAACATAATGATGAAATAATAATTAAGATAGATTAATGGAAGTAATAGAAAAAAAAGAGAAATGATTGGTAAGGGCGAATGAGGGACCGGAGTACTAAAATGCCTAAGACACAATTATGATATAATTATTATCTTTAAAAATTAATTATATATATATATTTTATACAATATAATTATGGAAAAAGAAACAAAAAAAAGTAGGAATTTTTTTTATTATTTACAACGTAGTTCAAGCTTTACCGTCCAGCCGCTAGGGGCGCTGGACGACCGAAAGAAAGAGAGGAGGTTATGAGTGAACCGGCTTCGGAGGGAACACGCTTCGGCGGATTGTATGCTCCCTAATAAGCGAAGGATTGTGTTCACAGAGTTGCTGTCGAAAGAAAATAGGAAGAACGAATGACGAATACCCGAAAGGGGATGTTCGAACACAGCCTGAAACCCGGAACCACATAAACGAAGCAAGTAGGTTGTGTGTTGGTGCGGGGAGATTAGGAAAAAAAAAAGGGGGGGGGGGAAACAAAACGATGAAGGTGAAAGTGCATGAACACAAAAAAAAAAACCTAGTGTTTAAGGAAGTTTTCTTTTTATTAATTTGAATGTATTTTTTGTGGGTTTTCTTTTGGTTTTTTTTTTTTTGTTTTACCTTTAAGTCAAGGATATAAACAGACATTTCTTTTTTTTTAATAGACCTAGTTACATGTAAATGTGTTTAGAGTTCAGAAGGTTTAAATTTAGTGTATAGGTTATACATACAACGTGGAGTCAAGACGTTCTTTTGTTTTTTTTTGTGTTAACATGATTTGTTTTAATAAATTTTATTTTAATTCTATTTTTGCGTCTATGTGTTCTTTAATGGCATGCTGGTCCTTAATAGCGTTGCAAGTTCAAAACTTTTCCTTCTCCCCTCAGATTTTGATAAAAATTTTTAGGTATTAAGTATATACGGAAATAAGAAAACATGCCAAATTTTACACAATTCCAACTAGTAGTTTCATAACTATAGTCAGTTGATTTGAAGTTATTTAATTTAATTTCTAAAAAAACCTTTTAAACATAAAAGCAAGCACATATTATTAAAATAATAATAACAAAATGAAGCGTGGAAATGCATAAGGGTATAAGTGCCTTACGAAATTTTTACAGAAATAATGTGAGTTATACCCTCCAGGGTAATCTACATCCAGTGCTTATACCCATGCCACGTTTCATACGTTCAATGAACTCTTTTCTAAAAAGCATTACTTACACCCATTTCTGAACAATTGTTTTGGGACATGTAACAATTTGACGAAAAAAGAATTTTGTTTTATTTTTTTGGCACTTAGACCCTTATGCATTTCCACGCTTCAAATATTCTTAAAATATATAATACTAGCATTCCCCGTCGCGGCTTTGCCCGCGAGCCTTAAATAAATTCTGTTATCGTTATCTGGGTATTGATTTAATACAATATGTTATATATTGACAACATATGTCATATATTAACAACATAACAGGGATGGGAGCTTCCGGTAGGTGGAATGTTGGATGGAGAAGCTGCCGGCTCGGTAAAAGAGAGGGAGACGCGCAATGGAGAGCTTTCACTTAAACCGCCGAAACAAAAAATTGCTAACTCGTCCTGAACGCTTCATTTTTCGGCTTTAAAACATGGTTTTCGACGCCACGTACGGTCTTTCGAGTTAATCTCGTCGTATCAAGATCTTTAAAATGAGTCCAAATTAGATATTTTTTCTCGAATTGCGAACATAGGTGTCCGCTAGAGTTAAACGACAATTTCGCCATTTAAACCCCTTAGGGGTTACATTTTTGAAATTCCTTTCTTAGCGGTTACCTAAAAACTAAATTCCGAACTTCAAGTTTCTATCATTAGTAGTTTTTTGCTCTGCATTGATTCTATCAGTCAGGACAAAGCCTCTTATATATATGGAGAATAGATCGAAATAAACACGCACCATCCCTGGGAATCACAGTGTGCATAATTTGATTACCACTAACATTTAAATAATCAGTAGCCATATTTTATGTGAATGTCTATTTTAATAATATTGTAACGTTAAATCGATATTCAAATAGAAAACATATGGTTTAAAATCTCAAAAATAGATTTCCGTTAGAGTTAAACGACAATTTCGCCATTTAAGCCCCTTAGGGGTTACATTTTTGAAATTCCTTTCTTAGTGGTTACCTACATCGCGTTTAAAATCTAAATTCCGAACTTCAAGTTTCTATCATTAGTAGTTTTTGCTCTGCGTTGATTCTGTCAGTCAGGACAAAGCCTCTTATATATATACAGATGAAAGGTATATACATGTTCTTTTCAGCAATATATGGTTCTATGAGGATATTTGGAAATAAGATACAGGGTGGAGCAGAGGAAACGGATGTTTTTCACTATTGAATGACTGGGACCCGGGGTAACTTTCAGGAGAGGATCCATATTTGTATCCAGCAAAAAGGACGTCATCTCTAAGCATTATTTTTCGAACCTAGTTAATGTATATTTCAAAAATGCATAAAAAATCTACCGCTCAATGCTTGTTTTTATTATTTTTAGTCATTCAATAGTGAAAAATATCCGTTTCCTCTACTTTTATTTGGAAGCAGAAATGATATTTTGTAAATTGATATTCCACCGGACAAGTAGCTACCTAATTCATTTCAACAATATAAAAATTAACTGTTTAAAATTATGACGTTATATATAATGGATGTTGCATGTTAAGGGAATGTAGTCATTATTAATTATCAAAATTAATGTATATAATGAACTAAACGGAACTAGTGAAAGTTTACCAACTTTTAATAGAAATAATAATAGCAATTGAATAGAATAGGAGTTTAAAGAATGTAAAATCAGAAACGTATAACAATACCTCAAATTGACAGCCCCAACGAAATACGCTCGCCTGGAAACTAACTCTTTAAAATTCCATACATTTCCTTTCTTTATACTTCATATTCAAGGCATTGGTTGACATTAGTTATCTGATTTTCAGCCAGAATAGAAAGCCGTGCTTCGGAGATATAGGGCACTGTGTCACGACTCCCACAACTTTACAGAATAGAACATTGATCAGAAGTTTCACTCCGTTAAAAGTGGAGTTAATGTTATCAAATCTGACCTAAGATAGAGCTATCTAGAACACCTATAGGTATTGTATAAGTATTGAAAATTGAATTCGTGATAAAACTGAATTGAAAAAGAAAAATCTACCTGCACATACATCCAAGATACAAAAATTATAATTCAAGTATTCAATTATTATTCGATATTCCAGTTTATAGTAATTCTTTTTAGTTCGTTAGTACAGTTAGTAGAAATCCTTTTTCATTTTTTTTTACTTCGGAAGAACGAAATAAAATAAATAATTAAGGAATATGATAACAAAATGATGTCAGTACCTACTTACATATTAAAGCACAGATGGGCAAAAAAAAAAAAAAAAATTAAACAGTTCTTTATTTGGCTGTTTCAAATGACCACAAGTACATATAAGATATAAGAATAAACCGAATGAATTTGATTCTATTGATAACTTGAAATTATCAGTTATTTTTCATTTATTAGACAATATACCTACGTAAGCCTGTAAGTGTTTTGTTTAGTAATTTCCAAAATATATGGTTTGTAACAATCGTATGTCTTCCTCAGTCATGAGAAAATCTACAGGTCCAAAAATACATATATTTTTGAGATCATAAGAATAAACATAGAATTAAAAAATTATGAAAAATTTATCCTAAGTAGGAATATGTGTCGGAGAAAATCATTTTAGTTAAGGAAATCGTTTAAACTTTTCACTTTTGTTTGTTTGTTTTAACGTCACTTAATGCCACTTAAGCTAATCGGACGATGCTACAGTGGGAGTCCTAAATTTGGCCTATCCAGGTATAATAAGGATAGGGATCTTTAACGAGTGCCTGACATCTTACAGGCTCGGAACTTTTCACTTTTCCAATTATTTTAATTTGTGTACATGTCGGGTTTCTCAAACGACCGATTCAAATCTTTTAGTAATATTTTAATAAATTAACTTGTTAACTGAGGATGTATTTATGAAAAAAAAAAAGAATATAATAAAGTCTTAACTAACATAACGTAACAAAATAATACTAACCATAACTCCTGAGTATAATTTTCAGCTTTAAATATAGTTTCTGATGATTTTTTTTTTTTTTTTTTGTGCAATGTTATCTCTGCAATTTCTTAAAATATGTATATACTAAAATATAAAAAAATTATAAATGACTGATCAAATTTATCAACTTTATATTGGAAATTGAAAAAAATTTATTAATATTCTAAAGAATAGCCAGAATATTGTCTATAAGAAGAAGCTATAAGCGGTAAGAGCCTTGAAAATAACGACGATGATATCCCAGCTCTCATATCGTGTTCCTAAATAGGATGAAAAGGTCATCCATGGCTTTTATGAGATATCTCTGGAAAAATCCTCCGTGATAAGGTTTTTACCGCGGGATATGTATAGGAGAGGATATTCTGGTAACCGTTGCCGTTGTGATAATTTCTATAAAATTTCGATGTATGCACTTAAGAGAATATTAAATGAATAATTTTATAGTTATAAAATGAGCTTTTAATAAAAGTCATTTCATACTTAGATGAACAAACCTATTGTAACATGTGGGTTAAAATAATTTTATCAAACTAAAATTATAATCCACAATGTGAAACAAACATAAAAACACAAATAATTAACAAGGGTATAAAAGGTATGAACTTGTAACGATACTGTAACACAAAAATAACCACATGATTCGAGCTCTTTTCAATAACATTTTTTTTTTTTTTTTTTTTTTTTTTTTTTTTTTTTTTGCCCTATTAATCACGTTAATAGGAAATATCATTTCTTGGATTCCGAAAAATTAAAAGACAAGTGTCAGTATGATGAGGACTGGTGATATGTAATCATTCACAAACTACAACAAATTGCATCTCAAGACTTAGGGAACGATGGATAGGTTTCAGCAAAAGGACCTTCTTAATTATACCTACACCAATGATCCTTAGAGTGCGTACATCATTCGACGCCGTCAAATCACGCCTTGAAGATCATGGGTGTAGATATAATCACAAAGGTATAAATGACAATTTGGTTAATATTAATGTAAAATAAAATTGGACTATATGATTTTCTTTCTTAGTAAGTCAATATGACTACCTATAAATATTTATAACAATGCACCCCTAATCATCCCATAATTACGTAGTTTACCTAGGACAGTAGATAGACAAAAGACTCACTTGGAACATGCATAAAAAACTAAAAAGACGAGAACTGATAAGATAATACAATACTGTCGCACGTTCAAGACTATACGTCATCGCTTTAACTTTAAACGCTTTAACGAAAAAAACACTAATATTTAACACTACACTAAAACTTATTCGGATACTCAGAACAAAATTTTGGGGCTATGCAAAACAATCAAACGAAAACAAAAATCAACAATACAATAAAAGTACTTGTAATTTTAAGCACTCCGTGGTATATTTTTAAGTACCCCTTATTCTGGCATTCCGGAAGTAACATTATAACATTCAAAACAAATACACCATATTTTACTGCTCTACTAAAACCCACTTATCTCTTCTCTTTCTTCCTCCTGGTTACCCGTTCTGCAAAGATTAAAACGACAATGGCCGAGAGATTCCTCCAGCCATGTCACATATAACTTACATAACGTTGAATCAAACAAATCGATGACATTGATGTTTAAATTTACAACAGATTTGCCAGTTGCGCTTCAGTGCATGTGCAAATAACCGAAAATATAGATAACAAAATATATTTTTTTAACCCAAGGATTACCAAGGGGAATCGGACTTCTAAATTTTACCTAGAGGGGGGGGGGGGGTGCTACGTACCCATAGCTTCCTTTTATTGTTAATTTTTTTTAAAATTTATTTCATGAAAATACAATATTTACATATTTATAAAACTGCGAATGTAAAAAAAAAAAAAAAAAAAAAAAAAAAAAAAAAAAAAAAAAAAAAAAAAAAAAAAAAAAAAAATCATAGATGGAAATGAAACTCATTTTTCTAGATAATTAGTAGTGTCACTTCCATATTTTCTAAAATTCATCATTCATGATATATAAGATATTTAACTAATTTAAATTTTCAAAAACTGTTTTTTTAGGCAGATGAAAGAAAAAAAAATAATAGTTTGAAATATATTATCAATGCCTTTATAAAATTATAGTTTAATGATTTTAAATTATATCTGTGATCCCACAAACGGTTTTTGTATCACTAAACTATTTCTTATGGATATAAAATGTTACAGAAAAATATAAATTCACTTTTACATAAATCTCGAATGTTTTTCTGGCAACTATTATTCTTTTTTTAAATTTTTTATTTAATAATTTAGTATGACAAAATCGGGTGGAAAAACATTGATAGGCTCCAAAAGCAACACTCCTTTGTAATCTTAGGGAAATGAACTAATTTATATAGGAAAGTAATCGTGGTAAAATATACTTATATAAAATATACCTACTTGGAAAAAAATAATGAAAAAAGAATTTAAAACAGTGATAAAATAGAGTTTTGATATTGCCCCAGGGCTCAATGAATTAGCTGATAATGCCCTGATGTTATCACTATAGGGAATAGAGCCGCTGAATTAGTGTCTCTGCAAAATGGCTTTAAAACTAACTTAGTCTCGAAAATAGCAAAATGTCGTTTTATCTCACTCGCTTAATAAACACAGCCCATTCATAACGTCATGGTGTTCTTTGATCGTATGACAAGATAAACGCTGTAAGTATTATCAATAATGATATTTAAAGTTTATTTCTTTAATTAAAAAATTAAACCGTAACCCCTTTGATGAAAAAAAATAAATAAAAATTATAATGTAAGGTATATATAAGTAGATTAGATTTCTTAATTCAGGTCCTAATTTTAATGTAATTGTTCTTACATAATAGTAACTTTTATTTTTGTTTATTAGCAGATTCTTATTTTAAAGTATTATTAAGGTATATTCGTTTAATAATGAAAACTTGTTTATGTACTCGACGGAAAAAAACCTGATTGATATTAAGTCTGTTAAATACTTGTGGTTTGTGCTGTTTATATGAGTTAATGACGAAAAAAGAGATACAAAAATTAGTTACCACTAAGCGGTAGTAATAAGTATTTGCCAAGGAAGTAATGGTTCTGGGTTAACAATGTTTGTAGAAGGTGATTCGATCGCGAGCACGCTCAACCAACATCTTCTTTTTCCTCCTTAACGATTATTTTATTAAGAGTAAGGATTTTTATCCTTTACTCACGCGAGTTACTAATTTATAAAGAAGTAATTTATTTCAATAATTAATTAATAAAAGTGAAATACACATGATTAAATTAATTTATTTAAAAAGTTTCTAATGTAAAAAAAAAATGATGGTATAATATACAATTCCTTGAATTAGACATTTAGGGGTCCAATATGTTTATGTTGATTTTAAAATTAAATCAAATATATCATCGTTCTTGTACCTTCTATAAACAAACTCACATAGGTATGAGTTTAGAAGGGATCTTCTGGTTATAAATTCAATTTTTTTCCTTCATCTAGCGCTAGCCCACAATTACTCAATCCTTTGGGTATGGGCTTCTGTAAAAGGATCAACAAAATTTTGTGAATGGTTGACTGTACAATGTCTGAAATGTATGCGACCAACTAGCTCGCGGGGACAGGCTTCGGAAAGAGTCGGGCAGTGCTCGGAAAGACAACTACATAATAAAGATATTTTGAAAATTAAGCTCTTTCATGCATATTTTTTTTTTTAAAGCATACATATGATATTAAATAACGGTTGAAGTGGTGGATATGTCTTTTGAAAATGTCCACAGATAGTATACCAATGACAGGCAGGTAAAACTTCTGGATGTTTGCAACTTACAATATTGCTGGCCTTATGAATTGCGTAATTGTTTATGTCAAATTGGAGCGGATGATGTTTGGAATTCCCAGAATGCTTAAGTGGTGCAATTTAGGTTTAAGGATATGGTCCCCTCTTTCAGAAACAATCTAATAAGTAAAGATATAAACATTGTGTTAAATTCTACTTGTAGTTTATATTGTAATTATAAATAAGTTTATGGAATTTTGATTTCTAAAGGTCATATATTCTGTTTGGTGTCCATATTGATAAGATTAGAATCTTTTCTCAAATCAGACTAGCCTCTAAACACTATTTCAGATTAATTCCTAAGAAAGAATAGTTTTTGATTAGTAGTGTGTCATGAAGTGAATGTGATTTAGGCATGAAAAATGATGTTTTTTATTTTCTATTAAAATGTACACTATATTCCAAATTGAGAATTAAATTTTTGAACAGTTATATTACACACAATGCAGTGACAGAACTAATGTTATTAATATACTTGATATTAGCATTGTAGAAAAACTTAATGTCTATTTTTATATTGTTAATAGTCTAAATTTGAAAAAAAAAAAAAAAGAAAAGAAAAGCATTGAAAGTTCATAATTTAAAATTCCAAGTAATGTTTTCTTTTTCTTAAATTTTTGTTTATTTTTTTTTTCTGTAACTCTCATTTTCTTACTACAGTAAACCCTCATTATTACGAACTCGGATATAACGAACACCTCGATATAGCGAACCAAAATGCTAACCCCCTAAAATTACCATTGTATTTCTGCTGAACCCCTCGTTATAGCGAAATCCCTCGGTTAGTGCGAACTACGAACTAAATTTGATGCCTGAGAATTATTATATTCTGTTATAACGAACTGCAAGAATTGTTATTATTTTTTTTACTGTATTACGTAGAATGAGCGCGGGAATACGAAGTAGCACCAGTTTCTAGAATTGAGGTGTTTTTTTACTCTTAACTAATCCGATTTCCTTTTGCTCTCTCTCTCTGATTCCATTGAATTTTTTCTCAAAACTAGCTAAGTTCCGTTTGGTGTTCTTTATTATTCGAATCAGTGTTCTGTAGCCATTTATACTGTTTTTTATTTTTAATACACAATGAGTTCGTTCGTAGACGTGTGTCACAAACGTAAATCCTTATCAATCGAGGAAAAATTAAAAATTCTCCTGGATATTGAATCGGGAATTCTAAGTAAGGAAACCATATACAGAAAAATATGGAATTCACAAATCAACATTGTCAACCATTATAAAAAACGAAGATAAAATAGATTCAACCGCAGCCCAAGGATTAACTTCAGCATTAAATAAACGACTGCGCTCTGCGGCTCATGAATATTTGGAAAAAATTGATAAATTGCTTTAAACAAATGAGATCTCAAATACCAATCTCAGACCCTCTTATTAACCATTCTGTATTATTCGAATAATAAGTTAAGGCTAAAGAACTCTCAAGTGAACTTGGTAGGTAAATTAATGAATCTCATTGTTTATTTAGTATGTAGTTTAACTAAAAATAAATTACATAAATGAGTTTTAATTTAACTAGTTCTAATGAATGAATTTCATTCTAAATATGATCAAATTAATGCGGGCATTGGCTAAAAAAAAGATAAAAAAAAAAAAGAATCCTCGGTTATAACGAACCTCGATATAGCGAACTCTGAAAATCAAAACCCACTAACAGTTCGCTATATCGAGGGTTTACTGTATTATTTATTTGCTTTTATTGTAAATACCGAACTCCTTACATTAAGCTTTTAGCTTAAATGTATGTAAAATAAATAAATAATAAATAAATAAAATGGTGTAGCTAGAGTAAAAAAGACCCAAGCATAATCCCTTTAGATGTTGAATGTACCCAAGGTTTGATCTAAGGTGTGGCTGCTGTAACAACACTGAATAGCAATTTGCTATGTCTAGGTTTGAACCCAAGACCTTGAGTTTAGTAATACGGTAAAACCACCGTAATATTCTCCTCTTATGAGCTTACGAAAGCAAGTACTATACCAATAGATCAAACGAAATGATGATATTAGAGGAACGTCTCCGAAGGTTTATTGATGTAACTTAAGACGGTGAGGCATTCCTTCTCACCTAAGCATTCTAGAGATTAGTGATGCTCGAAATACTAATTTTAGTGATCCTCTCGTAATTAGCCCTCTCTAATTAGGCCCACGTTGCCTAACCGCAAGTGAATGGAACAAGCTTTGTTGCAAACGAGCCTCGGCTCATGTTCTACAGCACGAGTACAAGAGTGAAGGTAGTGGGCGTATCTGAACTGGAGACTTTGCTAAAGAGCTTCTATTAAATCGTTGGAAAGACAACAAAATAAAATAATGTTTTTAAAAGAAGAGTATTATTATTCGAACCGTCCTTTACGGATGCGAAACGTGGCCGCTAACATTTAGGGATGAGCAACGGCTTAGGTATATTAAAAATAAATTACTGCATAGAATATTTGGACCGAAGAGGAATTAGCTGCCCCAAAATTTAGACACTTACACAACACCGAACAGAGTGAAATGTACCAAGTAAATATAATTGACGTGATAGCAGCGAGACGAATAAAATGGGTGTGTAAAATTCCGAAACTTACAATTAGTAGTAGAGAACGAATTAAAAAAAAGAATAATAGACTCGGTCCCGAATGGAAAACGTCTGAGGGGTAGGCTTAGAAGGAGGTGGGAGGATTGCGTCCACGCAGATCTATCGAAATTTGGTTCAGACAGCGGTCGTTGGTTGGATGTGTGTAGGGAGAGAGTGGTGGTGTCGGCATTGTACCTTCGGGTTCGCTAGGCTTTTTATTATTATTATTTAGAAGAAGAGATTCCTAAAGGAAAAAGATAGTATAGTTCAAATCGCAGCCTTCGCACA
Source organism: Aelia acuminata (assembly GCA_911387785.2). Lineage (NCBI taxonomy): Eukaryota > Metazoa > Arthropoda > Insecta > Hemiptera > Pentatomidae > Aelia > Aelia acuminata. The sequence goes on along the minus strand of OU426982.1, from coordinate 28,655,866 downwards.
GTGTCACGAGTATATGGGGTAAGAAATCCAAAATCGTATTTTTTTTTTTAACAAAGTTCATTGTAATTTTAGATAACTATTCAACACAAGCATGAACGAAAAAATAATTTATTGAGGCATAAAATGTACATAGAGACTTACATATGAAATTTACGAACTTAAAAAAAAATAAAAATTGAGCTTTACTAATAAACAAAACTTATTCCTCCTCATAATCACTAGATTGTAAAAAGGACTACCATGTTCTCTTTACATTAAGTAGGGGCGAGCGGGGTTGGTTGGCAACAGTTTTCACTTTTTTGATTGTTGAGTCGTTTCTATTAATACAATCCCAATAGGGCTGATACCTCTGTAAAATCCAAGTATTAGAGTACTTCAAGTATTTTTTTCACCACATAATATTTAATACTAAGATCATAGAAAATTGAAGAATTCGTCAATCCAGAGTATGCCAATAAACCCCCTATGTGGGGCAGGTTGGCCTAGAAGGTGGGGTTGTTTAGCCATCTCATTCAAGTACTGCCTGACAGATATTATTGTTATTAAAAGCTGCACTATAATGGTATATTAATTATGAATTTGTTTTTAACAGCTTTTAAGGGAAAATAGAATGACAATAAAAGAAGATAGAAGTTTAGACTGTCGTCACTTTCTGCATAAGAAAAATTGCTCTCATCCTCCTTGTTGGAACTAAAGACAATTGGTAGTTTCACATTTGTTTATGTATACCTTGCTTTTGTGAATTGCTACTGCGCGAACAAACCCCAGCTAAAGAAAGCCAACTAACCCCACAGGAGAGATCATATGAAAGATGGCTGCCAGGACAGGGGAGAACAATCAAACAAGAAACTGGTTAATCGAAAGGTTAGATTTTTCAAAGGAGTTTGTGGCTATGTGAACAGAATCGGAGTCAAATGTTTTGCCATGCCTTTAAACCAAATTAACTGAACATATTAAAATTTACTAACATGTTGTAAAAACAATCAATGAAGTACACTCTTCTCTACACTGTTAGCATCGGATTAAAAACTCAGGACAAGACTCCCGAGGTCGAGCGGGTTACATGGTACAATGGTGGGGCGTTCACAATAGGACAACCCCCTATGCCAACCAACCCCGCTCTCCCCTATATATTAATATACATAAATATTTTTAATGTTCGGTTTTAGGTGGTAAACTTTTTACTAACTCTTTATTCATGAGCTTGGGAGTATCACCAAAATGTTAGCATTTTTGTGTAGGATTCATGTCACTTGAAATGTTATACACACTACCATCGATCATAGTGAAAATAATATGTTTTGCCAATCCCCAAGTACCATGGTCGACTCGCACTTCACTTGGGATCAGATTCGCAATTGCTTAGTCCATATTGTCGTGCTTAGATTCAATTATTAATGACGATTCCTTTGCGAAAATAAAATTTATTAGCCGAAAAAATAACGTGAAAGACGGAGTTTTATTTCCTCACAAAACTTTGTTTGACTGATTTGCATCAATCAGACACAACGGTGCCGTAGTGGTCGATAAGAATAATATGATCACTAATTTTGATCATGGACTAACCGTAAAAATTGTCTTATATTCTCCTTAACTTCATACGCACAATCAGATAAATTATTTTCATGCACTAGTCTATCAAATAAACCATCTTTCCTGATGCTTGGCCCCAGTAAACTGCGCCAGACTTCGCTCAGTAAAGAATTGGTTTTTAAATCTAAAACTACAGTATCACCGTAAGGAGCAGATAAACTAGGTATCAAAATAAATAAGAAGAAATGTACTATTTTTGGTTAAAGTATGGAAAACTCGTTATTTTTTTGTTTTTTAGAAAATCATTTACAAAGATGAAAGAATGATGAAAATTTTTTATATAATTAAACAATTGATCTTACCAACTTTTGCACTTTTGGTCAAGATTAGTCAATGAACAATTCACTGAAGACTGGCACTTTAAAAGGTGAAATGAGGAATTAAAATGTTTAAGTAATAAGATAGTAATAGCCAAAATAAATATATACTAACCGAACCAGTTTTATACTTTGAATTTTTATCAACGATTCAAGTTAATCCTTAGCTTTGAGATTTTGTTTTTATACTGAAATTCCTATGTTTTCTTTGTTTTCTAAGATTCTAAATTTTATATTAGCCCTCAAAAAAAATCTTTTCAAACTTAAATTTTCATATTTTTGAATATGGCTCGTGACACTGTGCTTCGGCTGCAGGCAGGTCTTTGTGATTATCCTAAGGTTGTCACTTTAAAACTCCACTTTTATTCTCGTATAGCTTCGTCATTATTATTATTTTTTTTTTTTATTAAACAATTCCTTGAAACTAAAAATTGATAATAGAAACTTTTTAAATTGAATAATAGTTTACCTATATTGTAACCCCTTAACTGTTGGTAAAACAATATTTATTCAAAGTAGAATAATAATGTTCAATCCCACTCGAATTATAACAACACAAATATTAGAGCAGGATACAAATATTATCACTTTGTAACACAATTAATCATACGGCTTGAGCTTCACAATCAAGACTAACTGTCCAGTCAATCGCCCCTTATATATAATCGTAAGGAGAAGAGTCTAGAACCGCTAGCTGGCTGGGACTCGAACTTCGTAGTCAAAAACAAGTGCCATGACAGTTTGTTCCAACTGTGAGTTGGATCCAACAAAAGGTCTGGGACTTTTAAACCATATGTTTTTTTTGTTTAACGTTACAATATATATTTTTTAATATTCTTATGATTGGATACTTTTAATTATTTGTATTTAGTAATCCTTTAATTTCTTAATGCTTTTTATTTCATTAAGTTGTTTCGAAACCTTTAAAACATGACATTAGTTCTTCATAATACAACTTATATGATTAAGTAAGGAAAATCCTTACTTAAAAATTACTTTACTATAAAAAAATGCTATTAAACAATCAGGAATTGGTTTTTATATAAACAAGTATTAAGTACATGAACTTACCCTTGTATATATAAAAACCAATTCCTGTTAGTTCCACCATTTATAACTCCAGAACGGCTCAACCTATTTATGATTTTTATGATTTTTTTCATTAGTTTTATTCGTCTCTGATCTTAATTTAGGCAATCTTTTTTTATCATAAAAAATCGTTGGTTATCGATCACGGCTGGACTGATTTAGACTGAAGGCTCTTAAATTTTAATTGATTATAATATTTCGCACATAGCCGAAATCGTATCTCTTTTGTTTCTTAAAAATAAAGAATTCGATTTTCCACAAAAAAGGAAAAACAATCATGGAAATCGGATAACTCTTAACCAATTCACAGGTTTTTTTCACTGCAATCTGTTTTTTGTACTTAATGTTGTTAATGCGTTACGAAGTTCGCTGTGTCAGCTAGGATAATCAATATAAATATTAAATTCTGTTTGTTTGTTTTTGTTCTTTATAGAAATCCATACCGTTTTACCTAAATCCTCCAAATGTCGATCCGTGGTTCTTTCATACTAAGTGCGAACACCTGTCCATATTAAAATTGCATAACTTCAGCCAATCTCTGGGTCTATTCTTTTTTGTTATAAAAATCGTTATGATCACGATTTACATTGGTTTTTACGAAATCGACCTTTGATACGAAATACTTTGATTTCAAAAGAGTAAAATTCCAAGTCGCATTTTCGATGACTATAAATAAAGCTCAAAGGCAATCACTAAAGGTAGCTGTTATGAATTTGGAATCCCCATGTTTTTCGCATGGTCAGCTTTACGTTGCATGCTCTAGAGTAGTTTCACCTAAAGAACTAATTATATATGCCCCAGAGAGTAAAACTAAAAATATAGTATATCCTGAAGCTTTAGAATAATAATCTATTAGTGCTATTTTTGTTTATAGAATTGTTCACGTTTATTAGAAAAATGAAATTCGCCGGGTGAAACCGAGATATACAGCTAGTAATAAATATTAATGTTATTTAGTTTTTTTCTGTGTAGATAACGTAAACAATTCTGAGTTTGTTTGATTGTATTCCTCTGACTCACCACCTTTTTACTCTTCGTTGAATATTTAATTCAACTGGAAATAACTCATAATAAAAAATCTGGTGCGTGCTCGCAACACACACTTACCAACTTACTTAGATTAGAAATTACTGCGTTTTGTTAAATGCTACTTCTCAAATAAACAGAACGGCTTTAATTATGAACAATGGTCTGTCATTAAAGGCGTACTCCGCATGCGTGGGCCCAAAGTTTTATGAGTTGACTGAATATTTTTCTTTTTCTCTCCTCTATATGTTTTCTTTATTTTTATCATATCTCATATTTAGCCATTTCTTATTTGTAGGGGTAACGAGAGACGGTTAATTTCTCCATATAAACAAAAACAAAGCTACTTTATAGGAAACAAAGAAACAAACAGACAAAAAAGACCCCTACCCCATTTAAGCCTCCTCAGAACATTTTAATAATGATAAAGCTTACCTGATATTAAAGAACACCTAATTTTCATTAAACATGGCGAATTTGATAAAAATCGTTAAAGCCGTTTTTGAGATCATCGAAAAAAAGTAAAAATTGGAAAAAAATTATGAAATAAAATGCCCCCTCTGTTTGACCAATTTTGATGAAATGTTCGCTATCACATCTTTGGCATATACATAGATCAAAAACCCAGTGTGATCAAAATCGTTAAAACCGTTTTTGAGTAAATAAAAAAAAAATCACGTGAAAATGATACAAAATTTATTAAGTAAAGTCCCCCCTCCGGTGGATCAATTTTGATGAAATTTTTACAGTCATATCTCGGACATATAAATAGATAAAATTCTTAGTTTAATCAAAATCGTTAGAGCCATTTTTGAGAAAATCGAAAAAAAACATAAAAAGTTATTAAATAAAGTACCCCCTCCCTTTGAGCAATTTTGATGAAATTTTTGCTGTCACATCGCGGGCATATACATACACTAAATACCCAATTTCATGTTCGCAAGGTTTATAGTTTTTGAGCTAGTCTGTTCACACACACACAGACACACACACACACACAGACCATTTCGCGGGACTTGGTCATTTGGACTCAGGGGACCCCAAAACGTGTATTTCCGTTGAAAACCGGAAGTCGAAATTTTTCACGATCGCAATACTTCCACTTACTATATATTTCATATATAGGTAAGTGAAAGTAAAAATACATCAATTGGAATATCAAATCAAGAAAGTTGGCAATGAAATGTCCTTAAATATATATTTTACCTACATTATATATAAGTAAAAAAATAAATAAATAAAACGGTATAAAAGTAAGAAATATATTTAATTACCCAATAAAAGATGCAATGTAATCAGCATGCCATTCTTACCTGAAAAAATGAAAATTTTATTAAATCTTTTGGAATTAAATTTTTCACATCAGAAGATATAAATTAATGCATTATTTCATATAAAATATAAATTTATATATGTATCTGGAGTATAAAGAGTTTAAATAAAAAAAAATTGTTTGTTCATCAGCAATAATTTAAAATATTCTATAATTTTTTATTCATGTAATGAAAAAATCTATAAATTTAAAAGATTGATGCTTTAATAAACGAAGAGGCCTCTTGATAAACGAGAACTGACTTTGCGTGAGGCTTCGTTTAAGAGAGTTTGTGCCTCAAAGCAATAAAAAATTTTATGAGCTATAAGAGAGACCAATAGATTGAAGCTAATAGAATTTATATCGGAGATTCTTTGTATAAAGTTAATATAAAGTATTCGAAATAAAAAATACTAAGAAAGGAAAATTCTAGAAGCACATACTTCAAAATATAACTAATTTTTAGAAAACTGAATTATTCTGACGGATCACGCTTAAAGTTATTGCAAAAAAATTTTTTTTTGGATACCTCTTCTGAATATTTTACAAAAGTAGTAAAAAAAAAAAAAAAATGAGTTTAATGTTTACTGAAAACGGTCCATAGCTTATGATAATAAGAAATAGCAATAAATAAATATAAAAAGTAAAATAATTCCCTGATCCAGAAAGCATTGAAAAAATTAATGTGACCCTTAATTGGGATGATTTCAATAAAACCTTTTTTGATTATACTAGATCGTTTAATATTCCATCAATATCCTAGGATTCTTACCAATTATTTTAATGATTTCACAAATTTTAAAATTTATTTTTCCCGACTTTGCTCTAGAATAAATTTCTGTGTTATTACGAATCAATCAATTTCTCTCCGTATGTTACAAACGAAGGTTGCCGTCTGTATAAATAAATCAAATGTATTAGAGATCACAAAAACAAGAAATATTTATTTAAGAAAAAGATAGATTCGTTTGTATGCCCATGGGAATCTCTTACATATGAATATTTATAGAACTGAAAAAAAGTGTTTTAGCTGATATCTCTCATTCATTTATTCATAAAAACATTTATAACCCCTCAGAACTTTCTCCACTTTCTTTTTCCAAATACAACATCACTTTTACATCTGTTAGAACACTAATTTCCTACTCTTTTAAACCATATCAACAACTTTAAGTACCTTTATATAATTTTAGAAAAATTCTTGAAATTATTATTTATTTGATTTTACAAATTACCTTTGGTTTGGGTCTCATTACAATACTTCCATAACCTGTAGGTTTGAATTAGTATAACCCTTTATTTTAATAAACTTTCTTTATTTCATCTAACTGCCCATTTTCAAAGGTCTTACATTAAATTTAAGACCAATCATTATATTGTAACAATTCCTTGGGCTAAACAAATATTTATTATACAAAAACATACAATTATCAATGCCAACGAATTAATACAACTCAAATTTTCGAGCAGTTACAAAAATGTTAACGTTATAGCACACCAATCATATGAATTGAGCTTCACAGTCAAGACACAGACTAAGACTTTGACTGTTAAGTCAATCGCTCCTTATATATAGTTGTAAGGAGGGTCTAGAATGTTGTCGAATCTCGTGGAACACCGTAGATGGGGCTCGAAAAATCTAGACCCAAACAGTTTGCTCCAACCGCTAAGTTTGTTCCAACAAACGGTATGGGATTTCAAAACATGTGTTTTTATTTTATTTGATAATCGATTAAACGTTACAATATTTTAACAAATATTTATCTCCATTTATATATCTTTATTTTTCCACCCAAATAGTTCAAAATACGAATTTCTACATTTCGCTATGAGCTGTACAGATTTGATATAATATATGGAACGGTTTCAGCAATAATAACTCGAAAGTAAATTAATTAAAATATTTGAAATACATTTTCATAAAGCATATGAACAGATAGAAAGTGATCGAATTGAGTGATCAATTGAATTAAAGTGATTTTCGAATGGAGATCAATTCCATCAAACATTTTATTAAGGAAATGGTCCCTTAGCTTATTTTTCAGAGGTGATTGGTATTGATTTCCATTGCCTGGAACGACGGACATTTTGTGTAAGCCATTGCCGAATTATTAAGTCGTTGAAAACTTGAGATTATTCCCCTTCAATGGAAATGTCGGAGAATCGCTTCTTGAAGAGTTCAGACTTCTTGAAACTTATTGAAGTTTTAATATCGGCACTGAAATAATTGCGCACACAGAAGTTCGGCAACTCCTTTATAAAGGATTTGTTGGGAAAAACTGGCAAGTTAAATGAGCTTACTGGTAGGTGTTCTGTCAGCGTATTTCCTCTCTGTAGGACTATTTACAATATATTTTTAAGTACCTAAGCCTTTTAAAACACGTAGTCGATCGCATTATTAATAGCTCGAATCATTATGAAAGTAAGTATTAGAAAAAACTGTCCGAAAAAACTCTTACATCGTACATGATTTATTTCCCACCAAGGATGTTCGTAGGTATTCTGTGTACCATGCATTTTCAACATTCTCTCCCCTGAAGGAGGTTCAAAAATATCTTTAAGGAAGTGTTCTATAGTCTTCTTCTTTTTGAAGACTAATACTTATTCTCTCCCCTATTATCATTCCCGTTTGTATTTATAATATTATATATTAAAATATTTATAAAATGGGATATCAATAATTTAAATTTTAAGATGGATGAAATGAAATATTAAATATTAGGTGGAAGAAAATTAGAAATTTTAAATCAAATCTTCATAAATAATATTTAGTGACTCTTCCAACAAGTATAACTTGATAAACTTTTTCGTAAAATTGAGTTTTTTCATCGCCTCAAGTTAGGCCGTTGTAAACTTTCTTTTTCAGGGCAAGTCTGAACACAGCGTCATTAAAGTTTAATGGAGGGAAAATTGAGCGCTTCCAACTTCCAAGTTACTACATCAATTCCGACCAAACAGATCTTTATCAATATTCCGACTTTTTTCACATCCCAAATAATCATAATGTTCAATATTATAATAATTTTAAAAATATAGGGGAGAGCGGGGTTGGTTGGCAACAGTTTTCACTTTTTTGATTGTTGAGTCGTTCCTGTTAATATTATCCCAATAGGGCTGAAACCACTGTAAACTCCAAGTATTAGAGTACTTCAAGTATTTTTTTCACCACATAATATTTAATACTAAGATTATAGAAAATTGGAGAATTCGTCAATCCAGAGTATGCCAATTAACCCCCCATGTGGGGCAGGTTGGCCTAGAAGGTAGGGTTATTTAGACATCTCATTCAAGTACTGCCTGACACATATTATTGTTATTAAATGCTGCACTATAATGGTATAATAATTTTGAATCGGTTTTAACCAACTTTTAAGGGACAATAGAATAACAATAGAAGAAGATATAAGTTTAGACTGTCGTCACTTTCTGATTAAGAAAAATTGCTCTCTTCCTCCTTGCTGGAATTAAAGACAATTGGTAGTTTCACCTTTGTTTATGTTTACCTTGCTTTTGTGAATTGCTACTGCTCCAACAAACCCCAGTTGAAGAGAGCCAACTAACCCCACAGGCGAGATAATATGAAAGATGGCTGCCAGGACAGGGGAGAACAATCAAAAAAGAAACTGGTTAGTCGAAAGGTTAGGTTTTTTAAAGGAGTTTGTGGCTATGTGAACAGAATCGGAGTCAAATGTTTTGCCATGCCTTTAAACCAAATTAACTGAACATATTAAAATTTACTAACATGTTGTAAAAACACTCAATGAAGTACACTCTTCTCTAAACTGTTAGCATCTGATTGAAAACTCAGGACAAGATTCCCGTGGTCGAGCGGGTTACATGGTACAATGGTGGGGCCTTCACAACAGGTGTGACGGAAACTATAAGCCAATGGCCAACCTGCCTCCTTTGCCAACCAACCCCGCTCTCCCCTATACAAATCGATTATTCAAACATATATTTATTATATCAAAAATTTTCGGAGATACAATTTATTCATACACAAATAAATACTACTTCAAAACCCAGCAATCTTAAGGAATGATTCAGTTAAATATATTTTAATGCGTATAAGTGTATACAAATCTATTTTTGTTATTATTTTTTATTTTTTGACAGGAGCTAATCGATAATGAAAAATAAAAAAGACATTATTGTTGATGTAATTGGCTTCATTGATTTCAGAACACCTCTAGGCTTAAACTAGAGAGATGTTTGTTGCAATGTTCGAAAAATATCAATTACATCCAATGTTTTGAATGTATTGGGTTGTAAAAAAAATTCTTAGCGTTTTTAAGAATATATTTAATTAAAAATTTCAGATACATGTAAATATTTTTAATCAATGATATATGACCCATTTTGATCTATAACTTGTTTCCATCTTTCAGGTAATTTTGTAATTCCGTCCTCCCAGAACTGTTCAGTTTTCTGCGCGATGAACTCGTCTATGTGCTTTTTACAGTCCTCCAGCGAGTTATATTGTTTCCCGTTGAGGGAGTTTTGGAGAGACCGGAGTAAGTGGTAATCTGTTGGGGCAAGATCTAGTGAATAGGGTGGGTGGGTTATCACTCCAACAATAAATTCTTTTCCGTCAAAATGTGAGGAACCCATACATCGCTTCGAGAAACATATCCCGCAGCTCCCAAATGATTTGAAACACTTGTATGTGATATGCCAAGTGTTTTTGCGTTATCCCGGGTCGTATAGTGAGGGTTATCGGTCACTAATTGTTGAATTTGTTCGTCATCAACAGTTGAAGGACGACCAGAGCGCTTGGCGTCTTCCAACTCAAAATTTCCGGTTCTGAACCGAGCAAACCACTTACGGACGGTACTTTCCCCTACGGCGTTATCTCCATACACGCTGCAAATTTTGTTGACCGTCTGTGCAGCGGATTTTCCTTTTCGGAAATAAAATAGCATTATATGGCGAAAATGAATTTTTTCCTCCTGTATTTTGGACTAACACAATACACTTGAACAATAGAAGATCCCGGTTGAAACTGATGGATAAAAGAACGTTATCTAATCCCTTTTTAGGATATGTAAGCATTATTGAACATGTAAACAGGATTAACAAACACAGAAAGGATTAAATTAAAATAATGAAAAACGCTACGAACTTTTTTTACAACCCAATATATATACCAGACCAATATTTTACGTTACGAGACTTCAGAGTATTTTATTGAGTTAGAATGATGTTATAATTGACGGTTACCTAAAATGGATAAACATTTTTCTTAAATAATACGAATTTGATATTTAAATATTGCTTTATTTGAGCAGTTAGTAATATACCCTTATCATTGAAGAAGATCCCTCATCCAGATTCTTTTATGCCAACGGAGTAGAAAAGGTAAGAGTCAAGTGGAAGAAGGAAATTTGCTTTATGTACGAGGGCGAGTCAAATATAAACCGGAATTTTTCCATCATTAATTATTTGTTTAAAATTAAACTTCAAAAATATTTTATAGTTTTTCTATAGGTTAAATAATGGTCAGGATTTTCAGTTTACAATGATATTTATTATGGTAAGCCAACGTTTCGATCCAGCTTGTGGATCTTCATCAGGGCTAAAAGAAAACAAATATATGAGAATCTATGCTAGAGGGTGACAATAAATGGATACATTACAGAACTGATAATAATATAAAAGATGGTATACATAAATATTAAAATAAGAGGCTGGCTAACAAGATAAAATAGAATATGATATTTACCTACTGAGTCCAGGTGGATACTAAGACTAAAGGTAAAAATAAGGTAGGGGTAGTGGTAGGGGGTAGGTTTGCCGACTTCAAAGGTTTATGGCGGGGAAATCCAACGCTTTTGAAGTGAAGGCACATGACAACTGAGTGAACAAAATATTTAAAAACTAACAAAATATATGGTACTGTATACAAATAGTTGTGTCTGGACTGAATAATAACATAAAAATGAGAAAATACATAATGTAACAATGCATACAAATTTGGAAAATATATAGAAAGAAGCATACAATACAAAAATTAATAAAAGTATAAGAGGTACAGAGATAATTGCAGGTACCTATGAAATCAAAACTAGGATTTGAGGATGCGGAAGATGTTAGAATAAGTGGATGAAATTATCTCTTTATCTGTTTTGTGATTTACCGGGTTATTAGTTTCTAGATGGATGAAAATGGATTCTGAGAGGAGACGTTTGTCGTGGTTAGATACAGTTGCTAATATGGAGGGGTTCTCAAAGTCGAAGGAATGGTTGTGGGCAATGGCATGTTCTGCTAATTTAGATGTAGACGAATTACGCGTGGAAATACTGTATTTATGTTGATAAATACGTTTTTTTTTTTTTTTTTTTTTTTTTTTCTTTTTTTTTTTCAAAAAAAAAAAAAGAAAAAAAAAAAAAAAAAAAAAAAAAAAAAACGTATTTATCAACATAAATACAGTATTTCCACGCGTAATTCGTCTACATCTAAATTAGCAGAACATGCCATTGCCCACAACCATTCCTTCGACTTTGAGAACCCCTCCATATTAGCAACTGTATCTAACCACGACAAACGTCTCCTCTCAGAATCCATTTTCATCCATCTAGAAACTAATAACCCGGTAAATCACAAAACAGATAAAGAGATAATTTCATCCACTTATTCTAACATCTTCCGCATCCTCAAATCCTAGTTTTGATTTCATAGGTACCTGCAATTATCTCTGTACCTCTTATACTTTTATTAATTTTTGTATTGTATGCTTCTTTCTATATATTTTCCAAATTTGTATGCATTGTTACATTATGTATTTTCTCATTTTTATGTTATTATTCAGTCCAGACACAACTATTTGTATACAGTACCATATATTTTGTTAGTTTTTAAATATTTTGTTCACTCAGTTGTCATGTGCCTTCACTTCAAAAGCGTTGGATTTCCCCGCCATAAACCTTTGAAGTCGGCAAACCTACCCCCTACCACTACCCCTACCTTATTTTTACCTTTAGTCTTAGTATCCACCTGGACTCAGTAGGTAAATATCATATTCTATTTTATCTTGTTAGCCAGCCTCTTATTTTAATATTTATGTATACCATCTTTTATATTATTATCAGTTCTGTAATGTATCCATTTATTGTCACCCTCTAGCATAGATTCTCATATATTTGTTTTCTTTTAGCCCTGATGAAGATCCACAAGCTGGATCGAAACGTTGGCTTACCATAATAAATATCATTGTAAACTGAAAATCCTGACCATTATTTAACCTATCGTAATTGAAGAACAGTTGACCATCTCTCATCTCTACTATAGTTTTTCTATATAGCCACTTTCCACGTTTACACATCGGGTGGGGAGCTCCTGGATCCCCTCTTGATAAAAAGTTTGAGGACGTGTCTTGAACCTATTGCGCAACTACTCTTCTACACTGCCATTGCTTTCAAAATGATGTCCGCCAACTGCTTCCGTCAAAGACCCAAAGAGATGGAAGTCGTAGGAGGACAAGTCTGGGTTGTAGGGAAGGTGTTCAAGTTTTTCCCAGTGCAATTGGTTCAATTTTTCTTGAGTCAGTGCGGCAGTGTTAGCCCCAGCATTGTCGTGCAACAAAATGGCGTCCCTCACCGACTGGTTGCGTCTTTTGTTCCTATAGGCTGCTTTAGCGCTAGCAGTAGTGATGCGTGGATCAGCTTCAATGAGATCATGAATGATGCTAATGTTATCGTCTGTCAATCACACTTGTCCGTGGACGCCTATCGTGGCTCTCATTTTCTACGGCTTCTCACCCTTCTTCAAATTTCTTGGCCCAGTCAAAGACTTGAGTGCATGAATGTTGCATCCCCAAACTGAGCATTAAGTCTAGTGAGAATTGCACTGGGCTTATCGCCTTCTTTCGTTAAAAACTTATTGATGAAGCATTGCGCAACTGCAGGTGACCCCTTCCTCAAACATGGCTGCACAGACAGAACCTAGGCGGTCCCCCTCTCTCCCTTCTCACCTACCCCACTTTTACCCATCCGCTCCTCTCAATATTTTAGCATTTAAAATGAAAATGAAATGAATCTCCTTTTGCGTGAAGATTACCTCCGGGACAAGATGAAGAGAGAAGGACTGGTAGATCTGCCGGTAAATCTTCGAGAGAGGATCGGCGAAGACCCAAGGAGGTGGAAGACAATAATAAGGCAGAACACATTAGCCAATTGGAATCGGAGATGGGTTGATCCTTAAAAGGGGGCAACCTTAAGGAAGTATTTTCCTACTGTCACCTCAAGGCTAGATGCCTCCTGGGTCATACCGGACTACTGGGTCTCTCAATTCCTCACGGGGCATGGGGGGTTCCGTGCAAAACTGGTAGAATATGGTAAGGACATCGATCCCCTATACCCAAGTTGTAGGGTACCGGAGACAGCAGAGCACATTTTACTGGCTTGCACCGCCTATGAGGCACTGAGAGCAAAACTGCAGAGAGAGACAGGGCTGTATGTTCTGGCGGAGAGCGATCTTCCTCTGCTGATGACTGAGGAGAACTACCCGTACTTCAAATCCTTTGTGTACGGGTGGAAGGATATCATCGGTCGCTCCCACTTTGCCTTGGGAAGAAGAACTGGAGCAGTCCCAGGAAGACCACCGGACTAACTACGAGGAGTGAAGGAAAAATGAGAACAGGAAACTTGGCACAGACAAAAGTCAAATTTGTATATAATTGTTAACATGCGGCAGTGAGGTGTTTTGCGTGTGCGAAACATCTCATTGCTGCAAAATCCGTATTGCCTCAAAGGCAAGGGAGGATGTACAATAATAAATAATAAAATAATTAATAATAACAATAATAAATAACAATAATAATAACAATAATAAATAATAAAATAAATAATAATTTAAAATGAAAGTCCGGTTTATATTTGACTCACCTACGTATGATGTTACTTATAGAAAGTTCATAACATTGTTTGTGTGATTTGAGATGAATCATGGTCTTGACAGTTTTTTGTAGAATTTTTAATAGTACAGTTAAAGTTTTATTGATGTGTATATATTTTGTTGCACCCCAATGCTCAATATTTCTAATAAGGTCACAAAAAAAAAAAGTTATTTAAAATGAATGTACTGCTATTGCAGAATACTGCTATAGTAGAAATAAACGGTCTTGCTACAGGGTTAAGATAATCAGCAAATTAAAACAAGAATAACCAAAAGGTTTCACGTAAATGTTTAAATAACAGCTTCAAATAAATATGTGATTTAATCAGAAGCAGACTATTATTTCTCTTTTTAAAAAGTAGATAATAGCCCCTATTTTATTTTAGTTATTTATTTTATGTCGGCCGTGAGATCGATGGTAGGAGAAGTGTTAAGAGGGGGGTTATAGATGATGCTGACCCTGCACATCTCGAGCTAAGAAATACAGTTTCTCTCAGCGGAGTCCTTAGCAAGCTCTAGGCAGCTCACTAGCTTGATGGCGATGACATCGCTTCCAGTCCTTGGATCATTTCGTAAAGAGGGTCGTTAGATATCAACACTTCATCACAAAATTTCATCATTTAGTTTATTCCCCTCTTCGTGCGAACCATTTATTTTCAAAGGAAGGCTGAAATTCCATGACCATGAGAAAAATTATAACTATTAAGGAGCCTTTACAGGCTCAAACCATTTGCTCAAACTGACTTGCGCAAGCCAGTTTGTGCAAATAAATTGGTGCGTGTGAACGCTGGTTTGAAGTTTGTGCAAGCCAAAAAATTTGGCTTGTGCTAAATCTGTCCGGACAGAAAATTGGTTTGAGGTTGGTGCTTTGGCTTGAGCGTGTAAACGATGTTCAAACGATGCTCAAGCCATAGTTCCAATTTCAGGCATGCGCATTGAATGAAACCCGTAAACACCTCTTACTTCGACCGTTATCACTTGTTGCCTTCATCAAAATGGTGAATGAAAAACAATTTATTGAAGTATATAAATAAGTCCTTCCCATGTTTGTGGAACGTATATTCTGCACGCAGCAGTTATATTTTTACTGCATCTATTGCGATAAATAAATATATTGGTGTTTGTTAGCATATTTTATTTATATGTATATTAAGCTTAACCGAAGGATATTCATTTTAATATTTTTATCGATCTAAAGAGAGTATGTTAACATTCATTAATTTACTTATACTAAATTATAAATAACAGTTAATTACAAAAACGTTATTCCCAGTTATAGTTATGTCAATAATTCATCGCGATAATAAAATAAAATAATTCATAATAATGTCACTAGTCTGGACCTTTGGTTTTTTATGATTTTCTTATATATCCAGTGAAGAGATTTTATGATTTCGCAAGATTCGTCGCTACTACACCAACCTTCGAAATGTTATAAACTGTTTTGTTTTTCAAATTCGTTGCTTTGCTACGGCATAGGATATTTGGAAAAAGGCCGGCTGATTTTGTTTAAATATTAAACTTGGTTTTTCTTTCTTGAAAAGGTACCAATTTTCACTAGTTTGACGTAGAAGTGGCGGTACAGTTGATTAAATACATTCCCAAAACTCTAAATTATTTCTAAAGCCTTAATTTTTTTCAAGACTAATTCTATTGTAGTACCCCAAAATTTTGATCGAATATTGTGCCGAAAACAATGACCGTTAGATAGTCTTCAAAGGTTCTCGACTTACAAATCATTTAACATTTCCTTCAGCATCATAATTCATCTTATCTAATTGGCCAAATCTTTTGTGTTTAGTCTTATTAGCGGCGAAATAATCAAACACTAGGGTTTCGGACATTCTAACTTTAGTTTTACATGAAGTTTAATTACTTTTTATCAAGCGCCAAAGCGACAAATATGCTTTATGCTAACTGTCAGGTAAAGTTTTCATTTTTTTTATTTTTTTTATTCGTACCATTTCCTGGCCATGTGTCAGATCAGAAAAAAGTTTTTTTCCAATGAATTTTGAATTATCTGTAAACATATATTCTTTTTTTATTTAATGAAATTTAGAGCAAATACATCCAGTAAATGTGATAACAATCAAAAAAGAAAATGTAAGGAACAAGCATGAAGATAAACTACCCATTGGTAGCACTCAACTAATACACTTGGCATATAAGTTTCTGAGGCCATCTTCTTTTCAGACGCCTAAGAGGAGAGTCAAGAATAAACTTTTTTATTCAAAAATGTTATGATTTGGAACAAACATCAAACAATATTTGATTTGAGCTAATGTACGATACATTCTTACCAAATACAAAAGCAGAACAAAAAAACAAATCGTGATATATAAATAGAACTAAATACTGGATACTAGTTATTACAAATAATAAAAAATATTATTGCTGTATTAGATGAGTATTTACTTAAAACCTCAGAAAACTTCAGCCCTGAACTTCCACAATTTTTTTTTCCTTTTTTCACGAATTATCTTCCGATATTCCTCTACTATCTCTAAGCTGAACCGCTTAAACACGGCATTAGTGACGATTCTTAAAACAGTTTAAGGACCTGATAAAAAAGGAAATGGAAGGGAAAAGAAGATCATTTTATTCGCACTTCTGAATAATCACTTTTCCTTAGATCTCGTAAAAAATTTGATGTCGTTAAAAAAAAAAAAAATCTTTTATTTTTCTGACGTGTGTGCAGGAGAGTACTAAGCACATAAATAAGATTAGTGAAACTCTAAACCATTGTCAAACTCATCTAAATTAATTAATTGAAATGTTGAATACTTCAGGAAAACTTCAACTGGCTTTACAAAACTATCTTTGATTAATAACAAAAATTTATAACTACAATAATATTATTTACTTTTAGCTATTATGTTGCTAAGCATTGGATTTTTGTTGCTTGTACTAAGTAGACATGAAAAGATATAAAATACTACAATGTTAGAATCCTTTGAAAAAAACTAGTGACCGACCGAAGTTTCGGTTTCGGTTTCGGCCGAAAATTGGCCGAATCTTCGGCCAGGCCGAAACTAGCTCCTGTGTCTGATATCTACAAGAAGGAAGTAGGAATACACGATTTCAACTTGTAAGCTCAATCTCTTTCATGGCATTTAACTCCCTTGAATTTAACAGTGGGAAGTATCTGTTATTTTAGTTTATTAAACTTACCTGATTGAAAACTTTAAGTTGGGTGTGGAGACAAAAAATTGAGAGTGACAAACAGAAATGTCCTCGAAAATCTCATCAAATCTTAACATGTAATGAAACCATGCTTTTCATACAGAATTCTTTAGGTTAAGTGTAAAGAATAGTATTTATTCTTTACCTTGAGAGTTAAGGACCTTTTTGTGCTTTTAATCATCTCCTCATTAATAATGAAATTTGTTTTCTAAAAAAAAAAGATTATTATTTATACATAATAATATGAATTTTTATTAATATCAGCCTGTTATTTCAACTTTTAGGGCTGTACTAGTTAGGGTGGTATGGTCTAACATCCCACGTGGACCAGCCGTACTTGGAAGGAGCGGGCCGGGATTTGATCCTGTAACGTAACTAATACACTAGTTTTACCACTCTTGTATACCAGCTCACTGATTGAATGAATAATTGAGTTAAATTACTGTTATTTTATAAGCTTTCATTGATATTATTGCTAAACTAGACATATTACACACTTATATGTATTATATTATTTATTCATGGTCGTTTGTTATACAATTAAGATATAATTTTCAAACTATTTAATTAGAAGATAAAAGATTCGACCACGGCCGGGAATCAAACCCAGGTCCTCCGTATCTACGTTGCGGCGCTCTTACCACTGAGCTAACCGTGGGGCCGTCCCGATCGTGATCGAATCTTTCTCTTCTGTGATCCCACCCACCAGGTCTCGCCACATTGTAGCGAAGTACCGGGGTGCTGAACAATTGTCCAGACAAACGGGATCTGATTGACTTACGTCAAATATATCATGTAATGATGTTATTTATTCATGGTCGTTTGTTATAAAATTAAGATATAATTTTCAAACTATTTAATTAGAAGATAAAAGATTCGACCACGGCCGGGAATCGAATATATATATGTATTATATATAGACATGTAAATAAGTTTCGGTTTCGGCCCGAAACTAGGTCTATGGCCGAAATTCGGTTTCGGTTTCGGTTTCGGCTAAAATTTTGGTTTCGGTCGGACACTAAAAAAAACAAAACAAGCATTCTGTAAAAGATTAAAAAATACTGAGAAATATGACTAAATGGATGTATCAAATCACAATACCGAGAACTAGACAATGTTTCAAAGATTTGTGACAAGTGTAGGAAAGAAATTAGTTTGATAACATAGGCTACAGATTGGGAAGCTTAATGGATAATGGTTTTTTTACATCCACAAACAGAACTCATTTATTTCAATAATTATTTTAAGCATGAACTCATTGCTGTCCCATCATAATTTCTGTAAAACTTATTAAGGACAACGTTATCAACTCTACTCATTTTTTTTTTCAGATTTTTCAAAAAATGGTCTTTTCGAGAAATTCAAATTTGAAATTTTGATTCAAATTTTGAGTTTTTAGCAGCAATATTGGTTATTTGTGGCTTCCATCAGAAGAATTTTGGTGCTAAAGTGGTACTAAAGTTGCTGAAGTAGAACCACAGGAAACTATGAACCCCACCACAACTTCGACTGTTGAGATTAGTGGGGTCAATAATATGGACGTGATAGAAGCAGAAGATACAGGGGACGCCTGGGCTAGGGTCACAGGAAGAAAGAGGAACTCGCCTGGTGAATCAAGAGACCCAAGAAAACAAAAACGAACGGACTCGGAAGGTGAAACCCCTGCTATACCAGTAAGTAACTCTTTTGAGGTTCTTAATAATGTAAGAGAGCCCGAACCACCCACATCAAGTCCATCAGTCCCCCCTGAAACAATTCCACCTATACATATTAATGAAGTACAAAATTACCAGGCTTTGGTTAACTGTCTAGAAAGCCGATGCCCACCAAATTATTTTTCTCTGAAAAGCACAGTCAAGGGGGTTACGGTCTATCCACAGACCTCAGACGTCTACAGAAAACTGGTTAGCAGTCTTAGACTTAACGGAGCTGAATTCCATACTTACAAGCTACCTGCAGATAAAAATATGCGAATAGTTGTAAAAAACTTACATCACACCACTCCCGTATCTGAAATAAAAAATGAGTTTGAAAAACATGGCTATGAGGTTACCAATATAGCCAATGTTATATCCCACTTTAATAAACGACCCCTACCAATGTTTTTCATTGACATATCGAAGGCTACCTTTAATGATAAAATTTATGAAATAAAATCAATCTACTATACAAGAATAATCATCGAAGAACCAAGAAAAAAAAAGACTAATACCACAATGCATCAGATGCCAACAATACCGGCATACAAAATCCTATTGCAATCATGCACCTCGTTGCGTAAGATGTGGCCAAGGTCACGATAGCGCCTCATGCACCAAACCAAGGGATACCGCAGCTAGATGTGCTAACTGCAACGGAGAACACCCTGCCAACTACTGAGGATGCCAGGAAGTTCTCAAGGACCTAAGAACTCAAAGAAAAGCACGAATCAACCGCTTCCAGCGGTCTTCGCCTCAACCTCCACTTCCGCCTCCACCCTCGAATTCCGAACATTATCCAACTCTCCAAACACCCAAGCACAGACAGAAGAGTCAAACGCAGAGGGTTGTTCCGGATCATCAGCTGGGACCATCTCACCGCTGACGGTACAGCGAAACATCTGCGAATCATCTCAAAATCAAACATGTTCGGGCATGAGACGGGAATCCCCCCAGCAGCCACCTTCAGCTGATAATTACCCTACAGCCCCTCCTCAATTGTTTCAATTACTTAATGGTCTGATGTCCCTCATGCAACCCCTTTTTACTCTTCACCAACAGCTCGCACAAATGACCCAAGCCATGTATCCTCCAAATGGCCCCTAATCAGCTGACTGCGGGCTCTTTGTCCAT
The DNA here is from genome assembly GCA_911387785.2 of Aelia acuminata. Classification (NCBI taxonomy): domain Eukaryota; kingdom Metazoa; phylum Arthropoda; class Insecta; order Hemiptera; family Pentatomidae; genus Aelia; species Aelia acuminata. Next base: position 28,635,623 of record OU426982.1, on the reverse strand, counting down.
CCTTCTGTGGAACGCCAACGGACTGACACAACACAAAACTGAACTTGACTTATATCTTCATCAAAAACGAATCGACGTGGCCCTGATAACAGAAACTCACCTGACACCACGAACTAAATTTGGTATTTCTGGATACGTAATATACAGGACGGACCACCCCGACAACACTGCCCATGGAGGTACAGCTACACTCATAAGATCACCATTATCACACAACCATTTACATTTACCTAGTACACCTGACATCCAATCTACAGGCATTACTTTGTACATGAAACACTACACAATGACACTAGCCTCGGTGTATTGTCCGCCAAGATATTTGCTGACATCTTCGATGTTTTGCAATTTCTTCCAAAGCCTAGGGCGGTGCTTTATAGCAGGAGGTGATTTCAACGCTAAGCACCAATATTGGGTCTCACGATTAAGCAACCCAAGAGGTAGGAACCTGAGGGCTGCTATCCATGAGCTTTCATTAGACACGATAAATCCTGACACACCGACATACTGGCCAACATCATTACGTAAATCCCCGGACCTTTTGGATTTTTTTATTACAAATGGACTGCGGACTGTTCCTCACACCATACATACGAGTTCTGATCTTTGCTCTGATCATTCCGCTGTACAACTCATTATCCTGGATGAGGCGGTTAACCTGGAAAGAAGACCAAAACTGCTTAATGGCACAATAGACTGGGATGCATACAGGGAGCTATTAGATAAGTCGCTTTCCATCCCAGTTTCTATAAAACATGAAAGTGAATTAGAAGAGGCTGTAGACATGTTCACATCAAAAATTCAAGAAGCGGCATGGTCTTCCTCAATGCCCAAGCATAATCATTCCAGATCTGCGCACTTACCGCAATATCCTCAGTTTATAAGGGACTTGATCAGGGCAAAGAGAAGGGCGCGTAAGGTATGGCAGACTGACAGACGTCCCTCAGACAGACAAACATACAACCGACTTAATAATCAACTCAAAAGAGAAATTCAAAAATTCAACAGGACAAACTATGACGCTTACATTAGTAGCCTTTCGACGGACGATGGAAGCTTGTGGAAGCATACCAAAAAACTGCTAAAACATCGAGAGGTATCCGCACCACTTCGAAAAGAAGATGGTTCCTGGGCCGTGTCGGATAAAGAAAAATCTGAGCTCTTCGCCAACCACCTTTCTTCTATATTTACACCATTTACTGATTTCATAAACACTGAACGTGATACCATTGTACAGAACACCTGAGACATTCCACTACAGCTGACACTCCCACCACCTCCGTTCACTCCTTCACAAGTCGCTCTACACATCAAACAATTACCAAAAAGGAAAGCCCCTGGTTATGACTTAATTACAGCTGAAGTACTTCAACAAATGCCGAGAAAAGCTCTTGTATTTCTAACAACAATTTACAACTGTATACTGAGAACGTCCAAATTCCCAATACAATGGAAGTACTCCCTCATAAAAATGATCCACAAACCAGGTAAAGACATATACAACCCGTCATCCTACAGACCAATCAGCCTCCTCCCAATATGCTCCAAATTATTTGAAAAATTAATACACAAAAGATTAGTTGACATACTTACAGACCAAAAAGTGTTACCTGACCACCAATTCGGCTTCCGCACTTACCATTCGACGACGCATCAACTACACAGAGTTACTGACTACATTGCAGGAGCTCTAGAACAAAAACTATATGCAACTGGAGTATTTTTGGACGTTGCTCAAGCGTTTGACAAAGTCTGGCACCAGGGTCTTCTCTTTAAACTAAAGACCATATTACCTTCCACTTATTATCTGATTCTTCAATCTTTCCTTTTCGATAGATTTTTCTCCGTCCGGCAGGGTTCGGAAATTTCTTCAATTTATCCAGTCTTGGCGGGAGTACCCCAAGGCTCAATACTAGCACCTCTACTCTACATCATTTACACGCACGACATACCTATTAACAACGAGACATTGACTGCAACTTACGCTGATGATACTGCAATCATCACGAAACATCAGGACCCAACACAGGCTTCATTGACATTACAACATCACTTATACAAATTACACGACTGGTTTCAATTATGGAAAATTAAACTCAATCATGACAAATCAAAACATCACATTCACTCTTAGAAAACAAACCTGCCCCCCTGTTCATATAGACAACCACCAAATTTCACAGACGGACCCAGTACACTATCTCGGACTCCTTTTCGACAGAAGGATGACATGGGGCCCACATGTCAAAATGAAAAAAAGGACTCTTGACAAAAGACTCAAACTTCTCTACCCGCTACTTTCTAAATTGTCAAAACTGAAACTGAAACAAAAAGTAAATACGTACACTTACTTACTAAAGCCCATATGGACATATTCCTCACAGATATTCGGCATTGCTAAAAAGACTCACTTACAAAAACTTCAAACTTTTCAATCAAAATTGTTACGACTCATCACAAAATCACCCTGGTACGTGACTAACAAAACTTTACATACAGACCTCCATATACCAACAGTCGACCAGCACGTAACGACGCTATACAAAAGATTTTTTAATAATTTAAACGGACACCCAAATAGTCTAATCAGTAGTATGGCTGAAGTACGGATGGATACGAGAAGACTAAAAAGGCGCTGGATGAGAGATCTACTCTCTTAGACAGCCAAGGTAATTGAATCAAGCCAGGAAGAGGGTGCTGTTGGGTGCTTTCCCTCCTTATGCCTGACATGTCATCATTTCCAAATACCGTCATCTCATTCGCTGATTGTCAGCACCTTGCTGACAGGTGCGAATCAATTATTGAAGTCAAAAAAAAAAAAATTTTGAAAAACAAATTTCCTCTTAACCTATTGAGTTGCATGTCATAAGGAAGGTAATAGATTAATCTTTAAAATGACATAAATTTAAACTCTCTATCTTGCCTAGAATAGCTGCAATTTTAATTTACAGGTGGTGCGACAGGTCAAAATTGTGTGTTTTTTAATAAGTTTACATAGCTATATTTTGAAAACCGTATGATATATTGAACTGAAATTTGGTATTTTTTTTTTTTTGGTCTATACGAAGGTATCCTATGTACCAAATTTCATTAAAATCTGAGATGGTGAGGGAAAAAAGTGTGTTGATGTTACATGGAATTACTCTAATATGCTCTAGCGGGAAATCAGTCTCTGGATTTCATTTCAACTGAATCTGAATATTTCAACAGACGAGCTCCTCTTCGATGTGAAAAAAACAAAAAATAAAAAATTAATAAAAAGTCTCAAATATTTCACCAACAATTAGTTATGCTTAGTTAGGTGTTTCTTATACGCTGTGGCAGATAATCCATAACTGATTCTGTTCGAATATATCTACCGAATCCCTCTTCGAGTTTTGTACAAATGAAGCAAGTTATGGGGGTTTGTGGATAGAGAAAATACACTTGTTTTTGAGGAAAAAACAATTAGATCATCATTTCACAAAAAATAATAAATTTATGTTATCTCACATTGAAGGGTGTAAATTAAATATGAAGGATCATTCATGAAGTGTAATAGAAAAAAGGCCATTTCTCGTATCGAATTCGTTTAGATATTATATTTATTTTTTTGGAAATTCCAAGTTATACCGCATAATTGTACTATTTTATTTATTACTCCATTTTTTTATCTGCCCCTGTCAATAACATATTGACAATCAACAGATTTGATGGCTTCTATTACACTCAAAATGGCATGGCAGGCGTGGGGAAGAATGGCACTCATTTGTTTCTTTTCCCTGGCTTCATGTTTATTAATTTATTTATTTATTATAATTATTACTTTAGTTTATTAATTACTATGTTCTGTTAAATAATGAGATCTCTCATCCAACTAGGGGTGGGAAACTATCGATAGCCTATCGATAGTTTCAAGCGATAGTGTAATATTACAGGACCACGAGTAAGGTGATCAGGCGTATCGCTTTTTAATTTTATGTTTCGCCATTGCCTTTGAAATATGCCATCCTTGAGGACAAGGAAAATATAATAATGTTAAGTTGACTTTTTCTAAGACTTTCAAGAATCATTACATCAACTTCATGCTTCCTTTCAAATGATTTTAATGATTCATTTTAAATAACACTAATTTTTTAACGGGCGATTTATTTTTAATAAATACATACTGCTCTTTGATAATAATATTTTTGAACTATGGTATTATTACGTCACTCATTTGTTTTTCAGTTTTTTTGTGGATGGTTGATATTTTAGATATTGGTCTGCATGTGTCAGTATATTCTTTGTCACCACCTTTAGAAATAGGAAGGACTGTACTTGTATTCCAAAGTACAGAAAAAATACTAGAGTTGAATGACAAATTAAACAAGCAGTTGATATGATTGACTAAATGATATATGTATTCATGTTTGAGTGGTTTTTCAAATAGCAGTTTGAAAATATAAACTTTAACTACTTACACTCTATCAATATTATGAATAATTAGAAACTAAGTTGATCTTGTCATGTTTAAACTATATCGATTCCCAGTGTGGCCTAGCCCCCCTCCAAATAGCAAATCATCCTAAAAACTTTTTTTTTTTTTATTAGCGAACTAAAATGTTAGATTAATTTCCTACTAAAACGAACCGTAATATCTTAACTAATTTATTACAATAGTTTTTATCATTATTGCAATCACAACATAAGGCATAACAAAAAATCTTCAGAAAAACCGTCATAATCGCAAAAGAAACTATCGATAGTTTTCCAACCCTACATCCAACGCCTTTTTGATCTCCTCCTCACATTTATGGGAATTTCGTCTGTGGCCATATCTCGTATAAGGAGGTTTATATGTCTGTGTTAGTTACTGTCAAAACGTTTGTAAAGACTTTTTATGTGTTTGTTTTTAAATGTTTATTTATTTATTTGATATTTATATTGAGTACTCACCCATTGGAGTAGCCGAGAGGTACCGAATGGACCACCCTAAGCGGCTCCTTCATGACGTTGGTCAGCGCAAAGCCCTTCTTCTTCCTTGACCTCCTCCTGGCGTGGACTGTGAACACCCTCCTCAGAGGACCAGGTTCCTCATCCTCCTTCTGACGGAGGTCCAAGGAGGACCCGGACCTGCAGAGGCCGCTCATCGATGTCTCTGCTGAGGAGTCCAAGACAAAGAGGATAAGCCTCGGAAATGGGGTCACTTGTGACCTAGTCCACTGATCGGCATCATTTTATTTTTAGCGTATAAACCTCTTACATCTCATATATTTTCTATGTTTAGAATGTATATAACTTGAACGAGCTTATAATGATGTAAAAAAATAAATAAGAATTCTAAGGGCTGTTATTTTGATTGATATGTAATATATTTTTTTTGATCAATCTTAATTGATGACAGCTTGTAATATTTCATTGATAAACTCGATAGGTTACTGTTTATTTCATCTATGAAGAGTATATAGTAAAATCAAATACTGGAGTTGCCGCTCGAAATTTCTCGTCCTGATATGACATATCTAGTTCATGACTACAATTTATTGTTTGTCAGCATCTGTTAAAACAGCTGAGAACATAAACATAAACCTGAACACATTTTTCAGGAAACACAAAAAACTTATCACGTCTTGTAGAGTGGCCTGATAAAGATGATTTTTTTTGCCTTCGAAAGGTGCAGCTATCCTGTGTAAGTGAGCTTGGAATAAAAAAAAATACTGATTTAGAGGTAACAAAAAAAAAGTAACAAAATATGAAATGAGAAAGTTTTGTAACAAAATGTTTAAAGGAAAGACTTTTGCTGCTCACCACATTGGTACGAACGAGTTTTAATTCACACAGCGTAAGTTGATCTTCTTAATAAGTAACATTTATTTAGGTTCACAACCATTTTATAAATGAATTCGGTATCATTATACAAAATAATACCACCCACTGACTTAAAACATTTTTTTTTTTTTTACGTATTTTTCAAAAATATCAGCGTACTGATATAAAACATCTGACTACAAAAAGAATAGATCGTCTTCTTCATCAATAGCGACCTCACCATCCTGTTGTCCGTCGTTTCCCTCGTCTGTGGCAGCTATATGTATTGAGAACTCGTGTGTAATAATTCAATGAATCATTGGCCTTCCACTCGTCACCAAAATGCTTTTTCTGCAGATTATCAGCTTGTTGGAGCCATTGAAAAATCAATTATTAATATAGCTAGGTAAGAAGAATCTATATATATCTAGTATAAACTGAAATAAACACGCACTTTAAGGAGCTTTCGATATTTTGTTCAGAAAGAGTAACAAAAACTGCTGAAGTGAACGAATGGGATGGGTGCAAAGTAAGAAGTGATCATTGGAACCAAAGAGTTTTGCATCAAAACGAGTAACGAACCAGTTTTGAAACACAATGGGCTATGGAACGAATCAGTTCTGCAACAAACCGCTATTTTGTATAGCAAAAATCCATAAGAAATAATAAGTTTTGCTCCAATCTGATTAGATATGTTGAAAGATTATTAAAATATCTTTTAGAATCCACAGCTATCCCAATTTTTCAAAAAAATGGAACGAACAAGTTTTTTACCTCACCTCCTCAAATGTATAATTTTAAATGTTTTATTTTTGAAGAGAAAAAATAAAACATCTTTTCATTCATAACATTCTTGTACGCTGACACTACCCAACTGAGGCTGTGTGCAAGCCACGTCAATTCCCAGTCTTCACGATCCTCTTCTCCCGAGTTCACATATTTTTACACGAAATTGTAGCCAAGTATATAGCTTAAAAAACCAAATATTGGAAACTAATTGAAAACCATAAAATGTGTTAACCTTGAATAAAATAATTAAATTTATATACACAATATAGGTGTTGATAATCAGCAGATTAATTACTCCTTCATGTATCGAAACAACAAAACAATACCGAAGATAAAGGCATAAAATAAAAAAAAAATAAAAATCAGTTCATCAAAGGTCGCGGGTTCATAGGCCTGACTGGCAGATGGCCATAGGATTTTTTAATAGGAATAACAACTCCTTGATTATTCCGTCCTTCAGTTACTCGTTAAAGATCCCTATCCTAATTACATCATAAGTTATGTAATGTAATTAAGCAAAAGTTATGTATCCCACTAAAAGTAGAGTATTATTATTTTTTCTACGTACCACTAGTTTTATGAATATTTGAATATTGTAATCTCATGAATTAAATTAAAAAAAAAAAAAGGGGTCATCTGTGGTGTAGTGGTTAGCATAGAAACCTACAATACTAAAGGTCGCTGGGTTCGCGTCCAGAGGTGGCCCTAGGATTTTTTAATGGGAGTAAAAAATCCTTGTCTATGCCGTCCCTCGGATAGGACGTAAAATGGAGGTCCCGAGCCTTTAGATGTCAGGTACTCGTTAAAGATCCCTATCCTAATTATACCTGGATAGGCAAAATTTAGGACTCCCACTGTAGCATCGTCCAATTAGCCTTAGTGGCATAAAGTGACGTTAAAAGAAACAAACAAACAACAAACAAATTTAAAAAAACAATTGTTTAGAGTTAAATAACAATAAAAGAAAGTTATGAGTTCGTAGAGCCCCCTTTGTAAATCTAAGACTTATGATAACCATTTGTAATTCTAGGGTTAATTTTGAACCGTAAAAATCCTAATAGGGGTACCTTAAATTAATAAATAAATTAACAAAACAAATTTAAGTCAGCGCCTGGCTAAGAGAACGATTATTTCCGCACGACGGTCAAGCAATGCGAAACTGTATCGACCATAATGTTGGTCAGTACATAAAAGAATATGTAAGCTCAGTTTTAAACTGTAACATCTCAAAATTCAAAGCGTTAAAACAGACCAGCTCAAATGTTTTCAACTAACTTTGATTAAATTCCAGAAAGTATGAGTTCTATAATGAAACATTTTGTGCTGGAAATGAAATTAGATTTTCAGTCAATTTGACACAGAGACATGTCTAAATGGTGCCGTTTTGGAGTGTGACTTAAAATTTAAAATAACACCATCCATTACGAGACAAACTTTTAAGCTGATTCTGAAGGACTTTGGACCCTAGGTATAATGGAAAACTAAAAAACCACTGATTGTTGAGTTTTTAGTCATAATAAAAGTTTCTCAACAGACAAAACCAAAAAATAATGTTGAAGCAAATACATCGAATTCGTAAAAATGTAGAACCGTTATTGCTAATTGGAAGATCGAGATAATAAATAGAATATAAATTAAATAATGTATAATTAACTTAAAAACCCTGCATATCAGCGAATTATTTATTATTGAGCATCTTAGGAATACATACTAAAATTCTTTTTTAGTATAATGTACTATAAATATATTTTGATTGATTCATTTTAACAAGAACGACTAAATATTAAGCGAATGCAGATATTTTTAATATTAACACCACCGTTTCGTACAAATTTAAATTAAGGAGGACTTAATAGTTCTCAATTAATGGGGTCAGAAGTACAAAAATGTCCCAAGATAACATGCAATTTTTTTAATTTGTCGTATTACTAATTTGTGGGTGATTCTCATAGAAATAGACCATTTGGAGTTTCTTTTTTCGCATATTGTTTTATATAAAAAAAATAGATATCAATTTTTCAGTTTTCTTTTAAGGCAATGGGTAACATTAAAATGAAGCTAGCGCATCACAAAAAACGTATCTCAATGCGAAGCTAGAAAACATCTTGAGTGTTACTGTCCTCTGTAAGCTGGTGATGCTTAGTTCACCACATCGTGAAATGAACCCCTGACAATAGATTAAATTTGAACCATGAAGTTAAATATAATGATGAAGAAACATGAGAATTGGACTAATCATCATCGCTAAACATAATTTAATGATAAATACATTAATGTAGGTATGTTTCCATATACACTATTTGATTTTTAATTAATGATAGCTAAACTGAATTAGTTAATCAAGATGCGAAAACCTTCTAAACCTTAAGCAAAGTATTTTCTTTTTTTCTCTGTCTAAACTTAATTATTGAAATATCAATAAAATGTAAAATAATACCGTCTTTTCCTAAAAAGTATATTAAAGAATCTTGAATCAGGTGCTTATTTTTCCAACCATTTAAAAAAAATTATTGTTAAAATAAATTGTTTTATTGATGTTTAAAAGGCTGCTACATCAAAGGGTATTTTTATTCATTTTTTTTAAAAGTGTGAATTTTATTATAAATTTTTAAAATATTTTAATTAAATTTTAAGACCTATGCTATATAATGTTTAATATGCCATATTTTCTTTTTTCTTTCCGTTTAAAATTAGAGAGAAATGCTTTGTTTCAAAAAACAAAACAAGCAGAGCTGCCCAAATACATTGGGTTGCCATATGACACAGCATACCGATCAATATTAAAATACATGAATACATAAAGTTAAGGTACATCGTTACCTTTCATTTTATACTTATAATATCATAGTTTTTTTTTTTTTTTTTTCCTTTTCCTTTCCCTTATATCTTTTACAGTTTTGCTTTTCTTTGTTATTTAATTATTTTTTCTTTTTTCTTTCACCTTTTCTCTTCTTCTCCATTTCATTCCATTTTCTTCCTTTTTCTTCTTCTTCCTTCGTCCTTCCTATTTCTCATAATCTTAGTCCTTTTCTTTTTTAGCGCTTATTCCCTCTCTTAACGCTCACACCATAAATAGGCCAGAGTTGGGCAAATTGTAATCTGAATAATGATTCATGAATATGAATAATTGGTAATCATAAAATAAATGAAAAATGAATAACCATTATTCATAATCAGTACGGAGTATTTTTAATGATTATTGAGTGTTTATGGTATTCATTTGAAATGAATAATGAATAACTAAATACCTGTTATTCATTATTCATTTCAAATGAATACCATAAACACTCAATAATCATTAAAAATACTCCGTACTGATAATGGTTATTCATTTTTCATTTGTTTTCTGATTACCAATTATTCATATTCACAAATCATTATTCTGATTACAATTTGCCCAACTCTGAAATAGGCACACATACAGAGCCGCTCGAGAAAAAACCGCACAAATAAGATATATAACAATAAAAACCTTACATGTATCTAATAAATAAAGAAATAAATATGTACATAAATAGATAAATAAATAAATAACTATATAAATAGATAGATAAATAATTAAATAAAAATAAATAAATAAATAAATAAAAAGATAGATTAAGTTGGAATATGAATCAATTTCCATACACATGGTGGTGGATGATTCCCAGGGAGTTCAGGATTATGTTTTCGGCCAACACCGCAATTTCTCTCATTTCGACACCTAGGTCTTCTAGAAAACTCCTTGTTCTGTTAGGGATCGTTCCGCGAGATCCAAACCAAAGGCCCCTACCGGAGAACTCTATCTCACCAAAGGTCTCGCGAAACTTCTCTTTAAGGAAAGGGATGCACTTTTCGTAGATCTCTCTCTTTTCCCTTTCCACTTCACCCGCCTGGTCAAGGTCTTGCTCTCATATCTAACTGTCGGATCCAGGATCAGTGCTTTCTTCCCGGTCTTAGGGAATGCAACAATGTCTGCATACCTCGTGGATCCATCCGTATCTATACAGTATACCTCGTCAATGCAGGCGAAGTTCCTCTCTTTCAGGAGTTTTGTAAGTTCATATAAATATACAAATACCAATGTCTTCTGATAAAAATTACATTATATATCTGGAATCATGAATTACAAGTAAATTTTCCAACACTTTTAAGTTAAATACGTATTATTTAATAAACTATAATTTATTTTTAATTTTAAAATTAAGAAAAAAATGACAAGAGGCCTCCCTAAATATACAAATCGTCCACTTACAACTGTTCCGGTGATTATTTTTTCGTGATACATTGTACATTCTTTTGTTCTCAACCCCTACCATTCATGTCTGAAAAACGTAAGGTTACTATGCAAACGTCCAATATGTAACCAACTTATTCTCAAATTCTCGTGAAATATAATAATTCCTACATAGAAACATGTGGATAGTACCGAACAATCGCAGTGTAGCATGAGGGCATTGCCAGGGGGTGGTGGTAGCTACTTAAGATAAGAACCTTTGTCTTGGTCCCTCTCATGGATAATAGTGGACACGAAGAGCTCTCGCCTTCATCCCGTTAATCCTCTCGGGAACAGACCGTGTTGGCAAACCATTCACTGCTCGTATCCGTATGATCGAAACAATAGTCAAGAATCCGAGAATTTCCCTGGTTTCATCGGAGCATAATATAGGTCTAAAGAGTGATATAGTGAAACTTGTACCTTATTCCAGAAAGAGAGTAAATAAAAAAGAGGAAGGGGGATAAAGAAGGGCAGTACAGTATAGCCGCTGAGTCAGGAGTTGTCAAGTGCCCGGTCGAGAACATCGATTTTAATCAACGCTTCCTCATCCTCGCACTTGTGGGGTCCTCTTCGTTGGTCCGCTTGTCTTGGGGGACAATAAAGGGTGACGTCCAGCGGGGAAATTGGACCCAGCTCGGGCCGGGGGGTCAATTCCTGCTCCCGTCTTTTCTAGAGGGTATCTACCTACTTTGCGTTCGCACAAAAGATCCTCATGGAAAGAAGTTATTTCTATCAAAACTTGGCGCGTCATTAATAAAAATTATTTGAGCCTTTCAGTTAGCAGAATGACTAATTCCAATTTCAACATTTTTCAAGAAGTAAGAGTTTTACATTAGGATTTAAAACAAAAAAAAATTGATATGTTAGTGGGCTAAATTCTATAAAAAAAAACAAAAAAAAAAGATTAAAAATAAGCAAAGAAAATACTTTATTATTAGGATATACTAGGTGTCATATTATTGTGTTATTTTTAGCTTTACTATACTTAAAAACACTAATTTGAAATTGACAGAAAGCTTAATATTTAATAACAAACTATTTAATTAAGTATGTAGAAATAGTGCACTTTAAATTAGTCAAGGGATATGACAGACATTAAGTTTCTAAGCAATTACATCGAACCATATAATAGCGAAGAGAAGGTTTCGGGTGGATTAGCAGTAAACATAAATGTTTTTCACATCCTCTTGGGAAATTCTTTAAAGTGCCCCTAGCCGTGTCCCTATTCACTTGGAGGAGCTTACAACAATCACTGATAAGTATCTAAATGATTTTTATAAAGCAAAGAAAACAAATAGTTTGGCTTGTAAAGTATTATGCTATATGTAGGTAATTCCATTAATATCGGTGAACATCATATTCAAGACCAAATTATACATTTAATTTTTATTTTTATTTAATACTTTTTATTTGATTTATTCTTATTAACAAGGCTAGATAATGAAGCTACAGACGTTTTGAAGTATTTTAGCCGGACATAACATTTTATTAGGATGAAGGAAGACATATTATTGAATGGGAAGAGATTAAAATGGCAAATATTAAAATTCTCCTCCCATTCAATAATATGACTCCTATATATCCTGATAAAATCGTCTAGCATTTTGTTAAAAAAAATATAAAAAGGTAAAATTAAGTAAGGTAAAATTATTAGGAATAAATAGAAATAAATTTTTAATATCGAAGATAAATAAAAATATTAACATATCTTCGTCCAGTGCAAAACTCGTGTCACGTTATTTTTCACGAATTGTCTTCCAATATCCCTCTAATCACTCTCTTATTAATGTAGATTCCATTTTCTTAAAACCTCAGTAATGCTGGTTATATCGCAATAATGACGATTTCTAAAAATGTTCAAACAGTCTGATAAAGAAGGCGTTCGATATCACAGGAGGGGAAAATAAGTTAAAAGTAAGACGTTTTAACACTTATAGGGGGCTTAAATAATTTTTAATTAACGAAAATAATAATTCACAATGTATAGCAAACAATAAAAATTCAAAAAACTAACAATGTTACAAAAATTATCAACACAGTAACACTAAAATAACTATATCATTTGATCTTCACAGACAGACTAAATCTCCAGTCCGTCGCTCCTTATATCTAGTGTGAATCAGAACATTCTGGAACGTTCCAGACAAGCGTAGAAGGAACTCGAACAGTTTGTTCCAACTGTTTCAACAAAAAATCTAGAAATCTTTCAATAGTTTTTTTTTTTTGGGGTGTTTCACGTTCCAATATATTTACTCAGGGGTGTGTTTTAGTTTAGCTAAGTAAGGTGTTTCTAATATGCTGTGGCAGGCAATCCATAACTGATTCTGTTCGAATATTTCTACTGCCGAATACCTCTTGTATGTGAAAAAAAAAAAAAGAAGCCACGCAATTTTTATACAAATGGGGACAAGTTATTGGGGGTTCAGGGAAAGAGGAAATGGAAAACAATGTTTTTCCCATTTCTTCTAATCCCAAGAGGCAATATGTTCACTGTTTGGGAAAGAAAAGCTGTAGCTATATTTTACTCCCGAGCACTCGGTAATAAAATGTTCAGAATCGAGTATGCTGACATATTATTTTACAAGATATCAAAAAGATATTAAGGACGAATGATGGAGATATGCTCAAACCTGGTGGTCAATTTTACCAGGAAATGCGGCAAGGTACTGGGAATAAAGACAATAATTCATGAAATAAATTACCCCATCCGTTTAATCAATTCTGTCAAATCATATAACTACCTCAAATACCTAATTTCAGTTTCTTAGGCTTTATAGTTTTTGAGCTAGACTGTTCAGACACACACACAGACCATTCCGCATGACTTGGTTATTTGGACTCAGGGGACCCCAAAACGTGCATTTCCGTTAAAACCGGAATTCAAAATTTTTCACGATCGCGATACTTTTCCTTATTATCGCAATACTTACCTATATATTATGTATAAAGGTAAGTGAAAGTAAAAAATACAAAAAAAAAAAACAAGGCAGCCCAAATGTGTCTATAATGCTTTTATCTTATATACATATATACTATATAATAATATACAATAATATAGTAATAATATAAAATAATATAATAATATATAAAGCATTATTGATTAAAAAACGTATTTCAACCTTAGATAAATTGAGGCGTGCTGCTACAAAACCGCCTCCATCCATATTATTTTAAATTTGTTTCCTACTTTCCGCTTGCTTTCGATACACTACATCATACCGCCAAGCGGCAAGAAAATAGCTTTCAACGCGATGAGTTTGATGCCGAACCAACTCCTACCAAGCATTCTTCTCTGGCAACAAGACTTTTAGAGATTTAGTTTATCGAAAATAACCCGTAAGCGGTAAAAAACACCTTTTTTTAATGAAAAAAAAAATATTAAATTTGAAATTTCCCATTAATATTCATTGCTAGGGTCGAAAGCTCATTTCAATCGACCCGTGATGATCATATTGAACTTAAAAACGTGAATGGAGCGTCGGTTTAGATCTGGGGACCCAAAACTTTTATGTACCTCTCCCCCTGCTGAAATGAAAGTTTCCAAAGCCACCCTTACACAGTCAATATTCAGGTCAACAGTGGTGTAATGGTTAGCATAGCAAAGGTCGCGGTTTCGCGTCCCACGGTGGCCATTGAATGTTTTAAGGATAGTAACAAATCCTTGACTATGCCGTCACTCGGATAGGAGGCCAAATGGAGGTTCTGAGCCTGTACGATGTCAGGTACTGGTTAAAGATCCCTATCCTAATTATACCTGAATAGGAAAAATTTAGAACTCCCACTGTAACATCGTTTGATTAGCCTTAACAGCATAAAGGGACGTTAGACAAACAGATAAAAAGTTAATGTTATGAAAAAAAAGTTGAATCACGTTGAAAACTACTTTTTTTTTTTTTTTTTTTTTAATTTTCTAAACATCGTGGTTACTTAAATAAACCTACAACGTATATTTAGAGTAAATAAATACTTTACTTATATTAAATCAACTAGTCTCGCGCCCTTATAAGGGAGGTAGCGCTCTCCCCAGTTTGAAAATCCTTGGTCTGATCATAAATCAAGCTGAAGAGCTTCTTATTCTTTAAAAATATATAATAAGAAAAATAAAAATATATTAAATTCAAGGAATAAATTTAGATGGAATCAAAAGGTAATATAAAATTATGGAGATATAAACGTGAGAGACAGGTGGCAGTAAACATGACTTTTATGCTAAGGAATAAAAACCCATCTCTCGGCCACTTTAGTGGTTTATTCACGAGATTATTTATACTTGAATCAATCTAATTTTATTTTATATTTTTCCTTTATGTTATTCCCTTATAATTACTGAATAGAATAAGTAGAATATAGACTGATATCACATCAATAATCACCCATTTCAGTTATAAATATGTATTATGGTATTATAGATAGAGCATTGAAAGTATTCGAAGAAAATCAATTTAACATCCAGTGGTGCAAAAGAATCTTTTCTGCGAGCAATAGACTGACAGCTCTTCCGACACCATTGAAATATCTGGCGATGTGAGATTTGATGTAAGTTCCTCGTTGATATACGGGTAAGAATGGAAGTTTCAGGAAGGGGTCTTTTTAAAGGAATGACAGTTATTTTATATAGCAAAGAGATAGATTTTTTAAACACATGTATTTTATAAGGAATTGAAATAAAATGAAATTAAGAAGGAAAAGTATAACATTTTTATTAATATGAATTGGTTTGATGTTGATTAAAATCTATGTCAACTAACAAAGGGAAACAAATAACTATACTTAGGTATGTTGAATTTTGTGGATAAAAAATGTCAAGCATTTTGTAAAGAATATTTAAACTTAGAATAATTGTTTCGTGTCATAGTTTAACAATATTTAATGATTTGCTATTTCTTCTTAAATTAAATAAACAAAAAAAAATGTTAACAGTAGTCGGTGTTAACTTCAAGACATTCGAATAATAGGAAGTTAGGCTGGCTTAGATAGCTTCTATTTTGATTTTGACATTAACTTGAATTCAAAGAAAATATATTTTTTAGCAGGGTTTGAAACCTTTGAAAATTTTATTTTCCGAGAAATCATATAATAATTATTATTTTCATTTTTAAATTAAATATCATTCTTGATTTTCACATAAAATGTGAATTTATCATTGATGTCTATTGATTTAATTAAAAATAATATCGCTCCTTGAGTAAAACCAAAATGATCAAATTGGTATAAAAAAAAAAAAATTGAAAAATAAAATAATAAAACACTTTTTAGAAGATAGATTTAAATGTTATATTTAAGCGTGTGATTCAAATTCATTACTTTATCTACTCCGTACTAGTTATGTCGATAAATAATTTTAGGCATGTAGTAATTAGGATTTTATTAAAAAAGTTCGACGAAGAACGCTAACATTCTGCTACCAGTCGACACCTGTGCATATGAAAAAAGATTTCCGATTTGGAAATTAAGCTTTTCCAGCTCCAGCAAAGTGGTTTTCATTTTTATAGATTTTTTGTACACCAAAATTAAACGGAGAATCAAAAATCATCGAGAATATTCAAATGTTTTTATTAGTTTATATATATAGTTTATATATATGGGAGAAACCATATGCGATAACGGATAGGAAAAAGAGAGTGTCAAAAAATTCCCTCCCTCACTCCCTGGACTAGAAGAATTGCTGAAATTATTGAGAGGAAGGTCCTGAGGAGAATCTAGGGGCCCAAGGACACAGGGGCGCAGGAACACAGGAAGGCTACAGATTAAGACCCAACCAGGAAATCTTCAGGGATATATAGGACTTCGAAACTGAAATAAGAGATAGAAGACTAAGATTCAACGGGGTGTTAGTATCAAATTTCAGCAATTGAACATAAAGCCCCTATGGTAAGAATTGAACAAGGGAGACTAAACAAGAAAGGTTTTGACAGAATAATTGAATACAACAGCGTAGGAAGATATGTAAAGCAAACGAGAGAAGAAACTGAAAAATTGAAAATAACAGATGAGAACTGCCAGGATAGAGAACAATACGAAAAAAAAATTTAGTAGAAATCGAGATTCTTAAAGAAAATAAAGGTCGAATGAAAATACTGCATGGTCGAATGAAAGGCACGCAGAAATGATGAGAAGATACTGGGAGAAAAGACAATCGAAAGGCCGTTCGGTGAAAAAAAAAATACTAATCAGAATATGATTTTTATCCCTTATGATCCATCCCTGAGATCATAAGGGATGATGAACCATCCCTTATGATCAGTAATGAAAATAATCGAATGATTTTTTAAAATTCCAAATAAAAATTTGGTTCGGATTTGATTTTTATTTATTTATTTTTATTTTATTTTTATAATATTTGTCAGTGAAGAAGGAATATACATTATTTTTAGGATACATTAAATTTCTTCCGTCAAAATATCATAGAAATAATCATGTAAATTTAAGATGTAGAGGTTTCTTTATATATATATATATATATATATATATATATATATATATATATATATATATATATATATATATATATATATATAGGGTGTCCCGAATTTAAATGGCAAAACTTCAGGAACTTATAGGGAATCGAAAAACTAAGACAAAAAGTCCTTTAGAGATTTGCTCGTTTTTGCTTAGTTTTAGAGAAAATCGCAAAAAAAGAAACAAAACAAGTTTTCATTTTTATTCTTATTTATTTACATTTATATTTATGTTATGTTCTTTTTAATGTAAATATTGCTCAAAACGTTGTCCTCATGCTCACCAATGCAGGCATTACATCTAGCACTCACTTGATAAATTGCAGCTAAACATTGTTCTGATGATATTTGGTGCACTGCATCTATGATTCGGTCTCTTAATTGCTCTCTTGAGTTGATTGAAACCGAATAAACTTCCTGCTTTAAGGTTCCCCATACGAAGAAATCCATGGGTGTCATATCAGGTGATCTGGGTGGCCAAGGTACTACTCCTCCACGTCCAATCCATCGTTGTGGATAATTTATATCCAGCCAAGCTCGAGCAGCTCTGCTATAATGAGCTGGACATCCGTCGAGTTGGAAACACATTTCAATCCGCTGTTGTAAGGGAATATCATCTAAATAATTAGAAAAGTAGTTCTCCAAAAAATGTGTAAATGTGATTCCATTCAATCTTTCAATCTTCAAACGTTAATAGCAAATTCATGCTGAAACCTATTCTCTCTAATAGCTCTGTGATTTTCAAAAGCCCATACATGATAATTTCTTTGAATAACAATTCCTCCTCTTGTAAAGGTAGCTTCATCGGTCCATATAATTTTTAATAGAAATAAATTATCATCGCGAATTTTTTTCAAGAAACCAGTTACTAAAATTTAATCTCTTGACATAATCTTGAGGTAATAAATTCTGAACTTTTTGAAGATGGTATGGGTAGCGATTATCAGCTTTCAAAGTTGGCCATATTGCTTGCCGTGATATTCCTAATACAGCAGATGCTCTTCGGATACTAGTCTCAGGATTGTTATCGAAGTAGCGTTGGACACAATTTCTTCTCCGATAATCTGTTCTTATCTTATCTGTTCTTACCTGGAATTGGTCGCCTTCATTACGTATTAAGAATGACCCAGTCTCTCGTAAAAGTTAACGGCAAGACTCGTCGATTAGGCACTCTTCTATTTGGAAATCGACGCGCATACTCCCGCACCGCTTCTAAAGCATTACCATTACAGAAACCATACACAAAAATCATATCAGCGTATTCAACATTAGAATATGTACGAGGCATTGTGGCTAATGCTATTCACACAAAAATATCTGAGTAACTGACTGAAGACTGATTTAGGAATTATAATCCTAGAAGGAAGCCAAAATACAAACAAATAAAAGAATGTAAAGGATAACATTAAGTGTTTACATATCTCACTGCCTAGCCTGACGAACTGTGATAATCGCTACCTATAACATTTTTGTTTTGTTTCTTTTTTTGCGATTTTCTCCAAAACTAAGCAAAAACGAGCAAATCTCTAAAGGACTTTTTGTCTTAGTTTTTCGATTCCCTATAAGTTCCTGAAGTTTTGCCATTTAAATTCGGGATATATGTACATATAAACATATAGTCATATCATCTGGTATGATAATTGGGATATACTACCCAACTCTCTTACCCTCGATTCCGTCCTTATCTGAAACATATCGTAATAAAGTTAGTTTAACATCCCATATTGTAGAAACAACGGTAAACCCCCTCCCCCGCAAGCGAACAAACTTTCCTCTACCCCAAACAAGAGTTAAAAACATATTATTGGAACGAGCTCCAACACGGGGGCTGATATACACAATAGGGACAGGTAACAACAAGACAGGCATTAAACCGTGGAGGTGCTCGCTAACTGGTACAGGCGGTTGCAGGCAGTTATAACCCTCCCCACTACTGCAATAATTAATCATTAAGAGAACAAAGAGATGTCTGCCACCTCCTTTCCATTGTGTTAAGCAGGCTTAGCTTGTGTAGGAGGTCTCAATCCTATTCAATTAATATAAATAATAATATCATTATTCTGATGAAGGTGATTCATTATCTATTCAAGAAGAATAGAATTAAAACACAAATTACCTTAGTGTGCATAAATCATTCTACACACTGGTATATCCAGATAACTACTGTTAAACTAGAAGAAACTTTCTCGGAGAAAATATTTAAATAACATTACTGGGTCATTATCTGAAGATGCATAGATTTCACTTGCTAAAATTTCATTATTGAAATTTTCACTTTCCTATAAACCTTCACTTTTTAAATAGTAGCCAGACAGGAGAACCTTTAATTGTTTTTTTAAAAAATTATGAAACCAATTTCAAAGCGAGGGAGTGAAGGGTAACGAAAATGTGTTGAGGTAGTAGTAAACTTTGAGAAGTGAAAGCAAAAACGCGTATATTTTAAAGAAATACAATCTTAAAAAACAATAGAAATACAATAAAAACAATATCAAATTCAAAAATATGAAATTCAAAACGCGTATAGCCAAAAGTAAGCTTGATTTTAGAATTAGGTTAGGTTACAGTTACATACTTTTGGTCATAGTTTAGGAATCGTCACCTTTACATTCAAAAGCATTCTCAAAATTATTTGAGAATTCAAAGAATGGAGGTATTCGCTCCTTCATTTAAGAAATTTTTGGAAAAAGTGAGGGAGTGAAGTTTTCAAAGTTTTTATTATTTTTTAATCACTGTAAGTAGGTTAAAGTTGAAAAATACTGCAGAATCAAAAACTATGACCATTTTCCATAGAAAAACAATATTTGAGTGAAAAAATTGCTTGGAAATTCACCAGTTTTTTGAAGTGAGGGAGTGAAGTAGCTATTGACCACAGCGTAGATTTCCCGTAATAACCTAAATCTGACAGCGGAGGCAAGCCATCGCAGCCCCTGGTCGGCAGTCAAAACCATCCTAGGGTCTTCCCTGAGCCGATTCTTTCCACCCCGGGCTTTGAGCCCTGTTCCCCTCAACGCTCAGACCATCCAACATTTTATGTGAGGGAGTGAAGGAAAAACGTCTGGACATACTTTTTTTATTTTATTTATCGTTATTGGTAACAATAAATGTCACCGCTTATTTTTTCATGGAATCTTGAGTTAATAACTGACTTAACCGATTAATCAATTTAATCAAACACTCAATTGTTAAAAGAATACGAATTTTTAAAGTGGCTTGCCTAGGAGTCGGACAAGGTGAGGGAGTGAAAACAGGGAGCTAAAACATAGCCTCCATAGAACAACAAAAGGAGTGAAATAGTTCCTATTTTTTTCTAGTAACTAGCTCTCATTTTAATGGTTGAAAATGGACCGGACGTACGATTTACACATTTTCAGATAATGACCCTACTATCACAGCGCAGGCAAGAGCGTAAAATACAAAATAATAATAATAAAAAAAAAAACATACGATATTAAAAATAGTGAGTGGATATTCGAAAATATCTTAATCATATTAACAATGCTATTAGAAATAAAAATATAGGGAAATATGTTTACATTATTTGCTTATACCAGTGGTAATTAGCAAATATGATACCTCTAATAGCCAATCGAGCAAATTGAAAATAATTAAAAAATCGTTGAGACCGTTAAAAACCGCTCAAATCTTAGGGAGGAGGTTACCATAGTCAGGCTGAGAATAGGGCACACAAGGTTAACTCATCTAAACATTATCCAGAAACGACCACGTCCAAGGTGCCAGTATTGCGATAACATTCTGACAGTCAAACATTTTTTCAAGAGTACTGTTTTTACACCTCTAGGTTAGCCAAAGAATGTGTAAAAAAATTATATCAGATGCACTTATAGACAATGAAAGTAAAATCGCATAAGTTATAAGAATCTAAAAGGAAAAAGACCTAACAACCTAACACCTAATTATGTATGCATACACATAGCTGAAATATAATAATGTAACACTTATGTGGGTAACAAATATTTATTTAACAGAAATATACAAGTTAACAATGCCAACGAATTAACAAAACTTAAATATATGAGCAGGTTACAAAAATGATAACTTTATCACTCACAATCATATGACTTGAGCAGCACAGTCAAGACACAGACTTCCACTAACTCATTCAGTCTCTGCCCCTTATATATATATCGTTAATAGTGGGGCCTGGAATATTCTAGAACAATGTCGGCAATTCTCCGTCATCACGGAATGATCTAGACAAAAACAGTTCGTTCCAACCGGTTATTTTGTTCCAACAAGCGGTCCGGGAGGTTACGCCATATGTTTTTTTTTTATTTGCTTATCGATTTAACGTTACAATAATATAAATTAGATATTTAATTATAATATAGATAATCAATTAAAATAATTTAAATCAATTGAAGTTATCAAAATAAAATGAGAAAAAAAAAGTCATTGGGGAAATTAATGTTAAAAGAATATTAATAAGAGGTGGGTCTCAATAACAAAATATAAACAGATAAATAATTGATGGTCTTATGGTTTTATGCCTTATAAGACACAATAAACAAACAATGATACCTTAAATTTCAATTGCTACTCTTCAATCCTAAAGAAATATATTGCCCGGCAGCACCCCTTTTCTTGTCATAATTTAAGAAAGGAGATCACATTTCCAGCCTTCTTTTTAATTAGTCTTCTAACAGACTTTTCGCTTGGGCCAAGTAGATTATAAGCATATTGTTATGTACCAGTAGTATATGATGCCAGAAAAAGAGCGCGTATCTTTTAGTCCATAAATCTAAATTTGACTAGGTAGCGGGATGGCCGAGTGGGCAAACGCGTTAAACAATACGCGTTGCCCATGGCAACGTATGATTGAGAACCGAAAGATAGCAAGTTCAACACCCGGGGCCAGGGGAAGTTTAATAATACTCGGCATCAATCCCCCACCGAACAACAGTCTGCTTCAGAAAAAGAAATATAGGCCCTGGTGTGCCTGCTGATTCTGCGCTGCCATAATCCCTGGCCGTAGACCAATTCCTTACTGAACTTGAAACTTGGAAAGTTTACACTATCATAGGAAAAGACCACTGGCCACAACAATTCCCTTTTCGCAAAAACATAAGGATGGGATAATACAAACCAGGCTTCCGCAAGTAATTTATAAATCTCTAAGAAAATCACCTCGCGCGGCCAAAATTTTATTAGGTCTACAGCTCAAAAAAAAAAAATAAAAAAAAATACCATAAATACCACAATGCTTTAATTTTCGGAATGTTAAATGTTATTAGAATCCCTCAATTTTTTTTCAGTTTACTTCAAAATATTTCACAGGTTCAGCTTGTTATATTACGGTCATGAAGTTAAAAAGTGTATTTAAAATATAGTAATATTTAAATATTCATTTATTACATTTATTTATATAATATAATATATTTAAATATATACTAATATATTTAAAATATACTAATATGTTTATACTGTATAATCACAAGTATAATATTCTTTATACAGGAAGATATTGAATCTCTATACAGTGAAACCTCTCGTTAAGGACCACTCCCTTTAAAGGACACCTCTGTTTATGGGACCAATTTCAATTGCACTAGCGCTGGATGTACGGAAACAATGCTTTTGAAACCTCTTTTTAAGGGACACTCTAGATAGAGGACACGGACAGAGAAAATTACCTGAAAATGGGTTTTAAGACCTCTAGTTAAAGGACAGTGTAAAATTTGTTTCAAACATTTTCCGAGAATGCTTTAGTCTTTAGTCCGATTCATCTAATACTCAGTAAACAGAGTCATTTCCTGTCCTTCCCCCTTTTCTACAGAACATTGCGTAGGGTCAACATTTATTTTCATTTTGAACCGGTTTATTGAAAATCTTTGAACTAACAACATGTCTCCAACACGTAAACGGTTTTCATTAAAAGAAAAAAAGAAAATCATTGATTAGTACGAAAAAATTGGTCGGTCAAGTGCACAGATCCTTTTAGAGTCTAATAATCAAAAAAATGTAAGACAATTAACTTTGGAAAGTTTTTTTAAACCCGCTGGTACTTAGACATTTCTTCAGTTTGCTCTCTTATTATGTAATTGTTTTATTGAGACCCAATTTTCTCATGGTAAAACTACATTGTAATAATCTTCAAATCAAATCTATCAACTTTTGTGAGTGAAATTTCTTTTGTAAGTTTTTGCAGTATGTAAATTCAGTTGTTGTTTGCAATAAAGTCATTTTTCAATAAAAGCATTGTATGTATTTTAATTTGAACCAATGTACCACTATTACATCTACATACACGGATATGTAGGTACTTACTGTTTTATTAATACGTTTACATAAGCAAAATTTAATAAACCTCTACTTTAAGGGCACCTCTCATTAACGTACAATAACTGAGTCACCATGGCTGTCCCCTATTTAGAGGTTTCACTGTATATATAAGAGGCTTTGTCCTGACTGACAGAATCAACGCAGAGCAAAAACTACCAACGATAGAAACTTGAAGTTCGGAATTTAGATTTTAAACGCGACGTAGGTATCCACTAAGAAAGGAATTTCAAAAATGTAACTCCTAAGGGGCTTAAATGGCGAAATTGTCGTTTAACTCTAACGGAAATCTATTGTTGAGATATTAAACCATATGTTTTTTATTTGAATATTGATTTAACGTTACAATATTATTAAAATAGACATTTACATAAAATATGGCTCCTGATTATTTAAATATTAGTGGTAATCAAATTATGCACACTGTGATTACCATGATTGGGTATGGTGCGTGTTTATTTCGATCTCTTCTCCATATATTTAAGAGGCTTTGTCCTGATTGATAGAATCAATGTAGAGCAAAAACTACTAATGATAGAAACTTTAAGTTCGGAATTTAGATTTTAAGTAACCGCTAAGAAAGGAATTTCAAAAATGTAACCTCTAAGGGGTTTAAATGGCGAAATTGTCGTTTAACTCTAACGGACACCTATTTTTGAGATTTTAAACCATATGCTTTTTTTTTTTATGGATACTGATTATTTAAATATTAGTGGTAATCAAATTATGCACATTGTGATTTCCATGATTGGGGATGGTGCGTGTTTATTTCGATCTCTATATATATTATTGAGAATTTTCAAGAAAAAGGTTGTCATTTTCGGCAAATTGTAGTACAACATGTCATCCAAATTGGGAAGAATTTTCAGCGTTTACTCAAAATGATTACGGTAACAATTATTCTGATTTCAATAGTTATTACACTCATATGTCTCAGCATTCAACCCATGCCGGATTTGTGGAACTAACGGCAGCTGGGGAATTGTTTCCTTACCTATTTGAAGTATATCGCAATGATAAGCTTTATGCGGTATTTGGCAATATTTCTAATCCCACGAAAAAACTACGTTTTACTGGTACGCTTGTAATGGTCATTTTGACGTGTGTGAAGCTCTACTACCGCAACGTTCTGAGGAGAAGAAGCAAGTTAAAAGGCGACGTGTCAGGTACAGCAATGCAACACGGAAAGACCAATTAAAATCAGCTAAAAAAAGTTCCGGATTTAGATTTTAAACGCGATATAGGTAACAACTAAGAAAGGAATTTCAATAATGTGACCAAGGGATTTAAATGGCGAAATTGTCGTTTAACTCTAACGGACACCTATTTTTGCACTTCGAGAAAAAATATCTAATTTGGACTCATTTTAAAGATCTTGATACGACGAGTTTAACTCGAAAGCTCTTACGGGGCGTCGAAAACCATGTTATAAGCCGAAAAATGAAGCTTTCATGAGGAGTAAGCAATTTTTTGTTTCGGCTGTTTTAGTGAACTCTCCATTGCGCGCCTCCCTCTCTTCTACCGAGACGGCAACTTTCCCCTCCAACATTCCACCTCCCGGAAGCTCCGATTCTACTAAATCTCCTTAACATCAGTTAACGTATTATATTAAATCAATACCAAGGATGATCACAGAAGTGATTTTAAAGGCTCGCGGGCGAAGCCGCGACGGGGAATGCTAGTATTATATATTAGATAGATTGGTGACCCGGGTCTTTTTCTTTTAATCCCCGCATCTATTCTGTTATATAAGTAAAACACATGTTTATAAAAAAAAATTTAATATATTAACTGTTACTCTAATGACCAAAATGTCGATATGTCATTCAGGATCACCCCAAATAGATCATTGTCTTTGTTCCTATGTCTCCACATTCACATACAAATTTAAAGGAAGTTTCGAACTAGTGAACCACGTACCTTCTTTCTCTAATGCCAATTTCCAAACGACAACTTGCATGGTGACATCGCCATCTATAACCATTCTCTCTCTCTTATATAATTTCATAATCTGGTCCATATCTTTAAAATCATCGCATAACATAAATAAAGCCATAATTCAAAATGCAAATACAAAATATACCTACTTATATGTTATTAATAGTATGCTTAATTTAATCACATGGTCATATTTTGAACAATAAATTATAGATGCGGGGATTAAACGAAAAAGACCCATCTTCCCAATATTTATTTAAACATTACACAAATTTTTTTTATAAATATGGTAAAACGCCAACGTTTCGGATTATTTATCCATCTTTAGGGCAATCTTCTTTTGTTGTATATTTTGCTTTCATGTTTTGGTTGCTTGGTCACATCATATTTTCTGTATTTCTTACATTTTTCTATTAGAATGTGATTGGTCATATTTTTTTTTTTTTTTTATAAAACGAATATTTTTCACTCACTTCACATTAAAATTGCTGCCACTTCCCCAAACTAATATGTCCTTGTCTGAAAAAAAAATTTTAACTATTTCATTTGTTAAGGCAGCTTCGAAATTCTGAGATTAGAATTTCTTCAAACTAAACTTTTTAAGTATACTTTCCCTGGTAATGCAGAATTAACTATAATTTTAAATTTAAATACAATATATTTATTGTTGATAAGTTTTACATGAATTAATACTTACAAATGATTTCCCTTATATCGAAAACAAAAAAAAAAAAAATAAGATACTTGGGTAACATTACATAAAAAGGAAAGGGAAATCCTGAATCAAAAAAAAATAAAATAAATATATATGCCTCTAGTTACAATAAAAACAATTAAAAGGAAAAAAAAAAACTAAATTGTCCTCTAACCGTTTTTCTGGAATCAACTTGTCGGTCTTGATCAACTTTTCGGAGCAGTTTTGAGCCTGGCTCGATAAATTTGCACAGGTAGCTGCTACCTCACCTGTCTCTTACGGCAATCGTAAGGCTACTGGCCAGGCTTACGCTTGGTATTGGCTAATACCAAACCTAGGTACAGGGCCGCTATAAACAATTTGTTTATACTTGCTATAAACAATTAATTTTTTCTAACAATTATTTAACAAAACTGCCGGTGGCCGCAACAACATTGTAGCAGAAAAATGTAAGAAATACAGTAAATATGATGTGACAAAGCCACCAAAATATGAAAGGAAAATATATAACAAAAGAAGATTGCCCCGAAGATGGATAAATAATCCGAAACGTTGGCGTTTAAACATATTTATAAATTTTTTTTGTGTAATGTTTAAATAAATGATATTGGGAAGATTTCTTTCACCAATCTATCTAATAAATAACTAATATGCTTCATAAAATATAAAAAAGCTAAAATTTTATAACATATTTTATTTAAAGCTAATCATAAAAAAAAAAAAAAAATAAATAAAAAAAAATCCTTTTCACTGAAATCAACAATATGTAAGTATTCTTTTCTCAGGAAACAGATTCCGAGCGCTAAAGGGAGGTAACAGCTTCCAGATGAACGCAATTTTCCTCCTTCCTTATTATCTCTTCTGGTAATGTGAGACGGAACTTTTTACCTTTAGCATTTGGCTCAACTAACAATGTGTGCTTTTTATACACTGCGATTCGTTTTATATTCTATATTCTTCTTTTCTTCCTCTTTTTTAAAAAGAATATCATTTTATGTTATCCTTAATAAGACCAAGAATAAGACGAATTCATTTCTTCTTTATTTGAAATTCATTTAACATTTAAGCATTTTAAATTCTTGGCATTGTATCCTAAACTATAGTCCCCTTAATAACCTTATGTCGAAAAAATTAAATGTGCTATCGAACTATAACAATATTTTATAAATAGTATTCAATTAAGATTACTTAAGCCCTCACTCATCCTTTGGATCTAATGCTTTTCCCTCATATAGGAGGATGATATTCGAAACCGATTCAAATGCATTTACAAAATTAAGAAAAAAAAGCTTTCGCAGGTTACGAATATTATTGAAACTAAGGAATCATCCTTTGACACGGGAGAGATGAAATCGAATAATTCGGCTTGAATTGAAGGGATCGGGGCAAAATAGTGCAAAGCAACATTTTTAACAAAAAAAACCCTTGTAAATGATGTAGTACTATAGGTCTATGACATAAAATGCCACCTAAATATGACTATAAAGTGCTCTATAGTCAAATTTCAGGTGGCATTTCCATCATAGACATATAGTACTACATAATATACAAGAGACGGCAGCTACAGTTTATTTTTATTATAAAATGGTGCTTGGCACTGTTTTGCCCCGACCCCTTCAATTTATGTTTTAGAACTATAAGAGCAAATATCACAAGTCAAATCCGCATCAATCATTATATCCCATACATTACTTTTTGTGAACTGATATTTTCGTTGCCTCACAGTAAATAATTTAAGATGAATTTTTAAAGGAATTTACTAGGAGGAGTAAATATGTAATTGACATATTTTTGGATATCGATATGGCATTTGAGGAGGTCTGGTGTCAGGCTCTATTATTTATTTCTGTGTCAGTGCAATTACTATACACAAATATTGTATATGAACATCATAATCAAATAAATATTTGATTTGATTTGTTAATAGGAAAATTATTCTATCGCATTAATTACTAATTTCAGATACTTTGAGGAGCGAAGGACTTGAGCGAGCTTCCCTGGAAATAGAACGAAGAGGGGCAATAAACCCAGTATTAGACAGAGTGCTGGAACAGGAATTGTTTTCCACACTGGAGTCTTTTTCCTGGAATTAAAAGAATTCTGGAGGAACTGAGTTTTTTTTAGGAGAGGCTGGGATTAGAGTTACGAAGATGAATCTACTACATTTAATAAAAAAACCTTTCTCTAATAAAAAAACTTTTTTATTGGTTCTTTGATTTCAAAAAAATTAATAAAATTTCAAATGATTATAGTACAAATTATTTATAAGTTTCTCAATATAAACTATATTAATTATTAGTCAAGTTTTTATGATCCTCTTATTAACCTCAAATTTTACAAAATATTGTTCAACGTTTCGGCACTACGCCATTTTCAAGTAGAACATCTAAATCTAAAAAGAATTTCAATATATTTCAACTTAAGACATTAAATTAAAAACAATTAAGTAATGAAATATGTTTATACCCACCTGTGACCACAAATTTCAATAAAATAGGCTGAGCACCCTTGTCATAAAAATTAAAAAAAAAAATTTAATAGTTAAAAACTATACTATAGTCCTTTTTACTCAAGTTTCAAAGTCAAATGAATTATTATACCAATCCCCTCCAACATAGATCTTCACTGTTACATAAATAAGCAATTGGAAAATATTAATTAAAACCATGATATAAATTTTTACATATTCTATCTTACTATTTATTAATTTTCTAAAATCCTGAAAATTCATAATTTTGTTTTAAATCCAATATGTAACCTATTTTAATACTATGACAATCAATTATTAAATTCACTTAAAATTTCTGCTACAGTATGTTCTTTGATTTCTAAATTTTTTTTTTATTGAACGAAATAATACATTCTGCCACAGTCAAGGGCATTTATATTAGTGCTGTAAGTTAAATCATTCACACAATAATTATATACAAATGTACATAAAAATAAATAAAAAATAAAACGTAATAATAATAAATAAAATGTAAGCCTCGAAGGAAGAAGAAAAAAAAATAATAAGAAAATAATAATAAATAACAGTCACAAAAATAAAATGAAAATACAGTCTACATTCATACCTCAGATTTCTAAGTAAATTAGTAAAATTTCATACTCACTAAATGATTATAATACAAATTATAAATAAGTTTCTCAATATAAACTATACTAATTATATAAAATAAAAAATATAATAATAGTAAATTTAGTGTGTTTTTTATTTGATGTTTTACGTCGCTTCGACTATCCAGGTTAGCTAATGGCCTACAACAACTGCTCTTCTTAAATGTAGGGCATTAATTTCTGTGCTATTGAGGTATTTAAGAGTTATTTCAATACCATTTTTCGCTTTGGAGGGATAAGACGTTACAATGTTGAGTTCGCGGCGTTCCAGTATTTCAGACAAAGGTGTTCCACTGTAAGTGGTGTATTATCACAAATTTGGCAAGTTGGCCGGCGAAGTCCTACAAGCAGATGGTTGTGAGTCAGCTTCGTGTGACCAATTCTTAGCCTGGTTATTATGGCTGCTTCCTTTGGAGTGAAGTTCTTCGGAGGCAGCGAGTCATGGTTGTCTTCTTTAACCGGGCGAAGGAGTTTACTTTGTGTATTTTGCCTCTCTTCGTCCCATTTTTCCTTTACTTTGCTTTTCATCAGTTGCGCCCATTTGGAAGGAAATATGTATTTTAGATCAGGAGTGTCAGAGCTCTTGGGTGCTTGATGCAAAATGTCTAACAAACAATGAGAACCCTATTTTTTTTTTCTCTCTATAACAGAAAACTATTGTATTAGAATCTAATAATCGTTCATCAAATGCAATACTGAGACGATAAACGTTTACCTTATACCTTGTTACGTAAGTAGTACAGTAGGTATTTGAAGGTTGTTAGTCCAGCATGTTCTGTTTCATCTTCATTAATCCTCAGATAATTTGATATGAAATCTTATAACATGACCTCAGCTTTAGATGCCCAAAAAATTACAAGATATGAACGTTGATTTAGAATAATGTCACAATTGTTTAGGACTTTAATACACTAGACGGACAATAGTTCTAAAATCTTATGTAGATTATTATTATTAACTAATTTTTATTTTTATTATATAGCCCGCTTTTCAAAAATATTTTAATAATTTTTAGAAGATGATCGGGTCGTAGTGGAAATATTAATAATATTGATTCGGAATGCTATATTAAAAGTTGTAAAGAAAGAGGGGGTAGGAGACTCAGAGGAAGCTTTGCTTGGGGGTAGACTTTATTGGGAAATTAGTTTTCTGGTCGAACAACTCGACGAGCATTACGAACAACAAGCTATCGATTTCAGGCACAAACAAAAACCTGCTATTGACAGGTAGAGACACGTAAATCTGATTAATACGACATCATCGGAACTAATTAATTAACCAGTGGCTTCTCTAAGCTCTCAAACGTAGGCAGATCATTTTGCTCTTTGATCCAGGTTATGCCTACACAGTATAAGTCTAATTTCAAGTACCTACGGTGTTTATTTTATAATATGCATAATATAATTAGGGCAAATATAGATCTCAATTAATATTTGAAAAAAGAAAGTTTATGGCGCTTCAAAATCGTATCTAAAGGGTTTCTGTGGCAAATGAGCCAGAAGTTTTATAAATACTTAGAAAAGGTAAGATGCCTGGGAAACTAAAAAGATTTTATTTTAGGCAATGATTTCGTTTCCGCTACTTTTGAGGTACGTAGAAATATTGTAATCTGTACAGCTGTATCTTCTTATAGTCATTTTCATTTGAACAAAATATAAACCATATTATATGTTGAGTGAAAAGGATTCACCTCGCCACATGGAGGAAATTCGGGGCCAATGGTAGGGTCACAACCACGCAAATTGATCATGTACTTATTAGTTCAAGGCATAGGTCTTCGCTAATGGACGTGAGATCATACCGAGGAGCGAATATGGACTCCGACCACTTCCTAATCATGGCTAAAATCATGGCCCGAATCTCAACAGCAAAAAAGAATCTCTCCACACCAACATTAAGGTTTGATGTATCATAGCGGCAAGACGATGCAGTTTCTACTTCATTAGCTGAATCCATTGATGCTAAAATCAGGAATATAAACCAAAATGTAACAATTGACGATCGGTGGAATGCATGTAAAATAGCAATGATGGAGATAGCTAAGTCGATGATAGGAACTGAAGAAAGATTCAAAAGAAAAGCTTGGTTTGATGAAGAATGCAAGATGCTAAACCGAAGAAAAAATCAAGCATATAGAATAATGGTTCAGAAAAAATACATCAGAAGATCTATGGAGGAGTACCGAGCCATAAGGAGAAGGGAAACTCATGTCCGCAGGCGCAAAAAAAGGCAATGGGAATGCAAAATCCTCACGGAAATCGAGAACGACAACAAATACAAGATGTTTTTTTCAGAAGATCAATGAGGGGCGCAGAACTTATAAACCTCAAAATCATGCCTGCAGGAATGAAGACGGCTCTTTAATCACAGAGGAAGGAGCAGTTATGGATCGATGGGCTGATTATTTTGAGGAAATGATGAGAAGAGACCCAAAACAAGAATGTGTAGGTCCTACATTTAACATAGGAGATATGGGCACTGAAGATTCTGTCGAACCTCCTGATGAAGAGGAAATAAGAGATGCATAGATAAGCTAAAAACCAATAAGTCCCCAGGAATTGACAATATTCCAGCAGAGCTGTTTAAGAACAGCGGGCATGAAATGATAAAGTTTCTGCAGGAACTTCTAATGGACATATGGAGGGAAGAGAAACTTCCTAGCGAGTGGAAAAAAACTATAGTCTGTCCAATACACAAGAAAGGTGACTTATTAACATGCAGTAACTATAGGGGCATATCTCTCCTTCCATGTGGATACAAAATCCTATCTCTTATCCTATATAGAAGACTCCTTCCATATGCTGATCGTGAATGAGGGAAATATCAGTGTGGATTTCGCAAGGGAAAATCGGCTGTCGACCAGATATTCACCCTGCGCATTTTAATGGAGAAAACGAGAGAGTTTCAGATTCCAACTCATCATCTGTTCATAGATTTTAAACAAGCATACGACTCTGTGAACAGAGAAGAAGCATACAAGGCAATGCTGGAATTAAAGATCCCTGGTTCGCTTAGTGAAAATGACGATGGAGGATAATATCTGCTTTGTGAGGAAATCGGGAAAACTGTCAAAAGGTTTTAGAACGGAATCGGGAGTTAGACAGGGGGATGGCCTCGCCTGTCTCGTATTCAACTTCTCTCTTGAAAAGGTAATTAGAGACTCCGGGATCCAGGCAGAAGGAACGTTAATAAATAAATCAACGCAAGTTTTAGGATTTGCGGATGACCTGGACATTGCAGGAAGATCCCTCAACGCTGTGAAGGAGGCTTTTGAGGCACTGGAAAAGTCGGCGAGATGCTTGGGACTAAAGATTAACTTATTCTTGAAATGTAGGCTGTAAGCGACATTTTAACTGCTACTGTTCCAAGAAAATGTGCGCTCTAACCGAACTGTTCACTATAACCGATGTCCGTTGTAAGAGATATTAATGTTTTTTTCTGTCTGTTATTTCATGGGGCCGACTATTTTGTTTGTTATATCCGATTGTACGTTATAGCCGGTGTCGTTATAAACGATTTTGACTGTATAATAAGGAATAAGTTGTTTGGTAATACAAGTTCTTTTAGTTGTATTTGATGTTTGACAATTACACAAGTGTAAATAAGTGAATTTTCTTGTAATTATATAATAATTAATAAGACTAAAATTTTAAAAGTATATATTTAGCATATCTCAAATAAGTAATATACGGGAAAAGAAAGGTGTATACATTGAGATAAATATTTGTTAAAATATAATGATTACTTTGGACATATTTGTACTGTAAGATCATAAAAGATGAGCAGATAGCCCGAAACATCAGATGGAATAAAGAAGGTTAATTCAATATAAGGGTTGTGTTGCTTCAAACCAACAGGTTATAAGAGTTATAATTGTGAGAACCAAATTAATGTAATTTGAATATTATAATTATTGTTTTAACAATAAAACAACTTTTTAAGGTCCGGTGGGACTGAACTGGTTAAATCCGTACTCCCACGCCCTTGATATGGGTTCGAGTCCCGCCCTGGGTAGTGCTTTTCTTAACCCTTTAACGCCTGTAGACTGATATATCAGTCCCTGTGGCCTGTAGACTGATATATCAGTTCCGCCCGCTTCAGCGTAAGAAGCTTAAACCGCGGACCTTATTTTAATTGATTTCTTAACTCTTTCCATTTTACTATTGCACTAGGATAAAACCCCCAGTAGTCAGCACTTTAAGAGATGTTTTTGTGGCTTCTTTTAAAACAAAAATTGAATTTTTACTCTTCGCTTTCGGATTTATTACGAAATGCAACAATAATAAATCGTAGGCAACAATATAGTATATAATTTAAAAATGTCATAAAATAAACATATACATGAAACGTTTAATAAGACAGTTCTAAAAACTCTATGAAGGCATGTCTACTTAGGTACGTTCCTACGCGTATATTAAACTTAAAATGGGGTTCGTTTCGGGTTTTTCCAAATTAATTTTACCTACCCCTTGTTCCTTAGTCAAATAGGGCGAATTCTTTGGTCTGTTTTCTGGCTTTAAAAAGTATTGAGGCCACCGGGCAGGGCAGTCGGTCTAAGGTCTCAGGCCACTTGGCCCGCAATACACTGCACTGCTCAGATACTAAAGGGTTAAACAGATGATATTAATTCCAACTGCCATACACTTTTAGAAAGGGGTTTTGAACAATAGATAGCCAACCATGAATTGGATAATAAAAATTAATAGAATAATTAGACTGGACTGGACCAGTGAACCCCAATTAAGTGTAATCATTATGAATAACTTTCAGAAAAGACTTTCATTCATTGTCAATGACGTTAGGCATCAACAAAAAAAATATAGTTAGTAATCTCAGGTTGGTAAATTTCGTTTATTCAAAGGAGCTACATTTTTTTTTTTTATCTCATTAAAATGAATTTGGAATGGAGTAAATTAACAATGTATTAATCAACTTTTTGTAAACTATCGCCTGAATAGGACCCTCTTATCCTCCCCCCCCCCTCCACTCCATCGCAGAAAATAAATGTTATCAGGATAAACTTATTGCTTAAAGTGAGTTACACTGAGCAGAAGCAGCTGCGTTGCTAATTCGATTCCTCTATAGTGAGAAGAGAACTGATTAGATCCTACTCCTAGTTACACTTTCTCCTTCTCAATGCTTCTTAAATACAAAAAGTTTGGGTGTTTCTTTTTTTTTTTTTTTTTGGATCATTTTCTCGCATCTTGTTTGATAGAAACAAATGAGATAAAATAGTTTTGATAAAATTTTATCAAGACTTCTGCTTTCTTCTTACTTCAATGCTATGTCACCTCAAAAGCGTCCGGTAATCATAAATTTATTAATTTCACTTTTTATTTTAGTAAACTAAAATGTTTCTGTTATTCTAATACAAAATGAGCAGGTACGAATTTTCTTTGAAACCAGTTATTATAAAAGTGCTTTCCTGGAAAACTTCCACTTCAAGCATTCTACTTAGATAGAAACACAGTATTACTTGAGGCGTTTTTAATTTTTTAATCTTAGAAATAATGTGTTAGACGCGTTTGTTTCGAAAACGTCTTGATCCTTCGAAAATCAATACTAAAATATTCAATTTCTTATCAAAAGCTGTTCCATCCAAGCTTCACAATACCGCCGCTTGGGTGACAGGCCATTCATTCCTCCAACCAGACAGGGTGTTTGGAAGAATCGAAAAAGAAATACTAGCAAAGAATGTTGTTGTTGAACCGTCGCAGTATGTTGAAATCTTAAAAAAAAAGAAGGGAGTCCTATAAGCTTAGCTGGAAAAGTGCTTTAAATAGAATCTTAAGATCTCCTAGTAAATGACATTTCAAATTTCAACCATGTAAGCGATTTATCCGTTCAAGAAACCATAGTAAAACTAATATTGTTGTCAGGGGGGGGGGGGGTAAAAAATTACGTAAATAACATTAGGCGTATGTGCAAAAAGGGAAAACATTTTTCAGAAAACCGTTCGAAATCCAAAACGGTATCCATGTTTCCAAACAGAAGTTGAATGATGTAGATACTCTATTAAAAAAACATTCTGGAGATCAAAAGGTAGGCTACAATTCTACAAAGACGTAATAGAAAGTACAATGTCACCTATCCGAGTAAATACGCATGATACTAATATGGATGTGTGTCAACATCAAGATTTAAATGACAATTCGTGTATTTAAAAAATAAAAACTATGTATACATTATTGAAATCAAATAAAGAGATTTGTTTTTAAAAAAATGCCTATTTTTTCAATAAATAGTTGGTTTAATCAATTTAACCAGAAATTGATATTTTCTTTTCAAAGTCAGGTACATCCAACATGTTTTTTTTTTTATTTTAAATGAGATTTAAAAAAAAAGAAAAATTGATAAAAAGTTGTCAAAGATTTTTTTTAAGGTAATTGTTAGTGAAACGATAAAAAAGAACAAAAAGAAATTGTGAAATTGATTAATTTCTTTAAATTGATCCTTTTTTGATCATTCCTAAAAAATTGTTGGAAATGGATGTCCAAACGGCCAAACGCCTCACTTACAAGTCACTACTTTTAAACAGATGTTTATTAATATGTATTAGTAGTAGATGAGGTTAGCGAACCGAAAAGATTTTTCAGGCCTAGGACCAAAAAACACCACTTTCCGGACAGAAAGCATGTATTTTTATATTAAAAACAAATGTTTTTTATGCAGTATGATGAAAAAGATGTTTTGATCTTCAATATTTATTTTATATAATAAAATAAAATAACAGATAATTCATGATAAACTTGAATAGATTAAAATGACGGTTTAAGCTTAATTTATTAAAGATTATTCAGTACAGTATCAGATGAATAACAAAGAAAGAAATTAACTCTATAGAGCTTTTTAGGTTGAGATGTTTGAGATAGAATTGAGCTTATCAATTGAACCAAGCCAGGTGGAAAGGAAATTAAGATAATCTGTTTGAAGGTCCGACCTCTCCATTTCGGTCTGATCTGGGTAGGATAGGGGTGCGGGGAGTGGGGAGGGTCAACATAGGGAGGGAGATACTTTTCAACCTAATATAGGTTTTACTTGGACATTTTTTCCCTTTCTTCGCTTATCATCTTGTTGATTCTATTGAACCATATTTTGATCAACAAATGAAACTAATAAATAAATAAAAAAACAGTGAAATATACAATTTGAGTAAGCCCATATACTTTTTGAAGTTTTTCAAGGATAATGTTGCCGATTATTAAGTCGGGTTTCGTTCCATGAATAAAGTATTAGAATTATTAAGGTTCTAAATAAAGCTGAAAAGCTGTTTCGAAAAATTCTTTTTATTGACTTTTATTCAGTCAAAGTCATTACTTAAATATTAGTTCACGTTTTGCTTATTGTATAAAAGCATTTTCAAAACTAATAATGAACAAATCATTTACAACAACCATAAATATACTAAAAGATTATTAAATATCTATTAAAATTCTTTAAAAATTGGTTATTTCTTTTGTATAAATGACCACTCT
Organism: Aelia acuminata; assembly: GCA_911387785.2. Taxonomy (NCBI): domain Eukaryota; kingdom Metazoa; phylum Arthropoda; class Insecta; order Hemiptera; family Pentatomidae; genus Aelia; species Aelia acuminata. Next base: position 28,598,828 of record OU426982.1, on the reverse strand, counting down.
TTTAATAATTTTAATATATGTTTAATAGTCGTTTAGTATTTTTACTTTCACTTACCTATATATGAAATATATAATAAGGGAAAGTATTACGATCGTGAAATATTTAGACTTCCGGTTTTCAACGGAAACAAACGTTTTGGGGTCCCCTGAGTCCAAATAACCAAGTACCGCGAAATGGTGTGTGTGTGTGTGTGTGTGTGTGTGAACAGACTAGCTCAAAAACTATAACCCGTGCGAACCTGACATTGAGTATTTAGTGTATGTATAGGCTCTTGATGTGACAGCAAAAATTTCATCAAAATTGGTCAAACGGAGGGGGTACTTTATTTGAAGAATTTTGTCTAATTTTTACTTTTTTTTCGACTTTCTCAAAAACGATTTTGATTAAACTCGGTATTTGATGACAAACTGAATTCCTTTCAATAGAAAAATATTTCAAAGTTTCAAAAACATTTTTAAATTTTGATTAACTAACGACTAATTGAGTAAAGAAAGAAATATTTAAAAAAAAAAAAAAAAAAATTTATTGGATTGAATTAAGTAATTTTCTGAAAAAGACGATTTATTTTATAAATCATTTTACTTATGCAATTTATAATATTTTTCTTTTTACCTTTATCTTCACAGATAAGAGCGAATTAAGGCTCATTTTAATACATAAAACAATTGAAAAAAGTTAAATTCACATCTTCCTTTGAATTTAAAATTTGTCAATTCATAACAACTAAAGTTTCACAACGTTTCGAGGTCTATTTCCCCATCTTCAGGTGTACTCATCACTAATTTTAATGAACAATATTTTAGTTAAAACAACAGTGAGGTAGCCTAAGAGTGTGCCTAAGAAGTGTGATTGACAATATTTAACTATATAGGAGATTAAAAAAAAAAATGATGTATTGTTTTAACTAAAATATTCTAGGTACATTAAAATTAGCGATGAGTACACCTTAAGATGCGGCAATAGGCCTCGAAACGTTATGAAACTTTAGTTGTAATGAATTGACAAATATATAATTCAAAAGAACATGTGAATTTCCCTATTTTACAAAATATTGGAATAATATAGATCAAGTATTCCAGTAGCATATATTAAAAAGTAGCTAGGGTGCCCGGCTTCGCTCCGGTAGTTGTGTGCTAGTTTTAATAACGGAAAAACTTTAAAATTAAAGGAAATATAGAACAAAATTAGCACTTTCTTGAAACTTTTAACATGGTATCAATATTAAGATTCGATATCTGCAGAGTCCGCCCAAATAATGACCACTATATACTTTAAAGGGGGTTGAAAATGGTGAATGAACAATTAATTTTGCTGCAACTTTGTCGAGTCATGCATCATTTGATGGTTTCTGTGATTCTGAATCCTATAAGCCTATTTCAAGTAGTCAGAAGGTAATAAGTAATTAGATTATAGTTGAAAAATCTGGTATGTCAGTTAAAAAAGTTATATTTCGAGTAAAACTTGAGCGCCGACTACTATGATGGTCCTATTTGATACAGAAGTATAGAAACTACCCAAGATTCATAGAAACCTTTCTTCCATTTCAACCTCCCTTAAGATATCCCCCCGTAATTTGAACGGTTTCTGCATATCTCGAATCTTACTACTATTACAAAGTGAAAACCAAAATTTCTTGAAGGCACAATTTTTTCATCATATTCCTTTTTATCTTGAGCTATGAGGGATGATAAAATCTTGAATGCTGTTATTGGAGTTAGTCGTTTTGTCAACTGGAATGCTCATCAAAATCAGTCAATTCATCTCTTTTTTTATGAATGAGCTGACTGTACTACTAAGAAATGTTCACTCATATTGCATTAAATTTACTTAGGTATATATTATAAATAGATTAAATGTAATGTGCTGATCAGTGATTACTTCTATACTGCCTTCTTATGAGAAAACTAATTTTTTAAGGAATCCAGTTGGTTTTTTAATTGATTGCAGAGATGTAAAATCATTATTTTATTTTAAAAGCAAAGGAGAAACTAATTATTTTCGTTTAATATTTTAGTAATTTAAAAAGAACAGCTGAACAAATATATAACCTTTACAATAAACATGAGGATGAATGAACAATAAACATTGAGTGAAACGCACCCTAGCGCTTCCTGGTAGTCTGGAGCTCGAACTATTTTTTTCACTCATAAACTCGTATCTCTATCAATTAAATGGTGCGAGAGGCGTAAAATTCCAGTCCTTTTCTCTTCAATTTTGCACTCTTAAGAGAAAAACAGAAACCTTCTTCTCCGTTAGGGGGTTATATAGCAACACGCTGACATAACTTCCTTAATCCCACGTGGAGTCGTTTTTGAGCCTTTTCGGCACGCACATTGTACACTTTGCTTTATAATATATATTGATTAAAAAAAATTGAAAAAAGGGTTTTTGGAAATATGAAAATTACTAATAATAGTAGTAATAATATAATTTGTGTGTAAATACTCGTACATATGGATAATAAATATATAAACATTTTTGCTCATCATTTCTAGAAAAATAAAATATTGATCCAACACAACGAAGTATAAAAAAGAGAGAGAAAAATTCGAAATTGATCCATAACATATTATTCCCCACCATCTCTATCAGCTTACCAGATTTATTCACTAACGAAGGGTCAGGTATTCGCCTTATTGAGATTAATTGAGCCTGTGGGCAGACCAACCTTCCTGGACACAATTTACTCAACTTGTTGCCTAACCAAAGTTCACAATCACGAGTTGAGAATGTTCTTAGAATAATACGAATTCAAAAGGTAAAACATCAACAATTTAATAAAATAAAATGACTAGTAAATTATAGAAAAATTCATTTTCAAAGTGTTAATCCCATTTCTATGCGGGATTGCAATTCATTGCGAGTTACATTTTCTTTTTCATATTAATGAATTACGAATAGAGTTAAACGTTTAACTTTCTAAATTTAATACCCAACCTCGTGGAACGTTTGTTTATCGTTAATAAGACATCTCTAAAAATATGAAAGGACTTCACTGAACAATATTCTGTAATTAACTTGAGAAACTACTGGAAAAAAAATCCTTTTTGCTTTTCCTAATCAAGATGATGAGAATACTTCTTCAAAGGAAAAGCAATTACACGAAAATAAAAGAATCCATCTTTTTAATTTGAAAAGTCAAACGGTTCCTGCTTGACAGAAGGTTGTGTTTTCCTCTCGGATATCTTAGTGATGAAATTCAGTTTATTAAAAAAAAAAAAAAAAATATATATACTCAGAAAGGAAGATCCTTTTGCATTAGCTAAATTGAACTCGGTACCCATTTCGTTCTTTTCATATTTGTTGAGAAGATCTTCACAAACTCCAGCAGTTTTAATATGCCATTAGAAAATTGATGTCGATATCCCATCAGAAAACATGAGACAACATTGACAAAAATGTTAAATTACAAGAAAGGTTTGCTTCGAAGATAATCAGATAGACCAATAATCATAAATGAAGTCCTACCACTCCCTCCTCTGATTCATAACTTAAAATTACGTATTTAAAAAAAGAAGTATTTAAAGAAAAGCATTTAAATTGATATGAATTCTATTATTGGCAATAATTGGTTATGATTTTTTTTCACATTATTAGATGGTGAAGGGTGCTAAAATACTGTACAGAATTCGATCGATCAAATGCGATCGATAGGCGATATATCGATTTTAAGATTTAAATCCCCATATTTGAACATTCAATTTATTTTCGGCCTCGAATCAGACTAAATCATAAAACACACTTGTCGTTGAATTATGTGACAATATTATTTTCCATTGAAATTCCTAAAAAATTGGGCATTTTTAATTTAATTTTTTGAATTTTATGTTTAAGAGACAATAATTATTTAAACATCTTCCAAATGGAGCAAGTGCCTGAAAATGACATGTATATAAGCAGAAAGCTCAATAGATAATAATCCTGAATCATTCATTCCCTATGTATGGCCCTGTACCGAATAAACTATTTTATTTAAATGTAAGTGAAGAAAGGATTCATTTAAAAATTAATTTGAAATACTTTGAGCGATGGTATTTTTATTTTTTTTATTCTCACTGATAAGGGGAATCCCATGCTCTTTAATGAAAAAAGAATTATTCGATTATAGTGATTTAGTCAGGAGTTGTAGATTTTTGGCCGCTATAAAACAAAATTTTCCCACAGTGCGTCGTATTAATCTTCTTTTTTTTCTTCGATAGATTTTTAAGATTTTCTTTCAATTTATCTAACTTAGACGGGAGTAACTCAAGATTCAATACGGGCTCCCTTACTCTACACTATATACCTTTACCACATACCTATTTAATTCTGAGACATTGACTGAAACTTACGCTGTTGATACAGCAATTAAACTTAAACATCAGAATGCAATACAAGATTCATTCACTGTACAACATGTAATACACAACTGCTTACGACGATGGAAAATAAGAATAAATCGTGATTAATCAAAACACATCACACAGAAAATATACCCACCCCTCGTTTATATTGACAAAAACAGAGTAGACTAATGTGGGACTTTCGACAGAAGAATGACATGGGGTCACATGTTTAAATGAAAAAGAACTCTTACCAAAAGACTCAAACATCACTAAAACACTTACTTGAAGCCATCAATACACTTAAGATTTGATAAATTACTAAATTTGGGGTCAACTGTGTATTAGCTAGCATGTAGGATGTCAGGTACTCGTTAAATACCCCTATCCTAATTATTCAGGCAAAACAGGAATAATTATTTAGGCAAAATTTTGGTCTCTCACTGTAACACTGTCAGATTAGCCATAGAGGTATAAAGTGACCTTAATTAAGCGAACAGAGACGAATTTTCATGATGTTGAGAAGTTGTATGTATTTAATAAATTGAATTTCATTAATGCAGTGAGATGAAAAATATATTTTTCAATACTTTATTGTAAAAGAATGTAAACAAAAAGAGAAATCCTTTGTTTGGTTTATACTTCGAAGAAAGGCTGGAAGAAAGGGATCCTGGTCCAAGTTGATTGGGGCCAGCCCCGGTAGTAGTGTGGGGTGTTCGCCGAGACCTGATTGATGGGCGATTGAATTTGTTACAGAGAGGAAAGGCTGCTCCATTTAGTACGTGTGCGGTTTACTTTCAGGATATTGTAGTAGCCGTTATGTCTCATTCAACATTAACTATTGAACCTGGGCTTTTTTTTATAAAGTAAGCCAACAAATTTTTTAAACGATATATTATACTTACATCAATATTGTAACGTGAAAAAAACAAAACATTAAGGGCGGATTCACACTATCGCTCCGCTCCCGCTCCACTCCCGGTCCGCTCAAAAATTCTAAAGAGAAATAGACAGAGAATTCCACTATCGGTACCGCTCCGGTCTCGCTCCACTCCCGGTCCGCTCTCACTCTACCCCATTCACACTAGCGCTCCGCCCCCGCTCCACTCCCGTTCCGGTCTCACTGGCGAAATATTCTAAAGAGGAATAGAGAGAGGTTAATCACAATATTGGCCCAGGTCCGGCCTCGCTCCGCTCCCGCTCCACTCCCGCTCCACTCCCGGTCCGCTCTCACTCTACCCCATTCACACTAGCGCTCCGCTCCCGCTCCGCTTCCGTTCCGGTCTCACTGGCGAAATATTCTAAAGAGGAATAGAGAGGAGAGAGGTTAATCACAATATTGGCACAGGTCCGGCCTCGCTCCGCTCCCGCTCTACTCTCCTAAAGTCTTTTCATATTCACATTATATAATTTTACACCGTTCACGATTGAAGCCATTAATAATCGAAACCGGCTGTATTTAGATTTTAATTAATAATTAACTTTCAGTTATTAAAGTATTTATTTATTCATCAATTTTACGGCCAAAAAAGTTCAACTATAAAATATATATATATATATATATATATATATATATATACATATATAAATTAATTTAATTAATGGTGAAGAAATAATTTAAATTTTTTTTCCGAATGTATTCGAATACGCTTGAAATGATAAAAAAAAAAAAAAAAAATCACCAACAATACGCGCGGTTTTTCGACGTGAAAAATTCATGTTATGTTTGAGATATATTTTGCTATGAATTAATGTACTCGTAAAAAATGGTCACCGATTTATTTATTGACTACATACTCATTGCTATTATTAAATAACGTTTAATTTGAAACGAATAAAAATGCAGTATATTATGAAAAATGTCAGATCATTAACAAAAAAATATATTAAAGCAAAAAATAATTAAAATATTAATCAGGAAAAGAAGAGAACAAAATCGGTAAATTTGTAGCATTTACCGATTTCAACTTGAAATTTTCAAGCGTATTCGAATACATTCCGAAAAAAATTTAAATTATTTCTTCACCATTAATTAAATTAATTTATAATTATTATTAATAATTATCATTATGTTGCAATATATTCTTCTTATTATATTTTTTGATAATATTATCTTCTTCATCAAGAATAGAAAACTTACCAGCTATTTCTACAAACGAAAAATTGATTTTTTTTTTTTTTTTGGCCGTAAAATTGAAGAATAAATGAATACTTAAATAACTGAAAGTTAATCATTAATTAAAATCTGAATACAGACAACTTCGATTATTAATGGCTTTAATAGCTTAAACCTTTCAAAAGTGAGCGGTGTAAAATTGTACAGTGTGAATATGGTAAGACATTAGGAGAGCGGACCGGGAGCGGAGCGCTAGTGTGAATGGGGTAGAGCGAGAGCGGACCGAGAGTGGAGCGGGCGCGAAACCGATAGTGTGAATAGGCCCTAAGACTCTTTGCACACGCTTTCATACTATCTCCCTGCATTTCTACATTTACGAGATAAATTGGCTTCGAGAGGATATTTAAAAAAATTATTGGAAAAGCTTTTTTAAAAAGGAATGCCATCCTTCCCAGCGCTTGATATATCCTATTTATATTAATAAAATAAAAATTAAACAAAGATGATGTTCGAAATTTTGGGGATTGGCGCATATTAAATAAAAAAAAAAAATAAAATTAAAAAATTAAAAGATATCTTTCAACAAATTAGATAGTAAAGAATTAAAAAAAAAAATAAACAATACAATTAGTGTGTAAATAAGTCCTTAGAGCTCTAATATTAACGTCATAGATTATAGCTGAATGCATTATTTCTTACAATAAAAAAAAAAAAAATATTAAGTAAAAAATGCAACGGAAGATGAACTCGTACAGGTTATGCTTGCACGAGCTGTCTAAAAGTAAAATCAAATATATGATCACCCCATAGAACATAATGACCCTAGAATTTGAAAATTAGGCCACATAGGTGTATAAGCTGATAAAATTAAAAAAAAAAAAGTAAGCGTCCAAAGTTGTTCAAGCCGATGATATGACTGAAATCACACTCAAACTCCGTGATTTATCCTTAATTAATAATCTAATTAAGAGTACCCAGTTTTTTGAGTCCGAATATGAAACAAAACTTCGGTTTACACACTTCAAGCTCTTCCAAACTTCGGTTTATACACTTCAAGAGAAACAAAACAAAAGTTGCCCCTCTCCTTCAATTGTAGGTAAATATCCATATTAAAATTATGTTTTTTTTTTTTTTTTTTATTTACTCCATTTTTATATCTGCGCCTGTTAATATGTCGGCAATTAGCAGATCAGATGGCTTCTACTAGACTTACAATGGTATGTCGTGCATTGGAAAGTATGGCACCCAACAGTACCTCTTTCCCGGCTTGTTTCAGTGTCTATGATCTATAATTATTATGTTAAAAAAAATCATATTTTAATCTAAAACTTTAATCTTTATTAATCAGTGTATTTTTTTTTTTTTTTTTTTTTTTTTTTTTTTTTTTTTTTTTTTTTTTTTTTTTTTTTTTTTTTTTTTTTTTTTGCAGCCCTTTCCTGGTGAGGAAAAGAAATCCTCCTGTTTATTTATTTATCTCGATAAGGCTAACTAAGGACCACGCATATATCACTTCTTGGCTTCATTTCTTTATTTTCATTTTTTTCTTTTTCTTCCCGCTCACGCCTCATCATCTTCTCTCCCATTTCTCTATCTATTTTTTCCTTCTTCATACTTCTTTCTCCTCTCCCACGCAAGAACCTTCATCTATTACCTTTCTAAATCTTTATCTCTATCTAGGTAGTCTTCTTCTCTGACTCGGACTCCCAGTTTCTATATTGCATCTATTATCTTGATTTAACCTTTTTATTTAATTATATTTATATTAACAAAAGTTTTTATACTTATGTCAATGAAATGTCCCACGGTATTTAAATAGATTTATATAATTCATTTTCATTACATTTTTATATATATTTTTATATTCTTAAAGAACAATAACTTTTATATATTTTTTGGGTGGCTAAGACTCTTCATTATTAGGCATTATTAGTTTTTATTTTCATTATTTTATTTTTACTCCGTTCATAATTCTACACTTCAATCAGCAAGTTTTTTGGCTTATCTACCAACTCAAATATAACTTGTTAGATATATGGAAGTATGGCAACCAGTAGCAACTCTATCCTTGCTTGTTTCCATTACTCTGGTTCGTTATGGAAGGAGATCTGTCATCCAAAGCCATATTAATCTCCTTCGTATATCCATGGACATGTCATAGATAGCTATATACCTGGAATAAGTTAGTTTTCATGTCGGTGTAATTCGTAAAAAACATTTTTTTAAATAGTCTTTATGTGTTGCTCAACTATGTAAAATTCTGTATTTATTCTTTGGTCAGTCACCTATCATACAGTCAGAACCAAAGAGTGTCAAAACACGCCCTGACAAATTGTGATAAATATATAGGAGGATTTTTTTTCTTCAGAAAAAAAGAATTACTGGAAAGAAAAATCTATACTGATATATAAATTTTAAGGATTTAAATTAAAATATGATTTTAAAATGATTGTGCTTAAAAGAATTACGACCTAAAAATTTCATTCATGTTCATGTTTTTTCTTTATAAAAATTCATACCGTTTGTCCTAAATAAAGTCCAAATTTCGCTCCGTAGTTCTTTCATTCTTTCTACCATTACACCTGTCCATATTAAAATTGTATAACTTCAGCCAATCTGGATACATTCTTTATTCTTATAAAAATCGTTATGATTTCGCTTAACATTGTTTTTTTTTTACGAAATCGACCGTTTGAGTCGAAAAAGTCTCATTTTATAGATTTTTAGATAGAAAAATGAAGATCCCCAGGTGAAACCGGGATATACAGCTAGTAATACTATTTACTATTATAGTGTTACTAGTTGTATAATAATTAATATTATATTAGTTAATAATATAATTAATATAAATATTTTACATTTATTTTGAAAAAGAGTGGCTTATTTGAAAACTCTGGCAGCAGCAGTCGTTGTCTTATCTCTAACTAAATTTTTGAATTTTAGGTGTAAAACAAGGATATCCCCAAGCATCAATTTTTACAAACTTATTTTCCAAGGTTTAAAATTGAATTATCTCAGAACTGTACCTTTTTAAGTTAGCACTGAGCCCGAATCCTTCATATCACAACAGTTGTAGGATGAAGGTACAACTGGAAAATTAAATTGTTTGGTAAATCGTTAGTAAGGTTCTTGTACTAAAATTTTGAATACCCTCGAACCAAAAAGAAACGCACATATTTTGGATTTTAGTTGTTAATAAGTAGTTCATTGAACGTTTGAAAGATAGCATGGGTGAAAGCGCCGAACGTAGTTCACCTAGTGGGTATAAGCCATATCATTTCTGGAAAATTTTCTCAAAGGCACTTATACCTTCTTGCATTTCCATGCTTCAATTTTTCTCAATTTATTTTGTTATTTTTTTTAGTTATTTTTTTACAAATAATTTTACACGCTATTTCTTATATGTTATGTTATGCCTTAATTTTAAATCCTTATCCATATTAAACACTTCTTTGAAGCATTTAAATATGTATGATTAGACAAGAGCTCTTGCTAGGAAATAATAGCTTTTTTGTTAGAATATTCAAATATTAACTTCAAGGTGTTTGTTTAAGTTTAACCAGACTAGAAAGCACGGCTTGAGGAAACAAGAGTGAAATCGATTGGCTATTCTCTCGCCAAGGAACAAGGAGGCCGGGTGATTTGTTCCTGATGGTTCAATGGAGGGAGTTGGCGAACGGTAAAATAACTGAAAGAGAGGGAGAGAGAGAGAGAGAGAGTGAGTGATAAGGAAATAGAATCCTTTTCTCTGGCTCCCTCAAACTTATCTCAATATTACAAATCGGATTCAGCCCCGGTCAATTTACAGTTCATCATTAGCGGAGAGAGTCGGGTAACAGCACGTTTAATCTCGATACCTTCAATTAATTAATATTTTATCGATTAATCCTTTAATTGAAATTAGTTTACTGTATCTTATATCAAATACAAATAAAAAAAATAAAAAGCCTGTACATTTTACATTTAAACCGTTTCCCTATCAAAAGAATAAATAAATGAAATGAATACCTTTTAAGATTATTAGATGAATGAAAAAAAAAAAAAAAAAAAAAAAAACTGAAAAAGGTTACCTGGAAATTCTGTCATATTTTCCTGTACTTTAAAAGATGTTTAATAATTAATTTTTTCCAGTTTAAGCTTCAGAAATATCAAACAATTCGGCATGAAAAATAATTAACACGTTCAGTGCGGACAGCAAAAAGGTGGCCCACAAGTGCGACACGAGGCCAATTGACCCGTGCAACTATCCACAAGTGCGTCACGGGTCTGATTGATCCCGTACTTATGTCTCCATTTAAAACGCTAAAACCTCTCGAAAAATGAACAAAATTGGTATAATTGAATATTTTCCTACTCTTTGGACATCGACAAATATATGACATTACACTTTTTTAACTTAATTTTTTACCTTATTGGGAACTTTTTCTGCTTTGTGTGTGATAATTTCGATGGTCTGCGAAGGATTTGAATTTTTGTTAAGTATAAATAAAGATGAGTGAGTATGAATTATCATTAAATTACGCCACACAGCAATCAAAATTTATTATTTTATCAAGACCAAACAGGAAAATGAGAAAAACAAATCAGAACCGACAGTAAAAAATAAACTGAAAAGTTTGGTTGGTGTTTTGATATTTACAGATGTTGGGAATACGTGATTAGCATAATGATTTGTGTCAGACTACAGCCCAAATATCACTCTCCAGACCGGAACGGGGTCATAAGTGCGAGTTTTTAGGTATATGAGTTTTTATTGGCTTTGAAATGCATAAACACACTTTTATCTATTATATTTAAAATTATAAATCAAAAACAGTCAAAGTGTTTTTTTGACAGGTTACTTCAAAACCCACCCGTACTGGGAGATAGTTACGTATGGGGTCATTTGATTAGGGTCATTACGCACTGAACATCTTCAAAAGTAATCGTCATAAATAATTGAAACGTCGAAATGCCTAAGGGTCTAAGAGCCAAAAAAATAAAACAAAGTTTTTTTTTCCAAATTGTTATTTGTGCCAAAACGATTCTTCAGAAATGGGTATAAGTAATGTTTTGTTGTTAGAAAAGAGTTCATTGAACGTATGAGTCACATCATTTCTGTAAAAATTTCATAAGGCAATTATACCATTATGCATTTCCACGTTTCAATTTATAGTTACCTAATTATTTACTATGATTCTGTGCCCGGCGCTAATATGTTACTGCGAAAATAACTTAGTAAAATAACTAATTCGTCCACATTTTCTTCTAAATCCATTTTCATCAATCAAATAAATACATACAAATATTTACTTTTTAAACGTACATTTTTCAATTGAAGCGTGAAAATGCATGAGGGTATAAGTGCCAAAAAAATATATAAAGATGATTTTTGCCAAATTTTTATGTGTGTCTATACCATTCTTTAGAAATGGATATAATTTTTGGTTGTTAATAAATAGTTCATTGAACGTTTGAAAGATAGAATGGGTGTAAGCGCCGAACGTGGTTCACCTAGTTATAATTGAAATAAATAATAAATAATTGAAACGTGGAAATGCAAAAGGGTCTAAGAGCCAAAAAAATAAAACAAAGTTTTTTTTTGCAAATTGTTGGACTTGATTCTGTGCTTCACTTCACTATGATTCTGTGCCCGGCGCTAATCTCAGTTAAATACTGCCTGACTGATAGGTGTTGCTGGTAAGATAGAACGTAGCGCCGAACAATGAAAGTTGTCTAAGTACAGTGGTTCCCATGACATTGCAATCGGGTCAGGATGAAATTCAACGGATTAACCGGAAATCTGAGTAAACGAAAAATGAGAAATTGAGAGTAAATTTTTTTTTCAAATATTTTTAATTCGTCATAAGTAGATATTAAGATAAATACAAAGAAGATGACTGTAGATCTTAAATATTTACACTGTAGATCGGAGTTTTGAAAACGGTATTAGTTATTTTAATGCAGGATCATTTTTTGTAATTTTCGGTAATTTATCATACTGAGCTATAAGTTCTCTCTTCCGCGCTACCGACATATCCTCTCTTTTACGGCAGGACTTGACGAACTCGACATAAAAAAAATGTTCACTGTTCGCGAACTGATATGAAGTGAAAAATAAACAAGTCCTGTCTCTCAGCTATTCAATGAAATTCAACGAAATGTCAATCATACACGAAAACAAAATTGAAAAACTAATGGGATTGCTTTCCAATTGATTCTTCGAATAGTTGTAAGAAAAACATTCAAGATTAATGTAGAAGAGGATGAAATGTATAAACAGGATTATACAGTCTTCTATAGTATTCCTAGATCGAACAAAAGCTGGATTCCAGGAAGTAAAAAGAAACACTCCCGTCGGTAGCGAAGACACTGGGAAAAAACTCCTCACGAACAACCGATTAAGCGGAAGGCAACAACGGATTAGCCGATAAAATATATATATTGTAAAGGACCATTAGGTTCCGTTCTATAATAAATGGAATATCCGAAAAACTGGATTATCCGACGACGGATTAAGCGGCAACCACTGTATTTTCTTGTAACTAATGATTCTTGCTAAGACCAAAGGTATACAGGCAGAAAGACAAACAGGCAGACGCACACACAAACACACACACACATATAAATTTTAATTTTTTTTCCCCGATTTCCTTTTACGGTAACTCCACGAAGAGAAGATTTATTTATTGATATAGACATTCTCCACATTTATAAGGCATACCAAATGTAACATAGTTTAGCAGAACTTCACTTAATAACGATAACCATATTTGTCATTTTTAAACCGTACTAAAAATGAAAACAGTTTAAAAAATGATATATTTAAAAAATAACGAAAAAACTTAATAAATTAAAAATATAGGCTAAATAGCACTTTTAAGAACAATAAGTTTTAAGATGATCTTCTGTAGTTCGTCTGATAAATTGTTCAGAATATTAATGTTGTTTTTTTATAAATTTTAATAGGTATGTCTTAAATTAAATTAACAAATTGAATTTTGTTATATATATTTTTTTTTTATTTGTCTTCAAACATTTATTCGCACCTGTCAGCGGTCTGCGACAATCAGCGAATCCGATGGCTACAGCATCGCAATACTATTGAAGGCATGTATGGCATGAAGGAAGGAAAGTGCCCAGCAGCACCTCTTTCCGGGCTTGACACTAATTCAGGAGAGGAGGTCTCTCATCCAGCTTCTTTTTAGCCGCCTTCGAACGGGCAAGTCAACCGTGGCCATGTCGTGAATTAATCTGTTGTTATGTCCATCCAATTTAACAAAAAGCGTTCGTATATGTTGTTGGATAGTCGGTTGTTGTAAGTCTGTATGAAGAGTTTGGTTACTTACGTACCTGGGAGCGTCCGTAATTAGTCTTAAAATTTTGGATTGAAAAGTTTGTAATTTTTGTAAGTGTGTCTTTTTAGCTGAGCCGAAAATCTTTGAGGCGTATGTCCAAATGGGTTTAAGTAAGTAGGTGTATGTATTCAGTTTTTGTCTAATATTCAATTTAGAAGATTTGGCAAATATATTAATTTGTATTTAATAAATAAATAAATCAAAGAAAAATAATGTGCTCTGTATCAGGCCAGTTTCCGAGTTTAACTCGAATTAATAGGGTTATCTAATCAAATGTTTAAAAAAAAATTTCTCAAAATTAATATTAAACGTTGACAAACTCAGGTGCTGAATACCTAGGTCAATGAAAGTTTAGATATGGCAATACTTGTTTAGCTAAATAGTATACAAATAAAAGTATAATGATTAAAAAGTATACATACTCGTATATCGTACAATTTAAATTTAAACAACAAATTTAAATAGGGTCATCAAATTTTACCTTAGAATAATTATATACATATATATATATATACAATATATATATATTGTATATATATATACATATTGTATATATATATATATATATATACAAGGAGTTTAGTTATCAATAGTACCATTGTCTCGACTGGTAATGAATGTAATACTATCTAATGAAGTGTTATATTGTAAGATAAATACTATGTATAAATCAATATAGCCTCTATTTTTAAACACTTGAATATATATATATATATGTATAATTTATGTAAATCGAATGATATGTAAAAAGATCCCAATAAAATATGGGGAAAATGGGTCACTTCTGCTTTATGTAAGTAATGAAAGATGGGCTAGAAGTTGTTACTGCTTCATGGGGAACCCTCGTAACTACTGAAAAGTTACTTGTTATAAGGAGAAAAAATGTCGACCATTGAGAAAAATAAAGCGGCCCCTAAAACAGATATCGCCACTAAAGGTTAAGGGTTCTTTGAATGCTTCTCCATCTTGGTCCTTTATGTATTTTTATTCTCCATTGAAAGTTTGGCTGAAGTAAAGGACAGAATATGAATAAATAATTTATAAACTTTATTGTTTGATTAATGGGTATGTCAATATAGGCTTAGGTAGGTATATGCTTTTAATTGTTGTTTTAGATTCAGTTTAGAAGTATTTTATAAATGTGTATTAAGTAGTTTCAGTCTATTTTTAAACGTCATTTGCGGACCCCATGTCATTCTTCTGTTGAAGGTAAGTCCCAAATAGTGTACTGTGTCCTTCTACGGAATTCGGGTGTTGTTGATATTAACGATGGTTTATCTTAGTCGAGTCTGATTTTAGCTTAGATGAGATGTCTTAAAGTATAAATAAATAAAAAAAAAAAAGATGATGAGCTAATATTTTTTTACAACGATAACATTCTATTAAAAAATTTCTATTACAAATTCTATAAAAAAAAAATTCTAACAATTTAACTAAAACAGAACATATATGTTTTAATCTGCACCAGATGGCCAAAAATGGTTCTTATGTTTTTGATGATAATTTTTAAAAATTAAAATTAAATATTCATAACTCAATAAAATAACCATGTATTTATTAGATCTAAGGTAGGAGATTTAAGTAAATCATGTGAGCACAAATTTGAAAGAAATAATCGGCTTTTGAAATAACTAATGAACGCGAACTTGCTATTATCAATATACATATATAATAATATAAAGAAATATAATCAATATTCGAGGAGGTGTCTGTTAAAGTAAAAAAAGTGGAAAAACTTTTCCTTTGTAACATATTTCTCACAGCAACTTTTTTTTTCCAAGTTTTTTTTATTACTGGCCATATTTAAAATTAATAAAAGCTCTACTTCTTCATTTTAAAGTTACTATCAGAGCGATATGAAACGAGAAATATCGAATAACTAATTTCCAATATGGCAGATCTTGCTTTGCAAAGAGAAGCGAAAATGTCCCATGGTATTTTGAAGGCTAATGATAACCGATAAGGATGCCAAAGCTACATATAAAGCGCACGATAACACTGATATCATTCCCTTCATAATTAATAACTTAAAAGTGATTTCGGGATGACATCGAGTAATTAATTAATTAATTCAATTCAATTCAAGAATAAATCATTTATTAAATGTATCATTTATTAGTTGAATAAACTCAATTTAGTTTTAAATATGTTCTAAATCTTTCTCCAGGGGAAACGGATTTTAATACCTCGCCCTCACAACAGCTTTGATAAATAATGAATAGGCTGAAATATAATTATTTGCTCTCTGTTAATAGTAGTAAAATCAATAAAAATCTTAAATTGCTTTAAAAATAGTTTAATTATAAAATCAGAGAAAAAAATCGAAATAGCCTGGAAACTAACTAGCGTGCAAGAAAAAACTATTTAAAATTCAACAAAAATATCATCCGAAAAATATGTGGTCAGATTATTAATGGATGGAGGAGAAGCACCAACAAGGAATTGCTGACGGAAATGTCACATTAATAAAAATTAAAAAAGAAAGTAAAATTAAACTAGGTAAAATTTAAATATACTTTTAAAACTAATTGATTATTTTTATATAAATTTATTTGTATATAGGGTTGATATTTCCCTAAAATTGGAATAAAAAAATATGTCAGTTAATTTTATACATTAAATTTAAAATATTTTAATATGCTATAATAAAATTTTTACGACTAAGGCTAATCGGACGATACTACAGCAGGAGTTCTAAATTTTTCCTATCCAGGTATAATTAGAGTAGGGATCTTCTACAAGTACCTGACATCGTATAGGCACAGGACCTCCATTTTACGTTCTATTCGAGGGACGGCATAGACAAGGATTTTGTACTCCCATTAAACAATCCTAGGGCCACCTCGGGACTCGAACCCGTGACTTTCGATTAAGATTTGTCTTCAAGATATCAAAGAAAGTTTCCACTTCTCTGGGCAAACCAAGATCTTCCTTATTTGAAAATAGATATTAAACAATCTTTGTTTCATATTGCTCTGATAGTAACTTCAAAATGAAGAAGTGAGGATTCTCTTGATTTTAAATATTGCCAACAGTAAAGAACTCTTAGAAAAAAAAAGTTATAGTGTGAGAAATATTTTACAAACGAAATTTTTTTTCCATTTTTTATTTTTATTATTAATTCCTGAGCTACAGTTCTGCAAAATACTTCGCTCCCTTGAGACATTTTTCCTGATTTTTATATTTTCATGTGTGCTGAATTCGAACCAGAAATTTCGTCCAAAAATTCTATTTAAATAGACGTTTTCACGTTTTTATTTTTTCACTCCCTTGAACATTTTTTTTTTTACTTTTATATTTACATATGTGCTAAATTCTAATCAAAATTTTAAAAAATTCTACCATGCACCACATTTAGAGATTGGAGGTTGTTATATAAAAAAGAAAAAGAAAAAAGAAAAAAAAATGTTAATAATAGCACTTTTTTCTTATATTTATTTAACACTTTGAAAAACATTATTACATGAAATAATATTAACGAGGGGAGTTGAAACAATTTTCACATTTTTTTTCATAGCCCAAATCCTATTGACAGAAATCGTATGATATTAGTACTAATCCGTAGGGCATTTTTTCACTTGCGAATGGCAAACATAAAGAAATTGTAAGCGTTAAATATTGTGGTCAAACTTGTTTCAACTCCCCTCATACCGAGGTGAGATGAAACAGGGGTCGAGGAGGGTTGAAACATGTGATTTTTAAAAAGTATTAAGGTCTGTGAAATAAAAATGATGATATAATTTTAAGGCATTTATTAAAATTAAACTTCTGAAGTACAAAAAAAACTTTTTTTTTGATATTTTGTGCAGATATATCAGTTACGTAGGTAACTACAGATCTAATACAAATAATCAACTCCTAAAGTAATTAAAACTACTATAACGTCCTATTCGGAGCATTAATTAAAATAACAGTGAGATAAAAAAAATGGTTTAAATCTTTGAATTAAAATAGTTATTAACTTTCAGCCGTTTTGGAAATATTACAATCAGTTTTGATCAATATTTCTTTAAATATTTATGTTACAATAATCTCACAAATGTCAAAAATAAAAATATTATGATAATAAAAAAGGTCAATCTGACAAGCAGTAGTGGCAAAAAAGTTTCCCACCAGTGCAAGTTTCATGAGCCCCGTTATTGTATTCCAGACATTGCATCCATTTTTATTTGGCTCTGCTATTTGAAAATGGCTCTAAAATGTTCCGATGTTCCCCTCTCTGCGGAAGTCATACCACTCACTTGTTTTTGTCCTCGTCAGGCAAAACGCGGTGAGTTGAAACAGCCTGTTTCAAATATTCTTGGTACGAAAAAACCTCCCAATTTTCAATCAATCCACAATCAAGAAGCAACTACACAGAAATCAATTGTACCAAAAATACATAGTAAATCTTAAGTTAATGAGTTTTCGAAACATATATAACTTAAGCCAAAATACAAAACCCTTATCAAAATGTAGGCGTCATAAAAAAACGTATAAACCTACTTTTAACGATTTTTGTCACATGGCACGCGGAACTCCAAAGCCGCGCGGACTTAAGCCAACGACGCGAACTGACAAGTCAGCGGGCGGAGGGAAGTGATTGATAAGCGAAGTTGCCAAATCGCTAGCGATTTTAAGTTCCGAGAAATCGTTACTGTTTCAACTCCTCTCGGTCTCCCCCCTACTCTCTCGTATCACGTGTCTCCCGTTGTATGTCTAACAGTAGTCGGCTATCGCTTGATGGAATCGTTCTCCGTATTCATCTGAAACTGCTCCAAAGTTGGGAGGGAAGAAACCCAAATGGGAATTCAAATGATGAATTTTGAATGTCACATTGAAACCCATGGCCTAGTATGATGAAAGAAATCCTTCGACAATTTCATTGTAATTTGTTGCTATTTTGTTCCTCATACTTATGCTGTCCCAATATTTCATTTTGTAACATATTATAAAAGTTTCAAATTTAAATAGTTATTTTAATGTTTGGTTAGAGTTTTCTTTATC
Organism: Aelia acuminata; assembly: GCA_911387785.2. Classification (NCBI taxonomy): domain Eukaryota; kingdom Metazoa; phylum Arthropoda; class Insecta; order Hemiptera; family Pentatomidae; genus Aelia; species Aelia acuminata. The sequence continues at coordinate 28,580,069 of OU426982.1, read as the reverse complement.
ATTGAAATGTCTAAAAATACCACATTTTCCGACCAAAACAAACAACTGACAAAAAATGGAGCCTGATAGAGATTTTCAGACTTCGGATTCGTGTTCAGCTCACAATCCAAACGATAATAAAACAATTTTTTTGTTAAAGGGAGGATTTAGATGTAGAACAGTGTAATCTAATACACATTATATGTTTGATTGTTATTAGATTATATTCGTCATTATATTAGATTATAGAGCCATTATATTAGATGTAGAACAGTGTAATCTAACACACATTATATTACTCCAATTGAACTATGTTATTGGATTCTGCCAATTCATAAGAAAGGACTTACGATTCTGACACGATTTGCCGGTTTGCCACTGATAATACTTAAACTAATGATTCCAAGTATTGACAAAACTGTCGGCTATTTTCGTTTAACCTAATCCTCTTCATTGCAAGGGTAGTGACCTTAAACATCCACCTGAATCGATATGTAGGGGACAGGTATATTCCCTCTAAAACAGTTAACTTGATCGACAATACATCAATGTCAAAATTTTAGAATTTGTACTAATTATTCAATTTCTCTTTATTTATTTTAATTTAACTAGTTGTGACCAGCAATTTCACTTTTATCAAAAAAGTATAGAACTTACCATTTGAATTAAACAGAAATTATTCCTCATCAAATAATTACTGCACCCCGAATATTTTTAGTTTATTTCTGTTTCAATGTTAATAGATATCGAAAATAAATGATTGGTCAACTATTTAAAAATTATTTTTAGGAAACGCACCTTTGGATCATTAAGCGGTCCATTGTTTTTGCTAAAACTACACCGTTTTCTTCTTTTTATTGTATTATGTTAATTCAGATTAGAAATAAAAAACATTTATTGATTATTGAATTTAAATCTACCCAAGGGGGTCATTGGCAATTGTTTTTTGTTTAAATTCTATTATAAAATTTGACAAACAAATTTTGCCGATGATATAGCAGTCCTAAGTATAGATGATAGTGCAGTATCAATGCAAAGGAAGTAATACATCAGGCGGAAACAGTCTGCCAGATAATTTCAGGAAAGCTTAAAAATTGAAATATCGATGTTAATCCTGATAAAACCGCAGGTATGGGGTCACCTGTGGTATAGTGGTTAGCATGGCAACCTACAATACTAAAGGTCCCAGGTTCGCGCCCAGCGGTGGCCCTAGGATTTTTTAATGGGAGTAAAAAATCCTTATCAATGCCGTCCCTCGGATAGGACGTAATGGAGGTCCCGAGCCTGTACGATGTCAGATACTATCCTAATTATACCTGGATAGGCAAAATTTAGGACTCCCACTGTAGCATCGTCCGATTAGGCTTAGTGGCATAAAGTGACGTTAAAGAAACAAATTAACAAACCGCAGGTATTGTATTTTTATATCAGAAAGGAAAAAAGAAAATTCCAAATGACTTTAGAGTAAATAATAAAACTAATAATTTATCGTCAAACTTAACATACCTTGGCCTACATTTCGACAGAAACTCAAAATTTACTCATCATTTCGACAGAAAAATCAAGATTTGTACAAACTACACACCATAATTAATACAAATAATCTTTCTTTGCGAATGAAGATAATCATATATATTATGGCAGGCGCTGTTGTACGGTTACCAGTTTCAGCAGAACAACTTAGAACAAATTGGAATCTTTTGGAAGTGGAGTAATAAGAAAAACTGTAAACGGAACGTCACTACGAAGAACAATTTTGAGGGACATAAAAGAATGTCTATATATGGCGAAAATTACCCAATCGGCAGAAATTTTTTTTTGAGACGTCCAAGCTACTAAGGCAAACCCCTATTTAACAACTTAACTCCATCAATGCCCCAAAACTTTGGCAAAATCAAATCAAGATTTAATTATAAACTGAACTTTTCAAGTTTTAGATTTTAGGATGTACTCAAGACAAAGGTGAGCCCCATCGAAATGGAATACTTGAAAAACTGAAATTTACAAAATAATTTGCAAACGCCAGGATGCCATATAATGCTTTTTGCAGTATAAGGGATATTATTGTGCAGTCCTTTGGTAAATTAAAAACGTCGAGTAAAAAGCCGTTGATGACTTCAACAATTTTAAACCCATAAAAAACAACAAACAAACAATATGTACTCAAAGAAGAATAAAAATAGCTAATGCCACACGAATTATAACAACACAGATATTAGAACAGGTTACAAAAATTATCACTTCGTACTACACTAATAATCATATGGCTTGAGCTTCACAACCAAGACTAACTGTCCAGTCATTCGCTCCTTATATATAGTCGTAAAAGGGCTGACGTGGAATGTTCTAGCCCGGCCTGGATTGTACTCGAACATCGTAGTCACAAACACGTGCTATGAAGGTTTGTTCCGACTGTTAGTTCGTTCCAACAAAAGGTGTGGGACATTTAAACCATAAGTTTTTTTTTTTTTTTTAACGCTATAATACTTTAAAATATCATTGAAACTTTAAAAATTAATTTATAACCTTTTAAATCTTATATGATATATTGAAAAATATATTAATAAAAATGATCTATTGATTATCTCTGGTACTAATTGTCTTAAGTTCATCAAGAAAACCTCATCATACGTTGCCAGCATTTGGTTATAGTTGATTAAATGTTTACGTGTATTGAGTTTTTGCTTAGGGTTTATACATTTTAAAAGCGAGCTTTAGAAATATAAGATTGGAGTAAAAATATCGTCTATACTCAATATCCTAGAATATGATATCGTCTAACTGATGCAGACATCAGTCAATAATAAGACATCTAACAATAATAAGACATCTAGTATTTGTGCTTGATTGAAGGTAATGACAACCCCAATAGCGTTATATAACAGTGTAGATTATAATTGAACAATGTAGCGTTCTATTTTACCTGGATTTCCTCGTCGAAATATAATGTTATAAACTCAGTGACATATTAAATGCCGGAAGGACCTCATTTCAAAGTTTAAATTGTTCATTTGCTGTTTGGTTACAATGTTAAAGGGTTACAGTTTAGGTTTTATAGCAAACGTTAACGAGCTTCGCCAAGTTGACAAAGACCGTCCAAGTCCGAGATTAGTTTCTGTTTAGTGAGGCGAGCCTTTCCTTTGTACCTCTTAGGGCGGTTAACTCCACTTTTCTGTCATAAAATTATTTTACCGCTTACGTTAAATTTATATTTTATTATTGTTCTTACTATTATTATAGAGGAACCTCATTTAATATAACTGAATTATGAAAAGCCTAAGTCATGCATTAATGTTTTTTTTTTTATTTATTGAAACAATTAATACATTCTGCCATAGTCAAGGGCATTAATATTAGAGCTGTAACTTTACAATAACTGAATACAAATTAATGGTGTAGGTTAAAAAAAAAAAAAAATAATAATCTATATGAATAAAGATGAAATTCTGTTTGTTTGTTTATTTGTTCTTTATAGAAATCCATACCGTTTGTCCTAAATTCTCCAAATTTCGCTCAGTGGTTTTTTGATACCAGGTGCAAACACCCGTCCATATTAAAATTGCATAGCTTCAGCCAATCTCTGGGTATATTCTTTATTGTTATAAAATTCGTCATGATCTCCCTTTACTATGGGTTTTTTTTACGAAATCGTCCGTTTGAGTCGAAAAAAACGGCCTTAAAATTCATTTTATAGATTTTGAAGAGGCCAACAAGGCCCGGTAAGACCGTCCCTTGGCAGGCGTCGAGCTCTGGGATTTTTAAACCATATGTTTTTTTTTTTTTAACATTACAATACGTTTATTCACATGTATGGTAAATTCATTTTTTAAAAATGCCTCCTAAGAAGCAAGCTTCAATAGGAGTAGTGAGCTCAAAAGCTAATAAACAACGTCAAATACGAGCAGCTGAAACTCTCGACGAACATCAAAATAGGATTGAACAACAGAGGCTTAGACAGGCAGAATCACGGGAAACTGAGTCTGCCCAGGAATACGAGGCCCGCCTTGCGCCACAGAGGCTTAGGCAAGCCGATTTGCGAGAAGCTGAAACTGCAGGGCAATATTTCTGTTTGTTTGTTTGTTTTTTATAGAAATCCATACCGTTGATCCTAAATTCTCCAAATTTCGCTCAGTGGTTCTTTCATACCAGGTGCATATTAAAATTGCTTAACTACAGCCAATCATCAGCTGATATTCTTTATCCTAATAAAAATCGTAATGATCTCGCTTTACAATGTTTTTTTACGAAATCGACCGTTTCATTAGAAAAATTAAATTTCCCGGGTGAAACCGGGACATACAGCTAGTAATAACTAAAATGTAAACTTCGAAGAAGGAAAGAATAATAAGAATAAAGATAAGAATATATCAATGCATCGTTCTTAAAATATCTTTAAATTATTCTTCGTGTATTTTGTACATGAATATGTAAAAAGAATGAAACTTTGTGTATGTGAAATGATATTTAAAATAATATCGTCATTGATACTGCAAAAGGTTGTCTGTCAAGAATTTTCGATTTTTAATCTAAACGAGTAGCTTTGGGGCCCTAAAAGACGAAATAAATCATCAGTAAATAGAAAAGACAAATCATGCCCAGTAAAAAAATATTCGAATTTCAGGATCGGGTGTGAGTGATTTAAACTCAAACACAAAAATATTTTTACAAATGAATATACATAATAAAAATTTTAAGGTTTCTTTCAATAATAAAACACAAAAACTAAAAAAATGAATTGCAAATACGTACAACCTTTTGCAGTATCAACGACCGAGGAAGCCTGGGTGCTCCATAAAAAGAGAATGCAATTAGCAGAATGAGAGAAGAGTTGGGCGAGAGAAAAACAGCAATCAACCAAGGTAAAACTAACTGCACAAAATGGATCACAGGCTACAGAATATCAAGGAGAGAGGAAACGATACCGTGCTGACTAAGGATTGGACATACTCAGTTCACACATAGCTCTATCTACTTAAAAGGCTAGAAGCTTCAACATGTGAAAAATGTGGTAATGTCCCATTGTCAGTCAAACACTTCCTGATAAAGTGTAGGTCAATTCGATAAGTATAGGAAAAATAAATTGGCCTTTTATATATATTGAAGGACATTATGAAAGACAGTGAAGATAAAGTCACCACTCTATTCGAATTCCTTAAATGCACGAAATTCTACAAATGAATAATACGAATTATAAAGAAATTCATATCGAATTTACTTTTTTATACCTGTATAAAATATAAGACTAGGTTGTAACCTAAATTTTTCATATTCATTTTATTCCATGCCGTGTTTTTTTATTTTAAATCCAAACATTAAAACAACTACATTTTTTTTTTTTGTTTAGAAGGTTTTATTTAGATAAAAAATGTTCTCACAGGCATTTTAAGGCATAAATGACAAAGAACAATTTTCTCTTTTTTAAAAGTTCCTTCAATTTTGTTTATTTCCAGTTATTAACAGTCCCTCATCAAGTTTTTTTTCTAATCAAAAGAGGAGAAAAAAAAATATGGTTTCCATGTATAAAAATATCTAAATGCGTTAGAAAATACGGGTTGCCTATGGCAACGTATGATTGGGAACCCGAAGATGGCAAGTTCAAAACCCAGCCAGGGGACATTTAATAATCCTCGGCACTAATCCTCCTCCCTCTCCCCTGGCCCGGGAAACCCCGTATAGCCGAAAAGGCAAGGAAGGGCAGTACCAATAAAAAAAAAAATATATTTTTACTATCTAAAGTTAAATTTAGTTTATTAAGGTAAATGATGTAGAGTATGGAGGTTAAAACGAAATATTTACTTAAGAGTACTTAAATATTCTATGCCGAGTAATATTTACTTTGAGATTATCTAAGGGAAACGATTGGTTTCCATGGTTCTGATTGTAACTTTCATAGTCCTATGTAACTAATCAAAGCTAATAGCTTTGTAAACCCTTTATAAATATTTTAACTTCATATGAAGCAAAATTTAATTGAAAAAAAAATTAGAGAATTGAAAAAATATTTATGGAAATACGTGGCCTCCAATCAATTCAATTTTTGTTAATTGGTACCTTCTTAACTGTTGATTTAAGTAAATGCATATTTATTGTGCCTACAGGAGTATAATAACACCGGCGTTTTTCTGAAAAACACTCAAGCCCTAAGTATTAGAAAATTAAGTTCCAATATGAAGTTCTCATATTGGCCCAAGGCTGTTATTTTCATTCCCTTTTATTGATTTTTATTCACCATACATTTTAAGAATAAGTCTGAAACTCGATCGTTCTGAAGCGTACATTGACCTTTTAGACTTGGGCTATTCCCTAAAAAATTATTTATTTATAAAATCAAAACGAATCCTTGACAATGGAGGCCTATGGGAATGTGGGGAAAACATCATTCTTGATAAACCACTGTATAGTTTACGGACGACATTATTTTCCAATAGGATAAAACAAACATCAGTGAATAAAGAGTTTTCCTAGGTAAAATGGTACTTACACCATTTTAACGACAAAAGAAATGTTTATTTTCAGTCAAGGAGAGGAGGGTGATAAATTAAAGTTATGTCATTGTTTCATATTTTTTGTGTGAACATGATCATATGATTTTCGATTCCTAAAATAATAATTACAAAAGAGTGAAATAGCTTAAAGAGGAAGATGTAATTACTTAGCTACTACATACAACCTTGTCATGTAACTAACTATTCATCGTATACCAATACTTTGAGGGTACATCGTCACTGGGGTCGCCACACCCATGCTCCATGAAGTGAGTACGCTTAATTAAAGGGGAACCTGACTTTGAAGATGATCACAGTACAATCACTTGATTGTGCGGGGTTGTGGAGTTGCTAAGGATTTGTACTAGATAACCAACGATAAGTATGAGTCCTGACTTTGGGTCTTTTAACAACGCGCTAATAATCTCCCATCCTCACTCCTCGCTGGGAAAAACACCCTATAGCCAAAAAGACCATGAAGGAGAGGAAGAAAACAGATAAGTTTGGGATGCAGGCCTCGGAGGAGTATGATTGGCAACACTGGCAAATCCTTTGTTCAATTTAATGTAGGCTATTATTATTTGGAATGATATTTTGGGGTGAATTTCACCAGAATACATTTATTTACTTATCAAAAAGTTGATGTTAGTGTGAGCCCCAGCAAAGCGTTTCAGGGTTTAGCTAATAATTGGAATAAAATAAAAATAAAATGGAATACAAATAAAATGGAATACACATAGTTCATTCCTGTGTAGTAGAAGTGTAAATATTATATTATGTAAACGTATCAACTTTTAGATAAATAAATAGGTATAATCTGGTAAAATTTACCCAAAATATCATTCCAAATAATAGCCTACTTTGAATTAAAGAATTGATTACAAATCTTCGCTGACATTTTTTAAATATTATATATAAATAATATTATTCCAAAAAATAACCTATTTTAAATTATTAAAACGTAATTGCTTTTCTAAAAGTTGATATTAGTGGGCCAAAGTAGAGAGTTTTAGCATATAGCTAGTAATTATAATATGTAATATACAAATAAAAAATGAAAAGAAAATAAAAATACCTGAAACTTTGAGAATTTATTGTAACCTTTTCTTGATTTATTTATTTGTTTATGAAAATTAACAATAAATACCAAGATGTGTATTACTATTTATCCGTGGAAAATAATAAAGTACGATCAAATAAATGCACTCATACAACACAATACATTATAACCTACATACCTACATAATTATAACCTGTATTACAAAAGAATGTTTATAAATAAAAAGGTTATGAAATCGACATATGACATGTTAATAAATCGAAACACGACCTACTGTATTTGCAATAATTCGTTATATAAGAAATATTGAGGACAATAATCAAGATAAAAACTATCCTATCTTATAAGTTGGGAAAAACAACACAATATGACCCAAATTTCATCAAAATCGGTTGCCTAGTTCCTGAGTTTACCTCAGGCAAACATCCAGACATGATATTTTTATATATATAAAGATATAATAAATCACAGGGTGCAGGAATGCTCAGATAATTTCTAATTCTTATAAAACCGGTATGGCAGTAACTGAAAGGATATAATTCCAGTGCTATGTAATGGGGAACAATTTATTAATGTTTATAATTGGGATGCCAGAGCATTTTATAGGAAATGCCCAAACTAATAAAATATTTACTTCCTCTGATAAAATACAATACCTTCCCCTTTTTATAATAAAATAAAAATATGGTTCCCCTTTTATGAATCAAAAGATAATAGAATATCAAGAATTGGATTCCTCTCTCAAGGCATATGAGGGGCAATATAATGTTGCATGCTTATAATATAAATTTGTATATATATGATTAAAATAGATAAAAAAACTGCATGAGTGTATTTATGGTAATATTACTATTAATAAGAAAATATGTATTAACTATCTGTTTATTAATATCATATCAAAGGGACAAACATTTTATATTATGCATATTTAAAAGAATAAAATGAGATTTTAATTAAATTGATGATTTACACTGCCATAGCTTACAACCATTACAAATAACATATAATGGACAAATAAAATAAATATGATTAAACCAAATGCAACAATATACTAAAACTACCATATTACAAAATAATTAAGCATATATATACACTGGGTACTCATCTAGATACTCCCAGGATCTATGAAAGCTCTTTCTGATCGTTCAGCCTTTGATAGATCAATTATCCATCGTTCAGCCTTTGATAGATCAATTATCCAATAGCGCCAAATGATGAAAAAAGCTTGGAGTCTTGTCAGCCTGACAACCATCTTTACAACACTAATTTGAAATACTCCTTAAAACTTTTAAATACTCAACTCCTTTAAACTCAATATGGACTACAATATTAATTAAAAAATCACTGATGAGACTTTGTAAGCCCCGAAGGAACACTCTATCACTTCCTATCAGGAACATTACATGCCGACTGACCGAAGTCCCATCCAAGAGTAACTCGCTGGTACATCCCTTACCTCACCTAAAAATGGAGGGGGAAATATTCCTCCACTGACAAATTTATTAAACAAGCATAAAGATAAAAATAAAAGTGATAGGTATATCTTTAGGTTCTCTACCAGAGAAGACACCAGTAAACTTAACTTTAATTTGCATGGTTCTTGTTATTAAGATAGTAATTAATAAAAAAACAGATAGCGAGGGGACTATATTCTATTTTATCGGCCTTTATTTCAACGGTCGTAGCGACTCTATCTGGTAAACAAAAAAAGGATGTCTTGAATTTAGCACATTATCTTCCTAAAAAGGAATTCGAAAGGAAATGAAGTTTCCGCATTCGATCAGCACGCAGTCCTACTAATTTAGTTGTTAATTAAAATATTGATCAGCTGACTTTAAGTTTAGACTCCTTATTAGAAATGAAAAATTTTGATATCCAACAAGATATATTTTATTTGATTACTTATTAAGTTTTCTAATTGGTAAATGGCTCTATCATCAGCTATGACATTTGTATATGAATATTTTGGCTACCTCTTAACCTTATACATAGCACCAGGAATATCCCCGTTGTCAGATGATTATGAGAAGAACTTTTTACTTTATGAGAAGAAAACTTATTTTCGAAAACTTGATATAACTTTGCTGCTTGGATGGAGGGCATAAGAAATTCACTGAGGGGGATAAAGCCCACATGGGGAGGAGGCATCAAGATGAGCCTTCCAGATAGCTCTCCAGCAATAACCCACTTAGCAATCTCATCTCCGGATCTAAACTGTCTTGTCCTTCGGCGGCCATCAACGCAATCCCGTGTACTAGCTCCCACCTGCGTTACCCCACACCCAATATTCAGCACTGCAGTTATCTTCTGCATAACTTTATCATGCACTCAGAAGTAAAAAATAATATACCTCAAAATTAAAAGAAGGAAAATCAATGCAAGAAACTTTGTTTTTCATAATTTTCGAGTTGGTACTCTTGGAGTAAACTGTTAGTATAGTCATGATTGGGTGCCGATGGGTATCGACATCTCTTATGATATGACATGGCAATAATTTTACATTGTAGCCTATTGAGGCGAGTGACAGATTTGTATAAAAATAAAAGATAAAAAATGTTTGTTGGTAGGAATATTCTTCTAATTTCACTTAATTATTAATGAACTCATTACACCACATAAAAAAAAAAAACTTATAATTCACTGGTGTTGGTTCAAAAGGGGTGAAGTAATCGATAATGTAATGTGATGCTAAAACAACGATTTACCAAGCTATTAAATAAATTCTTTCTTTATTCCAGAATAATAAATGAAAATATATTCTTTCAACGGAGACTGTAATAAAGTATGAATAACTAACAAAATATAGACAGTTATGATTTTTAAATTATGACTTAACCCCTTTTGCCCAAACTTGAATGAATTAAATTATATATTTTGATTTACAGTTATTTTGTTTATTTGTATGTAAGTAACATGTAACTTGATATAACTTTGCTGCTAAGATGAAGGATATTTGTTCATTGGAGTCAACCACATTGGTCATTTTAGCCTCTATAGAACATGAGGAGATTGACTATGTTTGAAGAGAAATATACAATAGTACAATGATATCAGTAAAACATAAAAATTATAAACGAATATGAATGGCAATATAGAAGGCGGTTTCGCGTCCCGTGGCGGGCTCTCGTTAAAGATCCCTATCCTAAATAAACCTGGATATGCAAAATTTAGGACTCCCACAGTAGCATCGTCCAATTAGCTTGAGTAGGATAAAGGAACGTTAAACAAACAATAAAGAAGGTAGTACCACAGGTAACAATTTAGGTATTATATAAGAAATAATTAAGGTAATGTCATCAGGAAGACAGAAACATAAAAAATATTGGCAGAAAATTTTTAGTACAAAAAACTAATACCTACCATAAATGAATTAAAGTGAAAAACGAAAAAAAATTAAAAATGTTAATATTAGAATACAATTAACTTTTAGCATAAAGGCCCAAGAACAATTTTTGTACCATCTTCATTGTGTTGCTTAGTAACTCGCATTTACCACTGCTATACTTGAAATGATGTCGAAAAAGTAACAAAAAAGTGAACAGACGGGCTTCAATCATGGTCCCATGTAGGTCATGGAACCGTTCCATTTTTCAAGCTAAGGAATGGAACGCAAGAGAATTACTAACGCGCAATATTTTTGAAAAAAATATTTTATGAAATTGATTCTCTAAAGTATTTCCCATTCAGGGAGGCAGTATTATGAATAAATTAAAAAATATATTAAAATTAGATTTCAATAGGAAGTGTATAATTATTTTATACAAGGAACTGTATAAAATAATATATCGCCGTTTAAGTTCTGTCATAGCCACCTGTTTTTCTTACAAATATGTGATTTTCAAATTTATTTAAGTATCTTATAACAAGGTTAAATATTGGCAAGGAGCGAGAAAAATACCGAAACTAAATATTTTAGGAAACACAAATAGCAGTTTTGGAAATCAACAGGTTTTACTGTCGATATGCGGATCAAACGATCGGAAGTTGGGTAATGATATAAAAACAATCTCGTAATAAAAATAGAATAGTTTTTTTTTTTTCTCGCTTTAACTTGTTTGACTACATTTGGCAAGCAAAAGTATAAATTTTCGGTTATAACCTGTGTTGGAAATTGGAGATTAATTTTATGCAGCGCCAAAAAAAAATAAAAATTATATATTATATGAATAACCCGTTAGTCGTTACTCTTTAAGAAAAAAAAAAATGGGAAACTCCTAAATGACAGCGTCCCTATACTTATTTCAAATCAAATCGCTTACGTATCATTTCATCTAATTTTTTTTAATTGGCCGGGATGGCCGAGTGACCAAAGGCGCTTGCAATTGGTAATCACAGTTAAGCAACGTCGAGCGTGTTTAGTACTTGGATGGGTGACCGCTCCATTCGAGTGACGACCCGCAGTCCAAGCCAACCCCACCTTCAGGTATGTGAGAACCCGTCAGCCTACTGGAGGTGACTCACACCGACCGGGTGTAGGAGTGATGAACCTTTCCCGTGTATTTCATCGAGTATCGTGGTGTGGTTTCCCAGGATGTCAGTAACCGCCCGGAGGTTCGGTACAAGTGCGTTATGCTTCAGGGATAGAAATATAGGCCTCAGAGTCAGCAGGGATAGAAATATAGGCCTGCTGACTCTGAGCTACCATAATCCTTGGATTTAGACAGTTCGTCACTGTCCTTGAACCCAAGAGAGCTGACGTCATCGGTGGGAAGGAAACTGTCAAATTGGTACCAATGGGATTGCTTATGGAGCTATGGCAGTCTGCCGCTGCACCATGGTGACCATGGCTTGCAGCAACGTGAGGTTTGGGCTACCCCCTCCAGACTCTCTGTGCTCCCGCAAGCAACACAAATGTTTATAAGAAGACCAGTCCAAAGGTCTCATTAGGCCTAATGCGCCATCCGAAAAAAAAAGAATATTTTTTTTAATTTCTAATTGCTAATTACTAAAAACGTATGACCTATACTGCTTCCACGATACAACAGTCCAAAGCTAAAACATTTAAAACAAATTAAGAAATACATCTTCAATACATGCATGTTTATTTTTATTTGCTATGATTATTCTTTTTTTTTTTTACTCATTCATATTTTTGTAAATGGTGTGTGAATGTGTTCAGTCCTCAATATTACTGTTCTCTGGACTGAGACAGAATATAATATTATCAATTTTTTTTTTTCCATTTATGTATACCTAGATTATCAATTCATTGTTTATTAAAGTACAATTAATTTATTTTTAAGTTGGTACTTATTAGAAGGTGAATAATATTGACGATTTTGATATTTAATATTTAATTTTATATATTGGACCACACCTTGTTTCATCAGAATACCTGCGAAATCAATAAATCAAAACCAATTTGAGAAAAAAAAATTAATTAAATTTCCTTTTTGTGTAGGGTTGACCTACACCCATACAGCTCCCAGCTTTCAAAGACCTCTCTTAATATATTTCCCACTAAACGAGCCCTCAGTTGTGGCCTCGCGGTACTCACCACCAGTTAATCACAAGGTAATCTTCTACACCCAACCTTTTCCATATACAGATACAATATCGTCGTTGCCGCGGTGAAACCTCCTAAGTGATAAAAACATGATTTTACAGGAGAAGCAAATAACTGATTTATAAATAACATAATAGAATTTTTTTCCTAGAAAAAAAAAATGGGTAATTCTATGTTTACAAACACAACAAAGTCTTATGTAGAATTTTCTTTAATGAAGGAGCTCTTCCGTGTTTAATATTTATTTATTTATTATTTTTTTCCCGACGTTTCGAGCTTGTGGCTCATCTTCTGGGGTTATCTTATCTTTAGTTGTTACATTTCCATACAAGCCATTTGTCGCACTTCTCTTTTGAACAGTATAAAAATACTTTTGTCTATTGCATTTTATGGCCTGTTACATTTCTTTGATTTCATTGTCACATTATAGTTATTGGCTGTGGCTGGACACTAGCCAATAACTATAATGTGACAATGAAATCAAAGAAATGTAACAGGCCATAAAATGATATAGACAAAAGTATTTTTATACTGTTCAAAAGAGAAGTTTGACAAATGGCTTGTATGGAAATGTAACAACTAAAGATAAGATAACCCCAGAAGATGAGCCACAAGCTCGAAACGTCGGGAAAAAAATAATAAATAAATAAATATTAAACACGGAAGAGCTCCTTCATTAAAGAAAATCCTACAAATTACAGCACTCTTCCCCTCGAAGTGAGGAAAAAGATCCTTAGCAAACAAAGTCTTATAATTCTTAACATGAACTTATACAATCAAAGCAATAAAAAATTGTCATTCCTAATGGTACCTTTTAAGATGCGGTAAACTCATACACATAGGAGGATTCTTTTTTGATCAATTTAAATCGCGTTACGATTTTTTAACAAATGAGTGCTTTCAACTTGCACATGGGCGGCAAAATCTTCTTTCCAATGATATCAAAATCACGTTTTGTATTTTTTGTCAAATAGGAGGTTTCACCGCTGCAACGAAGGTATGATTCTATTCCATTGTCAAAAGTGCCATACTTTCTATTTGGATTATGAATTAGTCTATTTACGTTATTTACTTATTACTAAAAATACAACAATATTTATTAGTTTACGTATTTACATTGTAACGCAAAGTTCAGAAATCATACTGTAATTTGTTTTTAACTATAAACTACTATATATGAGGCGAACAATTCCAAAACCAGCCAAGTCCATTTCCAGATTTTTATTTTTTATTTTTTTTAAAATAGTTTTTCTATTAGATTATCATTAGGTGGAAGGATTTCTTCCAAAAGAGGTTAAAGCATATCGAAAACGGCCCTACAAAAATAAGGTCTGTTCCAAATCCAGCCAGATAATCTATAGAAAAACTATTTAAAAAAAAATAAAATCTGGAAATTGGACTTGGCTGGTTTTGGAATTCTACGCCTCATATATATATATATATATATATATACTATTCCGTAAAGTATTTATGGTTGAAGGGTTGTTTTTAATTTTATAATAAACATTTTAATTTAAATTTTTTTTACACATTGCATAACATTATACAACATAAATATTCATATTTTTATGACTCGTGTAAATACACACGAGAAACGTAATATTCCTAATGATAAGTATCATTGTATAAAAGTCAGAATCATTTGATAAGTATTTTACACATACACATGCAAAAAATATAATAACATTCGATAATATGATATAACAAATAAATATAATAACATAATATATAACGATAAATATATTATATATATTATAATATATATAATATATATATAATATATATATATATATATATATATATATATATATATATATATTATATATATATTATATATATTATAATATAATTATATAATTTATATAATTATAATATATAAATATATATATATAACAATATATAAATATAATAATAATAACAAAATATATAAATATAATAAAATAATAATAATAACAAAATATATAAATATAATTATATAATATAATTATAATATATATATAATATATATATAATAATATAATATAATATATATTATATATAAATTATATATATAAATATATAAACGATAAATATAATAACAAAATAAAATAACATTCGAAAAAATACCCCAACATCTACAACTACAATAATTTTGTGCAAAAAATGGCATCTTTAGACAATAGCCTCATACAATCCATATGCCAATTCACAGAAGAAAGTACAATAAAATCCCTACATAACAATTAACAGTTCGGGCAGTATAGGGCTTCAATGGAAAAAAGGCATTCAGCCAAAAAAAAAAAAAATAAAATAAGGAATTTTGAAAATGACCGTTCAAAAAGTGGATATCACTCTTAACCGCTAGGTAAAATTATCATAATTTTTCAATTAAGATTATTAAATTAATATAAATACTGCATAACAGAATTATGCAGGCTGAGTATCTATAACGTTTAGGAAATCTTGGCGCCGAAAAACAATCCATGGCAGGATAAAAATTATCTTCTGCCATAGCCAGGTTCTAGCCCTGGACATTGAGCATAGCAGTTTGGTGCCTTGCTATTGAGCTTGTAGAAATGAATATAAAATAATTATTAATATATTAGTGATAACAAATTTTCAAGGGAAAAAACAATAAACCAATTAATTGTAAACTTTCTAAAAAACAAAAAGTGGAATACAAAAACAATAGCTAAAAATTAGAGCGGATAATACAAGCACTTTATTTTGATAGTAAAGTTTTATGTGGTAAGTTGCTGTCATTAAACTTTCCAAGTTATTCACCGGTATAACCTTATCAGGAACCATAATCAAACTCATCACAGAACCACTCCACCCTAAGTTTCTGTAATCAGGATTTTCAGTATTTCAGTGTTCAGGTTTAGTGGCGTAGAACATTAATATTTTCAGTAGTGGAGTTTACTGTTGCTGAAATATACATAACATAATTGTGCTTTTAGAACTATAATACTGTGGTTGTATTGTTTGAGTCATATATTTAAATCATAACAATCTACTAATTACTTTAGCTAAGCGTTGTTACTCATTCTGAATAATGATTGGTTGCAATTTATTTATATTTATTGCAAATTTATTCAATACACATAATCTTCTGATATTATACATATTTTATGATAATTTTATGTTTGAAATTTAAATACATTTATTGTTGTCCCACAACCTTACATAGTTGGAAATGTAACGTCTCTCTATTGTTGCTTCTCTTTTTTTGCTATCTTTAAAATTGAGTTTTGCATTTTTAATAATTTTTTACTTTAATTCAAATAAAAAAATGAAATAAAAATCTCTATCATTAAATCTCTATATTTTTAATACTAAGTGGTTTATGGTTATTGATTAATTATATTTTTTGAAATTTAAAAACTGAGATAAATGTTATAATATATGCTAATGTTAAATAGTTCAGAAGAAGAGATAAAAAATAAACTATTATGGTTAAAGGCAAATAGTCTAACTTCTCTTGTCAAATAGAAAATTAAAAAATCTGGTGCGGTTTGCCAAACACACAACTTACTTAGATCGGAAATCGACGTGTTTCCATATTATGTAAAAGCCACAATTTTCCACATTTATATGCTTATATTTGTATGTCTCCATAAGTTAGAATGTATCTGTATTGCAAAACTTGAATTTTCTCAGTATTTTTCGATTCATTATTGCTTATTTCTTTTTTTAAGGGACCTAATTTCATTAACTGTCGGGTTTTTTTTTTTACTGCTTGGTTGTTTTTTACAGCGATTTGCTTTTTGTAAATGTTCCGTGAAGGTTAATCGATAGGAGGCGGAAATCGAGAACAATTACTGTTCCTCTAAAATCACTTTATATTGTATTTAGAAATTTTTTATGGGACTAAAATTTTTAAACTAAAATATAATAAATTAAAGATTATCTTATACCATATTTTTTCACACCTTATATCCTTTAAGTAATTTGAGAATCACGTACAGTAGAACCTCCATTATCCGGGGTAATGATGGGAATGGGGGTCCACGGATAATCGAAAACCCCGGATAATCGAATTAAAACATTTTATTGACTTAATGTGATAGAAAAGAAGGTTAAAAAATCACTTGTTCGGTATAATCAATTTTATTAACAAACGAACGTTTTATATACATTAAATTATTATATACAAAAATAACAAAAAAAATAAATGAATGTTTTTATATATTATGGGCCGACGACCATACGTAGACGAAAATGTCTTTTTTCTTCTTCAAAATATCCCTTACAGTTAGTACGCCGATTCCTAGTTCAGCGGACAATTTTTTAATACTTTCGCCCTTTTCTAATCAGTTTATAATAGTTAATTTCTCTTAAAGCGTTAAAACGACACGTTTTCTTTTTTCCGACATTTTGCTACTTCGTATGTATTATATCGAGACTAAATCACAACTGACAATATTTTGTTTTGTAGCCAAACAGGCCAGAGTAGGAGTTACCTGGAAAGACTTGAAAACAATACCGTTCCTAGATTATGAATTGGAGTATTAGATACCGGAAACATCTCATAATACAATACACGCTTTCTGTGTTTTTCCATTTATTGTTTTATTTCAAAATAGATAGTTAACCATTGTGTAATCGTTAAATATTTACGTATACATTTTTTTAAATATTATACATGCATACAAAATAAATGGCATAACAATTTAAAAAAAATAAAATTGGCTCCTCGGGACCCCGGTTAACTGGATCCCCGGTTAATCGAGGCCCGGATAATGGAGGTACTACTGTATTTACTCTTTTCAGTTAAATAAATTTTTTATTGTTAAATTTAATAAAAATAAATAATATATAATAATAAAGTAACTAAAAGTTTTTATTTTCATCAGTGATAATACGGGATATGAAATTTTGACCGTCACATCGCGGGTATATACTCACATCAAATACCCAGTTTGATCAAAATAGTTACAGCCGGTTTTGAGAAAATAAAATAAAATAATTAAAAATGAGACAATATTTATTAAATAAAGGGTCCCCTCCGTTTGACCAATTTTGACATATACATATATCAAATGCCCAGTTTGATCAACATCGTTACATCCGTTTTTGAGTAAAAAAAAAAAAAAAAAAAACCTGAAAATGAGACAAAATATACTAAATAAAGTGTCTCCTCCAATTGATCAATTTTGATGAAGTTTTCACTGTCACATCAGGGGCATATACATACATCAAATACCGAGTTTAATCAAAATCGTTAGAGCCGTCTTTGAGAAAATCGAAAAAAAAACTTAAAAATTAGACAAAATTCATTAAATAAAGTTATTTGATTATTTGGACTCAGGGGTCCCCAAAACGTGTATTCCGTTCCGTTTTCACGGTCGTAATACTTTCCCTTACTATATATTTTATATACAGTTGAGTGAAAGTAAAAATTAAATTAAAAACTTAAATTTGTGTCTGTATAAACCTTTAAGCTCTATGTAAAATTATTGTTTAAGTCTGAATTAGATGACGTAGACTAAATAGGCGGCGATAGAAGGTGATACAAAGCCAACATAGCTAACAAAAGCAAAGCCTTAGTGAGCGGACCCTGTCCACAAACATGAATAATGATAAAAGGTGGGGGGGGGGGGAATTGCTTTATCTAACTAACACAACTCGAATCACAATATTCAAATGTCGGAACACTCTCGGAATAAACAGGTCAGCCGTGCAGGGGTCACTTGCTCAACCGCTAAACCACGTTTCATACGCTCCATTTAATTCAACAACGTAGTCGGAAAATTCTTCAACCGGATTCGTTGTATCCCTCAGGGATGAGGTAGATATTTTTTTTAAAACACTCATGGCTGTAGATCCTGACGCAGGAACGACTGTGTGTGTGTGTATGCACTGAATATTCTTCCAATACATGTAAAAAAAAAAAAAAATAAAACAGAAAGAGAGAGAGGAAAAAAGTTATAATCAAATTTATGCTACAAATGCTGACTGATTAAAAACAAAAGTTTGTTTTCTACATTCAACTTGCGAATCCATTCAGCAACTTTTTCTAACTGTATATAGTTGCTAAAAGAAAACAAAACAAGTAGTTAGATGAACGGCGAGAGTTAAAGTCTGATAGTGCCAGCTAAATAATTGTAATCAACTTCATACACTGTTCGAGCCAGGAGGTCTAAACTACCGATAGTACTGTCAAAAACATTGTTTTTAATTGATAAAGTACCATATAATTCATGGAAAAGAAAAATAAACAAAATGTAATCTTGAAATTTTATTTAGGTTTCTAACGAAAAATTATTATATACTCTATAAAAAAAAATATTTATTTTACGCAAAAAAATATAAGAATGAAAAATTGAATGGTTTTCTCATACATGCCTTCCAATTCGATGGAATAATATTTTTAAAAAAACAACTGAGTACCTGCCGGTTCTTCGACTTGAAAATTACTTGGTTTAATCTCATAGAAATAAAATCATAGTTGTTGTAACAAAATATTTTCGACCTCTAAAAATCAACTAATCGAGACATTTTTTTTTTTAAGTATGTACGTTCCAAAGTATGTCCAAACAAATGTCAAAACAACGACCTTTTTTCTTCATAAACACCGACTAATTCGAGGATTGCGATCTGAATGTGGTCATGTCAAATCAGCCACTTCGGCAACTGGGAATCCTGGTTACTTGAAGAAGGTTGTTATAGCTTTCCTATAAATACAGTTTCTTTGAACTTTTGATAAAGTCTTTATTCTTTGCAGATTAAGCTTGAAACTGATACAAATTGTTTGAAGGTATAACGGAACCCATCCACTATTTACAGAAATTATTATTTATTTATTAAACACCCTTCCAGGCCTGTTCGTCAACACGGGTTTCGGCAACATTAACATAAAACGCTCATGCATATGTTAATGTTGCACAATCCTTCTAAAGAAGCCAGAATATTCTTCTAAGGTAGACGCGATTCTAGGAATCTACTGTTTAGAAACACGAGCTTAGGAAAGTTTATAAAGTTTTAGGATGAAAGTAAACTCATTCATAGTAAGAAAACATTATTAATCCTTGAAACATTAATATCTAAGCTAAAGTGTTTAAACTTATATGTCTTCATTAATAATATCTACGTAATGCTTGTATTGGAATATAAATTGAAGTCGAATTTACATAGCATGAAGGCTTTAATCATGCATACTTATTTATAAAAAATAAAAAATGTAAGTTGCAGACAAATGGCGCTAAGTTCGTATCCCTTATCAGTTTTTATTAGAATGAATACTAAGTCCTTTAACAATAACAGTAATGCTTACACGCGGGAATTAAATAAACTTTAAAATTATTTTTTTGTATTAGATTTTTCTTCTTGCTTTCTGATGGCGTTACAATTCTTACTGGAAAACAGTCGTTGATAAAATATTGATCCCACTGATACAAATAGGTCCGCTTGAAGTGACAAAAAAAAAAAAAATTATGCAAAAAAAATATTAACTCAATTTTATAAATATCACCAAAAAAAAAAAATAAATTAAATAACTTTATAACGCAACAAATCGTTTTTTATCCTGAAAAAGGATAGTGGTGAACAAATTATTATAAGATGAAAGTATGGCATTTTATGATAATATTAATCAAATTCTAATGACAGCACAATCAAGGAATCTGCTGGTAATTACCGATAAAAGACGTGAATAAGTTAATTTAATTAAAATAAATATAGCAATGACAATATTGACCGTCATCGGTAAAATTGTATTTGTTTATAATTAATTATAATATAATGTGACTCATTATACAATTATATCCCTAACTTAGAAAGAAGTTGTAGACTCCCTTTTAATGGAATGATGGCGTGTCGAGTGCAAAACTTTTTTTCAGCATTGTAGATGAGGTATTTGCTTAAATGAAATGAGTTTAATGAATGAGTAACATTATATTATAATCAAACAATAAGTAATTATCATTAAATAAATACATTATTATAAAATTACTAGCTGACCCGGCAAACGTTGTTTTGCCATATAAATTGTTTCTAGGGAATTTCAAGTGTAAAAAAAAATCACTAACTTATTTTAAGTGTGTAAGGATATGGTATATGACTGAAAGAGGAAAGTAGTGCTGAGAACGAAGAGGGAAAATAAAAATAACAAAAAACCAAACATTATTTTTTAAATTTATTCCATAAAATTATATATATCATTAATTAGTTACGACAGTAACACTGACAAATAATATCAATCTCTTAATGCTATAGCGTGCACAATATTTTTTGTTATCCCATCTTTAGCTAACCCAGACAAACTCGATGGTGTACCCTCTCGAGTGCATGCCACATATAATTGTCCGTGTGAAAAACATGGTGTGCTCAAATCTAAGCCACAGACATCGTTTGGCCTTGGGACTTATTGATAGTCATTGCAAACGCAATCTGATCGGAAAATGAATACGTTTAAATTGAATAGGCACATCTGTAGGTATAATGGGGATTCGTGGTATTAATATATTTTCACCTCGGGATTTGCCATTTACAAAGCTGGCTTCGATAACGTTTTTCATTAATTTTTTAATTACTAATCGCATACCGTTGCACAGCCGTGGCGGGTTCAAATACATATAATTAAATACATATAACAACATATAATTGTCCGTGTGAAAAACATGGTGTGCTCAAATCTAAGCCACAGACATCGTTTGGCCTTGGGACTTATTGATAGTCATTGCAAACGCAATCTGATCGGAAAATGAATACGTTTAAATTGAATAGGCACATCTGTAGGTATAATGGGGATTCGTGGTATTAATATATTTTCACCTCGGGATTTGCCATTTACAAAGCTGGCTTCGATAACGTTTTTCATTAATTTTTTAATTACTAATCGCATACCGTTGCACAGCCGTGGCGGGTTCAAATTACGAAGCAATATAATAGGAGATCCAACCTTCAATTATAAATTATGGGATGGCATGCCTGGCAAATCCAGTGAGTTCAAAAACTCTGTTGGAAAATTTATAGCTTCGCTGGCATCGCAAACTGCATCAATAGAATTGTATGATACCAAGTTCCCTGGCAACAACTGTTGTATCTTCAGATTTAAATCGTCAACGTCCACATTTTTTTCCGCTAAAATTGCACTTTCTGCAAGCCACTCAAGATTTATGTACTGTGTGTGTACATCGGGAAATATTTGATCAATGAGAACATCTTGCTAATCAATGATTGTGCAGAAATCTTAAGTAATTTCTCACATTCAGTTTTATCTATAGTAACTTTTCCATCGCCGATATCAAAGAGTTGTTTTGAGAATGTTTCAGAGGATGGATCTTGAAGCATTTAAACGCGCATATTTACTTTCAGCTGTACTTTTTCAATATTACGCCACAATGGCGATGATTTTAAGCAAGCGTTGATCTCATCAATTTATGTTGAACGTGGAATGACGGGAAGTGTTTGTCTGAAATCCCTGAAAGGACTAACAGAGTGCCGCCAAATATTTTGTCGTTGGTTTTAATATCAATGTCCTGTTCAACGCCTCATGCGAATTTGTTGTGTGTCATAGTACATTCATCCCAGATGATAATTTTACACTGTTTCAGCACTGTGGCCATGGAAGATGTTTTTTTTTTTGCACACTGCTTCATGGTTGTTTTGAATATTTAGTGGCAGCTTAAATAGTGAATGAGCTGTTCTCATGGGCGGATCCAGCCCATCGTAAAGGGATGGCTGCAGTCCTAAAAGGGGGCTGCAGCCACACAGCCCTTCATTTGGATCTGCTAATCAGCTTTTTTACCTTTATGTTCCTTTCCCACAACTAAAATTATACTTGTTCTGCACAATATTTGTTCTTTAACTTGTTTCCTTACATTAAGGAAAGTCAAATTCTATCTTTTAATGACGAAAAATTTTCCAAAGGGAGGGGCTGCAGCACAAACACACACAAACACACACACACACACACACACACACACACACACACACACACACACACACACACACACACACACACACACACACACACACACACACACACACACACACACACACACACACACAGACACACACACACACACAGACCGGGACTTGGTCATTTAGACTCAGGGGACCCCAAAACGTGTATTTCCGTTGAAAACCGGAAGTCGAAATTTTTCACGATCGCAATACTTCCCCTTACTATATATTTCATATATAGGTAAGTGAAAGTAAAAAAAGGCGACGACTTTGTTTTAATTAGCTCTTTCTCTTCCAAAGTAGTGTGCTATTAAAACCTAATGTTTTAATAAGTTTCTTTAATTTCACTTTTTTCGACATCCGAATTATCTGCAAATAAACCATTCATTAAATGTTTATATGAATAAGGTAAACATGGGCATTTTAAATACACTGATAATTATTATAATAATCCAGATAGCTTTTAACTTAAGTATCAAAACTCTTCAAGTAAACTAACCTATAAAGCTCGTTATCGCAAGTAAACATTGCTGTTTTTTTATGAGATCTTGCTGCTCCTTTTTATTTTATTTTAACATACTCATCATAGTGCATAGTAAATTCAGCACATCACTTTATATATTTTTATTCATTTTAAATGATAAACTCCGTTATATGCGTATACGAATTGTTTACAATTTGTTATGACGGGTGACAAATTGACATTGTTAGAATGTTACCATGTAAAAAGTTTCTATTAAATGTTAGGCTCAATTGGCGGGAATAACTTACCAAGTGATAATTGATCAGTTATCGAGCAGAATGAAAAATTATTTAATTACTAAAATGACTATTAAAAAATAGGGGTTGGTGATAGAAGGGTGACAATTTAGGGTTGTATGTATTTCTTAATGCCACATTATAAACAAATAAAAAAAAATTGTCCAAAAAAAAAAAAAACCAATTAGGGTTGGACTACCCTTATCACTTAGGGGTATGAAAAATAGATAGTAGCCGATTTGCAGACCAACTGAATATGCATATAAAATTTTATAAAAATAGGTCAAGCCGTTTCGGAGGAGTATGGTAACTAACATTGTGACACGAGAATTTTATATATAAGATGTTCCTAACTTGGAAAGAAGTCGAATTGAAAGACTTACAGTGTCCAGTATCCAAATGTTTTTTTTACAGTGTATCCAAATGTTTTTTTAAAATATTTTTAATGAAATATTTGCTGCAAGCAATAACAAGCAATAATATTCATAGATATTCATAGTGTGAGGTTCCAGTCTGAGAAATTAGATGATTTTTTTTTATAAATTGGAGGTCATGTACATTTTTTAAGGGTAATTATTTTATTGGAAAAACTCTTGGTTATAACATAATAAAAAATTACTTGTTAACTGAAACAAAGAAATATGTTTTAAAATAGATTCAATTTCATCATGTAAATGGGTTCCCCCCTCCTCTTCTATAAACTAAATTGAAACCTTTAGAGGGAAAGATAAATTTATAGAGAAAATATCGATTAGTGGGTCACAATCGACATAGTTTCCTATTGTCCGATCGAAGCACAAACGAGGGCTTCTACCTTTTCTATACAAAGTGCTTTACAACTAATATAAATAGATTATACTGTACTCATAAAATAATGTATTTTTAATTCTTTAACCAACAAAATGTCTTTTTTGGAAGTTATAGAGTCGCTGCGATGATTACTGTCAAAGGAAAAGAGGCATTAACTTTAAAATACCATTTGACGAAAAAATTAATACAAAATAATTGATTTACAAACATTAAGGCTTTTTAAAAACTAAGGTTAGTTCAACAGAACACAATAGTTTAGAAAATAGAGAACGAATACATCGCCAATTCATTTAAAAAACGTAATCTCTCACAAATCAACCATTTTGGATTAAAATGTTTTTTTTTTTTATGTTTCGAATGCGCTGAAAGAATCTTACAAGATTTAATTCACTCCGAGAATTATCTATTTCATTGTTAACAAGAACGTCATAAATCAAAAAGCACTACTTACATTCTTTTCACTTTAATTATTAATTTGAACCTGTCAGCAAAGTTTGAATAAATCAGCGAATGAGATGCTATTAAACAACAAAATTAAACAATATATTTTTTTTTTTAAATGGTTTCCCCATTCCAGTAACCCTGGCATGGGAGAGTTTATTGTTACATTAAGTCCTGCATGTTCCATCGGGTGATACTGCGTGCAGGAAAATAAATTTAAATACTATTTTTCAGAATACTTTTACAATAGGAAATGAAAAATGCAAATTACAAAATACTTTAAGTATTCCTGAATATGCACATTACAATAAAATAATGAATGGAATCCACGATTAAAATAATATCAAAATAGAAAATTTACTGTATAAAATGATATGAAATTTAAAAAAAAATTAATAATAAATAATAATCAATAATAAATAAGAAAAAAAAATATGGTTAAATCATGATGTTTGATGTGGTGACACCTGTCCAATCTATTTCTCTTAATTTATTGTGGTCTATTCTACCTAAAAACTCCATAAATTTCCGGCTAAAACTATATATTTATTTTTCTTTAAAATGAAAATGGAGTTATTTATAATTTAAATCGATCTAATGCATTATAATAACACGAGGATTGACATCTGTTTCGAATGCATTATATTCTTGTAAAAAACATGTAGTATTTGCAATTTATTGTTTTACCGGCAGATCTATTTTCATTATTTAGTTCTAAGTTGCCTTATTCTTCCTTAAGATGATTTGTCGATTTGTCGGTATTAAATTTATATATAAATTTATTTATAAAGCTCTAGTGTTCCTTACTACAATATACAACTGTATACTCAGGACTACTAAATTCCCCATTCAATGGAAATATTCTCTCATCAAAATGATTCACAAAAAAGAAAAAGACTTATACAATTCATCATCATACCGACCAATCAGTCTTCTTCCCATTTGTTCTAAACTGTTCGAAAAATTACTATACAAAAGATTAGTTGACATACTGACAGAAAACAATATAATACCAGACCATCAATTCGGTTTTCGTTCTTCCCATTCTACAATACAACAATTACACAGAGTTACTGACTACATTGCTGGAGCACTAGAGCAAAAACAATACGCAACTGGTGTATTTCTGGACGTCGCCCAAGCATTTGATAAAGTCTGGCACCAGGGGCTTCTCTTCAAACTTAAAACCATACTACCCCACACATACTATCTTATACTCCAATCCTACCTCTCCGACAGATTCTTCTCTATCCGGCAAGGGTCAGAGATTTCTTCAATCCGACCAATCTTAGCAGGAGTTCCGCAGGGATCAATACTGGCTCCGTTACTTTACATCATATATACTCACGATATACCTACCAACGCTAAAATTTTGACTGCAACTTACGCTGACGATACAGCAATTTTATCAAGACATCATAACCCTAGACTTGCCTCATTGAATATACAGAACCACTTACTTCAATTACAAAAATGGTACTCACTCTGGAAAATGAAATTAAATCACGATAAATCACAACACATAACTTTCACACTCAGACGAGATACTTGCCCCCCAGTTTTCATCGGCGACGACCAAATTCCACAGACAGACACTGTACGTTACCTTGGACTTCTGTTCGACAGAAGGATGACTTGGGGCCCACATGTCAAAATGAAGAAAAAGACACTTAACATACGTTTAAAAATACTTTACTCACTTTTTTCTAAATCTTCTAAATTGAAAATCAGACAAAAACTGAATACATACACCTACTTACTTAAACCCATTTGGACATACGCCTCACAAATTTTCGGCTAAGCTAAAAAGACGCACTTACAAAAATTGCAAACTTTCCAATCAAAAATTTTGAGACTAATTACGGACGCTCCCAGATACGTAAGTAACCAAACTCTACATACAGACTTACAACAACCGACTATCCAACAACACATACGAACGCTTTACTCACGCTTTTTTGTTAAATTGGAAGGACACAACAACACATTGATTAACCGCATGGCCACGGCTGACATGCCTGTTAGGAGGCGGCTAAAAAGAGGCTGGATGAGAGACCTCCTCACCTGAATTAGTATCAAGCCCGGAAAGAGGTGCTGCTGAGCACCTTCCTTTCCTCATGTCTTAATGCCATACGTTTTAATGCGTTGCTGCGGACCACAAATTCGCTGATTGTCGCCGATCGCTGACAGGTGCGAATCAATGTATGAAGAGGAAAAAAAAAAAAAAAAAAAATTTATATCATATATTAAATTTTATTATTTATTTAAACACTGCCCATACTTTGTTGTGGCTTATACTCTAATATTCGTCTCTAAGATAAGACTTATCGAAAAAACATCTGTAAAAATAATGTCCGAACCTGGAACGCTGCTAAGTAGGGAAAGGATGGAATAATACCCATCGTAAAATGTTCATACATACAGATTATCCATCTTTTATCAGAATCCAGCTGCTTGTAAAAATAAGAAGTGAACCTATCCAGAACTTTAGTTTACAAATGAAAACTGTAATCTAATAATTAATAGAAAACATGAACAATTAACTTAACCATATAGTGTATTTTTCTTTAGGATCATTAACATAAAAAGTAAATACAAATAAACACTCCTCTACTGAAATGCAACGTTTTTGTAAACATTTCAAGTCAATCCACCACCTTTCTTTCGAGATTTGAGGTAAAAAATTTAATTGTGCTAGTTTTTAAATAAATGTATATTATTATAGTACTTGCTGCAATAATCATTTTATTTTTGTAAATCCCATTATTTTATATATTTTTGTAAATGCAACTTTTTGTTATTTTTATTTATTTTTTATTAAAGCTTTGATCATTTTGATCAGACCTTTGATCATTTTGAGAAATTAAGAAAAATAAATAATTGAGGATTTTCATACCGGCTGCGGTCTATTGGTCGCTCATGATTCCACATTAAAACCATTCGAATCAATGGCGACCAAATCACTAATAGAAATTTTTTATGTGAGCGCAATTATTTTCCTCTACGTACAAAATTGTTATTACACCCTTTTTGAAGGTAAAATATCCATTTCAGAACTGGATCGAACCCGATGTCCACAAAATTGTTCAAGGAAAATGTAATCTATCCAAAGGGAAACTTGAAAATGACAGCTCTGAATATTCCAACAACGTTTTTAGCAGGGAAAACCCTCGTCCATAGATCTATTATTTATTTCGTCCACTTATTTTAATCAAAGGCTTAAATTAAATTATAAATATTCAAGAAAAATATGTTAGTAATTTAAAAAATGACTAAAAATGTAAAAAGAAAAGAAAAACGTAAGAGAATTTTCCCGTACATTAAGCAGTGAACTACGAATAATAAACCTTAGTTTATTTCCCTTCTTTTCCGACATAGCGTGGTGTCGCGTGCTTTGTACAGATCACGCATGTCGTACATTAGTGGTTCACATATATGGAATTAAACTGAATTCAACAATATTTCTTCGTGATTATAGGTATATAATACTTTATTTCTCGTAATTCTCACGAAAAGAAATAACAGAGAAATATTGGAAATATTAAAATGTTGGAATAGTGAAAAAGTAAAAAAATAAATAAAAATAAGTAAGAAATGTATTTATTAATTTTTGGAATAAAAACAATTCGTAACTGAATTCGTCTAAAGCAAGTAATTTATGTGAATGCTAACTACATGGAAATTATCTAAGTTGACTAAATCGCGGTGAGATTTTTTTTTGTCTTTGTTTGCAAGTTTCGAATTAAAGAGAACTATTTCGGACTTATCTTTTGAAATCAGAGCAGACATTTTAAAGAGGCATTTGTTATAAGGTCCAACGCTCACGAAACACTTGCATTTTTCTTCGGACGATGGGTCACGAGAAAAGTCGTGCAGAGGTGAAGTAAGGAGATAAAATCAAAATAAAATGGAAAAAAAAATTAAATTTTCCACTTATGAGAAACGGTCAGGTCAGAATTGGAGGTAATAATTATAAAGATTTGTTTGAATTTTATGTTCTTATATTTCAAATGATTATAAAGAGTTGAAATAACAATATTATTAAATAACAAAAAATAAATTCAAGGCCATTTAATTAATCAGTTCAAAAAGCCACCTCAATTAATTTATTTATAGCCTTCTACATCAGTCTTACTAAGTTTGTTCGCTAGCGCTCGAGTCCTTTTGTTGGAGAAAACTTAGAAAAATGTTAGGAAACATCTTCTGTAGTGA
The DNA here is from genome assembly GCA_911387785.2 of Aelia acuminata. NCBI lineage: Eukaryota > Metazoa > Arthropoda > Insecta > Hemiptera > Pentatomidae > Aelia > Aelia acuminata. The sequence goes on along the minus strand of OU426982.1, from coordinate 28,550,929 downwards.
AGTGACATAGTTTAGGAGAGCTTAATTTAAATCTAAAGTTTTACTAAAATCACGCTTTCATAGAAAAAATATAAAATTAAAAATAATTTTACATAAGTAATAGCTCGATTTTTAATTATTGTTTGTAGCTTTATAATTGTAGGTATAACTCTAAACATAATGAATCGTGCGGTATAGTTCAATAATTAATCCAATATAAACGAAAGGGCAATAACAATAAAATTGAATTAATTACGAGTTCTTTAGTACGTTTTTCGTTTGTATTGTAATTATTGGTGCATTCAATAAAATATTGTAAATTTTTGAATGTTTGCTCAGTTATTTGAAAAAAAAAAATGATTTACAAGCTAATAATCTTTCTTGAAGCTGTTAAGTATATATTACACCACACTTCATTTATATAAGTTAAAAATCTGGTGCGTGCGCGCAACACACAACTTTCACTTACCAACTTACTTAGATTAGATATTAATGCGTTGTGTTACGCCACTTATCAAACTTACACATTTTTCCACATTTATTTCTTATTTTCATTTTCATTTGCTCTATAAAAAACACTGATTTCTTTTATTATTAAATAAACGTTTTTATATTAATTTAATCATTATTGTCGGTAACCACCTTGTTTTAGAATTATTTAAAAGTTTTTACTTGATATAATTCGGCAATGCAAGCATATAGTTTCCATTAAATGAACAGAACGGCTTTAATTATGAACAATGATCTGTCATTAAAGGCGTACTACGTATGCGTGGGCTCAACGTGTTTTATGAGTTGACTGAATATTTTTCTTTTTATCTCCTCAATATGTTTACTTGGTTTTTATCATATTTCATATTTCTCATTACGCCATTTCTCATTTTTAGGCGTAATGAGAGACAGTTGATTTCTCCATATAAACAAAAACAAAGGCACTTTATAGGAAAAAAACAAACAAAAAAGGCCCCTACCCCATTTAAATCCCTTCAGAACATTTTAATAATGATAAAGCTTACCTGATATTAAAGAACACCTAATTTCCTTTAAACATGACGAATTTGATGAAAATCGTTAAAGCCGTTTTTGAGATAATGGAAAAAAAGGTAAAAATTGGAAAAAAAGTTATGAAATAAAGTGCCCCCTCCGTTTGACCAATTTTGATGAAATGTAGGCTATCACATCTTTGGTATATACAAACATCAAATACTCAGTTCAATCAAAATCGTTAAAGCCGTTTTTGAGAAAATCGAAAAAAAACGTAAAAAGTTATTAAATAAAATGCCCCCTCCCTTTAAGCAATTTTGATGAAATTTTCGCTGTCGCATCGCGGGCATATACCTACACTAAATACCCAATTTCAGGTTCGCACGGTCATTAGTTTTTGAGCTAGTCTGTTCACAGACACACACACAGACCATTTCGCGGGACTGGGTTATTTGGACTCAAGGGCCCCAAAAAGTGTATTTCCGTTGAAATCCGGAAGTCGAAATTTTTCACGATTGCAATACTTCCACTTACTATATAATTCATATATAGGTAAGTGATTATATTATATTATGTAAAATTATCTTTAATTTTATATTTTTTCATGACCGCATGATTTGATGTTAATTCTAATGTGATGCAATTTTTACAAACCACAAACCAGTAAATCAAGTAAACCAGTAAATTCTATGTTTTATTAAAATCTGTATAATTTAAACGAAGAAATATACAATTGAGCATGATTGATTATAACGTCGTAATCAATGTTTTGTAGAATCGCTGCTGACGTCTATGGCCTAATTCAACATTATAACTCCGTCCGGTTATACAATCTTTTTTGTCTTGAATTGTATGGAATCCTCTTCTTTAGAATAGAACTGTATGAACAATAAAATCCAATAATCCAGCTTTATTTCCAAATATCATTTCATCATGAGCAACGTGTTACAAAAAAAAAAAAAAAAAAAAAAAAAAATGAAGTTTTTTTTTAATAAGACGATTGAAATGTAAATATTGCATATTCAACTCAATTGCGTGAGTGTAAATACTCAGTATCCTTTTACGTTTTATCCTTCACTGTTATAACCATAGATTATTGTATTTATGATTTTCAGTAATAATGATAATAAAAAAGAAGGCTTAATGAACCCGAAGGTTCGATGCCGAGACCACAACACGCTCCCTTAGTTAAATATCTTAAATATCCGTGAATGATCAATTTTAGAAAACATAGAAATGACATTTTAATTACCCAGAAAGTGACTTTCATCCCCTCTATAATTTTTTTTTTTTTTACATACACAGTTTTATAAATATGTGAATATTGTAATCTCGTGAAAAAAATTAAAAAATATATATTTAAAGCTAATTAACTATAAAAGAAAGCTATGGGTTCGTAGAGCCCCATTTGGTAAAACTAAGTCAGATAAATCTTATGGTTAATAGTGCAGAATACTTTACGTTTTAATACTATCGAGCTATCGTCAATTTATTGGACTATCGATAGTACTTTCGAAAAGTTTGTTTTTTAAAGGGAAAAAGTAATAACCTCTGCCTTTAAGCACCCTTTATAATATATAATGATTTAATTTATTAGCTATATAATTCATTTAAATGGGAAAAAATCAAAATGAGATGGTATAATTGCATTTATATTTATAAATCTACTGTATAGAAAAACAAAAAAAAAAAACAAACATTACTTTAATTTAAAAGATATAATACTCAAATTAACTGAACGGATATTTTAACATTGCAACTCACATAAAGTATCACATGAATGTCAATGAAGTAAAAGTGAACTAAAACAATAGAACCAAAAACTAAACCAGGAAAAAGCTTCTTTGGTCATTACGAATATTAAATTTTAACGAATATTAAATTTAAATTTTAAACGAATATTAAATTTAAATTCTTTTAAATGCATTTAAAAGAACAGATCGAATTAGCTCTAAACAAATAAATAAATTTATAAACTCATCTAATGAATGAAAAAAAAAACTAAAGATTTGCCGAAATGACATCATAGTTATGATATCATGAGCACATACAAAAATTGTGTACTGACATGGTTAAGATCATACTGTGGAAGAACACAATAACAATGATATACCGTACTTTATGATGAGAACGGAGTTCGAATGTTAAGTGTTAAACGGAGTTCGAATCTTAAGTGTTACACGTTTTAATTCAAATGTCACTAAAAACCTCGTCAAAGTAGTAAAATAATTATAATGAATGTTTTATTGAAGTTATTGAAGAAAAAAAAATTTTAAATGAATTGGAAATAAACTTAATAAACTATTATTTGCTGTTTTTGTTAATTCAAAGATTTTCTCAAGCTCCTGATGGACTTAAGATTCCATACTTCCAAGAAAACACACAGTTAGCATTATAAATCCGCTGCAACTGGGAATCCTGAGCGCATAGTTACTTGAACTTTCCTCTAACTACAGTTTCCTTGACTTTCTGATAACATTTTTTATTGCTACTACCAATCTTGATTTTGACAAAAATTATTTCATGCTATAATGGAACCCATCGTATATATATAGAAATGTATAACTAATTCCATAATAAAAAAGAAAAGAAAAAAATTGCAAATGATAAGGTGCATTAAAAAGCTTCTATGAATGAAAAATTCTACCCCCCCCCCCCCTCCGGTCATCTCTAAAAACTATCGATAGTATCGATAGTTTTATGTCCGATATTATCGAAACTATCGATAGTCGTGGCTATCGGTAGTTTTACATCACTAGTGCAGAATAGCAAAGATATCCTGAAATTGTCGGATTCGAACTAAGGACCAACCCACTGTACTGTTTCACTTCCCTGGCATGTACCATCACATACAATTTTTGTCACAATAGCAGAAAAAAATATATATATCAAAAATTATTTATAATTATTTTAAAAAAAATAAAGATGATGAACGTAGAAATGCGAGATATTTAAGACGTGTGTGTCAGAGCTGGATTTGAGTTATATCTCTTCCAACGAAGTGACAGGTTGGTTACTGCCACCTCACGTAATATTCTTAATTAGAAACTGAGCAACATTTTCATAATTGATACACCTTCACTAATTATTCAGGCCCAATCTGACATTGACGTTAATTATGTTATATATATATTATTATGTGTATGACAGCATAAATATTGGATCGCGAATGCTCCATTCATAGCTTAGGTAGTCTTCCTACATTCCAAGATATAGAAACTCTTACAATTATATTTCTTGCTCTTACATAATTACAAGACATCAACTCATATAATTACTTAATGCTAGAATTACCAAGGGGTAACTGACTTCTAAGTTTTACCAGAGGGCGGCTCTACGAATCCATAGCTTTCTTTTATTGTTAATTAACTCTAAATATATTTTCTTAACATCCTATTCATGAGATTACAATCTATATAAATAAAGATGAAATTCTGTTTGTATGTTTGTTTGTTTTCCTTTAAAGAAATTCATACCGTTTATCCTAAATTCTCCAAATTTCGCTTAGTGGTTCACCTGGATATACCAGGTACGGACACATGTCCATATTAAAGTTACATAACTTCAGCCGATCTCTGGTTATATTTTTTATTGCTATAAAAATCGTTATGATCTCGCTTTACATTGTTCGATTAACATCGCCTTACATTTTATGAAATCGACCGTAAAATGAAATTCCCCGGTTGAAACCGGAATATACAGCTAGTATTAACATATTTTTAAAAATGTGGATGTAAATAAAAATAATTATAGAGAGAAATGAAAGTCATTTGTCTAGACCATATTTTCTAAAATTCATCGTTCCTGGTAAAGTAAAGAAAACAAAAACATTAATTTTTTGAAATTTTTAACCAATGCCTTTATAAAATTATAGTTTGTTGATTTTATAAGCGTTTTTTTTTTTTTCACTCAGCTGTTTCTCTTGGGTATAAAATGATTTTAAAATTTCAATTCACGTTCACATCTGTCCTGAATGTTTTTCTGGCAACTAATAATTTTTTGAGATTTTTTATTCACTAAAAAGGTGCAAAATATGGTGGAGAAATATTAATGGACTTCAAGAGCCCCCCACCCTTTGGTAATCCTAGGTTTAATTTGTTGTGGGCAGCTTTAAAAAACTAAATTCTGTTGATGATGTTGTAGGACATTTTTTTTTTTTTTGAGTGCGGTGTGTGATGAATACGAATGAAAAATTTAATGACGTTACGACGCGAGTTTTATGTTTTCATCAGCGCTGTTTCAAGAGAGTAAAAAAAAAGTACCATTCAGGCTCTTTGAATAGAAGCTTGAAGACTGGGTTTAGCCAGATGAAAAATTTAAACCTAGTTCAAAACGAAGGCAAACTATACAGTATTGTAACACTTATGTGGGTAACAATTATTTATTCAACAAAAATATACAGTTATCAATGCCAACGAATTAAAACAACGTAAATATTCTAGGACGTTACAAAAATGATAACGTTATAGCACACTAATCATATGATTTGAGCTTCACAGTCAAGACACAGACTTAGACTAATTGGCCCAGTCACTCCCTCCTTATATATAGTCGTAAAATGAAGGTTCTGGAAGGTTCGAGGTCGTCATGGAAGCTGGTGGAACGCCGTAGATGGAGGTGAAACAATATAAAACTAAACAGTTCGTTCTAACCGCTTAGTTGTTCCAACAAACGGTCTGGGATATCAAACCATATGTTTTTATGTTTGACGATATAACGTTACAGTATGTTTTATATATTTTAATGTGATTCTTCTCTGTCAATCAATCTTCCACCACTATGTTAACAGAGTGTTGTTACATTCTTTTAATAGACACCCCTCAATACAATTCACAACTCAGTCCCATGACTACATCGGCTGAGATCGGGGCGACTCTCCATCAAGGTTTCTTCTTGCTATATACTAGTTAGGTATAGCAGGCTAATAGCCTTCCTTAGACAGGAGAATTTTATTAACTAATGCGTTAAATTAATTATATTCTGTTATTTTTAATACAGTCAAATAAAAATTCAATGAAAAAGATAAAAACGTTTAAGCTAAACAAAAAACCAACGGGATTTAAAATAGAAATTTACGCCAAATTTAAAATTGTTTGGTAAAGAATTTAGAAGGGTTAAAGTTTTTATTTTTTTCATCTCATATATGACTATAGTAAGTATTTTTGATCCATTCATATAGCACATACTGGATTATTTCAGCAGAGGCGAGATTAAATATAAGTAACACACATGTAAAATGAACTAATAAAGAATATATTTGGAATAGGGTTTTGTACAATCACAATAGACAGCATTAAATTAATTTTTTGAACTCAGAATATAACACATGAAGATATGAGATAACAGCAGGATTACCTGAAATAGGTTATGAAAAGTGAAAAGCAACCTTAAACAATGCTGTATATTCTTACAGTACTACTTATCAAAACATACAAATTTAATTTTATGAATGAGATAGATAATTTTAATCTATATATTTTTATATTAATAATTTACATTATTTTTTTATTAGTATTCAAAATTTCTATTCATTTTAGTGCTATTAGGTGCACAATGTCTTTTGATGAAACAAATAGATTCGATCTTTTCCTAAGACGTGGAAAGGCGACACATAATTGCCCTAGGGAAAAACATGGATTTTCCTTGTCCAAGCTAGAAAAAAATAGATTTGGTAACTGTACTGGATGGGCAGCCCACCCTAAATATCGAAAGAAAATGAAGTTTTGGGTCAATAAATTAACTTACACCGTCATCAGTTGGAGATTTATAGAACTTACAAATAATCACAGTCAATTGTAGTATAATAAGCACTTAATTTCCAATAAAAAAAATATTGAGGTATATAAAAACTATCCTATCTTTTAAGTTTGACTAAACTACACAAAATGGGCGAAATTTTATAAAGATCGGTTGATTAGGGCTAGCATAGCAAACTACAACATTAACGGTTGCAGGCTCGCATCCCACAGTGGCCCTAGAATTTTTTAAAGGGAGTAAACAATCCTTGTCTATGCCGTCTCCCGGTTAGGACGTAAAATGGAGGTCCCGAGCCTGTACGATGTCAGGTGCTCGTTAATAAAGATCACTTTATTTAGAATATGGTAAACATACAAGCAACAAAGGTTTTAATCATAAATAATACCCAAACAAATCAATAACTCTTAAGTCATAAAATCAATAATTCATTTTTCTAAACATCTGAATAAGGGGGGTCTCATCATTTTTCCACTTGACAGTTCATATGTTTTAAAAATGAATTAACCACCCTTATTGATTTTTTTTAAAAAACGATATTCAGTTAAGTGATTTATTTTTTCTTAAATATAAGCCATAGAACTACACGGTGTTTCTTTGTTTAAAATATTACCCGGGAAATGCTTTGAAAAAAAAGGTAAATAATTTAATTTTTTAGATTTTTTTTTTAAATATCAACGTTTTTAACCGGACATTATGCTTTAAAACCATTAATTTAAATCAGTATCAAGAGATAACGCACTGGGCAGTGGTTAGCGTTCAATAGAGTCAATGCCTTTGACCGAACCAAAGAGTGAAAAGCCTTTGTCCTCGTCCTGGCACTGATTCCAACTTCCAAGAAATAATTCATTAACGTACAGCTCAGGAGCGACCCTTTAAAAAAAAATGATAATAGTAAACTTGATTTTGAAAAAAAAAAAAACTATACTTAAGTATAAGGATCTAGCTGTATTTAGCAACCGCACGTAAGAAGATTGTTTTATGGATCCATCATAAAAATTGTAAAAAACATTCTGGCACTCAGTGGAGTAATAATTTTACCCCATTTCAGAGGAAAGGGAACAAGACCGTGGGATATGACTTGCTGAGTTTTATTTTCTTCAACGGTTTTTCCACTCCGGGAAATAAATTTAAAATGACTTTCATGGGGGAGTACGATATTCCTCTGCTTCTGCTACCTACCTCAGAACGCAATTTGAGAAATAAGTTACTTTTTCAGAAATATATGCTCCAAAAAATTTATATATATTCTTTTTTGTAGTTACTTGTTTTTAATATACATTTGATTTTTTTATATATTTTTACCTCTAATACCAAATAGTTTCTAATATTTATCTGAATTCATATATAGAATTTTTGCCTTTTGCTTTAGGATTTCTAACATGAACAAAAAGCCAGATGAAAAGAAATTAAACCACCAAAAATACAATTTGTCCAATATGTACCCCCTTCCATTTCCTTTATTAGACCTAAACTGTTCTTTTATTCCATCAGCTAAAAGCATTTTTGTTTTGCATGTAAATATCCCGTGAGGATATAATGGACATAATTAAATTAGAAGAGGTAATAATCGTCATTAAAATTATTAATAAGATGATTCTGTTCATCGCAATAATTGGACGAATAATTAATGATGTTTTGATAATAATTTATTTTCTTTTAATGGTAGTTATTAGTTTACAGGACCATTTCACGTTTAAAAAAAAAAAAAACTTTATTTTTTTTAACTTTGCAAACGTTTAGGAAAAATAGATTTGAGGAATCAACTACAATAAAACAGTCATTACCTTTAGAGGTAAATCTTTCAAAATATTTGAAAAATTAATATACAAAAGATTGGTTGACATATTGATTAACTTGTGATACCTGAGCATCAATTCGGGTTTCGTAAATCACATTCAACGACCAATTATACTGACATACTGACTATATTGCTAGAACCTTAGAAAAAAACAAAACAATATGCATCTAGTGTATTTTTGGATGTTTCGCAGTCTAAAAATCACAAAGTCTTGCACCTGAGTTTTCCCTAATACCTCAAGATAACACGCCATATACCTACTATCTCATACGTCAATCCTTTCTTTGCTTCAGGTGTCATTAACCGAATAATTTTTAATTCAACGAACTGGCAGGTAATCAGATGTTTTGTTTGTATGGTATAAGACATATTTGAGCAAAACCATTCAATTTTTCAGTCGAGTTCCTCATGTTTTTAGCCTAGACAAAGTCAAATGTCTTTAGCATTCCAACGGGTTTTCTTTCACAATTTTTAATTATTTAATTAAGAGTTCCGTAGCGCGGCCTACATTTAAAATTCAATCATCATAGTGTAAAGATGGCTCTGGCCAGCTAATTAGAGCCGGTATATTTATTTATAGAGTAGATAGGATTTTTTTTTTTTAAATAACAATCTAACAATGTTTTTAATTTGTATTTATATGAAGTATACTGGGTGTCCCAGACCTAGTGTAAAAAAAAATTAGGTAATACTGCATGCTAAACGGGGTAAAATGGCGCATAAACGAGTTTCCTATCTCAAGCTGTTGAGGAGATTCTTTTAATTTTACATTATTATTACCATTTTTATATTATTTAGAATTCATGCTCATGTTCTTTCTAGTCTTAAAAAAGTAAAACTAACTCTAACTCATGTGAAGTTCGGCATCCATTACTTTGGATGCAGGCTCTAGCGCGCTTCCTCATTGCCCCAGCAGTGACATTCTCTTGCTGTTTTTCATCAGAAAAACTTTTTTTAGACTCAAAAGGTGAAGTGCAATTGTATCATGGATTACACCAATAAAAAGCTGACTAAATTCCGCAGTTTTTAAGAAATTTGACAGCTTCTAGGGTGCTCCAGTGAGGAGCGAGGAATTTTCAAAAATAATTAAAAATTTAAGTTTTAATAAATGTTTTGCGTTTAGCGCGTTAAAAGTCCCATTGAAAGTGGATTGGACCCATTTCATCTTTTAGAAAATTTAATGCTGATTAAGAAAATATCATTGTTTTTGTTTCTACGCTAAACCAAAGTAGATAAACTGTCATTTTTTAGAAAAAAGTAAGATTTTAAAAATAAAAACAAAACAAATTCTATCTCCTCAACAGATTGAGGTAGGAAACTCGTTTAGGCGCCATTCTACCCCGTTTAGCATGCAGTATTACCCAATTTTTTTTTTCAGACTAGGTCTGGGACACCCAGTATAGCACGGTGCTTAGAGGCGGAGGCTATCACATTTCCCCTATTAAAACAAAGTTTTCGATAGTAGTATCGATAGTCATAAATTATCGATAGTATCGATAGTTTTACATCAATACGTGACAGGCGCGGATTTAAAAATGGAGTAAAAAAATAGTTATTATTTCCCCACATTATCAACGAAATTTGAAAAGAAAAAATATAAAATTATTATGATAATGCAAAAATTAAGAGCACTGGTCGATAAATATCCTTAAGTATGACATATAATTCGTTGGTGGGCAATAACAGTAAAAATATAACAATCGCAAATCTTTATCCTTATATATATACATAACTTGTGTCCCGATGTTTGTCGGAGGTAAAATCAGAAACTACTCAACCGATCTTTATAAAATTTGGCTCATTGTGTGTAGTTTTCTCCGACTTAAAAGATAGGATAGTTTTTATTGATTGAAAAAATTCTGCGTGATTTATTGTAATTTTGTATAAATTTCCAACAGATGGAAGTACAACAGATTTATTGACACAACTCTTCATTTTCTTTTCATATTAAGGGTGGGTAAGGATCCAATAGCCAAATCTATTTTTCTGGGTCGGACTACGAAAATCCGTGTTTTTCCCATGGGCAATTGTGTGTCGGCTTTTCACGTGTGGGGAAAACATGGAATCTATTTGTTTTAGCAAAATACATTTTGATAACCTGTTTCAGGTAGAACCTACCGATATATCTTATCTCATATAATCATGTGTTATATTCTGAATTTAATTAATATGTATTATGGCAAAAGATTAATTCGGTACATTTTTGCTAACTGTCTATTGTGATTGTACTAAACCCTATTGCAGTTATATTCTTTATTGGTTCCTTTTACATCTATGTTATTTATATTTAATCTCGCCCCTACTGGAATAATCCAGAAGTGCTAAATGAATGGATCATTAAGACACTATAGTCAAATATGTGATTTAAAAAATAAAAGCTTTAACCATTCTAAATTCGTTACCAAACAATTTCAAATTTGGCGTAAAGATCTATTTTAAATCCCGTTAGTTTTTAGATTAGCGGAAATTTTTTTATCTTGATTTGACTGTATTAAAAAGAATGGGATATAAGCATTATAGCTACGTAGCCACAGCAAGTCTGCTCGTAATGTATAAAAAGCTTCTATGATGTATATTTCGCAACTAGAAAGCGAAATATTGAAGCAAAGAAAGAAAGGTATGGAGAAGCCCCCTCCCCTCCACACAGAAGAGGAAAGAAAAGCTGAGATCCCAGGAGATTTGGGTGATCCCAAGGGCCGACAGAGGAATCAGCGCTCCACTCCAGGGTCGATATATGAAGAGGCTAAAATATTACTGTAACTCGCTTACGCTAATTCGACCATATATGGCCGAAAACTTTGTTTTAATTGGGGAAATGTGATAACCTCTGCCTCTGAGCACCGTGCTATATATTAAAATACAAAAAAACATCAAAAAAATCAGTACTGAGTAAGGAAGTACTAGTGATGTAAAACTATCGATAGTCTCCGCTATCGATAGTTTCGATAGTATCGGACATAAGACTATCGATACTATATGGTGACCGGTGGGAGGGGGGGGGGATAGTATTGTTGAAATGTAACGGTAGGAGCTATAATACACGTTACTATTTGCACTTTTTTTTTTTTCCTTTTTTTTTATTAGTGAATAAGATAAACATTTCTGTGATTAGAGGATGGGTTCCTTTATACCTTGAAATAACTTTTATCAATTTTAAACTTAGTCGTATCCTCAAAGAATAAAAACTTTACCAAAAATTCAAAGAAATTGTATTTAGAGGAAAGCTATATCAACCCTCTTCAAGTAAGCATGCAACCTAGTTGTCGAAGTAGATTATTTGACATAACATTCGGTACGCAATCATCGAAAGTGTCAGCGTTTATGTAGAAAAATAGGACATTGTTACATTTGTCTAAACATAACTTGGAATGTGCATTTTGTTTCTATTCCATTAACCAAGTAATTTTTAAGTCAAGAGATATCAGTTGTTTTGTTTGTATATTGTTCCATCATGTTTGAAGGAATGTATGAGCCAGCAATTCAATTTTTCAGTCTTACAATTTTTGCATGAAGTTAATATTTTTTATTTACAGAGTAGATAAGCATTCTTTGTTAGAAAGATGAATAAAATTACACTGTTACATTTTTTAATTTTTTTATATGCATGAATTATAGAGCACATGGGTGATGAGAGGCAGGGGCTATCACTTTATCCTTTAAAAACATTGCTTACGATAGCAGTATCTATAGTGTTACATCATTAGGAAGTACTGTTTCTTGATCAGCGGTCGTGTAAGTTGATTTGACCATGATCAAGCTCGTCCGCCATTTGTTTTTACCTTAATCTTTCATATCCATTTTACAGGATCTCTCAGACCCAGAACCGTTCAATATTAACCCTATGATTACTCTTGGGGTACTCTCTTAACCCTAGGATGGATCTAGTGGGGGTCTTGGAGCCCATTAATATTTGCCCACCCTTTTTTGCACCTAAATAACTAAATAAAAAATCTGGAAAAAATAGTAGATATCAGAAAAACATTCAAGGTAAAGTATTATAAAAAATCGTTTTATGTCCAGAAGAAATAGTTGAGTTGTGGGCGCTCTTTATTTTTTATTTAACACTAAACATACCAGCGCTTTTGAGACTTTAATCTAAATTGTTAAATTCCAGGTTTTTATTTTTCTTGAACTTAGTGCACGACTTTTTCTATAATATATAGTTGTTTAATTTTTCAATATATATTTCTCTTCTTCTTTCGTTTTTCTTGATAATAATATGTACTCTACCGTTGTCTACCCTGAGCGGTCTTTTCACCGCTAGAATATATATGAAATTCTATGAAGTTATCTGCATTGAAATCTCAAACATAACACAAAAACAGTAGTTTTTCAAGAAAATGTCATCCCAGTGTGTTTTAGGAAAACGCTATGTGCTTACAGTTTGTTTTATGATGGGTACAGAGCGACTGCTGGTAACTCACGAGGTGAGGCAAAATGGCGATCATTCAAATTAGATTACTGGCTCTGTACGCGGTATTATAAGTATTTGCGACGTGATTAGTTCTATTTGTAACAGTACGGAATGAAAATAATAAAAACGTTTGATAAGTTTAGCAAGTCACAGTATCCCACACACGTAATCAATACACACTCTGAGAGAGTTTATATGTCTGGTTACCCGCAGTGTAGCCAGGTATAAATACATTTATATAATTTGTGGCAACACTGACAAAGGCAGGTTTCTATTAGAAGTAGGTGCTGTTACAATTACAATCAACTGGCAAAGACTATAACGTTTATTACAAAAGCAGTCATTTGACCGGCATCGGTAGAAATAGGTATATATAAAATTTCGGTAGGTTTTGTGTTAATTTTTTTCACATGAACATTCTTTGACTTATGTTTACATGTGTGCTGAAGTCTAATCAACATTTTAAAAAAAATTATCATGCTCCATTTTTAGAGATTGGAGGTTGTTTTTGAAATCTGAAATAGCACTTTTTTCACATATTTATTTAACACTGTTTTGGTGTTAAACAGTGACTTCTATTGCTACTATTATTATTAATTGGCATTGATAATAAATTTCAAACAATTAATGTTTTTTGTTTCTCTAATGTATCTGAAAACAAAATTTTTGAAAGTTTAAATTAGTTAAATATATATCATGAATGATGAATTTTAGAAAGCAGGGAAATGACATTTCTAATTATCTAGAAAAGTGACTTTCATTTCCCTCGTATCATTTTTTTTTTTTTTTTTTTTTACATCAACAGTTGCAAAATATTTTAACCTCATGAAATAAATTTTTAAATAATTATGAGAGGAACTGTGGCAGAATATTAAAGATACCTTGCCAATCCGGATTCGAACTCGGGACATTGAGCACCTTACCAATGAGTTACCCCGCTCCCTACTGTGCGATATAATTCATATAAATGAAAAATAAAAACTTTGTTACAGTGTTATTTTATTTATTTCTCTGACGAAAAATGCTGATCTAATGTATAAAAAAAATGCCAACTTCACTTAAAAAAATATAAACTCCAATTAACTGAACAGTATCCTTACACCACGCTGATTGAATTTTAATGGCAGTCCAAGCTATAAGCCATATGATTTGTGTGCTATAAAGTTATAATTTTTGTAACCTGCTCGAATATTTATGTTGTTATAATTCGTTTGGCATTAATAATTGTTATATTTTCGTTAACAAATATTTGTTAACCCACAGAAGTGTTACAAAATAGAAACCAAATAACAGTTTTCGTAACGAAATTTGTCAACCTCTGACTTAACTACCTCAAGCAAATTCGAATGTTTGAGTGGTCGAATGGTTATTTTCGGTAATAAATCGAATTAAAAATCGCTTAATAATGTCATATCTATTTTTAGGAGAGTATTGTATTAAAAGAGTAAAATGAAATCGAATGTGTTCAGAATAGATATCAAAGCTAAGATTAAACTTTTTTTCTTTAAAGAGTTTAAGTTTTAAGCTGTCCCGTTAGATATATGACATTTTTGTTAAAACATTCGTAGATCGTTCTTGGATTGAGATAAAAAATTGATATCTTGCAGAGATGTAGGGGAGAGCGGGGTTGATTGGCAACAGTTTTCACTTTTTTGATTGTTGAGTCGTTCCTGTTAATATAATTCCAATAGGGCTCACTGTCCTCCTCGTTGGAACTGAAGACAATTGGTAGTTTCACCTTTGTTTATGTTTACCTTGCTTTTGTGAATTGCTACTGCGCCAACAAACCCCAGTTTAAGAGAGCCAACTAACCCCAAAGGAGAGATCATATGAAGGATGGCTGCCAGGACAGGGGAGAACAATCAAACAAGAAACTGGTTAGTCGAAAGGTTAGGTTTTTCAAAGGAGTTTGGGGCTATATGAACAGAATCGGAGTAAAATGTTTTGCCATGCCTTTAAACCAAATTTACTTAAAATATAAATATTTACTTACATTTTGTAGGATCAATCAATGAAGCACACTCTTCTCTACACTGTTAGCATCGGATTGAAAACTCAGGACAAGACTCCCGAGGTCGAGCAGGCCACATGGTACAATGGTGTGACGGAAACTATAAGCCAATGGCCAACCTACCTCCTATGCCAACCAACCCCGATCTCTCCCCTACTATTCATTCATTTTTCTAGATACGACATTTTTAAAAGGAGTGAACGATATGTCATATTTGTATTATCAACATATTTGTAAGACAATTAATTTTTGTTTTGAAATCCAGTGAAGCGTGTTATTGCCTTTTTTTCCCTCAAATTACGAAAGGATTGTGCAGCGAAATGAAGGGGTAAACGATAGACAAAATACATGCGAGATTTACAATATCTGCTAAGTTAAGGCACTGTGTAAGCAAAAAGGGTCGGAGTTACGGCGGGCGTGCTTAGCATGAGAATGGCGGGTATCGTTGAACTCAGTGGTTGGCTATACCCAGCACCTTCTTCCCTTCCTCAAGAAAAAAAAAAACTTTCTTCTCCGGTTACGTCAAGTCCGGCCGTTTCAATATCTACTCTAGAATATTTACTGCAATTGTTTATCTTGATTACTTCAATAAATTATATTTGTTATTTATTTTTTTTTTTTTTTTACTTCTCTATAATCAATAAAACGGGCGTAATAATCTTGAAGTTTATCTCCCTAAAACCCCTGATACTACTACTACTATAATCAATAAAATTTCGATTAATCATGCTCGTGATTAACCACATTCAAACAAAAACCAAAAAAACAGTTGTCATTTTCTCGCTACGTGTCCCCTGATCATAAATATTCTTCAATAAACTACCTATTCCGGCATCTGACCAAATTATTAGTGATGAAAAACTATCGATAGTCTGAGGTGATGACCGGGGGGGAGGAAGGGTGTAGAATAGTAGAATTTTTTATTTGGAACGATAGGAGCTATGATGCAAGTTTCCATTTGCAATTTTTACTTTCCCTTTTTATTATAGGAAATAAGAAAAATATTTCTGTAAATAAAGGATGGGTTCTATTATAACTTGAAATAATTTTTATCAGTTCCAAGCCTTGCCGTAACTGGAAAGAATGAAAACTTTATGAAAAGGTAAAAAAAACTGTATTTAGAGGAAATCTATGCCAACTCGCTTCAAGTAACAGTGCGCCCAGGTTTCCCTGTTGTCGAATTAGTTGTTTATTTGACATGACAACATTCGGGATGGGATCCTCGAATGTGACGAAATATTTGAAGAAATGTGGACGTTGTTGTGAAATTCGTCTGGACATACCTTGGAACGTGCACACCTCAAAAAAATATTCTCAGGTGTTTATTTATAGGGGTCGAAAATATTTTGTTAAAAAAACTGTGCATTTTTTGTTTCTACGCTATTAACCAAGTAATTTTCAAGTCAAGGGACTGGCAAGCAATCAGTTGTTTTGTTTGTATATTATTCAATCAAGTTGGAAGACATGTATGAGCAAACCGTTAAATTTTTTAGACTTATTTTTTTTTCGTGATGTTAATATTTGTTTTTATAGAGTAGATTAGCATTTTTTTTTTGTAAGAAACATAAATAAAATTAGTGTGTAATTTTTTTTATTTTTCATTTCCATGAATTATACAGCGCATGGGTTCTTAGAGGCCGAGGCTATCACTTTAATCTTTGAAAACAGTGTTTTCGGTAGTACTATCAATAGTTAAAAAAAACTATCGATAGTTTCGGTAGTTTAACATCACAACAAATTAGACACTTAGGTTTTTATCTGGAAATGAGACTGACTTGGCAAACGCACATTAAGCTTACACAACAAGAACTAAATAGATGGTGTAGACTTTTACCTAGGTTACTTGACAGACGATCAAAATTATCTTTAACAAACAAATTAACTTAGCATAAAGTTTTATTGAAGCCCAGATGGATTTACGGCATTGAACTGTGTGGCTCAGCTAAAAAAATTCAATCCTTTTAATCGAAAATGTTACGGAAAATAGTAGATGTACCAATTTATGCCAACAAAGATATTATTCATACTCACTTAAACATCCCAAAAATTGCAGTAACAGCTAAAGAAAATTACATCAAAATTCACCGACGGCTGACATAACAGGAATCCTCAGACAGCAATTGGACCAGAAACGTCCAAACAAACCGCTACGACTACGAAGGCGGTGGCCTTCAAGACCATCTAAGTTAACATTACTCCTATACAATAATGTTATAAGTGTTTAGCATGGAAGCCTACAATACTAAAGGTCGCAGGTTCGAATCCCGCGGTGGCCCTAGGATTTTTTAAAGGGGGTAAAAATCCTTGGCTATGCCGTCCATCAGATATGAAGTAAAATGGAAGTCCTGAGCCTGTACGATGTCAGCTATTCGTTAAAGATTAGATCCCTATCCTAATTATACCTACCCAACTATAGTATCCTCAGATTAGCTTAAGTGCCATAAAGTGATGTTAAAACAAAAACAAAATATTAATATTTTCTATTACAACATTCTTTTGCCATACATTCGTGACTGGATTTGCTTATTTCTTTTAGATCTTCCGTAATCGCTTTCGGAGATCAGTGAGATTTTTGTAGGACATCAGAAACATTATGATGATTTTGGTGTGCAGAAAGTTTAGAAGAAGAAGGATCAAGAGGTGAGACATTGTCAAAATCTTTTCAAATGAATAAATTCCTTCACTTGGACATCATGCAATGTTAGATATATTTTTTAAACTTAAGAAAACATATTCTTTCTGAGGTTTAGATGGATATCTGACCGTTATAGCGAGGGTAGATATCTCGCGTGGGAATTCTCACAATGGTATAGTACACAGTCTTATATAAAAACATCAAACATCTCGGGATCAATAGAATGCAAATGAAAGGCAACTTGGAGATACAAAGTAAGGAGAGCCGCCTTTGATTCCCGACTGGTTAATTGGCTAGGAATCAGTAATTGGGTCGGCCCTATCATCCCCAGGGTTAATTATTCTCCACGTTTCCCAGAGTTACCTATATACCATCTACCAATGAAGGTATCCTTTAAATATATATATATATATATATATATATATATATATATATATATATATATATATATATATATATATATATATATATATATCAGTGGTTGCCGCTTAATCCGTCCTCGGATAATCCGTTTTTTTAGAATATTCCGTAGACAAATTATTGGACGGTAATTTGTTGCCATTCGCTAAATCTGTTGTTTGTGAGGATTTATTATCCGTCAAATGCGAAGACAAATGTGTAGCTACCGAAGGTAGTGTTTCTTCTATCTTCCTCGAATTCATCTTATGGTTCGGTCTTGGAAAACTATAGAAACAATCTGTTTATACATTTCTTCAATTAGGTAGCAATCCCATTCGCTTTTAATTTTACTTACCTACATATAAAATACATAGTAAGGAAAGTATTGCGATCCTGAAAAATTTCAACTTCCGGTTTTCAACGGAAATACACTCTTTGGGGTCCCCTGAATCCAAATAACCAGATCCAGCGGAGTTGTCTGTGTGGGTGTTTGTGAACAGATTAGCTTAAAAACTGTAAACCGTAGGAACCTGAAATTGGGCATTTGGTGTATGTAAATGTACGCGATATGACAGCGAAAATTTCTTCAAAATTGGTCAAACGAAGGGGGCACTTTATTTAATAAATTTTGTCCCATTTTGATGTTTTTTTTTCTCAATTTTTTAAAAAATAACGATTTTCATCAAACGAGATATTAGATGTTTATTTGTTTGTATGAGCCCGTGATCTGAAACCCGATATTTCATCAAAATTTACAAACTGAGGGAACAATTTATTTAATAAATTTTCTCTCATTTTCAGTTGTTTTTTTTTCGATTTTCTCAAAAACTGCACTAACGATTTCGATCAAACCGGGAATCTGATCTATATATATATATATATATATATATATATATATATATGCCCGCAATGTTACATCTAAAATTTCATCAAAATTTGTCAAACGGAGGGGGCACTTTATTTAATAAATTTTTTCCCAATTTTACGTTGTTTCTTTTTTGCGATTTTTCAATTTTTAAAACGTGACATACATGGAATTTGATTGAACTGCTAGGAGAGGGGTCTTGTTTATTTTTCACTTCATATTCGTTAATTTCGTTTATCTTTGCGAACAGTTTTTTTTTTTTTTCAAAGTTTGTCATGCCTTACTGTAAAGAGAAGATAAGTCAGTATCGCGGAAGAGTGAACTTTCAGCTCAGTTTGTCAAGTTACCGAAAATGACAAAAAAAAGTTGCTTCATTAAAATTAGGACTTATTCAGCCTTTGGTGAAAGTTCAAGCAATTTTCTTAAGCTGTTACTGCAATTGTTGGGATGTTTAAGTAAGTATGAGTTGTATCGTTGCTAGCATATGGTGCATCTACTATTTTCCGTAACACTATCGATTGAAAGGAATGAATTTTTTGAATATTTGAATTTTTTAGCTGAACCCCACAGTTCAACACTCAAATCTCGAGATGGCCCGGACCGAAAATAGAAAAAGTAGGAAAACTGTCAAGGAAAATGAGGCGAGCGACCGCCTTGCATTGAATTTAATTAGAGTATTTTTTTTAAATCAATGCTGTATCACGGAATTAAGTAATATGTAAAAATATTTTACATAAATATTCACTTATGACGAATTAAATATGTTTGAAACAATCTTAATTTAAAAATTTACTCCAATTTCTCGTTTAATCCGTTTTTCGGTTAATACATTGAATTTTCTCCCGACCCGATTGCAACGGTTTAAGCATAATTACTTATGTACTCAAAGATTCGACAACCGTTTTGGAGATGATCATATGAAACAATTGCTGAATCTCAAAAAATAATGTATCTAAGTAAGTTATAGAATTTTGGATCCCTAACAGTGTTTTTTGTTTATTTGTTTAGCGCCCCTTTATGCTACTAATGCTAATCGGACGATGCATAAATTTTGCCTATCGAGATATAATTAGGATAGGGATTTTTAACGTGCATTTAACATTGTACAGGCTCGGGACCTCCAATTTTCGTCCTATTAGAGGGACGGCACAGCCAAGGATTTTTTTTTCGCGGGGCGCAAACCCGCAACCTTTAGTATTGTAGGTTGCCAGGCTAACCAGTATACCACAGGTGTTTGCGTATTTTCTTTTTTTTAAATAATTAAATATGTTTTTAAAGAACCCTAAATAATTTATTTCGTCAAGAAAAACAAACATCCACATAAGATTTCAAATTTCGCATAATTCCATTGCATTTAATTTAAGATATCTATCGTTTAAAATATCCTTTTTTGAACTTCGCAGCGTATTTAAAATGTTCAGATGGGCCGGAGTATTGCGTGCCATAATAATAATCTGGATGTTATGGGAACAGCTTTCGTTGGAGTGCTCTTACTGCTCCCATTCCGTCCCGGTAAATCCTTAATAAATTTTCCTTAAGAGGAAAAAACGCAGAATAAAAGTATGTCAAGAGAGTTGCAAGAATTTAAATGACAAAAGAATTCTTTAACGAAAATCTCAAGGGATATTTTTAATGTATGCCAGGTGGGGAAGGCAGTATAGAAAAGAAATAAGTTTCAGACTGATGTTTGAGTTATGCCATAAGATTAGTAAAAATAGTTAATAGATATATTTAAGTATATATTAAATAATATATTAAATATATACTTATTATATATTTATAATATTATTATATTAATACTATTTATATTTATTATAATATTATATTTATTATAATATTATTTAATAATATATTAAATAAATAATAAATTAAATAATAAAAATAGTTAAAAATAAAAGAATGTAGATAAAAATATGAAATTAATAAATAATAATTAGAATATATAGCTTCATTCTTAAAATATTTAAGAATATTTATAAACCATCTAATATTTTTTGGATAACAGCTTATTTATAATTAGATTGTAAATGTTAATTTTGATTCCAATTAAATGTTTGTTCATTGACTAATTTATAGCAAACAATATTTAATAATTTAATAATTTTTTCGCAATAAAAAAATATTCCGTCAAATTCTCATGGGATCCTAATTAGTTAGCTCCTTTTAGTGAGTAAATTTATAGATTTTATTTCTGGTAACATAAGATATATCAGTAAGCTTTAAAATGATGTATATTGTTTTTCTAAGTTTCTAATGCTCAAATGAAAGTAAGTTTATAACGAAATACGGGATCAAGTGACGGTTAATTTAAAAATATTTTCTGGAATTGAAAATTTTAAATCCGAAATTGAATCTTGAAACTCCCATGAAAACCCCATGCCCCAGTATATCTGATTTCTAAACTATAGTTTATAAAAAGACACTTTTGAAATAAGAAAAGTGGTAAAACAAGACATACTTGTTTAAAAATATTGAAACAATTGTTTTAACAAAGATTTAATTTTTACCATTTCTGCCCTAGACTTTAAAAAATAAATTTAAATGCAATCAAAAAAATAAAAACTTGATTAAACAGGGCTATTGGAATATCTTAAGTGTTGTCTAAAAATCTGGTAAATTTATAAATTTTAAATTATTTCAAATATTTTTTTAAATAATTTTTTTACACGGAAATTCATTAGTTTCAGAAATTATAGATACTCGTATCGGGCACATTTAAAAAAGCAAATAATTTAACATTTAAATTTCAGGGTTAAAATTTAGAGTCTCAGAAAAGATATAAAATATATACTTATATATGTATTTGAAGTTTTTATTAGAAAGATTAACCATATATTTTAATAAATTATAAATAACTATTATATTAAATAACGGTAAAAGGAAAATTGGTTTAAAAAAAAAAGGAGAACAGGACAAGAAAAAAATGTATGAAAAATTAGTTATATAATCATTTTTTTTTAAATTTAAGAATTAATAATTTATTGCTTTTATAAGTGAGATTACTTATATAATGCATTTTACTTAAGATAAATAAAAATACCCTGAGATGGAAGAAATTTCCGAAACGTAGGGAAAATATATGATTATTAAATATATAATTAATAAAATGTAAATAATATATAAAAATTATATAAAAATATATGATTATTACATATATAATTAAGAATATGACTTGTTTTTAATAAACATATAAAATGAATAGGGAGATTTGATCATCTCACTATTCATTTATTAGATTGAAAATGTATTATTTTTATAACCTGCCCTTGTTTGTCAATCTTTACGGTGCATAATTCGATTAATTTTTAAGCCAATATATCCAAAGCCTGCGCCCAAGGGAACATCCCGGATGCCAATTCTCCGACGACAAAAGCTCCCCACCCCCTGCACTCTATGCCTCAAGAAGACGGAGATAATTGGGCAGAGAAGCCCGAAAACTTCGAACCAAGTGAGAAATTGAGATGGAATAAGGAATGATAAAGCTAACCAGAGCATTTAGTTAAATTAAGACTCAAGCTTCAGCGACCCTTAACCTTTGCAACCTCAATCGATGGGGTTTCCTATTGCCTATCGTAGCAATGTACATTCATTTCATTTCAAATTTAATACGTTTCAGAAACCGCATAATGAATGCATGAATTTTCCTTTTTGTACCGATGACTCCATCTGTGTGCGTGTGAGTCGGGTAAAAGGAACGTGGTATGTATATATGTGTTACGGTAAAAGTAGATATTGCGGCAAATGTACACATTTTCCGGAAAATGTGCACATTTATTGGGTTCTCCCGAAAATAATGCAGGATTTGGGTTTTTTTTTTTTTTTTTTTCCAATCGCCTTGAGGTGGCCATCGACGGTCGATTTGCTTACTTGAAGTTTTTCCGCAAGTTCTCGAACAGTTATTCTGGGGTTTTCTTCCACCGATGATCGGAGAATATCGTCAAGAGAGGAAGGCCTTCCACGACCTTCTTTATCTTCGAGGCTGAAGTCTCCCTCCCGAAATTTTTTAAACCACCTTTGAACAGTGCACTCAGTAACAATTCCCTCGCCCCACACTTGGTTGATGTTTCTAACCATCTGGGCTCCACTGCGGCCGAGTTTAAACTCGTAAAAGAAAATCGTATGAAATTCACGACGTGACATCGTAGGAAAGACTGGATTATTTCCAAGTAGCGAGATGCTATAGAGATAAACAAACATTGTCGTTTAGAAGAGGATTAGCAACTGTTGACACTCGTACAAATAAATAATCCCCTAAAAGTAAACAGATTACTATATATAGAATGTTTTAAAAGAAAACTTGAAAACCTGCATTATTTTCCGGACAACCCAATACCTCCTCGTTTGTGCATTCAACTAACATTTACAATTTCAAAAAAGGGAAATGTACATTGAATTCACAATGACCATGTCGTTTTGGTAAATGTGAGCATACAAATGTTCCTAAAAAAGAAGTGCAGTTGTAAAAATGCTGGAATGTTATGTAATTCCAAGTGTCACAATAGCGATTCTTGCTCAAATAAATAAAACTTTTTTCATTATGAACTGTCTGTGTGTTCCTTTATAGTTTTATAAAATTTAACTGTTATAATAAAGAAAAGTATGTTATTATTATTATTATTTGTTTGATTCCCATCGCATTGGTCCTGAAAAACTAGGACGAAAATTGTATTTATGAATATTGGGATCATCAACGACATAATCAACGACATATTATATAATATGCAAAGAAAAGTATGTTTTGTTTGTCATTTACATTTTTTAATTAAAATAATTTTTGTTATTAAAGCCTTTTGTATTATGTTTATTTAAATAAATATTTTTTTACTGCAACAACATTTTTAATTTATTTGGAGTCCAACTTTTCTTAAAACATGATAAGGTAAGAGTATACATTTACCAAAACGTGAAGGCAAGAGTACACATTTGCCGGGAAATGTACATATACATTATATTCATTTCACATATACCTAACTTTTTGGGAAATGTACACATTTTACGGTAAATGTGTACGTTTCCCAAGAGTGTACATTTACCGTAACATGTGTATATCATGGTAGGTATTCTTGTAGATTTGTACCCACAAATGTAGCTGTTATAGCAGGTTAATCTTCCTTCAGTCCTTAATTGGGTCATTCTTAATTTTTCTTTTCTTTTTTAATTTTTCCGTCGATAACGTTTATTTATGAATCCTTTTTTTTTTCAATCAATCATTTTCTAAGACAGAACGAGCTTATTTCAGACCCATAGCCATACCCTGAAGTCTACCGAAGCCGTTGGAAATAATGGTTCAATAGCTACTCGCACGCTTCCTCTAAAAAAATGCATCCATTTTATTCAGGTTTCCGTTCTGGTTATCAATCTACCTTGAAAACATAAGGCGTTTGATCCTCCATATATGAACAGGAAATTACAATTGTTGTTCTCCTTGATCTTCCAAAAGTCTCACCATTGGATACTCCTCTCCAAACCTCATAAGTCATCCACGTACACAATAACGACACTAGGTTCCTCTACTCCTTCCTATCTTCCGGAATCTTCAAACAACTATCTTCATTCTTAATAAACCACCATCATTTTCTCTTTCATCAAACCTTTTTCCATCTACATATGTAAATGATCTTTCTAGTGTATAACATCACTCCTAATTTATTAGCAGATGATCTCCAAATTGACATGTCACCATTAGGACTTGCAAGAAGCGACACGAAAACTTCTAGATGAAATTGATTCTATTGATCACTGGAAGACAGAAATTTAAAATTACTTTAAAATATTTTGTATACCTAATAACTATTGTACGCGATATAATTCCAATCCTGGCTAATCAATATATATTATAAAGCAAAGTGTACAATGTGCGTGCCGAAAAGGCTCAAAAAAGACTCCACGTAGGATTAAGGAAGTTATGCCTTCGTTTAGCCATATGACCCCTTACGGAGAAGAAGGTTTCCGTTTTTCTCTTAAGGGTGTAAAATTGAAGAGAAAAGGACTGGAATTTTAAGCCTCTCGCACCATTTAATTAGCCTCTCTGAGATTGAGATACGAGTTTATGAATGAAAAATTTAGTTCAAGCTCCAGGCTACCAGGAAGCGCTAGGGTGCGTTTCACTCTTTTTATTGTCCATTCATTCAGTATGTAAACGTTCTATATTTTTTAAGCTGTTCTTTTTAAATTACTAAAAAATTAAGAGAAAATAATTAGTTTGCGTTTCAAAATAAAATAAGTACTTTACATCTCAGCAATCAATTAGAAAACCAACTGGATTCCTTAAAAAATTAGTTTTCTCATAAGAAGGCTAATATATGATCAGCACATTACATTTAATCTATATATAATATATACTTAAGTAAATTTAATGAAATATGAGTGAACATTTCGTAGTAGTACAGTGAGCGAATAAAATTAGACATAAAAAAAGAGATGAATTGACTAAATATAAATCGAAAATAAAAAGTTTGAAGTGTTCTTATTGTATTTACGAAAAAGAAGTTGGTTTGGTTACTACGTATGATGAGCATTCCAGTTGACAAAACGGCTAACTCCAATAACAGCATTCCAGATTTTATCATCCCTCATAGTTCAAGATAAAAAGAAATATGATGAAAAAATTATGCCTTCAAGAAATTTTGGATTTCCCTTTGTAATAGTAGTAAGATTCTAGATATCCAGAAACCGTTCAAATTACGGGGAGATATCATAAGGGAGGTTGGAATGGAAGAAAGGTCTTAAAAAAAAGTTTCTATGAATCTTCGGTAGTTTCTATACTTCTGGATCAAATAGGACCATCATAGTAGTCAGTGATTAAGTTTTACTCGAAATATAATTTTTTTAACTGAGATACCAGATTTTTCAACAATAATCTAATAACTTATTATCTTCTGACTACTTGGAATAGGCTTATAGGATTCAGAATCACAGAAAGCATCAAAACGATGCATAACCCGACTAAGTTGCAGCAAAATTAATTGTTCATTTACCATTTTCAAACCCCTGTAAATTATACAGGGTTCCTTATTTGGGCGGACTCTGCAGATCTCAAGTCTGCAGAATATTGATACGAAGTTACAAACGAATTTTCAAGAAGTTGCTAATTTTGCTCTATATTTCCTTTAATTTTAAAGTTTTTCTGTTATTAAAACTACCACACAACTACCGGAGCGAAGCCGGGCACCCTAGCTAGTAGTTATATAATACTGTAAGATTATATTATATATATGTGTAAGATTATATTTATATAATAATAACGACTTAAATTTAACTAAATATTGGACATCACCTTAAAAATGTAGCATATAAAAAAATGAGATATTTACAAAGAGCTTTCAACTGTCATTGAAAGCTGTGTCCCAGATGCCTAAAAATACATCAAAGGTCCAATTATTTAGCTCAGTGCTTTAACAATTCATTTAGTTAAATTAGATGTCGTCCTAAGTAAAGAAAGAGATGACGAACGGGCTTCCTAAGACATCTTACAGAAAACGGAAGGTTCCTTGGCAGGAGATCGACCTCTCACGCTCCAGTTGCGGTGTATCGGAGCCCGCCATTGTCTTGAGGACTGAGGTACAGAGGAAAACAGGGTTGAGTGTACCAACCGAAAGGGTGTACCCTAATAGCACCAGAGTACAACAAAGCCTTTGAGTGCGAGAGCAAAACATGAGTACGGCTCGTCCATTTCAATCTGCGGAAAAGAGAACATTCCATCCTGGAAGTTCGATGCACGAAGGAGATCTAGCAGACCATAAAATAAAGAACGATACGATAGAATACAATGAAACAGCAATAAGAACCAGTGGCACACTAAGTAGCTTGGGTCAAAATAAAAGTCGAGAAACTCGATCATGAAATCTGTAGGAATTAAAAAAAAAAAATACTAAAAACCTAAGTGTAACCAGTAAAATGTTATAATAATAACCAAACATAAGAAATGAATGAATAAATAGGAAATATAATTTTATAAGGGAATCAATAAGTGGTGTTTCATAATGTTTTCAAAATATATGGTCTACCAAAAAAAGAAACCGAAAAACCTTTTACATTAACCTTATACATCAGCAAGTCTGTTAATTAAATAAATTGAGGAGATTTTCTCGAAGAAAAATCGCCAAATGCATAACTTTTAATACATTTATTAATGAGAGTATGAGTTTTATTTATTTATACATATACAATTCCACGAACAGAAAAATTGCCCGTTTACAGGTGGTAAACAATATTAAATCATAAGATAAATTTCCTTAATAAAATAACACAAAAAAATAAAATGCCATTAGCTCTGATACTTTCTAGATGAACATAATTTTATGTGTTTCAAAAACAATTCACTTATGATGTGTCTCCTTCATCGCATATTATACCATTAATCATATATGCGTCATTCTCACCAATGTTGGCACTTTTTACGACTTTTTTAATTTAAATTTTATGGTTACAAAAGAACATTTTTGTCGGTGTAATACTATTCCTTTGGCCATCAGAAGAAGGGAGTCGACG
This sequence comes from Aelia acuminata, assembly GCA_911387785.2. Classification (NCBI taxonomy): domain Eukaryota; kingdom Metazoa; phylum Arthropoda; class Insecta; order Hemiptera; family Pentatomidae; genus Aelia; species Aelia acuminata. Next base: position 28,523,597 of record OU426982.1, on the reverse strand, counting down.
TGGCAGAACACCAATTCAAGTTAAACGTGTTATATAGATGATTAAAAAAAATTATGGAATGAATTACCAGACCTTTGGGATTAAAAGGATCGCAACGGTGTTTGCAAGATAGCATTGATATCCTCATTGAATACATGTCGTTTAAATAATGCCTCTATAATAAAAGACATATGTGCATACAGTTTACATGGTAAATCGCTTTTTTGAAAAAAAGTCCTCGATATTTTTCCGTAGTCTTTCATATTTTCATTCAAGCGTTATGTTTTCTTTGCGCAACATAGCACCTCTGATGGTCGTTGACCAAGAGTACATGTCGAGAATGTAATTGGTAATTTGTATGATCATTAAAAATATATTGTTATTATTATTATTATTATTATACATTAGAATTCGTTCTCAATCGCTTCCGTTTCAAGTCAATTTCACGGGGAGTCATTTCACAAAACAACTTTACTTTCTGTTTTTGTCGCTTAATTTTATATTTTTGATTCTCTTTCTCAGAAGAATTGGATTCATTTTCTTGTTTTGATATCGAAATCTTTCAAACACCTCCTCTCTTGACTTGTATTTTATTGGGGGCATTTTTTTAACTATTTGAAAGAGTGAGTGTATTTTTTTTTTGTTTTTTTTTTTTAATTTTCTCATTGTTAAGGACTGATGACGCTTTAAAAAAGTTGAGCATCAAAAGAAAGCTTCAATCCACGTCGCTATCTTCATTCCCCTGCAGTATTCGATTTACAGTAAGACAGGGGAATGAATATTTAAGGTTTATTTGATAATCGTTGAAAGGGAAAAAAAGATATGATAATGCTACTTGCCAAAACGAAATCTGTGCTACAAGATCAATCATATTTGAAAAAATAGAAAAGAAAAAACTTACCTGACCAAAACTATAGAGGACACGGGAATGAAAACTATTAAACATAACCTCTCAAGTTTGAGAACTTATTTGCTTTTGGAGACCTTGAATTTGTACTAAGATTAGGTTAAAAGGGGGGGGGAAGACTACTTCCTGCTGACTATATATTTTTTACTAATTTCCCGCCAGAAAAGTGTGATGAGAATCTAATTTTCAAATTGGCAGGGAAATGAAAGAAAACTTGTGGGACATCATAAAAATTAGTTTCTTTCGATTCTAATCCTTTGTCATCAAGGAATCGACTGCTTTTATGAAATTTTACAGTATTTTGAACATATTGAATAAAAAAAAAAAGTAAAAATTGACCTAGTATACGGACACGTAACACTTACTTTGAGCCGAATCAGACCTCGGGACATGGCAGGAGAATGAATTTCGACCTTTTTCTGGTGTTTTTAAGGTACGTGTGTTACGTAATTAAAAAAAAGTCGTATGGGGTCAAACTTTAAAACTCGCCTGGATTTAAAAAATTGATGTCTTAAAGTCCTAAACTTTTCTAAATCGCTGTAAACGGCCTGGGACACAAATTCTCTTGCGTGAGAAAGGCCCATATAATTATTTCCTATTATACATTAAATAATGGTTATACAAATTAATAATAATACTTATTTTCATCAGTCAATTAACTATGCATGTAACCTCTCTAATTTATTAATAAAAAAAAAATTAATAAATTATAATTCCAGACATCTCCTTCATAAATAATAATAAACTTATTGAATGCGTTTTTTTTATTTACTAAAAATAAGACTGAAATTATTATTAGTTCAAAATTGAAAAATATTTCCTTACTTTTGAATATTATATTTAAATTTCATTTGGATAGATTTCGTACGGAATTTCGAGTAATACTTCTGAAAAGTGGATCATGGGCTTGGCCTGTTTTGATACAGTAATATTATCAAACTCCCATCGCGTCTGTTTCAGTTTAAAATGGTCTTGATTAGCTTTTCTTAGATCCCAGCTTTCGACTCTCGCTCGCTACGCTCGTTCTTCAGGGATAAATAAACCCCCACACCTTTACAGTGGAAATAGGGCCTTAAAGCGATTTCCATATGGGCGCTTTACTGAACTTCCCCCGAGCTACTGTTCAGAAGTTCTACAGAATTTCGTATTAGTATTTAAAATTAAATAGACAAACAATAACTACCACAGGTATTTAAATTCATTTACAATTATTTAAAGAGGTTCCATGATACTGTTTATAATCCGATTAGTCCAAACTGGACCCAGTGAATCAATAGATGGAGGAAAATCTGATAAGGAGATAATGTTACATTTACTGAAACAACTCTCTCTCCCTCTCAGCCGTATTTGTGAGCATTAATAACTAAAATGTGGAAGATTATTTTTTAGATGTGATCAAAATATGAGTTAGACTAATTGTACATAACACTTACAATACTCTGAAAAGTTGGCAATTTGTTAATGAAGAAATCATATTTTAATTGTTGAGATTATTTTAGGCTTACATCTTCATGATTTAGATTATAATACATGATAACTTTTTATTCATTTGAGGCCAAAACAGATTTTAGTTAAGCTTTCATTTGATCCTTTATTGAACCTTTTTTCTCCTAGGCCCCTTATATATCTGCATTTAAAAAACTTATTGAAATTATAATTTTGCTCCTTTATCTCATTTTTTTTTTTATTTTATTATTGTAATTTTTTGCCCATACCTCTTTAATCAGATTCAGTGGGCATGTATTATCAATAAATCTTTTAAATATATCGCACTAGTATTTCTAAAGTGACGCAACTGAAAAATTGGTGTTCTTTAGTTATGACTATGAATATATATAAATATATCTATATCAATTATCACAACTGTACCAACCTAGCTTCAGAGCTTGTCCGCCAGAAGGCACTTGTGTCACTCTTGCGTTCTTAATGCTATTGCCCCTACAAAGGCAAGAGTGACAAATTTTCAGTTGTGTTAAATTTTGTCACTTTAGAAATACTAGTGCGATATTTGTTTTCACTTATTAACAAATATATTTATTTGGTCAAAGCCTCTTATTATCAATTACTTTAATGGCATTATTAATATAATTTTGCAGTATGTTGTATTTAATATGGGAAAGGTGGTAAGAGGAGAAATAAAGCATTCTACTCCCACATTCTTTCCTGGTCCATTCCGTTATTAATTATAATTTGACTGGCGTGTTTTAGTGAAATAAGAGTGTGATAGACTATCATAAATTTTTTTTTTTTTTTATAGTATGACTTTTTTTTTTATATGAGTGACTGGACCAATAAGTGTTAGTCTGTGAAGCTTGAGCAATAAGCAATAAGCTTATTGCTGTGAAGCTTCTTGACTGTGAAGCTCAAGCCATATGATTTGTGTGCTATAAAGTTACAATTTTTGTAACCTGCTCGTATATTTATGTTGTTATAATTCGTTTGCATTGATATTGCTATATATTCGTTAACCCACAGAAGTGTTACAATTGTTTCCACACTACATTTTTTTTTTTTTTTCAAGTATTGCATGTCGTTCTTTATAGAGGAAATCAAATATTTACTCTAAATATTTCTACTAAAATAATATTACAATATTGAAATATTATATATCGAATACGCCTAAGCTAATAATTCCTCGACAAATCTTCTATTTGTTGATTTGCAGACCCAATAGTACAAGAGCAATGGAATAATCTTCCCCACTTGTTATTTTTGCTGCGGTCTCTAAGCAACACTCGGCGTTCCAATCACAGCCATCCTACAGTTACACTGTTTGTTGATTTAGATTTGATAAGTTGCCATGTTTGAACAATTTCCAATCAAGGTTACAGGAAGGGATACAGCAGATCAGTTTGCTAGAGGGGATAGGAAACCTATCAGACATTGCATTCGTTTCCAACGATTTTCCAAAGTTATACACTTTGTAAAATTGGTTGTACACTTATACCTTGGTAACATTTTCGAATTGGTTCTTATGTCAAAATGTACCTGATGATTAGGTGAAGATGAAATATCAGATTTAATATTTTTTGTTTTGTCAATTATTTTATTCATTCCTCTAAAAAACATTGAATAGTGATTTATATGAATTTGTTGACAAATATTTTATTTTATTTAATTCCTACATATTGTAAATCCAAACATTGAATTGGCTGATGAAAAATTTCGTTTTCCTATATATCATTTGATCATATCATTTTTTTTTTTTTTTTTTTTTTTTTTTGTACTAGATACAAAAAGTAGGGGTCACCTGTGGTATAGTGGTTAGCATGGCAACCTACAATACTAAAGGTCGCAGGTTCGCGCCCAACGGTAGCCCTAGGATTTTTTAATGAGAGTAAAAAATCCTTAGCCATGCCGTCCCTCGGATAGGACGTAAAATGGAGGTCCCGAGCCTGTACGATGTCAGGTACTCGTTAAGGATCCCTATTCTAGATTAGCCTTAGTAGCATAACGGGACGTTAAAGAAATAAACAAACTATACAAAAATTAGATATATATAAGATCCACCCAGATAATTTTCCCTTGAAATTAAATATTGTTTGACAGCGTTAGATCAATATAGAACAGAAGAATTTTCATTTCAGGCCAATAAAAAAGAACTTTGTTTAATCGACTAAAAAAGTTATAATCGTTTCCTGAAAATTTTAAGATTATGATAATTATTAATATTTTATATTACGTAAATTACATTATACTCAGACATTTGAGTTTTTTAAGTGTGAAACATTTCCAAATTCGGTTTTTGTCTCTAATGAATAATATCACGGAATGAATACAGATGACTAAACAGTTTACTCACCAGAAGGTAAAAAAGTTAATTAATTATAATATAGATCCTTTATTTATTAACGACCATATAGAAAATTCAACAAAGAAAAAATGTACCACTATAACTAAAATGTTTTTGGCGAAATAAGACTTGTGATTGCAAGTCTTGGGGCCAAAAAAGGAAAAAAAAAAAAAAAAAAAAAAAAAAAAACTAAAATGTACCACATTTTTCTTGTCTAGTATTCAGTACTGTTTCTTGGTCAGCGGTGATTTGACCGTGATTACAATCAACAGCCAGGTTTTTACCCTTTATCTTTCAATGAAGATTACCCGCTTAATAGACGCTGGGTTTGCCCCAGACGAACTGTGGCGAGAGAAAACTAAACACTAACAAAAACTAAATCAATACTCACATATTTTTTATTTAGTCCAAATAAAAGATCTATAAAGTAGTTTAAAAATTAAGACGATGAATAGTGCCCTATTTCGAAATAATTTAGACGGAAAGATCTGACACAGCTTGGGCCAGCAGTTGGTCCACCCGCCGAGACCGATTGAATAAATTTAAAATTCAACGGCTCAAGGGATGTCGTGCAAATTTTAACTTGCAAATGGAAATGATTCATTAACGAGGATCACGTGTAGGATGAGTGACATGACCACGCCCATTTTTAAATCGGTTTTCAGGAAAGTTGAATTTTATAATTTAATTTTTTATTATAATAATAATCTCCTATTATAATGAACACTATAAAATGGTAGAAAACTGAGATTCACAAGAAAATGATTTAAATACTTTTCATGTATTTTTAGATTATTGGATGTAAAATTACTTTTGCTAAAGAGAAAAATCGTAATAATAATAAATAAAACATCTTTTGAAATAGTTATAGTTAATTATAGGTACATTATTTAGTAAAAACTCTTATATAATATAAATACAAATGAAATAAAACATAAAAACAGACCACGTAATTATCTTTCACTTCTACTAATTGTAAATGTATAGACATTTTTAGCGATTTATAGCTTCCAAAAAGGTGTGTTACCAAATTTAAATTATTTTTTTTAATATACTGGGTGCCCCAGACCTAGTGTAAAAAAAAATTGGGTAGAATGGCGCAAAAACGAGTTTCCTATCTCAATCTGTTGAGGAGATAGAATTTTATTTTTATAATCTTACTTCTTTTAAAAATGACAGTTTTCTCTACATTGGTTTAGCGTAGAAACAAAAACGATGATATTTTCTTAATTAGCGTTAAATTTTCTAAAAGATGAAATGGGTCCAGTTATTTTAAATCCACTTTCAGTGGGACTTTTACCACGCTAAACACAAAACATTTATTAAACCTTAAATATTTAATAGTTTTTGAAAATTCCTCACTCCCCACTGGAGCACCCTAGAAGCTGTCAAATTTCCTAAAAACTGCGGAATTTAGTTAGCTTTTAAGTGGTGTAACCTATGATACCATTGCACTTTGAACTTTTGAGTCTAAAAGTGGTTTTCTATTAAAAAACACGCTAGAGATGTCACTGCTGGGACGAGGAAGCGCGCTAGAGCCAGCATCCAAAGTAATGGATGCCTAACTTCCCATGAGTTAGCGTTTGTTTTACTTTTTTAAGACTAGAAATAACAATGTATGAATTCAAAATAATATAAAAAGGGTAATAATAATCTAAAGTTAAAAAAAAAAAAACTACTTACTTTAAATTTAAAAAATACTTTCTTTAAAATAAATTAAACCTTTTTCTTCTCTTCTGCTAAAATTTGAAAAATCCTACATAAAAAATGTTGATGATAAAATATAATATTATTATTTAGAATTCATAAATTGTTCTTTTTCTACACTAGGTCTGGGACACCCAGTATATTAGATATACTTAGTTAAATAACCGAAATCAAGTAACTTTTTTTTTTTAGAATTGTTTGATTTAGGATTGCTACATTTATTTTTTTTATATTCGATAATTACGTTTGTGCTTGGATCAAAATCTGGTATGTTAATTTGATTATCATGAAAATAGGCAAAGGTATAGCATCAGGTATACACAATTGTTGGTGGAATGGTATTAATTAATTTTAAAAGTCGGCTTAAATTAACTGCCTATAACCTAGTAGTAAATGGTGCTTGAAATTTGTCTATTTACCAGTAAGTAAAATTGATACCCACAAGCGCAGTAAGTTGAAGGTATAAGGGAAACATTAATGTAATATTTAAATTTGAATAAATAAAAACATCACGATTACAAAAAAAATATAACTTGAATAAATAAATAATCATATATATTTTTTCTCAAGTTTTTTTTTTTGTCGGTACGCCATAACTTCCTTAATACTTCATCAAATTTCATGAATGAGGCATTATTTAAAAGCCTTCCTTAACCGCTAGCTCGGAAAAATATAGAATTCACTCATTTCGCTATCGATTGCGAGTCATCCGTAACCGCGGTTTTCGTGAGGAAATCCAAATGGTCGTAGAGGTTTCTAAATGGTGTCAATCTTTTCAAGTTTTCAAGGAGAACATTTTAGGTTATGTACATTTTTCTATTAACCCCTTCGTTTGCGAGATGCAATCGAAAAACTGCAATTCTCAGCAAAAATTTTATGATGGTCACAGGGCTTTTTCGAAAGTGTCATTTTTTTCAGTTTGTCGACACGAACATTTTTGGATATATACACTTTTCCTATTGTCGAATTCGTTTGCGAGTTACAAGCAAAAACATGCGATTATAGTGAACAGAATCAGTGACATTTAAGTCTGTGTAAAACAAACCCATCAACAAACTACCAGAGATGACCATATCGTAACTTCAAACATAGTGTTCCAAGAGGTCCTGTAATCACGTAAATATTATGCAAATACCTTAAACTTATGTTTCAAAAAATAAATAATCTACTATTTAAACATATATATTCTTTATTTCAACCCTAACCTATACCCATGACGCACTAAATACGCACTATACGATAATAAATATACGGTGTGTACTTTTAATTAAGTGGGATATACTTAAGTATCTTAGTGTGCGAATGCTTCGTACGGGTCAGCAAGGGGGTAATTAAACGAAAGAAATCATAAAATAATAATAAAACTAAAAAAAAAAAAAATAATATATATATAAGTGCTTCGGTAATTGAAGAATATAAATAAATAAATTATAAAAATGAAATAAGCAGACAAGAGAAGAAAAAAAAAGGATTTAATTTATTCAATTTATTTATTTATTTAGTATTTAGTAGTTTCTTATTTTTTCTTAATATCAAATTGTTTTTCTCATCAAAATGATTATTCCGTTTAACACAGTTTAGATTGTAAATTTTATTTATTTCATATTTATAAAATATTAAACAAGTCAGAAACTAGCACAAGAAGTATAATATTTCAATCTCTAAGTGGTAAGAATCCCGAAGATATTAGTATCAAGATGTGTTTGTCAAGTAATGCTAGGAAGGGTCATACGACATTAGATCCATCTACGCCCGAGTTGGGACTCGACTCACGTGAGCTTGGGCCGTTAACACAAACCGTTATGGATTTCAAGATAACATAAAACGCTAACTGATAAAGGGTCCACGTCATGTCCTGGCGATAGTCTTAGGCTGATTACATAATATAAAAATAATAATAAAATGTATGCGTTAAAACGACAGAGCTTTAAAAACTTATTCCTCATTCATTGTATTTTTATTAAATATTCAACATGGTGAAAAAAACTCAGATAGCCTATAATATATAAAACACTAACTATAAAAAATTCAGATCTTGCCATAATCGAGGCAAAGTAAAATTTTGTAACTAAAATATGATAAATAAATACAGAATTTGAATACTTCTTCATAATGCTACTGTTTTAGGCTCAGGCTAATTTTCTGTGCTTTGAATTAAATTTTGTATGGAGCGGAACAATGGGCATCAAACAAAGGCAACACTTGTTTCATCCAAAGCCGCAGTTCCTCAGCTAATTGAAGCCACTCTTAAAAGGATTTTAAAAACTTTTTAGGGCTCGGATTATTTGAAAAGGAGAAAGGAATAAAATATAATGCATCCTCTTCTTTTTTTTTTTTTTTTTTTTTTTATAATATCGATTGAGGAAGTGACTCATAAAATCGTCAATCGATAACCTGATTCCTAATCAAATAGCATAAAATATTCTTAAATTGTAATAAGAAATATAAAATAAAAAAATCTGGTGCGTGCGCGCAACACACAACTTTCACTTACCAACTTACTTAGATTAGAAATTAATGCGTTTTGTTAATTGCCACTTCTCAAATGAACAGAACAGTTTAATTATAACGCATTGGTTTGTCATTAAAGGCGTACGGCGCATGCGTGAGCTCAAGGTGTTATATGAGTTGACGAAATATTTTTCTTTTTTTCTCCTGTATATGTTTACTTGATTTTCTTCATATATCATATTTAGCCGTTTCTTATTTTTAAGCGTGATGAGAGACAGATAATTTCCCAATATAAACTAAAACAAAGGTACTTTATAGAAAAACAAAAAAAGCCCCTTCCCCATTTAAGCCCCCTCAGAACATTTTAATAATGATAAAGCTTACCTGATATTAAATAACAACTAATTTTCATTAAACATAACGAATTTGATAAAAATCGTTAAAGCCGTTTTTGAGATAATCGATCAAAAAGGTAAAAATCGGACAAAATTTATTAAGTAAAGTCCCCCCTCCTGTTGATCAATTTTGATGAAATTTTTACAGTCGTATCTCGGGCATATAAATACATCAAATACCAAGTTTGATCAAAATCGTTAAAACCGTTATTGAGTAAATAAAAAAAACACGTGAAAATGATACAAAATTTATTAAGTAAAGTCCCCCCTCCGGTTGATCAATTTTGATGAAATTTTTACAGTCATATCTCGGGCATATCAATAGATCAAATACTCAGTTTAATCAAAATCGTTAGAGCCGTTTTTGAGAAAATCGAAAAAAACTTAAAAAGTTATTAAATAAAGTACCCCCTCCCTTTGAGCAAATTTGATGAAATTTATGCTGTCACATCGCGGGCATATACATACTCTAAATACCCAATTTCAGGTTCGCACGGTTTATAGTTTTTGAGCTAGTCTGTTCACACACAGACACACAGACACACACACACACACACACACACACACAGACCATTTCGCGGGACTTGGTTATTTTGACTCAGGGGACCCCAAAACGTGTATTTCCGTTGAAAACCGGAAGTCGAAAATTTTCACGATCGCAATACTTCCACTTACTATATATTTCATATATAGGTAAGTGAAAGTAAAAAAATTGAAGTAGCTAGATTTCAGATTATCGTTAATATTATACCGTTCACCACAATTATTAAAATTAATAGAATAATTCATGTAGGTAAGCAGTGTTAAGTATGCTAAACTTTTTGATCGCTACATGTGTTATATTATTTCATTGGTTACTTTTGCAATATTATCACACATCTTCACGGCACAAGCGTAGTCGCGCATTATCTGTGAGATGTCTTCTTCAATTCATGCAATAATATTTATATCAACCAGAAAAATTATATTTATATATGTATATATATATATATATTTTGTATTTTGTGGGTTAATGAATATTTATTCAACAGAAATATACAATTATCAATGCCAACGAATTAATACAACTCAAATATTCAGGCAGGGTACGAAAAAGTTATAACACACAATCAAATGACTTGAACTTCACACTCAAGACATAGACTCAGGCTAACTGATCCAATCACTCGCTCCTTATATTTATTAGTCGTAAAATGAACGTTCGAAAAGGTTCCAGGTCTTCATGGAACGTGGTGGAACGCCGTAGATGGAGGTCGAACAATCTAGAACTAAACAGTTTGTTCCAACCGCTTAGTTGTTCCAACAAACGGTCTGGGATATTAAACCATATGTTTTTATATTTGACGATTTAACGTTACAATATATTTTTAGCAATACACAGAAATCCTTTAAAAATAGAGAGTGAGAAAAAGACTATAAGGATCTTTACAAAAAAAAAAAAAAAAAAGCTTTAAATATGTTAAGCATGACGTGGTTTCTACGCATTCATTCGCTGAAGAACAAATAAAATAGTTTCACTTTGACAATGTGATAATGCAAAACATAAAACATCATGACATCTAATTTTATTTCTCTATTTAGATGTTGTAAAAAAATCAAGTTACTTAACCATGGAAACAAATGATTTATGTAAAATATGTATGCGCCAAAAAGTATGGGTCATGTATGCGACAACTCTTTCGCATGCGCATAACGCTTCACTTCTCAACAATAGATTGTTAGTTAATTTCTGCGCATGCGACAATGTTGTCAAACTGTTTTAAGTGCTTGTTGGAACAAATCTAATATTACTTTGTAAAAAATGTATTTACACTAAATTTTTGAGGAATATAGACATTTAACGACTTTATAAAATAAATATTATTCTTTCTGAGATGCTTAGCTTTCCAACGATATATTATACAAATACATTACTGCATTCATAAACGGAAATTGAAATTTCCGTCATGTGGAAAAACATTTTTATATTTGTATGTTTATCGTATTCTTTCATATTTAGCCATATCTTACCATTAGGCATACTGATAGACATTTAAATTCTCCATGTAAATAAATAGGACAATAATAGAAACAACATTTCATTCACCTTAATTAATTATCATCAGATCATTCCTACGTTCTTGAAACCAACCGGATATCAAAGAATACTGAAATTTGACTGAACATGGCGAATTTAATACAAAAATGTGGTAAAATTTATTAAATACACTACCCCATCCGTTTAATCAATTATGATGAATTATTTGCTATCACATCACGGGCATATAACTACCTCAAATGCCTAATTTCAGTTTTATATTTTTCAGATAGTCTGTTCACACACAGACCATTTTGGCGGGACTTCGTTATGTGGAATCAGGGGATCCCAAAACGCGCATTTCCATTGAAAACTGGAAGTCGAAATTTTTCACAATCCCAATACTTTCCCTTACTATATACTTCAAAATAGGTAAATGAAAGTAAATTACAGATTTAAAAAAAAAATCAAATTAACTAATTTAACAGCGTAGCTTTTTGACTTGATCTAGTTATGATCTATAGCCTATCGAATTTATAGGAATAGGATATCTGTGGGTGTGAGAGGGAATGTGGCCCATCCGTTTCGTCCCTTCATCAAATGCGGCATTTAATCGATGCTGCCATTTCTGATTGTATCAGCAGCTCTCATTACTTATCACATGTTATAATTATATATATGTGTGTGTGTGTGTGTGTGTGTGTGTGTGTGTGTGTGTGTGTGTGTGTGTGTGTGTGTGTGTGTGTTTCCCATGAATATCAACCTTAGGTAGAGTTTGAGATAAAATCTAAAAGAATTACAGTTCGTAAATTCTTATATAAAAAGAAAATGAAGTAATAATATGGTAAGGGAAAAAAATACCTGGCTGAATATCAGGATTTTAACAAAAATACTGCATCTAATAAACAGTTTTACCATGAATCATACTCAGCCTGTCAAAATATCTGCCTTTATGAAAATCTGCTATCTTACACATACATAACAACTTATTTTCAGAGAAATGGAGGGTTAAACGTTGCGATCGTATTAAAAATGTTTTATAAATCCGATTTTTAATAAAAGAAGTCAGAAAAAGACGTTCACCAAGATGGTAAAAAGACGTATCAAAGGGTACGAAAAAAAAATTATAATTATTATTTCATTTCCTACCATTTAAATTCGGAAAATTTAACAAGCTAAATATAAAAAGAATCGAAAATGAGAAAGATGAACTGCTAACCTATCAAGCAATGCTTAGGATTATCCTCTCGGTAATCGATATTTTCATCAATATAATAAACCTGTTATAAAAAAAGGAAAAAAAAAAACTTAGGAATATTTGTAACTTCAAAATGGGTGAATATTATCTAAAAATGAAAGCCCTAATAAGTAAGCATATAGAGATAAGCCAACTGAGGTTATGGCAACCTAACAGCTTAGATGTAACATCTAAGAGATAAACATTTAATTAATTATACTGCTAATATTATCGATGATAAGGACAAAATAGAACAATTTTTACTAATAGAAAATAAGAATTTCCTAACATTAAGAAACCTTGTTATATTAAAAAAACAACACAAAAATAGTCTTATTTTAATTGTAAAATGTAAATAACAATGGTTGAACTTTGTTTTGTTTACTTTAAGATTATATTTTTAATGAGTTAGGAAGAATTATAAATATTGTATCAATGATTGTACGTATGTACATTAGCTTGTGTATGAAATACATGTATGTACATTAATTTTGTTAACTTTTAAATTACCTTCTATTAATTTTAGGAGAAAAATTTATATCCTTATATCAATATGTATTTGTATGCACATGTACACATGTATATCTCTGTGTATATTCCGTATTTTTTTTTCTTTATCATGTTCATTTACATTTATTCATATTTTATTATTACTCAGTTACATTTGGAATAGGGATTTCCCCAAAACAAAGAAAATATAATCTATTCTATTCCTGTTAAAAAAAACGGAATTTTGAAGGAATACTGAAGGAAGTTTCTGCAAATGGCTTGAGCGTGTGAAATCACCTTTAGTCTTAACCGGTTACTCTAAGCCGCACAGTGGGACGAGTCCACACTCCTGTTGGACATCGGCTATAACTCTCAAAGAAATTTCGCTGGACTTGTTTGTTGAATTTTGTCAGTTTATGTTTTTGAGGATGCAGAATCTTAATTATTGTCATAATCATTCATAATCATTACACACACACACACACACACACACATATATATATATATATATATATATATATATATATATATATATGTGTGTGTTTGTGTGTGTGTGTGTGTGTGTGTGTGTGTGTGTACAGTATAATTATAAAATATATTAGTATAAATTCAAAGTTCATTAACAATTTTATATTAAAATTTATAGCAATTACGTTCACAGTAGTATGTTGTAACTATAATAAATAGATAACTACTATGATTGAAAATGTAATTAAATAATAACAAATTTAATGTAATATACCTTTTTTAAAATTATGAAATTATTCATTAGCTTCACATTCTTCCTTATGAGCAAGCTTCTTGCTTCCTGGGACATTTTACTTTTCACGACACTATTACATTGAGGTTGAAATGGGATCGGAGTTTATAGCAAACTGTCGATTCTTGACGTTTTTCTGGAATGCTGCTCTCTCGGAAAACTGTTTATAAAACTTCAAACTTTGCTAACAATAGGGTATATGTAGTTTTCCGGGCAATTTCCGGCATTTTACTATATTGTACCAAATAGTTTACATTTGTTTGAACCGTCCTAACTGTTGCATATGTTTTTCCAAAACTATATTTCTGGTATATTACAATTCGTTAGCAATGCTTGATCATACTGTAAACATTTCAGTAGGTTTAGTCAAAAAATATAGGCACACTTACTTTAAATATAAAAAAGATGAATGTCTTACTGCCATGTTTCAACTCATATTGTATCATTATTAACGCAAAGATTGAGTTAAAAATTAGTGCACAAAACGGGAAAAGGATTCTGGTTTATTAATATTACTATGAAACCTCTAAATTTCAACTTTCATGTTTTGGCCCAATGCCCGGCCGGACAGTGGACTCGCTCCACTGTGAGCCGGTTACATAGCAATGTTACTTTTGAGTTATTGATTTGTAACTATGTTATTGTGTGTTATTATTTTGTTATAAATTAATATTTATTTATGATACGTCAATAAAATAATTTAAAACAGTATTAGTGTTACAATACAATTATATCTTAATTAAAAAACTACGTTAACTTAATAAAATATAAATTATTAAACCATTAGAGAAAAATGTTTGCAAAATTTGGTTTGTCTATATGTCTGTAAAGACGTAAAAGATCTAAACGTGATATAAACGGAAGAGGGCTTTCGAAGAGGAGCTATAATTACTGGCTTCGTTTGTTGGGGACTGCCTTCCCTAATTGGTCTTCGACACATGTACACTCCGCTCCTCTGGGATTTCCCACCTCCTCTCCAAGAGTATACACATGTTTTATGTATCAGCTTATAAAAATTTTAAGAAATAAACAAAATAAGAATAAAATAAAATAAATGTTTCCACATATAGCAATTGAACCATCTTTGCAACTTTTTCCCATTTGAAATACGTAGTAATGATGTAAAACTATCGATTGTAATATCGATCCTATCGATATTTTTAATTAAACTATCGAAACTTAATAAACTATCGATAGTACTTTCGAAAACTTTGCATTTAAAGGATAAACTGATACCCTCTGCCTCTAAGCACCCTATATATAACACTATATATATATATAGTGCTATATAACACTATATATATAGTGCTATATAACACTAAACCTACCGAAATATTATATATTCCTATTTCTACCTATGGCGGTCAAATGACTGCTTTTGAAATAAACATTATCGTCTTTTCCAGTTGATTTTAATTGTAGCAGCACCTACTTCTAATAGATACCTGCCTTTGTCAGTGTTGCCACAAATTATATAAATGTATTCATACCTGGCTACACTGCGGATAACCAGACATATAAACTCTCTCAGAGTGTGTGTTGATTACGTGTGTGGGATACTGTGACATGCTAAAAAAAAACGGCATATTATATTTTCAAGTGGTTGGTTTATTTTTTTCAACAGAAGTTTCTTTGTTTTCTTTATTCGTATTATTAATTTTATCTGAATACAGTGTTTTTTTATTTATTTTATCAAACGCTTTTATTATTTTCATCCCGTACTGTTACAAATAGAACTAATCATGTCGCAAATATTTATAATGCCGCGTACAGAGCCATAGTAATCTAATTTGAATGATCGCCATTTTGCCTCACCTCGTGAGTTACCAGCAGTCGCCCTGTACCCATCATAAAACAAACAGTAAGCACATGGCATTTTCCTAGAACACAATCGGATGACATTTTCTTGGAAAATTACTGCTTTTTTGTTGAGTTTGAGATTTCAATGCAGATAACTTCGTAGAATTTCATATATATTCTAGCGGTGAAAAGACCGCTCAGGGTAGACAACGGTAGAGTACATATTATTATCAGGAAAAACGAAAGAAGAAGAGAAATATACGTATATTGAAAATTTAAACGGCTATATATTATAGAAAAAGTCGTGCAGTAAGTTCAAGAAAAATAAAAACCTGTAATTTAACAATTTAGATTAAAATCTCAAAAGCGGTCACTTGACCGCTCTGGTAGGTTTAGTGATAATTCATGGAAAATAAAAATAAACAAAATCTAACTGTGTAATTTTATTAGAGTTCCTAATAAAAAATGCTTATCTACTCTATAAAAAAACAAAAATTAAGTTCCCGAAAAAAATATAAGACTGAGACATTGAGTGGTTTGCTCATACGTGCCTTCCAACTTGATGGAATAATATATAAACAGAACAAATGATTGCCTGCCAGTCCCTTGACTTGAAAATTACCTGGTTAATGGCATTTAAAAAAACAAAACATAGTTTTTGTAAGCAAATACCTTCAACCTCTCTTAACCAACCACCTGAGAACATTTTTTTTAAGTATACAAGTTCCAAAGTATGTCTAGGACAAATTTGACAGAAATGTCCATTTTTTCTTCAAAAACTCCGACACATTCAAGGATTGCGTTCCGAATCTTGTCATGTCAAATCAACTACTTCAACAACTGGTAATCCTGGTTTCATGGTTACTTGAAGGGGTTGGTATGGCTTTCCTCTAAATGCAGTTTCTTTGACCTAATGATAAAGTTTTTGTTCTTTGCGGTTACGACTGAGCTTGAAACTGATAAAAAATATTTCAAAGTAGAATGGAACCAATCCTCTATTTACAGAAATGTTCATCTTATTCCCTAATAAAAGAGGGAAGAAAAAAGTGCAATGGAAAATTCTGCTATTCTCACCTCCCCCCCTCCCACCGTCATCAAATCATAATATCGATAGTTTTATATCCGATATTATCAAAACTATCGATAGCCTCCTCTATCGATAGTTTTACATCACTAATACGTAGGCTTCTGGACACTTCCTTGAGGGTATCTCTAGAGATCTCCAAGCAAAACTAAATTAATTGTTTGTTAATTAATTGTTTCGTTCGATTTTTCTTTGGGGTCCCAAGAGACGCCTCCATATTAGCTTTTTACGAAAGGTTAAAGTCGTTATATCTCTTAGCTCCTTGACTTAATCAACTATCGATAATAAGTTGCTCTACAATATCCACTCAGCTAATAATAGATTTTATTAAACAAAGGAATAAATTGAAAATAGGCAATGTTAACATTAACATAAAAATCTATAAGACAAAAAAGGACTAACTGTGATAAAATAAACCACATAATTACTGCTACAAAACAAACTAAACAGAAATAAATATACTCTAACTACAAATTACTACTTACAACGAACGAGTGCACCAAACTACTAATAAAAACAATGTTAAATTAAAATAAACAACAGGCCTGCAATTAGTTCACCTTACATCAACCCATACAGTAACAGCGTGTAACCTAGCTAACTGAGTAATTACTTTTGACGTTGGTCCAAGGAGGTTAGCACGTAATTATTTGTTCTTAGCACCAATGCATATCCTTTGTTAAGTTACTTAAGAAAATGAAGACATTGTTTATATACTGACGAATCGAACTTTGTTCCCCATCATCAAGATCGACGTTTTACAGTGTGACGAGAGACAAATCAGCGATTTAGCCCAGATATGACCGAACCAGTTCGCTCTTATGGATGAGGCTCAATAATGGTGAGGAGAGGGATAATGAATAATCGAAAAACTCAGCTTGTACTGTTTAGAAATGAACATTTAACAGCACAAACCTACCTGAGCAACGTCATCAGACCTGTAATTGTTCCTTTATCCCAAGAAAATGGTGAGAACTTCATTCTTGTTGTTGATAATGCTCCATGAGGAAAGGATTATTCAACGTTGTATAGCAGAACAAGAAATAACGTGCATGAACTGGCCTGATTGTTCACCATACATAAATCCAATTGAACATGTTTGGGACAAACTGCAACGGGAATTAAACATGCGTTCACCTTGTCCAGTTAACTTGGATTAACTTGCTGCCGTCTTAACCCTTAACTACTTACGTCGGGTCATATTGACCCATACCAAGTTTCATTTTATTCTATTTATACCTCTTTGGTATTAAATGATCACCAAACTTTGATATATCCTTTGTTTTGGCTCCAGTTACTTCTTGCCAATGTCTGGAAAATAAGGGAGGTGTTAATTTTATCTAAATCGATATTTTGACCCGAGGTGAGTAGTTGTGCAAGTCGTTTTTTTGTGTCCAATGCGGGGATTGCATTTGTAAAAAACACTCATTTCTTATTAGTGTATGTTTTTATTGAAGTATGTTTAAACTTCAAAGGTTGTTTGTAGACTAAGTTTTGAATTTTAAATCAAAAGAAATTATGTTAATAATTGTAATTTTTAGGAGTTCCTTTATTTTAGTACTTCATTTCAGACCTATAATTAAACATGTTATTCATATTTTAAAACTTTCATTTATTTTTTACATTAATAAATATGTATTTTTAAGCCTTCTCCTGTTGTTTCAAACTAATATCTTACACCCTAAGGTTATATAAATATTTTTTTTTGTTCTGGGTCATATTGACCCGAGATGAGTAGGTAAGTAACATTGATTCGGGTGAGTAGTTAAGGATTAAGTGAGGAATGGGATAATTTACCTCAAGATTACATCTTTTTTTTTTACCTTCACTTATCTATATATGAAATATATAGTAAGGGAAAGTATTGCGATCGAGAAAAATTTCGACTTCCGGTTTCCAACGGAAATACACGTTTTGGGGTCCCCTGGAGTCCAAATAACCAAGTCCCGCGAAATGGTGTGTATGTGTGTGTGTGTGTCTGTGTGCGTGTGTGTGAACAGACTACCTCAAAAACCATAAGCCGTGCGAACCTGAATTTGGGTATTTAGTGTGTGTATATGCCCACGATGCGACAGCGAAAATTTCATCAAAATTGGTCAAAGGGAGGGGGTATTTTATTTAATAACTTTTTACGTTTTTTTTCGATTTTCTCAAAAACGGCTCTAACGATTTTGATTAAACTTAGTATTTGATGTATTAATATGCCCAAGATATGATTGTACAAATTTTATCAAAATTCGTCAACCGCAGTGGGAACTTTACTTAATAAATTTTGAATCATTTTTACGTGTTTTTTTTTTTTTTTATTTACTCAAAAACGGCCTAAAACGATTTTGATCAAACTGGGTATTTGATGTATGCCAAAGATATGACAGCCAACATTTCATCAAAATTTGATGTATATGCCAAAGATGTGACAGCCAACATTTCATCATAATTGGTCAAACGGAGCGGGCACTTTATTCATAATTTGTTTTCCAATTTTTACCTTTTTTTCGATGATCTCAAAAACGGCTTTAACGATTTTTATCAAATTCGTCATATTAAATGAAAATTAGGGGTTCTTTAATATCAGGTAAGCTTTATCATTATTAAAATGTTCTGAGGGGGCTTTTTTTTTTGGGGGGGGGGCCTTTTTTCTTTGTTTGTTTCCCATAAAGTACCTTTGTTTTTGTTTATATGGAGAAATTAACTGTCTCTCGTTACGCCTAAAAATAAGAAATGGCTAAATATGATAAAAATAAAGAGGAGAAAAAAAATAAAAATATTCAGTCATCTCATAAAACTCCTTAAGTCCACGCATGCGGAGTACGCCTTTAATGACAAACCATTGTTCATAATTAAAGCCGTTCTGTTCATTTGAGAAGTGGCAATTAACAAAACGCATTAACTTCTAATCTAAGTAAGTTGGTATGTGAAAGTTGTGTGTTGCGCGCACGCACCAGATTTTTCTATTATAAGAAGGTATTATTATTATTTATCATTATTTTCTCTTCTTTTTTTTTTTTTTTCATTCATCTTAATTTTCTTTGTTTTTTTTATATCACTTTAAGGCCATAAAGTCTATTATATGTTTCTGTGTAATTTTTATTCTAACTAACTAGTTTCAGAGACAAATAAATAGAGAATTTATGCTTATTATTATTATTATTTATTATATGGCTTTATTTGACTTCTTTGTACAATGACAATGTTAATGTCTATAATAACAATGTTATTGTCTAAATAAAGTAATTCAAGAGCCATATATAAAAAAAAAACTCTGAAGTCACAATACTTCAGATTTAGTTTTCCTCGGAATTTGAATAACTGTGATCCCACTAAAATTTGATATTCTTTTCTTGTTGTTTCGTAAATAATTAAAATTGTAGCAATTACATTATGGTTAATGAATACTTATGAATGGATTAATATTCAAATTGAATGATATTATGGCAAGGCAGACGCGTATCATAGATAGCAGTGGTAGAGGTATGTATGGAGAATGTGTGGATTAATGGCAAGGCAAAGGATGGAGTGAGAGTGGGTGGTGAGTCTGGAATGTCTTATTTCATATCTCTTCAAATATTCCATACAACGGCGTATATCCCTTAATATATTTACCTATATAGCTTTTATCTATTAACGATGCCGAATTTACTGATACATTAAATAAAGTATAGAAAAAAACATAATATTGTAGAAAATATATTCCCTAATCGAGTTACTTATACGTAATACGTCGGATACAATTATAGTAATGTTCACGTCTAAGGTTTTTATTTTTTTTTAAAGCACCCATGTTTACTATGCTTATTACACATGCATTTAAGTTCCTATTATAACTTAATCATAAGTAAGGTTTAGCTAAATAACTAAAATTGCTTGTAATTTTTCAAATAATCATTTATTGTAAACATTGTTATTGTTTCTGAGTGTTTTTGATTTTCTTTTTATACTATATTGTTTATTAAGTTTTTAAAATATCATTGCTATTTTAAACTTTTCTTAGTGAGCAATAGTAGTAACATAAAAAGCATAAAGACATGCAAATCTACAATAAAATACAGGTTAACTCTAGAATTACAAAAGGGGGGGGGGATCTCGGGACACACTTATATTTATCCACCCTGTTTGGCACCTAAATTATTAAAAAACAAATCTGAAAAAATTAGTAATTGTCAGAAAAACATTCAAGATTAATGTAAACGTGAACTAAAATGTTTCTGTCCAATTTTATATCCAGACAAAATAGGTGAGTGAAAAAAATAAATAAATAAATAAACCACATGTGGGCTCGCGGACATCAATTTAAATTATTAAGCTATATACTTATAAAGGCATTGATAATACATTTTAAACAATAATAGTTTTTGTTTTCTTCAAGGTACACAAAAACACAATTTTCAAAAGATTAAATTAGTTAAATATCTTATAGATGTTGAATGATGAATTTTAGAATACACGGAAATGACATTTCTAATTATCTAGAAAAATTAGTTTCATTTCCCACCATAATTTTGTTTTTTTTTCATATCCAGTTTTACAAATATATACTATTTTTTATTTATTTGAAAAAAATGTAAATATTGTAATCTCATGAAATAAATTTTAAAAAAATAATTATTATAATTAATTAACAATAAAAGAAAACTATGGGTTCGTAGAGCCCCCTCTTGGTAATCTCAGGGTTAAACTCATAAATAGGTAATCAAGGCTTAATGAACACAGGTATGATTTCATATTTTTACAGGTTTCCTTGTAAATAGTATACCTATTTACAAGGAAAATACCTAAAAAATAAATTATATTTTATATTTAAGAACTATATAGATGTAGTTACATAAATAGAAATCTACAGGCTATTGTTCAAATTTCTTCAATTTTAATAATGTAAGAATAAGTCAAAATTTAATATAAAATTTCAATGGAAAAACATAAGAATCCACCTATTCGAATTTCAATGTAAGCAAACCAATTCCTTAGTTTTAAGAAGAATAGAATCATATGGTTATTTTGGTGTTACTGAATCGTTACAAGTTGATACTTTCTGTAACCTTTTTGATTATTTTAGTTTATTTGTTAATGTGGCATTGTAAATTTTTATTTTCGTTTGATAAAAATTATTTAAACCCTCATCATATATAAATCATAACATAATAATATATATCAATAATAATATCATATCCATTATTACTTATAGCTACATATTAGTAGTACATGATAGTTAATCATTTAATCAATACATTACATAAGAATTAAGAACGCTACAATTACAGCTTTAGAGTAGTAACTTATATTTATTATTGGATTTTAAAATTTCCCAATTGTTTTTTAACTTTTTAAAAGTTTCAATAATATTAGGCGATTCTTTAATTTACTTTGAAGACAACAAACTAAATCATCAAAAAGAAAATTTTACATTCTTTCACATCTTGCAATAGGATTTTTGTGGTCTAAGTGTATCGGGGAGCAGCCGAGTTATCGAGTTTCAATGCATTCATTTCTAAGGATATTGTTGAAATAAGTTTTAAGTACTTCGTTACACTTACTTAATTTACTTAATTATTTGTCTAAAAATACAGAAAACATAAATGTAAAATTTAACTCGAGTGTTTAATTGTTAGTTATCGATCGAGTTCATAGTTCGATTTTGACGATTTGGATCCAAATATAGAAGTGAACAAACAGGAAAACGCTTTTACAAATAAGGACCATTTGATAAGATAGGTCGGGTGAATATTTCCTTATTGAAACTTAGAGCAATAGTTGGTAATACGAGCACATGGCATTTGTGGAAAATTGTTCCCACTTTGAGGGAATTTTCTATTTCCCCTTCTCTAGGATAGTGGAATGCAAATGAGATCCGGGTTGGGGAGGCAGAATGCTAGGAGATGTTAGAAAGTTTAATAGTTTCCAATTCAACTGCACAAGTTTATTTTACAAAGCAACAACAGGAAGACATTTCAACCAAGGAAAAGTAAGAATTTGAGAAGGATTTAAACAATAAAAGAAGAAATTATTATTGTTTGGACATTTCGAGAATAACTGTCCTAAATTTTCAAGGAAAATTTAAGTACTTTTTGCTTGTCGAATAATACTTACGATGCCACAACGTATTTTGGACATATCAGACATGATTTCATGTAAAAAAAAAAAAAAAAAAAAAAACCCCGACGTGTCGACATATTCAAATGATTGGACATGTGAAAATAAAAAAAAAACCTCTCTACTTTTGCGTTAAGAGTTTTCCTTAACTTAAATTATTTTCTCCATATTAGACACATATTCCTAATTAGAATACATTTATTATGATTTATATTTTATGATACATCTATGATATATGAATCATGTTCTTTCGTTAGATCTGAAAAATAAATGCTTTTTCGACATGTATGGTTTCTCCTGATTATGGAAGAAAAACGATTGTTACAAACCATATATTTTGGAAATAACTGTACAGAACACTTACCAGCTTACATATATTATCTAATAAATGAAAAATAACTGAAAGTATGAATAAATATATTTAAGTTTGAAATGGGCAAGATTCAAATTTATAGTTATTTATTCGAATCTTCTACGGTTTCTTAGGCAGTGGCAAGCCAAGATAGGGTCTGATTATTTGTAAGTTCTATAGAGTTCCTACTGATGGCGGTGTAATTTTATTTATTGGCACATTTCGTTTTCTTCCGATATTTAGGATTTAGGATATTTAGGATTTAGGAAGGCTTGGACCAGGAAAAAATAAATAAATAAACGCGTTTTTCCCGTTGTTTTAGCAAAAGATAGGTTAAATAAAATCATTGTGCACCTATTAGCACTACAGTAAAGAGACATTGTGAATTCTAATAGACAAAAAATGTACATCATTGTTGTAAAAAGTTATAAATTAACGTTATCCATCTCATTGATAAAATTAAATTTTTATTTTTTGATAAGTAGCATGTAAAACATTCAGCATAGTTTGAGGTTGCTCGCTTTAGGTTTCCTGACCTTTTTCTGGTAGAACCTTATATTCTGAATTTAATTAATACGTATTAGAGTATATTTTAGCTGTCTATTGTGATTGTACTAAACCCTATTCAAATTATGTTCTTTATTAATCTCACCTCTGCTAAAAAAATCAAGTAAGTGCTAAATGAATGGATCATTAATACTTACTATAGTCAAATATGAGATGTAAAAAAAAAACTACCCTTCTAAATTTTTTCGAAACAATTTTAAATTTGGCGTAAAGTTCTATTTTAAATCCCGTTGATTTTTAGATTAGCTGAAGCATTATCTTTATCATTGAATTTTGATTTGATTGTATTAAAAAAAATAGGATATAATTAATTCAAAGCACAATAGCTACTGAGCCACAGCAACGCGTGGCCGGTGCTGCTCATATAATATATCATATTAATTGTTTAGATTAATTTTTGTACTATCCTTTTTTTTTTTTAATTTACGTTTTATAAGATCGTGTGTCTTTAGTTAATACTGTAGTTTTTTTATTATTTTTTTTTTTTAACCGATGAGATATCCGCCCGACTAGTAAATAAATAAAGGAGTTTTTCTCTGAAATTATAACTAATAGTCAATTAGGTATTTTTTTTTTTTATTTCCAATATTTATAAATATTATAAAGCAATGATTTTATAATAAAATACCAAAGATGGGAAAAATACACTAACAAAAAAAAAAAAAAAAAAAAAAAAACTTGAAGGTTGAGAAAGAACAATTAAGGTTGTCGGATCCACTTGAGGAGAACTGCCCCAACCAGGCAACGCCCTTCCCTTCTTCGGATTAATACCCTATTTTTCTTCCCTGCAGTACTTAAAAGTATTCTTATTGAAAAGTAATTTTTATACTTTCGTGAAAAAAAGAAAAAGAAAAAAAAAAAGGAAATCGATAAATACGAAAACAAGTATATTCATGTATATTTCTGTGTTCATTCGGTAGATTTGAAAAACGAAATGATTTTTTGGACAGGTTGGGTTTCTCCTGATTTTGGAAGACAAGCGATAGTTAAGAACAACCATATACGAGTATATAGGACTATATAGGAGTATATAGGATAAACTATATTCGTATATAGGAAATTACTATAGAAAACACAAGCTTACATATATTGTCTAATAAATGAGAAATATAAGATTGAAATGGGCAATATTCAAATTCATGATTCTCCATTCAAATCTTCAATGGTTCCTTTGACAGTGGCAGGCCAAGAAAAAATTTATAATATAATTGAAGAGTCCAGGGAAGAAAGAGGGAGAGTCAATTTTTTCCGAATTGTAGTTATATATATATATATATATATATATATATATATATATATATATATATATATATATATATATATATATAATTGTTCGTCTAGTTGAGTAGAATATGTTGGTGAAAAGAAATAATCAGATAAAATGATAGTCGGTAGGTTACAAGCGATTGAAAGAACCACGTACTCGGAAGAAAGGGGGAATGTGAACTCGGAAAAACCTAGAATGGGAGAGTCATGTTAGAAGGTCAAAATGCGTTTTTTTACGTTCATTTCATGTTTATTCCTTTCAATTCTTACCCTCTTTTCTCCCAAGTGGAATTATTCTTATTAGTTTACCTAAAATAACATTAGTATTAGTCAGTGAAAAATTGTCTCAACATCTTATTTATTATGGAGGCTGCAAAGGAAAAGCCAGTTACAGGCAGGATGACTGATGTGATGAAAAAACTGCGACAATCAATCCACAAAACTGTTTTCAATTGTTAATAAGATTTATTATTATATTTAATATAATTTTGAATTATTATTATTATTAAGCATTTTGTTTGTTAAAAAATTCAATCAATCAAGACCATTGGTCATGACAAAAAAATAATCAAAATATAGAATATCAAAATATTATATGGATTGTGTATTAATATCACCATTTCATCAATAAAACAGGAATGAAAGGAGGAGCGTACAGGACTACCCCCCTTTCTTTTATGTTTAAATTAGTTTTTTTAATGAAACTTTTTTTTTTTTTTTTAGAGCGTGTTTGTCTGTTTCGGGCATATTTATTATTTTGACACACGAAAAAAAAACCGAAAAGGACATATAAAAAAATTAAAAGAAAAATGATAAAACATACTTAAGTAATTAAAGATCCAAACCTAAAAACTCGATTTTCTCGGAAAGCACTCCAAATGACATCCCCCCTTTCTTCCGTGGACTCTTCAATTAACATAACATACTGCTTCGGTTACGGGAAGATATTTTTCAATGCCGTGGATTTGCAGAGTTTCTCTTGACAACGATTATTTGAAAAATCTATAAAAGCCTATTTTTTATTATTATTAGATCGATTTTCTCAAACGACTGGATCAATTATACTTGTAATATTCACATATAAGAATTTTTGTTTGTTTTTTTTTCTGACAATACCCCCCGCCATTTTCTCTACGCATAAGGCTCAAGTAAAACACATTATGTAATAAGGTTCAGCTACATAACTACCAAAAATTGTTTGTCATCATTATTCATAGTCATCATTATTTTTGTTATCGTTGTTGTGCATGCTTAAACTTTGTAGAAGTTACCTTAATATGATTTCAATTTTAAACTCTTCTCAGTGAGAAATAGTAGCTGCCTACAAAGCACCGTAAAAGATATGCAAATCTACAATAAATTACAGCTTGAACTCATAAATTGTTAATCAAGAGGTTTATGAACACACGTACATAAAACATCAGTTTGTAATAAAAAAATTTAAACTAACATTAAAAACAATTAACTTAAACTGAACATTTAAGATTTAAACTAATTAATAATTAGATTCGCTTAATCGATAGCAACTTTTGCATAGACCATTTCTCTTATCATGTGCAGCCCCTTGGAAGCTTAAGCGTCAAATATAAGTATTCACAGCAAAGCCAAACCCTTTACTCCTAATTTTTTCGAATAAGGTAGTCTTTCTTTTTTTTTTTTGTGGCTTTAAATTTGTCCCATTTCGATCTGTCGGATTTACTCACATCGTCGAAATTTCGAGATCTTTCAGATTTACTCATTACGATACTCATTTAAATAGGGTAACATACAGTTATTGACACCCCAACTTTAACTTAAAGAAATAAGTAAACAAGTCTTAATTTTATTTCAAGATATACATGAATCTAATGTTTGTAGGTTCCCTAAGTCATCTATGAAGTAAGACTTTAACAAACTATCCATAGGGAAGATTTCACAATTAAATCCACAGGGTAGTGGATTTAAAGACTAGTATTTGAACTTTTAACAATAAATATTGCCATACGGTAAAACTATTGAACTTTAGACCCAAAAAAAACCTCTTGAGTCTTTATACGGATAGATAAAGAGGAGCTATAGGAAGTTTCAGTTTGATCACTTCATAAAAAGTATTTTTGTTTGTTAATTTCACCACAGAAATATATTCTTAAGGGTGTCAATAACTGTACGGTTTAACCTATATATTTTAAAGTCATATTATATATATATATATATATATATATATATGTATACAGTATAAAAATATTGACCAAAAATAAAGAAGTGTTTTCATTATTTAAAAATTCTCCTCTGTCCTATAAAGTTTAGAATTTCAAATATTGTATGCAAAGCTAAATGAATAAACCTAAATTACTTTTAATGACTAATCAACTTTGAATAACAACGCAGCCATAAAATTTTAATTGAGTGCTTAGCTAGTAATGTTAATTGAAGGAACGGCAAATTAACATCTCGAGAATTTGAAGAGGTTCCTACTTTATTAACTCAAGTAACGTTGACTTCTCTACCCCGGCGGCACTTCCTCTGTCAATAACTCACCAATTGAATATATATATATATATATATATATATATATATATATATATATATATATTGAATACATATATATTTATCAATATTTTAATTTTTTTAAACCTTGGGTTAATATTTCCTTTATTTTTTGAGCTTAAAACATATTTATATGTATTTAAACATATATATATTTATTTAATAGTATTCAATTTCCTATTTAGTTTAAAGTTCCAACTCAAACACATATCCTAACCACTCCTCTTGTTGTTAAAAAAGCTCATGTAATAAATATTTATAAACTGAATTTGATCTATTTAATATGCATACATCATTTCTTTGAATATCTAATTTTTTGATCAATTCTTTTAAGGTGATTTATTTTTAAAACATTAACTAATTGAGTATATGTGCATATAATTTGAGTGTACTTAAAAATATTTATTAGTTTTATTATTTTTAAATATTATAAATTTTACTGCATACTTTTAATGATCATAAAATAATTCTATCCAAAGTATTTTTTATTCTTCTTTTAAATACATATTATATAAATGTTTGTGAAAAAAGAAAAAATAGATTTAAATTGTTCCTAATAAACTCTTAATTCGTTTCACTGTGAGTCGCTATAAAAAGAAAAAAAAAATCTGGTACGATGCGCGCAACGCTCAACTTTCACTTACCAACTTACTTTGATTAGAAATTAACGTGTTTTGTAAAATGCCATTTCTTAAAGTCACACATTTTTCCACATTCACGCACTTCTTTTTGTTTGTATTAGCCCTTTAAAGTAAACTATTTTTTTTATTATTAAATATAAGTTTTTACTTGGGATAATTCGGCAATGCAAGCATAATACTCTATCTCGTCTGATTTTATAATTCTCAATGTATTTGTTGAAAACTTCATATAGTTATCATGTAACAAATAAATTCCATTAACCGAACAGAACATCTTTAATTATAAACAATCCTCTGTCATTAAGAAGCATGCATGCATGGGCTGTGTTATATGAGTTGACGGAATATTTTCCTTTTTTTCCCCGGTAAATGTTTACTTGATTTTGTTCATATTTCATATTTAGCCATTTCTTTTTTTTAAGCGTAAAAAGAGGCAGTTAATTTCTCAATTTGTTAAAAACATTTATTAAATAAAGTGCGTGCCCCCTCCGTTTGATCAATTTTCATGAAATTTTTGCAGTGATATCGGGGCACTATATTTACATCAAATACACAGTTTTATCAAAATCGTTAGCGCCGTTTTTGAGAAAATCGAAATGAACTTAAAAAGTTATGAAATAAAGTACCACCTCCATTTGACCAATTTCGATGAAATGTTGGCTATCACATCTTTGGCATATACAAACATCAAATACTCAGTTTAATCAAAATCGTTAGAGCCGTTTTTGAGTGCCCTCTCCCTTTAAGCAATTTTGATGAAATTTCTGCTGTCACATCGCGGGCATATACATATACCAAATACCTAATTTCAGGTTCGTGCGGTTTATAATTTTTAAGCTAGTCTGTTCACACACAGACCATTTCGCGGGACTTGGTTATTTGGACTCAGGGGACCCCAAAACGTTCCTTTAAAAACAGGAAGTCGAGATTTTTCATGATAGCAATACTTTCCCTTAGTATATATATTTCATATATATGTAAGTAAAAGTAAAAAAGAGGAGTGGTTATGATATGTGCAGGAGTTCGAACTTTAAACTAAATACTAAATTAAATATTAGATAAATATACATAATTTGGATTAGCTTGAGGCATATTTATTTTTCTGGATCACATTATATTTCATAAATATACAATTTACCAACAGTTTACAAAAGAAAGTTTAAAAAATAATTAGTTTTGGTTTTCTGTTTCATATTCCATTCAATATTTATTACTCCTTTGCCATTGAATTATTGCTGTATAAATCACAAATTTAATTAATTACCTTTCTTTTTTATTTGTGAATCCATTACATTAAAATAAAATCCAGTATTCATTCTTAAGAACAACTATTAAAATTCTATATTATAAAAAAAAAATTCTAACATATATTTTCAATTGTTAATTACTAACTACCTGCGCCGATCAGTGGACTTGATCAATGTGTATAATTATGTATATATTTAAATATAATCAAATAAATTGTATATATTTAAGTGTTGTGTGTACGTACTGTAGAAGCGAGAGGAAGTGTGGTAGGTAGGGGTTCGGCTGTGGCAAGCTCGCTACTGACAGGCGTTCCAGTCTTCAGCGCAGGTCTCCCGCCTTCCTCGCTACCGTAAACTCCTGGATATCCGGATACGAGTCAACGGATAACGCGAAGTACCAAAGAATGACGGCATTCATGGCGACGTATAAAATCAAATATGTATATGTGTATATGAAATTAATTTTTAAAGTCATATTTAGATTTTATGGGTTGAAGGCATTAAGCAACATCGATGCCCATACCTAAAATTACGTTGTCTGAGGCTAACTTATTTTTATTACAATCTGCAAATAAAGAAATTATTTTCAAAATAATGGAGATGTCATTTCTTTTTGACGAATTTTTTGGAAAATATTGCTGTAAACTTACGGATGATTTAGTTGATTTAATGATTTAGGGGGAGGATAGATTCTACTTGGGTTTGAAAACAAAGTTAGGTTTATGCTATGGTTTACCAATCAAGATGCTCCTTTGTTAGTGGTTTGTTCATTTAAATTATACATATTTATAATAAGAAATAATTGCACTTTGCTCTTTGATTAATGTTGGGAAAGCACGATCTTAATGCTTGGTGTAGTTATTACTTTTGAGCATTTGTAGGATTATTTCTTCCGAATCCTTCTGCTCGCTTGTGTGCTGAGTTTCTATAATTTATCCTAACTCTTAGGTAAGAATACTTAGGTAGTTAGGGTGGGAGATCTTTCATCTAACATCTTTATGGTCCTCTCGTAGGAGTACGACAATCCAAGACATATTCCAAATTACTCTAATCATATATTATTTCTCAAAGCCTTTTTTTTTGTCGGTAAGCCATAACTTCCTTAATACTTCATCAAATTTCGTGAATGAGACATAATTTTAAAGTTTTCCTTAACCGCTACACCGGGAAAATATGCAAATTACTCATTTGGCATTTTACTGGTAATAGAGGTTTCGAAATGGTGTCAATCTTTTCAGGTTTTCAAGGAGAACATTTTCGGTTCTGTGAATTTTTTCGAATAACCCCCTCGTTAGCGAGTTGAAAGCAAAAACTGCAATTCTCAGAGAAAATTTTAAAATGTACGTAGGTCTTTTTCGTAGTTCTTATTTCACTTTGTCGAGACGAACATTTTTTGTTATACAAACTTTTCCGATTGTCGACGTAGTTTGCGAGTTACAAGCAAAAACATGCGATTGTAGTAAATAAATGGAATCAGCATACTCGCTTTCCGCGAAACCGATATGAGTATTTACATATGTGTGTGGCGTTTTCCAGGGATTTGATAAAATTTTTGCTGTCACATCGCGGGCATATACATACACTAAATACCCAATTTCATGTTCGCACGGTAGTATAGTTTTTGAACTAGTAGTATGTAGTTAGGTACATACACACACACACACACAGACCATTACGCGGGACTTGGTTATTTGGACTCAGGGGACCCCAAAACATGTATTTCGGTTGAAAACCGGAAGCCGAAATTTTTCACGATCGCAATACTTCCACTTACTATATATTTCATATATAGGTAAGTGGGCCGGGGATAGCCGAGCGTGTTGGAGCGCGGCCCGCTTTAACACGCTCGAGCCGAACGGTGGCGGTTCGAATCCGCCCTGGGATGGTTGACTTTTATTTCGTGGAGGCCCCACGGAATAAATCTCGACCTACCCACCATGGTTAGGATAGGTTGGTTACACCTGTAGAGTAACCCCCCCGTATGCCACACATGGCCAGGTAGGGGTACCGAACAAAAAAAAAAAAAAAAAAAATATAGGTACCTAAGTGAAAGTAAAAAGAATTTCATAAGTAAAAAGTTTTAGTTCATCAATGTTGAATCATGACCGTTGAATCACTCTGTTTGCTCCAAGAGTATGTCAAATAGTCGGGTAATATCTAGAGTAAATTTTTCTTTTGCCTATATTAAAAAAAAGTAGTAAGGGAGATTATTCACTGAGACGATGAACTACTATGCTCAAATTCACAGGTAATAAACTGGTATTGTAGGGTACATTTATGTCCTGTCACTGGAGACAGGAAACCTTTAGAGGGAAAAGTGCTAAACGAGATCTCGATCTAAACGTTTCACAGCCAAACCGATAACCTTACTTCTCACAAAGTATAAATCTTTACAAGGTCCTTCATGCGTTGGAATAATAATAAAAAAAAGAAAAAGAAAAACAGTATTTTATTATCCCCATGCAATGCAATCAGAAAATTTGAATGTAGTTCATCTAAATGAATTTCAGTTTACGAGTTTGAGGAGTTGGTTGATAATGGCCATAGCTAAATTTCACACTCTTGACAACTTTCCATTTTTAAAAGCAATCATCTTAATTTTCTTTGATTAATTTTTAAAATAATCCAATACAGCGTATTTTTTACATATTGCAGTGCGTTTTTATGTTTTGGCGCTTACTTTTTTGTAAATATTTTCGATGTTAAATTTCCGGTGACTTATAATTCCAAGATATTATTTATATTATGTTTTGAGTAAGTTTGTGGGGGGGGGAGGGGGCTTGCAAGACGAATAATCTAACCATTTTCGATTTTATTGATATAAGGATCTCTTAATGTGTTGTCGGTTACGTATAACGTATTATACGTCCTCAAAAGAAGAAACAACAATCACCCTCTTTTAAGTAAAGTAGGAAATGGTTAGATTTTTCGTGACGGAAGGGCTCCCATGAAATTAAGCATCAATGATCTTTATGAACATTGCTAATGAACAAAACATAAATATTTTTAATGTTAGGTTTTAGGTAGTAAACTATATACTAACTCTTTTTTCATGAGCTTAGGAGTTGCATCATAATTGTAGCATTTTTGTGTAGGATTCGTGTAACTTGAAATATTATACACACTACCATCGATCATAGTGAAAATCATTTGGTTTGGTATCCCCCAAGTACCATGGTCGACTCGCACTTCACTAGGGATCAGATTCGCAATTGCTTAGTCTATATTGTCATGCTAACAAGTCAATTATTAATGACGATTCCTTTTCGATAATAACACTTAGTAGCCGACAAAATAACGTGAAATACGATGTTTTATTTTCTCTCAAAACTTTGTTATCTGCATCAATCAGATATCAACGGTACGGTAGTGGCCGGCAAGAGTAATGATCACTAATTTTGATTATGGAGTAACCGTACGAATTGCCTTATATTCTCTTTAACTTGATCCGAAAATCAGATAAATTATTTTCTTGCACTAGTCAATTAAATAAACCATCGTTTCTGTTGCTTGATTCAGTACTGCGCTAGACTTCGTACAGTAAAGAAATGGTTTTGAAATCTAAAACCAGAATATCACCGTAAGGAGCAGCCAGAAGCATTAAATAAGAAGAAATATACTATTTATAGTTAAAGTATGGGAAAACCATTTCCAAATTTTTAAACATGATGAAAATTTCTTATATAATATTAAACAATAGATCTTACCCATTTTTGGCCTTTTGGTCAAGATTAGTCAATGAACAATTAACTTAAGACTGGCACTTTAACAGGTGAAAAGAAGAATTAAAATGTTTTAGTAATAATATGGTGATAGCCGAAGTAAATATATACCAACCGAACCAGTTTTACACTATTTTTTATCAACAATTCTAGTTAACCCTTAGCTTTGAGCTTTTGTTTTTATATTGAAATATTGGTGTTTTCTTTCTTTTCTAAGATTCTAAATTTTATATTAGTCCCAAAAAAAATATTTTCAAACTTAATTTTTCTTATTTTTGAACACTGCTCGTGACACTGTGGGATGTTGGGAAAAGATAAAAGCGAAAGCAAAGAGGAGCTGACATCTGTGATATTGGTTCCGTGCTGTTGTCACATAAACCGATTATGGGAAAATTTACAACCCATTATTTTGCGGACGCTTTAATATTAAAATTATCTTCTTAGTAGCAAGTGTTGACAGAATACAATCACTCTAACAATGCTCCCATCAAATTATATATGCCTTAAATACATACGTGATTGAAGCAAAGAAAAGTATAAATAACAGGCTATAAAATTATCAATAAATTTCAATAAAAAACATTTTCATTATTTGCATATAATAAGTTCGAAGATTAATGACTAAGAAGTTTTAAAGTAAAAAAAAAACTTTAATTTAACATACTTTAGGATTTTTAACGCTTGAATGAGATGGCTAAACCTGCCTTCTACCACCTTCTAGGCCAACCTGCCCCACATAGGGGGTTAATTGGCCTACTATGGATTGACGAATTCTTCAATTTTCTATGATCTTAGTATTAAATATTATGTGGTGAAAAAAATACTTGAAGTACTCTAATACTGGGAGTTTACAGTGGTATCCGCCCTATTGGGATTATATTAACAGGAACCACTCAACAATCGAAAAAGTGAAAACTGTTGCCAACCAACCCCGCTCTCCCCTAACACAAAAGTAACCATATGATTCGATCTTCAGAGCGAGACAACCTCTCCAGACCTTCGCTTATTATATTTAGTCTGAATTAGAACATTCAGGTAGGTACCCGACAAGCATAAAAGATTCTCGAACAGTCACCAACACATCCTAGAGCAGTTTATAACTGCTCCAATTTATTATAGGTAATTGGTTTTCATTTTGTACCCGACATTTTGTAAAATATCATAAACGTTTCCCCTATACTTCAAGGGGCTATGAAAAACTATTAACTAGGACTATCTATTTAGGTAAGTAGGTACTTAGCCAAGTTGATTTTAAATATACACTAATGGAAGAAATTCAATGATTCTTAGTTAAAAAGAAGGTTCACTTATGTCACAGGTTGAAAAAAAAAAAAAAAATATATACATATATATATATTTATATATGGAGGAAATCAGCGCTACGGATACTTCAATGAATTTATATGTATCCCTACAGAGGAGTAAACTGATCTTAATATTAAGGAGTTGTTGGCTTCGATTACTTCCGGGGTTTAGATATGTTATGGTAAAAGTAGATATTGCGGCAAATGTACACATTTTCCGGAAAATGTGCATATTTACCTCCTCGTTTGGGTAATGTGCATTCACCTAACATTTACAATTTCAAAGAAGGGAAATGTACATTGAATTCACAACGACCATGTCGTTTTGGTAAATGTGTGCATACAAAGTACGAAATCGCAAGTGCTACTAATGTGGTGCGCAACTACCGTTTCGGCTCGTTCTGTAGGCGCTGCTATTTCACTTTACACATTTCGTGCAAGTGCTATGTCTATAATGTTAATGTTATTATGTTTATGTACCCTACAATAACTAATTAATGCCATAGTTCTGAAAATTTTTGGATATAATTTAAGATTAAGATTAAGATCATTATGGAAATTTCTATTTGTTCCTTTATAGTTTTATAAAATTTAACTGTTATAATAAAGAAAAGTATGTTATTATTATTATTTGTTTGATTCCCATCGTATTGGTCCTGAAAAACTAGGACGAAAATTGTATTTATGAATATTGGGATCATAACCTACGACATATTATATAATATGCAAAGAAAAGTATGTTTTGTTTGTCATTTACATTTTTTAATTAAAATAATTTTCGTTATTAAAGACTTTTGTAATATGTTTATTTAAATAAATATTTTTTTACTGCAACAAAATTTTTAATTTATTTGTATTCCAACTTTTCTTAAAACATGAAGGTAGGAGTAAACATTTACCAAAACGTGAAGGCAAGAGTACACATTTGCCGGGAAATGTACATATACATTATATTCAGTTCAGATATATCCCAAAACTTTTTGGGAAATGTACACATTTTACGGTAAAAGTGTACATTTTTCAAGAGTGTACATTTACGAAATGTATTCAATTTCGCTCTTGCGATTACTTGACAATATTCCTAAACTGTGAATTGGATGTTCATATAAATCTCTTTATAACATTTAGATAAAAAAAAAAAAAAAAAAAGTCTTGGTTGTTTAACAGAAACCATATATTTAACACCGGTAACAGAGTCTTCATGAGCCCTAACAAACATCAAACAACACCGGTAGCAGATCATAATTTTATTTTGAAGCAAGTACCAAATTCATTGATAAAAAAATGAATTAATTTGATGTACCTACCTAACAATGTAAAAAGGACCTTCATAGCACTTACACATGGAGATCTCTCATATTACTTTATTTCATTTAGGCTGAGAACAACTTCTTCAGAGTTCAATATGGTACGGAAGGATTTTCAAAAAATCGACAATGCTTTCATAACGAAGGTATTATTAAAAATATAAAAAAACCCTCACCTGTGGATTTCAAAAGTAATGACATCAATGGCAATGAGAATTCACTAACCTGAAACAAAAATTAATAATGAAACATTGGAATTCGTAACATCTACAAATAAATAATGAAATATATATATCAATTGCTTCATGTCATTTAAATTCAGCACCCTTATAAAAAAACTTTTATTCAATAAAATAAAAAAATATATCACTTTTAATAAAATAGTTTAAAAATTATAAATTAATTATCTAACGATAACTAATTACTACATAACAACATACAATGTATATATTTGACGTATGTCAACTAGATCCCGTCTGTCTGGACAATTGTTCAGCCCCCCGGTACTTCGCTACAATGTGGCGAGACCTGGAGGGAGGGATCACAGAAGAGAAAGATACGATCACGATCGGAACGGACTCACGGTTAGCTCAGTTGTAAGAGCGCTGCGACGTAGATGCAGAGGACCTGGGTTCGATTCCCGGCCGTGGTCGAATCTTTTATCTTCTAATAAAATAGTTTATATATCACTTTTCATTCAAGGAGGAGGTAAAATTTCAATCAATTTCTTTGATCGAAAAACGTTTAAGGGTAGTTTGCATTAAGATCTAAACACCTGTACGACCAAAGGTGGTATGATATTACATATAGCTGAAGACCGAATTGCCAGGGCTACTCACGAGGTTAGAGTGGATAGGAGGAAGCCACTCCAAGACCAAAAAAGACTTGGTGAGAAGGTATTAAAGAAGCTTTTAACAGGAGAGGGTACACGTGCCGGAAAGGGTTTGAATCTGGGAGGAAATATATCCGTGCTTGCTTGATGACGATGCGGAATCTATAGAAATAAATACAAAACGAAATAGACAAAAAAATAAATAATTACAAAACGGTCAAGAACATGGGCTGAAAATAAATACTGATAAGATAAAGTATATGATTAGCCATAGAAATGGTGACGTTTTTACTTATATTAGGTAATGTAGAAGGAATTACATTTGAACACGTCGAAAAATTTAGATATTTAGTGGCGATGGTGACTATAAAAATCTAAATCGATGAAGAAATGAAGGCTAAGATGAGGAAATTTTTTTATTATTCAATAAAAGTTTTTACTTAGGATAGTTCGGCAATGCAACCATAATACTCCATCGCGTCTGATTTTATAATTCTCTACGTAGATGTTGAAAACTTCATATACAAGTTACCATGAAACAAATAATTTTCAATAAATGAACAGAACATCTTTAACCCTTTAACCGGGCGGGACGTATAAATGCGTCCTTGAAATATATGTTGTCCACTGGAACTGGTGGGACTTATATTTTCGTACAACAGAGGTATTAGTCATAGATAAATATATCTATGTTTTATATATATATATATATATATATATATATATATATATATGTATATATATATATATATATAAATAAATAATTATATTTACATATATAAATAATAATAAAAACAACAAATATTTCAGGACGTCTATATACGTCCCGCTCGGTTAAAGGGTTAATTAGAAACAATGGTCTGTCATTGAAGGCGTACTGCAAATGCGTGGGCTCAACGTGTTTTATTGAGTTGACGGAATATTTTTCTTTTTTTCTCCTGTATATGTTTGCTTGATTTTTTTCATACTTCATATTTAGCCATTTATAATTCTTAGGCGAAGCGAGAGACAGATAATTTCTCCATGTAAACAAAAACACAGGTACTTAATAGGAAAACAAAAAAGGCCCCCTTCCCCATTTAAGCCCGCTCAAAACATTTTAATAATGATAAAGCTTACAACATGGCAAGTTTAATCAAAATCGTTAAAGCTATTTGTGAGAAAATCGAAAAAAATGGGAAAAACGTTATCAAATAAAGTGTCCCCTCCGTTAAATCAATTTTAATGAAATTTTTACTGTCATATCGCGGGCATATACATACATCAAATACCCAGCTTTATCAAAATCATTGTTGAGAAAATTGAAAAAAAACAACGTAAAAATGGGACAAACTTAAAGTACCCCCTCCGTTTGGCCAATTTTGATGAAATTTTTGCTGTCACATTGTGGGCATATATAAATACTAAATACCCAATTTCAGGTTTGTACAGTTTATAGTTTTTGGGCTAGCCTGTTTATACACACACACACACACAGACCTTTTCGCGGGACTTGGTTATTTGGACTCGGGGGACCCCAAAACGTGTATTTCCTTTGAAAACCGGAATCGGATTTTTCACGATCGCAATACTTTCTCTTACTACATATTTCATATGTAGGTAAGTGGTTTATTTCCCGGCTTCTAGGACACATTAGCGCGAAACGGCCAGACCCGTGTAATCTATTTTTTGACCAGGCACTCCAAAAAAATTTTTTACTTAAAATACGTGATGGGAGTTCGATAGGCCATGCCCAATAATTGATGATCTGAAGGTTTTCAAATAAAAAGAACGATTTCGGTCAGGAATTTAAACCAAAAATTGTATTGTATCTACCATTTTTCGTATAATATCACCATTAGGTACGCAAAAGTTAAAAAATATCACATATTACAAGTAAAAAAAAAAATTGAACTGACAATGAATGCGCCCGGAGTTATCAAGAGCATACAAGAAGCTGTCCTCGCACAATATCTTGCGAATTGGCGTAAGAGTCTCAAGTGGGCTGCTGCTGGTTGGTAAAGTTCACTAATATTAAATTCGAATACAAATATTTTATTTTTAGACTTCTATGAAAATCTTATTTGAGTGTTTTATGAGGTGTGGGAATGAATATGAGCTATTCAACCACCTCATTACTTTTATCGGTATGAATTATTTAATAATTTACAGACACCATATAAAACATTTTATATTCATTATAAAACATTCATTCTAACTAAAAGGCACTAGAGTTACGATTAGATTCAGAATTCGCGGTGCATACTTACACCGTTGCTTTTCAGTAAAAACCACAGGAATAATACATCTTCTGTATGTATTAAACAGTAAAGAAAATTTACTCTCGTTGAGCCTGTTAATATCCCACGAGATAATAAAAAAATATTAAATGATTATTTTAAGCAACGAAGCAAGGATATGTTTTCTTGTTTTTTTTGGAAAACTTATAAAAGATAAAAAAAACAAGATCTAACGATTCAACTTTTTATCACACAAAAGGAAGTTTTTAAATTTATTACATATGGCTCATTCATATCACTCCTTGCGTTCATGAACGTCATATTTCAAAAAAACATGTTTCTTCAGGAAAGTGAATTTAAAGTTAAACTTAGGATAAATTATTTCCAAAATAGGTATTAGGCCTCCGATTCAACTTTTTATTAGACTGTAGATCGTGTTACAGAATAACTGTTTTTTTTTTTTGTCTCTATTTATTAAAAAAATAGTATAAAACGATTACATTTTAAACAGCTCCTATTGATTTATAAGTTTGTTGTTAAAAGATTCACATATTTAGTGTGGATTTATTTAAAAATGTAAGAATCTTGTAAGGGGATTCTTCTATTTTTTAGCGCAGAAAACAATCAAAGCTCTAACTATCCGATTTTTGAAATATGACGCTGTTGAATGGAGTGGGCGACTTAGAAACTAGCTTTTATTTAAAATAAGTTTTTTTTATTTAATATTTATGTATATTACTAATACCGAAAGTCCTGAAAGTACACTAACGCTACTATATATTTAAACTAGCTGTATATACCGGTTTCACCCGGAGAATTTAATTTTTTAAATCTATAAAATCTATAAACTGATACTTTTATCGACTCAAACGGTCGATTTTGTAAAAACCAATGCAAAGCGAGATCAAAACGATTATTATAACAATAAAGAATATATCCAGAGATCGGCTGAAGTTATGCAATTTTAATATGGACAGGTGTTCGCATCTGGTCTGAAAGAATCACTAAGCGAAATTTGGAGAATTTAGGACAAACGGTATGGATTTTTATAAAGAACAAATAGAATTTCATCTTTATATGCATAGATTATTGCTGTATATCCCGGTTTCACACGGGGAATTTCATTTTTATTAAGAAACGGTCGATTTCTTAAAAAAAAACATTGTAAAGTGAGGTCATTATGATTTTTATAACAATAAAGAATATCAGCTGAAGATCGGCTGAAGTTATGCAATTTTGATATGGACAGGTGTTCGCACCTGGTCTGAAAGAACCACTAAGCGAAATTTAGAGAATAAAGAATATCAGCGAAAGATCGGCTGAGGTTATGCAATTTTAATATGGACAGTTGTTCGCACCTGGTCTGAAAGAACCACTAAGCGAAATTTAGAGAATAAAGAATATCAGCTAAAGATCGGCTGAAGTTATGCAATTCTAATATGGACAGGTGTTTGCACCTGGTATCCAAGAACCACTGAGCGAAATTTGGAGAATTTAGTACAAACGTTTTGGATTTCTATAAAGAACAAGTAAACAAACAAACAAACAAACAGAATTTCAACTTTATTTATATAGATATAAGAAAATTATTTTGAATAATCATTTTAGAAGAAACGTAAGTTTAACTAATGGTGTATAAAGAATTTATTTATTTTTATATTAAAAGTAAAATCAGGGGTCACCTGTTGGGTAATGGTTAGCATGAAAACTAAATACACCCTTAGTCGCTGCTTCGCAGCCTTATAGATGGCCTATGATTCATTAAAGAGAGTAAAAATCCTTACTTATGTCGTCCTCCGGAGAGGACCTCTCGATGAAATAACGTTCCCGAGGCTGTATTGTGTCAGGTAAACGATTAAAAATCTTATCTTATTTATACCTGGATAGGCGAAGTTTAAGAATTTCACCGAAGCAGGTTCCGATTAGCCATAGTAGCCTCAAGTGAAATAAATAAGCATTAATAAACGTTATTAAGTTTTTTAGATGGCAATTGAATCTAACTTTTGAGTTATTTTTTATTTTCCTGATTATACTTATAAAGGAATCGTCACTAAATAGATAGTCAATTAGCAGTGTAGGATTGATCGTCTGTACTTTAGAAATTGATAATAATATTTTTCGTTTCTGGGTATGATTTATAAGGAAAATTATTTTTTTAATCAGTAAAAAAAAAAAATAAATAAATAAAATTCACACTAACATCAGAAATATTTAAATTAAACTGATCAAAAGGTTTACTCTTTAATAGCTTCATTAAGATAGTGTAACATTTGAAAAAATTTTATCAAACGAAAATAATATTATTCACAAGGTTACAAAAAGTATCAACTTGTAGCGATACAGTAACAATAATAACATCGAATCCCAATTTGGATTATAGTATCTGAGCAAGACTAACTCTCCAGTCCATCGCTCCTTATATGTAGTCTGAATTAGAACATTCCAGATGGTTCACGACAAGCATAGAAGGTTCTCGAACAATCATGAACATGTACTAGAACATTCACAAATGTAATAGAACAGATGGTAAACGTTAATTGGTAATTTGTTGTAACAAAAACTCTAGATCTCTTTTAAATCGTGTTTTTTTTTTTTTAAGTTTAATTTAATTTAAGTTACAATATGTATGTCTGTACTGGTATTATAATGACAAATGTATCTTTTCTTAATGTTCCTACTATTAGGGTAATAAGTCATTTTTTAGGCCAGCAAACAGTCTACAAAAGAACACATGCATGAGCAATGGGATGTGAAACCGTTTTAAGCTGGACCAAAAATTATACCCTTAAATATCACAATGGCCGAAAACGCTATAAGAAAATGGAAAAAAGTTTCCAAGAAATGTATAAATATTTCAATAATTACAAAGTAGAGAAATGAAATAAAAAAACAGTATGAAAATTATTAATTTTATCAAGTCCAAAAATGTATTCTATCCCTTGTATATTGACCCTGCGATAACAGAGATTCATGTTATTTTTGAAGCAGTATTAAGGAGTATGAACAGAGAATTAAATATAATCTTTTACGTTAATTAAACATTGAATAACATATAATATCTTCAATTAAAGATAATTAAGATGATAAAGTATAAAATATGCCTAATATATAAGTCGATAAACGAAGTACAAATATATTCGTGTGGAACATTCCTTTGAGGAAGTTGAGGTTTGCTGCCAGAAGAGGCAGCACCGTACACTGGCTGTGATCCAAATGATAGTTCTAGCCTTAGCCGCTAGGTGCCGCTGCTAACGTAGTTCACTCGTCAACTACAAGAGCGATCTTAGAGCAACTTCCCTTAAAATTCTTTTTGACTACAGTCGACTCCGTTTAATTGGGCCAACGGATAATTGGGACCACCGATTTATTGAG
Organism: Aelia acuminata; assembly: GCA_911387785.2. NCBI lineage: Eukaryota > Metazoa > Arthropoda > Insecta > Hemiptera > Pentatomidae > Aelia > Aelia acuminata. Next base: position 28,481,536 of record OU426982.1, on the reverse strand, counting down.
ACAGACCAAAGAAGTGCACTAATTATGTTGGTCGTAATTTACAATGAGTGTGACAATGCACACATGATTCTTACCTGTTAAAAAAATTGACGTAAAAACATGTTTTGATTCATTTTTATTTCATCTTTATCAGTATAATTTATATTGTATACAAATGGTTATTTTAATATATTTCTTATGTTAAAGCACCTATTTAATAAAAATACATTTTAAGAGTTAAATTAATTGCATTATTTTAAGCCCAAAATTAAATCAATAGACAAGAATAGGTACACCTAAATGCACCTATTAACTGGGTTTGCCACCTAATATGTCTATTGTACGACATCGATTATCATACATGTACGGTAGCCCAGTGATTAAGCGTATTTAGGCATTTTTTATTTGCATTTACATGTGGATTCAAGGTCTCCGCTTTATTGGGTCCTCCGGATAAATCGGAGTCGATTGTATTTCTACAATATTTTTTTATTGATGTAGGTAAACTTGAAAGAAACAAAAGATTGTCAAGTTTGGGTAATTTTATCTGTTTAAGGACACATGCCTCTCTTAATTTGCTGCCATTTATTAATCCGTACTTTTCAGAAGTCGATGTGTTTTTTACATTAATAAAATTCCTATTGCATTTACTGTATATATAATTGGCCGTTATCTTGGTCGAAAAACAATACTAAACGTATACCTGCCTGTCTCTATAAACTATTCTATCATTAACTATAACAAACATTTAGCAAACAGTTTCCGGAGTGAATTGCAGTACACTAAATAAAGTCATGAAATATTTTAATTTTTTGCAAATGAATATCATAGAGGAAACGAATGAAGAGGTGATACTTTTTCTTCATATATTTGGAAAATAGTAGAAGTTCATAACATAACTAATGCTTCCTAGAGAAAATTTAAGCGAATTTCAATGTCAATTGAACAGCTTTTTTTCTTTTCAACATGTTATAATTATTTTTGTTCCTTATATTACCTAGTAAGATCCCAAAAAGAATTAATGTAAGGCCGAAGTTTTAAACTCACTCACAGCCAACTGAACACAATTAACAATATATATTTTAAAATTACTTTGCTTAGGTTATAATTTTATTCATTTATATGTTAGTTTTTAACTAATGATAATTAACTCTTTTATAAAATATTCAATGGTAAAATCTTAGCTCAAATTAGTCAACGATTAGTTTCGGGCCTAATTTTCAATTTCATCACTTTCCGATCTACAGTATAGATATATACTTATCATTTTTGTAATAGCCGATATCTACTTATGAGGAGTTAAATATGTATGAAACAAGTAAGAGAATGTTCATTTAAAAATTTACACTCATTTTTCGTTTAAACCGTTTTTCGGTTAATTTATTGTATTTTTCTCCTGACACCGTCACAACGGATTAATCGGTAACCACCGTATAACCTTTTTATTTTATTTTACCTTAATCTGTGTTATTCCCTCGAAGTTATTTTGTCCTCTTCTTTAAACATTGAAAGGTTGAATACTTTGAGTAACTTATAAATATATATTCTATTATGATGTAAGGAGAAAGAGTTTCACTGCAATCACTCCGGAGTTCGTAAAGTATTTTGCGGCACAAAAAATATAGGTATTAGTTTTAAGGAAAGCTGATTTTTAAAAATCAACAATATTCTGGCTCATTAAGCATTAAACATTTATTCTGCAATAGTAATAATCTTAGATTCAACTGTAGCTCTATGATGTTTTTTGATAAAACATCAGCTTCAGTTTTTAGTACTTTTGCCAGTAATTGTACAGACCCTTAAATTTTTAGTAATTTCATTATTGTATCTATTATAATAATTTATTATTATGGAACATATTCATTCAGACATTCAGATTATTTAATTTTATTAGAACATTTCTATACTAAAAGAATATTTATAAAATAAAAATAATGTAAAGCTTTATTCATGAAAAATAAATCGTTGGGTGTTGATGACTTCAAACGTTTTACGCCTCTAAAAAACAAACTAACATTTATTGTGCGGAAAGAATATTGTTTCATTGACTAAACAATAAAGAAATACAGTGGGTAAAAAAAGTATTGGCAATTGATGTTTTTGTTATGTTACATTATAATACTTATTAAAATTTCAATGGTTCCTGAATTTTTATAAACCTTTCTCATTAAGAAGTAAAAAAATAGAAATAGAAGTGGAGGGCATTTGTTTTTAAGCAGAACTGGAAGCAGAAGATGTAATCTTTAATGCCAAAAAAGTATTAGCAATTGTTAATCCTCTCAACTGTAACTCTAAACATTAAACTTATCTCATACCAGTCAGTGCCTTGCATCATTGTGTGTCTTTCTTTCGAGCGTGAAGTAGTTTTTTTTACATTACAAACTATGTCCCGCAAATCCAAGGAACTTTCTTTAGTGATTAAAGATAGAATAATTTCTTTGAGAAATAGTGGCCTAACATCAAGAAAATAGGGCAGCTGATAGGAATTAGCCTTTTCACAGCTAGAAGTGTGGTGAAGAAGTATGAAAATACGGGTAGAATAGAAAATTTACCAAGAAAAGGCAGGCCAAAGGTTCTTATTGAGCGTGAAAAGAGAGACATTATTAGGAAAGTTAAGATATCCCCAAAAACCAGAGCACAGGCCATTGCCAGAGACCTTGCAACAACAAGTGGTAAGTCTGTACATGCCCAAACCATAAGAAATGTGTTGCATGAGGGACAATTTTATGGCAGAGCTGCACGTAAGAAGCCTTTCATATCTGAAGTAAACCGTAAAAAAAGGTTAAATTTTGCTCAAGAATACCTAGCTAAAACTCCAGATTTTTGGAATAATGTAATTTTCTCGGATGAATCAAAGTTTAATATTTTTGGTTCAGACGGTAGGAAGTTTGTATGTCGTCGGAAAAATTCTGAGTACCAGGAACAAAATATTATTCCGACAGTAAAACATGGGGGAGGTTCAGTTATGGTTTGGGGATGCATGGCAGCCAATGGTGTGGGGAACTTACATTTTATTGATGACACAATGACTGCGGATATTTATATAGATATTTTGTGCCGTAATTTAAGGGAAAGTGCACAAACATTGGGTCTAGAACGCACCTTCATTTTCCAGCAGGACAACGACCGGAAGCACACTGCTCACAAAATCCGGCAATGGCTTCTTTATAATGCGCCCCGGCAGCTCAAAACCCCGCCCCAGAATCCTGACCTTAACCCAATAGAAAATCTATGGAGAATATTAGATTTAAAAGTAAGAAAAAGAAAAATTTCCTCCAAGACAGACCTAAAAAGAATTTTGCAAGAAGAATGGCATAACATTTCACCTGATAGTACAAAAAATTTAGTACAGTCAATTCCTCAAAGGCTTAGAGCAATAAGAGAGGCCCGAGGAGGACACACCAAGTACTAGAAATACTTTCGAATTGACATATATGTTTCTATTTCCGATTATAATGTGTTTATGTTAAATTGCCAATACTTTTTTGGGTGTGATTTTTCACTTTTTTAATATTCGTTTATAATTTGTTGATGTTAAAAAAAATTACACTGTGTTTTCTATATTCTTTATAAATTGTTATTAATAAAATTGTGAAATTTTTTGATAACATTTGATTTATTAATTTTTATAAAGAAAAATGTGTTATTGCCAATACTTTTTTTACCCACTGTAGGTTAAACCGGGGTCTCGATCAGATTTTTTCAAGACAAAAAAAAAAAAAAAAATTGATAATGGTAAACAGTTGTGTCATCCAAGTAAATAAGTAATTAATTAGAATTGCCTTAATTTTCAGGGCACGACTTTGTAAGTTTGAACAGTATTGATATATATCAGGTACCATTATCAAGCGTTCAAAGTTTGTCAAAAATACCAAATCAATGGCTAATGATAATGGGCATTAAAACTACTGAAAAGATCTTATCAGTAATGACATATAAGAGTTGACTTATTGTTCACCAACTGATTACCAACTGATCATTGCAATAAAAATGTAGAGGATGGAATTTCAGAATAATTAATGCAATGCCAGCCTCATAGATCTGACTCAAATTAATCATTGATATTGGTTGGCAAGGACAGGCTTAACTGAGGTTGCGTAAGTTGCCATTGAACTAGTTAAGGAGGCGATCGAGAATTAAAAGCGTTGCTAGAATCCTCGGAGATGTCAGCCATGAAGCAGCTCTTGATATCGGCATGCCTCCTCGCACTTGCCGAATCCTCCTACAGGTACAACGTCAATGACTATCTCGACGATGCCGTGGAAGAGTTTAACATGAAGGTGCTGAGGGCTGGAGACGAAGCCATAGCCCTAGAAGATCCCCTTGCGATAGGAGGTTTCATTCTGACGAGGCCGAAACTGGCGGACATGTCGAGCCTCGAGAGGAGAGGAGATGCCTGGCTGGAACCGAAGCAGAACGGCGTGGAAGTTACTGCAAGCTTCAAGTTTGGAAAGATGCACTTGGATGGTGGGAATCTTACAGGGCCCGGAAAAAATTCGAATAAACCACGAATAAGCGCAAGGTAATAGCCGATTTAATATATACTTTATTGATGGAGAGAAAATAAAATCTGGGACTAGGTCACTAAATTTAAATAATATTACAATGATATTTTTTTTAAATGCAATAAGGGGGTCACCTGTGGTATAGTGGTTACCATGGCAACCTACAATACTAAAAGTGGCCTAGGATTTTTTAATGGGAGTAAAAAATCCTTAGCCATGCCGTCCCTCGGATAGGACGTAAAATGGAGGTCCCGAACCTGTACGATGTCAGGTACTCGTTAAAGATCCCTATCCTAATTATACCTGGATAGGAAAAAGTTAGGACTCCCACTGTAGCATCGTTCGATTAGCCCTAGTGGCAGAAAGTGACGTTAAACAAACAAAAATGCAATAATAAAATATATTCTGTCTTAAAGTGCCAACAAAATGCAAATAGTTTTTTTTTTTTTGCCATATCATTATAAGTGCCAATAAAAGCCATTCTTCAAATATGGCAGGGATGGCATGGATTTAAGCCTAAACATAATTGACCCTAGATGGTATTAGTTATAGTATTTCTGGAAAAACTTTCTAAGACACATTCTTTTGCAATTCCATTCTTCAAAATTAAAAATACGGCTTAAAACATTTAATGTTTAGTATATACTTCAGAGAATAGATTTAATCGTAAATATATGTAAAAATTGGCGTATTTATGGTGTGTAAGTTCTATGTGGGGTGTGTAAGGGAAGAGGGTGGGGAATTGATGCCGAGTATTATAAATTTACCCTCGTAGCGGATTTTGAACTTGCTATCTTCGGGTACGCAAACATATGCCCACTCGGCCATCCCAGCACCCAAGGTTTATAATACTTTCTTTATCCACGGTAATTTAAAGTAAGCTACTATGCGTAATGATATTTTTGGGTAAAATTCAACGTAATATATTTATTTTATTACTATTTTTGTAAGACACAGTAAAGTGAAGCTAGGTTTAGCTAGTTGTAATTAAAAATTAAAAATATTTGGTGGACATGTTATAATACTTCTTCGCTTTTCCACAGCAATTTAAAGTTGGTTATTATGCTTGATATTGTTTTCTGCCTGAATTTCTACGGAATACATCCATTTCCTTCCATACAATTTAATAGAAAAAAGGCCACAGCAATACGTGACTAGTATAATAATATTTTTGACTTACTAGGTAGACAGTCTTAATGAAAATGTTCTCTAACACCCGTGATTCATATGTTAAAGAGACAACTTGGTGGAAGTTACATTCATGGGACGAATAGAAACAACCAGCTCTTGGACGAATGGTGATGGAGATAGGATCGTCACGAAGAACTGCTTCGCAACTTACGAAGCTGCACTCAGAGGTGTTTCCAATGTGGCATTGGTGACGAGTGACGGAGTCACATCCTTGGACTACTGGACGGAGGGTCTCTTACCCCAGATAGCTGAACAGGTGAATCCATTCATTGTCGCCATCTTCGAGAAGCATTTCGATTTGTGTAGAACACTAAAGAACAACGGATACAAGTGGAGTACCAATTGATATTGAACAACATGTATACATTGTACAATATAATGTTTTCAACTACGACAAAAAACTGAAAACTTGTATTTTTATATGTTAAACGATAAATACATAAAATATACTTTATGCTTATTTTTTGAAATATATCGTCGTTCACTATTACAACCTTACTTGCCACTTTAGAAACTAAGTTAAGTTTTTTTTTCTGTATTTGCGCTAATATTAATCGGATTATTTTATGACTTCCATGACACCTTGCACCGTTTAATTTTGGTACTTATCTTTAAGCATAAGTGTTGTGTATTTGCAATTCCTGTTTGGTATGTTTATCTCCACTGGAAAAAAGAAAAAAAAAAAAAAAAAAATCGCAACTCGAAACCTGATTTCGAACAACTAAAAATGACAACTTACACAACTGTCTCTGTTAATTTCTGTTTAAATTAGGTAAGACAACTGTGGCTTTTATGGTAAAAGAACGAAAATGTTGAAATAGGAAAGTGACCCCTACTTTTCTCTGCCATCACTACACTATGAACTCAAAATATGATCTTCCCTTAGAAGACAGGAGTTTGTCAAATTACCAATCTTGTTTGATTTACACATGTCTACCAAAATTTTACTGTATTTTATTCAAATTTAGTCTGTAGATCGTGTATTTTATAACTATTCCATTAAAAATCAATGCTATACCTAATAGACCATATACTATACTTAATAAGCACAAGTATGTTTGGAATGATTTCTGTATAACAAAGGCAACAATACTAATGCAAAGATATATATTATATTAAGAAAAAATACATAGTAAATATACTTGCCTCTTGGAGTAAGTTTAGACCTGGGAGTAAAATGTAGGTGCTGCAGAGATTGATTCATTAAGTCTTATCTTAGATTTCCAAGCTGACGTTACGTAATAAGTTTCCTATCTGAACCCCTTTATATAGGAAATTAATAAATGCAAGGGAAAATTTCCACAATGATGTAATTATTACATACTGAACTTCTCAGCCATAAAATTGAATAGGTTTAAGTTTCTTACAGTAATAGGATCATCTGAGTACCATAACCTCAGTTTTTCAATATTAATTTTTAAGTTATTATGTAAGAATTACTGTGCTAACAAGTTTGACTAGAATGTCGAAGTAAGAATGTGCATCAATTCTTGAGTCAGCGAACAAGACTCATTGTCAGCCATCAGAAGACAGAATATTCATTAATATTTCTACTCTAATAAATATTTTTACAGAAAACCATTGTTTTTATAGTTTAATTATTCCACTAGGTATTTATGTGTGTTTTATATGGTACATTAACTTCTATAAATGTGTCAGTTGAATTATTTTGATGCAGAAAATATTTAATTAACTTTAGAGTTAATCAAGTTAATTTGTTCAGGAATTTTATATTACTTTATTGTACTGCCCTTTTTTGATCAGATTTTTGGTCAGAAATTTGCCCAGAAGAAAGCTGACATGTTCAGTAAAAAGTTATCTTTGAATGGTAACATAACGCCCAGAAAATTGATATTGCCATGTTATTATTGACGAATATGTGGATTAAAAATGATACATAATTCAATTGAGTTACAAAAAGAATAAGGCAGGATTTAAAAAAAAAAAAAAAATATATGAACTCCTGGGAAAAATCAATTAGAATTCTGTCAATAGATTGTTACATATGTACATACTTGTGAATTTGAAGGCAGGAAATATTTGTATTTAAACAAGTAAATGTATTCAAACATTATTACATATTAATCATCCAATGCAAGACCAGCCTGACTCAAAATTACTTTTTAACAAAAATTTTCACGAATAATCCTCTAATTTTCTATCTGAAAGACTACTTACAGACTGCGGTTATCATTATTACTGACATTTTTTAAAAAATGGATAAAAGAGGCGACAAATATGAAAGTAAAAGGAGGAACTTTAATTAGCTTTCCTAAAAAATTGCTTTCTTAAGTTTGAATAATTTTGTGATTGGATGAGCTATATGGTAATATTATTTACACTGGCCTACAACTTACTTCAAAGAGTGAAAGTTCATAGATTTACAGATTTACATAGTTATTTAATATTATAAACAATAGCTTGATGAATTTCCATATTAAACCAACAATAGATTTTATTCTTATTGAATACTTAGATGAAATTAATTGTAATGCTACTGGATATAACAAAACAAAAAAAAAAAGGTTTATTTATTCTAGAAGCCTGTTGCTTTGTAGGTAATAATATGGCAATAGCAATTTTTCTATGTTACGTTTCCATCCAAATATAACTTTTTACTGAACATGTCAGCTGTACAAATTTTTAAATCACTTCTACGCAAATTTTACTGTAAAGTAATAGAAAATTCTTGAACAAATTAACTTGGTTAACTATAAAGTTAATTAAATATTTTCTGCATCAAATTTTTTTCTACTGACACATTTTTACAAATAAATATACCATCTAATACACACATAAGTTTGTAATATTATATAACAATTTCTTGTAAAAATGGCTGTGTGGGAACGGCCTCTAGGCAGGCATAACATTACTTTACATACATGAAAGCAGCAGTTATTTAAAAACTATATTTTACTCTGATTTGATTTTTTTTTTTTTCTTTGAAGGAATTCCTCAAATGGACTAATCATTAAATCATCTCTAATCACTTTCTTTCTTTTTAGGTCATCCCAATTCATATAATGAGATTATGTCAAATATTTGCATATTACTATTGAACTATGATATTACTATTACTATTACTATTACCATCTATATAGTCAGGGGCTGATCCAGCCCGAAATGGGAGGGTCAGGACCCTCCTCTCTCATAATCACAACTTAAAGCATTATGGTTTGGGTATAGTAACTACCTAATTCCATTATTCGCATAAAAATACTAATAACTGAAAAGCCAAAATATTTGGGAGGGGGGGGTCCATGCCCCTGTGCCCCTCCCCCGTGTACATAGCCACTATTTATGAAACAATCACTAGCACTTTCAAATATTAAGCCAGTTTCAATTCAATTTCAATAATTCTTTATTGCTAGAAACCCGAGATGATATATATTTTTTTCAAGGATGAAATGTTTTTTTGGCTTTGTTTTTAAACCTATTACCTCAAATAACAAAGAATTCTAAAAAAGACCCTACCCTCTTTCTACTTAGTACTTTTTCACTCTTTTCTAACATTAAATCACATCCAGTAACAAAATACATTTTTGTTTTTAATTAGGAGATTGAAAAATTGTATTTAATAACTAATAATATTAGCTTTATTACAAAACAGGCCATATTTCAGTAGTCTTCAAGCTTTAACTTGGTACTCTTTCCTTTTATATTGATGAATCATAAAAGTACATACGAGTATAGAACAGTTTGCAGTTAAACAAAGAAATATAAATGAAAATCATAACAAAATTGTAACGTTAAGATGATGTAATTATTAAATTATACTCTTAATCATATACACATAGCATTGAACTAAAACTTATTGTAGTAAGTTACATCATAACAAATATTTAAGCAATTCGTAATGGAAAGATCAAACAAAGCAAATAGGTGTTGAGGAGGATCATTGTATTCATCATAGTTTTGTTATTTGAATATTTTATTTCACGATGCAAGTATTACTCTCGACCTTTCGTAAAAAAGTTAATGTTTTTTATTAGATTGAGTACAATAGAAATGAGTTTTCTAAGCTATTATTGAGTTTTCTAAAACTATTATAGAAAGTATTGAAACACAGGAAATGTTTGATTTTGTTTAAAATATAGGATTTATAAATTCAATAAAAACTGACCATGAAGGAGATGGATATCCCGTTAAAAATGATCAGGCTAGTAATGTGTACAATGAGCGATACCAACTGTAAAATCAAAGTTAATGACAAGCTTACCACCTCATTTCAGGTAAACATAGGTCTCAGACAGGGTGATTCTCTGGCACCGCCACTATTTAACATCGCACTGCAAAAAATATAGTAGCAAGAGCCTCTCTGGATCAGGGCGGTAATATATTCTGTATAAAGGGCCCAATTATTAGCGTATGCGGATGATGTGGTGATAGCTGGAAGATCTCCTTAATGTTAAAGAAGCTTTTGGGAAACTAGAAAGGGAGGTCAGGAGATATGGTCTTGAAATTAATGAGGAGAAGACCAAAATTATGGTATTGAGGTAAAAGGAACCTTGAGCCCCCAGACGTGTTACGCAATTGGAAACTACACTTTCCAATGTGTCACCAGCTTTAAGTATCTCGGTGCACATGTTCATGTAGCATTGAAGGAGGAAGAGGAGGTACAGGCACGCATTGTCTCAGCTAATAAAGCTTTTTTCTATACAGCTCACCTTATGAGAAGACGACTGATTAGCCGTACAACCAAGCTAAGGCTATATAAGACCCTTATGAGACCAGTTGTTACATATGCACACATAAGTGAGACATGGGTACTAAAGAAGTCAACAGCCAGTAGGATCGACACCTTTGAACACAAAATATTGAGGCATATTCTAGGACTTGTAAATGAAGATGGGGTATACTGGCTTAGAAAAAATAGAGAAGTATATTCCCTATAAGGCGACATGAAGCTGTCAGACTATGTGTGAATACAACGCCTAAAGTGGTTGGGTCACCTCAATAGAATGAATGATAGCAGAACCGTCAAGGTGTTGTATCAGGGCTACCTAGAAGAAGAGAGAGCTCGAGGGAGACCACTAAGCAGATGGAGGGATAGTGTCTCAGATAACCTCCGAAATTTTAAAGTGTCTCTTAGTGTCTCTAATATATACCACCAAAATTCGGCCAGTGCTTCTTTATGGTGCACTGGTGTACTAGCATATAATAATTTTAATAAAAAATTAGGAATTAATATTTTGTTGGCCTAACATTACCTCGTAAGACTAAAGCAAGGCAGCTGGGCATAGATTCTATCAATTTGCTTTTTGAAAATAAGACAGAAAAACGTTCTTTGTAGTTTGTAGTGTAGCCAAATTTTGTATTTTTTAATTAATCTAATCTTAATTTGTGGCTGACAACCACTTTAAATTATTTTTAAATAATTTATTTTTTGAAGAGAAAAGATTTGGCTCCGCCGGGAGTTGAACCCGGGTCTCCTGCGTTACATGCGAGGATGCTAACCACTACACCACAGAGCTCGGCTCAAGGCAGAGCAAATCCTTCCTCTTCACTGATACCTACTGATCCCGGCGGAGCCAAATCTTTTCTCTTAAAAAAATAAATTATTTAAAAATAATTTAAAATGGTGGTCAGCCACAAATTAAGATTAGATTAATTAAAATAATTTTAAAAAATTGACTTATGTCAATAAATATCATAAATTGGACAAAATTTGTCCACCTCCCGCTACTACTCGCAAAACTTGTGAGATAGGGGGAGTAGGTATCAGTGAAGAGGAAGGATTTGCTCTGCCTTGAGCCGAGCTCTGTGGTGTAGTGGTTAGCATCCTCGCATGTAACGCAGGAGACCCGGGTTCGACTCCCGGCGGAGCCAAATCTTTTCTCTTCAAAAAATAAATTGTATTTTTTAGTTCTATGCCATTTCCTTTTGGATCTTTGGTCTTAGCTTTGACCATTTTGTATTTCATAGTGATTTTTAACAGTGGTTTAAGGCATATTTTTAGGGTGTTAATATATTATAATATTATATAATTAATAATATATTAATGAACAACTTCATATTCTTGATAAATTTGATGTTCTTCATTCCATTAGCTCTTTACTCCAGACCATCACTCACTCCACCAATCACTCACATCACTCCACCCACCGAATATTATTGAAGAGTTTCCATTAATCAACACAATAGTTGAAGTTTAGCACATTGCTATATTTATTTATACTTCACCTCACATTCTAGTTACTTGTATTGTATGAATTCAAATTATATTTTTATCTATAATCTATGAATTATATTTTATCTATGAATTTAAAACAATTACTATAGTCTAAGGAGCAATTAATATTGTCTCTTGCTTATGCCAATACATTGTTCTTTCCAACCCACTAATAATTTTTTTTAGAGAATGCTTACAATTTCTCTTTTTCTCTCTTCAAGCTACCACCAACAGTGCTACCAGTAGTCTCTGAATACTCAGTGACAAGTTTAAAGGCAATAAATGTCAGATTTGCTTAAACTTTTCCACAATGGGCAGTTTCCGTTAAAGTTTGTGAACTTATGATATCAGATTCCAAAGCCTTTCATTGAACAATGAGATACATGTCTGCAATTACATTTTCACTGATTTATCATAAACTTTTCAAGTTTATGGACCTAATTTAAAACCATTTGTATTTCAATAGAAATTTGATTTCATTTTTATCCTGTAGTACTTTACAGATTAATATTAGCTAACCAGAAACTTTCAAATAAGCTAATCACAAGACCTAGTCACTGTGCCAATATCTTTGTCCTTTGCTATTAAGCCATTTACATAAAAAAAAAAAAATCATTTGTTATAACTTTTAGCTGATTTATTTTATTTATAGGCTTATATATATTTAAATACTTTTAGCTGATTTCTTTTTTAATTTAAATATTATCTTGGATTATTTAAATATGTTCATGAAGTATTTTTCTATGGATATTCAAATACAGTTCATAAAGCTGAAATTAATGGTTTTTATTTAATATGCATCCTACATTTTAGCCCAAACAATAAAAAAATGAACAATTTTCTAGGTTTTGGAATACTTGTTACATAAGGTGGTAGTATATCCGGGGTAAAAATTTTGCCCTAATTACTAGTTCTAAAAAATGAATTAATTGGTGAATAAGTACAAAAAGTTAAATAAATCTATTTAGAATAAAATAATCTGTAATTTTCAAGCCAATAAGTTTGGAAAAATGGAATGGAAGTTCAAGTAGAAAATTAGCACATTTGTATAGAGTAAACTTGACATTAGTGAACATATACAATCGTGATGGAACCACTAATTAAACAAAGAATCCTACAGATTTTTCAGTACTTTAATGATGTGTTTGTTATAATTATCTTATATGTATCCACGATATCCATCTAATGAAGTTTTTGTTTGCAATTTTTCCTACATTATAAAATATCCATTTCTCTTATTTTAAAGAAAACTAGTATGAAGAATGGTTACATTGCGGAACAAAATAACAGGGAAATGTGTTTATTTATATACAGAAAAAATAAAATAAATAACAGTGAAAATCTTACCACTGCTCTTGTCAACACTTATTTGCAGGAGTTGTCGTATTCGTATGTATTAGTCGGGTTCATTATATAATTATTTTTTAAATAATTCGGATTCATTATAATAATTTTTTAAAATAATAACAGCCTCCAATCACCATATACAACAAAAAGACAAATAATTTCATCATACAAGACTAATAATAACAGATATACAATAAGCTAAATGTAAATATAATATACTAAAAACAGATTCGATTAATTTCTATGTGGAATTTATTCTATGGAGAGCATATGTATATATGTAATTAGCTAATTGGTTGTGCAAGAAGTGATCCTAAATCTTATGGTTTAGGGAATGGTTGAATTGGTCCAAGAAAGTTAAATGCAACTTCAACCCAGTTTTCGCTTCTACTGAGCAATTGAAGAAAATTTATAAGCATTGAAATTTAGCCTGATTATATACCATGACACATGTTATAGAGAATGCTCATTCTATTATTTATTTTATATTTAAATAAATATGATAATAACATCTTGATTGGATCTTACATTATATTATCCATCTACACTACATAGTGATCCAATATAACAATATTGGAGAGAAGGAATCTTGGAGGCAATGAGGAAAAAATATTTCGGAACAGTCACCATGACCGATGGTAAAATGGTCAAATATTTAAATTGTGAAGACTGGGCAGCACTAGTGAGTTACTTGAAGGAAGCCTACATCTATCGTTCCTTTCATTTAAAAAAAATTAATTGTTGATACATTAATTTAATAACTTAATAAGTTTTGGGCCATTGTTAAGTAACGATAGAGATCATCAGGGATCACTATGTATTATAAATGGATAATATAATGTAAGATCCAATCAAGATATAATTATCATATTTTACTAGATTATAAGTAATAAGGCAGGTAAAAACTAGGTAATGGTATAAAAGCACTCCTGACAAACATAGCTATCTCAGTAATTACTTTTGTAAATTACATAACATTTTGTAATTTGTAATTAGTAACAATAAAAGTATTTTCTATCTATATAACTATATGTCATTAGCAATCGTTACTTAAAGGAAGAGTTAAGAGTAAAAAGATTATTATGGGTAATTGTGGTATGAAATTTAATATAAGAATTTGGAGTATTTTCTTAGGGGAAGTTGAACTGCTGTATAAGAAAAAACCGATAGGAAGATGCCTCTCTAACATAACCGCTGAGCAAAGCACAATCTTTACCCTTTAAATAAGAAATTATCTCATTGTCTGTAAAAGCGTAAGCTTACACTTAGCCCTAAAACTTCTTAAGATAATAGGCTAAAACAATTACAATAATATTATAAAATTTGATATTGCATCTGTACTTTATTGTTGTTTTAGCCTATTGAATAATTTATTATTTTAACTATTGAATATTTTTTTTTTTTTTAATGGATGTAGTTATCATTAAGTTTTTATGAGTTTGTTAATCCATTCAAAACTATCTATCTGTTATTATCTATCTAGTGCTTTTGATGTTCCTTCAGCACTGAATATGGCCGAATTGCTGAAACCTATGGTGATATAAAATAAATTCTATGTGTTGAGACTAAATTAATGGTCACCTTTTAAACCTCATGTTAAATTGAACTATAAAGTCTCGAGAATTAGGGAGAAATGATAGTAAAATATTTAAAATTAAGTAGTAATACCAATAATTTCTTTGTTATGTAAGGATTAATTTTTAACCAGTGATAATGATATGCAGCAGAATTATCGCTAAGAAACAAATAATAAAATACTTAAGAAAAAATAACATTTTAAAGTACAGTTAATTTTAAGAGACCTGCCTTTTTTTTTTCTCATCTTATACCTCAATTAATGATTCTAATTATTATTTATAACCAATTGAATATTAAGATATCTAAATGATAAATAAATTCATAATAACTAATACCATGAGGTTTTCATAATTTAAAAAAATAGAGGGAACTTGAAGAAATGCCACGATGTTTGGATCTGATGACTCAAATATTTCCCCCACCATATTCAGTGAAGAAGGATCCTTCTGCAGAGAAAGACTTGGATGACCACGCCAACTTGCAAGTAAGGTTAGTTTTAGATATTCATGTTTGGTTTTGCATTTAATCGTTATTATTTCTATAATATATATTTCAATTCATTATCTGTTATCTTAAAACAATAAATTATAAATTATTTAAACAATTATAAATATCATAAGAACAAATTTGGTAGGTAACTTTATTGACCTCAGCATGCGAGTTGCTTATGCTGGTGTTTATAAAAATAATATGAAGGCAGAGACTTGTTTTATAATTAGGATACGTCATTTTAATGTAAACCAAAAAGTTTTCAATCTATACAATACAACTAATCACACATAATCTAAGTTTATTTAAGACTTTTGATCATAATTCACAATATAAATATTTCAGCTCAATGTAATCCTATTGATTTTATTACTTAATTATTATTGTTTAAACAATGAGTGGATTATTTCAGATTTGCCTTAATTTATTTAATAGATCATTGGAAAACTTATTTATCATCTATAAAACTACTTATAGTAAAGAAATAATAACGCTACCGATACTTTTGAATTATTATTATAATTAATCTGGAAGAAATCTTTTATAGATACAACTTTTTTTAATGAGTTTTAAATTATTGAACTTTAAGGTTAATAATAATCTAATGTAATAAGAACGGATGGGTAACTGCCATTTTCTTTCAAAGGCTAGTTGAATAGAAAATCACAAAAATTTCTTATAATGATTTTCTCAATAAGTGAATTTTATCAATAATTGAGCAGCTTCTAATTTATTTTTTTACATTCATAAATTTATATGAATAAAATATGGCTATGACTAGTTATTATTATTGAGAGAATATTTACTTTTATGTATTATGGAGACGCCTATTTTTGCTATTTCAATGCAGTAACTGCTTTAATATTCAATGTTACCTCAAAAATTTCAATATATTCAATGATATGGTTTTTTTTTTTTTTTAAATGACATTCCAGGTAAACTCGCACAAAATAGGCAAACGCGATAACTCTTATCCTATGATCTTTATCTGCGAAATTAAACTTAGAAAAATGATAGCATTGCTCATTCAACTAATTATCTCGTTTTTTTCTTTAACTGATAATTTTTATTTACCGAAATTTAATCTATATCATGAACAAAAAAAAAAAAAAAAAAAAAGATATGAATGTAATCCAATTAAATACAGATTTTAAAAAAACAGCATTTGTTGCTTAATGTAAAATTACTCTACATTAAATTACCTACCTAAAAGGAACTATATAGCCAGGGTCTACTTCCATCCCTTTTGGCTTAACTGCGGTTTTTCATGTCTTTTTATAGAAAATCTTAAAATAAAAGGAGATAAAAAGAGATTTTGCCTTTCACTAAATTTTGTGCTCAAGGTCTCGAGTTCTAATCTGCCTTGACAGGGTATCTTTATGCCATAATTCTTCTCGTGGGCCGATAGACCCTCCTGTGGCAAAACCATCCTCTGTAAAGTGGGTACGCTTAATTGAAAAATTAAAGGGGAAAAACCCGGCGATTGATGGTGATCACGGTCAAATCACCTCCTCCCACAACCATTGACCGAGAAACTGTACCGCACCCAAGACCCTTCTTCATGGGATGTAGTGGTACAGGTTTTTTGTTATTATCTATCTAGTAACTAAAAAAAGGTATAACAAGTGCCTAAAGATTAAGGACTTAACACAATATTTGTTGGCAAACAAAATCTTGTCAAATTTTCATGGAATCGTAACTTTTCAAATCGTACCAACATATCGATAGAAAATTTGCAAAACCATGCATGTCACAATTTCGGCAAGAAAGAAAATTTTAACTTTTATGGGGGGGGGGGTAGGACGTTCTGTCTTAAACAACTTTTAAATTGTAACTCATACTTACTATTTCTATTTTAGTGTGAGTTATGAAGTTTTTCTGATTTGAATCAATAAGACTTAAAATTGTACAAAGTGATTTTCTAATTTTTTAGTGTCACGGAGGAAGAAGTTTTAAAAATACCATTTAGGAAATATTTTCTAAAATTCCAATAATATTTTCTAAAGTCCAATTTTAAACTCGAAATTTAATCAAGTTGATGTTTTAAGATTTTTCTTAACTTTTATATATTAATTTAATTTCTGTTCTTATCCAGTCCTCCTCCAATTTGCAACGCCCCAAAATTTTTAGTTGTTCATAATAATAGCAATAGGAGAGCGTTCATATTTAAAGATTGATTTTTTTTATTTATTGGGACAGAAAAATAAATAAAATGCTTCATGAAAATTTAATTAAGTAACAATAAACAATAAATGTTTATATGTTGCCAACCCGAGTAAGAAAAGGTGTTAGACAAGGGGGGGGCGAAAAACTTTTCTCATTTATCGCAAAGAGCTTTCTTATTTAACTTTAGCAGATGATCCGCCTTCTTCAGCCCTCCGGATACTCTCCACGTCTTCAAATTTTTATTTAATCTTCGAGATAACAGGTTTTCGCTGGAAAACATTTTTAATCTGTTATAGGCTGTTTCTTCTTTTTAAAAAACGAAATGATATAATTTTGTGTTGTCTTTAAGTATAAATAAATCATGTAAACTTAGAACAATGCATTTCTTAAAATTTAAATCGCTTCTTTTTCTCTCATAAGTTGTCAGAAGAAGAGGAATTTCATTTGGAATTTCCAAAATTTTTATCGTTAGATTCTAAATAAAACTTGTATTGCATAAAAAAAGAAAATAAATTCTTCATCGTATTCCTCATTTCCCTGCACTTCATTATTTGAAGATGGGACGTATTTAGATTCAACAATAAAAATAACAGCCTATATAGGTAACGCACTATCGAAATTTCGGCCTTTGAATATTGATAAAATAAACACTAAAAAAAAAAAAAACACTGTCATTTTGATATATGAACACTAATATAAATATTGATTCTCTAGCACTAAGGCTCATTAAAAAATCTTTGATTTTGCTCTTTAAATAATTAAACAGAAACAGGTTTTTTGTTTTATATAACGCCTTCAAACTTTTAGTCAATGTAAAAAGGAAATTTAATCGAAAACGCCGCTAAATTGTCGAAACGTGTCTAACACACGGAAAGAATAAAACAAAATATTTCTTTTTTAAATACTTACAATACATGCATATTTATCATACTGTAAATGATTTCGGTTTCTCCTGTCTCATAATTTTTTTTTTCGAAGTATTATAAAAACATTATTATTTGTTATATACATGTAGGTAGTTTTATTCTAGCTGAGATATAAACTGACAAGTCTTAAAAGACTATAAATACCTTTAAAATACATCGTTAGAGGATGAATGAAATGTCACAACAGTTGTTTTTAGGCGTTATTAAATCAATTTTCAGCCTCTCAAATTTCTATTTACCGTATCTAGGAGAATATTGACCCCCCCCCCAATAATTTGGTGACGGTGACACTCATGTATTCAACGCATGAGTAAAGAATATTTTTTACTTTCACTTACCTATATATGAAATATATAGTAAGTGGAAGTATTGCGATCGTGAAAAATTTCGACTTCCGGTTTTCAACGGAAATACACGTTTTGGGGTCCCCTGAGTCCAATTAACCAAGTGCCGCGAAATGGTCTGTGTGTGTGTGTGTGTGTGTGTGTGTCTGTGTGTGTGTGTGTGTGTGTGTGAACAGACTAGCTCAAAAACTATAAACCGTGCGAACCTGAAATTGGGTATTTAGAGTATGTATATGCCCGCGATGTGACAGCAAAAATTTCATCAAATTTGCTCAAAGGGAGGGGGTACTTTATTTAATAACTTTTTACGTTTTTTTCGATTTTCTCAAAAACGGCTCTAACGATTTTGATTAAACTGAGTATTTAATCGATTTATATGCCCGAAATATGACTGTAAAAATTTCATCAAAATTGATTAACCGGAGGGGGGACTTTACTTAATAAATTTTGTATCATTTTCACGTGTTTTTTTTATTTACTCAAAAACGGTTTTAACGATTTTGATCAAACTTGGTATTTGATTTATTTATATGCCCGAGATGTGACTGTAAAAATTTCATCAAAATTGATCTACGGGAGGGGGGACTTTACTTAATAAATTTTGTACCATTTTCACATGTTTTTTTTATTTACTCAAAAACTGTTTTAACGATTTTGATCAAACTTGGTATTTGATGTATTTATATGCCCGAGATATTACTGTAAAAATTTCATCAAAATTGATCTACGGGAGGGGGGACTTTACTTAATAAATTTTGTATCATTTTCACGGGTTTTTTTATTTACTCAAAAACGGCTTTAACGATTAACAAAAATAAGATATGAATGTAGAAAAATCTGTGACTTTGGGAAATGATAATTAGCAAAACACGTCAATTTCTAATCGAAGTAAGTTGGTAAGTGAAAGTTGTGTGTTGCGCGCACGCACCAGATTTTTTTACTTTCACTTACCTATATATGAAATATATAGTAAGTGGAAGTATTGCGATCGTGAAAAATTTCGACTTCCGGTTTTCAACGGAAATACACGTTTTGGGGTCCCCTGAGTCCAATTAACCAAGTCCCGCGAAATGGTCTGTGTGTGTCTGTGTGTGTGTCTGTGTGTGTGTGTGTGAACAGACTAGCTCGAAAACTATAAACCGTGCGAACCTGAAATTAGGTATTTAGTGTATGTATATGCCCGCGATGTGACAGCAAAAATTTCATCAATATTGCTCAAAGGGAGGGGGTACTTTATTTAATAATTTTTTAGGTTTTTTTCGATTTTCTCAAAAACGGCTCAAACGATTTTGATTAAACTGAGTATTTCATCTATTTATATGCCCATAATAGGACTGTAAAAATTTCATCAAAATTGATCAACCGGAGGGGGGACTTTACTTAATAAATTTTGTATCATTTTCACGGGTTTTTTTATTTACTCAAAAACGGCTTTAACGATTAACAAAAATAAGATATGAATGTAGAAAAATCTGTGACTTTGGGAAATGACAATTAGCAAAACACGTCAATTTCTAATCGAAGTAAGTTGGTAAGTGAAAGTTGTGTGTTGCGCGCACGCACCAGATTTTTTATTCTAACGATCACCTTCATATGCAATTCCTATATATTTTCGATAACTGTAGTTTATTTTAATTTTTAAAATAGGAATATCGTAGGGACGATATCGATAACCGATAATAACTATGTAGATTTCATTTCATTCTTCGAATATCTAATTTCGGAAGAAATCCGATATTATCGACTATGGTTGTCCATCCCAAACTTGATTTATTCGTTTTTTCCTTATATTATACCTAAACAATCACTCACTATCCAACAAAACAATGTGTCAATTCATTTCAACCGTATAGATAAATGAAGCCTTTTGTTTGTTACCAATGTTGAACAATAGAAGGCGTTGTACCAGCTAACCTGTGAAATAAGTTTAGATCATATTACCATTCTCATATTACAAAAAAAAATAAAAAATATTCATCTAATA
Source organism: Aelia acuminata (assembly GCA_911387785.2). Taxonomy (NCBI): domain Eukaryota; kingdom Metazoa; phylum Arthropoda; class Insecta; order Hemiptera; family Pentatomidae; genus Aelia; species Aelia acuminata. The sequence continues at coordinate 28,460,855 of OU426982.1, read as the reverse complement.
ATAGTTGTTACAGAACCAATAACGATTACCAAGCATTGATAATGAAACCACTATTCGTTTTATTTATTTATTTTTTTTTTTTTTTTAGGCATCGCATTCCGAGCTTAAGGAAGTCAACTACTGCAAACATGAGTTTTCTAAATACCATTGTTATACAAAAGTGCGCACAAGGTAATTTATTTGTTATTAATATACTTTACAATAGATTCCTTTTATGCTTAATTTAGTTAGTTGTTTTTTAGAACGTAATATAAATATGAAAAACATTGCCTAGAGTTTCAGTAATTATTTGTTCATAAAATATTGCATTATAATTATAATATGCATTATAATAAAATAAACATGTATATTCGTAAATTAGTTTGTATAGTATTTGGGCAGTTATTTATATAGCTTGCTTTTTTTTTTTTTTTTTTTTTTTTTTTTTTTTGGTTCCTCGCCTTGTAGGCTATACAGGGTTTCCCGGGCCAGGGGATAGGGTGGGCGATTGATTCCGAGTATAATTAAGTTTTCCCCTGGCTCCGGGTTTTGAACTTGCTGTCTTCGTATTCCCAATCGTACGTTGCCATGGGCAACGCGTATTTTCTAACACGTTTGCCCACTCGGCCATCACGCCACCCAATATAGCTTGCCTTCATTTATTTTGTTTGACTGATTTATTTATTGAGCTTTATTTTATTCTATTTACTATTTCGGTACCGATATTGGGAGTACTGGTTCCAAATAGGTTTAGGCATGACGTGTTGAATATTTATATATAATTATATTAGATGTAACCAAAAGCTGTATATCAGATCTTTTGGAACTACTGAAAAAAAAAAAAGGTGAGACAAAGCCGGCTTTTGAGGACTAATGGAATTGATGGGGTCTCGCACATCCCAAGCCCCGTAAAACCATTCATATTAATGAACCCCCCCCCACCCCCCACCCGCATGCGGCCAATGCACTTTCCTTTGGGAGCCTCTGGGAGCTTTTATACCACAATTGTTTTTTTTTGGATGGGGGCTTGTTTTTTTATGCTTTAGTAGAATTATTTTTGTCATAATGTTAAATTAGGGCCTATTCACACTATTGGTTTCGCTCTCGCTCCGCTCCCGATCTACCTCATTAACACTATCGCTCCGCTCCCGGTCCGAACGCCTAAAATGTTATTATATTCACATTATATAATTTTACACTGTTCAAGATTGAAGCCATTAATAATCGAAGTATTCTGTATTTGGATTTTAATTGATAATTAACTTTCAGTTATTAAAGTATTTATTTTCATCAATTTTATGGCCAAAGAAAGTTCAACTTTTCGTTTGTAGAAATATCTGTTAAGAGTACCTTTCTTGATGAAGAAGATAATATTATCCAATCATATAATAAGACTATTATATATTGCAACACTATGATAATTTTTTTTTCCCTTCCAACAGTAACCCTGCTAGAAGGGAGTTTATTTGTTATTCTGTACATACCATACTATACAGTATACAATGTACATGATTGATATCTCGCCGGTGGTACCGCAGAGGCCCACCTCCAGCACCGTACCCGTACCCCACCGTACCGAATTGGGCGTCCGTATTGGGCGTCGAAAACCATGTTTTACAGCCGAAAAATGAAGCGTTCAGGACGAGTAAGTCGTTTTTTGTTTCGGCGGTTTTAGTGAACTCCCTCTCTTCTACCGAGCCTGCAGCTTCCCCCTCCAACATTCCACCTACCGGAAGCTCAAATTCTACTAAATCTCCTTAACATCAGTTAACATATTATATTAGATCAATACCAAGATAATGGTCACAGAATTGATATTAAAGGCTCCCGGGCGAAGCCGCGACGGGGAATGCTAGTCTCTATATATAAGAGGCTTTGCCCTGACTGACAGAATCAACGCAGAGCAAAAACTACTAATGATAGAAACTTGAAGTTCGGAATTCAGATTTTAAACGCGATGTACATAGGTAACCACTAAGAAAGGAATTTCAAAAATGTAACCCCTAAGGGGCTTATTTACTCAAAAACGGCTTTAACGATTTTGATCAAACTGGGTATTTAATGTATGTATATGCCCGAGATATGACTGTGAAAATTTCATCAAAATTGATCAACCGGAGGGGGGACTTTACTTAATAAATTTTGTATCATTTTCACCTGTTTTTTTTATTTACTCAAAAACGGCTTTCACGATTTTGATCAAACTGGGTATTTGATGTATGTATATGCCAAAGATGTGATAGCCAACATTTCATCAAAATTGATCAACCGGAGGGGGCACTTTATCTCATAACTTTTTTCCAATTTTTCGATTATCTCAATAATGGCTTTAACGATTTTCATCATATTCGTCATGTTTAATGAAAATTAGGTGTTATTTAATATCAGGTAAGCCTTATCATTATTAAAATGTTCTGAGGGGATTATAGAGCAAATGAAAACAAAAATAAGAAATGAATGTGGAAAAATGTGTAACTTTGAGTAGTGGCTTTAAGAAAACGCATTAATTTCTTATCTAAGTAAGTTGGTAAGTGAAAGTTGTGTGTTGCGCGCACGCACCAGATTTTTTTTCAAATGGAGCACTTATATTAAAAAAAAAAAAAAAAATCAAAATTTGAAATTTTATTGATTAGTAAGAGAGATGAAAATGAGGAGGGAGTTTTCAATAAAAAACTTTTATTTATTTTTGATATTATACTTAAATTACAAATAATGTTAATAACAATTACATGATAAACATTTAATTGTCATCTTCTGGCGTAGATACTGATATATTTGTCTTCTTTTTAGCCCTTATTAAGATCCAAATATAGGGATCGAAAGGTTGGCTTTTCAATATAAAAAAATGTTTAACTGAAAATCCTTAATTAAAAATTATATGCGATTATTAAAAAAAAAAAATTGAATTGTAACCAACTTCTGGATTCCAAGTGGGAAAGATGTAAAGAAAATTTGATTATATTTTTAAGATGACATAAATTGTTAGACGCTGAAAACCCTCCCATGTACGGCTGATGGATACTTAATATGAACAATTGATAAATTTTACAGGGTCGATTTTTTATTACTCCAGCCGAGGGCTGGGACACCGAAAACTATCTGGTCCAAACTTTGTATTGAAAACTTAATTTTTCAAAGTATTGTACTAACTATATATTAGTGTCATTAATAATGTTTACATCCATATCAGCATTTCAAAAGTAAAATCGAGTAATATCAATCGATAACTATGATAGATCACTAATAAAATTATGCCAATCCTTTTTTTTTTTTTTTTTTAAATTAATTTTATTTTTGAATAGAAAAAATTGGTCACGACCGGGATCATTGAAGGGGAGGAGTTGGCTCGGCTTGGAAGCGAGCTCAGTAGCGCAGTGGATAGCGTACCGCGCATGTCACGCAGGGGCCCGGGTTTCAAATCCGGTCGAGACCAATTTTTTCTCTTCAATAATAAAATATTTAAAATTAATGTAAAATTACATTATGTGGTTACCTACAAAAGAGAATGAAATCTTTATTTTGTTAGCGCATTTATAGATATTAAAAACTGCATTTAAAAAATATATAAAAATTGAGTAACTCCTAATTTTAGAAGAAAAAAAATGTTTGTTAATGTACTAAATTTATAAGATGTCTTTCAGCCTTCTTTTCAGCTTTCTATTTTGTAGAGTGAGATTAATTTTTATGAATATTTGTTTCAGCCATGTTGTAAGATTTTTAAGAATATATTGATTAAAAAAAAAAAAGGAAAAAAAAATAGAGTTATACTAGTTTTAAAGTAATATTTTAAATGTAATAATAGATGAGTTATGGCTTTTTACTTTCACTTACCTATATATGAAATATATAGTAAGTGGAAGTATTGCGATCGTGAAAATTTTCGACTTCCGGTTTTCAACGGAAATACACGTTTTGGGGTCCCCTGAGTCAAAATAACCAAGTCCCGCGAAATGGTCTGTGTGTGTGTGTGTGTCTGTGTGTCTGTGTGTGAACAGACTAGCTCAAAAACTATAAACCGTGGGAACCTGAAATTGGGTATTTAGTGTAGGTATATGCCCGCGATGTGACAGCAAAAATTTCATCAAAATTGCTCAAAGGGAGGGGGTACTTTATTTAATAACTTTTTATGTTTTTTTCGATTTTCTCAAAAACGGCTCTAACGATTTTGATTAAACTGAGTATTTGATCTATTTATATGCCTGAAATATGACTGTAAAAATTTCATCAAAATTGATCAACCGGAGGGGGGACTTTACTTAATAAATTTTGTATCATTTTCACGTGTTTTTTTTATTTACTCAAAAACGGTTTTAACGATTTTGATCAAACTTGGTATTTAATGTATTTATATGCCAAAGATGTGATAACCAACATTTCATCACAATTGATCAACCGGAGGGGGGACTTTACTTAATAAATTTTGTATCATTTTCACGTGTTTTTTTTATTTACTCAAAAACGGTTTTAACGATTTTGATCAAACTTGGTATTTGATGTATTTATATGCCCGAGATATGACTGTAAAAATTTCATCAAAATTGATCTACGGGAGGGGGGACTTCACTTAATAAATTTTGTATCATTTTCACAGGTTTTTTACTTTCACTTACCTATATATGAAATATATAGTAAGTGGAAGTATTGCGATCGTGAAAAAATTCGACTTCCGGTTTTCAACGGAAATACACGTTTTGGGGTCCCCTGAGTCGAAATGACCAAGTCCCGCGAAATGGTCTGTGTCTGTGTGTGTGTGTGTGTGAACAGACTAGCTCAAAAACTATAAACCGTGCGATCCTGAAATTGGGTATTTAGTGTAGGTATATGCCCGCGATGTGACAGCATAAATTTCATCAAAATTACCTAAAGGGAGGGGGTAATTTACTTAATAACTTTTTAGGTTTTTTTCGATTTTCTCAAAAACGGCTCTAACGATTTTGTTTAAACTGAGTATTTCATCTATTTATATGCCCGAGATATGACTGTAAAAATTTCATCAAAATTGATTAACCGGAGGGGGGACTTTACTTAATAAATTTTGTAACATTTTCACGGGTTTTTTTTATTTACTCTAAATCGGCTTTAACAATTTTGATCAAACTGGGTATTTAATGTATTTATATGCCCGAGATATGACTGTAAAAATTTCATCAAAATTGATTAACCGGAGGGGGGACTTTACTTAATAAATTTTGTATCATTTTTACGCGCTTTTTTATTTACTCAAAAACGGCTTTCACGATTGTGACCAAACTGGGTATTTGATGTATGTATATGCCAAATATGTGATAGCCAACATTTCATCAAAATTGATCAACCGAAGGGGGGACTTTACTTAATAAATTTTGTATCATTTTCACGGGGTTTTTTATTTACTCAAAAACGGCTTTAACGATTAATAAAAATAAGATATGAATGTAGAAAAATGTGTGACTTTGGGAAATGATATTTAACAAAACGCGTCAATTTCTTATCTAAGTAAGTTAGTAAGTGAAAGTTGTGTGTTGCGCGCACGCACCAGATTTTTTATTTACTCAAAAACGGCTTTAACGATTAACAAAAATAAGATATGAATGTAGAAAAATGTGTGACTTTGGGAAATGATTATTAGCAAAACACGTCAATTTCTAATCTAAGTAAGTTGGTAAGTGAAAGTTGTGTGTTGCGCGCACGCACCAGATTTTTTTTTTTGAATCTGGCCTCAACGGACTGCTTCCAAACAATTTCATGGGTAAAATATATTGCAGAGGAAATTCGTAGCTGATATTAAAATTTGGAAAGTAATAAGTTCTTGAGCAATGATGGATGGATCTGATTTATTAGGTGAGGGAGAACAAATAGTCTGACCTAATAATTTATAATTTTGAAATAAATCTTTGGAAATAAGTCTAGACCAGAATATTTTACTTGAATCGGATGATTTTGATAAACGAGCTTAAATAACTAAATCTATTAATTGGGCGTAAAAGCTATTTGTATGAATTGGATAACCAAATAGTTTGCTGAGGAGTTAATATAATATCTTTATAGTAGAATATTAATTTTCGTGATCTTTCTTTCGTTTTTCATAGACCAGTTTATACTACGCTAATTATGATAAAGGGTTATTCCATAACAAATTACCGCGGGGTCGGAACTTATCGCGGCGATTGAAAGCTGTCCTATCATATTTATAGCACTTATTAATGACAACGTTTTCAACTCTAGTGAATTTTTTCAGATTTTTAAAAAATACCCTTTTTGAGAAATTCAAATTTGAAATTTTGATTCAAATTTTGAAAAACAAATTTCTATCAACCCCTACTGAGTTGCATATCACAAGGGAGGCCATAGATTCAGTTTTAAAATGACTTCAATTTCAACTCTCTATCTTGCCTAGAAGAGCTGCAATTTCAATTTCCAGATGATGCAACAGGTCAAAATAGTGCGTTTTTCAATGAGTTTACATAGCTAAATTTTGAAAACCGATTGAGACATTGTGCTGAATTTTTTTTATTTTTGTTAGTCTACAGGAAGATATCCTATGTACCAAATTTCATTAAAATCTGAGATGGTGAGGGAAAAAAGTGTGTTGATGTGACATGGAATGACTCATTACTGTTTTTATTTTTATTTTTTCCTCTGGGTTTTTAACCGGTAATCTACATTACCCGGACCTAGGTCAACACAAGGGTAACACTAATTTAATCATTTATGTCCAAAAAATATTGTTATTATTATCATTATTATTTAGAAAACTAAAATATTCTCTTTAGAATTTAAAAAATTACACTTTTTGGTTTAAAAAAAAAGTATTCTCGGATATGGTAGTTACAGGTGGGCTAAATTTCAAATGGGATAAAAAATGTATAGATATATAAATATATTGTGTCTCGATGTTTGTAAAATCAGAAACTACTCAACCGAACTTTATACAATTTGACTCATTGTGTGTAGTTTAGTCCAACTTAAAAGGTAGGATGGTTTTATCTCGATTATTGGCTTCAATATTTATTTAATTCCAACTTTAATTATTTGTGATTATTTGTAAATTCTATAAATTTCTAGCAGATGGCGGTGTAAGTTGATTTATTCACACAAAACTTCATTTTTTTTTCGATATTTAAGGTGGGTAAGCATAAATCTATTTTTTCCTGCTTGGACTAGAAAATTTTTGTTTTTCCCCAGGCAAATTACGTTTCGCCTTTTCACGAGTGGGGAAAAAATCGAATCTATTTGTTTTAGCAAAAGACAGGATAACCAGAATCATTGTGCACATATTAGTATAACCTCCTGGTACGATATCTCATATCATCATGTCTTACTTTTATTCTGAATTAAATTAATATTTATCTTGGCAAAAGATTAATTTGGTGCATTTTTGCTGTCTATTGTGATTTTAATAAACCCTGTTTTAATTTTAGTCCTTATTTGTTCCTTTTACATATGTCATTCATTAACATACTATGGTCAAAGATAAGATGTGAAAAATAAAAACTTTAACCATTCTAAATATTTTACCAAACAAATTTAAATTTGGCGTAAAGGTCTATTTTAAATTCCGTTGGTCTTTAGATTAGCTGAAACGTTATTATCTTTATCAGGGAATTATGATTTGGCTGCATAAAAAAGAATACGATATAACTAATTCAACGCATTGAGGCTATAATGAGATATATTTATATATATTATATATATATATATATATATATATATTTATAAATACGCACATATATGAAGCTATTTTAATCCTAATGGCATTATATAGAATTAAAAGAATTCCACATAGGTATACATATCTATATTCACACATACTAACCAATGCCTAAAGTTAAAATAAAAGTTTATATGGATGGAGCGTTCTATCCAAAAAATAAATTAAAATTATAAGAAATGATTATACTTACTACAATGCCGCCCACAGGATTTTGTCTTGGGGAGGGGGATTAAATCGGTATATTTAACTATTGAAATTGCTGTATAACTATTGAAGTTTCAAAATTGAAATATTTTTTTCTATTATACTTAATAAATATTTTGTAAATGAATACGAATTTACAATGTTTTATTTCTATAACCCCCTGCGGGCGACCGTGTACACTTTTTATTATAAAATAATCTTAATAAGCTACTTGTTAATAACCTGAGAATAAGTCAAGTACGTCTGTTTAAATGATGTATTCTTTATTGCTGCACGAAATAAGTTTATTTGAACAAATATTTATTAATAAATAAAAAAGTTAAACTTACATGCCGCAGACATCTTGGATTTAGCTATCCGATTTGGCACACTATATTCGAATATTCGGGAAAAAAATAAATAATAAAAATAAACATGAAAACACTATCTCACAACACTTTAACATAAGATATCACAACACTAAAAAACAAAAAACTACACCGCATATGATAATCGCACACCCGACCGCAAACCTGATGACAGTTCAATATCCGAAATGAGACTGATTATAATAAGCCTTAAGATGAGATGTTGGGAGTGTGGAGACAATTTAATTATGACGCTGCGATCTGATTGGCTGAGACACCGTTTCCCTTTCACCCGTACTCTCTAAGCTACTTTATTCGTTTTTATACTGTCTTTTCTAAATAAATTAGCCAATTCCTGTACAGTCAAGTACAAATGTACAGGCACAGTCTAGGGCAAAAGATATTCTAGACAATTCTAAAATAGGAATAAAAAACCTTAATATCAAAGCTTAAAATATTATTTCTAAAATACATACATACATATATATATATATATATATATATATATATATATATATATATATATAACCCATTTTTTACCAAGGGTGAGAAAAATATGAGGTTTTGGTGTTTATTTATATTTCTAACTAAATATAAGCCAAAAATATAGGATTTGTGAATTCCGAAATTATTAACCTTCGGGTCACGTGTTTTTAGGAAACGCAACTGTGGGAGAAAGTTTCGTGCTTTTCGAATACTTAAGTAATTTTCAATATTTAGTAGTTTTCTTTTTTTGTATTTTTTCAAATTTACATAAAGATTAATGAGGGAACCTATTATAAGATATTATTATAAAATAACATTAATTTTAAAATAATAGGACAACAGGATAACAGGATATCTGTATAATAAAGGGAAAATAGTGCAAAAATAAATTAGCCCAATTTTTAAAGATGACTCAAATTACATTCCTTTCATTAATATTAAATTAAGAAAACATTTCAAGCGAGTTAAATTTTTTTTTTTCATGATATTCTGGGTGCACCAATAAAATAATTAACAATGCTCGAAATGTTCTCTTTATCATACTAAAGTATGATTTATCAAATTGCACATTTCCGAAGTATGAAGTATGAATATTTCAATTTTAGGGCCTATTCACACTATCGGTTTCGCGCCCGCTCCACTCTCGCTCCGCTCCCGGTCCACTCTCGCTCTACCCCATTCACACTAGCGCTCCGCTCCCGCTCCACTCCCGGTCCGCTCTCCTAATGTCTTACCATATTAACACTATATAATTTTACACCGTTCAATTTTGAAAGGTTTAAGCTATTAAAGCCATTAATAATCGAAGTTGTCTGTATTCGGATTTTAATTAATGATTAACTTTCAGTTATTTAAGTATTCATTTATTCTTAAATTTTACGGCCAAAAAAAAAAACAATTTTTCGTTTGTAGAAATAGCTGGTAAGTGTACTTTTCTTGATGAAGAAGATAATATTATCAAAAAATATAATAAGAAGAATATATTGCAACACAATGGTTATTATTAATAATAATTATAAATTAATTTAATTAATGGTGAAGAAATAATTTAAATTTTTTTCGGAATGTATTCGAATACGCTTGAAAATTTCAAGTTGGAATCGGCATTTTTCATAATATACTGCATTTTTATTCGTTTCAAATTAAACGTTATTTTATAATAGCAATGAGTGTGTAGTCAATAAATAAATCGGTGACCATTTTTTACGAGTAAATTAATTCGTAGCAAAATATATCTCAAACATAACATGAATTTTTCACGTCGAAAAACAGCGCGTATTGTTGGTGATTTTTTTTTTACTTTCACTTACCTATATATGAAATATATAGTAAGTGGAAGTATTGCGATCGTGAAAAATTTCGACTTCCGGTTTTCAACGGAAATACACGTTTTGGGACCCCCTGAGTCGAAATAACCAAGTCCCGCGAAATGGTCTGTGTGTGTGTGTGTGTTTGTGTGTGTGTGTGTGTGTGTGTGTGTGTGTGTGTGTGTGTGTGTGTGTGTGTGTGTGTGTGTGTGTGTGTGTGTGTGTGTGTGTGTGAACAGACTAGCTCAAAAACTATAAACCGTGGGAACCCTAAATTGGGTATTTAGTGTAGGTATATGCCCGCGATGTGACAGCAAAAATTTCATCAAAATTGCTCAAAGGGAGGGGGTACTTTATTTAATAACTTTTTACGTTTTTTTCGATTTTCTCAAAAACGGCTCTAACGATTTTGATTAAACTGAGTATTTGATCGATTTATATGCCCGAAATGTGACTGTAAAAATTTCATCAAAATTGATCTACGGGAGGGGGGACTTTACTTAATAAATTTTGTATCATTTTCACGGGTTTTTTTATTTACTCAAAAACGGCTTTAACGATTAACAAAAATAAGATATGAATGTAGAAAAATGTGTGACTTTGGGAAATGATAATTAGCAAAACACGTCAATTTCTAATCTAAGTAAGTTGGTAAGTGAAAGTTGTGTGTTGCGCGAACGCACCAGATTTTTACTTTCACTTACCTATATATGAAATATATAGTAAGTGGAAGTATTGCGATCGTGAAAATTTTCGACTTCCGGTTTTCAACGGAAATACACGTTTTGGGGTCCCCTGAGTCAAAATAACCAAGTCCCGCGAAATGGTCTGTGTGTGTGTGTGTGTGTGTGTGTGTGTGTCTGTGTGTCTGTGTGTGAACAGACTAGCTCAAAAACTATAAACCGTGCGAACCTGAAATTGGGTATTTAGAGTATGTATATGCCCGCGATGTGACAGCAAAAATTTCATCAAATTTGCTCAAAGGGAGGGGGTACTTTACTTAATAACTTTTTAAGTTTTTTTCGATTTTCTCAAAAACGGCTCTAACGATTTTGATTAAACTGAGTATTTGATCTATTGATATGCCCGAGATATGACTGTAAAAATTTCATCAAAATTGATCAACCTGAGGGGGGACTTTACTTAATAAATTTTGTATCATTTCCACGTGTTTTTTTTATTTACTCAATAACGGTTTTAACGATTTTGATCAAACTTGGTATTTGATGTATTTATATGCCCGAGATATGACTGTAAAAATTTCATCAAAATTGATCAACAGGAGGGGGGACTTTACTTAATAAATGTTGTCCAATTTTTACCTTTTTGATAGATTATCTCAAAAACGGCTTTAACGATTTTTATCAAATTCGTCATGTTTAATGAAAATTAGTTGTTATTTAATATCAGGTAAGCTTTATCATTATTATAATGTTCTGAGGGGGCTTAAATGGGGAAGGGGCTTTTTTTGTTTTTCCATAAAGTACCTTTGTTTTAGTTTATATTGGGAAATTAACTGTCTCTCATCACGCTTAAAAATAAGAAACGGCTAAATATGATATATGAAGAGAATCAAGTAAACATATACAGGAGAAAAAAAGAAAAATATTCCGTCAACTCATAAAACACCTTGAGCTCACGCATGCGCCGTACGCCTTTAATGACAAACCAATTCGTTATAATTAAACTGTTCGGTTCATTTGATAAGTGGCAATTAACAAAACGCATTAATTTCTAATCTAAGTAAGTTGGTAAGTGAAAGTTGTGTGTTGCGCGCACGCACCAGATTTTTTTTTTTTTAATCATTTCAAGCGTATTCGAATACATTCGGAAAAAAATTTAAATTATTTCTTCACCATTAATTAAATTAATTTATAATTATATATATATATATATATATATATATATATATATTTTAAAGTTGAACTTTTTTGGCCGTAAAATTGATGAATAAATAAATACTTTAATAACTGAAAGTTAATTATTAATTAAAATCCAAATACAGACGGTTTCGATTATTAATGGCTTCAATCGTGAACGGTGTAAAATTATATAATGTGAATATGAAAAGACTTTAGGAGAGTGGAGCGGGAGCGGAGCGAGAGTGGAGCGAGAGTGGAGCGGGAGTGGAGCGAGAGTGGAGCGGGAGCGGAGCGAGGCCGGGCCTGGGCCAATATTGTGATTAACCTCTCTCTATTCCTCTTTAGAATATTTTGCCAGTGAGACCGGACCTGGAGCGGAGCGCTAGTGTGAATGGGGTAGAGCGAGAGCGGACCGGGAGTGGAGCGAGACCGGAGCGAGACCGGTAGTGGAATTCTCTGTATATTTCTCTTTAGAATATTTGAGCGGACCGGGAGTGGAGCGGGAGCGGAGCGATAGTGTGAATCCGCCCTTAGAAGTATGATAAATAATTAGATGCTGTAAATTCTTATTTACTCATACCGATGAAGCTATATATATATATATATATATATATATATATATATATACATATATATATATATATATACATACCGTTTTTCGCAAATACATCGTAATGAGATTGGATAAAACTATAGATATGAACTTATGGTACAAGATAAACCTTAAGAATTATATTTTACTAAACAACTTTAGTTTCTTAATAGATTTCCGAATGAAAAATAATGTGTTTTTTGCTAAAACAATCATCGATAATCACCTATGTACGTCGGTTTTTGGAAAGGCATTAGAAACTAAAATTCGAAAACGCAAAAATTTCCAATATTCTACTCTATTAATTTTTTTTTTTTAATGAAAAAGAAATTAAAAACATTTTAACAACTCGTGGGCGGGGGGGGGGGGGGGGACTGTAAGCTGCAATGAGGTACCGCTTCAATTTTTGGATGTCCACAAGTACCTGGGGGCACCTATTTGCAGAGACGGGAAATTAGATCATGAGGTACTCAGTCAAAAAAGCAAACGGAGAATACTCTCCGAAAGGCTCTCCCATTATAGGAAAAAGGGGATCAGCCAGCAAAGTTCCTCCTATTCAAAACGATTTTCCTACCAGTTTTGCTGTATTGGTGCAGAGAATTTGACGGTCCTGGATCGGCATGCAAGCAAAGTTGCAGCATCAGAAAAAAAATTCCTGAGAAGGATCCAGGGAAAAACCCGCAGTAGGTCTCCGTTTGCTTTTCTGACACGACTGAGGACCTCATGATCTAATTTCCCATTTCTGCAAATAGGTGCCCCCAGGTAATCGTAGACATCCAAAAATTGAAGTGGTACCACATTGCAGTTTACAGTTCCCCCTCCCCCACGACTTGTTAAAATATTTTTCATTAAAAAAAATAAATAAAAATTTAATAGAGTAGATTTTAATTATAATTCGACCCAATAATTAATTTTTGCGTTGAACATTGGCAAAATAAAAAAACAACACAACTAAAAAGGGTTATTAAAGGTAAAAAATTCACGACTAATAAAATTTTAATGAATTGTGATCAAGTTAACGCATTGTTAAATAAGCACGAAAATGACCATTTTCAAAAATTCGTAGCTACCAAATTACTCAAATATACAGGTTGAAATTTTTTACAATAGGTTTATCTTGCATGTAAGCATAACATATGAAAAAATGAGATTTTTATCAATTAGCCCACTAGAGATATTAGAGCCTAAAATTAAAAAAAACTCAAAAATGTGAAGTTTAAAAATTCATAAAGAAATAAGGTAGCGAATATCAGGGTTAAGAGTACTTTTAATGAAAGCTACTTAGTTAGGTTTATTATCATGCCAAAAATCAGCTTTGATATACATCCCCTTATTCCCAAAACTTACCCTCAAAAACGGAGAAATTAAAGCAGTTGTTTGCAATAGCAATTTTCAAGTTTTGCACTTCAAAATATTCAAATAATAAAGAGAACACGAAAGATAGACAGTACAACAGAATGTAAGTACAACAATCGTGTTTGAATTATTAGTCTATGACTCACCAATCTTGAGAAAATTAGTTTTCTAGGTGAGAGTTTAAAAACTCAAAAATCGGCCTGAAAGGTGAAACAAAAATAGCTGCCATATTGAAACGGTTGACCCTAAAATTTTTTAAAAAAATGTTTTGAACTAGGTACTGATTCTACACGTAATTGGTGGAAAAATTATAATTTTTTTCTAAAATGATTGAGCAACCACCTTTGGACCACTTGATATGGATTGACCCAATATGTTATTATTAGAAAAAAAAAAATAATTTTATTTTATTGATTCAAAACACAGTTATTATTCCTTGAGCTTCAGTGTTCGTATATATTCATAGATCAATAAATAAGAAAATCCTTCGATTTCTTTTCAGGTGACTCAGGTTAGTAATAAGATACTTCGTTAGTGAGCTCCCTAATATTAAAAAGAAGATCCTCTCATTTGATCGAAGGCGCTAAGTGGCAAGAAAGAAGAAGTATTATGCACCTGTGCCGTTGCCATGGCTACCGAGATTACTGTATATACTTAATTCAAGATCGATGCTTAACCTCCACCTGCCCAATATCGGGTTCCTGGTCTATATACCTCGTCCCTGTCTCTTTTTCTCCTAATTTTCGTCCCCTTTCTTCAATTATAATAAAAAATCTACGTCGTAAGTTGAAGTATTAAATAATCAATGATTAAATCGTTTTCAGGGTAAAAAAATTATGTTCGAACCGACATTTTCTGTTAAATAGAATTATTATAAAACTATCCTATCCTCTACAATCCCCCCCCAAAAAAAAATACGAGATATTTTAAAAATTATAGATTTTATTTTGTCCGTCACATGGATCTCACAACAGGCAGGGGAACAGGACCAATTAAATTTATTCATTTTTAAATTACAAAAAGTTTTTTTTTTTTTTTTGCAACGTACTTCCATAAACTCCAAACCTCAAAATGAAAAATATAACAAATCATTTCAAAAGCACCCTGGTATGTGACCCCAATCAAACCCTAAATTTTGACCTATACGTCATCAGTCGACCTACACATACCTAAAGACTCTTTACTAACGTTTTAATACTAACTTACATGTTCATAAAATGTTTTATCATAAACCTACTAATAAGAGATATGGCTGCAGTAAACATGCCCATAATTATGAGAGGGAGATGAAAGAGGTGTTGGATGAGAGATCCCCTTTCGTAAAATACCAGAGTAACTGAAACAAGCCAGAGGGAAAAGGTACTGCTAGTTGCCACCCTTACCAATTCCCGACAAGTTATTTCTTGATTTTTAAAATTTAAAAAAATCTGCTGATTGCCGATATGCAGTTGATTGGTGCGAATAATAGATGGAGTCGAAAATCGATTATTAATAACTTATTTACTAATGAATTATAACTTCATTGGGTAATACTATACTGTGGTATAGTGGTTTAGCATGGCAACCTACAATACTAAAGGTCGCAGGTTCGCGTCTCGCGGTGGCCATATAATTTTTTAAAGGGAGTGAAAATTCCTTGGCCGTCCCACGGAGAGGACGTAAAGTCAGGTGCTCGTTAAAGATCCCTTTACTACTTAAATCTGGATAGGCAAAATTTAGCACTCCCACTTTAGCATCGTCCGATTAGCCTTAGTGGCTAACATCATTAAATCATTAAATATTTAATGTTTAATGTCATTAAACATATCATTATATTATAATCATATAATATTAATCATTTAATATTTTTTGAGCGTTTTATTATACCGAGGTTCTGTTCATTCTAAGGAAAAAAAAATGGCACAAATTGAAATTCTTTAAATGGGATAGACATAAATTTTTAAAAATATTAATAAATAGCAAATATAAATATCTTGCCTTAATATTTTATAAATATAAAGAGATTAGGTGTCTATTCAGTTATAA
Source organism: Aelia acuminata (assembly GCA_911387785.2). NCBI lineage: Eukaryota > Metazoa > Arthropoda > Insecta > Hemiptera > Pentatomidae > Aelia > Aelia acuminata. Next base: position 28,445,004 of record OU426982.1, on the reverse strand, counting down.
TAAATCGATCAAGAAGTAGACTGTAAACTTCCTAGGTTGCGGTTTTCTTGAATGACAGTATGGTCAGCACAATACTCCCATCGTCCGATTTGCCAGATGCTCGTTATATTTTTAGTGATGATTAATAGCATCAGACATGTTAAAAATAAAATATCCTTCACAAAATCCAATAATTCTATAACCAAAAGTGATTTAAAATTATTTCGTTCTGCATGAAAATTCAGAAGGGGTTTCCTCGGATTGCCTGAATTGTATTGACAAAAAAAAAGAAAAAGAAATCCTGCTGGTTATGTTTAGTTATTATCATGGGGTACCGATTTTACTTAAAAAAAAAAAAAAAAAAAAAAAAAAAAAATGAAAATAAAACAAGAGTAAATTTTGTTTAATAAAAAGTTATTTACACCGATGTTTTTAAACCTTTATTAAATTAAAAATATTAAGGGACGCGATTCGCTTAATTGATGATTCTTTTATCAACAAAGAGATGAATAACTATATTATCTTCATTTTAATATTTTCTACTAATTAAACATGCTACAATCGCTTGTATTATTTTATTGAACACAGCTGATAGGACAAGGAGAACAGCCCATATCATGACTAAGAGAAAAATTGACAAATTTTGGCAATAGTTTGCTCACAGAACTGAAATAGGCTCTATTGTCCTGAGAACAAATAAATCTCGCAGTAACATCCCTCTAGACAAACTTTTGCAAAGAGGCCAAGAATGGTTATTTCTTTCGTCTTTAATCATCTTAATGTGGAGACCGAGAACAAATTCTTGACACCCCCTATAATGATATTTCAACTTAGTGTATTACAACAAGATGCCATATTAAACTATCAATGTATATATATTGTAACGTAAATCGATAATCAAATAAAAACATATGGTTTAAAATCCCAAACCTTTTGTTGGAACGACTATCGATCGGAACAAACCGCTGGAGCACGTGGACGGGCCTAGATATTTTCGACGTAGACCTGGAACCTCCCAGAAGGTTCGGTTTGCGACTGGGCCAGTCTGTCTTAGTCTGTGTCTTGACTGTGAAGCCCAAGTCATATGATTTGTGTGTTATAAAGTTATCATTTTTGTAACCTGCTCGAATAATTATGTTGTTAATCGCAAGACAATATAACAGGGAACAGGAAATCAACATAGAGCATATTGATACAGTGGAAAATGTTTTGAAAGAAATTGTAAACAAGGTGGAAGAAAATTACTATAGAAGGAACATAGATTGGGTAAACAAATCTAAGAGATTTAATCTATATTAACAGTTATGCGTAAATCTAGGAACAAATAATTACCTCCTTTTAGATAAAAAAATAAACGATATAAAATGGATTTTCAAAGCAATAGGGGAACTGCTAAATCTAAATCATAAAATTTATATTGAAGAAGATGTACAGGAAATATGTTCACTCTGCAATAAAGGAGAGATAGAAAATACGCAGCATTTTCTGGCCATATGCCCTGTTCTAGCGGAATTCCGAAGAAAATGTTTCAATAAGAACCGATTAAACAATAACGAACCTATTGAATACTTAAATGGTAAAAACTGGAACAACCTAATAACATACTGTAAAATAGCGTGGGCCTACAGAAGAACTTTAATAGCGGAGTTTAACTTCTGAAAAAAAAAAAAAAAAAAAAGGAAGTTTGCTGTATTAATGGTATTAATTTTATAACAATAGGTCACCGATAGGTCCTTGTCATGACACCCCTTTTGCAGTTTTTGTTAAAAAGAAGTTAAAAAAAAAAAAAAAAAAAAAAAAAGGGAGTAAGTATACAGTATTTATTGGAAAGAGAGGGGTACATGTGATGGATTTGTTGGTGACATATGACCAAATAGTTAATTGAATTATAATTATGGCACCTACATTGTTAAATAAATAATAATAATAATAAACTAAAAAAAGATTAATTGTATTTTTTAACTTATGTTATAATTAATGTTAATTATATTTATAATTAACATTAATTATAACATAATTATATTTATGTTAATTAATTAATGTTAATAACTGTAATATGTATTTTTATGGTGTTTTATTTGTTTTATGAAGGTCGACTTTACGTGCATTTCATATACATGTATTTATTATTCTTCTATAAATTTTAATGTGTTTTATATCTTCCCAGTGACGTTGGGACCTTCCAACATCTTAAAAGTATAATTTTTGTTTTAATTAGTCTCTAATTTAAATACGTATGCCATTATTTTCAGATATTATAACCACAGGTATTATTTTCAAGTATTAGTATTGTACCCACTAGTCATTATATATTTTACATGTTATGGAACCAACATGTTAGCCATTATAAGTTGTCCATGTAGTCTTTGCTCCTGGTTACATTTGTTTCCTTATTTAAATTGATTAACAATAGGAAAAAAAACAAACAACAATAACAATTTTAAGCCATTAGCGATAAGTATTATTATGATTTAGGGGCACTGAGGATTTGTATGTGTATATATTTGTATTAGTAGTATATATATATATATATATATATATATATATATATATATATATATATATATATGTGTAATGTAATTTTATTTTTTTGTTTTATATTAATATTATGTATTCAATTCAGTAACCAAAACAGGGCTAACGGTCGAGAAACCAAGCCCTAATAGTGTTTGCTATACTTTGTACTCATATATAAATATTAAATAAAAACATTATATTAAAAAAAATATATATATTTATGTTGTTGTGATTCGTTTGGCATTCATTATTGTATATTTCTGTTAAATAAATATTTGTTGAAGTGTTCACTCACTCACACGCTCCATGGCTTTACGGAGAACCTGGGTCTCCTTTACAATAGTTTTATGACGTTTTGCTACTCCGCTCTGTCTAGGGCTTGTCTCCGCCATCTTTTCCTAGCTTTTCCAGAGTGATTCGACGCCTTCTATCCATCGGCTTCGTGGTCGCCCTCTTTGCCTTTCTCCTCCTGGCTTACGATTCAATAGCGTTTTAGGCAGTCTTCCTTTGGGTATCCTTTCGACGTGACCTGCCCATCCTAATTGACACTTCTTGATATATGTCAACAATTTTTCGTTTTTCCGCAGCCTCCATTTCCCAGCTTCACAGACAGGTCTATACATTCTTCTGAGTACTTTCCGTTCCCAAACATTCAATAATCTTTCGATTTCATTTGTCAGCGCCCAGGTTTCACAGCCATATGTTACTACTAGTCTTATATATTATGACCTTAGCTCTGTAGCTTAAGCTTCTAATCTTAAGTGGCTTCTGTTGTGAGAAGAAACATCTAATGCCCGCGGCAAATCGCGCTTTTATTTCTTCCATTGCCTCATTTTTCTCCGTAACAAGCCCTCCCAAATATTTAAATTGGCTTACCGTCTTAAAGATGTATGACCCAAATTTTATCTCTGAAACAGAAGTGTTACAATGTATAAATAAGAATCATAATGGTTTTTATATCTTCTGCCTATGATTTTTTAATTACAGATCCGAAAGACCCTGACGTAAAGAGACTTGCGGACATGGTGCGGGATAGCTTACACGGGGTCGAGACTCCATTCAACTGGCTCACCGAAGCAGGAGAGAAAACGGACAACATCTTGTACCAAAGGGCCGTAACCAGGAACCACCTCTACACCTGGGAGGGATACCTCAATCCGTGAGTAGCTGTAGGGTATTCCATTTAGTTGGAGTTAGAGTAGTTACTTGGTAAGCGCAGTGGGAATATTTTGTCATTTAGTGGCCGAAAATCTATAACTCCTAACCAAATGACGATAATCAAATAATTCTTTATTCATTAATAAGCATGGCATTTCCTTTATTAGTGAGAATAAAACAAATAAAAATACCATCGCTCAAAGTATTTCAAATTAATTTTTATATTAATCCTTTCTTCACATAAATTTAAATAAAATAGTTTATTAGGAATAGAGTCATATATAGAGAATGAAATGAGTCAATATTATTATCTATTGAGCTTTCTCCTTATAGACATAACTTTTTCAGGCATTTGCTCTATTTGAAAGTTTTTTGAATAATTATTGTATAAAGAAGAAAAAACCCAAAACAATTAATTTTAAATATCCATTTTTTTAGGACTTTTAACGGAAAAATACATTTCCAAATAATTTAACTACAAGTATATTTTATGATTTAGTCTAATTCGAGGCTTAAAATATATTGAAAGTTGAAATATAGTGATCTAACAATCGATATATCGCCGATAGATCAAATTTTATTATGGTAATTCAGCACCATTGACCCAAGGTGAATAGAGAGGAGGTGGGCTCACATGGCAAACCCGTTTACGTCATCGGACGCATTACTCAGCGCATGCCTATTGAATTCTCTTTAAGTACTATAATTTTTCGTTATAGGTTAAAGTGAAAAACATTAATATTTTCCATTATTTTAAATTCTGATTTCACAACTGAGATTTTATTTCCACAAACTCGACCATTATTCATGAACATCAGACTTTTATTACATAAAAATTAGGTTTGGTATAGTTTTTTCTTTTCATAATACTGAAATATGCATGTACATACCAATTAATTATATTTTCCCAGTGATTATATCTGGTGTGACCACTCATTGAATTAATAATTTCAACCAGGAAAGATTTATTATTTAAAGTTAAAAAATAAATAAAAACCTTGAAGTTATAGAAATAGTTTTCGTTTATAATTGATAGTAAAATATGGGTTGAAAATTCATTTTAGGTAAAGAAACATCAATAAAATATATTTCTTATTAATGATAATGTAGAAATTTAAAAAAAAAAACACAACAAAAATGTGCATTAAACAATTTAATTATATAAAAATATAAATTACACGAACATACAATACGAATTTTATAACAATAATTATAGTGTATTGTTATGTTAATAATTAATTTTTGTTTCTTCAGTAACTTTTTTAATCTTATATTTATCTTTTATTATTATAAAAATTTTCTGATAATCTGGCTATACAAGGTTATCAATTCACTGATAAATTGACAGATGCGTCCAACTACGTCATAGGTCTCGGGCAGCCATATTGCCCCTTACAAAGTGACCCCACCTTCTCTCTATTCACCTTGCCATTCACCCTCTACCACTGTGAAAAACATAAGAACCAACTCTTGCCAATAAAAGAATTTATATCAACTTAAATACTTTCTTTTCATAAATTACATAGTCAACGTGGATGAAATCAAAACGCATTTTTACCCAATAATTTTACAGCCATTCCCGTCACATCTGATTACGTACAAATATAGTTTGTTTGTTTTGTATCCATTTATACTAATAAGGGTAATCGGACAATGCTGGAGTGGGTCCTAAATTTTGCCAGATATAATTTGGATAGGAATTTCTAAAGAGTACCTGACATGGTACAGGCTCGAGACTTCCATTTTAGGTCCTATCCGAGTGACGGCATAGCTAATGATTTTTACTCCCATTAAAAAATCGTGGGCCACCGCGGGACGCGAACCCGCCACCTTTAGTATTGAAGGTTGCCACACTAAACACTACACCGCAGATGACCACTTACAAATACGGTTATGTGCCTGTTCCAACAAAAGTCTTAAATTATAAGCTTAGTTGTAACAGAAATAATCATTTTTTTTTCGTTCAGGTCACACTCTACTCCTGTCATCAGCTATTTCTCAAAACTAATAAAATTAAAAAAAAGGCTCTATTTTTGATAATAAATCACAGCTATTTTTGAGAATATTCTTGATATTAATATTTTAACGTAAATGCATATGAGGCATTAATGAAAAAGGTGCTTGCTTGAAACACTAGACGTTTACCTCCTACATAGAGGAAGGTAGAGATAAAAGAAGCTTCATTACTTTAAAGGTTTTACCTTTTAGGAGTTTTATACAAGGGTTATTATATATAAATGATCATCTATTATATCTTCATAATAATTTATCTTATTTTTACTTAAAAGCTGTATAAATTTAATTTAGATGACTATCTTTTTAATTAAATAATACAAAAATTCTTATTTATCGCATTCTACAATAAAAATATATTTCAGTTTATTATTATCTAATATTTTGGAACAATTAAAAAAAAAAAAAAAAATACCCCTACAACCTATGACGGATGGAGATGTTTTGTCCGTGATAACGCTCAACCCCCAGATTTTTCCCATAACCTTTTTATCATGGATACCCACTTTACGGGGTTTGCCCCAGTAGGGTTTCTCGCGGTCCACGACAGTTGAACTGTGGCAGAATATTAAAGATACCCTGCTATGCCAAATTCGAACTTGGGATATTGAGCACAGCACATCAATGCCTTAAAACATTTTATAAGAAATTGGTTCCTGATCGGATTTCACATGAGACATGTTGTGAAAAAGGGGTAGAAAATAATCTGGTTTTTTTTTAATATATTTTTTTTTTTTTATAATAGGACATGAGGATTTGGGATCGACATTGTATAGAATTGAGTTCATTATGGTTCTCTGGACATTGGGAGATCAGTGGCCTTATTATTTTATTCTGTGGCGTCTAGTCTAAGTTTAACTTCTATATGCATATTTATGGTTTGGTTTGCAATACCAAAGGTTAACTTGCTAATGTATAAATTTAATTTGCATTTAAAAAATTTTCTCATATTTTCTTTCATGCCCACTACTAGAGTACACTTTGTTGGAAAAATGTTCTCTATGATCATGAAAGTATGAGGCTAGTTATGTGGACGAATTTACCTGCTGTTCAAGGAATACGTACCCTATTGAAGAATGTTTTCAAAGATGTGTATTTTTAAAGTCATTTAGCTGGTTGTCATTTAATTTATTATGTTTTATTGATTAAATAGGTAGGGTTTCTAAAGTTTGATAAAGGCATATAAAGCTTTTGATTTTTTTTTTCAGTTAAATCAACGTTTTCCAGGGATATAAAATTTCAGAAAACAGAATTGTATAATTTTTGTTTCGTTTGCTTTGTTGTCATTGTTTTTCGATCTGTTACACATAGTTTATTAATACTAATAAAAGGTAAACTTGCTTTAGGTGAATATTTAGTAAAATATCGATGCCTCAGAATAAAATAAGACCCAAATTAGTGTGCTCCAAATTCACAGACGCAAAATGTTCTCGATTCTATACAATACGATTTCGAACCCCAATCCTCATGTCCTCTTCGTAAAAAAAAAAAAAAAAAAAAAAAAAAAAAAAAAAAAAAGAAACAGATAATTTTCTACAAATGAAGAAATCTGTTTCAATGGGTTATCTTGTATTTTATTATCTCAAAGTTTTGGGCTTTTGGCCCATCTTCTGGGGTTATCTGTAGTACATTCTTGAAATTCCATTGCCATTTGTTAATACATAAATTGTTACATATGAAAATATATATGTCATTTCTTCATTGCACATGATCCGATTTTCATCAACAACGAGCCGGGCCTGCCACGCGTTGCTGTGGCTCAGTAGCGTTGAATAAGTTTTATCCTATTCTTTTTTATAGTCAAATCGAATTTCACTGATAAAGATAAAAACGTTTCAGCTAATCTATAAACCAACGAGATTTAAAATCGAACTTTACGCCAAATTTAAAATTGTTTGGTTAATAATTTACATGGGTTTAAGTTTTTATTTTTTACATCTTATAGTTGACCATAGTGTATTAATGAATGACACATATAGCACTTGGAAAAGGGTTGAATACAATGACAACAGACAGCCAAAATGCAAAAAGTTAATCTTTTGTCATAACACATATTAATTTAACTCTTAACACATGATGATATGAAATTTAGTATCAGGAGGTTATACTAATAGGTGCACTATGATCAACCTGTCTTTTGCTGAAACAAATAGATTCGATGTTTTCCCGATACGTGAAATAGCTACACATAATTTGCCATGGGGAAAAACCGGGATTTTCCTAGTCCAAGCCGGAAAAAATAGATTTATGCTTACCCTCCCTAAATATCGACAGAAAATGTAGTGTTGTGTCAATAAATCAACTTGCACCGCCATCTGGTGTAACTTACACCGCCATAAAATTATTGAACTTAAAAATAATCACACTCAATTGTAGTAAAATAAGCATTTAATTAAAAAAGAGATATTGAGGCCAATAATCGAGATAAAACTATCCTATGTTTTAAGTTGGACAAAAATACACAATAAACCAAATTTTATCAAAATATGTGGAGTAGTTTCTGAGTTTACCTCCGATAAACATCGGGACACGAGATTTTTATATATATAAAGATTATTCGGGGCTCTAGACTATTTCATTGTTACTGATCTAAAATAATTTCGAGAGCCATATTGTTAATAAAAGTAATAGCCAAATAATTGAAGCGTGGAATAGCATTAGGGTAGAAGTGCCTTAGGAAATTTTTATAGAAATGATGTGACTTATACCCTCTAGGTTGAACTACGTTCAGTGCTTACACCCATGCAATCTTTCAAACTTTCTATGAACTCTTTCTCTTTCTCTTCTAACAACAAAACATTACTTATACCCATTTCTGAAGAATGGCTTTGGCACCTATAACAATTTTGCAAAAACAAAATTTTTTTTTTTTTTTTGGCACTTGGACTCTTTGCATTTCCACGCTTCAATTGTTAATAAAAAGTGGATCATGTACAATGAAGAAATGAAATATATATTCTCATGTATAAAAATTTTCGTATTGACAAATAGCGATGGAATTTAAGGAAGGTACAATATATGAACCCAGAATATGGGCAAAAAGCTCGAAACGTTGGGATGATTAAATACCAGATAATCTATTGGAGTCCTTCATTTAAAGAAAAATCTTATACGAACCGTACTCTTCCTCACTAAGGGTAAAGATACAATCAATAATTTTCTACACTTTTTCACATCATGTCCAATGTTAAATCCGATCTAAAATAAAATGAAAAATGCAAAATAATCACAGAATATAATAAATATTTTCATGACAGATTCGTACAGAAGATCCTGCAGAGCTACTACGCCATGTGCAAGAACGACAGGCTCGTCGTGATCAAGTGCCTCAAGATGGCGGAAAAGTGCATGAGGAAAGGGGAGCAGAGCGGGAACTTCAAGGTCCTCAACTACATCGTAGCACTCCGCCACGTCTACGCGGCCACCGTAGCCAGCGTCTTCTACAGGTGCTGCATTTTCACCAGGGCTCGCCAGGTGAGTTCCTTCCAATTTGAGGGTACCCATGATGTCGGACATGATCAATTTAATTTAAATAAACCATTCTTTTTCTTGTCGCCTTTTAAGCTATACGGGGTTTTCCGTACCTTGGGAGAGATTAGGAAATTAATACCGAGTATTATTTTTTTTTTTTTTGGTTTCATTGTTCAATTTGAGCCTGTCAACAAACATAGACAATTAGCAAATGTGCGCTGTGCTAGAAATAAGGGCATGTCGGCATGGGAAAGGATGGTACCCAGCGGTACCTCTTCCCTTGGCCTGTTTAAGGTAATCTGGCTTTTTAACGAAGGAGATCTCTCATCCAGCGCCTTTTTAATCCCCATTTTATGGGCATATCAGCTGTTGCCATGCCTCTAATCAGTTGGTTGAGATGACCGTGTAAGTGTGTATGGAAACGTTTGTAAAGTGTCTTTATATGTTGGTCTACTGTTTGTATTTGTAAGTCAGTATGTAGGGTATTGTTGGTCACGTACCATGGTGCTTTTACTATGAGTCTTTTTTGATTGAAAGGTCTGAATTCTTTGTAAGTGGTTCTTTTTGGCTGTACCGTATATCTGTGAAGAGTATGTCCATATTGGTTTCAGTGAGTATGAATATGTATTTAATTTTTGACTCAGTCCAAGTTTTGAAGTTATAGAAAAAGTGAGTAAAGTAGGTTGAGTCGTTTGTTAAGGGTTTTTCTTTTCATCTTAACATGCGGTCCCCATGTCATCCTTCTGTCAAAGGTAAGAGGAAGTTTGTGTACGGTATCAGTTTGAGAAATTTGAACATTGCATATAAAAATTGGAGGTAACAACTATTTTTTTGAAGAGTGAACATTATGTGTTTTGATTTTTCATGATTTAATCGAATTTTCCATAATTTACACCGAGTATTATTAAATTATATTAAATGTCCCCTGGGTCCGGGTTTTGAACTGGCTATCTTTGGGTTATCACAATAATCTTTTATCAGGCGTGTTAAGGAAAGGCGTTGTCAATGACAATCAACATCAAAATTTGTATTCACGGTTAATGTGAGATAAGTCAAATTTGTACTCGTTGAAAATAGGCTCTTAATATGGTTTAGGGGGGTGTTCTAATATGGGATACATATCCCGTTTTAGGGACCATGATATAAAATGATATATTTAAGCGAAATTTGTTTATTATACAGACGATTCACAAAACGGTTCACAAAAATATATGATGTCAATGCCCTTGGCAACGTACGATCGGAAACCCGAAGATAGCCAGCTCAAAACCCGGAGCCAGGGGACATTTAATTATACTCGGCATTAATCCCCACCTTGTCCCCTGTACGGTGAGGAAGAGGGGGACAAAAATAAAAAAATGTTGTCGCGTTAGCCCAATCGGCCATCCCGCCACCCATTTATCAATAAACATATTACTCACAACAGCAGCTGACAGGGATCTGTTACTTTAAAATTTACGTATTTCGTTGAAAGCGTACATCGTGGGAGGCAACCCCTCTTATATTAAACTTATTTTAAATATTTCTATTTAACACAGCCCCTTGGTACTTTAGTAACAAAATTCTACTTCCTGGCTTGTACCAACCATCTGTTGGATAACACCTACGTACCCTTTGTTGTCGATTACATAACAAACTTTCACAAGACAAAACGACATACTGGTAAAGTACCTTCTACACTGAAATAAGTTCAAGTTTGGCAAGAATTGCCGATGGGCACTTTCCTTCCTCATGCCTGAAATGTCATTCTGTTAAATGATAAAAGTATAAAAAAAAAAAAAAAAAAAAAAAAAAAAAAAAAAAAAAAAAAACTGTACCACTACAACGCATAAAGGGTCTTGGGTTCAGTACTATGTAAGGAAGAGCACTGTTTCTTGGCCAGCGGTCGTGCAAGGAGGTGATTTGACCGTGATCACGCTCAACCACCAGGTTCTTTCCCCTTAATTTTTCAATTAAGGGTACCCACTTTATAGAGGCTGGGTTTGCCCCAGGAGGGTCTCTCGGCCCACGAGACGAACTGTGGCGAATAATGAAGATATCATAAGCCATGTCAGATTCGAACTCAGGACCTTAAGCACAGCAGTCCACTGCCTTACCAGTGGGCTGCCCCGCTCCCCTTTATAAATAAATAGGGATAAAAGTTTAAGCAAAACATATTATAAAATAAAATATTTTTTGTATTGCAAGAGAAGAGATACATTAGAAAGCGGATTTTTTATCTTATTTAATCAACATCCTTTTTCCAAGTATCTCATATTGAACAAAATTGGCTAGATTATGGCTGTGCCATTAAAAATTTGATTTCAACTGCTTCATAGCACATGTAACATAATATAGCAGCGAATATTAATACACTTAGGCTAAAGAGTGTTATACGGCGCAGCCCCTAGTGATAGGGGCTGCGCCGTTTCTATAATAGAAAGAACTGAAGTAGTGGAACCAGATGCTGCAAAACCTCAATGCCTAAAAAAAACTATAATTGTACCCTTTCAAAACTAAAAAAATAATAAAAAAAAAAAAATAAATAAAAACTAAAGGATTCAATTTTGTTTATGTGCACAAGATAGTTTAAGATGTTTTATTTCATTGGACTACTACCAATGCTTTGTTTTTCCTGAACCCTTCTTTCAGAACAGAACTCAACAATACCCTGTCTGTCTTCGCCTAGTTCGAATTCCGATAAACCAACAAACTATTTCTCATTCTTAGATCATAATAGCATAAAGTTGAATTTAAATTAAAGCCCAGAAAGAAAATATAGCTAATGAATTATTATTTTTAGAGAATATACAAGAATTTTTTATACTTCATACAAGAGAGTGGGGTGCTACAATTTGTAAGTAGCATCAAGAGAGCTTATAGGACCATCAGAGCTGAGGCTTGTACGGAGGCAAACTTTTGAATAATACATGGCCCTTATATGAAATTCAAAGTATGCTCATTTGGACATGCTGCGGCGCCATCGAGTTAGAGACGGCGGATCTGATGAGCCCTCCTTCGATACTTAATTTCCGATCACGACAAAAATGGGCCAAATATCATCGTTCTGGTGAAAAATCAATGTTTGTGGGCCTAAAACGAACAAACAAAGAAAATAACGCAATGCCATGCAGTCTGTTTCAGATAGGTCAACTTGATTCTACAGCTTTGAAATATAGTTTGTTTTGCTAGAGAAATAAGTTAAGAATTGTTAAAACTAATTGATTAATTAATTAGGAAAATAAATGAAACTTAAAATAGGATGAAAATATAAATAAATATTTCAATTTTCTCGCTAAACTTTGGAGCATGTGAGCTTAGCGTCTCAGACGTTTAAACAAAATGTTAACCCTACGACAGGAGCTCCTATGGAAGGAACATGTTGGATGACACATGGAAGGAATTTCTGTATATAATAGGGGAACCTTTCAACTTAATAATAATACTTATAGACAGCACACTCGAGTAAGATATTCTTTCTTTTTTTTTTGGTACTTTCTTTCAAGAATAAATTTTTTTAATAACGGTTGAACGTTGCGCCTTAGATAAAGTTATATCATATTAATTTTTTTTTTTCAAAGACAGATAAGGGGTTTCAGGCTCATGGGAACCACTTTCTATATTATTCCGAATTTATATTTAAAAGATTATTTAATAATTTTTATCCTAAAATCTCAATCAGGTGTTCCAATTCCAATATCATTTCTAATTCATGTATTTTATGATCTAACATAAAAACAAAGTCGGGATAGTTACAGCTCGGGATAGTTACAGCTAGAGTAGCTAGAGCGATTATATTTCTTGAAGGTATCCGCTCCCCGAATTTAAGCAAATTTCGGTTCACTGGTTTTTAACACAATCATTTATTTAAAATTATAGAAATAAATATTAAAATGTAGTAAGAGTGAAGGGGGGAGGGGTTGTTATTGACTTTTTACCAATTTATCCAATTTAGAAGTAATTTATTATAATCCAACGTAATAATTTAAACACATATCGTTATCGGATGTATAAAAAGTAGCAGTATAAAAAGTTTATGATGGAGGTAGATTGTTGACCGTAGAAGTATATGTGATAGAAATGGTTGGGGTGCAGTCAAATAAAGCAACATCATATGTGCAATAAAATTTTATTACTCCAATCTTTTCTTGTCTAATGAATATCTTTATTCAAAAACAAAACAAAATATTATCAAGTTTTCTTTTGATCCTTTATTTTTACCTCAACTTTTACAATTTTGACTTTAAAGCTTAAGTAAGAAAGGACGATAGTTTTTAACTAGTAAATTTTTTTTTAATTTTTAATGACAAGGGCATTCGGCCTATTGTATTGAAAATATTTTGTGGTCACAGATGTTCATCTTGATAATGGCGTGAGTGCGGAAACGTTGAACAAAAAATCTGGTGCGTGCGCGCAACACACAACTTTCACTTACCAACTTACTTAGATTAGAAATTGACGTGTTTTGCTAAATATCATTTCCCAAAGACACACATTTTTCTACATTCATATCTTATTTTTGTTAATCGTTAAAGCCGTTTTTGAGTAAATAAAAAAAAACCGTGAAAATGATACAAAATTTATTAAGTAAAGTCCCCCTCCCATAGATCAATTTTGATGAAATTTTTACAATCATATCTCGGGCATATAAATACATCAAATACCAAGTTTGATCAAAATCGTTAAAACCGTTTTTGAGTAAATAAAAAAAAACCGTGAAAATGATACAAAATTTATTAAGTAAAGTCCCCCTCCCATAGATCAATTTTGATGAAATTTTTACAATCATATCTCGGGCATATAAATACATCAAATACCAAGTTTGATCAAAATCGTTAAAACCATTTTTGAGTAAATAAAAAAAACACGTGAAAATGATACAAAATTTATTAAGTAAAGTCCCCCCTCCGGTTAATCAATTTTGATGAAATTTTTACAGTCATATTTCATGCATATAAATAGATCAAATACTCAGTTTAATCAAAATCGTTAGAACCGTTTTTGAGCAAATCGAAAAAAACTTAAAAAGTTATTAAATAAAGTACCCCCTCCCTTTGAGCAATTTTGATGAAATTTTTGCTGTCACATCGCGGGCATATGCATACACTAAATACCCAATTTCAGGATCGCACGGTTTTTAGTTTTTGAGCTAGTCTGTTCACACACACACACACACACACACACTGACACACACACACACACAGACCGTTTCGTGGGACTTGGTTATTTTGACTCAGGGGACCCCAAAACGTGTATTTCCGTTGAAAACCAAAAGTCGAAAATTTTCACGATCGCAATACTTCCACTTACTATATATTTCATATATAGGTAAGTGAAAGTAAAAATTGTAAAAGTTTAGGTAAAATAAAAGGATCACAAAAAAACTAATAAAGAATAAACGCAATAAAGAATTACCAAAACAAAATATTTTAATATCTAATTTCAACGTTTTATTCATATTTTTTTGTTCTGTAATTATTAACTAAATTTCATGTAGATAAATATATATACTTTTTTTTTCTTCATATATTTTCATTGGTTGCTATCTTATTTCATATTTAGCCCTGATGAAGACCTGAATCTTGGGTCGATACTTCGGCAAAATATCTGTTACTGCACATATAGTGTTGTTTTATTTGATCGCATCCCAACCATTTCCATCACATTTCAAAGTTTAATTTTAACAAATAAAATTTATCATAGATAGGTTTTTGATGGGTATGAGAAATTTTTTTCTTTCTAATTTCATGAAATTTGACTCACTAGCATTTATTTTAAAACATTTATTTAAACTTACACTGTCATAAAATCCACTTGTTATACAAACATATTCCGTATATAACTCGACTAGCATTCCCCGTCGCGGCTTTGCCCGCGAGCCTTTAAAATCAATACTGTGATCATTATCTTGGTATTGATTTAATATAATATGTTAACTGATGTTAAGGAGATTTAGAATCGGAGCTTTCGGTAGGTGGAATGTTGGAGGGGGAAGCTGCCGGCTCTGTAAAAGAGGGGGAGACGAGCAATGGAGAGAGTTCACTAAAACCGCCGAAACAAAAAATTTCTTACTCGTCGTGAACGCTTCATTTTTCGGCTTTAAAACATGGTTTTCGACGTCCCTTAGGGGCTTTCGAGTTTAACTCGTCGTATCAAGATCTTTAAAATGAGTCCATATTAGATATTTTGCAAAAATAGGTGTCCGTTAGAGTTAAACGGCAATTTCGCCATTTAAACCCCTTAGGGGGCACATTTCTGAAATTCCTTTCTTAGTGGTTACCTACATCGCGTTTAAAATCTAAATTCCGAATTTCAAGTTTCTACCATTAGTAGTTTTTGCTCTGCGTTGATTCTGTCAGTCAGGACAAAGCCTCTTATATATATAGACATTTTCTAAAATGTCACTTAGACCCATTGTCTTTAAAGGTCCGCATTTAACATTAATATTAAAATCAAGATAATAATATTAAATATTTAAATTAGAGTTCTACACTATACCTTAATAGAGTGGTGGAAAAAGAAGCCAAAGAGACTCCCTCAATCCCACTTTATCTTCCCCCACCCCCACCTCTTTGCACTAGACGACCTTCATTAGTCCCTTTGTATCAGCGATTCTCTCAGTGGCCTTTCCAATAAACTTTTGTTTAACAATTGGTTCAAATATTGACACATGGTCAGTAAATATGGTTCTTTAAAGGAAGCTTTGATGCTAGGGAATGAATGAATTAACTAATCGACAATTCTCTCAGACTATTTGCGCGATAAACGATATGCATTTACCTTATATATCCATAAAATTTATAACAGGTTAATAAATAAATGAGAAACATTTATAATTGTCATGTATTAACACATTATGAGCGGGGCAGGTACTAGAACCCGTTCCGCACATTGCCGCTTAAAAGCGGGACAGGTATTAGTACCCGTTTAAAATAAGTAATTTTGAGAGACACAAGGGAAGAATAATGTTTTATCAAATATATGGATCAGTGTTTTTTCACCAGGAACACATTACACACAACATACAAAGTCATCATAAATAACTAAATTTGTTTGCTTCTCTTTCAAATTTCACTTATGCTAGGTTTATATTTCCGAACTTTGAGTTTGACGAAGTATTTGTCGTCTCGAGTCTCACTAATTCTTTCCCTTTAACAAATATTTGTCGGAACGTTTATTTTTTATTTACACAGGTCTTATAGTATTTTTCTGAAATATCATTTTAAATGATTACTACAATATTTATTAAAAATAAAAATATAAATAAATGTATATAAAATATAGTTGCAGATAAGACCCATTACCAAATTTAGCAATAATCTAACCATTACTTATATCTAGAATATCGATATACTATACATGATAATAATTAACAAAAGTATATAGTTTGTTAATATATAGTTGTAGTCTA
The DNA here is from genome assembly GCA_911387785.2 of Aelia acuminata. NCBI lineage: Eukaryota > Metazoa > Arthropoda > Insecta > Hemiptera > Pentatomidae > Aelia > Aelia acuminata. Next base: position 28,428,476 of record OU426982.1, on the reverse strand, counting down.
AGTTTTTTGTTTAACGTCACTTTATGCCACTAAGGCTAATCGGACGATACTAGAGTGGATGTCCTAAATTTTGCCTCTCCAGGTATAATTAGGATAGGGATCTTTAACGAGTACCTGACATCGTACAGGCTCGGGACCTCCAATTCACGTCCTATCCGAGGGACGGCATGGCTAAGGATTTTTTACTCCCATTAAAAAATCCTATGCCACCGCGGGACGCGAACCTGCGACCTTTAGTATTGTAGGTTGCCATGCGAACCACTATATCACAGTTGACCCCAGTTTTTATAAGTAAGATTGTTATGGCGGACACTAATTTCATTTTTATATTAAACTAGCTGTATGTCCCGGTTTCACCAGGGGGAATTTCATTTTTCTAATGAAACGGTCGATTTCTGTCGAGATCATTACGATATTTATTACAATAAACAATATCAGCTGAAGATCGGCTGAAGTTATGCAATTTTAATATGGACAGGTGTTCGCACCTGGTATGAAATAACCACTGAGCGAAATTTAGAGAATTTAGGAACAGGACAGAATTTCATCTTTATTTACATAGATAAAAAGTTCTATAAATATAAAACTTTCGATAAAATATACACTGAGCAACTAGTAATGATACAATTTAAATATTAATAACTTAACTATATTACTAAACGTGTTAATAATTTTTTTTCTATTTTTCCCCTTAGAAGATGAGTTGTGCCAGTAATAAGGGCACACCATGATAAAAAGAAAAAATCAATTTAATGATGTTAAACAATGTTTTTGTGAAAAAAGAAAGAAAACTAATGTTGATGTAGCGTATACAATTCTTTTTACAATATCAGTGAAATTTATGTCTGCAAAATGAAAACATTTGTTCCGGGGAATTATGATTGGTAAAAAAAATGTCTGCCCTCCTCCTAGCGCTTATCCAACAAACAATTGTGAATATTTTTTTTTTTTTTTTTATATATATTTTTTTTCTTTTCGCCATTTAGGCTATACGGGATTTTGAAACTGCTATCTTCAGCTTTACAATCATATGTTGTATATTCATTGTCAGGGAAAACGCGTATTTCTTAATCCGCCTGATAACAGATTATTGTTAGGTTCCTCATAGATGTTGCAATTGATAAGTTTTGGGCGATAGGAAAGGGTTTTTTACTGCTTTGGTTCCTATAAAAATTCATTTTATCTCTTAATTCTTTTAGTTTTCCAAGAAGGAACATGAGTAGAATACTGTGTTCACAACATTTAAAAAAGGATAAAATAAAAAAAAACTTGGGTTACATGGCAACTAAGAACAACAGGACTGAAATTGAATGTAAACGACCTGACTAGGAGTTTATAGTAAACAAAAAAAAATTAATCTTTCAAATATACATAAAACAAATTCTACACTTATTTCAACAATGCCATGTCACGGAAAATTGCTAATTTGAGTTAAAAATGTTTTCTGAATGCGCTGATATATTGGTATACCCTCGCAAGACTGCCTAATTTTTAAATGAATCCGAGCTCAGTAAGTGTATGATTTGTTCAACAAAAAATTCTAAATGGACAGTTTATAATTTTAAATTTTTTATAATCTAACGTGAAAACAAAAAACAAAAACAAAAAAAATGTTTGAATAAAGTTTTAGACTTTTTGTAGGAATAGTTAGAACAACCTGTCTCTAGTACATGTTCGTGATTGCTCGAGAATCTTCAACGCTTGTCAGGAACCTTCTTGTTCTAATTCAGACTAAATATAATGAGCGATTGACTGGAGAGTAAGTCTTGCTCTGAAGCTCGAATGATATGGTTATTTTTGTATCGTTATAAGTTGATAAATTTTGTAACCTTGTTAATAATTTACCTTTTTATTATTGTCTGGCGTGCTTTATTATTTTCGTTCAATAAAAATTATTTAAACGCACAGAAGTGATACAATATTTTGATTCTCTAAAAACAGATCATAAAATCTAGTTATTATCTAAAAAGACCTGCAGTTTAAAAAGAATATTATAAGGAGTCTATTCTGAACTAATTTTATTCTACTTTTAACTTTAAATTCACTCTCTTGGAAAACCATGTTTTTTTGACAGATGACGTTCTTGAAAGGAGAGAGCGGTATGTTTTATTAATTGTGTAAATAAAATTTACATAATAATAATATTTAATAATTTAATATATTTTATTCAGCCTGTGCTCGTTGACCTGAGGCCAAGACAAAGGACAATGAATAGCGACTCCGCGTGGCCTCATTTTTCTTGATCCTGCTTTACTTCCCATCTCCACCTCCCCACCCGACCCACCATTAATAATAAATGCAAATATTTATTATAGGTCTTGATTCAACTGAGGGTAGAGAGATCACTGTGATTTATGGCTTGTTTTCGTAGAAGAGATGAGTTGGGAATAATCGCTGAAAAGCCTCTCAAAACTCTTGTTTTGATGGGATTATATTCCATATATTAATATATCTTTTCGTTTTTATATAAAAATAAAATCGTGTATATAAAAGAGATACATTTTCAACAGAAATCTACAATACTCAAAGGGCAACTGTACCAATAGTTGACAGTTTAAGAACAAAAAATGATATTATTGACCCTGTTTACCAATATATTGATAATCTTTCTTATGAATTTAGTTAGGCCAATGCTTCAAGAAAACTAGGAATACAATATCCTATGGTCTACATTTACGGTTTTTATAAAAAATGATTTCTTTGAAACTTTTAAAATGAACCAATAGTTGACACATCAAAATGTAAAGGTTTGGAAAGTTCATATTTGGGTCATTTTCCCAGAAAGGGCAAATCGCTGTCCCTGATGGATTCTGAAGCCCCCTCACCATTTTTGTTCATTAAAACAACCTCTAATTAGGATCTGTGACTTGCCCTGTCGACTACGTAGGGTTTTATTCATATAACATTAAAAATTAAAGGTTGGATTTTGATATGACCAGTGGAGATCTCCTTCCCTCGTCATGTCACAACTCCAGTTTCCAAACTTTACGTTCGTCTACGAATTGACCATTGATGCTTTTTTAATTTTTTATAACTGTGGTGCTGTTCGAAACATCTCAAGATTAGAATGTGAGGTATGCGATATTTTTAAAAATGATTGAATAGTACAGAGGAGGTAAAAGACTTGTCCCCGGTGTTTGGGTTTTTCCCCGCTTACGTAGTATTTTCGTGTTTTGTCAGTTTTAACCTTTACAGATGACTGCGGCTTCTGGCTAAAAGTAGGATTACATCTCGGGTAACAACTCTTTTTCCCGCCGAATGTTTTCAGTCCCTGTGGAACCGTCAGGATAACAACGTAGGTGCTGCGGCGGGAGCGGCATACAACCCGTGTCATTGTCCCGCCCGTAGCTACTTAGAAGGTAATTGTATCGAATTTTTTTCATTGCTTTCATCTTTTAGAGCAGGTTGATATGTTTCTGACGGTCTATCGTTGTTTAAAAAAATGGCTGTATTTAAGTATTGAACAGAAAAAATGGATGGTCATACAATACAATATCGGGTGTTTTTGTCCCGCTCGTGTGTACTCGGAGATTAATTGTATCTAAATGTTTTCGTTGCTTTCTACTTCGAAAGCTCATTGAAACGTTTCGAACGGTCAAATGTCAAAAATCTGCTTTATTTAAGTAGTAAACGAGAAAAAACTAGAAAGCCTGTCGAATTCTGATGTCATTAGCCCTCCAGCTTTAAGCCTCTCCGGAATTGGAAAGTAATTGTATCTAAACTTTTTCGCTGCTTATTGGTTAACGTACTCGTTAGCGCGTTTCCAACGGTCTATCGTTTTGTCGAAAAGCAGCAGTATTTAAGTAGTAAACGAGAAAAAACTGGATGGTCATAAACATCAGCAGTTATTGTCCCGTCTGTCTCTACCCGAAAAACAATTGCATCTATATTTTCTCGTTGCTTTATACATATAGAGGTCGTTGAGACGTATCCGATGGTCTATAATTTATTTCAAAAGCATCTTCATTTTAGTAGTAAACGAGAAAAAAACTGGATGGTCATAAAAATTTGTTTAATGGCTGATAGATGGCTTAGGATTTTGTCAGCAAAAAAAAAATAAAGAAAAAATAAATAATTTTTTATTAATCTAATCTTAATTTGTGGATGACCACCTGTTTTAAATTATTTTTAAATAATTAATTTTTAAAGAGAAAAGATTTGGCTCCGCCGGGAGTCGAACCCGGGTCTCCCCCGTGACATGTCCGTCTGTGGTGCAGTGGTTATCATCCGCGCATGTGAGGCGAGAGACCCGGGTTCGACTCCCGGCGGAGCCAAATCCTTTCTCTTCAAAAGATAAATTATTTAAAAATAAAAGAAATAAAAAAAACTCAAGAAAAAATATATTTAAACGAACCCTCAGCACATTTCTTTTCCCGTCTTCCAATTTTTTTATTATTTTTTTTTTTTTTAATAAATAATAAATGCACCCTGCTCTTGTATAACCTTGCATTGGAGTTCAACCAGTGCTATGTAAAGAGCACCCCTAAATATTTTCCAGACGTTAATTCCACATTTTCAATTTCAAGAATTCCAAGTTCAGATTCCCCCTTTCTGGGAAAATGACCCATTTATGGTTTTAAAGTTGACGCATGCATTAATATTTGATTTCCTGTGATTTTTAATAGATAATAAGGACTACGATAAAAGTTAATATTTTTCTTTTTATAAAATAGTAAATTCACAATGGAAACAACATAAAATTTCCACTATTTAATTATTTTATACACAAAAAGCTTAAATGATACAAAAGAAACAAAAAAATATTTGAACGAAAAAGGAGATCACCCAGTTAAGTAAGTATGATAAATAGATTTTATTATGGCCAAAGTTTCGTTTTTTTAATGTTGGGTTTGCACAATTTTCGATTCTCCAATGATGAACTTCACTCTTCCAGTGCCTTTTTAGACAATTAATGATGGCCACATTCATTGGTTGAATGAAATGTGTAGCATTTTGATAGAGTGGGACTATCCCATGTTCTTTGCAGAATCGGGAAATGGGGAGAGTCAGATAAGACACTTGTCCATGTAGGAATAGGATTATTGGCAATCCAATTTTGCTCTCAATGATCCATGGATAGAGCACACTAGCTATAAATCCATAAAATAAGACACCTGCCATCCATACAGACTCAGACTTTCATAAACTACCCCCAGATGGAACACTATCTGCTAATTCTGGCGGTAGTTGAAACTATTGAAATTATGGATTAATATCTGTTCTAATAGTTGAAACCTACATTTAAGCCCTAAAACATTGTATAAATATAATAAAAGGATATCAAATGATTCTCGTGAACTTAATGAATACCATAAAAATAATTAAAACATAATTGAACACAAATAAACCAACAAAAAAGCTTATTTAACTTGACTTCCACCTTAATGAAAGAGGGTAGCAGAAACCAAGTTTTCAGGCAACTAGAAAATTCGCCATTACAACCTCTCACAAATAAGGTTGAGTTTTCATCAAACTAATGTCGATGGCTGCACAGCTAACTAGTATAACTAGGCAAATTACCGCCGAATTTTGAATCAAAATAATCAACCCTGAATCTTATTATTCACACTTTTTGTGCAAAATGTCAACTATTGGGGCACTTTCAACTTATGGTACAGTTACCCTATATGAAATTTAAACTTAACACATAAAATAAACATAGTGTATATTATAAAATATAGTATATCAAAACATTAGTGTACAATTTATATTCGTTCTTTTACATAGTACAAGTTCTAGAATTGCCTGTAATTTCAAGGGCTAGTAATTATTATGAAAGTGACTTACACCACTCATGCATATTTCTGATTAATCATGTGCAGGTTTTTACTTCCATGACAAAGACATATTATAATCCTTACCAAATATACTATTGATATTCAAGGAACACGATTGATTTGGATGGAGCCAAAAATAATTTAAAGTTTGGCCTAGGTCAACGTAATCATGCTGGGTGCAATACGTACGTCCTTTAAGCCTCTCAATGAAACTAAAGCAACTTCACACTCTACATCAAAGGCAAAACATCGATGCTTTTTCCAATCAAAACATCGATGTCGATGTAAAATCGACCACAAAACATCGATGTTTTTCGAAATCAATTCTTTTTAATATATACATTCTTTAAACATTAACATATTAGTGCCCAACAGAGAGAATCGTATTTCTGGTGAATATTTTAAAAGAGCTGCATTAAATAAGTAATATAGATGATACTATGGTTTTGCGTCTTCATATCTCAAAAACCTATTTGAAGTTGACATTTTTACAGAAACAAGAAAGGGTAGGTAGAACAGAGGTAATATATCCAATACATTTTCAAATATCGATGTTAAAAATATCTTTGTTTTTATCAAAACGTTGAAGTTAAAACATTTTTTTTTTTAATCAAAACATCGTACAGTGTCACGAGCAGTAAGAAAAATTAAGTTTGAAATTTTTTTTTTAAGGACTAATACAAAATTAAGAATCTTGGTAGAGAAAGAAAACATCAATATTTCAATATAAAAACAAAAGCTCAAAGCTACGGATTAACTTGACTTGTTGATAAAAAACAAAGTATAAAACTGGTTCAGTTAGTATATATTTACTTAGGCTATTACCATCTTATTACGTAAACATTTTAATTCTTCTTTTCACCTGTTAAAGTCTTAAGTGAATTGTTCATTGACTAATCTTGATAGACTAGTGCAAGAAAAAAATTTACCTGATTGTTCAGATGAAGTTAAGGAGAAAATAAGACAATTCGTACGGTTAGTCCATAATCAAAATTAGTGATAATTATTCTTGTCGACCACTACGGCTGGTTGATGCAAATAACAATGTTTTGAGAGCAAATAAAACTTCGTCTTTCACGCTATTTTGTCAGCTACTAAATATTGTTTCCGAAAATGAATCCTCATTAATAATGGGTACTTGGTACTTGGGAAATAGCAAACCAAATGATTTTCACCATGATCTATGGTAGTGTATATAACATTTCAAGTGACTCGAATCCTACACAAATGCTACAATTGTGATGCAACTCCTAAGGTCATGAAATAAGAGTTAGTACCAGGTGTGTAAATATGAAACCGGAATTCGCCAATGATAGGAGTTAGCAGTTAATCTTCTAACTAATCCGTCAGTGGTGTCATCTGCTTTTGCCTACATGTAATAAAGAGATCCAATTGATACCAACATCAGTTTCATTCTATAACCGTGTTTTTAGTGGCGTTGAACATGACTTTTGTGCCAAATCAAGATTTACGGACAGCATTTATTTTCCGTTTCCTTCTGAAAAAAAATTGGAGCATTATCTCATAGGATGCTTGTTGAAGCTTACGGGGAGCATGCCCTAGGCAAATCTCAATGTTTCGATTGGTTCAAAAAATTTAAAGATGGATTTCGATAAAAAAGACCGTGGAAAACCACAAAAAAAAACTTTGAAAACGCTGATTCGGAAGCGTTTGTTGGACAATTATTACATGTGACACCGTCTCCATTTGTTTGAAAGGCATGGAAAAGATCCAGAAGGTCGGAAAATGGGTACCTCACCAACTGAATGACAGGCAGCAGGAAGCTCGAAAAACCTCATGGCAAATGCTGCTCGCCAGGTACAGAAAAAAAGTCATTTCTTCATCAAATTGTGACTGGTGATGAAAAGTGAATTTACTTCGAGAATCCTAAGCGTAAAAAATCCTGGGTAACTCCTGGTGAACCATCGGCATCGCTTGGGGAGGAAGAAAATGCTCTGTGTCCGGTGTGATCAGATGGGTGTTACTTACTATGAGCTGCTGAAACCTGGGGAAACTGTTAATACGGAACGCTACCTACAACAGATGATAAATTTGAATAAAGATTTGCGCCAAAAAGTCCCAAATATCTAGAAAGGACACACAAAGTGATCTTGCTCCATGACAATGCCCCATCACATTCGGCTAAACGGACCAAGGAAACGATCCAAGTGTTTGGTTGGTAAATTCTTCCGCATGCGGCTTATTCACCAGATTTGGCCCCATCCGATTACCATCTATTTGCATCGATGGGACACGCACTAGCTGAGCAGCGCTTCACTTCTTATGAAAATGTACGAAATTGGTTAAGTGATTGGTTTGACTCAGAAGAGGAAGCATTATTTTGGCGGGGAATCCACAAATTGCCTGAATGATGGGAAAAATGCATAGATAGCGAAGGACAGTACTTCGAATAAAAAAGTATGTATCATTTTTACACAATCAACTCTTATTTGCTATTTGAAAAATTCCGGTTTCATATTTACACACCTGGTATATAGTTTACCGCCTAAAACCGAACATTAAAAATATTTTTGAAGAAAATGGTAGTCGTTTTTACAATCTAGTGATTATAAGAAGGGGTAAGTTTTGTTTATTAGTAATGTTCAGTGCTTATTTTTTTTAAGTTCGTAAATTTCATATGTAAGTCTCTATATACATTTTATACCTTAATAAATTATTTTTTCTGTCATGTCTGTGTTGTTTAGTTGCCTAAAAATATAATGAACCTTGTTAAAAAAAAAAAATTTGGATTTCTTACCCATATTTACTCGTGACACTGTGCATCGATTAAAAAACATCCCATGTTTGACAAAAATTTTGGTCTATTTAAGAAGGGATTGAGTTCTAATTGTTTTGTTTTTTATCTTTTGTGAAATAATGTTAGGTCAATATAATTATTTAAACCCATAACAGTATTTTGTTTTTTTTTTCAAAAAATATCATAATGCCCTTTAAGGAACTTCCGTATCACCCAGTAACTCTTTCAGTCCTTTTCCATCGCTGCTAATTTGGCTGTATTATTTTACTGGTTGTAGTATAATATTATTCTTCAAAAAAGAGAAGAAGTCTAACCTTTTTTTTTTTAAATATAATAATTTTTCTTTTTAAAGAATCTTTTTTGTGGACTACACCATTTGATATCATTCAATGTTTATATTTTAATACCACCTTTTTATTGTTGTGGCTTAATGCGTTAGCATCTTAATATTTCAGGCAGTTTTTTCATTGAGTACTTTTTCACTTATTTCATTTTTTTTTTTATTTTTTTTTTGGTTCCTCCCCTTCCTCGCCTTGTAGGCTATACGGGGTTTCCCGGGCCAGGGGAGAGGGTGGGGGATTGACGCCGAGATTAATTAAATTTTCCCCTGGCTCCGGATTTTGAACTTGCTATCTTCATGTTTCCAAACAGTCGTTGCCATGGGCAACGCGTATTTTCTAACGCGTTTGCCCACTTGGCCATCCCGCCACCCAACTTATTTCATTTATAAAAATTACCATGCTTTAATACATGTTACATATAGTTTTTAACAAATTTATGAATTTTCTTGATGAATTGTGATTGATAGGTAAGATTAATGTGCATAATTCGTTTTAATTTAAAAGTTATAATATCAAAAAACTATATAATAATACAAAACTATAATTTTTCCTTGTTTATTTTTTTAGTTTTGAAAATGCTTCCATAAAAAGCGATACGTCAACTAAAATTTAAGGTATATGACTTTGGCTGTATAAAAGTCAATAAAAAGTAATTTTTGAGACTACTTTCAGCTTTAATTTTGAACCTTCCTTCAATATGTATTATTATATTATATGTACTATTATTATTACAATAGTATTTTATAGATGGCGTGAAGTAGACCTCTTATCAGAGAACCTCATGAAATTTCAGAGTGGATATACGGATACACGGAGATATATATACATATATAAGGACTACCCTGTATCTGCACAAAAGTCTAAAAATCTTCTCTTTTGGAAATCGACTAGCTTTTATTTCTTCTAGTTTCTTCTTATCATCAACTTTCTTTGGATGTTTCCTATTTATTCTATTATGTGTCTTTTATTTCGGGTTTTTATTATTCATCCAACAATGTATTCATATATACTTCAATGTTTAATGTTCATTAGTACATCGTTTCGGACCTATCGTCCATTTTCAAGTACCTTCTAGGTTTTTTATTAAACATTATTTAAAAAATGTTTTTAAAAACAATTTCACACTGAACTGTTCTCTGGTTTCTTGTGGACTAAACTTGTACCAATGTACAATAAAAAGTACATAAGAATGCATAGTTGGATGTATAATAAAAATCCACCTGCTCGTTTTCGGTTTCTTTGTTCTTTCCTTGATATTTAAGAGTTTTGAGCGTGATGGTTTCTTTGTTCTTTCCTTGATATTTAAGAGTTTTGAGCGTGATAAGTTTCACTCCGTTTGCTATGCGCCAAGGACTTCCAGTTGTCGAAGAAGTTGAAATTTGATCCGGATACTCGATCGTTTACCAGAGAACATCTTACCGCATTCACTATCTTAGAGGCATCTTTATACCTATTAATGTATAATCCTAGGATTACCAAGGGGGATCGGACTTCTTACCGTTGACAAGAGGGGGTCAACAGAACCCATGGCTTTCTTTTATTGTTAATTAACTTTAAATATTTTTTAAAAATTTATTTCATGAGATTACAATATTTACACATATATATATATATATATATATATATATATATATATATATATATATGTATATATATATATATATAACTGTGGATGTAAAAAAACAATTATAGAGGAAAGTCATTTTTCTAGATAATTAGAAATGTCATTTCCATATTTTTCTAAAATTCATCATTCATGATATATAAGATATTTAAATAATTTACACTTTCTCATTGTTTTTATAAAATTATACTTTAATCATTTAAAATTATATCCGACAGCCCACAAACCGTTTTTTTTTTCCTGAACTATTTCTTCTGGATATAAAATGCTACTGAAAATTTCCAATTCACGTTTACGTTAATCTTGAATTTTTTCTGAAAACTCTTTATTTTTTCAGATTTTTATTTAATAATTTAGGTGCAAAATATGGTGGACAAATATTAATGGGCTTCAAGAGCCATCCCCCCACCCTTGCTAATCCTAGGGTTAATCAATGGTTTACAAAATTTTCAACTAGATTTTCAATCATTTGTATAAACATAAGCTTTATTTATATTTTATTTTTTTTTAGTTTTTGGAATCGATCGCACCACTTCATTCAATGACAAAACAGTCACTGGCGTGTATCTATTTCATAAGGAGTTTGACGCTGTTTTATAGTGGAGAGGATGGTAACATTATTTATATCAAATTACAATATAATTTTATTTATATATAATTCTTATTTAACTAAATTAATGTAATAAATTTAAGAAGAGAGGAAAAGACGAGATTCCAATCTTTTAAATTTTAAAGTCTTTGAACGGGGGTTTTAACTCCCAATTTTGTATATGAACAATGCATAGAGTAATTTTAAAACGTATTTTGACAACTCGTATGCGAAAATTAAAAACTCAGAAATAAAATAAAAATTAAAGTAAAGAAAAATGAAAATTTTAAAACTAGGCCTATTTTATAAAATTCAGATTAAAAGTAAAAAACGAAACATAAAAACAAAATAATAGATGAGTACATTAAAGGTACATTTTGAAAACATTACTATGTAATGAAAATTAAGGCAGTTACTCTTACTTTGAATGTAAAATCTCTTAGTTGGTCAGAAACTTTGACAGGACTTACAAATGATTATACTTCACTGATGAAAAGGAACACGCTTTTCGTGGGGAAAGCTGGAGTACAATCGTTCTTTTGCTGTGAAATGTATTTTCTAATTCGTTTTTTAAAGGGAATAATTTTTATTTTCTTTTTGAGTGAGATTATCTGTGTTGTTGCTTCATTTAACGAGCTATCAGATGCCCCTGAAAACTCAATTTTGACTAAATATGGAATCTCATCTTGTTTCCATTGGAACCTTAATATTTATTTAAGGGTATAGAATAAATATTTTTTATTATATTTATTTAATTAATATTCCGTGTTTAATATAATGATAATAAATTAGATTTACAAAGGGAGATTAAATATATCGTTAAAAAAAAATGTTATTTTTTACAATCACATGTGAAGTTTGAATTGCGTTCTCAATTTTGATATGTACCTACAAATAGCGACTATGGAAAATAGTCTTTGTTCACGGTATGAATAACTCAAAAAATGGTATATTTTCAATTGTTACCATCTTCTTGCCAACGCACAGTGGGAAAATTTTGTCATTTAGCGGCCAAAAATCTAAACTCCTGACCGAATGACGATAATCGAATAATTCTTTTTTCATTAATGAGCTTGGGATTCCCTTCATCAGTGAGAATCAAAAAAATAAAAATAACATCCCTCAAAGTATTTCAAATTAATTTTTATATAAATCATTTCTTCACTTAAATTTAAATAAATAAGCTTATTAGGTGCAGGGTTATACATGGAGAATGAAATGAGTCAGTATTATTATCTATTGAGCTTCCTGCTTATATACATATCTTTTTCAGGCATTTGCTCCTTTTGAAAGATTTTAAAATAATTATTGTCTAAATAAGAAAAATTCCAAACAATTAAATTAAAAATACCCCATTTTTTAGGAATTTTTATGGTATATGGTAGCACCATTCACCCTCTACCACTGTGAAAAAAATCAGAACCAACTATTGCCAATAATAGAAGTTATATCAATTTAAATACTTTCTTTTCATAAATGACATAGTTGACGTCGATGAAATTAAAACGCACTTTTATACAATAATTTTACAGCCATTCTTCTTATTTATAAAATATGTTTGGTGAAATAATATAAAAAGTAAAGCTGAATAAAAAAAAAATAATATCAGAGAGATGAGCATAGATTTTGCTTAAAATAAATTCAATTTTTTCCCTATCTTTAAAAGGAGTCCAAATTAGATATTTTTTCTCGAAGTGCAAAAATAGGTGTCCGTTAGAGTTAAACGACAATATTTAAACCTTCATTGCGTTTAAAACCTAAATTCTAAACTTCAAGTTTTTATCATTAGTAGGTTTTGCTCTGCGTTGATTCTGTCAGTCAGGAAAAAGCCTCTTATATATATAGAGATTATAAGAACTTAATCTTATATATAATACAGATGAACTACCTATCATATCACATGATTATTGTCTGTTGACTGTAGGCCACGAGGAGGCGCTGCGGTGGGCGATAAACGGGCTGAGGGTTGACCACTGTGACCCGGATCTGCGGTTCCTCTGCCTCATGTTGATCTACAGCCTCTGGAGGAAGGAGATCGACCCGACCCTCCTCGACGCCGCCACTTACCACCTCCCCTGGCACTTCCAGGCCGTCATCAACCTTCGACCAGCCACCTTCGAAAGCTTCTACAAGTAATGTCTTCCGGTATTTACTTAACATCGGCATGCAGGATATAGGTTGTTTGTTATGGGCGATCAACTGCGCGGTCATTACGCCCCTTTTTTACTCTATGATATTGCCCAAGATATTATTCTAATATGTATTATGACGAGTATTATAATTTTTTAATATTTATCATTAATTAATATGCTCTATTTATTATATTTTTGTAAATAAGGAAATCTCCCTAAACAGCTTTATAATGCTATCCGCAGCCTTTGGTGAATCTTTCAATCGGCATGCATATTAACTGGAATGTAAAGCTCCCCAGTGGCTAAGCATAAGTATCAAATTCATGAGGTGTAATGGATGAAGGAAAAATGGTACCTTTGATATACGAAAGCTTATCCTCTAACGATTATCGATAGTTGAAATCGATCGTTCATCGAAAGTTGGAAAGTATTTCTTATCGTTTATTTTTCAAGTAATCAATAGTTTAGGTGTCTATGTTGTTGTTTTTTAATTATTAGAAATTCACTTTAGAGAAATATCCTCATGTTATGAATTCTTTATGATATGGCAAATATTTATTGTCAATTTTTATTGAAGTATTCGCTTGAGCAAATACTTACTTTTTTTAGCAGAACTGACTGCTTTATTAGAATTTTTAGATTCTCACTACCAAAGGTGTCACCTGTGATGTAGTGGTTAACGTAGCCTGAGTCCTAGAAGGTCGCGGGTTCGTAGCCCTCAGGATTTTTTAAAGTGAGTCAAAATCGCTAGTTATGCCGTCCTTCGGATGGGACGTAAAATCGAGGTCTCGATCCTGTACAATGTCAGTTACTCGTTAAAGATAATTTCATAAAATAATTACATAAGATAATTTATTGTGAGAAATGTGCTTTACATCTTCGATTTACACTTTTCACTCCCCTACAATATAAAGTTCATAATAACTTTTCATTATAATCAAAAGATATGGTACGAAATATAGATCCTCGGGGACAGGTGAATCTATGCAACCATAATCCTCCATAATGAAACAAGACCAGTTTGTCACTGGCCACCAGTTGGTGGCAACTAACTTACGGGCGACAACTGGCGTCCTGGAAATCCACCATGGGAAAGGGTTATCACTCCTAAGCCCGGTGTGTGTCACTTCCAGTAGGCCGACGGGGCTCACAAACCACTTCGGGTGAACTTTAGTTGACCGTTACACTAGTGCCGACACCAACGCTGCCGGGTAGCGAGTCGGAAACTAAAAACCTTGTGCATCTTTTTACCCTTTGGGTTTGGACACCCTCTTGAGCGTACCACACTTGAACCTACACGGCCACCAGTCACCACCCCCCCACCCCCAAAGAGTTCTCATTAGGTATGTGAAACAAACTGCTTTTAATAAGAACCCTGACCAACCATTTCATTTCCTTTTTAGAGCCACAGCTAGCTGTAGGATCGTCCCTCCCGAAATAAAAAAGATGGAGGCTCAATTGAACCGGGTGAGCACAGAGACGTCGTCAAGGGAGTTGAACACGATAGAACTGAAGATAGTCCAATGCCTCGAATTTGAACCTCACCATCCAGATCTCATCCGATTCGCTGCACATTTCTTCATATCTACCAACCAGGTTAGATATATGTAGTTAGATAGATAATTTTTTGTTTTTAAAGTACAATAGCAAGCATTATACTTGTTCTTACAACACAATAAAATTACAAATAATTTTTAACAAAATTAAGTAACTACACAACTATATGTACGAGTACCTACATGATTTTGTTTTATACTCTTATACTAGCAAGGTGCTGACAATCAGCGAATAACAAGGCCTGGCGTGTCAGCTATATTCCTAATTAAACTTTTCCGGTATCCGTTCACATTGGTACAATCTTAAATAGTTATATTTTAGTTTACAAACTTTAGTTCCATAATAGATTTCTGAATCAAGTTGGATTTTAGAGGAACAGTAATCGTACACGGTTTCCGGAAAGGCTTAAGAGACAAACTATGGAAATTAACAAATAATAAGATTTGTTTAAGGATCTCGATAAAATTATATCTAGACGCTTTTTATAAAACCGCTGGATGAGAAAAAAATTTTTATAGCGAGCAATAAAGTTTTCATTACAGTCGAAGAAATGGGTTAAGCGGAAACCTTGTTCCGTCCTTAAAAAATGTTAGCGAGCTCTTCGCAGACATTATCTTCTATATTCAATGCCCTATTGTCTGTTTTTTGTTCATTCATTCATCGAACTTAATACAGGATTACAGAAAAATAATAATGAAAAACCGATTCCGCTCACTGTTTTTATGAATCTTGGTTCGATTTGTAGGAAAGTAGGAATTTCCCCATGCTGTTTTTATTTTTTTACTTTCACTTACCAATATATGAAATATCTTTATGAAATATCCCCTGAGTCCAAATAACCAAGTCTCGCGAAATGGTATGTGTGTGTGTGAACAGACTAGCTCAAAAACTCTAAACCGTACGAACCTGAAATTGTGTATTTGGTGTATGTATATGCCCGCGATGTGACTGCAAACTTTTCATCAAAATTGATCAAAGGGAGGGGGTACTTTATTTAATAACTTTTTTCGATTATCTCAAAAACGGCTCTAACGATTTTGATTAAACTTGTTATTTGATGTATACATATTTATGCCCGCGATGTGACAGTCAAAATTCCATCAAAATTGATCAATTGGGGCGGGCACTTTATTAATATATAATAAATTTTGTCTCATTTTCAGGTGCTTTTTTTTATTAACTCAAAAGTGGCTATATGCCAAAGATGTGACAACCAAAATTTCATCAAAATTGGTCGAACGGAGGGGGCACTTTATTTAATAAATTTTGTCTCATTTTTTTTTTTTTTTTTAAATGGCCTGTTACTATTTTGATAAAACTGCGAATTTGATGGGTATATATACCCGGGATGTGACAGCCAAAATTTCACATCCCGTATTGTCATTGATGAAAATACAATAAAAAAAATTGTTTTACTTTAGAAAATAAATTTGTGATGCTTAATGTACGGACTAAGTGAAAGTTGGATGTTGCGCACATCGCACCAGAGTTTTCTTTATTACGCTTCCATAAATCCCCTCCTAATTTTTAGAACGACCTTAATAATAATAATTTACATACTTCCTCTGTTAATCCAAAATAATAAGACGCCAAAGTTTAAGGCTAGGTGCACATTGAGACGCAGTTGACTCTGGGCAGAGCAGTTTTTGTGAAAAATGTATTAGAAAAGGAAACGCGCACATTGGGACGCAGAGCAAGGCAGCGCAGTTTCCTATCTACCGCAGGTATTACAAAAACTGCTCCGCGTCACCTGCGTCCTAATGTTACGCCTTACCTTAGAATTGGACGGATTAAGTTGAAACCTGTTTAATGACATCGCACCTCGCACACCATTTTGAATGCCCAAGATATGTAAAGGAACACATCGACCTCAAAATTCGGGCCCATAAGAAACCAGCGAAATGTTAAAAACTATAAAGTACTTCAAGGTCAGTAAAATAATCCTTCATATTTAAAGAGATCTTTGTGCCTTGGCAGTTCAAGTCACTTTAAATATATTGGTTACACGTATGATGGAGGATTTCAAGGAATAGTAGACCGTAGGAACTAATCTAAACTTAATAGGGCAAATTGATTTGGGCTCGCTAACTCGCCCATAACATGCTGAACTCTCCATATCTTTTACTAAATTCTCTTTCTTTGATCATTTTATAAAAAATGAGTAATTAATAATATTCTTACTATCCAGCCAGAGAAGGCCTATTTCTTGGTAGGCATCGCCAAACATGTTCACGTGCAGATCGCCTACCGCTGGCTGGACTACAGGATGCTCCTCTACCCGGAGACCTGCGACATCGATGTGTTCCAGACCGTCCTCCAGAACCAAAAAGACCAGGGTGCCGTCGCGATCTACAAGAGGATCGCATTGCACTATGTGATGTACGACCCGGAGAAGGCCTTCTTCTACGCAGACAAGGCACTGGTCATCGAAAAAGAGCTGTGGTTGATCAAAAACGCGGCCACCGGTAACTACAATGTCCCGATATACGTGAGTATAAAAAAAATTGCTATTTCCATTGTATATTTAATGTGCTAACATGCTCGATTTTTTTTTCTTGACTTCTAATTTCTATTTCAACCTACGACAATTAAGTAATAATCAGCAAATATTATGGTTATACACTTATATCGGCCCTTTTTAGGCATGAAGGTCATGAGAAGAGGTCTCTTATCCTTATCCTTTTCAAACGCTTCATATAAGTCGTTAATAAGTCTGTTATGCCCTTGCATTTTAATATGAAAGCCGGAATAAAGGGTTGGCTTTTTTTTTTTTATATTAAGTTAAAGCTAGGGGTCGCCCCAGTATTTAGTATAGTTTGAAATGGTGCTTTTGGAATGATTGGAAAATGGTAGTGAGGAAAAAAAGGAACTAGATAAAAGATAAAAATAATGTTACAAAGAAAAATAAATAAAATAAAATAGAATAGTAAGATATAACATAAACATTAAGTATTATTATGGGTCTTATGCAGAATCTGGGCGCCAGTGATAACAGTTACGTTACAATCACTAGCTGAGGCTAAATACTGTCACAGTTTCATATCACCTGTTATCCTCGGCATTTTGACTATAACTTACAACGTAGTAATAACCGACCATTTGCAGAGCTATTATTGCTATTATTGTTTCATTTAACCTATATTATTATCAAATTAAGCATATTCTCTTGTTACATCGCCATCTATTCTCCTTATCTCCTAGGTATAAAACCATATCATGCCCCTGCGAACATATTCTACTTTTGTGTAGCACTCCCTTATCCTGCAGGAATTTCACAGCATGTTCCTTGTCAGGAATATCCTTAATAAGTTGTAAAATTCCCATAATTATAAACTCCTAAAATAACACTTGTTTAATGTGAGAAGAAGGTTATCATTAATCTTATCATATGTTTCTTAAGTAAATATTGAAAGCATGAAGAAATAACTGTTACACTTGTGATTATAACGTAACTGTTATCACTGGCGCCCAGATTGCGCATAAGACCCATTATTATTTATACCACACCTATTCAAATTTGCCATCTGCAAATTTTTGCAATGAGCAAATCTCTGCTCTACATGTATGTGTGATCCATTGCGTTATCCATGGTGTTAGTTATTGCAAAAAGTCTCTAGGTTACCGCCTCAACAATCGAAAGTAAGTCTTGCAGGAAAGTTTTTGTCATTAGTTACGTAGGAAGGTGCATCAAATATCCTCCTCAATAATTTCGATGAAAGGATTAGATCCTTTGGATATTTGAGGGCTTTGCAGTGCCCCATAACTCTATCCCGTATGTCCAGATGGGTCTAATAAGCAAGTTGTATATTATAAGTCTGTTGGTTAGGGAAAATTTAGAGCTTCTGTCAAGTAATCTTGATAACAATCCATATCGTTTGATTAGTTGTTTTCTTATTAGTCATTTAGTAAAGTTGTTAAGTGTTATGGAGGACTGGTATTTAGCAAGATATAACAGTCTGCAGTCAGTCAGTAAGGTAAGGCGCACATCATAGCAGAACAGGGCAAATAGACACAGATCAGGGCAGGGCAGCACGAAAACAAACTGCGTCGCACAGTTTTCCGCGGACATTGGACCGGACGTTACCTTTCTAATTCACGTCTCATCAAAACTGCTCTGCGTCGCGAATTTCTCAATGTGCGCCTAGCCTAACTGTTTAACTGTCAAAGGTACGTGCAGATTGCTTTTGGTTTTCCAGTCAGCAAACGTTGATCTGTGAGTACCTAGTTTATGTCCAATAATTTGTCTTTACTTATTATACTATTAACAAACATTTCCTTACTGTTCTGATCACATGAAAGATTTTAGTTGCTACTCGCTAAGAATGCATCTGATCCTTTTGATAGCCATAATTTCCTCATATTGGAACGCACCAATGTGATAAACATTCTGAAAATTGTATATACTACTACCAATATTGTTGTAGGTTGTTTTAAACCTTTTTTATTAGAGCTAACGAAGTAATTTGTTCTTTTTTAATTTTAGGACGAAAAGGTTTCAATCTTCGAAAGCTTGAGCGGGGTAGGATTCTACAGGTTCATGATTTACTACGGACACGTCTTGGGCAGCGGAGAAGAAGCTCGCAAGTTCCTGTGGAAGATTCAAGGGGTGCTTCCGTCGTACGAGGATTCGACAAACTTCTGCCCAGAAGGCCATAAGGTCATTGGCAACCTCCTGAAGAACGAATTCTATCGGAACCCACTCAAGGTCCCTTTCTGGGGCATCAACCCGAACGCCGTCATACACTGCTATGATGAGTAATGTCCAACTAATTCAATTTAGGGACACGTTTTTTTTTTCTTTTCAGTATTTTGAGTTATTTAAGATGATCACTAAATGATAATGATAAATGAATAGTTATAATTTATAGTAGAAGTCATAATTAGAGGATGATTTCGAACGTTTCTTTCCCTATAACATTGAATCTTTCTTGGGAAACAATATAATCGTGTTGATCAATAAACAAGAATTAACGGATCCATTTCTCATTTCATTCTCTTTGTAAATTCAATCGAAATAATCAGACGTCCGAATAAGATATGTCTTCTAACTTTGTAGTGGAAGCAGATACATTTACGTTCAAGTTGATATTTAAAAGAAATTAATGATGACCAGTTCAAATAATTATAAAATTTTAATAAATACCTCATTGCCTGGCAACTTAGAAAATGACCTTTTGCGAAAACGGAGGTGGTTCTGGATGAGTAGTGGATGGGTAAAAGAATTCCCCTCCAACGAACCCTGTAAAGTACTTGCATACTGCGTCGAAACACGTGGCCGAACAGCCGTTGGTGCCCGATTTTTCTATTGTTGTTAAGGCCGAAGATGCTCGAGTCAAACTGTTCACGTAAGAGGTTCGACGCTGTGTAATTCCACCTTAACAGGGCCGAGGCTGTCCCAAAATGACGTTTTTCTAGCGATCTGTCCTTATTTTTTAAAACAACAATTATTGTGGAAATTTCACCCGCTTTTCTGGGCGATGTTCTCTCGAGCATACGGAACCTTATTTGTAATAATTAGTTTATTTTTTATTGTATGATTTTTTTTATTGTATAATTATACAAGATGGCAATAAAAAAAAAAGCAGAAAGAAGTCTAAGGGTAGTCGCTTAAAACACAAATTGGCAACAGCTAATTTGCCGAGCTATATCAAATCTGTTGTGCCGGTCGTTTTCTAAGTTGCCAACTTAAGAAAAATCTTAATTTGATTTATTTACTTTCTTTTTTTTTTTTAATTCTTCTAGTCTTAAATTCAAAACATGATTTCATATAAACGAGCCAATCATAATTTTCGCTCTTTGCTAAAATTACTTAATACCTATCACATTATAATATTTTTAATCAATTAAATAAGTAACACAAACATCTACTATAAACTATTTATTTATAATGCTACTTCTACTGTAGACATTTTAAAATCAAAGAGTTTCCGATTTTCGAGGGTATTTTTTATTTTAATAAAACTTAAAAATATAAGACTGAATAAATAATTATAATAAAATGATTATATTGTATTTTGAATGAGATTATAACCAAATAGTTATATAATAAGTTAATTAATAAATATATATTTAATAATTTAACTTAACTATATTTTTTATTTTATAAGGTGAAATTAAATATTTTTGTTATTTAAGATGCAGTATATTATTAAATATAAACAATTATTTAGGAAAAGCAGAATAAAAATAAATGTTTTCTTCTTAAATTTCACATCACAATTTTTATTGTTAGTTCACTGTTTCAATTTTATTTTATTTATAAAATGATTCATTATATATCATATTTTATTTAAGTTTTATTTTATGTTTCATATTCAAGCTTTATATATTTGATTGGTTCGCACCAAGTTTAGTTAAATCATCGTAGCAATAAGTCCTTACATTTTTGTAGTTTATGAATTACTTTTATTAATATAATATGTGTTTACTTATTTTAAATGATTTTATTCAAGTTCAAATAAAGATATGAGAAATTAGAACTCCATTCATGTACTCATTTTCCTTTTACATGGTAACATGAAAAAGTAAATTAATTATCAGTGCTTTTGATTACATAAAATATTCGCTATTATTCACTACAAAGTAATGAAGTATATTCAAACACTCTTCGAAAGAAAAAAGAGGCTTTAAAGGTTATCAAATCAATTACTTCTTTATTTTTAATTATTATTGCCAGAAACAATTCAGTTTTCTGACCTATATATATAATGATAATAATGTTCTATGATTGTAAGTGACTTGATTTTTATTTACATTTTAGAACACAATATTTTTTTCCTCCCCGGTTAGGCTATACGGCGTTTCCCAAGCCAGGGGAAAGGGCGGGGGATTAATGCCATAAAAAAAAAAAATATTAACCCTTTAACGTCTGAGCAGTGCGAGTGTATTGCGGGCCCTGTGGCCTGAGACCATAGACCGGCTGCCGTGCCCGGTGGCCTCAATACTTTTTGCCAGAAAACAGACTAAAGAATTCGCTCTATTTGACAAAGGAATAAGGTGCAGATAAAGTTAATTTGGAAAACCCCGAAAAGAACCCCATGTCAATTTGTTTACACCCATGGACATTTTTAAGGGAACCATAAACCTCGTCACTGAGAAATACTGGAAACAGGGTTGGAGAAACGCGAATGCCAATTATGTAAAAATAATTTTCATATGTCCTTCACTTGTCCTAAATATGAATAAGAAAATGATTACTATTTTGTCTGCTCGCCATGTTCTTCTAATATTCATGAACTTTAAAAAATATGAGTACCTAAGTAGGTAGACATACATATAATTTTTAGAAATGTTATATTAAATGTTTTATATATTTTATAACATTTTTAATATATATATTATATTTTGTTTACGAGTTGTTACCTACGATTTATGAATGTTGCATTCCTAAACAATGATACGATAAATCCGAAAGCGAAGAGAAAACACTCAAAATTGAGTTTGTTTCAAAAGAAGCCACAAAATATCTCTTAAGGTGCTGACTACTGCGGGTTTTATCCTAGTGCAATAGTAAAATGGAAAGAGTTAAGAAATCAATTAAAATAAGGTCCGCAGTTTCAGTCTCCTAACGCTGAAGCGGGCGGAAGTGATATATCAGTCTACAGGCGTTAAAGGGTTTAAACCAACATATTCCTTAGTATAATCAAGATATTTGGATTTGCAGCGGGGGGCTGCGTGGGAGTTCAGCTGCCCCCCTTTGCAATTTTGAGAGAAAGACTGTAAATTAAATAAATTCGTATTCATTTTCTATGTTTATTAAGCATTATAATATTTTAATTTTAACTATAAATAAGTTTTATTTGAAAAATAAATTGATCTTTAAAAGGGGAGAATGGTACTGAGCAATGTGATGCAAGGGAGAAGATAAATAAAGCGTTTTATAAATTGATGTAATCGTGCAACATAACACGGTATTGCCCTAGTTACTGTATCAAGCACCTCCAACTTCGCTGAAATAGGAATTTCCTTTCTCATTAAGGAGGAGTTCCATGCCGTATTAATTACATACCGAGCTGTTTGAAATCTCTTACTTGTATCTCAAGGCAGCTCTCATATAGCTTTCAATACACTCTCCTGAAACGAGCACCATATCAACTATTTCACAGAGGGTAAATATCTCACTTCAAAATCTGGCTGTGTTCTTATCCCGGCGTTGTGAGCATTTTGCTCACACTTGCCGAGAATCTTGTGTATTTCGCTTATTTCTTTTTCTTTAATTCTGATATTTTTTCTATTTGTCATTTATACATTAACTCACTTTAGGAAGGTGTTTTTGAAAAAAAAAAAAAAAAATTGCCGCGCTAAGCCCCAATAAATCTTTTTGTTCGAAAAAACGGGAGCGTGAGCAAAATGCTCACAGCGCTACCATCCGGGCCAATCCATTTGAAGTGGTCCAATCTAGTTGCTTCAACATTTTTATTTTTTTTAATATTTTTACCATTGAAAGGGCAATACATCAGAAGTACAAAAGTGCAATTGTTTTATTTTTTGAATTTTTATTTTTCCAATGGCGGCCATATTATTTTCTAAAAACCGCGTATTTTTAGCTATTTCAGTGCTCTGCTCCAAATCAAATATCTCCTCTTTTACTCATCCTAGAATATTCAAACAAAGACGAATCTCTTTATAAAGGTCTGACCTTTAATAAAGGTTATTACAATTATGAACTTAAAACTAAGTATTAAGGTCCAGGTACATCTTCAAAGTTTCAAGCGGTAATTTAAAAAAAACGGGTTTTCAAAAATTATTTTTTACAAGAAGGCAAATGACTAAGTGTTTGTTATTTTTTTATTTAATGGATGCAGGTAGGCACTATAAATTCACAAAGTTTCAAGCTGTGGACTTGCACAGTTTTTTCAATACAAATTTTTGAAATCTTGAAATTTTCAAAATTTCAAAAGTTTAAAGCTTTATATCTCTGTTGGGCAAGAAAATAAAAATTTGAAATTTAGCCCAGATTTAGTTCCTGGTCAGAGGATTGAACTGTCAAAATTTCATTTAGTGGACTCAACTAATTGCAAGGATATAAAATATTGAAAAGTACTAAAATACTAATTAAATCCAAAGCGCTAAACAGCATATATTATTTTCTGTCCGTTTCAACGAAATGAAATTTTGACAGTTCAATCCACTACCCAAGGACTAAATCTGGGCCAAATTTCAAATTTTTATTTTCATGCCCAATAGAGATATAAAGCTTTAAACTTTTGAAATTTTGGAAATTTTAAGAATTTAAAAATGAAAAAAACGGTACAAGTTCATAGCTCTAAACCCTGCGAATTTGGAGAACCCACCTTTATCTATCAATTAAGAAAATAGTAAACCCTTAGTTATCTTCATTCTGGTAAAATGAGTTTTTGAAAACTCGTTTTTTAAGGAATTACCACTTGGAAATTTGTAGGGGTACATAGACCGTTATACTTATTTTTAATATGATTTTTTAAATGAAGGTGGCCAAACTTCAATTTTTATTTTCTTGCCCAACAGAGATATAAAGCTTTAAACTTTTGAAATTTGTAAATTTTAAGAATTAAAAAAAAAAAAAAAACGTGCAAGTCCACAGCTCGAAACCTTACTCGAGAACTAACCATCGCAAAGAGTGATTTCACAGCTTCTTAATGTTAACAAGACATAAAAATAAAAGTAAATTTATGTAAAGTGGCTTTAATAATCTTTACTAGATTAATTTCAATAAAATAAAGCGGGAAAAGCGGAAAGGAAATAATATGTGCTGTTTTAGCGCTTTAGATATTATACTTATTTTAGTACTTTTCAATGAATTTTTTGGTCAGTTTTATAGTCGACCAAACGCGTATTTTTTTCTACTTTTGTGCTCAGCTTCAAATTGAATATCTCCTCTTTAACTCATCCCAGAACATTTTTATAAAGAACAATCTCTTTAGAAAGATCTGTAGTTTAATAAAGGTCATAACAAGTATGAACTTAAAAATGTGACAATGAAATAAAAGTTCCTTTCATATATGCCAAAAAATGTAAAATGCAAAAGATGACAAAAGTATTAATATATACTGATTAAAAAATGTATGATGACAATTGGCAATTCGAAATGTGAAAGAAAGTAACTCATACATAACCCCAGAGGATGGGCCAATAGCCCGAAACGTTTTGGAAAGCAAATGAAATTTTGAAAATACGGAAGACTCCTTCATTTAAGAAATCATATTAAAAATAAGTATAACGGTCTATGTACCCCTACAAATTTCCAAGTGGTAATTCCTTAAAAAACGAGTTTTCAAAAACTCATTTTACCAGAATGAAGATAACTAAGGGTTTACTATTTTCTTAATTGATAGATAAAGGTGGGTTCTCCAAATTCGCAGGGTTTAGAGCTATGAACTTGTACCGTTTTTTAATTTTTAAATTCTTAAAATTTCAAAAGTTTAAAGCTTTATATCTCTATTGGGCATGAAAATAAAAATTTGAAATTTGGCCCAGATTTAGTCCTTGGGTAGTAGATTGAACTGTGTTCGTTGAAACGGACAGAAAATAATATATGCTGTTTAGCGCTTTGGATTTAATTAGTATTTTAGTACTTTTCAATATTTTATATCCTTGCAATTAGTTGAGTCCACAAAATGAAATTTTGACAGTTCAATCCTCTGACCAGGAACTAAATCTGGGCTAAATTTCAAATTTTTATTTTCTTGCCCAACAGAGATATAAAGCTTTAAACTTTTGAAATTTTGAAAATTTCAAGATTTCAAAAATTTGTATTGAAAAAACTGTGCAAGTCCACAGCTTGAAACTTTGTGAATTTATAGTGCCTACCTGCATCCATTAAATAAAAAAATAACAAACACTTAGTCATTTGCCTTCTTGTAAAAAATAATTTTTGAAAACCCGTTTTTTTTAAATTACCGCTTGAAACTTTGAAGATGTACCTGGACCTTAATACTTAGTTTTAAGTTCATAATTGTAATAACCTTTATTAAAGGTCAGACCTTTATAAAGAGATTCGTCTTTGTTTGAATATTCTAGGATGAGTAAAAGAGGAGATATTTGATTTGGAGCAGAGCACTGAAATAGCTAAAAATACGCGGTTTTTGGAAAATAATATGGCCGCCATTGGAAAAATAAAAATTCAAAAAATAAACCAATTGCACTTTTGTACTTCTGATGTATTGCCCTTTCAATGGTAAAAATATTAAAAAAAATAAAAATGTTGAAGCAACTAGATTGGACCACTTCAAATGGATTGACCCATCCGTGACACAGAACTGAGCTACCGTGCGGGCCGCTCCGAGAGACCTGCACGGACCTGCCCATCTCCGCTGTAATGAGCCCAAATCTTGTCCGTACACGTTTGTATTTCTTTGATAAAATATTGTAACTGTTCTGTTTGTTAGTTTAGTTCGGAAAATGAGTGGAACAAGACCTGCTGCGAAGATATTACGGCTTTTAGAGGATCGTCCGGAAGAAAAAAAGTTTCGTGTCTCCTCTTCGATTTTTTAGTAAAAGTTTAGATTAGTTTTATATTTTTGAGTAAAATGGGGTATCTCGTTTTTAGATTGTTATTCGTCATTGTTTACATTATATTCTTCCTATTCCACGGTACCAACTTTATGCGATTTTTTATATTTTTATAATTTTTTTTCAACTAAAAATTTCTTATTTTTCTTTTTCTAATTTTGGTTAATGTATGCTACTGCACTTTTCTTACAATAACTACTTCTTTTTTAAACTAAAAATCGTGTTAATAAAGCATTTTATTCTTGTTTACTCTCTTCTATTCATTCCCCTCCTATAAATAAATTATAATAAATGCATTAAAATGATGAAAACACCTTAAATAGATTAATAATTTAATGATAAACATATTCTAAATTAAAAGAAACAAAAATTTGGCGAAGAATGCTGATTAAAAGTAATAGAATAGCCAAAAACTGAGGTGTGAGCAATTTGCTCACGCGCGACCAACGGTATCTCACGGAGTGGCGCGACCAGCGCCGGGTTAATCCTTTTCTAGGAATTTTGGATGAATGGATAAGCTATCATCAGAATAGGGTCAATCCATTTCAAATGGTCCAGAAAAAAATATTTATATTTTTACCACATATTACGTATGGAACCAGGAGTTAAAAAAAAAAAAAAACAAGCTTAAAAAAAATATAGGGTCAACCGTTTCAAAATGGCAGACATATTTGTTTCACCGTGCAGGCCGATATGTGAGTTTGTAAGCTCTTATAGAAAACTCATTTTTTTAAGACTGGTAAGTCATAGACTAATAATTCAGACACGATTGTTTTCCTTATAGTTCTTTATTTTTTGAATATTTTGAAGTCCAATACTTGAAAACTGCTATTGAAAACAACTGCTTTAATTTCTCAAAAGACCGTTTTTGAGGGTAAGTTTTGGGTATGAGGGGATGTACATCAAAGCTGATTTTTGGCATGGAAATAAACCTAACTAATTAGCATTCATTAAAAGTACTCTTAACCCTGATATTTGTTACCAATATATTTTTTTTCTAAAATGGTCCAGCAACCACCTTTGGACAACTTGATATAGATTGACCCAATATCTTATAAGCCATTGTAAGAACACTCTTCAGCTGAAGTTAAAGGGAAAAACAGAATTCATATTTCTTTTTCATTCATATTTTAATATTATTTTTTATTCTTAATATGTTTTTATTAGGCTGATACCCATTGTGAATAAATATTTAACATTGGAATTTTGAATATTTTGAGTAAACTATATATATATATATATATATATATATATATATATATATATATGTATATTAAACTGTGGATGTAAAAAAAATATATAGAGGGAAATGAAAGTCATTTTTCTATATAATTAGAAATGCCATTTCCATGTAATCTAAACTTCATCATTAATCATATAAAAGATATATCCTTAATTTACACTATCAAGAATTGAGTTTCAGGTATATTAAAGAAAAAAAAACATTAATCGTTTGAATGTTTATAAAAATTTTATGAAGGCCCCCCGTTATAGAAAAAACATTTTGGGCAGATTTTTCTAAAATAATTAAATAAAACTTGTTCTATTTAAACATTTGGATACTAATTGTCAGAAAACTAAATAATTTTTGGATAATGTACAATAGTTTTAGTACAATAATGTGTAGGATAATAGCTCCATTGTTTTTTTGGTCCTATTCGAAAAAGTTATAAAAATTATATATTAGAAGGGACAAATCTGTCCTCAAGGGCAATTTTATTAATACTGAGGTTTTATATTTATTGAGATGAACCAGCCCAACAATTTCGCTTCTCTTGAATTTGTGCTAAAACGCATTCTTTTTGAGATTTTTCAAGGCAGTTTTATCTGGTTATTTTTTTATATCGTAAAAATGCTGAAATTATTTTTTTTGTTTAACGTCACTTTTTCCCATTAAGGCTAATCGGACGATAATACAGTGTGAGTCCTAAATTTTTCCTATCCAGGTAATATTAAGATAGCGATCTTAATGAAATAAAAAATATGAGATAATCATACGACTAACGCTGTTGATTATAAAACTAAAATTGGAAGAGAGGAATAAATTCTTCGATAAACATTCTGTGTAATTTAAGTATTCGAAACGTCAATATAAATGATTCATCAATTGAATTTCTGGATGTCACTGTGAACTGTCAAGTATTATGATGGGTATTCGACATCAAAGACCTGACAGAAATGCCCATAGTGCCCTGTCGCAAGCACGTCCAAATACAGCTCTGAAATCAGTCAGTGGTAAGTTGTAAATGGATTGGCGAAGAGAATATAATACAATAGTTCCAAGTTTGAAATGCGTTTGAACATCGGCCCTCTACCAAATGTTGTACAATATAAAATATGATATGTATGACATAAAATGGTAGTTTTAATTAAATTCATTCTACAATTGAATAAATTGAGGATAATTCAATCTGAAAAGAATAAATATATAATCTATACCTGTGTTATCGTCAAGTGAAGAGTCCACGGAAGAAAGGGGGGATGTCATTTGGAGTGCTTTCCGAGAAAATCGAGTTTTTAGGTTTGGATCTTTAATTACTTAAGTATCTTTTATCATTTTTCTTCAATTTTTTTACATGTCCTTTTCCTTTTTGTTTTGCGTGTCAAAATAATAAATTTGCCCGAAACAGACATATCACGCTCTAAAAAAAAAATATTTTAGTAAAAAACAAAACAATTTAAACCTAACAGAAAGGGGGATAGTCATGGACGCTCCCCCTTTCTTCCCTGTTTTATTGATGAAATGGTGATATTAATACACAATCCATACAACTTCTAACATGACTCTCCCCCATTCTAGGTTTTTCCGCGTGGACATTCCCCCTTTCTTCCGAGTACGTGGTTCTTACCATCCCTTGTAACCAACCTACTGTCATTTTTTCTAACTATTTCTTTTCACCAACATATTCTACTCATCTAGACGAACAATTATATGCATATAACTAAAATTCGGAAAAAATTGACTCTCCCCCTTTCTTCCGTGGACTCTTCAAGTGTTTTCTTTAAGATTATGATAATTCCTAGTCAAGATTTTTAGCATTTTTTTTATTTGGAGAGCCAACGTTTCAATCCAAACATGTGGATCCTCGTCAGGCTTAAAATGAAGACAAATATATGAGCCACATGTAAATTATCTATGCTAGAAGATGATAATTAATTTATCGTGTAATTATTAATTATAGATAGTAACAATAGGAAGTAAGAAAATAATGAAAACCAAATCCAACTGATGGTATGTTTACATGACACGAATGCTAAATATATCTATGATTTATTAATCTTAATACTATAAAGCAAAACAAATTGAAAATAAAATAATGTAAGCTGTTATAGAACTTTGAATTTAATAATAATTTTTTTCTGTAATCTTTGAATAATGGTAACATTACTAAACTGAAATGAGTGAAGAAAGTGAAACATTTTGCAATAGAGTGATTACTTTCTTCACAAGTGAAGAAAGTGAATTGCCTTCTTAATTAGTAATAAGTATTAATTAAAAAATAATTTGAAGTTGGAAATTAAATGCTTTTAAATGTTTCTTAACATTGTAAGAATTTATTTTAACAAAATAAATTGAAATGTGAATGAATTATTGGTGGAAATAATCAATATATTTTAAAATTTAAATATGATAATAATTAGCTTCCTTGTTTATAACCTGCACTTGTTTATAACTGCACTACTTTACAACCATGCTTATAACCTACCAACAACATACCATAATCTTCACAACATCCTAATTTTGTTCATATTCTGGTTAGATCTGATCATGTATTACACGATTACAGAAAAAATTTAATATTACACTCGTGAAAAAAGTAGAATTTACAACTCTCGTGAAATTACCACACTCGCTTCGCTCGTGTGGGTAAATGTTTCACTCGAGTTGTAAAATGATCTACTTGTATAATAAATAACTATTGTACTTTCCAATGTTCTATATCCTTGCATTTAGTTTAGAGAACAAAACAAAATTTTCACTGTACAATTCTCTTATCTAGGGCTAAATGTCAATTTATAAATTTTATTTCTAAAACATTGAAATTAAAAAATTCGAGGTTGGGGGCACTATTAACCTAAAAATATCAAGGGAGTAGGGCTCTCGGAGCCCATTAATATCTCTCCACCCTGTTTCACACTTAAATTAATAAATAAAAATCTGAAAAAAATATTATTTGTCAGAAAAACATTAAAGATTAATGTAAACGTGAATTGAAATTTTTCTGTAACATTTTATGTCAAGAGGAAATAGTTAGAGTGAAAAAAAAAAAACCGCTTGTGGGCTCGCTGATATAGTTTAAAATGATTATTAAACTATAATTTTATAAAGGCATTGATAATAAATTTCAAACAACTATTTTTTTGTCTTTTAATTTACCTGTAGTTAAATATCCTATATTATGAATTTGAACAGGGAAATGACATTTCTAATTATCGAGAAAAATGACTATCATTTCCCTCTGTAAATTTCTGTTTACATCCACTGTAATTATTGCAGTCTCATAAAATACAATTTAAATTGTTTTTATAGTTAATTAACAACAAAAGAACAATAAAAGAAAGCTATGGGTTCATAGAGCCCCCCTTGGTAAAACTAAGAAGTCAGAGACCCCTTGGTAACCCTTTGGTTAATTTTGGTCAGTTCCGAAATGTAAACCTACCTATCTGTACTTAATTCATCTGAATATGTTAGTAATTAAAGGAATAGTATTTAAAAACCCTCAAGACACAGAAAAATCGCAACCACCTTTTTAGATTTTTGATCAGTTAATTGATCTGGGAAAATGTGAAAAATATACGTGTGATTGGCCTCACTTTGACTGTTACTAAATATATAATTTGAAATGAATAATAAACATAAATGTGATATAAACAAACATTAATTTATACCTTTATTGTATTTATTATTAATATTAATAGCCTCTTTTATTATTACTTTCCTTATTGGTGAACTAGGGAGTGGGGTAGCTCATTGTTAAGGCATTGAGCCGTACTGCTCAAAGCCCCGAGTTTCAATCTGGCTTGGAAGGAATATTCTTTCAAAGATCGTCTCGGCAGCCGAGAGACCCTCCTGGGGCAAACCAAGCCTCTTGGTACTCTTAATAGAAAAATTAAGGTGGGCAAACATAGTGATTGAGCGTTATCACGGATAAATCACTTTTTTGCATGACCGCTGGCCAAGAACCAGTACTTACTTACATAGTAGGGGAGAGCGGGGTTTGTTGGCATAGGGGGTAGGTTGGCCTTTGGCTTATAATTTCCGTCACACCAGTTGTGAAGGCTCCACAATCGTACCACATGACCCGCTCGACCTCGGGAGTCTTGTCCGAGGTTTCAATCCAATGCTAACAGTATAGAGATGAGTGTGTTAGCTTCGTTGATTGATTTTACAACATGTAAGTAAATTTCTGTATTTTCAGTAAATTTGGTTTTAAGACATGTCAAAACATTCGACTCCGATTCTGTTCACATAGCCCCAAACTCCTTTGAAAAACCTAACCTTTAAACAAACCAGTTTCTTGCTAGGTTGTTCGCCCCTGTCCTGGCAGCCATCTTTCTTATGATTTCTCCTGTGGAGTTAGTTGGCTCTCTTCAACTGGGGTTTGTTGGAGCAGTAGAAATTGACAAAAGCAAGGTAAACATAAACAAAGGTGAAACTACCAATGGTCTTTAGTTCCATCAAGGAGAATGAGAGCAATTTTTCATGTGCAGAAAGTGACTACAGTCTACACTTCTTTCTTCTTCTTTTGTCATTCTATTTTTCCTTAAAAGCTGTTAAAAACCGATTCAAAATTATTATACCATTATAATGCAGCTTTTAATAACAATAATATTTGTCAGGCAGTACTTGAATGAGATGGCTAAAAAACCACACCTTCTAGGCCAACCTGCCCCACATAGGGGGTTAATTGGCATACTCTGGATTGACGAATTCTTCAATTTTCTATGATCTTAGTATTAAATATTATGTGGTGAAAAAAAATACTTGAAGTACTCAAATACTTGGGGTTTACAGTGGTATAAACCCTATTAGGATTATATTAACAGGAACGACTCAACAATCAAAAAAGTGAAAACTGTTGCCCACCAACCCTGCTCTCCACTACTGAATCCAAGACCCTTCATGGGTTGTAGTGGTAAAAGGTTTTTATTTTATTTATTAGTGAATTAAATTATTTTAAACAGTTTGGGTCCAACCTTACCTAGTACCTATTTACTACGTAAAACCCATTATTTGAAAAAATGAAATAAAAACTGATATATATAGCCTCAGATAAAAATTGATACTTTAGCCAGAGGGCGGAGACTTGGCGATAAGGGAGCCCCGAGTTTATTGCAGCGGTTATTAAACCGATAACTCACAAGATGGCCACGAGCCGGGGAAGGATGGCACTAAAACTATCTTCCCGCTAATTAATGAGACCAATTATCTTCCTCCCTTTGACCGAAATATCCTAACTATCAAGAAAGAAGAAAACCAAGAATCAATCAGTTTTATTTATTAATAAATAAATTTATTATTAATAAAGGTATAAATAATATGTTATATATCGCCATTTGGCAAGAAGATGGTTACAACTCAAAATACATTAATTTTGAGTTATGCATACGTTTATATCAGAATGTTAAAACATACAATGCCACAATATAGTCACAATAGTATTAATAGTTCCGTTCGGGCAAGGCGCAATTTACCAATTTCTTTTAAGGAGGGGGTGATCGTATTAACGCAGGTAGAAGGCAACTTTTTAGTTACGGTTAGTACCAGTGGTACTAAGTGACACAATGGTAGACTATTTGTAATCAAAAAATATTTTGCCTAGTCACGATTTTTAGGTAAAATTAAGAATGCAGTTGAGACTTTACATGTGATGATAAAAAAAATTTTTTTTTGATTTGTCTTCTTGCCGAGGTGCGGTATTTTTCATTTTTATGGATTTCAGGTGGGAAGGAATTCATTGAAAATTTGATTATATTTTTAAGATGACTTAATTTGTTAGACGCTATGGATATCTTTTTCAAATGTAGCTGATTGAATAATATTTCCCCTAGTCGCTTTTTTTAGGTACATAGTTAAATTGAGAATGCAGTTGAAAATTCTTATGTGATTATAAAAAAAAAAAAAAAAAAAAAACAACAATTTTTTTTGAGTTTTAACCATCTTCTGGTCAGTGTGCGATATAAATTATATGCCATAAATACAATTGTTAATACTTTTGGCCCTTATTAGTCGATGTTCAGTTCGATAATCCACCATCGAGAAGTTAATAAAATCCAAACTAATGTACTGTTTACGAAAATATACTGTACTCTCATATACTGTACCTCTGCAAGGAAGTTATACTGGAAGTTAATATAAAATAATTACACTTAAGTAGGAACTTAACTTATTTATTTTATAGGAATTTAACCAAATAATTGAATTTTAGAATAATTGAAGGTGTCGGTGCAAAGTAGTGCCAAGCAACATTTTTAACAAAAATGAACTGTTGCTACAATCTGCTGTATATTACGTAGGACTATATGTCTATGTACGAAATGCCACCTAAATATGTCCATAGAGGCTCTGTATTTAGTCATATTTAGGTGGCATTTCCATCATAGGCATACGTAATAAACATCAGACTGCAGCTACAGTTTATTTTTGATAAAAATGTTGCTTGGCACCGTTTTGCCCCGACCCCTTCAATTATTACATGATTGACAATTTTATATCGCTTCATGATTTCTCTAAAAAAGTGGTGTGAATACTCATTTATAATAATATTTTAAAGTAATCTCACAAATGTTGATACATTAGATTGATATGCGAAAAGTTATCTAAAACCACATTTAGGTATATTTGTATACATTATGCATCCAGGGTTGCATGCTCCGATAATTTTTTATTTTTGCAAAATATTGAAAGCGGACGTTAATTATGTGAGCGGGCATAAGGATTTTTTCTCTTTCTGTGTTGGTCATGATTCTCTAAGCCTTCCTCCATAAACGAATATTTTCAGACGATTTCTACTTTCCGCAGTTCTAATTTAATCAATACGTAATATCAAGGGCTCTAATAATACCCAAACCATGTTGTGTAAGTAAATTATATATAAGCAATGTTGACAAAGGGTATCTACCAGGAAGACAAAAGGATTCGCTTTGGATTATATAATGACAGGACTCCCATTTCTCGCCGGGAAATGGCATATTGCGTAAGAAGAGAAGGATCCTCTACCCTTTTACAAAAGGAATCATGTTCGTTTTTGATTAAAGTTCTTAAATAATTATACGTTATGTAAAATCCGATCGAAGGTAACAAATAATAAATTAATAAAAAATAAAAAAGCGAATTGAAAAAAACAAAACAAATGTTCCGTTGATACAATAATGATCTTTGTATTTTTGGAGAATTAGCACACTATTGGAAAATTATGAATAACATTATGATAATTTATGTTTCTTCATTATTATGTATCAATATTATTATTATATTCAGGCAAATGTTTCTTTTTTTTTTGTAATAAATTTGAAAATATTGCGGAAAATCTAACAAACAATTACAGTTTATTGTAGTGTATTAGAGACACAAAATTTTTATTTATAATAATTAGTGTGTTCTTTAGAAAAATTAGAGTTTTTTAATAGTATGTGGACCTCATGTCATTCTTCTATCAAATGTTAAACCAAGGTAGTATGTTGGTTCTGTCTGTGGTATTGCTACGTTTCCGGTCTCCCGCTTTTCTAAGGCGGGTGGGGGTTACCAGAAACGGCATATGTCTAATTGATATTGTAATTAATGTACTTAATTCGCCTTAATGTAAATTGGATACTTTTCCAAAGGTGACGTGTTTACCAATTCTATATTATTCTAATAAACCTGTGGCATAGGGCAAATGATAATAAATAAACAAATTTAAATTGAACGATATCTTTAATTTTATTGACCGATGTAAATTATTTATACCCCCTTTAATATATCATATAAACATATTTTACTAGCACAAATTAGTTAATGGATGCTGACTGGCAATTTAACATTATTTTAATAAATACTAACCACACAATATTACAACTAGTACTGTATATGTATTAACCTTATCTGGTGGGCACTCTCTGGTGTTGTCTCTGGCCTGTCTGCTGGATCAGTCCCTGCCATCTCTGACGCTCTCTGACTCAGCACAGCATCCCATCTCGGTCTCTCTCGGAAATCTGGACTCTCCGCTCCTGCCTATCTGGTCCTCTGCCCTTATCGTTCCACTCTCGCCCTCTTGGCACACTCCCCCGACCTCTGTCCACCTCCGAACTCACTCTCCACCCGAACTCCTCGAGCCTCCTTCTTCACCGTATAAGTCCTCTTTCCCCCACTCTCTTCAGACTTCTTCTGATTGGCTGGCTGGTTGGTTCCAGACTTCGTCTGATTGGCTGGCTGCCTAAAATTTCCCTTCCTTTCTATATTAAACGTGTTTCCCAGCGGCCTCTTTGCAGGGGCAAAACCAGGGTTTATGGCTACAAATTTCTCTAGCAATCTTCTTAGGTATTTCCCTAGGTGTTTGTCGGCAGCATTGTCGGTCCTAAGCTTTGCTTATTTTGAATTTCTAACAGAAGGTTTATTGCCCCAATACTTACAAGGGGTATTTCCAAGACCTACCCGCCTTCAGGTAAAACTGACCACCGGGTTGCCAATATACAGTACTTTACAAATTTTGATATTAAATTATTAATTCAATTTACTTTTCCTATCATGGCAGCATCCACAATACATAGCAGTATCTCTGTATTGTCAAGGAAGATTTATGGACACGTTTCAAGTCAATGTTTAAAGGTTATGTGCTGTGATTTGTCGCGGTTAAGTCAGATATTCTATGGTTTAAACCAGTCATGTAGTGTTGTCAAATAATTTTGAAGGTGCTGTGATGCCTATGTTGGATTTTAGGGTCTTGATAGGATTGCTGTGTCGTTCGCATATGTTGCTGATAAAATTTCAGGGCGGCAGGGAATGTCGTGCCTGTATGCAATGTAGAGTAATGGGGCGAGCACGGAACCTTGTGGTACTCCTGCTACGATTGACCGTTTAGAAGACATATCCGAAACCTGCAAACGGAGAAAAAGATTAATATAGTAGGGCGATGGAAGTATTCTCTTGAGTTTAAAGATAAGTCCCTGGTACCAGACTCTGTCGAACGCTTGAGCAACATCCAGAAATACATATAATTTCAGCTTTAGTGCAGTGGATATGTAGTCTCTCACCTTGTGTAGTCGATGTATTTCAGAAAAACTAAAACAAAAATAGCTAATATTACATTAGATACCAAGTTCCGAGACCACATTACTTTCACTTAGCTCCGAAAATGCCGACTATACTTTACTTTCTTTCGTCCTAGTAAATGATGGGGGCTCTATATCCTGTTTTATCCTGCCTTATCTAGACCACTCTCTGCCTCTCTCCCATACTTTAGCTTTGCGATATATTTCCATTATCTTTATATTTTGACCACTATTGCACATATTTTGCAACCAATTGTTTTGTTTTTTTAAATATAGAAGGTATGTTCACATCAATTCTAGCATCATTCTACCATCCTTCGTAAGGGAGCCCAATATTAAATCTAGTATTATTTTAGAAAAACTTCTAAATTAGAATTAACACAAAGGTAAAACCAAAGACAAATTATTTCAACAATGAAAATAATCCTATTTTATCTACATCTATCTATATAAATAAAGATGAAATTCTGTTTGTTTGTTTATTTGTTCTTTATAGAAATCCATACCATTTGTCCTAAATTCTCCAAATTTCGTTCAGTGGTTCTTTCAGACCAGGTGCGAACACCTGTCCATATTAAAATTGCATAACTTCAGCCGATCTCTGGATATATTCTTTATTGTTATAATAATCGTTTTGATCTGGCTTTAAATTAGTTTTTACAAAATCCACCGTTTGAGTCGATAAAAGTCTCAGTTTATAGATTTTATAGATTTAAAAAATGAAATTCTCCGGGTGAAACCGGTATATACAGCTAGTACAAAATAATGTTTGTTTGTTTGTTCTTTATAGAAATCCATACCGTTTGTCCTGAATTCTCCAAATTTCGCTCAATGGTTCTTTGACACCAGGTGCGAACACCTGTCCTAATTAAAATTGCATAACTTCAGCCAATCTCTGGGTATATTATTTATTGTTATAAAAATCGGTATGATCTCGCTTTACATTGGAGACGAGTCGAAATTCCCCGGGTGAAACCGGGATATACAGCAGTGGTATTTAATATTTAATTTTTTTTAAATTAATATAATATAATTAAATATTGTATCCATATTATTTTCTATTACATAATTAACAATAATGGTATCATATACGGCATGGAAATTTTAACTTTTAGGTTGAAGTTACACTAAAATTTAGGAAGTAAGTTTTATAACTGTCATAGTCTCAGTTTTATAATAATTCATGTTACAAATCAACAATAAAAGTATTATATATATATTTTTTTTTTCGTTTCTCTGACCCTTTAGTGAGTGCATTTATTTCCCCGCGTGAAATATTGCGACATTACATGTATTAAATTACGTACTGTAACACTTATGTGTATTTAAATAATTTTATTCGTAGATAATAATAATTTACAATGCCACACAAAAATACAAACTCGAAAAATGAACAAGTATACAAAAAGTATCAATTTGTAACGATACAGTAGCACAAAAATAACCATACGATTCGAGATTCAGAACAAGACTAACTCTCCAGTCCATTGCTCCATATATTTAGTCTGAATCAGAACAGTCCAGTAGGTCCCACAAGCATAGAAGATTCTATGCTTGCTGCTCTAGTACATGTTCATGAATGATCATGAACATGTACTAGAGCAGTCGGAAACATCTACTAGAACAGTTTGTTCTAACAAGTCTAGAAATTTATTCTGAGTGTGTTGTTTTTTTTTAGTTGTTGTTTTTTGTATTACGTTAAAGTCTTTACATACAACCAACTAACATTACATTCTATTAAGTGAATGTGAACATTCTAAGTTGAGGAAGGAGGGAAATAAATCTTAATAAATTAAAGAGTGGAAATGAAAACCGTGCTAAGTGCCAAAAACATAGTTTTGAGTAAATGAAGAAAATATATTTATTTATAAAAAAATGGGCTTTTCAACCACTTGGGTCATTTTAGCCCCCATACAACATTTGCAAAAGAAAAGAAAAGAGTACAATTATAAATACAACAGTAACATAAAAATTATGGGTGACAATAAAGAATCAAAACAATAAAGAAGGTAGTAACTCTACAAGAATTTAGGTGTATATTTAATTATTTTAAATATACACCTAATAAAAATAATGTTAAAATATATTTAAAACAATTACTATTAATGGTTTTGCTTCGCCATATTTATGGTAGACTGAACCTCTTAGAAATTTTATTTGCAGATAACCCGCTTTTCAGTGTATTGGGCTTGGCACATTGGACATATTTTGTCACAACTGAATTATTGATTTTTTGGTACTTAGGACGGTTTTTATACTTACTCTACAATTAATAATCTATTCCCTGTCGCGGCTTTGCCCGCGAGCCTTTAAAATCAATTCTGTGATCATTATCTTGGTAGGTATTGATTTAATATAATATGTTAAGGAGATTTAGTAGAATCGGAGCTTCCGGTAGGTAGAATGTTGGAGGGGGAAGCTGCCGGCTCGGTAGATGAGAGGGAGGCGCGCAATGGAGAGAATTCACTAAAACCGCCGAAACAACTTACTCGTCGTGAACGCTTCATTTGTTGGCTTTAAAACATCGTTTTCGACGCCCCGTAGATCAAGATCTTTAAAATGAGTCCAAATCAGATATTTTTTCTCGAAGTGCAAAAATAGGTGTCCGTTAGAGTTAAACGACAATATCGCCATTTAAACCCCTTAGGGGTTACATTTTTGAAATTCCTTTCTTAGTGGTTACCTACATCGCGTTTAAAATCTAAATTCCGAACTTCAAGTTTCTATCATTAGTAGTTTTTGCTCTGCGTTGATTCTGTCAGTCACGACAAAGCCTCTTATATATATATATATATATATATATATATATATATATATATATATATATATATATATATATTTTTTTTTTTTTTTTTTTTTTTTTTCATAGCCCCTTATGATTTAGTAATTTCTCGATTGACTTGATTGCTTCCTTGAATAGTAAACCTTTTACTGCAGTTATATGCATTTTAAGGGGTATTGAGAAAATCTAATTTTTGAAAATTTAATAGTTTTTCTAGCTTTCCAGTGATGGGGCTCACCTCTTTCTTGATTAAACCTTAAATTCTAATACTTAATCCTTACAATATATAAATATATATATATATATATATATATATATATAAATATATATATATATATATTTTTTTTTTTTTTTTTTTTTTTTTTTTTTATTTATTTTTTTTTTTTTTTGGTTCATGGTAGCCCCAAAGAAGGAGAGTTTATTGAAAGATTTACATGCTCCATGCCTATTTTATTAGGCACATTACATGTATTACATATTACATTATATCGTGAACAGATTATACTTGTTATTACCTAGATTATGTAATATACTAAAAACAAAATAAAAAATAAATAAGAAAAGTTACAAAAGTAGTAATATAAATATAAACAGAAGTAACAATATAATTATAAATACTAAATACTAAGTGGCAATATAAACTCAAACACAAACAAGAAAACAATATAAATATAAACTAAGTAGCAGCATAAGTATAAAGTAGCTATATAAACGTAAATAACTAAGTAGCAATATAAACAGAAAATAGAAATAAAAAGTTACTAAATGTAGCAATATAAGTTAAATTATTAAGATTTATGATTTACAATTATTATTAATAATTATGTTAAAGAGATGTTACCAATAAAAAATAAACCAAAATAAAAAGCGCAACAAGCTATGTACAAAGCTAATAAATGCAAATAATTTAAACCGCCTTCCTACATTCGTCTGTCAGTCGGTCAAAGTCTATTTTCCTAATAAATTCCAGGAAGTTTTTTTTAAATTTTGTCATCAGTCTCTGTTTTGTTTCAGGCCATGTTCCTCTTTTCAAAAGAACGTTCTGTATAAGTTTTGCCCGAATGTGGTCCAGGTTTTTGCAGTCAAATATTAGGTGTCGAAAATTGTGTATTTGTCCGTCGTCTGGGCACTTGTCATTGTGTAGTATGTTAAAGCGTGTTAGGTATTGTTTAGTTTGTCCGTGTTCAGTAAGAATTTGTGTAAGTTTGTAGTCAGTACTTAGTATTCTTTTATAATTGTGAAATGTGATGAGGGGAACAAATCTATGGAGACTCGGTGATTTCGAGGAAGCAGTCCAGGCTAGGTTCCACTTAACTACCGTATCCTTTCGAATGTCCGCTTTGATGTGGGATATCGGAACCTTATCGTACGTCAGCGGGAGGTCACTGTGGGCCGCTAGCTTAGCAAGCCTGTCCGCTCTCTCATTGCCCTCTATCCCTGAGTGCCCCCTTACCCAGACTATGTTTATGTATTTGCTTTGATTGTGTAGTGTTGCCAAATGGTTTCTGATTTTGTCAGTAAGTTCGTCATGTATCTTTGAATTTTTAATTGAATGTATGATGTTCATGTTGTCTGTGTAAATGGTTATGTTGTCTTCTGTTTCTATCGCATTTTCAGAGAGATACTCTAAAGCTTTTAGTACGGCTAACTTCTCCGCCTGGTTATTTGAACAATGTTTACCCAGCCTATGCTGAGCTTGGGACATTTTTTCATTGGTACTTCTTAGTAACCAGGCGCATCCTACATTCTCTCCGTCTTTGCTTCCGTCTGTATAAATTTCTGTATCAGTTTCTGTATAGATTAGTTCATGTGGCAGTACTTGTGCCGTAAGCGCGGGGTGTGTCCAATATTTACATTTAGTTGGGAGGTCAATATTGTCGTGTACTATATCTTTGTAGTTAGTCCGTCGTTTTTTAATATCATAAAGTTGAACTGTTTCTTGGATTATCAAATCTATAGGAATCATTCCCGCCAGGACGCAGGCTGCTTCATGAGAGATGGTGTGGAATGATTTACAGATTTTAATCCCCATAAGTCTTTGGAGCCTTCGGAGTTTCATAAGATTACTTTTTCTAAGCATACCTCTGTGCCATACGTGAACTGCATATAAAACTTTAGGCAAGATAGCTCCCTGATAAATAATCTTAAGAATCTCCGATCTAAGACCCCAAGAGACTCTGGCTGCTACAGTCAGTCTGTTAATGGTTAGTAAGGCCTGATTGTAAATGTTGTCAATGTGTCTTTTCCAGTTCATTTTTCGGTCGTAAAGTACACCTAAGTATTTTAAAGTTTCACGTTGTTTTATTTGAGAAGAGTTCAGGATTATGTTTAATTTTGGTAGAGTCCGTTTTCGTGAAAAAATTATAAATTCTGATTTTTGTGGATTGAAAGTCAGTTTATTTTGTTTAGCCCATCTGGTAAGCCTAGCTAGTACAAGGTTTGTGACGGATTCTAGTTCTTCCATGATTCGCCGTTTGACCAGTAGTAGTACATCGTCTGCGTATGCGATTATACTAGTATCAACCGGTAATTCTACCTGAAATATGGTATTAATTAAAATGTTCCATATTACCGGTGATAAACTAGAACCTTGTGGAGTCCCCTTGCTTAAGTGTCTGCTGATCGTGAACGAGTTAGTTAGTATGTTAAGTTGTCTGTTAACGAAATAATTTTGCACTAATTGATAAAGATTTTTGGGGCAGTTGTATTGTTTGAGATTATTTAAAATTGCTGTCCACCAAGCATTGTCAAAGGCTCCTTTAATGTCCAGGCTTACTACTAGTAGGTGTCTTTTCTTGTCCAATGTCGTCTGAATTTGTTCATTTAAAGCACTTAGGGCGTCATCTGTTCCTGATTGCGGACGGAATGCGAATTGATTTGCGTGTAATAGTTCGTTGGTGGAAAGAAAATGCATCAGTCTGTTTTTTATTATTTTTTCTAAAACTTTACTCATTACCGGTAGCATGCTTAAAGGCCTAAATGAAGTGGGGTCTTTTTTGGGGATCAGAACCAATTTAGCGATTTTCCAAATTTGTGGGAATTCCCTCCTCTTATAGAAAGTTTTGTATATTTCCAAAATGATGCGCGGAAAAAATTCGGTTATCTTTTTAATTATGGTTGGGGTAATTTTATCATGTCCAGGAGATTTTCTATTATTCAAACTATTAACAATATCAATTATTTCTCCGTCTTCGAGTGGTAAATCGTCAAGCGTGTTGGGTGGGTGTATTACGTCCAGTCTCATGTGGCTCTGTTCTTGAGTGTCATTGCTATTGTTATCATCTTGAATTAGAGTATTGAGTATGTAAGTAAGTGTTTCTTTAGAATCTTTTGTGTACTCACCGTTGTCTGTTAGAAGAGTTTGGAGAGTCATTCTACTTTTAAGTTTGCCGGAAGCCCATTTATAAGGCCAGTTCCAGGCAGTACTGTTTGCGGTGTATGTTTTCCACGATTCTAATTTCGATTTTTTCAGCAGAAGTTTGTAATTCCGTTTCATGTCGAGGTAGTCGCATTTCCTTGATTCCCTGAGTTCTACGTTGTTTTTAGTCCGTTGGTATACCCTTCTAAGATAGTTCGTTTGTTTTCGTAGTTTTGTCAAGTCATCATTCCACCAGGGTACTGTCCGATGTGAATTGTTTAAAGACCGTTTTCCTCGCGTTTTTCTAAATGTCATGTTACTTGCTTTGATTATCACGGATGTAAATTTCGAGGCAATAGTGTCTGTAGTCATGAATTGTAACTGCGATATTATTTCCCGATCAAGTTCTATTACGTCATCGTGAAGTAAAAATTGCTTTCGCAACTGAGTGCAGCAATTAATTTTAAATTTTTCCCAGTCAGCATTATTGGTTATGTATAGTGAGTAATTTGATGTTCTTCCTGATCCTATACTGTTGTAAGTTGCTAGTATTTCGTAAGTTATACAATTGTGGTCCGAAAAGTTTGTTTCTTTAGAAATTTTCCAATGTTTTATTTCGAAATATTTAAACAAGTTAGTATTAGCAAGAGTAAGATCAATGTTACTTTTTCCAATTGTGCTTTCGAAAGTGGTCAAGTCAGATTCAACATTCAGCAAAATCAAATCTTTAGAAAGAATAAATGCCTCTAAAATTTTTCCTCTTTCATTCGTTTGTTTGTCGAACCAAAATTTTGAACGGCAATTAGAATCCATACCGATAATAATTTTTTTATTTTATTTATTATTATATTTTTATTATAAATATATATATTTATTTATTTATTTATATATAATTGCTCTTTTATCGTTGATGCGGGTTTGTATAATTTTTATTCATGTAAAAATTAAAGAAATGTCAAATAAATAACGAGAACTAAAAATAATATACTCGTGACGTTAAACAGTTAAACAGAGATCAGGAATTAACTGTATTGCTTCGCTGGTCGAGTTTAAACTGACTTACTCTCCGATCCCTCCCATTATTTTTGTCTACAGTGGATGGTTCTAGTATTCTTGACTACGTACATTCTGATGCCCTAGTTTTAACCATACTAGAACATTCTAGAATTTTTTTAAAATAAATAAATATCTGTTATAAATAATAAATAAAGAAATAAATATCTGTTTTGATTTCCTCTGTTACAAATTTCAACATCTGAGATGGTAACCTCATTTTTAGTGTTGGTTATAACGTGG
The DNA here is from genome assembly GCA_911387785.2 of Aelia acuminata. Classification (NCBI taxonomy): domain Eukaryota; kingdom Metazoa; phylum Arthropoda; class Insecta; order Hemiptera; family Pentatomidae; genus Aelia; species Aelia acuminata. The sequence continues at coordinate 28,384,521 of OU426982.1, read as the reverse complement.
ATCTGGATATCACTTTTCTCATATTTTGTATATTGAAATAGGTTTAATGAAAAAAATCATTAAAGAAAATTTGTAAATGTGATTAATAAGCGGTGACGGTAAGAAGGCTAAATTTTTTGTCATTAATTTGTGAGGATTTATCCCAAAAAATGTGAAAGATAAAAATCTACTATTAGCTAACATTTCTCGGCCTTACTGGTTTATATCTAATATTATGCATGTTCTGAAAATTTGTTTATTCGAGAGACAATTTATTTTATTTTATATGAGTGTCACAATATAATCATTTGCTGACATAAGAAGTAGGTTTTTATAATTGTTGATAATAAATTGTGGTAGGAAGGATAGAATGAAGATACTGAGGTAAAGTGTCAGTCGTAAATATAAGGGCAATAATAAGTTCTTATTTGAGCTAAAACATATATTTTTTTAATATACATATTTTTATTATTAAAAATTAGTAATTATGAATTCGAATAACTTAGCAATCACTGAAATAATGTCCTTTAAAAAAAAAAAATTCAGTACATTATCTATGAGATCATTGCCGTCGATTACTGATTAATCGTTGTCTTAATATTTTATATAATCTTAATAATTAAAAATTATTGCCGTCAATGCCGCATGCTTCAAGTTGCCTAAGTAGAATCCGCCTTTTTAAAGTAACCACGTACGCATTTAAAAAAAAAAAAAAAAAACTATGTCGATCCTATTATAAGCCATTTACTTTCTTTGTAGCAATAATTTATTATGCAGCATATTATACCCTCTATGTTGATCTATTTCATAATTTTAAGTCTATCATAAAAAAAAAAATATTTTGAGAATGATTCAGTCGTTTGAGAGTGAAAAAGTTTATTTTTATTTTTTCTGCCTCCAGGCAGACATAAAATTCAAAATGATCATATATTGAATTTTAATATTCTAATCGTTAGTACTTAGTGTGCCAGTGAAAATCGTTGAAATAAGTCTATCAGTGTAAAAGAAGAATTATTTTTTCTCTTTTTCGTTTATTTCAAATTATGGCCATACGATGGTCATACGCTGATACGACTGATTCAAATATAAGCATTGTTTTTAGAAATATTTTTTAAATATTTCATCCTCGACTTATATTTGTGTATTTACATAAATACATTTGCCTCAAAGCAGGCCTTTTATCAGTCCAGTGTGTTCATGACAGCCAGCATACACCGAAAACAACTTAAGATACCACTAAATATCTAATAATGCTTTAACTTTCGTTAAAAAAAAAAAAAATCCTATGTATATATATCGTTGAAACTTTCTTTAAAAAAAAAAAAAAAAAAAAAATGTTTTCACTTTAAATCTATTAAATTATAGTTTACTACCAAGAGGTATCTGAATTCTTAGTTTTACCAAGAGAGGCCCAACGAGCCTTTAGCTTCCTTTCATTGTTTTTGAACTATTTTTTAAAAATTTATTTCATGAGATTACAATATCTACATATTTATAAAACTCTGGATGTAGAAAAAAAATTATAGAGGAAAATAAAAGTCACATTTCTAGATAAATAGAAATGTCATTTCCATGTTTCTAAAATTCGTCATTCATGATATATAAGATATTTAACAAATTTACACTTTCAAAAACTTTGTTTTCAGGTACATTAAAGAAAAAAAACAACCTTAATCGCTCGAAATTTGCTAACAATGCCTTTATAAAATTATAGTTTAATAATTTTAAATTATATCTGTGAGTCCACAAGCCTTTTTTTGTTTGTTTTTTCATTCAAACATATAAAATGTTAGCAAACATTTTCAATTCACGTTTACATTAATCTTGAATGATGTTCTGACGACTACTATTCGTTTCAGATATTTTGTTTAATAATTTAGGTGGATATTAATGGATTCCGAGAGCCCTACCTTGGTAAACTTTGGTATTTCTAGCCTCCATTTAGCTGTGGAACTTTAAAGTGCATCGTATTTACTCGAATGGAATGATAACTCTTGAATATTAAACTAAGGATTACTCTAACCAGGGACACCTTCAAGCTATCCTCCTATTGCTCGAGTTAAATTGAAGCAATCAGGAGATTCAGGATTAATGGGCCCTAGCGCAGTTTATCGGTCGGAACTCACGACCCGTAGCTATTACTGCAATTGGTGTTGCTGTATATTACATACACGTATATACATAAATATATATATATATATATATATATATATATATATATATATATATATATATATATACATAAATTATTATATGTGTACATAAAGAAAGTATATATTAATGTATACCTACTTGAAAAAAGAAATGCCACTTATCAGTATATATTAATTTATAAATATGTTTCTGGCATTTATATTAGAGAAAATATCACCTTAAAAGTTGATTTTTTAGAAAACTTTAAAATCAACAGTAAATTGAATGGCGCATGAGCGATCGAAAATCCTACATTAAATTTGGATTCAGTCTCCTTATAAAACCCTAGACGACACTCGTTTCAAAGAAAACTTCTTAAGTAGAGTTTTGCATGAGCGATCTTATACTCAATAGTAATAGTCTTATACTCAATTTGAGACCGAAATTTAATATTAACAATAGAAACCATAAATTAAAATAACATAAGTTATAGAATGCAAGGCCTCAAAGTCTCGTATTATTTCAATAATTCACTTAATCATGCAAATCAGTATGTTTCTAGCTTGCTTGCGATTCAGTCTGTTTCTAGCTTGCTTGCAAAACCCTTGTAGCCCTGAAGATGCCTGAACAGGCGAAAATTTGGCATGTAATTTGCATGATTAAGTGAATTATTGAAATAATACGAGACTTTGAGGCCTTGCATTCTATATCTATAATTCTATAGTCTCTTCCTAAAAACTTGTTTTATAACATAAGATGCTAGATTGCTTGATTATTAATAATACGATGTGAAGGAATAATTAATTATTATTTATTTTATAAAACTTATGCTTTACACTCGTTTTTCATGATATAGAATTTGTTATTTGTATTAACTAATAGGGGAGAGCGGGGTTGGTTGGCAACAGTTTTCACTTTTTTGATTGTTGAGTCGTTCCTGTTAATATACTCGTAATCCCAATAAGGCTGATACCACTGTAAACTCTAAGTATTAGAGTACTTCAAGTATTTTTTTCAACACATAATATTTAATACTAAGATCATAGAAAATTGAAGAATTCGTCAATCCAGAGTATGCCGATTAACCCCCTATGTGGGGCAGGTTGGCCTAGAAGGTGAGGTTGTTTAGCAATCTCATTCAAGTACTGCATGACACATATTATATTTATTAAAAGGTGCACTATAATGGTATAATAATTTTGAATCGGTTTTAACCAACTTTTAAGGGAAAATAGAATAACAATAGAAGAAGATATAAGTTTAGACTGTCGTCACTTTCTGAATAAGAAAAATTGCTCTCTTCCTCCTTGCTGGAATTAAAGACAATTGGTAGTTTCATCTTTGTTTATGTTTACCTTGCTTTTGTGAATTGCTACTGCGCAAACGAACCCAAGTTTAAGAGAGCCCACTAACCCCACAGGAGAGATCATATGAAAGATGGCAGCCAGGTCAGGGAAGAACAATCAAACAAGAAACTGGTTTGTCGAAAGGTTAGGTTTTTCAAAGGAGTTTGGGGCTATGTGAACAGAATCGGAGTTAAATGTTTTGCCATGCCTTTAAACCAAATTTACTGAAAATACAGAAATTTACTTACATGTTGTAAAATCACTCAATGAAGCAGACCCTTCTCTACACTGTTAGCATCGGATTGAAAACTCAGGACAAGACTCCCGAAGTCGAGCGGGTCACAGAGTAGAATGGTGGGGCCTTCACAAAGGTGTGACGGAAACTATAAGCCAATGGCCAACCTACCCCCTATGCCAACCAACCCCGCTCTCCCCTATTATTTATTATGTTCATATTATATTGCACATTGTGTTTATATTAATGTTTGTGCTTATATTTATATTTATATACGTATTGTCATTATTAGTATTTATATTTTTATCTGTATTTGTATATCGCTTCTAAGCGTAATGTTTACCTACCTATCACATTTAGATACTTAAATAATGTTTGCCAAGCTTTTTGGCATTGTATCTTATGTTGTATGAAACAGTACGCATCTCTGATGGTCAGTGACCAAGAGTACGAGCTAAAATGTAAAAATTATGAATGAATTTAAGAAATAAACTCAGTTTAATAATAATAATACATAGAAAGTTAATCTTAGCCGTAGTATTAACTATGTAGAAGTGGTCGAATCGTAAATCGATCAAATAAACTCTACCCTCTTTTATTTTAAAAAGATAATTAAAAGGTATTAATTAATATGACGAAATAGATGTAAAAATAGAAAAATAAAATAAAAATGGTCATTTTATTTTACATTTTTTTACCTTAATATTAAATATCGAAAAAAAAATCAAAATAGTATGGCGAAATTATTTTGAACGTCCTTACAGAAAATTTGGGGAGGGGGGGGGTCATGACCTCCCTGTCTAATAATCACGTGGCTGACAGCACAATTTTGGTATGAGATTATTATCTTGTATTAAGAAGCATTGCGATCTAACCAACCTAAAGTGTTATGGTTAGGGTATAGTTACTACCTAATTGTATTATTCGTTTAATAATCCCAAAAAATTAGCTAAAATATTTGTGGGGGGCGGGTCATGAAAACTGAGACACCCCTGGATTCACCCTTGTATATAAACTAAATTGCAAACTAAATGCCTACTTTTTAACAAATTATGTTACTTAATTTCAGGCATTTTTCATTTAGTTATTTTTATCTTTATGTCCCCGCTTTAAAGCCTGTGGTTCCTCTTCCACACTACCAGCCCTAAAAGCGAGTTTCGTCTCTCAAGCCGGGTAATCATTATGCGATCGAGTTCGACCGTACTGCCATTGGATCCCACCGGAGAGAGAGGTATACTGAGCAGAAACGGGGAAATGAGGATCCCAAACATTTGCAGGATTAGCCAACTCGTTACAAGCATTGATCGGAACTGCTCTTTGCTAGTTGCTGACAAACTGGAAGAGGGGCACAAACAGCGTTGGTCCGCCGCAGGACAGAGTTCTTCCATTAGCTAAAATGTCCTAGTGCTCTCATCCAGCTTACAGTCATCAAATCGGACAATTGATTTTAAATCTGCACTTTAAATGAAACTTAAAGTACCCAAAATGCCTCGAAATTGGTTGCGGATACCACAAGGGGAAATTGCCCCATTTTGGGATGGATGTAATTTTATCATCTTGTAAATTAATTTTATCATCATTGTAAATACTATATAAAAATTGTTGTAGTGCACCTGAAGATGGGGCAATAGGCCTCGAAATGGCGATAAGCTTAAATTCTTATTTTTAAATAATTTATTTTTTGAAGAGAATAGATTTGGCTCCGCCGGGAGTCGAACCCGGGTCTCCTGCGTTACATGCGAGGATGCTAACCGCTACACCACAGAGCTCGGCTCAAGGCAGAGCAAATCCTTCCTCTTCACTGATACCTACTCACCCCTGATAAGGAGGGTGCTGAAGGATTTGCCTGAGAAGGATTTGCTCTGCCTTGAGCCGAGCTCTGTGGTGTAGCGGTTAGCATCCTCGCATGTAACGCAGGAGACCCGGGTTCGACTCCCGGCGGAGCCAAATCTATTCTCTTCAAAAAATAAATTATTTAAAAATAATTTAAAAATGGTGGTCAGCCACAAATTAAGATTAGATTAATTAAATTCTTATTATGAACTGACAAATATAGAATTCATAGGAAGATATAAGTTTCACTATATTACAATAATTGGAACAATATGAACCAAAGCTTCTAGTTGTTTGTTTAGATTATCATATTAAGTTGTAAATAATGACAAAAAAAAAATGTTTTTGTAACAGATGCTCAAAAATGGAGTGCAACTAGACATTTTAACATTTCGAATGCACTTCTAAGGTATTTGTAATGAGCTTTGATCCGAAAATTTATTACATTCTGAAAGAGTGCGAAATGTGCTGTGGGAACCCGCTAACTGTGAATATCACACTTACCCTTAATTAATTCGAATTCACGTTAGTTTCGCAGAACACTCGACGAAACTTGGGATTACAACTATATGGGTAACATACTTTCCTACTTGGTGCAACATGTTCCTACACTAATTTATCAAGAAGGGGGTTGAAGCCCACCATTGTCTAGGCGAGGAAATTAAGACGAAGTATTAGTTCAATTCTGGAAGCTCTACCCAACATATAAACATACATACATAGGTACATATTTCAAAATCATTTGCCTATGAAAGAAAGCGTGCCTAAAAGTTCTAATGTGTATTAGTTTGTCTCTCTAGCCTAAGGGGGAAATTATTAATTATCTTTAAAATTAAAACATGATAAGTTGACATAACACATTTTTAACAACATTGGAAATATCTTTAAAAATAGTTATGTATTATACAAGTGACGAAAGTAGATCATTTTACAACTCGAGTGAAACGTTTACCCACACGAGCGAAGCGAGTGTGGTAATTTCACGAGAGTTGTAAATTCTACTTTTTTCACGAGCGTAATATTAAATTTTTTCTGTAATCGTGTAGTACATGATCAGATCTAACCAGAATATGAACAAAATTAGGATGTTGTTTAATTAATTAAACAAAATTAGGAAGGTTATGGTATGTTGTTGGTAGGTTATAAGCATAGTTATAAAACAACTAGTATTAATTTATTTTAACATTTTATTTATTATAGTTACATTACATTCTGTTTATAATATATAATTATGTTTATAATATAATAATAATAATATTTAATCAAACAGTGTTTTTTGAAGTTTTTTAGTAATATCAAAGATGTCTGTTTAAATTAAAATGATTGCGAAGTAGTGCAGTTATAAACAAGTGCAGGTTATAAACAAGGAAGGTAATTATTATTATATTTAAATTTTAAAATATATTGATTATTTCCACCAATAATTCATTCACATTTCAATTTATTTTGTTAAAATAAATTCTTACAATGTTAAGAAACATTTAATTTCCAACTTCAAATTATTTTTTAATTTATACTTATTACTAATTAAGAAGGCAATTCACTTTCTTCACAAGAATTGTGAAGAAGTGTGAAGTTGTACAAGAGTTGTAATCACTTTCTTCACTCGATTGCAAAATGTTTCACTTTCTTCACTCATTTCAGTTTAGTAATATTACCATTATTCAACGATTACAGAAAAAATTAATAATCTTACTTTTAATATACTTATATTAATACAGGTACTTGAGTTCATTATATGATACATATACTTTTAATAACACTTAAGTTCAGTATATGATTTATTCTGATGAGTCGCCTACGAGTCGAAAGCTGGGATCTAATAATAAAACTAATCAAGGCACTTTTTAACTGAAAATGACGCAATGAGAGTCCCATTAAATCACGGCAAAATAACCTCCTCTTTTGGAATAATTCCATGTTCTTGAAGGAAATTCACTGCACTTTCTTCACTGTTAATTTTTCTAAAAATATCTTATAATGTATACTTACTCTGGATAATGTAAACACGAGACTAATGAGTAGGTTACTCGCAGTAGGCAAGTATACAGGGTGTCTCCAAACCAAACGGCCAAACTTCAGGGATCTATAGAGGATCGAAAAACTAAAAATAGTTGCACAAAAAGTGTATTTTAATTTTTTTTCAATAATGTATTTAAATTACAAAAATTACTGCCTTTTTGATTAAGCTCAATTTCTTAATTTACGAGGAGTAAATTTAGGAAAGATGAATATTCTCACGATTTCGTTATCAAAAAAACATCTAGGTTGAGTGTTTAAACTTAAAATGAAAGGTTAAAATCTTAGCCATTATACTATCATATTAATGTTTTTTTGGAGGAATCCAGCCTCGCATTCTCACATTAGTGGTGTTGCTAGTAGTGTTGAGTGAAGTCAAAAAATATGGCTAGATTTACGAACGCTGAATACGTGGACATGGTCTACCTGTCTGTGACTGCGATGGCAATGCACGTCAGGCAGTTGTCCTGACCGAGAAACCCCTCACAGATGTGTTTTTACCAGCACTTTCAGAAGGCTCCAAAAGACTGGGTCCTTTTCATGTAATCGTGGTGGAAACTATATGCAGGCTCCGATGGAAGCCGATCTGAGGCGTCCGGAGAGCTGCTTCAGTTATTGGCAAACGAAGGGTAACCATTTGGCGCACATTAAGGGCTGACTGCAGGCATGCTTACAAAAGGTACATAATTTAATACCCGCTGATTATCCCCGCCGATTAAGTTTTTGTAATCGGTATAAAGAACAATTGCGAAACGATGTAAACCTAAGTTCGAAAGTCATATGGATGGACGAAGCGACGAAGAAACTACCACCTTTGGGCACATGAAAATCCCCGCGCTGTTAGAGAATTTCACTACCAGCATGAATTTTCTGTAAACGTGTGGGTCGGTCTTTGTAATAATGGCATAATAGGTCCCGTATTTTTACCTGCTCGACTTAGTGCTGAAAGTTATTATCTATTCCTCGAGAATGATATACGGGCACTTTTGGAAGATATCCCTTTGGAAAGAAGGCTTGAGAACTGGTTTCAACTCGATGGTTGTCCTGCACATTATGGAAGGGCCGTACCCAGCTCTCCGGTACCCCACGGTCTCCGGACCTGATGCCAAAAGATTTCTTCGTGTGGGGATACGTGAAAGAAAATCTCTAACGAGAGCCCGTCCGCACAAGGGATGATCTCATCGAACGCATCAGAATGGTTTGCAACCAGCTCACCGCAGAACAATGTTTACATACAGTGCGATCTGTGAGTACGCGATGTGATGCGTGTATTGCAGCGAGAGGCCAGCACTTCTAACAACATTTACGTTGACTCTGCCGAGAAATTAACTATGTAATTCTAGAGAAGGTAAAATTTTCAGGTTTTTTTTGTTTTTTTCTCACTAAGGTAGTTCCATATAAAAACTGAAACATTTGTGTTTTCCTAGTAAGAATTATTTTATTATTTATCTAAAAAAAATTATTTTTTTTTTATTTTAAAATTATTTTTATTTAAATTTTTAATTTTTTAATCTTCAGTCTTTGTTCAAAATGTTATGCACTTTAAATAGGTAATTTTCTTTATACAATGAATATTTGAATGAAAAAAGGAGGTATTTATTATTTTTTTCTGAATAAAAATAATTTTTTTTTTCAATTACCTTTCTATTAGTATAAGATTGAAATACAATAATTGTATTGGAATAAAAATTATTGTTAAAATTCATTCAAGGAATGAAATCCGCTCTTCCATGGCCTTAAATAGTTTTTGCACAACTATTTTTATTTTTTTGCGATTTTCTCGAAAACAAGGCATATGTCAGAGGACTTTTTTCTTAGTTTTTCGATCCTCTATCGATCCCTGAAGTTTGGCCGTTTGGTTTGGGGACACCGTGTATAATAGATTTTTCTCAAGCAGTTTCAATGTGGCAGCTATAACCGAGAAATACCAAAATTATTTCTTCAACATCCTCCGATATACTCTTCTAACTAGATGACTGATGATTTCACCCGTTCGCCCTTGGTCTGTAAATGTTTCAAGCCAACCGGAGTGGAAGAAGTAAGTTTAGTTCTCTTAGCAGGAGATGCATCAGTGACTTACGGTCAGTGAAGATAAACACAAGTTAAGTACTTTACAAGTCCCGCTAAGTTCCCGAGGACTTCTACAGTGGTGTACTTAGGCGTTTGCTCTAAGAAATCCCTCCCTCACTAACTTTCTTTTGTTTTGTCCAAGCTTTTTTTTTTCTTGGAAAACATCTCTTATTTATACCATGACATATCGATCGTCCAATGCAATATTGGTCTAACTTTAAACAAACGGTTTTTCACAGGAACCAATACGACCTACTTGTTTTTTCTTCCTTTAATATTTTTCGCCCGCTCTATCTCTGCCGCTGAATCTAGAATCTTCACCATCGCGGTCTATAAGCTGTCTCAACTAACGATAGCAGAGGAAAGACGGAAAGTTATTCATGAAAAGTAAAATAAAGAATAAAATATAAGATTTTATGTTAGACCAGTATTGCATTAGATTTTCAATTTTTTCATAAATTGATTAATAATATTATTCAGATGACTTGAAGTTCAGTGATATTGCGAAACGTTTTTTATGTGAAGAGATAAAAAAAAAAAAAAACTTTTTCTACGAAAACCTTTTCCAAGTCAAATATAATCATTTTAAAATCAATTGAAACCTTTTCCTAGTAAATTGTAAACAATTGACCCTTTCCAAGCTTAAATAAATTCCTAAATATTATTTTTGATTTAAAAATGATTATTTTAATTTCTGTTATGACTATTATGAATAATTTAGCTATACTCATTTGATTTTTTTTTTTTTTTTTTTATAGAGAACAAATATTAATGTACCTATAAGATTTTAAAAAAAATCTTTACAAAAGGATGACATACGGCCCACCTGTTAAAACGAAACATAAGACGCTTAAAAAAGACTCAAACTACTTCATCCACTTTTCCCAAAACTTCTAAACCGAAACTGAAGCAGAAATTAATACTTATACTTACTTAAACCAATATGGACATACTCATCACAGATATACGGAATAGCTAAAAAATCACATTGAGTGAAATTCAAAGGTTTCGATCAAATTTTTTACGACTCGAAACAAGCCAACAGTGACCAGCACACAGTGACACTCAACAAAAGTTTTTACCCTTGCACGGTCATAACAAGCACCTAATAATGGAAATGGGTGCTGTTGACATCCGTATAAGTACGTGGAGGAGTTAAAAAAGGAGTTGGTTGAGAGATCTGCTTTCTTAAACAACTCTAGTAATTTATTTATTTATTTAGTAATCAAGCCAGGAAGGGGGTGCTGCTGAGTACTTTTTTTTTTCACATGCCTGACATGTCAGTCTTCTCATCCGGCCACCTCATTTGTTGATTGTCAGCATCATGAGGACAGGTGCGAATAAATATTAAGACAAAAAAAAAAAAAAATTCAAAAATAATTATTGCAACTTTCAACAACATAATATCTCAATCCTATGCTTTTTTTTTTTATATAGCTTTTTTGACAGTTTTCTGGCTGCACTGAAAAAGTAGTATGCCTCTACCAGGCTAACCGTATTCGCCAAACCTTAACCATACATTTATCTATATAAATGTGTAGAGTAAAGAAAGTGGAAGACGATAAAAATAACTAATAAAATTGCGGTATATAATTAAAAAGGTAGTAGAAGAATGGAATATATATTATTCATTATTCAACCGTAGATCATAATGACGAAGAAAAATAAGTAATGAATAACTCAATATAAAAAAAAACGAATGGATAGAGAAGTATGGAAGAGTACATATTGGGTCTTGATTGTAATTCAATGAAAGGCTTAAATTATTCTTGGGCTTAAGAAATAAGCGCGAGGGGAAATTAAATAATCTCAGAATATTGAAGTATTGAAATGGGCCATGCAAGAGTTCATCATAATGTTCACTTGCAAAAATAGGCTCATGAAAAACAAGCGTTATCTAACAAAACTCAACTGTATTATATCAGTATCATAACCAATATATGCATATATGCCACCAATATATATGCGAAGACATTAAGCTAATTTAATCCACTCGCATGGCTATGCTTTAATGTAAAACTTGAATCTCGTAGATGTTATACGTGTTTAAATATAACAGATTTTTTTATTATTTATTAAAAATAATACTAATACTTTTCGAACTGCAGATGAATATTCACATGTGTAAAGCAAATTCTTATAATTAGGAAGAGATAAAAATATTTTAAGAGCAAATATTTGGTCAAAATGTAGGTTTTATTCAGCTTAAATAAATCAATCAAATATATTTTATTAAAAAGTCAAAAATATTTTTCCAAAGTTTTTTTTCACTTATTCAAATTCACTGGATGTGAGCAAGTGTTGATTAACCCTAGGGGAATTTGGCTTCTAGGATTTCCAAGGGGGGGGGGGCTCTATAAACTCTTAGTTTTCTTTTATTTTTAATTAACTCTAAATAATTTTTGTAGTTTATTTAATAGGATTACAATATTTACTTTTTTATAGAACTTGGAATGTAGAAAAAAAAAGTTATAGAAGGAAATATAAGTCATTTTTCTAAATACAAATGTAAATACCATATTTTGTAAAATTCATCATTCATGATATATAAGATATTTAACTAATTTACAATTTCAAAATATGTGTCTTCAGGTACATTACAGAAAAAAAAGAAAAATTGCTTGAAATTTGTTATCAAAAATTATGGTTTCATAATTTTATATTATATCCGTGAGCCCACAAGCGGTTTTTTTTTCTACTCATCCATTTCTTCTGGATATAAAATGTTACAGAAAAATTGCAATTCACGTTTAAATTAATCTTGAATGTTTTTCTGATAACTAATATTTTTTTCAGATTTTTTATTTTAATTTAGGTGCATAACAGTTTGGAGAAATATTAATGGGCCCCAAGAGCCCCCCCCCCCCCCACGTGATAATCCTTGGTTTAATTATCAGGTTTTTTATTTTCAATTTATTAAAAGAATTCAACACAACATTAGATAACTAAATCACTATTCATGCCGCTAATGACCCACCTCGAAATAGTTGAAATATTTTTTACATATTAGGAAAAGATGTAATGGATGCGTTCTGGAAGATATATAAAAAGTTTAACGTTTTCCGATAGTTTTCAAAGGAGTTGTAGGGGAGAAGGTCGATAAGTTACTCAGTAAACTATTGGGTCTTGGCAAGTTTCCCATCTTAGGTAATCTGACAAGATGTTGGAATAGTACCTTAGGGGTTTTGGATCTTGTCGGCTGTGATTTAGAACCACTAGGTAAAAGCTACCGAGAAATTCGTTCAAGGGAAGGGTTTGAATTGGAAAAAAATATGAACCACTAAGTCTTTACCAGAAGCGAGAAGAAAATTCCGTTAATAATAAATAAGTCAATGATTCGACCAATCTCTAAATTAACTTTAGCTTCATTTGCACGATATCAATGTATACTAAAAGATTTTAATTTTAAATAATTTATTTTTGAAGAGAAAAGATTTGGCTTGAATCCGGGTTTTCCGCGTGACATGCGCGGTATGCTAACCATTGCACCACGGAGTCGCTTCCAAACGGCGCCAAATCCTTCCTCTTAACTGACACCTCTCCCACGATCTCGCAAGTTTCGCGAGTATTTACGGGAGGTGGACAATTTTTGTCCAAAACAACAACGAAGCGAGCTCCGTGGTACAATGCTTAGCATACCACGCATGTCACGCGGAAGACCCGGGTTCGATTACCGGCGGAGGCCAAATCTTTTCTATTCAAAAATAAATTATTTAAAATAATTTAAAAACAAGGTGGTTACCCACAATAATGATTAAATTAATATATAAGTTTTCCTAAAAATACAGATCTGTGTTTCTTCAGGGGACTGAGGAAGTAAATCGTGAAAAACCTCTAATTTTTCGAGAAATACAACTTCGTGTTTTTTTAAGTAGTGCGTTAATTTATCCAGCTTTAGCTATATACATAGTTATGTGTGATGGAAATTTATAAAAACACATATGAGAATAAATAGCTAGGAATGGGATTCTAAGGTGTACATGAAGGTAGACGTCTGTCAGAAGCTTTCCCTAATTTAGTTCCTCTCATAACTGTTGGAAACATGTTTAAGACATCCCGAAACATTTTTTCTTCTTGCCTTGTTTTGTAACGGGGTTATTATGTTTTAAGAACTGATGAAGAATACTTATACCAACTAATGGAGTTCTCTGTCGAATTGAATAGATCTTAGACGTTCTCAGCAAAATGGTTATTCAACGAACAATTGTTGAACGATTTTCGTTAGTGCGTTTTGATTATTGGTGTACATGAGTTTTTTCGATTAATAACATATTGTAACACTTATGTGGGTTAACAATTTTTTTTCAAAGAAAAATAACAATTTTTGAATGCCACACAAATTATGAGAACTGAAATATTAAAAAAAAAAAAAAAAAACAGTTAAGAAGGTTACAAAAATTATAACTTCGTAACACAGAAATATTCATATGACTTGCGCTCAAGAAAAAAGACTAACCCTCCAGTCTACCGCTCCTTATATAAAGTCGTAAGAAGAAGAGTCTAGAACTTCGTGGAACGGCCTAGATGGTACTCGAACATCGAATTCATAAACACGTGGTATGACTGTTTGTTCTAACTGTTAGTTCTTTCCAAAAAGAGATCAAGAATTTCTAAACCATATGTTTTTTTTTGTTTTTTTTTCGTTTGACGTTACAATATGTTTATTTTGAAAAAAAAAAATATATACTTTCAATATAAGTAACGGGTTACAGTTCCAAAAAGTAACTGGCTGGCGCTATCTGAATAAGACCCTTTAAATCACCCAATAACAGTTATTCGCTTTTTACCCTGCGAAAATCCGATAGACATTTAGAAAACAAAAGACTGGACTGGATGGAGTGGCTCGGTCCATTTGACTAACTGAATTATAAAGCATTGTGTTCCGGGGTTGAGTGGAACAAGCTTCCTATTTCTGAAGGGTTTTCTACACTACCTTTGCAGTACACTTACAATTCACAGGTATATATATATATATATATATATATATATATATATTATTTGTTAATAAATAATTTTATATCTACATAAATATTTTACTACTCGTACTACCACCATTATTTCTTTTAAAAATTTATTCAACTATTGAACCGAATAGTACATTCTAGTAATACTTGGTCTTTTTAGATTGAATAAACTAGTATATCCTTACGAAAAATGTCTAGATAATAATACGGACTCATTTCACCCTGCACCATTTCACACTGACCCTGTTCCTAATAAATTATTTTATTTCAAATAATGTAAAGAAACTGTCATGTAAAAATCAATACGAAATACCCAGAATAATGGGATCTTCAATGTAGATGTAGATTCTACATATTTTTATTCTCACCGATCGAGGGAATCTCATGCTCATTGATGAAAAAAGAATTATTCCATTATCGTAATTTTGTCAGGAGTTATGGATTTTTCGTGATTGAATTACAAAATTTTCCAACTGTGCGACGTGTTGTTTTTTCTCCGAATTTCACTAAAAATAGACACATACAGAACATTTTGAGAGGTTTGGTCATTTGAACTAATTTGACCCCCTAAACATTTATTTCCGTTAAAAACCGGAAGTTGAATTTTTTCACTGTCGATATACCTACTTTCCCCTTAGCATTGATTTCAAATATAGGTAAGTGGGAGTCATCAACTAATTACTAAATCAGGACTTAAGAAAAGACTGATCCAGCCTTATTAAATCAGGAATTACTAATTCATTAGTAACAGAATTACTAAATCAGGACTTAAAGGCTGAAATGAAAATCACGAAATGGTTGTCATTATACGGTTAGTCAATGCTTAGAGCTCCAAACTGCTTCAACCAATTGCCCAACACATTTAACTAGAACAATTAGTGAAGCCTCAACAAGTTTTAACTGAGTTCAACTTAGGCTTTTAACCGCAACTTAAAAAATAGAATCCAACTTAACTGGATTTCTAACTAGAAATCCAGTTAAGTTGGATTCTTTTTTTTTTTTTTTTTAATTTTATAATATGTATGGCAAAAAAAACGAAGTACCTCATATACACCTCATATTTAATAAAGAATATTTATGTCTTTGCGAAAAAAAAATATAATAACACATACGTACTTTTGCTGACGTTTCAACCCATCTTTCAGGTACTCAGCAGCGTTTAGTAATTATAAATATAGTACAATGTATAAAATATTTATAATTCATTTTTGAGGCATTGTTTTCACTAACATCTCAACATTATCTAGTATTAAATTATTATATATTTAAACCTTTGTTTTTATCACGTTCTTATCAGAAATAATTTAAATTTTTAATATTTTGAATTTTTAACCATTACTGAAAGTTCACTCATCATTACCATTTACATGTTATATATAACCTTTTATTATGTTATTGCTTATATATTTAATTTTTTTTTTTTTTAAATTTTGTTATAAGTTGTCATCTTGTTCCTTATATAGCCCTAATGAGGAGGACCTGAAATTCAAGTAGATTGGTCGGCACAGTTACATTTGTAACATATATACATAAGTAATTTATTTTTGAAGAGAAAAGATTTGGCTCCGCCGGGAATCGAACCCGGGTCTTCCGCGTGACATGCGCGGTATGCTATCCATTACACCACGGAGTCGCTTCCAAACGGTGCCAAATCCTTCCTCTTCACTGACACCTCTCCTACAATCTCGCAGGAGTTTTGCGAGTATTTACGGGAGTGGACAGATTTGGCACCGTTTGGAAGCGACTCCGTGGTGTAATGGATAGAATACCGCGCATGTCACGCGGAAGACCCGGGTTCGATTCCCGGCGGAGCCAAATCTTTTCTCTTCAAAAATAAATTATTTAAAATAATTTAAAAAATAGGTGGTCACCCACAATGATGGTTAAATTAATATAAAATAATTTAAAAAAAAAATTGATGGACGTCAAGAAGATGCCCAAAATTGGACAAAAATTGTCCACTCCCGTAAATCCTCGCAAAACTTGCGAGATTGTGGGAGAGGTGTCAGCGAAGAGGAAGGATTTGGCACCGTTTGGAAGCGACTCCGTGGTGTAATGGATAGCATACCGCGCATGTCACGCGGAAGACCCGGGTTCGATTCCCGGCGGAGCCAAATCTTTTCTCTTCAAAAATAAATTATTTACAATAATTTAAAAATAGGTGGTCACCCACAATGATGGTTAAATTTATATATATACATAAGAGTAATTTTTTATTTTTTTTTGTTTAAAGCACCCCCACCCATTTCTACCTCGTACTTAATCAATAAAGATTATGTATTGTGTAAAAGTTTAATAATATCTATAGATATGTTCTAAAATAACATTACCAAAAGACATTCTTTATCTTCGTTGAATAAATCTTCTTACCTATAAAAAAAAAAAAAAAAAAAACATTAATTTTATAAAAGTTTTAATAAAATAATGAAACATACCTTAATTGTGAAAATGATTAAAATGAAAATGGGGGCAATGGTTTACATTTTATTGCGAAAGAAATAACTGATAAAATTAAGATAATGTCAAAATTTACATATTAATGATTTGAAGTATGCACTTGCTAAAAATATTTTTAAAAATATAAAAATCACTCCTTTTTTTTATTCATAACTTAAATTTTAGAAAAAAAAATTAAAATTAAATGAAATATTGAACTCAAGTTGTAACCAAAAGAATTGTTTACTGGTGAAAAGCTAGTAGGTTGTACTTCTATAAACCGGAAAGTTTTTTAAAGGTAAAGAATGTATATAAATAAAACCTACATATATTAATAAATAAAGAAAAGGACTATTAAATGCAACGAAAATAATTTTTTTCTAATCTTAAAATCATATTTATTTTTTTAATTATTTTTAGTAGCGCCAAAATCAACGTAAAACTTATATTCTTTTATGAATTAGTACAATTTTTGTGCTTAATAGTAAGATGATTCATCCTCTTTAACAAAGTCATATAATTTTATTGAAGAAAAGCACGAAGTAACCAAAATAGCTGGTAATATGGACAAACTTGAATACATTTTTCCATCTCGTGGTTTTGTGTTCCAATTTGCATGATTGCCTCTTCATGCGCTCTCCCTAACTCCCTACCTCTTTTTCATATCCAGAGCTTTCCTAATGTAAGGTATTATATACTGTGGCTTCTCAATGTGGCTCGGTGTGCAGAGTAATGCGGATACAGATCAGATGTACACAATAAGCATTGCAACATTCCAGTATGGTTTGAGCTGTAATTTTAGCGAATTATAAAAAAAGATTTACAAATGACACTTTAAAATCAAAAAATGCAAAACTAATAATAGCATATAATTAATATGCGCGTAATAAAAGTACCAACTCTGAGAAAGAAGACACACTTTCAAAACTTAAAGAAAGTATTGGGTTGCTCCTGAATCCTGAAAAGGATTTATCGACTTGTAGAAGAGGCTGTTTCATTTAACACAGAAAAAAAAGAAAAAGAAAAGAGATGAACGCAGTATATGCTGATGTGAGTGTTTTCCGATTCCTAGGAGTACAACGAATTAGATGGCTTGAGGCCATTATGAGAATGGATTCTGAAAGAACTGTCAGATGATATTATTAAGAATAACAGGTTGAAATGAGAAGTGTATTTTGACCTTATGGCATTCTGACTTGATTTCCTTCGTTTATAAAAAAAAAAATAAAAGATTAGGTAACAAAGATATAAGATTGGGAACTTACAACATATATATGGAGAAAGGAGACATAAAACAGATGCACTAAATAGCCGTTATGGAGACATAATAAGAAAGCCCCATATTAAAAGTTATTGATATTGTACTAAACTAGATATTATAGTTTATAGATACTACTTATTTATTAGTACTTGTTTAATTATACTATTAAAAGTTTGTATTTATATATATATATATATATATATGTGTGTAAATAAATAAATAGGATGATTGCTGAACATAACGATAACGGAACTGAGTAGAATCTACGGACCCAAGGAAACAGAGGAAGGCCACAGATTAAGACCCAACCAGGAAATCTACAGGTAGATAAAGGACCTCGAAAATGAAATAAAAATAAGAAGACTAAGATTCTACGGGCACATGGCAAGGATGGAACAAGGGAGAGTAACCAAGAAAATTTTGGCAGAATCCTTGAATACAAGAGTGTAGGAAGGTATATAAAGCAAATTTGAAAGGAAACTGAAAAGTAGGAAATAAAAGACGAAAACTTATAGAGAACACTACGGAAAAATATTTAGAAGAAATCGAGGTAGTTATAGAAAATAAAGGTCGAATGAAAGGTACCCAGAAATGATGAGAAGATTCTGGGAGACAACGAAAATCGAAAGGAAAGGAAAAGTGATATTCGCGTGGTCTCAAAATGCCGTTCCGAGAATAATAATAATTAACACTAAAAGGTAAACATAAATAGAGTTGAAGATACTATAATATATATATACATAATATATTGATTAGCTCAGTGTCCAGCCAGGACTCAGATGCTTATAAAAATAGAATAAGGGTAATTGGAGCATCAATAACGGGAGCGGGTCAGGGGTAGGTCGATCCGGTATAAGGTCCCATATGTTAAGCAGCTCGGGCTCAACTATTTATTATTATGATACACTTATTATTTAAACAATGAGATTTTAATAACATATATTTCCAATGGCGTTTTTCATTGCACTATTAGGTCTGGTTTTCTTAAGTGAAGTTTTAATTTGTCTAACCATCGAATCAGTTTCACCGGCCGTCCAAGTAATAAATTAGCACAGTCAATCGTTTTAGAAAATAATTATTGAAAGTTGGTTGACTATAGTTAATAATTGTAAACGTTTTAGGTGCATTCTCAGACATGATCACAAAACAGTCTGCTGCGACACACAACTTTCACTTACCAACTTACTTTGATTAGATATTGAAGTATTTTGTAAAATGCCATTTTTAAAAGTCACATATTTTTCCACATTCATTTACTTATTTTTGTTTGCATTTGCTCTTTTAAGTACCCTAACTTTTTTTATTATTAAATAAAAGTTCTTACTTGCGATAATTCGGCAATGTAAACATAATTCTTCAAGTCGTCTGATTTTATTATTCTCTATGCAGTTGTTTAAAACTTCATATAGTTACCATGAAACAAATAACTTCTATTAACTGAACAGAACATCTTCAATTATAAACAATCGTCTGTCATTGAAGATGTACTGCATATGCGTTGGCTCTACGTGTTTTATTGGTTTACGAAATATTTTCCTTTTTTTTTTTCTTTTATATATGTTTACTTGATTTTTTTCATAATTTATATTTAATATATCATTTTCACCTAATTGTTAATAACATTAAAATTATATTAATAATTGTTTTAAAATAAGTAAGGCAGTAATAATTAGAATGCAAACTAAAAAAATATAATACGTTTCTTTGTGGAGGTTTGGTTTGATATTTGTTAATTACATGCCGCCCAGCTGTTGTTAACGTAAATTGATAACACATATAGAATATCTAGTATAGCATGACAAGTATACTGATAGTAGATATACTGTAGAACAATTATTTTTTTTTTAAATCATGACTTCCAGGCAAGGTCTCTACTTAATTCAGTCAGTCCATGGTAAGAGGAACTTCCGTTGGACGGACATCATTAGAGATTGACAAAATGTCCGCTTATTAGAAGTTTCCGCTTATGAGGAGAATATTTTAAATACTTACCAATATCTACCAAACCAACGAAAAAAAAATAAAGATGAACTTTGAAAATGCAATAAAAAGAAAATACGTAAAATGAGTTTGTGATTTTATTTTTTATATACGTAAGAATTTTATTTTGAATTTAATTTGATTTAAAAATTAAAAATGAGATGGATCATCGTGATAGGTCAAAAGAATTTCCCGTAACAGTAACTTTAAAATATTCAATTATTTTGCTGTTATTATATTAAAACTTAAGCAATTGAGAAATTTCGTGTTTAATGTTTAAATAAATCAGCAATATTTTATTTTCATTTATTTTTTTATTTACAACTCTGCTATCGTAAAATTAATTTTTAGTTTCAAAGCGCGAACGAGAGCCCGGATGATAAGTGCATCTTTTTCACTTAATTTTTTCGAGCAATGTTCCATTATACGTTTTTATTTGTATCCATTATACGATGTAACTCGCTATAATGTCGTTTGTTAACACAATATAAATTGTATCAACAAAAACCTGTACGAGACTGGAGAGAGACAAAAAAATTCTTTGAAACATTAATCTTTTGTTTGCAGTGAACAAGAAATCACACTTAGCCTTTCTTTTAAATAAGATTTTAAGAATTATATCGTCAGTCCTGCCTGCTGTCCGCATGAGAGAGATTTTTTCCAGACAAAAAAGGGAATAAATCTGTGTCCGTGTCCGTTTATTAAAAGATCAGGTTGAATTAGAAATTGAATTTAATGTTAAGTAAATGGCACGAAGCCGGGGAAATGAAAAATGTCCGCTTATAAGAGATGTCCGTTTATTAGAATTGTCCGTTGAGGGAAGTTCCACTCTGTTTCCAGGATAGTTTACATTAAAACGACGAGGTTTGTTGGCAGATCGTGAGTAGTTCCTCAACTACTGGATCAGTCCATTCGCTGAATGTAGTAAATAGGTTGTTACTAGATTGTTACTAAAGTTGATCTGAAAAGAAATACTATGACTTTTTATTTATAAATCCCTGCCTCAGGAAGAGATTTTTATTTTATTATATGGAGTATTAGCTTTGCTACGCATTTCTGTGGTAACTATAATATAAACTTAGAGGGAAATGAATAAATGCATTCCGGTAAAATTTACCACAAAATACCATCAAAGCCTACTTTAAATTACTTTCAAATAAGAAAGGATATAAATATTCGCTGACATTAGTCATTATGTAACAAAATATATAAACATGCTTCCTTTATTTAGGTAGATAAATTTCTAAACTGGCTGGACCAATCTTGCCTATTTGGAATCTATCCAATCCTATTGGATCCATCCAATCTTAGCCTATTTGGAGCTATCCTATCGTATCCAAGCTTAGGATCGGAGCCGAGTTGAGGAATAGTTAATAGTGAGTTAGAAATATCTAGTAATGCATTAATTATGAACGTTAAATTATGTTCAATAAAAAATGGCAGTGAAACATCTCAGCAAGTTAAAATTTATTCTAATGTAAAAATCATATATATTATTCTCAAGGCTTTTTTTTTTTTTTTTTTTTTTTGTCGGTACACCAAAACTTCCTTAATATTTCTTCACATTTCATGGAGGAGGCATCATATTAAAGCTTTTCTTAACCTCTACACCGGAAAAATATAGAAATCACTCATTTCACCTTCTATTGCGATAAAATGGTCGTAGAGATTTCTAAATAGTGTCATTTTTTTCAGTTTGTCGTGACAAACATTTTTGATTATATGCACTTTTCCGATTGTCGCCGGTTATATTATTTTTTTTTAAATTACAATATCATATATATTATTTCTCAAGGCTTTTTTTTTTTTTTTGGTCAGTAAACCATACTCCCTTAATACTTGAGGCATCATTTTAAAGCTTTCCTTAACCGCCACACCGGAAAATATACAAATCACTCATTTCGTTTTGATTGCCTGTTATAAGCGCAAAACCGCGGTTTTGGTAATAGAGGTTTGGTAGTAGAGGTTTCTAAATGGTGTCAACCTTTTCAGGTTGTTAAGGAGAAAATTTTCGGGCATATACATTTTTTCGATTAACACCTTCGTTTTCGAGTTGTGAGCGAAAAACTGCAATTTTCAGCGAAAATGGTCGCAGGGCTTTTGCGAAGGTGTCATTTTTTTCAGTTTGTCGAGACGAACATTTTTGGGTATACAATATACTTTTCCGATTTTCACCGTCGTTTGCGAGTTACAAGCAAAAGCATGCGATTTCAGTCAATAGAATCAGCGAACTCGCATTCCGCGAAACCGATATGAGAATTAAAGTGTGTGGCGTTTTCCTGGGTGCGCTCTTTCAGTTACATCTACGTCGTTGTTAAACAAACCCACGAACAAACAATCACTGATGACCATATCGTAACTTCAAACGTAGTGTTCAAAGAGGTACTGTAAATACGTAAATACTATGTCAATACCTTAAACTTATGTTTTAAAAAATAAATAATCTACAATTTAAACACATCTATTCTTTAATTCAACCCTCACATATGCCCATGACGCACTAAATACGCACTATTAGATACTAAAAATACGGTGTGTACTTTAATTTAGTGGGATTTAAGTAGTTTAGAGTGTAAATGATTCGCACGGATCAGCTAGTAATTTTGTTATTTCTTCAGAGAAAAAATATGAAGTATTAAAAATCCTATTTGGAAGACGTTATTTATTTATTATTTTTAATGCTAAATGTGATTTATTCTTAAATGGTACATAAGTTTTAAATTTTCATCTTTCAATATCATCTTCATAAGTTTAAAGTAAGTTGGGAGATTATCTTTGATGATACCGTTGGGCATCATTACTTAAATAAATCTCTCAGCTCAATTGCAATGCCTCGCTGTAACGGCCCCCTTTAGTACGGGGGGGGGGATAGGAAGCAACAGATAGGGGGGCTCTTCTGACTGATATATTGAATCCAAGAGGCAGAGTGAAGTCACGGATCAGTTCTCTTGATGCGGCAACTCATCTGCCCTTTAGCTCTTAATGAGTACATCAGTAAGGCATGAGTGGTACGGTCGGATTATATGCTATCAAAGCTACAGATAATTATCCAAAACATATGACAATTATAAACTTAACATATTTTACTTTAATAGTAGGGTAATTCCACGTCTATTCAACACAGGCTAGAGCATCATGATTTCAGATTTTCTTGAAATTTGGTACAAGTGTACTACTTGTATCTACTAGAACAATTGTGAAATATAACTGAGATATGCCTACCCGCTTTTGAATTATTGGTCTCTAAAGCCCTAAAAAAAAGGTCCAGAAAAAGAAAAAATCATGATTAAAAATAGCTGTAGATGTTTTCCAAATTTGACTAGGACTATGAGATTGGTGTCGTATAACAGCGCTTTCCATGCCGTTTCATATGATGCACAACAATGTATAGGTTGATACTAAAGAAACTTTCTTAAAACTAAATGTAAAATTTTAATTTAAATTTTCTCAAAAAGGGCATTTTTTTAAAAATTTATATATTTTTTTAAAAATAGGTAGTATTATATCTATTCAAATAGCAAAATATAAAATTGGGAAAAAATTTCTTCATTACTAAAAAAATTGAAAACTACTAATAAAATTTCATAAACCTAGTATTTTATGATTAAAAATAGTTGCAGGTGTTTTTCAAATTGGACTAGGACTATGAAATTGGTGTTGTTTAATAGCGCATTCCATGCCGTTTCATATGATAAACAACAATGTATAGGTTGGTACTAAAGAAATTTTCTTAAAACTAAATGTAAAATTTTAATTTCATTTTCTCAAAAAGGGCATTTTTTAAAATTTTTATTTATTTTTTGCTAAATAGGTAGTATTATATCTATTGATGCAACAAAATATAAAAGTGGGATGAAAATTTCTTCATTACTAAAAAATTTGAAAACTAATGATAAAATTCAATAAAACTAACTTTTTATGATTAAAAATATCCTGTGGAAATTTTTTCCAAATTTGACTAGGACTATGAGATTGGTGTCGTTTAACAGGACATTCCATAGGGCATTCATATGATATACCATAATGTATAGGTATAACGGCATGGAATGCGCTGTTAAACAACACCAATCTCATAGTCCTAGTCAAATTTAGGAAATATCTACAGCTATTTTTAATCATGATTTGTTCTGTTTTTGTATCTATTTTTGAGGGCATTAGAGACCAATAATTCAAAAGCCTAAGAGGTAGACATATCTCAGTAATATTTCACAATTGTTCTAGTAGATACAAGTAGTACTCATAAACCAAATTTCAAGAAAATGTGAAATGGTGAGGTTCAAAATGTTATATTTTTATTTTGTAATGTAGTAATTAGATATCGTTAGATAATTAATTTATAATTTTTAAACTATTTTATTTGAAGATAAAAGATTCATTCGACCACGGCCGGGAATCGAACCAAGGTCCTCTGCATCGCTCTTACCACTGAGCTAACCGTGGGTCCGTCCCGATCGTGATCGAATCTTTCTCTTCTGTGATCCCTCCCTCCAGGTCTCGCCACAATGTAACGAAGTACCGGGTGGGGGTGGGGGGCTGCGACGTAGATGCAGAGGACCTGGGTTCGATTCCCGGCCGTGGTCGAATCTTCTATCTTCTAAAAAAATAGTTTAAAAGTTATATTTTTATGTTGATTTTACGTGGAATTGCCCAGTAGAGAAAATAGGGTGCTCTTAAACACCCTATTATTTACTATTTAATGTTACGATAAAGAAAAAAAAGAGATTAATTGTTTGAAATTTATCGTCAATGGCTTAATACAATTATAGTTTAATAATTTTAAATAATATCCGCAACCCACGACCGTTTTTTTTTTTTTTTTTTTTTTTTTTTGGTTCAACTATTTCTTTCTTATATAAAGTAATGCATAAACATTTTAATTTAAGTTAACATTAATCTTTAATGTTTTTCTGACAACAAATATTTTTGGTTTTATAATTCAGGTGCAAAACAGGGAGGTCAAATAATAATGGACTCCAAGCGCCCACTTGGGAATCCTAGGGTTAAATTAAGAATTTTTCTAAAAAAATATTATTCTATATTAGGCTAATAAGGTTTGCGAACGAGAAAGTTTAAAGTTTTTGGCGCTGATTCGCTCAATATAATAATTTTGTTTAAGCTTGCCATGTTTCATGTTTAACGTTAAATGTTTGCTCGTCGGATTAATTAGCTATATCGAGGAGGTGAGGTCGGGGATGTTTTGGTTCATCCTCCTCCCTGCAAAGTGAATCCCTTGGATCTCTGCTTTAACCTGGGGAATAAAGTTGGCCGCCTCCCCCGGGAGGGTACCGTAAACATCTAAGACAAACTTAGCCACTCCCACTTAGCCTGATTTATGTAAAAAGTTTCATAATGCCTTCCCCTCACGCCGTCCCTCGAAGAGTTCTACCAACTTCTTTGCTCTTCTTCTTTTATTTCTACCTCAGTGTTGTCCTTTTAACAGATGACGGTGAAGTTTTCTCAAAGAAAAAAAAATTCCAAAACGAAGAGGACAACAACAGATAGCCATCATGTTTACATCCTGTTGTAAGGGGGTCTGTTGAATTTAAACTTTCAATAAAAAATAGACGATTCCAAGAAGAAGTATGGAAAAGTATAAGATAGTAAGCTTTTGACAGCGAATAGAGGAAGTGTATTTGTGATTTGTTGAATCACACTAATGTGGAAAGTGAATCCTCAGTGGTTAAACCTGGTGAAGAATTCGTCGATGATTTCGAGCCTCTATCTATTGAAGAAGTTACCCAATTGAGGAACAGAAAAGCTCCAAGTGAAGAAGGTATTGTGTGGAATACTTTAAGCATAGTAGAAACGATTAAATCTGATTAATTTTTAGCTAGATTAATTAATTTGATTATTCTAGCTGACTTAATCTACTAATGCTTTAATGCCAGTCACATTCACTTTGTTTTGAATATCTATGGAGTAGGCAGCCAATCAGAGAGCTTCATTCAAACTGATACAGGCCCCAATTCGCCTGGGAGATCAACAATGTATTTAACCTCCAAAGGCACCCTAACTTTTTTTTCATACATGCTACACTGGGGTTTATCCTACAGACCCCAAAAGTTAATCCTTTATATAAATTATAGTTTTTATATAGAAATTAAAAAAACCTACAAGATCAAGAAAACAATAAATTGGATAAAAAATATCGTATTATGTATTATTTCTCAAAGCCTTTTTTGTTTGTGGTTACGCCATAACTTCCTTCATCCAATTTCATGAATGAGGAATCATTTTAAACTCGATATATCATACAAATCACCACGATTTTACTTACTTAATCTACTTTACCCACATTTTACTAAATGTACAGCTCTATTAACTAATAGGAGATATATTTTAATTATGACACGCGTTTCCAAAGTCTAATCTGCAATTATTTTTATTTTTTTAATTGAGCAAATATGCGCTCCACTTACCTGTGTGTGAACCTAATTAAAGTACCTATTTATGATCCATTGGCGTTAATTATGGCAATAATTCTCTAGGCCAGTGCCTTAATAAACGTGGGGGTGGATTAAAGTGATTCTGCTTACGGGTTCATGTTGAAAGTTAGTCTTTGGTGAAAGTTTATGTAGCATAGTGAGGGTGTATCGATAAATGGATGTTGAGGTTCTTGTGTAGTAATTCATTAGACCCGTAGTATGGTGCATCTACTGTTGTCCTATACCTACTGGGTGTCCCAGACCTAGTGTAAAAAAAAAAATCGGGTATTACTGTATGTTAAACGGGGTAGAATGGCGCAGAAACGAGCTTCCTATCTCAATCTGTTGAGGAGATAGAATTTTTTTTGTTTTTATTTTTAAAATCTTACTTTTTTCTGGAAAAGTACAGTTATCTCTACTTTGGTTTAGCGTTGAAACAAAAAAGATGACATTTTCCTTATCAGTATTAAATTTTCTAAAAGATGAGATGAGCCTGGTTATTTTAAATCCACTTTCAGTAGGACCTTTAACGCGCTAAACACAAACATTTATAAAAAACTTAAATTTTTAATAGTTTTTGAAAATCCCTCACTCTCCACTGGAGCACCCTAGAAGCTGTCAAAGTTCCTTAAAAATGCATAATTTAGTTAGCTTTTTAGTGGTGTAACCCATGATACAATTGCACTTTACCTTTTGAGTCTAAAAGAAGTTTTTATGTTGAAAAACACGCTAGAGAATGTCACTGCTGGGGCAATGAGGAAGTGCTCTAGAGCCTGCATCCAAAGTAATGGATGCCGAACTTCCCATGAGTTAGACTTAGTTTTACTTTTTTAAGACTAGAAAGAACAATGTATGAATTCTAAATAATATAAAAAGGGTAATAATAATCTAAAATAAAAAAAAATCCTATATAAAAAATGTTGAATATTAGCCTGCATCCAAAGTAATGGAGGAAATATTGAACACGCGCTGCAATAATCCATTTTAATATGGTTCGGCAATAATAATATTATTTTTAATCTACAACATTTGTTATGTAGGATTTTTCAAATTTTAAGAGAAGAAAAGAAAAAAGTTTAATTTATTTTAAAGAAAGTATTTTTTAAATTTAAACTAAGGAGTTTTTTTTTTTTTAAAAGGATTGAGATAGGAAACTCGTTTCTGCGCCATTCTACCCCGTTTAACATCCAGTATTACCCACTTTTTTTTTTACACTAGGTCTGGGACACCCAGTATACTTTCGATTGGAATGGTTGGATCTTTCGAATATTTGAGAGCTTTGCCGTGCCCCATAACGCTATCCTATAAAGGGGTCTCAGAAGCACGTTGTATATTTAAGTCTATTGGTTAAGCATAATTTAGAGTATCTGTCAACTAATGTTGATAACAGTCCATATACCTATCGTTTCTTATGTTTCTTTCTTACTAGTCTGATGTGGGTTTTTCAAGCCAGTCTTTTGTCCTGGCGAAGTCCCAAGTATCGTACTGGGGATTAGGTATCGGAACATCATTAAAAAAGAACTGAAGACAAACCGTGATTGAGAGTAAAGACTGAGAATACACTGTTCGATTCATTCATTGAGGAGGGACGGAACACCCTGTAGTCACGAATCAAACCCCATTGACTTTCTAATAAGAAGGAATATTGGGGAAAAAATACACCTAATAAATTAATTAGATTCATAAAAATGATATTAGCAACGTAATGCGGCGTTCCCACGAGGCGTTAATCACGACAGTGAACCACGCTTTCGTGAAATACACTTCTGTGTGAACGCATAGTCGTTAAACTTGCTTTCGTGGGGAACGGCGCACGACTCAAGCGTGGATAGATCAAACCTGTTTGATTTTCAGTCGTGATATACCTTCGTGAAGCTAAGATGTCGTCACAGCAACGTGGCATTAATAAGTTTAACGACAGTGAAACTACGCGTTTTTTGGAGTTATATTCGATGGAAAAGGTGTTATATGATCCAAGTTTGGAGGAATACCGTGATAGAGATTTACCAGCCGCCGCAGCTAAGAGAATAAGTCATGAATCAAATATTCCTGGATTTGGACCAAAACGCTTTTTGGTCAAATTAACCAAGTTTGACGCTCCTAACATATTTCTTCGCTGTATCCATTCTCTAACCCAAAAACGTCTTTTTTTTTCGTTTTCTTGTACTTGTGTCCTGTAAGCACTCCATCTTTTTTGCTAAGATAGAATAGCACAACTAGATCATTCATGATCGATGTTTCGATGGTGACTAGTCGAAACGCGAGGCGTGAACGGCACGAACCCCCCAACCGTGTGAACGTTTTATAAATTCACACTTTCGTGAGTGTCACGAACGAAAGTTGACTAGCGTGGTTAACTGTCGTGATTAACGCCACGTGGGAACGCCGCTTAAATTTCCTCTTTAGTGATTCCATTTCGATCTTACATGCGTATTGTGATGAAAAGGCACATGCATTATCTGCGACATTCTTCAGCATTCTACCCAGAATGGTAAACAAGCTCAACGTAAAAGACAACATGATTTACTCCTCGAATCCAATATGCGCTTATAGAGGCGATTTGTGTGCTAGCAAGATGGCAGTATCTTTGTATTGCCTCCCCCGACAGATTCTGTACTATATGTAATTTTTCCTTTAAATTATTATATTTTTACTTTAAATATTATTAGTAGATATAGAATGCAAAGCCTCAAAGTCTCGTATTATTTCAATAATTCACTTAATCATGCAGATTAAGTGAATTATTGAAATAATACGAGACTTTGAGGCCTTGCATTCTATATCTATGATTCAACAGTCTCTTCCTAAAAACTTGTTTAGTAAATATTATTTTTAAATTAGTTTAGGTCTCTAATAATAAATTAATAGATACTAGAGACACATAATGAATAATGCTAAGTGAAAGGAAAGTAGTCTAAGTATAGTTATATTCCTCCTGCATCATGCCTTCCTGAAACGTAACTAATAATTCTTTTTTTTTTTTTTTTTTTGTAATTGATCAATATTTCCTCAAATAGAACTATTTAAAGAACGTAGTTACGATTGTTATCTATGATAGCTTGGGCCTAAAACAACTTTTGTTGAAGGAAAGTGACCCGTGAAAACGATCTTAGCTCGGAGTTCCGTTTGTTGAGAACACTCGTGCCAGGTAATTAAAAGTAAACATTCTGGAGATTCTGTTAGTCCAGTCCACGTGTGGTGGTGTGGGGGGGGGCGATGAGGGGCGAGTGGAGGGGGTGAGGAAGGTAGGGGGGGGAGGGAAATTGGAACTGGGCGGTGTTCTTGTTGTTAGCTGCTGCAGGTTCCCAATTTGGGTCACGTACTCCTCAAACAGATGTGTTAAAAGTTTCAGTGTAATTATAGTTAATCCAATGAAGCGAATAAGTAGTAAAAACCAAGCTTTGGTTTAGATTCATTTAATTTAAACTATTCAAGAAACTGAATTACGATAACTTAGCCTAATAAAATAAAAGGTAATAAGGTAATATGTTTGACTTAATCTGCCTTAGTTACATCTACATTGATTTCAATATCCATAATAGCAGGAAGCAAATCAGGGAGCTTCATTCTCAAAGATACTGACCCCACCTGGGATATCTTTTTTTATCGATTGACGCATTAGGCCTACTGAGATGTTTGGCCGCGCAGTGTGGTCTTCTTACAGACATTTGTGTTGCTTACGGGAGCACAGACAGCCTGGAGGGGGTAGCCAAAACCTCAAAATGCTGCAAGCTATGGTCACCATGGTGCAGCGGCAGACTGCCCATAGCTCCATAACCAATCCCATTGGGGCCCATTTGGCAGTGCCCTTCCCACCAATGACGTCAGCTCTCTCGAGTTCATAGACAGTGACAAACTGGTCTAGGTCCAAGAATTATGGTAGCTCAGAGTCAGCAGGCCCCGAGGACCTATATACATATCTTTTCCCGAAGCATACCATCCTTGAACCAAACCTCCGGGCGGTTACTGACATCCTGGAAAACCACACCACGATTCTCGATGAGATACACGGGGAAGGTTCATCACTCCTACACCCGGTCGGTGTGTGTCGCCTCCAGTAGGCTGACATACTATATATACTACTATATATAGGGGAGAGCGGGGTTGGTTGGCAACAGTTTTCACTTTTTTGATTGTTGAGTCGTTCCTGTTAATATAATCCCAATGGGGCTGATACCACTGTAAACTCCAAGTATTAGAGTACTTCAAGTATTTTTTTCACAAAATAATATTTAATACTAAGATCATAGAAAATTGAAGAATTCGTCAATCCAGAGTACGCCAATTAACCCCCATGTGGGGCAGGTTGGCCTAGAAGGGGTGTTGTTTTTTCATCTCATTCAAGTACTGCCTGACACATATTATTTTTATTAAAAGCTGCACTATAATGGTATAATAATTTTGAATCGGTTTTTAACAGCTTTCAAGGGAAAACAGAATGACAATAGAAGAAGATAGAAGTTTAGACTGCCGTCACTTTTTGCATAAGAAAAATTGCTCTCATCTTCCTCACTGGAACTAAAGACAATTGGCAGTTTTACCTTCGATTATGTTTACCTTGCTTTTGTTATTATTGTAATAACTTACAATGGGAGAAATCTAATTAAATCGCTAATATCCAAAATTTTCTGTCCAAATTATATAATGACTATTACATCATCAAAATTTGTATTACAATAATAATAATGAAGGCTTAACGAACCCCAAGGTTCGATGCCGACATCACAACTCTATCCTGGCACACTTCTATCCACTAACCCAGAATCAACCTCCGTCTCGGCCTATCCCTCGAACATTTCCCAGTCGGCCCCGTGCTGATTAAAATATTAGGGATTTTCGCAATTTTACATGCCCGTTTTATTCGCCGCGGTGAAAATTTTATTTTCCGGATACTTAGTTCGGCATTGTGTAAATGTCTGAATTCTCCGGTTGAATCGTCCCTCTCCGGTCCAAATATTCTACGCAATACCTTATTTTCAAAAACCCTCAGCCTTTGCTCATTCCCCAATGTTAGCGGCCACATTTCGCATTCATAAAGGATCAGAGGAAGAATAATAGTTTTGTAAATTCTAATTTTTAAGTTTCGGGACAGAAGGCGCGAGCAAAACAATTTCGCTATTAAAAACTAGCAAGGATTTCCGGCTTTTATCGATTTACCAATTTATATTAAAATTTGAAAATGATGTCTTTGGAAAATGATTTTGGTTTAAAAAAAAATTAAAATGGATTTTCATTTTTTCCAAGTATGAAAAAGGTAACAAAGGATATATCGCACTAGTATTTCTAAAGTGACACAACTCAAAATTTAACACAACTGAAAATTTGTCACTCTTGCCTATGTAGGGGCAATAGCATTAAGGCAGCAAGAGTGACACAAGTGCCTTCTGGCGGACAAGCTCTGAACATAGGTTGATACAGTTGTGATGATTGATAAAGAGATATTTACCAATGTCTTTCATAGTCATAACTCACCAATTTTTGAGTTGTGTCACTTTAGAAATACTAGTGCGATATGATCTTATTTCTGATGATTTGTGAATCATAATATTCAGAAAGAATTGTCCCTTTAATTTTACTTTTGAGATTTTCTAATCTATTTTGTAATTAGGGAATGCATCTACTCTCTATTTAGGTTCTGAAGACAAAGATTATTTCAGAAACTGTTCAACTTGTGCAACCCCTCTTGTAGAGCTGCTGTGTACACACCTGTTGACTAGATTAGCATACTATTATGTCAATACACTCAAATATTAATTGAATGTCTCCATTTCTGTAGATGGACAACCCAATAGTCCTGGATTTTAGTAACAGGTTGTCCGAAATAGAAAAATGGAATCACGGCCAACTTGAAAAAATAAATAAAAACCTTCAGATATTGCCTAAAACGGTGATTTAGCCTCTTAACTTATTTTCGGACTGCAGTGGTTAGAAGGACCTCTCTTTCTGAAAGAGTATCAACCTTGGCTTAGCGTAGGATATTCAGCGTTCTAAGCGGGCATTAAGAGGTTTAAGCGGGGTTAATTTAAGGATCAACTCGTTTTAGGTCTTGGTCCCTTTCTGGAAGATTTCGGTTAGCTTTGCGCAAAGAGGCAGCTGGGGTAATCTTAGGGTTGGCTGTAGAAGTTGTAGGAATAGGATCAATTGTAGGATATATAAGCCATTCTAATATTGAAGTTACGTTAAATGATGTGTAATCTGTATCTCAATTGAGGAGAAACTGACACTAAAGTTTCGCAGATGGAAAAAAAAAAACGGTTTAAGGATTCCCTTTAGCAAAGGGGAATTCAGAATTTTCATATTCATATTGATGAATTTTATATTCCACAATACTACTGGACAATACTATATTTAATTTTAAAACTTATATAAGATATCTCTCCACCATTGTAGTAAACGATCCACGAATAAGGTCTTCATCTCATACATGCAATATATCACGAACGCGGAAAAACAATTTCCAGAAGATTAAGACAAATACCAACAAATCCCAGAAAATTACGTTTGCTACTCGAAAAGCTATTAGTACTGGCAGGCATTATGTCCCTTTCGGCAGTCTCTCCTTCGTCTCAACCTAAATTTAGAGGGGAAGGAAGGCCATCTTTCTTGCTAAAAATACTCATGAGAATTATTGTAGTTGTGTTTCAGGTATGTTTCCAATATAATCTTTTTATTATTATGACCGTTAAGTTTCGGACCCTCTGTCCATCATAAAACATCTTAGCATTTCTAAATTGAACATTCTATAAAATGTTACGTCTTCGTTTCCCTACAGAGTTTATCCGGAAATTATATTGTCATCCACAAGCATCTGTGTGGAGGACATCCTTTCTTGCTAAAAGCACTCATGGGAATTATATTTTTAATCCTAAAGAAATGATACACGATTTTCTTACAATTAAAAAAAAATATGAGTACTGCTGCAAAATATTTAAAAATATTTTTTGTATTTATAATATTTCTGTAGCACTGAAGCTTCAAAACGCATCTTTATCTAACATGTTAATTTAACCATCCAAAAAAATTGTGATTAATTTTGATTACATCTTTTAGTCTATTTTATAACATACTCTTTATAATTAAAAAAAAAAAACACTATAAGTACTTATGGTAGATTCCAAAACGACGGGCAATTATTGAGTAGCATTTTAATTCTTCACACCTTCCAACTTTTCATCCTCA
Organism: Aelia acuminata; assembly: GCA_911387785.2. Lineage (NCBI taxonomy): Eukaryota > Metazoa > Arthropoda > Insecta > Hemiptera > Pentatomidae > Aelia > Aelia acuminata. Next base: position 28,350,661 of record OU426982.1, on the reverse strand, counting down.
TGGTAAGAGGGAGAACTCATCTTCAAAATCTAACTATTAAATGAACTATAAATGTGATAAAAAATCATAATTTTGATTCTTAAGGCGAATATTGTAATTTACGTGGCTGTTTTTATTACTTCGAAAATATCCTCTTACATGTTACACCTATCTCGTGGTTTTAAGAGAGGTTTTACTCTGAAGTGAACAATTAGATTTATCTAAAATCGAAAGACAACCTCAATTTTATATGCCGTGGAGGAATCAGAAAGTAGGTCCAAATTAAAAAATATATATAATTATGATTTTTCTAAACTCGATATATTATACAAATCACCAAGATTTTATTTTGTTGACCTAGTTAATTACTTTAACACCTGAAACTTGCCAGTAGTTGAATAATACATTCTGCCACAATGATTGACATAAATATTAGAGCTCTAAGGACTCATTCGCACAATAACTATATAAAAATGTATGTAAATAAAAGAATTTTAAAAATATATAATAAATAAATAAAATACAAAGTGAACCCTGGAAACAGGAAATAAAAAAATAAATAATAAAATAACAATAAAAAAAGTAAAGTAAAGTGTATTTAGACTGGGAAACTCCGACTCATGCTTTTCCGCCCGCTTTTGGAAGAATGCCTAATAAATATATTCGGAACCAAGGGAAAGCATACACGTATAAAACACAGCCCTACAGAAAAAAAAAAAAAAATATTGTCTTACAGCTGATTTTAACTATGTTTGGCGCGCTGTTTCCAATAATCAATCAAATTTTTTACATCGGCTCTAATGTTTTAGCTTCAGCATACCTTAACAGTAGGTTATTTAAATTTAAATACCTATGATATATATTAGATAACACAATCCGAAATAGCTGTGTAAATGAATTATTTTAGCATGCTTTTCTCCTTATTTTAGAATATTTACTATTAGCTAGCTGTATAGAATTTTTTGTAAGAATTAAAAAATAATAACATCTAGTAATAATTGGTAACAATACGTTTTAGTATGATTTTACCCACCGGCAAATCATTTTAACCCGCCGTTGGTCGCGTTGTGAGCATTTTGCTCACACTTGCCGAAAATCTTGTGTATTTCGCTTATTTCTTTTTATTTAATTTTGACATTTTTTCTATTTGTCATTTATACATTAACTACCTTTAGGAAGTTGTTTTTGAAAAAAAAAAAAAATTGCCGCGCAAAGCCCCTGTAAAACGTTTTGTTCGAAAAAACGGGAGCGTGAGCAAATTGCTCACAGCGCGACCATCCGTGACACAGAACTGAGCCACCGTGCGGGCCGCTCCCTGACCTGCACGGACCTGCACGGACTTGTCCATCTCCGCCGTAATTAGTCCAAATCTTGTCAGTAGACGTTTGTCTTTCTTTGATGAAATATTTTAGCTGTTCCGTTTGGTAGATTAGTTCGGAAAATGAGTGGAACAAGACGTCCTGCGAAGGCATTACGGATATTGGAGGATAATCCGGAAGAAAAAATGACTGTAAGTATTTTCGTCTCTTCTCTTAGGTTTTTCAGTAAAAGGTTAGATTAGTTTTTATATTTTTGAGTAAAATGGGGTATTTCGTTTTTAGATCGTTATTTCTGGCTTCTTGAAGTTGGACAAAGTGGTAATACTGGAGGTCAAATCTCCAGTCTTCCTCTCGAAAAATCCGTTGACTTGCCAGAACTAGTGCCGGAATACGAGTACCAACGAACCAACTTTTTATTTTTTTTTTGTTGTGATTTTGAGTAATGTATGCTAATGCAGTTTTCTTACAATAACTACTTCTATTTTTAAACTAAAAATAGTGTTAATAAAATTCATTCTCTTCTATTCATTCCACTCCTATAAATAAATTTTAATAAATGCATTAAACTGATGAAAACACCTTAAACAGATTAATAATTTAATGATAAAGATATTCTAAATTAAAAGAAACAAAAATATTGCGAAGAATGCTGCTGAAAAATAATAGAATCTCCAAAAACTGAGGTGTGAGCAATTTGCTCACGCACGACCAACGGTGCCCCACGGAGGGGCGCGACCAGCGCCGGGTTAATTACTTTTTGTTATGGTGTACTTTTGAAATGCTCAACAGGATCACGGGATACCCACACTTTGGCAGATTTTACTGCTGGAACCTAAAACGAGACTGTTAACATTCAAGAAAGTTACGCAAAAGAAGCTTCCAAAGTGTGAAATAGAGTCTCTTTGAAATGTTGTTGATTTAGTTACAAAGTTATTGTGTAAATAATGTGTGTGTTTATATGGTTTTAATTGGTTTATAATGCATTATTTAGAGAATTTTAATATCATTGTTTTTTCCGTCAGTTATTAACCCGCATATGGATTCCAGTAATTATGTTTTAAGAGGTCACGCCATTTATATATATCATCAGCTAGAGCTGATAGAATAAAACAGTAATGGCAAATTTGGATTCAGGGCACCAAGTGTACTCAGAATCAGCTATAAAACTCTCGGCACCAAGACCACTGTAGACCTGTGTTATAGTTCAAGAAATAAAACGGTACTGGATAAATATTGAAACAAAAGAGAATAAAGAAGATATATAAAATAGAATATTGGGGAATAGTAATAAAATAGGAAAAGAGAGACAAAAGGTGAAACAGATTCCACTCGATATCACAAAGGCAAGAGACATCCACAGGCTCTCTTCGCTGTAATACATACAATGGTTTTGTAGAAATACTATGCATGATCTCACCAACAAACATCAAATATTTTATCACAACCTAGCTATAAATTTTTTATAGCAAATTGTCTATTCGCACCTATTTTTTATGTAACGTGACTATTATGGAATTTCTGCAAGTAGATATTTTTTAATTGAAACAGTAAAGATGAGTTAATCCATTTTAGCTATTTGGCTATAATAGTTATCTTATTATTATTATTAGTTCCGATTAAAATTTGAAATAACAAAAAGTAGTGGTGTAGGTGCTGAGTTTTGGTTTTGTAATAGCAGAAGACACTTAAAAAGCATATATTTTTTTGCTAAGGTTTATCCTCATATCCATGAAACGTAAACACTATTCTAAAAATTCACCTTAATTTTTGAAATCTCTTTGATTTTCTTTATTTTCCCCATGATGAAACTTTATAATTATTCCTTCGAGGCGTCATGCTATATGACCATATAACTTTTCCAAAAATTGTTGGAATATATACATGTTGGATGTTCTTAATATATATTTTTTTTCCAAAACTGATATGAATAGTCGCGAAACGCTTTACGGCAGATTCACACTATGGCTCCGCTCCCGGTCCGCTCTCGGTCTGGCAAAATATTCTAAAGAGAAATAGAAAGAGAGTATTCCACTATCGGTACAGCTCCGGTCTCGCTCTACCCCATTCACACTAACGCTCCGCTCCCGCTCTAGGTATGACAAAATATTCTAAAGAGAAATAGAAAAAGGGTAATCATAATACAATATTAGTACAGGTCCGGTCTCGCTCCGCTCCCGCTCCAATCTCGCTCCACTCTCGCTCTACCCCATTCACACTATCGCACTAATCCCGCTCCACTCCTGGTCCGCTCTCCTAAAGTCTTATCATATTCACATTTTATAATTTTACACCGTTCACGATTGAAGCCATTAATAATCGAAGCCGTCTTTATTTGGATTTTAATTAATAATTAACTTTCAGTTATTAAAGTATTTATTTATTCATCAATTTTATGGCCAAAAAAAGTCTAACTTTTCGTTTGTAGAAATAGCTGTTAAGTAAGTGTACTTTTCTTGATGAAGAAGATAACATTATCAAAACATATAAGAAGAATATATTGCAACACTATGGTAATTATTAATAATTGTGAAGAAATAATTTAAATTGTTTTCCGAATGTATTCGAAATGATTAAAAAAAAAAAGAAAATAACCAAAAAGAAAATAACCAAAAAGAAAATAAAACACGAAATCTTGTTGTGAAGCGGTTTTTCCGCTGTTGTTTGCAATGAATTAACGTAAAAAACGGTCACCGATTTATTAATTGACCACATACTCATTGCTATTATAAAATAATGTTCAATTTGAAACGAATAAAAATGCAGCATATTATGAAAAATGTCAGATCATTAACAAAAATATATATTAAAGCAAAAAATAATTAAAATATGAATCAGGAAAAGAAAAAAACACAATCGGTATATTGCAGCGGAGACCGCTCTCCTAATGTCTTATCATATTCACATTATATAATTTTACACAATTATTTTATATATTTATTATACACATTATATATATATATATATATATATATATATATATATATATATATATATATATATATATTGTATTATATAATTTTTTACGTTTGAAGCCAGCGAAGTCGTCTGCATTTGGATTTTAATTAATTAACTTTCAGTTATTAAAGTATTTATTTATTCCTCAATTTTACGGCCAAAAAAGGTTCAACTTTTCGTTTTTAGAAATAGCTGTTAAGTGTACTTTTCTTTTATTTAATATCAGCAGTCAATAAAACTTATCCTATATATATATATATATATATATATATATATAAGAAAACAGTCACCGATTAATAACCCAAAAAAATTATAAGATTAATTGTTGATTAAAGCTATTCATTAACATGAATGCTGATAGAAGTTTTAAGATAAAAAATTTATGTAAATTCTTTATTGATTTGAGGCTAGACAGATATTAGTCAATTTTCGTTGTGATCCTTCAATTTACCTCAACTTTTACAAATTTTTGTTCAACGTTTCGGCAATCACGCCACTATCAAGATGAACATCTGTGGCCACAAATTAATTTTTGTGACAAGGGTACTCAGCCTATTTTATTAAAAATACTTTGTGGTCACAGATGTTCATCTTAATAATGGCGTGGGTGCCGAAACTTTGAACAATTTGTAAAAGTTGAGGTGAAATAAAGCATCACAATGAAATGACTAATAAAATATTTACTCTATTTAAAATGTTTATTCTTTATTTCCCAACGATAAAACTGTATATTGATTCCTACGAGGTAACACGCTCTGAGCAATGAAAATTTTACTCCATATTTTGCCCAGTATTATTTTGGGCTCTTAATATATATTTTTGATATAAATATTATGGCTATCTATCCATTTTCCAAAAAGGAGGTAACAGACAGAATAGCTGACTGTTGATGAAGTTTCACGATCCTGGATCGAAACTTAGGCTAGTTTAATAAGGAAACAATTGTTAAATGAAACTCCTGATCTGTATTATAGCAGGGGGATTTTTTAAGAGTAAACCATGTCCCATCTCTAAATATTGGGTTGTCCGGAAAGTTCGTAGAGAAATTTGGACAAAAATTAAAATTGATGAACAGCTTAAAATTTATTTATTTAATCTACAAAATAGTTACCACCGGTAGCGATTGCCCTTTCCCAACGGCTTGGAAGGTCCATTATCCCTTTTTTCCAAAAATCACTGTCCTTACTCCTGAAGAACATTAAAAGGTCCGTTTTGACGTTATCTTCTGAAGAGTAGAATTTCCCTTGTAGAAAATTTTTGAGGGAACGGAAAAGATGGAAATCCGAAGGAGCAATGTCAGGAGAGTACGGCGGGTGAGGTAAAACCTCCCATCTGAAGCTTAATAACTTTTGCCGAGTCCTTTGACACATGGGGCCTAGCGTTGCCTTGGTGGAATAGCACTCCTTTCCGATTTGCCAACTCCAGCGGTCGATTTGCAGGCTCTTAACTCCGCAGCTATCTCACGGACAGTAATTCGTGGATTGTTTGCGATGACCGTAATAATATCCTCGATGTCAAGAGTTGAACTCCGGCCAGCAAGGGGTTGATCTTCCTAATTGAAATCTCCTGATCTAAACCGCGAAAACCACTTCTGAACCGTGCTATCAGCAATTGAATCGTTGCCATACACGGCACGAATCTTTCTTGCAGTTTGGGCTGCGTTTTTCCCTTTTTTAAAAAAGAACAGGATAATATGCCGAAAATGAACTGAATCGTCACTCATGTAGGTTTGCTATAAACTACACTACAGAGCCTTAATAAAGACGGATTCAGTGTGTAAACATAGTTAATTCCATGAGGATTAAAGTATTAAAATAAATATTAGCTTTGTGATTCATTTTTAGTAGAAAAATAAAAGGTAAATTTTATTTTAAAAATTTCTACGAACAACCCAATTAACTGTATTAAGTTTGTAACGGAGATTGCGATAAAGAAGCGAAGTGCTGCTTTCCTAAGCTAAAAGGCAGCTTGATGGGAAAGTCACGATGATATGCCTTAGATTGCCAACAAATATAATAAGAACCATTGAAATTTTTTATATGTAATTCTAACTATTTATTTAAATACCGTAGCAGAATCAGGAAGTAATGTTTTCTCCATCTCTATATTAAAGGAGTTCGTCTTGCAATATCCCCCTCCCTTAGCTAGTTTACCGATTCTATTAATTTCTTATCGATGGCGAAGCTAATAAAGTGGCTAACAGCTCCTTCACTATTAACCCCTCACTCCCCTTCCACTTTCTTAACAGTAATGTTTACTGGAACTTAATGGAAAATTTAATTTTACTAGAATATCCCATCTCAATCATTATATATATATATATATATATATATATATATATATATATATATATATATATATATATATATATATATATATATATATATAATCGGACGATTCTTCAGTTGGAGCCCTAAATTTTGCCTATCCAGGTTAAATTAGGAAAGGGCTCATTATCGAGTACCTGATATCGTACATGCTCGGGACCTCCATTTTACGTTCTATCCGAGGGACGGCATAGAAAAGGATTTTTTACTCCCATTAAAAAAGTCTAGGACCACCTCGGAACGCGATCCCACGACCTTTAGTTTAATAAGTATCTATGCTAACCACAACATCACAGGTGACCCCAAAAAAAAAAAGAAAAAAAAAAGTGTTTAAAATCCAAGACCTTCTGTTGGAACGAACTAGCGGTCGGAACAAACCGTCAGAGCACGTGTTTGGGACTAGATTTTTGAAACCTTCCACGCCGGTCCTTTTATGACTATATATAAGAAGCGAGCGACTGGACCTCTTAGTATTAGTCTTAGTGTTTATCTTGATTGTGAAGCTCAAGCCATAAGATTTGTGTTACTAAGTGATAATTTTTGTAACCTGTTCTTGAGGTTCAGTAAATAATAAATAACTATACAATGGCGACGTTTCGAGACTATATTGTTCTGGTAATGATGCCCTATATAGAACGAAATTGTTGGAATACAAATAATTTGAGTCATATACCTAGGTAAAATTATTCTTAAGTCAACAGTAATATAATTATATAAAATATATAGGTTGTATGACTGCATATAATTCATGATAAAAGTATAGGAGTATAGTTACAATGTTGCTGATGGATATTGCTATATAAACTACATAGATTAATAGAAAAAAACAACGGCCAGTTCAGGACAAAGGAAAAGAGGAAAAAGGCGGTGAAGGGTTTTTGGTATTACCGGCTGTTGACAAGTATTACATAAGATGGCAAGTATTAAAATGTATTAATAGTTTATTGATGTGATGTATTATTTATATTATTTAAGTGTATAATCAGTAAAATTAATTTGAGTAATTTAAATTTGAATAAAAATTGTTGAGATTTAGGACATACGATTCCTTGATTATTGCTCGATTTTTTTACAGTTATATATTCGCTAAATATTCATTAGCCCAAATATTGATATAAGATTGTTAATTAAAATAAATGATTAAAATCTCGTGTGGTGCTCGCATAGCGCAAATTTCACTTACCAACCTCAATTTCGACAACAAATGGGCATTTATATTATCTAAAAAGACATAAGAGCGATATGGAAAATTATAAGGGAAAACGTACACCTTTTTTCCTAATGACAACTATTTTTTTCTTTTCTTTTATACACGGAAGTACCATCTTTAGTACTCCTCATTAACTTACAATAATGGTGAAAGAAGATGGAGCCGAGTTGGCTCCAATTACTTTTGTGGCTCTATAAATGAACTCGTGGGCAAAATTTATGATCTTGAAGATCAAATTATTTTTACATGGACCCGTTATCTTATTGAAAATGCCGTGCTCATAACGAATATACCAAAAGTCTAAAAGGTCGGTACGGACGTGTTACCATTGGTTTTTGACAGAATAAAAAAAATAAAAAGGCCTTTTCAATCACTTTTTAACTATTCACACAAAAAAAAAATGAAATCCTACAAATATATTAGAGAAATGATATGATGCTCCGGATGTATTTTACTACAGCTCAAAAACGTGAAATTAGATTTTTCCCTAATTTTGAAAACGAGCATATATCCATGTTTCCATGACCAAGAACGGTCATCCTATTTAGATGAATAACAGTGATTGCCCTAAAGTATTCTGAAGATATTCTTTTAGGATCCAACATGTAATTTCATCGATTTTTTATTAAAAAGAGTATTTTTTTTTTTTTTTTGCTCTAAGCATTTCTTTCATTTTTAAAAATCGACACAGTGGTGGACATCTTTATTAGAAAAATTCTAAATAACAGATTTGATAGCAAAATAAAAAAATATTTCTTGGTGCAATTGTCCAAAAGTAATCTTGTTATATTTTTATAGGATTCGTTATGTAATTTTAGAATAACCGAAATCTTATAAATAACCAATCAGCAAAACAAAAAAAAAATTCTTTGAGCAATACATCTTAGAGACGCTATCCATATTTCCATGTCAATGCAATCCTATATAGATAAATAATAATAGTTGCCCAAAAGTAACCTTCCTATATTTTTATAGGACTCATTATGTAATTTGATCTTATTTTTCGAATGTTATTTTCATTTTTTCAACTTGTTTTGAAAAATTTATTTCCCTCTAAAATATCTCCAGTTTTACTTCCACTATACATTATTTGGTACCATTTTGTCCCTTGTTTATTGGGATGTAGGAACTGCAATGGCTCCGAGATCTTTCTAAAGTATGCTATAGCAGTCCTGGCAATTGCCAATTGGTTCACTCATGTTCCAAAGTTGTGGGGTGTAGTGCCCTTTTTTCATCCCCGATTGGCTTTCAAATACCAATGACTCTATTGCGAGGGAAGCTAGTGGGTAAAACCATACAGTCTGAGTTCTTCAGACTCACTTCAATAAATATCGATATTGTAACACTTATCGAATGTTAACATTGTAACACTTAACAATGTTAGCAATATAAAGAAAAATAATTGTTTTCAATGCCATAAAAATTATTACATAAATATTGGAACAAACAATTGAGAAGGTTACAAAATAAGTAGTAATAATAAGTAACACACAATTAATCGTACGACTTCAAATTCTCTTGAACAAGACTAACTCTCCAGTCCATCACTCTTTATATATCACTTATCATTAAGCTTAACCGACTTGGCTTGCTAATTTATCGTTTATTTCGGCCTTAAGCTCAATAGATAAATTATTTAAAGCGGCCGTTAAAGGGCTATCCTCAAACTCTACTGTTTCAGGATCTACGCCCTGACTCCAGTAATACTCACGCAAGCGGGCCAGCAGGATCGCTTTCGAACCAGTAATGTCTAAATCAAGCTCTTCTGATTCTCTCCTCAGCTCCACTACTTTTAAGTTCTCCAATTCAATAAAACTTCACAATGTCAAGCAAACAACAAAAACTGAAATAATCAACAAGATTACAAAAAGCATCAAACTTGTAACGGTATATAACAAAGAAATAACCACTTGATTCGAACCAGAGAATCAAGTACCGAACAGGTGCTAGAACAGTTTGTTTTTAGTAAAAACAAACTGTTCTAGCACCTGTTCTAGCAACCTGTTCTAGCACAGTAAAAACTTTTTACTGTTCCAACAACTTTTTTCGATAATATGTTTTTATTTTGTTTCATGTTACCATATTAATTTTTCAAAAAATTTAGAACATATATGAACAAGAAGAAGATGAAAAACATAAAAAATGAAGAAGACTAGTAGGTCTGGAAAATGAGACGCGCGAAATGATATATCTTTGTATCTTTTTAGAATCCTTTAAATGTGTGAATATTTTCACTGAGTTGACAATTTAGTTGGTCTTATAACGCAGTTCTATATTTTCTTAGAGAACAATATGGATTTATTTTCCATCAGTTAGATCGCTTATGTCATTATTAAGTCATCAAACTGATGAATGATAGAAGGATTGGTGTCAATATAGAGGTGTGTCTAACGTATTAATTATTAAGGATTCATTTAGAATCGTGTAATAGTCAACAGTTTTTCTTTACGATAGGACGATTAAAAGTCAGGATTTCAGGTTATACATTTTTTTTTTTAATTTTGAAAAGCCAAAGTTTCGATCCAAACATGTGGATCTTCATCAGAGATTTTTGAGTCCAGAGTAATATCCTGGTATTCATGTTCTATATTTTTAGTTCAGTGAGTTCTGATGAAAGTTGGTCGGCAAATATTTCAGATTTTTCCATACCCTTCCACAAGTGGGCAGCAAAGCATTATTCCGGAGTTTCCAAGGCCGAATGGGAAGGGAAAAAAAAAATCAACGAAGATGCTTTTTTTCTGTACTCTTCATTTAAGGTCTTTAAAAGAAATAGTATCTAGTGAAACTATTGGGTTGATGCAAAATTAATGCAGGTTTTTAATATTCATTGAAAATAGGCCATATCTTCACTTTAACTATATATATTTAATCAAAATAATTTCCATCTGAATCAATGCACTTTTGCCAACGTTCAACAAGCTTTCTTATTCCACCAGATAAAAAAATCTGAATCCCTGGACTCAATGAAGTCACGAAAAGAATTTTCATCCTGGTTTTGAAAATTTTTCTCCCTCAAAAAGTTATCCAGATGCCTGAAAAAGTGGAAGTCTGTAGGAGAGAGGTCAGGTGAATAAGGTGGGTGTGGGAGAACTTCGTAGCCCAACTCGTGCAGTCGTCGTAGCGTTGGTTGTGTGGTCTGGCGTTACCATGATAACTCCATGGAGAAGGATAGGTCCCTTCCGATTCATCAATGCTGGGCAAAGACGTTGTAATTTTTGATTCATGTTGTCAATTTCTTGACAGTACTTGTCAGCAGTTATAGTCTCACCTCGATTGAGAAAGCTGTAGTGGATAACACCAGCATTATACCACCAAACCGTGACCATAACTTTTTTTGGGTGCAGGTTGGGCTTCGGGAAAGGTTTTGGTTGTTCATCTTTGCCCAGCCATTGGCTGCAACGCCTTCTGTTGTCGTGTAAGATCCATTTTTCATCGCACGATCGAGAAATGGATCATTTTTATTGCGTGTCACAAGCATGGAACAGATTTCAAAGCGGCGATTTTTTTGGTGGTCGTTTAATTGGTGTGGCACCCAATTGGCCAACTTTTTTACCTATTTTTTACCTACCTTTACCAATTGCTTCCAAGTGGCGTACAACTGTGGATTGGTTCACGCCGAGTTCTGCCGCTATTTCTGGGGTGGTTTTGGTTGGGTCTTCTTCCACTATTGACCTCAGCTGGTCGTTGTCAAGAGCGAAATGACGGCCCCGACCTTCCTTGTCTTCGAGGTCGAAATCTCCACTGCGAAACTTCTAGAACCAACGCTGCACCGTGCGTAGCCCCCTGACCCCACACTTCGTTAATAATACGAGCCGTTTGCGCAGCGCTGCGCCCTAATTTAAATTCGTAAAAATAAATTTGACGAAAATCGTACTTTGACATTTTCGATTTAAGACCTTTAAACACACTGAACAAAACGATTTTACTGATCAAATTCATGGTGAAAGAAAGGGTATTAGATAAGGTTTGTTTTGGTATAATAATGATCAATGTTAGGATTTGCTTTGTTTACACAATTGGAATTAAGATATCGCAATAGAGGAAACCTGCATTAATTTTGCATCAACCCAATAATAATAATAAGTAGAACCTTAGATGTTTCGTAACATTAAGTATATTTAGGCTTAACTATGATAGGGGGCATATTTATCAGCTGGCTGATTTAAAGGTTTACACTTCATTTTTTTATTAATATTTATTTATTTTTTTCATTCATGGAACGACCTTACCGCGGTAATATTTATAATGCACTTTTGGCTCCCCTCCTTTTATATTTGCCTTGTAATATTTGCTTATTTAGTTTTTCCGGGACCACTCTTTTTGGAGCAGTAGATCCCTCTTAAGATTCTTCGCTCTTTTCTCAATATTTTTTCCAGACTAGAGAAATGTGATTTCCGTCCCGTATAATATTAACGGTTTAACTACTGTATTAAAGTGTCGTATTTTCGCTTTTGTGAACTGGTTTATCTTTTTGTAGACGTTTCTGGTTTCGAAGACTAATTTCTCTAGTTTAGTTATTCTTTCCTTCATACTTTCTATTACCGAACCGTTTTTACAATTAGCCTCTCCCTCATATTCCTTTATTTACGGATATTTGTTTATAATTAATGTGTGATTGAGTCCTTAGAGCTCTAATATAAAATGCCTTTGATTGTGGCAGAATGAATTTATTTATTTCAATAAAAAAAACAAAAAAATGAAGGAAGGCCATTGCTTATAAATGAAAAAATAAATTTAATTTTACTGTCACCACATTACGAGATATACAATTCTGAGTACTGTATCGTAAATCTGTCCCACTCTTGAAAAATTAAAAACAAGTCTTGAACTAATTTTCCAAAATTGAAAACAAAAAAATTAACCAAGATGTTTTTTTTTTCTGTACTCTTCATTTGAGATGTTTAAAAAGAATAGTATGTAGTGAAACATATAATAAAAACTAAAACCTTAGATGATTTGTAACATTAAGTATATTTAAACCTAACAATGATATATGAAGAGAAGTTGGGAGAGAATATGTACAGAAGGCATGTCATCAGCTGGCTGACAAAAGGCTCTCCTAGGACAAGGCTAATCTCCAGATGAAGCAGGATTCAGTAGCCAATGGCCATTGACCGGGCCAGCGGAGTTGGGAACAAAGGCTAATCACCAAAGGGGTCGCTAATTACTGATTACTCTTAACATACTCTCCCTACCAACTAGCTTCTATTTAGAGCATTGAGATCTATCAAATGCTAATATTCCAACCTAATTCACCGTAGATAGTAGCTAGATAGTAATTATATTAGTTATGATATTCCTCAGCATATTGATGTCGCATGTTAAACGTTAAAAATAGAGAGCATATTGGATGCTAATTGCATGACACATATTTCCCTAAAGGTTCCATATATCATTTTTCGAAATTATAATAGATAAATTATGTACTGAAACTAATTTATCCACTTTTCTCAAAAACTTCTAAACTGAAACTAAAACCGAAATTAAATACATATACATACGTACTTAAACCAATATGGACGTACTGATCACGGATATACTGAACACCTGAAAAGACATACAGTACCAGTCAAAAGTTTAGACTCGCCCTTAGATTTTATAAAATAAATATGTAACAAAATTTTATTTATTGAACAACATAACAACTATAATTTTATTTTTAATTTATTTATAACCAGCTGTATATCCCGGTTTCACCCAGGGAGCTTGGAAAACAATGAGAAAAGCCGTGGTTCAAGAAAAGTTCGTTAGGACAGAAATGAGATTTTTTTCGACTCCAACGGTTGATTTCATAAAAATTTAATGTAAAGTCAGATCATAACGATTTTCATAACATTAATGCAATTTTAATATGGACAGGTTTTCGCACCTGGTATGAAAGAACCACTAAGCGAAATTTGGAGAATTTAGGACAAACGGTATGGATTTCTACAAAGAAAAAAACAAACAAACAGAATTTTATCTTTATTTATATAACTAGGAGATTGTTTTCGAAACAATTATATAATTTTTGAAATTTTATCTCTTGAGTAACAATTATTTTTTTAAACTTGAAGATTGTGAACAGAATTTAAGTGAGTCTAAACTTTTGACTGGTACTGTACTTGAGTAAAATTCAAAGGTTTCAAGAAAAAGCTTTACGACTCATAAGCAGACCCTACATAAGGACTAGTCCACTAGCCAACTGTTAAGTAGTACACAGCGACACTAAACAAATGTTATTAACTAAACAAACTACATAGACATCACAATCGCCTGGTAATGGAAATGACTACAGCTGATATCCCTATAAACACAAGGAGATTAAAAAGGATTTGAAAGAGAGATCTCCTTACTTAAACAACTCATACTTTACCGTACTTTACTTTCACATGCAAGACATGTCAGTCTCAGTCTCATTCGACCACCTTATTCCCTGATTGTCAGCATACACAGCGACACTGTACAATCATTTTCACGCTAATCTACAAGGACATTACAACCGCCTGGTAATGGGCATGGCTACATTTGACATCGATATAAATTCGAAGAGATTAAAAAGGTCCATGCTTTGACCGTATTTTTGATATATTTTAATTTGCTTGGGGGCTTTCGTTCCACAAGAGCTGCCGTCTGTCCAACTCTTCTATTTTCAGAGGTCTCCTGAGTTCTGATGCGGTGGGAATGGCAGTTCCCCGGACAGGCAGTACTTGTGCCTCTCTGGCAGCCTTGTCGTCCAGCTCGTGGACCATCCTCAAATTTTTTTTCTTATATTACATTTATATAAATAATTCATGAACAATTGACCGAATCGAGTTCTTGAAGTACAAATAGGGTTAGTGGTCTAGGCTGAAGTTCCGAGGAAAATAAATATCCACATTTCCGGCAATCTGCTAACTGAATGACTAAGTTTGCTTCAAGTTCATTCTATTTTTTCAATCACTTTAAGCACACAATGGACTTGTTGTGCTATTCTAGTTGAAGTTGTTCATTTTTCCTTGTTCTACACTATACAATGGAAGGTTTAGGTTTAATAAGTAAGTACCCCAAAAAAGTAATATAATGTAATACAGAAAGACGGTAAGACTCATTATAAAAGAATGTAAAATTTATGAAGAAATTAGAAATGGGAGTAACATTAGAGGAAAATCCTTGAGTTATTAATAATATCGTTTTCCTCTAATGTTGATCCCAGTACTAAATTTTTCAAATTTTTTTTTATAAGTTTTACAAACTTGTAAAATGAGTCTTTCTGCATTGTGTAGTTTACTTTTTTGTGGTTCTAAATCTTTCAATAAATATTTGTGTGAAAACTCAAAATGACCTACTCTTACTTGGCAGAGATTAGTTTCTTCTCTCTTAGAATTTCTATATGAGGTGGCTCACTTCATGGGATTTTTCTTTATCTTCTAAAATTTCGATTTAGATTCCATTCTGTCTTCCTTATTTTATGTATTTCGTCTTTTACCTTTCCAGGCGGGTCCTCTTGGGTATTTTTTTAAATATTAAAAAGATTTTATTTACGTATTTTATTACACGTGAATGTGTCATCGACGAAACATCTATATTTTAGTCAATATTTTTTTTTTAGAGTTCCTTTATTTTTTATAAAGCTTTCATTAACTCGTTCCCGCCGGGACTATTTAATGCTTTTCGCTCAATCGGGCGGGAGCTATTCCAGGGCGTTATGCATTATTGACAATGCAACAATAATAAAATAAGCAATAAAAAATACTATCCTACTAGTTATATTTATATTACGGTATTAATTATAATTCTTATTAAAAAATAATTAATATATTTAATAAAATATATAACATTTAACAAATATAAATTTGCTATCTGCAATTTACTTGCAATGAGCAAATTATGCTAACTGCTGCGTGAGCGTTCCTTGTGGAAATGACTACTTAGCTCAGCAAGTCTCTTGGCCACCACCTGCGTAGTCGAAGTGGTGGGCTGAAAGGGTTGTGTGAGCATCTTAAGGGTTCCGTAAGAGGGTTTGTATTGTAAGTCAGTCTTAGGTGAAAGCTATTATAATTTTCTTTGGCTGTTTCCGAAATAATTTGCATGTCTAAGTCTTTGTGTATATCATTGCTAACAAAAAATGGTGCATCAACTATTCTTCGCAAAACGTTTGACTGAAAAGCCTGTATTCTTTGGATGCTGGTCGATTTTACAGAGCCCCACAACTCTATCCCGTAAGTCCATGTAGGTTTTAATAAGACTTTGTATAATGTGAGTTTATTTGTCAAAGATAATTTTGAACGTCAATCAAGTAGTCTGGATAAAAGACCGTGTTTGATTTGAAAATTATAAAGTTTAATTATCCAGGGCTGGTCTAAGAAAAAATAAATGTTGTGAAACAAAATTATATTTCTAACAAAACAAAATAAAATTTCCTCTGATGGGCAAAACATAAATAAAATGAAACTTCTAATAGCTGATAAAAATGATGAATAAGAAATTTTCTTGGATTGTAATGAAAATAGAAAAGGAAAATAAAAAATAGTCCGAACACAAAAAAAAATCAGTGACTGTCTTTTACTTGACTGAATTTTTACTTTACTCACGGCATTGGCCGAGCTGGACGGCGACGTCTTACTCTACATAATAGTCTTGATGTGGTGATTGGGTGCACCCAGATATTGAATGTCTCTGGCCGTAATTGAAAAAAAAAAAAAACTTGATTTCCTCAATTTACTTGATTCTGTAGTAGGCCTATGGCGACTGCTACCCTTTTCCTATCATTCTGCGTGACATCACAGGGGTAGTTCCAAAAAGTAGTTCCATGGTCTGGATAGTGCTGCCCCCTACGTGGCATGGGATTGAAGTGACGCAATAAATATTTATTACCTACGGCCTACTATCAACAGAGGTAGCCTGAGGATTAGGCCGCAGGTAAAGCGCTCAGCTGTGTTGACTACCAGCTCGTACTGAGTAGTGCCGTATTTTAGTCACATTAGATTTTTAGGGTAAAAATTAATTTGCGTAAATTATTAATAATAAATGAAAATAAAAATGTTGGTCCTGAACAGACCGTAATAAGATTTATTAAAAAATAAATGTTTATACCTTTATAAGTCTATGAAAAAAATATAAATAAATAAAATAAATATAAAGATAAATAAATTTTCATTATTTTGATTCTCAGCTATATAAAAATTATTTCTACTTTCTTAACCCGTAACCAGTAAGGTGGTGTCCTAGGAGCCAGTTTTATTTATTCTATAATTCCCATTAGGGATGCTATAAGGAGCTGTTGTTCACAGTATCTTTCAGGCAGTAGCTTCTGAGCTGTTGACAGAAGTGGTGGTTCTGTGGTAAGTGATTTATGAGTTTTATTCTACTATTAGTAGAGAATGGAGTTCGTGTGACCCCGCCATACTTACCGTTAGTGAAACTTTTTTATTATAAATAATTGATTTTGATTCAGTCAAAAATGGCATATTCACAACGACAGTACATAAATGTTAATGATCCCAATTTTTTGCAATTCCTGGATGAAGCTTTAAGCGATTCTGGACGTGTCCAGGACTTTGATCCAGATTTAGGAAGTAAACATGATTGGAATTCGGAGTTAGATTATGGGACCGCTGACAATCAGGAATATGAAGCCGAATCAGCTGTACCTGGTAAAAGAATAAGATATGGGAAGTGCCGAAGGAGAAGAGATAAAAAACCAAAGGTTTACTGTGCTCATTGCAGTACACCAATATGCACCGATTGTGCCAAGGGTGTCTGTGAAGACTGCCTGTAATAGTGCTTGTGATATGTATAATTTTTTTTTTTTAATTATCTCTTGTCCAATTTTTTTAATGTTTCTTATATAGTAAATGATAGAAATCAATCACTTTTCTTTATGATTTTTCATGTGCTCAAGTCTTAATTTTAAGTAACTAATAATGTTTTTAATGAACATTTTTTTTGAAAATGTTACCTCTCTTTTTTTTATTTTGTACTACTCTATTCACTGAGTATATAAACAGGTTTATATCCTGTTTTTAAACAGGAACAATATATCCAGAATAGAGTAGTACATAATTGTACAATTTAAATATATAAGTAATATAAAATGCATAGAGTAGTACAAAAAAAAAAATGTAACGTACATAGGAGTAGTACAAAAAAAAAAGGAACATTACTTTAAATTCTGTTTTTAAAGTGTAGAGTACAATGAGAAATTCTTTGCATCATTCATATGTAAAATACGACAACTCATAACTTTTAGAGATTAAGGAAAATAATTCATGAGTCTTTTCTAGCTCCCTAAATAAATTTTTATTTTGTTCTTTGAAATAAGCATATGTTTTTCTAAATAATAAAGAATAGATTGCAAGAACGGTGATAAAAATATCTGGACTTTTATATTGTTTTTAGTTTTAAAGCTTTTAATAATTGTGCTCTGTATTTTTTTAAGACAGAAAATTAGTTGATAACAGAAGAAAGGTTGTTAGCAAATAGCGCAGATTTTTCTTTGATAAAAATGTTTAGTACATTAGTCAAATATTGATGATGTTTAGTAAGTGACTAATAAGACCTTACATACTGACTTCCACATGCCAACAGTCGACCAACGCATAAACACTCTTTATAAAGGTTTTTACGCTAACCTACACGGACATATTAAACTCCTTATACGAAATATGGCTATAGATGACATCCCTATTATTATTGTAAACATTGAATATTCATTTTTATTATTTTTTTTTAAAAAATTGTTTTTGGGTTGTGATTAAGTCTTTACTAGAAAATTAACTAATGTTAATCTTTTAAAAAATTAGGCGTTATTTATTCAGTAACTAATAAGTGACATTGATGATACTTGCATCACTGACGATGGCCGAATGGCCGAAACGTTGGCTAAAATAAAGTAAATAAAATGTGTTGAGACTTAATAAAGTGTGAAGAGGCTCATTCCTCATTTTTAATCATGCCCATAAATATTAGGAGGAGAATGAAAATACGTTGGACGAGAGATCTTCTTCTTTAACATACCAGAATATATGAAACAACCCAGGGGAGAGGTACTGCTGGGTAGCATCCTTCCCATGAATGACATTCCATTATATGTCTATTAAAACATCCATCAAATCTGCTAATTGTCGGTATGTTATTGACAGACGCAGATATACAAATGAAGTAAAAAAAAAAGTTTAAAATGCTCAATTTTTAAAATTCGAATTCAATTCACTCCTACTGCAACTTACGTTGATACGTTGATACAGCAATTATTACGAAACACCTGGACGCACACACAGGCTTCTTTGACATTACAACATCACTTAAACGAGTTATATGACTGGTTTCAACTATGGAAAATCAACCTCAATCACGACATATCGAAACATATCACATTCACGCTTAGAAAACATACCTACCCCCCACCCCCCGTTTATATTGAAAACAACTAAATTCCACAGACGGGCTAATTATACTATCTGGGACTCCTTTATGACAGAAGGATGCCATGGGGCCCACGTGTAAAAATGAAAAATCTGGTGCGTGCGCGCAACACACAACTTTCACTTACCAACTTACTTAGATTAGAAATTGACGTGTTTTGCTAATCATCATTTCCTAAAGTCACACATTTTCGTACATTCATATCTTATTTTTGTTAATCGTTAAAGCCGTTTTTGAGTAAATAAAAAAAAACCGTGAAAATGATACAAAATTTATTAAGTAAAGTCCCCCCTCCCGTAGATCAATTTTGATGAAATTTTTACAGTCATATCTCGGGCATATAGATACATCAAATACTAAGTTTGATCAAAATCGTTAAAACCGTTTTTGAGTAAAAAAAAAAACACGTGAAAATGATACAAAATTTATTAAGTAAAGTCCCCCCTCCCGTAAATCAATTTTGGTGAAATTTTTACGGTCATATCTCGGGCATATAAATACATCAAATACCAAGTTTGATCAAAATCGTTAAAACCGTTTTTGAGTAAATAAAAAAACACGTGAAAATGATACAAAATTTATTAAGTAAAGTCCCCCCTCCGGTTAATCAATTTTGATGAAATTTTTGCAGCCATATCTCGAGCATATAAATACATCAAATACCAAGTTTGATCAAAATCGTTAAAACCGTTTTTGAGTAAATAAAAAAAACACGTGATAATAATACAAAATTTATTAAGTAAAGTCCCCCCTCCGGTTAATCAATTTTGATGAAATTTTTACAGTCATATTTGGGGCATATAAATAGATCAAATACTCAGTTTAATCAAAATCGTTAGAGCCGTTTTTGAGAAAATAAAAAAAATACGTGAAAATAATACAAAATTTATTAAGTAAAGTCCCCCCTCCGGTTAATCAATTTTGATGAAATTTTTATAGTCATATTTGGGGCATATAAATAGATCAAATACTCAGTTTGATCAAAATCGTTAGAGCCGTTTTTGAGAAATCGAAAAAAACGTAAAAAGTTATTAAATAAAGTACCCCCTCCCGTTGAGCAATTTTGATGAAATTTTTGCTGTCACATCGCGGGCATATACCTACATTAAATACCTAATTTCAGGTTCCCACGGTTTATAGTTTTTGAGCTAGTCTGTTCACATACACACACACACACACACACACACACACACACACACACACACACACAGACACACACACAGACCATTTCGCGGGACTTGGTTATTTCGACTCAGGGGGTCCCAAAACGTGTATTTCCGTTGAAAACCGGAAGTCGAAAATTTTCACGATCGCAATACTTCCACTTACTATATATTTCATATATAGGTAAGTGAAAGTAAAAAAGGACTCTTGACAAAAGACTCAAACTTCTCTACACACTACTTTCTAAATAATCAAAACTGAAACTGGAACAAAAATAAATACGTTCACCTACTCACTCTAGCCCATATGGACATATTCCTCACAAATATTCGGCATTGCTAAGAAGACTCATTTACAAAAACTTCAAACTTTTCAATAAAAATTGTTACGACTTATCACAAAATCAACCAGGTACGTGACTAACAAAACTTTACATACAGACCTCGATATACCAGCAGTCGACCAGCACATAAAGACGCTATACAAACGATTTTTTATTATTTGAAACGCACATCCAAATAGGTACTTAATTCAGTACTATGGCTGACATACGCATGGTATGAGAAGACTAAAAAGGCGCTGGATGAGAGATCTGCTCTCTTAGACAACCGAGGTAATTGACTCAAGCCAGGAAGGGGGTACAGCTGGGTGCTTTCCCTCCTCATGCCTGACATGTCATTATTTCCAACTATAACCATCTCATTCGATGATTGTCAGTACCTTGCTGAGAGGTGCGAATCAATAATTAAAGTAAAAAAAAGCAAAAAAAACTCACTCCTATGGCTAATTAAATTTAAATATTCTAAAAAATAAAATGTAGTGGTATTTTAGCAGTATAGTTGTGATCAAGTCTGATTTATAAGTTAAGAAATATAAGCTATGATGCTGGTGATGAGATGTGGAAATAACTCTGACAAGATGAAATTATTTTTTTCACGAACAGAATAATAAAAATAGAAGTTCAGTAAAATTGAAAAATTAATAAACTATTATAAATGAAAATGTTAATATTAACCGTCGTGTCGAATACAAGGGGCTTCGAATGTATTAGTGCGATGTTTTTATATATGTATCTTCTTAAGGTTTTATATGAAAAAATGTATGATTTATTGCTGAAGATACACTCAGTTACAAAAAAAGTGGCGCACCTAGAAAATTTGTATTTTAAGGTACTTAAATAAATAAAACAAACTATATTTGTATCTTTTATACCAATTATGTTAATTTTAGAAGAAAACAACATTTATTAGAAAATTTTTAACAACAAAAGTATTAACAAATCAACAAAAATGACAACAATAAATAATTTGACCAAATAACTCAACCAAATTTCTTAACTTTTTTTAACGTCCAGATGGTCAGAAGCGTGTGTTTCCTCCTCTGGTAGCCAATAATGCTCGTATACGCCTGGGCATACTCATTATTAAGTTTCGGATGACGTCGTCTCCCATATTCTCCCATTCTTCTCTTAAGGCGATCTTGAGGTCATTTAGGGTTTCGGGGGGAGGATCTCTGGACCTAACTCGTCTCCCAAGTTCGTCCCTTGCATGTTCTATGGGATTCATGTCAGGGCTCCATGGGGGCCAGTCCATACTTTGGATTCCGACCTCCCGGAGATATTCAGAAACACATCTTGCCACATGAGGTCTTGCATTGTCATGCATAAAAATGAAATTATCCCCAATAAAAGGTGCAAATGGAACAACATAGTCCTGGAGGATCTCTGTTATGCAAACATGGGCTGTCAGAGATCGCCTCTCTAAAATGTATAGCTCAGTTTTTGCTTCTAATGAAATGCCAGCCCATACCATAACTCAGCTACCCCAAAAATTTCTTTGTTCTGTGGCCGTGCAATGAGCAAACCTCTCACCAGTCCTCCTCCAGACTCTCTGGCGTCCGTCTGGTGAGCGAAGACAAAATCTGGACTCACCTGAAAATAAGACCCTCCTCCAGTCGCCTTCATTCCAATACTCGTGAGTTCTTGCAAACTGTAAACGGAGTTCTCGGTGACGTGCTGTTAGCTGCGGCACCCGAACTGGTCTTCTTGCTTTTAATCCAAACTCTACTAACCGTCGTCTCACTGTCTGTGGATTTACAGCTCTGTCACGAACGCTCCTGAGACGCTGAGCCAGCTGGACTGCAGTAGAATGACGATCTCGGAGGCAGGTGAGCAGCAAAAACCGATCATCTCGAGGTCCTGTAGTTCTCGGTCGTCCTGAACCAACGCGTCTGGAGAATGAATTTGTCTCTCTATACCTTTTTATTGCTCTCCGAACCGTACTTTCTGGTTTTCTGATAGCTCGAGCAGCATAGCGCAAACTACGCCTGTCATCGACAAGTGCCACTACCCGAGCGACTTCACACGCGGTAATTTGCATACTTTAAGTTTAGAAATTACAGGAAGACACTCACTAGCCAACAAATCAGGAATTACTAACACCTTAAACATTGTGACAACCTTATCCAGACTTATACCTCTGAGGGGATAAGAAGAAAACTTGGTAAGCCTTGGGGATTAAAATAGTCTTTATCGCACCAGAAAAAATAAAATGACTTATTCTAATATTATCAAGCAAAATTTGTTCAATGTTGTTCATTAAAAAACCTAAAAACCCATATTTTCTAGGTGCGCCACTTTTTTTGTAACTGAGTGTATTTTAAAAAAGATGTCTTGATTTAAATTACAGACTTAATTAGAAATAATGTACAAAAATAGATTCAGATTTATATTTACAGAAAGTTAATTCCAATTTTTTATATAAAGATCAGTATTAATGGTAAATAATCTCGTTGGATTTTTGGATGATTACAGTTTGTAAGCTAGTAATATTTTGAATCCAGTGACCAATCAGCCACCGGGTAGACGAGTAGAGCCTAGTTCAGCAGAGACCAATAGTACTCGCAAGACACAACAGTCGTGTGTATTGCATTCTGCCCCTTACCATTAAGCTCACAAGTATGTAGTTCATGACAGACCTGGGCATTATTTAAAAAATAAAAGTTTTTTAAATACAAATTAAAATACCTTTTTTATTTTAGTATTTTAGAATTAAAATAAAATAAATTATATGTTTTTTGTTTCATTTTATTATTTTACTATTGTTACTATAGTCAACTTCCTCGTTACTCGGTTCGGCTATTGACGGCAGAGCAATCAAAACTATTATTTTCCGTATTTAAAATATCTGAATAATGCTTGAACCTTTATTTTGATATTAATTTAATCCCTGATTTCAATCCTAATAAGGATTCTGTTTATGTATTTCTCGAACTTAATATTCGATTTCTTTAGTTTCGAATAAACCATTAAAAAATCAATAATTCACCCCCCCTCTCCCCCAAAACAAACCTATTCATTGTACAAATTATGAGATTTTATTTTAGTATTTTAGAATTAAAATAGAATAAACATGTGATTTATTTTATTTAGTGACAGTAACTAACCCAGCAACATATCTTCCCGGCCGTGATTCAGAAAGGATGATCTTTCATCCAGCTCCTTTTCAGTCGCCTCCTATAAGGTAAGTCATTGTTGTCAATGTCATTTACATCGATGAGTCCATTGCTATAATTTACATTTTAATATTCAAGTATGAATTAAGGGATAAACTAGAATAGACTTTATTCTAATATTAATGACTGACATTATTATTATTAATGACATCTGTATTCACTTATCCAAGGTCTAGTAACAGTACGGTAGATACAGTTAATGTATCGATAGTAACAGTTAAAGTAAAAATAATATTTGCAAAGTAATTACCACTTTGTTAAAGCTAGTTAGAGATTATTCTAGAATGATTAAATTTAGTTTTGGAAACTATCCTAGTAATTGTTTGTAGTTATATCTTTTTTGCAAAATATTTTCTTTTGTAACATGGCTTTAAAACAAAAAACAAAAATTAGAAAAATTAATTTTAGGTTTGAGCTGCTGAGAGAGATAAGGCAATATGTCAACGACTCCAAAGCCCCGTCAAGGGATGATGGATGGTTCTACATTGATTTACAACTATCCACTCACTAGACAGAATTTCGTGAATTATTATCAATAATTCAAAACACTCAGGTAATTGTTTCGCAAATACTCTTTTAATAAAAACCAATTAAATAATGACGAATTAATAGAAAACCAGAATGGTAAAAAGTGGTTAGGTTTAATTAAATATTGTACAATTGGATGGAATTATAGATCTCAACTAATTAAGAAATTTATTTATTGAGCGACCTATGAATGTTGCTTTGGCTGCAATCATCTATAATTATATGTTATACTTTTGTAAAAATATTGATGTAATAGATGTATAAATAACGGGTGTCCAAAAAGGGTATTCGGGGTTTGAAAGTTGAATAAAATCTCAAATATAGAATATCAAGTAGGATGTTTACGTTTTATTTAAACACAATGAACTGGAAATTTATTTAGAAAATCAATATTGTCTAGGTGTCCACCATAACGCTGCTGGCACTCCTCGAATCTCAAACGCAGTAAATAGTACTGTTCCTGAGATTGCCGTCATTTCTGTTCGGATATTTTGCTTCAATTGCGTTAGTTTCGTCGGTTTCTTTTCGTATACCCTACTTTTCAGGTATCCCCACAGAAAGAAGTCAAGAGGACTGAGATCGGGACTCCTAGGAGACCAGCTAATGGTGCATCTACGAGAAATCACTTTGTTTTGGAATAATTCGTTTACCGTAGCAATTGATAAGTCTGAAGTATGGCAAGTGGCCCCGTCTTGCTGAAACCATGTTCTAGAGTTATATCCTTTAAACTCTTGAAGTTCTTGGACCAAAAAACCTCTTATCATTTCACAGTAAGGCTCACTATTTACTGCGGTTGAGATTCGAGGAGTGCCTGCAGCGTTATGGTGGACACCTAGACGATATTGTTTTTTCTAAATAAATTTCCAGTTCATTGTGTTTAAATAAAAAGTAAACATCCTACCTGATATACTATATTTGAGATTTTATTCAACTTTAAAACCCCGAATACTCTTTTTGGACACCCTGTATTAATACGTATTGTAACACTATTGTGGGTCGAAATAATAATATTTAGAGGTAATAACAATTTTACAATGTCACACAAACAAAGGAAACACAAATAATAAACACTATTACAAAAAGTATCAAGTCGTAACGATATAGCACCACCAATGTAACCATATGACTTGTTGAGCTTTATAACAAGATTAACACTGCTGTCCATCGCTCCTTATATAATCTGAAGAAGAACTGTCTGGAAGATTCTAGGCAAGCGTAGATGGTACACGAACAGTTTGTTCCAACTGTTAATTCGTTCCCACAACAAGCCTAGAACTCTTTTAAATCATATGTTTTGTGGGAACTATATATACATATTGTGTATTGATATATGATTTATTTTATATTCTAGTAATTTTCTGTTTTAATATAGATCATAATAAGTCTCTCTTTTTATCTTAAAATATTGGTTACCCAAGAATTGTCACTGATCTAATAGAGGAGGTAAGATTAAGGCAAACTCCTGGCTAAAGGTCTGCGGACCAAGCTCTAACAATTCTTAAAATTGGAATTATAATTTATATATATTTGTTTTTGTAATAAACATTATTCTGTTCTATTGTATTGTTTCAAATATAAGCTGTCCGTAAAATCCAAATGGACATTTGCCTCAGTCAAATACGCAATTGCATATTTTTAAATCCTAAATTTTAAATTACTGAGGGAACTGTACCCAGTAAATACAATTGACGTGATAGCAGCGAGAAAAATAGCATAGGCTTGTAAAATTGCGAAACTTAGTAGTGAACGATTTCCGAAAAGATTAATAAACACGGTGGCGAATGGGAAACGTTCGAGGGGTAGGCCGAGATGGATGTGGGAAGATTGCGTTAAGGAAGATCTTTTTAAGTTGGGTCTGGACGGTGTTCGGTGGATAGAAGTGTGCAGGGAGCGAGTTGTGGTGTCGGCATCGAACCTTCGGGTTCGTTAAGCCTTTATTGTTATTGTCATTGTTAAATTTTAACGATAAAGAAAGGAGTCCCGGAGCTTTCTGATTATAATCAGAATAATAGTATAATAGTATAAATATACTTGTATAATAGTGATTGTAATTGTGTAATTGTATAATCATACTAATGACAAGTCTATTTTTTCTTTATAATTTTATTTGCACATGTCAGTGAACCTATGACAGTCAGCAAATGTCATGAGTATTTAATCTCTCACACAGCTTCTATTAAGTCGTATTCTAAGTGGAATGTAAGCCGTCGCCATGAATTTTATAAGTCCCTTTTGTCTGTTAGATTTTTTATGATAGTTGAATCGGCGAGCTGTCATTGGTAAATGTTTATTTATTTAATTTTCATAGTTTATCACTTTTTATTAATTTTTAAGAAATATTTGTATTATCTGAAGAGAAAAGTCCCTATCGAAATTTGATATATAGCCCATTAATTACCATGATTTATAATACCTTGCAAAAATAAATCATTTAAGTAAAAGAAAAAAATCACAGTTGATGATTAATTATCAAACATTGTATAATAAGATTTTCCAGACGTTCCTTGGTAGATAAATATAACAAAACCTACAAACTATAACATAAACGTATAGCAAAAGAGCTCATTTTTCATTTTTTTATAATAATTGTACTAGGATATAACAACGTACTTAGTAGGATATAACAAACGACATGCACAGGGTTTGCATGCTTAATTATATTTTAACTAAAAAGGAACTGGATGAGAGACCTCATTTCCTGCATTTAAATAACTAAACCAAGACCAAAAGGCGGAGGTGATGAGCACTACATTTCTTCATGCCTAAAATTTGGTTTATCTTCAATCTACACTTCCTGATAGTCACGATAATACGAAATTGTAGATTCGAGAAACGAAGAAGAATAATTTAGAGTATTCAAAGGGCAAACTAGTAGATACGAGCAATCAAAGTTAGGAGAAAAAGTGACTAGATAGATTCCGAGGCACATGAAGATTAAGGACTATCGGCCACTATTAAGGTCAACATAAGAAGAAGGATCGGGGACATAGTCGGAGAAACGATTAGTGAGGATTGAAGAAGCTTGTCCAGAAAGAAAGAACTCAAAAGATGGGCGAAGAACCGGTCATCAGCTGGGTCATTAGTCATCAATGGCAAATGCTTCTTCAATGCCTCCAACACTCCTCGAGAAAAAAAGGGAAATCCGTCTTAAAGTTAAACCATAATTGGGCGTGGGGAGGGGCGGTGATGCAATCTGGAGAGTCTAGCATCTAGTATATAAATATCATTGAAAGTAAAGTTTTTAAACCTATGATTACTAAATGGGGGGTGGCGTCATCTTGTAGCCCATTAATATTTGTTCACTCTGCTTTGCACCTAAATTATTAAATAAAAGATCTGAAAAAAATATTAGTTGTCAGAAAAAAATTCAAGGTTAATGTAAACGTGAATCCAATTTTTTTTGTAACATTTTATACCCAGAAGAAATAATTGAGTGAAAAAAAAACCAAAAAAAAAACCATTTATCGGCTCACGGATATAATTTAAAATTATTAAACTATAATTACCAAACAAATTTATAATTGAGGACATAAAAAATATTGAGATGAATAATTTAATTTATTATGAGCCACATCACCTAAATATTTGTTAATTAGAATGCTAATTGGAAGAATAGCAAATCATAATATAAAACTTCTTAAAATGCAAAAATGCAGAAGTCTCTATCTTTCAAGAGCTTAAAAAATCAAAGAAGGGTATTTTTTACTTTAGGGGCGTCAGTTTCTTTTTACAGTATTACAGTACTATTTTGGATATTATTTATCAATGTTATATGTTTGAAAAATATAAAAATAAGAACGTAAACAACATTTACTAAGGTGGAAATACTTCTGCACACTAACATAACTAGAACTAGAATTAACAAGGCGGCCAAAAATTTTTGATTGATTTTAACATCCTTTCGAATAAGTCATCTTTTTTATATCGCCTCCTCCATACAAACATAAATATGAGTCAAGATGGCTTTTTTTTTTGTCCCACATTCTATTTTATTGCACCTTTTAATGCTTAAAAGCTCCTATTTTTTGTCTGCATCCTCTTCGTTGGCATCTAAATTTCGGACCGCTATTTTCATAAAAATAAATCTTCATGTCGTGTCCCCTTCTGCACTTCCTTGTTTTGTGTAGTAAACCGTGCCTTTTCAGATTGAAGAGCACCACTAAGTTGAATTAAATTCATCTTTGCTTAATTTAGAATTAAATGGTTTTCAGTGTAACCTCCTACATAAACAAAACTAAGGTAGTAATGAGCAAGGAGATATTGGAAGTAAATTTTATGCGGAATAATTTGAACTGTTTTTTTCAAATAGTGATCATGTTACTATGAAAAGTAACTGGCGCCCATGAAGTAAAAAAGACCCTTAAAAAAATATACCAGAAGAATATGAAAAAATATCTTATCAAGTGAGAAATCCAGGTTTTTTGTATCAGAAATAATTTAATTAATAAAAATTAAACCAATACGTCTAAAGCCGGCAATATTTAAAATTTCAAGCCTTCAACAAATTAATGTTCAGCAAATTTTAGCATATATTTTCCTCTTCCATTTTCATTCTTTTATATCCCAACAGATTACTTCCCATCCGGCAAGGTTTAATAACTGGTGTTATTAGCTCTCTTGGAAACAGGGGAAAAATTAAAGTAAAATTCTCCTACCGCAGGTTAGCGCACACTATTCCCGAATGAACACCAGTGTAATAATTCTTTTATTAAAACTTTATTTATTTTTAAGAAACATACTGGATTAAATAGGAATGGGCAGTTAAAATTATTGCTGTTATGTAGAGTCTAGTTCGTAGTTGAGTTGAATAGCGCGCTTAGGTCGTAAACATGTAACCCTAGATTCGTTACGGTCTTACGACTTTTAATTTGTTAATCAAGGAAGTTTTTAGCTGTTAGGTTAATCGTTTTGTGTTTAAAGAGAGAAAGAGATCCTGATGCCTCTGAAGAGTAAGTGGCGTTCTTATTTATACAAGTTGACTGCTTTTTCAGTCCATTTTCACTAAAATTTTAAAGTCGCCCCAAATAGACTCCAAATGTTTCCATTATCAAAATTAAAGAGAAAAATTACATCTTGTTAGTTGCGTTTATGTGCTAGAAAATAGTTATTTATATTGGTAATCATATTTTAAAATTACTGGTTCTTCTTTAGATTTATTAAATCAATGAAAATATTTTCTCTCGATTGCATCCATATTTGAGGCATTTGCTGTCAAAACCAGCTTATTCCATTTTTGGAAATATTACAGGAGAGACGAAAAACTTCTCACGTCCACAGTTTTAAAGGTATATTGTTTTTTTGTATTTTTATTTGTAGGTATAATCTTGGTCGTAATTACACTAATTAGGTTGGAATGAGCTAATTTTGATGCAAAAACACGATTTTTCATGTTTTTTCGTCCATTTAAGTTGTATGAAATTGGTTTTTTCCAGTTTACCAGTTAATATTTGTGTCTTTACGAGTTTTAAATAAACGACATCCACTTAACTTTTTCAAATGATCTGAAATTTCACAGTTAAGACATAACCTTTGGTACAATGTGAAAAAGGTCATAAATTGCAACGCCAACAGGAACAGACTGTTTTTTTTTTTTTATTTAACACAGAAAAATATTATTGAAAATAAAATGCAGAAAGCAAGGAAGAGAAAGGAATAAGAAGGCTTACATTCTTGGTTTCTCCTGTTAGCTTTCTTTGGTTGCTGAATCACGTTCTTGTATTACCAAGGTTCTCAATGGTTTCCCACTCCACTCCATTGTGTTTTTGAAGAAGTTTTTCCACATCCCGAATCCTCAAAGGGGCCACCATAACGTCAGCAGGCAGGAAGAGAATAATGAAAACAATCTGTTCCTAGTTGAATACACTTTCGATGAACTAGGGAAACAGCAAGCACGACGCGAACACCATTCGCGAAATCCAAGGTTATCTGCAAGGAGGATGCGACCGCTCCTGGCGGGATAAAGCAAAAAATTTGAATGAGCTGTATTTGATCCAGAGGGCAAACCTTTTTATATAATTTTGGGTTAAAAAGTGCTGGATTTGAGCTATATCCCTTCGTCAGGTTATGAAGGACCCTGTAAATTTTCAAAATATGCAAAAAAGTAGATTTCAAAAAAATATGGAATGAGCTGGTTTTGATAGCAAACGCATTTCAAATTCGATATTTTGATGCATTCGAGAGAAAATATTTTTATTGATTTAATAAATCTTATGAATAATTTTGCTAAACAGCGATGCCTCGTCAGTCTGATAAGTTGTTGAGAACTATCATTTATCATTCTGAGCTTATCCACGTCAATTGAATTAAAAACTAATTAAAAAAATAATATTTCCCAATCCTGATCATTTGTGACAATATTTTAATTAATGAATCGGCTGATTGTCGGTGTAATGTTGACAGGCGCGGATATACTAATGAAGTAAAAAGAAAAATTAATGAAAATCTTGATTTTTTTAACCCGAAAGCCATCCTCCTCCTTC
This sequence comes from Aelia acuminata, assembly GCA_911387785.2. Classification (NCBI taxonomy): domain Eukaryota; kingdom Metazoa; phylum Arthropoda; class Insecta; order Hemiptera; family Pentatomidae; genus Aelia; species Aelia acuminata. The sequence continues at coordinate 28,319,802 of OU426982.1, read as the reverse complement.
TTGTATGTCCTCCCATAAGGGGATTTGGAATAATAATACCAATTATTTCTAATAGTGTTCTTCTTTACCTATTTATGCACCGATTTGTCACTGCCCTTCAATTCGGAAATGTTGACGCCTTCGGTTGGAAACACATTTTTTGGCAAGATTTTCCAGGAGGTTAGAAGCCGCCCGGAGGTACAGTCCTTATACGGGTCCTCGGGGCCTGTGACTCTGAGCAGCCATAATGCATGGACTTAGACTGGTTTGTCACTGTCCTTGAACGCCTACTGTCCTCTACGCTTCCGCAAGCGGCATAAAAGTCTGTAAGTAGACCAAACTGCGCGACCAGAAATCTCATTGTGGAAATAGAGAAAAATATATAGCAATCATAACGAAAATAAAGAAAGTGGAAAAATAAACTAACAGATCTCTTTCACAATTTATATTCATCTTTTTTTTAGCTAGTTAACATAGAACGTGGGATTGCTTCGTTCAGTTTAGCTCCCTTTTTTTAAATATTAATTTACAGTAATCAATGCTTATGTTTTCTACATAAGCAGTTATTTTAATCTATAAAATATTGTGAAATGTTTGAAAAGTACCTATTTGTATATGGGTTGAGCAAAGGTAGAAGATCCTTTACCCGCTGCCAACAGATAAGATAGTCAGTATTCCGAGTGTAGCCGTCGAGAACCTGATTGCCTTTATTGTTATCTCACTATTGGCATTCCCTTACAATTCAATAAACCTCTTGAATTTTAGTATTCTGTTGTCCAATAAATCATCGAGGTCATAAGTAAATTGTGTGTACATACAATTTCCCATAAAATAATTATTTTTTTTTAAATCTCGTTAGAAAGATATTTCCAAGAAACCAGAGTATAAATCATCACAAGAAAAACTAGAAAATAATATAACTATCTGAAAACAGGAGCATGACATCAAGTTGAAATACCTAGTATAAAGAAATAGGTTCTGATAAAATGGGAAGAAGGGAAAAAGCTCGAGAAGTTAACTTCAGTTAGGTTACTGTGTTTTAATGAATAATGAAAACCATTTTACGATGTCGTCTCGCTAATCTCTCATTATAAACAATTTGGTCCTTATTCACAGTACCTTGGTCTTATATTTGACAGAAGGGTTACATATGGGTAATGAAGGGTTCCATGGGGCCCCCGCATGTTAAGATGAAACTTAAAATCCTTACCAAATGACTCAACCTACTTTACTCACTTTTTTCTAATACTTCAAAACTAGGACTGAGAGAAAAATTAAATAAATATTCATGCAACATGTACTTGCTGAAACCAATATGGATATACTCTTTACAGATATACGGTACAGCCAAAAAGACCCACTTACAAAGAATTCTGACCTTCAGTTGAATGTTATATAATTTTTAGAATAATCTGATTATTGTAGCGTTCCATAAAATACACTAAATCGAGTAAATAAAGATTAATTATATCGAATCAATATTTAATTTAAAATAAATATTTTCAAAGGAATAACTTACCTATTCATTCCTATAACTCAGATTTCTCGTTTAAGGCTTAGTATCAAGGGTTAGGGAAAAATTCTAGTTATTATTATTTTTTTTTTTTTTTTTTTTCAAAACGAAGAGAAAACGATTTCGGTTATTAGAGTGAGGATGGAAGGGAAGGTTGAATACATTGCAATAATTCTTTAAAAGATGAAAGAAATGAAGGGCTGCCGATCAAGATATTTAAGGGCTTTGTAAAGAGCAGGCTTCCTTATATCCTTCCCTTTTCATGTTCCAGTCCGGTTGCTACATTCGATTCGAATTGCAGGATTCATCCCTTTTCTCTCTTTATGTACAGATTATTACATAGTTTATAATAAATAAAATTCGAATCTCTTATTCAATTCATCATGATTTATTAATATGTATATTGCTGTTAAGAGATATTGTATATATTCCTAAACGGATGTCGAATAGGTAATATATATTAAAGAAAGATTATCCCTCATAAAATAAATAAAAACTTGTAGATAAATAATCAAACAGCAAATAATTATAGTATAAGAAATCAGCAACTTAAAGATAGAAAATAAATATAAGACGATACTAGTGATCCCTGCCGAACGGAGAAAATTCTTTCTTAACCCTATGATGGCCAAAGTTTTTCGCCATCTTAATTTGGCCAATGGGGGACTACGGGAGCACACACATTTTTATGACCTATTGATGGCAGTATTTTACTCAAACATCCTTACAAAATGTAATTGTTTGTTTGAGGGGTGTCTTTATTTCATTTACATTTTGGAAATTGTTTATAATTTGATTTTTTTTTAAATTAAAAAAAATGAATGTATCTATTTGCTTATATTTAAAACGGGTTAAATAACAGAAGATAAGAAACATTTTATTTTCTATATATTATTACATGTAATCAAATAAAAACAATTTTTACAATGTTGCATATCATTTTTTTCCCGAATGTTTATTGCAAAAGTTCTTTTTACAAAGTCCACAGGTTTGCTTACTTTTTGATATATTATTGTACTTTTGTCGTTTTGAGTTGGCTTCCTTAAAACACATGTAACATCATTCCTTCCTTAATTGCATACTTGTGATCGTTTGATCAGATGACATCGAATTTCCCAAAGTTTATGACATAGCGTTCAGTGTGTGTCTCTGAAGTCGGCTGAGGTTCTGGCTACTTTCTTGAATACAGGGCTTTACAAGCTCATAAAGAAATAATTTTCTTCTGTTTGAAATATTTTGTTTCCACGTTGGCTGGTTTATTGCAGGCTCCTCAGTTTCCCTAGGACTTGGTCAACGGGGGGATCCCGCGCGCCCGCCATTCCGCCATTGAAATTTATTAACTACTGCATAAAAAAATATATTTATATTCCTTTCTCCCACAGCTTCATAATCTGCAGTATTTTTCTGACAAAAATTTTTTTTTTCAAATTTTTAAAGACCATATTTGGGGAAATTTCGGCATTTAAAAATCTTGAGGGCTCCAGGAATCCTCCCCCCCCCCCCCCTGGCCATCCTAGGGCTAGAGGAAGAGTTAGTGATGCATGTGGCACATCTTGATATTAAAATTGTTGTAAAGTCTGCGTAGGCAGCGACTAATGTCTCATTGCTCACTGACATGTCATGAGTAAATACAATGTAGAATAGAGGGGCTAGTAAATCTGTCGTAAATGAAGGATTGAAGAATGGGATTGTAGGTGTACGTTAGTATGGTCTTGAGTTTAAAGAGAAAACCCTGATGCCAGACTTTGTCGAACGCTTGAGCAACATCTAAAATTACACCAGCTGCATATTGTTTTTGTTTTAAAGCACCAGCAATGTAGTCGGTAACTCTGTGTAATTTAAATAATGATTTAAAAAATAGATAATAAACTAAAATAAGCAATAATTATAGGAAAATCACAAGGATAGCAATTTTACCGACGTTTAAGGGAATAATAAAAATATTAAAATCGGTTGACTCCTAATAACATGAATCCTGATATACATTAATTTCATAGCCTATTCTGCCGACTATTCTTCTCAGAATACATTTCTTGAACAGCAGGAAGGAAAAAATCGTAAGTTGGACAGGTGAGTACAGCAAACGCTTTAGCCCGGTTATACCTTTTCGGTTTTATTGAGTGCACTGTCGAGAAATCCCTTTCCCCATTTTCTAATACCTCGTTCCCCTTGAACCTGAACATTCAGAGCTATATTTCATTGAATAATTATTTTAAATGTGACACTCTATTCAAGCATGTAAGCAGGTCAACTACAAACAAGCTGCAATCATTTCAAAATGGAATAGTCAGAAAAATAGCCAAAGGGACTTACATGCAGAGAATGAAGACATCAGCGATTTAAGAAGTAATTAAATTACCGAAAATCAAGGAATACATAACCAAGAGGCAGGATTCTTTTTTCGATAAATTACCAACCCTGTCAAATCCACTATTTAATAGCCTCAGCCCTGCGAATCTCCCAAGACGATGGCAGCAAGTATGTGAATGTTAGGATTAAGTATTAGAATTTAAGGTTTAATCAAGAAAGAGGTGAGCCCCATTACCGGAAAGCTAGAAAAACTATTAAATTTTCAAAAATTAGATTTTCTCAATACCCCTTAAAATGCATATAACTGCAGTAAAAGGTTTAATATTCAAGGAAGCAATCAAATCAATCGAGAAATTACTAAATCATAAGGGGCTATGATAAAAAAAAAAAAAAAAAAAAAAAAAAAAAAAAATGTGACAGCATTTAGACATACGTGGTACAATTAATCTTTCGAATACTGACGATAGGAGGGAAAAAAAGAAAATGATAAGAGGTATTTTTTACTTTTTATTGCAAAAATCCATGGAAAAGTCAAATCTTTAGACCAATATTGTATCGCTAAATTTTGAAAACATAATTTCTTATATAGGGTGGATAGGCACAGAAAAAACTCACTATCGTTTCCACAATCAAAAAAAAAAAATGGTGGCGATTATTTATTATAATTATTCCTAAGATATAAATTTATTAAATTCATACTAAGTAGATCACTTATCAATCTGTATGAATAAAGAAAAAATTAGAAATCGTACGAGTTTGAGTTCTACTGTAATACCTATACTTATAAAATAGAATTCGCAAAATATTTTTGGTACAATTTTTTTTTTTTTTTCGTAAGTTCATACTAGTATGAAAAGAAATCTAATAAAATTATACGAAAATCTAAAACACCTGTCACGTACTCTTTGTTTATTTGTTTAATGTCACTTTATGCTAATAAGGCTAATCGGACGATACTACAGTGGAAGTCCTAAATTTTGCCTATCCAGGTGTAATTAGGATAGGGATCATTAATGAGTACCTGACATCGTGCAGGCTCGGGACCTCAATTTTACGTACTATCTTAGGGACGGCAGAGCCAAGGATTTATTACTCCCTTTAAAAAATCGTAGGGCCACTGCTGGACACCAACCCGCAGACTTTAGTATTGTAGGTTGCTATGCTAACCACTACACCACAGGTGGGCACACGCACTCTTCAGCATTATTGAAAAGGACTTACTATGATATGACTTACCAACTCACTTTCACTTACAAACTTACAGATATAGAATGCAAGGCCTCAAAGTCTCGTATAATTTCAATAATTCACTTTATCGTGCAGATTACATGCCAAATTTTCGCCTATTCAGGCATCTTTGGCTTGTTTACAAACTTACTTAGACTAGAAATTGACAAGTGTTATGAGGGTACTGTTGCTCCTAGCACTGAAGGCGCTAACGTTGTTGGTTATCTTTCTAATCTTCGATATTTTACTATGACAACACTATGTTATAACTAAAAAATAATGATAGCATACCTATTAAAGGAAATCTCAGATATATATACTTTCAATGATTACGAAAACTAAAATATATTAATTAAGTGACCTCATTTTTATATTAATTTTTAAAGAGAAAAAGAATAGCTCTGACTGGAACCCGGGTGTTCACATCTCAATGGCGACGCGCAAACCAAGTATGCTCCAAGGGCTTTGATTCAATCTTTCTGATGAAACGTAAATATTTAAAATACATTACGCTGATCAAGAGCTACAAAAAACGTTTATGAACTTTTTGAGCGATTTCGTTTAAAGCGTAAAATGTGAAAGAGAGGAAACAAAGAAAAAAAAATCTGGTGCGCTGCGCGCAACACACAACTTTCACTTACCAACTTACTTAGACTAGAAATTGACGTGTTTTTTTAATTGCCATTTCTCAGAGTCACATATTTTTCCACATTCGTTTCTTATTTTTGTTTTTATTTGCTCTCTAAATTACACTAACTTTTAATTTTTATTATTAAATAAAAGTTCCTACCTTTGATAATTCGGCAATGCAAGCACGATACTCCAAGTCTTCTGATTTTATAATTCTATATGTAAATGTTGAAAATTTCTCTTAGTTACCATGAAACAAATAATTTCCATTAAATAAACAGGACGGCTTTAATTATAAACAATGGTCTGTCATTAAAGGCGTACTCCGCATGCGTGGGCTCAACGTGTTTTATAAGTTGACGGAATACTTTTCCTCCTCTATTTGTTTTTTTTGTTTTTTTTTCATACTTCATATTTAGCTATTTTTTATTTTTAGGCGAAACGAGAGACAGATAATTTCTCCATATAAACAAAAACAAAGGTACTTTATAGGAAAACAAAAAAGGCCCCTTCCACATTTATGCCCCCTCAGAACATTTTAACAATGATAAAGCTCACCTGATATTAAAGAAGACTTGAATTCGATTAAACATGATGAATTAATCAAAATCATTAAAGCCGTTTTATAGATATTCGAAAAAAAGGTAAAAATTGGAAAACAAGTTTATTAAATAAAGTGCCCCCTCCAATTGATAAATTTTGATGAAATTTTGACTGTCATATCGCGGGCACATGCACACATCAAATATCAAGTTTAATCAAAATCGGTAGAGCCGCTTTTAAGAAAATAAAAAAAAAAACGTAAAAGTTCGACAAAATTCTTCAAATAAAGTACCCCCTCCGTATGACGAATTTTGATGAAGTTTTTGCTGTCACGTCGCGGGCAAATACAATCACACACACACACACACACACACACACACACACACACACACACACACACACACACACACACACACACACACACACAGACCATTTCGCGGGACTTGGTTAATTGGACTCAGAGGACCCCAAAACGTGTATTTCCGTTGAAAACCGGAAGTCGAAATTTTTCACGATCGCAATACTTTCCCTTACTATATATATTTCATATAAAAATAAAGATTACGTAATATACTCATATAGATAAATTAGTATTATACACGGTTTTTTTTTTCCCATAACATCCTTAATTCAAAAAAAATTAAAATAAATCTATTGTAATGTTTTTTTTTTTTCTTCATACATTGATTCTTACCTGTCAGCGGTCTGCGACATTCAGCGAATTCGATGGCTGCAGCAACGCAATAATATGTAAGGCATGTATGACATGAAGGAACGAAAGTGCCCAGCAGCACCTCTTTCCGGGCTTGACACTAATTCAGGAGAGGAGTTCTCTCATCCAGCTTCTTTTTAGCCGCCTTGGAACGGGCAAGTCAACGTGGCCATGTCGTGAATTAATCTGTTGTTATGTCCTTCTAATTTAACAAAAAAGCGTGAGTAAAGCGTTCGTATGTGTTATTGGATAATCGGGTGTTGTAAGTCTGTATGTAGAGTTTGGTTACTTACGTACCTGGGAGCGTCCGTAATTAGTCTTAAAATTTCGGATTGAAAAGTTTGTGATTTTTGTGTGCCTATTTAGCAGAGCTGAAAATCTGTGAGGCGTATGTCCAAATGGTCCAACCAACGCTTTAATATATTTATTTGTGCTCTAATGTAATTAAAATCATTATTATTTTAACGAATCACATTTTGATTAGAAACCAAAAGGAAACACCAAATGGAATGATTCATTTCCATACCATTAGCTTCGTATTGTTTATCATCGTGGGGGGATCCAAACTTTCATTTGATAGCTTGGTTGATTTGTCGAATAATCTAGGGGGGTTTATTTATTTTTCTGTTGAATAAATGAACGAATCAAAATAAATTGTTATCTCATGTCATGTTTATCGATGTCATTATACAAGCAATCAAAAGCTATTCCGTTATAAAACAAGCCATTAATTTGTCATCTACAGAGCTAAAAGTTGTCACATAGTCGTCGTTTATTGAATCTAAAATAAAATTTGAAAAAAAAATATTTTATTTAATCACCTGTCATTAAAACATACTGCAGATTTGTGCTATAAAGATTGAACGAGCTTTTATTTTTCATATCTTCATAAAAATAATTTATATATATTTGCATATTAATATTTTTTTTCTTAATTTAATTCAAATTTAGCTCCTATCGGAAATAGTTTGTTTTTAGCTGATTTATATTCATTTTTCTTATGACTGTCTTAACGCTAGGATTTTTAAAGGGGGGGGGGCGCTTGGTGCCCATTATTATTTGTCTACTAAATAATTAAGTAAAAAATCTGAAAAAAATAGTAGTTGGCAGAAAAAAACAACAAAATAAATGAAAACGTGAATTGGATTTTTTCTGTAGCATTTTATATCCAAAAGAAATAGATGAGTGGGGAAAAAAAACTTGTGAGCACGTGGATATATTTTTTTTTTTTTTTTAACTTCATTTGTATATCCGCGCCTGTCAACAATATATCGACAATCAGCAGATGTGATGGCCGTAAACAATTGCAAATTATTACATGTCAGGCATGGGGAAGGATGTCACCCAGCGGTACCTCTTGTTGATTCAGTTATTCAGGTCGGTCACAGAAGGAGATCTCTCATCCAACGCCTTTTTAATCTCCTCCTCACATTCAAGGGCATTTCGTCTGTGGCCATATCTCTGATTAGTAGGTTTATATGTCCGTGTAGGTTAGTGTGAAAACGTTTGTAAAGAGTCTTGATTTGTTGGTCGACTGTTGGCATGTGGAAGTCAGTATGTAAGGTTTGATTAGTCACGTACCAAGGTGCTTTTGAAATGAGTCGTAATAATTTTGACTGAAAGGTCTGGAGTTTCTGTAAATGTATTTTTTTAGCGATTCCGTAAATCTGTGAACAGTATATCCTTATAGGTTTAAGTAAGTATGTGTAAGTTAGTTTTTGTCTCAGTCTTAATTTTGAGGATTTAGAAAAAAGTGGGTAAAGTAGCTTTAGTCGTTGGTTTAGAGTTTCCCTTTTCATTTTAACGTGCGGGCCCCATGTCATCCTTCTATCGAGGGTTAGTCCGAGGTACTGTACTGTGTCTGTTTGGGGAATTCGGACATTTTCGATGTAAATTGGAGGACAAGTATTTTTTCGGAGAGTAAAAGTTATATGTTGTGATTTATCGTGATTAAGTCTAATTTTCCACAATTTTCACCAGTCATTTAATTTATGTAAGTGGTTTTGTAAGGTTAATGAAGCATGTGACGGATCTTGATGTTTTGTTAGTATTGCTGTATCGTCTGCGTAAGTAGCGGTCAATGCCTCATTACTTTCTGGTATGTCGTGGGTGTATACAATGTAGAGTAGTGGATATTGAAAATAATTAAACTGTAATTTTGTAAATGAATTTATAATAAACTAAAAAAAAATCATATTTTTTTATCTTGAATGTACCCGAAAACAATTTTTGAAAATTGAAATTAGTTAATTTAGAAATCACATGAATCGTACATGATGAATTTTAGAAAGCATTGAAATGACAGACATGCCTAATTATCTAGGAAAATGACTTTCATACTCTATAATATTTTTCTTACATCCACAGTTTCATACTCTATAATATTTTTCTTACATCCACATTTTATAAATATGTAAATGTTGTAATCTCATTTTATTTTTTAATTTTAAAAAAAATATTAAGAGTTTATTAAAAATAAAAAAGAGCTATGGATTCCTAAAGCCCCCCTTCGTAAATCTAAGAAGTTAGGTACCCCTTGGTAATCCTAGAGTTAAGAATTGCTAGAGGTTCTTGCTTATTTATTTATATATTTTAAATAATGAACGTCTAATTTAGTCATTTAGAACATTTGTACAGTTGTTGAGGTTAATGATATACTGAGCGATTCTAGATTACTGCACAATAGAAGCAATCAGTTCAGGTGTATTGAGGAATTGATCTATCTGTGCTAGGTAGCTAGGGCATGTCTGTTACACTCCACGTCATAAGCGTCGAGTTGTCTGGCATCTGTCTTATCCTTTATAAATCATTCATGTTATGATAATGCATAAATAACGAGATGATTCTAAAATTATTTTAAGGTAAAAATTTAAAAAAAATATTTCCATCCACACCAATCGCTCTTCCTGTTAATACTTAAATCACTGGTGCGTAGATTCTGTATAAGACCCTCGTTTCGTTTTAAGAAGCTTTATCAGTCCCTCTTTAGCAATACGGATTCTTTAGTCTTGTTCATACCATAAATGCATGCTGATTACTAATCATCTCTAATCAACTACTGAATAATTATTAATCAAAAATCCTAAATGGGAAATTATGTACCATGGGGATTCGATTAGTAATAAAAGGCTTGGATGCCGACACTACCACTCGCTCCCTACTCACCTCCAAACAATGACCGCCGCACAGTGGGGCAAAACGGCAAAAAAGTGGAAAAAAAACTCTATATCTCGAGAACGGTTTGTCCTTTAGAGATGAAAATTATTTTATTCAATTAAGGATGGAAAATTACTCTAGGATTGCAACTAAATTTAAAAATTATATTATCTACGTATATATAATTATAAAGGAAACTTAAGAACAGATAGGCATTTTAATTAATTAAAATAAAATAATTAAACTTACTTTTAACTTAATTAAGCTTATTTTACTTTGATTCAACTCAATATTAATTTCAATTTCCTTTAAGAAGATAGCACTTTTTTTTTTTGTCGGCAAATTTCTTTCAACTTGTTTTGTAAAATATTGAGACTCCTGTCTTTAATCGCCTTTCTCATCACCTCGTAGTGATATTTAGACAGTTTTGACAGGATAAAAAAGAGCTAGAGCAGAATCATTGCCGAAAATTTAACTTTAACTATTTTTCTTTGGAAGGAGGCTGAAGCAGCCTGATTACTTATCGATTAATACATCGATTTCATTGAGTATTACACTATTCATATTATATTTTAAATTTAAATCATGATTATTTAGGTATGTGGTGATGTGATTTAATGCTTTTTGAATAAATTGGAGACGGTCAACTTTACGGTATTTTCCTTCTCGGGGAAATTTTTTTGGGCGCCGCGAAATTTTTCACATGATTAACTATCTAACAGGCAAAATAAGGCAAATTAAATCGTAGGCATATATTCTCTGATACATCCTGGTCCTAGATCAATCGCTACCATCTTAGGCTAGGATAAGGCTTTATCTATAATAATGCTCAAAATTATTTATTTTCTGTGAAAGATTTTCGCTTATATTATGGTTTTTGTTGAACGGTTACTGTATAAAGTGGTTCGCCTATATATGCACATAATGGCTGTAAAACATCGGTGAATAAAATGTGTCGTAACAAGCTCAAAATATTTTATAAAAAAAAAAAAAAAATGACGATATTACAACCAAGAAAAAACTTATAATTTCTGCTTAAAAGAAATTTTTGATAAGAAAGGAACAAATCATTTTTTATTTGTTGACTATTATTGAATGAAATCCAATAAAAATTAACTCCAAAAATGAATATTAGAATTTATTTGTTTCCATGTTTGCCACACTGTGCGCCGCACATTATAAATACATTAATTTAACGCCATTTATTTAAACATTATAAATAAAGTTATAAAAATAGTTATTTATTATACAAGTGATGAAAGTAGATCATTTTTCAACTCGAGTGAAACGATTACCCACACGAGCGAAGCGAGTGTGGTAATTTCACGAGAGTTGTAAATTCTACTTTTTTCACGAGTGTAATATTAATTTTTTTCTGTAATCGTGTAATACATGATCAGATCTAACCAGAATATGAACAAAATTAGGATGTTGTGAAGATTATGGTATGTCGTTGGTAGGTTATAAGCATGGTTGTAAATTTTAAAATATATTGATTATTTCCACCAATAATTCATTCACATTTCAATTTATTTTGTTAAAATAAATTCTTACAATGTTAAGAAACATTTAAAAGCATTTAATTTCCAACTTCAAATTATTTTTTAATTTATACTTATTACTAATTAAGAAGGCAATTCACTTTCTTCACTTGTGAAGAAAGTAATCACTTTCTTCACTCTATTGCAAAATGTTTCACTTTCTTCACTCATTTCAGTTTAGTAATGTTACCTTTATTCAACGATTAGAGAAAAATACAGTTTTTCATAGAATATTAAATTAATTATGAATTAGAGCACTACTTAATGGTACTTGATTTAGACGAGATGTGTGCTCCGAAATGGAAAAATTATATAAAAAGAGTGGCCTATAAGAAATTAGTCCTTTTGCCAGCTTATATAATGCGATAATTCATACATTTAACTATCGTCAAATCCATAAATTTGTTGTAACGATTCTCACCAGTAATCTGTAATCTGATAAAAGTGATTTATAAAAATATATATAGAAGGCTATAATATTTTATTTTATTTTTAGTCTCATTTAAATTCCGTTGTATGTGAAAAGAAAAAATATAGTAAATAAAAAATAAATAAAATACTTTTTCTTCTACAATTTTTTTTTTTTATTATTAATAAGAATTTTAGAGTAATTTTACAAAGAAACAGAAGTAGTTTTCCGATACACGTTTTTGAAGAAATAATCATAATTACAGTTTTCTGATAATATAAAATTAATTATGAAGCACAGCACTACTTAATTGTACTAATCTGGACGAGATGCGTGTTTCGAAAATGAAAAGTTAAATAAATAAAAATGTATATAAAAAGAAAGAATTACAAGAATTTATTTAATTTAAAAATCGACCAAAGCGTAAAGTTTTTGGACCGATTTGTGGTAAGTAATCTGTAATCTGACCAAATTTATTTAATATATACTATTTATTTATTTAATATTCAATATTTATTCTACTTTTTTTAGCAAATCAAAAGCAAGGAGCGTTCGGGAACTGGCGACATCTTGGAGAAAACCCTAAAGCCTTTGAAAAACGTCAGCCATTCACAGCAAATGGTCAAAGCCCCGGGGACCTGGTTGACATTGCTAAATTCATTCTGTACTCCCTTTTCTTTGTCAAAGCTTACGTTTTCTTGCCTCCAGCATATGTATTCATATTTGCACTCTTAAAATATGAATACATATTTGTATTATAATTATAATATTATTCTCTTATGTCAAATATTTTTACCTGGTACGTAAGCGTCTAAATTCACCGGTTAGCTCATCCCTCTTCGGTCTGAATATTTAAAAAACCGTAAGTCGTTGCTCATCACTTCGTGTGAGCCGCAAAGTTGGGCATCCGTAAAGAACCGTTGAAAGAATAATTGTTTTGTAGATTCGAATTTTTACGTATCGGATAAGAATGCGAGATTTCGCTAACGAAAAGTAAACCTCTCAACATGGTACCGTAATTGTCCTTAATTCTGCTGCTAACCATCTATTTCGCTTTATCCATATTAAGCTTTATTCAGTAGGTGCTTCCTAGAAGACCTAGGGGTCGCTGTAGGTGATATAGGGATCTTGGCCGAGAGCATAATTCTTGACTCCTTGGGCATTATCCACCATCATCTGTATAGCAACTAACTTTTGTGATGGAATTTATCTAATAATTATTTGTTTCTGAAAAAGATCCGAAAATTGTAATCAAACCCCTAATGAAAGTAGTGATAAGTTAAAAAAAGGACAGAAAAAGAAAAGAAGACCGAAAATTGAACAAAAAAGGAAATTTAATGTCCAAAGGTATTGATTAGTAGGGGAGAGCAGGGTTGGTTGGCAACAGTTTTCACTTTTTTGATTGTTGAGTCGTTCCTGTTAATATAATCCCAATGGGGCTGATACCACTGTAAACTCCAAGTATTAGAGAACTTCAAGTATTTTTTCACAACATAATATTTAATACTAAGATGATAGAAAACTGTAGAATTCGTTAATCCAGGGTATGCCAACTAACCCCCTATGTGGGGCAGGTTGGCCTAGAAGGTGGGGTTGTTTAGCCATCTCATTCAACTACTGCCTGACATATATTATTGTTATTAAAAGCTGCACTATAATGGTATAATAATTTTGAATCGGTTTTTAACAACTTTTAAGGGAAAATAGAATGACAATAGAAGAAGATAAAAGTTTAGACAGTCGTCACTTTTTGCATAAGAAAAATTGCTCTCATCTTCCTCGCTGGAACTAAAGACAATTGGTAGTTTCACCTTTGATTATGTTTACCTTGCTTTTGTGAATTGCTACTGCGCCAAAAAAAAAGTTGAAGAGAGCCAACTAACCCCACAGGAGAGATCGTATGAAAGATGACTGCCAGGACAGTGGAGAACAATCAAACAAGAAACTGGTTAGTCGAAAGGTTAGGTTTTTCAAAGGAGTTTGGGGCTATGTGAACAGAATCGGAGTCAAATGTTTTTCCATGTCTTTAAACCAACTTTACTGAAAATATAAAAATTTACTTACATGTTATAAAATCAATCAATGAAGCACACTCTTATCTACACTATTAGCATCGGATTGAAAACTCAGGACAAGACTCCCGAGGTCGAGCGGGTCACATGGTACAATGGTGGGGCCTTCACAACAGGTGTGACGGAAACTATAAGCCAATGGCCAACCTACCCCCTATGCCAACCAACCCCGCTCTCCCCTATGCTATGTACTCTAGCAATCCTATGAAGTAGGGCAGCAGTACTTATCAATAAAGTATTTCTCTCTCTCTCACTCTCTCTCTCTCTCTCTCTCTTAAACTGCTTACTAGAAAAACGAGAGAGAGAGAGAAAAAGATGTGCTAGTCCTAGAAAGGCGCTATTATGGAAGAGTCAAGATGACCTTCAGAAAACGGATATCGGCCGATAAAGAAATCGAGTTGAAGAAGAATTACTGAAGAAACTGCGATTCATGTAAGACATTCAGAACAGAAGGAGATGGAGAAGAAAAATGTGAATAAAAATAATTTTTAGGAGTTGATGACGGAAGAATTTTTACGCCTTTAAACGATACAAATAAATAAGATAAATTAAGTAAAAATATTTTATCCAATAAGCAAACGTTCTTATTGGTCCAGGAGACAAAGACTCTGAAGACTGTTGAGGACTTCCAGTAGCTGGTGGGATTATCGACCCAGAGCCGGGGGCTGTCCTTACCCTGTAATTGTAGCCACTGTCTAACTGCCGGCTGGTGGCTAGGGGGATTCGACCCCTCTCGATCTGCTACGCAGGAGTAAAGATGCTAGGCAGGTAAAGATAAAATAAATTCGCATTTAATATTTCAACACTAACATGGTTTAAAATAAATTTCATTTAAGAAAAATAATAATTCACAATATCAGGAAAACAGTAAAAACTCAAATAATTAACAATGTTATTTAAAAAGTATGAACATGTAAATAAACAGTAACACATATGATTCGATCTTCGGAGCAATGACTAAGACTCCAGTCCATCGCTCCTTATACTTGTTAGTCTGATTTAGAACATTCTAGAAGGTTCCTGAAAAGCGAAGGAGGTTCTCGAACAGTCAAGAACATGTACTAGAACAGTAGGGAAAAAGTATAGAACTCTGTATGTTCTTTTTATTGTTAGATATGTTATACTGTAAGGGATACTTAGGGACAGAGTAGTAATGAACATATGATATGTGAGAGAAAGCTAAAACGAAAATTTTGTTTTTTAAAAAAAAATAAGTATCGAGGAAAAAAAAATAATTATGGAGGAATATTTTTTATCCTTGTTTTATTAATTACTCTGTTGGTAACGTTTCCCAGAAAAAGTATGAAACTCTTTTAGACCATATAATTTTGTATTACGTTACTGTACGGGTAAACCATACAGTTATTGGCACCCTTAGGACTAAATTTCAGTGGTGACATTAAAAAAATACTTCTTATGAAGGGATCTAATTGAAACTGCCTACAACTCCTCTTTATCTATCCTTATAAAGACTCAAGAGGTTTTTTGGGGTCGAAAGCTCAGTAGTTTTACATTATGACAATATTTATAGTCAAAAGCGCGAAATCTAGTTATTGGCACCCTGTGGATTTGATTGTGAAATCTTCCCTATGGTTAGTTTGTTAAAGTCTCACTTCATAGATGACTTAGAGGACCCTTCAAACATTAGACTCATGTATACCTTATAATAAAATTAGAACTTTTTTACCTATTTCTTTATGTTAAAGTTAGGGTGCCAATAACTGTACTGAGTGCCAATAACTGTATGGTTTCCCCTACCTAATAAATTTTATTAAAAAATTTTTTTTTTACTTTAATTACAAATTCCCACCTGTCAGCTAAGTGCTGACCATCAGCGAATGAGATGGCGGTAATAGGAAATAATGACATTTGAGGCATGAGGAGGGAATGCACCCAGCAGCACCCCCTTCATTGCTTGATTCAATTACCTTGGCTGTCTAAGAGAGCAGATCTCTTATCCAGCGCCTTTTTAATCTTCTCGTATCCATGCTAATGTCAGATATATTCCTCATTAAACTGCTAGGATGTCCGTTAAAATTAATAAAAATCGTTTGTATAGCGTGTGTTGGTAAAAAGAGGTCAGTATGTAAAGTTTTGCTAGTCACGTGCCAAGGTGTCTAACAATTCTGATTGAAACGACTGAAGAAAAAATAAAACTATTTATTCGTGCATGGAAAAAGAATGTTCGCACAGAATGTAATTAGTTCGAAATGATAAATCATAGCAAGAAAGATTTACTGCACATCGGGATAACTGAAAAACATGTCTTAGTACTTATTATTCCTCCGCGAAATTCCTCCTTGTAGTTAAATTAAAGTATAAAATAAATGAGCAATTTTCGGAAAAATACTCCTACTTAGTATGTATTTTTTCCTTTTTAACAGAATGTAAGTTGTTCGTAGATCATGAAATCGCCATATGATATTGAAGTCTATCTTATATAAGAATTACATAGATAAGATAGATCTAGATAGATAGAATATCTAAGATAGATAGACTGAATTACAAGATAATTTACAGAAATTAAAATGGGTGGTGTGGCCGAGCAGGCATTGGAAAAAGCACGTTGCCTCTGACGAACATATGCATGACCTCAAGTTAGCAAGACCTAGTTTAGTATGACCTAGGGGCTTTTGAAAACTTGAACATAACCCTCCCCGTTCGATTTGAAATACCTATGTGGCCTAAAAAGCAAGAAATGGTAAGTGGTATCTATATATTTCTTTTTACTTTCACTTACCTATATATGAAATATATAGTAAGGAAAGTATTGCGATCGTGAAAAATTTCGATTTCCGTTTTACAACGGAAATACACGTTTTGGGGTCCCCTGAGTCCAAATAACCAAGTCCCGCAAAATGGTGTGTGTTTTTGTGTGTGTGAACAAGACTAGCTCAAAAACTATAAGCCATGCGAATCTGAAATTGGGTATTTAGTGTATGTATATGCCCGCGATGTGACAGCATAAATTTCATCGAAATTGGTCAAACGGAGAGGGTACTTTATTTAATGACTTTTTACGTTTTTTTTTTATTTTCTCGAAAACGGCTCTAACGATTTTGATTAAACTGAGTATTTGATGCATTAATATGCCTGTGATATGACTGCAAAAATTTCATCAAAATTGATCAACCGGAGGGGGTACTTTACTTAATAAATGTTGTCTCACTTTCATGTGTTTTTTTATATACTCAAAAACGGCTTTAACGATTTTGATCAAACTTGGTATTTGGTGTATGTATGTGCCCGCGATGTTACAGCAAAAATTTCATCTGAATTGGTCAAACGGAGGGGGTACATTATTTAATGATTTTTTTCTAATTTTTACGTTGTTTTTTTTTTCAACGTTATCCAGAACGGATGAAACGATTTTGATTAAATTCGGCATTTGATGTATTTATATGCCCGCGGTGTGACATTCAAAATTTCATCAAAATTAATCAATTAGAGGGGGCAATTTATTTAATAATTTTATTCTCATTTCTACGTTCGGTTTTCCCAATAACGGCTCTAACGATTTAATAAGAAATGGCTCAATATGAAGTAAGAAAAAAATCAAGTAAACATATAGAGTTAAAAAAAAAAATATATTCCGTCAACTCATAAATCACGTTGAGCCCACAAATGCGGAGTAAGCCTTTAATGACAGACCATTGTTCATAATTAAAGCCGTTTGGTTCATTTAATGGAAATTATTTGTTTCATGGTAACTAAATGAAGTTTTCAACAACTTGATAGAGAATTATAAAATCAGATGAATTGGAGTATTATCCTTGCATTGCCGAAGTATTAAAAGTAAAAACTTTTGTTTAATAATAAAAAAAAAATAGTGTTTTTACAGAGAAAATAAAAAGAAAAATAAGAAATGAATGTGGCAAAATGTGTGACTTTGTGAAGTGGCAATTAACAAAACACGTCAATTTCTAATCTAAGTAAGTTGGTAAATGAAAGTTGTGTGTTGCGCGCACGCACCAGATTTTTTGTATTTATAGAAAGCAGTGATAAATCGTTAATCTGAAGAAGCGTTCCCTTAAAAGTGACGAAGAGGTTTCTTAAAAATAATTTTAAGGGGTCATCCACAGTATAGTGGTTAGCATGGCAACCTACAATACTAAAGGTTGCAGGTTCGCGTCCCGCAGTGGCACCAAGATTTTTCAAAGAGAGTAAAATGGAGGTCCCGAGCCTGTACGATGTCAGGTACTCGTTAAAGATCCCTATCCTAATTATACCTGGATAGGCAAAATTTAGGACTCCCACTGTAGCATCGTCCGATTAGCCTTAGTGGCATAAAGTGACCTTAATCAAACAAATAAAAATAATTTTAACATATTTCCATGCGCTCTAAGGTCTTTAGTTTCTATGTTGAATTGAGTTGTCTCTACCAAATTTTACGACGGCTTTACTTCCTAGGTGTGAATCTTTTCCGTACCTTTTGAACCAAAAACCCCTCAGCACGTCCTCAATTTGCTTGCACCCAGTTCCTCAATTGATTTTCTAAATACAAGATCACAAATTTGAAAACCCGATTCCTACCAAAACTTTTGAGACCCGATTTGTCTCTCCACCTCCTTTATCACTTATCTTCCTTAAATTTGTAAATATTTAAATCTGTGCAAATTCAAATGAGCATATTTAAATATGTTGTTTATTTTTTTAATGCATTTAAGGTGTGAAAAAATATGGTATAAGATAATCTTTAATTAATTATATTTTAGTCTAGAAAATTTAGTTCCATGTTAGATTTCTGATTGCAATATAAAGTAATTTTAGAGGAACAGCAATCGTTATCAGTTACCACTAAGGAATAAGAAACAAACATTTTGAAATTAAGTTTGTTTTGTTTATTGGGGTTTAAAGGCATAAAACCTCAAGGTCATCAATGACTTTGTCTATGTGTTTGTCTTTGTTAACTGATACCAAATCTTGTTTGGGTACATTTTAATATTAATTTCTCCATCACACATTTTTTTTCGTACTTTTTAATAATTTAAATTCATGGCACTATCTATAATATAAATTAGATAGAATTAAATATTAATTAAGACTATTTATACTATTTTATTTTAGCTTCTTTCTGTTATTATGTATTATTAATTATTTTTAATATGAAGGGAGGTGGGAAAAAAAAAAATTAAATTTGTCTTAATAAATCTGTTTCCTTTAAGAATTTCACTACCGCTGCGACCTTATCCTCATTGTTGCCAAGTGCATCCGAAATAATGCTTGTCACACCGAACTTGGCTAACCTGGTGGTGTAGAAAAAGCACTCTTCGAAAATATGTTTTACCGTAAGAATGTCGTCGCAATACTGACACTTTGGGGGTGGCTGTTTTACTATAACATGTATGTGGGTAAGGTTGGTATGCCCTATTCTTAGTCTGGTTATAGCAACCTCCTCTCTTCGATTTGAGCGGTTTGAGGTATTCCACGGGGTCACTGATTTTTTTATGGTTATTAATTTGCTCGGTGGGCTCTCATTCCACATAGCTTGCCAGTTTTCTATTATATTTTGTTTTGAGGGAAAACTCGTTTCTTGGGGTGTTAAAATGGCCGGGCCCCGTCCTGGGAGGTTAACTGCCTGTTTCGCTGCTATGCCCGCGTGTTCGTTTCCTTTAATCCCCATATGGCTTGGCACCCAATTATAAAGAAAATATTTTTTTCCATATTATTTAACATCTGTAGGTAGGAATGTATTTTAAGTTGGATGTTTGGGGTACATACTATTTAATCCCTTTAGAGAGCTCAATGAGTCGCTAACTATTGCAATATTGTTTTGTTCTATTGACATGGAGAAATGGAGTGCCGAGGCTATTGCATGTAGTTCAGCAGTATATACGCTGCATAACTTAAGTAAATTTTGAAATTAAGTTTTAATTTACTATGAGCCGTAAATACGCCTTCTCCCAATTCACCTTTATGATATATTTACAAAAAGGAACTCTTGATAAAATAACAAGCTGGCAGTAAAAAAGAAACTCAAATGTTAATGAAATTCGGATTTTTACGCCCCTTAAGAAAAGAAAAAAACAATAATGAATCGAAAAGTACTGAGAACTTTCTCGTTTTTCAACACAAATACTCTGTAACTTATGGAGATATACAAATATAAGCATTTTAAATAAGAAAATGTGTGAAGTTGAGGAATGGCGTTTACATATTATCGAAACACTTCGATTTCTAATCGAAGTAAGATCGTAAGTGAAGTTTTGTGATGCGCGCATCGAACAAATTTTTTTTTATTGTGGAAGGCTTGTGTTTTTAATTAATAATTTTAATTTGCTAGACAAATGCCTCTGGATTTTTTCGCTTTTATATTCCTAGAGGACTAGATATCCCACGTAAAAATGTTTCTCTTTCTTTTATTTTTAGGTACAAACTTACCTCTCTCTTTTTCCCTTTGCATTTTTGATTAAATATAAGTACGTACCTTAAAACTCAACATGGTTCCGTGAGTGAGACTGTTGTCATTTAATTTCTTTACCGTATGTACTATATTGCTCAGATGAGAAAATACCGACAAGAACTAGAAGCAAAGTTACCGTTCATATACTAGGACGGCCTTTTGAATAAATTTATTAAAAGTTGCTGGAGTTGAAAGGAGTTCGTTGGAAGTAGATCCCCTGGGGGCACTGTCAAAAGTTATTAAGTGAATAGCCCAAGTTAGCTAGGTCTCAAATCTTCACCCTTTCAAATTGACAGGAAATGAATAGAAGCAATTTGGTAAAATTGCATTTGCCAGCCGTTTAATACTGATGCTGACTATTTATTTTTTACTATCAATTAAATCCCTTAATGGCAATTAAAAAAGAAAGAAAAAGCTTCGCAACTTACTGTTGATTTAATATACTATGGATAGGTTTTTGAACTATGGATAGTACTATCGAAAACTTTTATTTAAAGGAGTCAAGTGATACCTCTATTTATTGTATATTTATGTTTATTGCTGCATTGTATGGACGTGTACATGTATACTCTTGCATATGTATGGGTAATTATGCGAAAATATCGATAGTTTTACATCATTACAACTTACATACCTGTACCATATTTGCATTATACGCCGTAATGCAATTTTACAAAATTGCCTTCACAGGACGCTTAAAGGTCTGGCCACACATGTCCGCACCGGATCCGCACCGTAGCAATAATACAGGTTATGTTCAGAATATTTTTAATTTAACTTACATATTACCTTTAGTTATGCCTAAAGTGGCCTGTGTCTGACATTTGTGGCTTGAACTTTAGGCATAACTAAAGGTAATATGTACGTTAAATTAAAAATATTCTGAACATAACCTGTATTATTGCTACGGTGCGGATCCGGTGCGGACATGTGTGGCCAGACCCTAATACGGGTGTTAATATTTCTTTTTTTTTTTTTTTTGTCTTATTTAAATTTCGTAGAATTAGTTTGTGAAAAGAAAAAATATAGTCAATAAAAGAACAAAACAAAAAAAAACTATTTGATTACGAAGCACTTTTATTTTTATCAAA
This sequence comes from Aelia acuminata, assembly GCA_911387785.2. Taxonomy (NCBI): domain Eukaryota; kingdom Metazoa; phylum Arthropoda; class Insecta; order Hemiptera; family Pentatomidae; genus Aelia; species Aelia acuminata. The sequence goes on along the minus strand of OU426982.1, from coordinate 28,298,216 downwards.
AATAATTTTAAAGTAATTTTACAAAGATAGAGGAGCAGTTTTCCGAGACACGTTTTGGAGGAAACAATCATAATTACAGTTTTCTGAGAATATAAAATTAATTTTGAAACACAGCTCTACTTAATTGTACTGATTTGGACGAGATGTGTATTTCGAAAATGAAAAGTAAAAAAAATAAAAATTCAAAAAAATGAAAATTTATATAAAAAAATGGATACAAGAAATTGTTCATTTTACCAGTAGTGTTCTTACATTTAAATATCGATCAATGCCTTTAAGTTATTGTACCGATTTCTGATAAGTAATCTGTAATCTGACCAAATCTATCTTATTAATATACCAATTATATATATATATATATATATATATATATATATATATAAATGTAAATTTATATAATTCAATATCTATTTTTCTTTTTTAGCAATTCTAAAGCAAGGCCCGTTCAGGAACTGGCAACATCTTGACCCAGGAGGAGGAACCCCTAAAGCCTTTGAAAAACCGCAGCTATTCACAACAAATGGTCAAAGCCCCGGACCTGGTTGACATTGCTAAATTCATTCTGTACTCCCTTTTCTTTGTCAAAGCTTACGTTCTCTTGCCTCTTGCTTATGTATTCAAAAGTGCACTCTTCAGATTTATATATATTTATTTACTAGCTAGGGTGCCCGGCTTCGCTCTGGTAGTTGTGTGGTAGTTTTAATAACCGAAAAACTTTGATATTAAAGGAAATATAGAAAAGAATTAGCACCTTCTTGAAACTTCGGATTTATCTTGGTATCAATATTAAGATTCGAGAACTACAGAGTCCGCCCAAATAAGGAACCATATATACTTTATTGGGGGTTGAAATTGGTAAATGAACAATTAATTTTAATGCAACTTTGTCAAGTTATGCATCGTTTTTGATGGTTCCTGTGATTCTTAATCGTATAAGCCCATTCCAAGCAATCAGCAGATAATAAGTTATTAGATTATAGTTGAAAAATCTGATATCTCAGTTAAAAATATTATATTTCGAGTACAACTTAAGCCCCGACTAATGTGATGGTCCTATTAGATCTAGAAGTAGAGAAACTAATGAAGATTCATAGAAATTTTTTTAAGACCTTCCTTCCATTTCAACCTTCCTTAAGATATCCCCCGTAATTTGAGCGGACTCAGCAGATCTAGAATCTTACTACTATTACAAAGTGAAAAGCAACTTCTTTTTCATAATTACATACGATAAGAACACTTCAAACTTTTTATTTTCGATGTTTCAGTCAATTCAGTCAATTTATCTCTGTTTTTTGTCTGTTTTTATTCGCTCACTGTACTCTTAAGACATGTTCATTAATATTTCATTAAATTTACTTAAGTATATATTATATATAGATCAAATGTAATGCGCTGATCATATATTAGTCTTATTATGAGAAAACTAATGTTTTAAGGAATCCAGTTGGTTTTCTAATAGATTGCAGAGATGTAGAATCATTATTTTATTTTGAAAGCACAGGAGAAACTAATTATTTTCGCTTAATTTTTTAGTAATTTAAAAAGAACAGCTGAACAAATATATAACTACTTTTACAAACTGAACTGGATGAATGAACAATAAACATTGAGTGAAACGCGCCCTAGCGCTTCCTGGTAGCCTGGAGCTCCTACTACATTTTTCATTTATAAACTCTTATATCAATCTCAAATAGGCTAATTACGTAGTGCGAGAGGCTTAAAATTCCAGTCTTTTTCTCTTCAATTTTACTCCCTTAAGAGAAAAATGGAAACCTTCTTCTCCGTTTGGGGTTTTATGGCTAAACCACGACATAACATACTTAATCGTACGTGGAGTCGTTTTTGAGCCTTATCGGCACGCAAATTGTACACTTTGCTTTATAATATATATTGATTATGTAAAATAGATGAAGCCGGGACCAATTTCCTTTTCCGATAATTACCATTTGCTGTCTAATTTCATTTGGTGGTAAGTAATGGTTTTATTTTTTTTTTAATTCAAATTTTTTATTAGTACCTATCGCAGTTAAGCTACTATCTGCATATTTGAGTAAATATAGAGTTTGGTTTGGGAACGCCCCGTTGAAAGTACTGATGGCTTCATCTATATGGGCCACCAATTCAGCGCCTCTGGCCAGTGGAACGAAATAATGCGAATTCATTCAGGGTGTAAAGCCATGTGGAGGCACATGGGATTTTATAAAAGGAAGGTTGATCTGAGGCTGAAGAATTAATTGTGGGAAACAACCGTTCTACCAGTCCTTATAAATGGATGTGAGACTTGGAGGCCGAGTCGAAAAGTGGTAAACAAACTATGAACAACGGAACGTGGCAAGGAACGATGATGCGAGGAATAACCGGGAAAAAAAATATATGGATCAGAAAAAAAAAACAGGGCTAATTGATATTGTAGAAATATATGCTGTATATCCTGAGTAGATAAATTCAATTTGTGAAATTATTGACTCATTAAAATCAATCGCTGATTATATACAATCGCAAAGAGGAATAGAAATGAAACGATTTAATTATTTGGCTAGAATAGAAGGGATTGATTTAAATGCTAATTAAACCCACTCTTGCGTTTATATTGTGTTCAACAATATTGTGATTCCGATAATTGTGGATATATATCGGCTCCGAATCACGGACCCAAAGTTATTCCATAAAGTGAGACTGAATACTGTTTATTATTTGTATTGATCGAGTTCCTCATATGTTGTTTATCTATGTATTAATCAAATGTTTATCAATGTATCAGAAAAATTTTTAGATGAGTTGAAACCATTTATTTTTATTTCACTAAGACACTTTTCATTCTAACCATTTTAAAATTAAAAACCATGCAGTACTTTACAAAAAATATCTCGCTTCGAGAATGAATAGATTCACCAAATTTATACACAGACACTTAATACAAAACACTAAATTCAAAAGAAATTAGGCACGATAGACAAAAAAAAAACAATAGGATCCACCAAACATACTCGTACCTACCTACATGGGTCATTTCATAATTAAGGTTTATTTCCATCTAAATTAAAAAAAAAAATAACCATTTTCCACCGGTTTCCACAAATTGTCACAATATGGTTATGCAAACATGCCCTTAAAACCATGCACACACTTTAGTGAATATTTTGGAAAATATCGGTTTTTAAAAAATCTAAAAATTTATTATTTAGTGGAAGTATGAAAGGGCAGGTTAAATCAAAAAAATTTTTTTTTTTTAACTTCATTTCTATATTCACGCCTGTCTTAACTGAAAGACAATCAGTGAATTTGCTGTAATCTGGGGATAATTTTGGCATGATAGGCATGGGGAAGATTTGTGCCCAGCGGCACCTCTTCCTGTCGTCATTAGCACTCAGGCAGGGAAAACCAGCTCCCTTTTAGTCTAGGGGTGTTATCGGGCAAGTGGGTATGCCACTACATAATGCTTGGGCAACCTGTGATAATTGCTGAAGGAGGCTTAACAGAGGCTGGACAAGGTTGTTCAAGCTACTAACCAAGTTGGTAAGTTGGTCCGATAATGTGTTATTTTCAGAGAGCTGTGCTGGCTGATCGTTTCGCTTTCTGTTTTCAAAAGATTCTTGTTTTTGTTGGGGTGGTATCCTTTTAGAAATTAGTCTTGCAGGGTGCTGCTGATAGTGTGATTCCAGTTGAGCTCTTGAATGAGGCTGCTGTTGTGGGAGAGGCGGATACTCATCTATCGGCGGAGGGAGTTTGATTTGTGGACGTTTTCTTGGATTCCTGGCTGCTTTTAGTTGTTTCAGAGCTGGGCATCCTCTGTAGCTAGCAGGATGTGGCCCACCACAATTGGCACACTTTGCTGCGGTTTCTCTTGGCTTGATGCGTTCAGTGCTCTCATGGCCACGACCACATTTTACGCATTTTGGTACGTGATTGCAATAGCTTTTTGTGTGTCCGTATTGCTGGCATCGAATGCACTGAAGAATGATTTTCTTTTTTCTTGGTTCTTCGATTAAAACTTCAGTATGGTACAGAAATTGTATGTCAAATATTTTTTCATTATATGATGATTTACTTATGTCAGCGAAGAACATAGGTAGTGGTTTTTTGAAACGTGATATAACATTTATTACGTTAGTGGCTTCGTAACCAAAGTTTCGTAGTTCATTTTTTATGATTGAGATGGGAGTTGAGTGGTGTAAGTTTTTGATGACAACTCTAGGACTTCGATCTTCAGCTAACTGGTACGTATGAAAATCCGCACATTTCTCTCTTAAACTAGCAACTATTCGACGATATGTATCTGTACTTTCGGCGTATAGGCTGACACCTTTAATAGTAGACTTTAGTATGAAACTGTTTTGACCGCACAGTTTTTGACGGAATGATACAAAACCAGTGTAATCCTGTACATTATTTAAGTGTATCGGTTTAAATCAAAATTTAAACTTATATTTAATAGAAAAGCAGTACGCGTTTAAGATCTATACTGTAAGATTTTTTTTTTAACTAAAAACAATAATTTAAAAAAATATTTTTAATAATCTACAATGATGATGGTAAACAAAATAGGAAGAATTATGACCAAATTGAGGTGGACCTGCCTTACCCTGCCCTTCAAAACTTCCTATGTACACGTACTAACCCTTACAACTAGAGCATAAAATCTCATATCACTTATTGATTGTTGCCATTCTTTGTATGGAATACAGTTGTTGGGAGTGAGGTTGTAGGGAGTGAGGTTGTAGGGAGTGAGGTGTAGAACGTTTTCGTGCTTTGCGTTGTAGGGGCTACAGATTTTCTCACCTTAAAAATATCTCACGCAATGTGCACCTGCATGATCTCATGAACTGATTATCATTAATGGATTAAAGACTTTACGTGATTAACAAAAGGATTGTAGGGAATGAGAAAGTATAAAAATACTCTAAGAAATTCCAGCAAAAACAATTTTCTTTAAGGAACATATGAGGAGGTGAGGTGCAAAACTCGTTCGTCCCATTTTTTTGAAGAATTGAGATGGCAGTGGATTCTAAAAGATATTTTAAAGCTCTTTCAACATATCTTATAAGATTGGAGCAAAACTTATTATTTAATATGGATTTTTTCTGTAGGGGAGAGCGGGGTTGGTTGGCAAAGGGGGTAGGTTGGCCATTGGCTTATAGTTTCCGTCACACCTATTGTGAAGGCCCCACCATTGTACCATGTGACCCGCTCGGCCTCGGGAGTCTTGTCCTGAGTTTTCAATCCGATGGTAACAGTGTAGAGAAGAGTGCGCTTCATTGATTGATTTTACAACATGTAAGTAAATTTTTATACTTCTAGTAAATTTGGTTTAAAGGCATGGCAAAACATTTGACTCCGATTCTATTCACATAGCCCCAAACTCCTTTGAAAAACCTAACCTTTCGACTAACCAGTTTCTTGTTTGATTGTTTTCCACTGTCCTGGCAGCCATCTTTCATATGATCTCTTCTTTGGAGTTAGTTGGCTCTCTTCAACTGGGTTTGGTTTGCGCAGTAGCAATTCACAAAAGCAAGGTAAACATAAACAAAGGATGAAACTACCAATTGTCTTTAGTTCCAGCAAGGAGAATGAGAGCAATTTTTATCATGCAGAAAGTGTCTAAACTTCTATCTTCTTTTACTGTCATTCTATTACCATGTTGAAAAATGATTATTATAACATTATAGTGCAGCTTTTAATAACAATAATATCTGTCAGGCATTACTTGAATGAGATGGCTAAAAAACCCCACCTTCTAGGCCAACCTGCCCCACATAGGGTGTTAATTGGCATACTCTGGATTGACGAATTCTTCAATTTTCTATGATCTTAGTATTAAATATTATGTGGTGAAAAAAATACTTGAAGTACTCTAATACTTGGAGTTTACAGTGGTATCAGCCTTATTGGGATTATATTAACAGGAATGACTCAAAAATCAAAAAAGTGAAAACTGTTGCCAACCAATCCCGCTCTCACCTACGAAATAGCGGTTTGTTGCAGAACTGATTCGTTCCATAGCCCATTGTGTTTCAAAACTGGTTCGTTACTCGTTTTGAAGCAAAGCTCTTTGGTTCCAATAATCACTTCTCACTTTACACCTATACCATTCGTTCACTTGAGCAGTTTCTGTTACTCTTTCTGAACAAAATATCGAAAGCTCCTTAAACTTGCGTGTTTTATTTCCGTTTATACTCGATTATCCTTACTACCTAGTTATATTAATAATTGATTTTTCAATGGCTCCAACTAGCTGAAAGGCGTTGATAATCTGCTGAAAAAGTTTTGTAGTCAGATGTTTCATATCAGTACGCTGATATTTTTGAAAAATTCGTCAAAAAAAAAAAATGTTTAGTAAATGTTTTAAGTCAGTGGGTGACATTATTTTGTAAAATAATGTACCTAATTCATTATTAAAATGGTTGTAAACCGAAATAAATATTACTAATTAAGAAAAAAACTTCGCTTTCGTTTTCTTCACCTCGTATTATTATCCTTATTGGAAGATCAACTTACGCTGTGTGAATTAAAACTCGTTCGTACCAATGTGGTGCGCAGCAAAAGTCTTTCCTTTAAACATTTTGTTGCAAAACTTTCTCATTTCATACTTTGTTACTTTTTTTTTGTTACCTCTAAAATAGTAAATTTTTTTATTCGAAGCTCACTTCCACAAGGTAGCTGTACCTTTCAAAGGCAAAAAAAATCATCATTATATGGCAAATCTACAAGACATGGTAAGTTTTTTGAGTTTCCTGAAAAACGTGTTCATGTGGAACCAACGAGTTTTGCATCTTACCTCCTCATATCTTGTCTGATCGAAACAAAATTAAGTTAGTCTCACAGCTATGTTGTAGCTGTATTTCCTCAAACTTTTAACAAGTGAATTATACCTTTTCCTGGTTTTGGAAGGCTATTTTAGAAAATTAGTAGGGTTTGAGAAAACTGTGTGACAAAAAACAGGGAGCTGATTATTAGACAGTATAAACTTTCTGCTGTGAAAGAAGTTTGTTTCTTTACGTATTCTGCCGTAATCTACTTCATATATAGACTTTGAAACTCTTATGATAACTCGGAATGGACCAGTTCTGGCTTTATCTAGTTCATTTCTATTCAATCTGTTTCCATTCTCAACATAGACCACTTCCTTCAGCGAAGTTCTTAAAGTCTACTTTTTTTTATCCATTATTTCGTTATTCTTCCCAAAAAATTTATAGTATTCAACAATGCTTATTTTCTATCTTCCTCAAGAACTCATTCTTTCTGAAGACCTTTCTGAACTTTCGCCAGATAACAAATAAGTTAGGGAGAACTTAGTCACATTATGGACTGTACTTGGACACACTCCGCTGCTACTACAGACCGTATTCTCTTATCATTATTACTGTTTATCTTACAGAAAATTCTATTTGCTAGGGTTTGATTTAGTCTCTCGTTTAAACCATTTGATTCTTGGCAATTGACGCAAGCAAAGATCAACTGTAAATCATTTTTCAGTTAATATTTCTTTAGTTGTCTGGAGTTTACAACTGTTTAATGGTCTGCTAGAATGGTTTTTATTTTGTGACATTTATTATGCTGATTGTTCTGGATCAATAGCTTGTTGTAATTTTAAGAATTGTTCAGTTGACCTCTGTATACCAATTTGAATAATTTTTACTAACAATTTCAGAATATTTTTTATAATTAATTAAGTAGTTCTTTTTTTAATTTTAATGTATATATATATATTCAATAATATTTCGGTTTAATCAAATTTTTCCTTTGTGTGGAATTTTTTCACTTTCAAAGTTAATTTTATGTTTAATTACAAAGTTAATTTTGTGTTAATTATAATGATATTTTTTATTTTGATTCTTGTTGAAGTATTCATTTTTTTAAGCACTGTATATTTAAGGAGATGATTATGGACTAAATGTCCACAACTCAATAAGCAATAGAATAAATTTAGAGTAAGGATGATTAGGTTAGGTTGTTTAAGGACACACAACTATTGTTGTCATTTGTGCTCTTTATCTATTAGTTTAAGGTTTATTTTTTAATATGCGATTATACTTTGTTGAACATATTATTATTCTTAAGAAATATTACTATTTTTTTCAATATTTTTAGTCTTATCTCCCAGAATCGTATTACAATTTCTTTCAATTCGTAAATTTTGAAAATATTCTTCGTATAGGAGGCAGTTCTCAAAGATGTGGATAATTCTTAAATGTATGTTGCAATGAGCACATGGTGTATCCCTTTCGATGAGGTATCCGTGTGTTTGCAGCGTGTGGCCGATTCTCCATCTTGTGATGACGACTTCCTCTCTTCTTAGATTGAGGATGGGATTATTTATAATTTGCCTCAAGGCTCTGTTTTTTAAAAATAACATTTGTAAATCTAGCCATCTATTTTATACCTAATAATCAAAAAGACTATTTATTTAAATAATTTAAATGAGAATAATTTTTATTTTTGAAAGTTTTTTCTTTACATCTTCCTGACCATTTCTGTCTGACACTTGTTTTCCTACAAGTGTTCTAACAAAAGTGTTAAATTTGTGTGTCCTCCACGGAATAAACTTAAAGCTGCTTTATTCAATCCAACAGCTCATTTGAATATAATTTTTAAAATGATAGTTTGATAATATTGATTGATAAAAATGTATTTTTTATATAAATTTTGGTTAATGTTTTTTAAGACTAATTTTATACTATTTTGTCGGAAGGAAAACCTGACAAAATCTAGTTCACCGAAAAATTTTATTTCTCACATTTCGGTGATTATGAGAGTTTCGGAACCCATCCTTAGGAGAGAATTGAGAAGTAGAGGAGCTAATGATTAAGAGGGCTTATAATGAACCATTTGTAATGTAAGCAGCGGGGAAGAGAAAAATAGGAGAATAATTCGTTAGCTCCATATCTCCAGCCCTTACTAATTGGGGCTTTATACATTATTCACTTCTCTACAACAAATTTATTTTTCATGTCAGAAAATTAGCATATTTTTTATATTACGGATTACAGTTAAAATTTATCCGAGAGATTTTTATGTTGTTATTTATGAAAGTAATAGATCCTTTCCACAATTTTTTTTTTTTTTTTTTTGCGTAAAATCAACTACTATTTGGATGGGTTTTGAGCAAAGCCCAAAAAAAAGTTAATTTTCCTCCAAAACTTCTCATGAATGGCCATATAAGTATTATTTGGCACTGGAAGATTGTGTAATCTATATATTGACGGATGGCAATGATTTGAACTGATTATCCATTAAGATATAAAAAAAAAATACAACTAACGAAAAAATAACATTGACGTCATTAACGCGACAAGGTACTATTCCGCGTCAACCAAATCAACCAATAATTTTATAACTCAATTAATTGGTGAGTCGAAAACTGAAGAGCACTATTATACATCTTTTTGCTTACTAGTATTATTGTAACATTATTTGAAACAAATTAAAATTTGTAAACCAAATGAGGAAAAGAAAATCAGGAAGTGTATAGATATAGTATTGTTTTTGAATAGTACTGTAAACTATTGTATATTATTAACATAACCCTACCAACATATGATAAGTTAAATTCAAAATGAGTTTTCAAAATAGATTTGTTAATTTTATAATTAATTTTTCCGAAAATTAAAACTGTTGAAAAATTTTGTAACGTGAAACACAAAGCATATGATCGAATTTCTGGACTTTTTGTTATAACTGTCCGTTCCTGTTCGAGAATCTCCTACGCTAGTCGGAAACAATCTAGACTGTTCTAATCCAGACGAAATAAAATTCTGACTGGTGAGTTAGTTTTGCTCTGAAGATCGAATCATATGGTTACGTTTGCGTTACAGGTTCGTAACAAGTTTATACTTTTAGTAAACTTGTTAATAATTTGAGTTTGTTCGTCTAAACAAATTATTTAAATCCACAATAATATTACAATATTGTAACACTTATGTGGGAAACAAATCTTTATTCAACAAACATAAACTGTTACCAATGCCAACGAATTAATAAAACTTAAATATTTGAGCAGGTTAAAAAAATGATAACGTTATAACACACAATCATATGACTTGAACTTCACTGTCAAGACACAGACTTAGACTCACTCGTTCAGTCACTCGCTCCTTATATATGATGGTAAATGGTCAGGTCTGGAATGTTCCAGAGCAGTGTGGACAGTTCTACGCTTTCGTGGACTAGGCCTCGAGATGGTCTAGACCCAAACAGTTCGTTCCAACCGCTTATTTTGTACCGACGAACGGTCTGGGACTTTACGCCATATGTTTTTTTTTTTTATTTGCTTATCGATTTAACGTTACAATATTATTAAATGTTTTAAAAAATTTCTAATCTTCTTAATACCTCGAAAAAATAGAGTAGATCGCAAAACTTAATTATTATTTTTTTTTTTTTTTTTACCGTTGAAAAATGTTCATTCTGTTACTAACCAGTCACATGGTAAAATATTTATGAACAACAATGCTTAATATTTAAAGAATTTTTATTTTGTTTGTGTTTCTTGTTGAACCACTGTCTATTTATTCGGTATGTTAGGTAAATGGAGCGCCTATTGACTTAGTCGAGAGTACTTGGGAGTGTTAAATGTTCAACATAGGGGGTTTAAAAGATCCCACAAGCGGTGAAATAAAATTACAACATATAGTAAATAGTTTTGTTTTTAATTATTCCTGTGGGCGAAACTGGTGAAGAAACAATTTAAAAGTAAAAACATTGCTGATAATTAGTAGGAGATAGATGATCGGTTTAATGATGACCTGTTTAACAGGGAATCAGGTAAACTCCCTTTAAACAAGATTCCGTGTTTAACCACAAAACTACATTTATCTGTTGTACAATGCCTTATCAATCAGTCCGTTTCGTTTAACAGCCGTTAAACAGTGTACTGTCAACTTAACTGGTATGTGCGCGCACCCGACCTCTCATTTCTTTGTCATTTTAAACGGTGATTTATATTTTCTTTTAAAATATAAATAAAAGAAGCTTAAAGAAAAAATAAAAAGAACTTAAGATGTAACAAAAAATGAATAATATTAGCGCTTTAAGCAACAGGCACTATGGTGCAATGAATCATTAAAAAAAAAATAATTTGAGGTTATGAGTTAACCTGTGTTTAAGCGGCCATTCCTGGTTGTTTAACCTTAAACGCTGTTTAGAACTTGTCACTAAATTTGATCAAGCGATTCCACATTGCATAGCAGGTGTCTGATCTAACGGTCATTTTGAAAAATGATTAAGTTTCGATCAATTTGGTTGCTATGGAAAATGTGGACTGTATTAGGTTAAACATAATAAAAAATGAATAGATGTTAGAAAAATTGGTGTTTAATGGATGAATGAATTAATACAGAATTTAGACAAGATACATAAATTAAAGATCAACTTGCTAAGCATTAACCTGATAATTAGTTTTTGAATCAATGTGCTCTGGTGGGCAGGAAGCATGCTTTTCTTTTCTTGATTGCGGTGTTTTCTCTTCAGTTTCATCTCCGCGTCCCTCCACTCCACTTCTCAGCTCAGGGAGCTCTGAGTTCTACTACATTATGATGCTCTTTACAACACTAGAGAGAAAAGAATGTCCGGCTCAAGCTCAACTTGATACGAATGGGAATGGCGAATGGATAAAATGGCCACTGACACTTGTGTCTTTCACAATCGATTGTATTATTCGATTTGTCAATCTTGAGCGGTTTCTTATGAAACGCGAACACCAGGCATAAACTATATGCTGTGATTAATCACCTGTTTAATTGAGCAATCACATTTAAACGACTATTGTACACCAGGCAACTAGATTAAACATCTTAGAACAAGATCAAAAGATTGATAAAAAAATGGGTACTTTTCTGTTATAGTCACGCCCAGAGAAAATTTTTTTAATTTAGTTAGTACATTGCTTTAAATAAATAAAACACATGTTTTCTGAATAAAATCAATCTCTTGTATGCACGTTTTTATATGACACCTCCATTTAATTTTACCTTTAAATGTTAACTTTATCTCATGGTTATTTTTATATATTCTCATTTCAGGAATAATATTATGCTGTTGAAAAAATCTGACCGCAGTTTCCTCATCCAAAATATTCCTAAAAATATTTTTTAAATTATACTGATACTCAATCATATCTAACGTGATTAATTATCTAGTCAAAACAAATTATTCGGCACGGAATTTGTTTCTCCTGACAGTGTTGCCAGTAAGCGAACAGTTGTGAAATTAACTCTTAGTTACCTCCCTAGCAAAACTGGCGATAAACCTGCTTCTCCTAAAAGCAATGTACTAACTAAATTGAAAACATTTTCTCTGGGCGTGACTATAACAGAAAAGTACCAAAAAATGTTGATGATTATTTTAAAAACATCCGATATTAATCACGTTTAAGCACACACCCACGCATATATATTCAGGATTGGATTCCGAGATTTGTTTGTTTGTTTAACGTCCCTTTATCAAGCGATTCCACATTGCATAGCAGGTGTCTGATCTAACGGTCATTTTGAAAAATGATTAAGTTTCAATCAATTTGGTTGCTATGAAAAATGTGGACTGTATTAGGTAGCCTAAGGCTAATCGAACGACGCTACAATGGGAGTCCTAAATATTGCCTATCCAGGTATAATTAGGATAGGGATCTTTAACGAGTACCTGACATCGTACGGGTCCTCCATTTTACGTCATATCCAAGGGATGGCATAGACAAGGATTTTACTCGCTTTAAAGATTCTGGGGCCACAACGGGACGCGAACCCGCGACCTTTACTATTGTAGGTTTCCATGCTAACCACTACACCAGAGGTGAACCTGATTCCAACATTTTAAATTGTCAGTTTACAACCATCAATAACATTATTAATGGTTGACTAATTAGAATTATAAAGGTAAGTAGCTACATTAATAGAATAATGTCGATGATTCGGGACTTCCAAAATGATTAATTGCACGTCAAAGGGTCTAACAGATAATCGGCACTTAACGTATCACTTAAAACCTTGGCTTTATAAATCAACATGAAAAATCTGGTGCGTGCGCGCAACACACAACTTTCACTTACCAACTTACTTAGATTAGAAATTGACGCGTTTTGCTAATTATCATTTCCTAAAGTCACACATTTTTCTACATTCATATCTTATTTTTGTTAATCGTTAAAGCCGCTTTTGAGTAAATAAAAAAAAACCGTGAAAATGATACAAAATTTATTAAGTAAAGTCCCCCCTCCCGTAGATCAATTTTGATGAAATTTTTACAGTCATATCTCGGGCATATAAATACATCAAATACTAAGTTTGGTCAAAATCGTTAAAACCGTTTTTGAGTAAATAAAAAAAACACGTGAAAATGATACAAAATTTATTAAGTAAAGTCCACCCTCCCGTAATTCAATTTTGGTGAAATTTTTACGGCCATATCTCAGGCATATAAATACATCAAATACCAAGTTTGATCAAAATCGTTAAAACCGTTTTTGAGTAAATAAAAAAAACACGTGAAAATGATAACCGTTTTTGAGTAAATAAAAAAAAACACGTGAAAATGATACAAAATTTTTAAGTAAAGTCCCCCCTCCCGTAAATCAATTTTGATGAAATTTTTACAGTCATATCTCGGGCATATAAATACATCAAATACCAAGTTTGATGAAAATCGTTAAAACCGTTTTTGAGTAAATAAAAAAAAACCGTGAAAATGATACAAAATTTATTAAGTAAAGTCCCCCCTCCCGTAGAGCAATTTTGATGAAATTTTTACAGTCATATCTCGGGCATATAAATACATCAAATACCAAGTTTGATCAAAATCGTTAAAACCGTTTTTGAGTAAATAAAAAAAACACGTGAAAATGATACAAAATTTATTAAGTAAAGTCCCCCCTCCCGTAAATCAATTTTGATGAAATTTTTACAGTCATATCTCGGGCATATAAATACATCAAATACCAAGTTTGATCAAAATCGTTAAAACCGTTTTTGAGTAAATAAAAAAAAACCGTGAAAATGATACAAAATTTATTAAGTAAAGTCCCCCCTCCCGTAGATCAATTTTGATGAAATTTTTACAGTCATATCTCGGGCATATAAATACATCAAATACTAAGTTTGGTCAAAATCGTTAAAACCGTTTTTGAGTAAATAAAAAAAACACGTGAAAATGATACAAAATTTATTAAGTAAAGTCCCCCCTCCCGTAGATCAATTTTGATGAAATTTTTACAGTCATATCTCGGGCATATAAATACATCAAATACAAAGTTTGATCAAAATCGTTAAAACCGTTTTTGAGTAAATAAAAAAAAACACGTGAAAATGATACAAAATTTATTAAGTAAAGTCCCCCCTCCCGTAAATCAATTTTGATGAAATTTTTACAGTCATATCTCGGGCATATAAATACATCAAATACCAAGTTTGATCAAAATCGTTAAAACCGTTTTTGAGTAAATAAAAAAAAACCGTGAAAATGATACAAAATTTATTAAGTAAAGTCCCCCCTCCCGTAGATCAATTTTGATGAAATTTTTACAGTCATATCTCGGGCATATAAATACATCAAATACTAAGTTTGGTCAAAATCGTTAAAACCGTTTTTGAGTAAATAAAAAAAACACGTGAAAATGATACAAAATTTATTAAGTAAAGTCCCCCCTCCCGTAGATCAATTTTGATGAAATTTTTACAGTCATATCTCGGGCATATAAATACATCAAATACAAAGTTTGATCAAAATCGTTAAAACCGTTTTTGAGTAAATAAAAAAAAACACGTGAAAATGATACAAAATTTTTAAGTAAAGTCCCCCCTCCCGTAAATCAATTTTGATGAAATTTTTACAGTCATATCTCGGGCATATAAATACATCAAATACCAAGTTTGATGAAAATCGTTAAAACCGTTTTTGAGTAAATAAAAAAAAACCGTGAAAATGATACAAAATTTATTAAGTAAAGTCCCCCCTCCCGTAGATCAATTTTGATGAAATTTTTACAGTCATATCTCGGGCATATAAATACATCAAATACCAAGTTTGATCAAAATCGTTAAAACCGTTTTTGAGTAAATAAAAAAAACACGTGAAAATGATACAAAATTTATTAAGTAAAGTCCCCCCTCCCGTAAATCAATTTTGATGAAATTTTTACAGTCATATCTCGGGCATATAAATACATCAAATACCAAGTTTGATCAAAATCGTTAAAACCGTTTTTGAGTAAATAAAAAAAAACCGTGAAAATGATACAAAATTTATTAAGTAAAGTCCCCCCTCCCGTAGATCAATTTTGATGAAATTTTTACAGTCATATCTCGGGCATATAAATACATCAAATACTAAGTTTGGTCAAAATCGTTAAAACCGTTTTTGAGTAAATAAAAAAAACACGTGAAAATGTTACAAAATTTATTAAGTAAAGTCCCCCCTCCCGTAAATCAATTTTGGTGAAATTTTTACAGTCATATCTCGGGCATATAAATACATCAAATACCAAGTTTAATCAAAATCGTTAAAACCGTTTTTGAGTAAATAAAAAAAACACGTGAAAATGATACAAAATTTATTAAGTAAAGTCCCCCCTCCGGTTAATCAATTTTGATGAAATTTTTACAGTCATATCTCGGGCATATAAATACATCAAATACCAAGTTTGATCAAAATCGTTAAAACCGTTTTCGAGTAAATAAAAAAAACACGTGAAAATGATACAAAATTTATTAAGTAAAGTCCCCCCTCCCGTAAATCAATTTTGATGAAATTTTTACAGTCATATCTCGGGCATATAAATACATCAAATACCAAGTTTGATCAAAATCGTTAAAACCGTTTTTGAGTAAATAAAAAAAACACGTGAAAATAATACAAGATTTATTAAGTAAAGTCCCCCCTCCGGTTAATCAATTTTGATGAAATTTTTACAGTCATATTTGGGGCATATAAATAGATTAAATACTCAGTTTAATCAAAATCGTTAGAGCCGTTTTTGAGAAAATCGAAAAAAACGTAAAAAGTTATTAAATAAAGTACCCCCTCCTGTTGAGCAATTTTGATGAAATTTTTGCTGTCACATCGCGGGCATATACCTACACTAAATACCCAATTTCAGGTTTCCACGCTTTATAGTTTTTGAGCTAGTCTGTTCACATACACACACACACACACACACACACACACACACAGACACACACACACAGACCATTTCGCGGGACTTGGTTATTTCGACTCAGGGGGTCCCAAAACGTGTATTTCCGTTGAAAACCGGAAGTCGAAAATTTTCACGATCGCAATACTTCCACTTACTATATATTTCATATATAGGTAAGTGAAAGTAAAAATTGTATCATCAGCCTTAAACCAAGGCCAAGCCATCCCAAAGTAAGATATTTATCAAATAATATACATACCTATCTTATAGATGTTGGAACTAGAATTCGGAAGAGTACAGAAAACCATACCTGCAACAGAAAATAATGTTTTTGTTATAAATTAGAAAATAAAAAGTCAATTAATTAAATGCTATACATTAGAGTAAATTGGAGATTCTTTCCTGTTCGAATCATGTATTTTAATTTTCATTTTTCTTTAATTAAAAAAAAGTTTTTTAAAATATGGAGCAGAGCTTACAATTTTTTAATATATTGGGAGTGTTCTAGAGCTATTCAATACTATTAGATACATGCTTAGTCAATATTTTTGGTGAAAACCGCGGCTTTGCACATTTTGGATGGACGCTTACTCATCAAGTCGATTACCGTACAATTTCTAGATATTGGGGAAAAATTATCTTCTGCGTTTTATTTTATTATTTTTTTAAAATTTATCTAAAAAATTACGTGTTTATTTGTTTAATACTCGCATCAAATGTTGTTAATGCTTAACATAATCACTAAAATGAAAATAGTTCTGTCTTCTTGCTACTCCAGGTGTACTATCATTTAAAATTTTTAGAACATTAATCTGCCTTTGATATATATAACAATGGACTCGGATAACGCTCACACAAGATTTACATTGGCAGACGCAAGAACTAATGATATAATTTAAGTCTTGCATTTGCTCTTATACATGACTATCAGTTTATTATCGTAAATTCGAGTTACTTTTTAATCGATTAATATAAGGAAAAATGTTGTTAAGCAAAATTGTTAGTTTAACCATTGAATGACCAGATTAATAAGTAAAATCGAATATGTACTCTAAAGTAGTCATCAATTATAACATTACTTTCTGTCAGTTGATGATTACAGAATGATAATTGGAGAGTGGTGTTTTTCTTTTTTGTGTTAACCTCCGATATAAAGGGACAATAGTAAAAGGTTTATTACTATGTTCCCAATTTTCATAATTTTACGGCAAATAAATATTAAAGTCTTTCTATATGAGAAAAAAAGATTTCCCATGCCCAGGATTTGAAGGATTTGAAGATTGGGTCTCTGTATCACCGTCGCAGCGTTATTAACCACTGAGCTACCGAAGGCCTGCTTAAATCCATGCTAACCTTCTCTTTCCAAAGATTCTACCCGCTAGGTACCGCCATATTGCAGCGAAGTGAGCGTTGTCTTAGTCACTCAGCCAACAATGATCTTATCCACAGTCTCAGCCTTGAAATTAATACTATCTCAAGCAGTGTAATACTTGAAGTTATATCTCCTTAAGAGTCTTACAATTTTTCCCCGATTTGGCAAATTCAGGTTCCAAACTTGTTCCAATATGATTGTTATAAATTTATATCTGTCTGTACCTGATGATCCTAAGGAGAATATATCGTCGTTGATACTGCAGAAGGTCGCTTGTCAATTAACAGCTGATTTTCAGAAGAATCAGTAGAACAAAAATCATTTTATTTGCAATTCATTTTTTAGTTTTTGTGTTTGTGTTCAGGGAACCCATTTGTTATTTTAAATTATTTTTTAGTTTATTTTTTGTTTAATTCATTATTTTTAAATCATTTTAAATCTTAAAATGATGAAATATGTTAAATTGTTATTGTTAATGTATTAATTACGTATCAAGTAAATTAAAATTATATAAGTCCTATCAATCGATATTAAGTACCTAATATCACTAAACTAAGTGCGTACTAATATCACTAAACATTAGTTTAGTGTCAAGTACGCACAGTGGTTAAAAATTGACTATTTTCGGAAAAAACGTTGTCAAACCTGATCTGTAAGCCCAAAATAATTAAGTTGATATTAAGTACTAAGTGCGTACTAATATCACTAAACTAAGTGCGTACTTGACACTAAACATTAGTTTAGTGTCAAGTACGCACAGTGGTTAAAAATTGACTATTTTCGGAAAAAACGTTGTCAAACCTGATCTGTAAGCCCAAAATAATTAAGTTGATATTAAGTACTAAGTGCGTACTAATATCACTAAACTAAGTGCGTACTTGACACTAAACATTAGTTTAGTGTCAAGTACGCACAGTGGTTGAAAATTGACTATTTTCGGAAAAAACGTTGTCAAACCTGATCTGTAAGCCCAAAATAATTAAGTTGATATTATCATAACAAAGATTAAATTTCCTTAAAATGCATAGGTTGCAGCCTCGCTAAACCGGCTATTCGGATCAACCGTCGGTGTTAGGAAAATAGAAAAACGAATTATACATCAATTTTCGACCCGAGATCAGCTAGTTTAAGCACTTTTGATGTTTCATGCTATTAATATTCTTGATCGTACTTACAGTATCATTTTATTTTATGAAAAAACCCAACTTAGGTATAGAAAAAAAATCATACGTAGTAGCAATCAATTATTTTTTTGTTATATTTTTATTTTTAACTACTAGCTGTATATACCAGTTTCAACCGGAGAATTTCATTTTTTAATTTATAAAATCTATATAGTGAGACTTTTATCGACTCAAACGGTGGATTTCGTAAAAACCAAGGTAAAGCGAAATCATTACGAATTTCATAACAATAAAGAATATCAGCTGAAGATCGGCTTAAGTTATGCAATTTTAAATGGACAGGTGTTCGCACCTGGTAAAAAAGAACCACTGAGCGAAATTTGGAGAATTTAGGACAAACGTTATGGATTTCTATAAAGAACAAATAAACAAACAAACAGAATTTCAACTTTATTTATATAGATTACATGTATTATCATATTAAAATATTAGATTGGGGTTATCCGGCTTTGATATAATTTTGATGAGGTGGAACGGACTGTTCAATATTCGTTAATAACTACAGCTATATCAGTGAAAACCCAGTTCCCTAATTCATACTAAATAACAGCTGGACCTTTTTTTAATACCATTTTTTTTTTTAATAAAATGAATACACAAAATATGTAAACTTAGTTTTTGGAACGAACTTTTTACTCTACGACACACTTACCGAAATAGACAAATTGACAGCTCAACTACCTCTATCTGATGATCCACCTTTGTGTTTCACACACAAAAATAAATCCACAAAGCAATCAAGAGATATCCGAACAGAAAAGCATCGAGCTATGATCTTATCATTCTTTATCCGTTCCTACCTCGAAAAGCTGGTTTGTTTCTTACATACATCAATAAATCTATCTTACACGCAACCTATTATCCTCTTCTTTCGAAACTCTCCACACACAAAAATATTCTAAATCCACAACTAATCTTTCATCTTACGTCTTATCGCAGTCTACCTATAATGGGGAAAGTATTTGAAATTCTTTTCTTGAACCGAATTAAGCCTTTACTTGAAAGTTGTGAAGTGATACCGAGTCATCAGTTTAGTTAGGTGCAAGCCATTCTTCATTTTTTTTAATAAATTTGTTTTTATTTCTATGAGCTTCTTGTCACTTACTGTTAAAACGAGGCAAGAAAGTTTCGAAATCGATTGATTTCCACTAAGTTATCCGAGGTCATGTTAAAAAACTTATTATTAATAATTTTCAAACACATACTAAAATCACGGTAGGAGAACAAGTTTTTTTTATCATCGACCTAATAATGATTCAGAATGACTTTATAAATGATGTTACAGAGCTAGGAAGTAAGGCATGACGTTTTACTTAACATATAATAATAACCTAATTCGAAGCACAAGCTCCATAACGAATAAACCGCATGAAATAGCTAGGTAATTCAATAAAAAAAAAATCACACATTTACAGACGCAGGGGGACGCAGCTAGAAAATGTTTTAATATTCCCTTGGAGGTATCTTCTAAATGGATTTTAAAACTGCGCTCGGCTGCGCTTGAAAAATATGGATTACCAAAAAAAAAAAATTGTCTTATTTTTATTGCATTTACTCGGGATATTATTTCTGGGTTAAAACATACATAAAATAGCATGATTTTTATGCTCGTGTAGTATGTGAGATCGCTTTTCATGTTTATAAAGGAAAATCGCACCAAGAAACAAAAATGCGAGTAGAAAAAATAATTATAGCATTATAAATTTTTCGTTGAAAAATAAACTTTTTCAAAGGGTCATAATAAGTGGAAAAATCGGAATATCTCCGAATTAATCGAAGGAATGTGTCAGGTAACTATTAATAAAGAATATTCAGGTAAAAGAATATTCCGATACCTTCAAAAAATAGGTTTTTCCGCCTTTCAACCACTGTGCGTGCTTGGGCGTCTGTGATTGGTCAAAGACGCTTGGAGCCAAAGCTCTGAGAAAAACAAAAGACGTTTCAAGTCATTCAGCTGTTGATTCTCGCCAGCCTAGTACACATTACTCTCTCACGCTTGAACATTCTTTAAAAATGTTTTATGACATCCTCCTTCACCCAGGGTGTTCATTTGTGTAATGTGCATATTTGCAGACATTATTTTAGAAGACTGATCGAGGAGGAAGATTAAGTTACCAGCTGGATTGACATCTAAAGTAAAATAATTCCATTATTATTTTTTTAATAATGTATGAACAATAAATTTTGTTAGATCTTCACAATGAAATAACATTTTCTAAAAATTGAACTTTACCTTTTAATATTAAAATTAAATCGCTGAATTTAGTTGAATATATCTATCAATACATCTATACGCTGAATACATCTATCAATGTATTATATTTACCAACCGTTTGTTTATTATTTCATTCAATATTTTAACAATGGCCATTCGATTAAATCATATATTGTGTAAAATAGTTTATAAATTGTATTTCATTTTCATTTAAATTTCATTCGTATTTAATAAATTATTTGTATTTAATAAATTATTTTTTAAGCTTTAAATATCAGAGAATTTTCTTTATTGCCTTTCATTCATATTATTTTGTTCATCTTATTGATTGTGCTAATAATTTCTAAATTTCAAAATTAAACTTTATATAAAATATCTTTTATTATTTATCCCTGTTTATTACATCAATCAACAAAACTAGGAGCATTGAGCACCGGCCATACTTTCTTCATCAGGGAAGCGAAAGGTTTTTATTATTAAAACCTAACTTGCCTAAACAGTTTGGTTATCGAAATTCATTTTTAAAACTTTATTTGTGTTAAAGATTAAATTTTGTTTAAACCTGATTTTACTCAGGATTATTGACCAAGCGAATCCGAAATTCGAATATTTTTTTTACTGTATTATTCTTCTTTTCTATTTGCTGGTGACATAATTCCTCGTTTAGGATCCTAGAGCTTACTGGTTTCGATTAAAAATTCCATAAAATCGAAAATTTCTGTCTTACGACCGTTTGCAGTATCAATGACGATATCCTTGCGACTATTTAGTTTAGAAATATTATTGAAACTTAGGGTAGTTTCTCTTTTGCCTTCTATTTTTCGATTTCAATGAATAGTTCATGTCATTTATTTTATTTAGTCATCGTATTTTATTTATTATAAGCTGTGATTTGAATAAATTAAAAAAAAATACCATTCGGAAATCAGATTCAAGTTTATGCTATAACAAACAGTATATTTGAAACTTGTAGTATAACTTTCTTTCCATTTGTATTATTTTCCACCTATAAAATTAAATTTTCTTGAAAATTTGTACAATAAAAAGTAGCACAACATTATAAAAAAGAAAAAAAAAAAAAGAACAGAATTGTTAAGTAAAAAGTACTAATATTATCGAGTTATCCTTTCCCTCAACTCCAATATTGGGGCGGTTATTTAATTAGCCACAAGGACCACTTTGCCGATCCTCCGAGGCTATAAAAATAATTGAGAGAGAAGGCAGAAGGAATTAGTTGGAAAATTAGGAGAGGCAGGGTAATTAGAGAGAGGCCCTCATCAAATATTTCTCACAGGAGTCCACTCTTTCAGGATAATGCCGGTTCCGGCTAACTCAATCTGTTCTGGGGAATCGTTTCAAAATAAATTCTGGGCGCTAAAGATAAAGGATGTTCCGATCACATGAATTACATTACTTGAAGGATGTCTGACCCCTTGATTGTCTATCAAAAATATTTCAAATACGCCTGTTCCAATACGATAGGAAGAAGGCTCTTGGATTAAGATCTTTCTGAGCAATTACCGTTTCTAGTTAAATGATTGGTTAAGGAGGTGATTTTTGACGAATGCGGCTAAGAGAACTCACTACTGTACCCTAAAAGGATCTACCCTTCCATGGATAGGTTTTAACAGAATAAAAATATTTTCATGCATATTTTAGTAAAAATATCTGTCATACCTAAACGAAATATCTATCTCCAAAGATCTCGAAATATCTATCTCTATCTATCTATCTCCAAAGATTTGAATTTTTTGGAGGTGAAATGGCTGCTTAAATTGAGGGGAGAGCTTCTTTATTTGAATTATCGTCCTTGGTTTCAAAATGATCCCGATCAAGATGTTCAGTCAAGATGTTCTCTCTGCAATTGCAGTTCTCGTGAAGATTTGTATCACTTCTTGGGAGAGTGTCCTCTATTGGCTGAGTTTCGTTTACTTTATTTTAACAAGCGCTCTCTCACAAGGGATGAGATAATTTCTTTTCTGACTGGTCTCTCTCATCCTCGTCCCTTGATCCGTTTTGCTCGTCACGCTTGGAGGGCTAGGTACTCCTGGATGTCTGATATTTAACTTTATAAGTTCTATTCTTTACTTTATTTTTCCTATGGTATATTGAATCTAAGAATTTTTCTTTTATTTACCTTTTTCTTTGTATTTTTTTTTAATTTATTCTTCCTCAGAGTATAATTATCCCTCTTTAATTATTTTCTTTCTATCTTTGTTGTACGTTATTTAATATGTTAAAAGTAACTCATAAGTTAATTAATTTCTACGTTTTATTTTCTTTATTGTAATTGCATAATTGTATTTTATTATTGTTTACCTGAGCTTGTACACTTTATACTTTCAGTGAACCATTGCCATTGCCATGTATACTTTATTTTTTAATCCTTTTGTAAATTTTGTAAATAGCTAACAATAAAGTATTATTATTATTATTATTATTATTATTATTAAACGAAATAAAAAGATACGAATTTCCTAAAGAGAAATATTTCAGTAAACAAGTTTGTAGGAAGAGACTATTGAATTATAGATATAGAATGCAAGGCCTCAAAGCCTCGTATTATTTCAATAATTCACTTAATCGTGCAGATTACATGCCAACAAGGGTTTCGCAAGAGAGCTACAAACAGACTGAAACCTTTCCATATGGAAGGAGGGCTAACAGGGAAATATACAGTGTTGCCAACATTCAAACAAATTTAGATAACCGCAATAATAATTCAATAAGGTCTATAGAAAATTAAAAGGTTCAATTAAAGTAATTTAATTTTACATCTATACATACACACTCACACCCATACACACATAACATCATGCACTAGAATTGTAATTATATTTGTATAAACAACATATGAAAAGTAAAGGCAAATCTAGAATAAATAATTCACAATTGGTTTAAAATGTTAATAGTTTCAGCAAAAAAATTGTTAAGATTTCTTGCATCAGTTTTAAAATTGACAACCTTATTAATGTTTGCAGCTATATATAGTGCTTCAAGATATTTTAATTTTTGCTCAGAATTTTCTTTATGCAAATTATAGTGTTGTCATAATCGAAGCTATGTTTATGCTCGGAAGTGTGTTTAGCTAAAGCAGTTTTTGGTTCTTTTATTCCTTTATTTTTATTTTTGTATTCTGTGCATGAATTTTTGTGCTGATAGATTCTATTACAGAGATTTTGAGTCGTCATGCCAAAATGCATAAACCCTTGTAGCCCTGAAGATGCCTGAAGAGGCGAAAATTTGGCATGTAATCGATTAAGTGAATTATTGAAATAATCCGAAACTTTGAGGCCTTGCATTCTATATCGAGAAATATTTCTAAAAGTGCTCTTCTGAAAAAAATATTGAAATTGGATTCAGTCATTATGTGAACTGAGAAGCTCATTTTTCTTGTTAATACAAATTATCCTTTACCCTTTACAAGAGCCACCAATTATTATAAAACAATATTTTTAATGAGTATTTTATATGTTTTATTATTTCATTTATCTTCACGTAAATTTAAAAAAAATATTTAGTAATCTAGTACTTGAATTATTTGAGTACAAATATTCTTTTATTGTTATTATTTTGGATTCAAATATAATTTCTTCATTGCTGAATAGATATTTAATCTGAATCTTGTACTCTTTCGTTGACATTTTCTTTTCATTAAATTTATTCTAAATTATCAATAATAGTTTTTTTTTTTTTTTTTAATTGAGACTTCAAGGCTTCCACTGAGGCCCTACACTGCCTATACTAACACCCATGGCACTAGGTGATTCTTCTCCTACGAAAGAAAAGCACCACCCAGGGCGGGACTCGAACCCGCAACTCCGGCATGGGAGTACGGCGCATCAATAGTCATTGTATTTAATTAATTGATTTATCTCCTAATTAATTGAAAATAATTTTAATTTATTATTGTAATACAACATAAAATTAAATTAATTAAAACCGTATCATTCCTGCTGTTAATGTCAAATGGCTCCATAGCTAGAATAGGCGGGTGATTCTCATATGAATTGACCATTTAGTGTCCCTGAAATCAATATTCGTTTTTCAGATATTTTTTTATATCCAACAATTTTTTTTGGATATTTTTTTTATAGTCTTCTGTTATAGCAAAACGATAATACATTTAAATGAACCTAGGCATCATAAAAAACAAAACATCTCAATGTGAAGTTTGAAAATGTCACGAGTGTTACAGTCCCCAAGCTGGTTGAGCTTAGTTCACCACACCCTGAAATGAACCCCTGATAATTGATTAAATTTGAACAATGAGGTATTTCATTGTAATACGGTGGTGTTTCAAGGTATGAATGATATTTTTAGGTACATCTAATACTTCGAATGTAAATCAGGAAAATTAGTCTGTCCTCAAGGTTAGTAGAAAAATTCAGAGTGTTGTCTGCTGTTCTGGGCAACATTGTTCTTTGAAAATGTTGGGAATGGCAATGATAACCTTTGTTTATAATACAGGCTATCAGTCGATGTGCAAACTTGGTGAAGAAAGTATCTAATAGGCAGTTATTTGAGAACCCAGTCAAAATAATGTATGTCACGAAAATTAGTCGTCACGAGTGTTACGTTAATTGTATGTATCAGCGTTCATTGAAAAATCCGAATGATACGGGCAAAAGGTGTTGGTTAGGGATATTTATTCGTGTTCATCCTCTCATATATGTCCGACACTTGGTTTAGCTAAGGATGGAGATTTTTAGCGAAAATGTCACGAGTGTTACGCAACACTCGTGACGGAAAAACAATTGTGTGGAAGTGTTGTTATTGTTATGTTTTAATGCCTACATGATTAATTTCTTTTGTATAGCCATTTTAACAAGCTGTAAAAAGGAGCAATAGAGAAAAGAAAATATAGAGTTGGGACATATTGCAAAATATATTCTTAATAAAAAAGAGATGTTGGCCAAGAGAAAGAAAATAAGCAAATTAGCTTGAAAAAATATTCAGTCTACTCAGCTTGTGAAAATACTTCTCAGTCTTTGAATTTGACCTACATGTATAGTGAACGAATTAATTATGGGTGAATCGTTGACACTGAACTGGGTAAAAACCTTTGTTTACTTGAACAACTTATTGATGATATTCAGATCAAATTTTATTTATAAGTTGAATTTTTTTAAATCCAAATTTCTAAAAAAGTTAAATGGTCAAATTAAATGCAAATCACCCAGGCCTCGATTTTTCAATGAAACTGATTGGATAGTTACTATCTATTCTACCTCGGGCAATCGCTAAATCGAGATATAATGAAACGAAAACTTAAAATTTAAATTAAAATGGCGTTTCATCCTTATAATCCCAGGAAATAATGGAAAAATAAATTTTCCATCATTCGATTACGAGACCAGTTCGGTTGACGGTTTATCCTTAAGCTTAACACTTTTTTTCAGTTTCAGCCTAGACTTAATTCATTGATCCTATATTTTATTAATTATTCTGTTTGGATAATTAAGATATTCTGTTAGTATTTGATGCGGTCTTGTTTTTTTTTTTTTTTTTGTTTTTTTTTTGAGGCGTAAAAACTCTTCCGTCATCAACGCATAAAAATTATTTTTCTTCTTCATCTTCCTCCATTCCATAGTTCTCACAAGAATCGCAGTTTCTCCATCTGTTCTTTTTCCTGCAATCCTTCTTTAGTTCTTCAGCTCGTTTTTTTTACAGGTCGATTTCCGTCATTTGCAGGTGATCTTGATTTTCCGCATGATAGCATCTATCCAGAATCCTTTTTCCCTCTTGTTTTACTGACGAACAGTTTAATTAATAAAGTTATATAGAAATGTTTATGAACAGATAGCAACTGATATTCAATTGTTGAAATATTCTTTAAACAAATATTAAATCTGAGGCAAGATTTAATTTTCTTTCAGAAATTTAAAGATCATTGTGGCTGAATCCTTGCTATAACCAAGAGACACTGTTAAATTTGGGGTTAATCCAATGCTGTTTAATTCAATTAATTACTTAGAATTTTTCGGGAGTTATATTGCTTTATTCAGAAGATTCATTGCTGGTGTTTTCTATTTCAAATATATTTAAAAGAAACATGCACTTGGATGTAGGACGTACTTTTTTTATCATTCGTAGAAAAATGAAAAAATAACTTATAGGTGCCATTCAACCAACAACAACACCCCGAAATTAACAATTAAAAATGGAACAATTCTGTAAAGGGCACTTTATATAAAAAAAAACAGCTTTTAGGAACTTTTAAAAGACAAAAGAAGCACTTAAATTTCCTACTCAAGGGCATTAGGGGGGAAAATTGTTTACAGTAGAACCAACTCCCAAGGATCTTCTTACCCCTCCAAGGGCTTTACTTGATGGGTCCCTAATTCACCTGCCACCCTTCCCAAAGGTTAACCATAATAAAGTAGAGCACATCAATATTACTTACCTACTCAAGTTACTTTTTATACTGGATAACATGGACAATAAAATGTCTCAGAAGAAAATGGCTAAGTAAATCATAAATAAATAAAAAACCAAGACTACAATACATGAAGGCGATGTTCTGGTCGGGCTATAGCTGAAAAAAAATTTCTACGCAAGGAGAAACTTAGTAATTGAGCGTTTGCACTTATTTTAACAAAATTAGACCACTGGGGAAGAATAGGTTAGCTTAATTTTGATAAATTTTACAGAGGTCATTTTTCCCCAAGTAATAACTTCAAATATAATTGGCATAAAAATAATATATAAATAACAGCTTATGTATCCTGGCATTTATCACTTACCTTGTAAATATGACAATTTGAGTTTTTATCGTTTATGTGACATTGTGAATATTCAGGGACCCCATTTGTTATTTTAAATTATTGTTTAGTTTAATTTTTAGTTTATAAATTCTAACCAATTGTAAATTTAATTAATTCATTTTCATTAATGTAAATTAATGCATCAGGTTAATTAAAATTTAATAAGTCCCACCAATCGATAGTAAGTATCCATTTATATTCATTTGGTGTTATGTGAGTGGGTGTGTGTGATTGGTCAAGACGCTATGAGCCAAAGCTCAGAAAAACAAAAGACGCTTCATCGAGCAGTCAGCTGTTGATTCTCGCCAGACGAGTACATAGCATTTACTCATTCTTCAACATTCTCGTTTACCCAGGTGTTCATGCGGATTAGAAGACGGAACCAAGAGGAATTCTCGATTAACGATATGATTCATTGTCAGGACAGTTGGAAGTAGCATAATTTCCATATTATTTTTTAATAATGCCTGAACTATAAATTTTGTTTAACATTTGCATTTAAATAATATTCTATTAAAATAGGACTATAACTTCAAACTTTAAAGTAAATTGGTGAACATAATACGTACCAATTATAGTTATAAAGTATGTATATAACTATTAACCTTTTATTTATCATTTTGTATCCTTAGTATAAAAATTTTTTAATCTTAGTTTAATTTAAAATTTTCAACTTAATCCTAAGCCAATAGCCAATTGATTCAAGTATATTTTGTATATAATAGTCAGGTTGTATTATAGTTTTATTTAATAAATTATTTCTTATGCTCGATAATAACAGAGAATTTTCTTTATTTCCTTTCATTCATATTATTTTGTTCTTCTTGTTAATTATGCTAATATTTTTTTAAATTTCAAAAATAAACTTTATAAAAAATACCTTTTATTTCATTCTTTGTTTTTTTGTTTAACGTACATTTTTATGCTACTAAGGCTAATCGGACGATGCTACAGTAGGAGTCCTAAACTTTGCCTATCCAGTTATAATTAGGATAGGGATCTTTAGGCTCGGGACCTCCATTTTACGTCCTATCCGAGGGACGGCATAACTAAGGATTTTTTACTCCCTTTAAAAAATCCTATGGCCACCGCGGGGCGCGAACCCGCGACCTTGAGTATTGTAAGTTGCCATGCTAACCACTACACCGTAGTTGACCCCTATTTCATTCTTTAAAAATATACATTTACAAAAGAAAACTAGTAGGTAGCATTGAGCGCCGGCCATACTTTCATCATCAGGGAATCGATAAGTTTTTATTATTAAAACCTAGCTTACTTTAACAGTGAATTAGGTATAAGTTTTTTTTTTCTAATAAACATCATTCAAAACTCACAGAAGTGTTACAATATGAATAGAGCCTTGATATTTTGGAAAATTAAGAATAACCTAAAGGGTACATAGGGAGGGGGGGTAGTTTGCCCAACTCCTTATTATTCTAACCATCAGTGGCCGCTGGTAGCAGCATAATCCAGGTCGTTAAAAAGTTTTAAGTTTATTGTGATAGATCAATAATAGATTAAAGAAAGTTTCTTTCAACGAAGGGAGGTAAAGTTAACCACATCTTACAATTTTTCAGTTTATTTTTTACAATAAAATACCGGCCTTTGCCAGGAATCAAACTCTTCTCTCCCTGTAAACAGTGCGGTACGCTTCCACCAAGGCTACATCAAATTCAAGAATACATTATCCGGGGCTATATTAACCTGGGTTCTGAGGAGCCAATTTTTTTTTTTTTTTTTAATAAGCTGTTTTTAATTTTTATGCCATTTAATCTGTATGTGTAATATTTATTAAAAAAAAAATGAATACGTAAATATTTTAACGATTACACAATGGCTAATTATCATTTTTTCTTAGAAATTGTGAAATAAAATAATAAATAGAAAAAAACTGAAAGCTGGTATCGTATGATGAGATATTTCTGGTAACTATTAATCCGATTCATATTCTAGGAACGGTATTTTTTTGAAAGTCTTTCTAGGAAACTCATACAACAAAATATTCTCAGTTGTGATTTAAAAAAAAAAAAGAAAAACCTGTCGTTTTAACGCTTGAACAGAAATTAACCATTATAAACCGATTAGAAAAAGATGAAAGTGTTAAAACAATGTCCGCTGAATTAGGAATCGGCGAGCAAACTGTTCGTGATATTTTGAAGAAGAAAAAAGTAATTTCCGACGTCGTAGCGTCGTCGGCCCAGATATCGTGTACTCGGAAAACAATGAAGATCTCTACATTAAAAAACGTAGATGGAGCTGTCTATCAGTGGTTCATGCAAAAACGCGCTGAAGAAGTTCGTTTGTTGTTTGTTAATAAAAGTGATTTTCTTCACATTTTTTTGTTTTTAATCCTCCTTCTGTTCTATCACATTAAGTCAATAAAATTTTGTAATTCGATTATCCGGAGTTTTCTATTATCCGTGGACCCCCTAACCCAAAGGGGGTTCTAATGTAAATCTTCTCTTTTCATTGATTAACGTTCCCCTATCCTGGATCATAATTTTGGCAATGTGTACGGGAGGGGGGGGGGGGGATACTATCCGTCTAAATAGTAGGATCTACTAACAATTTGTTTTTTAAAAATATTTATATAACGAATTTAACCATTTTATAATGGAAATCATATTTTTTATTTTTCAATAACTATATATATTTTATTATTTACGAGAAAAGTAATATGCCAGATCGAGGTAAGGGGGTCAGTAAAGAGAGAAACTTGGATGTGGCTTAGGTGACATGGTTATAGAGTTTCTAGCTAGTTTCCATCGCAACTACCAGGGTTCCAGTACCGAGCAAGAACAAACTTTCCTTTCTTTTTTATTAAATTATATATTTTATTATTTGTATTTACCTATTAAGCGTATTTATATTTAATATATAAAATATACACTAAACAAGAATAATACTAAAAATAACTAAATTTGAAACAAAAACCAAAGAAACAAAAAGTTTCTATTTTTGTGATATGAGATTCTCTGAGCTTAAATTATTTTAGCGTATATCCTTATAATGGCTTACAGATTTCGAATTATATGTCTCAGCATGCATAAAGCCAAAAAAATAATTAAAAAGAGAGTGGACATTTTAGCACATGTCCGGTTTCAAAAGCCCGATTCAAATAAAACTGAACATTTTTTCGAAATTAATGTTCACACATTCAGATACATCACTTAGAGGCCACACATCCATATCAATCAAGAATTGAGAAGATTGACCTGTCTGTTAAAAAATATTGCTTCAAGTTAAGTGTCGCGAATTTTACCAACCTTCGAGCAGAAATAGATCAAGAAAGAAGATGAAATAATGAAAGCGTATCATATCTTACAATCTGACTTATTTCAGACTAAAAAAGTTAATGAGATCAAGTGTACTCTCCAAAGGGAAAAAATACGAAGCTATACAAAAGCATAATTAGACTAGTTGTGAGATAGGCATCAAAGCATGAACATTCAAGAACACTAATGAGCAACAAGCTCTGCGAGTGTTCAAGCGTCGAATTGACCACTAAATATATGGAAGATTCATCGTTGGTGGTGAATGGAGAATAAGATCAAATTCAGAAATCAATGCCATTCTTGGGAATGAGGGAATCCTAAAGTTTATTAAGCATTGGGGTATCAGTTGGTTAGGTCTTGGATGGCGGCATGACCGAGTGGGCAAACGCGTTAGGAAATAACTGACAAAGTATGATTAGGAACCCGAAGATGACAAGTTCAAAACCCGGAGCCAGGAGACATTTAATAATATTCGGCATTAATCCCCACCCTCTTCCCTGGCCTGGGAAACCCCGTATAGCCTAAACGGCGAGGAAGGGGAGGTAAAAAAAGAAGTCTGTTAGGACATGTAGAACATGAAAAGAAAAAAGAACATCAGAGGATGAAGAACTAAGGCTAGGGGAGGGTTTCCAAGACCATCCTGGACTACAGAGCCAAAGGAGAAAAATTCATCACTTTCCATATTTACCAGTTTACGAGCACTCCAACAAATTAATTCGTATTGTGTACAAATTCTGTACTATTATTTACCGTTAAACGTATATAATTACAAACAATTTACAAGAATATGCACATTGCTGAATTGAAGCAGTTTGATAAAAAGTAGAATCCTATACAATTATAAACGCAAATAAAGAGTCGAAAGGAACTCTTGTTTGCAGAGAATGAACGTATATGGTAGAAAAATAAATCTCCCGCTGACCGTTAGATTTATACAGCTAGAAAAGTCAACATAAATAAACTAGAGGGAAAACCCTTATCCTTTTTTCGTTTGATTTACGCTCTCTTTATACACTATTTTCTTTTTTTATCTTTATTGCAAATAAATTGCAAACGTAGTTAAAGAAACGTTAATTTATAGAAAACATATACCAAGATTTAAATCAACGTTAGGCATATTATTTATTAATAAGGATTATAATATGCATATTATCATACAAGGAAATCCGGACTCAAATCCCAGCCAAGGCCAATTTTTCTTTTCTTATAAAAAATATTTACAAATTATACTAAGAATATTCATTTTATCATGACAAGAAAAGTAATGGAAGATATATATACATATGTATATATATATATATATATATATATATATATATGTATATATAAATATATATATATATATATATATATATATATATATATATGTATATATATATATATATATATATATATATATATATATATACATATGCATAGAAAAAGAGGAAAGGAATTTTATTCTGGGGCATCTAGTCCCCTTAGAATAATAAAACATGGCTAGTTTGGAAAAGAAAAGTTGTGATAAAAGTTAAAAAAGCCTCATGAAACCAAACCAACAACGGTATAAAATAAATTAAAATAAAAGTTGAATGGTCAATAATTATAATAGATAAAGTTGCGGGATTCCATACCTTCCAACTGTCTGAAGATCGAAGTCCTTGAGTAGTTATAAAAAACTTGCACCAAACCACTCCCATCGAAACAATTAAAAGCGAATTAAAAAACCTAGGTTACGATGCTATTAATATTGTCAATATTATATCCCGTTTTAAAAGACCGTTGCCCATGTTCTTTGCAGAAATCTCATTTCGAGACATTTAATGATACTGTAATCACGCTCCGAAATGCGTAAGGTGCGGTGAAGGCCATTACAGTTCTGACTGCACGAAGCCGCAAGAAACAGCAGCAAAGTGTGCCAATTGTGGAGGGTCACATCTAGCTAGCTAAAGAGGATGCCCAACTTTTAAAAAAATCAAAGCAGTCATAAATCAAAGAAGACATCTGCATAATCAACGGAAGTTAGAAGTTAATTCTCCTCCTGATATAAAAGAGTTTCCGCCTCTTTTACAAAACAAGGAACCTAATTCTTCCTCGATTGGTCCCTCGAAAGAAGAATCGAAACATCACCATCAGCCTCAAAAACTAGTCCCTAAAAGAAAACCAGCTCATAGAAGAGATTCTTCAAAAACGAGTAAGGGCTGTATGCAGCCAGTACCACCCACTGTAACTGATTCACCAGCTGATCTCTTTAAGTTAGTGGGTTGAATAGCCTTATTCAGCCCCTGTTTAGTATCCCGCAACAACTGTCACAGTTTATCCAATCATTATGTCCTGACATGTCAACATGCCCGATAACACCTATAGAAGACTAAAAGGGAGCTGGTTAACTCCCTGCCTAAGAGCAAATCACGACAGGAAGAGATGCCGCTGGGTATCACCCTTCCCCAAGCCTATCAAGCCATGTTTTTCTACCTGTTTAGTCATCAGATTCGCTAATTGTCTTTTTCTTTTAAGACAGGTGCGAATGTAAAAATGAAGTTAAAAAAAAAAAAAAATTATACAGATATACGGACAAATACTGATATTAAAAATTAAAGCAGATTTCACTATTTAAAAAGTTACAGTATTTTGAAGATTAAGGAGGTGGAGAAACAATTTGGTTTTAAAAGAAATAAGGGATGAATTTTACGGTTGGGAACAGGTAAGGAATTCCAAAAGGAGACTCCACGGAGGATAAATGATTGTGTAAAGGAGAATTGCGGTAGGAAGGGATGTATAGGTTTAGGGTTTTGGGATCTCGTATTTAGAGAATGTATGGAGGAATAGGGTGTAAATAAATTCAAGATATACGGAGGCTTCTAAATTCTGATCGTTCGGAAAAGATGCACTCCAAGAAAATATTGCAACTTAAGAGAGGGAGCTCCTGGGGACACCAAAGATGAATCTAATGAAGCAATTCATTATATATTCAATATTTTGATCAATTGACAGGAGTTCTTGACATATCGTCAATTTTTATTCTATTTAATAATGTCGTGGAATCAATATTGAAAGTAGTCTCCCCCCCCTCTCAAAGGGTTTTAACGTATTTCTGATAGTAGTGGGTCGGATCCGACCCCACATATATACGACATATACATACAAATACAAGAGTCTGAAATTCACCGTAATCATGGAGGGTTAAATGGAACGGAATAAAAAATAAAAGGGGAGATGAAGCTGGGTCCCTTGGTAACCTTCTGCCTACGTGAGAGCATTGCTAAAACGGCAATTTACTTTGTGATATTCTTCCTCCGTTTCTAAATTCGTTTTACGTTCTCTACTAAAATTCATCTTTATTTAAATATGACTTCTTTCTTTTTTGTTTTGTTTATTACTTCCCCTTGGTAATCTGCGCCTATAAAAATACTTTCAACAATCACCAAATATCCGATCTGATTTGATAGCTAATCTAATGGCATGGGCACATATGGCTAAGATTTATTATTTGTCACCACTGTCTTGTAGAATTCAGTCGATACAGGTTGTTCAGTCTGAAGCGTATCTCATTTAAATTCAAATATCGTGAAATTCCCGTTCATTCAATGTTTCCCGCCTTCCACATGTCAAACAGGTTAAGTCCTCATGTACGAGTGTTATGCAGTGGCAGCGGCAATATAGAAGGCTACGAACATCTGTCTTATCCCCCGCTCTAACCCCACCACCGGATCCACGCTGTGGCTTCACTTCTTTTTTTGCGGCGGTTGTGTGCGCTTCTCTCAACACGTCTAATAGCCAGGAGTCACTCTTGGTACCAGATCTCCTTGTTCATGAGTTGTATGTTGATGTTACAACCCTTTTCCGAGTAAGGCTATTCTCGCCGCCCAAAGCGAGTAAAGACTTCATTGTTCCTAGTTCACCTAACAATTGATATTCACCTGGAGACTAAGTTCGTCGAGAAATCGCCTGTTAAGACATTCATTAATAATTAAGATTATTAGTGATCAGTTCGTCGACAAATTCAATTAGTATAATTTATTAACCATGGTTAATTAAGAGAAATATGCTTCAGTATAATTGATTGCTATAGTTGTTTTTCTTTAATTTGTTATTCAATAGTCTCAAGGCCTTTAATTCACCATTTTAACAGATCTCTTTTCTTATTTATATATATTAATTCATTGTAGAAGTTTTTCATATTTATAACCTTTGTTAGTTTTAAGATAAACATAAGATCGTTCTCTCAATTGTGTTTTAGTTTAAACTTATTTACTTTATTTCATTATTTCTTAATAATATTGTTTTGTTGTTTTTCTCTTGTAGTTCATATGCAATTCATGTTTATTTCTAATAAATGTAAATTCTTTTATCAGTTATTGAAGTTTTATTCTTTTTTAATTAATTTTTTTTCTTTTCATGATAACCCTCATTCCTTTTACTTTGATTTCTACAGCACATGCAACACAAGTTAATATTAAAACTTTCCTTAATTTGAATATATATTGGCGGAATTATTAAGTCAGAAGTTATGTAGGGTTTATTTTTTTTTTAGTTCCGTAAATGGTGCTTTCGTCACAAATCCTTTTATTTTCAATTGATTTTTGTATTAAGTGGGCCTCTTAATCTTTCAAACAACTAATTATGAGCGAAATTCACTGGTACCATAAGTTCTACAATGTAACTTTTCAAACCTACACTGTACTGCCTCATTGCCCGCAAAATATTGTCAAATACAAATCAAACACGTTTTTACGTCAAAGGCTTGTTTCACATAACTTACAAAGATATATAAAACATTTTGTGGAAATGAATAAAATAACTTTTTATCAAAAGTCAAAGGTTTGTTTCATAAAATTTTTTATTTATTTTATTTATATTATTTGACTTCTTTGGCTAGGCTTATAACGTAGAATCATTAAAACACGTTTAAGTAGAGAAATTTAATGCAATAAAGTATACCATAAAATTTAGTAAAATAGTAAATAAATTGTAAGGAAAATTTTTGGGGGAAGATATAGTAGATTTTAGTTATGAATTTAGGCAATGGTGCCTAATCAGACATATTTTATGATGGCCGTATTGAATTATGTATTGTTATTATAAAAGGACTGTATATTATGATCATAATTATAATTATTAAGGGCTATATGTTTTATTATGTGATATTTTAATAGGTGTGATCAGAAATTATATTAATGGTTAATAGGTTTGATTATAGTTAATTATTTAATGGGGCATAGATAAATTAGTGACTATGTACGTATATATAAATACTATTTACTGAATCAGTATAAGCCCAATTTTTCACCTTAAAGCAGTGGTCTGGTCCACTTCAGTAAAAGCCGAGTGTCCACTCCTCTCCGAGTCTTAAAGAGAATTGAGCTTGAGTATGTAAGAGCAAGCCTTGCCTTATTGCCTGTTCCTGGCAATAGGCCTGTATACGTAATTTTAATTGTATTTTATAATAGTAAATATTCTATGTACATATACGTATCTATATATTCTTAAAATAGAGAGATAAAATCGCTTCCTAATTTGCGAAACATTGTTTTTGTTGTATCCGTAGGTTGTTAACAGATCCGCAGATTCTTATAAAACATGCAATAGTTTAAATTTTTAATAATACTTTTTTTAGGCAATAGGTACGTAGAATTTATCAATTGAGATAGGGAGTTCATTTCATTACAACTATATGGGTTCGATGTTATAACATTAAAGCAATTGATACAAAATTTATTCAGAACCTTAGCAAAGCTATGATTGATATCAAATTTAAACATACTTGCCCAGTTAAAACAACTTGTAGACCATTGAAAAACGAAAAAACTTCAACTAGAAAATCAGACCAGATCTATGTGTGAGGGTGTGTAGAGGGAGTGCAAAACTAGAAAGAACTTTAAGTAAACTTTCTGTTAGGCGATCTGTTAGTGGATTTAGGGAATTGAGAATATTTACTTTACTCGGAAGTTTAGTTTAGACCAATAATCCTATTTAAACTTCAAGAACTAGTTCTTTGGTCTATATTGTGTAAATAATACATTTAACTGCAGGGATAATCTGTAAAATGATAAGGTCATAAAACAATGAATTTCACTAACGGAACAACTTCGCTTATCCGTAATAGCTGAAAAGAAAGGCAATCGGTGCAAAAAAAAAAAATCACTAATAAGCACATTTGAATTATATTCAGATAAAAAGCCTTTTTATGTCAACATGATGGGATTGAATGAATCGTTTGAGAAACCCATGTCCAAAAAATTCAATTTTCATTTTATTTCATTTTTTAACTCTTTACATTCCGAGACATCTAATTCAAGAGATACCCGACAAACCCAGTTGATCTATAGGCTTTTAAATACCATTCAAATATTCTTTGTCAGGAGAAATTCGACAAATCTAGGAAATTGAAAAATATCTTCCTCTAACCAAAGCAGTAAGTATATTTTGGGGTAAAGTTTTTGCTTGGCTTGTCGCTGTCTAAAAAACTGTAGATTTGAATGAACTACCAAAAATTGGACTCTTGCCCATTTCATCCTACATATTTATACCTTCAGTTATTTTTTATTTATTAGACAATATAAGTATGTTAGCTTGTAAGGGTTTAGTACAGAAATTTCCAAAATAAATTGTTTGTCGTTCATAATCAGAAGAAACTTCACATGTCCAAAAAACATTTATTTTGCAGATCTATCGAGAACATAGGTTCGTGAAATAGTGAAAAATGTATTACAAGTAGGAATATTTATCGGATAAAATAATTTTAATTAAGGAAATCTCTTAATGCAAATGTTGAAACGTTTTTTTCACTTTTCCAATAAAGTAGACATGTCGGATTTTTCCGAATCAAACGACCGATTGAATTCTTAGGAAAAATACTTTTACCTTTTCACATTATTTCATTTCAAAGAATCCATTTCAATAAAGAATCTCTATTTACTCTGTTCCGACTTCCTCAGTAAAATAATCTCTAAATTAAATTGACTTTGGTAAAATTACATTATGAAAAATGTCACAAAAAATCTGATACGTATATACTAGGAATCCAGATAAGAGAGGTTTCAATGTAAAGAATAATTTTTGATTAAACAAATATTTTCATTAATAAAAAAGTAATTAAACTAGGCGGAAATAAGGTTTTCAAAACATTAATTATCTAGATAAACTTTTATCTTATTTTATCTTCATACTTTTATTCACACCTGTCAACTATAGAGACAACTAGCGAATGTGATCATATAAAAGAAATAAGTATATAGGCACTGTTGGCATGACGAAGGAAAGCACCCAGCAGCACCTCTTTCCGGACTTAATTCAGGAGAGGAGGTTTCTCATCCAGCTTCTTTTTAGCCGCATTCTAAAGGGCATGTGGGCATTTCGTTAATTAGACTGTTGTTATGTCCGCATAATTTAACAAAAAAAACGTGATTACAGAGAACGTATGTATTGTTCGATTGTTGGTTGTTATACGTCTGTAGGTAGAGTTATGTTACTTACGTATCTATAAGCGTCCGTTATTAGAAGAGAGCGGGGTTGGTTAGCATAGGGGGTAGGTTGGCCTTTGGCTTATAATTTCCGTCTCACGTGTTGTGAAGGTGCTACAATTGTACCATGTGACCTGCTCGACCTCTAGAATCTTGTCCTGAGTTTTCAGTCCGATATTAACAGTGTAGAGAAGAGTGTGCTTCATTGGTTGGTTTTACAACATTTAAGTAAATGTTTATATTTTCAGTAAATTTGGTTTTAAGGCATTGCAAAACATTTGACTCCGATTCTGCCCAAACACCTTTGAAAAACCTAACCTTTCAACTATCCAGTTTCTTGTTTGGTTGTTCTCCCCTGTCCTGACAGCCTTCTTTTATATGATTTCTCCTGTGGGGTTAGTTGGGTATCTTCAACGGGGGTTTGTTGGCGCACTAGCAAAAGTAAGGTAAACATAAACAAAGGTGAAACTAGGTGAACTATAGTTCCAGGGAGGAAGAGGAGGAGAGATATATTTCCTATAGAAAGTGACGACAGTCTAAAATTAAACTGAATCTTTAGGAACAACGAAAAAGATAATGATATTAAAGATCGCCTTCAGCCGCAATCGAAGCTTATTGATGAACCAGCCACACCTGGCTACCATGAAAATGAAACTAGTGCACCGCAGACACTTTCTCATGATACGATTGAAGGGCCAGAGAACATTCATCCTACCTAAAGTTTTTGAAGATGTGTTGAATTCGTTTTGTTTTATGAAAAATATGTTTACATTGTTCTAACGCAATAATGATTCTCACCCATTACATTTTTCTGATTTCTGCAGTTTGAAATATTATATAATTTTGTTCAATTTAAATGCATATAGTAAAATGGAGCCATTTGTCACTCTATTTTCCCTTGATTGCTGGTAAAAACCGATCAAAATTATTATATCATTATAGTGCAGCTTTCAATAACAATAATATGTGTCAGGCAGTACTTGAATGAGATGGCCAAACACGACGATTTCTTAAATTTTCTATGATCTCAGTATTAAATATTATGTGGTGAAAAAAATACTTGAAGTACTCTAATACCTAAAGTTTACAGTGGTATAAATCCTATGGGGATTATATTAACAGGAATCACTCAAGAATCAAAAAAGTGAAAACAGTTGCTAACCAACCCCGCTCTCCCCTACTCTTAAAATTTTGGATTGAAAAGTATGTAACTAATTGTATGTAAAACTATA
Organism: Aelia acuminata; assembly: GCA_911387785.2. Lineage (NCBI taxonomy): Eukaryota > Metazoa > Arthropoda > Insecta > Hemiptera > Pentatomidae > Aelia > Aelia acuminata. The sequence continues at coordinate 28,258,609 of OU426982.1, read as the reverse complement.
TAAACTTAAATATTCATTTAACCGACTTCGAACGAAAGAGGAGGTTACTCAATTCAATACGTATGTGCCTTTTTTTTCTTTTTTTTTTCTATGTATGTCCACTGATTACTCCGAGATGGATTGGAACGAAAGCTTTTGTATCTTGTAGAGTATTTTCCCAAGGTGGTCCCATTAAAACCCTTTTCGTGTTCTTAATTTATTTAAGAAGATATATGGGAAAAACATGAAAATAATTATTTAGTTATCGCTCAAAATGTTTACTTATTGGAAAAACATATGGCATATATAACATAAGGTGTGGTCCAACAAGCTATTAAAACTCATTGATAAATAAAAAATCTCAATATTGTTTTAATGCTGGATGAATCAAATGGGAAAACCAACCAATCAAAATCCGAATTAAAAGAGTGGGGGAGAACATGAGCAGTCAGTTACTTATCAACGTGTTTTAAGCGCTTGTTGGAACCAACCAACACATAACCTTAACTAATTTTTCAACAATAGACTTAAATAAATCAGATTCGATATTTTATCGCTGTCGTTATTTGTAGCGATATTAGTATATATATTAGATAGATATATATATATATATATACTCACCGATAACAGTAAACCTCCTTAATGTAGATCTAATCGACGGCCGGGAATTATTATCATAAGACTACAAAATTCATGGAATTTCAAGGAAGACTGAGTATTGATAACCATTTGAAACCAGAATTTCAGCTTCTTCAAGTTCCCGACGATCGTTTAAAGTGGAATCGTAGCCTATATTGATTTCAGTTAGATTTTGATTTCCGACTTTCAATCGCTTTGGCTATAAAAGAGGAATCAATAATTCCTGAAAAAGCTAATTTTGGGTTGATTTAGGGGCCTTAACAAAGGATTCAGTCAATGACAAGTATTGACAAAAATATTTAGCAAAGGAAAAATATTGTCATCGTGGAAAAACATTTAATGTGTTCCCCTCCCAATGGAACATTGATCTTTTAAAAATAAAATCCATTTATAATCATAGAAGGTAGGGTGTTGAAAGTTGTATAATACACGTACCGCTTTTCCACTTTTCTGATTGTATTCATAAAATTGAAAAAATAACTGTTTATATAATTATAATAAAAAGGCCCGGGATAGACGAACGTGGTAGACCGCAAAAAAATTTCGAAATCTTTTTTTAAACCAATGTACGGTTTTCTACAAATTATCTTCTCCAACTAAAAATTATGAAATAAAAACAAAAGGGATTTTTAAAAAAGTCTTCCAGTATAGGATAAACTATCAAGAAATAAATACATTTTATAAAAAAAAAATTAATCCGACTTCGAAACATAGGAACCAGTAAAAATAAATGCACTGAAAAGTATGAAATAATTACCTTCTGATTTTTATGAATTAACAGCAAAATTAAAAATGGTATAAAAAGCGGAAAAATGCAATAAGACGAATAATTTTATTTTGATTTGTACAAATAAACACTAATTGTTAATAAAAATTATTAAATTAAAATATAAAAGACTATGTTCAATCAACACAATCTTTTCGGAGGCGGCGCAAAATTTAAAATTTTTAACGCTAGGACATTATGAAAATCTTCTAAATAGAGCTTCTCTTCCCATCTATGGATGTCAATGCCTGCTAATGAAATTGTATCATGTCATTTCTATTTTGCGCCGCCTCCGAAAAGATTGTGTTGATTGAACCTAGTCTTTTATATTTTAATTTAATAATTTTTATTAACAATTAGGCCCTATGCACACGGGGATACTAAAAAGAAACTGCTTAATGACGCGAATTTCCAACTGGTTTACTTTGAGTCACTACCTATGCATTACAATGGGACTCCGCACACGGCGCTACTGGTTGGTGACGGATTTGTGATTCACAGAACTTGTTTGTAATTAGTCGCCTAGGTGATTCGCTTGTCGGGTTCCCTCGTGATTTGATTTCAGTTTTTTGGTTTTTATTTTATGAACGACCAGAAAACCAATCTGTTACTGGTGGGGGAGGTGGAAAAACGCCCTATTTTATACAATTTCAACCTTCCTAGATATTCAAGCAAGCATGAAACGGAGACTGCATGGGCAGAAATCGGGGATGTGGTTATTATAATTTTATTATATAATTTATATAATTATTTAGTTATGTAATTTAAGTAATTATAATTATATTTATAATTTAAAAAAATAATACAATTTATATTTAAAATTTATATAATTTAAGTAATTATTATTATAATTATAATTTTAAAAAAATAATACAATTCATATTTATAATTTCTGTAATATTTATAAGACATATAATTATAGCCTCCATTACGTGAATAGTTCCGATCTACGGTGTGATGTATTACCACTGCCAGGGCAGAGAATGTTGTGGGGTCAGAAAATAGTTGGCTAAATAGTCTATGAGATCCCCTGCTCGTGAGTTTTTGTTTATGGTCAGCTGCTGCGGAAGGAGAGGCTGTCTCATGACTTCATCTCTAACTACTTCAAAATTTGCATCATTTGTCGAGTATTGCAGACCTCCTAGTTTTCTCACAAAATTGTGAAGAACACGAGAAGCTTTTATGACTGCTGACACGATCATAGGATCTCGGATGCGGATTGGACCATTCAAAACAGCAATTTTCTCGCATGCCTTCCCGAAAGTGCATTCAATTGTCCAATCTTGCACGGCTCAATCTGTAGTTAAATATTCTTTTCATATTATCCAATGCTCTCGACGGGTAAGGTCTCATCAGGTATAGCGACAGTGGAAACGCTTCATCAGCTACAAAGTAATATGGGAAGGGACTATCACTTTCGTCAAATTTGAGTGGCGAAGGAGGAGGGATATCAAGTCGATCATTCTGAATCCAGTGTTTTATTGCTGATCCACGGAATATACCCCCATCACTGTTTCTTCCAGCGAATCCCGTTTCAATCATTGTGAAAGTACCATCAACATCGCAGCAAGCCATCACTACTACTACTACTACTCCGTGGCGCTACAGACCGATGTGGTCCTTGGCCTCCTCAATGAGCCTTCGCCAGGTGGCTCTATCTTGTGCAGTCGCTCGCCAGTTGCGGGTGTTCAATAGTTCACGGGCGTCCCGGATGACGGCATCCTCCCATCTTAGGCGTGGTCTACCAATCCCTCTTGTTCTGTAGAGCTTCCCGTCGAGCAGCTTTCTTGGGATTTCCTCTTCTGACATTCTGGCTATGTGGCCGGCCCAACGCAGCCTCCCAAGCTTGATGCACCTCATCACATCCGCCTCCCCATACAGGTCATATATCTCCCTGTTCGTCCTCCTTCTCCAAATCTCACCGACTTTAACTGGTCCAAAGATCCGACGAAGGATCTTTCTTTCAAAGATTAATATATCTTTTTCCTCAGTGCTTGACAGGGTCCATGTTTCGGAACCGTATGTGAGTACAGGCCTAATGAGGGTCTTATAGAGGGGACATTTCGTACGTCGAGAGATTGCACTGCTTCTAAGGTGTTTACTAAGGCCAAAAAAACACCTGTTTGCCATTATTATTCGCTGTTTAATTTACAGAGATATTCTGTTTTCACAGCTTACTACAGCTCCCAGATATGTAAAATGGTCCACATTAAGAAAGGTAAACGGAAAAGGGCCCATGGCCACAGGCACTCGAACTGCGTTCTCTGCTCCAGGTCCTGCGCGCATATCCATGGTTTTTTCCTGGTTTACGCTCATTCCCATAGTCTCTGCAGCTTCAGCCAACTTTAAAAATGCATTTTTTAGAGATTCAAAGGAGCGTGCTACCAGGCCTATGTCGTCAGCAAACCCTAGTATTTGCGTCAGCCTGTTGAAGATAGTGTCGGTAGTCTGGATTCCCGAGTTACGTATAACCTTCTCCAGGGCCAGGTTAAACAATAGGCAGGCAAGACCATCACCCTGCCTAATTCCTCGCGTGGAATCAAATTCAGGCGACAAGTCTGACTGTACTCGAACTGTGCACCTAGCATCATCCATAGTCATTTTAATCAGGCGGACAAGTTTCCGAGGAAATCCAAGGTCACACAGGGCTGCATACAGTTGAGGTCTCTTGATGCTATCGTATGCACTCCTGAAGTCTATGAACAGGTGGTGGGTTGTCATCCTGTACTCTTGAGACTTTTCTAATATCATCCGGAGGCTAAACATCTGATCAACTGTAGACCTTCCACCTCTGAACCCTGCCTGATATTTACCAATCACCCTCTCAGCTATCGGGAGAAGTTTGCGGTAGATGATGTTCGAAAAGATCTTATAAGCACACTGAAGGAGTGAGATACCACGGTAATTGGAGCAATCCAGGATATTACCCTTCTTGTGAAGTGGATAAATTATGCCTTTCTTCCACCGATTTGGCATTTTCTCTTCAACCCAGATGGTGAGGATAATGTCGTAGAGGGCTCTCTGGAACTCCTCACCACCATGCTTAAGTAGCTCTGAAGGAATCCCATCCTCTCCTGGGGCTTTGTTATTGTTCAGCCTGTTAATGGCTTCAAGAACATCTTCACATGTCGGGGGGTCTGGGGGGTCCAGATCATGCTCAGCACATGGGATCACAAAGTCATCTGGAGCTCCTGCACCCTCGTTTAGCAGCGCATCAAAGTGACGGGACCATGAGCCAGGATCTCTTCCTTCTCCGTAATCAAGGAGCCGTCTTATTTTCGACATGATTGGACCCTTGGTTTGAATGAATTTCTACTTTCATTCACCATCCTGTAGAATGTTCTTGAGTCCTTCTGTCTCTTTCGCTCCTCCATCTCCTCTAGCTGCCGCCTTTCCCATTCTCTCTTCTTTCTTCTGTGTAGGCTCTTTTCCTCCTTTCTTCTGTTTCTATATTCTTCTGTGGCCCTTCTCGTTGATCGCTTCTGAATCATATTTCTGTAGGCCTTATTCTTTGCATCCGTGGCAACTGCACACTCAGCGTCAAACCACGGGGACCTAACAGCTCGCTCCTCTAGCCCCACAGCTTCCTCTGCTGTATCTTTAACAATTCGAGAGAGGGTGTTCCATTGTTCTTCTACACAGCCTTCCGACCAATTTATGCCTGCTACTCTTTCATCCAACATCAGGCTGTAACGAGCACTGATTTCTGGATCCTTTAGCTTAGATGTAGCTATTCTTTCCGCCTTCCTTCCCCTGGTTTTTCTGGCATTGGATATTTTGGCCCTCATTCTTGATATCACCAGATAGTGGTCCGTATCCATGTTCGCTCCTCTGTAGGATCTGCAACTCATAAGATTGGACCTATGCCTCCTGCTGATCAGAATGTGATCTATCTGATTCACAGTTTTTCCATCCGGAGAACGCCATGTTCCTTTATGAATATTCTTTCCAGGGAAGAGCGTACTACCGACAACTAGGTCCTTAGAGGCAGCGAAGTTAATAAGCATTCGGCCATTCTCATTAGTGTCATCATGAAGGCTGTACATTCCAATAGCTGGCTTAAAGACTTCTTCCTTGCCAATCTTCGCATTAAAGTCTCCTATGATGATCTTGATATCACTTTTAGGGCTGCTGTCAATGGTCCGGTCAAACTCATCGTAGAATGCCTCTTTCTCATCATCAGAGGACACTTCCGTGGGAGCATGAAAGTGTAATTATAAAATTTGCCATCAGCACTATTGAATGAAACGATTTGTAGTTGTAATTAACAGAGCCAGTCCTGGGAAATTTCTCGATACGCACATGTTTACCATCGATGGCTCCTAGGCAGTTTTCTAGATTCCAGAGAGAACTAAACCTTTCTGATATTTTTTTCCACTCACTCCTGGTAGGAACAGCCTTGTATATCGGTTGAAGTACATCCCAAATCACCTGAGTTGTCTCTGCCACTATACAGCCAATTGTTGACTCTCCTCTAGCGAAGTAGACAGCAATCGAAGTAAATGTTCCACCAGTGCCCAAAAGTCTGAAATTAAGCAATTAACTACTGTAATAAAATACAAGTAGGTAGGAATATAACTTTTGTTTAAATCTAGGCTATCATTCATCGATTTCACCAGTTCCAAATAACCTTCCTTACTCATTCTGTAGGATGCCAAGAATTTTGCATCAGAAAGGTCGAGCTGTTTTGAGGCAACAAACAACCTAGTCTGAAAACTTTTTTCTAGGTATGGGTGTACCCAATACTTTCTCGTTATTCGTCTTCTCCTCCTGAGGTAATAATACTGTACTACAATTTCGTCATCAATCGACTCTTCCCACATTGCTCGAGCAATATCCATGACAAAATAGCACGAACTGGAGGTTTCGGTTGCTGTTGAGTAGCCTCGTGTCCGGAGTACAGTCACCATTCAGTCTGTAACTGGTCAGAAACCCAAGTTACCAACTGGTTTAGTAGCAACTGGTTTAGAACTCGTTTGTAACTAGTCGCCTGGTGATTTGAGTTTCCAGTTTTTTACTTTCAATTAACTATATAATATATTATTATATTATATTATATTATATTATTATATATTTCATATTATGAAATATATAATAAGGGAAAGTATTGCGATCGAGAAAAATTTCAACTGCCGGTTTTGAGCGGAAATACACGTTTTGGGGTCTCCTGAGTCCAAATAACCAAGTACCGCGATGGTCATGGTGTGTGTGTGTGTGTGTGAACAGACTAGCTCCAAAACTATAAACCGTACGAACCTGAAAATGGGTATTTGGTTTATGTAGGTACCTATATACCCGCGATGTGACAACAAAAATTTCATCAAAAATCCGTTGGTCAAACGGCGGGAGTACTTTATTCGATAACTTTTTTCCAATTTTTACGTTTTTTTCCATTTTCTCAAAAACGACTTCAATGATTTTGATCAAATTCGTTGTTTTTAATGAAAATCAAGTCTTCTTTAGTATCAGGTAAGCTTTCTTCTTATTAAAATGTTCTGAGGGGGCTTAGATGGGGAAGGGGCCTTTTTTGTTTTCCTATAAAGTATATTTGTTTTTGTTTATATGGAGAAATTAGCTGTCTCTCGTTACGCCTAAAAGTAAGATAAGGCTAAATATGACATATGAAAAATATCAAGTAAAATATAGAGGAGAAAAAAAGGAAAAATATTCCGTCAACTCATAAAACACGTTGAGCCCACGCATGTGTATACGCCTCTAACGACAGACGATTGTTTATAATTAATAATTACTTATTAATACTTATACACTTAACGAACTGGAGATTTCGGTTTCTGTTGAGTAGCCTCGTGTGCGGAGTCAAGTCACCGTTCAGTTGGTAACTGGTTAGAAACCCAAGTTACCAATTGGTTTAGTTTATTTCCAGTATCCCCGTGTGCATAGGGCCTAAGTGTTTATTTGTACAAATCAAAATAAAATTATTCGTCTTATTGCATTTATCCGCTTTTTATACCATTTTTAATTTTGCTGTGAATTCATAAAAATCAGAAGGTAATTATTTCATACTTTTCAGTGCATTTATTTTTACTGGTTCCTATGTTTCGAAGTCGGTTTAATTTTTTTTTATAAAATATTTTTTATTTATTAACTTTTCGAATGAAATTATATTTACTGGTTTATTTTAATGATTTTCCAAAACTAAGTAACTATAATATTTACTAAGTTTCTTATGATCGATACTGTCTCTCGACAAAAGATGCTTGATTACAAGTTGCAGGAAATGGAATATTAATTACTTTATAAAACAGGTTGGAGGAGATGGGGCGAAGACGGAGCCGAAGAAGCCTATTTGGCTAAAGCTGGTGGTGGAGGATTCCATATCCAACATCTATTCTTTTATTCATGAGCTTCAATATAATATTGTTCCCGCCAGCCTCCGGCTCCTCAGCGAATCTTCTCTCCCCCTGTATCCCCATCTAAGCTAAATAGCGAGTGTTTTTCTCTGCTTCAAATCTTATTCATCGTTTCCTATTGTCAAGTTAAGCTATCATAATCTTTATCAGTACAGGCCAGGCTGATTTGAATTTATAATTCCGAATGAATAAACAAAGGCGTTACTCAAATGACTCCGGTCATCGGAAGTCTTAAATAATCTATTTGAATACTCACACAATTAAATTGCATTTGAGCAGAATAATTTGTACAAGAGTAGGTCAAGGGGAAAGCCGTAAAAAACATTTTAGCCGTGTGAAATAAGCTATTCAAAAACACGCTAAAGATGAAAATGAAAGAAATCTGTAATTAACACATTCTATCTGATCACAACATATCAGTAAACTTTTTAAGGGTTCCATCGCATTCAGGAATTTCAGGCAATGAAGCAGCACTTATTACTGGCCTAGCACTGCAAATATATGAGGCACATGGTATAAGAACATGGCTCAAAAAGAGAAGAGTTATTATAATGGGTTATAAAGGGAATCCGTATGGTATGAAGTTTACTAAAAAAATGAAATTAAATTAACATAAATTCTTTTATTGGCAATAATTGGTTCTGATTTTTTTCACAGTGGTAGAGGGTAAAAGGGGGTAAAATGCCATAATAGGATTTAATCGATCAAATTCGATCGTCCGGCGATATATCGATTCCAATATTTAAATTTCTTTCAAAAGGAACGTATGCCTGAAAAAGGCATTTTATAAGCAGGAAGCTCAATAGATAATAATGCTGACTCATTTCATTCACTGTGTATTACCCTGTACCTAATAAACTATTTTATTTAAATTAAAGTGAAGAAAGGATTCCTATAAAAATTAATATGAAATACCTAGAGTGATGGGATTTATAATTTTTTTCATAGGTCCTAATAAAGAAAATATCTTGCTCATTAATGAAAAGAATTAAAGGGGACATCTATGGTCTTCCTTAGTACTTTTGATTGAAACGATTGTATGAGTCGTATATATGACTTTTTGGCTGCTCCCCATAGTTCAATACCGTAAGTCCAAAGTGGTTTGATTAGTATTTTGTAAACGGCCAACTTTTACAAATTAATCACACAAGTTAATCACATCTGATTAACAAACCTTGGATGTCTGTCAAGTATTCTTGAAAGTAGTCCATATAGCTGGTTTTCTTATGCTACATTTCAGTCTAACGTGTCAAAATGAAATAAATGTCTATAACAAAGTCATAAAACTATTCTACTCTCTATTTTCTATATCTTCAAAATTGAAAATAATTCTGAGCTCTTAAGCCATTACTTACCATAATAATTTGTATATGTTAAATGTTTTAGAGAAATCAGGATATTAAAGAAGTAAATTGAAGAGACTTTAAAGAGGCAGATTAATGTACTTGCGTTGTTGGGGTCTGTGAAGATGAATTTTACTAAATTGGTTCCTTTCATGAAGTTTTCTTGGGCGTACGTAAGATTTCTATATAAAATTACTGGCCTGATATAAAATTTGGCATCCATTCAAATGGTAGAATGAGAGGCTAAATAAGTTTTGAACTTAGTACAATTTATAATGACTTTTTTTTGGAATAAAAATATTATATATAAGATATAGTTATAAAACCAGTAAAGTCTTGTAGCATTATTTCGATTCAATCGAGTAATCTTTCGCTTTTAAATTTACATGCTTTCTAACAATTTAAAAAGTTATTAGAAACAGAGGTGAATGCACTAAGGCAGTTATTATGTATTGTTAATACAAACCCACACGTGGGATGAGAAATGAGCTTGTTAAAACCCCTTATGGTTTTTTAAGTTTTAGTCCCGTTTATACTTTACCTATAAATATAATTATTTATTGCTTTTTTATTTAATTCTTCATTTTATTAGCTCATGATGGCCCTATTTCGCACAAGAGATGCGTTTTCGCATCTTTTATATATATATGTATATATATAGGGGAGAGCGGGGTTGGTTGGCAACAGTTATCACTTTTTTGATTCTTGAATGGTTCCTGTTAATATAATCCCAATGGGGCTGATACCAGTGTAAACTCCAAGTATTAGAGTTATTCAAGTATTTTTTTCACAACATAATATTTATTACTAAGATCATAAAATATTGAAGAATCCGTCAATCCAGAGTATGCCAATTAACCCAATATGTGGGGAAGGTTGGCCTAGAAGGTGGAGTTGTTTAGCCATCTCATTCAAGTTCTGCCTGACACATATTATTGTTATTAAAAGCTGCGCTATAATGGTATAATAATTTTGAATCGGTTTTTAACAGCTTTCAAGGGAAAACAGAATGACAATAGAAGAAGATAAAAGTTTAGACTGCCGTCACTTTTTGCATAAGAAAAATTGCTCTCATCTTCCTCACTGGAACTAAAGACAATTGGTAGTTTCACCTTTGATTATGTTTACCTTGCTTTTGTGAATTGCTACTGCGCCAAAAAAAAAAGTTGAAGAGAGCCAACTAACCCCACGGGAGAGATCATATGAAAGATGACAGCCAGGACAGGGGAGAAAAATCAAACAAGAAACTGGTTAATCGAAAGGTTAGGTTTTTCAAAGGAGTTTGGGGCTATGTGAACAGAATCGGAGTCAAATGTTTTAAACCAACTTTACTGAAAATATAAAAATTTACTTACATGTTGTAAAATCAATCACAGTCTTATCTACACTGTCAGCATCGGATTGAAAACTCAGGACAAGACTTCCGAGGTCGAGCGGGTCACATGGTACAATGGTGGAGCCTTCACAACAGGTGTGACGGAAACTATAAGCCAATGGCCAACCTACCCCCTATGCCAACCAACCACGCTCTCCCCTATATTTTTTTTTTCAGTACATTACTATGAGATTTTATAGACATTATACTTTATCATTAAAAAAATTTATATACACAAGAAATAGTTAACTTTATTGTAAAGTAACATAATGTAGCATTATTGAGGATTGTTTGTTTGTTTTGTTTATTGGGGTTTATAGGCATAAAACAATAATGTCATTAATGCCTTTGTTTATCTACTGCATTATTGAGGATAAAACAAGCTGCAAAAAAGAATAGTACGAAAAAATCCTCCCCAGTCCGTTGCTCCTTATATTTAGTCTGAATTCGAATAATCTAGAAGGATTTCGAAAAGCTTAAAAAATTCTTGAACATGTAGTAGAACAGTTCACGATACAATACTTAAAAAATAAAAAAGATAGAGCAGTTGGTTGACTGAAAAATAAATCTGGTGCGTGCGTGCAACACACAAATTTCACTTACAAACTTACTTAGATTAGAAATTAATGCGTTTTGTTAATTGCCACTTCTCATATGAACAGAACGGCTTTAATTATGAACAGTGGTCTGTCATTAAAGGGGTACTCCGCATGCGTTCAACGAGCTTTATGAGTTGACTGAATATTTTTATTTTTTTCTCCTCTTTATGTTTTCTTTATTTTTATAATATCTCATATTAAGCCATATCTTATTTTTAGGCGTAACGAGAGACAGTTAACTTCTCCATTTAAACAAAAACAAAGGTACTTTATTAAGGAACAAACAAAAAAGGAACACGATATGGTCTCATTTGTGAGTGGGTTTGTTTTACACAGACATAGATGTCACTGAAAGAGCGCACACTGGAAAACGCCACATACAGTAGTCTCACGCTAATCCGAACCTCGATAGTCCGAATTCTCCAGTAATCCGAACAGGGTTTTTTTTCCTTCTCTCATTTTATCAAAATTTATTTTTTAGTTAATTTACTCCCTGAAAAAACTATGGTACACCATAAAGAATCATGTGCTCCCGGTCGAAAAATTTCTAAAGAACGATTAACCTTCATGCCATGTGCAAATGCAACAGGAACACACAAACTTAGATTATTGGCTATTGGAAAGTCTAAAAATCCTCGAGCTTTTAAAAACGTAACACTCCCTCTTCTTTACAAAAATCAAGAAAAGGGGTGGATGAATATTGAGATTTTCAAAGACTGGTTCCACAATGAATTTGTACCATCTGTTAAAAGGCATCTTGAAACAATTGGTCTTGAAAAAAAAGCTCTATTGCTCATCGATAATTGTCCTGGTCATCCCGATGAAAACGAATTAGTGAGTGTAGACGGAAAAATAGCAGCTATGTTTTTACCTCCAAACTGTACTGCCTTATTGCAACCAATGGACCAACAAGTTATTCAGCATGTGAAACTGCATTACAGGAAATACCTCCACTCGCATATTGTGTCTCAGGAAGGTGATATACCATCAATATTAAAAAAAATTAATCTTAAAGACGTAGTGTTCAACTTAGCAGCAGCTTGGGATTCCGTGCGCGACACGGAGGATATTTCAACTGGGCCTAACCTTGTTTTAATATCAAAACTTTTAAAGACTGTCAATCCAGAAGTTGAAATCGAAGAACACGAAGTGAATGATTGGATTCAGGGGAGTGAAGAAAATGAGGTAGCACTAAAAACAGATGATGAAATTGTAAGCTCCGTTCAGGAGCCATCGGAAACTGAAGGTGAGGGACTGTCAACTGTGGTTCACATTGTGAAGCATGAAGATACAGTAAAACATTTCAACTACTGCATTGATTGGGCCATCGAAAACAACGTACCATCGCAACAAGTTTTATTACTTCGTCATCTTCGAGATGAAGCACTCCGAAATAGTTTAAAAAAATCGCAACAAAGAAAAATAACTGATTTCTTTAAAAAATAATTTGTTAACATAAGTAAAAATATTTTAATATGTATATATGTATATTTTGTGTTCTAATAAAATAAAATTTACATGAATTTTTTTTTTTCCCTACTTTCCCTCTTTAATCCGAAATTTTCGGTAATCCGAACACTCCCTGTACACTATTAGTTCGAATCAGCGAAAGACTACTGTACTAAAATAAACCTATCTGTTTCGCGGAAAGCGAGTGCGCTGATTCTGTTGACTGAAATTGTATGTTTTTGTTTGTAACTCGCAAACGACGGGGAAAATCGGTAAAGTGTATATATATCCAAAAATGGTCGTGGACAAACTGAAAAAAATGACACTTTTCTAAAAGCCCTGCGACCATTTTCGATGACAATCGCAGTTTTTTGCTTACAACTCGCAAACAACGGGGTTAATCGAAAAAATGTAAATGACCGATTCTTAAAAGATAGAAACCTCTAATACCAAACCTGTTTTACCAAAACCGCGATTTGCGCTTAAAACTCCCAATCGAAGGCGAAATGATTGATTTGTATATTTTTCCGGTGTAGCGGTAAAGGAAAGCTTTAAAATGATGCCTCATTCATGAAGGTTGGTGAAATATTAAGGAAGTTAGGGTGTACCAAAAAAAAAAAAAAAAGGCTTTGAGAAATAATATATTATATGATATGATTCTTCATTAAAGGAATGTAAGAATGATAAAAACGAAAATTTTGGTTGATTTATTTTTACCATATTTATTATTACCATTAATTATGATAGCGGAGACATATTGTTAACTTTATATCTAACCATCCCTAACCATCCCTAACCGACGAGCATAACTTATTTCTTATTTAATTTTTTATAAAAAATGTAAATATATTTCGATAAAAAAATCTTCAGAAGCATATTGTCTTGGCGTTAGGAAAACGAAATGCTTTTATACAGTATACAGCCTCTGCCTTTCTCGAGATCCTCTCCCCTTTCTTCAGTCGGAAACTTCTTTTGAACAGGTTTCTCAGATAAACGCTTCCGGGATACAGGTCTCAACCCTTTCACCTCGAAGGGTGCTTTTCCCGTTAGGAACATCTCATCCAGTCCAATAATGGAAATAAAAGAAAAAGGAAGTCAAACATGAGATACAATCAGAGTATTGTGGTGTTGAAAATTTTATCGACGGAACATTATATAAATATCTTTGTTTAATTATTTAAATATTAAACATTGATTATATGAAAGTAACGCATAATGAATTAGTAAGGCATTGAGTGGCTGTGGCAGGTAATCTTAATTGAAAAATTAAGTCGAAAAACCTGGCGGTTGAACGTGATCTCTGTCAAATCACTTCCTTGCACGACCGCTGACCACGAAACAGTGCTTCCTCACGCAATACTGACCCCAAGACCCTTCATGGGCTGCAGTGGTACAGGTTTATTACTATTATTTGTTTTATGTCATTATGATTGTTGTTGTTTTTTTTTGGAAAATATTTTTTTTTGTAACAAAGCTTAAAAAAAATTAGAAATATTAATTTTAGGTTTGAGCTGCTGAAAGAGAGAAGGCAATATGTCAACGACTCCAGAGCCCTGTCAAGGGATGATGGATGGCTTTATGTTGATTTACAACTATCCACTCTCTTGACAGAATTTCATGAATAATTATCAATATTTCAAAACTAAAAAATTAGAATATTTTTCTCGCATCTCTAGAGTAATCATCCATATGTGCCACACATGGCTTGGAAGGGGTACCAAACAAAAAGGAGATAGATAAGAATGCTAACGTAGTACATTAAGAAGGTAGGTAACAAATGATAACCAGTTATTTGGTATGAAATAACAGGTTATTTTCTGCTATCGGCTCCCAGTATCTCATACCTATATTAACAGCTCATTTCATAATATCCGAATATTCATGAGAACCGGCTGGTTAATATTTAAGAAAATAATGAAAAAGATACCTACTTATTTACAAGAACCACAACCCCTATCATAAAGTAATAAAATTTAACGGGTAAAGCATGTTATGAGATATAGGATATCTGGGTCCAAACATGTACATGGGCTTCCTATTTATTATATTAATGGTAGAATTATCGGTAAATATATAAGAGAACATTAATATTCGAGTAGTTTATTACGTTCATATTATCAAACGTCTAATGTGTATAATGAGTTTCTTTATTATATATTAATTTAATTACCTTTGTATTAATTGATTATCTTACATTAAACTTTATAATCATAACTTCTTCAATAATTTTACAATCATACATTTTGCTCAGCATTAATCAATACTCTAAATAATTAAACTCTACTTACCTAGCAATAATAAATACAATTATTGTACTTATACAATCAAACTAATCAATTCCCCTGGGGTCACCTGTAGTGTGGTGGTTAGCATGGCAATCTACTATACCAAAGGTCACGGGTTCGCATCCCTTGAGGGCCCTTGGATTTTTTAATGGGAGTAAAAAATCCTTGGCTATGCCGTCCCTCGGATAGGACGTAAAATGGAGGTCCCGAGCCTGTACGATGTCAGGTACTCGTTAATGATCCCCCTATCCTATTTATACCTTGATAGGCATAATTTAGGACTCCCAGTGTAGCATCGTCCGATTAGCCTTAGTAGCATAAAGGGACGTTAAACTAACAAACAACTAAGCAATTCATATGAAATCGCGCAATTCACACAGAATTTTACAGCACCACATTATTGTGCTTAAAAGCAGTTGACGTTTTCTTCTAAGCTATCTAAGCTCGGATAGCGAAAAAAGACAAAAGAAACAAAAACTGATGAGGATTTAAATTTATGAATGGGTGTCAATCCCTCAAAAAAATTTGTTTACCTTGTATGCTAGTAAAATTCTGGAAGGAGTCGAGGTATTCTGACCTTGTAAAGCTGAATCGATTGGAAAAATAAAACTTATTGATCTTTAAAAGTTAAAATATGTGTTTATATAATAAATATAGTAAATGATTAATAATTTATTTAATTGTTGGTTTTTGTTTCTCGAAAATTCTAGGGGGGGTAGGGAGGTGCGCTCCCCCTCTAGACGCCTATGACTCTTAAAATGATTACACTGGAGAACTACTTACAATTTACTTTAAAAATACTAGGTTTATATTGGGTATTCTTGCTGATTGCTAAATAAGTTTAAATTCACACTAATGCTCCAGAATGTAATGCTCTATTGTAAGAATCGTTTTGTCCCATGAGAAAAGTTTTTTATTTATCTTTTTATTTGTTTTTTATTTATCTTTAGTTAATCCTCATTTGTTAGACGGATTATTAATGCTATTATTCTTACATTTTTATTTACCTATATTTTATAAAATGTATGGCTTATAATGTTGTTATGTTTTATTGTACCTATGGCTAACTCTTTTTATATAGGGTTCATCACTAAAGATGAATAAAAGCATTACATTACAAACAACTTATACGAAACCGTGGTCGTGATGCAAATCCTACATTAAAATTTTCTTGGAGTAAATCTTTTTATAGTACAAGTTAGAAGTAGGCGGCGGTGTATATCGACTTCTTTCATTGGTCTCACACCCCTCGATATCTAATTTATTCAGCAGTAAAGAAGACTCGAATGTGAAACTTCTACACAGAGAGAACCACAGTAGGAAATGACTTCCTAGTACTAAGACGCGAATGAGTATTTGCATATGCCCTTCAAACAAACTCGACACTCTTTAATTAATGGATGTATAAATCTAGCTGTATATTGTACAAATAGCACTTATCTTATAAATAAAGTTGAAATTCTGTTTGTTTGTTCTTTATAGAAATCCATACCGTTTGTCCTAAATTCTCCAAATTTCGCTTAGTGGTTCTTTGATACCAGGTGCGAACACCTGTCCTTATTAAAATTGCATAACTTCAGCCAATCTCATGGTATATTCTTTATTGTTAAAAAAATCGTCATGATCTCGCTTTACAATGGGTTTTTTTTACGAAATCGACCGTTTGAGTCGAAAAACAGCCTAAAATATCATTTTATACATTTTGAAGAGGCCAAGAAGGCCCGGTAAGACCGTCCCTTGATAGGCGTCGAGTTCTGGGATTTTTAAACCATATGTTTTTTGTTTTTTTTTTTAACATTACTATACGTTTATTTACATGTATGGTGAATTTATTTTTTATAAATGCCTCCTAAGAAGCGAGCTTCAATAGAAGTAGTGAGCTCAAAAGCTAAAAACAACGTCAAATACGAGCAGCTGAAACTCTCGACGAACATCAAATTAGGATTGAACAACTGAGGCTTAGACAGGCAGAATCGCGGGAAACTGAGTCTGCCCAGGAATACGAGGCCCGCTTTGCGCCACAAAGGCTTAGGCAAGCCGATTTGCGAGAAGCTGAAACTGCAGGCCAATATTTCTGTTTGTTTATTTGTTCTTTATAGAAATCCATACCGTTTATCCTAAATTCTCCAAATTTCGCCAGTAGTTCTTTCATACCAGATGCGAACACCTGTCCATATTAAAATTGCATAACTTCACCTGATAGTCTTTATTGTTATAGAAATCGTAATGAACTCACTTTACAATGTTTTTTTACGAAATCAACCGTTTCATTAGAAAAATGAAATTCCCCGATCAAACTGGGTTATACAGCTCAAAGATGAATTTCTGTTAGTTTGTTTTTTCTTAATAAAACTCCATACCGTTTGTCCTAAATTCCCCAAATTTCGCTCAGTGGATCTTTCTTACTAGGTGCGAACACCTGTCCATATTAAAATTTCATAACTTCAGCCAGTCTCTGGGTATATTCTTTATTGTTATAAAAATCGTTATGATTTCACTTTAAATTTGTTCACGTTTATTAGAAAAATGATATTCCCCGGGTGAAACCGGGATATACAGCTAGTTCAGAATAAATATCACATTCCTTTGATATTCGCAGTTTCTTTTTAACAATATTTTAATCTAAACAAGTTACAACAAAGTTTTAATTACAAACCATGCGATGACTTTTAAACTCGTATAATTTTGTATACCTAATTTTAATATAAAAAAAGTAATATTTTAAAATTTATTACATTAACCCGTCATTGGTCGCTGCGTGAGAATTTCTCAAACATATTTTGTTTTTTTTTTGGCGGGAAACGGCTCTTGGTGCTTCTGAAAACCTCCCCTCCTTACTATCTGTAGTTCACAGACTCTCGGGCCTCCCTGAATTCTCCCCGCTCCAATACCAAGCCTTATACCTGCTCCAGCTTCCTTCTACTCCGCTCAATACGAGCTCATGAGAGATTCTCTCACGTGCGACTGTCAATGATATATTTAATTAAGAGTTTTTATCACGCGCGACTGTCAGTGTTACTTACAACTGAGTGTGCGCCAACTTCCAAAATCGTTTTCTTTAAGAGGGAAAAATGACTCAATGACTACACTAAAGAATAGTTTTCTAGTAGAATTTTCTGTCTACTTTATATTCGAACTTGGAAGTTCCAATATACATTGTAATTCTAATTGAACATTATAATCACTGTTGTTAATTAAACTAAATGCATCAGGTATTAATTTGGCTTTAAGGTTATACATTTTCTTTATGTATTTAATGTTTTTACTCTTTTTAAAAAATCTTAAACAGTAGTTTTGAATGATTATAGTTGTTTTATCCTCTTAATAAAAAAGTTTTTTTCAAGATTTCATAATTTGTACTAATAATTGACCCTTTTGTTAGTACAGTTTTATTGTAAAAATTTAAACTAACGTATTATTAAAATGAAAAAAAAAAAAAAGTAGTGATTGCTGTGAGAGAAATTATGAGAATGAGAGACCATTTTAAAGATGGTCTAGCGATCAATGCCGGGTTAAAAGCGGCAGATGTCTGCTTGCCTTGAGTAAGATACTCCGCTTTGCGACTCTGTCATGTAAAGCAAAACTGACACTGCAGGACCTATCGTGTGTTAAGGTAGTTAAAATCAATAAGAGGAATGTAAATGCTCTCTTAGTATGGGAGCGGAAAGTTCTATGAAGATCATATGGCCCTAAATTTGAAAAGCCATACCTGGAAAAGACGCACCAATACAGAACTGCAAACTCTTTATGGAGGAAGACCTTCGTCGGATAATTGTTAGGAGATGGAGAACAGCGGCGATGTGTAGAGAGGAATGGAGAAGACTTATTGAAGAGGTTGTGCTAGAGACTGTAGCGCCAGTAATTATGCAATTATAATTAATTATGCAGGATAAATTTAAATTTTATATATGATTATGTAAGCAATGAAGAAAATAAAAAATATATTATTTAGTATCGAGTAACTAACATAAAATTCTCACTAGAATAATAAAATGCTGTAATACTTAACTGGCTGTTAATAGCTTTATTTATTGCTTAATAATTTCCATTGTTTTCTACTTTTATTGCTACTAAGAGGTTTATTTGTTATTTAATATAGCTTATTTTATAACAATTTAACACCTTTATAGACTTATAAACAACTTCAAAATTTTCATGAAATATTTTTTCATTTAAATATTTTCCTATTTCGGCCTTTAATTAACCCATTAATAAAAAAAAAAAAAACAAACTTTTTATTCACACTTTATTTTCCATTAGTCGTGTAATTTGGAAAAGAATGATAAAAGTCATTATGCGTTGGTCAACTGATGGTTATTATTTAATCAGGTCGTTATGAGGCGCAGTAATATTGATTCGAACGTTTGAAATTTTTGTAATTAGCTTGATTTAAAAAATAAGTACATGGGACTTTTGATATTTCGCTTTATTTCTATACGTCCCAACGGTTATATTCGTATGTAGGGGAAAATCTGCAACAGTAATTAGGTGACTCTCCAACTCACTAAATAATAAACTACGTAATAAAATCAAAGTATTAGTGTGTTACTTTGATTTTATTGAGCTTTTTTCTTATCCACATTTATTAACAAATCGTGATCTTCATGACTTGTTTTAGGAGATATCAAGTAGGTAATGATTCACATTTTTGAAACAAATCATAGGTGACCCATAAATAAATTGTGTTTTTAAAATTTAAAAATATAGATAAGATAAAAATAATATATTGTAACGTGAAACAAAACAAAACACAAAACATATGATTTTAAATACTTCTAGCCTTGTTATTAAAACAAACTGTTCTAGTACATGTTTGTGACTACGATTTTAGGGTACCATCTACTCAGGCCTAGAACCTCCCAGACAGTTCCCATATATATAGCCAGACAGGTTTTGGGCCAGCATAGATGGTACTCGAACAAGTCCAGAACCATTCTAAACCATATGTTTTGTGTTATTACACCTCTTACAAAGTATGCTATTGAAGATAAGAGTCAGTGGAGAACAATTGGGGGAATTATAATTTTCTTAAAAAAATATTTACAACTAAAATTAGAACTAAAAATTGAAATTAAAATCAGGCACTTTGAAAGGAATTGTTTACTAAAAACAAGATCTAGATACTGAAGTAATATTTGTTTTCAGCACATTTTTGTCATTTATCATTTAATATTTTATATAACTAAATTTTTTATGAAAACTATAGATCAATTATTGTAAGGAAACAGCCTATTATTGATGATTTTATATTTGTATGAAACTGATATTTATGTATTTTATTCTATGTAAAAATGTGTATACACATACTTAAACATTTTTAATTCTGTTTAAAGACAAACTCCTTGCTACAAGGCAGAGTTGGGCAAATTGTAATCTGAATAATGATTAATGAATATGAATAATTGTAATCTTAAAACAAATGAATAATGAATAACCATTATTCATAATCAGTGCGGAGTATTTTTAATGATTATTCAGAGTTCATGGTATTCATTTGAAATGAATAATGAATAACTGGTATTCAGTTATTCACGATTAACGAATACTGATAAATTCAGTTAGTCATTATTCATGAATAAAATATATTCGTGAGCTAGGATTAATATAATATTCATCAATCATGAATACCTAATATTTATCAATAATGAATAACAAATATTCACCAATCATCAATCATCAATATGATCTATTCATAATCATTATTCATTTAAATTTAAAAGACGAGGAAGCATTTCTGAATTAAAAGTTGTCCTAGTGAGCAAGGACAAGTACTAAGAGTGGGTGTAGTCAACTGAACAGCAATCACAGTAGTCGCAAGTCGCAAGTCACAAGTAAAGAATTAGACCCCAATTCCAATGGGCATTAGTAAAGGTCTATTGACAAGAATGGAATGAGAAAACAAATTTTCAATCATCATTCATAATTAGTAAGACTCAGAATTGTGATTTTTTTGTAATCATGGATAATGAATTTATATTATTCATGATTAATGAAAGATCTGTAATCATGAGTACTGAATTCCCATTAGTCATGATTAATGAGCAATGAGTAATCATGAATAAGGAATTCTTCTTAATCATGATTACTGACTAACATTTAATAATGAAAAGTGGTCATTCATGAATGTTGAATATATTATATTCATGAATACTCCACGATCAGTGATTAATACAATTCATGATTAATGATTCCGCGCTCAAGAATGATTTGTGAATGATGAATACAATCATTATTCACATTTTTGATTATTAGTCATAATCATGATTACATTTTTATTTAAATATGCCCAAATCTGCTATAAGGTATTGTAAAATCTTTAAAGCAATAAAGTTCATTCATATTATTAAATAATATTATTTTTATTGGTATATTATTTAATTATTTCGTTGAGGGTAAGCTCATTTATAAATTTTTTTTTTGCAACATAAACGCGGTTAATTCCTATCATTGGTAATATAATTGATTTTTATTACTTTCTGTGGGTAACCACTTTTATTAATTTTAAATATTTTTAATTTTCAATAGAAAAGATTTGCCTTGGCTGGGACTGGTCTCTCACCTTCCTCATAAAAAAAAAAAAAAAAAAAAAAAAAAAAAAAATTATAAAAAATAAAATAAAAGTGGTTAGCCAAATGTTAAATTATTGATATATGTTTTATTTGTTTATCCGAAACAGCCTATGTAGTTTATAATGATAAACTATTTAATTACATCACAAATACCTTCGAACCTAAATTACTTCGTACAAAATTTTTACTAGGATTATGTAGGGTTTAGGAAATTACTAAACATGGAGGATAGGACAGAGACAAGATCCAACGAACCTAGCAGAGGCTGTCCGGAGCAGAGGGTAGCTTAGGGCTACTGCACCTGTAGAACTGGCAAACACTCCTGCAATAATTCTGCACCCGACGGTTTGTTCTGCCCTCTGCCAGCTTATAATAGGAGTATCATATCAGGATCCTAACATCATTCACCAACGTCAAAGTGTTTCTTCAATATAAATCCAAATGACAGGCGACGAAAACATAGGGTACGGAAAAAAGCTATTGATAATATACTAGTCGGTTAATAGATCGGTAGTAAATACGGGTTGCCATGTATAAAAGATGACCAGTTCAAAACCCGAAGCCAGGAGCATTTAAAAAATACTCGGCATTAATTCCTCAACCTCTCGCCTGGCCAAAAAAATTCCGCAAGACAAACAAATAAATGCTTTATAGTTATACAAAAGACATTCTGGCAGCTCCTAGAGAAATACAATGGATTTGTAGAAGTGTCTACTGACGCCTCCAAAATTGAAAATAATGTTGGCTGCGCGGTCCATACTCTCCAAAAACGACGCTTGTATAACTTATCTGGAACATGCTCTATCTTCACCGGAGAAGCTACAGCAATTATAAAAGCCCTTCATTGGATAGAGGAATCAGGAACGAACAAATCCCCCTCCCCCCCCTAAAGCGTCTTAGAGGCGATCAACAATCGGAACCCTAGTAGCTCTCTTATTCGAGAGATCATCAATATGTGGTGGGAACGAGAGCTGATGGGGAAACAAATAATAGTCATCTGGATACCATCCCACAAAGGAATAAAGGGAAACGAGGCAGCCGACCAGGCCGCAAATATAGCTAGAATAGAAGTAACCGGGAATTTAGAAGTAACAATACTAAAAGAAGTAACAAAAGAGGACTGGTTACACCAACTGAAAAAAAATCAGAATAAAATTTGGGAGTTGAGGTGGAAAACCGAACACTCCAAATTATCTGAAATAAAACTGGAGTGCAAAAAGTGGAATTCAAGCTCGAGAATCACGATAAGAAAAGAAGTCGTTTTGTGTCGCATCAGAATTGGCCACTGCGAGTTCACACACGGATACCTTCTCCGAGGACTTCAACACCCACATGCCAAGAATGTAATAATGTACCCCAAACGGCGAAACACCTTTTACTTCATTGTTCAAAATACAAAGAACTTAGGAAGAAGCTTAATATGGAAACAACATTAAATGAGCTGTTAAAAGATGATGAAGACAAAATAGATATTCTGTTTAAATACATAAAAGAAATATCATACTATAACATAATATAACTCAGCGCATCGCCAATGACAGTGTAGGGTAGAGGCTAAGATCAAGGAAAAAATAAATAAATAAATAAAATATATTAATTTAAAGATAATAAATACGGAAAAATAAAAATAGATTTTAAAATACAGTCAAAGTCCCCCAAAATATATACGGATGATCATTGAATTAAGATTTAGCTGTAAAAATATTCGGTTATTAAAACTAAAGTTGAAAAAAAAATATATTTTAGTGATTTGTTAGATACAATGGGTTCAGAAAATTCGTTGTTTCACAACTTTAGCTTAAGACAATCTAATAAATATTGAAAGCACCGATTTTGCACATTGCACAAACTCGCATATCTTGACCTCCGAATTAAAATGGTATTATAAGATTAAAAAAAAAATGGACTAACTGAGTGAAAAAAAGGACATTAGGGAACGGTAAGAAGTATATGAGTTAAAATTTACTGATATTATTTCGAGCAAAAAGATAAATAAATAAACATACAAACGGAGGTTTGTACAAGAATCTTATAGGAACTAAATTATTGCCGGTCTCAGAATCTCCAATATGTACTTTTAATCAGTACAGACAATTAAACCTGATTATATTATAATGGAAAAAGTGGTTAATCCTGTAATTATTAATTCATAATGACTGGCTATTTTGCATGATGCCCACTAAACGTGTAAATTATCGAGTATTCATCAAATAAGCCAGTCATTTTGTATAACCCCCAATCCTATTAGTAAATGTGTTAAATGCATCTCTTATTTAGCCATACCTATTTGTCCAATTGATAACTATTAAAAATTACTGATTAATTGTATAGATATTCCATAATTTATCACATTACCAAGTTTTCGTAGTTTGAACTGTAGCCTGATTTACCAGATCACATCCACTGTTATGCATATACCCTCTGACTAAATGAATTATTGCAACTTGTAATTATTTACATAATATATAAATACCGTTAAACGGCAAGATTAAATAAATTAATAAATTTCTATATATAGCTGTTATATTAAGATTAGAAAATTATTAGACTTTTAAATCAGATTTCTTTTCCAAATAAAAAAAAAAAAAAAAAAGAAATGTATAAGAATAAAAACTTCTAATCTTCACTGCCTTAGAAAATACTTAACATCAATTCCGCTTTGGAATCCTCCCTCCACTTTCTTGGCTCATCAACCGTATTATTTTGACGAAGGGACGAACAAGGGGCTTCCGAAAAACTGCCGAGGAAACTTTGCCGAGACGCGTCATTAAGCAGAAGAGGAAATTGTAAGACTTGTTTCCGAAGAGGAGAAAAACAAAAAGCCCCATCTTTCTGTCGCTTAGCCATTATTCGCTAAATCGGCTGATTCTTTTTCTTTAGTACAAAATCATCCTTTGGAACAATATTCTTTGATTTTACTCCAAAATAATTTAATTCGTATTTGTGATAAGCAGAATTAAACATATTGAGTCCTATACATTTTTTCATGAAAAATTATTACTTTTTCTATCTTTTAAATTCAAAGAATAGCATTTGAATTCATAACGGCCACAAAACTGATTAAAAAACATTAATATATTCTTACAATAATAGAAATAATATTTTCATTAAAAAAAAAAAAAAAAAAAAATGATAATTTAAACCAAAAACCGAACCAGTATTATTAAGATAATAGGATAAATATGGATACATAAATTTACATAAATATTCAAAACCCTGTATTTATTATAAACCGCTTAGTATAAAACAGATTCAATATACCTAACTATATTTATAGGCAAGCAGTATAATTTTCTTCATTTTTTTCTTCCTATATTTTGCCGGCATATTTTTTGTTTTTTTTATATTTAATGAATTTTGGTCTCTTTGTTCGGTTGGGAATGAAACTTGGATGACTGATAATTTATTCATGAATAGGCGTCCATATTTGAATTGGTAAATCACCTTTTATTCCAGTGACACAGATAGGATCTTTCAATGAATAATTATCGCATAACGAACTTGTCTCCGCTATCTATCCAACTTATTCCCTCAACACTGAGTTGGTATTGGATCAATAACAAAGAGATTCCTAGCTTAAGATATGCCACCTATAACTTTAATGATGTTCAATAATAAGGAGTAATGAGCAATAAAAAATACATATCTCAACTATCTTAATATCTTAACTAAAACGATTTCACCTGACGAACACTGGCACATGCCACTGTGACGGACAAATTTCACAAACATTTCATGATTTTCTATACGGCTGCCCAATTTTCGACAATAAAAGATACAGTCTAATAACAATTATCCTCCTAAAAGGAGACAGCCGGCCGAAATGAATCAATGAAATATATTTTCAATTTTTTTCAAGAAGGTATTTTGATTTTTTTTTCTTTACCTTAATTTTGTTTATCCATTTTCTGATGATTTATTTTTATTAATATGTATTTTATTTGTTAACATAAAATATTAGTCCGGGAGCTGAGGGCCAAAAAGGTACCTGATTTGAAGAAAATTTTTGATCATATAGGCTGAAAGTACTCATTTCATAGACAACATATGTGAACGTCTGCCACCTCAGATCGGTTGCCATCAAATTTTATAAGCGAACAAAATCGACATTTTCGAACTTTTTTCAATTTTTCGCCAAAACCGATTGTCAATTTAGCCACTTTAGCGGAAAAATGAATTACGCTCATGTTCCAAAGCCTACAATTTAAAGACAGATCACAAAGTATTGCTTTCTTCTTACTATAAGAGGCTAAACTATTGCAAATAGAATGATATATCTGAAGTTTAAATCGGTTAAGTGATTAAATCGGTACATCAAAAATCTGTAATTTTTACAATTTTGGTGAAAACCGTGTACCAACGCCTCTAACTCAAAAACATCTAGTTTGAATGAAAAATGGTATAGATAAAAGTTGCAGAGCATCAAATTCAGAATGAAACAAGCACCTTACACACAACATTAGCTAAACCCTGTCTGGAAATACAAATCAAAAAATGAAATTATTTAGTGCTTACTTCCTGCTAAGACTTCGGTTTTTGAAGTATTAACCATTTTGAACTAATTAAACAACCATCTTCCATGTGTTAAAATAAAAGATAAATTTTTCCAAGTACCTACCTGTCTAAGCAGTTATTTTCATGAATATTTTATCTAATCCTCTGATACTTCAAAAACCGAAGTCTTACACGAAAGTAAGCAATACGAATAATTTCACGTTTTTATTTGTATTTCCAGACAGAGTTTAGCTAATTTTGTGTGTAAGGAGCTTGTTTCGTGCTAAATTTGATGCTCTGCAACTTTTATCTAAACCATTTTTCATTCAAACTAGATGTTTTTGAATGAAGATGTAGGCTTTGGAACATGAGCGTAATTCATTTTTCCGCTAAAGTGACTAAATTGACAATCTGTTTAGGCGAAAAGACTTACCCGATTTTAACTGTGAGGACCTCAGTCGACGCAAAATTTAATGCTCTTTTATTTTAGAAAGAACACAATTTCTTCTGCGATAAATCGTTTTCGAGTTATAAGCGAAAAATTGAAAAAAGTTCGAAAATGTCGATCGTCAAGGATTTTGTTCGCCTATAAAATTTGATGGCAACCGATCAGAGGTGGCAGACGTTCACATAGGCTGTCTATGAAATGAGTACATTCAGCCTATATGATCAAAAGTTGTCTTCAAATCAGGCACCTTTTTGGCCCTCAGCTCCCGGACTATATTATGCTTTTTTTTTTGTGTTATAGGTAATGTTAGAAATATCATTTTTTTTATTAAATGTCCTCCATATTTTGTATTATCTTGTTTTTGTATTTCTTTTAATAAATAATTAATTAATTTCATACCAATTTCTTTCAAAAAATCATAATTGTATTGATACATGTATCGTACATGGTCACAGCATGGGAGAACGAAATAAAAAGAAAAAGGGGAGTTTGGTATTTTAATCCATATTTAAAAAATATTAACATTATTCACTTAACACGTCGGCACACATATAAAAACATCGATGGCTTTTCATATTTATTTATTAAAGATTAACCCGTTAGAACCCAATCATATTCATACATCGTTGTCGCTCCCTCAGATAGGTATACAGATATACACAGAGAAACGTATTTATGTTGAATATTTTAAAAGACTTTGCTAGCAGCGGCATTAATAATGCTGTGATAAAATGATACTCTGGTTTTGCGTGATTTAATATTTAAAGTAACTATTTGCTCTGCTGAAAAATTTAATTTTCAACGATTCGCAACATTACATTGTGTCGCCGATATGAAATAATGATTTAATAGCTAATGAGAACCAATAAATACATAGATGTTTATTTATATATCTCTATATATATAAGAGGCTTTGTCCTGACTGACAGAATCAACGCAGAGCAAAAACTACTAATGATAGAAACTTGAAGTTCGGAATTTAGACTCTAAACGCGATGTAGGTAACTACTAAGAAAGGAATCTCAAAAAGGTAACCCCTAAGGGGCTTAAATGGCGAAATTGTCGTTTAACTCTAACGGAAATCTATTGTTGAGATTTTAAACCATATGTTTTTTATTTAAATATTGATTTAACGTTACAATAGTATTAAAATAGACATTCACATAAAATATGGCTACTGATTATTTAAATATTAGTGGTAATCAAATTATGCACACTGTGATTGGGGATGGTGCGTGTTTATTTCGATCTCTTCTCCATATATTCCTCCATATATATATACTTCTCCATATATATATACTACTACAGATATATATACTTCTCCATATGTATAAGGGGCTTTGTCCTGACTGACAGAATCAACGCAGAGCAAAAACTACTTATGATTAGAAACTTCGGAATTTAGATTTTAAAAGCGATGTAGGTAACCACTAAGAAAGGAATATCAAAAATGTAACCCCTAAGAATATCTAAAATGTAAATGGCGAAATTGTCGTTTAACTCTAACGGACATCTATTTTCGAACTTCGAGAAAATATATCTAATTAGGACTCATTTTAAAGAATTTAATACGACGAGTTTGACTCGAAAGGCCCTATTGGTCGTCGAAAACCATGTTTTACAGCCGAAAAATGAAGCGTTCACGACGAGTAAGTCATTTTTTGTTTCGGCGGTTTTAGTGAACTCTCTCCATTGCGCGTCTCCGTCTCTTCTACTGAGCCGGCAGCTTCCCCCTCCAACATTCCACCTACCGGAAGCTCAAATTCTACTAAATCTCCTTAACATCAGTTAACATATTATATTAGATCAATACCAAGATAATGGTCACATGATTGATTCTAAAGGCTCGCGGGTGAAGCCGCGATGGGGAATGCTAGTAGTAATATAAAGTATTTTCGTTCCACTTCCAAGGTTCTTTTTACTTGTTTCCAAAATACATTTTGTAAAAATTAATTAAAATTATGAGTCATAATTTTAATATCTCAATTTCAATGAAATAAAATCATGTGATTTTAATCATTATTCCTCTACAAAGGTATTGGGTATGAGAGATCCGTAATCCAACAGGAGTCACCCAACTACGGATTTGCGAGTACACAACGTAAGGGATAGCGGAGTTGGTTGGCTTAGGGGGTAGGTTGTTCATCGGCTTATTGTTGCCGTCACACCTATTGTGAACGCCCCACCATTGTACCATGTAGCGGGTGCTCGACCTCGGGAGTCTTGTCCTGAGTTTTCAATCCGATGCTAACAGTGTAGAGAAGAGTGTGCTTCATTGATTGATTTTACAACATGTAAGTGCTATGTATTGTGGATGCTGCCATGATAGGAAAAGTAAATTGAATTAATAATTTAATATCAAAATTTGTAAAGTACTGTATATGGGCAACCCGGTGGTCAGTTTTACCTGAAGGCGGGTAGGTCTTGGAAATACCCCTTGTAAGTATTGGGGCAATAAACCTTCTGTTAGAAATTCAAAATAAGCAAAGCTTAGGACCGACAATGCTGCCGACAAACACCTAGGGAAATACCTAAGAAGATTGCTAGAGAAATTTGTAGCCATAAACCCTGGTTTTGCCCCGGCAAAGAGGCCGCTGGGAAACACGTTTAATATAGAAAGGAAGGGAAATTTTAGGCAGCCAGCCAATCAGACGCAGTCTGGAACCAACCAGCCAGCCAATCAGAAGAAGTCTGAAGAGAGTGGGGGAAAGAGGACTTATACGGTGAAGAAGGAGGCTCGGGGGGTGAAAAAACCCCATCAAAGCTGTCCCCCGACCCTTAGATGGAACTACGCAAATCGTAGTTTCCAACCAATTTGACCAACTTAACTCCGCACAAAACATTGACACGACTCAAACAGAAACTAGTGACAATCAAACCGCTAGGCAAACACCCACCACACCTACAATAAGACCTCCTCCCATAGTAATTAGACCACCAATATCATCGGCGGTAATAAAACAAACTCTTTTAGAGTGCAATATAACTCAATTTAGTCTTCGATGCTCCAAAGTCGAAAACAAAATATACCTAACCAATGACAAAGACTATCACAAGACACTAAGTATCATCAATACGAATGATGATATATATTATCATTCCTATGCCCCACGAGGAACTAAACCTCTCAAGAGGTTCCTCCTAAAGGGGTTCGATATAGATCACCCCTTGGAATCCATATCCGCCACCCTCCAAGCCCGATTACCAGGGTTTAAAAATATTTGGAGGATGACCAAAACCAACGAACAAGGACAGAAAAGACAGCTGTCCCACATTATCGTGACAACTGATCACGAAACAACAATTAAGCAACTGAAGGACATTGGTCCTATAGACTATATGTTTTACACTATAGAAGCAATGAAGAACATTGCTGGCCCCAGGCAGTGCCATAACTGCCAGGAATTCGGCCATACACAGGCATATTGTGGACGTAGACACGTATGCGTAAAATGTGGTGAAAACCACGAATCATCCACATGTCCAAGGACATCCCCCCCCAAATGCGCAAATTGCGGAGGCCCTCATGTGGCCTCATATCGCAATTGCGAATTTAGACTTAATCTTATAAAAAATAAGATCAATAAAAAGGTGGAAAAAGCACCTGTTAACAACAACCCTCCCAGGGAGACATCTCATGCTCCCCCTACCACCTCAGCCCCGAACTCCTACGCCGGGGTCACGGTCAGTGGACCACCTCCTCCCCCTCAACCCTCTCCACCAACCTCCCAACCTCCGTCCTCTGAAACCCCCCCATGGGTCGCTGAACTTGTGGGAATGTTCAGGGACATGAAAGAAATGTTTACTACGTTACTCACTACAGTAAACATTATTTTACAAAGAAACATCAATGGATAGACATACTATCCTAAACTATAACATAACAGGGCTCATGCATCGTAAGCTTGAGCTAGAAACCCTCCTGGCTTCTTATAAGCCATCCATAATTTCACTCACAGACACACAACTCAACAAACAGAGGTACGTATACTTCCCTGGATACAAAACCTATAGACTTGACTCACCCACACACGGCGGCGTAGCACTCCTGGTGCGTTCAGACGTCCCCTCCAGACTAATAAACGGCACAACACTAAACGACGACAAACACTCAGCCATCACTATACAAGTAAGACTAAAACATTCATACAAAATCACATGCGTCTACAGAAGTCCATCAGGCAAACTAGACACATTCAAGACATTTTTGAAAAACATTGAGACAGACAGACAACACATTATTGTAGGTGACTTAAACGCCAAACACCACACTTGGAACTGTACTAAACCAAACGCATTAGGAAACCACCTGACCAAATGCAAATACACTATTATACACCCTAATGCGTTCACATACAGACACCACGCCAACCCATCTATCACATCCACACTAGATCTATTGCTCACACAACAGCCACACAGATTCACAGACTGCACAACAATCGAGTTCAGCGACAACGACCACATCCCGGTTCTATACAAACTAGGACAAGACAACACACCAACCCAACATACAGACTACAAATATAAATTCCGGAACGGAGACTGGAAACTATACAAAAACACAGCTTACGAAAACACACCCTACATCACCACCCTACACACCACAAATGACATCGACACGGCCATTGCAACAGTAAACAACATCATACACAAAGCAGCCCAAACATCTATCCCCACATTCACACCCACACCGATACACCTACGCAAACCCCCTAAACATATACTAACACTCATAAAACAACGCAACAACATCAAAAACTGTTGGTATAGGACGAAAGACCATACCTACAAACCCATCATTAACAGTCTCACAAAACAAATCACATCCCTAATGTCGCAGTGGAAAACGTCCCTCTGGCATGAACAGTTACGCCTCACACATAACGACCATAGGAAATTCTGGAAGCTTACCAGAAGCCATAACACCAAATCAAAATCGGTGAAAATTCAACGAGGCGATGAGCTCCTCACCCCCGCAGATCAGGCTGACATTCTCTCTGACTATTACGTAGAAAGGGACAACTCACGCAACAGTAACACATACCACCACAACCCCTCCACCGATAACACACAGAATGCAATATTCTCTACATATAAAGACCTGACTGCAATCCTGAGGAAAACTAAGGGAAACAAATCACCCGGGAAAGACAATATTCCATACGTCCTTCTCAAACAACTCCCCCGAAAAACCCTAATGTTTCTCCTTAACATTTTTAATTCCTGCTCACGCCTCAGATACTTCCCTACGGAGTGGAAACATGCTATCGTCGTTCCACTCCTCAAACCCCGTAAACGAGGAGCGGTTCCGGAAGAATACCGGCCAATTAGTCTCCTCAACCATATCTCAAAAATATATGAGAAACTACTCATTATCCACATCCGAAAACACTGCGATACACACGACATCATACCCCCGGAACAGACGGGGTTCTCGCGTGGAGTTAGCTGTTATCACCACGTAGCCAAGCTGCAATACGATATAGCTAACAATCTCCATAAAAACCTTGCCACAGCAATGATTTCACTCGATTGCACACAGGCTTTCGACTCTGTGTCCTACCCCATCCTTATCAATAAACTCACTCACTATCAATTCCCGGACCAAATGGTCGACATCATAGGATCATACCTCACTGACCGGTACTTTGTAGTCCGGGTCAGAAATGAAATTTCAGCCCCCCGCCAAGTTACATGCGGAGTCCCCCAGGGCTCTGTCCTTGCGCCTATACTTTTCAACATATATACTGCCCAAGTAGTAGGGACAAAGATTGAGAATACCACAATCGCCGCATATGCTGATGACATTGCTATTTATACAGCCAGCATGAATGCGAAACATGCAATGCGCAAGGCACAGATAGTAGCTCAACAAATCACAGACCAATTAAAAGACATCAACATACTCATTAACACGCAGAAAACAGATGCTATCACATTTTCATACAAGAAAACACCCGATAAAACACCAACATTAAACGGCCAAACTATCACAACAAAAAAACACCTCACATACCTAGGCATTAAACTCGAATCACACCTATCATTCACAGCACACATACAGAACAGAATTCACACTGTCAGATCAACATCAACACAACTACAGCACCTACTCTACTCACCAGGGCTGTCACTCAGACTCAAACTACTTATATACAAATCTATACTAAGACCATCTCTTTTACACGGAGCACCACTCTTACACTTTCTCTACCCAACAGCCCTGAAGAAACTACAGCAATATCAAAACAGTATACTTATGAAGATATGTAGAGGCACCACATTAGAAAGACGTAACATGAATCACATTCACGATACATTACAACTCGACACAATACAAAAACACATATCACGTAGGCACATCAAATTCTTTGACAACCTACCCTCATCATTCAATCCCCTATTCCGCACTCTTACACCATCCTTACTCCCAGCCAGATGGCAAGGCCGTAAGGGTCCAACCAACCCAATTAACATTATCATATAAACCTGCCTTACGGTTAATCCCCCACTAACTCCCTTCTCCTCTAGCCCTGTCCTCTATTCCATTACCCTTCCCCCTCCCTTTAACTTTATTATTTTATGTTTTTATATAATAACACGCGGAGGCCCCTCAACTCCTATCACATCATGTTGAGCTGAACCACAGCGAAAACCACATAACTTATCTACTCAACGCACCTTCAAATACCACAGGTAGTATAAGGTAATAAGGTAAATTAGCATCGTTCCAT
This sequence comes from Aelia acuminata, assembly GCA_911387785.2. Lineage (NCBI taxonomy): Eukaryota > Metazoa > Arthropoda > Insecta > Hemiptera > Pentatomidae > Aelia > Aelia acuminata. The sequence continues at coordinate 28,225,555 of OU426982.1, read as the reverse complement.
AGTATTATGGTTCGAATTTCCCATTTTAATCCTGTTTTTCTGTTTTAGAGGGATCAGAAAAAAAAAAAAAAAAAAAAAAAAAAAAAAAAAAAAAAAAAACTCGGGGGGTGCAGTCGGGTGGAGAAGTGAGAGAGGAGTGGAGAGTTCGGAGGTGGACAGAGGTCGGGGGAGTGTGCCAAGAGGGCGAGAGTGGAACGAGAAGGGCAGAGGACCAGATAGGCAGGAGCGGAGAGTCCAGATTTCCGAGACAGGCTGAGATGGGACGCTGTGCTGAGTCAGAGAGCGTCAGAGATGGCAGGGACTGATCCAGCAGACAGGCCAGAGATAACACCAGAGAGTGTCCACCAGATAAGGTTAATACATATACAGAACTAGTTGTAATATTGTGTGGTCAGTATTTATTAAAATAATGTTAAATTGCCAGCCAGCATCCATTAACTAATTTTTGCTAGTAAAATATGTTTATATGGTATATTAAAAGGGGTCTAAATAATTTACATTATTGGTCAATTAAATTAAAGATATAGTTCAATTTAGATTTGTTTATTTATTATCATTTACCCTATGCCACAGGTTTATTAGAATAATATAGAATTGGTAAACACGTCACCTTTGGAAAAGTATCCAATTTACATTAAGGCGAATTAAGTACATTAATTACAATATCAATTAGATATATGCCGTTTCTGGTAACCCCCACCCGCCTTAGAAAAGCGGGAAGCCAGAAACGTAGCAATTAAAATGGCATCCCTTGTGGGGACGTACTTACCAATTTGTTCATATCATTAGTTGACATTGCTTGTTAAATTATTCAAAGTGGCATAAGGGTGAATATTTGTAAGGTTTGATAACTTCTTTAATCTAACAATTTCTCCAGGATTTCGCTTTAAACATTTGCTCCGTTTTCTCGTGCTCTCTTTCCTTAGTTTTATATTACTGAGGTGTGTGAGGAAGGCTGTCCTTATACTTCTTGTTGTACGGTCTTATTACAAGTGGCTTGTTTTTTGTGTTATATTTAACCAGTGCTTGCGTTTAACCATACCGCGGAGGTTTCAATAGATATTAGAGGGATAATATACGCGCACGATATTTTGATATGGCTTTGAGGGTAGAAAACGAGAAACTACCACAGCCGAATACGGGGTTGGCTGAAGGAATAGCGATCCCACATCCAGAAGCAACTCAGCCACAGACCATGGAGAAAACAGAAGAAAATAGCCTCAGCCCAGAAGAAATGTTATGGCAGCTAATAAAAGAGATGAAGAAAAATCAAGAAGAAAGACATAAAGAGCTAAAGGGAATAATAGAAGAGCATAATAAACACCTACAGGAAATAAGTGAAGCTCTACACACAACGAACCTGGAATCGTCTGCAAAACGTTTAACTAAACCTGATGAGGATCAAAAACTAAACAGAAAGGAACAGAAACCACTCCTAGCTGGAAGTGAAGATATGAATAAGAGTGCAGAAGATGATGCCCATAAAACAGTAGAAAATTATATTAATGAACCCAATGCTACCAATTGTATGGAAACTGGACCGAACGAGATTAATGTTCTAGAAATTGTTAGTGACGAATCCCCGAGGGAAGGAACGGTTTCTAATGCTCAATCAGAAAGTGGTGACATTAAAACTAATTACGACGGACAAGATAAGGTTCTCTTTAAAGTTGAAGATGAAACGAAGAATCTTCAAAAAGAAACCATTCAAGAGGATTTACCAATCCCTCAATCTCAGGTAGAAACTCTTGAGTCTTGCCAAGGACGTGAGGAAGTTGATAGGTCCCATGAAAAGGTTGATGATGAAGAGAAGGACCGACCTATGGCAATAGAAAATGAAGACAATGTATTATGCCTCCTAGAATTTATAAAATTAATAAACCCTTATAAGCCACATCCAGGAGATCAATTGAACTCATTAAGTATGTTTATGGGGAAATCCCCGTTAAAATACCGAAATTGTAATTACAGGTTCGAAACAAATATTTATTTTAGGGATTCGCGAACTGAGCCTATCACCTTCATAGTTCTACTTTATGACTTTTATATGGGTTATTTGATTTTGGACCATGTAAAGAAGAAGCGTGTACTATGTTATAATAAGACACGGTAGTCTTTATCCCAGTCCAGGGGATAAAAAGGGTTTCCATCTAGCGTCCCTTCCGTTGACGAGCTAAAGGGTCCTGGCGAACCGTCGTCAGGTAAACCCGTTCTGGATCAATGTAAATAATTTTTGTACATATAATTGTAAATATTTTTTGTAAATAGATGATACTATTTTAAATTTAGGAATTGGTAGGTTTAGGATCTTAACTACATACAGTTCGATTAAGTGGATCTCAGAATAATTTGATTAGATTCAAATTAAGATAATAAAAATTGAAATTTATTTTACCAATCGATTTATTTTTTGATTAATTAATGCAAAATGCAAGATACGGTAAATTACCTATCAATGAGAAAATTAAAATGTTTGTTTGAAACATTTTATAATAGAACCGGTAATAATCATTAATCTTAAATTGCCTTAATTGTCTAGTCGCTATGAGCAACCCCCAATAATAATATTTAATTAACGTGGATCAATTTTGTATTTTTGTATATCCTAATTGGATTATTGTACTTTTTACTTTGGAGTAGACAGAGGTCCTCCATCACCCCTGAAGTCGGGTTATTACTTTAATTGTGTTTAGTAGGGAAAAACCCTCAATGTGGAGCAGCCGTAGCGCCTCCAGGTATCCCTAAGATTATTTTTGAGAAGATACTGAAATCTTCAAGTACGCCCAGAATACTGAGGCAACATTTTTATTGATCCATTTGTAAAAACTTTTATTATTAGATAATTGATGGAGCTCATGGTTTAATTGATCCGAACATCCGGAGAGGAAAATTAAAAATCTTAAATGGCCATAAATAGGAACTAGATTCAGTATCAGAGATAAAAATATTTTAAATAAAGGAAAAAATATAGATTCGATTAAAAATTTTAAACTTGTAATTAAAATGACCAAGAAAAAATTATTAATAAATAAATAATGGATGTGAATGGTACAACATTGTTTTCATATAAATTGTGATTTGATAGTCATAGTAAAAAATCTATTTTTTGGTAATATTGTAATTATCTGAGAACTGAGATTCATTTAATAGAATGTGTAAATACTTAACCCCGGATTGTGACATAAGAAAACCCAAGAGGGTACTAGGACAACCGATTTTTGTGAAGGTAAGAGGTTCGCCGTTTTTGTGCGTGCTATCAAGAAAGGAAATATAAATACCGAATTAGACGTTATAATAATTAGCCCTGAAAATAATTGAAATTAAAGATTTATTTAAAATATAAAGATGGTGGGAAAGAATCCCAAATAGTAGAATACTTTTTATTTTTGAAAAATGCTTGCCACACAATAAAATGTTACTGTATAAACATTATACTTTTTTTTGTTATTTGTGAATGAAGAAGTGTTTCAGGATGTGAAATAAAGACAGAAGAATTCTGATCACTATGTAAGTTATCTAGCAGTTGTTTAAAAAATAAAATAAGATTTTATCATGTGAATACTTAATATGTGGAATTTTAATACTGGTATGGATAAGTTCAAAGGCTATAAGTTAAAAAGGTACTAATTTATAACTATCGTAAATAAGAAGTTAATTAATTGTAAGATCATATGTTTTGTTATATCCTACAACCATTTTGTATTTTTATAATTTAGTTTTGAACGTTGAGTCAAAAAAATTTTAAATAGTAAACAAAAAACTTATATTGAGAATTGTTTTATTTTAGTTTTTGTTATGTAAATTGTAGCAATTGTAAATTTATTATCGTAGCTTGTTGTTTTACGAAAGGGTTTTGTTCATTTTAGTAATTATTTTCTATGTTGTATCAAGTTGTTCAAGTAATGTTTTGTATGTTGTATGTTTTATATCATTTTGTTCTATTCGATGCTGAACAGTTAATTTTGTAGATAGGATTTTACTTTACGGATCTAAACTGATTATTAAAAATATTTTTAAAAGTATGTTAAAAGAAAAATCAATAAACATACGTTTATTAATTTTTCTTTCCCTTGACACTAGGAGAATGCTATGTATTGTGGATGCTGCCATGATAGGAAAAGTAAATTGAATTAATAATTTAATATCAAAATTTGTAAAGTACTGTATATGGGCAACCCGGTGGTCAGTTTTACCTGAAGGCGGGTAGGTCTTGGAAATACCCCTTGTAAGTATTGGGGCAATAAACCTTCTGTTAGAAATTCAAAATAAGCAAAGCTTAGGACCGACAATGCTGCCGACAAACACCTAGGGAAATACCTAAGAAGATTGCTAGAGAAATTTGTAGCCATAAACCCTGGTTTTGCCCCGGCAAAGAGGCCGCTGGGAAACACGTTTAATATAGAAAGGAAGGGAAATTTTAGGCAGCCAGCCAATCAGACGCAGTCTGGAACCAACCAGCCAGCCAATCAGAAGAAGTCTGAAGAGAGTGGGGGAAAGAGGACTTATACGGTGAAGAAGGAGGCTCGGGGGGTGCAGTCGGGTGGAGAAGTGAGAGAGGAGTGGAGAGTTCGGAGGTGGACAGAGGTCGGGGGAGTGTGCCAAGAGGGCGAGAGTGGAACGAGAAGGGCAGAGGACCAGATAGGCAGGAGCGGAGAGTCCAGATTTCCGAGACAGGCTGAGATGGGACGCTGTGCTGAGTCAGAGAGCGTCAGAGATGGCAGGGACTGATCCAGCAGACAGGCCAGAGATAACACCAGAGAGTGTCCACCAGATAAGGTTAATACATATACAGAACTAGTTGTAATATTGTGTGGTCAGTATTTATTAAAATAATGTTAAATTGCCAGTCAGCATCCATTAACTAATTTTTGCTAGTAAAATATGTTTATATGGTATATTAAAAGGGGTCTAAATAATTTACATTATTGGTCAATTAAATTAAAGATATAGTTCAATTTAGATTTGTTTATTTATTATCATTTACCCTATGCCACAGGTTTATTAGAATAATATAGAATTGGTAAACACGTCACCTTTGGAAAAGTATCCAATTTACATTAAGGCGAATTAAGTACATTAATTACAATATCAATTAGATATATGCCGTTTCTGGTAACCCCCACCCGCCTTAGAAAAGCGGGAAGCCAGAAACGTAGCATAAGTAATGTTTTATATTTTCAGTAAATTTGGTTCAAAGGCATGGTAAAACATTTGACTCCGATTCTGTTCACATAGCTCTAAACCCCTTTGAAAAACCTAACCTTTCGACTAACCAGTTTCTTGTTTGATTGTTCTCCCCTGTCCTGGCAGCCATATTTCATATGATCTCTCCTATAGGGTTAGTTGGCATTCTTCAACTGGGGTTGGTTGGCGCAGTAACAATTTACAAAAACAAGGAAAACATAAACAAAGGTGAAACTAACAATTGTCTTTAGTTCCAGCTAGAAGGTGGTGGATCCTTGCTAATATGTGTCAGCTAATATGTGTATATGCGAATGGGTCAGGTATGTGTGGCCTATCCTCAACCTGGTCAAAACAACTTCATCTCGGCGAATATTTCAGTTCGAAGTGGACCATGGCTTAACTGTCGCTTTGATTTCTCTCAATTTACTTGGCGGGCTCTCGTCCAACATAGACTGCCAGCCGTTAGCAATTTCTTTTTTGAGGGGAAGGCTTATATCGTTTAGCGTTAAAATCGCAGCACCCCGGCCTGGGAGGGAAATTGCTTGCTTGGCCGCTATGTCCGCGAGCTCGTTGCCGACGATTCCTACGTGGCCCGGTACCCAGATAAAATAAATCGACTTTCCCAGGTTTTTGAGCATATTTAAATAGGCATGGATTTTTATAACGGTTGGATGCCTCGGATAAATATTTTTCATACTTTTTAAGGAACTTAGTGAATCTGTTATTACTATTATTGTTTGTGGGGTTATTGACATAGAGAAGTGAAGGGCTGAGGCTATCACGTGAAGTTCAGCTGTATATGTGCTGCATAGCTTATGTAATTTTATTTTCTAAGTGGAATCACAGGTTATAAATGAAGATGCTGTAGAATCTTCAGATTTTGAACCATCTGTATATATTAAGAAAGGTTCCGGAAAATTTTGTAGAAGGCGAGAAAGCTTAGTTTTATATTATGAAGGTGGGGTTTCGTTTTTCGGCATCCGTTTCAGGTTTAATATTGTTTTTGGTGGTTTGATAATCCAGGGAGGAATGTAATTTTCTATTTTTTCTAAACGTATTTCTTTGATAAACGCAATAGCTGAGTTCATTCTCTCTGACAAGGGAAGGGTTGAATTTGTTTTTTTTTTAAAAGCTTTTGAGAATTTTGGCTTGAAAATATATTGATGGGTCGGGTGTTGTGTTTGAGGATGAAGCTTGGTTATATAATTTATGGCTAACTTTTTCCTTCTAAATAAAAGAGGGGGTTTTCCTGCTTCAGAACATAAACTGAGAACAGGGCTATTTCGAAACGCGCCCGTCGCGATTCTTATTCCGGAGTGATGTACAGCATCAAGTTTGTTTAGAATCCGAAAACGCGCAGAACCGTAGATAAAAGAACCATAATCAAGTTTAGAACATATTAGAGAGCGATACAGCTTTAGAAGAGTGATCCTATCCGAACCCCAGGAAGTACCACTGAGATATCTTAATATCTTTAATTTTTTAACAGTAGTTGATTTTAAGTTTGAAATATGTGTTTCCCAAGTGAGTCTTTTGCCAAATATCATACCTAAGAATTTGTGACTGTTTGTATAAGGGATTAAGGAGCTTCCTAAATAGATATCAGGTGAGGGAGGTGTATTTCGCTTTCTGCTGAAATGGAGGCACTTTGTTTTTTCAGCTGAGAATTGGACACCTGTAGAAAGTGACCAGTTTGTTATTCTATTTATTGCATCTTGTAGTTTGTATTGAACAACGGAAAGATTTTCGGAACGACAAAAGATGGATAGATCATCTGCGAAAAGTAGAGGCTTAACACCTCTAGGCAAGTTGAGACCCAAGTCATTTATTGCAAGGCAGAACAAAGTTGGACTGAGCACACAACCTTGCGGGACACCATTACTTTGTTTATGATTTTTAGATAGTTCACTACCTTTTTTTGACTTTAAAATAACGATTTGATAGAAATTGTCTAATGTAATTGAACATTTTCCATACTATCCCAATAGATGATAACTTTTTTAAAATTATGGCAATATTTATGTTGTCAAAAGCCTTCTTCATATCAAAGGAAACCGCAATTGCATGTTGTCCTTTGATGAAAGTATTTTGGGTTTCCGCCTCTAATGCAACCAAGTGGTCGATTGTGCATCGTCCTTTGCGGAACCCAGATTGGAATGGCTGTAATAAATTGTTGTTCTCTATTATCCACATTAATCTCTTATTTACCATCCTTTCCATGATTTTACTTAGACAACAAGTAAGGAATATCGGACGATAGCTATTTGGAAGACGTTTGTCTTTTCCGTTTTTTAGAATGGGGATTACCAGTGAGTCGCGCCAGGTATCTGGGAAGCGTTCAGTGGACCAGATATGATTGTAGTATTCTAGGAGCCATTTTAGTGTGTCAGGAGGAAGATGTTTAACCATATCATAATGAATATTGTCCGGACCAGGTGTTGTTTCCTTTACAGTACCTAAAACATGCTTTAGTTCCCACATAGTAAAAGGGAGGTTATAAGGTAGAGTAACATTGTTTATTTAAAGGTTAGACTCTATGTCATCTGGGTTGATATTATTTGTTCCGGAGTTATAGATATTTTCAAAAAAATCAGCGAATATATTTGAAATTTGTAATTGATTATCAGTCAATTGTCCGTTAACTGTTAAGGTGTAGCGCGATGATGGAAGATTTCTGGTTAGTTTATGGACTTTATTCCACACTTCAGCTGACGTTGTAGAAGAATTTATTGAACTTACAAAATTTTTCCATGAATCGGATTTACTCTGATTAAACAGTCTTCTGCACGTCGCCCTTTCCTTTTTGTACGCAATGAGATTTTCAGACGTCATGTTTTTCTGGAACTTTTTATATGCCCTACGACGTTCTTTTAGTGCTTTTCTACAGGCCTCATTGAACCAAGGGACAAGCGGTCTTCTTGGATGGGATGAGTTCATCGGTATCGATGCTTTTGCTGCTTCTATGATTGTATTCGTGATTATGTCACAGCCTCTGTCAATACTTACATCGGAAGGTATGGTCTGTGGTGGTGAAGCCAAGGAAGTAAACAAATCCCAGTCTGCCCTCTTTAGAACCCACCTCGGTTTTAAGCTTGCGGGATTTATATTTCTAAATTTGATAAGTGTTGGGAAGTGGTCACTACTATATAAATCGGGTAAAACGGTCCAGTCTATGATGTTATAGAGAGCGGAATTGCAGAAAGAGAGATCAAGGGCTGAATAAGTCCCATAACTAGAGCTAAGAAACGTTTGTTCTCCGGAGTTAAGCAGTAGAAGGTTAGAAATGTCTAAAAAATGTTCTATTATCTTACCCCGCATGTTTATGTCCTGGGACCCTCATATGGGATTGTGGCCGTTAAGATCCCCAATAAATAGAACAGGTCGGGGAAGTTGGTTGTAAATATCTAATAGGTGTTGTGAATCTATTGTGCGATCTTGTGGAAGGTATATATTGCAAATTGAAAACGTCGAACCGTAGTGAACTTTTACTGCAATAGTTTGAAGAGTGGAGTTTATTGGAATTAATTCAGAATAGACGGATTGATTTACAGCTATTAATACTCCATGGTGGCAGTGGTTTGGGTTTGGGCCATCTTTTCTGTAAATTTCGAAATTTTTAATAGTGATATTGTCTTTTTCGGAAAGATGCGTTTCTTGGAGAGCCAGACAGAATGGATTTTTGTCCGATATTAATATTTTTAAATCATTAAAGTGAGATTTTAAACCATTGCAGTTCCATTGAATTAACGACATAAAGGGAAATGTATTTCAAGAAATATAACAATTAAATACATATTTATACTATTTTGTTGATTTGTTATTGTTTACGTCTTTTTTTTAACTTTTCCCTTTTTATAACTAACTTCGGTGTATCCGTCGTCAGTACTCTGCTGATCTACTTCTATATCCTCAACGCCGTCCTCAGGCTTGTCCAGAGTTTCCTGGATTGAGGGAGCGTTGGGCGAGGACTTGGATACAGGAGAGGTATGGGAGGGGGCCAGGGGTTTAAAGGTGAGGAGAGGGAGGGAGGGAGACAGGGAGGAAGAGGAGGGGGAGGAGTGGGGCTGGGAGGGGGAAGAGGATAAGGAGGGGGTAGGGGATGAGGTATGGGCAGGAGAGGGGGGTGGCGGCGCGGAAAACGCGCCGATGATCTTGTGACGATGCTCCGCTGCGCCCTAGGTGCCGGCGGTTTGGAGGTGCTAGGCTGGGGAGAGAGTATTTGATTTTGCTTCAAATATGAAAAATTGATCAGTTTGTGTACCGTTTTCCCGTTTTTTTGTAATTCTTTGGGATTTAATTACTTCGGAGAATAGCTTATTAAAATGTTGCGGTTTTTCAAGTTTAAATATATTTTTTTAGCTTCATAATATGTCATTTTCTAAGTAAACTGGATTATTTTGATTTCTTTATTCATTTGGTATATCGGGCACGATCGATCAAGACTGTTATGTTTATCCCCGCAATTTACACATTTGGGTTCTTTGTTGCATTTTTCATCGGTGTGTTTTTCTTCACACTGAGAGCAGGTGATTTTGGGGTTTGTACATTTTAGAGTGTGGTGGGAAAATTTAAGACACCTAAAGCACCGAATCGGATTTGGTGTGTACATTTGGACCTTAATATTCTGATAACCTATTTTAAGCGTTTCTGGTGGTAATGGAGACGGGAAGGTAAAAATATAGGAATTTGTGAGTTTTTCGGTGCCGTTTATTTTAATTTTTATTCTATTAATATCCATAATTTTTCCATTTAACTTTAAAATTTCATTTTTTTCCAAATATTGTAAGTCGAAGCACCTGATAACTCCTTTGCTATAATTTAAAGTCGCGTGTGCTTTTACAGTTTTATTAAATTGATCTGCAAATCGTTGACCCTCTAATAGTTTTAATGAATGTTTACTAGTGCTTGTCTCAATCAGTAAATTCCCATCCCTCAATTTCTTAATGTTTTTTATTCTCACCTACTAAATTAGTGATAAATTTATTTATCAAGAAAGGGGACACTCTTTGAAAACCTTCATCTCCTTCCCTGATCACTATTAAATAGGTAGGAGTATTTTTTAATGCTTCATTTACTTGAAGGGGGTCTGGTGGGGTTTTTATCCGACCTCTTTTCCGACGTTTATTAGAGCTATGAAATAGCTCTTCCATTTTAAGTTTTAACAAAAAATAAAATAAAAATAATTTTATGTAATTAATTCGTTTTAAGGTTTGCGTTTGTTTAGAAAATAATTCAAATGGAAGTAAAAACGGCAATAAAGCTTAGAGTAAGGGACATTTAATATTTACAAATATAACGTGAAATAACATTATAAATTAATAAGTACTTAAAGTTAAATTAAAGTAATACAACGGGTTAAACGCTTCACTTATCCAGGAAATTCACATTTTATTTGTTAATGTATAAATATTAGGATACAAACGGCGTGAATGTGTAATATCAAATAGCATCATTTCTATTGAATGCGCCATGGTCTGGAAATGAATGTCATAAAAGAAGCTATAAGGAGTATTCCATAAGACATTTGGCATAAAGCAAGGATTGTAATGCTCTTTGAGTACTTCTGAAATAAAGGGATGTTACGACGAGGCTCCGAGATTCCTGGCGAATACTAAAACACTAACAGTTTATTGCACCATACAGATTCTTCAAGGACATAAAAAGTAGGGATCTTTGAGATTATATCCTGCGCATGAAAAATTTGTATGGATATACTGGCCATAAAAAGGACTACGAAGGAATCTATTTCTCACTTATTTCATCAACGTCATATCTCAAAGACTGGTCGCTTTTATCTATTATGGTTTTTTGAATGCGCTAAAAGGTAGTTTGTATGTCCATACCAGAACGTTACGTTTCTAAATTGACCCATGAAGCTATAAAATTTGTTTTTTTTACTTTCACTTCTTAAAAAAAAATTCGACTTCCGGTTTTCAACGGAAATATACGTTTTGGGGTCGCCTGAGTGTGTGTGTGTGTGTGTGTGTGTGTGTGTGTGTGTGTGTGTGTGTTTGTGTGTGTCTATGTCAGTGTGAACAGACTAGCGCAAAAACTATAAACCGTACGGACCTGAAATTGGGTATTTAGTTTATACCCACATATATGCCCGCGATGTAACAGCAAAAATTTCATCAAATATGGTAAAACGGAGGGGGTACTTTATTTAATGAATTTTGTCTAAATTTTAGATTTTCTCAAAAACGGCTCTAACGATTTTGGTTAAACTCGGTATTTGATGTATGTATATGCCCGCGATACGACAGCCAAATTTTCATATCCCGCATTATCACTGATGAAAATAAAAACTTTTAATTGAAATTGATCTACTGGAGGGGGCACTTTATTTAATATTTTTTGTCTCATCTTTAAGTTTTTTTTTATTTACTCAAAAACGGCTATAAAGATTTTGATCAAACTGGGTATTTGATGTATATATATGTCAAAGATGTGACAGCAAAATTTTCATCAAAATTGGTCATACGGAGGGGGCACTCCATTTAATGAATTTTGTCTAATTTTTGCGGTTTTTTTTTTCGATTTTATCAAAAACGGCTGTAATGATTTGGACTAATATTTATGTATAATATACATACATCAAATATTTATCAATGATCAATAATCAAACATACACATTGTATATGTCCGCGATATGACAGCCAAAATTTCATATCCCGTACTATCACAGATGAAAATAGAAACTTTTATTTAACAATAAAAAACATTTTTTTACTTTAGAGAATAAATACATGATGCTCAAACTATTTAAAGCATTTAAGATGTGAAGAAGTTGTTAATAAGATAATCTTTTATTTATAAAATATTAGTTAAAAAACTTTAGTTCCATAATAAATTTCTGAAAGCTATATATTGCTTTAGAGGAATAAAAGTAATTTTAGAGGAACAGTAACCGTTCTCGATTTCCAGAAAGGCATAAGAGAAAAACTTTACGAGACGTAAATACACCTCCTAACGATTCACCTTCACGATATATTTACAAACAGCAAATCGCTGTAAAAAAACAACCAAGCAGTAAAATACTCGACTGTTGATGATATTAGGTCCCTTAAAAAAAAAAATAAGAAATAATGTAAAGTTTTTCATTACAGTTATATTACAACTTATGGAGATATACAAATAAAAGCATATAAATGTGGAAAATTATTGGGTTTATATATTATCGAAACAAGTCGATTTCTAATTTAAGTAAGTTCGTAAGTAAAAGTTGTGTGTTGCGAACATCGAAACAGATTTTTATATTTATTAACATTCACTTAGATTCGTGTGTACCCATTCAAAGTCAGTTTTTTGGTGGTACAATTTCGATTAGTGTTGGAAATACTCTAAAGTTACAGAGACAAGGATATGTGGAAAAAACAAAACTGATACATTTGAAAGCATTAGAAGAAAAAAAAACCTTGAATTTTCAACAAGAGCGTTATAAATAATAATAATTTCCCTCGAGGAATGTAACGCAACATAAAATAAGAAGTTTATTAGGACAAAATCTACTTAATCAGTAAAAAATTAGTGGAGAAACTTACCAGTCGTCGCTATCGTTTTTTTACAAAATGACAGGGTGGCAATTTTGGCATTTTTTAATGCTGGGGTATAATGTGACCGATTTAAGTGAATCTTATATCATATCATACATTCAGTGTTGATTAAAGTGGCATCAATGTTGTTCGGAATAAAGTGCCGCGCGTGAGGATCATTTGTGTCATCAATGATTAATTTCCCTCGAAAAAATATTATTTTTTTTCATTTTGTAAACATAAATTTCACTATTATTATAAAAAATATATGAAACTTATCATCAGTTTTTTTTTTTTTTTTCGGCAAAAACCTTATTTTATCCTAATCTCTCATTTAACGCTCTTGATCTCCTCCTCTTGTTCATGTTTCCTGAAGCCATAAAGTCTATAAGAAGCTTTATTTGTCCAGGTAAGGTTGTATGAAATAGTTTTTAAAGAGTATTTGTGTGTTGGTCGACTATTGGCTTGAAAAACTCAGTATCTAGGGTTTGATTATTCCCGTACCAAGGGACTTTTGCAATGAGTCCTAATATTCTGCAGTAAGACTAAGTAATTTTTTTTTTTTTTTTGTAATTCTATATATCTGTGAATAGTATATCTATATAGGCTTAACTATAGGATTACCAAGGGGAACTGACTTTTTAGTTTCGTCTAGCTCTACTACGAGCCCGTAGCTTTCTTTTATTGTTAATTAACTCTAGATATATTGTTTTATATTTATTTTATGAGGCTACAATATATGCATATTTGTAAAACTGTGGATATAAAAAAAAAAAAAAATATATATATAGAGGAAAATGAAAGTCTTTTTTCTAGATAATTAGAAATTTCATTTCCATGTTTTTTTTATAATTCATCATTCATGATGTATAAGATATTTAACTAATTTACACTTTGAAAAATTGTTTTTTTAGGTACATTAAAGGAAAAAAAAACATTATTTGATTGAAATTCATTATAAATACCTTCATAAAATTATGGTTTAATGTTTTTAAATTATATTCGCAAGCCCACAATAGGATATAAAATGTTACAGAAAAATTTCAGTTCACGTTTACATTATTTTTGAATGTTTTTCTGACAAACATATTTTTTTATTTTTTTTTTATTTATTTAATAATTAAGAAGCGAAACCGAGTGGACTAATATTAATGGGCTCTAAGACCCCTCCCCCCTCCCTTAAGTAAGTATTTGAATTGAATTGAATTTAGTATTTGAATTAGTTTTATTTTTGACGAATTAGGAAAAGGTTGTTAAAGAAGGTTTAACGGTTTGTTAAGATCTCTGATTTCAATGCAACTATGTTTAATAATAAAAATATAAGTATTTATATTTGTCATATAAATATTTATCTATATAAATAAAGATGAAATTCTGTTTGTTGGTTTAATTGTTCTTAATAACTTAATAAGAAATCCATACCGTTTGTCCTAAATTCTCAAAATTTCGCTCATTAGTTCTTTGATACCAGGTGCGAACACCTGTCCATATTAAAATTGCATAACTTCAGCCGATCTTCAGCTGATATTCTTTATTTTCCAAATTTCGCTCAGTGGTTCTTTCAGACCAGGTGCGAACATCTGTCCATATAAAAATTGCCTAACTTCAGCTGATATTCTTTATTGCTATAAAAATCATAATGATCTCACTTTACAATGTTTTTTTTTTACGAAATCGGCCGTTTCTTTAGAAAAATGAAATTCCCCGTGTGAAACCTGGATATACAGCTATAAATAATCTATGTATATAAAGATGAAATTCTGTTTGTTCTTTATAGAAATCCATACCATTTGTCCTAAATTCTCCGAATTTCGCTCAGTGGTTCTTTCACACCAGGTGCGAACACCTGTCCATATTAAAATTTCATAACTTCAGCCGATCTCTGGGTATATTCTTTATTGTTATAATAATCGTTTTGATCTTGCTTTACATTGGTTTTTACAAAATCGACCGTTTGAGACGATAAAACTCTCAGTTTATATATTTTATAGATTTAAAAAATGAAATTCTTCGGGTGAAACCGGTATAAACAGCTAGTTTATAATATAAATATTTATATTTGTCATATAAATATTTATATTTGTCATATAAATATTTATTTATAATTATAAGTTATTATATAAGTATTTATATTTATATATAATATTTTATATTTATTTATAATATAAGTATTTATATTTGTCATTTATGTTGTCAGTGTACATGTGAAAAAGCTCATTTTGTTAAAGATAATAATATAAAATTTTAGAGAAACAAATGTTTCAATTATCTGTACCAACCGACACGTCTCCAGCTCCAATATAAAATAATATAATTTCTCAGGGATATACCGAAATAAAAAATAGTAAGCATTCAAATTGTATCTTACTTTCATTTTCCTGCAAACAACTCTCTTTATATCCTTCTATTCGATCCCAGTGAACAACAGATATTAAATACTGTGTTATGTGGGACACTCAGATTATCTTGTCTTTGTTTTACTTAGCGTTCTAGACACAGGAGCAAGTTTTCAAAGGCTGCTGTTTTTAATCATAGGGCCCCATCAGCATTATTGTAATACCCTCTCGGGGTTGTTTTTAAAGCAGGCTGGGTATCAGGATTTTAGGAAACATTGTAATTATTGTTATTGTTGTAAAATGGAAGGCACGCGAAATTGAATGCTCCATCATAGTCTTAAATTACAAAAAAACAGCAATATTACAATTTTATTATGATAGAAAATATTTCTGGTCATGTAGTTGATTCTAGATATTACATACACTCAAACTTTTTTATAATAATGCCCAGTTTCCAAATTATTTAAACCTTTTTATGTAGAACAGCAAAAGACAGATTGGAGTGAATAATAATTTAGAAAAGATAAATATCCTTTTAATATTACGAAGTACTAATAGCTTGCAGGCGGGAACATCAGCTAGACAAAAAAAAAATACTATATTTTAATAAAAATTAATATTTTTTAAAATTATAATAATTGGTTTTGAATTTTATTTTCAAATTTCAAACGTTTTCGACTGTGTGGTACTTTTTGTTCCAATCTGAAAATTTAAAAATCTGGTGCGTGCGCGCAACACACAACTTTCACTTACCAACTTACTTAGATTAGAAATTAATGCGTTGTTGTGGTCCCCTCCGTTTGACCAATTTTGAAGAAATATTGGCTATCACACCTGTGGCATATACATACATCAAATACCCAGTTTGATCAAAATCGTGAAAACCGCTTTTGAGTAAATAAAAACAACACGTGAAAATGATACAAAATTTAATAAGTAAAGTCCTACCTCCGGTTAATCAATTTTGATGAAATTTTTACAGTCATATCTCGGGCATATGAATACATCAAATACTCAGTTTAATCAAAATCGTTAGAGCCGTTTTTGAGAAAATCGAAAAAAACCTAAAAAGTTATTAAGTAAAGTACCCCCTCCCTTTAAGTAATTTTGATGAAATTTTTGCTGTCACATCGCGGGCATATACCTACACTAAATACCCAATTTCAGGATCGCACGGTTTATAGTTTTTGAGCTAAAAAAAAAAAAGTAAAAAACCCGTGAAAATTATACAAAATTTGTTAAGTAAAGTCCCCCCTTCGGTTGATCAATTTTGATGAAATGTTTGCTATCACATATTTGGCATATACATACATCAAATACCCAGTTTGATCAAAATCGTGAAAACCGCTTTTGAGTAAATAAAAACAACACGTGAAAATGATACAAAATTTATTAAGTAAAGTCCCCCCTCCGGTTCATCAATTTTGATGAAATGTTGCCTATAACATCTTTGGCATATACATACATCAAATACCCAGTTTGATCAAAATCGTGAAAGCCGTTTTTGAGTAAATAAAAACAACACGTGAAAATGATACAAAATTTATTAAGTAAAGTCCCCCCTCCGGTTCATCAATTTTTATGAAATTTTGGCTATCACATCTGTGGCATATACATATATCAAATACCCAGTTTGATCAAAATCGTGAAAACCGTTTTTGAGTAAATAAAAATAACGCGTGAAAATGATACAAAATTTATTAAATAAAGTCCCGCATCCGGTTGATCAATTCTGATGAAATGTTGCCTATCACATCTGTGGCATATACATATATTAAATACCCAGTTTGATCAAAATCGTGAAAACCGTTTTTGAGTAAATAAAAATAACGCGTGAAAATGATACAAAATTTATTAAGTAAAGTCCCCCCTCCGGCTCATCAATTTTGATGAAATGTTGCCTATAACATCTTTGGCATATACATACATCAAATACCCAGTTTGATCAAAATCGTGAAAGCCGTTTTTGAGTAAATAAAACAACACGTGAAAATGATACAAAATTTATTAAGTAAAGTCCCCCCTTCGGTTCATCAATTTTTATGAAATTTTGGCTATCACATCTGTGGCATATACATATATCAAATACCCAGTTTGATCAAAATCGTGAAAACCGTTTTTGAGTAAATAAAAATAACGCGTGAAAATGATACAAAATTTATTAAATAAAGTCCCGCATCCGGTTGATCAATTCTGATGAAATGTTGCCTATCACATCTGTGGCATATACATATATCAAATACCCAGTTTGATCAAAATCGTGAAAACCGTTTTTGAGTAAATAAAAATAACGCGTGAAAATGATACAAAATTTATTAAGTAAAGTCCCCCCTCCGTTTAATCAATTTTGATGAAATTTTTACAGTCATATCTAGGGCATATTAGTACACGAAATACTCAGTTTAATCAAAATCGTTAGAGCCATTTTTGAGAAAATCGAAAAAAACGTAAAAAGTTATTAAATAAAGTACCCCCTCCCTTTGAGCAATTTTGATGAAATTTTTGCTGTCACATCGCGGGCATATACCTACACTTAATACCCAATTTCAGGTTCGCACGGTTTATAGTTTTTGAGCTAGTCTGTTCACACACACACACACACACACACACACACACACACACACACACACACACAGACACACACACACAGACCATTTCGCGGGACTTGGTTATTTGGACTCAGGGGGCCCCAAAACGTGTATTTCCGTTGAAAACCGGAAGTCGAAATTTTTCACGATCGCAATACTTCCACTTACTATATATTTCATATATAGGTAAGTGAAAGTAAAAATTTAAATTAGCCTAAACCACATGGACGATATAACGGACTGGGCCATTAATTGGACTATAAAAAAAAAAGAAAAAAAAAATTGTTTGCACTCAATCATGCATCAGCCTTCAAATATATTCCAATAACATAACGATTCCGTAATCTAAAGAAATTTTGGAAGATTCAAATTAGGTTATGACAATAAGAATTAAATATAATTAAAAAATATTTTTATTAATAATAGATTGCATATGAAAAACCCTAAGTTTCAAATTAATTATCTCCATTATTCCAAAACAATTTTCCCGAGTCTTAGAATTTTAATTCAAGATAATCGATAATTATAGTTACTAACAAGGTATATTGCCCGATGTTAATCTACACTGTATCATGAATATTGCGAAATTAACTTTTAACTTATTTTTGCCCTCATGTCAAAATAAAAAAAAACAGGCATTAAACAAGCGAATGAAAATACTATACTCACTATTTTCAAAATGATCAAAATTAAAAGTTATACAGAAACCTAATACAAACATAGATACACTAAAGCCTATTTGCACATAAATATTCTAAAATTTATGGTTCAGCAAAAAAGACACACAAAAACTAAAAACCTTTCAATAAAAAATTTTACGACTAATAACGAACGCACCTTTGTAAGTTAGTAACAAACCACTACGTCCTGACTTAAATTGTCAACTATAGACCAACAAATAAGAACCCTCTATTCTCACTAAAATTTCACGGGCATAACAACAGTCTTACTAATTACATGGCCACCGCTGACATGCCTTTTATGAGGCGACTGAAAAGGAGTTGGATGAGAGACCTCCTCTCCTGAAACAAGGCCGGGATGATGTGCTGCTGGTCACTATCTTAAATTAGCTATATCTTAAATTAGCTGGTCACTATTAAAATTAAAAATCCCAACATACACCAGTATACAACACATTTGGTGAATGTCGCTTGGTTTTGACTAGTGCAAAAAAAAGTGTGAATAAAAAAAAAAACATAATAAAAATAAAAATGTATTCTTATATTAATTAAATTTTTTTCAACTAATTATAAATGCAAAGAATTTTATCCTCATCTTAATGTTATTATAGAGTGGGACGGGGATATATATTGATGAATATATGATGAATTCTGCTGTCAAGGAAAATGCAATTATCATCCGATCCAATTTTTCTTGTTGTATCGAATTTTAAAAATAAAAAAAGTGTTTGAAAATTACTTTCCATCATTAATTACTTTCCAAATGCTTAAAATCCAGAATATTTTAGATTAATATTCGTTTTTAGTTAATGGTTTTTTCTGAAGAATACCTGCTTTAATAAATACATTGTAGCACCCAATTATTCTTTGTAATGTTACTTTCAATCTTAAAAGAAAGTTACCTATCTTGAATGGCAGTAAAAATATTATACAAAAGTGATACATAAGCAAATGAATAAAAGTTACTAATTATAAAAAAAAACTGATCAATTCAATATAAAAATGTTTACATATTTATTTATAAATTATTAAAACGTTTAGAAGTAGGCAATTGAGGCGAAGAAAGAAAGCATCAACAGGTGAAATCTGAAGTTAATAGGCCCTGCGCCAAGGATAATACTGCTCAGGCGGGAGCTTAACTACTTAGTGATTTAAATAATGTTCATTAATATCTTTAAAATATTGCAATTACCATTATCATGTCTGATGATCGGTGAATTACCCTGTAATAAGCATCTACTATTAAAAAAAAGTGGGTATAAAAAATTTGAAAAAATAAAACAAAGTGTATGACTGGAAATATAAGATATTATGACAGTACTAATGGAAAATTTTGTAACATCAAGAATTAACTAAAATTTACTTAATATTAAATCAATGATAATTAATATATTGATATTGTTAATAATTATTTGATTATATTTGTTTCAACATGTTTCACCTTTGCTATTAAGTATACTGAACAGTTATAAAAATCATTTTAGTATAAACACGAAAATTAAAATTTTAAAATAATTAATAATATTAGAATCTAATATTTTTGGCCCTTTGATTCATTTTACTTAACTCTAATTAAGTAAATATTTGAAGTACAACTTAACTTAATTTTTTTATCATGATTAGAAATTAGAAATTAATATTTATTAATTAATAATTATTCATTAATAAAGTATTCCCTACGTTTGATCAATTTTGATGAAATTTTTACTGTCAAAACGGGGGCATATACATACCCTAGGTAAATACCCAATTTCAGGTTCGGACGGATTATAGATTTTGAGCTAGTTTGTTCACACACACACACACACACAGAAAGAGAGATTTTTCCGGGACTTTGTTATTTGGACTTATGGACCCCACTTGTTTTCCGTTGAATACCAGATGTCGAAATTTTTAAAAATCTCAATACTTACCTTTATAGTATATTTCATAAATAGGTAAGTGATAGTAAAAATATAATACTGTTAGACGCTTTTGTTACAAAAATTATACCTTCCTGGGGAATAATCAATTATTTTGTGGACCACTTGTTTTCCGTTGAAAACCAGATGTCGAAATTTCTAAAAATCTCAATACTTACCTTTATAGTATATTTCATATATAGGTAAGTGATAGTAAAAATATAATACTGTTAGACGCTTTTGTTACAAAAATTACTTCCTGCTGAATAAATCAATTATAATGCTTGACTTAGACCATAATTAGTGTGTAAACCTAAAAAATCTTTAAGTAGACTACCTTATGCGATAGACGAATTATCCATTCAAAGAAAAATTTGTTTCTAATCGCTTTGAGAAATTCGATTCAACACTTAACACTGAGAAAAAGTTATATCTAAGAAATCATCATATTTATTAACAATTATGGCATCACATCTTCGAATCGTGTGGGGGATAAATCCTTTAACTCGTAGGTTCCCAAAAATTTTACTTCGACCCCCCTACTTGGTTTTAATATAATCTATTACCCACACAATTTCATGACAATTCCATTTTTAAGGATGATGAAATCTTATGATAATTAGGACGGTGTATTTATTTTTTTATAAAGAAGATTATTTACTTATTTATTTGAAATTCGCGCTTCCCGAAACCTTTTACGCCACTCCCTTTGGGGTTGCACCATCAAGGTGTGATGGCCTATCATTGTTGGTGATTTGAGTCATAGATTTGAGTCATTATTAAATTAAGAAAGAATTTCCAATAAAATGTCAACAAAAAAAAAATGGTTTAATTGAATCAGTTGGCTTAAAAGTCCTAAGTAATTCGTAAAATTCAGAATATTAAAAAAAATAGCCAAATCGCTCAAGCTGTCCCCATGTGATGCGTTTACCAACGAATATCAGATTTATTATATATCTATATTTATGAACTAATAAACAATCAAATTATGATTTAATAATGACTGGTAAATATTGTTAATGATTCAAAAAATGTTATAAAAAATTTTGAGGGGGACAAGGTGTAGGAATAAAATACATGAACATTAAATTATTTATATTTAAAATATGTTTCATGCAAAATTTTCTACAAAGCTATTTCTTCTATTTTTTCGACTTGAAATAATATTTGTATTCATAGGTTCTAAGTTCATGCTTCAGTTTTACGAGGTTATGGCGGGTGATACAATCCAATAATACCTTTTTCTGGGAGTGACCAAAGGACATCTGCAATCATTCGCTACATCGACAGACCTTACAAGACCCATGATCGATTCTACCGCATTTACATCGACCTAGCGAACTCCTCAGACATCCGAGCCGGACTACAGACAACTAGGGTAGAGAAGTGTACAAGGCTCTGCGGCTTGGTTCGCTGGTTCAGAAGTTGTCAACTCAACTGCGAGGCTGACCTTAATTGTCTGCTAGCCAGGGATATTTATATACAAGCTTCTTCTTCTCAAAGTTCACCGCTCGCATCACCGATTCCTTTTTAACCGCCTTCCTTCCATCGATTCATAAGACACACGACAAGGAATACTTTAGCAATCTCCTGACGGTAGTGATTGGAAGTGCACAAGGACAATACTTAACTGCACGAGAGTCCGGACCAATTTTCTCGCAAGTAATTCATGAAAGTGTAGTTTCGTAAGTTAAAAGTTTATCTATCGATTGTAGTTTAAGTTTACTTTATAAATAACGAAAAACTAATCGATTTTTTTACTTCATGAGAAGGACATTTCATACCCTTGAAAATTATTTCACCATTAGAGTGAATCCCTCATTGATTAAATAATACATCAAGTAAATTCTTTCTTGTTTGAATCACAGTCTAATATATAAAACCAAATTCAAACGAGATTTATTCAATTTACCTTGAGTTGATTACAAAAGATGCAATACAAGCATCTTTAAAATTAGTTAAGACCTAGAGTAGATTCGATAAGTTCAGTTGGTGGGTTTGAACTCCTGAATTAGTAAAATTCTATTATTAAATAGAATAATATTTCTATTATTAAAAATAGTACTTCTATTATTTAAATAGCGCTACCCGAGCCGCATCCCTGTCTTGTCAACGTTCTCTCTTCACTGGTCCCGTATCCCGTCATTCTCGGCACATTATGGCGAATTAGTTTGGACAATTGTTCAAATCGTAGCAACTGATGAACTATCATTATAAATACGGGTTTATATAATTTATTTATTTCTAATCCGGGCCATGTTCAATTCATTTTAATCGCAATTAAAAATAATTACAATTACGTCAATTATAAGCCGTTTAATTTTTTTTAAAAAAGTAAAGAACTATATTTTATAATAACAGAAAATAGTTTTTTTTTATTCGATTTTCAATATTTAGCGAGTTAAACAAAAAATTGTATGGTTCTAGGAGGAGAAAAAAAATCAAGCTCAGACGCCATTTTTTCCCGAAATTAATTATTTAATTAAGGGTACCCACTTTATTTAGGCTGGTTTTGCCACATAAAGGTCTACCTATCCTTGGATCTATGCTTAGCTGTTATAACAAGATTTATTCTTCGACCTTCACCAGTGATCAGTTTAGTGACTTACACACTGAGCTACTCTCAATTTGAATTCATCGCCCGCTAGTATTTAGAGACCCTGAGTAAGTAGCAAAGATTGAAATATATAAATCTAGACGAGGCTATTGAAAGGCGGTAACTTGTAGGTGAGTTAAAGACAGCGCTGAGGTGGAGAGATCTATTGTGCTCTGGCACTTCAATCTGAAGTAAGTTTCGCAATTAAGTTTAAGCTCTAAGGCTCAGCCCGCGGCCATTGATCGGACTCCGCAACACAATAACTAGATTAAATCACCTTCTCTTAATTTCCTCTTTAATATCCTCTTCTAGGAGTTCCGATCTAAGCCGTCTTTATTTTGGATAGGTTGCTTTCAGTTAAAGTGCTACCTACTCTAGCGACGCGACTAGCTACATATTCTGTTCACTATTTCAATAAAACTATTTTTTATATTTTTTTTTTAGAATTTATTTAATTTAATATTGTAACACTTCTGTGGGTTAACAATTTTTATTAAACAAAAATATAACAATAGTCAATGCCACACGAATTAATACAACTCAAATATTAAAGCAGGTTACAAAAATTATCACTTTGTAACACATATCATATGGCTTGGGCTTCACAGTCAAGACACAGATTAAGACTATTGAGTCAATCGCTCCTTATATATGGTTGTAAGGAGGGTCTAGAACGTTCTAGAATCTCGTGGAAGCTGGTGGATGGAGCTCCAGCATTCTATATCCAAACAGGTGCTCTGACGGTTCGCTCCAACCACTAGTTCGTTTCAACAAACGATCTGGGATTTTAAATCATATGTTTTATTTTTTTTTTTAACGATTTAACGTTTCAATATAATAGATAGCAATTTCACGTCTATTTTAACATGAAATATAACCATTTCAAAATACATTGTAAACTTTTACAAGTCAATAGTAACCTTTTCAGGCTTAGGTAAATACCTTAAATTATTTTTTATTTATGTTTATATTTAAAAATAATTATCCTAATATCTTTTAAAATAAGTCCCACTTTTCAGGCTTGAATAATTTCCTAAACGTTAAAATAACGTTTTTAAAATAATTATTTTAATGGTTTTTAAATCAAATTTATTTATTTTAATTTATTTTGAAGTCGTTACATTTGTCTTGGAAATGGTCACAATGCACATGGAAAAGGTTATATTTGACGTAGAAAAGGATACAAAAAAAAGTCGAAATGCTATTGCAATATGATTTGGGAGACTCCCTCCCCTGAAATGAGCGATAAATTCCAATAAGGAAAGATGTATTGCTCAGCGGTTTCTTCTCTAATGTCTTAAAAGCCAGAGTTACGTAACATATTGATATCAGTTTTGCTTATATTCAGTAATTTACTTACTGGTGCGAATACAAGTTTGACTAGAATTTAAAAAAAAATAATAATTTACCTCAATACTTTAGTCGGATTCAGACAATTATTTTAAAATTATTTTTAAATAATTTATTTTTTGAAGAGAAAAGATTTGGCTCCGCCGGGAGTCGAACCCGGGTCTCCTGCGTTACATGCGAGGATGCTAACCGCTACACCACAGAGCTCGGCTCAAGGCAGAGCAAATCCTTCCTCTTCACTGATACCTACTCCCCCTATCTCACAAGTTTTGTGAGTAGTAGCGGGAGGTGGACAATTTTTGTCCAATTTATGATATTTTATTGACGTAAGTCAATTTTTTAAATTATTTTAATTAATCCAATCTTAAATTGTGGCTCACCACCAATTTTAAATTATTTTTAAATAATTTATTTTTTGAAGAGAAAAGATTTGGCTCCGCCCGGAGTCGAACCCGGGTCTCCTGCGTTACATGCGAGGATGCTAACCGCTACACCTCAGAGCTCGGCTCAAGGCAGAGCAAATCCTTCCTCTTCACTGATACCTACTCCCCCTATCTCACAAGTTTTGTGAGTAGTAGCGGGAGGTGGACAATTTTTGTCCAATTTATGATATTTTATTGACGTAAGTCAATTTTTTAAATTATTTTAATTAATCCAATCTTAAATTGTGGCTCACCACCAATTTTAAATTATTTTTAAATAATTTATTTTTTGAAGAGAAAAGATTTGGCTCCGCCGGGAGTCGAACCCGGGTCTCCTGCGTTACATGCGAGGATGCTAACCGCTACACCACAGAGCTCGGCTCAGGGCAGAGCAAATCCTTCCTCTTCACTGATACCTACTCCCCCTATCAAAAAATAAATTATTTAAAAATAATTTAAAATTGGTGGTGAGCCACAATTTAAGATTGGATTAATTAAAATATTTTAAAATTACTTTGTTTGAAAAAGAGCATTGGATGTTATTTTAAAATACAAGCTCAGACAAAGAATAAAAAAATTGCAGGAATCACTTAATTCAAAATATACAATCACAGATATGCAGAGTATCAAATGGGATCTCCTCCAATCTTTAAAGTTCTATAAAATAATTACTACGTTAAAAAACAAAACCATTTCGGCACGTAACCAACAATAGGTATAATGACTTACAACGGCCGATCAAAACATAACCAACGTTCTACTAATGATAGAAAACAACTTTACCTAAAGCTTACTTATAGCTATATCTGATAGTCCTAAATCCTTAAGATAAAAAAAAAAAAAAGTTCCCGTCTGAGAGATCTCCTTACTTTAGCAACTATAGACCATTGTAACTCTATGTAGCAAGGTAAGAATTGTTCTTTAAAGTAAGAGGAATACATTATTTCTTTTTTAAATGCTAATTACCTTTTCGCCTGAGACCTTAAGTGTACAATGAAACCTTGAGGATTCGAAAATGTTTCATATGACATCAACTTACCTACCTTTCATCACAGTCCATAAAATATCCATGCATCAAAAATCATAGTTATGAAAACTAAGAAACTGTCTTCATTATTAAGAGACCATTCTTGTCTAATCTCGAAGATAATTAGGAACTTACATTGACACCATAATTAATCTCTAAAACGAAGTACTAAACAAAGATTAATGTTTAGAGTTGGTCGCAGATTCTCAATTACTTATGTAAGACCTGATTACTTTGAAGGAAAATTATATAAAAACCATTTCGACACCATAATCAATCCGGGACACGCGCTAGGTGTTAAAGAGAAAACTGAAGAAAAAAAAAAGGACCCAGAAAATCAAATAAGCTGGTCGACCAATGAAATTACCTTCTAGTTCCCCCCCCCTTCTTCTATCGAGCCACTCCTTTACCTCATTTTAGGAAATTTAGAACAGAAGGGTCCTGAATTCCATTTAAATTTTAATAATAATTGCAATAAGGGAACGCGGTTGTTAATTTGAATTTTTTTAATGATTATAATGATTCATAATCTTCTTCAAAGTAATCCTGAATGAAAATATTAAATAATTAGCTTTGAATGAAGACAAACTTTTAGGGTAGAAATATTAAAAAAATTGTATCCTGAATATAATTTAAAAAAAAAAAAGAAGGCTAAATGTCTTTTAAAAAACTACTAAGTACTATGAAATTAAATAAATCGTAGTATATTATTTTCCATTTTAATATTAGATATGATCCGATTTCTTACGAATTTGGATTGAAAAAGAAATATAACTAATAATTATTAATTATATTTCTTTTTCAATTCAAATTCTTCCACTTGGGTGCGTTGGAATTATTATAATAATTCCAACGCACCCAAGTGGAAGCATATAAGCTTCTCTCTGAGAACTACAACGTGTCGTCCAATAAAATTTAATAATAATTCAGTTCTTTCTAAAAACTACGTACGTCACTTAAGGATACATACAAAAATACAAAGACAAGAACTGACCAGATGATGCAAACAACTGTCGCACCTTCTAGACAACAGATTATCACTTAACTTACGAAACTAAAGACAACATATATAACACCACATTAAAGCTTATTTGGACCTACGTAGCAGAACTTTGGGGTTTCTCTAAACAGAACATGAACAACATGGCGTTCGCCGATGACATAGATATTATTGGAAGAACCCCCAGAGAGTTAAGTAACGCGTTTCGTAGTCTTCAGATAGCAGCGGCTAGAGTGGGCTTAGAGGTTAATGAATCCAAAACCTAATACATGCCTACAGGCCCACGACTGGATATGCATGAAAAATCGCATTTTTTGGCTGGAAGCTTTTCTTTTGAAAGAGTAAGAGAATTTTGCTATCTTGGATCGCAAGTGAACGCGGATAACGACATAAAAGCCGAGATCCATCGAAGAATTATGTCCGCAAATAAATGCTACTTCGGATTACAAAAGCATTTTAAGATCAGGGCTATTTCTTGGAAAACAAAGGTGCAACTGTACAAGACCTTGGTAAGACCAGTTCTCACCTATGCCTCCGAATGTTGGACGTTACCTAGCTCGCAGGAAGCTCTCCCCTTAAGGTTTGAGAGGAAAATATTGAGTAAAATCTTTGGCCCAGTGTGCGCTGATAGAGTCTGGAGAATAAGAACAAATGCTGAGCTAACCGGACTCTACAAGAGCCCAGATGTTGTAAAGATCATAAAAGGGGGACGGCTTCGATGGGCTGGCCACGTAATGAGAAAGTCCCAGGATCAGATTCCTAGAAAGGTCCTGGAGGAGACGATTCATGGGACTAGAAGAGTAGGAAGACCTAGGCTCCGATGGATGGATGGAGTGACAGCGGATGCCAGATCCATCATGGGGATCCGCAATTGGAGAGCGGCGGCTACCAACAGGGAGCGCTGGCGGACCATGTTACAGGAGGCCTTGACTCTACAAGAGTTGTAGCGCCAAGAAAGAAGAAGAAGAAGAAACGCATAAGCAAAATTCAAACCACTTAGTAAAAAAATCTTTAAAAAAATTGTTAAGGCCCCTTGGTATATTTCTAACATCACAATACACAAAGACATGGACATTCCGACAGTAAAATCAAACATTCATGACAAATACACCACATTCCACTCTCCCAGTTACGGGCATTGGCCGAGGGATATCCTCTAACACAGCAATTAAATCAAACAAACCACTGACTGATGAAGTTTGTATATTCTAAAAATTTGCAAGATGCGCTCTAGCACAGGCACAAATTACGTTAAATATACTGGGTGTCCCAGACCTACTGTAAAAAAAAATGGGTAATACTGCATGTTAAACGGTGTAGAATGGCGCAGAAACGAGTTTCCTATCTCAATCTTTTGAGGAGATAGAATTTTTTTTGTTTTTATTTTTAAAATCTTACTTTTTTCTGAAAAATGACTGTTTTCTCTATAATTGTATAATAATAATCGAAAATTAAAAAAAAAAAAAACTCTTTGGTTTAAATTTAAAAAATACAGTCTTTAAAATAAATTAAACTTTTTTCTTCTCTTCTACTAAAATTTGAAAAATCCTACATAAAAAATGTTGAAGGTAAAAAATAATATTATTATTGTAATTAAAATGGATTATTGCAGCGCGTGTTCAAAATTACCTCCATTACTTTGGTTGCATGCTCATATTCAACATTTTTTGTGTAGGATTTTTTTTTTTTAATTTTAGATTATTACCCTTTTTATATTATTTAGAATTCATACATTGTTCTTTCTAGTCTTAAAAAAGGAAAACTAACTCTAACTCATGGGAAGTTCGGCATTCATTACTTTGGATGCAGGCTCTAGAGCACTTCCTCTCATTGCCCCAGCAGTGACATCTCTAGCGTGTTTTTCATCAGAAAAACTTATTTTAGACTCAAAAAGTGAAGTGCAATTGTATCATGAGTTACACCACTAAAAAGCTAACTAAATTCCGCAGTTTTTAGGAAATTTGACAGCTTCTAGGGTTTAATTTACTCCAGTGGGGAGTAATAAATTATCAAAAACTATTAAAATAAAATTTAAGTTTTAATAAATGTTTTGTGTTTAGCGCGTTAAAAGTCCCACTGAAAGTGGATTTAAAATAACCAGACCCATCTTATATTTTAGAAAAATTAATGAATAAGAAAATGCCATCGTTTTTGTTTCTACGCTAAAACAAAGTAGAGAAAACTGTCATTTTTCAGAAAAAAATATGATTTAAAAAAACAATTCTATCTCAACAGATTGAAATAGGAAACTCGTTTTTGCGCCATTCTCATTGCGCCGTTTAACATGCAGTATTATCCTTTTTTTTTTTACTCTAGGTCTGGGGCACCCAGTATATAAATAAATAATAATTCCGTTCTAAATAAAACGCCACTCTGTATCACTGCTATCCATAAGCTAATAGACTAACATCGAAAACCTGAGGAAAGATTCGGGCTCAATAATTATAGAATGAAGAAGGAAGATAAATCAGAACAATTTTTTTTTATGTTCATAGTAAGTGACGCTGAAAGGCAGTTAGGGATAAATAGAAGTTTCGCTGAAAAATAACCTGGTAGTCTGTTTTTCTTAAATTAAAAAAAGCTCTACAACCGTCTGAAACGGTAATATAACTACATCTTATAGAATGTTTTTACTGTACTCAAATGTCCCGATGCAGAACAAAGAAAATTTCCTTAGTAGGGTAAACCGGACAGTTATTGACACCCTTAACAAGAGACTACATTTCTGTGGTGAAATTAAAAGAAATACTTTTTATGAAGGGATCAAATTGGAACTTCCTATAGCTCCTCTTTATCTACTATTATAAAGACTCAAGAGGTTTTTTTGAGTCAAAAGTTCAATTGTTTTACCATATGACAATATTTATTGTAAAAAGTGCAAAGACTAGTTATTGACAAATAGCGGATTTAATTGTGAAATCATCCCTTCATAGATGACTTAGAGGACCCTTCAAATATTAGATTCATGTATATCTTGAAATAAAATTAGGACTTTTTTACTTATTTCTTTAAGTTAAAGTTTAAACATGACCAACTTTTTTCTCTTCAAATATATTTTAAATAATAATGGATTGCTATGTTTTTTCTTATTTAGTCCTGATAAAAAAAATCTGGAATGATTCGCAAAACACACAGCTCTCACTTATAAACTTAGACAAGAAATCAGTTCTGGTAATTGTGTAAAGATTACATTAACAGCTATTTCTGCCTTTATTTCCTTATTTTCGTTTATTATTACCCATAAGGTATAGAATATTATAGTTGTCCAATATAAGTTTATTTTTTTTTCCTCAAAAATAAATAAAGAGACGAGTTTTACATCGTTTCGGTCAATATATTTTGAGCCAGAATCGATATAAATACGCTCTCTTCTATGTAAATATATATATATATATTCATCAAAAAAATTCCTGATGATTAAATGTTTTTTGTTGAAAACTTTCACTATCCGACAGTAATACGCGCCCCTGTTAATCTTGGAATAACTGTAGGTTAAGATTAATTCGAAACCCTGGACCTTTGTTATGAAAATCAGCATTCGGTTCGGAAGATGAGGGTAAAGAAATTCCAGAATAACCAAACGATTTCTTACTTTCAAATTAAATTACCTCACATACAGTATTTGGAATAATTGAAATCCCTTAGCTTACCTTGAAGCAACACCTCTGATTTGATCAGACTCTTCCTCAAAAGCTAGAATGATGGTTGCTATCTCTGACATCATACAGATCCCCCACTCACGTCAGGGCGCTTGCTGCTTAAGCGCTGTCACTAAGTCTCCACTAGCTTCCGATAATAGTGAAGCAGTTTGGCTTTGGTTCTCAAAGGCCATAGCTTAAGTTCCACTTATCGGTTATCCGTTTTACTTCCTATCCAATATCCATAGTATTCTATTCTTCGTAAAGAATTAATCAGCTAACCGATATAGAAAAATTATGAGTTAGCATTGTTTTTAATTTTAGATGCAAAAAAATAAATAAAAACAAAACCTTGAAAGACCCATGAGATAAACAAAGAAAAAAAGTAATTTTTATTACATAACATCGAGTCCCTTAAGAATAATGAACATGATCAGATAAAAGGCCATTTTCCTGGCTAGTTTAAAAAACAAAAGTAAAAGGATTAAAAATTAAAATATAAAGTAAACCAAGAAAAACTAAAGACAGAATATTAAAAAAAATACATATGAATATTGAGTACAAAAATTTGATCAGATTTTGAGCTTGAAAAATATAATAAAAATCAAATGAATATATACTCAATGTTGGTGGTATAAAAATCGATACCTGAATCAGCTTGAGATATATCGAAATTTTTTTCATTTTCAGCATCCTTTAAAAGCTAATAATCGATTTTTAGATCGATATAAGGTAATTTATTATATCCTTTTAGATGCCCGTAAAACCGTTAATACGATAATCTATAAAATAAAGATGAAATTCTGTTTGTTTGTTCTTTATAGAAATCCATACCGTTTGTCCTAAATTCTCTAAATTTCGCTCAGTGGTTCTTTCATACCAGGTGCGAACACCTGTCTATATTAAAATTTCATAATTTCAGCCAATCTTTGGATATATTCTTTATTGTTATAAAAATCGTTATGATCTCGCTTTACATTGGTTTTTTTACGAAATCGACCGTTTTAGTCGAAAAAAGTCTCATTTTATAGATTTGAAAAATGAAATTCCCCGAGTGAAACCGGTATATACAGCTGGTCTATAATAATATGCCGATATCCGAAAAAAAAGCTTGTCTATTAATATTTAAATAATTAAAATCAAATTTTGAATCTTATATTAGATATCATTTTTATACAGATCATATCAGTACTTTTATTTTCTGTGTCAGAAATATAAAAGTCATCATGTGATTTTTATGTATTTATTAGAACTATAAAAGTCCGGATTTGATTTTTATTATCTTTCCGAGATAATAAGAGTTGATTTCAAATCCTGTTTAATAATCACTTAGGCAAATTTTATACTATCAAACGACTTATTAATTTTTTAAAAAGGTCATTTTCAATATTAATTATATGACAAAGTCTAATTAAATATAATAATTATATGTCATTAACATTATTAAAGAGCATGTATCCCCATTGCTATGCCCTTGCTTGTAATTATTAATATCTAATAACCGATGATGGGCCTGTAGCTAATTACCCTTTATTACCCTCAGCCTCGACCGTATCCGACCGGAAACGAGAGCTAGGTAATATTTCACAGAGGCTGTGTAATATTTATCGGCCACTTCCGTGCGATATTAGCCTCCCCCCCCCCCCTATTTCCCACTTTTACTCCCCTTTACCCCCCGCCCTCCCACTATCCAATGTCAATATATTCAGGGCCTCCTTTACGATAGCCAGGGTACACTGTACACAAGGGTTTAGTGCCTCTCGATAAGCTACAGTTCAAATAACACAAGGAGAGGAGATAGGGAGTTCGATGCCCCTCCAAATATTGTCTTGTTTTATCGAGAATTAATACCATCTTTAAACAAACCATGAAAATTTTGGTGCGATAATCCTTTCAAAATCTTCTAAAAACTTATGCGGAGTAATGGAAAAAACTGTAGCAGGATAGTAGAATATTGAAGTAACTTGGATCAAGAAGACTCAATGTTACATCGAAACTCAAACGAACTAAGCAAAAGAAATCTTGGTACGGTATCAACAAGTGCATAATTCGGCAAACACACCAAAATATCCCAATTTCTCATTTTCTTAACATTAATGCAATGATATTGTAACATTATTACGGGTTTGAATAATAAATTTCTTTTTTTTTTCTTTTGAACATCGTTTCGCACCTGTCAGCAATGCGACAATCAGCGAATTCGATGACTGCAGCAACGCATTAATGTAAGGCATGTATGGCATGAAGGAACGAAAGTACCCAGCAGCACCTTTTTCCGGGCTTGAGACTAATTCAGGAGAGGTGGTCTCTCATCCAGCTTCTTTTTAGCCGCCTTCTAAGGAGCATGTCCTTAATTAATTATGTCCTTCCACTTTAACATAAATCGAACACGAGCAAAGTATGTTTTGTTGGATAGTTGGTTGTTGTATGTCTGGATGTTGGAGTTTGGTCACTTACGTACCTAGGAGCGTCCGTAATTAGTTTTAAAATTTTGGATTGAAAAATATGTAATTTTTAAGTAAGTAGGTGTGTATGTATTCAGTTTTTGTCTAATTTTCAATTTAAAAGATTTGGAAAAAAGAGAGTAAAGGATTTTTAAGCCTATGTACAGGATCTTTTTTTTCATGTTGACATGTGGGCCCCAAGTCATCCTTCTTTCGAACAGATGAAGTCCAAGCTTCTGTCTGAGGAATCCGGTTGTCGCCGATATAAACTGGGGGACACGTATCTCGTCTGAGTGTGAAATTTGTCATACTCAATAGTCAATCAATGATATGTATCAACATCAAATTACAACAATGTCAAGCGAAAATGAGAACACAAAATAATATTTACTTACGAAGAAAAAAATTGGATTGTTTCGCTGGTCGAGGTTAGATTGATTTGCTAGTCGATAGCATGCAATTTAAAAGTCTTAACATTGATTGGCATTTAAGTGTATGGTATGCTGAGGAACATTCATAGTTTAGGGTTAAAGATACGAGACACGTAGATTAAATGAAGAAAGATATATCGAAAAATAGTCGAAGAGGATGAAGGGTTGCTCGAAGTGAAATGGAAAACAGATTTTTCCGAACGCCTAATACTGGAAAAGTAGAGAAAACTTGTTCAAGTTCTTCAAAAGCTTTAGATTCAGCAAACCAGACATTAAACGAAAACTCTAATGAATTAATAACCTCATGGGTCTTTTAAGGTTTCGTTAGTATTTTTTTTTTTTGCATCTAAAATTAAAAACATTGCTAACTTATATTTGGTCCATACCGGTCAGCTAGTTAATTGTGGAATACTGATACAGAAGGGTAAACCAGACAGTTGTTGACACTCAGTACAGTTATTGACACCCCAAACTTTAACTTTAAAGAAACAAGTAAGAAAGTCCTAATTTTATTTCAAGATATACATGAATCTAATGTTTGGAAGGTCCTCTAAGTCATCTATGAAGTAAGTGTTTAGCAAACTAACCATAGGGAAGATTTCAAAATTAAATCCACAGGGCGTCAATAACAAGTTTTTCCACTTTTAACAATAAATATTGCCATATGATAACTGTTAAACTTTCGACTCAAGGAAACCTCTTGAGTCTTAATAACGATGATAAAGAGGAGCTATAGGAAGTTTCAATTTGATCCCTTAATAAAAAGTTTTTCTTTTAATTTCACCAAAGAAATGTAGTTAACTTAACTCTTGTTAAGGATGTCAATAACTGTCCGCTTTACCCTACTAAGGAAATTTTCTTTGTACTGCATCGGAACATTTGAGTACAGTTAAAAACATTCTATAAGATATGACCACGTGGTTATATTACCGTTTCAGACGGTTCTCGAGCTTTTTAACAGAGTTAATATACATATAAATCTGGCGTAGATATAGGCAACATGTATACCTACGAAATAAGCATCTATTTCGGTTTTTACCAGGTTATAATTTATTTTCATTTTTTTCATATTATAGGTATTTATTAGTGATGTAAAACTATCGATAGTACTATCGAAAACTTTGTTATTTAAAGGGGAAAAGTAATAATCTCTGCCTTTAAGCACTTTATATAATATATAATGATTAAATTTACTAGCTATATAATTCATGGGAATGGGAAAATGGGAAATAATCAAAATGAGATGGTATAATTTCATTTATATTTATATATATACTCTACAAAAATACAAAAAAAAAAACATACAAAAAGTGAACTAAAACAATAGAATCAAAAACTAAACTAGGAAAAAGCTTCTTTACTCATTACAAATATTAAATGCATTTAAAAGAATAGAACGAATTAGCTCTAAATTAATAAATAAATTCATAAACTCAAGTAATGAATGAAAAAAAAACTAAAGATTTGCCGGAATGGCCTAAGAATTATGCCTAGTTACGATATAATGGGCACATACAAAAGTTGTGTGCTGATTTGGTTAAGATCACACAGTGTGGAACAACACAATAAAAATGATATACCGTACTCTATGATGAGAACGGAGTTCGAATGTTAAGTGTTAAACGTTTTAATTCAAAGGTTACTAAAAACCTCTTCAAAGTAGTAAAATAATTATAATGAATGTTTTATTGGAGTTACCGACAAAGAAAAAAAATTAAATTTCAAATGAATTAGAAATTTTTATTTAATAACAAACATTTAACAATTATAAATTTGCGATCTGCAAATTACTTGCAAAGAGCAAATTTTGCTGGCTGCTACATGAGCGTTCCTTCTGGAAATGACAGATTAGCTCAGCAAGTCTCTTGGCCACCACCTGCGTAGTCGACGTGGTGGGCTGAAAGGGTTGTGCGAGCATCTTAAGGCTTCCGTAAGAGGGTTTGTATTGTAGGTCAGTCTTAGGTGAAAGCTATTATAATTTTCTTTGGCTGTTTCCGAAATAGTTCGCATGTCTAAGTCTTTGTGTATTATATCATTGCTAACAAAAAATGGTGCATCAACTATTCTTCGCAACACTTTTGACTGAAAAGACTGTATTCTTTGGATGCTGGACGATTTTGCAGAGCCCCACAACTCTATCCCGTACGCCCATATAGGTTTTAGGAGGACTTTGTATAATGTGAGTTTATTTGTCAAAGATAATTTTGAACGTCTATCAAGTAGTCTGGATAAAAGACCGTACCGTTTGTTCAGTTCTTTACGTTTTTGTCTAATGTGAGATTTCCAAGTCAGTCTTTTGTCCAGATAAAAACCTAAATATCTAACCTCATCAGATATTATGCAGATATTATTAAAATATATTGCTGGGCAGGGGCCACGATTAAGTGTGAAAATGACATGAACACTCTTTTTTTCATTCATTTTTATTTTCCATCTAATGGCCCAATCTGCAATATCATCCAAATGATTTTGTAGGGTATTGAAGGCTTGAATAGGGTTTTTATCTGAACAAAGTATAGCTGTGTCGTCAGCGAAAGTAGCCAATAGAGTGTTAGTCTGTTGCGGTAGATCTGACATGTATATGTTGAACAGTATCGGACCAAGGACGCTGCCCTGAGGCACTCCTGCTTTTATACATTTAATGTCCGAGAGGTCAGTTCCTACTTTCACCGCAAAATGTCTGTCTGTCAAGTATGATAGTATTATTAGAAAATAGGTCGGAGGAAGTAAGATTTTAAGTTTGGAAAGCAATCCTTCATGCCAAACTTTATCGAACGCTTGACTAATGTCAAGAAAGACGCTGGGGCAATAATGTTTGGACTCTAGAGAATTGGAAATATAATCAACTAAACGATGGCATTGTTGGACAGTTGAATGATGTTTTCTAAAACCGAATTGATGATTTGGAATAAATTTAAGAGTTTCAAGAGAATCAAAACGACGGAGAAGTATTTTTTCGAATAATTTAGAAAAGGAAGGAAGAAGGCTGATTGGGCGGTAGGAATTTGGAAGATCAGGGGATTTATTTGGTTTTAGTACCATGATAACTTCGGAATATTTCCAAAGGACAGGGAAGTAAGTGATTTTCAAAATAGAATTATATATGTTTGTCAGGAAAAGGATTGCTTTCCACGGTAAATTTTTAATTATAAAATTTGTAATTAAATCAAACCCTGGAGCTTTATTATTAGGCAGGCTTGCTATTAAATCCTGAACTTCATTGGGATGAATAAATTTCGGCGGTAATGTCATTGGTAAGGGTATGTCAAGGTGATTTTGGACAAGTAATGTAGAGAGTCTGTCATTTATGTCATGAGGTTTAAAAGTTTCTTGGAGGTGATTAGCAAACAATTGTGCTTTTTGTGCATCTGACTTTGCCCAAGAACCGTCAGGATGTCTAAGTGGGTGTGAGACATCACGATGCTGAAGAATACGTTTTGTCATACTCCAGAGTGGTTTATCGCAAGTTAAGAGACGATTGAGGAAATTGTCAAAAGATTCAGTTTTTGAACGTCTAATTTCATCATGTAGTTGTCGTGTTAGTTTGTTAAACTTATGCTTGTCTGACGGGTATCTAGATCTTTGCCATATTTTACGGGCTTTCCGTTTCTGTGCAATAAGGTTTAGGATCTCAGGCGAAAGGTAATTATGGCTCTGCTTTTCGGCTTTTTGATTGGTTAGTTTAGAAGCCCATGCTGAGTTTTGAATAGTTTTTGTCAAGTGATTTACCGCGTCATCCAAGTCTTCTGGTGTCCGTATGTTAGTGTTGAGTGATAATGCATTTTCAATAGATAATCTAAACTTATTCCAGTCAATTTTTCCAGGAGTCAATGATGGACGAGGAGTTTTAATTAATGGTTTTGATTCTATCCTCAGGAGAAGAGGGGAATGGTCCGAAGACAGATCAGTTACATTGGTAATATCGCATTGGTGTAAATAAATTCCCTTTGTTATGAAAAAATCCAGGACGTCTGGAATTCGGTTATCATCCGTGGGCCAATATGTGGGGGAAGAGGGGCACAATAATTTACAGTTCTGGGAAAGAATTGCATTGTGTAAGGCTCTACCACGAGAATTGCTTATTCTACTGCCCCATACCTGGTTCTTAGCATTAGCAGAATTAGAAATAAACTTAATAAACTTTTATTTCCCGTTTTTGTTAATTCAAAGATTTTCTCAAGCTCCTGATAGACTTCAGATTCCATACTTCCAGGAAAACACACATTTAGCATTATAAACCGCCGCAACTGGGACTCCTGAGCGCATAGTTACTTGAACTTTCTCTAATTACAGTTTACTTGACTTTTTGAAAGCATTTTTTATTGCTGCTAATACCAATCTTGATTTTTCGCAAAAATTATTTCTAGCTATAATGGAACCCATCTTATATATACAGAAATGTTTAACTAATTCCCTAATAAAAAAGAAAAAAAAATTGCAAATGATAACGTGCATCAAAAGGGTCCTATCATTGAAAAATTCTACCCCCCCCCCACCTTCCGGTAATCACCAAAAACTATCGATAGTTTTAAGTCTGATACTATCGAAACTATCGATAGTCGTGACTATCGATAGTTTTACATCACTAGTATTTATTTATAAATATCAATATATATATACCTTACATTGATAATTTTTGTCTGATCAAATTTATATTTTCAGAGATTTGACGCCAGTCGCGGTGGATTTAAATTTTGAAACGGTACTCCATTACCGAATATTTGTATCAGTCCTAGTATCCTTAATTTTCTGACTGGTCCGAAGAAGAGGAAGGAACAAGTTCTCCGTGGGAGAGGGAGCGACAAGTCCAACTATGGCTGATGTGCAGATCAGGAAATACTTTCTGTTAAATTAAAATTTAGTTTACATTTAATTTATTTTTTTTTTCCATTGATAATAAAAACTGAACCAACTCATATAATTTTATATTATATATATATAAAGCCTCATGTTCATATTAATTTCAGTCAATATAACTACTAGGGAAGGCGTTTATAAACCGGTGCAAGAGCTAACATAGAGCCCTTATAAGGCAGTAACTTGTGGAAGATAAGTTAGTGTGCCCTGTAAAGGAACTCCAAGCTCCCAACTAACAACTCTGCAACTGCCATTGTCTGCCAAGTTACAAGCACTCCTCGGTGTTTATAAACTGTTATTGCCTTTAGCCAATGTCTGGGGAGCGTTCGTCAATGTTTATACTTAATTTACATTCTATGAATTAAAAATTTAAAAATATCTGGTATGGTCTGCGCATCCAATAATTTTTACTACAAATGGACACGTTTATTTATCTTTTTACTTTCACTTACCTATATATGAAATATATAGTAAGGAAAGTATTGCGATCATGAAACATTTCGACTTCCGGTTTTCAATGGATATACACGTATTGGGGTCCCCTGAGTCCAAATAACCAAGTCCCGCAAAATGGTGTGTGTGTGAACAGACTAGCTCAAAAACTATAAACCGTACGAACCTGAAATTGGATATTTAGTGTATGTATGTGCCGACGATGTTACAGCAAAAATTTCGTCAAAATTGGTCAAACGGAGGGGGTACTTTATTTAAAGAATTTTGTCTATTTTTTACGTTTTTTTTTTTCGATTTTCTCAAAAACGGCTCTAACGATTTTGATTAATCTCGGTACTTGATGTATGTATATGCTCATAATGGGACAGTCAAAATTTCATCAAAATTGATCAAATGGAGGGGGCACATTACTTAATAAATGTCTCATTTTGCGTGTTTTTATTTATTTACTCAAAAACGGCTTTAACGATTTTGATATAAATAACGATTTTAAACTCGGTATTTGATGTATGTATATGCCCGCGATGTAACAGTCAATATTTCATCAAAATTGGTTGATTAGAGGGGGCTCTTTACTGAATAAATGTTGTTTCATTTCGCGTGTTTTTATTTATTTACTCAAAAACGGCTTTAACGATTTTGATTAAAATGGGTATTTGACGTACGAGGGGCGATATGATTATACGGTCAGCACTTCTAATGTCTTATCATATCAAAAAAACTATACTGATGATGAAATTAGGTCCCTTAAAAAAATAAATAAGCAATAATGAATCGAAAAGTACTGAGAACTTTTAAGTTCTACAATACACTCATACTCTATAATAACTTATGGAGATACAAATATAATGATATAAATGTGGGGAAATGTATGAAGTTGAAGAATGGCGTTTACATATTATCAAAACACATCTATTTCTAACCTAAGTAAGTTCGTAAGTAAAAGTTGTGTGTTGCGCGCATCGCACCAATTTTTTATGGAAATGGCCTACTAAACTATATATTTTTTTGGCTTTTATTTTTTTTATTCGCACCTGTCTGCATATTTATTTATATTTAATTTTTTTTTTAATTATTAAAAATATTTTATTTTTCTTCTATTTATATTATCGTCGGTTCATGCCTTTTATTGTACATGCTGTAGTGTACCTTCAGGAAGGATAACAATGCAATGAGGGGGGGGGGGTTGTAAAATTTGTTGAATTTACTTACGAGAGCTGTACAGCTGGGAATTCGTTTGGGGTTTTGTACACTTATTGCAGGGTCTTAAAATAATACCCGGCCATAAGCGTATAGGTAAGCCAGTATAGCTTCAAGCCGTTTTTCGAATAAATAGGCTCGATAATGGTGGTTAGATGAGTTTTGATTAGGCCTAAAATAAACTGGAAGACTATTTTAATTTTATTATTTAATTGTCAAATGATCCCATCTTCAGTCTCAAAATATTCTTTTATTGCTGACTATTATAGAGTGATGGAGTTTTGGGCATTATAAATTCGTAAAAAAAAATTTCGAATAAAAAAAAAAACAAAAGAATCGCAACCTAAATGTAAACACTGTCAAATCCCTCTGACAATGCGGCTATTATAGAAGAATGCCATTCTACCTCTTATCAATTAGATAAACTGGGGATTCCTCGTAACGTAGCCGGAGCGTTAAGAGATTCATCGGAGGCAGTAGATGCCTGGTTAGAACTAACGAAATGTATAAGCGTTTACGATAAGCTATAAAAAAAAAAAAAAAAAAAAAAAATATATATATATATATATATAAAATAAAAAAAAAATAAACAAAAAAAGAGTGAAAAAAAAATAAAAAAATAAAAATAGTTATTAAAAAAACAGAAAAAAAGAAAGAATAATAAAAAAGAAATTAATAATTAAAATAAATAGGTATCTGCTACCCTGGTCCCACTATCTGTTTAATTTAATTTTTTATATTTTAATTAATTAATTTTTAATTAATTAAACAGATAGTGGGACCAGGGTAGCAGATACCTATTTATTTTAATTATCAATTGACAAACCACTGATGGTGGATTTTTAAAATGACAATTTTTATCATCAATCATATTTAGCACTGAAGATGGCCGAACTGGCCGAAACGTTTGCATAAATAAAGCCCTAACGAAATAATAGTGTTGAGACTTAATTGGTCACCCTAATCCACATTTATAAATTGGATAGTCTCAAGAAGTAGGGAGAAAAATCCCACATATATTATTTCACAAAGCGTAAAAATCGGTTTTTCATGAATTATAAGGTCCTGTCATGCTCAAATACCACGAATGTGGTATCGATGGATTCAGAATTTCACGGAGCTTTTGCGAATTGCATTCTCAATGTTCATTTTTTGGTCCAAAATAAAATATCGACCTAAAACTACTGATTCAACGGATCGAAACGAATCAAATTGGGTTTTATAAATTGCGATACGAACATCAAGAATAAGTTTAGTTCTTTAGAACTAAACTAGGGTTTGTGTTTTAAAGCCCTAAAACCTACCATTTTTGAGATAACGCCTGGGTTAGGCCCCTCCGCCGCACGTGGTCAACTACTTCCTGTGTTACGTTACAGCAAATGATAGGTCCTGTGGTGCCTAGGTTCTATAAATGTTGTATCGTCTGATTTAGATTTAATTGTAGCGTTGGAAAATTGGACTCTCACAATTAGCAATTGCAGTATACTTCCACATGACCGGTTCCCGATTAACTGACTTTTCGGATAAATCGAGGGCGCTGTATAAGATAGAAAATTCTTTTTAAAATCATTAAAAGCATTTATGTGTTGATTTATTA
This sequence comes from Aelia acuminata, assembly GCA_911387785.2. Lineage (NCBI taxonomy): Eukaryota > Metazoa > Arthropoda > Insecta > Hemiptera > Pentatomidae > Aelia > Aelia acuminata. Next base: position 28,184,319 of record OU426982.1, on the reverse strand, counting down.
AAAGCATTTATCGCAATAACTTTGTCAGATTATCAATCACTGGTCAAAAATTTTGTAAAAATTTGTAATATGTTCCGGTTCGATAGATCTTAAATAAATTAAAATGTAGGCAAAAAGGCTTTTGTCTTTTATTTTTTGGCCGAACTCCAGTAAAACAAATCTCTTCGAAGTAAAATTGGCCTTGAAACGAAATCCCTACCCTCCATTCATTTCATTAAAAAAGAAGTTAAGCTTCCTAAATCTTGACAAAACCGACGAAATGACTTTAAGGTGGGTTTAAACAAAAAATAAAATAAAAGATTTTGTTAAAAATGAATAGATTGATAGAGTAAATTTTCGTAAATTGTTAAATAAAATTGGCCCAAAAAAGTTTTCTTTAATTAATATATTTACAGCTTTTGTAAAATAGGTTGTGATAATAATAATTGATAATATTGTAACGCTTCTGTGGGTTAAAGAATACTAGGTGGACCCGTGCGAAGTGCTTCGTTTTATCGCAATATAGAAGTTATAATAATATAATTTGTTGTTGTATTTTTTATACGCTTTTCCGGATTGACCGGCTCTCTCGCTTAACGGCAATATATCCGTTCCGACGCGGACGGATAAGCGGGAGTCTCCTGTAGTCATTGGCGGATCCGGGAGGGGGAGGGTGCTGTGGGGGCTGGAGCCCCTCCCTTTGGAAAAATTTTCATCATTTAAAGTTAGAATTTGACTTTCCTTAAAGTAAGAAAGCAAGTTAAAGAACAAAAATGTGCAGAACAGGTAGAATTATAGTAGTGGGAAGGTGAAAAAGCTGATCGGCAGATCCAAGTGAAGAGGTGTGTGCCTGCAGCCTCCCCTTTACAATCGGCTGGATCCGCCCAAGACTGAAGTCCAAAACATTTATAAAATAAATAAAATCTATTTATGGTGATTCATAGTAACATAGTGATTCTTTAGATCGAGGTAGAACAACTTTGGTTTTATCAATTTATCTTTTTTTTAGCGGGAGTTTTAGAAAACTAAAGTATCGAAATAAGAAAAATGGATTTCAATTGTTTCTATGCGGGCTTTATGCCCATACAGGTTCCACTTATACGGGCCAGGCGTTTTGAATCTCTAAAACTTATTGTTTTTATGTAAAGGCATCGATTAGGGCCCCTCAGCTTTTCGGGGCTACTTATTTTTGCTGCTTCTTCATGGATAGAAACCTATTTCATGCCGTTCTTATCACTTAAAAGATTACCTTCCTCTCCATTGTCAGAAAGATAACCGTAAAAAACATCTTATGAACTGTTTTTGAAAAAACAAAATAAGTAGGGTAGTTTAAATCAGAATGTAGAAAGATTAATTTCCAAGACTATGCAACATTCTTAGCGATTTCATAAATTCAAGGAAGATTACAGGAAAATGTTTTGTAGAGAAAAACATCAGAAAATGAAGTTCTTCCTTAACTATTAAACAGAAAAATAATTTCTTAAAAATAATTTATTTTTCCTTGCTGTAGAAAAATAATTTCTTAAAAATAATTTATTCTTCCTTGCTGTAGAAAAATAATTTCTTAAAAATAATTTATTCTTCCTTGCTGTAGAAAAATAATTTCTTAAAAATAATTTATTCTTCCTTGCTGTAGAAAAATAATTTCTTAAAAATAATTTATTCTTCCTTGCTGTAGAAAAATAATTTCTTAAAAATAATTTATTCTTCCTTGCTGTAGAAAAATAATTTCTTAAAAATAATTTATTCTTCCTTGCTGTAGAAAAATAATTTCTTAAAAATAATTTATTCTTCCTTGCTGTAGAAAAATAATTTCTTAAAAATAATTTATTCTTCCTTGCTGTAGAAAAATAATTTCTTAAAAATAATTTATTCTTCCTTGCTGTAGAAAAATAATTTCTTAAAAATAATTTATTCTTCCTTGCTGTAGAAAAATAATTTCTTAAAAATAATTTATTCTTCCTTGCTGTAGAAAAATAATTTCTTAAAAATAATTTATTCTTCCTTGCTGTAGAACAATAATTTCTTAAAAATAATTTATTCTTCCTTGCTGTAGAAAAATAATTTCACCTTAAGGCCCGGGTGGTTGGGGGGGGGGGGGGGATGAATATGCAAAAAAAAGTTCATTTCATAGTTATGTTAAAACTAGATGTAAAATCTGATACAAATCTTCGTGCGAAGTGCTTCGCACGGGTCCAACTAGTTAATAACTAATTAAGAAAAATAATAATAATTAAAAAAAAAAACGAGATAATTTCATACATTTTATATTTAAATTACCACTTCATGTAAAATAATTATATATATTTCACTTAATATATATATTAAAAAATAAAAAAAAAGGAAGCCAAAGAGTGACAAGTATAAAAACACAAACATTAAAATAGTTTAAATTTAAAAATCAAAAGGACGTTATAACCGAGTAGTTGACCGTCCAAATAAAATCTCAATCTAATCTAATCGATTGTCAACACGTTTCGAGGTCCAGCAAAATGAACTCCTGTATTTCCTAAAACTTGGCAAGAACAAAGGATTAGTGAAGATAATAGATTGACATTGCTGGGACAACAGCCTTGGTAGCATAGTTAGCTTGCTTGACACGCCAAATTTTTTCTCTTCAAAACAATATATTTTAAATAATAACGGGTTGCTATGCTGTTTCTTATTTGTTATTGATAAAAACAAAAAATTCGAATCGAAATCTAACTAACAGAACTAAATAACTATTATATAAATTTAGTGTTATATTTTTCGGACTGCACCAAGGATCATTTATATAACATTAACTTATTTTGTCTATTATCTTCCACCATTGTCTTTCTTTCTCTACACTACACTATCTAAGATGACCCAAAATGCCTCTCAAATATCTGAAAAAAATATTGTTTTCTGACTTTTTAATCAAAAAACATTTTGAATTGACAACAATGATATTGGCACGTGGAAAGCCAGAGCTGAAAAGCTAAGCAGGCCATTGAGGCTAGGAGACCCTGAGAGAAAGGGGGAATTCTATATTTGTGGCCCCAGGTATTTATGTAGTTATGAGAACGCCCCTTTTGGTAGTTGGCACCTGTAAGATTATTTATTGTAAATAATAAATGATGTAAATAGTCTCTAGTTTAAGTGATTAACACACAACCCTTGCCCAAAGACCCCTGTGTCACAATAGACTAGCAGGTTTAAGAAGAGGGGTGACAATATCTTTTTTAGTTATGCTACGTTGAGCGTGGGTAGTAGAAGGATGGATGAGCGCTCGATATGTGAGAACCGTCAGCCAAATGGAGGTGACACACACCGACTGGGTCTAGGATCAATCCATTCTTTAATCCATCAATAAGTCTGTAAAAACGAGTTCTTCAATAGTCGGTAGCGGATCACGAGGTTGTCGAATTAGCAAATAAATGGAAGTTATTTTTTTTATTTAATTAAATTTCATGAAATTAAAAACTGTAAATTAGAATACGTCCAGTAAATATGTTGGCTATGAACTAAAAGAAAATAAAGTCATGAAAAGACATTTAAGAGAAACTACCCATTGGAAGCACTCAACTAGTATTTTTAACTTAGGAGTCATCTTCTTCAAACGCCCATGAGGAAATAGATAGTTAAACTAAATAATGGTGATTTAGAGCCGCATGGAGAAAACTGAGAAAAAAGAGTCCAAGAATGGGAGAGATGGAGTTGATGATTCGGGCCGACAAAAGGATTACAGAAGAACATAATAATAAATTTTCATCTTCTTAGTCTCTATCATCCAGTAATTGATCAATGCGGAAGATGAAGGAATCGACATTGAGTTATCACTCTTCAGAAAGATGAATTTCATTTTTTTTTTTTTTTTTTTTTTTGAAACAGAGATGGAGAGCTTCTTAGTCGGAATTTTAATTAGGAAAGAGATTGAAAGAGCTGTGACAAAGAGACTAAACAAGGACCTCGGCTAAATAGATTAGGAGATAGCAGCTACGCCCTAGCCCAAGCCCTTGATTAAATTGCACTTCTTTCTAGTTGATTACCTTCCCAATCTCTTCTGGCTTTATGGTTGCTGTTGTCGAGAGCCGAGCTCGGACTGGCAAAAAGCAAAATCCAACGCACTACATCCATCATTGGTAATTCCTTCAATTAGATAAAAAGTAATTATTATTACAACACTCTTTTGATGTAAAACTATCGGTAGTCTACACTATCGATAGTATCAGACATAAAATTATCGATACTATCAATAGTGTGTGGGGATGACCGGGGAAAGGAAGGAGGGGGGGAGAATAGTTAAATTTTACAATTGGAATTTCAAAGGAGCTATAATTTAAGCTTTACATAGGTGTCCAAAAAGAGTATTCGGGGTTTGAAAGTTGAATAAAATGTCAAATACAGAATATCATGTAGGATGTTTACGTTTTATTTAAACACAATGAACTGGAAATTTATTTAGAAAAAAAGTATTGTCTAGGTGTCCACCATAACGCTGCTGGCACTCCTTGAATTTCAAAAGCAGTAACTAGTGTAAATAGTACTGTAAATAGTAAGCGTTACTGTGAAATGATAAGAGGTTTTTTGGCCCAAGAACATCAAGAGTTTAAAGGATATTGCCATACTTCAGACTTATCAATTGCTACGGTAAACGAATTATTTCAAAACAAAGTGATTTCTCGTAGAGGCACCATTAGCTGGCCTCCCAGGAGTCCCGATCTCAGTCCTATAAACTTCTATCTGTGGGGATACCTGAACAGTAGGGTATACGAAAATAAACCGACGAATCTAACGCAATTGAAGCAAAAAATCAGAACATAAATTACGGTAATCTCAGGAACAATGTGTCAACGCGTTCTTAGAAATCTGCTTTTGAGATTCGAGGAGTGCCTGCAGCGTTATGGTGGACACCTAGACAATATTGTTTTTTACTTTCACTTACCTATGTATGAAATATATAGTAAGTGGAAGTATTGCGATCGTGAAAAATTTCGACTTCTGGTTTTCAACGGAAATACACGTTTTGGGGTCCCCTGAGTCCAATTAACCAAGTTTCGCGAAATGGTCTGTGTGTGTGTGTGTGTGTGTGTGTGTAAACAGACTAACTCAAAAACTATAAACCGTGCGAACCTGAAATTGGGTATTTAGTGTATGTATATGCCCGCGATGTGACAGCAAAAATTTCATCAAAATTGCTCAAAGAGAGGGGGTAGTTTATTTAATAACTTTTTAAGTTTTTTTCGATTTTCTCAAAAACGGCTCTAACGATTTTAATTAAACTGAGTATTTGATGTATGTATATGCCAAAGATGCGATAGCCAACATTACATCAAAATTGATCAACCGGAGGGGGGACTTACTTAATGAATTTTGTATCATTTTCACGTGTTTTTTTTTATTTACTCAAAAACTGCTTTAATGATTTTGAACAAACTGGGTATTTGATGTATGTATATGCCAAAGATGTGATAGCCAAAATTTCGTTGTCTTTTTTTTCATTTAAATAAATTATATAGCACATTGGTACTTAGAGGCAGAGGGTATCACTTTTCTCCATGGAAAACAAAGTTGTCGATATTATTATCGATAGTTAAAAAAGCTGTCAATAGCTTCCATAGTTTAAAACTATCGAAAGTACTATCGCACTACAAGACAGACAGTATTCAATAAAAATTACTTTACAAATTATATAAATTGTGATTTCCCTTAGTTTCAATATAAAAATAACTAACATAGTTTTGAATATTTTTTTTTTTAGAGAATAGACTGGGCTCCGCCGGGAGTCGAACCCGGGTCTTACGCGTGACATGAGCGGTATGCTAACCACTGCAACATAGAGCTGGCTTCCAAGCGGAGCCAATCCTTCCTCTTCACTGATACCTCTCCCTCGATCTCGCAAGTTTTGCAAGTATTTACGGGAGGTGGACAGTCTTTTCTCTGCAAAAAATAAATTATTTAAAATAATTTAAATCAAGGTGGTTACCCACAAAAATAGATTAAATTAATATGAAATAATTTAAAAATTTACGATCGTCAAGAGATGCCCAAAATTGAACAAAAATTGACCATCTCCCGTAAAAACTCACAAAACTTGCGAGATCGAGGGAGAGGCATCTCGCATCGTATATATGAAGAGGAAGGATTTGCTCAACTTGGAAGCGAGCTCTGTGGTGCAGTGGTTAGCATACCGCGCATGTCACGCGGGAGACCCGGGTTCGACTCCCGGCGGAGCCCAGTCTTATCTCCTCAAAAAATAAATTATTTAAAATAATTTAAAACAAGGTGGTCACCCACAAAAATAGATTAAATTAATATAAAATAAAATAGTTTTGAATGTTTTCATTAATTATTATGAAAAAGAAAAAAGTTACCCTTATTTGATAGATTTCTACACCCAGCCATTGTTTGTAGATTTAATTATTTCTCCACCAAATTTGCCCAAAATCGTAATCCAAGCTATGTTATCTCTAGGATTCTGTATACACATTAATTATCCAACACAGTTTACCATTAAATTTTCTCCGAAATCTGAAAAGTTTATCGTTCCGATGTTAAAATAATCACAATAATAATAAAATCTACTAACATGAGGATATGTTAAAATATTCTTGGGTATAGTTAAGAATGATATCGAAGCACAAATAAAATTATTTCTAACTGGACTTTTTAAGCAAAGCTCTAAAAAAAGTATCTACAACTTAATCTTGTTTCAACATCAAAATTAGTCTAATTGATTCGGTTCACATAATTTACAATGGCCGAATAGAGATGGCCATGAGAGAATCGCGACCACGTCAGCATCATAAAATCGTGTTTCAGTTAAACTTTGAGTTGATTAAGCCGAACATATGTGTACAAGACTAGATACAGATAACAACAGGATAAGCTGGAATATAAATGAGTAAAGGCAACGAATTTCCAACGCCGTATTTACATTCCAATCTACCTGATTTCCAAACAATTGCAACTACTGGCGGCCTAAAGCGAACAATATCTCTTTAATCTGATTTGGTTTTAATTAATCAATTTACGATTGACAGGCCTCTGATTAGAAACCATAGGTAATTCGTTTAATGACTAAATTGCGAATTACGAATTACGAATACTCGCAATAGTCATGAAATGAAATGAGATACATATGAAACAGTCAATGTGGAGATACAAAAACATAAAAATAAAAAAATATGTTTTCACGCATTATTTCGCTATTTTGGAAGATGTTCATTAAACAAAGTAAGCCGTAAAGTGAGGTCGAAACGTGAAGCTGGAGGGTTTCTAGGAGGGGATTGGGCTGTAAAAGTTTATGTTTATTTCTGGAACGTGATAGAAATAGAAAACCACTTAAGAATCATTAAGTAATCCAGTAATATTTCATAGCAATAAGAACCCAAACAGTAGTATTCCATGCTCTTGCTCCAAAAAACTAAAAACTGACAACCATGACCCATCAATACGTAGTGAGTAATTAATGTTTCTGTTTTCAAGGGTTCTGCTTAATAATACAAACAATTTTTTTTTAACTGCTGTACAATAAATTGATTTGATTCTGTATTCGCGATCACGACCTTGCGCCAAATTATCTAAAGTAGTTAATTATCAAATACGTAGGGTTTCATTTTTTTTTTCAAGAATAGGTGTTTTTTGCATCGTCAGATTGTCGAACATAAAAATAAAAACTATTTTTTTAGTTCTTTAGTGAGTGAATTCGTAAAAAAGCACGTAATGCTAAAAATATTTTAAGCTGTTTTATTTTAAAAGTATGATAAAATGTAACCCTTAATACTTATATCATTGTTTAAAACTTTAGTTCTATAATAAATTTCTCTACGAAATCTATTATCGTTTTGATTATATATATTACGAGCAGTCCCGGCTATGCGTTGCTGTGGCTCAGAAATTGAACTTATTATATCCTATTCTTTTTAATACATTCAAATCAAAATTCACTGATAAATATAAAAACGTTTCAGCTAATCTAAAAACCAACGGGATTTAAAATAGAACTTTACGCCAAACTTAACATTATTTGGTAAAGAACATAGAAGGGTTAAAGATTTTATTTTTTACATCTCATATTAGATCATTGTAAGTATAAATGATCCATGCATTTAGCACTTACTGGATTATTCCAGCAGAGGCGTGATTAACTATAAACGTAAAAGGAACTAATGAAGAATATAATTAGAATAGGGTTTAGTACGATCACAATAGTTAGCAAAAATGTACCAAATTAATCTTTTGCCATTATAGATATTAATTAATTCAGAATATAACACATGATGATATGAGATTTGATATCATATCGGTAGGTTATACCTGAAATACCTTTTGCTAAAACAAATAAATTCGATGCTTTCCCCACAGATGAAAAGGCGAAACATAATTGCCCATGGGAAAAACACGGATTTTCGTTGAATTGTTTTGGAACTACCCTAAGGCGATGAACTTAAGAAAACCAAACCACTTCTATCGATAATCACTAGCGATGAAAAAAAAATCGTTAGTAAAATTATCATGAATATCAAACGAATCATCAGCTATGGAGCTCTATAAGTAAGTTGAGCCTATCCAACTCCCCCGCTAGGTGCACCACTTTATGGTGTACTGACGAATGTATTTTCGAATTTAATGAAAAATGTGTGGTCATTTTGGAAAAAAATGTACGTGTTCCTTACCAATAGCACTTAGAACTTCAAAAAAAATATTTGTAATGTTCACTCCAATCCAGATTTGACAGACAGTGCAGTCTTACCTATATACTTTTCCTCACACAAAAGGATTGATTCCGCATTAATGCCTGGTTCCTGATAAGAAAGAGCTAAATTGTTTGTTTTATGGCAAAAATTACCTTTTAAAAATGATAGCGTTGCCTGGCACTATGATTATGCCTTTCCGATAGTAAATATTTCACTATGAATAATATACATAGAAATATAGGATACATCATTTCCCACTTTAAGCTCTATTTGAAGTAGTTATAGATTCATTGCAGTGAACAATCCATTTTCAGAGTGTTCGTAGAAGGCGAACCCACATCGAGGTATGGGAGGAGGGGATTCAGGTAAGACATTGGATATTAATGGAATGACAGATAAAGTAATGGAGTCTTCGATGAGGAACTAGCAATCTCAGCCATCACCCGATTAAACCTCACTCGGCACCTACCTCCCATCGTTGGAGCATTGATTCATTTAGTGGGTTGGGATGAAAAACTAATATTGTTTTATTCGCTGGGTGTTCGAGCCAGATAAATAAAACTTCGGCCTTGATATAGGTCATATTCTATGAAAATGAGACATTCATTCCTAAATACAGTATACATTAACAGTATCCTTTTGCCATAAAATCAAAAAAATTATTTTAAATAATTTATTTTTGAAGAGAAAAGATTTGGCTCCGCCGGGAATCGAACCCGGGTCTTCCGCGTGACATGCGCGATATGCTATCCATTACACCACGGAGTCGCTTCCAAACGGTGCCAAACCCTTCCTCTTCACTGACACCTCTCCCCGGCGGAGCCAAATCTTTTCTCTTCAAAAATAAATTATTTAAAAAATAGGTGGTCACCCACAATGATGGTTAAATTAATATAAAAAAATTTAAAAAATTGACGAACGTCAAGAAGATGCCCAAAATTGGACAAAAATTGTCCATCTCCCGGGATTTGGGCATCTTCTTGACGTTCGTCAATTTTTTAATTTTTTTTATATTAATTTAACCATCATTGTGGGTGACCACCTATTTTTTAAATAATTTATTTTTGAAGAGAAAAGATTTGGCTCCGCCGGGGAGAGGTGTCAGTAAGAGGAAGGGTTTGGCACCGTTTGGAAGCGACTCCGTGGTGTAATGGATAGCATACCGCGCATGTCACGCGTTCGATTCCCGGCGGAGCCAAATATTTTCTCTTCAAAAATAAAGTATTTAAAATAATTTAAAAATAGGTTGTCACCCACAATGATGGTTAAATTAATATCGAAAAAATTGTTTAATTTTTCAACCTCCTAATTAATAAAAAATATGACATAAGTAGTGCTTTTACTTTTTACTTCTTTATAAAAATTGTATGCCTAAAAAAGAACTGTTGGAAGGAATATAGTATTAAACTAGGAGTTTTATAAATACCTTTAAGGATACTTATCTAAAATTTAATAATAATAACTTTTGTTGTTGATCGGTCAGGAATATAAAATGAAAAAAAAATGAGTAATTTGTATATAAGTAGCTATTATTGATGTTTCAGTTGATGCAAAAACAAATTATCCATCTTTCGTGAATAGAGGATCAATTTCGCTACACGGGCATCTAGGATATGACAAAACGAAAAATGCACAGAATCAACCCATTCAAGAGTTAAAAATTGGACAGACGCACGAAAAATGGCCTAATATATGAAGTCGGACTCATTAGAATATGGATGATGTAGGTAAGTTTAAACAACGCATTGCTAAAATTCACTCTGATTCCGCTTTTTACCAACCATATTAATATGAAAGGACCCATAAGGTATAAGGAAATGGATATTTGTTCCTCACAACTTTCTTAATTTGTACTGCTAATTTTAAGAAGGAAAATCACGAAAGAGCAGGTATTTATTTAGAACAGAGAAATATGCTTTTCAGGAAGAATTTTTCTTTGGTAGCCTAAGAAGTACATTAGGGGCTGGATAGCTAAAACGCGAGTAACAGGTAATCAATATTAAGCATAGTCAGCACTTGGATATGGGTTACCCCTCGAATTGGGTCTCCGGTCATGAGATACAGTCAGCCTACTGGAGGCTACTCACATTGACCTGGTTTAAGAGTGATCATCCCACACCGTACATCTTATTGAGAATGATTATGCAGTTTTCAATGTTCGAGTAAAATTGAAATATAAGTTTTCTATTCACTATAGAGAAGTCTTTGTTTGTTTGTTTGTTTAACGTCCATTTATGCTACTAAGACTAATCGGACGATGCAACAGTGGGAGTCCTAAATTTTGCCTTTCCAGGTATAATTAGGATAGGGGTCTTTAACGAGTACCTGACATCGCACAGGCTCGGGACCTCCATTTTACGTCCTATCCGAGGGACGGCATAGCCAAGAATATTAGGATACTTTACTCCCTTTAAAAAATCCTGGGGCTACCACGGGTCGCGAACCTGCGACCTTGGGTATTGTATGTTGCCATGCTAACCACTACACCACATGTGACCCTACTTCTAATCTTCTTTAGTTTACTTTATTTAGGTTCTTCTAAATTTCTTATTTTTTATAAATCATTTAACTGACTATTCAATACAGAAAGTTTCTGTTGTTTAATCTTAATAAAAATAACTTTGTTTTCATCCATTGTGGTACAAAGCAGTTCTGAACAGAGACTATTAAAACGAATAGGTATTATACTTTTAGATATCTGCACTGAATAAATTCAAGGAATTTCTGATGCCGGAATCGGATCAGCATAGAGTAACTCACTTTGTGAAAAGAATCTAATTTATTTTAACGAAGGGCAAACACCAATTGACCGAGGTAGAAAACCTGTAGAAAATCATAAAAACAAAGAGTGGCAACTTTATTTAACTGCAATAAAAGTTAAAATTCATCCCCTCCCTGCTGAGTTACACAGTTGAACGGACTTGGGGGGAAGCACTGTAAGAGAATTATTTCCTATATAAACCTTTCCAGCCTCCGGCATTTCCTTGTTAGCTTAAAAACATCTTCATTCTTTTTCCTTGGTGGATACAGACTTGGACATCTACCAATTAAATAGCAAGGATTTGGTTTTCGATATAACTTGTATTTACCATAATTTATAATAAATAATCCTGCAGTATAGTACAGAAATATAATTTTGTCAAGATATGAGGTACAATTTTATTTTTCGGAATCAGTAAGTGAAAAAAAAGGCAAATATATTCTATATTATGATAGGTTGATAAATAATTTTCATCTGGGCTTCTGAATACAGAGACTCATACGCAAACTCTGTATTACTCTGGACTGAGAAGCCCTGATGAACACCCACATGTATGGATCGAAACGTTGGCTTTCCTAAATAAAAAAAAGTTCGAACTGAAAATCCTGATTATTTCTCTTCCTATCGTAAAGAAAAACAGTTGACTATTACACACATCTATTCAGATTTTTATTCTGTATTCCAAATCACCTTAAAAAAATTTCCATGATGAACAATATTTATTATTTCTAAAGAACAGCAAAATCAACATCTCATCAATAGTATAGGGATAGTTATAATGTTGATTTTTTTTTATAAAGCAATTGGTGCTATATTGTGGAGGGGTATTATTGAAATTTTGTATATATTTTAAAGTTTCATGTGATCTCACTTAGCTGGAAAAGCGTTTTTTTTTTATTAAAAGCCCCCACTTTATGAAGAATATTTATAATGGAATATATATAAAATAATAAAGGATATTTTAAAATTTGAATGCCTTAATAATTCATTCCATTATTTTGGTAGCAGTTAGACCTATAACTCCTGTATGCAGATGTACACACCACTCTGCGTGTGATTGCCCAAATGTTTTTATAAAGAATATCGCCGAAAACAAATTTGATTAAACTAGCTTGATTTTGTTTAAATCAAGGATTTTTTTTCTATCCATACCTGTCAACGATCATTGAATGTGATGGTATTTAGAATTGAATTTGATAGGTCTTAAATGTTTTTTATGACGACCCCAATCAACTATAAATCACTTATTGCACGCTATTCGTTATTAAATAATGGAATTTTTTAGTTCAATGGATTGAAAAAAAGGATTGAAGAGGCAAACAGAAATTTGTTAATATTTTTAATAATTATATTTTGGGTATCCTGAATGTATTTACAAGAAGGTTCCTTGAGACTACTTAAATTATCTTTATTAATGTACTTCTTTATAGTAAAATAGTTAGTATGTAAATAAGAACAAAATATTGAAATACCTTTTTACTTTAATTACCTATATATGAAATATATAGTAAGTGGAAGTATTGCGATCGTGAAAAATTTCGACTTCGGAAATACACGTTTTGGGGTCCCCTGAGTCCAATTAACCAAGTCCCGCGAAATGGTCTGTGTGTGTGTGTTTGTGTGTGTGTGTGTGTGTGTGTGTGTGTGTGTGTGTGTGTGTGTGTGTGTGTGTGTGTGTGTGTGTGTGTGTGTGTGTGTGTGTGTGTGTGTGTGTGTGTGTGTGTGTGTGTGTGTGTGTGTGTGTGTGTGTGATGCCCGCGATGTGACAGCAAAAATTTCATAAAAATTGCTCTAAGGTAGGGGGTACTTTATTTAATAACTTTTTAAGTTTTTTTTCGATTTTCTCAAAAACGGCTCTAACGATTTTGATTAAACTCAGTATTTGATCTATTTATATGCCAAAGATGCGATAGTCAACATTTCATCAAAATTGATCAACCGGAGGGGGGACTTTACTTAATAAATTTTGTATCATTTCTACGTGTTTTTTTTTTTTTTTTTATTTACTCAAAAACGGTTTTAACGATTTTGATCAAACTGGGTATTTGATTTATGTATATGCCAAAGATGCGATAGTCAACATTACATCAAAATTTATCAACCGGAGGGGAGACTTTATTTAATAAATTTTGTATTATTTTTACGTGTTTTTTTTATTTACTCGAAACAGGCTTTAACGATTTTGATCAAACTGGGTATTTGATGTATGTATATGCCAAAGATGTGATAGCCAACATTTCATCAAAATTGGTCAAACGGCGGGCACTTTATTTCATAATTTTTTTTCCAATTTTTACCTTTTTTTCGATAATCTAAAAACCGCGTTTAACGATTTTTATCAAATTCGTCATGTTTAATGAAAATTAGGTGTTCTTTAATATCAGGTAAGCTTTATCATTATTAAAATGTTCTGAGGGGTTTTTTTGGGGGGGGAGGTGAGGCCTTTTTTGTTTGTTTGTTTCCTACAAAGTACCTTTGTTTTTGTTTATATGGAGAAATTAACTGTCTCTCGTTACGCCTAAAAATAAGAAATGGCTAAATATGATAAAAATAAAGAAAACATTTAAGATGAGAAAAAAAAGAAAAATATTCAGTCAACTCATAAAACTCGTTGAGCCCACGCTTGCGGAGTACGCCTTTAATGACAGGCCATTATTCATAATTAAAGCCGCTGTGTTCATTTGAGAAGTTACAATTAACAAAATGCATTAATTTATAATCTAAGTTAGTTGGTAAGTGAAAGTTGTGTGTTGCGCGCACGCACCAGATTTTTTAGAAAAAAAGCTGTAAAGCATTAAACAAAAATTAAACTTTGTATTTTCTGAAAACACAAGGATTAGTATTAAACACACTGTTTAGTGGAAAGGAACTTGGCTTTCATGAATATTCTATAACTTGAAAAATAAATATTTATTTATATATTTAAAATAGTTTAGGATATTTTAAAATTTGAATATCTCGACTTTTATTTTTAGAAATTTTCCAAGAGCGAGATAAAAAATATAAACTTTGAGATAAAATCTTTACTCTGTTTACCTGAACAGCAAACATACTCTCAACCAATAGACCACGTCTGATATTAAAGCGACTAAGGGAAACTTCTTCCGAGAGCAGAGTAAACATTGAGATCATATCTATTCATACTCCTTCAGAAATGAAAAAAGATTTACTTACTTTATGTGATTTATTTACATAATTAAAAAAGATCACTCCAATTATATCAATAACCAAATACATCTCATGAGATGGAGGAAGGACTATAAGAGAATTATTTCCTATATTAAATAGGAATATAAAGTATATTTTACCGAACAAAGAAATATTAAACAAAACATCAGTGATTGTAATGATAACGTAACACATTAATTAAGTTCATAACTTAAAAGAAGATTAATTCGTCGAACTTATCTCGTTCTTTATACATACATTCTTATACAATAATCTTCTTATACAATAATAATCACTCTTATTCATCTTCAATAGGTTTTCTCTATTTAAGCAGGGCTTAGAGATTTCTTCAGTTCGACCAACCTTAGCAGGAGTCCCGTAGGGGTCAATACTTTCCCTCTAACTATGCATTATGTATAATCGTACCATACCTACAAACTCAGGTTTTTGACCGAAACCTGCGCAGATGATGCAACAATGTTAACAATACACTATTGACCTGGACTAGTTTGATAGAATTCACTAAAGTACTAACTACATTTATCAAAATGCTACACACTATGTGGAAATGGGGAAAAGGCATATGTTTCGAATACAGCGACCCCTTCCTTTTTTTATGTCAGCTGAAAATTAAAGTAAGTTATGTCAAATCACAACATATATTGTTCACACTTAAATCAGACACGTGCCCAAAATTTTATATCGGCAACAACCATATTCCTCAGACATATGGTTATCGCCAACAGACGTCATTGTACGTTACCTTGGACTAATACACGATAGAACTATGATTTGTAGCCCATATACCACGAAGACGTTGAACAAGCGACAGATACTTATGTAGGTCCTACTTTTTTTCATCAAAACTTATAAGATTGAAAATCCACATTACTGTATAATTCCATGATATAAGTCTCGCATATTAGCGGCGCATATGTGAAAAGACGGGACTTAAAAAAAAAATAGAACTTTTTCAAATTTATTAAAGAATTAACCTCCGGATGCTAGAAAAAAAAAAAAAAAAACCTCCACATACCGAATTTCATCTAACAGACTTAAACTTTATTCATGGGGTCACCTGTGGTATAGTGGTTAGCATGGCAACCTACAATACTAAAGGTCGCAGGTTCGCGTCCCACGGTGGCCCTAGGATTGTTTAATGGGAGTAACAAATCCTTCGCTATGCCATCCTTCGGATAGGACGTAAAATGGAGGTCCCGAGCCTGTGCGATGTCAGGTACTCGTTAAAGATCCCTATCCTAGTTATACCTGGACAGGAAGAATTCAAGACTCCCACAAGCATCGTCCGATTTGCCACAAGCTAAGTGGCAAAAAGTGACGTTAAACAAACAAACTTTATTCATTATCTATTATTTATTATTTGTTATTAAAACGGATTCATAAATGACATAGTCACGGCTGACATGTCATATAAGAGCGGGACTAAGAAAGAGATGGATGAGAAACCACATTCCCTAAATGAAAATGAATATTAGAAGATGTGCTACTGGATTACTATCTTTCCTCATGACTAAAAAGGAACCTCCGGAACCTTTTAAGGAACCTTAAAAAAAATTTAAAAAAATAAATTTCTTTCACCTTATTGATACCGAATTCATTCAAAATAATATATTTCATAAATGTGATATGAATTATTTAAATATTTATTATTGTATTAAAAATCACAATAATTATCAATACCTGTAATATCATTTATGATGTAAACTAAGATATTTTTCCTAAAATTGGTACTCGAGTTAAGTAAACGTATTTTACAGTCTCGTCAAGAACGTTTTATATAAAATTATACAGAAATTTACCAAACATATATAGATTCATTCAGATCCAAAGAATGCTGGATAATGACTCTTGTACTCGATCATTCCCGCCTTCATTGAAGTAATACTTATTGAAGGTTGATTAATGGCCTTGAATGAATGAGTTAATGCCTAATTATTTGTGTTAATAGATGATGAAGGAAAGCAGACAGATTAGCGCCTTCAAAGCTGATATCAACACTACTCGCATAACACAACACTCTTGTAAGATTGCAGACAGCTAGGTCTGTGCCACTTAAGTAGGTGTCACAACTTAAGATAGCTAAATAACAATACCATATAGAGGATATTTAACTTGAAGTGTATATACATAATTTTTTACTTGCACTCTTTTTAAATAAGGGGCGCCAGTGGCCGTGTTGGTTGAAGCGTGGTTCGCAATAGAACTTGTCAAAACCCAAGAGTGTTAAAAAGATGTAAGAGTTCGAATCCCGACTAGGTGGTTTTTAGTTAAAATACGAAAAAAAATTTGAGGAATAGCACCATAGTTCTTCTTCTTCTTCCTCCTCCTTGGTGCCTTTCAGCGTGGAGGGGCCACGTCAATACATTTTCGCCGCCATCTCGGTCCTTCGCCAGCGTCCTCATAGCACCCAGCTGCTTGCCTCTCTTTTCTCCCAGCTTGGTGATAACGTCCGACCATGTTTTCCGAGGTCGACCCCTCGGCCTTTTATCCGTCGGTCTTGCCTTGAAAAACTTCCGGGGCTCCCTTTCCTCTTTCATCCTCACCGTTTCTATTATTGTATCTAGCGTTATTCTACTCGCCTTAGATGCTGTTAGTCTGCTTTTATGTTTATCAAATAGGACCCAGCTTTCACATCCGTACAGCAGGGTTGGGAGGTACAGCGTATTGTATATAATCATTTTTGTCTTGTTTTCGACCTCTCGTTTCCCTATGACGGTGTTGCATATTTGATAATAGACGCCATTTGCTTTTTGAATTCTATTAGATAGTTCCTGGTCTATTTTCCCGTTCCTTTCAACAACTGTTCCCAAGTACATATATTCATCAACCACCTCCAGGGTCTTACCTCTACAGTTTATCTGTATGTCTTCAGCAGCTCGTCCTATGTGCATAACTTTGCTTTTATCCTCGTTTATCAGCATCCCTTTTCTTCCTAGTTCTGCTTCCCATTCTATGATGGCTTGCTGTAGCGATTCTGTAGAGTCTGCTATGAGGACAATATCATCCGCATATACAAGAGCTTGAGCGAGTATTGTTCTTAAATTCCATTTTCCTATAATTGCTCTTGCTGTTCTTCGTTTGCAGATTTTTAGGATCTCATCCATGAATATAATGAAGAGTTATGGGCTGAGACTATCGCCCTGTTTGACTCCTCTATCCATCCTGAAGCTGCTGGATTCCTTCCCATTGATCCTCACTATTCCTTTTGAGTCTTTATATGTAGACTGGATTGCTTTAATAAGGTCTCCTGGGATGTTTTTCTTTCTTAGTGCGTTCCAAATCTCACTCCTAGGAACTGAATCAAATGCTGCCCTTATGTCCAGGAATGCCACATAGATGTTTTTGTCTCGTTCCCATGCTTTCTCCATTATAGTCCTCAAAGCGGAAATGTTGTCCTGAGTTTGTCTCAATGGCCTGAAAGCCGCTTGTTCCTCCTCTAGTTGGTCCTCCACGAGACCTCTCAATCTTCTCTCAAGGATAGATGTGTATACTTTTGCAGACAATTTTGAACAATCGACGTATTCATTATCGATTTTCAATTATATCATCAGTAAATTTAGAGTAAATATTTAATATATTTAATAAGTGATGAATCTAAAAGAAAAAATATTTCTCAAGAATTAAATAACCATAAATGAATAAGTTTCCAAAATTATAAATTTGGTTCAGGGTCATCTTTCCAATAAAAGCTTTTCTAATTCATTTTCTGTAATTGAGAATTACACTTGGGCAATCCATTTATCTGTAATTCTACTTAGCGAACTCTCCATTGTTAACTAAATCTTTGCAGTACATAATGAGCTTAGTACTTTTCTTTCCTCTTTTCAGCAAATCTCTACCATTTGTGGTAAATGAGGCGATTAGCCCAGGAGTTTCCCCTCGTTTTTCATTGAGAGGGAATTTATGTCCTTCCTATCCCAGGGGTGAAAGGAATAAGGATTAACTATAATCCTCTTCATGATCTTGGGAATTATCGCTGAGTCATTAGCAGCTATATTAACACTTTTAGATAATTAGTCTATAGTGTATATGAATATAACTTTGGATTAGAGAATGCTTAAACAGATGCAATTAAACAAGAATACGTATTATTAATTCCCAGTGCGGTTTTGTTTTCCCTTATGTCGGTGTTTTCTCTCTCGAGACTATATACATAGAATAAATAGAATTTGTTAAAACTTCAATTATGTTCCCGTTATAAAATGGGAAATTATTTAATTTAAACTCAGCATTCCTTCAGAGTTCGACAAAGTTGGCACCAGGCTCTTCTCTTTAAAATCAAGAACATACTACCGTACTCCTACTATCTCATTCTTCGATCCTTCCTTTACGACAGATTTTTCTCCGTTCGGCAGGGATCAGAAATTTCATCAATTCGTCCAGTCTTAGCGGGAGTACTACAAGGTTCAATACTGGCCCCCCTACTCTACATTGTATACACCCAGGACATATCAGAAAGTAATGGGACATTGACCGCTTGTATGATCCCGGCAATTCTTTGATTAGAATATTGCCCGAAGATCTTTATTAGGTGCTGGTAAAAAAAATGAAAGGAATGAGTGGACTCTATAAAGCTTGAGTTATATTGAATGAGTGGGTACATATGGAATTGCTTGTTTTTCTATGAATTATTACATTTGTTGTTAGTGGTGTTAGTTTGAATAATTAGTACTATTGTGTTTTTACAAGGAAAATTTGAATGAGAGGGTCTGCATACAAATGTTGAATAGGTACTTTTTTTCATTGTGATTTCTTGAAATAGTTCCATTAAAGTTCCTTCATTCTTCTCCTCTTGTCTGGGCCGATGGTTGTCTTCTTCTTTAGCTGCTCATGGTCTTTTGGGTAATTTAGACACTAATAAAAAAGACATAACTTATAAGTCTTTCACTGGGGCACCCCTGGAGATTAATTGGACATGAATCTTTCCTGTTTCTGCCTCTTCCACCACCACCCACTAGATAGCAGCACCGCTGATGCTTGAAGTTATTGTGCATTTCCTTCCTCTTTTTATTTTTAACAGTAACTTTCAGGGTAGTTCCCTGAACACCGCTACTTACGCAGACGATACAGCAATACTAACAAAACATCCGTCACATGCTTCACATGCTTAAAAAACCTCTTACATATATTACATGACTGGTGTAAATTGTGGAAACTTAGACTTAATCACGAGAAATAGCAACATATAACTTTTACTCTCCATAAAAATACTTTTCCTCCAATTATTATAGAAAATGTCCAAATTCCCCAAACAGAGGCAGTACAGTACCTCGGACTAACCCTCGATAGAAGGATGACATGGGGCCCGCACGTTAAAATGAAAGGGGAAACTCTTAACTAACGACTAAAGCTACTTAACCCACTTTTTTTTTATAAATCCTCAAAAAAATACACTGGCAAAATCTGAAACGTTTCAATCAAAATTGTTACGACTCATTTCAAAAGCACCTTGGTACGTGACTAATCAAACCTTACAATCTGACTTCCACATGCAAACAGTCGACCAACACATCAAGATTCTTTACAAATGTTTTCACACTAACCTACACGGACATATAAACCTACTAATAAGATATATGGCCACAGATGAACTGCTCATAAATGTGAGGAGGAGATTAAAAAGGCGTTGGATGAGAGATCACCTTCTTTAACAGCCCTGAATAACTGAATCACGCCAGACAAGAGGTACTGTTGGGTGCCATCCTTCCCCAGGCCTGACATGTCATAGTTTGTCATTGTACGAGTATACGGCCGTCACATCTGCTGATTGTCTATTTATTGTTGACAGGCGCGGATAAACAAATGAAGTTGAATGAAAAAAAAAAAAAAAACTCAGCATATACTTGTATAATTAAAATTTTACACGTTGGCCACAAAAAGTAAAAATATATATATTTGAAATAAGAAGTAGTCTACATAATGATATTAATAAATAAATTTCCAAAAATATTGAATCTATATAAAAAAAAAAAAAAAAACCCCTACTTTTTCCTGAAATATCCTATTTCAATTTGTGATTATATTTTTTAATTTGTAATTCATTAACCGGTATTAAAATTAATTAAAAATAATTGGCTCGAGATAGAACATAAATGAAGGCAGCCTCCTTCGCTCTTTAATAGCTTCAACTTTGGGGTGTAGAATTGTTCCTTCGCTGCAGAGATTTCCCTCTGGCGAAATTTCTTGAAAAGTCCCGCCCGGTTCGGCAGGGGATTGTCATTAGAAAGGCTTTGAAGTTATCTTTGTCTGAAATAATTTGTCCTAAAACTACGATTCAATTAAGTTTCGTATCCCAAAGAATTGCTAAAACTTTGCATCCTTTTGATTATAACAAATTTTTTAAGTTAAAACAAGGAATTCTTATCACTGCACAGTGAATGTTTTTTTATGTCATAATAATAGTGACGTCCGGAATGAGGATGGAAAGCAGCAAGACACGATTCAATGCCATGATTGTTTAAGAGAGGTTTTTTTTTCATTTCAACCTGTGGGCCCCATATTCCTATTCCCCAAATTACCAATAAGCAAATGCGTGAAATTCCAACTAAACTAAACTAAACTTAACTAAAGTAGCATTACTTCTAGGCCACCGCTTTAAAAGTCGCCGGGGTGGAATTTATGAGTTAATGTTACTGTTAATGTCTGTGCTAAGGTGTTCGTGTTAAAAGTTAGTCTTTGGTGGAAGCTTCTGTAGTACAAATATTGTGTGACTGTATGGGCTGTATCGATAACTGTTGGGATACTCAGATCCTTGTACAGTAGGTAAGTCATTTGACGCGTAGTATTGTGCGTCTACTATTTTCTAAATATATTTTTAATATATTTTTTTTTAATTTATAAATTAAATCAAATAAGGTCATCTGAATGGCATGACAAGCACAATTGGCACATGAAAGGACAAGCGGCTTTAACTTTCCCTTAGATGACAAGGCTGTTATCCAAACTCCCAAGTTTATAAAGGTGTTTAGTGGCTGAATAGTTTGCCAACAATTAGCTCCTATTGCGTTAGGTGTGAGGTTGACTGCTTTGTGGTGAACTAAACGGGCTTAGAACTGTCGAAAAGGTTAACGTCAACATTATCTAACTAACTTAATAATTTAGCGAGTAAGCAGTCCCTTTGTGGGCTAATCAAAGCACGGGGTGACTTAATCAAGTTTCATCCCCCGGATTGTGTAACAAATTTAATTTATGATGATTAATAAAGTATCGAAAATGGATTCTTGTGCACGTGCTGATACTCTTGTAATCAACCAATGTGACCTCAGCAATATTCAGGAAGATTGAATGATAAACTTAAAAAAAACTTTTTTTTTCATCGTTAAAAAAATATATGTATTTAGTAGTTAGCTTAGCGAGCTACAACACAAAATGTCACGCAAGATGACCCTAAATTTTTTAAAGCAAGTACCAAATCCCTGGCAATGCTGTTCATCAGACGTACAATGGAGAACAGGAGAATTTAATATGTCAGGTTGAAAATTCCAATCCTTATTATAGCTGCAAAGAGAATATTTAGTACTCCCGCTGTACCATCTTCTGATTTGCCATACATGCCTTTTGTTTTTTGTTATTGCTTTCGTGTTTAACGCAAACTTTTAACTTTAAATGAGATTAATTGTAATATAGTGCGTTTTTAAATTTAGAAATATACCTGTTTAAAGAGGTGCTAGTCATAATAAAACATTAAAAATTATTAAAAACCGATTTACCCCAATTCTCATCTTCACGCTTACCATAATGTGTACTTTATTTACATAAAATACAAACAAGATACAAAAAATCAACTAAGAGACAGATAAATTGCATCTTCTTTTTTTCTTTAACTTGAATAAAAACATCAATCATAGCGAACAATTCCGACCGCCGGAATTGGACCTCTTCCAATCACCCTTCGTAAAGGTTTTCCACTGAGGTTTGCCATTGTTGTATTCCTGATCCGGTCTCGTATTTTTTTCCCTTAATTTATTCGGAGTAGTCTTATTTTGGAACTCTGTGCCAAACTTTAATACTTTATCGTAATGGCCAAAGATTCATTCCAATCATAGATGAATGTTCTTTTTTTTCATAGGTGCACCTATGTTGCTATTGATACTTCTTTTGTTAAGTTAATGAAGCCCCGAATAACATCATTGAAAAACTTTCAAGCCGATGTTATTCTTTTCCCATAAGCCCATACATTATCTGTAAGTTGTGCTCCTACATATTTAAAACTAAATAACTGTTCTGATATACGCAAAATAAAAAAATTGCAATCTGCAAATTAGCAATTAGAAAAAGCGTGATATTCTGACTGGATAAATTTCTAACTTAACTAAATTAGCATATCTCCGTCTATGCTGAGGATTTCGTATTGTGTCGCTGTATCGATGACTGTTGGGATATACAGGTCCTTGTGTAGTAAGTCATTTATCACACAGTATGGTGTATTTATTATTTTTCTCAATACTTTGGACTTGTACTTCTATCCCGTATATCCATAATGGTCGTATTAGTACTTTGTAAATAGTAAGTTTGTCAGTTATTAATAATTTGGAACGGCTGACGTAACCTAGATAATATCCCAATTCGTTAGTTAAGTTGATTCCTTTTAAGTCAGATGTGGGTTCTCCATGTCAGTCCCTAGTCCAGGTGAAGCCCCAGATACCTTACTTCTTGGGATTCAGGGATCGGTGTATCATTGAAATATACTTGCGGGCATGAACCATGATTGAGGGTGAAAGTAATATATTCACTTTTCGTACCATTCATTTTTACCTTCCACCTGCTAGCCCAACTAAATATGAAATAAAATACACGTAAGATCAGACTCAGATGATATCTAAGTGGTTTTGCAGGTTAGAGGTCGCTATATCGTGACTTTAAAGTCCCCAATACTTTAGTTTCTTCTTGGTTTATTTTTGATACTTTGCTTTTTAGGATGAATGTATGTATGATAAAAAAATATTGCTCGCGACTGTACGTAATTTTTAAAATCCATGAAATAATGTTATCGCGTAGTTTTTAATGTAATTGTTATTATTACATAAGTATCTCTATTAATAAGGAAATCATTGAAGAGTTGGTCCTGAGGACATGCATTTATATTTAAAACCAAATCCTGGCCGACCCCTCCACTGAATCCGACCACGGAGATTCCTGGATATTTTTCCATATTAGACGACATTCCATCCATAGAGTGCGGTCGTTGGTCGATGAAATTGGGGAAAATTCGGAGGTTAGTCTTCCGTCTCTAATCCCAAATAACTATGGATTATTAATAATATCGGCATTGTGACTTAAATATTGCTAAATACAGAAAATATCTAGGAAATATTGCTATTGAAAATATTTCTACTCATAAAACAAAAAATATTCATTATTACTGTGAAAAAATATCTGGTGCTATGCTCGCATTTTTAAGTATAAAGAATAAGATTTTTTTTAAAAGTTGTTTGCGATATACGATAAAGCTTATCTAAAATAATCCAGACGCCTTTCCTGATGGATTTAATTTTTCATTATAAAATGAACCCATACAATAAGAGGAATAGTATATTTCCTCGGTCGTGGCTTTTGAAGCATCTCTCAACAGGGGAAGATAAAAACCTGTGGAGCGGTGTCAGGAGCCACATTGTTCGCAATACAACTACATCCATATCTCACCACCAACCCGAACAACAGAGTTCGGGCCACAAAGCCGACCGGTAATTGTTTCCAGTCCTTACCGTTATCAGGCTATGAGTGATTAATTGGGAATTAATTGCAGCTTTATTGGTTAATTAGTGTAAGTTTAAAATATACTGACTATTTCAATACATTGAACAAAACATATTTAACATTGTGATCGAAGATGTGAGTACATTAAAGTACCTTTTTTCAAAAAAAAAATTTATTTAGTGTCTAATATGGCACTTGAATCGGTCGTTTGAGAATGTCCACAAATTCAAATTATTAAAAAAGTGAAAAAGCGTTTCTACTCTTGCATTAAGAAATTTCCTTTACTTAAATTATTTTCTCCGACACATATTCCTACTTACAATAAGTTCTTTATGATTTTGTTAAGTTTATGTTCATTGGATAGGTCTGAAAAATAATTGTGATTCACAAATCTGTAAACAAAGAAAGAAATTTGGGACTGAAGTCGGATTTCCTTATTATTTGAATAATTTAGGAAATGAAAACAGTCTACCAAGATAATAAAAAATATAAGTTAATCGCAGAACATTCAGGCATTATTTATTAGCCAAAAAAACAATTAATTTACAGACCTATCGAATGAACATAAATTTATCAAATCATGAACTCAGAAAAGGAGATAAATATGGAGAAATGAGAAAATGTCCGAAACGTCCATCACTCTGTAAATAATAGAAGAAAGTTGAGACCGAAGTTGGATTTCCTTAATATTCAAATAACGAAGGTCACCTGTGGTGTTGTGGTTAGCATAGCAACCCTTAAAACTGAAGTTCGCGGGTTCTCCTCCCTAGGATAGGACGTAAATTTGAGGTCCCGAGCCTGTACGATGTTAGGTACTCGTTAAAGTTCCCTATTATAATTATACCTGGAGAGGCAAAACGTAGGACTTCCACTGAAGCATTATGCCGATTAGTGGCATAAAGTGTACTTCGCCTTTTATTTTTAGCGTGATTCTAATTTTTGCCTCAATGTCTGAGGTAGTTCCTTTTATCTATGTATAAACGCTACACGTATGCAGTTAAGTAATCAGATCATCTGCTGAATTTATATTTCATTATTTGTTTTTAGATTACAAAGCTATAAAGCATACGAAGTAAAAAAAAATATATATATTGTTCATATTTTGGGTATCACATTGTTTAAAACCGTTTTTATTTTTGTTTTGTTTTTTTAAACTCGAAGCGATTTCTCTGTTACGTTAACATTAACTGCTTTAAAAGGAACAGAGTATTGCGGGCGTGGTGCCGATCAGGAATTCCTAGAAGCGTAAGTAATTCATGATAGTGGAAGTCGGGTGTAACAGTCAATCTCCCACTCCGCTGTTACGGTTCTCTAATAGTCCCCCCAGCCTGAATTAAAAATTATGCAGCGGTTCTGGGGCTTCCAACTCATCTCATATCTCTTAGCATAAAGTTAATTCTACTTAATTTACAACTGATTAACGACTTCATGAGAGGTTCGTTTTGCAAATTATAATCGCTACTAACCCTACTCAATACCCTGTTTAAGACGATATATTTACAGTTCGTCTTTATCCAGTTTCATAATGCTATTTTTTTTTAATCCATTCAAGATCATACAAACTACAAATAAAAATCTGATA
Source organism: Aelia acuminata (assembly GCA_911387785.2). Taxonomy (NCBI): domain Eukaryota; kingdom Metazoa; phylum Arthropoda; class Insecta; order Hemiptera; family Pentatomidae; genus Aelia; species Aelia acuminata. The sequence goes on along the minus strand of OU426982.1, from coordinate 28,158,449 downwards.
CTTGGCAATACCTTTCGTCAGGAAAATTGAAGACAATAAGGCATTAAAATAATTATTAATTGAAAATTTATATTTTGTCCAATTATTAATTGGAAATTTATATTGAGTCCCACAAATATTCATTAGATCAGTTCCTATTAGGAAAATAGAATTTACAAAATTTATAAAAAGTATTATTGAAACTAATGGGAAGTGGATAGCTCATTGGTAAGGCATCGAGCTCATGTGCACAAAGTCCAGGGTTCGAATCTCTCTTGGGGTACCGTTAATTGAAAAATTAAGAGGGGAAAACCTGGCGGGTGAACATGATCACGGTCAAATCACCTCGCACAATTGCTGACCAAGAAACAGTACTTCCGTACATAGTACTGAACCCAAGACCCTTCATGGGTTGTAGTAGTAAAGTTTTTTTTCTTATTATTTCAACTTATGAGCCGTAACAGAAACATTGACTTATGAAAAAAAGAAACTTATTCATATAAAAAAATTATAAAACTAGATACTGTTTGAAGATGGTCTTACAAAAGTCAAGTAAATAATTTAATAGCTTCAACACTTTGTTATCATTAATCAACAAAATACGGATCCCAGTTGACATGAAACATTTTTTGAATTTTTTAATACAAATCCAATTGGTATGAATGTTTTTCAAACATAAAATTGTTTCTATTCACTTTTTATAGAATTCCTCGCTTCAAATTACAGCATATGTTCCCCTCCACCTACCTTCACCGCCCAAGAGAGAGAAAAAGATTTAATATAGAATTCATATAGTGAGAAGTAACACAAAATACAACATATTGACAACGATTAAACTCATAACGTTACCTCATGTTATTTGTACAAGTATATATGTAATTACTTTTAATAATGAATTAATAGCAATGTTTCCTTCTTATTACTTCTTTTTTTTCATTTTAAAAACACATATTTCTCGATCATATTATTGAATGTCTTGTATTTAAATAATATAAGATTATAACCGTGTCACATTTTTTGGTTTCACTGTTTTACATTCTCATATATTAGCTCATGCTATGGGTAACTAGAAAAATCGAAATTGATGAGTAAATTAAGGCTATATTAAAAGCCGGAATTGCTTGTTACTTTTTCAGTAGCGAAATTGCTTAGCTCGCGAGTCCTGTTCCGAAACTTAAAAATCAAGATTAAAAAATCTATTTTTTTTCTCACGGCCCTTTATGGATGCGATAGGTGGACGGAGGTGTGCTAGGAGCGAGGTGTGGTGTCGGCATCGAACCTTCGGGTTCTTTAAGCCTTTATTATTATTATTATTAGACGGAGTTTTGTCGTCTAATAGAGTAAATAATATAATAAATTATAACTTATGCATACACTTCTAAGTGGTGTTGCAGAGGTGAGTGTGTGTATTTGGTTATGTATATCTTTATGTTTGATGACCAGAATCGATTATTTTTAAAGATATACTTTGTTCTAAAGATACTTTGTCCAAGATTTTTTTTTCTATATTCTATAGTTAATGCTTATCCTAGACTCACCTTGCGGTCCACGGAGGTACCCTGGTGCCACTCTCGAAGCTGCTGCTGCGTACCTCGTACTTGGCTTTGTGGTGGATGAGCATCGGGTGCGGCTTCTTGTTGAGCCTCCTCTGGGCCACAAGAGCTGCTGTACTCCCGCGCTGTCTGTTCGGCAGCCGCACGCTCTCCGACTTCTGCATCTGCAGTGTAGAGGATCCGTGAATCAAGGCCGTCACAGACCATATCCGACAGGGACCTCATTACTTATATCCGAAGAGCGTCGTGTAAGTTAAAAAGACATGACTAATTCTTAAATTTCAGTTTAGATAACAACGACTCAAGAAGTCAGTCTGCTTAGAAAGCTGCCCTCCGTAGAAATTTTTAGAGAAAAAAATCTACAAATAAAATAATTTCGTATTCACAACCTTAAACAAATTTTTGAACTTTTAAATACCAATAAGTTTTATTTGAAGGCCTAATTGAGCCTTACAAGGTCAGAATACCTCGAAACCTTCACCCAGGTATAAGCATTTTACCAGCCTGACCCACACCCTTTAGAAAATCTAGAAAAGATCCTGCGGACTCTCATGTTCAAAATATAACAAACTGTGTATGGTATCCAGCCCTCCCTGCTTAACCCGTGAGAGTTAAGCAGGAAGTATTCACTACATCGCTGGGAGATTCAGTTTTAAAGAATGTAAAAATACTTTCTTCGTCTTTTTTACTCAAAAATATTAAACTGGAGTTAAAAAAAAAACAAATATAAAACGAATATTTTTAATAGAATCATAGAACATCCGATTCTTAATTTTATTTATTTAGTTTCTACAATTTAGTATTTTATAAAGGAAGAAACAGAGAGTAACAGAAAATGAAAGGAAAAATGATTACAGGAAGATATCAATAGACATCAGATATTGATGTGATATAGTTTTTATTACGTGACATTGTTAAACTCAATGGGATAGAGTAGAGGGGAAGGGGAGGTGCTTATATCTCCCACTACCAGTAAATTTTTTTTTGACAACCTGAATACTGTTTACTAGCAGCTTGTGACCCCGCCAACTATCAGATGGTAAACCAGATAAGGCAGATCTGCCGAACAGCGAGTTTAGATTAAAACGAAAGTATAATAAAGACCGTATAAACGAAAAATGTATTGTTATCCATTAATATCATCTTATGTTTTCCCTGTAATTCAACATCTAATAATAGACTTCTATTAATAAGTAGGAGTACCATCTTCACTAAGCCACTGTATGCCACTCGGGTGTAGTTTCGTGCAAAAAATCACTGTTACATACCATTAAAATCATCCAATTTATATTTCTCTTTTAAATCACTGTGTTTCTTTTGTAAATACATTCCCATAAATAACAATATATAATAGTAACAAGAAAACAGACAGAAGTGTTTTCACAACCTACTTTTAGGACAACCTAATCCACTACAAACAGTACCGACAGACACACTGACTCAGAATCCTGTCTCTGCAACAGTCAACCAACAATCATTTATATGTTGTTAATTTAATCAGATGATCATATTAACAACATAAACGAAAAGGCATTTGTTGTTAATTTTTTTCTAATTATAATTATTTTAAATATGTCCGAACTGAAGGCCAACTATAGTGATTGTGCGAAATGTTTAATCATATAAATGATATCGTAATTTTTATATCTTATTATTATATCGTAATTAATTTCTACTTGCACTAGAAGGCATCTAGCAAATCTTTTGGAAGTGAAAACATTACTGTCAGTGACTTGCTTCTTTTAATTGTGATTTGTTTGATTTGATTTTGACTTCGTTGTACTGGGATAATTACATGGCTTAATTAAATCAAAGTCTTATTACATTAGATACTAAACTCGAAATAAATTAAATTTCTTATAACCCATTTTTTTAATTCTCATACGACTCTTCTTTTTATTGTTGATACCCAACGTAATTGGATGGTAAAAAGTGACAGTGACAATACAAAAAATATAAAACTTGAGAAAAATGGAAAGGAGTGTAGTATTCTCGGAAAATAAGCAGTGAAGTTCCTGAATAAATTCAGGAGGCGACTTAAGTCAAAGGTTTGTTTACCGTCTTGCGGCTTCACGTAAGTCGATACACTTTGAAAGTCATAGAGAAAAAATATCTGAGTTTAACTAATATGGACCCGCGTGTATATAATTATATGTATAAGCATTACTTATAATTTGCGAAGGCATTGGGGGAATAGAAAATTATATTTATTTATTGTTAATTGATTATCCATATCTGTTACTTATGTCTCAATTGAAAATATAAATATAGAGTCGTCATAATAAGTAAATTTGCTTCGTTTGATCTCGGTTTCAAATATTTAAGGTAACTAAAAAAAAACTAGATATTATCATTAATAGTAATTTATTAATAGTTTCTAATCCGGAAGTTAACTTCCTTTTGGTAAGAAGAGAGATTTTATTATTTTTATGCTTACGCTAGCCAATAAGTATTACATTCTATATTAATTCCATATCATCAAAACTACAGGCTAGTTTATGTCAATAATCTTTATTGCTTATTTTATTGATTTTTATTGTAAAAGTCAGTTTGGTATTTTAGTCTGTGAAATGAAAACCCTTGATGTGAAAACCCAATCTTGATGTGAAAACCCAACCCAGTTAGCTATGTATTGAAGTTACGAACTTAGTCGCTTTAAAGTCCAAAGGCTAGGATTGATCACCATGACCTAATTATGTTCCCGAAATATCCTAATCCTTTTCGGACTTAATCGGTTCCTTTTCGATGCACGAACACTTCAGAACTTGGATTAATTTTCATGGTTTATTTAGAAGAGGGTTAGAAAAATCAATCTTATTAGGGGTCATGGCCCTTAAAATGTGCGAATGGATATTCGGTATAACAGAGATTAGTATATTTAATTAATCCTAATAACATCTCATAAACAATTATTTATATTTTGAGTTTACCATATTTGAAAAATTGTTAATTTATTTAACGTCTTTTATGCTAATCGGACGATGGGACAGTGGGAATCATAACTTGTCTGCTTATCCAGGTATAATTACGAAATGGATCTTAATGGAATACCAGAGATCGTACAGCCACGGAGCCTTCAGTTAAAGTCACTCCCCAAACATGTATATAGTGATACCAAAAGGAAATAAAACTCAAAATATCATTTACCTCGAAGCTCATTTAAATTTGTAAAAAATATTTTAGCCGAAACTGCGTTAATAATACAATATCTTTATTAATTTCTCCTTTATATCTATATTTATAATTTTATATCTCAGTTTCTTTATTAATATTATTATTTTTTGTGGGTGTTCTTTTATTTTCCTGAGATAATCAGTTTATCTACTTACACTTAGTTAATTATTGATCAAATTAAGCGAGGTATTTTTTTTATATTAACAAAGACATTTAATCTTTCTTTAAGAAGTTGAAAATAGTGTACATAAGTATGATTTAATATTAAGATTATTCTGATTAAATTAGAAATAACATTCTGATAGCTAATGCTTTCAATATAATTTATTTAAATCCTTATAATAACTATAAAAGATGTTCTTGAATACCCTTCCATTAAATTTCAGACTTGCAAAGTCCCTATCCACCTTTAAGTAACTTATATTCCAATTACTTTATAAAAATTAGCTAGATGCCGGCTAATCCTGGATTATTCAAATAAATCCCTATTTTTATTTTTCTGCTATACTCGTTTTGATTAGTTTTTTTTCTATTACTTTTTTCTCACTATTAAATTAATGATGTTTGGTTAAATTATCAAAATATTATATTTAATTATTGCTCTGATTCATTCATCATCATTACATATCTTTGACTAATAATTTTATTACTTTTTTTTTTTATCACTTTCATCATTTTAATTTCTTTTCAATGTTAGTTACTATATAAGTAAATTATTAATTATACAACATTTCTTTATTAATGTTTACGTTTATTTGATAAACTTTCTTACGTAAATGTGAACTGTAATATCCCAAATTTCTTTTTTATGTGAAGCGAAATTATTTAATTTATTTGCTTTTTATTGCTTGCTGCTATTTTTAATGGAATTTATCACAGAAAAAGTTTATTTTCTATCGATGGATCTATTTTTTATCATAGACAATTTAACACCAGAAATTTAAAAATGACACTCAGTGTAGACTTGGAAATGTTATTCATTAAATATGGTATTCATTGAAAACTTTAAATTATCACTCGCTTTAAACAAAAAACTTAGTAATATTCATCTGGCTCCCACTCCACAAAGGAATCAAGGGAAATGAAAAAGCCTACCAGGCAGCAAATATAGATAGACTGGGAGAAAAAGAAAATTTAACAATGCTAAAAGAAGTCACAAAAAAGGACTGGTAGCACCAATTGAAGAAAAATCTGCATACAAGTTGGGGATTAAGGCCCGGTGCAGACGGACGACAACTTTTTCGGGTCGGGTCGCAGGTAGCCGCAGCAGGTAAGGAGCCTGAAACTGCATGCACACGAGCGACAGTTGTCGGAGTCTACCGCACTTGCGGCCCGGGGTACTTAGGCCCGATGCACACGGACGACACTTTTCTGCGATGCGGACTATAAGCCAGGTCAGGGGTACCTGGAGTATAATGGTAAATCCGGTCGGTCCATTGTACTCCAGGTACCACTGACCTGGCTTATAGTCCGCATCGCAGAAAAGTGTCGTCCGTGTGCATCGGGCCATAGAGTGCAATGGACCGATTCAAACGAACGGCAATATCCCTGTGGCACCTTTGCAGTAACTTGCGGCAGGTTTTTCTCATCTCAGGTACTGCTGCTCCGCAAGTCCGACTGGGGCCTAGCAGTACCTACTTTTCAGTTGTGAGAATCACACGAGCCACACTTTACCTCAACGCAATGTCAGAAACGTTTGATACTGAGCTGTTAATAGAGGAAGTTAAAAAATATAGTGAACTGTGGGACGTGAAGTGCAAGAAGTATCACGACAAACATATGAAACAAACTGCCTGGGTAAAACTTTGTACGAGTTTAGATCCTTATTTCGAAAGAAAAAGAAGAAATTGGTAAGTACAGCTATTAATTATTGAATATTTTCACTATCAATAATAATAAAACATTATCAATTTTAACAGACATTTAGGTAAATTTACATCTTTTTTTTAAGTCTCTAAAATTTAGTTGCAATGTAACAACAGATACTGCAAGTAAAAATCAAAATTAAGTGCAACTACAAAGAATTTAAATATAAGCAGATGAAAATTAAAATGTACATAGTGTACTAGTTTTAATAAACTGTTCTAAAGACATTAATAATAATTTTATTACAATTACATCATAATAATTAAAAAGTACTTCAGAAAATCAATAAGTTTGTGTTAATTTTTTATGTTTCCTCAGATTTAGAAGATATTAAATTATAAACATAATGGTAATTATTTGAATTTATTCATTTAAATAATAAATTAAATGAATGGCTTAAAAATATGATACGTATTAATTTTAAACATACAATTTAAAACAAATAACAAAGTCAAATTAATGTTATTTTTATATTTCTTTTATTAAGCTTCAATCAAAAAATAACTTATTATTAATGTTTCCTCGGATTTCGAAGATATTTAATTATAAAAATAATGGTAATTATTTGTATTTATTCATTTAAATAATAAATTAAATGAATGGCTTAAAAATATGATATGTATTAATTTTAAACATATAATTTAAAACAAATAACAAAGTCAAATGAATGTTATTTTTATATTTCTTTTATTAAGCTTCAATTAAAAATTAACTTATTATTAATGTTTCCTCGGATTTAGAAGATATTTAATTATAAAAATAATGGCAATTATTTGTACTTATTCATTTAAATAATAAATTAAATGAATGGTCCACCAAATAATGGAATGTTGAAATGGAATAATTGGTCACCAAATAATGGAATGTCATGTATAATTCCTAAAGCGAAGCAAATGCTTTTTAATTAGAAAAAGAAGTTTTGATTTTTTAAAAAGATATTAAGTTTTTATAATATGGTCATGTAGTACATAAAAAGAAAGACGACACCTGTTTTAGCTTTCTGGCTTAAATAGTGTTTAAGGTTTAACCCGAAAAATGTTTAATAAACGCATCTTCAAACATTTAGATCTGAAAAACCGTCAGTCCAAAAAATCGAATACTTGCGCATCAATCCAGGCAACAAGTGGTCGCTATAAAACCAAAAAGAACTAAGCGCCTAACCAATTTAATATTTTTTTTTTCTTTTTAAATGTACTATTGTTAGATTTGTACTATTATAATTTTTTTTTTTAATATATTATTTTTAAAGCAAAAATAATCGACCGGGAATCGATTCTAGGTCTCCCGCCTGACATGCGAATCTTTTCAATTAAAAAATAAAATATGTAAAATTAAGTGGTTACTCACAACAAATAAATAAATTATCGTTTTTGAGTTTGAATAATATAAGTGGCGATGTGGAAATGTACTTCAAAAGTCATAGAAGTACACACAACCATACTTTACAAAACTAAGTTTGGTGCTTAGTTCACCTCTGTCTTATCTACTAAAGAAATCATTGAAACAACCGTTTCAATATAAATTTTGCTAATGTTTAGGAATGAATTAATTTTTTCTCTTACCTCAATGTTACTGCTAACCTTTCAACCGGGTCAATTGCCAATCTCATATTAGTATTCTGACGGCGTATCCTGTCACCAATTCTTCCAGCGAGCTCTTCTAACGAGGGTTTGCTCATTTGGAAATAATTAAAAAACTTAGATTTATCCTCACACAAGTCTTCATACAACAAAGAAAAGGCTCTTTTTAGTAATCGTGAACTCACTAGTGGGTGAACCCAGTAACTCCGTTTCTTGTATTTGAGATACTTATAAACTAAGTAGCAAAACATTACTTTCCTGCTAGTGTACATTTTTAACTCCATAGCTGCACTTCTACTATTTAAATTATATCGTTTAGTACGGAGCAGTGCATGGGACAGTGGGGAGTGGTAAAACCCAAAGGACGGGCGGGTCCCTTTCAACAAAGACGGGGATTCCCATGTTTTATGTTTCAAAATTAGTTTATTTCTAAAGAATTTATCCAAGATTCAAGGCTATTCTCCATCGATCCATTCCTTTCACCATACTATATTTGAATGGAGTGCATTGAAACATATTTCTTTAAATTCCTATTGTTTAAATTTTTAATTACGAAAACCTATATAAATTTATATTCTAATATTTACTCTTTATTATTATTTATATTAGTATATTTAAATTTTATTATTAACAAAAGAGAATGAGGTTCTTCATATTATCACTTTATGCTAATATGATGAAATTGAATGATGAAATATCTTTAAGTAGCTCAAGTTTGCTCAGATGTGTTCATAAATAGATAGCTAACTTCTGTAGCTTTTGAAGTACAAAATTTTTACATTTCTTGTTTTATTCAAATTAAAAAAGTATAGTTATACAAATCTAAGAATGGTACATTTTTATTTTCATCACCTTATATTTTAATTCTTCGGAGTTGCAACTAATTTCGATATTTACTTGCAGAATCTGCTATTTCATTGCAATTAAATTTAAAAAAATACTTAAAAAATAAAAATCTAATCTTTGTTCGTGGATAACCACCTTTTTTTTTGGGGGGGGGGGGGCGGAGCCCAACCTTTTCTCTTCAAAAATAAAATATTTAAATTAAATTAAAAAATAAAAATGTAAATTGATCCGAAACATATTTCGATTAAAATTGATATTGTTTTATAATTTTTTATTATGAAAATATTTAATCTGTTTGTGTTTTTCCTTCGAAATCAGTATCAAAACTTCCTTCCGTTGCGGTAAATTGTCGCTCGTCTGAGTCCCTCCAAAGGATAGTAGGTACTGCTAGGCCGCAGTCGGACTTGCGGAGCAGCAGTACCTGAGAGGGCCGGTAAGGTTCCGCAGGGATATTGCCGTCCGTGTGAATCAGTCCATTAGACTCCAGTATTCCTGTCCGCAAGTGCGACCCGACACGGAAAAGTTGTCGTCCGTCTACACCGGGCCTAAGGTGGAAGACCTAACAGTTTAAACAAACGGAAAAAAAAATTGGAGAGCAAAAAGCTCTAAAATCTCAAAAAGCATTGCGAATTCACACACAGATATCTTTTCCGCGTCCTAGAAGCACCCACATACCAAAAACGTACCCCAAACGGCGAAACGCATTTTAATAAACTGTTCAGATAACAAAGAACTGCGGAAGAAACTTTAAATGGATGGATAAAACAATGAGTGAACTGTTAAAAAATGAGGAAGCTAAAATAGGTTTCTGTTTCAATACCTAAAAGAAATATCCTATAAGAATATAAAAGAACTCACCATCAATGACCTTCTAGGGTAGGAGCGAAGATAAATAAGAGAAAAATAGCAACAAATACAAAACTTAATCGCCCTCATTAAATCTATTAGTCTATTAAATTTGATGAGAATAGTGGTGAAATAGAGAGGCAAGTTCTGCAAGTGTCAAACTAATGGCTGGGTACAATCAGCGATAGTGGTGGAGGGAAGGAACCACAATTATCAGAGCAGAGCTAATGGCGGGGTCTGCTAGCGGATCATCGTTCCATCATCAATCACCGGGGTCTCTGGCGCGGCATTATATCCTCAGCATGGCGCGGTCAGTTCCGTAACACGTCCGATCATTTTCCTCGTCACAATCTTATCCAGTTCATTCTACTTTTATCCTGGTGAATAAAACTTTTAATGAGCAGAGTAGTTGAATAGTCTTAATTTAAAACATGTTTGGACAATTTAAAAAAAAAATAATTTCTTTCACAAAGACCTACGTAAATTTTAAACATTAGTGTGTTTTACTGATGTAACTGAGGTTTTTTTTTTCATCGGTACCCCTACCTGGCCATGTTTGGCATAGGAGGGGTGGGGGATACTCTAGAGATGTAACGAACCTTTTCTAACCAAGGTGGGTAGGTCAATATTTATTCCGTGGGGCCTCCACGAAATAAAAGCCAACCCTCCCAGGACGGATTCGAACCCCCGCCGTTCAGTTGGAGCGTGCTGAAGCGAACTGAAGTTAGGTTAACTCTTAACAGGTACGGTGGGGGTCGGATCCGACCCACGGGTGGGTATTTCCCCTCCTGTATTCTCCCCCCTCTTAGCACGTGATCGAGTTGACAAGGGAGCTTACTAGTAAGTCCTCCTACAGATGTTAAGAGAGTTTGCAGTTACTAGGTGAGTGTCCTTGGCTTCCTACTTTCAATATCGTCGTGAGTTTTTTCATTCCGGGTCGCTTCCGACCCAACCGTACCGTGAATGCTACTAAATTTGGTTGATATTTTTTTTGTTTTTAGGGGTTTTCCACCAAATTAGATCAAAACAGATTAAATTAATTAGTTGTAAAAACCTTAACCCTTTAACGTCTGAGCAGTGCGAGCCCTCTGGCTTGAGACCTTAGACCGGCTGCCGTGCCCGGTGCCCTGAATACATTCTTCTTTATCTTCTTATTCATATTTTTCTTCCAAAGAATTCGCCCTATTTGCCTAAGGAATGAGGTGCAGGTAAAATTAATTTAGAAAAACCCGAAAAGTACCCCATTTCAATTAGTTGACAACCCTCGGAAATTTTTGGGGAAACCATATACCTCGTCACTGGGAAATACCGTCTAGAGGCTCCAAGGACTGCAGCGCTCGAACTGGTATATCAGTCTACAGGTGTTAAAGGGTTAAAATAAAAGAAAAAAATTGTTTCCTACCAACATAAAAGTGAAAAATAAATCACTAATGACTTTTTACTTTTTACCAGTTTCCGCAACAAAATGGCTAAGCAACTGTTTTCGAGACCACAAAATGTTGGTTTCATTCAACCCTAAAAAAAATAAAAAAAAGTCCTCTTAATGTCGTCAATGCACTACGGAGGAACAATAAGCGATGAGTCAAGCAAGCCAGAGGTAGTAGAGTTCTACAACCTAACAAAAGATGGTGTGGATGTGTTGGACAAACTTTGCAAAGACAAAACCACCAAAAGGAAAACCAGAAGGTGGCCCTTGCGGTACTTCTTTGGAATCCTCGGCATCGCTGCTGTTAACAGTTTTTTTTTTATTTCAATGTAATACGAAACTAGACTCGTTTTCCGCACATGCTCAGAACCACTTTTTTGAAAAATCTATCTTGGGCTTTGATCAAACCCTTGATGGAAAAAGAATGCTCCACCCGCGTATTATTAGAGCTCATCGTTTGACACTCGCCAAGGTTTTAGGAAAACAAAAAGCTTTACCACAGCAATCAACCGTCATACCCAATCTGGGGGAAAAAAATAGAAAATGTAACTTGTGTGAGCCCTCTAAAGATAGAAAGGGAAATGAATTTTGTGTGAAATGTAATGCATGTGTCTGTGGTGAGCATAAGACAGTGCGCGTTAGGTGTGTTGAAAGTGACTTAACAGAAGGAACAGAAAAGTGACATTCCTTTTATTTTTAATGTAAAATATCAATTAATGTTATTATACAACAATAATGGTTATTGTATATTTATTTCTACCCAAAATCTCATAAATAAAGAGATTGGGTCGGATCCGACCCAACCGTACCATCTATTTTGTCTCAAACCACTGTACCGTTTGAGGGTTAAGAACATGGTTCTTATCCACATCCTCCTCTAAAGCCTCGATTTAAAAGTATAAGCCACCGACCAACATGCGGGACCGGGACGCCCCCTTAGATCCGACTGTCCCCCATTGGCTCACGTTGGTTCCCTGCGGGATCCGGGTCAGTGGTTTCCTCTATATATATAACCATGGAAACCAATGAGGGTTGATGACCACAGATGTTTTAAGCCCCTAAGCAACAACAACACAAAGACCTACGATTTATTGTATAAGCCTTAGACCGATCCCGACAACGAAACCGTAGTTGACCCAAGAAGAGTATGCACAAAGCACAAAACTGATTAATCTTATTTAATAATAATATAAAAATATTGATATCTTCTTAAAATAGGGACGGTAATATTTTCGGGGTAGAATAGTACAATTTTACACTTGGAACGATGTCAACTATAATGTTCGTTTTCAATCGCATTTTTTTTTTACATTAGGTCTCTGTCATTAACCGAATGATTTTCAAGTGAAGAAACTGATAGGGAATCAATTGTTTTATTTGTATTTTATTCTATCAAGTTGGAAGACATATATGAGCCAAACATTCGATTTTTCAAACAAATACCACATGTTTTTGTTTGTTACTATTGACTCCCCTTATTATCGATAGTATCAATAGTTGTACATTGCTACAACATAGCTTGTGTATGTGTTCATAAACACATATTTTAAAAACATATGTACTTTTAGGACATTTCAGAGTTCCAGGCGATTATTTCAACAATGACATTGGTTTGCTGGAATATCGCATCAGCAGACATTTATTGCAGCAACAGCTCCGAGTAAATAAAAACGCAACTCTTTCACAGCGCCGTTCTTTTAGGGAAGGAGGGGCAGGACCTAGCACTGAAGGTGTTTGCCGATCCGGCTAGACATCGGTTTCACACTCGAAGAGTTCTTCCAGGGTAGAGTATGCTTCCGCAGGGAATCGATAAAGAAGCAGGATCTGGAGTTTGTGTACTCTAGATCAATAAAACCCTTTATTTACACAAGCTCTCTCGCTCTTTAGCCTCGACGATACATCCAGTACCCGAGTTCGAAATGCTCTAAAAATCTATTTAGAAAGGATATCTAATCGATTAAGAGTGATTGATATACGTGATGATAAATATCTTTGAGTATTATAGGTCATTTTTTGTTAGGATATAAAACTATAAAAATTGTTTGAAAGGAAAATAAACAATGCGAGCACAAATAAAGTTCAGAGCGAGCAACGATATTTCAATAAGGTTTTATGTAGGTTGCATTCTATACATACAGCTGTTAAGCATTCATTCATAATTAATGTTACAATTAATAATGTGCTTTTATTATATATAAGAGTATATATTTTTTCAATGTATTTCAAGAAGGGAAGTTACTACAGTCTAAAAAGATTGAGAAAGAGTTCAACAATAAGGAAAGGGAGTGAAGATTATTTGCCTGAGGATCAAGTTGACTCACTTCTAAAGTAGCATCCCATCTCATTTTAAGCATCCCATTAATTAACTTTTTCGTATCGCTTGGCAACCGCCTCCAAGGTCATCGGAGTACCTACCAGTTCAGATTAGTTTGATTTTTAATTCAAGATTATATGTTTGTTTGTTGGCTAATTTACTGAAAACATAAATTAGAGTATATTGTTGGCGAAAAATAGTATGTATGAAAAAAAGATACAATTGAAGTTGAACATTTGTATAAAAATATCAACAAAAAAATGTCGTATTATTAAGAGAAGAAAAACTTAGCTTACTTAGTTTAGCTAACATTCATAAACAAAAGGGAAATTGGGGGAAAATTATCCTTTACTTTACACTACGAATAAAAGACTCAAAAATCCCCTTCCTCTAAAGTTCTAAATGAGCCCTTAGGTCCTTCTTGACTTAATTTGTTTATTTTTTTTTTATACTGAAATAAAAAATATTATCCTGATTATTAATTGAAAATATTTCGTTTTCGTTTTAAAATGTGCTGTGGTATCGAAATAAGCAGAAAGTTTGATACGGAGATCGGTGAATTTATTACTCAGATTAAATGACAACGAAAGTAATTCAATGGTTTGTATTTGGGTATTTATATATATTCTTTTATGAATTTGTAGGATTTTGAAAAATTAAGAAATAATCTATATATATAAAGATGAAATTCTGTTTGTTTGTTCTTTATAGAAATCCATATAGTTTTTCTTAAATTCTCCAAATTTCGCTCGGTCAATCTCTGGGTATATTCTTTATTGTTATAAAAATCGTTTTGATCACACTTTACATTGGCTTCAAATTGGGTTTGCAAATCAATGAGAAAAAGACTGTATATATGAAGACCTCAAGAAGACCGACAAGGGCAGAACCAGAAATAAAATTTGGGTCATACATCTTTAAGACGGTGAGCCAATTTAAATATTTGGAAGCGCTTCTTACGGAGAAAAATGAGGTAATGGAAGAAATAAAAGCGGGATTGGCCGCGGGCATTAGATGTTTCTTCGCACTACAGGAGCCACTTAAGATTAGAAGCTTAAGCTACAGAGCTAAGGTCATAATATATAAGACAGTTATAAGACCAGTAGTAACATACGGCTGTGAAACCTGGGTACTGACAAATGAAATCGAAAGATTATTGAATATTTGGGAACGAAAAGTACTCAGAAGAATATATAGACCTGTATGTGAAGCTGGGAGATGGAGGCTGCGGAAAAACGAAGAACTTCGACGCATGTTTCAAGACAAAGAATTGGTGACATATATCAAGAAGTGTCAATTAAGATGAGCAGGACGCGTCGAAAGAATGCATGCCCGACGTGGGTAGACTACCTAAAACGCTATTGAATGGTAAGCCAGGAGGATTAAGGCAAAAAGGGCGACCACGAAGCCGATGGATAGAAGGCGTCGAAAAAACTCTGGAAAAGCTGGGAGTTAGAAGATAGAGGAGACAAGCCCCAGACAGAGCGGAGTGGCAAAACGTCCTAAAACTATTGTAGAGGAGGCCCAGGTTCTCAAAAAGGACCGTAGAGCAATAGAGTGGGTGAGTGAGTGAGTTAAATAAAGGATCACAAAAATACTTGACTAAAATCTGTTTAGCCTCTAATAATAAAAAATTTCATAATAATTTTAATTTCAAACAGCTTTTCTTCGTTGTGTATTCATGGTGTATTTAATTCAAACATAATTCGGAAAATACTGCAGGGCACACCAAGTTGAATGATAAAGAAAGTCACTGTTAATTAGAGTACTTAATATCATGTTACTTTAAAAACATTTATAGTTATCTTTTTTGGGAAAAATAACTGCAGTATTAAAAAAAGAAAAGAAATTAAATGGCTAATGTGTAAGAGGGACATTCCATGTCAATTCAACACAGGCTTGAGCCTCACCATCATGTGCACTACTTGTATCTACTAAAACAATTGTGAAATATTACTGAGATATGCCTACCCGTTTTTGATGGGTAGACATATCTAATGAATAGGTCTCTAAAGTACTCAAAAATAGGTCCAGAAAGAGAAAAACACATGATTAAAAATAGATGATTGTGATGTGATGATAGATGATTGTGAAAAAATAGAAGATGATGACAGAAATATACCCATAATTAAGATACCCATAAAAACGGGTAGACATATCTAATGAATAGGTCTCTAAAGTCCTCAAAAATAGGTCCAGAAACAGAAAAAACCATGATTTAAAATAAATGATTTTACAAACTTCACTAGGACTATGAGATTGGTGCCGTTTAACAGCGCATTCCATGCCATTTCATATGATATAAAATGTTTAGGTAAAGGCAGTATGACCTAGTTTTAATAAAATAAAAATGGCCTTTTTGAGAAAATTAAAATTAAAATTTTAAACTTGATTTTAAGAAAATTTCTTTAGTACTAACGTATACATTATTGTATATAATATGTAATGGCATGGAATGCGCTGTTAAACGACACCAACCTCATAGTCCTAGTCAACTTTGGAAAACATCTACAGCTATTTTTAACAATGATTTTTCCTATTTTTGAGGACTTTCTGTTTTTGGACCTATTTTTGAGGGTTTTAGAGGCCAATAATTCAAAAACAGTAGACATATCTCAGTAATATTTTACAATTGTTCTAGTAGATACAAGTAGTATACATGTACCAAATTTCAAGAAAATCTGAGATGGTGAGGTTCAAAATGATATATTTTCGTGTTGATTTGACGAGGAATGGCCCAATATTACACATATTATCAGGAGCTTTTAACTTGATTTCAAAAAGATTGAAGACATAAAGTTGCCGTAAGTTGGCTACATTGACCTGTTGGCGAAGGTTAGAGTAAACCAAGACTGACAGCCATCAAGTAAATTAAGACGCATAGTTATGAGGTAAATCCTGGCAGAGCCTCATTACCTGGCGACGTCCAATCTTGTAGTTAATTTAATTCACTAATTAGTTATCTTGCACCAGCCTTTAACTTGAGGGAGGAGGTTTTAGCGGATATTGCAACTTTAATCAGGACTCTCTCTCCTTCCCGCTAATAAACTATCGACCTAGCCGTATCTAGGAGTGCGAGGAATTCGGAAAGGTCTACCATTTGACAGAGAATTCTACAAAAAACGCAAAAACTCGCCTACGAAGCAGAAAGAAGATAAGTAATTAGTCTTCCATTAAAAAATTACAGATGTTTACTTTCAATTACCTATATATGAAATATATAGTAAGGGAAAGTATTGACTTCCGGATTTCAAGGGAATTACTCGTTTTGGGTATTTTTTACTTTACCCACACCAGTTACTTTTTGATATTATTAGTGATTTATTTAACGTTATTTAATAACATACATTATAACGTTATATAATAACATACGTCTATTTTAAGAGAAAAAATATATAGATAGAGGTTACCTACCTAATACCGCCTAGGTTTTAAGAAACGTTGAAGTTGTTTTTGTTAATAATGAATCCGGCACAACAATACTTAAATTGGAAGAAGAGACATTTAAGACATTTCAAAGGTTGGAAAATTGCATAAAACGCCGAAATGCAGAAGAGGGTGATACTTTATGAAGCTTTCTTTACACCAAAGAAGATCTCCAGCATTTAAATTTGAGAAGTTGCAGATGCATTTATTACCTATATTAAACTATCATTTTCTTTACATTTTAATATTTTTAAATACATTACTTCGATCATCTGTTCTGATTTAATATTAAGATAAATCACTCTTTTAGAAATAAGTAACTGGTGTTTTGAGATCCCTGAGTCCAAATAACCAAATACTGCGAAATGGTCTCTGTGTTTGAACAGACTAGCTCAAAAACTATAAACTGTACGGACCTGTTATTGGGTATTTGGTGTATGTATATGCTCGCGATGTGACAGCGATCTAACGAATATTTAATCGAAATCAGTCAAACGGAGGGGGCACTTTATTTAATAAATTTTATCTCATTTTACGTTTTTCTCCCTCAAATACGGCTCTAACGATTTTGATCAAACTCGTCGTGTTTTATACGAATCAAGTATTCTTTAATACCAGGTAAGTTTTATCATCGTTAAAATGTTCTGAGGGGGCTTAAATGGCGAAGGGGACTTTTTTTGTCTTCCTATAAAGTGCCTTTGGTTTTGTTTATACGGAGATATTGACTATCTCTCTTTATGCTGAAAGATAATAAATGGCTAACTGTGAAATATGAAAAGTATCGAGTAAACATTTACAGAAGAAAAAAAAAATATTCCGACAACTCATAAAACAAATCAAGCCTATGCATGGGCAGTACGCCTTTAATGACAGACCATTGTTTATAATTAAAGAGGTTCAGTTTAAGGGAAAAATTTTTAAACTTGTTTTGAAACATGCATATTTAATGGAAATTTTTCCATGGGAACTAAATGAAGTTTTCAATAACTACTTATATAGAGATTATCACAAATAAAAAAACTTTGAATTAACGAAAACGATTTTAGGATACTTTAGGGAGCAAATATAAACAAAAATAAGTACATGAATGCGAAAAAAATGTGCGAATTTGAGGAATGGTTTAAATATTTATTAAAAAACGGTAATTTCTAATCTAAGTTGGTAAGTGAATCATGTTTGTTGCATCCATCACACCAGATTTTTTTTGTATTTTATAAATATCTTCCTTTGAAGACAAGATGTCTAAAAAGTAGAATTTTGAAAAAACAAAACAAAAAAAAAAACGATTTAGATGCGGAATATGGTAGCAACAATACCACTCTTTTGATTGGTAAAGAAATCGAAACGGATTTGATGAAAGTTTAATCAGTGTATTAAAAATCTGTGAGTCAAAATAAAATCAGATAAACCGGTAAAAAATTAATAGCTCTACCTCCCAATCCACCCCAAACCTATCAATAACATGTGTATGTATGTGGGATTTACCTCGTATAAATTTCTTATGACTATAACACCTGAGAATGAATGGTGTTTCATATTTCGTCGAAATCGTAAAAAAAATTGTTAAAGAAAGAAATTTTTATTCTGGGACATCTAGTCCCTAAGAATAACAAATAATGTACAGATCCGGAATCATTTGTCTGGCTAGTTGGAAAAAAAAAAAAAAAATTGCACTGGAGGAAGCAAGAAAAGGGTGCAACATCAATAGAAGGCCGGAAATCGCCCTTGGTGACACGGAGAATGCTGCCGAAAGTTTATTCAAGGTTTTAAAACATGCTAAGTACTATCATCTTATTTAGGCAACTGTAATGTCAATGAACCATGTAATAAGTGACATAATTACAATAATTATAATAATAAGATGCCATCAACTGTTTAAAATTCCATTTAAAACTCAAATTGTAAATGCTTTAACCAGTATGGGTAGATGCATTTGTTAAATAAATAAATAATGTAAAAAGGATTATAAATATGAAATAATCCTAAAAAAGCGAAAAACCTTTTGTTTTTTGTTAAAAATTGTTTATTGAAAAGGAATAATACAATCTGCCGCATTCAGTATTAGTGACCTAAGTATCCATTAATACACAAACAACTAAAGATTAATCAAATATGGAAATACAAAAGGAGAAAATAAAAAAATAATAAATACGTAAAAAAAAAAAAATACAAAGAAAAGAAAAAAAATCTGGTGCGTGCGCGCAACACACAATTTTCACTTACCAACTTACTTAGATTAGAAATTGACGTGTTTTGCTAAATATCATTTCCCAAAGTCACACATTTTTCTACATCCATATCTTATCGTTAAAGCCGTTTTTGAGTAAATAAAAAAAACCGTGATAATGATACAAAATTTATTAAGTAAAGTCCCCCCTTCGGTTGATCAATTTTGATGAAATGTTGGCTATCACATATCTTGGGCATATGAATACATCAAATACTCAGTTTAATCAAAATCGTTAGAGCCGTTTTTGAGAAAATCGAAAAACCCCTAAAAAGTTATTAAGTAAAGTACCCCCTCCCTTTAAGTAATTTTGATGAAATTTTTGCATTTACATCGCGGGCATATACCTACACTAAATACCCAATTTCAGGATCGCACGGTTTATAGTTTTTGAGCTAGTCTGTTCACACACACACACAGACACACACAGACCATTTCGCGGGACTTGGTCATTTCGACTCAGGGGACCCCAAAACGTGTATTTCCGTTGAAAACCGGAAGTCGAAATTTTTCACGATCGCAATACTTCCACTTACTATATATTTCATATATAGGTAAGTGAAAGTAAAAAGCTATACTGGGTGTCCCCACCCCCAACTGGGGCACCCTAAAAGCTGTCGAATTTCCTAAAAACTGCGGGATTTAGTTAGCTTTTTAGTGGTGTAACCCATGATACAATTTCAATTCACCTTTCGAATCTAAAAGAAGTTTTTCTGATGAAAAACACGCTAGAGATGTCACTGCCAAAATAATGGATGCCGAACTTCACATGAGTTAGAGTTAGTTTTACTTATTTAAGACTGGAAAGAACAATGTATTAATTCTAAATAATATAAAAAGGGTAATAATAATCTAAAATTAAAAAAAAAAATCTGGTGCGTGCTCGCAACACACAACTTTCACTTACCAACTTACTTAGATTAGAAATTAATGCGTTTTGTTAATTGCCACTTCTCAAATGAACAGAACGGCTTTAATTATGAACAATGGTCTGTCATTAAAGGCGTACTCCGCATGCGTGGGCTCAACGAGTTTTATGAGTTGACTGAATATTTTTCTTTTTTTCTCCTCTTTATATTTTCTTTATTTTTATCATATCTCATATTTAGCCATTTCTTATTTTTAGGCGTAACGAGAGACAGTTAATTTCTCCATGTAAAAAAAAACAATGGTACTTTATAAGAAAGAAACAAACAAACAAAAAGCCCCCCCCCCAAAAAAAAGCCCCCTTAGAACATTCTAATAATGATAAAGCTTACCTGATATTAAAGAAAGCCTATTTTTTATTAAACATGACGAATTTGATAAAAATCGTTAAAGCCGTTTTTGAGATAATCGAAAAAAAGGTAAAAATTGGAAAAAAAGTCATGAAATAAAGTGCCCCCTCAGTTGGACCAATTTTGATGAAATGTTGGCTTTTACATATTTGGTATATACATACATCGAATACCCAGTTTCTTCAAAATCGTTAAAGCCGTTTTTGAGTAAATAAAACATATGTACACATGAAATTGGTACAAAATTTATTAAGTAAAGTCCCCCTTCCGGTTGATCAATTTTGATGAAATTTTTACAGTCGTATCTCGGGCATATACATACATCATATACTTAGTTTGATCAAAATCGTTAAAGCCGTTTTTGAGTAAATAAATAAAACACGTGAAAATGATACAAAATTTATTAAGTAAAGTCCCCCCTCCGGTTAATCAATTTTGATGAAATTTCAACAGTCATATCTCGGGCAAATAAATAGATCAAATATTCAGTTTAATCAAAATCGTTAGAGCCGTTTTTGAGAAAATCGAAAAAAACGTAAAAAGTTATTAAATAAAGTACCCCCTCCCTTTGAGCAATTTTCATGAAATTTTCGCTGTCACATCGCGGACATATACCTACACTAAATACCCAATTTCAGGTTCCCACGGTTTATAGTTTTTGAGCTAGTCTGTTCACACACACACACACACACACACACTCACACACACACACACACACACACACACACACACAGACACACACACACACACAGACCATTTCGCGGGACTTGGTTATTTCGACTCAGGGGGTCCCTAAACGTGTATTTCCGTTGAAAACCGGAAGTCGAAATTTTTCACGATCGCAATACTTCCACTTACTATATATTTCATATATAGGTAAGTGAAAGTAAAAAATTATTAGGTTAACATAATAAATAATTACATTAAATCTGGCATTAGAAGAATGTATAGAGGAGCAGGGTTTGAACTAATTGAGGATATAAGTAAGTACGGAAGTATTGCCGTCGAAAAACTGGGCAGTTAAACGGTTAAGTTACCCCTTCAATACCTCAATCTGAACAAAGATGTAATTTATCCAGCAAATTTTAATTTTTAGACTTGAAAATGGCGACATAGCCGAAACGTCGAAAATAAACAATAAATGGTAAAGTTGAGATTGTCCTGGTGATTGCTCCAATACGGTTAACAGCCACTATACCCATAATATAAATATCCCAGGAAATTAAGAAACCAATTATACATTAGATATAATTAAGATAAATCAAACCTTTTTCTTCTCTTCTACTAAAATTTGAAAAATCCTACATAAAAAATGTTGGAGATAAAAAGTAATATTATTATTGTAGAACCATATTGTAATGGATTATTGCAGCGCGTGTTCAAAATGTCCTCCATTATTTTGGATGCATCTTCAACATTTTTTATATAGGATTTTCAAATTTTAGTAGAAGAGAAGAAAAAGGTTTAATTTATTTTAAAGTAAGTGTTTTTTAAATTTAAACTAAGTTTTTTTTTTTTTAATTTTAGATTATTATTACCCTTTTTATATTATTTAGAATTCATACATTGTTCTTTCTAGTCTTAAATAAGTAAAACTAACTTAAATACTCATTGCTGGTTTCACTATTTAACATATTTAAAGAATATTGATGATTAAAGAGGTGGAATTCCAGAAGGTGGCGGTGGTAAAGGAGGAAGTTCGGTAGAAAGGGATATAAAGGCTAGAGTTTTGGGATCTGGCATTAGAAGAATGTATAGAGGAGCAGGGTTTGAACTAATTGAGGATATAAGTAAGTACGGAAGTATTGCCGTCGAAAAACTGGGCAGTTAAACGGTTAAGTTACCCCTTCAGTCCATATCTTGTCATTTGTCTGATGTTTGAATAATGTTCTGCTTCTAAATTCTAAAAAAAAATCTAACAAATCAAAGAACAAAAAAAGTGGTCTAGCCGTTCTTTATTTATAAGTGGGGTAACTAACCCGCCGTTGTTTTATTTATCTTCATAGATAATAAAACCCTTTCTAAGACCTAATAGACATTTTAAAATAGGATAAAAAAACTCATTCAATAATTTGATCCTCATAAAATATTTTTCCCAACGAAAACTATGATTTACTAAAAATGCGAAATAGACCACTCAGAAGACTTATCTTCCAAGGCCCACATATTTTTTCATTTAATATATAAGTAACAGATTACACTTTTGGAACACTAAACATTTGATAAAATTTGGCACAATGGGGTCATCTTTGGTGTAGTGGTTACCATAGCAGCCTACAATACTAAAGGTGACGGGTTCGCGGAAATGATTAATTGCACCTGTAATTTACACCATTTTCAAATACAGTAGAAAATATTATTTTAAAATATATCTAATCGGACGATGCTACGGTGGGAGTCCTAAATTTTGCCTATCCAGGTATAATTAGCATCTTTAAGTAGTACCAGACATAGTACAGGCTCGGGACCTCTATTTTACTTCCTATCCGAGGAACGGCATAGACAAGGATTTTTTACTCCCTTTAAAAATCCTAGGGACACCTCGGGACGCGAACCCGCGATCTTCAATATTAAAGGTTTCTATGCTAACCACTACACCGAAGATGACCCCATATCTTCGATGTAGTGGTTACCATAGCAGCCTACAATACTAAAGGTGAGGGGTTCGCGTCCCGCGGTGGCCTTATGATTTTTTAAAGAGAGTAAAAAATCCTTGGCTATGCCGTCCCTCGAATAGAACGTAAAATGGAAGTCCCAGTCTTGTACGATGTCAAGCACTCGTTAATGATCCCTATCCTAATTATACTGGATAGGCAAAATGTAAGACTAGAAAATTTAGCATCGTCGGATTAGCCTTAGTAGCATAAAAGGACGTTAAACACAACAAAGAAATGTGGCACCAGGGGACGTCCTTATCCTAAACTCAAGAACATTCTACCCCACACATTATTGTCTAATACTACAATTCTACCTCTCCAACAGATTTTTCTTCATCCGAACGTGCTCAGAGTTTTCTTCAACCGATCAATCTTAGCCAAAGTTCCAAAAGGAAACTCTCCTTTTACCTACAAATGCTTACACGTTGACGGCAACGTAACAATTTAACAAAACACGATGACCTCAGTCTGAGTATTGAATTCACAAAAACGCTTAATAATTTTTTATTTATATTTAAAGTAATTTGCACTGCGCTGGAGTGCATCTAACAAATTTGTAAAATACGCAGACTTTATCAGTGATTTGTTTGATTTAATCGCAATGTTGGAGGATCTCCTTCGGCCATTGCCTTTTCAATCTCCGTTAGACGGGTAACTGGGAAAAAATCGAGCGTAGCCACGGCTCTAAGAGTAGAAGCTAATAGGGGTAGGTGCAGGACCCTCCCACCTCCCCCGTCCTCCGCCCCTCGGCTAGACAGCAATTTCGTACCTCGAAAGCATTCAAGTTGCACGGGAACGGAGTCTTAGGCAGTATAAAAATTTCTAATTAACTTGAAAGAGTAAAAAGGAGTAATTTAATCGAAATATTAATAATATTTCAAAAAAGTAAATTAAAATCGAGCGTAGTCCTCGGCTCCAAGGGTAGAGGCTAAATATCGGTGATGGAAATTGGATGAGGCCAAAAATAGGGGGTAGGTGCAGGACCCTCCCACCTCCCCCGTCCTCCGCCCCTCGGCTAGACAGGGGCTAGACAGCCGCCAAAAATAGGGGGTAGATGCAGGATCTCCTTCGGCCATTGCCTTTTCAATCTCCGTTAGACGGGTAACTGGGAAAAAATCGAGCGTAGCCACGGCTCTAAGAGTAGAAGCTAATAGGGGTAGGTGCAGGACCCTCCCACCTCCCCCGTCCTCCGCCCCTCGGCTAGACAGCAATTTCGTACCTCGAAAGCATTCAAGTTGCACGGGAACGGAGTCTTAGGCAGTATAAAAATTTCTAATTAACTTGAAAGAGTAAAAAGGAGTAATTTAATCGAAATATTAATAATATTTCAAAAAAGTAAATTAAAATCGAGCGTAGTCCTCGGCTCCAAGGGTAGAGGCTAAATATCGGTGATGGAAATTGGATGAGGCCAAAAATAGGGGGTAGGTGCAGGACCCTCCCACCTCCCCCGTCCTCCGCCCCTCGGCTAGACAGGGGCTAGACAGCCGCCAAAAATAGGGGGTAGGTGCAGGACCCTCCCACCTCCCCCGTCCTCCGCCCCTCGGCTAGACAGGGGCTAGACAGCCGCCAAAAATAGGGGGTAGGTGCAGGAAAATCCCACCTCCCCCGTCCTCCGCCCCTCGGCTAGACAGGGGCTAGACAGCCGCCAAAAATAGGGGGTAGATGCAGGATCTCCTTCGGCCATTGCCTTTTCAATCTCCGTTAGACGGGTAACTGGGAAAAAATCGAGCGTAGCCACGGCTCTAAGAGTAGAAGCTAATTATCGGTGATGGAAATTGGATGAGGCCAAAAATAGGGGGTAGGTGCAGGATCTCCTTCGGCCATTGCCTTTTCAATCTCCGTTAGACGGGTAACTGGGATGAAGAAAGAGAAGAAACAAGTGTGTGCCGTTGTAAATTGAGCAGTGAAATGTGGTGTATTTGTCATGAATTATTATACCGTCGGAATGTCCATGTCTTTGCGTATCGTGTTGTTAGAAATATACCAAGAAGCGTTTGCAATTTTTCTAAGAATTTTTGACTGTGCGGTTTGAATTTTGTTTGTTGCTTGAGAAATTTAAAAAATATTACCTACCTCAATATATGAATAATTGAAGCATGGCAAACTACAATACATGACAATACATATCGCTCACAATCCGACGAGTTTTAAGCACCCAACAAATTCCTTATACAAAGTACCCTGTGTATGTGTGTGAGCATTATAGACTACCGTTTGATAAAAAAAAAAAAAAATTAAAACTCCTTTTAAAGTATATTTTCTAACAAGGAAAATAACCCTCATATAAAAACCACCATCAGGGCAAAAAGGACGGCTCTGCTTTTTATCAGAAATAGTCCTTTTATGCCTTCCATGAATCATGGATCTATGTGGCCTATTGTGTGAGATGGGACAATGTTTGATAGCGGCGAGCTTAGGCACGAAAAATATTTTTTCTTTTTGCAAATCATCATAATCATTAAGTCAACTGGCTCATTTAAAATTTCTTTTATGAAGTTTTTGAATGAAAAATGAATTTACTAATTTAAGGCTTAATTATTTCTCGGAGGACGCAGGTATACTTATCTACCTCTAAATGTTATAACATAGGGAATGTTAAAATATAGGGAAGTAACAAAAAAAAAAGTTTTTATTTTGTACCTATCTCATCTTAGATAGTAAAATGAAGTAATAAAAAAGCAAGTTTTCCCAACTTTTAAAATCATTGGTAATTCGTAATTTTTAGGAAGGTGACAAAATGTCATGAGTCTTTTGTTACAGTCTAACTGGGTAACTTTGTACAGTTCGGGGTAACTTTGTACACCGACCTTGAATGTGTTTCAAAACCATCTACCAACCAAACAATAGGTAGTTTTGATGTGAATTTTTGTTTTGATTATTGTAATCTCTATGTATTTTTAGTTACGTAGATATTACAATAATCAAAACAAAAATTCACATCAAAACTTCCTATTGTTTGGTTGGTAGATGGTTTTGAATTACATTCAAGTTCGGTGTACAAAGTTACCCCGAACTGTAGAAAGTTACCCAGTTCGATTGTATATTAATTAGTTCTTGAGAAAACAACGATAGAAAATAGGAGAAAAGCTACCTAATAGCAAGCTAGCGTTATGTGTGAAATTCTGAAACGTTATCTGTGAAATCTGAGTACAGACATAAGTATAATATAATAAACATAATAAATATTCAGTATCATTAAATTTTTTATAGAAATGAATTGTGAATCCATTGGTAATGCTGATCTTATTATTAATAATAATCATAACTAACTTCTTTTTTGACCAAATAATATTGAAACTATATAAATTTATCGCTAGGAAGTTTATTATTTAAAAATTAATAATATTTAGTTAATAAAGTAGTAGAAAGACATTGAAACAATGACGTATCGAAAAAATAATAATTTCTACTTTCAGATTATTTTACTGGAACTATTGGCTAACATCGCAATTAGTAGTAATAATAGTAATTCTCTTAAAAATGAATCAAAACTTAATGAATTAAAAAAGAGAAAAAAAGCTATTTAGAAGGAAGCCGAGAGCTCTATTTTGTGAAGAAAGTATTACTCAAATGTTTATCTGTAAGGAAATAAATATAAATGGCAATTGGTAAACTTTAATGAATAAAATTTACTCTAATAACTACTCTAAAGAATAAAATATTGCCGCATTTTTCTGAAAAATAATGAAGCGCTTTAAAAGTTTGAATAATAAGTTCCAATTTATTATCGGCCGTTATTATGAATTCTTCTAATGATTCCTATTTAAAATATATCTTCGACAACTCAATCACTCAGTATAAATCTCGAACGTTATTTCTATAATCTTCTTTAAAGCAATATTTATGTAGAAAAAATGAATTCCCCAGGATGTATGGGGTCACATAGTAAGTTTTTAATGTGGAATAGAATTAACCCTTAACTACTCACATCATACATTTCACAGTACATTTCATTCTATTTACACCTTTTTGGCATCGAATGATCACCAAACTTTAACATGTAATTTGTTTTGGCTCCAGTCACATCTTGGCAGTGTCTGAAAAATAAGGGAGATGTTTATTTTATCTAAATCGATATTTTGACCCGAGGTGAGTAGTTGTGTAAGCCATTTTTTTGTGTCCAATGCGGGTACTAAATTTGTATGAAACCACTCATTTCTTATCTGTTTTAACTGCAATGGTTGTATGTAGAAAAAAAAAATTGAATTTAAATCAAAATAATTTATGTTAATATTAAATAATTTATTTTTTGAAGAGAAAAGACTTGGCTCCGCCGGGAGTCGAACCCGGGTCTCCTGCGTTACATGCGAGCATGCTAACCACTACACCACAGAGCTCGGCTCAAGGCAGAGCAAATCCTTCCTCTTCACTGATACGGTTCGACTCCCGGTGGAGCCAAGTCTTTTCTCTTCAAAAAATAAATTATTTAAAAATAATTTAAAATGGTGGTCAGCCACGAACTAAGATTAGATTAATTAAAATATGTTAATATTAGTAATGTTAAGGAGTTACTTTATTTTAGTACTTCACTTCAGACCTATAATTCAACAAGTTATTCATATTTTAAAACTTTCATTTATTGTCTACATAAATAAATATATATTTTCAAGTCTTCTCCTGTTGTTTAAAACTAATATCTTACACCCTAAGGTTCTTTAATTTTTTTTTTGTTCTAGGTCATATTGACCTAGTAGATAAGTGACATTGATTCAGGTGAGTAGCTAAGGGTTAAATATAACTAAGAATTGAATATAATTCCAAAAGAATTTAAAATAACAATCTTCATTGAGGAAAACAAGTGATATGTTTCCTTAGATAAAAAAAATAATTTTTTTTAGCACCCTAGATAAATGCCTTTACAGATAGCACTATAGTGTTATTCATTAATTGCTCATTACCTAATCTATTGGTCTTACTTCCTCAAATGATAATAATTGATACCTGTTAATTTGACCGCTATTAGCCTCTTCTATAATGCTCTTTTATTTGACCAATCTACCATATTACGGATGAAGACATTTTCGAGAATAGATTATGAAATAAACACGTTTATATTTGTGATGGAATTTACGAGGACATAAATATAACAACGTATCGGATATTATAAGGTTAGGATGGCCCCTTGGCGAGAGAAGAAAGGTCTCTAAGGCTGAATAATAGAATGACAGGCTGAGGTTCTTTCTCGGGCAGGCCTCATCAAATATTAGCCGAGAGCTCTCCACCCAGCGTCCCACTACTCGACAAAAACACGCGCCCTGGAGGAGTAGCGGCAATCCCAGGCTACCTTGAGGGCTGCTTTACATCACAAAAAAAGTCGACGACTTCTTTTTAAAGTATCGCTTTTGAATAATGTAACAAACTGGGTTGCCTGTGCATAAGTTTTTTAAAAAAATGTTGATTCCCTCGCTGATAAGTTAAGGTGCCTTTACACTCTGCGAAACTCTCGAACGGGCAATCCCCCGAACCTTGCAGTACCACGAATAGCTATTTGTACTGAAACGTGAAATAGAACGAAGAATGCTGTCTGACCGCACCTATGCACCTTAATACAATAATTTTCATTACAAAGACGGCTGACTTGGAACTAGCGACTGTTTTGGCTTTCCCTGTAACTTATTATGGATAAAAGCAACGTCAGAAAAAAGCTAAAAGAAGTCCAAGAAGCTTATCTAAACCAACTCAAAAACGACACTGGCGCTATCCCCGAACACACAGGCGAACGGATCATTCGAATTCCACCTCTTATTTAAATTGCCGAATAGTGTTCGACTGTATGGGGGGGGTGAGGGGGGGGAGTTCGTACGGTGTAAGAGTACCTTCATATATTACATCACCAGAATCCCTTGAATTATATATAAATTACTTATGAATGCTGTGATATTTATATCAACTATTAGGTATACTATACCTACAACTTTCCTGTTTCCGATAAAATGAAAATTAATACCGAATAATGCAGTTAAAAAATTAAGAAATAAATGTGGTGGTGTTTGAGGTATATTTGATGGAGTCATTTATAAGTTTTGGTTGGTTTGTAGTCCGAATCTGGGAAATATTAATGAAGGTTTTAATCAAGAGATTCCAGTATATTCTTAATTAGTTAAAGAACTTCCTTAACTGGAAAAGAAAGAAGGAAATGGAATACCTTTGTGTACCATGCTTAGTAGTGCAAATATTAATTAATTAATATTTTATTTCTTTGTTTATTAATATATATTTATTTATTATTTATTAATATACATATTTATTAATATATATTTAGTATTAATTACGAGTAATTTAAATATTAACCCCATTAATTAGGGTTAATAGTTAATATCTATTTTCTGTATGTTCTCGCATGCATACTAGCTAAAAGGTCTTGAACCCCCTATATGCGAAATATGTAAAGTAGAAAAACAGTACAACACCTACTACAAAATTTCAAAGTCTTAGAAAACCAGAGATGAAAATTAGATTTTGGATCATCTTAAGACTAAAATCTTAAAGAATATGAGATAAAGTAGAAAAACAGTACAACGCCTACTACAAAATTGCAAAGTGTTAGAAAACCAGAGAAGAAAATTAGATTTTGGATCATCTTAAGACTAAAATCTTAAAGGCGATGAGATAACAGTAAAAAAATACAATATTTAAAGCTAACGAATAATTATCACAAAGTTTAAAATACAGATGTTGCCAATGACCCTGCAAGGTACAGGCAACAAGAAAAACCAAATAAATAAATAAGTTAAATTTAAGAACTTATTACAAACCACTCCCTACTTTCAACAACGTCACATCTAAACAAAATAAAGAATTGATCATGTTTAACAGTAGAATAAAATTTATATTTTCAAAGATATCACGGAAGCGATTAAACTTGATTATATGCAGTAGATCGCTTCAGATAATCACCGAATTTTATTCTCTGCCTGAAGAAGAGTCAATATACATTCTGTTTTTATTTTATTTTTATTGCTGATGCTTGAATAAAGTAATAAATTTTACGATCTTGCGAGAGAATAGATACTATTCTTAGTGTAGTATGGAAATAGTTATTATTAAAAATAGCCAAGTTTTGAATAACGTTGTCGAAAAGAGTAAGTGTTGTACCAGTATTGAAAATTTCGTAGCGTTGTATGCTTATATATTTTTTTCAGAATGAAAGCTTTTATGTATATAAAAAAAAAATCTTATTCTGAGAGGTCTCAGGTGTAGGGGCGTGCACAAGGTTGGGGGGGAGAGGGGTCAGTCAACAGAGCTTTCACACTGATCAAACATTGGATCCATGTTTACATGGTTGGAAATATTTTTACATTTTTATAAAGATTTAACGAAAATATTCATCAAGCAATGCTCAAAAAAAGTAAGAATTACATTGATATTTATTTTATTTTATACTCAATGACGTTATATGTGTACTGCCTAAATTTGATTAGACAACGTTTTAATCAAGTAGTTTTATTCTCTCACAAATCCTAAATCTCCTTACCCATAGCTTTATTTTATTGTTAATTAACTCTAAATAATCTTTTACAATATATTTCATAGGATTACAATATTTACAGATTTACAAAACTGAGGACTCAAAAAAAAAAAAAAAAATATATATATATATATATATATGAATGAAATGAAATGAATGAAAACCATTTTTTAACCGACTTCGAACAAAAGAGGAGGTTACTCAATTCGATACGTATGTGACTTTTTTTTTTGTGCCTTTTTTTTTTTTTTCTATGTATGTTCACCGATTACTCAGAGATAGGTGGACCAATTGGAACGAAACCTTTTGCATCTTGTAGAGTATTTTCCCAAGGTGGTCCCATTTAAACCTTTTTGGGGTTCCTAATTTATTTAAGAAGTTATCAGGAAAAAACATGAAAATAATTATTTAATTATCGCTCAAATTGTTTACTTATTGGAAAAACATATGGAATATATAACATAAGGTATGCTCCAACAAGCTATTAAAACTAATTGATAACTAACAAATCCAAATATTGTATTACTGCTGGATGAATCAAATGGGAAAACCAACCAATCAAATTCAGAATCAAAAGAGTGGGGGGAGAACATGAGCAGTCTGTTAGTTATCGGTGTGTTTTACGTGCTTGTTGGAACAAACCTATACATAACCTTAACTAATTTTTCAACATTAGATTTAAATGAAAATATAAATATTAGCAGAATATAATATCGCTGTCGTTTTCTGTAGCGATATTAGCATAAATAATAGATAGATGTATATTCACCGATAACAGTAAACCTTCTTAATTTAGATCTAATCTAAATTAAAGTCTAGGTTGGACACCATAATCATAAGACAACAAAATTCGTGGAATTCCAAGAAAGATTGAGTATTGGTAATCGTTTTAAAGCAGAATTTAAGACTTCTTCAAGTTCCCGAAGGATCGTTTAAATTTAAAATCGTAGCTATTATTGATTTAAATTAGATTTTGATTTCTATCTTTTATTGACTATGCACATTAAAAAAGAATACAATAATTCCTGGAAAAGCTCATTTTCAGTTGACTTAATAAAGGATTCAGATACCTCTGTCTTCTTCCGGATACACTCGGTAACTGTTGAATATCTTGCCGGAGGTCTTGTGCCGATCCTTTATGGGTGACACTTCTGATATGTTATCCGGATTACTAGTATTTAATTTATTATTAATTTGTTTTTTAAATTCGTTTCTACAACTATCGAGGCTTTTTCTGGTGTTCATCCATCAATAAAAACTACAAAATAAAACTTGATAACTACCCGAAAACAACCTCATTGTATGAAAGTCCCCTCAGCAAAAATTTGGCAGTCATGGAAATGATTGTTAAAAATGATGATAAATGCTACTCCACTAGAATTGAAGCAACATTGTTTAGCAATTTATTTTCTGAATAATGTTTTATTACGAAGGATATTATTCATAGTAATTCGGTAATAAATTTAGTCAAAAATTCATCGAAAGGAATTACGAACATAATTGAATCAACCTTTGGAATTAAGTCAGTAGTCTAATACGGAGAATAATAATATCCTTCGTAATAATAAATTAACCTTATGTGAGTCCCAAACCCTGTTGCTTCTATCCTAGCGGGGCAGTCTTTTTGATATCGATAAATTTTATGGTTGCCCCTTTTTTTGCAGGGACTTCTATCCAATGATGTAATCCAATGAAGTCGTGTATAATATCGCCATAATTTTCAGAAGGATATTCAAGCAATCAAAATTTAAAAATTACTTTCAAATTTACTATAGGTCATATTAGCATCCTCATTGATTCTCCATTAACGATATCTTGTCTAAAACCGGCCAAAATCTTGACTGTTCAGTGACTTATCTACTTCATCTTGGAATGGCCGAATTTATGTAGTTATGTATATTTAACTGAACACATCTCGGAACACTGATTCTCTACGTAAATGACAAGTACTGACGACATTTAGCAAAGGAAAAATATTGTCATTGTGGAAAAACATTTTATGTGTTCCCTTCCCAATTGAACATTGATCTTTTAAAAAAAAAATCTGGTGCGTGCGCGCAACACACAACTTTCACTTACCAACTTAATTAGATAAGAAATTGACGTGTTTTGTTAAATATAATTTCCCAAAGTCACACATTTTTCTACATCCATATCTTATTTTTGTTAATCGTTAAAGCCGTTTTTGAGTAAATAAAAAAAACACGTGAAAATGATACAAAATTTATTAAGTAAAGTCCCCCCTCCGGTTGATCAATTGTGATGAAATGTTGGTTATCACATCTTTGGCATATAAATACATCAAATACCAAGTTTGATCAAAATCGTTAAAACCGTTTTTGAGTAAATAAAAAAAACACGTGAAAATGATACAAAATTTATTAAGTAAAGTCCCCCCTCCGGTTGATTAATTTTGATGAAATTTTTACAGTCATATCTCGGGCATATCAATAGATCAAATACTCAGTTTAATCAAAATCGTTAGAGCCGTTTTTGAGAAAATCGAAAAAAACGTAAAAAGTTATTAAATAAAGTACCCCCTCCCTTTGAGCAAATTTGATGAAATTTTTGCTGTCACATCGCGGGCATATAAATACTCTAAATACCCAATTTCAGTTTCGCACGGTTTATAGTTTTTGAGCTAGTCTGTTCACACACACACACACACACACACACACACACACAGACACACACACACACACACACAGACCATTTCGCGGGACTTGGTTAATTGGACTCAGGGGACCCCAAAACGTGTATTTCCGTTGAAAACCGGAAGTCGAAATTTTTCACGATCGCAATACTTCCACTTACTATATATTTCATATAGGTAAGTGAAAGTAAAAAAAAGAATCCATTTATAATAATAATACGTAGTGTGTTGAAAGTTGTATAATACACGCACCGCTTTCCCACTTTTCTGTGTGTATTCATAAAATTGAAAAGGTAAAGTGTATTTCATAATAATTTTATACAATTATTGTATAATAAAAAGACCTGGGAAAGACAAACGTGGTAGAGCGTAAAAAGATTTCGAAATTTTTAAACCAACGTTTATTTTATCAACGACTAATTAATTACCAACGAAATTTTTAAACCAACGTACGGTTTTCTACATTTGTTATCTTCTCCAACTAAAAATTGTGAAATAAAAAACATTTTATAAAAAAATATTAAACCGACTTCGAAACCTAGGAACCAGTAAAAATAAATTCACTGAAAAGTATGAAATAATTACGTTCTGATTTTTATGAATACACAGCAAAATTGAAAATGGTATAAAAAGTGGAAAAGTGCAATAAGACGAATAATTTTATTTTGATTTGTACAAATACACACTAATTGTTAATAAAAATTATTAAATTTAAATATTAAATACTATGTTCAATACAACACAATCTTTTCGGAGGCGGCGCAAAATTTAAAATTTTTTACACTAGACATTATGAAAATCTTCTAAATGGATCTTCTCTTCCCAGCTATTGATTTCAATGCCTACTAATGGAATTGTATCAGTAACATGTTATTTCTATTTTGCGCCGCCTCCGAAAAGATTGTGTTGTATTGAACATAGTATTTAATATTTAAATTTAATAATTTTTATTAACAATTAGTGTGTATTTGTACAAATCAAAATAAAATTATTCGTCTTATTGCACTTTTCCACTTTTTATACCATTTTCAATTTTGCTGTGTATTCATAAAAATCAGAACGTAATTATTTCATACTTTTCAGTGAATTTATTTTTACTGGTTCCTAGGTTTCGAAGTCGGTTTAATATTTTTTTATAAAATGTTTTTTATTTTAGGTAATTATAAATGTCATTTCTATGTTTTTTGAAATTCTTACATCATTCATGATGTATAAGATATTTAACTAATTCATACTCTCGAAAATTGTGTATACAGGTATATTAAAAAAAATCATAAATTAATTGAAATTTATTATCAATGCCTTTATAAAATTACAGTTTAACCACTTTAAATTGTAACACATGCGTTTTATTTTTCTAGCATTATTGTTAATGACATCAAAATTTTCATCTAGTTGGTGATTAAGTAGTAAGCTACTTATAAACTCAAGACAGGGTTCAAAAATAAAATAAAAATATTCGGGGAAAAAATGAAAATCAAAATAACAACGACTGAACCTCGATTAGTCAAATGTATTATATCCACAAATTGTTATTTCCAAATTTTAAGAGGATATAAATTTATTCAGAAAAACTCATACCAAAACAATTCACTATAAACGAAAAATATTTTCCTTAAATTATTGGTTCTTGATAGATAAATTAAAGTAGATTTTTCCCCCTTCTGCTAGTTAAACTATTAAAAAAAAAAAAATAGAAAAATGAATAAACGCTTAAAAGCGCTTCCATTTTCTTTCACCCCTTCAATATTTCATCCCATTCAAGATTGTTGTTTTGAGGATCTGATGAGTCGATTGTAAAAACAACCGGCGAGCAAAGTCTGAAAGCATTTATTGCAAGGGAGGGAAAATAGAATGTAGAGAAAGTGTATTAAATAGAAAATGAATCTTCTTCTTTTTCTTTCTCTTTAAACATTTTAATTTTATTAATTAATTTTACTTCATGCTCTTCACTATGACTAAAGCATTTATATGAGTTCATAGAACCGTATTGTTTATTTATTACCACATAGTCCAAGACTCCCTGGGAATAATGCATCTGTTGCATCGATTATAGAATTCAGAGTAAATGAATGAAGGGAAAATAATTTATTAAGAATAACACTTCAATAACTGATAACACCAAAACAACATACATTTATTAAAATTAAACATGAATTGCTTGTGAATCATTCGAGAATGAAATAATGAAATAAAGTAAATAAGGTGAAACTTAACCACAATTGAAAATAACGATCTTATGTGTATCTTAAGAATAACAAAGGTTATAATTATTACAACTTAGCATAAATTAATGATATACAAATAAAAGAGCTCTGTTGAATGATGAACTAAAGGCCTTGTGACTATTAAACCAGTAAAGAAAACAAAAAAACATAAAATGCTGCAATCCATTAAATCAAAACACATTTCTTTGAATTAACCATGGTTATTAATATTAATTGAATTGTCGGCAAACTGGTCTACGACGAACTGTTCACTAATAATTTTAATGATGGATGAACGTTTCCACAAGTGATTTCTCGACGAACTGAGTCTCCAGGTGAATATCAATTTTAGGCGAACTAATAACAATAAGGTCTTTACTCAATGTGGGCGGTAAGAATAGCCTTACTCAAAAGGAAGGTTGTAACATCAACATACAACTCGTAAAAAAGGAGATCTGGCGATTTCCTATTCCTATGGCGATTCTAGAGAGAAGCGCACACAACGGCTGCCATAAGGAGAGTGAATTCTCGTGGTGGGGTTAGTGCGGGAAATAAGTCAGATGTTCGTAGCCTCCTATATTTGCCACTGCCACTGAATCACACTCGTACATGAGGAACTTAACCTGTTTTACATGTGGTAAGTTTGAAGCATGGGATGAGTGGGAATTTCAATATATTTCAATTTAAACAAACTACCTTGAGACTGAACAGCATCACTACATATTTGGTAGTAGCCTAGACCAAAGACTGTTGAGGAGACATCTATGCATTTGGGTTATTCATTTATTTATTCGGCTATTCCTAAATAGGGAATGTCCATTTTAATTTTGTTTAAAGTTAAGAATCGCTGTAAAATGTGATCCCGTTAGCATCAATTTTATTTAATGCAACCCCTTCAATTTTCTAAGGCTTCTAAGGATCTGGTAAAGCTATTTTCCTTTGGAAGCACATATTTATAAAAACGTTTATTCGATTAGGCATTAAGAATAGGGGTGGTGAGATGGCCAAGCCCATAGAAAAATATGAGGTCACCTCTGGTGTAGTGGTTAGCATAGAAACCTGCAATACTGAAGATCGCGGGTTCGCGTCCCGAGGTGGCTCTAGGATTTTTAAAGGGAGTAAAAAATACTTGTCTATGCCGTCCCTCGGATAGGAAGTATAATAGAGGTCCTGTACTATGTCAGGTACTTCTTAAAGATTCCTATGTTCATTATACCTGGATAAGCAAAATTTAGGACTCTCACTGTGGCATCGTTTGATTAGTTATATTTTAAAATAATATTTTCTTCTGTATTTGGAAATGGTGAAAATTACAGGCGAAATTAATACATTTCTCCTTAAGATGGAATCTTACCGAATATTTTTCATTCTTACAGATCATTTTTAAATTTAATTCCCACCCTTCCCATTCCAATGCATTTTGATTAATACTCGCAACCCCTTGAAGAGGGAGGTCGGGTCTTCACGCCCTAATGAAATGGTGAGCAACTCTTATTGCGACGCGCAGTACCACCCTACCTTAGCATAGCCATTTTAATTTTAGCTCCTGTAATTTCGTCTCGTTAGAACTTGAAATTAATCCGTGGAATAAGAATTCTGGATGACAGCTCTCGCAAAAAATCTTGATTTTTTTTTTATAAGTTGTAACTTCAGTAAAGAAATAAAGGAAAAATAATTAAATCAGAGCAATCATTACCGTAATGTCATATTGTTTTTATGATATTATTATTAATACACTAATAATTAATAATACTAATAGATGATTTGTCTGATTAGTAATGTAAAATGGAACAAGAATGTGCCAATTAATAGCTCCTACCAATATTCACCAAGATCTTTGGGAGTTTCACCAAACATACCTAACCAAATACCCTAATACCTAATTAACTAACTCAGCTTTCGATTCATTATATATATTCGATACATTATAAAGGGTGTCCAAAAAGAGTATTCGGGGTTTGAAAGTTGAATAAAATCTCAAATATAGAATATCAAGTAGGATGTTTACGTTTTATTTAAACACAATGAACTGGAAATTTATTTTTAAAAAACAATATTGTCTAGGTGTCCACCATAACGCTGCTGGAACTTGAATCTCAAACACAGTAAATAGTGAGCGTTACTGTGAAATGATAAGAGGTTTTTTGGCCCAAGAACTTCAAGAGTTTAAAGGATATAACTCTAGAACATGGTTTCAGCAAGACAGGACCACTTGCCTTTGTCAGACTTATCAATGGCTACGGTAAACGAATTATTCCAAAACTAAGTGATTTCTCGTAGAGGCACCATTAGCTGGCCTCCCAGGAGTCCCGATCTTAGTCCTCTTGACTTCTTTCTGTGGGGATACCTGAAAAGTAGGGTATACGAAAAGAAACCGACGAATCTAACGCAATTGAAGCAATATATCAGAACAGAAATGACGCCAATTTCAGGAACAATGTGTCAACGCGTTCTTAGAAATCTGCTTTTGAGATTCGAGGAGTGCCAGCAGCGTTATGGTGGACACCTAGACAATATTGTTTTTTCTAAATAAATTTCCAGTTCATTGTGTTTAAAAAAAAAAGTAAACATCCTACTAGATATTCTATATTTGAGATTTTATTCAACTTTCAAACCCCGAATACCCTAACGAATTTTGACACCCTATATATGTTCATTATATATTAAATATAGGAAATATAATATACCCCAGGCGAGTAAGGGAGAATATTTTTGTAGTGGTACATTTTTATATCTAGGTTGGGTAAAACAATGTTCCATATCTTATTTTGCCTCAAAACTGCACTGAATATTGAACGTGCAATATTTGCTTGCAAGCTTTCTCAGCAATTTACAATTGTTATTTTTAAAAAGCCCCAAAAATGGTTACCTTTTTTTTTATATATATAATAATAATCTTAATTTACTCATGCAGGATTGTGATTTTCTTTGAAAACCACATACCCATTATTGCACCATCCCCCATTTCTTTCTAATCCCTTCAGATTACGAAGTAATTAAATTTTTCAGCCAAGTTCGCTTGATTTAATACCAACAGTGTTAGCCATTACAGAATTAAGTAGGTCCGAAAAACAAACATAAATACTAACGATTACAGTGAACCTTAATAAATGATGAAAATGATGACCCAACGGTAAAGACACCCCTTTAAGTGCCTGTTCAAACATTTTTGTATGAAAGGATGTTTTCTTAAACTACTCAAACCATCTAATAATATTACTCATCTATTTCAAAAATGTAAATATTTTTTCCTATTCTATCAAATGGACGAATATTCTTTATTATTATTAAGTAAGAGTAAGTGTTACAGTTTGAATAATTGTTTCCCGTAAAATGTCCGAAATGTAAATATAGAGATAGTAAAGATAAAAAAACATTTCTTTAAAAACGTATAGGAAGGATTCTAATTTTTTTTTTTTATTTTATGAATTCCCCGGATGGGATTTTTACTGGGTAAGGATTCTAAGGGAATTGAATTCGGGGAATAAGTTGCTCATTTCGCAACGTTGGTAACAAAGTAAATTTATTCGGCTAAAATCTTATTAATATAAATGAGTCAATTTTTAAAAAGCAAATTTGGGTAAAAGCCAGTATCAGCAAAACCTAAAGCTAAATTAAAATTTTATACATTTCAAAGTCTTTATAAACAAAAATATGTCAATATATTTTTGCATTATAATAACAATTCTTGCTGAGTATACCTAAAATACATAACATTTTTTCTTTAATATTTACAATTTAAAAAAAAAAACTATAATAAAAAAACTGATATCTAAATAACTCGAAATAGCGGTAAGTATAGCAATATTAAAAACCAGCCATTCCAAACATTACTTTAGCTCAACATCATCGAGGGCTTTAACTTAAATTACAATAATGAAAACAAATAATAATAAGTTTAAAGAAATTATGATAATTAAGGTATCGTATGAAACTTATGAATAAAAAATAATGCTAAAAACATTTAGAAAAAATAGTATCTAAGTTTGAAAATAATACCTTCCAATTATATTTCAATTAAAATGCTTAAAATAAATATTGATAATAGTTATTTCTATTTCAATAAATTTCAAGAGCCCTCAAACACTTTTGTGTACATTAAATATTATTTAATGTACTCTGAGGACTATTAAAATTGCAGAAAATTTCAAAAATTACAACAGGGAAACTCTTAACTGTACTTTGAGGACTCATAATTATAATAATTCATATAAAAGGAAATTTGTGGAAGCTTAATTTTATAAACTACAAGCGGCATTATAGTGAAATGAAATGAATAGATAAAAATAGTGTTCTATCTTATCGTTGTTTGATTCGCATAAAGTCCGTTTTATCAAACCCCCAAGTTAATCAAATAACTGTTTTCTTATTGATAACTTTTTCTACTTCATGATGGTGCTCCTAGAATTTTATAGTACTAAACAATGCTTTTTTATTCAACAATAAAAAAAAAAAAAAAAACCTCAACAAAACCCAAAACTCCTTATCCATTTGAATTCCATCCTATGGATGAATTTTTTTGATGGAAATCATGTCTCCCAGAATTTGTCAATTAAAATCTCAATCAATAGGTATAAAATTCAACAAATTAAAAATTGTGTTAATTGATATTGCTCTGATGCAGGAAAAAAAAATATATATATTACGGGGTTAAGAAATTTAATAAGTTTATATTTAATTCTTATTCTTAACATCTTTTTGGAATCTCAAATAATACTGCGAATCATTAATATTAAAGGCATATAAATTTACTTTAATATTGCTGTTTGTTTGTTCAACGTCACTTTATGCCACTAAGGCTATTCGGACGATGCAACAGTCGGAGTCCTAAATTTTGCCTATCCAGGTATAATTAGGATAGGGATCTTTAACGAGTACCTGACATCGTACAGGCTCGGGACCTCCATTTTATGTCCTATCCGAGGGGACGGTATGACTTTTACTCCCATTAAAAAATCCTAGGGCCACCGCTGGGCGCGAACCTGCGACCTTTAGTATTCTAGGTTGCCATGCTAACCACTATACCACAGGTGACCCCAATTTACTTTAATATATTATCTATATATATGCTATAAAGATAAAAACATTTTTCATTAAATGTTGTTATGTAGTAATTAGTTATCGTTAGATAATTAATTTATAAATTATTAATAACTGGTGGGAGGGATCACAGGAGAGAAAGATTCGATCACGATCGGAACGGACTCACGGTTAGCTCAGTGGTAAGAGCGCTGCGACGTAGATGCAGAGGACCTGGGTTCGATTCCCGGCACCGGTCGAATATTTTATCTTCTAATAAAATAGTTTTAAAATTTTTCATTAATATAGACAGCTACAATAAATCAAAGTTTCGAGTTAACAGATAAGAAGGTTGTCGCAAAGAATCTATTCAAAGTCCATGAATTTTAAACGGCTTCCGGGTGACTTAATTTTAATTGGTCGCGACTTAATTAAAACTTTTTATATGATGGTTATTCATAAACTTCCGCTCTGAGTGATTATTTTTACACTATCACCTAAGCTTACCCCCCCCCCCCCACACTCTCTTTATTCACATACTGATGAGGATAAAATGAAACTAATAATAATAATTAATAGAAGATAAAACACTAGAGTATACTGTGGACAGTTGCTACAATTCATTTTTTAGTTCTTTCAAGAAGATCTAAATAAAAACGATGTAATTTTTTGTTTGGACGAAATCAACTTTCAAAAAATCAACGTGAATAGGAAGGAAAAACAAGGGCTTGATAAAACTGTTTAAATAGAATTTTCGGATTCAACCAGATTTAATATATTAACTGTTTCCATCACGCAAAAAATAAAAAAAAGGAAAAAATTAATCGGTAGAATTGTTAGCGTGAGCCAATTTTAAGAATAATTTATATTCTTACTTTAGGTACAGACATTCATATTA
Source organism: Aelia acuminata (assembly GCA_911387785.2). Classification (NCBI taxonomy): domain Eukaryota; kingdom Metazoa; phylum Arthropoda; class Insecta; order Hemiptera; family Pentatomidae; genus Aelia; species Aelia acuminata. Next base: position 28,117,033 of record OU426982.1, on the reverse strand, counting down.
AATGTCAAATACTCGTAGATATAAATTAGGTAGTGCGGCATTAAAAAAAAATAGTTAACATAGGTAGCCCTAGGATTTTTTAAATGGGGTAAAATATCCTTAGCTAAGCCGTCCCTCGGATAGGACGTAAAATGGATGTCCGGAGCCTGTACGATGTCAGATACTCGTTAAAGAATTATCCTATCCTAATTATATCTACATAGACAAAATTTGGACTCCCATTGTAGCATCAAAAGAATAGTTACAATCACAGCAATATTTAGTTTAACAAAAAATAGTAGATTATATAAATATTTAAAAAAATTAAGTATTTTCCTTTTTTTCTTCATTTAAAAATGAATTTCTGAATAAACAGTAGATGAACACTTGGTCACCTTTGGTTTATTGGTTGGCATAGCAACGTACAGGTAAGGGCGGATTCACACTATCGCTCCGCTCCCGCTCCACTCCCGGTCCGCTCAAATATTCTAAAGAGAAATAGACAGAGAATTCCACTGTCGGTACCGCTCCGGTCTCGCTCCACTCCCGGTCCGCTCTCGCTCTACCCCATTCACACTAGCGCTCCGCTCCCGCTCCGCTCCCGGTCCGGTCTCACTGGCGAAATATTCTAAAGAGGAATAGAGAGAGGTTAATCACAATATAGGCACAGGTCCGGCCTCGCTCCGCTCCCGCTCCACTCCCGCTCCACTCCCGCTCCACTCTCGCTCCACTCTCGCTCCACTCCCGCTCCACTCTCGCTCCGCTCCAGCTTCACTCTCCTAAAGTCTTTTCATATTCACATTATATAATTTTACACCGTTCACAATTGAAGCCATTAATAATCGAAGCCGTCTGAATTTGGATTTTAATTAATAATTAACTTTCAGTTATTAAAGTATTTATATATTCATTAATTTTACGGCCAAGAAAGTTCAACTTAAAAAAAAAAAAATATATATATATATATATATATATATATGTTGCGTTCGGAGCTCAATTTTTATTATTTATGATTGAAATCACCTTACGCTGTATTGCCGGTTCTATTTTGAGGTGGCACAAGTTATATTGAATTGAACCTTGCACTAGTAATGAATAAGTTAGTAAAGAAGAAAAAAAAGATAATAATGATGGTAATAATTGCCATATAAGAATATATTTACACAATAATATTTACAAGTGAAAATAAATAGAAATATTTAAAATAAATAAAAACAACGATGATAACAATAAAAATAAAAATACCTGTGACTAAGCATAAATGATAAACAATTGAACTAAATGTAAAATTAATAAAACAAAATTAAAATATTAACTCTGATAAGAAGAAGAAAAAAAAAATACAAAATAAAATAATAGGTAAAAAATAAGGAAGCATTAATCTTATTAGTTAATAATAATAATAAATGAAATTAATGAACTGAACTTAATGAATCTGAACGAGAGAGAGAGATAAAGAGACAAAAAATATTTTCATGGAAGAATAAGTATTTAAAGAAAGTCCAAAATAAAACCTGGTACCAGGGTTCTCCGAATTCGTCGAGGCAGGTGACAGACGCTGTTGTGGCCAGTCTTCTAATTTCATTCGATTCCCTTTTCTCAAGATTTAGGAAATTATATGACGTCGTGGACACAACGAAACAGGCTAGGGTCACCATCAAGTGCCGTGAGTCGACTGAATGTATTATAATATAACGTAATATAAACAACGTCTCTCTCTCGTATTATAAACAACCTCTCTCGTTAATCCATGCATATATTATAAATATTGCAAATATTTATATATTCTTATATTGTTCTAAAAATTAACATAAATTTTACTTTTTAATAAAAAATGTTTGATCGGCTCGAACAATATATATATAATTATAAATTACTTTAATTAATGGTGAAGAAATAATTTAAATTTTTTTTCCGAATGTATTCGAATACGCTTGAAATGATAAAAAAAATCACCAACAATACGCGCGGTTTTTCGACGTGAAAAGTTCAGGTTATGTTTGAGATATATTTTGCTATGAATTAATGTACTCGTAAAAAACGGTCACCGATTTATTTATTGACTACATACTCATTGCTATTATAAAATAATGTTTAATTTGAAACGAATAAAAATGCAATATATTATGAAAAATGTCAGATCATTAACAAAAAAATATATTAAAGAAAAAAATAATTAAAATATTAATCAGGAAAAGAAGAGAACACAATCGGTAAATTTGTAGCATTTACCGATTTCAACTTGAAATTTCAAGCGTATTCGAATACATTCCGAAAAAATATAAATTATTTCTTCACCATTAATTAAATTAATTTATAATTATTATTATATATGTTGCAATATATTCTTTGTATTATATTTTTTGATAATATTATCTTCTTCATCAGGAAAAGTACACTTACCAGCTATTTCTACAAACGAAAAATTGATTTTTTTTTTCCCCGTAAAATTGAAGAATAAATGAATACTTAAATAACTGAAAGTTAATCATTAATTAAAATCCGAATACAGACAACTTCGATTATTAATGGCTTTAATAGCTTAAACCTTTCAAAAGTGAACGGTGTAAAATTATATAGTGTGAATATGGTAAGACATTAGGAGAGCGGACCGGGAGTGGAGCGGGAGCGGAGCGCTAGTGTGAATGGGGTAGAGCGAGAGTGGAGCGGGCGCGAAACCGATAGTGTGAATAGGCCCTAAAGGTGCAGGTAAAATCGACTTGGAAAAACCCGAAAAGAACCCCTTGTCAATTAGTCTACAACCCTCGGAAATGTTTGAGGAATCCATAAACCTCATCGGAAAAAACCGGACGGGCTGGAAAAAGGGTTGGAGAAACGTAGCATTAAAAGATTAGTTACAATTTCAGCTATATCTATTTTAACAAAAAAGTAAAATGTAGATTATATAAATATTTAAAAAAATTACATTCCTTTTTTTTCATTTAGAAATGAAATTCATTAAAAAATAATACTTAAAAAAAAATGTTTTTATGTTGTTTCAACAATAGTTAACTTGATTTCATGACCGTATTCATTTATGCCAAAATTATAATTAATTAATATTGTTGGAGATGAACCTGAATCACAACCAAAGCAATCAACTAAAAACAAAACCGGTGGTAATTACATTTTGAATTGAGTTGGTTGACTGTTCTGTTGCAAAACAAAATTAATTCAGTCCTAAAAGGGAATGAATTTTCTTCTTTTTTTTTCGGGTGAAATTCAAACGAGGCCTTAAAATATCTGAATAATTGCTAGACGATAATGTACTGTAGCACTTATGTGGGTAAACAAATATTTATTAGACAAAAATATACAATAACAATGCCAAACGAATTATCGCAACATAAATATTCGAACAGGTTAGAAAAATGATAACTTTATATCTCACAAATCGTATGACTTGAGCTTCACAGTCAAGACACAGACTCAGACTGTTCAGTCAATCGCTCCTTATATATAGTTGCAAGGAGGGTCTAGAACGTTGTCGAATCTCGTGGAACGCCCTAGATGGGGTTGGAAAAATCAAGACAACAGTTCGCTCCGACCGCATAGTTTGTTACAACAAACTGTCTCGGATTTCAAATCGTATGTTTTTTTCATTTTGTTATTCAACGATTTAACGTTACAATACTTTCAGACAGAAAAAAAAATTCTAGCCTTGAATAACAAACAATTTACTAGGCATTACATATTTAAAAATGGTGTTAAAAATTAGATTTTAAAGGAAAATTATATTTAATGTAACAAGCGAACCACGATTCGTGACCGTGAAAAGTCATCCAACGTCCTTTACACGTCATCGCGTTCAAGATGCATGCCATAGAAATAATGAGCTTCACATAAGTCACACTGGCGTGGCATGACGTCTACGGATTCCTGTTTTGACGTTTCCTGGTTGGGAATTTTCATTAAATGGGAGGAATAAACACTTGATGAACACTGAGTTTCCATAAACCTCTTAAGGTGTGTTTAGCTCGGCTCGACTCAAATGATCTATACTGGATTTCTTCGTATTTTTTATGTCACGTTTAACCCTACGGGGCCCTTGGAGCCTATTAATATTTGTACACCCTGTTTTGCGCCTAAATTCCAATCCTCAAGGATTATTTATGTCGTTTAGAATTTATTAAAATGTCGGAAACGTGGCTCCAATGTTTTCTCAGGATTCGCTGATGACTTTCGATCAAATTTGTGTACAGTCCCTCTTCATTTCTTACTTCCTACGTATATCTTTTTAGGTCAATATTTTATCCCAAAAGTGTTTCGTCAACTCCTCTCTCCTATAAACGTAATTTTTTTAGGTTTTTTCGCAACTCAACTGTCTTAAACGTATTTGAATAAAAATTTCAGAAGAATGTGTTGTGCAAAAGGACAATTTACGACACGCGACTATAGAATAATTACCAAATGGTAGAGAATCGAGCGAAATCGGCCATTAATTGTTGAATGATAATCGTTATGCGTTAGTCGTTACAATTACACCGAGCCAATAGTTCGAAATCAACTCCTTGCTTAAAAAAATCTGGTGTGATGCGCGCAAAACCCAACTTTCCCTTCGAACTTACTTAGATTAGAAATCGACGTGTTTCGATAATATGTAAAAGCCAATCCTCAATTTCACTAATTTTTCCACATTTATACAGTTATATTTGTCTCCATAAGTTCCCAGCACTTTTCGATTCAATGTTGGTTATTTATTTTTTGAAGGGACTAATTTCATCAACAGTCGAGTTTTTTTTACTCCTTGCTTGTTTTTTACTACGAGTTGCTGTTTGTAAATATATCGTGAAGGTGAAAAGATAGGTGCATTTATGTCTCGTTATAAAGTTTATCTCTTATGCCTTTCTAAAATCGAGAACGATTACTGTTCCTCTAAAATCGCTTTACATTGCTTTCAAAAAATTATTATGGAACAAAAGCTTCTAGACTAAAATGAAATTAAGAATAGCCTATCGCCTTATACCATATTTTTACACACCTTCGATGCTTTAAAAAATTTGAGAATTACGTATTTACTTTCTTAAGTAAAACTAACCTTTTTATTAATAAATAAAAGTTTTTTTTTCATTATACAGTTAATCAAATTTTGGCTGTCACATATACATACATCAAATACCCAGTTTGATCAAAATAGTTAAAGCCGTTTTTGAGTAAAAAAAATCTGGTGCGTGCGCGCAACACACAACTTTTACTTACCAACTTACTTATATTAGACATTGACGTGTTTTGCTAAATATCATTTCCCAAAGTCACACATTTTTCTACATTCATATCTTATTTTTGTTAATCGTTAAAGCCGTTTTTGAGTAAATAAAAAAAACCCGTGAAAATGATACAAAATTTATTAAGTAAAGTCCCCCCTCCCGTAGATCAATTTTGATGAAATTTTTACAGTCGTATCCCGGGCACATAAATACATTAAATACCAAGTTTGATCAAAATCGTTAAAACCGTTTTTGAGTAAATAAAAAAAACACGTGAAAATGATACAAAATTTATTAAGTGAAGTCCCCCTTCCGGTTGATCAATTGTGATGAAATGTTGGTTATCACATCTTTGGCATATACATACATCAAATACCCAGTACACATACACACATACAGACCATTTCGCGAGACTTGGTTATTTGGACTCGGGGGACCCCAAAACGTGTATTTCCTTTGAAAACCGGAAGTAGAAATTTTTCACGATCGCAATACTTTCCCTTACCATATATTTCATATATACGAAGTGAAAGTAAAAAATAAAAGTTAATATTAAAATTATCATTACGAAATACAACTTTGTCTGAGTAAATATGACGTTATTGTGCTACGAAGTTCAGGTTATCAGATCATATCACCTGTTGAGATTGAAAAAAGTCCAATGTTATAGACACTTGTTGAATTAGCAGCAACAAGCAAGAAGCCTGTGCCTCGGGGCTACAGGTTAGTCTTGGAACTCAAATCTTATATGAAATACCTGACGGAAGATAGGTGTATGGTAAAAAAATAAAACTCCCATAGCGTCATTATTCTGATTATAGGAAACAAAATTGCATTTAATATTAATGGGCAATCAGTTAAAGAAAGTTAAGAGGTAATTTATAATTAGTTCCTGATCTCTTCAGCTTATTTAATGCTGTTTAAAATTCATGAAAAGTAAATTAATTACTCAACACAAAAGGTTGTAATATGAATAGCAAAATTCAGCCATTCAGACAGGAATCGTTATTCATTCAATTATCCTCTCATAAATTATAGTTAGGAGTTGTTAAAATAAAGAGCAAATGTTATTAGTGGCCCTTTGGATTTTCGAATTTATACTTGAATTATTATAAATGAATTGTAATACAAGAAAAACCAATTGTACAGCTGAAAATAATAGTGTTATGGTTTAAGATGCATTCCTAGCATTTATAGCTGCTTATTAATCTCGAAAGACATTGACTTAGCATTCCATACAGTTTCGTTAAGTGAAACAAAAAAAAAATTAACATATGATTGAATAGTGTCCTATACTTGTTGTTGGATCACTTGGAACAAACTGTACTAGTACATGTTCGTGACTTTTCGAGAATAATCTACAATTATTCTGGAGATAATCTACAAGTCTGGAACCTTTGAGATTCTTCTATTTAAGACAATAGCGATGGACTGGAGAGTTAGTCTTGCTGTGAAGAACAACAATTGTGGAAAACGGTCTCTGAATATGGAAGAAACCGTAGATATCCTAAACGGCAAATGCAACCAACAACTATTTCTATATCTAAAAATTGCAACAAAATACAGACAAGAAATGACTCATGAATATAATCAGTAGAAATAGATTCCCCTACACGTCAGTCGAAAAAAAAAAAAAAAATCGCTTATAGCTAGTTTTATAATTTGATCATTTATATACGAAGAGTTTTTCAGTATGTATGTCAGTTCATTTATGAAATAATTTTTCTTCTATTATTTGGCTTTTATTACTGCCGCGTATCTCATATCTTCTGTTATTGTTATATGTTTGCAACCTATTTATTTTTATAACAAGGTAGGATATCTCGACAGACGGACTTGCGTCTATTGTCTATTTACGTCTTAGTATTTTCTTATTTTGTTTTGCATTAAATAATATTTTTCATGAATAAACGTTATTTCTATCTGTCTATCTCTATCTAATCTACAAGTCTAGAACCTTTGAGATTCTTCTATTCAAGACAATATAAGGAGCGCTGGACTGGAGAGTTAGTCTTGCTGTGAAGATCAAATTATATGGTTGCTTTTGTATTACTGTGTATATATTCTATCTCGTAGAAAAAAAATATGTTACATTTAATTTATTACCTTTTATGTTTTGGCTAATTTTGTTCACGTAATCTTTTATAAAATTCTTAATGCTGTTCCTATGAGAAATGCCAAAATTAATATATTTATATATACTGGGTGTCCCAGACCTAGTGTAAAAAAATGGGGTAATACTGCATGTTAAGCAGGGTAGAATGGCGCAGAAACGAGTTTCCTATCTCAATCTGTTGAGGAGATAGAATTTTTTTTTGTTTTTACTTTTAAAATCTTACTTTTTTTCTGAAAAATGACAGTTTTCTCTACTTTGGTTTAGCGGAGAAACAGAAATGACGATATTTTCTAAATTAGCATTAAATATTCTAAAAGATGAGATGGGTCTGGTTGTTTTAAATCCACTTTCAGTGGGCCTTTTAACGCGCAATACACAAAACATTTATTAAAACTTAAATTATTAATAGATTTAGAAAATTCCTCACTCCCCACTGGAGCACCCTAGAAGCTGTCAAATTTCCTAACAACTGCGGAATTTAGTTAGCTTTTTAGTAGTATAACCCATGATACAATTGCACTTCACATTTTGAGTCTAAAAGAAGTTTTTCTGGTGAAAAAGACGCTAGAGAATGTCACTGCTGGGGCAATGAGGAAGCGCGCTAGAGCCTGCATCCAAAGTAATGGATGCGAACTTCCCATGAGTTAGAGTTAGTTTTACTTTTTAAGACTAGAAAGAACAATGTATGAATTCTAAATAATATAGAAAGGGTAATAATAATAATAATTTAAAATTTAAAAAAATCCTTTAGTTTAAATTTAAATAATACTTTCTTTAAAATAAATTAAACTTTTTTCTTCTCTTCTACTAAAATTGGAAAATTCCTACATAAAAAATGTTGAATATAAGCCTGCATCCAAAGTAATGGAGGAAATTTTGAACACGCCCTGCAATAATCCATTTTAATGTGGTTCAACAATAATAATATTATTTTTTATCTTCAACATGTTTATGTAAGATTTTTCAAATTTAAGAAGTTGTTAGGAAATTTGACAGCTTCTAGGGTGCTCCAGTGGGGAGTGAGGAATTTTGAAAATCTATTAAAAATTTAAGTTTTAATAAATGTTTTGTGTTTAGTACGTTAAAAGTCCCACTGAAAGTGGATTCAAAATAACCAGACCCATCTCATCTTTTAGAAAATTTAATGCTGATTAAGAAAATATCATCGTTTTTGTTTCTCCGCAAAATCAAAGTAGAGAAAACTGTAATTTTTCAGAAAAAAGTAAGATTTTAAAAATAAAATTAAAAAAAATTCTATCTCCTCAACAGATTGAGATAGGAAACTCCTTTCTTCCCCGTTCTACCCAGTTTAACATGCAGTATTACCCATTTTTTTTTTACACTAGGTCTGGGACACACAGTATATATATCTTAGAACTGAACGTAAATTCTTAGAATACTGTGGTAGAATCTGTTGAGGAAAATTTATTAAAAGGATTTGTGTGTACTGATGTGTAAGTTGAAAGATAAATTAATTCACCACTTCTGTTATTAAACTTTATCTCCAGCGGCAGGCAGGGCAACTGTTAGATAACTTCGTCCCCTTCTTCCTCCCTAAAATTTCCTGAAAGTGATCAGATGTTCTTATTTATATACAAACGCATACATTTAAAGCCACTCTTTCCCGAAATATGGTACATAATATTGCTCGTGAATGTTTTTCTAAAGATTACTAAATTTCCTTAAAGACAGCAAAAAAATCATAGAGATTAGATAATCCTTTACAGAGAAAAGCATTTTGGAAATTTTTCCTATGCTAAATAGTCCTTCCTATGCTACACACGTATGTTAAGACAATAAATTATATTTCTTTTACAATTTTATCTACCCAGATTAGGGTAATTAGCATAAATCCTATTTATGCTATTACTTTAAACGGTATTCACTATATGAGTAGTTTTTATAATAGATGCCATAGCTAATGTTTGTTTGTTTAACCCTTTAACGCCTGTAGACTGATATATCAGTTCGAGCGCTGCAGTCCCTGTGGCCTGTAGACTGATATATCAGTTCCGACCGCTTCAGCGGTAGAAGACTGAAACTGCGGACCTTATTTCAATTGATTTCTCAACTCTTTCCATTTTACTATTGCACTAGGATAAAACCTCCAGTAGTCAGCACCTTGAGAGGTGTTTTTGTGGCTTCTTTTAAAACAAAAATTTAATTTTTACTCTTCGCTTTCGGATTTATCGTATCATTATAAAATGAACAGATATATAAAACATTTAATATAACAGTTCTAAAAACTATGTGTAAGTATGTCTACTTAGGTACGTTCCTACACGTATTTTTTTAATTTCATGAATACTAGAGGAGCATGGCGAGCAGACAAAATAGTCATCATTTTCTTATTCATATTTAGGACCAGCGCAGGACATATGAAAATAATTTTTACATAATTGGCATTCGCGTTTCTCCAACCCTATTTCCAGCCCGTCCGGTTTTTCATAGTGAGGTTTATGGTTTCCTCAAACATTTCCGAGGGTTGTAGACTAATTGACAAGGGGTTCTTTTCGGGTTTTTCCAAGTCGATATTACCTGCACCTATAGAAGAAGAATGTGAATAAGGAGATATGAAGAGTGAATGTGGCAAAATGATTTAAGGCCACCGGGCACAGCAGCCGGTCTCAGACGCTAAAGGGTCAACGTTACATTATGCAACTAAGCTAATCGTACGATGCTACAGTGGGAATCCTAAATTTTGTCTATCCAGGTATAATTAGGATAGGGATCTTTAACGAGTGCCTGACATCGTACAGGCTCGGGAACCTCATTTTACTTCCTATCCGAGAGACGGCATAGCCATGAAATGAAAAATGAAAAAAAATTACTTCATTCTGGGACATTTAGTCCCCTAAGAATAACATTATTGACAATTTTTAGGGAGCGTTTGTCTGTCTGTACTATATACAATTATGTAAATTAAGAATAAAAATACACAATTTAACAGCAAATGAAAATAAATGATTTTTTCTCCCATTCAAAAATCCTAGGGCAACCGCGGGACGAGAAACTTCGTCCTTTAGTATTATAGGTTGTTAAGCTAACCACTACACCACAGATGATCCCACATAGTTAATCTTATTTCATATTTACGTGTCCGAATACAGTTCCATGACCTAGGGGAAGTTTATTTAACGATTTATGTGTTTAGTTGTATTTCACAGATAAAACCAGTGCTGAATTAGACATTAATTGGATTTTAAAAAAAGAATAATTAAATTTTCGATAGTGAATTTCCATGTTAACAAGAGAATTGTTACCAAACATGAAATATATTCCCAATATTTAACTTCTGTAGAATATTTTTTTAATGTAATTTTAATGTTAACATTTAATGTGAACACATTGAGAAGTTTACGTTAAGTTATTTGTTATAAAAAATCTGAATATAGTCAATTATTTTCTGGCTAAGCTAATGTTCCACCATGGAGATTTTGACTCATACCTTCTAATACAAAATAAAAACAAGCTTTTGAGTTCGGAGTCTGAATTTCTGCCATTTCGTATAGTTTAAAACATAAACTCCTTGCCAAGTTCCCTATGGATAATCTTAACATTCAAGCAATTTTAGCTTTTGGCAAGGTTAAATAAAATGATAAAATCTTAGCTTTAAGATTATAGCACAGCTTGCTTCTATCGCGTCATTTTCAGTTAAAAACTGTGTCTTAGTCAGCTTTATTATATTCTAGCTTTCAACTACCGTTCGCTACGCTCGCTCAACAAATTATAAAATGAAGTTAGAAGATGAAGAAAATGACAAACTCATAGGCAACGACAGGACAGAGTTTTGTAGGATTTCTAGAATTCTCCGTTAAATTTTTTTTCAAGATTTTCGTTAAAGATTCTCAGATCCTCCCGGACCCTTAATTTAAGTGAAATACCCTCCGAAGAGGGGGGCTCACAATTAAATTCCCGAAATTTTTCATCGTTTCCCTTATTAGGAGAAAATTATTTCACAACCTTTGAACCAGTGGGACCCGAAGGTAAATCGATGGCCTGAATTTCTGTGTGGTGCATCCGGTATTTAAATCATGGTTAATTCCTTGTCATTATAACATGATTTTTTTGTTATATTTTTAAAGATTTCTTATAATAATAAAAAGATTGGCCTTGAGTGGGAGTTGAACATGGATTTCCTTTTCACTAGTTAGGCCCTCTTGCCACTTAAGCTACCAAACACATATCACGGTCAAGTCAATCCTTCCTCTTCAGTGACATCTTTACGACCAATCTCCCAATTTTTGCGAAATCACAAGGGGGAATAAAAAATAATGCAAATATTGCGAGATCGGTGAGAAAGAGATTGACCGGGATATGTGCCTGGTAGCACAGAGCGCCTTACTTTTGATAAGGAAATCCATACTTGAAATGCATTTTAATCTTAAAAATAAAATATTACAAGAAACATTATGTAGTCTTGACATATTAAAAGAAATTATAGTGAATTTACAGGGAAAATATGCATATCTTTAAAACGCTTTATCTCTGGTAAAATATCCGATATCAATAAAATTATTTTTTTTTTTTTTCTTCATGAGAATTTAGTGCTTTTTAAAAAAAAAGCGTACTCATAAAAAATATTGCTCCATATGATGAAATAAATAAAATTAGGCAAATTTTCACCAAAAACAAAACGTTAAAAGTTTATTTAGCTTGGCAACTTTGCGGGTCTAGAACCCTTTTCAAGTCTGTCAGCATTTTTTTTTTTTTTTTTCAGAAAGTATTAATTTATAATTGTTATGTTACATTAAAATTTTCCTATTTAATATGTAACTATCATGAATCATAATTAATTATTCTTTGAGTGATTGGAAAAAAACTGTTGTTACAATGTAAAATATTGGTCGCTGGAGGTGTCATTTTAATGTCATCTAAAAAACAAGTAGATAAAAGAATAATTACTATATTACGTTGTGATTGAAATGGGTATTTGCATATCTTTGATAGAAAAATTATAATTACCAGTTGGTCATATCTCCCATTACTAACTACGAGCAACTGTCGCAGTTTATTTTGATTATTAGTGTATACTCGAGATCAGGTGGAGGGGTGCTTAGTAGGATTTATTATAGATATTCGCTAACTGGATATGATTCATGTAATATGTCTTTAAAAAAATGTTTATAGATATTTACATAGTTTTATGTTAACTTAACCTTAACACAACGTAATGTAATATATTACGTTAGTGCAAAAATAATGCAGCTTTTGTATAACAAAAAAAAAAATGCATTATAATTTTTATAAAACTAAGATTATTTATTCAAAATATTTTCCATCATTATCAACACATCGTCTCCAACGTGTCAGAAGCATTTTTATTCCAGTTTCAAAAAAATCTTTATCAAACTGTCAATAAACTCGCGGAAGGCATTTTCAGTTTCACTTCGGTCTCTAAAAATATTTCCCCTTAAGAAGTTGTCCAAATGACCGTCTCATGTTGTCATATAGGAACCCTTTTTTATCACATGTCACGATTCAATTAAGAAATGGTTCATTTTGGTAGCGCAATAGAAGATAATTGCAAATTTCAAAACGCCGATGTTTTTGACTGTCGGTCAATTCGTGAGGAATCCTTTTCCCTTACAAATTCGTTCCAGATGGCAAACAACTGTTTGAGTGGTCAACACTAACTTCTCTCACAATGTCCCGAGTAGTTTTGCGAGGGTTTTATTCTACCAAATCCCCCAGCTGGTCGTGATCAACAACAGAAGGTCTACCTTCTTCGAGATCAAAATCTCCAAGACGAAATGTTTGGAACCACCTCTGCACTGTACATTCACTGATGCTTCCTTCATCCCAAACAACATTGATGTTACGCCCGGTTTGAGCCGCACTTCGACCAAGTTTGAACTCGTAAAAATAAATTTGACGAACATTTTGTTTTGATGGAGTACATTTTAGAGGCCCTTACTCATAGAGAATGTAACACGAATTAAACTAATCTTTGAGGAAAAAAAAACATTAATAACCACTGTTTATCATTCATTAATTGGACGTTGTACTATCTTTGTTTACTAGGCAATCACTTGCCTAAACAAAATGAATATTCAAAATCTGCATTATTTTTGCACTAACCAAATACTTTTATTTACAATTTTTTTAGATGATATTAAAATGATGCCTTCAGCAATCAATTTTTTACATTGTAACAATATTTTTTTCCAATCACTCAATTAATAATTAAGTATGATGCTTGGTAGGTACAAATCAAATAGCAAAATGTTATAAAACTTTTTTTTTAATGTAATATTTATAAATTAATTATGTACAGACTAAATTTATATCATTATACAGACTAAATTTGTATAACTGCTAATACTTAGGTCAAATAGAAGTTAAAAGATGATAGTTTCTTATAAATCACTCATTCCATGTCACATCTCAGATTTTAATGAAATTTGGTACATAGGACCCTTCCTATAGACTAAGAAAAGGGCATCTTTTAAAATTTATTTATTTAAAAAAAAAAATAGGCCATACTGCCTATACCTGTACATGTTTGTATATCATATGAAATGGCATGGAATTTTCTGTTAAACGACACTAATCTCATAGTCCTAGTCAAATTCGGAAAACAATTACAGCTATTTTTAATCATGAAATGAGAATTATGGACTTTTTATCACTAGTTTTCAATTTTTTTAGTAATGAAGAAATTTTCATCCCACTTTTATATTTTGCTGTATAAATAGATGTAATATTACCTTTTTTCAAAAAAATATAAAAATGCCCTTTTTGAGAAAATTAAAATTTTACATTTAGTTTTAAGAGAATTTCTTTAGTACCAACCTATACATCGTCTTATATCATATAAAACGGCATGAAATGCGCTGTCAAACGACACCAATATCACAGTCCTAGTCAAATTTGGAAAAAATCTACAGCCTCAAATTTTTCAATAATTATTTTAAGCATGAACCCATTGCTGTCCCATCATAATTTTTATAGCACTTATTAATGGCAGCCTTTTAAACTCCACTGAATTTTTTCAGAATTTTAAAAAATGGGCTTTTTGAGAAATTCAAATTTCGAAAAACATATTTCTCTTATTCTTCCCTATTGAGTTGCATATCATAAGGAAGATCAAAGATTCAGTTTTAAAATGACATAAATTTCAACTCTCTATCTCGTCTAGAAGAGCTGCAATTTCAATTTCCAGATGATGCGACAGGTCAAAATTGTGCGTTCTTCCTTGGGTTTACATAGCTATATTTTGAGAACCGGTTGAGATATTGAGCTGAAATTTGGTATTTTTCTTAGTTTACAGGAAGGTATTCTATGTACCAAATTTCATTAAAATCTGAGATGGTGTGGGAAAAAATTGATGTGACACGGAATGACTCAAATGTTATTAAGGATAATTAATGTCAGGCTGTTTGTAATTTTTTTTTTTTTTTTTTTTCATTGGGCACCAAACACATTTTAAACCTTTCCGTTTATGTCTCAAACTGTAATTATTAATAGAATTAGAATAATAATAAAATTAAATTGATAGTACTATCAACAAATTTGATGTTTTGCATCTACCGTGCGTCCCAGGAATGCTGACTTATGTTTCTTTAACTCTTGAATACGGTGAGTTTTCAATTTTGAGTTTTCAAAACTACTTAAAAAAGGAATGCTCATCTGTGATTGACGGGTAAACCTAGAGGAGGCACACATACCCCGACTCTCTTTCCCGTTAGCTCTAACAAGATATTGATTTCGCTCAACTTAAACACGCCTAAGGATTAATCAATCATTGCCAATCAGCCGTTTAATAGGCCCGGAAATAGGATAACGACTTTAAATATAATGCCTTTATCTTTCATCAGAAAGGGTAAACCTTTAACTACTGCCTCTCATTATTTTTGTACATTCGATAAGGACATGTAATAAATAATTTGCGGCAATTCCGTAATAATATATCATCGTTGTTATCAACATTTTAATAGAATTTTTGATTACCTAATAGCTATTAGGTCATCGACAATTTTTAAAGGATTACTATCGTCATATTGCAGTCATATATTTTTGACTGTTTCCATAAAGATTAGTACAAATCTTCAGCACTGAAAGTTATATGTTAGAATAAATCTTGCATTATGACATGAATGTCAGTCAGCCATGATTTCATTTTTTTTTTTTCTTTTACTAAATATAAAACTAATATATGTGCTATATAAATATCCTCATAAATAGTTTGTTAAAAAATGTTCTATTATCTAAAACTTGATATTTGAAATGAAATAATAAAAATAATGCCTGAACTACTACAATCCATGTATCCAGTACTGTATAGAAAGTACTGTTTCATTGTCAGCGGGAGTGCAAGAAGGTGTTTTCACGCTGTATCACAAGGTTTTTTTTCTGATAATTATTCATTTAAGGGTACCCACTTTAAATATGCTGGGGTCAGCCATAGGAGCCTACATTCCCTACCTCCTTTACAGCTATTTGCATTATGAATGAGAATTCACAAATGTTTTTGATTATTTGAAGTTCTTACTTCAAATTTAGTTGATATTTTTTGTTTGATCGACATTTCTAGGAGTTTTTGAAATCAACCTTAGCCCTGATTATCTTTTTTCGATTGTTAAATCTTTTTATTTATTTATTTTTAAAGTGAACTTTAAAGATAAATACCTTGCAAGTTGATCATTTTTAATACCAGACCCTTGCAAAATATCTTTATAATCATGTCTCACATCTCTTATTCAAGTAAAATACTTAAAGTTTTTTCCCCTAACTCTATTTATATTAATTTTCATTTCATAAACAATATAAACACAGGAAACATTTTTGAAACATATGGACTTAATGAACTATCCAAAACATTTTTTTTAAATCTAAATTCCTCAACATTAAAAATACGAAATTTTATAACTGTTTTTAGGGAAATACAATCCAAATGTGAAAATTAAGAAACAAATAATTAAACAAACAAAACAATTTACAGGTACTTTTACCCGAGCCAAATTTAAACTCAATTTTTATTTTTTTGAATAGGTGCCATAGTTTAAATTTTTTCTTTTCTTAAAGTTTGAAACACCGATATTAAGAGTTTTTATTTCATTTTTCCCTACTTAAAAATAAGTTTCGATATTATAATCAGTAAAAATCAAAAGGTGGTCCACTAGATTACAAATATTAGTATCCAATTTTCTTTGCATCAAAGTTTAAATAAAAATTAAGTAACCTGTTAAGTTTCAATTGTCAAGTCGTTGAAACAAACTACCAGATCGGTCAATATATTGGGTGTCCCAGACCTAGTATAAAAAAAAAAAAAAAATTGGGTAATACTGCATGTTAAACGGGGTAGAATGGCGAAGAAAGGAGTTTCCTATCTCAATCTGTTGAGAAGATAGAATTTTTTTTGTTTTTATTTTTAAAATCTTACTTTCTTCTATACATACTTGATTGCTTCACGTGCCTATTAGAAAAACTACTTGATTGAATAAAAGTATTAGTTATGTTACATTCTTGTCGATATGCATAAAAGGTAAAGGGTTGTGAAGGCGGCAATTCCTCCCTCCCCTACCCCAAAAATAAAATAAAAATAATCTTATTTATAGGGAGTCAAAGGGGGGGGGGGGAGTGACCCAAATTGTTGCTTATTACCTAATGTTACATAAACGTACATTTTTTCCCTTTTTTTTAATACCTATAAAAATAACAATTTAGGATCATTTGAACAGAAAAATGACATTTCATAATGTGCCCTGCTATCATTAGCCCTGAAAATGATATCAGGTTCTGATTAGAATTATCTGTTAAGGTATTTAATTTCTTCAAGCAATCCTAAATTGTTATTTTTTATAGGTATTAATTAAAAGGGGAAAAAATGTACGTTAATGTAGCATTAGGTAATCAGCAAGAATTTGGGTAATCTCCTCCCCCCTTGACTCCCTATAAATAAGATTTTTTTTTTTTTGGGGGGGGGGGGGGGAGGGAGGGCTTGCCACCTTTACAACTCTTTACCCCTCATGCATATCGAAAAGAATATAACATAACTAATACTTTTATTCTATCAAATAGTTTTTCTAGTAGGTACGTGAAGCAATCAAGTATTTACTCTCTAGCGGTTTTTTCATCAGAAAAACTTCTTTTAGACTCAAAAGGTGAAGTGCAATTGTATCAGGGGTTATACCATTAAAAAGCCAACTAAATTTCACAGTTTTTAGGAAATTTGACAGTTTCTAGGGTGCACCAATGAGGAGCGAGGAATTATCAAAAACTATTAATAATTTAAGTTTTAATAAATGTTTTGTGTTGCGCCCAAAAAGTCCCACTGAAAGCGGATTCAAAATAACCAAACCTAACTCATCTTTTAGGATATTTAATGCTGATTAAGAAAATATCATTGTTTTTGTTTCTACGCTAAACCGAAGTAGTGAAAACGGTAATTTTTAAGAAAAAAGTAAGATTTTAAAAATAAAAACAAAAAAAATTCTCTCTCCTCAAGATTGAGATAGGAAACTCGTTTCTGCGCCATTCTACCCCGTTTAGCATGAAGTATTACCCAATTTTTTTTTTACACTAGGTCTGAGACACCCAGTATATTAGGTTACATTATACTTATACATGCTTAATGGTATCTTATATGACTGCTTGGAATATGGAATATAAAATGGAATATTGAAATATGTTATATTCCACTACTTTCAAGGAATCCACTATAGCCTATAGAAGATTAATGGCGTCGGTATATATCGACTACATTCGAGTAACTATGTATTTATCCATGTACGTGTAGAGTATGTGAATCCCAAAATCTTCATTCCTAAATGGCCTGTAATAGCTATTTCATAGGCTGCTTTAGTATTCGGCAAGGGCTTGAAAGATATTGATTGGGTCATTAAATTGCTATTCAGGTACAATGGGGTCAAGTTCTGAATAGAAACAAAATTGGATACCTAGCCGTTTTTTTTTTCGGATAGTTCATTATCCAGAATTGAATTATCAACAAAATGGCATTTTCGGTAAATGAATACCATTAAACTTTTGATAAAAATGAGATTCTCTGTTGCTGCAAGGAAAAATAAAAACCCGACCTTAGGCGCGCTAAATGCGGTTTCGTATTCATGAAATTCAACGGGTTTTCATTATTACTTTTATTGGAAGAGAAAAATTAATGAATCATTGATCGATTCCCGTCATATTCAGTTTTAATTGCCCAAGTTTAATTCCCTAACCACAGTTAGGGAAAAAACAAAGCAAAATAAAACTCATTCATTTCTGAACGATATTAGGTAAAAATACCTGTTTTTTTTATAAAAATTTTTATAGACATATTTTTTTCTTCATCTCTGTTTCAAAATTATTACGTGTAGCTTTCGTTTATAATAAATTACAAAACATGATTCGGGGAGAAAAAAAAAAGCTTTATTGACATTTTTAATATTTGATAAGTTTATCCTCTACTTTTTATTTATTAATTTATTCGATTCTCTATTAAAAAGTTGTTGGCTTAAAAAACTATAAGCCTCCACATTCGGGTGAACTTTCTAGTTCCTAACTATTTCGCCATCAATCTTATAATCGATGGTCTAGAATAAAATTATAATCCAACATGGACCCCACATCCACCCAAAACGATAATTCGTCTCTCAGATTCTCCTAAAAATTATACCACCCCTTCTGGATATAAAGGAAGACTACATTGGTAGATAGAAAACACTCAAGAACATCATCTAATTCATACCGATTGATTTATCCAAATCTGAAAACATTACAAAATAATGTCGACTTGACTAGACATTTAAATGTAACAGTTTTTGTAAAGTAACTATATTACTTCGATGGTCGAGGTTAGAAGGACTCATAGTCAATCACTCCCTTTATAAATATATAGATATTTAGTAAATTTAGAAATATTCCACAGAGCTACGGAACTTTTGTTAATGGATGATTTTCATTTTAGGGGAAAGTTTTAGTCTATTACAACTTTTACATAAATGGTTAAGCCTAACCTGATTTTTTTTCCATTGTTATACGGTGAAGGTATATTTCTTCATAATAAAATATTAAAAATGAAAATATTACTAAAATGTCATTACCACGTAGTGTCCCACTCTCCATTTTGTAGTAAACTTGTATTTTTTTTCTTTTGAAGCCTACGTTTAATGATAGTGAAATTTATTTCAACTCATAAAGAATAATCGAAGCATTCTGAATTTTATATATATATATATATATATATATATATATATATATTTTTTTTTTTTTTTTTTAACAGTAACTATATTTAAGTTGTTTCAAAACTTTGTCCCTCCACTTTGACGTCATTACCGATCACAAAACAAAACGGCAGAGATAAAGCCTCGAAAAAGGGGGGACTGTGGGGAAATTTCTTGTGAGTGTAGTGGTCAGCATAGAGTTAAAGGACAACCACCTTTTCAGTTGGGAGCCGGCCTCCCTCCTTAAAAAATCCTCCTTCTTATGTGCCCCGTAAAAAAAGTCACGTACTTTTATTGTTGTCATTACCACCGCATGTATTAACATGCTTTCTTTTCAAATTTATATTTCATTCAATATTTCATTCCTTTTATCATACTAATTTGAATATCGTTTGTCTAAGCCAGTTGGCAAAAAAGATAATTTAATTAATTACACAACGATTTTGGCCGAATAAAATACGTGTAAATGTCATTACAAAGTTAAAAATTCGTCTCATTTCCACGCCCGAATTATTAGCTCGGTATGTCATAATTTTGATATGAAAATTGCCCATAATCTGAGAATCACCATTATAAAAAAATAGATAAAAAAAATTAATTTCTTTTTTCACACTAGTTAAAGTCTTGCTTGGCAGATAAATTTTTTTTCTGCTACAATCTTCAATTCCATAGCTTCGGCCTGTGCCACACCCAGACTCTTTGGAGTAATTTGACTAATCAAGACAGCGCTACTAGATAGATTATTGTTCGACAAACATTGCATGTCACCACTCCTATGCATAAAAGGACCTAATAAGTTCGAATAAAAATTTTTTTTTTTTTTTTAACTTCATTTCTATATTCTAATTTTATAATAAAAATAAAATAAAAAATATAATATTTCTACTGATTATTATTTTATGAGAGTACTTGAAGCAATTATTTATATAAGTTCCTCATGCAGCAATTATTTAGTCTAAGAATAGAAAAAACTTAATTTTATCTTTAATATCATCCTAAATTATAACAAAACACCATATCCCTGGCTCCATTAGATTTACAAAACCATTTAATAAATTTGAAAAAATATTACTCGCTTTGGAATGTGAAATTAAACTTTGACAAATCACAGCATGTAACATTCATACTCCGACGAGATACATATCCGCCAGTTTGTTTCGGCGATCATCGAATTCCTCAAACAGACAAAGTGCGATATCTTGGACTAATATTCGACAGAAGGTTGACTTGGGGCCATTATGTCAAAATAAAAAGGCCGACATTAACATACATATTACATAAACAAACGACGGATGTAATCACTATTTTCCAAGTCATCAAAACAGAAACATAATACATACACATATTTACTGAAACCAATATGGATATACGACTCACAAATATATGGTTCAGAAAAAAAAAAGTAAACACCTTCTATCCAAAATTTTAAGACTAATTACGAACGCACCTTTGTATGTTAGTAACAAACCACTACATACCGACTTACAATTACCAACAATCGACCAACAAATAATAACCCTCTATTCTGGCTTTCATATCAAATTGCACGGCTACGACTGACATGCCTTATATAAGGCTGCTGAAAAGAAGTTGGATGAGAGACCTCCTCTACTGAAACAAGACCGGGATGATATGCTGATGGGCACTATCTTCCCTCATACATAAAAATGACAATATAACAGCAATTTATATCACATTTGCTGATTGCTGATAGTTGCGACAGGTGCAAATAAAAGTTTGAAGATAAACAAAAAAGAAATTTCTAAAAACATTTTTGTAAAGTCTATCTTGACAAATGCAAAAGGTTAAAACTAAAAATATGAAATTGCGAATGGACGATTTAAAAGTACTCAAAGCCGTTACAATGAATGAGGCTACGTCAGCCAATAAGGGCGCAGGAGCCCCGAGCATCCAGCCAATAGGAGATTCGATTACATCGTGCTCTCTTGCGACACTTCCATTAAATTTAACAGGCTTGGGTTTTTCTTTTGTGACACAATTTTTCAGATAAAAATGGATTGGATGTCCTTCCAAATGGAGTCTGTATGGCTTCTCTGGGAGCGATAAGCTCTTATCAATTTCATTTCTTTCCCTATTTATTTAGAATATCCTGCCAGGGAACGCCTATTCCCAAAGTACAATAAAATGGTGCATTTGGTACATACTTAAATCTTATGAGGGCAACTTTAGAAAATTAAACGGAGAAATCCGTATTAGAAACTAATATATAAATATTAGAATTCAAAATTTTAAAAATAGTATTTAATAGTATGATATATTTTTTTTTCTTAAGGCATAATGTCAAAACAGAATATATCCTACACAATAAACATCTTTTATATAAAGGATCAAAACAACATAATTTAAAAACAGTCTATCTTTCTCAGTATATGAAACAGTAATAAAAAACAGTATATGAAATGAAGTGGTAACCTGTGGTATAGTGGTTAGCACAGCAACCTACAAGACTAAAGGTCGCTGGTAAAGGGAGTATAAAATCCTTGTCTATTCCGTCCTTCGGATGGGACATTAAAATGGAGGTCTCGAGCCTGTACAATAAAAGGTACTCGTCATAGATACCTATCCTAATTATACCTGGATGGGCAAAATTTACGACTCCCGCTGCAGCATCGTCCGCTTAGCCTTAGTGATATAAAGTGACGTTAATTAAACCAACAAACATATGTATATCTAAATACCATGATTTTTATATGTCCGTTCGTTTATTGTAATTTATTCATATTCAATATATTTAACTATGATATTCGTTAATTTTACTTAAATCTGTATTTCAAATAAATTGTCTTTTACAAAGCCAAACAAAGAGCTCTTCCATCATACATCCTGTGATAAATGAAATAAAACTACCCATATTACCTATAACGTAATTTACGTTAAGAAATAAAATATAGACCAATTTATAGTGGATTACTAGTAAATCTTTGATAGTTCTTTAGCAAAAAAAAGATATACTAATAATTTGGTTATTTTTTTTATACAACATAGAATGGGATTAAGGAAAATTTACTAAATTTCAGTTACCGTATGTGGTAGTTAAGGTGTTAATAGCATCAAATAATAGTCATGACTGAATAAAATAAATAGTTATTCATTTTATAGCTTCAGAAATATTTCAGTGCAATAAATATTCCTAACTATTTTATTAAATATTATAACACTTATCTGGGTTAACAATTTTTATTTAACGAAAATATCAATACTCATTGCCACTCAAATTATGAGAACAAAAATATTATGAAAAACAAATAAGAAGATTACAAAAATTATCACTTCGTAACACCGAAATAATCAAGTGTTTTGTGCTTCAGAACTAAACTAAGACTAACTGTCCAATCACTCGCTCCTCATATATAGTCGTAAAGAGAAGAGTCAAGAACCTCGTGGATCGGCGTAGATGGTACTCGAACATCGTAGTCACAAACATGTGCTATGACAGTTTGTTCCAACTTCTAGTTCTTTCCAAATATAAGTATAAAACCATTCCAAACGATATGTTTTTGTCTAACGTTACAATATTAACCATTCATATTTTTTTGGACAAGAATACATTCATGCAATAAATGCATCAATACTGATCATAGCGGCAACAACAATCCGAAACGTCTATTCCTGTCTTTTTAAATAAATAAATTATAAAAAAAACCGGAGGATCTATGCCAAGTACTTGTCAAAAAATGTAGACTTAATAATTCAATTCAAATTATCATGAGCATATCATAAATAAAAAAAAAAATGCTAAAAAATAAAATGGTTATCCACCTAAACTCTCTGCCTCTTATCACCCTCATTTTTAAACAAAGGAATTTCCATAGCTTTTGTATGGGAAGGTAAAAAGCTACTCGTGTGGAATGTTTCATCTGGTGAATATTTCACGGGATGAAAAATTTCACGTGAAATGTTTCATCAACATCGCAGTGGCATTATTTTTGTGGCAAGCTTAAAAAAAAAAAAAAAAAAAAAACTTTTTGATGAGGGGCAAAAAGGAAAGAATTATCCGCTATACTTAAACAGTGATAATTTTTCTTAACCCTTTACTGTTAACAAAAGATATACATTAAAAAATACAACAGTAATTTTTCATTCTGTTTAATCTGTACCTATTTTCCGTCATGTTCGTTTGTTTAATGGGTTAAGTGATTTTGCACCTAAATATTAACGTGAAAAAAAATTAATTAGTTCTCGAAAACTAAAAATAAATGAAATTTGAGACGGTAACTGGATATACTCACATTTTAATAATTTCGAGAAAAGAAAACTGTCTACTAAGATAATCTAAAATAATTATTGGTTCTATCTATTTACTTGATAGAGCGAATAAATACTGATTTTTTTTTTTTTTATCAAGAAATAAAAATAAAAGAATATCAGCAATAAATTATTTTTAACATTTACAGGATTATAAACAATTGTTTGTAAACAATAAGGCTTTATTTAAGTGCCAATTCTCAAATCGACTTTCACAGAATGGTGTAACTTCTTGTATGATTGGATATCCTGAGGAAAATGGAAAGGACAGAAATAGGTTTTTTAGGGGTTCCTTAGAAATACGTCCAAACAATTTATTAACAATGTCTCTGAATCCAATTGGTCGCATTATTTTCTAAAAATCTATATCCACCATTGTAGCGTTTCACCACTTTGTGAACAACTTAATCTACCTTTTTCTACCAACCGTAAAACCTATCTTATACGGTCAATATTATTGAAGCCATATCATTGACTCAATATATGGCTACTAAAACGGATTTAAATAACTTAATTTTTTTCAATATTTCCCCTTATAAGGTCAGTATTGCACGCACAATAGTTAAAATAGTACACGATAGAAAAAAAAAAACAATCAAAGTCAACTTTAACTTAATTTTTTTATCCTTGATATATATCTTACATGAAAGGTCTTAATCTTAACTACCTTTTAAATTGTTTGTGTTTTACTAGGCATGGTGTTAGTTGGAATAATTCATTGTAATCGTACAATCGTTAATTGATTATTCTAGGCCTATTATTATTTATTTATTTTATTTTGTTGCACTCCATCTTTGAATCTGCGCCTGTCAACATGTCGATAATCGGCAGATTTGATGGGTGTTATGACTAGACATATAATGACATTAAGAAAGATGGCACCCAGCAGTACCTCTTCTCTGGCTTGTTTCAGTTACTCTGGTATGTTAGAGGAGATCTCTCATCCAACGCCTTTTTAATCTGCTCCTAATATTTATGGGCACGTCAACTGTACCAATAAATCTCGTATAAGGAGGTTAATATGTCCGTATAAGTTAGTGTGAAAACAATTCTAAAGAGCGTTTATGTGTTGGTCGACTGTTGGCATGCGGAAGACAGTACTTAAGGTTTAGTTAGTCACGTACTAAGGTGCTTTTAATATGAGTCGTAATATTTTTTATTAAAAAGTCTGGAGTTTGTTTAAATGCGTTTTTTTTGGCAATCCCGCACATTTGTGAGCACTGTGTCGATAAAGGTTAAAGTAAGTATGTGTATTTCTTTATGAGATGGAAATGGTTGGGGGTGCGGTCAAATGAAAACACTATATGTGTAACAACATATATATTGTGCCGAGGTTTCGACCCGATATTCAGGTCTTCTTCAGGGCTAAATATAAAACAAGATAGCAACCAATAAATTATATAAAGAAAAGAAAAAATAAATAAAATAATTAAATGAATAATATATGTATATACTTATATAAAAAAGAATATGAATAAAATTTTTTGGATTTAAGTTATACAATTGTCAAATATGGAAAGCTATACAAATCAAAATTATGCTGATAATATATTAAAGAATAACAATATTAAATGGGATACGGAATAGATGCAACGAGGAAGCGGAAGGAATATGTGCGAAGTGAAAATAGAAAAAGATGGGTAAAAGTCTAAAGATATATATAGCATATAATAGACAATCGGCTTATAACACATATAGTGTTTTCATTTGCCCGCACCCCCAACTATTTCCATCTCATATTCTTCTACGGTCAACAAATTACCTTCATTGTGTATGTCTTTAGTTTTTGTCTCAGTCTTAATTTTGATTTAGAAAAAAATTGGGAGCCAGACTTTGTCGAACGCCTGAGCAACATCCAAAAATACACCAGTGTTTTAGTTCTAATGCTCCAGCAATGTAGTCAGTAACTCTGTGTGATTGGTAGGTCGTGGAATGTGATATGCGAAATCCGAATTTAAATATTAAATATTAATTCTTATATATGATTAAATAACATAATATATTTATATTCACTTTCTCAATACTTATATTAGATTATAAATAGATAGATATTATTTTTAGATAATGTGGTTGGGTGGATCCATATTATATTTATATACGTACTTACGGCTTATATTTAGATTTCATATTTATTATCTTATATAATATTTATCATGTTATGTATAAAAATGTGGAGATTTTGCCATTTATTTCATTAGCGCTTAAATATTCTTTTTAGTGAAATGTGTATTTACTTATTAAAGCAAACTTTATTTGTATAGAGTATTCCCCGAAAGCAAATGAGTACTTATACTTCAATTATAAGGATTCAATTGAAGGTTTTGGTGTGCTTATTAACCCTTTAACCGGGCGGGACGTATATATGCGTCCTGAAATATTTGTTATTTTTATTATTATTTATATATGTATATATAATTATTTATATTTATGTGTGTGTATATATATATATATATATATATATATATATATATATATATATTCATGTATCTATGACTAACAGAATTTAATTTAATGTCAAGTACAGGTATTGTCCTTTTCCGAGAAAAAATTATGTAT
Source organism: Aelia acuminata (assembly GCA_911387785.2). Lineage (NCBI taxonomy): Eukaryota > Metazoa > Arthropoda > Insecta > Hemiptera > Pentatomidae > Aelia > Aelia acuminata. The sequence continues at coordinate 28,090,745 of OU426982.1, read as the reverse complement.
TTCGTCTTGTTAGCATTAAATTGAAGTTTCTTAGTCTTAGCCCGTCGTACTAGTCTAATAAGTATTGTATTCGTAACGGCTTCTAGTTCACTGAAGTTTTTTCGTTTGACTAAGACTAAAATATCGTCAGCGTATGCTAATATTTTCGTGTCGTGAGGTAAGTCAGTTCCGAATATTGTGTTCACTAACACATTCCATAAAAGTGGTGATAGGCATGATCCTTGTGGAGTACCTATAGTTAGTTTTTTGTTGATAGAGTAAGAGTTCGTCTGTATTGTCAAGGATCTGTTGTCTAAATAATTTTTAATCAGTAAGTATAAATTTTGTGGACAGTTGTACTTATTCAGGTTGGTCAGTATAGCCGTCCACCATGCGCTGTCAAAAGCACCTTTTATGGTACCGACTTACAGACGATAGAAGGGCAACCTGATGGTAATATGTAGGGCAATCTTGTTGTGCTTGTAGGAGATTTCTAGTTTTTATTTTATTTAGTTTATAATTTTTTTTTTTTTTTTTTTTTTTTTTTTTTTTTTTTTTTTTTTTTTTTATAATTTTGTGTTTTATAATTTTGTTTTTGTGTTTGAATTCATAATTTCTTAAAGTTTTGTATTTAATTGATAGTAAAAAACAAGAAACTTTGTAATATATGTAGTATGCCTCTAAAGGCATTATGGGGTTACCATAAAGGGAAAACAATAAAAAAAAAAATAAATAAATAAAAAAAAAAAAAAATGTATCTATGACTAATGCCTCTGTAGTAAGAAAATATAAGTCCCACCAGTTCCAAGGTACAACATATATTTTTTAAACATTATATTATCAAGGTACACATATTCAAGGACGTATTTATACGTCCCGCCCGGTTAAAGGGTTAATGTTAATTCCTTGTATCTTTTTATATATTTTTATCTTATATTATATTTTTGAATTTATTATAGAACAAATAAATATTTTAGGTCTCATTCGTAGACTGGATAATTAATGAAAGATTTCAAAGGATACATTTTAATTTCAAAATAATTATCAAATTAAAAATTTAGAATGATAATGTGAACGTACAGTCATCTCATAAGGATTTCTTATAAAACTTAAAGGATTATACATTTTTATAACATCTTCTGGGACCTAACAAAAATACATACTTAAGCAGCATGAATTCGTAAACATATATGTACATCACCTTTGGAAAAATGCAGGACGACTGGTAAACATTGTTATTAATTTTGCGTCTGAATTCATGCTTTAACACAGGTCATACGTGGAATATGTTTTGTCAGATAATTTATTACTTGTGGCCTTTCCCCCTGGGCTTTGCCTACTCAAGACACATTTCATCCCACATTGAGCAATTTTTCTTTTAGGAAAATGTGGTTTTTCGTGAAGTCTGTTACGATGCGTCCAATCCTTTTATATTGAAATAAAAACAGAGATAGTTTCATATTTATTATATTATAAAACTTTTTCATAACAAATAGTTTATATTTCTAATTTTTTTTAAGGTTAATATTGTTAATTTACGAATAGAATGTTTGTGTATTTGTGAATGGTTTGATTTGAAATGTACAATAGCGTGTTGACAATATTCGTGTTCTGGATTGTTTTCTTCAATTTTCACTGAAACCCGAACTAAAGGCTTGTACGTTAGTCTTTCGTTTCGTTGATCTGTATTTAAGAAGTTGTGCAGTTGATTGTTATTGTGCAGTCATTTAATTTGTGTGTTCGTTGCAAGTAAATCTTTTCTCCGGAATAATAAAAGTTATATTATAAATCATGAATGTTTTCTCTATTGTATAATTCTTGATAAAATACGATTTATAATTTATCGTAATGATTAATATACATTTATTGTACGAATTCGAAAAAAAATATTGGGAAAAATCTAAAAAATCAATAAAAGAGATTGACATATTTTTTATAGAATATAGAAGATTTTGGTTGACGGATAAAAGTGAAAAAGCATTGGATTTTATAAGAAAATTCCCAAAAGAATAATCAATAGTGCCTAAAATGCATGTAAACGTACAAAGCTTTCACATTTTCGCCAAACCAAGAATCATCTGGACAAAGAACAGCCTAAACCACAAATCGCATTAAAAAATGTCAGATGTCCAAAAAATCTAGTATAAGAAGAAAAAAAAACTTTAAAATTATATTTAAATATATAATCAAGAGTCTTTAAATCTCACATTTTTTTTTTTTTTTTTAAATCATATTTCATTTCTGCTACATAATTTTTTTTTTCAAGAATGAATAGTAAATCCTTAAGAGAAAAATGAACATTGCTTGCAGAAAACAAAAAAGAAATATATTTTTTGGGCAATAAAAATTAAGAAATAAAACTTAAATAAAGCTGTCATTATCTCAATCAATTTTTATATCTTGTATTTTATTGTGTATAAATAGGGAGTACATTTTCTATTTTATTATTTTAAATACATTTTCAGGATACGTAATGAGGTCCCTGTAACGACACACAGAAGAAGCATAGAGACATCACTAAATGCTACATCACTACACAGAGCATCTACAAACACAAACACTACACAAACACCAGACAACACTGACTACACACAGACTACGTTACGAACTAAACACAGATAACGACGATGGCTACCTTTCTCTAGATCCTGACTGGGCCGAGTCTTCCGACTCACTGATGGGTCTGAGCCGGCGGCACATGCGTCAGTTCGTCCCCTCCTGGGAGGTGTCTGGGGAGGCAGGGAGGATATCCGTCGGAATGGACACTGAGGGAGTCCTACACCTACATCATGCAAGGAATAAAAGAGCAACACCATCCATATAACCCAACTTTACGGTTGCTAAACCCGTATTTATCAGGACATCAGGAAGAATATAAAAGAGTCGGTACAAAGATTTTTAACCCTAGAATACAAACGATCCTCACCACACCTTAAAAACGAACATTCAGTTACATTAAATCCACAATCATGTATATTTTACGCCTTCGAAGTAGAAGAAACACGCGATAAATCTGTAAAAATAAATCTCTAAATAAAAATAAGCATAAAAACTTTATATCTTTTATGGGCAACCTTTGAAATGTTTTGGGCCAAACTTTAGTGTGCAAATACGTTCGCGGGCCACTTTCAAAAGTAGTGCATTTTTTTGCGCATAATTGTTTTGAACAAATATAAATTATTGTTCAAATGAAGGTGTACCTACACACACCGAAGTTATGATGCCCTTATTAATCTTAATCTTTCTCATTTGGAGTGAGTATGAGTAAGTAGTGTACCATTTTTTTTTAATTGGGTTTTTAAAAACGTCTCGCGGGCCGGATCAAATCTTACAGCGGGTCTGTTGTTGCCACATATGAGGCGTTTGGTTTCAAAACCGGCTAAATCTATTTTCAACAATTTATATGGACTGATCACAAAATGATCGATTGGAACCACTTTTGATAAGAAATGGAATGATTTAGTATTGATTTAAGAAGGATCTAGACGTTTTTGAAACAAACGCGTCTAAAGCATTTTTTTTTTTTAACTTGAAAAACTTGAAAGAAATGGAAAAAAAATTGTTTGAAAAAAATGGATTTAACCGGTTTTGAAATCAAACGCCTCATATGCTTTAAATCATACCAAAAAAGCATTTCAGGCATAAATAAAACAATAAGAGCAATCTTTCTTGTGGATTCCACTAAAATGTTAAGAAAATAAAATAGATTCACGACAAGGGGAAAAAATTAAGAAGAAAAATTAGCCAGAAGCACGGACTACTAAAGAATATGGAAATTTATTGATAAAATAAAAATTAACAAGTTTTGCGTAAGAATAAAGCAGATATACCACGGAACGGTGTTGGGTGTTAAATTTCACAAAGTGGTGCACGCTAAAAAATGTTTAGATGACTGATATTTTAATTTTTATAAATTCGCCATTTGATATTTCAGTAGTTAATAATAACTTTGCAGTCAGGTGAAGATTTCTAAAACGGTCGTAAAAATTAACCAGTCAGAGTATTTATATTTTTAAAGAATATAGAAGATTTTGGTTAACTGATAAGAGATAAACCATTGGATATTTTTAGAAAATTCCCAAAAGAAATATCCCTAGTGCCTAAATTGCAAGTTAACATACAAATGTTTTCAACTTTTCAAACTTTAAATTCAACTAAACGAAATGTTTAGATGGCTGATATTTTAATTTTTATTGATTCGCCATTTGATATTGAATGAACGTAAAAATTAACCAGTCATAGTGAGTTATGATCTGATTTCATGAAAGGTACGCGTTAGCTCAAACGCAAAACTAAGTCACAATTATTCGCTAATGGTGAAAAGGTACTGGAGGGAGAGTCATAATTTGTCATTTTATCTCTTTATACCACATTTTGTTCTATTTAGAGTGGTCGAAACGATTGGGAACGATTATATTTGTATAAAGAATATAATGCTGATTATATTCATATTTGTTTAAAAAAAAAAAAAAAAAAATCTTTACCTAAGTTTGACAAGATTTCAACTGCTGTGAAGTAAATGGCCAAAAGTAAATAAGTTCTTTCCTACATCGCGTCCGAATTTCCTGCTTTATTAAATCTTATTCTGCTTTTCGCTTAGGAGACTAATCCAAAAAGATCAAATATAAAAAAAAAAAAACGATCTAACGCGCTTTATTTATAAATGGTGAACTAATCCGAATCATTTTTATGTACCTACAATACATAATAAAATTACTAAACCTGAAATAATAATAAAGTTAGAACTGAAATGGAGTAGAAACCTCAATTTTTTATCTCAAGATTTGTTTCCAAATCCTATACTGCCGGATACAGCATACATATCAATTAGAATCAGCTGTTTGATGAAATTAAACAAACTGAACTTCCTTACGAAATTCATCATACTGAGTATCAACCCCATGCTTAATTATGGATGTTTACATTATCTATTAGCAATTTTCCAGGTAATGAACCAACTGGAAAAGTATATTAATTAAAACAAACAATGTAAAGGAAATCACTCTAGTTTTGCAATAATGGAACTAAATTGAATTATACAATGTTTGTATAGTACATTATTACATTAATTATCATATCTGATGATTGTTATTTTAATAAAGTTTATCCGTAATGGCAAGGGAAGCCTTGCATTTTAATGAAACTTGATTATTATTCGGTGAATACAGGAAACTTTTATTGGTCCAGTATGGTAAGGGCGGACCCTACATACTATCCACATAGGGTTGAGCATGTAACAATATCAAGTATAATTTTATTCATCTTTGAAGGATTGTAAATTGAATAAAGGGGTCCCACGAGTCCGACCCACCTGGATCACTCCAGCAGAACAAATTTATCTATAGAAGTCGGACATCCAAAGTTTCCTAGAAGTCCTAAACTTTCCCGGTCCTCGGACGTACTCAGTGTGACCATCGTGATATAAAATCATTGATTATAAGTTAGAGAGTCAATTTAAGTTAGGAAAAACATAAGTCAGTTCTAAAAGAAAAAAATAAATTAAACAATGCTATCATCTTAGGTTTATAAAAAGTGTTGAATATGGTCATTGACAAAAAAATTGAGCTCTATAAATTACAATTGCAGTTAAACATCTATTTCATTTCATTTATGTTCTTACAATAAATACTGTAACGTTAAACAAAGAAAAAGATATATGATTTAAAAGACTTGTTGTTGGAACAAACTGTCCTAGTACCTGTTGGTGACTGTTCGAGAACTTGCTACGTTTGTCGAGAACGTTTTTCACTATTATGATTCAGACTAAATGTAAGGAACGACGGACAGGAAATTTAGGTTTGCTCTCAAGATGGAATCATATGATTACGTTTGAGCTACATTGTCGTTATAAGTTGTAAAAAATTAGGATCCATGTAGGCTAATCATATCTTGTTTAATTCATTTCTTTATAAATTTGACAATTAAGCTTGTGTTTAGGAATATATAATGAGGAAGGTCTAAATGGTATCTCAGCATTATTACAGATGAATATGGCGCAAAGGCGCCGAAAGCTCCTAGTGTAGAAACGTAAGGTCTGGAAAAATATATGTTTAGGAGTATGTTACTTTGATTAAAGTAAATATATTCTACATTCTAACTATTGATTGATACTTTCTGTAACCTTGTTGATAATTTCAGTATAGTGTGGCATTGTAAATTATTACTTTTTTTTTTAAATATTAAAACCTTTCATAAGTGTTGATAAGACCATAATATCCCTTGGGGAGTTAACTTGATATAGGTACTCTGATTAGTTAAGCAAGATCTCTCGTCCAGCACCTCTTTCATTGTTTTATTTGCTGAATTTCTTAGATGTAGCCAAACTCCTTGCTCGTTTATCAGTATGTCCTTCCAATTTAGGATAAATCCCTTTGTAAAAGTTCATGCGCATAAGGTTAGTGTAGTTTCTTTTATATATTTATTTTTATCATCGATTTGAAAGCTTTCTTTAAATAAACCATTTTATCTGTCACCCATGTCCTCATAGATAGACATTGCCCATATGGGTTTGAGAAAAAAACGGTAGGAATTTTTTTTCGGCCCAGTACACCACCAGTTTTCTGTCTAAGTAAGTCAAAAAAATCCCGTTCTTTCTAATGCAAGAAAAAATAATAATACTGCAAGAAGAAATTTCATGTGGTTTGTTTTTTCATGCTTAAATCGAATTTTCCATTATTTGTAATTTATCCATGTCTGATGTCAAATGTGTAAAGCTTGTATGAGTTCTTATTTTTATGAGAATGGTTGTAGCTCCAGCAGGTGTCAAGATTCCATCATTGACAGATTTATCAATTGCCCCTATCACTGTAGACTAACAAATATGAATGTACCATAAAAAATGGTACCATGATACCACATAAAATGGTTCAATTTCTTTTTAGATTTCTGTCCTCAGAGTAGCTACTTAGCAAAGTTTGAAATTTTCAGCAAATTTTTTACTGTATTCTGAGTACTGCAAATTCTAGAAGGAAATTTAACACTCTTTCATATATTGCATTCAGATTTTTCATGACTGAAGTATAACTAATTATTAATTTTTTCTTTCGAACTATACTACTGCTTCCCAGAGATATGAATATTAATAACCTAGTAACATATTATCATTTGTTAAATATCTATAATTTTTTATATCAAAAACAAAAGAATTGTCGTTTCCAAAGTCAATCCTTGATGAAATTTCTGAACCATCATGTTGATAATGGATTATTCTGCATAATTAGACCAATGAAAATATTTAAAGATACTATATAGCTGACATGTTGCGTACATCAAATTGAACACTCGGCAAACAATAAATGTTTGTTTAAGCTATGGCAAGCGAATGGAGATAGCACTTATGAATATACATACAGACATCCGAGCGAAACACGGTCAGATCCCATGTTATCCAGAATTTGTAAACTTCAGTCTAGGGGAGCCATGGCTAGTAATAACATTAAAAGGAATAAATTAAATTTATATAATGTTACTAGAATTTACTGAGTAAAAGATGGAATACGGAGCGGTTTTACCGGAAAATTGTCAGTTTTTTTTTTATGTCTAAGTCAAATGATCTGGAAAATCTGCAAGACTCCACAGAATTTACTTTGGGTAGAAATAATTTTTAAAAATTTAATTTTTTATTATAATTATTTTTTCGCTCGTTTATTTTAATTATAATGTTTTTATTACAACAAAAATTCGTTGTCTTGTAAAAATTTTATATTTTTTAAACATAAACTTGGCATTATATTCTAATATAATTTACAACCGTCTCTCAAATTATCGTAGTATCATATTGAAATGACTTTACGACACTTTGGGACCCTTATAAACCGGTTTTTAGTCAACAAATCCTGAAATGGAGTGTGAATATATATATATATATATATATATATATATATATATATATATCCATTTTTTTTTTTTTGCCAGTACCCTAAAGATTAGAGATGATATCAACCAAGGCATGCTATAAACATGATCAGTCTTAATTAGTTATTTCTATAAACGGCCAACAGTAAATAGTTAGAAAATAATCAATTTAAATTGAAGGCAATAGTTTATCTAAACATTTAACGCTAAAATGTTTGTTTGTTCAACGTCCCTTTATGCTACTAAGGCTAATCGGTCGATGCTGCAGTGGGATTCCTAAATTTTGCCTATCCAGGTATAAATAGGATAGGGAACTTTAAGGAGTAACTGACATTGTACAGGCTCCATTTCGCGTCCTATCCGAGGGACGGTATAGCCAAGGAATTTCATTCCCTTTAAAAACCCCTAGGGCCCCCGCAGGACGAGAACCCGCGTCCTTTAGTATTGTAGGTGGTCAAGCTAACCACTACACCATTGTTTCTCAATATTATTAAAAAAGGAATTTAATCAGAAATATTATAATAAAGAAAAAGGACGTGAGATCGCATGATTCAGAATACTTAGCCAATGGGATTAGCTATTTAAAGGGAGGAGGTCGGAGCGAGTTTGCCAGCAGCGACCAACTGCCCCACACCGCAATCGATCCTTTCACACCAGCTCTTCTCTGCTCGGTGTCGAGTTCCAACAGGTTGGCCGTCTATCTTCTATATAAAAGGATCTAAGTCAGAAAGATATTTGAACAAATAACTAAACTATGTATGGTATAACAAGGTAGTATATATTTCCAGCGGGAGGAATGATATTGACAATGAAGGGTCTAAAGAAGTGATGAAATCCGAAACAAACTCTTTGGTGATAAAAATTAAAAATTAAGATTTAATTTTATTCAAATTTGAATAAGAGCAGTCCACGCCTGGGCAAAAAGTATTTTAATTTTTATTTTAATAGCAAGTATTTAAAATAAATTTGAATAAAATGCATTTTAACCTCAAATCATTTAAAATACTTTTAAAACCTATTAGCTAGTGCATTGCGATTGGTTAATAAATACTTTTTTTTTTTAATATTGCAATAGATTAATAAATCGACAGTTTTTATTTATTTCTTTTTCGTTGTCTTTGCTAGGTGTAATGTATCTGATACTCAAATCATCTTGACTTTCATTTTGTTGAAATTATTAAATTAAATTTCTTTTTCTACAGAACCAATCTGATTCGGAACCTATTTAAACTAATTGGGCTACCCCTTAGAATATTCGCTACCCATACACCATCCAACGACCTCCGTGCAATTCGAATTTCAGCAAATTAGCCCTAACGCGAACTACTGCTTCTCAGCCCTTACTTCTTTCGGACGTTTACCATTAGTCACTGCGATTAATTTCTATGGAATTCGTTCACCACTGTTTTGCAATTTCACATTTCAATTTTATTCATCCTTCTGCTATCACCTCACTTGCTCATCTTTCAATGTTAGCGTGCACGTTTTGCATTCTTAAAGAACCGCAGGAGGAATAATATTTTTGTAAACCCGAATTCTTAAGTTTTAAGGAAGAAGCCGTGAGCTAAGTAATTTCGTTAATCGCTAGAATTTCTTACCTCTAATCTTGCCTGAATTTCCCCTCCAATTTCGGACGAACCTCAACCGGAAAAATAATCACCGAATTTATTGAATGTATCAGTCCTAAATATTTTTACTAAGTTTACTTTCTTTTGATCTTTTGGTGTTGTCTCCAATTGGGATCCTGTTTATGCCTTCGTTTATGGCTCTAACTTAATTTTCGATTTTTTCACTTTCGAATAAACCGGTAAAAAGTCTACAATTAACCCCCCCCCCCCCCCCCCCCCCCATAAAACCTATTTATTTATAAAATTATTATCATTTATTAAAATGATGAGGGATTGGCCTTGTAATTTGACTTACGAACAATCTTTGTTACATATTTCGTGACAATCGGATATGGCGGTCAAAAGTTAATATTTAACCCTCCACCCCAAAACCTATGCATAAAACCATTTATGTGAAATGAATTCATTTGACGTCTATTTAGATAATCAAAAACCACCAATGTGCAAATTTTTTTTAAATCGGATGAAGCGGTACAATCTTAATAATTGCGCCCCCCCCCCCCGATAAAAAACAAAACAAAAAAAAACAGCAACATCAAACTGAAATAAATATACTTGCTCAATATTTAGGAGTGAGAGCTCTAGTGCAAAGGACTACACTATAATATTATGAAAATTGTTTAACTTCAAACAACCTACTTTAGATTTATTTTATTTTATTATTTAAAATACAAATGAAAATACTTTTTTTTTTATTTTAGTATTTTAGAATTAAAATGAAAATACTTTTTTTTATTTGAGTATTTTAGAATTAAAATGACAATAAACATGTGATTTATTTTATTTTAATTCTAAAATAATAAAATAAATTAAAAGTATTTTCATTTGTATTTAAAATACTTTTATTTGAAACCCGAAGATAACCAGTTCAAAACCCGTAACCAGGGGACATTTATTAGTACTCGGTATTAGTCCACCCTCTCCCCTGGCCTGGAAAACCCCGTATAGCCTAAACGGCGAGTAAGTGGAGGACCCCCCCCCCACAAAAACTGTCTCAACCTACATATTTATCCCTTCCTTTTTACAAAACTACTTTCAGAATCAGTATCTGATTTTGTCGACTATACTACATTACAAAAAGTATTCATTTATGCGAAAATTCGATTAATCTAGGAAATATATTAAAGAACCAGATAGAATTCAAATAATAGAAATGACCAAGAAATGTGCGACATTTTAAACCAAGTTACGTACAAAGAAAAAACAATAAAAAAACCTACATTACTTACTAAATCCCATGAAAAGTCTTGGGTTCAGTACTGTGTAAGGAAGTACTGTTTCTTGGTCAGCTGTCGTGCAAGGAGGTGGTTTGACCGTGGTACGCTCAAACACCAGGTTTTCTCCCCATAATTTTTCGATTAAGGGTACCCACATTGTTGAGTCTGGATTTGCCCCAGGAGGGTTTCACGGCCTATTCCGTGACAGAATATTAAAGATGTCCTGTCAAGCAAGTTTCGAACTCGGGACCTCAATGCCTTAGCAATGACCTACTAATACTACCTCGCTTCCTAGATAAATTTACAATAATAAAAAAATTGTATTTATTCTTATGATTGTATTTAAGGAACAACAAAATAATTTTTATTTTTTAGCTATTAATCATTTATAAGATCACAAGAAATAAATTAGAGGCGAACATATATTTATATCAAGTAGCGTACTCATAAATTAGAGAAGACTAAGGTGGAAACTGTATTTGATCGTGGGATGTTTATAGTTATTTATAAATTTATAGTGGGCTTCATAGATCAAAATTGGCTAAGTCAGCTTAGGATATGCTTATGAAGGGAAGCTTTATCGGAAGCTGCTGCAAAGTCATCGTTTCTTCCTTTGCAGTTAAATCCATTGCTTAGCCAATTAATTTAATAATTGATGGCAAGTACAAGTGTACATTAGCATTCTTAAAGAAATAGTAAAAACATTCAGGCTTCATATTTTAATTTGCGCCCATTAACAGACCTTTCTCAGTAAGCAAATGTTTTGCCTTTTAATCTTGTCTAATACCATTTAAGGTATATATCTTAGATTTCAGCATAAATAGCTTCCAAAATCCAAATTAAAAAATATGTTTTTCATTTCTTTGTAGATTTCAAAAACCAGTCTAGGTGACACTTTAACAAAAACTTGAATATTTAAATTTATTCATTACGTGATCACCTACGGTGTTATAAATATCGTCATTAACAAATCAAAAAAAAGTTTTATAGTTTAGAATTATTTTTATTAATTAATTTTAATTAACGCTCCAGCTTTAACTATAGGCCAGAAATGTTATTATACCAAGAAAACTGGCGATGAACAGACTTTAAAACAGTGATTAAGAGTTCAGTTTGTAAACGTTATTAAATCCTATAAAGTTTTAAGAGAAGCTTAGCTATATTGAACCAGGTTTTAAAACATTTATAGCTGGTATCAGTTTCATTTATTCCCATTAAAAGTAAGTAATGACAGTATTATAAGCGAAATTATTTTTTTATATACATTTATTTATTTTATATATATTATACATATTTGTACTTTCTAAAACCAATATGGACATGTTATTCATATATATGCGGTACAGCCAAAAAGACCCACTTACAAAGACTTCAGACCTTTCAATCAAAAATAATTAGACTCATAGTAAAGTCACCATGGTACGTGACCAACAAATCCCTAAGTACTTACAAATACAAATAGTATACCAACATATAAAGACACTTTACAAACATTTCCATACTCACATACACAGTCATTTTAATCGACTGATAAGAGATATGGTTACAACTAATATGCCAATAAAAAGCAGATTAAAAAGGCGCTGGATGAGAGATCTCCTTCGTTAAAAATCCAGATTAACTGAAACAAGCCAGACAAGAGGTACTGCTGCGTGACATCCTTCCCCATGCCTAACAAGCCCTTATTTAATTAGCATAGCGCACATTTGCTGATTGTCAAAGTTTGTTGATAGGCGCAAAGATGTAAAAAAAAAAAAATCTTTGTTCCATCAATGGCAGTCTATTAGAAGTTGAGAATTCTTTTACCTCTACCTCCAAAAGGTAATGCATTTAGGTTGTTATAGTAATTAGAGAACTTCATATAACTAAACATAAATACCTATCAACTGTGGTGTAAATGGGGAAAGTACATTTGTAAATGCGAAGTATATATATCACGTGGAGTGATAGAGTGTTTTTATACAATCGATCCTATCGCGCGATCTTGAAATCGATTGTAGTCGAGAATACTTCTGAGCAAACGGTTCAAATAACTTTATATTATACCTTAAAATAAATGAAAACTCGACTGTTAAAATATTAAATTATATGCTGTTATCAACAGATTATTGAGATACATATGTCGAATTTAAGAATCCGGCGTAAAAAAAAGAAAATAGATTAAATATTATTGCAAGTATAACTACAATATAGTCACAAGTCTCTAATATGAAGGTACATTGCGGTGAAAATATCTTAATAACGTAGGTATTCAAAAGTGTACATTTTGTACAATTACATATTTCTTATATATGCGGGACAAATACTGAAGCATCATGATTTTTTTATTTGAATAGGCCATGAGAAAATTGATATAATTTCAATAGTTACATGACTAAAAACGAAGTATAACGACGAAACGAAGTATAAGAACTCTTCGCTACATATTAAGCCTTACCGTTAGCGAAATAAAAAAACTCATGAGATGCCCATCTAACTACGGAATCATTAAGTTCATTAATGAATCGCTGAAGGTATCTCGGACAATGAAATTGCAAGGATTATAAAAAACTGTCTGGAAAATGAGAGATAAAGGAATCGTGCAGGCTTGGGTGGCCTCACATTGTGGTTTACCTGGTAATGAAGCTTCAGGGCTGCTAACCTAGCCAGAAATAAGACAAATAATAACCACAATAATTAATAACTACAACCACCGTTGCCGACTGGTAACGTTGGTGTAAAGAGGCCTTAGGAGAACAGTAGCAAAGGAAGTAGGCTCAGGCTACGAACAAACTAAAGGAAATTCTTTCATTTTAAATAATTTTTTTTTTTTAAGACAAAAGATTTGGCTCCGCCGGGAGTCGAACCCGGGTCTTCCGTGTGACATGCGCGGTATGCTAACCACTCGCTTCCAAGCAGTGCCATATCCTTCCTCTTCACTGACAAACAAGGTGGTTTCCACAATAATGATTAAATTGATATAGAAATTCTTTCATGGAAATCCCCTTTTAGAAAACAAGAAAGGAAGAATTGATACTGACAAGATTAAGAATAAAACATGCAGCTATTACAAACGAATACCTAATGCGAGGCTTGGGAATCTCAATTTGTGAATCATGTAAAACATCACTAATCTTAAAACAAATTGTTACAATTAAAAATATGTATTCTATTCTCTGACACCAGAACAAGATACAATATAATAATAATAACTCTTAATTTAATTGTCCCGGGAACTAGTCCCTTAGGAACAAAATTGTACAGGAACATATAAAATGCTTTATATCCTTAAAGTAGTATAAGAAAATGAAGCTAATTAAAAATACAAGAAAAAAACTGAGAAAAAAGAAATATTTATCTTTCTATAAAGTACTCTTCTTGTGATAAAAAAAATTAAAAGGAAATTGAATTGACATGAAAATGAAAATAACTATATGTGTGGAGGTTATTACATATATTCACTTATTTACAATATTTAAAAAATAAATAAATAATAGAGGTCTATACCGTTTAAAATTACAATTGAAAATTTGACTATTTACAATATACAACTTCAAGGCTCTAAAGCCCTCTTTGTAAATAATCAGGTCATCCTATAAGTAATGTGGGTTTTTAATATTCTGTTTGTTTATGTTTAGATTATTAATCCCTCTTTTTCAATTTATTTTTGTTTACATATTTTGTTTATTATAGTATTAAATATACTCCTATTTATGACGTTTTGGTTGGTGAAGCTTATTTATCCTGTGCTGAAATTTCATTTGAAATGGATCTCCCAAGAAACCACTTACGCCATGTTATGCTTTGGGAATTCGATACAGGAGGAAATGCTGCTTGTGGGTTTCCTATCGGAATGTTAGTCGGTCGCGGCAGTGGTTAGGACCTGGAGAAACACCTAGGACAGAAGCGAGAGAAGGACTTCATCCTAAAAAAGTGATGATGTGGTTGGATATGGAAGGAATCCTTCATCATGAATTCCTTGATCTTAACTAAACTATCACTAAAGATCTGTTCAGCTAAACCGATTGCTATTGAGGAGAAACGTCTATCACTTATCAATGGACGCGGAATTTTATTCCATCATGACAATGCGAGGCCCCACGTTACAAAACAAACATTGCAAAATTAAAGGACTTTGGATGGGAAATTATTCCTCACCCACCGTATTCCCCAGACTTGGTGCCTTCGGATTTTCACCTTTTCCGCAATCTCCAAAACTCATTAAGCGGCAAGAACATGAATTCAGTCGATGAGGTGAAAAACGAGGTGTCAGCTTTCTTTAATTCAAAACCAAAGGATTTTTTCAGAACAGGCCTTCAAAATTTAGTTTCAAGATGGCAAACTGTTATACAAAAAGATGGTAAATATATTTTAGATTGAACGTTTTATATCCTATATCGTGTATCCTACACCATATGGCACGCCATTAACCCGGAAAAGGTAGCTCTACTCCAAGGGTTGATTTAGGTAGCGCTTCGTCGATGAGACGAAGTAACCTTATTATTGTTTCAGGGATGCCTATTCATAATGTAATTGCAGTATTTATAATACTTTAAAACAGACCTCATTTGCTTTTACACTTTTTATGCCTTTTGTCGATAAGAAACTAAGAATGATGTAATTTACTTTCTAAAAGTTAAGGTTCAATATACGCAAAACACTTTGATTTTTAATGTATGATTGATTGGAAAGAATAATTATTTCATACAAAAAAACAAAAAGAAAATGTAACAAAAGCAATATTGCAAAGAAATTATGAAACAGTAAATAGTATAAATAAACTACGAAAGCATATAAATAAGAGTAAACTGCGCTACCAAATAACTAAACAGGAACAATGAGTTACAAATAATAGAAAAGTTTACATTGGACTTACAGTTATATATAATTCACAGCCTGGTTTTACAATCTGGACATAAATTTTCCGTATGCCCTTCAGAAATACAATAAGATTTTGACATTCTTCTCTTCTGCCAAGGACAAAATCGACACATTTCTCGAGGTCCAAATACTCCATAAATATTCTTCGTTTCCAAGACTGACACAAAGTTACATATGAGATAGCGCTTCGTCTTGCCGACGTCGTTACTTCAGAAAAATAAATTAATTGACTTGATTGACTTACCTAAATCGACCGACCTTCTACCTCCAGCATATGTTCCAGTACTAAGTGGAGATAAAACTCCCGGAAGGTGGGCGAGCTAGGATTCGGGGTTCATCTGTAATAAACAGAATTGTACGGTCTCTTCGTCGATAAGACGAACGCTACCTTTCCCGTGTTAAAAACCGACATTACTTATGAGATAACCTGATATTTAATTTTGTTCTTAAAAGACACGTCCCAGAACAAATAAAAAAATTATTATTATTATTATTATTATTATTATTATACCTACCTCCTAATATGGCTGAAAAAATGTCAGATGACGAAGAAAAAATTAACAATGCATTCAAATACCTCCAAGACATGAATTTTTTTCATTTAATTTAACCAATGTTAAATTAAAACAATAAGGCCCGCTTTCTCCAATATATTTTAAACTTAGATTAACTTAAACCGGATTATCTTTAATCCAAGGTTTAAACTCTGATTCACTTTCTACAGCCTTAGTTTAGTTTAAGCTCGGTTTAAACCTAATCATGTGAAGGTTATTATGTTTTTTAAAAGGTTGGTACATATTTGTTTACATTTCCTTGTTGAAACTTCTATGGAAAGAAAAGGTAATGTAAGGGTTATGGAAAGATTTTTATACATATTATTTTGTTTTTACCAAAAAAGTAAATAAGCTGAAAGTGTTCTATAAAAATGGAGCAAAAAGAAGTAAAAACTTTTCTCAGTGTGAAATTAATGTTCTTCTGGCTCTTGTGGAAGAGAAGAGAGACATTTTCGAAACCAAAAAAACAGATTTCGTCACTTTCAAAGAGAAGGAGGATGAACGGAAGAAATAGGTGAATAAATTCAATGAAACGAGCGGTGCTGTTTTCAGAGATTTAATTTGTATGTTAATAAAATGTTCTTTATAATATGATATTATTGCGCCAAGAAAAAAACATTTTATAAACAAATATTAAACCGACTTCGAAACCTAGGAACCAGTAAAAATAAATTCACTGAAAAGTATGAAATAATTACGTTCTGATTTTTATGAATACACAGCAAAATCGAAAATGGTGGAAAAGTGCAATAAGACGAATACTTTTATTTTGATATGTACAAATACACACTAATTGTTGATAAAAATTATTAAATTTAAATATTAAATACTATGTTCAATACAACACAATCTTTTCGGAGGCGGCGCAAAATAGAAATAACATATTACTGCTAAAATTCCATTAGAGGGCATTGAAATCAATAGCTGGGAAGAGAAGATCCATTTAGAAGATTTTCATAATGTCTAGTGTAAAAAATTTTAAATTTGGCGCCGCCTCCTAAAAGATTGTGTTGTATTGAACATAGTATTTAATATTTAAATTTAATAATTTTTATTAACAATTAGTGTGTATTTGTACAAATCAAAATAAAATTATTCGTCTTATTGCACTTTTCCACTTTTTATACCATTTTCAATTTAGCTGTGTATTCATAAAAATCAGAAGGTAATTATTTCATACTTTTCAGTGAATTTATTTTTACTGGTTCCTAGGTTTTGAAGTCGGTTTAATATTTGTTTATAAAATGTTTTTTATTTCACAATTTTTAGTTGGAGAAGATAACAAATGTAGAAAACCGTACGTTGCTTTAAAAATTTCGTTGGTTATTAATTAGTCGTTGATAAAATAAACGTTGGTTTAAAAATTTCGAAATCTTTTTACGCTCTACCACGTTTGTCTTTCCCAAGTCTTTTTATTATACAATAATTGTATAAAATTATTATGAAACACACTTTACCTTTTCAATTTTATGAGTACACACAGAAAAGTGGGAAAGCGGTGCGTGTATTATACAACTTTCAACACACTACGTTTTATGGTTATAAATGGATTTTTTTTTTTTTTTTTTAAAAAGATCAATGTTCAATTGGGAAAGGAACACATAAAATGTTTTTCTACAATGACAATATTTTTCCTTTGCTAAATGTCGTCAGTACTTGTCATTTACGTAGAGAATCAGTGTTCCGATATGTGTTCAGTTAAATATACATAAGTACATAAATCCGGCCATTCCAAGATGAAGTAGATAAGTCACTGAACAATTAAGATTTTGGCCGGTTTTAGACAAGATATCGTTAATGGAGAATCAATGAGGATGCTAATATGACCTATAGTAAATTTGAAAGTAATTTTTAAATTTTGATTGCTTGAATATCCTTCTGAAAACTATGGCGATATTATACACGACTTCATTGGATTACATCATTGGATAGAAGTCCCTGCAAAAAAAGGGGCAACCATAAAATTATGGATATCAAAAAGACTGCCCCGCTAGGATAGAAGCAACAGGGTTTGGGACTCACATATGGTTAATTTATTATTACGAAGGATATTATTATTCTCCGTATTAGACTACTGACTTATTCTTATTCTACTGACTTATTCTGTCATTTTTCTACAATGACAATATTTTCCCTTGCTAAATGAATAAATGATCTAAGTTGAGCGATATATAATTATTATAGCTTAATAATAATAAATTTACATCATTATGAGATATTCAAGTGAAACATAATTTACAACATAACCTTGATATTAATTATGAACCAATTACAATAAAAATAATGCACGTTAAGAAACATTTTTTTTCATCTCAATTCGACTTCACTGATTTAACATATTCGGAAAATATTCTTGGATTAACTGATTGCCTCTATTGATGCGTCTCTTTGGCAACAAAAACACATCATAATTTTCTTCTTCCATGTCATTTAAAATTTCAATTATGTATATTTTCCATGTTTGTATTCAGTCAAGTGCAAAACAATAATTCTTGAATATTGCCAGAATATTTTATTTGAATAGGCCATGAGAAAATTGATATAATTTCAATAGTTACATGACTAAAAACGAAGTATAACGACGAAACGAAGTATAAGAACTCTTCGCTACATATTAAGCCTTACCGTTAGCGAAATAAAAAAACTCATGAGATGCCCATCTAACTACGGAATCATTAAGTTCATTAATGAATCGCTGAAGGTATCTCGGACAATGAAATTGCAAGGATTATAAAAAACTGTCTGGAAAATGAGAGATAAAGGAATCGTGCAGGCTTGGGTGGCCTCACATTGTGGTTTACCTGGTAATGAAGCTTCAGGGCTGCTAACCTAGCCAGAAATAAGACAAATAATAACCACAATAATTAATACCTACAACCACCGTTGCCGACTGGTAACGTTGGTGTAAAGAGGCCTTAGGAGAACAGTAGCAAAGGAAGTAGGCTCAGGCTACGAACAAACTAAAGGAAATTCTTTCATTTTAAATAATTTTTTTTTTTTAAGACAAAAGATTTGGCTCCGCCGGGAGTCGAACCCGGGTCTTCCGTGTGACATGCGCGGTATGCTAACCACTCGCTTCCAAGCAGTGCCATATCCTTCCTCTTCACTGACAAACAAGGTGGTTTCCACAATAATGATTAAATTGATATAGAAATTCTTTCATGGAAATCCCCTTTTAGAAAACAAGAAAGGAAGAATTGATACTGACAAGATTAAGAATAAAACATGCAGCTATTACAAACGAATACCTAATGCGAGGCTTGGGAATCTCAATTTGTGAATCATGTAAAACATCACTAATCTTAAAACAAATTGTTACAATTAAAAATATGTATTCTATTCTCTGACACCAGAACAAGATACAATATAATAATAATAACTCTTAATTTAATTGTCCCGGGAACTAGTCCCTTAGGAACAAAATTGTACAGGAACATATAAAATGCTTTATATCCTTAAAGTAGTATAAGAAAATGAAGCTAATTAAAAATACAAGAAAAAAACTGAGAAAAAAGAAATATTTATCTTTCTATAAAGTACTCTTCTTGTGATAAAAAAAATTAAAAGGAAATTGAATTGACATGAAAATGAAAATAACTATATGTGTGGAGGTTATTACATATATTCACTTATTTACAATATTTAAAAAATAAATAAATAATAGAGGTCTATACCGTTTAAAATTACAATTGAAAATTTGACTATTTACAATATACAACTTCAAGGCTCTAAAGCCCTCTTTGTAAATAATCAGGTCATCCTATAAGTAATGTGGGTTTTTAATATTCTGTTTGTTTATGTTTAGATTATTAATCCCTCTTTTTCAATTTATTTTTGTTTACATATTTTGTTTATTATAGTATTAAATATACTCCTATTTATGACGTTTTGGTTGGTGAAGCTTATTTATCCTGTGCTGAAATTTCATTTGAAATGGATCTCCCAAGAAACCACTTACGCCATGTTATGCTTTGGGAATTCGATACAGGAGGAAATGCTGCTTGTGGGTTTCCTATCGGAATGTTAGTCGGTCGCGGCAGTGGTTAGGACCTGGAGAAACACCTAGGACAGAAGCGAGAGAAGGACTTCATCCTAAAAAAGTGATGATGTGGTTGGATATGGAAGGAATCCTTCATCATGAATTCCTTGATCTTAACTAAACTATCACTAAAGATCTGTTCAGCTAAACCGATTGCTATTGAGGAGAAACGTCTATCACTTATCAATGGACGCGGAATTTTATTCCATCATGACAATGCGAGGCCCCACGTTACAAAACAAACATTGCAAAATTAAAGGACTTTGGATGGGAAATTATTCCTCACCCACCGTATTCCCCAGACTTGGTGCCTTCGGATTTTCACCTTTTCCGCAATCTCCAAAACTCATTAAGCGGCAAGAACATGAATTCAGTCGATGAGGTGAAAAACGAGGTGTCAGCTTTCTTTAATTCAAAACCAAAGGATTTTTTCAGAACAGGCCTTCAAAATTTAGTTTCAAGATGGCAAACTGTTATACAAAAAGATGGTAAATATATTTTAGATTGAACGTTTTATATCCTATATCGTGTATCCTACACCATATGGCACGCCATTAACCCGGAAAAGGTAGCTCTACTCCAAGGGTTGATTTAGGTAGCGCTTCGTCGATGAGACGAAGTAACCTTATTATTGTTTCAGGGATGCCTATTCATAATGTAATTGCAGTATTTATAATACTTTAAAACAGACCTCATTTGCTTTTACACTTTTTATGCCTTTTGTCGATAAGAAACTAAGAATGATGTAATTTACTTTCTAAAAGTTAAGGTTCAATATACGCAAAACACTTTGATTTTTAATGTATGATTGATTGGAAAGAATAATTATTTCATACAAAAAAACAAAAAGAAAATGTAACAAAAGCAATATTGCAAAGAAATTATGAAACAGTAAATAGTATAAATAAACTACGAAAGCATATAAATAAGAGTAAACTGCGCTACCAAATAACTAAACAGGAACAATGAGTTACAAATAATAGAAAAGTTTACATTGGACTTACAGTTATATATAATTCACAGCCTGGTTTTACAATCTGGACATAAATTTTCCGTATGCCCTTCAGAAATACAATAAGATTTTGACATTCTTCTCTTCTGCCAAGGACAAAATCGACACATTTCTCGAGGTCCAAATACTCCATAAATATTCTTCGTTTCCAAGACTGACACAAAGTTACATATGAGATAGCGCTTCGTCTTGCCGACGTCGTTACTTCAGAAAAATAAATTAATTGACTTGATTGACTTACCTAAATCGACCGACCTTCTACCTCCAGCATATGTTCCAGTACTAAGTGGAGATAAAACTCCCGGAAGGTGGGCGAGCTAGGATTCGGGGTTCATCTGTAATAAACAGAATTGTACGGTCTCTTCGTCGATAAGACGAACGCTACCTTTCCCGTGTTAAAAACCGACATTACTTATGAGATAACCTGATATTTAATTTTGTTCTTAAAAGACACGTCCCAGAACAAATAAAAAAATTATTATTATTATTATTATTATTATTATTATACCTACCTCCTAATATGGCTGAAAAAATGTCAGATGACGAAGAAAAAATTAACAATGCATTCAAATACCTCCAAGACATGAATTTTTTTCATTTAATTTAACCAATGTTAAATTAAAACAATAAGGCCCGCTTTCTCCAATATATTTTAAACTTAGATTAACTTAAACCGGATTATCTTTAATCCAAGGTTTAAACTCTGATTCACTTTCTACAGCCTTAGTTTAGTTTAAGCTCGGTTTAAACCTAATCATGTGAAGGTTATTATGTTTTTTAAAAGGTTGGTACATATTTGTTTACATTTCCTTGTTGAAACTTCTATGGAAAGAAAAGGTAATGTAAGGGTTATGGAAAGATTTTTATACATATTATTTTGTTTTTACCAAAAAAGTAAATAAGCTGAAAGTGTTCTATAAAAATGGAGCAAAAAGAAGTAAAAACTTTTCTCAGTGTGAAATTAATGTTCTTCTGGCTCTTGTGGAAGAGAAGAGAGACATTTTCGAAACCAAAAAAACAGATTTCGTCACTGTCAAAGAGAAGGAGGATGAACGGAAGAAATAGGTGAATAAATTCAATGAAACGAGCGGTGCTGTTTTCAGAGATTTAATTTGTATGTTAATAAAATGTTCTTTATAATATGATATTATTGCGCCAAGAAAAAAACATTTTATAAACAAATATTAAACCGACTTCGAAACCTAGGAACCAGTAAAAATAAATTCACTGAAAAGTATGAAATAATTACGTTCTGATTTTTATGAATACACAGCAAAATCGAAAATGGTGGAAAAGTGCAATAAGACGAATACTTTTATTTTGATATGTACAAATACACACTAATTGTTGATAAAAATTATTAAATTTAAATATTAAATACTATGTTCAATACAACACAATCTTTTCGGAGGCGGCGCAAAATAGAAATAACATATTACTGCTAAAATTCCATTAGAGGGCATTGAAATCAATAGCTGGGAAGAGAAGATCCATTTAGAAGATTTTCATAATGTCTAGTGTAAAAAATTTTAAATTTGGCGCCGCCTCCTAAAAGATTGTGTTGTATTGAACATAGTATTTAATATTTAAATTTAATAATTTTTATTAACAATTAGTGTGTATT
Source organism: Aelia acuminata (assembly GCA_911387785.2). Lineage (NCBI taxonomy): Eukaryota > Metazoa > Arthropoda > Insecta > Hemiptera > Pentatomidae > Aelia > Aelia acuminata. The sequence continues at coordinate 28,067,978 of OU426982.1, read as the reverse complement.
TGTACAAATCAAAATAAAATTATTCGTCTTATTGCACTTTTCCACTTTTTATACCATTTTCAATTTTGCTGTGTATTCATAAAAATCAGAAGGTAATTATTTCATACTTTTCAGTGAATTTATTTTTACTGGTTCCTAGGTTTTGAAGTCGGTTTAATATTTGTTTATAAAATGTTTTTTATTTCACAATTTTTAGTTGGAGAAGATAACAAATGTAGAAAACCGTACGTTGCTTTAAAAATTTCGTTGGTTATTAATTAGTCGTTGATAAAATAAACGTTGGTTTAAAAATTTCGAAATCTTTTTACGCTCTACCACGTTTGTCTTTCCCAAGTCTTTTTATTATACAATAATTGTATAAAATTATTATGAAACACACTTTACCTTTTCAATTTTATGAGTACACACAGAAAAGTGGGAAAGCGGTGCGTGTATTATACAACTTTCAACACACTACGTTTTATGGTTATAAATGGATTTTTTTTTTTTTTTTTAAAAAGATCAATGTTCAATTGGGAAAGGAACACATAAAATGTTTTTCTACAATGACAATATTTTTCCTTTGCTAAATGTCGTCAGTACTTGTCATTTACGTAGAGAATCAGTGTTCCGATATGTGTTCAGTTAAATATACATAAGTACATAAATCCGGCCATTCCAAGATGAAGTAGATAAGTCACTGAACAATTAAGATTTTGGCCGGTTTTAGACAAGATATCGTTAATGGAGAATCAATGAGGATGCTAATATGACCTATAGTAAATTTGAAAGTAATTTTTAAATTTTGATTGCTTGAATATCCTTCTGAAAACTATGGCGATATTATACACGACTTCATTGGATTACATCATTGGATAGAAGTCCCTGCAAAAAAAGGGGCAACCATAAAATTATGGATATCAAAAAGACTGCCCCGCTAGGATAGAAGCAACAGGGTTTGGGACTCACATATGGTTAATTTATTATTACGAAGGATATTATTATTCTCCGTATTAGACTACTGACTTATTCTTATTCTACTGACTTATTCTGTCATTTTTCTACAATGACAATATTTTCCCTTGCTAAATGAATAAATGATCTAAGTTGAGCGATATATAATTATTATAGCTTAATAATAATAAATTTACATCATTATGAGATATTCAAGTGAAACATAATTTACAACATAACCTTGATATTAATTATGAACCAATTACAATAAAAATAATGCACGTTAAGAAACATTTTTTTTCATCTCAATTCGACTTCACTGATTTAACATATTCGGAAAATATTCTTGGATTAACTGATTGCCTCTATTGATGCGTCTCTTTGGCAACAAAAACACATCATAATTTTCTTCTTCCATGTCATTTAAAATTTCAATTATGTATATTTTCCATGTTTGTATTCAGTCAAGTGCAAAACAATAATTCTTGAGTGACAAGAGCGAGTATATTATCACACAAAATGTTTGTTTATATTTTGCTGTTTCAACCTAATTCAGAGTTTAAACCGGGAAAAATGAAGGATTAACTTAATATAAGTTTAAACCAAGTTTAGAGGTTAAACCGACTTGAAGAAACTCACATCTGGTTTAAACCAAGATATAATCCGGATTAAATTTAAACTCGGTTTAAACTAACATGGAGAAAGCGGCCCTAAGTATTATAAATAAATGTTATTTTAATTATTATGACCATCGTTTGAAATCGATAATTATTTTTTCCAAAATATCATACAATAATTATTATTTCTGATTTTTAATTTAAAAATCATTCTTGATTTATAAACAAAAATTTAAATCGATCTTTGATATTTATTTAATGAATTAAAAATAATGATCACTCACCGAGTAATACGGTATTAAATAAATAATAATGATTAAATTGCGATAAAAAAAATATTGATCAGAAAATAAAAATCACCTTTTAAAAGCAAATTAATTTATTAATATGTATGAATACATTACAAATGTACACATTTTAATATTTTTTAGAATAATATAGAGAGAGCATAAGATTCATTTAAAAGTAAATGGAGTTGGAACATAACAAAAATAAAACAAATAAAAAGTTTAAAACGTCTGAGTCTAATGGATCAAAATGGCGGATCACGATAGAGAGGTAGGTAGGTACTGGGATTGTCCCCTAGTCCTGGTGAGGTTGGACCTTTGTGCAAAATTGTATTAAAATTGGCAAAGTAGTTTTAAATCGGCGTACAGCGGACGGACTTTTTTTATTCAATTTTCGGATTCTACGCATCTTGAAATGTAATGTCAAATTTTTAAGTGTGGGGTGGTTAAAAAAAAAGTATTCTTCGGAACATCACAATAATAAATTAAAAATTTATGTTTCTGATTTATAAATGTATTTGTCAAAAAAATTTATATAATTGTTAATCAAAAAAATTGAATTCAAAAATAATGATCAGGTTCTGATTTTTTTTTTCACTTTTGATCAAAAATAAAAATCATCATATGATTTTTAAAAATTTCAGATAAAAATTTTGATCGGATTTTATTTTTATTTTAATAACTAGCTAGGGTCCCCGGCTTCGCTCCGGTAATTGTGTGGTAGTTTTAAGACCAGAAAAAACTTTAAAATTAAAGGAAACAGGGAACAAAATTAGCACCTTCTTGAAAATTCGGTTTTAACTTGGTATCAATATTCTGCAGACTTGAGATCCGTCCAAATAAGGAACCCTGTATAATTTACAGGGGGTTGAAAATGGTAAATGAACAATTAATTTTGCTGCAACTTTTGTCGATTTATGCATCGTTTTTGATGTTTTCTGTGATTCTGAATCCTATTAGCCCATTCCAAGTAGCCAGCAGATAATAAGTTATTAGATTAAATGTAGTTGAAAAATCTGGTATCTCAGTTAAAAAAATTATATTTCGAGTAAAACTTAAGCGCCGACTACTATGATGGTCCTATTTGATTCAGAAGTTTAGAAACTACCGAAGATTCATAGAAACTTCTTTTTAAGAGATTTCTTCCATTTCAACCTCCCTTAAAATATCCCCCCGTAATTTGAACGGTTTCTGCATACCTCGAATCTTACTACTATTACAAAGTGAAAACTAAAATTTCTTGAAGGCACAATTTTTTCATCATATTTCTTTTCATCTTGAACTATGAGGAATGATAAAATCTTGAATGCTGTTATTGGAGCTAGTCGTTTTGTCAACTGGAATGCTCATCATGCCTATGAACCAAACCAACTTCTTTTTCATAAATACAATAAGAACACTTCAACTTTTTATTTTCGATTTATATTCAGTCAATTCATCTCTTTTTTTATGTCTGATTTTATTCGCTCACTGTACTACTAAGAAATGTTCACTCGTATTGCATTAAATTTACTTGAGTATATATGATATATAGATTAAATGTAATGTGCTGATCATATATTAGCCTTCTTATGAGAAAACTAATTTTTTAATGAATCCAGTTGTTTTTCTAATTGATTGCAGAAATGTAAAATCATTATTCTACTTTGAAAGCAAAGGAGAAACTAATTATTTTCGCTTAATTTTTTAGTAATTTAAAAAGAACAGCTGAACAAATATATAACCTTTACAACTTAAACTGGATGAATGAACAATAAACATTGAGTGAAACGCACCCTAGCGCTTCCTGGTAGTCTGGAGCTCGAACTAAATTTTTCATTCATAAACTCGTATCTCAATCTCAGAGAGGCTAATTAAATGGTGCGAGAGGCTTAAAATTCCAGTCCTTTTCTCTTCAATTTTACATTTTTAAATAGGAAAAAGGAAACCTTATCCGTTAGGGGTTATATGGCTAAATGATGACATAACTTCCTTAATGCTATGTGGAGTCGTTTTTGAGCCTTTTCGGCACGCACATTGTACACTTTGCTTTATAATATATATTGATTATCGTTTTCAAACCCTGATTATGACACCGCAAATGACCCGCTTGGGTAGATGTGGAATAATTATAATAAAAAAAAAATAAGTACAGCAAGTGATTAATTTAAATAGTTCCCTCTCACCATGTGCTTTGCCAACACTTGCTGTGCCCTTAGATTGCTGACTTGGAATAGTACTAGATGAGGAAGGAAGGTAAACATGGGGGTGAGAACTATCAGATAGGAAGAACTAATAGCGAGGAGGGGGTAAGTAAGATTGATGTCCAAGCCTTAACACCGGTGTCGCTTAATCCAACAGCAGCAACCGACCAAGGATTAGGGGAAGGCCCATCTCAGCGCTTCTTAGCTTCCACACTAATTCTGCTACCCTAACCCCTCTGGGTTTCCCTTGTCTTGCAATGATCTCCTACATGTAAGACCTTTGATTAAGGTGAAGACATCTCTCGTCCCAGAGAACAGGTCAAATTTCCTTACTTAAAGTGTAGTCGGTATTTGTATAAAATAAGTTTTTCATAATCGAGCGTTGATATCTCGTCGAAAATGCTAAAATAGTGGATACTGTTTGTTTGTTTAACGTCACTTTATGCCACTAAGGCTAATCGGGCGATGCTACAGTGGGAGTCCTAAATTCTGCCTATCCGGGTATAATTAGGATAGGGATCTTTAGGGAGTAGCTGACATCGTACAGGCTCGGACCTCCATTTTACGTCCTATCCGAGGGACGGCATGGCTAATGGTTTTTTTACTCCCATTAAAAAATCCTAGGGCAACCGCTGGGCGCGAACCCGCGACCTTTAGTATTGTAGGTTGCTATGCTAAACACTATACCACAGGTGACCCCTAATAGTGGATACTTATTATGACCAAGAAACCAACTGAATGGATCTTATCAGAAATCAGATATTAGATTTGAATAATTGTTTAACAAACGATTGCGACAGATTAAACACAAATTATATAGAAAAGCACTTTATTGAACAAAGAGACGCTGCCGAATTATATTGGGTTGCTAATACCTTATTTATAATAATAATAATAAATTTATAATAGTAATAATAACTTATTTATCTTTTAATGACTATTTGCTTTTTGTTTGTTTGTTTAACGTCACTTTATAATCGGACGATGCTACAGTGGTAGTCCTAAATTTTTATAATAAGGATAGGGATCTTAACCGAGTACCTGATATCGTACAGGGTCGAAACCTCCAGTTTACGTCCATTCAAAGAACGGCATAGCCAAGGATTTTTTACTCCCTTTAAATGATCCGATGGCCACCGCGGGGCGCGAACCTGCGACCTATCATATTGTAGGTTCCCATGCTCACCACTATACCACAGGTGACCCTTATCCCCCTTTTATTATATCTTAATATACTGTAACGTTAAATAGTTAAAGAAAAACATACGGTTTAAAATCCCAGACATTTCGTTGGAACGAACTAGGGCGGGTTAGGCGTCGATAGTTTCTTGGGGATCTAGGTAGATGAGGGGGCTGGAGGGGGTATAGTTGTTTATGGGGGTCTAGGAGGGATTTTGGTTGTCGAGGGGGTCTAGGTGGCATCTTGGTCATTCGAGGGGATCTATGTGGGGTTATTATTCGTTAGGGGGAGGTCTGGGGGGGGGGTCAAAGGGGTCCAGGGGGTCTATCGGGCTGTGGGGGTCAAGGGGGATGTGTGATTCTAGGGTTTTTTTATCGGGTTCTAGGGGGTTGTTGGGGGGGGGGGGTTTAGGCAGCCGTGGGGATCTAGGGTTTTTTTTCTCGCGTTTTAGTAGGTTGTTGGGGGGGTCTAGGGGGCGGTGTCAGTCTAGGGGGTTTGGGTGTTCTAGGGGGTTTGGGTGTTCTAGGGGGTAGGGAGTCTATGGGGTTGTTGGGGGATCTAGGGGGCTGTGGGGGTCTATTGAGCTGTGGGGATCTAGGGGGGTTTAGGGTGTTCTATGGGGTTGTTGGGGGAGTTTTTGAGCGTTCCAGGGTATTGTTGTGGAGTCTAGGGGGTCTGGGCGGTGTAGGGTGTTGTGGGGGGGGGGGGGGGGTCTAGGGGGTTAGCGCGGGTTTGGTGGTTCAGGGAGTACTAGAGGGGGTTTTGGGCGTTCGGGGAGGTGGTTGGGTGTCTAGGGGGTAGTTTTGGGTACCTTCGGGTAGTCTTGGGTTTGGGCGTTCGGGGAGGTCTAGGGGGTCAGGGCGGTGTAGGGTGTTGTGGGGGGGGGTCTGGGGGGTTAGCGCGGGTTTGGTGGTTCAGGGAGTACTAGAGGGGGTTTTGGGCGTTCGGGGAGGTGGTTGGGTGTCTAGGGGGTAGTTTTGGGTACCTTCGGGTAGTCTTGGGTTTGGGCGTTCGGGGAGGTCTAGGAAGGGTTTTAGGTGTTGTAGGGTGTTTTGGGGGTGGGTTCTAGGACGCATTGTAGGTCTAGGGGGGAGTTGGAGTTTTGGGGGGGTTTTGGGGGTTTAGGGGGTTTTAGGGGGTCTGGGGTTTGGGCGTTCGGGGAGGTTTTAGGCGTTCGAGGGTTTCGTGGGGGAGGGGGGTCTGGGGAGTTTTGGGAGCGAATTGTCATAGCACGTGTTTGTGACTACAAAGTCCCATCTACGATGTTCCATGAGGTTCTAGACCCTTCTCCTTATGACTATATATAAGGAGCGATTGACTGGACAGTTAGTCTTAGTCTTTGTTTTGGTTCAAACAAAGTGATAATTGTTTTAACCTTTTAATTGTTTGATTTAATATTTGTGTTTCTATAATTTCTTATAATTCGTGTGTCATTAGCTATTGTTATTTTTCTTTGAATAACAATTGCTAACGCACATAAGATTTACAATAATTAATAAAGCCCTACATGTACAAAGAAACTTAATTTTTTTATAGTTGTAACATTTTCTCTGTATAAACTTAACTGACCACTAATTATTAATTAATATCGATACGTGGTAATAAAAATAACATTAAAACTATTTAAAATATTAATGACAATAGTTAACAACAGCAGCATAACAATAACTACAGTTACCTATAAAATTGTATAAAACGATTAAAAAAAGACAAAACAACAACACAGGAACAATATTTAAACAAAAGGAGTTTAATAGTGAAGGTATTAAGTAATAATATATTCGACTGGATGTATGTGGTCGTGAATGATTCCTTGGGATTCGATGAGCACTTTAAATGAACACCTGTCACAAATTACACTTCAAGTAAACACCTTACTAATAATTATTATTTCACTATTAATAGTCTAGAGACTGACGTGGAATCCACATACCAGACTAAAACGACAAGAACTTAACCGACGATTTGGCCAACTTTATAGACTTCTGAACAGAAAATCACAACTTTCAATTGACAACAAACTACTTATCTACAAAACCATTTTGAAACCTATTTGGACCTACGGCATCGAACTTTGGGGAACAGCTAAACCTTCTAACATCAAAAGCATCCAATCCTTCCAGTCCAAAATCCTCCGAACAATAGTCAATGCTCCTTTCTATGTATCCAACAAAACCCTGCACCATGACCTTAATATCCCGCCCGTTCGTTCAAGAACTTATTCCGAAGAAATTCTCCAAATTTCACTGTAACCTTACCCATCATCCTAATCCTACTGTTCAATCCCTTTCTAGCTCCATTCATCCCTACAACCCTCCTCAAGGGCTAAAGCGGCAGTGGCCACGTGACCTTTTATAAATATGTATAAACCGGAGTTCTGGCAATGGCCAGATTCTCCGCTCAAGTCAGGTGTGCATGTGGCAATTGCGCCCTCGCTCAGCCTCCACTGGCTTAAATACCAGTGATGCGGCTGAGAGAGAAGCGCGGGAACCTCTTGAAGCTTACTTTTCTCTCCTCCGTGGTGGGAAAAGCCTGCATCGGGGTTCTCCAGCAGGTTGTAAATAGTGTATGAATGAGCGTAAAATGTTTTTTTTTTTTCCTTATTCGAGTTGTTTATTTTTTATTTTATTTATTTATTTCATTATTTTTTTATATTTTATTATTATATATTTTTTTTTTTTGTAAATAAGTGTGAATGCATTCTATCAGGAATATTACCAGTGTCTCAAAAGAGACAGAATGTAATAATACCAATAAAGACTTGTATTGTAAAAAAAAAAAAAAAAAAAAAAATAGTCTAGATGCTTTTTTGAAGCCACTTTACCCACTTTGGGCTGAATTTGAATTAAACACTTTTTCACAGGGATTACAGATGTATATTCCACACATTAAGAAACGTTTATTAAACGATATTTATTTAAATTTTAATAAACGTTTTTAATGTTTTAAAATCTATAAGGGGAGTTTGCTTGAATATCTAATTCTAATCAACCCTCCTCGATTTCAACAAAGTAAATAAAATCTATAGAACAGGCTACATTTTTTCCTTAAATTTTTATTTTTATAATAAATTCGATATAATGACTTTCACTTGCCACATTCAAGTGAAACTCAGTACTTATACTGTTCGCAGATAAAGGGATTTGTCAGAAAAACAAATTTAACTTCAAAACTTTCAGTCAAAAATATTACGACCCACCTTTGTGTCGTAATATTTTAAGAACTAATTGAAACCTACATACTGACTTTCCCCATAACAGTGAAACCAACATTTAAGCTAATCAAATTTCTGTGCTCAATCTAATTCTAATATCCAAATGTTGTTTTTACATTCTGTCCTTTGTTAATTTTCTTGTTTGTTTTTTTTTTTGTTGATTTTTTAGGTTTAATTTGTGATGTGACCCTCAGATAATTATTTTTAATTGTTATTATATTATATTGTATTATGTATGTAGATATTAATGAGTATAGTGATTATTTTTAATTGTAATAGTTATTCTAATTAGATGGCCTAAATCATTGAGTTTATATAAATATGCTCACTAATAACAAAGGACCAAACTTTGTACCCTAAGCCCTCCTTATCGCCCAACTACAAAAGGTACCAGTCTTAGGCCAGCCTTATATCAGTCTTATACGAGTCTTAGTTAGATTAAGCTGCCTTGATCCGGCCAACCTCACACCTTGTATAAATCAGGCATGCATAGTATTATTAGTTATATTTCTCTATGTGTATATATGTATATATTATTACTAATAATAATCACTTCCACTGCGTAATTCTGTTTATTTTTTGCTTGTCCCATTATTAAATATAATTAAGATCCACGGACCTTAACGGACCTTTTTAATTAATTCCATTATCATTAATTTAAATGAACAATGAACATCGCAAATTTATAATTTAATTTTTAATCTTTTTACTTTTTTTTCAACCAGACAAACGGCTCTTGATCTGTTCATGCTTGTTATTCTTAGAGGACCAGTGATCCCATAATAAAAATCTCTTTCTTTCTTAAGAATATGATAACTAGATATTATTTCCGAATGAAAAATAATAGAATAAAAAATAAAAATAAAAAGTTAAAAAGGTCCAATTACTTTTGGGACCAGTAAGAGAAAGATTGGGAGAAATCAAGGACCTCGACAGTAATTGGCAGCCGAAAGGAAAAGGCTCGATGTCGATGACAATGAAAGAAGCCCTTCTTCTTTTATTAACTCAATCCAAAGTCCGATCAGTCTGCCGGAAAAATACTTTGTCAAAAAGAGAAATGAGAGAGAAAAAAATAATACCAGCCGGAACTTGCTAAAGTGGATCCGACAACTCAGCCCAACTTATTTTCCATCAAACAGATTATTTAAAGGTTTGAATGAACATATAATTCACAATGGCAAGATTAACATAAATAAATAAAATAATAATAAAAAAAAAACTTTTTTGCAGTCTCAATAGTTCATTTCTCTAGGATCCATTTTCATCATACCAGTCGTATAAATATTTGCATCACTAAGTTTAAAATGAGTTAAAAAATTTAACTAACAAGTAAGGGAGAGTGGGGTTGGTAGGCAACAGTTTTCACTTTTTTGATTGTTGAGTCGTTCCTGTTAATATAATCCCAAAAGGGCTGATACCACTGTAAACTCCAAGTATTAGAGTACTTCAAGTATTTTTTTCACAACATAATATTTAATACTAAGATGATAGAAAATTGAAGAATTCGTCAATCCAGAGTATGCCAATTAACACCCTATGTGGGTCAGGTTGGCCTAGAAGGTGGGGTTGTTTAGCCATCTCATTCAAGTACTGCCTGACACATATTATTGTTATTAAAAGCTGCCCTATAATGGTATAATAATTTTGAATAAGTTTTTAACAGCTTTTAAGGGAAAATAGAATGACAATAGAAGAAGATAGAAGTTTAGACTGTAGTCAGTTTTTGCATAAGAAAAATTGCTCTCATCTTCCTCGCTGGAACTAAAGACAATTGGTAGTTTCACCTTAGATTATGTTTACCTTGCTTTTGTGAATTGCTACTGCGCCAACAAACTTCAGTTGAAGAAAGCCAACTAACCCCAATGGAGAGATCATATGAAAGATGGCTGCCAGGATAAGGGAAAACAATCAAACAAGAAACTGGTTCATCGAAAGGTTAGGTTTTTCAAAGGAGTTTGGGGCTATGTGAACAGAATCGGAGTCAAATATTTTGCCATTCCTTTAAACCAAATTTACTGAAAATATAAAAATTTACTTACATGTCGTAAAATCAATCAATAAAGCACACTATTCTCTACACTGTTAGCATCCGATTGAAAACTCAGGACAAGACTCCCGAGGTCGAGCGGGTCACATGGTACAATGGCGGGGCCTTCAAAACAGGTGTGACGGAAACTATAAGCCAATGGCCAAACTGCCCCTTATGCCAACCAACCCCGCTCTCCGCTACTTTAAATTGATTTTAAACAATCTTAAACTAATAACATAGATTCTATACGAATAACATTATACAGCTGTATCAGTAAATTATAATTAAAAATTTAACAATTAAATATCGATGTAAAGTAATTTTTGGCTAAATGTTTGAACTTTTTTTGACAATTATATTGATGATGTACATAATATTTTGATAGATATAATGTATATGGACCTTTAGGTCCGAAATGTTCATAAGGTAATAAACTATACTGCAAAAAATAGTTTTGCAAATGATTTATTTATTAAATAGATAAAGGACACGATAATAACTGTAAATCACGAATTATGTGACTGAATGAGTAAAGTGAATTATGTTTATTTTATCACTTTAAAGAACGAACTGCAACAGGCAATGGATGGAATGAAATAAGAATGAAAATTTTCTTCCAAAAATTCAAAAATACCCTAGGGTACCCCTTCCTCACTTTGAGTGAAATTTTCGACCCATAGGAATATTCAGGGATATTGATAGATTCACCAATTATTTATTTTAGTATAAAATATATAAACAGCAAGCATGTCAGGTATCAATTTATAATAGGCTAAGTTTAATAAAATATTCTCAACAAAGTTACAAAACAACAATCCTAACTCTTCATGTGTAAGTTGATATGAATTCAGACTAGTAAATGCTAAGATGGGGTCGGATCCAACACGCTGCCCTCAGAAATGAGTTTTTTGGGGAGGAGTTTAGTATTAACATTAATGCGAATAATATAATATAATTAACAAAATTTGTAAAAGAAAAAATATATTATATTTTTTTTGTTTTTAGTCTTCAAACTACAATGATAAAACTGCTGTATCTTATTATATTTTTTTTTTTTTTTTTATAAAACTAAGTACCTCTTCCCTGGCTTGTTTCAGTTATTCTGATCCGCTAAAGAAGGGGGTCTCTCATCCAACACCTTTTTAATCTCCTTCTCATTTATATGGGCTTTTCGTCTGTAGAAACATCTCGTATAAGGATGTTTATATGCTCGTGTAAGTTATTGTGAAAACAATTCTTTGATGCGTGGTCATAAGGGCTTAAGTCACTATTTGAGCATTTGGAGATTATGTCGTAATATTATAGCACGAAATCAGAGCTACAGGTCTTAAGTCAAACTATATTGTTTTATAAAAATAACAATCAAAAATAGTATCCATAATTAGATTTTACATAATGTTTTGAACTTTGCTGTTGCTCTCCTGAACAATTCAAAATTTTGACTTAAGTCCTTATGACCGGGTGGGTATCAAGGAATTGTAAGTTGTAACAAGAGTCTTTATGTGTTGGTCTAATGTTGGCATGGATTAATTAGTAACGTACCAAGTTGCGTTTGAAATGATTCTTAATATTTTTATGTTCATAAAATTGTAGTAGTGTGAATTTATTTTTGTCTAAGTTTTAGTTTTGAGGATTTAAAAAAAAAAAAAAAAGAGAGTATTTAACTTTTTAAGATTTATATACACTCTCCTGAAAAATCGTTTTATTTGAGAAATGGAGATGTTGACAGCGAGCGATATGGCATAACGTAGTAAAATTAGTTAAATAAAATCTAAAGAGAAAAATAAGATTCAACAGTAATCATTGTAGTTTGAACACTAAAAATAAAATATTCAATCATTCATTTATGTAATTAGGCGATACACTCACAATAAATGAGTCGACCATAATGGCGAATTCTTTCTTCATAATAAAATCATGTTTACAATAAATCGGTTCCGTGGAAGGGTCTTCTTTTTTTTTTCACAATTGAGTCCCTGCCAGCGACCAGCTAAAAAAAGAGATTTTCCCTTCGGCTTGAATTGGTTGGGAAATAAAAAGAAAAAAAAAAAGCAGGACTAGGAAAAACGAATGGAACTGAAAACGTTGGGAAAACGGGGTCAGACCTGTTGCTTCATTAGAACAATTAGAGTCCGGTCCCGAAAAGTTAATTTTCTCCCTCCCCTCCCCACACCGCTGTCATCCACCAGCCACAGGATAATCACATGTCCCTCGGGGAAAACATCCAAGGGACGATTTTCCAGAAATATTGGAGAATTGTTCTTTCAGGATGTGTGTCCCTTGGCCTGGTTGATTTCTAAATACTAGAACTTAAAAAATCTGGCGCGTGCGCGCAACACACAACTTTCACTTACCAACTTACTTAGATCAGAAATTAATGCGTTTTGTTAATTGCCACTTCTCAAATGAACAGAACGGCTTTAATTATAAAATATTTTTATTTTTTTCTCCTCTTTATGTTTTCTTTATTTTTATCATATCTCATATTTAGCCATTTCTTATTTTTAGGCGTAACGAGAGACAGTTAATTTCTCCATATAAACAACAACAAAGGTACTTTATAGGAAATAAAAAAACAAAAAAGGCCCCAACCCCCCCCCCCCAAAAAAAAGCCCCCTCAAGACATTTTAATAATGATAAAGCTTACCTGATATTAAAGAAAACCTAATTTTCATTTAACATGACGAATTTGATAAAAGCCGTTTTTGAGATCATAAAAAAAAGATAAAAATTGGAAAAAAAAATTATGAAATAAAGTGCCCGCTCCGTTTGACCAATTTTGATGAAATATTGGCTATCACATCTTTGGCATATACATATATTAAATACACATTTTGATCAAAATATTTAAAGGCTTTTTTGAGTAAATAAAAAAAAACCTGTGAAAATGATCCAAAATTCATTAAATAAAGTACCCCCTCCGTTTGACCAATCATGATGAAATGTTTGCTGTCACACCGTGGGCATATAACTACACCAAATACCCAGTTTGATCGAAATCGTGTAAGCCGTTTTTGATTAAATAAAAAAAACACGTGAAAACGATACAAAATTTATTAAGTAAAGTCCCCCCTCCGGTAAATCAATTTCGATGAAATGTTGGCTATCGCATTTTCGGCATATACATACATCAAATACCCAGTTTGATCAAAATCGTGTAAGCCGTTTTTGAATAAATAAAAAAAACACGTGAAAACGATACAAAATTTATTAAGTAAAGTCCCCCCTCCGGTAAATCAATTTCGATGAAATGTTGGCTATCACATTTTTGGCATATAAATACATCAAATACCCAGTTTGATCAAAATCGTTAAAGCCGTTTTTGAGTAAATAAAAAAAACACGTGAAAACGATACAAAATTTATTTCTTTATAGAGTCGACCACCGACAGTTCACTCGACAGCCCTGAAGAAGACCTGAATATCGGGTCGAAACGTCGGCACAATATATATGTTATTTCACATATAGTGTTTTCATTTGACCGCACCCCCAACCATTTCCATCTCAAAATTTATTAAGTAAAGTCCCCCTCCGGTTGATCAATTTTGATGAAATTTTTACAGTCATATCTCGAGCATATAAATAGATCAAATACTCAGTCAGTTTAATCAAAATCGTTAGAGCCGTTTTTGAGAAAATCGAAAAAAACTTAAAAAGTTATTAAATAAAGTACGCCCTCCCTTTGAGCAATTTTGATGAAATTTTTGCTGTCAATTCGTGGGCATATACATACACTAAATACCCAATTTCAGGTTCGCACGGTTTATAGTTTTTGAGCTAGTCTGTTCACACACAGACACACTGACACACAGATCATTTCGCGGGACTTGGTTAATTGGACTCAGGGGACCCTAAAACGTTTCCGTTGAAAACCGGAAGTCGAAATTTTTCACGATCGCAACTCTTCCACTTACTATATATTTCATATATAGGTAAGTGAAAGTAAAAAAAACACACACACACACACATAATAATAAACGAAGAGAAAAAAAAGGTTTAATTGACCAAAAATAATCGAAAGTACTTAATAAGTGAACATTTTAGATTATATAACTGCTTAACTCACGTATGCATACATAGATGTATTATTACACATAAAAATGAGAAATTATGTTTCAAATTATGCTTCAGCAATTAATATTTATGATGATAAAAAATAATTATTGCTGAATCACTGTGAAAAACTATATTCTCAAGAAACATGATTTTCAGGAGAATGTATTTAAATTTAATGTTTAGAAGAAGAATACCCATTTTCTCAAATCCTCAAAACTAAATCTAAGACCAAAACTAACTGTTCCAAAAAAAAAAAAATACCGTTCGCAGTTATTGCCTTAAAATACGGGATTGCCTAAAACTTTGACATATGGCTCACTGTCAACAACTTCACTTCTCAAAAAGTATGATCATTCAGGAGAGTGAATTAAACGTTTAAAAGTAAAATACCCTCTTTTTTCTTAAATCCTCAAAACTAAAACCTAGACAAAAGCTATATGCACGCATCTACTTACTTAAACCTATATGAACATACTGTTCATAGATATAAGAGATTGCCGACAAAAAACATTTACAAAATGTAACCTTTCAGTCAAAAATATTACGGCTTATTTCAAACGCAACTTCGTACGTGTCTAATCAAACCTTACATACTGACTTTCATATTCCAACAGTTGACCAACACATAAAGATTCTTTACAATCGTTTTCACACCAAGTTACACAGACATATAAACATCCTTATACGATATATAGCTACAGATGACATGCCTTATAAATAATAGGATGGGATTAAAAAGGCGTTGGATAAGAGATCTTCTTTAACAGGCCAGAATAACTGAAACGGATGTTTTCATATTAAGATACTCAGACATATAAACATCCTTGTACGAGATAAGGAGATATGGTATAGATGACATGCCTAGTGAATTTAAATTTTAAAAGTAGAATACCTACTTTTTTTTTTTAAATCCTCAAACTAAAACGGAATCATAAACTATAAGCATAAAAATATTACGACTCATTTCAAACGCAGCTTGGTACGTGAATAATTAAACCTTACATACTGACATTCACATGCCAACAGTTGACGACACATAAACACTTTTTACAATTGTATTCACACTAACTTACACGGACATATCAAAATCCATGGCTACAGATGACATGCACACAAATATTAAGATGAGATTAAAAAGGTGTTGGATGGGAGATCTCCTTCTTAAACAGGAAAGAATAACTGAAACACAGCTGGGTGCCATCCTTCCCCAGGCCTGACATGTCATTGTATGTTTAGTAGAATTGCTATCAAATTTGCTGTTTGTCAATATTTTGTACAGGCGCGAATTTAAAAGAATCTATTGAAGTACAATTCAATAGAAACTCGCTAGTCCGTCTTTTCCTAGTTTGACATTTAGTTCGACCCTCCAGATAGTTTATTAAACACCGGAAACCTCCAAATCCAAAATATAATAGTAATAAACTATTTTATGTAAACAGTTATGTTTAATTAACTATAATTGGTTGTGGCAATATTTTTACTTTCACTTACCTATATATGAAATATATAGTAAGTGGAAGTATTGCGATCGTATTGTGAAAATTTTCGACTTCCGGTTTTCAACGGAAATACACGTTTTGGGGTCCCCTGAGTCAAAATAACCAAGTCCCGCGAAATGGTCTGTGTGTGTGTGTGTGTGTGTCTGTGTGTCTGTGTGTGTGTGTGTGTGTGTGTGTGTGTGTGTGTGTGTGTGTGTGTGTGTGTGTGTGTGAACAGACTAGCTCAAAAACTATAAACCGTGCGAACCTAAAATCGGGTATTTAGAGTATGTATATGCCCGCGATGTGACAGCAAAAATTTCATCAAATTTGCTCAAAGGGAGGGGGTACTTTATTTAATAACTTTTTAAGTTTTTTTCGATTTTCACAAAAACGGCTCTAACGATTTTGATTAAACTGAGTATTTGATCTATTGATATGCCCGAGATATGACTGTAAAAATTTCATCAAAATTGATCAACCGGAGGGGGGACTTTACTTAAAAATTTTGTATCATTTTCAGGTGTTGTTTTTATTTACTCAATAACGGTTTTACGATTTTGATCAAACTTGGTATTTGATGTATTTATATACCCGAGATATGACTGTAAAAATTTCATCAAAATTGATCAACAGGAGGAGGGACTTTACTTAATAAATTTTGTCCAATTTTTACCTTTTTGATCGATTATCTCAAAAACGGCTTTAACGATTTTTATCAAATTCGTTATGTTTAATGAAAATTAGTTGTTATTTAATATCAGGTAAGCTTTATCATTATTAAAATGTTCTGAGGGGGCTTAAATGGGGAAGGGACTTTTTTTGTTTTTCTATAAAGTGCCTTTGTTTTAGTTTATATTGGGAAATTATCTGTCTCTCATCACGCTTAAAAATAAGAAACGGCTAAATATGATATTGTAATGTACTCAAATCTACACATCGCGTCCTAAAATCATAATTATACTTACCCGCCAGCTCAGTGACAATGTGAAGACTCGTACATTAAAAAATTAAATAAAATAAAAATATCTTCCTGAAAAATAAATACCTTAAACGGAATACACTAGAAGAAAAATAAGAATATATATATTTATCTAAATAAATTAACGATTTCCTGCAGGTCACTAAAAACAAAAAAAAATCTTCATATCTTCCAAAAAAAATAAATGATATCTTTATATACAAAATTAAAACAATTTGTCTGTAATAAAATAAAACAAAAAAAATCAAATTACAATGCAAGAATACAGCTCAAATGAACCAAACCTAATATTTACTCTATATATGTACATATATCGCTATATTATATATAAAAATAATTAAAATAAAAGTACTCACTGCGATACAGAAAAGAATAAACAAAAAAACAAACTTAACTACACAGGATCTCAACCTAATAAATCTCCAGATGCTCCACACTCCACAAGTCCAGATCCTCGCGAGGCTGCTCCTAGAATGCCTTATCTCTAGATCTCGCTATCTTACCTTTTAGTTAAGTTAGAACACAACCAGAGCCCAGCACTGGTGAACTTCACTAGCGACCGTACTTAATTAGAACTTATAATTATAGCTCTTAATTATTTCTTATTTAATAAAATAACTATATATATGTTTTAATACAGATATTTCACGTTACAATACCCCCTCCCAGCGGTGAAGTTCACCCATGGTAGGGACGTAAGCGCGAGGGATGCCAATCTCCCCGGGGTTTACCGTTCAGATCCTTAAGACGGCACACGCCCCCTGTACTAACACTTACCACTTCATAGGGACCATCGAATTTAGGATAAAGTTTTGAAGCCAACTTTTCTTTTGCCGACGAAAGATGGGGGACATGACACAACACCTTGTCTCCAGGCTGATATTTTACTTCCCTGCGTCGGAAATTATATCTTTTTCCCTGGGATAAGGACTCCTCTAGCATATTCATTTCCGCTAAAACCTGAAAATCCCGTATTTTCCCTACTCTCTCGGCCCAATGATTCCGGGACTCCTGCGAGATATCCGAAAGATCACCTTGAGGTTCTATGCCCTTGTGACGAAGAGGACCTACAGCTTGAAGTTCTCGTCCAAAATTTAAAAACGCAGGTGAAAACTTAGTTGCAGAGTGAACTACAGAATTCAATGCGAATTGAGCTTCTCCCAGAAACTTGTCCCATTCCTGGTGTTTCCCAGGCTTTAGGTAACTAATCACAAGTTGCCTAACATTTCTGTTAGCCCTTTCCGTAGGGTTAGCTTGGCTATGGTATAGTGGCGTACGAACGTGCTTTATTCCACTTTCTTCGGCCAAAGTCCTTACCAATTTGCTTACGTAATTAGATCCATTATCTGAAATTAGTACTGATGGGGCTCCATAACGATTTAAGATAGTGGATCGAAACTTCTCCAAAAGTACTGATGAGGTTACCCTCCTAACAGGTACCAATTCTACCCATTTAGAGAAAACATCCATAAATACTAAAAGGTTAGTGTTACCCTGTCGGCTACGGGGGAAAGGACCCATAATATCTGTACTCACTACTTCCCAAGGCCGCTGTACATAACGAGGATGCATAAGTCCGGCAGGGGGAGTATTTCGTGGTTTTACCCGCTGACATACCTCACATTTCTGGATATAGCGGACGATATCTCTATACATTCCTGGCCAAAAATAACTGCGCCCTACACGCCAATGGGTTTTCGCGATTCCCAAGTGTCCCGAAGAAGGATCGTCATGACATTCCCGCAGAACTTGAAGTCTCTGACACCAGGGGACAACTAACTTCCATTCCTCACAGGGATCTGCAAGATCCATTTTTAAAAAATCTTTCCTAAAATAATACAATCGTCCATTTTCCACTTTCCAGTCCGGATGGCGTTCTGGATAAGAAAATACTCGGTAAAATTTTCTATCATACCATTCATCTTGGGTAGCTGAGGAATTGGTCTCAGGCGACACATCAGATTGGATCAATGAGATCTGGGGTAAGCGTGATAAAGCGTCGGCCACGCAATTTAGTTTACCCTTTCTATATTCTATATTAAAGTTATATGGTTGGAGTCGAAGAGACCACCTAGCAAGACGTCCAGAGGGGTTTTTTATATTGAGGAGCCATTTTAAACTGGAATGGTCAGTAATGACCGTGAATTCATAACCCTCAAGATACTGTCGGTTGCGTTCAATTCCAAATATTACAGCTAGGCACTCTAGCTCGGTCACAGAATAATTTCGTTCCGCAGGTGATAGAGTTCTAGAACTATATGTTATTACACGCTCTAATCCGTCCTGAACTTGAGTTAAGGCGGCCCCCAATCCTGTATGGCTTGCATCTGTTTGCAAGACAAAAGGAAGCTCGAAATTCGGGCGGGCTAGAACAGGGGCTGAAGTCAGAGCCGATTTTAGGGTTTCGAAAGACTTCGATTGTTCTTCCGACCACGTCCAACTCACATTCCTTTTCAATAACTTCGTAAGGGGCTCAACTACTGTAGAAAAGTTTTCAATAAACCGCCGATACCAACCTGCCATACCAAGCCAACGGCGAAGTTCCTTGATATTTTTAGGCGGAGGATATTCCATAACGACACTAACTTTCTGAGGGTCAACATTAAGTCCCTCAGAATTTACTCGATACCCTAAGTAACGTACTTCTTTACACCCGAATTCACATTTGTCAACGTTAATTTGTAGACCTGATTCTCTCAACCGACGGAAAACTTCTCGCAGAACTGTACAATGTGTGTCGAAATCTGGGGTAGAAATTAAAACGTCATCCAGGAAAACTACTACTGATGGAAAAAGATCTAAAAAAACGGAATCAGCTAAACGTTGAAATGTGGCTGGAGCGTTCGTAAGCCCAAATGGCATTGTACGATATCTAAACAACCCTCTACCCGGAACAATGAATGAGGTTAAATCTCGACTCTGTTCATCTGCTAGGGGTACTTGAAGAAATGCTTGACGGAGGTCAATCTTTGACAAGTATACCGCTTGTCGGAGGCTATCTAAAAGAACATTAATATTGGGTATCTGGTACGAATCTTTAGCAGTTACTCGGTTAATGGCTCGGAAATCAATACAAAACCGATAAGATGAGCCACCATCCTTCTTTACCATTACCACCGGTGAGACCCAAGCAGAATGGCTAGGTTCTACTATACCAGATTCCAAAAGTTTATCTAATTCTGCTTGCATAGCTTCCAAAACTTTGGGTGAGTAAGTATATGCTCTTTGTTTCACAGGTGTTGCCGATCCTACATCTATACGATGGGTTATCTTTGTTGTGAGACCTGGGGATGACTCTAACGTTTTTAGACCCTCAGCCACAATATGGTCTAAAACTTGTCTCTCTGTTGGTAACAACTCTTTTATCCCACAAACATGTCGTGCTAAACCTAATTTTGGCTCATCGGAAACGCAGGGAGATGTTATAAACTCATAAGTTTTCCCAGGTTCGTCACCGAACCACCATGAATTTGTTCGGGCATTCGTACAAATTCCTTGACCCTTAATGAAATCCATCCCTAAAAGGATCGGTACAGAAAGCGAATTTAAATGGTACAGTGATAGAGTTAGTAACCGATCTCCTACTCTAAACCTCAAATTATAAATAAAGTACACCATAGAATTTGCTCCATTGGCCATTTGGACCTCAAATGGCTTAATTCTTGAAATACCCACTGAATGATTGATACTAGAAGGAGATATATTTAGCTTTTTTAGCCCATAATGCCCAATAAACGATAAACAAGCCCCTGGGTCATAGAGACCTGGAATAATGGTACCAGTCTCATCAGAGCTCTCAGGTGACTTCAAAGAGTTACCTACATCGAGGAGAGGAACTAATCCTAAAAACCATTGCAATCCTGTTTGAGGCTGAATATTGCAGGCCCCCAGAGGGGTTTTCAATACATTCCCAATAACATAAGGCTCTCTAACATCACTTTTTACATCCGCACTTAAAGCAGAAATACCCTTCTCAACTTGGT